>CM051240.1:48724328-51194328 GCA_027917425.1 Gastrophryne carolinensis
AAAGTGTTTATATTGTTTTAAATGTTACACCCTATCTTCTATCCATCCCTCAATGAGGAGGCGTGGCCTAATTTAACAAATGCCCATCTTTCCCACCCTGGAAAGTTGGTAGGTATGCCTTTAGTGCCCTGCTGCTGATCGGTGCCAGTCCGGCAATTTCCACTCCAATACAGAGACCAAGGTGTTCAGCCACAAATGAATACTATACTTATAGTCTAGTAGTATAGGGCCGGCTCCAGGTTTTTGTGGGCCCCTGGGCAATAGAATCTCAGTGGGCCCCCTGCATGCCATTTTGCGGGGGCATGAGGAGAAAAGTAAAGATTTCTTGTTGCAGGGAGTTAAAACGTAAAAAACCCTGGCCGGCCGGATGGCCCTGGGGTTTAAAAGACTCGAGGACCATCCGCTGGCATTTCCATGGGGCATCCCAAATCGAACTAATTCTGCAATGGAGAACACAAGTGGGCACATCCCCACAGACTAGCGTATCTGAATGGCTGGGGTGGGAGCGTGCGCCCTGTTGGGGATGTGCCTGCTTGCGCTCCCCCATGCAGAATATCAGAGCCATTCATAGAATTACATAGGCATGTCAATAACCTTTCTGATTGGATGAGAGCCTGTGCATGCCTTGATGGACCGGGGAAAGGTGAGTGAATAGCGACAGTGGGCCAATTCAGTATTCTGAAAGATTCTAAGGCAAGCCACCCCGGGTTTCATTCTGCTTTAAAGTAGACCAAAATCTGTGGTCTTCACTATCCCGGGTTTTTGTGACTTGGGATGCCCTGCTGTGTGAAACGCCACCATTTGCCTGCCCTCCTTACCTTTCCACAAGCCCACAGCGCAGGCGCGGCTCTCCTGCAATCAGCTTCCCTGGCTGTGAATATTAATGTGCGGCTGGAGAAGCTGAATGGATGAAATCGGTGGTGGCATCACTTGCATCCTTCGGCTGTGCGCAGCCATGCCAGCCATTCTGATATGGTAGGTGCGGCCGCACACACCCCAAGAAGGATGCCAGTTATGCTGCCATAGGATCGTTGGTGAGGTAAACTTATCAGGCCAATGGGGAGGTTTCACACAGTGGGGCATCCCAATTTGGGTAGTGGGAACCAGGCTGGCCCTTCCATGAGGTATCCCAATTTGGGAAGAGGGAATGAGGGAGCCCTGTAGTCTCATCGACTGCAGGGGCGCTTTACCCCCACTTTAACCCCTCCACTCCACAAAAAACTGAGTAGACAGGTTGTGCGTCCCCCCCCCCCCAAAAAAAAATGACAGTGTACACAATGAAAGCGGTAATCATCCTGAACTGCACTGCACCCCGACCCGACTGGACCAGCACATTGATTGTTGCTTACCGCAACCACCGCCATCCTTTCCCTGCTTGTCCCTGCTGTGCACAAATTGCATTGTGCGCGGGGATCAGGGAAATGATGCATCAGAGGAGGGGGGGACAGGGGTTTACAGATGGACAGCTGGAGACTAGAGCGGGCCCCACTGTCGCAGGACCTTTTTATGGTGCCAGCGCTTTTTCGTGTTCAAGCTGAAAACCAAACTCAAACATGGACTTCCGGCTGATGTCGGTGTTTGGGTTTGGAATCTGAACTCGTTTGGGTAAGATTGTATGGAGATGATACAGATTGGATTGTATGGTGTGTGGCCAGCATTAGGGCCCCTATACTGCAATGTTTGGGTAAGATTGTATGGGGAAAATACAGATTGGATTGTATGATGTGTGGTCAGCATTAGGCCCCCTATACTGCAATGTTTGGGCAAGATTGTATGGAGATGATACAGATTGGATTGTATGGTGTATGGTCAGCATTAGGGCCCCTATACTGCAATGCTTGGGTAAGATTGTATGGAGATGATACAGATTGGATTGTATGGTCAGCATTAGGGCCCCTATACTGCAATGCTTGGGTAAGATTGTACAGGATAATACAGATTAGATTGTATGGTGTGTGGTCAGCATTAGGGTCCCTATACTGCAATGTTGGGGTAAGATTGTATGGGGATGATACAGATTGGATTGTATGGTGTGTGGCCAGCATTAGGGTCCCTATACTGCAATGTTTGGGTAAGGTTGTATGGAGATGATACAGATTGGATTGTATGGTGTGCGGCCAGCATTAGGGTCCCTATACTGCAATGTTGGGGTAAGGTTGTATGGAGATGATACAGATTGGATTGTATGGTGTGTGGCCAGCATTAGGGTCCCTATACTGCAATGTTTGGGTAAGATTGTATGGAGATGATACAGATTGGATTGCATAGTGTGTGGCCAGCATTAGGGTCCCTATACTGCAATGTTTGGGTAAGGTTGTATGGAGATGATACAGATTGGATTGTATGGTGTGTGGTCAGCATTAGGGTCCCTATACTGCAATGTTTGGGTAAGGTTGTATGGAGATGATACAGATTGGATTGTATGGTGTGTGGTCAGCATTAGGGTCCCTATACTGCAATGTTTGGGTAAGGTTGTATGGAGATGATACAGATTGGATTGTATGGTGTGTGGTCAGCATTAGGCCCCCTATACTGCAATGTATGGAGATGATACAGATTGGATTGTATGGAGACTCTCTGATCTTTGTATAGACTACCATCTATATTCTTTGCATAGATTACCCTTTCTATTATTATTCTCTATTAGAGAGGGTAGTATATACAACAAACATAGATGGTCGTCTATAGAAAGAAAAGAGAAAGTAGTATATGCAAAGTATAGGGAGGGTAGTCTATACACAGAATACAGGCAGTGATATGCAAAGAATAGCAAGAGTAGTGTATGCATAGAATACAGCTAGAGGTCTATGCGAAGAATATAGAGGGCAGTCTATACAATAGTCTATACAAAGGATATATAAGAATATAGAGGGCAGTCTATACAATAGTCTATACAAAGGATATATAAGAATATAGAGGGCAGTCTATACAATAGTCTATACAAAGGATATATAAGAATATAGAGGGTAGTCTATACAATAGTCTATACAAAGGATATATAAGAATATAGAGGGTAGTCTATACAATAGTCTATACAAAGGATATATAAGAATATAGAGGGCAGGCTGTACACAGATAGAATATAGTGGATAATCTATAAAAAGAATTTGAAGGGTCATCTATACAATGAATGAAGAGGGTAGTCTATACATACAGTAGTATGTAATGTTTAGTCTATAAAGGGAATATAGAGGATAGTCTATACAAACAATGTAGAGGTTAGTCCAGATTAAGGAGCAATAACTTCCGTTTATTTGTTACAAAATTGAATCGAACAATGAAATAGAAATAAATCGATGCATATGTGGGTCAGGACTATCCAAAACAGTATGAATAATACTAAAATGTGTTTGCTTCTAAAAGTGATCAATTGTACAACTGAATCCCGGGCAAGTTATCCTGGCAGCCCGGGCATAATTAGGATGAGGAGTCGGGGCCCCGGTGCCTATACCCCCCCCCCCTCGCAGTGTGAAAGGTGTATGGTGGCTGTGGGGGAATCTCCCTGGCGCATTGCGCTATGTATGTCTGGTAACATTACAGTGACTCGCTCTGACACCAAACATCTGTTCAATGGAAATGATCTCTCCTGCGGGTGCAGCGGGCGGCGGATGGATGGATGGAGGGGGCCTGAGTGTCGGAGGCTTAGGACAATGATGCTGCCGGTTGGAGCCACTTCTCTCCTTGCAGACAATCTGCTGTCTCTCTCAATCAGCTCTGCCAGGGATGATGGCACTGCGGGGACTTACAGCCGAGATATAGGGACATCAGGAATAAACAGAATGGGATTTGTTTGGAACAATCGCTTTATGAGATTGGGGGCAGGTTCTTATTAGAACAAATTAACACTTATGTGTGTAACACACTTAAAGTGGACCAACACCCAGGATTTTGACTATCCTGGGTATTGGTCCACTTCCCCGGGGCACCCCGATCGGGGGTGCCCCGCTGTTTGAAACCCCCCAGAAAGCCCCCAAAACTCACCTCTCCCCGCTCCCACGTGGCCGCGCCGTCCAATCGGCGCCGACGGACAAGCTGATTGACAGCAACGTACAAGCAGCTTGCCCGTCGGCGCCTCCCGCGCGTCACGCGCACGCCTAGAGGGGCGCGAGGGAGGCGGCGGCGGGCAAGCTGCTTGTACGTTGCTGTCAATCAGCTTGTCCATCGGTAGACCAGGTAGGTGGATTTGGGGTGTTCAGGGGGGGTTCACCCCGCGGGACATCCCGATCTCGGATGTCCCGCGGTGTGTGAGGTGATCACCTCAGGGTGTTGGTCCACTTTAAACCGGACCTTCACTCTGAATAAGAGTCTATCTTATATGTTTCCCACACCCTGTACATACAGATTGCCCACATTAAAAAATCATCCTACCTGCACCTAGTGCATTTTCTAAGCCTCTAAACATCCAAGATGGTGGCCCATGGAATCTCAGGCTTCCTGCAGACAGGAAATGTCTTCTGCCACTTTGCATTCTGGGATTGCTGTCCTTTTCTTGACCCAGCTCTGCTCTGTCTGTGCAAAGCTCAGCTATAACCTGCCCCACTGCACTTTTCCACCTTCTCCTCTCCTATATCCTAGAGTCCTGAACAGAGTTGCAGCCCAGTGGGCAAAAAAATAATAATATTAATTTTAGAATAGTTTTAGGGAATAGTTTTTTAATGGTTTGGACATTTTTTTAAACGATGATGAAGGTCCGGTTAAGGTCAGTCTGGGGGGGGGGGGGGCTACCAGAATGTTGGAGCACCCCACCATAATCCTCCGAAATCCCATAAATCTTACCTTCGCCTCGATCCCCTGGTGTGAATCCAGCACCATGATTGGCCCCGGCGCTCATGTGGGCAGTGCATTCTGGTTGCCGGGACAATGGCGGCACTCGTTACCCACGTGAGCGCCGAGCAGCCAATTACGGTGCTGGATTCCTGGCAGAGGGTCGAGGTGAAGGTAAGGTTTGCAGGAGTTCTGGGGGGGGCTATAGCAAACTTATACCAACATTCACGCCGCCCGCTTTAAGAAAACAAACCAATTTTTTGGACCACGAATGCTGCTTCTGGAAATCTGCTTGCTGGCCTAGTTATCGGAACCAACAATTTAAACGAAACAGGGAGGCCGATTCATTAATAGCGGCAGGTAGCGACAGTTGAGCGACTGTAGCGGCATTTTCAGAGCGCCCGCTAGTAGTCGCTGTGCTTGGCCGTTGTTCGTTAGTTGATAGCGACTCAATCGGTTTGCCGTAATGTTGAATATTGGGTGGAGTCGCTATTTGACAGGTTCCGCGCTGTATGGGAGCGCATGATAGCGACTGGTCAGAGCGACCAGCTCCCACCATATTCATTAAAAAATCACGCTCAAAAAATTATCGCGCTGTGAAATGCATGTTTAAACCCCAGAGCACTGGCGGCGATGTGTTAAAAGTCGTTTTTTTAACCCTCAAACCACCATATTTTTGGAAACCAAAAAAAACAAGTTTTTTAAATAATTTTGTAATATGAATACATTAATATCAGACCTGTAATATCAATTCTGTACAATTTTTTTTTTTATTTTTTTTACCTTAAAAAAATTATCTAACATGGCAGAAGTGGTCACAGAATTTTTCACATTGAAAAAAAAAAAACAATTAATAACAATTAATTATTAATATTTAAAGATTGTTCCATTGAAATGCATTGGAGAGCGCCAGGTAGCGAGAGGTCATACCTGGTCGGACGCTGGCGCTGTGGGCTGAGGCTGGAATAATGATGAATGAGTCGCTATATGGCGCTATCTCAGTCGCTAAGCAGGATTGGCTTGATAAATGTGTGATTGTGGTGGGGAGCCGGCGTTCTCGTGGCGGGGCCCGTCATTACCGGCCGCTCACCAGTCGCTACCTGTCGCTATTCCTTCATAAATAAGGGCCTTAATCACGTTTGAAACCTAGCTTAGATCTCCATCTGAAATACGATTGGTGGGTGGGGGTCTTCACACCAGCGCAGCTGCTGGGAGCTCAGGCAAACTCCAGCGTCAGCGTCTGGAGGACGTTAGCGTTTACGCTCTCGTGTTATGGCAAGCGCTGCTGCCTCAAGACGCTGCTGGCAAAGCTTTTATAGAGAGCTGTGAGTGCTCTGCAAATGCCCAAATGATGTGAAAGGGCCCATAGATTACTATACGTAGCATTTCACAGGCAATCGCCCGAAAGTGCGAGTGCCCTGCAATCACGATGGCGTAAAACTCGCCTTACACGCCAGAGGTTACTTCTGAAGCAGACTATCCCTGTAACCCCCCCCCCCCCGACCACAGTATAGAGTCCCCTTCTGTTCCTTTTCCCATTTTCTTTATAAGCAAACTAGTCACATCCTTGTTATATTGTTATATACTTTTGCCATTGTGTTCATTTTGTGCGTCTCCCCCAAAAGGAGAATAAAATCTAACATGTAATATGTAACCTGTATACTAAACTAGGACCTGCATCTCAGATAGATGGGTGTATTTGATCATTAATAGTGAACCACAATAGATCCAAAAAGGTATTAACACCCCCTATATATCGGATCACAGAGCCACCAATACTTTATTATATATAAATATCAAATATAAAAATACACAGATCAAAATGGACAAATCACATGGGATAATTAAAGCAGACCTTCACCCTGAATAAGAGTCTATCTTATATGTTTCCCACACCCTGTACATACAGATTGCTCACATTAAAAATCATCCTACCTGCATCTACTGCATGTTATGAGCCTTTAAACATCCAAGATGGCGGCTCATGGAACATCAGGCAGCCTGCAAACAGGAAGTGGCTTCTGACTGTGATGCTCTGCATTCTGGGATTGCTGACCTTTTCCTGACCCCAGCTCTGCTCTGTCCCCACCCCCTGCACTTTATCCCACTCTCCTATTCTCAGTAAATGTGATGCTTCTGAGTCAAGATGGCTGCGCCCGTATCCTAAAGTTCTGAACAGAGTTGCAGCCCAGTGGGGGAAAGAATAAGTAAGTAAGTGACTAAAAACTTAAAATATATTAATTTTAGATGCTGGGGAAAAGTTTTTTAAGGGTTTGGGCTTTTCGTTAAATCGTGCTGAAGGTCCAGTTTACAACAAGTGTAACACCCCCCCCCCCTATATATCGGATCACAGAGCCACCAGTACTAGAAAAATATACACTTTATAATAAATAAATATTAAATATAAAAATACACAGATCACAATGGACAAATCACATGGGATAATTAACAACATCAACATCATGGCACAGAAATAACAATGGTTATGGTATGGTATGGCAAAAATATACAACAATATAAAATCCCAATCACAAAGTGTATAACTGGTTGTCTGATTATCAGTGATCAGATCTTAGTGCCAGAGCAGTGATCTGTGTGCATCTGTTTATGGTCCCCTAACACTCCCAGCTCTTTGTTAGCTGGTGGAGGCATGGACACCTGTTCCAGTCTCAGAATAGTGAGCCGTTCCTGACAAGTAGGTGAGGCTGAGTTTTCTCTAGAATGTCAAAGATGACAAAAAGAATAACCCTTCTGGACAGGTGTAAAATAATGCTTTGGTGGGCATGGACCTTGCACCTGACGATTGGGAAGCTTCGTACAAGGGACTGCATAAAGGGGTTGCTAATAGCTCCATTCAGGAAACTAATTATAAAATAGCCACTCGCTGGTATAGAACCCCAGAAGGACTTCATGGGATCTTTCCTGGGGTCCCGGATCGATGCTGGAGGTGTGATGCCCGGGGGGCTTCCTTTCTTCACATCTGGTGGTCGTGCCCGAAATTAGCTACTTTCTGGGAGAAAGTTCATGAGGTTACGGGAAAGATTTTGGATTGGGGACCAGCAGGATACCTTCTGAACTGGTCCGCTGATGGGAGAGGTGTGGGGAGTTTGAGTCCTCTGGCGATCCATCTGATGAATGCAGCGAGAGTTCTGATACCTAGGGGTTGGAGAACTCAAAAGACCCCTTCACTTAAAGCGGACCTTCACTCTGAATAAGAGTCTATCTTATATGTTTCCCACACCCTGTACATACAGATTGTCCACATTAAAAATCATCCTGCCTGCATCTACTGCATGTTATGAGCCTTTAAACATCCAAGATGGCGGCTTATGGAAGCCGTTATCTTATCAGGCAGCCTGCAAACAGGAAGTGCCTCCTGACTGTGCTGCTCTGCATTCTGGGATTGCTGACCTTTACCTGACCCCCAGCTCTGCTCTGTCTGAGCAAAGCACAGCTATAACCCGCCCCCCTGTACCTTATCCCACTCTCCTCTCCTCAGTAAGTGTGATGCTTCTGAGTCAAGATGGCGGCGCCCGTATTCTAAATTCCTGAACGGAGTTGCAGCCCAGTGGGGGAAAGAATAATAAGTTAGTGACTAAAAACGTAAAATATATTAATTTTAGATGCTGGGGAATAGTTTTTTAAGAGTTTGGGCTTTTCATTAAATCACGCTGAAGGTCCGGTTTAAGGAATGGTAACTCAAATCAATTATCTGGAAGAAATGGAGGAAATCTTACTGACAAAACAGGACAGACTAGAAACCTTTAGAAAGACCTGGACAATTTGGGATATATTTAAAGATTCTGATGTATATAAAGAGGCCTTTAGATAAAAGTTGAGACATAGCAGAAAGGGATAGTGGATTAGATAAGGTGAGAGAAAAAGGATGAAAAGATTTAAAAGGTTAGGGAACTATGGTTCCTCCTGCCCGGGCACGTTGGAAAGGGTTCCTGTTGTGGTGCCTCGGTGGGGAGTTGGGTTTGCTCCTCCCCCCCTCCCTCTCTCCTCCTCCCACCCCTCTTCTTTTTTCTCCCCCCCCCCCACTCTGTTCATCACCCCTATACCTACCCTTCGCCTTTCTTTACCCCATACCCTCCCCCCTTTCCTTGTCTTCATCCTCCTTCGCTTACCCCCCCTTGACTGCCCTTCCCCCGTCTGGTTCCTCTATTACTCTCTCTTTTTTCCCCTCTGCACTCCTGGCCTTGCCCTTTCCTCCTAATTCTCTCTCTTGCAATATAAGTCTCCCTTGGATGACTTGTTTGTTGTTCCTCTGTCTGGCCTACCCCTTTTTTCTCTGCCCCCTCTTTCCTTTCCTTCATGTTTTATCTCTCCTCCTCTCCCCACGGTCCATTTAGGCCCGCCGAGATCGTGATGGGGAGCGTGGGGAGTAGGAGAGGGATGCATGGGTCACTAGCGTCAACAGTGGAGGGCAAGTTGTCACCCAGGAGAGGCTACTGGCGGGTTTTGGGCTCTAGCAGCAACGGATCCTAGGCTATCAGTGGGGGGGGGGAGACTTAGTAGCTTTCAACCATGTACCCAACCCCTAACCTGTCTCTAAATCTATACCCTACAATAATCCTACTTTACGCTCATCTTAACCCTAACCTATGTTAACACTAACCCTAGCTTAACCCCAACATGCCTCTGACCATATCTTTATCCTAACACTAACTCTAAAACCTATCCTAGTACTAACCCTACCTCAACTCCAACACTAAACCCACTCTAGCCCTGAGCCTAAAGTTTAGAACCTGCCTAGGCCTGACCCTACTTCAACCCTAACGCTAACTCCTAAACCTACCCTAGCCCTGAACCTACATCAACCCCAACACTAACTCCTAAACCTACCGTAGCCCTGAACCTACATCATCCCCAACAGTAACTCCTAAACCTACCGTAGCCCTGAACCTACATCATCCCCAACAGTAGCTCCTAAACCTACCGTAGCCCTGAACCTACATCATCCCTAACAGTAACTCCTAAACCTACCTTAGCCCTGAACCTACATCATCCCTAACACTTAAAGCTGACCCTACCCTAGCCTTGACTAAACATCAACCCTAATATTACCTCCTAAATCTACAATAGCCTGACCCAAACTCAACCCTAACACTAACAGCTAACCCTACCCTAGCCCTGAACCTACATCATCCCTAACACTAACAGCTAACCCTACCCTAGCCCTGAACCTACATCATCCCTAACACTAACAGTTATCCCTACCCTAGCCCTGAACCTACATCATCCCTAACACTAACAGTTATCCCTACCCTAGACCTGAACCTACATCATCCCTAACACTAACAGCTAACCCTACCCTAGCCCTGAACCTACATCATCCCTAACACTAACAGCTAACCCTACCCTAGACCTGAACCTACATCATCCCTAACACTAACAGCTAACCCCACCCTAGCCCTGAACCTACATCATCCCTAACACTAACAGCTAACCCTACCCTAGCCCTGAACCTACACCATCCCTAACACTAACAGCTAACCCTACCCTAGTCTTGACTAAATATCAACACTAATATTAACTCCTACATCTACCATAGCCTGACCCTAGCTCAACCCTAACACTAACTCCTAAACCTACCCTAGCCCTGAACCTACATGAAACATAACACTAACTGCTAAACCTACCCTAGCCTGACTCTACCTCATCCCTAATACCTACAGCTAACCCTACCCTAGCCTTGAGTAAACATCAACCCTAATGTTAACTCCTAAATCTACCATAGCCTGACCCAAACTCAACCCTAACACTAACTCCTGAACCTACATCAGACACTAACTATTAAACCTACCCTTCCCTAGCCTTGATCATACACCAACCCTGCTATTAACTCCTAAATCTACCATAACCCTGACCCTATGTCCCTAAAATAAACTGCTAAACTTACTGTGTCCCTAAATCAACCCTAACAATAATTATGTCACTGTTTTTCAATGGCTTCTCTGATGAGTTAACATTATGCAACAAGTTATTAACATCAAACTTGAATCTGCTTTCTCTGTAACCCTAACCTCTCCCCTATCTAAACTCTAAGGGGATAATGTAAAAAAATTGGGGAGACTTTCTCTGAAGAGCTTCTCATTTTCTTGTAGCCATTTAAATTTGGAAAGGCACTTCACAAATGTGTTAAACCTCTCCAAAGTCACTAATAAACTTACCATAACACCAAGCCTAACTTAACCCTAATGCTACTTGCTCATCTCTTCCATTCCGGGGCACCACCAGTAGCAATGTGTGGGTAAATCTCACCCATAGCTGGGGACTACAAAAAACTCATCCCGGCCTATATAGGGCAGGCTGTAGCAGGATCTCCTCAGTTCTTTTCTTGCAGTCCCTAGGGACTGTGAAGATGTCTGGATTATGTTTTGTTATTAGTTACAGTGTCTCCCAGCCCCTCAACAGCTGCAGTGTTCCTAGGCAACCCCATTAGATGCCTGAATTGGGTTCCTAAGCCGATAGTGAGGGGGGAGCGTGCATGGGTCCAGGTAAGTGCGCAGCGGCTCATCCAGCTGGGTCTGAGCCCGAGGATCAGGGCTCCACTGCAGCAGGGTACCTGATCTTTGGGCCTTGCATGGTGGCCCTGCTGTGTGTCTCCCACTAAGCCCCCTTTCCCTCTATCCCCTGGATCATCTACCCACCCTATGTGCATTCTGCCTTCCCCATGGCTGCTGGGGGGCCTGAGCTAGGTGTCATTGTGTTTGTGCTTTACTATTGCAGCCATGCTGGTCAGAGCTCTTTCAAACCTCGACTGTGAGCATTTGGGGGGGAGGCGGGCTCGTCGTGGTGGGAGAGTGGCCACCAGCAATGCGGCCTGCTTATTGGCCATTTCAACAGGCTGGTGGCAAAGGAGTGGGAGAAACCAGATATGCTTCTGTTTCTTCCTAGGGTCCTGGACGCCAAGTTCCCCTTTCCGGATGAGGCGGTCAAGGTTTGGTTGACTGGCTCCGGCACACCATTATCCCTACTTTGGATAGTGCGGCCTTGAGAGACCCGGTGGATAGGAGGTTGGACCAGCTGGCCAGGCATGCGTTCTCCATGGTGGGGTCGGCCATGCGTCCAGCTTGCGCCACGTCCGTGGCTGCTACAGCAGATAAGGTCAGAATGAAGCAGCAGTAGAGGTGTTTGCGACATGGGGGTTTACTTTCCTCTGCACTTCACTTAAACTCCTTCGCTATGGAGGTCTTCAGATACATTGTGCCGGCTATGGACAACTTGGTGTGTCTGGTGGCCACGAGGCTGGCCTTGCTGGTCACCTTGCGATGCAAGGTCTGGCTGATACAGTGGTTGGCCAACACTGCTTCGAAGAAGATGCTTACTGCCCTCCCCTTTTCGGTGAGCCTCTGGATGACCTGGTCCAGAAGGCCATGGGTGGGAAGTCAATTAGGCTTCCACAGAAACGGAAACTGAGGACCTGGTTTTGTAGGTTGCCAAATTTTCGGCGGAGGTTCAGAGGCTCGACAGACTCCAGATGCCGTAAGGATTGTTTGGGTAAGCTACGGGAAACCTAGACCCCAAGGGGCCAGCTGACCCAAGCCCCCAGCCAAGCCCTCTCAGGGTTGACAGGGTGGGGAGACAGCTTCTGCATTACGCATTGGCGTGGAGGGAGTTGTAGTACCTGGGCCAGAGCGGGGCTATGGCTTCTAATCAATAATATTAGTCCTCCCCAAGAAGGACGGGGTCTGTTCAGCCGATCCTGGACCTCTGTTATCTGAACAGTTACATTCAGGTGCGGAAGCTCCACATGGAATATCTAAGATCGTTAGTGATGTTGCTGCAACAGGGGGCTTTTCTGGCCACGGTGGACATAAAGGATGCTTATCTTCATGTCCTGAACTTCCTTGGTCACCAACAATACCTGCACTTTGCGGTGGGCTTACGACATTTCCAGTCATTCGGACTGCCCACTGCCCCACGAGTGTTCACGAAAGTCTTGGCATGGTGATGGCATGCCTGCAGAGGCAGGGTGTGCACATCACCCCATACCTGGACGACTTGCTCATACGAGCCCCATCTCAGAGGCACTATGGGATGTTGGACGGTCCTGTCCACGCTGGAACTTTCAGGTGGTTGATCAACTACCCCAAGTCCCAGGTGGTTTCCTCCATGGTGGTGCCTTATCTAGGTATGACATTAGGTACCCGAAGGCTGCACAGGTCCTCCTTCCGGGTGCAGAAGGGCACGGCTTTTCAGGAGGCGGTGAGGTCGGTGCTGACTCGCTTACATTCCACGATCAGGCGGGGCATGCATCTCCTTGGCCTGATGGTGTCTACCATAGAGGCAGTTCTGTATTCCCAGTTCTAGCCCAGCCCTCTACAAATGCTGCTCCTATTGAAATGGCGTTGGACCGTTGCTTCATCTTGACGGACAAAGCCCGGCATTCCCTGAACTGGTGGCTGGACCAACAGTCACTGGCAGTGGGTTGGTCTTTCCTGCTGGTCTGGTGGGTTATCCACAGGCACCAGTCTGATGGGGACAACCAGACGGTTCAGGGTCTCTAGGACCAATCTGTGTTCCAATCAATGTGTTGGAACTGAGGGTGTTTCTGCTGGTTCTCAGGCATTAATCTGCCCAGCTCCTGGGCCTTCCAGTCAGGGTACAGTCAGACAATTTCATGTCTGTGGCCTATATAAACCACCAGGGTGCTACCAGGAGCTGGTATGTGTTCCAAGAAGCGAGTGGCATCATGGGGTGGGCATCACTTCACGTTCCGTGCCTCTCAGTGGTTCACATTCCGGGGGTGGAGAATCTGCAGGCCAATTATTTCAGCAGGGAGATGGTGGACCAGGGGGAATGGTCCCCTTCACCAGGACGTGTTTCAAGCCCTCTGCGACCGATGGGGAGTGCCGGAGGTGGATCTCTTCATATCTCAGCACAATCAGAAGGTCCATAGGTTCATGTCCAGGGTGCGAGACCCCATTGCTGTGTCAGTCGACATGCTGCCCATTCCCTGGTCAGGGTACAACCTGGTCTACGCATTCACGCCACTGCTACTGCGAGCAGATTCCTATAATCCTGATCACCCCACACTGGCCCAGAAGGGTGTGGTTCGTGGATCTGGTCATCCTGGCAGTTGAGCCCCCGTGGCGACTCCCCAACCACCCAAATCTTCTACAACGGGGTCCCCTGCGGCACCCCAATTCTCAAGCGATGGCTTTAGCGTCTTGGCTGTTGAGACCAGAATATTGGAGAAGAGGGGTTTGCATACCGAAGTAATTCAGACCTTGATTCAAGCAAGTTGTCCTCTAGAATTTACTACAGAACTTGGAGGGCCTTCGGGTGTTGGTGCAAATCTAAGGGCCATTCCTGTAGAAAATGTTGAAGTTCCTCCAGCAAGGCCTGCACACTGGCCTACAGCATCCTTAAGGGCCAGGTCTTGGCCTTGTCCATTTTTTTCCAGACGATTGCAGAGCATAGGTTAATACTCACTGTCATGCAGGGCGATGCACATGTTAGGCCTTCGTGGCAGTAGATAGTCTGGCGGCTAGGTCCCCTCACAGATGGATAAGGCAGGCGGTCATACAAGCCTACGCCTGCACATGGAAGGAGGTGCCCTTCCAGGTCACCACTCACCAGGCACTGGTGGAACAGGTCTGCTGTGACCCGGTCGACTCTCCACAACTTCAACAAGTTTTACAGACTTCATGTCAGGGCATCTGCCGATGCCGCTCTGGGGTGTAAGGTGTTACAGATGGTGGTGAGCCCCTCTCCGAAGGTCTAAGCTTGAGGCGTCAGTGCCGTTTGTTCTTGGTTAGCTTGATGCAGTCGGCTGTTGGCTTCTCTTGCAAAGTCCCACCCTTATTGAGGTTACTGCTTTGGGATGTCCCGCGCATTGCTACTGGTGGTGCCTTGGAATGGAAGAGATGAGAAAGGGAAATTTGTGTACTCACTGGTAAATTTTCTTTCTCGTTCTCTTCCATTCCAGGACACCACACCTACTCTACTGTTGTGTTGCGACTGCATCAGTGGCGGTTGATGCCTTCTACATGATTTTAGTTTTGTTGCACTGTTTCTAGTTGTGTGCATTATGCACAGGTTAGTGTTTCTCTCCTCCTGGGGCTGTGGCTGCATTGCTTTTTAATTAACTGAGGATATCCTGCCACCGCCTGCCCTATGTAGGCCAGGAGGAGTTAGTTTTATTTTCTATCTTGCAAGTCCCCGCCTATGGCTGAGATTACCCCATGCATTGCCACTGGAGGTGTCCTGGAATGGAAGAGGACGAGAAAGGAAATTTACCGGTGAGTATTCAAATTTCCGGTTTTCCAAACCTACCCTAGAACTTATCCTATAACCAACTGCAACCTTAAGGAGAACCTTTAGCCAAAAACACCTTTAGCGGCCTTTGGTTCTGCTGCATTTTCCACCCACACATGGCATCCTAATACACAAAGAAAGTCCATTAATCAGAAATTCTCACCCCATATCATGAACCCCATGTAAAACATTGGTGGCCAGTGGGGTTTGTAGAGTGGCTGCACGGTGCATGCACACTTAATAAGCAAACCCAGTTTCTGCCCAGTGGGGGAGAGAAAGCACAAAAACGTTTGTTCTACCAAATGCTGGGAACTTGGTGGGCAGAATAGGCTCGATTCAGAGAGACAAAAAAAACCTTCCGTTTTAGTGCCGATGTATTATTTTCAAATGTTCCTGCTCTCGTATGAGTGTGTGAGCGATTCTATGCATGCATTGTAAACCTTCTGTAAAGTTTCCGTCCGTTCGTATGCCAGAGTACGAGTACGAGGATGTCATTTTCCATCGAGACTTTTCTGTTTCATTTTCTCAGGTAACAACGTAGGCTTTCGTTTTTGCCCTTTTCCCATCGTCTCCTTGCACGAATCCTTTACGTTTCCCAATAGATTCTGTTTCCCTTTTACAAAAAATAATCGTCCAGACGGAAATACTTACGATCTTGCGCCTGCGCACTACAAACTTAACTCATTACAGTGCTAGCCTACATATTTGACACCGTCACTTCTACTACAATGTTTAGCAAAACCCCTTAGCGCTATCCTCCAGCTTCCCTTTTGGATCCTTAAAGCTCACTCCAACCCCTTAGTGCTATCCTTCAGCTTCCCTTTTGGACCCTTACAACTTACCCAAACCACTTCGCGGTTATGTTCTTCTTCCATTTTATGTCCCTAAAACTTACCCAAACCACTTCGCGGTTATGTTCTTCTTCCATTTTATGTCCCTAAAACTTACCCAAACCACTTCGCGGTTATGTTCTTCTTCCATTTTATGTCCCTAAAACTTACCCAAACCACTTCGCGGTTATGTTCTTCTTCCATTTTAGGCCCCTAAAACTTACCCAAACCACTTCCTGTTCATCTGAATCTTCATCTCTAAATATTTATATAAACCTTCGTTTGTTGTTAATGTATTTGTGTAAAAAAATTACACTGAAACGTTTTTTTTTTTTCTTTCAATTTGAAGGCAATTTTTTGGTGCCATTTGTAAAATATTTTAGTTTTACAAATTTAAAAAAATTTAAAAACACAATTACATTTAAAAAATGTAAAACTTTCTAAAATTTAAAACTATTTACATTAATAAAAACAGTGACAGGACCCAGAACACTATTCTTCTTCTGTTGTCCCCAACGAGTCAACCAGCTGCTGTATATCGGCCACCAACTCAAGGACCCTTCGATTCATTTCTTCCACTCTTGCTCATGTGGTCCTTGTATAAAGTTGATACAAAAACATAATTTTGCGCCAAATACATGTTTCTCACCTGTGGATGGAATGTTTGTTATTTGCCAACCTAAATTAACACGACATATGTCATTCTGCTAAGTCATTGCTCTAAGTAAGTGGGCAGAGGTCATTCTCCAAAGTCATTACCTAAAGGAAGTGGGCACAGATCAGTCTGCTAAGTCATTACTCTAAGGAAGTGGGCACAGATCAGGCTGCTAAGTCATTACTCTAAGGAAGTGGGTACAGATCAGTCTGCTAAGTCATTACTCTAAGGAAGTGGGCACAGATCAGTCTGCTAAGTCATTACTCTAAGGAAGTGGGCACAGATCAGTCTGCTAAGTCATTACTCTAAGGAAGTGGGCAGAGGTCATTCTGGGAAGTCATTACTCTAAGGAAGTGGGCAGAGGTCATTCTGCTAATGACATTGACTCTGCCTTTATGAATCTGGGTGATCATGTCACTTAACACATACTGCAAAGAATGACATTACAACTTACTTGGTTGGTGGCCGACGGATCCCTCTTAAGGGACAACCCTACGTCCTGGGCCCTGCCACTGTTGTGAAGTAGAGGCTGTCGAGACATGGCAAATAGGGTCAGTTATAATGTCTTAGTCAACAGTAATCAAATGTAATTTGCAATTTGTGTGTCATATCACTCACCTTCTCCCTGTGCCTCCTGGGCGAGATCTGCTGCAGCCTGCGCATCTTCACCCGCTCCTGAAGCATCTACAAAAACAGATTAAGGGAATCAGCTTGGGTGGAAATACCATGTATATGTGTGTGCGGTTACATGAAGAGTCACATACCAGAGGCTCCTGCATGCATCACTGGGTACGACTCCCTGCCCACGCCGTGCCGCCCCTCCTCTGTGGAAAGGTCCAGGGGCTGGTCAGAGGAACCAACAGAGGAGGGGTAGGACCGTCGCACTGGAGATCCACCACCTTCACTTCCAGCTGCAGATTCATGCAGCACTGGTCGGCCTGTGCACCTCCGGGTGCGGCGAATTCGGTAATCCATTTTCAGCACCAATTAGAAATAAGCCTACCTTATGCATCAGTTACATCTAGCATGCAATCGCTATGTACTTACTAGGGAAATGGATTCCGAAAAAGCGCCGCACCCGGGGCATGTGCAGCCATTTCAGAACCGACCAATGCTGCATGATCTGCGTGTGGGTGAAGGTGGTGTCCGTCTCATGTTGTATTTTGGCAATGATCTCCAGTGCGACGGTGCGCTTCTCAAAAGAGTTGGGCGGGTAGTCGTACCTGCGATCCAGTATGGTCTGCAAAACACAAAATCAAGCTAGGTTTTAGTTAAAACAGCATACAAATATCTGTCACCAATCGATCATTTGACTAAAGGACATTAACATACATTTGGAGCCTAATCCAATCCTTTAAGCTGGCCTCAGTGTTGGTTCGCACGTGTGGGCCCTCCCTTTGGTTTGGCATGGAGTTTGAGACACTTTGTAAACAAACCCTTTCGTCATGCCCTTCCTTAAGGGCTAGGCATGCATTTAGATGGCAAAGCAAAGGCAGCAAAAGACACTTACAAGCATGATGATCTCTTCTTGTTGGTGGGTGAAGATTGTGGGCCCTATCTTGTTTCTTGTCTGCAGCAGATAAGTAATGCCCCAGCGGTTTCCGGGTTCCGCACGGCCGAACGAACGGCCGTCCGCATGCGTACGTGAGCGCGTAGGCGTAACAGTCCGCAAATCTTATTTAAAGGTCCCTGGACACACAGCTCATTCTCTTTCAGAGTCCGTGCAAAATGGCACCGAAATAGCAAGCAGCGGCAAGTGGCAAAAAGGCACCCAAGCGCCAGGAGGCATCAGAAGGGCCCAAAACTCGCTCACAAATGTCCAAAGCCAAACTGCGGAAAAAAAGCAATGCTCCGGCCAAGCAACCCACCACTACTCCCAAAAAAAAAAGGAGAAACAACCAAAGAGCAAGACACATGCCACCAAGCCTACCCCAAGGGAGGTGGTCAAACCTGGTAAGAGGGTGCGAAGCCCCAGCCCCCCGGACCAACATCCCCCCCCCCCCCCACGTGCCACCAGGGCAGTTTTCCAAGGCCAAAAACACCATGAACGAAGCCCAAGCCGGCAAAGAAGCCTCAGACGAGAAAGAAGCCACAGCAGGGCCAGAAGCCCCAGACGAGAAAGAAGCCACAGCAGGGCCAGAAGCCCCAGACGAAAAAGAAGCCACAGCAGGGTCAGAAGCCCAGACGAGAAAGAAGCCACAGCAGGGCCAGAAGCCCCAGACGAAAAAGAAGCCACAGCAGGGCCAGAAGCCCCAGACGAGAAAGAAGCCACAGCAGGGCCAGAAGCCCCAGACGAGAAAGAAGCCACAGCAGGGCCAGAAGCCCCAGACGAGAAAGAAGCCACAGCAGGGCCAGAAGCCCCAGATGAAAAAGAAGCCACAGCAGGGCCAGAAGCCCAAGACGAGAAAGAAGCCACAGCAGGGCCAGAAGCCCCAGACGAGAAAGAAGCCACAGCAGGGTCAGAAGCCCCAGACGAAAAAGAAGCCACAGCTGGGCCAGAAGCCCCAGATGAGAAAAAAGCCACAGCAGGGCCAGAAGCCCCAGACGAGAAAGAAGCCACAGCAGGGCCAGAAGCCCCAGACGCAAAAGAAGCCACAGCAGGGCCAGAAGCCCCAGACGAGAAAGAAGCCACAGCAGGGGCAAAATCCCTAAAAGGCAGACAATGCCAAGCTCCCCCTCCCCACCCGCACATGGCTACCAATCGACTGGCAAGAGTGGCAGAACCACAAGCTCTGGGTCACCCTAGCCAAGTACCTCCAAGGGCCCTGCTCCTTCCAAGGGCCCACAGAGCCACAGGGCCCCAAGCACCATTCCAGCTCCTCCAGACCCTCTCTTCCTCGCCCACATTCCCCACCGCAACAGGTGGGCAGGCAATCACCCTATGCCACAACAACCCCTGCAACTTCTGTGGCCACCCAGCCATGAACACCCAGTCCCTTTCCCAGTCCAGTTTGATCAGCAGCCAGCCTCCAGTCCTTGATGTCTCCAACACACACCCAGGCAAGAATGTCACCCAATTTGCCTGGAAACAATGAGGAGCCACAACCAACACAAACAGGGTGCACATTGCGCAGAGGCCACTTGAGTGGGCGTTTTGGTGAGTCCCAAACTCTGGCATTGGCTAGTGGTCTAACGTTATAATATGATGAGCTATATGGGAGCAAATCCAAATCAACAAGCAAGCAGCAAAAAGCAGAGATTTTGGCCGAACTCACCAGAAAAGTAATTGCAGCGGGGGACGAACTCAAAGATGTAGAACAGATTCAACGGAAAATATCGGACCTCAAATATGCCTCACGAAAGAAAGAGAATAAAAGGCGGCAGTACAGGTACATATCTTATTTTTGGGTTTATATTCTTCTTGTATAGACATGAGTGAGCTTATTTTTTGAAACTATGTTTTTCAGCTTACAAACTGGCGGAGGATTCCCCACTAAATTGAAATTTACCCAGGCAGAGGAGATGGTGCTGGGCCTGCTACATCCTGTTGCGTTAGAGGGACACTCGGCACAACAGGACACGGACAACCCACCAATTTCAGCAGGTTAGTAATGTGTGAATTTCCCTAAAAATGGACCAACCAGTGAAATTAGCCAGCAAGGCATATCTAAACACATGCCCCTAGGGTGTGCCTTGTAGTGGAGTGATCAATTTGACCAGGGTGTGTCATGTGTGTCGACAGGTAATTTGCAAATTTGATTGAACATACATGACGTTTCTGAACACTTCGGAAGAGTAGTAAAGTATTGAGATTAGCAAAGGACTGCGTGCTATGTATTTCAATTAAATCACATGCAACACTTACATCTTTTTCTGTTGGCCACTTGGGTTTGAGCTGTGCTTGGGGCCCAACGGCTTAAGATGGTGTGATTGCAATGTTTTAATAGATACAATGGTAACCACCAGAATCATATTGTAATTGCTATTTGCCAGCTGAGTGTGTTCACTTAATGGCCTATAAGGGATGTTTAAACACACACAACAGGCAGTACTTGCATGTTTGGTTGGCTTCACGTGACCAATGTGTCTGTACTTGTTTCATAATCCATTTTCAAGATAATGGCATTCATAGTGAAGGTCAAGTTGCACCATTGTGGGAGTGACCATTCCAGCTTGGCCACGTGTTTGATTTAAGCATATGTGTTATTAACCATCACCAATGCATAGTTGTGTGTTTACATTGTTTGTTTTCTTCTAATGCAGCCCAGCCTCATCCCTCAGCTATGCCGTCTACTTCCGTGCTGCCTCGGACCCAGGATCCGATATCTAAGGTAATTGTTTTTTTATGATGTGGCGTATGCATGTGCCTTGCCATGTTTATTTTGGCTGAATTACATATGTATTCCCCACACTGAACCTTTTTTATTTACATGTCCCAACAGAGCCACACACTGATGGAGGAAATCCAGGAGCTGGAAGAGGATGGAACCTTCCTTGGAGCATATGAAGATCTCCCCCTGGGCCAGAATCTGCAACTGTCCCAAAATGTTTCTCCGACAAATCCTCAGCAGCAGAGGGAAGCTGGCTGCATGCTGCCTGCACATCTTGGGGAGCATGCAGAGACTGACCCTCCAGTCCCCAGTTTAAGATCTGCTGTTGAGGATTTGCCCAGCATACATGTGGCTGTTGGGGGTCCTAGAGCAACATCATCTGCACGCCCCCCAACCCGGGGAATTGGCACTCAGCAACGTCGCCCAGTTTCCCAGGGGAGGCGCGTGCAGATGATGGAGTCAGCATGGCACCATGAGAGGCGGCTATTTAGGCGCCAAAATTAACAAAACCACGAGAATACTATTGGGCAATTAGAGAATCTCAATAATACCTTAAGTGCCATGCTGACTGAATTTAGGACCTATAACAGCCACATGGCCAACTTTTCAACCGAATTCAGGTCTAGCATGGCTGAATTGCAAACTAACCAAAGAAACATTTTGGAACAGTTGCAGATTCTGAATGCCACACAGGCCCAGGTTAGGGCCCACCACCAAGGGCCACAACCTGGGTTCCATGGGCATCCCCCATATTAAGGTGTATTTGGCCTGAATCTGTTCTGCATCTTTGCTCTACATCCCCACTGTATTGACTTGTCTGGTGAGCCCTACCAATCTAGCATTTTGTTATGGCTTTGCTTGTATGTTTTGGATTTGCGCCCATATAGCTCATTAAACTCCTGAGGTAGCCCACTAGCCAATGCCAGAGGACAAGCCTCACTGAAGCGGCCACTAAAGCTGTTGCGCTGCAGCCTTGCCCATAATTACATTGGTTGTGGCTCCTCCTGTTTGTAGGCATGATTGTATGACATTCTGGCCTGGCAAACTAAGACCTTGGACCCTGGCTGAGATTTTACTGTACTTGGATTGGGACTGGGTGTTCTTGTTTGGGTGGCCCACTGAGTAACAGGTGTAGATGTGGCATAGGTATGTCTGCTTTCAACCTGTGCCTGTGGCAAATGTGGCCAAGCAGGAGAGGGTGTGTTTTTGTGCCTCTTTTTACAATGTAACATCTGTGATTTATACCGTTGACAATGCTTGGCACACATATGTTACGATGTTCTTTTGAAGGTTAACTTTGTCCTGGAGTGCCTTACTTTGTAAATCCAGGCTGTGTGCAATTGCTATGTGGCATGTTTTGGCATAAATTTCATGTCCATGTATTACCCATAACTATGTGAGTGACCATCAACTACAATTGTTATGTTTAAAAATGTATAACTTTAAAAATTAAACCAACGTGTTTATGACTAAGTTACTGTCTTTCGGTTTTTGGATAATAAATATGACTTAAAGTAGCCCCACAAACAAACACAAAAATATTCAAAAAAGAGTCTAAATACATTGTTGATGCTTTTGGAAATTAATTCAATAATGTTTTGTTATTACTAAAACACAAAGCCAAAAACAAATGGCACAAAGCAATAACAACAAACAATGTAATAAAAACACAAAAAAAGGAGAAAACAATTAAGCAAAATGTGTTGCTATTAGATTAGCACGGACGGCTTGGCCAGACGCACTGTGCTGCCCAACATAGGCGTCCTCTGGCTCATCGGCGGGTGGAGAGGGTGGCAAATCCACATACCGGGGGACCCGCTGCAAGATAGCAAAATTATGCAGCGCAGCACAGGCCATAATGATATCTATGACCTTTTTTGGGTCATACTGAAGGGATCCCCCGGTGTGGTCCAAACATCTAAATCGGGTCTTCAATAGGCCAAAGGCCCTCTCCACCACTGCCCTGATTTTGCGGTGCGCCCTATTATAGGCCTCTTGGGCGGAATTCTGTGGGTGTAGTACAGGCGTCAACAGCCACGGGAGGAGTGGATATCCAGAATCTCCTTGAAAAAATGAAAGGAAAAAAAAATTACTGCATACATTACAGCCAAAAAAGGCACAAACTAGCTGAAGAAGAGGCTAGGTGACATTGTCCCAAAAAATGAGCATACATATTGCACAGGGCAAATCGCCAAAGAAACATATCTAATAGATGGGGGCCAAAATTGCGGATGCTGGCCAATCATCCAGACTGTTAAGAGCTATTGGTTTAGGTCTGTGCTGCTCAGCAATCTTGGATGGGTTAAATTTGCATGACCCATTATCTTCGTTGTCTGAGTACGAAACAGGTCTAAGCCGTACCCTGCACTTTATCCCGCTCTCCTCTACTCAGTAATTGTAATGCATCTAAGCAAAGATGGCGCACACCCTATGATAAAGTAAAAAACAGAATTACAGAAAAGTGTGGGGAAGACTGATTACTAATTTGGCTCAAATTACTCTTTAGAGTTTTAACAATGCAGGACAAACATTTGACCAGGCTTTGTTGTTTTGCTAATGTCATGGGTGCAATCGTGTTTCACATGTTACCAAGGTGAGGAAAAAGGCATAGTTTAAGAAAGTGGAACCAAACCAAAAACATAGCCAGACCTAGAAAAGAAAATTACGTTATTGGACTCAACTTACCAAGGAGCCATGCATCTGCAAATTCCCCAGACTCAAACCGACGGAACAATCCAGATCTTCTAAGGATGTAGGCGTCACGGGATGAGCCTGGGTAGCCTGCGAGGACGCTAAGGAACCGCATGTCCTGGGCCACCACTGCTTGCACATTCAGTGAGTGGCCCATTTTGCGGTTCCTGGGAAAAAAACTTATAACACAAACGTGGATGCCTATACAAATAACACCAAACAACTACATTAAATTTTAGTGCCCACAAAAAGGATATGTATGTTAGAGCCTTTAAAGTTTTGATTTACTTGTTCAATTTTAAGTACACTTTAAAATGTTTGCCTTTGCACAACATGACAAACATTTAAAGCCAAAAATACGGGCCATTGGTTCACATGCACTCTTTGCAAGGAGGGAGTCTTGGCAAGGAGTGACTGTTTGCAAGGCTTTAAAAATTACAAGGACGGACTAATTACAATGAAGGACAAATTAACATGAGGGACTAATTACAAGGAGGGACTAGTTTCAATTAAGGAAATATTACAAGGAGGGACTAGTTACAATGAGTGAAAATTTACAAGGAGGGACTAGTTACAATGAGTGAAAATTTACAAGGAGGGACTAGTTACAATGAGGGAATATTTACAAGGAGGGACTAGTTACAATGAGGGTATATTTACAAGTAGGGACTAGTTACAATGAGGGAATATTTATAAGGAGGGACTAGTTGCAATGAGGGAATATTTACAAGGAGGGACTAGTTACAATGAGGGAATATTTACAATGAGGGACTAGTTAAAATGAGGGAATGTTTACAAGGAGGGACTAGTTACAATGAAGGACAAATTAACATGAGGGAATAATTACAAGGAGGGACTAGTTACTATGAGGTAATATTTACAAGGAGGGATTGTTTACAAGGAGGGATTATTTACAAGGAGGGACTATTTGCTATGAAGGACAAATTAACACGAGGAAATAATTACAAGGAGGGACTAGTTACTATGAGGGAATATTTACAAGGAGGGATTATTTACAAGGAGGGACCAAAAAATGAAAATACAACATAAAATATGAAAAGATTAGCTCAACATGAAAGACTGAACTTGCCTGTATATGTACTCGTCGGCAGCCGGAGGCACCAGGGCTACGTGGGTACAGTCAATGGCACCCATGACGTTGGGCATATCAGCGATATTATAAAATGCCAGCTTAATCGCGTTTCTGGCTACCATATCCTCTGGAAAACAAATATATTTTACAAGCTATATTACAAGCTATTCGCCAAAAATTGCAGGCAGCCAAGCATCTTGGTCATACCTGAAATTGCATGCCCCTTCTTTGTGGTGCGGGCTAACCATGGCCGCAGCTCACTATACAACTTATGGAGGGAAGCGCGATTAAGTCTGGTGAGCTCGAACAGCTCAACGCCATGCATGCCATCGATGTCCATGCGTCGCCGCGGGTGCAATCTGGCCTCTGACCTCCGGACGATCTCAATGCCCATGAGCTGCAGATCCTCATGCTCCTCAAATGCACTTGAGTCATCCATAGCTGCTAGCCTGCTAGTTCCCGAGGTCAAAATGGTCCCGTAAGGGGATTGAAAATGAAACGGATTTATTGGGTGATGGCCCCTCGGCAATCAGCTCTCTGAATTAATCACCAGCCCATTGCAATAACGTAAGTGTTCTGAACGATCGGAACATTTCCGATTTGGATTGGAAAAGGTCCCGAAATTCCGTAAAACTTCCGATTTCCTTTGGATCATTGAAAGAGCATATACGTATTAGTTCAAACGTTCGTGCAAGTAAAAAATGGACGGAAAAAAACAAAAAAAAGACTAGCACCCACCCAAACTTTCACAGACAGCTACGGAAATCCGGACGAATGTGTCTTTGAATCGAGGCTAATGTTCCTCTGTCTTTGGCACAGTGAACACTTAAGCTGGTATTGGCACCCGCTAAGCCGGCTCAAAGTTCGGTCGAACATTGAAAAAAGTTTGGGATCGGGGAACCATTGAATTCAACAGGGACCTGAACTTTGCAGGTGATTCTGCCTCTAGGGGCCACTTTGCCCTCCCCACACACAGTCAGAGGGGGAGCGCCAGTCAAGGAGGCAAAATCCGGGATGTAAAAAAAAAAAAATAATAAATTGTGATGACGGGTGTGAGGGGGGGGGGGTGCAGAGTGTGCAGAAGGAAGCAAATTTCCTGACTTCCACAATCCCAGTCCCAGTGGCGTTCAGTTCAAATGGTCCATGGCAGGGGCCACAGAAGGATGGCATCACTCTCATAAGTGAGGACACTCTTAATGCCAGCAGGCAGTGCTGCCACTAGGAGTGTCCTCATTCATGTGAGCGGCATCTTCTGTGGCCCGGCCCAAGAACTATTTGAACTGAACACTGATGGGACCGAGATCACAGGGCTCACGTAACTTGTACAGCACCTTCCTGCTGTTGCATCCTTAAGGTGAAGCTAGTTGATGGGCTGCTTAGCCGCTTGGTCAGCTTTTCCGTGTTTAGACCGGATGCCAAACTCGAACACGGACTTCTGGCTGAAGTCCATATTCAGGTTTGGGAACCCGGGGCGAACTCGCAAAGTTCTGTACAAACCCAAACTGCGGTTCGGGTTCGCTCAACACTAGCCAGCTAGATTGACAAAAACTAGATGGAATTGGTCTGAAAAAGAGGCCCCTGCACACGTCTAGTGTGGCCTAACATGTGAGTCATGTGCAAGTGGGGAAAAAGTAGGAGAAATGGGGTTGGACCAGATTTAAAGCAGAACCTGTAGACAGTGTCTTGGAGCCGAGGAAGAATTTCTGAAATGTATGACCATCCAGCAGGAAAGACAGAGAGATTGCTATCTGGCAACTGGAAGAGCAGCGGAAGCCTAGTGAGCCTTAGGGTGGAACTAGTACCTGAGAAATGCAGGATTAAATCCAGTTGTGGCCAGCTTCAGAAGAAGGAAACAGGGTGTACCATTTGTTACTCTGACCTTGTATCAGAATAGGAAACTTTCTGCTGTTGCTTCTGGTCCAACATTTAAGGAAGCCAGGCCTAGACCAGGTAAGTATAGCTAACTGTAGGCTGGGGTTTTAGGTGGCCTCAGCACTTGGAGGTAGGCCCTGTTCCACCCACCAGTCTTTCTTTGAGGAAACCAGCTTGATTGAGCTGAGCACCCGCATCCAGCCCTAGGAAGTCTTGTCACCTGACTAATGTTTGCACAAGGGATGGAGGTTAAAGTCAGTTACGTGGAAATGCTCAGAATGGGCTCTACAGATAATAGTCAAAATCTCTCAGCACGCGTTTCTGGTGTTTATCCGTGCACGCACCTCAGCCGCCTCCTCGTTGACACCTCGTTCTTCCCCTGGGGGCTCCATGTTGTTGAGGCCGATGCCCCTGACCTCTTCATTTACAAGCGCTGACAAGAGCAGGGGTGGCGTTAACGAGCGCGCTGCGCGGCCTGCTCTGGTAATGTGGAGCCTAACGCCAAGTGACAGGGACATTTCACAAGTGAAGAGCCACCAAGGGCGCCTGGAGAAAGAGTTTCACAGTCAGCGCGCCCGAACTTCTGCTTAACCCCCAACTTGCCGCTGCTCCCACACTGTTATGTTTCCTTTCCACCGGGTGTCACTAGGTTTTTAGGCTCTAAAATTCAGTAGTGCTGACTGGGGGATACTGCACCGCAATGTCACAAAAGGTGGAGAGATTCTCCAGGTGAGGTGCAGCTTTACAATGGGGTAGAGACGTTTTTTCACAATATATAAAATAAGAGCCCCTAATGGGCTATTCACTCAAGTGTAGATAGCTCTCCAAAGGGTTGATTCAGAGTCATATTTTTTTACTGACTTTTCAGAGAGAAACCGCTTTTTCTCATGATTATTAAGCTTTTCTCTCTAAAAAAAAAAAAGTGAGTAAAAGAATGTGCTAAATCAACCCTCATTAGACAGTGAGTTGGCCAAACACCAGGGCTGTCTCAAAGTTGGGCAATGGAGGCTCAGTGGGCCATTTAGTGGTGTGTCACAATACATTATTTTTGGGGCCAATCAAAGCCCACATATTGGGAGACCTGAGCCTTATCCTCTATTTTAGGTCCACCTCAATTTCCTTGCAAAGCAGTGGCAGGGAAATGTTTTCTCTGGCTCTGGTGAAATTGTTTTTAACAATGACACCCATAGAGGCCTCCTTAGAATTCCAAAATGCTCCTGTGCATTTGCTCCTTTCCCAGATCTCAAGCCAGTACACGCACCAATTGGCTGTGGCAGCTATCAGTGGGCCCCCAAAGCACAATGGGCCCTGCACTTGCTAACAGGTGGCCATACAGTCTTTATAAATGAATAAATATAATCATGGGTAAACCTATGCCCCCCGCCCAGAAGGGCAGAGAAGTGTTTGAGCTTATTTGTAAGTTTTTTTGACAATTTTTCCAAATGCACTCCTCTGGTACAATAGTTTATTAAAATGTCTGCATCCTGGAGACCACCAGTATATATATATATATATATATATATATATATATATATATATATATATATTCATAGATATATACCATAGACATAAAAATATGTAAAACATGAATTGTATTTAGGTTTTAAACAAAGAAATAGACATTCGGATACATACTGTAATACAGAGGTGATCACAATGAGAGATTATAACAGTTTTCAAAGCAAAGTATCTAATACAGGCAGCTGTGTGTGACATGTGTAACAAGACAAAACAAAACAAAAATAGACATTATATGTGCACAATCCACTTGGAAAGGTGCCAGGCATTGTGGTGTGATACCGTAGAACTGACACACTGATTCAGATTTGATACAATGTATAGCTCCAAGTGAAAAATGGTCTGAGACCTTTTTTTGACATTAAGGCCCAATGCGGCCACATACTCACCTAATTCCGTGATACCATGCTGTTCTAACGTAGCCACAAGTAGCGGCCTCCCCATCTCTCCTCTGTGTGTGCCCCCTGGCAGACCAGCAGAGAGCAGGGACACCGCTGTAGAGGAAAGCACGCTGATGTTGTAGGATCACCAAATGAGATGAGTATGTAATTCTGACTATGGGGTATCCCTAATCAAGATGCCCCCTAGGATGCATTCTAATGGACAGAATCCTGAGATTTAGGATGCCCCATTGTGCAAACCCCCTGCCCCTGTCCTCTACCACTCACCTAACACCACTACCCCCTGTCACTGTCTTCTACTGTTCAACTAACCCCACCAACCCTCACTCTCCTCTACCACTTACCTAACCAATTTCTACCACTCACCTAACCCCTCCCCACGACAACTGACCTGTGCCTCTGACCTAACCTAGCAGAAACAAGCAGTTGCAGCAGCAGAGTAGGAGGGAGCAAAAACAGGAGGATCAGATGGGTAAGTACCATCTGGAGGACCAACAGCAAGTACCAGAGGGCAATCAGCAGCAAAGAAGACTGACAATAAGGATCTGGATGTGGTGGTGTGTATGGAGAGGCTGACCCACAATGCAGGTACCTGTAAATACACCTGGCCCAATGTACAACCATTTCCAGGCCACCCTTCAAATAAAGCACCAGGCGATATAGGTAAAGAAAAGAGGAGCAATCACCAGGATTTTTTCTCTCTCTAGAGGGGCATCCTAAAATAATAATGCTTACCTTGCCAGTGATTCCATGACGCATGCACATGCTCTCCTCCATTCACTGGTTAGTGCTCAATTCAGCTTTATTAAGCCACTCTGACATCAGAGCTGACATCAGAGTGGCTAGGTAAGGCTGAACAGAGGCGCTGGCTGCTCCCCTTTGGCTGGGTGCACAGCCATGCCAACCATTCAGAAACGCCTGGTGCGGGTGTGTGCATCAACCTGTACGTGCATTGTGGGACTCTTGGTGAGGTGAGTATACTAGGCAATCTGGAGCTTTTTACACAGGGGGGGCATCCTGATTTGGGATATGGAATCAGCGGTCCCTGGAGTCTTTATGCACCCGTGGCCCAGGACCCTTCCTCACACCTCTTCCAGGCCACACTCCCTGACCCAACTGGACCCCTGCAGGATAAAATACACTGAATATAATAGCTTTTCACGCAACTACATATCTGGGTAGGTGAGCTGGTGGGAAATCTCACTTTTTTGTGAGATATTGTTTAAAAATTTGCATAGCTAAAATGATGCTAAATTCCACTATAAGGGATAGGCCGGCACATATGTACGGGGGTTCTCGCATGGGAAGCATTGCTAGGCCAGACCAGTACATATAGGCAGGGCTGGATTATGAGAGGGGTGCAAGAGGCTCTAGCCCCGGGGCCTCCACCAACCTTTGGGTTTCTCCTGGTCCAGGAGGCTTTTCTTGGTCCAGCAACAAAGCCATCACCCCCCCCCCCCCCCCGCCTGGGCCTGGGCAAGCCTTTTTTTTAGTCTAGAGCAGTGATGGGTGCGTACAGAGCTGTCACTGCACATACGCCACTACGCCACCAAGCACAGCCACTGGCAGCTTAATTCAGGGAACTGTTTTCTTCTGGACCAGCTGGGCCACTACTACCCCCCACCCAGAATGGCAAAGCAGGAGTTCCCGAGCAGCACGCACCCGCACAAGGGTGGCACAAGGGACTTGATCTGACGTTCCAGTAAGTAGACGGGTGCCAGACAACCACCAGTTACTTGGCTGGACTATTATTTTAAAGGGAAAAAATACTGTATCTGGGGCCTCCACCAGATTTGGTGCCCAGGGGCCTCCCACCACACTTAATCCGGCCCTTCATATAGGTTATATATGGGATAGGTAAGGGCATAGAGAGCATATAAGGGAAAGGCCCTGCAGGGGTTCTGGAATGGAAAGCATTGCTAAGCCAGACGAGTACATATAGGTTATATATGGGATAGGTAAGGGCATAGAGAGTATATAAGGGATAGGCCTAGCATTGATAGGCTAGGCTGGTACCTATAGGAGGGGGGGATTGATGACTAATGTTACCGAAATAAGTAGGTCACTGGCCTTGAAGCACTTTTTGAAAGAGTAATGTTTTACTGTTAAAATAATATACCAGACCTATTGGAGCGACTCTATTGGCTCACCCTTAAACATTGCTGAGTACCCCCCGGGGTACGTGTACCACAGGCTGAGAAACAGTGGGATGGGCCAGTACATATAGAGTATATATGGGATAGGTAAGGGCATTTAGAGTATATATGGGATAGGCTGGTGCATAAATGACTTGTAGGGGGTTCTGGCATGTGAAGCATTGCTAGGCTAGGTCAGTACATATAGGCTATATAAGTTATAGGTAAGATAAATAATGGATAGTAAGGGATATAGGTGACTTGTGGAGGTTCCTGGCATGGAAAGCATTGCTAGGCCAGGCCAATACATATAGAGTTTAATATACTGGATAGGCAGTACATTTGGGGTATATATGGGACAGGTAAAGTAAGGGCATACAGAGTATATAAGGGATAGGTAAGGGCATATAACGTATATAAGGGATAGTATGGGTATCTATGGGATTGGTGTTCTGGTATGGGAAGCATTGCTAGGCCAGTACATAGTGGGTATATAATGAATAGGTAAGGGCATATAAAGTATATATGGGATAGTATGCGTATATATGAGATTGGTGTTCTGGCATGGGAAGCATTGCTAGGCCAGTACATAGTGGGTATATCAGAAATAGGTAAGGGCATATAAAGTATATAAGGAATAGTATGGGTATATATGAGATTGGGGTTCTGGCATGGGAAGCATTGCTAGGCCAGAACATATTGGGTATATAATGAATAGGTAAGAGCATATAAAGTGTATAAGGGATAGTATGGGTATATATGGGATTGGGGATTTTGGCATGGGAAGCATTGCTAGGCCAGTACATATTGGGTATATAATGAATAGGTAAGGGCATATAAAGTATATAAGGGATAGTATGGGTATATATGGTATTGAGGTTCTGGCATGGGAAGCATTGCTAGCCCAGTACATATTGGGTATATAATGAATAGGTAAGGGCATATAAAGTATATAAGGGATAGTATGGGTATATATGGGATTGGGGTTCTGGCATGGGAAGCATTGCTAGGCCAGTAAATATTGGGTATATAATGAATAAGTAAGGGCGTATAAAGTATATAAGGGATAGTATGGGTATATATGGGATTGAGGTTCTGGCATGGGAAGCATTGCTAGGCTAGGTTAGCGCACAGTTGCCTGCTGGGAAGCGGCTTCTCTTGCTGGTCCGGACCTGCTCGGCCACACACCTTCATGCCATTTAATGTGATAAGGCCGCAGGACCCTCCGCCTGATTGACTCGATCAGATCAAACGCACAATCTGACAGCGGGTACAGAAAGCGCTCTCACAATTGGCTCCCATAGCCCCTCGCTGTACACCGGAGTGCCTAGCAGCACAATGGTTAAAATGAAAGGCAGCGCAAAGATGCGAGGGAGAGCGGCCGGGGCCCGGGAAATGCTGCACGGCTGCCTGAGCTGCTCGCTGGCCTCAGAGGGGAGTGTTTAGGACAGAGAAATGAAGCACCTTATCGGTCCTGGCAGCTCTCCCCAGCGCCTGGAGCCAGCCTGCAGCCAGCACAACATGGCCCTTTTAATTGCTTTCACATCCAATCCGCAGGCCCGCGCCTCACACTGGATGTGCTCAGGCCCTTCAGCGCTGCACCCTACCTGCGCGCCAGGAGGAGGGGGCGCCCGCTGCGCCATGACCACAACCTACCCAACCCAACTCGCCGTCATGCTACAATCATTTCTAGGGACAAGTCGCTGTTATCCCAATCCCACAGCACACACACACACACATATATATATATATATATTTATTTATTTATTTATATGGCACCTCCATCTTCTGTGGCGCTGTACACACAGGGCTAATAAAAATATCAGTACATAAAATACAGTAAAACTGGCAAATATCTACTTATCTTAATAAATATTCTCCATTTGTGTACCACTAACCAGGAACAAGTGTCATTTATATATTTATTTACACAACTTTACCATATGACATTTTGCATAACCGGGGATGGGGGGGGGGGGGTGCAAAAGTAGGTATACAGTTTTTAGTATGAAAATGAAAAAAAAATACATTTTTAATTGAATAATTTATTTGAATAATAAATAAAGTCACAATGAGATAATGCAAAGCAATAAAAGACAAAATATCAACAAAATAATATAAAATAGTTAATAAATCATCATTAACTCAATATTGCTCTTACAACTGTATACCTACTTTGGCTTACAATCTAGAGGCATAAGATGGGGGTGAGGAAAAATCACACAAGTAAAACCGGCAAATATCTATCTATCTAAAAATTCTCCATTCGTGTACCACTAACCAGGAACAAGTGTCATTTATATATTTATTTACACAACTTTACCATATGACATTTTGCATAATCGGGGATGGGGGGGTGCAAAAGTAGGTATACACTTTTTAGTATGAAAATGAAAAAAAATACAGTTTTAATTGAATAATTTATTTGAATAATAATAAATAATAATAAATACATTTTTAATTGAATAATTTATTTGAATAATAATAAATAATAATAAATAAAGTCACAATGAGATGATTCAAAGCAATAAAGACAAAATCTCAACAAAACAAAATAATATTAAATATTTAATAAATCATCAATAACTCAATATTACTTTTACAACTGTATACCTACTTTGGCACCCGTATATATACATACATATATATATATTATATATAGTTTTTAGATATTTACACATACTCTGTATGACTTTTCACCTGCATACTTGATCCAGGACCAAGTGTGTGACAGCAGGTAAATCTGTTACCTGTTCTTAATCCTCAGGTTAAATGTTTGATTATATGCACTAAATTTTATATATATATATATATATATATATATATATATATATATATATATATACTGCAGGAAGAAAGAAAGAAAGAAAGAGGACCTCTATCACAGCAGGGCCTTCCAAATAAGCTCATACCTCTTATTCCTCTCAGCAGCCCACGAAGTCCCCAGTATGCTAAAACCTACTGGGAAAGGAGAGCCCGGCATGTACATGGGAGCCTGACCACCACTCACAAGCCACTTAGTGGACCTGGCCCCTCCCCCTGTCTCATCACAGTGTCTGGAGTGTGTGGCTCTATTTACTGAAATGGAGGGGTTGTGTTAGCACATCAAGGGACCAAATCTCCTGCTTCTGGTTAGTTTCACCTCTCTGGAGACGGCATGAGCTGTTCAGGAGCATAAGAGGTAAGTATTCATTACCAGACACGTTTTTTAGAGCGGAACAAAACCCAGCAGCGGCCGTCCTGGAATCTAAAAGATTCCAGTGCTGGACGCTGGCTTTCTCCCAGGGAATGCAGATTTGGTGTCCCAAGGTGTCGAGTCTATGAGACTCCAGGGCAGGCTTACCCCACCCAAGGCATCCAGATTTGGGCTGCCCCGCTGTGTAAAAACCCCCAGGTTGCTGAGTAAATGATAAATTCTACCTTTAGCATGGCAGACATTTGTGAATGGCCGGTGCCAGCATGCGCCCTGGTAGAGGGTAGCGGGGATGCGGCCACCAATGCGCTCAGCTAGACATGGCTGCTCCGTAGGACCAGGTGAAGGCGAGTTTTGGTGGATGACCTGGTGGGTTTCACAAAGCAAGGCATCCTGCATCGGGACAAGGACCAAAAGCCGGGATAGTCAAAATCACAAGTTTTGGTCCACAATAAAGGGCATATAAAAATATGACTATACTCACCTTCTCTCCCTCATAGGAGCTGCCTTGGTGTTTTTGAAAACATACATCTCTGGAGTCCTCTTCCATGATTCCTACAGCAGAATTAGCAGCGGAGCATTGTGTAGGTGAGCTAAATGCAGCTACAACAGCGGCCAAAACAAAGTTAGTTAAAAATGAGTGTTGTCCCCCACTCTCCAGAAATGGACCCCTCCATACTCATGTGGTCCCTCCTCTGTAGGCCAGCTGCGGTGCTTTCTTGACATAGGAGGCCACCAGGGACCAACATGACTTACCCAAAGAACCCCTCAGGATGCCGGCCATCCCCCCAAGCTACAGGAGCTCCATTGAGGAAAAGGTAGGATGAGTTTCTGGCCATTTCTTCAAGTGGACCAAAAACATTTACACTCTGCCCTGGAGTCTGTTTGGCTCTAGAGCTGGGTTAAAGCCCTCCCCAGGGGCATGCATGGGCTTCCTCTGGCATCCCCATACCTTCCAACTTTTCAGGGTGGGAAAGAGGGACAATTTTACAATGAAACCATGCCCCTCATTAAAGGATGGCTAGGAGATAAGATGTAACAGTTACAACAATATAAACACTTTGAATAGGCAAATGAATCATGTATTGCTGCAGATCTGCATGTTACACCTCAAAGAGGGACAAATGAGAACAAGGCACATGTAATCAAAAGAGGGACAGTCCCTCCAAATGAGGGACACTTGGGAGGTATGGGCATCATAGGTGCTGGGGGGGGGGGGACCATAGAAAGGCGCCCTTCTCCACCCACGCGTTATGAAGTAGTAGACTGCCTGTATATCAGTTTCATTGCTGCACTCACATTGTTTTTATCAATACACTAAATCATCGACCTCATGGCGGCCACGCCTCCGCAGCGCCGCTAAACCATCAATGATTAAATGTATTAAAGTGGACCAAAACCCAGTATTTTTACTATCCTGGGTCCGTGTCCCGCTGTGTGAAACCCTCCAGGGTTGCCCGAACAAACTCACCTCTTCTTGGTCATACAGCACATGAGCGGCCACTCGTCCAATCAGCGCGCTCGGATCCGCTCGAGCCCCTTCGTCCAGGAGCTCGCCTTATGTACGAGCGGATCTGAGCACGCTGGGGGCCAAATGCCCTGCTACCCTCTAACAGGGAGCGTTCCCCGCAACTGCCATTCACAAATACCTTGTGCCAGGGCTGGCTCAAGGTTTATGTGGGCCCTTGTGCGGCATGGTCTCAATGGGCCCCCTTGTGATGAAGAGTCGCGTCACATCACCGAGGGACGTCCCAAATCTGGATGCCCCCTAAGGATCATGCTATTTGGATCGCCAGTTTGAGTTAATGGCCAAACCAGGGGGGTTCTTATACAAAAAGAGGCGTCCCAAATTTAGATTCCCCTGTAAAGCGGACCAAAACTCAGGGGTGGAATTTCTTGCATAGTGGGTATGCCAGCGATCCCAGGGGGTTTCACACAGTAGGGTATCACAGATTGGGATGCTCCAGGGATAGGAAATCAGCTGGGGTGGGCAACTTAAAAGCAGAACAAAACCCAGCACTTCCTCCCCTGGAATCTAAATTGAGATGCCCTGTTGTGCGGAACCCTGCCATTCGAGGAGATGTGGGCACGCCGTCGCACACACCAAAGGTCGGCCCTGTCAGTGCCCCCCCCCCCCCCCCCCCCGGAAGATGGGGGCCCCCGGCAGCTGCCCTGGAATCTTTCATGAATCTAGATTTCAGGGCCAATGGGGCGTGGGTTTTGGTCCACTTTAAACAAACACATAATGTCGTGCAGCATTGCCCTGCTCCTGCTGAACCAATGAACTAGTAATAAAAACTGGGTCTAGGGATTGCTGCCCCCCCCCCCCCCACTTACAGAGCTTCCTATCATGTACCGCTGGTGGTGCGCAGGATGCTAGCGGCTGCTACACAATGAGGTTACACACTGACCTGCACCATTTTTCTTTATCAAAACTGGATTTACTCCATAAGTACAAAACTGCTCCAAAAGGTGATGAAAACTATTTTGGTACATTCAGGTGTATATTTGTACAATAAAAATTGTTGTTTCAAGGGGTTTAAAGTAAACTGAATTGGCCCGGGAATCTATAAGATTCCTGGGTTGTTCCATTTCCTCCCCGCGGGGCATCCAAATACGGGATGCCCCACTGTGTGAAACCCCCCAGGTCCCCCCGTTCACTCACCTTAATCCCGGTCCAATGGCACATGCACGGGCCACGGCCGCATCCCCGCTATCCCTCTAGCAGGGCGCATGCCCGCGACGGCCATTTGTTAGAGGGAAGCGCGAGATGCGACTGCCAGCGAACTCAGAGCAGCTGAGCTTGGACGTTGGGTTAGACATCCATAGCTCAGTGGCTCCGAGCACGCCGATTGGATGAACGGCCGTGCATGCGCCGTAGGACAATGGTCAGGTAAGTCGAAGCTGGCGATCTGGGGGGTTTCACATAGCGGGGCACTCCCGATCGGGGATGCGGCTGCGGCACGTGCATGCGCTGTTGAACCGGGATTAAGGTAACTGTAGCGGGCGACCTGCGGGGTTTCACACAGCGGGGCATCCCGATTTGGGATGCCCCACAGGGAGGGAATGGATCGGCTCGGGAATCTTATAGATTCCCCGGCTGATTCAGTTGGGTTTTGGTCCGCTTTAAGGTGACCGACAACCCATACGGCCCACCCAGGTGGTACATGAGATCATTAGGTACTTGATAAGAGAAGGTTGGGAACCTCTGCTCTAGAGGGCGCTGCTTGCGGTGGGCACCTCACTTGGGCTCATTAGACGTGCACCCTTTCCCCCCCCCACGCAAGGCACATGTCAATGGGCAGCAATTATTGATCATTGGTGGAAGCCAGGCCTTGTACCATGGGATCGCTGATTCCATAATAAGGGGCAAAGCAGGGGGCTCACATAAAGTGGCACCCCAATTTGGGATGTCCCAGTAAAGCAGGCCAAACCCTTATTTTGGTCTGCTTTGTGCATGTTCAATATGGGATGGCGGATGCAGCAGCCCGGCGAGTGATGGGTGACGGGGAACATGGCCGCCATCCTCCACAAGCACATTATCCATCTTAGCTCGGCTGACTCCAGCTGGCCGTCTGGCGCTGGATCCCTAATCGGAGATGACAGCGGCTTCTGATGGCAAATCTGTTTTCTCAGAGACACAACATGGGAGGAAGTTGCTGTGAGACAGACAGGACAGGGCTCCGTCTGCTGAGCCCCGCGAGCGCTCCCGACCCGGCTCCCCCGCGTCCTCCCTCCTCCCATTCTTCCAGCTCAGTCCTTCCTTTTCCATCCTCTTATATATCTCTCTCTCCATCTTCCCAATATCTTGGATCTAAAAAAAAAATTGAATAGAATCAGGAAGGTTTAGAACATTTTTAAAGAGGACCAAAACCCCTTTCTCGTCATGGACACCCTGATTTGGGAAACCCCAGCAGACTGCCTGTAATGTTATGGCGCACGTGTGGGACGGAATGGAACCTCAGCTATGCTCCCAACTTTTTAGGACCAAAACCTGGGCTTTCAGGTGTTCTGGGAATGGGTTCTTGTCCCTGGGGCCCCCAGTGTGAAACCTTTCCTCAATCCAGTGATCCCACAGCACATGTGCGGCCTCCTCCAATAAAGCTCTATGCTGTGCACATAAATGATCAGCATAGAATGACGCTTATGTCATGTGCCTCCCCCCGGCCGCTCTCAGTCTTCTCCCCCTGACCCCAGTCGTTCAAATATGAGTGACGTGGGCACCCACAGCAGATTGATGGATGTCTGGGACACCACGGCATCATGGAATGAGGTAAGTTTACCCACAAACCCTGGGTGGATGGGGAGTACCTCTGTCAGGGGTGTAGCTGGGAGGGGGCACGCGTCCCGGGTGCAGCAGGTGAGGGGGGAAACCTTTTTGAATCTTTGCCCGGGGGCCAGAAAGCTATATATAGCTATAGCATGGCGGTAAAGTTACCTTCCCTTAGTTAGCCAGTGGATTAGCATATCCATCATTCACAAGTAAATTGGTGGACGAGACTCCGCCCCCTGCCCCATCACATTGTCTGGAGCATCATCGCGCAGCCAGACAGATGAGGTGCATCCGGTTTGTGCCCTGAGTCTGGAACCTGGATTTTCAGGTAAGTATTGAAGGCTTGAAAACAAAGGGAGATGCTGCGGCCTTTAAAGTGGACCAAAACTCAAGCTGATCGATTCCCTTCCCCCAGGTCGCCCCATACACTTACCTTGTTTCCTTGTTTCGAGCTGCGCCACATCCCCGCTATCCCTCTAGCAGGGCGCGTGCCTGCACCAGGCATTTGTGAATGGCCGGCACGGGCACGCTCCCTGATAGAGGAAAGCGAGGCATGCTGCCGTCAACGCGCTGAAAGCCGCTGGCCTTAGACGACGTGACGACAGCGGATCTAAGCGCGCTGATTAGACGCGCATGCGCCGAAGGACTGGAAAGAGGTGAGCTGCTCTCGGCGTCCTGGGGGGTTTCACACAGTGGGGCACCCCCGATTGGGGTGACCCGGGGGAAAGGACCAAAACCCAGGATAGTCAAAGGGTTTTGGTCCACTTTAAAGGCCAGTGTATTTACATTAGTTATAGATAGGAAAAGGAAGTTTAAAGTGGACCAAAACCCAGTCGGATCGGCCCGGGAATCTTCCCTCTCCGCGGGGCATACAAAATTGGGAAGCCCCGCTGCGTGAAACCCCCCAGGACGCCCGCTGCACTTACCTGAACCCCGGTCCAACGGCACATGCGCGGGCCGCGGCCACATCTCGCGTTTCTCTCTAGCAGGACGCAAGAGGGAAGAGCGAGATGCGGCCGCCAGCGCGCTCGGAACTGCTGAGCTTAGACGTCGCTTAGATGTGCATAGCTCAGCGGCTCCGAGCGCGCTGATTGGAGGAGCGGCCGCGCGAGCACCGTAGGACCGCGGTGAGGTGAGTTGGCTGCGGCAATCGGGGAGGGGGGGGTTCACACAGTGGGGCACCCCTGATTGAGGAGCCCCTGGGAGAGTGGACCAAAACCCAGGATAGTCAAAATCCTGGGTTTTGGTCCAATTTAAGGTCCAACTCCTGCTGCACTGACCACACATGAAACTTGGTTGTCATTGACTCCCCCAGTCCCCAGATAGATTATGATGACGGGCAGGGGCGGACTGGCCATAGGGAGACCTGGGACAATGCCCGGTGGGCCACACTGCTTTGGGGCCAGTTGTGCTGCTGCCAACACCCACATCCAATCCCTGCCCCCTTAGTCTCCCTCTCAGCCCCACTGTACCCACAAGCCAAGTAACCCCAGTCCCTATGCTATAGCCCCGGTATCAAGGTTGGGGGGGCCTCAGGCCGGCCAGGGGCTGGTAAAATCCAGGGCTGATTTTTGGCCCCAGTCCCCCACAGATGACGGGTTATGGTGGTTGGAGCAACACACAGTAATATTGAATGTAAGTCATTGTGCAATAAGAGAGTCGAGTGACTAGTAAACCCATCCTAGGCGAGTCCGGTTGCCTTGACTTATATCATTAGGAGGTGGTGAGTAATGGCAGCCTCAGTCTCTCTCTCAGCAGAGGTTCACTTTAATGCGGATAAACAACTTTTAGCATCAGACACCATACTTTTGATTCGCGGCCTGGAGACGGTGTCTCCGGATCTCCCGAGCAGCCTGCGCCATAAATTATTCCTCAGCTCTGACAAAGGCATCGATCTGATCCCGTCAGCTATGCGCGGGTCTAACACTGGCTGCAAGGTTTACCTAGACCTAGAGTGCCACTGCCCCCCCCAACATGGCCGCCTACTCGCTCTTCTTATTGCTGCTCATCAGTGTTCTAATGAGCATCGGAGCAGAGAAGACCAACTACCACCAAAACGTATCTGCACTGATTGTAGGCACAGAAAGCTTCCACCCATTAGGATTCAGCAGCACCTCCTTGTGGTCATGCTCACCTAGGCTAGTGCCTAGGACGGTCATTGGTGGGGGGCGCTGTAGAGTGTTACTGCCATCATTAAAAAAAAAAAAAATGTCCTTCTCCCCCCAGCCAAAGAAAGATGCAGACAATAGATGTGTGGAGGGGAGAGGGTGCAAGGAGTTAAATGCAGTCCACATCCAAAGCAACTCCCAGGTGTCATGAAGACCTGAATTCACAGCCTCCCCTGCTCTGGTCATGTGACACCTGGGAGCGACTAAGAAGCATATGCTCTCCTGCATCTCTGCATTTAACCCCTTGCATCCTCCCTTCACACTGTCTGCATTTAACCCCTTGCATACTTTCACTGTGCACCAACTGCATTTAGCCCCATGTGCCCTTCCCCAGCTCTGTCCACATTTAACCCCTTGCAATGTCCTTGTTTAACCCCTTGTGCATTGCAATGATCTCATTTAACTCCTTGCGCCCTTCCCCCTGCACTGTCTCAATTTAACCCCTTGCACCATCCGCATTTACCCCCTTGTGTCCTTCCCTTGCATAGTCTGAATTTAACCCCTTGCACCTTTATTCCCTGCACTGTCCACATTAGCCCCTTTGCGCCCCCTCCCTGCACATTCATATTTAGATATCGGTTTTAGGTCAGACTGAGGGAGGCAGGGGGGTTAAACACAGTTCACAGCCAGAGCACCTCCCAGCCATCAATAAGACCTGAATTTACTGCCTCTACTGCTATGGTCATGGAGGCAGCAATGGGGGTGAATGCGCACATGAGGGGGGGGGGGAAGGAGATGCAAGCATTAAAAGTGCCACAGTCACAGGCTTCCCCTGGCCACCTAAATCTGCCAGGCTCACAACTAGCCATACTTATTTCATCCAGACCCCATCTATGTGCAGAGGGACCAGCAGCCACTGCCAAATAAGCTCCACTCAAAGTGTGCGCCAAGGCTTGTGGGCCTCTAGTATGAAAATGGCCAGGGTAGAGGTGGTGGGAATAGTGAGTATTTGTGCTCAAAGGCTTCCCAAGTAGGGTGTAGGTCTGCTTTAATCTACACTTCTGGTAATCAATGACCATCTTTTATTGAAGATGCAGTGTGCTGTGGAACAGCAGATGTAATACCACAAAATGGACACTAGGGGTGCACACTCCTAAACAATAACCTAAGGTCCTTCCATCACCAAAGCTGCTCATAATGGCAAAGAGTGATCAAGCTAAGCAGTAGAACAGTAGCTGTAACTCTAGAGGGGCACACGCCTTCATACTAAGCTATAGCTGCTCATAATGGAAAGTGTGCTCCCTCTAGTGGGCAGAGCAGTTGGTGCAATACCACACTCCTAGATACTAAGCCAAAGACCCTTATCATAGCAAAGAGTGCTCCCTCTATTGGGGGAACGGTAGATGTAATACCACAAATTGAAAACAAGAGGGGCACACGCCTACATACTAAGCTAAAGTTGCCCATAATGGAAAATGTGCTCCCTTTAGTGGGCAAAACAGTAGGTGTAATAGAACATATTGAAAACTGGAGACGGTGCAGAAGCCGCCTGTGCCATCGCTATGGTGCAGAAGCCGCCTGTGCCATCGCTATGGTGCAGAAGCCGCCTGTGCCATCGCTATGGTGCAGAAGCCGCCTGTGCCATCGCTATGGTGCAGAAGCCGCCTGTGCCATCGCCACGGTGCAGAAGCCGCCTGTGCCATCGTTATGGTGCTGAAGCCGTCTGTGCCATCGCCACGGTGCGGAAGCCGCCTGTGCCATCGCTATGGAGTGGAAGCCGTCTGTGCCATCGCCACGGTGCGGAAGCCGCCTGTGCCATCGCTATGGAGTGGAAGCCGTCTGTGCCATCGCCACGGTGCGGAAGCCGCCTGTGCCATCGCTATGGAGTGGAAGCCGTCTGTGCCATTGCCACGGTGCGGAAGCCGCCTGTGCCATCGCTATGGTGCAGAAGCCGCCTGTGCCATCGCTATGGTGCTGAAGCCGTCTGTGCCATCGCCACGGTGCGGAAGCCGCCTGTGCCATCGCTATGGAGTGGAAGCCGTCTGTGCCATCGCCACGGTGCGGAAGCCGCCTGTGCCATCGCTATGGAGTGGAAGCCGCCTGTGCCATCGCCATGGTGTGGAAGCCGTCTGTGCCATCGCTATGGTGCGGAAGCCGCCTGTGCCATCGCTATGGTGCAGCACTCACTATGGGGATTTAATCCTTTCACCGCAGTGAAAAGATTAAATACTATTAGCAGCTCAAATATTTGCGATGTGATTATGGGGTTTGCAGTTTTCCATTCACTGAACTGACCACATGCAATAAGACATTACAGCAACATGGCCGCTCTGGTCATGTTTTCGAGGCGCCCTCTAAGCAATGATAATGGCCGCGCTGACAGCGACACTCTTTAATCCCCACGGGCCGCTGAGGAGTTTGGATCAATATTTTTGTCCTCCTAACAGAAATAGAACAGCGCTGATAGCAAAGAAAGACACACATCCCAAACCTGACACTGGGCCGCCGCACGGCCTGTAACCCAGAAAAAGCTCCAAACTCCCCCATGTATAGAGGAGGGGGCAGCTCAGCGCCCAGCCTCACTCTGTGACCTCAGGGTACCTGCTGGCCAGTGGCTGAACACAGGGAGCAATGGCACAGTGCTCTAACAGCACCCTCTGCTGGCCAGCAGCTGAACACAGGGAGCAATGGCACAGTGCTCTAACAGCACCCTCTGCTGGTCAGCAGCTGAACACAGGGAGCAATAACACAGTGCTCTAACAGCACCCTCTGCTGGCCAGCAGCTGAACACAGGGAGCAATAACACAGTGCTCTAACAGCACCCTCTGCTGGCCAGCAGCTGAACATAGGGAGCAATGGCACAGTGCTCTAACAGCACCCTCTGCTGGCCAGTGGCTGAACACAGGGAGCAATGACACAGTGCTCTAACAGCACCCTCTGCTGGCCAGTGGCTGAACACAGGGAGCAATGACACAGTGCTCTAACAGCACCCTCTGCTGGCCAGCAGCTGAACACAGGGAGCAATGACACAGTGCTCTAACAGCACCCCCTGCTGGCCAGCAGCTGAACACAGGCAGCAATGTCACAGTGCTCTAACAGCACCCTCTGCTGGCCAGCAGCTGAACACAGGGAGCAATAACACAGTGCTCTAACAGCACCCTCTGCTGGCCATTGGCTGAACACAGGGAGCAATGGCACAGTGCTCTAACAGCACCCTCTGCTGGCCATTGGCTGAACACAGGGAGCAATGACACAGTGCTCTAACAGCACCCTCTGCTGGCCAGTGGCTGAACACAGGGAGCAATGGCACAGTGCTCTAACAGCACCCTCTGCTGGCCAGCAGCTGAACACAGGGAGCAATGGCACAGTGCTCTAACAGCACCCTCTGCTGGTCAGCAGCTGAACACAGGGAGCAATAACACAGTGCTCTAACAGCACCCTCTGCTGGCCAGCAGCTGAACACAGGGAGCAATGACACAGTGCTCTAACAGCACCCTCTGCTGGCCAGTGGCTGAACACGGGGAGCAATAACAAAGTGCTCTAACAGCACCCTCTGCTGGCCAGCAGCTGAACACAGGGAGCAATGGCACAGTGCTCTAACAGCACCCTCTGCTGGCCAGTGGCTGAACACAGGGAGCAATGACACAGTGCTCTAACAGCACCCTCTGCTGGCCAGCGGCTGAACACAGGGAGCAATGGCACAGTGCTCTAACAGCACCCTCTGCTGGCCAGTGGCTGAACACAGGGAGCAATGACACAGTGCTCTAACAGCACCCTCTGCTGGCCAGCAGCTGAACACAGGGAGCAATGACACAGTGCTCTAACAGCACCCCCTGCTGGCCAGCAGCTGAACACAGGCAGCAATGTCACAGTGCTCTAACAGCACCCTCTGCTGGCCAGCAGCTGAACACAGGGAGCAATAACACAGTGCTCTAACAGCACCCTCTGCTGGCCAGCAGCTGAACACAGGGAGCAATGGCACAGTGCTCTAACAGCACCCTCTGCTGGCCAGTGGCTGAACACAGGGAGCAATGGCACAGTGCTCTAACAGCACCCTCTGCTGGCCATTGGCTGAACACAGGGAGCAATGACACAGTGCTCTAACAGCACCCTCTGCTGGCCAGTGGCTGAACACAGGGAGCAATGACACAGTGCTCTAACAGCACCCTCTGCTGGCCAGTGGCTGAACACAGGGAGCAATGACACAGTGCTCTAACAGCACCCTCTGCTGGCCAGCAGCTGAACACAGGGAGCAATAACACAGTGCTCTAACAGCACCCTCTGCTGGCCAGCAGCTGAACACAGGGAGCAATGACACAGTGCTCTAACAGCACCCTCTGCTGGCCAGTGGCTGAACACAGGGAACAATAACACAGTGCTCTAACAGCACCCTCTGCTGGCCAGCAGCTGAACATAGGGAGCAATGGCACAGTGCTCTAACAGCACCCTCTGCTGGCCAGTGGCTGAACACAGGCAGCAATGGCACAGTGCTCTAACAGCACCCTCTGCTGGCCAGCAGCTGAACACAGGGAGCAATAACACAGTGCTCTAACAGCACCCTCTGCTGGCCAGCAGCTGAACACAGGGAGCAATGACACAGTGCTCTAACAGCACCCTCTGCTGGCCAGTGGCTGAACACAGGGAGCAATAACACAGTGCTCTAACAGCACCCTCTGCTGGCCAGCAGCTGAACACAGGGAGCAATGGCACAGTGCTCTAACAGCACCCTCTGCTGGCCAGCAGCTGAACACAGGGAGCAATGACACAGTGCTCTAACAGCACCCTCTGCTGGCCAGTGGCTGAACACAGGGAGCAATGACACAGTGCTCTAACAGCACCCTCTGCTGGCCAGCAGCTGAACACAGGGAGCAATGACACAGTGCTCTAACAGCACCCTCTGCTGGCCAGTGGCTGAACACAGGGAGCAATGACACAGTGCTCTAACAGCACCCTCTGCTGGCCAGTGGCTGAACACAGGGAGCAATGACACAGTGCTCTAACAGCACCCTCTGCTGGCCAGCAGCTGAACACAGGGAGCAAGGTCACAGTGCTCTAACAGCACCCCCTGCTGGCCAGCGGCTGAACACAGGGAGCAATGGCACAGTGCTCTAACAGCACCCTCTGCTGGCCAGCAGCTGAACACAGGCAGCAATGTCACAGTGCTCTAACAGCACCCTCTGCTGGCCAGCAGCTGAACACAGGGAGCAATAACACAGTGCTCTAACAGCACCCTCTGCTGGCCAGCAGCTGAACACAGGGAGCAATGGCACAGTGCTCTAACAGCACCCTCTGCTGGCCAGTGGCTGAACACAGGGAGCAATGGCACAGTGCTCTAACAGCACCCTCTGCTGGCCATTGGCTGAACACAGGGAGCAATGACACAGTGCTCTAACAGCACCCTCTGCTGGCCAGTGGCTGAACACAGGGAGCAATGACACAGTGCTCTAACAGCACCCTCTGCTGGCCAGTGGCTGAACACAGGGAGCAATAACACAGTGCTCTAACAGCACCCTCTGCTGGCCATTGGCTGAACACAGGGAGCAATGGCACAGTGCTCTAACAGCACCCTCTGCTGGCCAGTGGCTGAACACAGGGAGCAATGACACAGTGCTCTAACAGCACCCTCTGCTGGCCAGCAGCTAAACATAGGGAGCAATGACACAGTGCTCTAACAGCACCCTCTGCTGGCCAGTGGCTGAACACAGGGAACAATAACACAGTGCTCTAACAGCACCCTCTGCTGGCCAGCAGCTGAACACAGGGAGCAATGGCACAGTGCTCTAACAGCACCCTCTGCTGGCCAGCAGCTGAACACAGGGAGCAATGACACAGTGCTCTAACAGCACCCTCTGCTGGCCAGTGGCTGAACACAGGCAGCAATGTCACAGTGCTCTAACAGCACCCTCTGCTGGCCAGCAGCTGAACACAGGGAGCAATAACACAGTGCTCTAACAGCACCCTCTGCTGGCCAGCAGCTGAACACAGGGAGCAATGACACAGTGCTCTAACAGCACCCTCTGCTGGCCAGTGGCTGAACACAGGGAGCAATAACACAGTGCTCTAACAGCACCCTCTGCTGGCCAGCAGCTGAACACAGGGAGCAATGGCACAGTGCTCTAACAGCACCCCCTGCTGGCCAGCAGCTGAACACAGGGAGCAATGACACAGTGCTCTAACAGCACCCTCTGCTGGCCAGTGGCTGAACACAGGGAGCAATGACACAGTGCTCTAACAGCACCCTCTGCTGGCCAGCAGCTGAACACAGGGAGCAATGACACAGTGCTCTAACAGCACCCTCTGCTGGCCAGTGGCTGAACACAGGGAGCAATGACACAGTGCTCTAACAGCACCCTCTGCTGGCCAGTGGCTGAACACAGGGAGCAATGACACAGTGCTCTAACAGCACCCCCTGCTGGCCAGCGGCTGAACACAGGGAGCAATGGCACAGTGCTCTAACAGCACCCTCTGCTGGCCAGTGGCTGAACACAGGGAGCAATGACACAGTGCTCTAACAGCACCCTCTGCTGGCCAGCAGCTGAACACAGGGAGCAATGACACAGTGCTCTAACAGCACCCTCTGCTGGCCAGCAGCTGAACACAGGGAGCAATGACACAGTGCTCTAACAGCACTCTCTGCTGGCCAGTGGCTGAACACAGGGAGCAATGACACAGTGCTCTAACAGCACCCTCTGCTGGCCAGTGGCTGAACACAGGGAGTAATGACACAGTGCTCTAACAGCACCCTCTGCTGGCCAGTGGCTGAACACAGGGAGCAATGACACAGTGCTCTAACAGCACCCTCTGCTGGCCAGCAGCTGAACACAGGGAGCAATGACACAGTGCTCTAACAGCACCCTCTGCTGGCCAGTGGCTGAACACAGGGAGCAATGACACAGTGCTCTAACAGCACCCTCTGCTGGCCAGTGGCTGAACACAGGGAGCAATGACACAGTGCTCTAACAGCACCCTCTGCTGGCCAGTGGCTGAACACAGGGAGCAATGACACAGTGCTCTAACAGCACCCTCTGCTGGCCAGCTGGCAGAATGACATCAAGGAAAAATACAGTAACAAAACTCACCCCCCAGGAATGACAACGTTGTGTTTTTTTTTTTTTTTTCATAGAAGGCTTTTATTTTATCACACAATGAAAGGCAGCATGAGGACATGGGCACGTGTGGTGTTCCCTCCCATGTTTGACTTTAAAAGGCAAAGGTAATTGTTACACCATTGCGTCGGGCTACATTTGGCGCTGTCCTAAACGGTTTTCCATTTTTAAATAGGTTTACAGGCTCAGCCAGTGACATTCTCTTTCTCATCCTGTTCACTAATCAGCTCCACAGAGTGGGACAGGATTGCAGGTCCCTCCTTCCTGCCCCTCCCTCCACCTCCAGACTCAACACATTCCTGATTATTATACAGCATCACAGATCCACACGCCACACCCACTTTTTTTCAGAGGATAAGTCATGGGGTGAAACTGTAATCCTTCATATGTCTTTTCTTTCTGTCCCACTTCTTCTTCAATTTAGAAACGGAAAACAGTTTACGGCGCCAAATGTAGCCCAACATAATGGTGGAACAATTACCTTTGCTTGCAGTAACACTTTAAGGTGGCCTAAAACTCCCTGGAAATGTTGTCCCAGTCTGTGACACATTTAAGTCCTGTAGTTGTAAAGATACCTTTTTTCTGGTGATGATGCTTAAACACAAGGGATCAGCAACACAAACGCAATATAGCGATAGGGTGTGCTCCAATAGCTCCAAAACAATAATTAATCAACCAAACAAACACATATTGGAACTAAATTATAGGGCACTACAACCTAATAATAAAAAAATATATATTCTTTTTATTGTTAATCATTTAAAGTGGACCAACACCCCGTAGGATCGGCCCGGGAATCTATAAGATTTCTGGGCCAATCCAATCCATCCCCGCGGGGCTACCAAAACCGGGATGCCCCGCTGTGTGAAACCCCCCAGGACGCCCCCAAACAAATCTTACCTGAATCCCGGTCATTTGTGAATGGCCGTCGCGGGCGCGCTCCGTTAGAGAGAAGCGCGAGATGCAGCCGCCAGCGTGCTCGGAGGTGCTGAGGTAAGGCGTCGCTTTGACGTGCATACCTCAGCGGCTCCGAGCGCGGTGATTGGACGAGCAGCCGCGCATGTGCCGTAGGAGCGGGGTGAGTTTTATCGGGAGATCTGCGGGGTTTCACATAGCATATATAGCATATCACATATACCCCTGATCGGGGTGCCCCGGGGGAAGTGGACCAAAACCCAGGATAGTCAAAATCCTGGGTGTTGGTCCACTTTAAGCCACAAAACACATCTATACATTATAACAAATCAGACACCTTAAAAAGCAAACAGAGAGCAGAGGACTGCAAAGGGAGAGGGAGGTGCAGTCTAAGCGGCACCCGCGCACGTGGCTCCCATGCCACTTCAAAGGGTGAAATAAAGTGCCGCCATTGTTTGCGCTCGCACGCGCTCGCCTCCTGGGTGGCTGACGGCTTCTTGTGCGTGAAAGGAGGGCTAAGTATAAAGGTAGGGAAACGCTGGCGGCACTTTACTTCACCCTTCGAAGCGGCATGGGAGCCACGTGCGTGGGTGCCGCTTAGACTGCACTGCCTCTCCCTTTGCAGTCCTCTGCTCTCTGTCTGCTCATGGTTTGGTAATTGCCCTCTGAATCTTGCACTTGCATTGTTGTTGATTACTGTTCATATTTATTCATCCAGGGCACTTGTTTTGTGCAATATATTGGGTTTTATACTTGTGTGTACAGCTGTAATTTATGAATTTATTTAGATGTAGTTGATTATTGGTGTATTTATTTTTAGTATATGCATTTTTCACTCTATTTTTTGTCACTGGCTATTTCTTGCCAGTCAGATATATTTTTAGCTATTTGCACACTTTTTGATAACAGCTGCACTTTAGGGTCATTTAAGGTTTTTTGTGCTGGAACAAAAAGTATAGTTTTTTCAGAGGGTGTCCCTATAGTATTCTAGATTTGTGGCACACAGGATTGTGTATATATATTCTGCTTAGGTCCCTTAGCTGGACCAATTCGCAATTTCTAGATATTCATCTATTGGAGACTATAGGGAAGTCTGCAGATGTTTTTTTTATCTTGTCTTGTGTTTTATGTATTATACTCCTGTGAGTGTAATTATATTTCAATAAAATGGCTGGTGCTCCTCATTTGAGGAAGGTGTGACTTAGGCTCACGTTCACTCATTGTTGTTTCTGGATACACACAGTGTGGCATCACAAATCAGAATGCCCCAAGTAGGCAGAACAAAACTCAAGATAATAAAAATCTTAGGTTTTGTTCATCTTTATTGCCACAGATATGTTATATTATATACAATGCAGCCAGAGAGTCTCCCCTGTCCCGACCACAGGGTGTGGCACTGTGCAGCTAAATCCGGGCCACCATTGGATGAGGCTTTTAATCCCGGGGGCCTATGCAGTGGTTAATGGGGTCCTCTCATCTGGAGTCATTGTAGCTACACCGCACGCAAAGCACTATGGGAGTGAGGAAAAGTGAGATTTTCTTTTTGCTGGGGGGGGGGGGGGGGATTGTGAGGAGGGATATCCCAAATCAGGGTGCCCATAAAGAGTGAGCACATCCATTGCTATGGGCTTCCAGTCAGCTTAACGTGGAGTAAACGCAGCCCTGGAGTCCTATCCAGATTTGGGATGCCCCTCTGTGTGAAACCTCCGAATCCCCTGTAAAACTCAGGCTTACTCCCTCCCCCAGGGGGAACAAACCGCAGTAAACTTACCTTTGCCCGAGCATCACTCACTTCTCTCCTCGGCTGTGCCTGGCCGCAACTGAATGGCAGGCCCACGCACAGCTGAAGGGAGCCAAGTGATGCTGGCGCTGCTCACAAATGCGGCTGGGATTTGTGTCCGCAGCATGGGCCCAAGGCAGGGTGATTGTTCTCGCTGACCTGGGGGGGGGGGGTCACAACACTCATCCCATAAAATGTTAAATATTAGGAATGTAAGTTTAAAATATCTAAACTAGGTCTCCAAGTAGCTTCCCTAGCTCGGATGGTAATTGAGCCTCTTAGATGCTAATTTGGTATCAACCCAGACATCTTGGCTGCAGTGAGGTGGACACTTTGGGGGTTATTCATCAAGGGATAGCGGCAGGTAGCGCCTCGCAGCGGCAGGCAGCGTCTGGTGAACGCTGGGCGCTGTACGCAAAACCACATTTATGAAGGAGATTCTGGCGAGCAAATCTAACAGCGCCATGTAGCGTCTGATTCATCATTACAGGCAGCTCAGCGTATAGCGCCGGCGCTCTAGCTTCCAGAGCACCAGGTATTACCTGTCACTATCACTCTCTCATACATTTCAATGGACGTTCCTCTTCTCTTTAAACAGGGTTGTTGTTTTTTTCTCTCAAATAATTGTGCGACCTCTCCTGGCCTAGAAAAGGTCATTGTTGAAAACTTTGAATTTTTTTTTTTATGCAGAATTGTCATTACAGGTCTGGCACCAAAGTGTTAATGTCACAATGTTACATCATTCCATGTGTTTTCGCTTTGTTACTAGTGGATGTGTGTTCAAAAACAGACTTTAATCACACAGCGTCTGGCGCTCTATGCTATAGTGACCAGATCCAGAGCGCCGACGCTGTGAGAGTCTGTTTTTTTGTTGAATATGGTGCGAGTCGCTGAGAGTCGGTCGCACTGGCGCTGGCGCTACCTTTCGCTCCATGCAACGCTGTACTGGTGTTAGAGCGCCCAACATACATCTCATTCATCAATGCCAGCCAGGTTACTAGAGCGACTGGGGCGCTCTGTTACATCCCGCGTTACCCGCTTACAGCGTCTACTAGCGGTCGCTCTTAGTGCCTCTGTACAGACGCTCATCTGCCGATACCTGGCGCTAGTAATGAATCAGCCTCCACAGATTTGGGTGTATAAAGGATTCTTAATGATATCATTTTAATGAAGTCAATGTCTGGCCATGAAATGCCTTTGTTAGTAGATGGACGAGTACTTTCCAACAGGAAGTGAGGTGTCCTGGAAAGATTTGGAGTAATATTTAGGCAGTTGGTAGAGGAGCAAGGATGAGAAAGGACACATGTGCACGAGAGCCTTGTATTGGTAACTATGAGCAAGTAATTTAAAGTGGACCAACACCCAGGATTTTGACTATCCTGGGTTTTGGTCCACCCCTATCGGGAGTGCCCCGATGTGTGAAACCCCCCAGAAAGCCCCGAAAACCCACCTCACCCCGCTCCCACGTGACTCGCTCGTCCAATCCCCGCCGCCGGACAAGCAGAGCGCGTCTGCCGCTGCCTCCCGCACGTCCCTCTTACAGGGAGCGCACCCACGCCGGCGCGGGAGCGCGCCCTGCTAGAGGGACGTGCGGGAGGCGGCGGACGCGCATGCGCCGCTGGAACGGGGAGAAGGTAGGATTGTGGGCTTCCTGGGGGGTTTCTCTCCCCCCTGGGTCTTGGTCCACTTTAAGGCCTACTTGGCAATCGTAAAAAGTAATAGTACATTTTAGGAATTGCTTTATGTCATTGTTTAGTCCCTGTGATACCTATCCTGTCTAGGGGTTAATGTAAGTATTTAAGTCCTAATTTTATATATATTTTGTAGTATTTTTACACGTGCACAACTATCCTGTACCATAAATCTGTGAACAATATCATCTTTTTATACACAGTCATTGGTGTGATTCCTTTCGTCACCCACAACCTACAGTGAGAAGTTATTGATATATTAATCACTGATATTTTTATTGATGTTTTTAAAATATTTGTTTACACCATCACCAAATCTGACCCTCTGAAACAATAGCGCATAGGGGAGTGCGCAAGCCTGCGGGGGTGTGCCCTGCCTTTCACTTCTATGGGGCGTTTCTCTGGAGCCTTCCACCATTCATTTTTATGAGGAATTGTTAACATTTAAACCTAAATGTATTAAAAACGGCAAATCCGATCGATTCTAATAACACACATAGCTCACCTCTCAGAGGCAAGTGCTTCCAACCATGTGACTACATTTAGCGGTTTGGGCAATTCTGGAAAAGTGGAAGAGGCGGCTTTTTCCAAAGCCACCCTATGTAGAGGCCAATTTAGAAACATGAAGCTAGATATAATGTCACATCGTTATCTATATATAGATTTAAAATATAATGTAACGCTTTGTGTCACTATTTTCTTATAATATATGATTAAGTTATCAAAAAGACTTTGCTATAGCATTTAGCCAGAGATTTGACTTTAAAACCCTTAGCTTTAAAGCGGACCTTCACTCTGAATAAGAGTCTATCTTATATGTTTCCCACACCCTGTACATACAGATTGTCCACATTAAAAATCATCCTACCTGCCTCTACTGCATGTTATGAGCCTTTAAACATCCAAGATGGCGGCTTATGGAAGCCGCCATCTTATCAGGCAGCCTGCAAACAGGAAGTGCCTCCTGACTGTGCTGCTCTGCATTCTGGGACTGCTGACCTTTACCTGACCCCAGCTCTGCTCTGTCTGAGCAAAGCACAGCTATAACCCACCCCCCTGTACCTTATCCCACTCTCCTCTCCTCAGTAAGTGTGATGCTTCTGAGTCAAGATGGCGGCACCCATATCCTAAATTCCTGAACAGAGTTGCAGCCCAGTGGGGGAAAGAATAATAAGTTAGTGACTAAAAACATAAAATATATTAATTTTAGATGCTGGGGAACCGTTTTTTAAGGGTTTGGGCTTTTCATGAAATCACGCTGAAGGTCCGGTTTAAAGAGAACACTTAGGACCCGTTTATGCCCCAGAGGGTTCCAGACTCTAGAGCCGGCCAGATCAGGTTTTGGTGCTCTTTAAATAAAACAATCATTTATTCCTTAGCAGCTTGGGAATCTACATGCACAAGTCTAAGTTTGTCTGATCAATCTATTTATTTGTTAATAAATCCTGAAGGAACAGTCCAGGCTAATAATAGAAAAAGAAATGATCACTTACCTGCAAGCCCACAGACCTGATCCCATGAGCCCTGAGGGGGTCTGAGGCTGAAAGCATGCTTTTCATGGGTTCACTGTGTGCATCTAAGTGTCCACCAATGATAGCACATTGGGGAGTATGCTCCCTGGGGACTGGCAGCAGGGATCTACACCAAGGCTGGGCAGGGCGTGTGCTGTCCAGACTGCAGTCAACATAGGTGGCTGCCCTTTCCTGCTCCCCTTGGTCCTAAAGGAGTTATGGGCAGGCAAGCCAAGGTCTGTGTAAAAGGTGGGGCGCCACCCTGTTTTTTTTTTTTTTTTTTTTTTTACAGATGGGTCAGTGTTAGTGGTGCCGCCAGGACCCTCAACCTCCCCCCCCCCCCTCACTTAGGATCAGTCATTGCCTGCTGCTAAGAGGCCCCACTGTTTGGTTGCACTCCATACAGAACTGATGACTTACCTCCATAATGGCAGCCCTGTGACTTGTATGTTTTTTATACTAAAAAGAAAGCCTACAGAGGTGTGGGCGTCTACATACTTCTGGCCACATCATAGACTTGAACATATTTACAACGCAGACATTTTTTTTTTTTAAAAAACAAAATCTTTATTTTGGTCCGAAAGAACCTGAGATGGGAGCGCGGAGCCCCCGGCGTGTGACTATCTATACAATCCGAGTATATAAGCTGATAAAATAGCATTCTGTCTTATTACAGCTGCACAACATTTACAGGCTTCCGAGCTTTCCCATTGTGGCGGAGGGAAAGACACAGAGCAGGGACCCTGCAGACGGTCAGAGGAGGAGGAGGAGGGGACCGAAGGACGCAGAACAAGCAAAATATGGCGACAATCCTCTGGATTCACAGATCAGGGTTGTGCTTATAGCAGCCAATGGCCAGACTTGGAGAGGGGTCAGTGATGGATCCTCACTGGTACAATCACAGGTCAGGTTGGAGGTTGGCAGGGGTAGTAAACTCATTTAAAAAGAGAATCTGTCACTTATCTGTAATTTCCAATAAAAAAAAAACCTCTTATACATACAAGCCGGGTACACCAAGAACAGCCATTTCCTTGTTCTATAAGCAGTGATGGCGGCTCAGCATTTTTTGGGATTCCTGGGGAGCATAGCTGGAGGCCAACATGACAAGGGGTGCTAGAGACCCTCCCCTACTTCTATAACCACCATCACTCCAGGGCCCCACATGACTTCCAGCAGCTAGGCTAGGTCTTCATAAACACCCTCTTTATTGGTCACTGGAAAAGGCTATGGAGTTTACTGAGGAAACCATCTGAGAAGGAACCGCTTACCCTCTTACCAGCTGCTCTGGTAATGTCTGGCTCCTGAGATCGGGTCCCGTATTACTCAGGTGCAGCCTGAGCTGCTTCTAACATAAGGGCTCTGCAGAGGCTGTGTCTGGCCGCTGTTGCAGAGAAGGGGGGCGAGGTGCAGACCACCCCTTGGTATCTGAATGATGGGCGGCACATTAGGAATTCCCAAACTGTGCATGCTGTGCGACTGGGTGACCCAACATGATCAGAGCAGCTACAGGGAGAAAAGCCTGGTCTGTCACGTTAAGAAGCAGGGCATCCCAAATCTGGAGGGTGTTCAGAAGACCTAAGGTAATGACTTTTATATGCTATACTACACCCTCTGTGTGAAGTCAGGGTGCAGCCTAAATAACCCCCTCCTGCTAATACTCAGCTCCTATAGCATGGGTCTGATGGGAGACCAGAAGCTGCCGCACAAGGATTGGGACTAGACCGAACATGGAAGAGGCGAGTATTGCATGAATGGCTGATGGGACAAGGTGGGCATTGGCAAGCGACGGGCACTTCTGATGCAGATGGCGCCCAGTAGAGCACAACCATATATCAGCAGGACATTAGAACAAAGCAGAGGGGGGAGATGCAGATTACCAGGCTCACAGCGGTTATGCAGAGCACCGTTTCTCAACCTGGGGTAGACGTACCCCAGGGGTACACAGCATTGTGCAGGGATACACAGCATTGTGCAGGGGTACACAGCATTGTGCAGGGGTACACAGCATTGTGCAGGGGTACACAGCACTGTGCAGGGGTACACAGCATTGTGCAGGGGTACACAGCATTGTGCAGGGGTACACAGCATTGTGCAGGGGTACACAGCATTGTGCAGGGGTACACAGCATTGTGCAGGGGTACACAGCATTGTGCAGGGGTACACAGCACTGTGCAGGGGTACACAGCACTGTGCAGGGGTACACAGCATTGTGCAGGGGTACACAGCATTGTGCAGGGGTACACAGCACTGTGCAGGGGTACACAGCACTGTGCAGGGGTACACAGCACTGTGCAGGGGTACACAGCACTGTGCAGGGGTACACAGCACTGTGCAGGGGTACACAGCACTGTGCAGGGGTACACAGCACTGTGCAGGGGTACACAGCACTGTGCAGGGGTACACAGCATTGTTCAGGGGTACACAGCATTGTGCAGGGGTACACAGCACTGTGCAGGGGTACACAGCATTGTTCAGGGGTACACAGCATTGTGCAGGGGTACACAGCATTGTGCAGGGGTACACAGCACTGTTCAGGGGTACACAGCATTGTGCAGGGGTACACAGCATTGTGCAGGGGTACACAGCACTGTTCAGGGGTACACAGCACTGTGCAGGGACACCCCAACAGAAGGTATCCAACTAGTCTGGTATATTATTTTACAATTAAAACCTTATCCCTTTTTGCTTGAAAAGTGCCACCAGGCCCATGGCCTACTTATTTAGGTGCCACCTATAATTAATCACCCCGTGAGGATACATGATTAGAACTTCTTGTCACTAGGGGGAACTTGGTATAAAAAGGTTGGAAACCCCTGATCTAAAGCGCTGCGGGGGAGGGACCATTACTCATCCACTACCAGGGGGTGTGAATAGGGGGCTCTGATCAGACTTTATTGGTAACTGATAAATGGTTATTTTTTCTTGGTGGGGTAATAAATGGTGTGAAAGAAGCTACATGTCAACCAAGCAAAATACATTTTCTAAAGAGCAGCGGCAGCCTGTTATTCGCATCCACCGGACATCTTTCTTTCACTTTGATAGGGATCACTTTGGCCTCCAGCAATGGGGCAACACCCTGTACTCACTCTCATCAGTGTTTAATACACAGACACCGCTATATAATAACCAGGCGGCTGCATGTACTGTAGGCACTGGGTAATAATTGCAAGGTGCAATAGCACCACCTGGTGGTAGCAACACATATCTACATAACCTAACCTGTAATTCTTTTGGAAGTTCTGGATGAAGGGGGCAGTAATGGAACATATGTGTGACCCCAAATATGGAGATCCAGCCTGGGATAGATAAGAACAGCTGTAGCCATCACTGTCACACAATAAGAGGTTTCCATACCTAAGGTAAAGCTTAGCTTGCTAGATGGCAGGAGGAGGGGTTGCTTAAACACATGTGAATTAAAGTGGACCTTCACCCGGAATAAGAGCATATCTTATATATTTCCCACACCACACATGCAGTAGATGCAAGTAGGATGATTTTTAAACATCCAAGATGGCGGCTCATGGAGCATCAGGCAGCTTGCAAACAGAAAGTGTCTCCTGACTGTGTCGCTTTGCATTCTGGGATTACTGTCCTTTCCATGACCCCCAGCTCTGCTCGGTCTGTGCAAAGTGCCCTCCTGTATTTTATCCCACTCTCCTCAGTATATGTGATGCTTCTGAGGCAAGATGACGGCGCCCGTATCCTAGAGTCCTAAACAGAGTTGCAGCCCGGTGGAGGAAAGAATAATAAGTGACTAAAAACTTAAAATATATTAATTTTAGATGCTGGGGAACCGTTTCTAAGGGTTTGGGCTTTTCAAAATCATGCTAAATCATGCTGAAGGTCCGGTTTAAGAATTTAGAAAATCCACTACCTCTGCGGTTTTACTGGGAGAAAAAAAAAATACAATTCTGTGAGACACTCACCTGTAGAATTGGTATTATAAGTATACAGCACGTCCTGTTCCAGAGTATTCCTTACACATCGGTTATGCATGCACAAGATGGCGCTGGACTGCAGAAAAAGACTTGTGCCTCCTGCCGGCCCTATATAAAGCCAGGAACCTCCCACAAATTCCCAGTATTGACAAGCAGTTACACAAGAAGCCGGGAGAACAATAATAACAAAATTCCAAATGAACATTAGAACAATCACCATAAAGAGGTAACAAAGGATAAAGATAACAAGGGCGGGGTGGAGCAGGACGTGCTGTATACTTATAATACCAATTCTACAGGTGAGTGTCTCACAGAATTGTATTATTCTAAGTATACAGCACGTCCTGTTCCAGAGTATTCCTTACACATGGGACATCCAATAGCAGTGTCCGTAAGGTAGGGTGGGATCCCCAAAAGTAACAGCGGGCAGATTAAACCACTGCCGCCTGCAGAACTTTGCGGCGAAAAACAGCGTCAGCTGAGGCCCGAACATCAACCTTGTAAAACTTTTAAAAGGTATGAACAGAAGACCAAGTAGCGGCCTTGCAAACTTGTTCAACAGAAGCCTGGTGCTGAAAAGCCCAGGAGGCACCAATAGCACGAGTGGAATGAGCAGTAAGGCGGAAGGGAGGATCCTTCCCCTTAGCAGAATAGGCCTGAATCACAGCCTGACGGATCCACTTACCGATAGCGGACTTAGCCGGAGGAAAAACCTTCCTAGGTCCAGAAGGGACCACAAAAAGAGCATCAGTCTTCCTGAAGGATTCAGTAGCTACCAGATAAAACTTCAAAGCCCTGACCACATCCAGATAATGTAAGACTCGCTTAGACCCTTAGGGTTACTAGGATTAGGGCACAGAGAAGGCAAAACAATGTCCTGATTGAGATGAAAAGCAGACACAACCTTGGGCAGAAAATCTGGCTTAAAACGAAACACCACCTTGTCCTGGTGTCGCTCAAAGTAAGGGGGTTTGATGGAAAGCGCCGCCAACTCAAAACACGCCTAACAGAAGTGATGGCCACCAGAAAGGCTAAGAGTCAAAATGGACAAAGCAGCATCACGCAAAGGCTCAAAAGGAGGACCATGCATGGCAGATAAAACCAAGTTCAAATCCCAGACTGGTAACATAGGCTTACGTGGCGGGAGCACGTGAGTAACCCCCTGGAAGAAGGTCTTAACCAGACGGTGATTGGCAAAAGATCTTTGGAAGAAAATAGCCAAAGATGACACATGACCTTTGAGGGTACTAAGTTGTAGGCCCAAGTCCAAACCATGTTGCAGGAATTCCAGAATCCTGGGAATAGAAAACACCCAACAGGGAAGCAACTTAGACTCACACCAGGCAATGTAAGCATGCCAAACCCTATAGTAGATAAAGGACGAGGACCTCTTCCTAGCCCGAATCATGGTATTAACAACAGAGGCAGGAAGCCCATTTCCCATCAAAATGGAGGTTTCAGCACCCAGGCCGTCAAAGCCAGCGTCTGTAAATTGGGATGGCGTAGCTGCCCCTGAGTGAGCAGGTCTGGATCCTTGGGCAGGACGCATTGATCTACTGCCAACTGCACGATGTCTGCGAAGCACACCCTTCTTGGCCAACAGGGGGCCACCAGAATGGTTGGCACCCCTTCCTGGGCTATCTTGCACAGCACCCTGCCCAGCAGAGGAAAAGGAGGGAACACAGGGCAGCCGAATGCTCTTCCAAGACATCGCTAGAGCATCCATGGCCAAGGCCAGAGGGTCCTGGGACAGCGAGACAAAGACTAGAAGCTTGTGATTGTGACAGGATGCAAACAGATCCACATCTGGCTGACCCCAGCGGTGGCACAGGGAGCGAAACACCCTGCTGCAGAGGAACCATTCTCCCAGATGAGAAGTTCCCCTGCTCAGGGAGTCTGCCTCCAGATTTTCCATTCCCGGGATGTACACTGCCGAGATGCAGGGAACGTTCTCCTCCGCCCAGGACAGTATCAGGGATACTTCCTTGCTCTGGGTCCCTCCCTGATGATTGATGTAGGCAACCGCTGTCTGGTTGTCCGAGCGGATCTGAACAGCCCGACCCCAGAGGTTTGGAGTCAATTGGGTGAGAACCAACCTTATCGCCCTCAGTTCCAGAATGTTGATAGAAGTATGGGCCTCCTGAGGGCTCCACTGCCCCCCCCAACCTGTCAGACTGGCATCTGTGGTGACAGTCTCCCAGCAAGGGGACAGAAAGGTTCTGCCCACCAACAGGTTCCTTGAGTCAAGCCACCACGAGAGAGACCGCCTGGCCAGAGGGGACAGGACAAACACCTGATCCAGGGACACAGGGTCCCGAACCCATACTGACAAGAGGTGAAGTTGAAGAGGTCTCATGTGAAACTGAGCGTATGGAACCGCCTCGAAGCAAGCCACCATCAGGCCCACCAGCTGCATCCCCTGCCGGATGGAGGGATGAGGGCAAGCCAGAAGAAACTGGGCCTGAGCTTGAAGACTCTCCACCTTCTGCTGAAGGAGAAAAATCTTGACCCGAGATGTATCCAGAGTCACGCCCAGAAAGGACCTCACCCGGGACGGGGACAGGGAAGACTTGGGATGGTTGTTCACCCAGCCGAAGGACTCCAGAGTGGACACCACCAACTGGGTATCCAGCTCGGCCTAATGGAAGGACTGAGACGTGATGAGAATGTCTTTCAAATAAGGGAGGATGCCCTGAGATCTCAGCAGAGCCATTATGCCCGCCAGCACCATGGTGAATACCCTGGGAGCCGAGGTGATACCGAAAGGCAAGGCCACAAATTGGTAGTGCTGATCCTCCAGAGCGAACCTGAGGAATTTCTGATGACCTGGAGAGATTGGTACATGATGTCTACAGAGGTCATGAAGTCGCCCAGAGCGCAGGGTTTCCAATGCGAAAATGCTTGAATCTGACAAACTTGTTGAGACGCTTTAATTCCAGGATGGGCTTGAGGGACCCGTCCTTTTTGGGGACAGTGAAAAGATTGGAATAGAAGCCTCTGCCCCTTTCCCTGAAAGGCACCGGGCAGATGACCCCCAACTCCAGAAGGTTTTGGACAGCAGGGCACAGGCCCTGAGCTGACAGGGGGTTTTGAGCCATCCGGGATTTGATGAATCTTGGGGCGGCCAGGCTGCAAACTATCTTGTAACCGGAGGATACTACCCCCTAAATCCACCGGTCTGAGACGTGAAACCTCCAGACGTGAGCAAAGAGCTGAAGCCGTCCCCCCACCCGGATGGGTGAGGGCACCCCTTCATGCCTGAGGGGGCTTGGGGGAGGATTTGGGCTTGGGACCCCATGAGAGGCCCGGGGCGGCCACGTCCTCTGTCCCTGCCCCAATAGTCCCCACGTGCTCCAGCAAAGGAAACTCCTCGACCAGCCCTGGAAGCACGAAAGGAGGGTAGAGAGGCACCAGTCCCCCGAAAGGACCGAGACGGCCTCCTGCGTTGAGGTAACTTACTGCCCCTTGCAAACAGGTCCAAGCGTTCACCAAAGAGGCGCAGCCCTATAAAGGGAAAATCAGTGAGAGTCTTCTTAGCCACATTATCAGCTACCCACTGACGCAGCCAGACAGAGCGGTGTAATGCCACCAAAAGAGCAGAAGTCCTCCCACACATTCTAATGGCATCATCCATGGCAGCGAGGATGTAAGCGACAAATTCACAGCAAAGCAGGAGAGACCTATACTCTTCTCCTCCAGCGTCATCAGAGACCCCATCTAAGAGACTCTTAAGCAGCCCTTTAATAGCTATAGCTTTAATGGCAGAAGCACAAACCGGGCGCAGCGCGGTCCCCACACATGTAAAAGCATGGCAAGCCAGCTAGTCCATGCACCGGTCCTCACCATCCCGCAGGGTAGTAGTGTCAGGAGAATGCATGACCGAAGTATTAGACAGCCCTAGGACGGGCGCATCTACCTCGGGAGGACATGACCAGCGCTTAACCACATCAGTAGGAAAGGGATACCTCTTGTCCCAACTCTTGGGCACCCCAGGTAGCTTGCTAGGCCGTTCCCATTCCTTGAGCACCAGATTATTAAAGTGAGATTGCTCAGGTAACTCCCAGCGTGGCTTAACCGCATGAAAAAACTCACCCTGCTGCTGTGGAGCCGCTGCGGAGCCACTGCAGGAAGAGAAATACAAAGTACTTCAAATATATGACTCAACAACCCGTCAGTATCATCCGGGGATCACGGGTCTTCCCCAAAGGGAGACCCAGTACCGCCATACATCTTAGGCTGTTCTTCAGAGGATTCTGAATCAGAAAACAATTCCCCCTCCTCAAGGGGGTAGGGGCCAGACAGTGAGAGTTAGGTCCCTCATACACTACAGGGAAGAGGGAAACCGTGGGTGATAAATGCTGCTTCTTGGCAGAAGCCTTACGCGGGGCAGACCCAGCAATATGTTTTTCAATGCTGGCCACCCATGCAGCCAAATCAGATTGAGAATCCCCGCACAAGTTACATATACATCACTTATAGGGGATACCCCACATGCAACACATAGCCGGGCTTGCCCTGAAGGAACCGCAAACACATTATCCCCAGAAGCCTCCATATGGTGATTTCATTGGCACAACCGGCCAGTATAGGGTTAATGATAGCTACCTGGGATGCCCCAAAAGCCCGCTAGGGAGCCGAGAGATTGTCAGGGGGAAGAGGGCCGGGAGAAACCACAGTGAAGTTCAACCCGCCTGAAAGACATAAATGACATCCCCGTAAGTAAATACAAATGCAAAGGTATATAGAAAAAAAACAGCCCACAGGGGCACTCACGGACCGCGCAGGGAGCCAGCAGCGCACACAGCAAAGAAGGAAGAAAATGGCGTCCGCAAAGCCCCCCCCCCCCCCTGGAAGAGCGTGAATCGTGCCCCACATGATCACACCGGCCAATGGCAGCACCGCAGCATCTGATGCAAAACCCAGAGTGTAGGCCGGGGCATCCCACAAGGCTCACCATAAGCCTATACCGCCTACCCTGTCAGGCAGGGACTGCGGTAGGAGCAGCGCTCCTCAGCACCTGACCCTGGTGCTAACCTACCGTCACCTGAACCAGTCAGCCTAGGCTGGGAGGCAGTGGGTTCGGAACGGGTGGTAAAAGTCCTGCAGGGCCGCAGGCTGATCAGCCCTGCTCAGCTGCGCAGTTAGAGAGCCATCTTCTATCTTCGCAGTCCAGACTGCAGATAAGAACTGGGAATTTGTGGGAGGTTCTTTTTCTGCAGTCCAGCGCCATCTTGTGGATGCATAACCCATGTGTAAGGAATACTCTGGAACAGGACGTGCTGTATACTTGGAACAAAATAAGGGTGACAGGTTGAATGTATTCCACTTTTACAGAGAACTGCTCAACTCTAGCAGCCTGTCCCTGAAGCTAAAATGTGTGAAACCATAGCAATAACCCCTATAAGAACAGGCCATTATTCCAGCTCAGGCTGGCTCATGAGAGCATGTTACCACCCCACCAATGTGGGAAACCATAGCAATAACCCCTATAAGAACAGGCCATTATTCCAGCTCAGGCCGGCTCACGAGAGCATGTTACCACCCCACCAATGTGGGAAACCATAGCAATAACCCCTATAAGAACAGGCCATTATTCCAGCTCAGGCCGGCTCATGAGAGCATGTTACCACCTCTCCCCAGCACTGAGGCACGATGGCATCCAGGGCTTTTATGGCTGTTATGACTTGGGGCAGGAGCACAGAGAGCAAGGGATGCCACTATGTGGCCCTCACACCTGGTGCAAGATAAGGGAGGAGAGCCTGTGCATGTGATGTGGGATTGCCGAAATGTGGGTGCTTACCACAAAGGGGTACCCCAAATCCGATGCCCCCTCCCCCACCGTTTGAGCAAAATGGTGCACACCTGTCACCCCCTTTCTTTCTTTCCTTGATCCAGGGTGGATAATTATTTATTATCTCGCTATCTAGCTTGTTTTATTATTAGACCGTTTTTGCGATCGAGTTCCTTTAATCTCCCACATGGGCCTTGATTCACAAAGAGTTGAAAAAAAACTCTCATGGTAGTAAAAAATTCAATTCATGAGAAAAAAGCCTGAGAATGTCACTGTTAGTGAATCACCAGATAAAAAGACAATGAAAGTCAATGGCACTTTTTACTCCTGAAAATGACCTGGGTGCTGTGACACCATCATAAGAGGCTTATCTATAGCTGGTATCCAGCTAAATCACTGAATTTAAAGGAGCGCCATCACGAAATCATGGTCCAATCCACACGATTATACTAAATAGCACAAGGAATGGTCATTTATTCACCCGTAATAAACCTTATTTTCTATTTATACGGAGTGAACATTTTTGAACGTACCATGCTTTTATAGGGGAGAATGACTCAACACAAATGACCTGCCCCCCCCCCCACACAAAGCAGCCTGTGCTGGAATAATCACTTACTGCTATTGCAATTTGTCTGATGCATGCAGATGCTTTTACCCATCATGCAATGACCTGGGCACATATTTAGATTGGCTAATGCTGCTGCTCTCTTCAGGCTGTGTCAGGAGACAGGTATTAGAATGGAGCAGTTCGCTCTTGTAAAAGTGGAATGAAACCTGCCACCTTCAATCTTACCAGGAGAATAAAACCACAAGCTTGGGGCAACATTTTTATCAGTTAGGATGTATAAGTAATTCCTCCTCTCACTATCTATATAGATTTTTATTTTTAGGCAATTTCGCAATTAAAGCCAAACAAAGCCCAAGACTCCAGGGCGTGGGGCATCCTAATTTAAAGGAGCACTATCATGAAATTGTGTAATATTAAAAAATCCATATAAACACTTTAGCTAGTAAACTGAATAAAACTCCCACCAAGCTTGTGGCTTTCTTCTCCTGGTAGGAATAAAATCCAGGGGTAACAGGTTTAGTCTATGAGGGGTGACAGAGTCTGTCACCCCTGTGATGTCCTCTTCCTTCCATTAAAATAAAAAATAAACCTGGCTGCATATTTCCTGATGCCGGTTGTATAAGTCACCCCTCCACTTGCCATCCAGCATATTTATATGGATTTTTATTAGTGGGACATATTTATATCCTTTAAGTTTGAGCCGAGTTAAACCCCCCCGATTGCCCTGTAAAACTCTTCCCGGGCCTAAGACGATTGCACGCTCTCTCGTCCAATCACAGGCGTTTGCAGTTCATAAGTCATTCAGCTCTGCCTTTCTGCAACAGAGAGAACAAATGGCCTCATGCCCAGCTGCGCATGCTCTCCCGGGGCAGGAGCGTGAACAGCCCAAAGATGCGGGGATGCGTCCACTTGCGCTCCCCATCGCAGTAGAGCAGAGCCATTTGAGAATGACATATGCACGGCAAACGGCTCTGATTGGATGAGAGCCCGTGCGTCACCGTAGGATCGGGAAGAGGTGAGTTTTACAGGGCGTTCTGGGGGGGGTTTCAAACAGCGGGGCATCCCAAATTTTGAACAGAAGTGGAAGGGTTAAAGGCAATCCAACATTATTTTTGCTGTCTTTAACAAACATGATATTCATCCAACAGAAATGCTATGGCTGTCACTGAAGTAGATCCCCCCCCCCCAATAGGACTTAAAGGTGGTGACCTCTAAAAATATGGACACCCTTTTATTAAATCAACTTCTTGGCTTTGTTAACCAAATGGAGTGAGGCTAGATCGCTCCAACAGCAAGAAAAATCAAAAAGGGCATCACGCTCTTGTTCCTGGTGGGGATTTTACTGGTTTGACCAATACAGGAACAATTAGTACGCCAGCCTTAATCCGCTTTAAAAGGATGTAATATCCACGTTTTATTCCATACAAAATTCTTTAAAAGCATTCCATCCACGAATACAGGTCAAGATAAAGCATTAGGGAGCAGCTTGGATGCGTTTCGGGCACAGACTCCCTTAATCAATGTCATGATTAAGGGCTGAGTCTGTGCCCGAAACGCGTTGGCATCCAAGCTGCTCCCTAATGCTTTATCTTGACCTGTATTCGTGGATGGAATGCTTTTAAAGAATTTTGTATGGAATAAAACGTGGATATTACACTAGACCCCGATCAGTGGCAGCTAAAAGCTTTTCATTTCATCACACGACACTGTATACATGAATTCAACATCAGATAAAAACAATAAAAGTCATCTCAGTGTTTTGGCTATGACAGAAGCACAGGCAGGAAAGGGTTAGGTGCAGGCATTGAGGCATAAGCAAGCAGCCCTTCTTTTCCTGAGACTAAAAACCATCCAATCACACACGTCCTTCCCACCAAACGCAGAAATCTGGGGTGGTGTACACAATACAGGAACCCCGCCAGCCTCCAAAACCAGTGTGGCTGCTCAAAAGTCTACTTTTGTGGTGTCATAGGGGGTCCGAGGCTCCCCTGCTTACCCTCACTTGGTCCCATGCTGGCGATCGTTCTCCTGCATCAGAGAGCTGTACTTCCATGTTCCAGCCTGTAGAGGGTTGTGTGCAACATACAAGGTCAGACCAAGGCTCCCCGTGGCACCTCGGCTGAGCTCGTAAGTAGCCAGGTTGAACCTAGAAGTGCATCTCCTGGCTTCAGATACTGGGCGGCAGGACAGTGATGACCACCGCAGGAACGGGGGAAGGTAAGGGGAGCCTCATATCCCCTATAGCAGGAAAGTACACAAAAGGTCCTTGTAGCTACAAGCATTCCTGCAGTCCTGACACTTGTACAGTATCTGAAGTCAGGTCAGCCAGCGTTTACCACTTGCTTTTTTTTTTGTATGGCTGCCAATCAGGGGTATTTCTAGGGGAGGGTGAACAGGGCCGTGGGGGCGCCTTTATCCCAGTTATTCTGCTTCTAATCTTTTTTGGGGCAGGTAATAAGAAAGCCCCTCATTCCTATATATAGCAAGAGGGCACTGCCTGCTGCTATGGTAGAGGCTAAAGAAAGACGCAGACCAGCATGGGACAGCAGCAGCACCATAGGATGGGTGAGGAGCGCTATTTTGTCTGGAAACTTCCCCAGTGCTGATCACATGACTGCCAGTGACCAATCAGGTTTGCCGGGTGGGCTTGCGCTTCGAAACTGAATGGTTGCCATTGGGTCAGGTTATTGGCAGCCGTATGATACGAGGGAATAAGAAACTGGCAAGAAATGGCTGACTTTAGATCCTCATTCATTCGTATTAGAAAGTGAAGAAATTAGGCGATACCTTTAAAGCTGTCTGAGCATATTTAAAGTGGACCAACACCCACCGGTGATCGGCCCTCGGGACATCCGAGATCGGGATGTCCCGCGGGGTGAAACCCCCCCAAACACCCCAAACTCCTTACCTTATCTCTAGACGTGCGCGGGAGGTGGCGGCGGAGGAGCCGCTTGTCCGCGGCTTGTCCGTCGGCGCGGGGAGAGGTGAGTTCGGGGGGTTCGGGGGGGTTTCACACAGCGGGGCACCCCGATCGGGGGTGCACCACCGAAGTGGACCAAGACCCAGGATAGTCAAAATCCTGGGTGTTGGTCCACTTTAAGGTAAGCTTTTGAGAAAATGTAGCTCTCTTCGTCAGACATGTTTTCTCAAAAACTCATACCCTGTAAGGTATCGCCCTTTTCCTTCACTTTCCATTACTTTGAATAGCTAATAGCCAATGCCGGCAACCATTCGGGGTTGATATGTAAGCCCACTCGACAAATCCTATTGGTCCACAGCCATCACATGTTTGGAAGCCATACAATGAATGAGGAAGTGGTAAGCATTGGCCGACTTGACATTTCGTTCCTCTTTAGGACGCCATCACCACCTTTGTCTGTTAAAGTCTGCATTTTGTCTGAACAGAACTTTTAGCTTCCGCTTGCCAGTGTGATGAAGAGGGAATCTTTATAAACAGAAACATAATTCACAGGCAGAGCTTCATCTGGAAAACATATTTAGTGCAGTATAAAGTTCGCATAGTTTTTTTTTTTTTATCTAAAACTTTCTCTTACTTTTCATAAAATCATAGCTTTTACTTTCATGCTTACCCTGTTCGCAAAGAAACAAGAGGACAACTTGAATGGCTGCATCTTCCTCACGTGCCGGTTAAAAAAAAGGTAAAAAAAAACAGAAAGGGGGCTTATTGCATAAAGCTGATCATGGGGCCATGCCAGTCTTTTTTTTTTTTTTTATATAGGTGCGTCCATATCAGATTGGTCCTCACCAGTTATAGTTAATACCAATGGGTCAGAGACAGGAGCTTACAGGCTGTTTGTTAAAGTGACCATGTGCTCACAACAAAGCTGCTAAACTCTCAGCACTGTTTGATTTCTTAACATCTTGAGGAGGGATGAGGATGCTCATCTGGCTTTGGCGATGGACAGGAAGCCTTTCCAACCATCAGTTATGAGGGTCTCTCTATGGGCCTTTATAAACAATGTCGAGACTTTAGGTCCTCTCTGCTTGCAGCCAATCTTTTTTTTTTTTAACCCCCCAAGTTTTTAACCTCCAAGTTTTTTAACCCCCGTTCTGTCTCAATATTGGAGAAAGGGGCACCCAAATGAGTTTTTTTTTAAAAGGGAAAGACCATTTCCCTCACGTCAGGGGTGCCATAGGGGGTATGATACCTCTACACGGTCATGCCGGGGTGATCGCTCTGCCACGGCCCTGGTGTCTGAAGCTGAGTGTATGAAGCTCAGCCAAGTTGCCAATATATAATAATAGATAGTCTTGTTGGATGTCGTACAAAGTACACACCCACCTCCAGGTTGGAACCTCCAGCAGAGGTAGTTGAAAAATCAACAGTCACTGAATTTAAACATGCCTGGGATAAGCACACATCTATCCTAAGATAAAGAGAACATACAGTATACACATAAGGGCAGACTAGATGGAGCGTATGGTCTCCTTCTGCCGTCAACCTTCTATGTTTCTATGGAACGCAGAGGTGCGTCATCAGGATTCGGATACCAGGGTTGCAGAAGAGCGATCATTGCTGCAGGGCATAGTGCATGTAAGCAGGGAAACCTAGTACCCCCCCCATGGCACTCCTTATCGGAGGACTGTTGGGAAAGGCCATCATGAGATGAATACAAGGGCTGCCATTGCTAATGCTCATTTAATATCCCACATGGGAAAAGCATGTAGGCATTCTGAGGAAACATTGAACAGAGACTGATGGAGGCTGCATCCCAAGCCAACTATAAAAAACACCACTTACGGTATAATGTGCATTGCTATGTACTTGGCCTCTGTTGTGTGTAGGGAATATATTTTGCAAGTGGTGCTATCTTCCTTTAAAGTGAAGGAACCAAAGAAATAATCTGACCCATAGAGAGACCCCCCTCCATCATCGAGCTTCCTAAATAGAACGGTATAGCAATTCATGGAAATCACAAAAAAAAAACCGGATAAGAAGTTTGGCTGCTTTGGGATACCGCCAATTGCACACAATTCTAGGCCTATATAAAAGACATCCCCATGTCATATTCTCACCTCATGGTTTAGATTAAACTCATGTTGGGTCTCAGAAGACTAGTAACCGGGATGCCAGAAATTTTTACATAATCCATTACAGGTTTTCAGCGCTGGTAAGGTGACCAGTTGCCAGTATCTACTACCAGAGACCTCCAGGACTACTAAAGCCAGACTGACCATCTGATCACTGTGAATGGGCTAAATCTACAGAATGGGTAGAGTGAGTGTGTGGGAAAGTTAAGGCTCAGCAGCGTGAACGTGTAAAATTTTGGGAGGTGGAGAAGGCTATTTGGGTGTAGGGCTGCTTTAAAAGGGACAGTCCAAGGAATGGCCGCAAGGAGCTCACTTGAAGCCTGCCCCATGTGCCTATTCTCCATTTCCTGCAGTGCCGGGTAGATGCCCCTCCTTTCTATTCTATTCCTCCATGGCTACCTTCAAATGTAGTCACACGGCTACTCGCCCCTCAGCACCCCCAGTGTGAGCACTCCTGGGGTGCGCTCATGCTGACAGCGTTGAAAGACAGGGACTGCCATGTGACCGCATTTGAAGGTAGTCATGGAATAGAATGACAAACCCTGGGGATCTGCTACAGCATCTATAGCTGCAGAAAATCAATAAGAGACACAGAGAATAAGCTTCAGGCTAGCTCCTTGCTGCCTTATAACTCGACTGTCACTTTAAATACATAAGCATTTAAATGGGAGGACTGAGACATTGAATATAAATAAAATAAGGCGGGCTTCATTTTCCATTTCAAATTTGGATAAGAAAACCAAAGAGCAGAGCAAATTCATGGTTATAAAGTGGCCCTTTAAAATAAAAAAAAAAAAAAAAGAAAACGAGGGAGTGCAGACAGGACACGGCATGGGGGAGGGTCCCTGTACACACAGGATTTAAGTCCTGAGTAGATTTCAAGTGTATTATATTTTCTTCTGGATATTAGTCTCTAAAGTGCTCCCACTAAACCTGGGCAGTCCAGCCGCTATAGGGTGCAGCTAGGTGGGTTTGTGTCATAGCGGGCGTGGGCCATGCAGGCCGGACACTTCAGGGGACAGCGGGGGGCTGTGGGTGCCTTTGCTGGACATCCAATCATTTAGGGAAGCCTGGTTAGCTTTCCGGTGTGCCAGTCGATGTGTGATCGAGAAGCCGGCGTTCCCTTCTAGCTGTGACAAGATGACCAGCACCTGCCTGTGGGACAAAAAAAGAAGAATTCGTTACATCTCACTATCCTGCATTTTTTTTTTTATATCTTATTTTTATAAAATTTTTGCACATTACAAATCACAAATATACATCACAAAAAAAAAAAAAAATAAAAAAATACAGTGTATCAAGGCCTCCAAAAGAGTACATCAGCCACCTGTGTTGCCCAATAACTCACGTCCCGGCGTTTATAGCCCCTTCTCTCATGGACAGCCCTGTCGACCCGGTGGCAACCTGTTTGGCCAGACAATCCCCTTCACCTGCTGCCGCCCTCCCCTGGGGCATGTAGGGCTGGCCAACCTGTACGGCATATCAGACGACGGGAGCCGAAACCCAGAGGAGCGCCCCCGGGGAGATACCCATAGAGCCACCCCTCAAGGGTCCGCAACCGTCCGGAGCCCTCAGCCTTCTTGGCCTCTATCCAAACGGAACTCACAACATAAAGGGGAATACACACATATACACACCACACAGACACAGAAACACTAAGGTTTTCCCCCTCCTTCCCTCGGGGGGGGGGGGGGACCGGGAAAGGAGAAGAAAGGAGGATAAACCCCCCCACCACCGAATTCATCCATCCCGAGACCCTGAACCCCACACCTTTCCAGTACCACGCTCACCCTTTCCCTTTCTCTCCCTACTGTAGTTCCAAAATCCTCTTTTGTCCCTCATCCGAACCCTTAAACATTATCCATGCTACCCACGTGTGTAGGAAACTCCCGTTCTCCCCTTTCACTATCCTGCATTTTTATTTATGCTAAGGAAACTGCAGGGGGCCACACAACAGAGGTAAGTGTATGAGAGACAAACACCATCAAAGCTTTTATAGGTCTTATACTCACAAAGTGACTATACAAAAGGGTAGCGATCCTGAATTTTGTTCTATGCCCCCGCGGCATCCTGATTCGGGATGCTTCGCTGTGTGAAACACCCCGGGTTGCTGGTCTGCTTACCTCTTACTTGATACTCTGGCACATGCGCAGGCTCTCCAACCTGCGTCCTTTGCTGTGCATATAAATGAGCAGCATAGAAGGCTGAATAGACTGATGAGGCCGGTATCCCTTGCGGCCACTTCCCTTGCATACCTGTGGGGTTTGCCACTACGCAACGCGTCGGTGGGATTGATGGATATTGGCCCCATGGAATTTGGTGATATGATTTATTGATCTTTTTTCCTATTCGTTCCCATGTTACCAGTGTTCACTTGCACATATTGGCCTTTTGCAAGGCAGATATTGTCCACATTGTAGTGTGTTGTTCTTCTTTTTCTCTAACTTTTTAAAAATTGATAAATAGTTATGCTTATGTGGCCCAATAGGACCTTCACTTATAATACTATTTTATGAATTCAGTTTATGTTGTATTGCACTAACCACTTTATATGCACTAGTCACTTTATTGTTGCAATTGTACAATAGTAGCACTTTATATTTATACTTTTTCTATAGACTTCAATTACTGGTGTAGGGAACATTGATATTGATGGAGAATTATTACTAGGAGCCTGTTATATCCAGTTTTATTGTGTCCTTTAAACGTATGTTTTATATGTAATTAGTGTGCGCTGATTAGAATAAAGACTTTAATAATTTTTTTATCTATAGTGTGCGGCGTTTATATTTAGGGTGCGTTTTGGTTGTTCTGGGAACCATACTTTGGTTCATACTTTGTATGAATGTGAATGCGACATTCAGATGGCGTGGGTGGCTGCAGCAACAGCAAGAGGAATGCAGGGGACACAGTCATGGAGCACGCATGTGCTGAGGGATCAGAGGAAAGGTAAGTTTGCTGGCAAACCAGGGGTTTCACAGAGCAGAACATCCCAAATTGGGATTTACTGCACACAGGGAGATGACCAGCCCTAGAGACCTTTAGGCTCGAAGACGGTGGTTTCTCCTCTTTAAAGTGGACCAACACCCAGGCGATCCGATCCCTCCCCGCGGGGCATCCAAAATCTGTGTGAAATCCCCCCCAGGACGCCTGTAAATGGCCGGCGCAGGCTCGCTCCCCTGTTAGAGGGACGCGCGAGATGCGGCCGCCAGTGTGCTCGGAGCCACTGTGGTATGCGCGCCCACAGTGGCTCCGAGCGCGCTGATCGGACGAGCGGCCGCACATGCGCCGTAGGAGCGGGGTGAGGTGAGTTTTTTCTTGCGATCTGGGGGGTTTCACATACCGGGGCACCCCGATCGGGGGGTTAGTGAAAATCCTGGGTATTGGTCCACTTTAAACCAGACATCGGTGCATGGATGTATAATGGCATTGTCAGAAATGTAAGACTGCCAGCAAACCAGAGGTTTCACACAGTGGGGCACCCCAGTGGACAGGAAGACCACAGTCTATAAGACTCTAGGACCGCAGCTGTTTCTCTTTAATATGAGAGAAAGTCTGCCTAACCCAAATTATTGGAGGCACTTCGATTGAGGATATCCCACAGTGTGGACCGCTATGGATATGTGCTACCATTGATGGATAATTGGATGCACACCAGGGGCTAGTTAGGAGCTGCAGCTGGACAGGCCCAGCCTGCAGGACTGTAAAATCAAGCATGGGGACAGGCAGATAAGTAATGTTTGTTTATTTAATTAGCACCCCTACCAGCCCCCCCCCCCAGCTAAGCCTAAATCACTGAAGGTCTCTACACTACAAGGAAACCTGAAAACCAGAAGCATGGCATGCTCCGCTCCAGGTGTGAACAGGGGAGGCTAAGCAGAAGGTGGCTAAGGAGTGGGACCAAAACCATAAATAACCCCCACCCCATAAGTCATGGCATATGTTTACCCGGAATGTGTGCTGGTTCAGGGCACAGAGGGTAGTGATACTGCAGGGTGCTGTGGTTAACTCTGCGGCATCGCTGGTCCCTTTGGCCTCACATATTCCTTGGATTGAGGTGGTCGAGACTGAGGATACCCATAGGTCGTGGAAATCGCCTGCCCGTAGAGTCTTTTAGACTATAGTGCCGGGCATAAAGGGTTGTGGTCTACATTACATTACATTGCAGGGTTGAGAGTCATTTGAGATCAGCCGACCAATAAATCAGCCTAAAGTCTGGGGCAACATATTCAAGCCTCTTAATTCTACCACCCTTAAAAAGTACAACGCGAAAAAGGCCAAAAAATAGTTTTGATTAAGGCGAATCTGATAACATAAAGAAACCAGCACGAGGAATGTCCACAAAAAATATTAAAAACAAGGCATGCCAGCTTACTATTGATAGGGTTAAACAGTTTTACTGTTTAACTGACTGCAATGAACATGAACACTTTTGAGCAAACAAGCATCTGGCGATTTTCTGAAGAATGTCTATTATCTGTACTTTCCTGTGTGAACACCACTTCTTCTCATCAAGGTTTTAGCCTTCACAGCATTATTAGCCAAAATACAGCTTGTGACGCCATAACTCATATCATTCCAAGAAATGTTTTCATATTTTGTACTTGTCCCAGGTCATGACTTGGGAGAGTGTCAGACAAACAATAAAATTACAAGAAAAAGTCTGACACTCCCTATGGGGTGTATACTGGGAAAGGGGCGTGTCAGATGACCAATGAAAATGCTTGAATGTATCTGTATATGTGTGGCAACACCCACCCATATCATTGTATATTAGCAGCTGACAATAAACAAAAGGGCGCATTTGCTTCAGGTGCTCTTTGAGTCTTTACTACACAGCGGTCTCTGTGTCTTATTCACTCTTAGAATGATTTGGACTCTGACAACAGAAGTAGAAGCTGTGCCCACTTAGGGTACGGACCTAACACTATCGAGGATTCGTTTCCAGCCGACATAATGGATACAGTCGGAAAATTTGTCAGTCAAGTGGAATAAGTTTCCGATTTCATACATTATGTTGCTGGAATCTAATCTTGGATAGTGAGCAGACATGCCTTGTTTTTAATATTTTTCAATAAATGACTATGTTTCTGTGCACAAGCCCTAATGCTGGCCTCTATACTTGCTGGACTGAACTCTGTAGGAGGCCGTACATGAGGTAGTAGCACTCTAGTTTTCATTAAGGAGATTAAAGAATATTTTTTCCTTGCTAAATTTAATCCGTAGTAATAAGTCAGACCAACAGCACTGCAGTAATAAGTCAAGGTGAATCTAGTGGCCTACAAATCTATCACGACTTGGGGGAACCTTTACAGACAATTGCGTCTGGTGTGACCAACTCACCTATGAAGAGGCGGGACGCTGTCGCTGGTTTTCAGGCTTCCTCGGGTGGACACCACATTAAAGCTATCTGTGCAATCACACTGAATGTGCAAATAGGATTTGGGATGCCGGTTCTCCACGACCACAATGAGCCCTGCCCATCCGTGTGTGAGATAATAGCAGGTCATTCCCTCCCGGCCCTGGAAGAAAAAAAGAAATGAAAAACCTCAGGATCTAAAGCTGATCTGCAAGCTAGATCGAGGAGACGGAACATATTCAAGTATGGCTCCCTTCAGAGAAGTAGTAAATGATCCTATTGTGCCTTTACCTCATGCCGCTCCCCCTTGTCTTCTGTCAGCAGGATAATGGCGTCTGCAAGTGTTGTTGGCTGTGCTTCCACTTGCTCAACCATGACAAGGCGGGAACTATAGATGGCCAAGACATAGCCCATGGAGTCTGCAAATGAGCGCCGATTATTGCCGCTACCTGTGGGACTGGAGGCTGGAAATAGGACATATAGGTTGGTCAGACGCCGCCTTTTACCATAGAAATGATCCTAGCAGGAGAATGGAACCAGACTTACCCAGGACAGTGGATGAGCCGGCCGCGTTCACAGTATTCCAGTGGTTAAATGCGCAACACACCACGGCGTATTCCCCGGGCTCCAGCATGACGTCACACCCCACAAACTTTTTTACTGCCCTCTTGCTGTGCGCCATAAGCCGGCCCAACATGACTCTTCCCGCAGCTCCATGGGAGGCCCGGAAAACCATGATGCAGAGGTCCAGGAGGTGACTGTCCACCGTGTCCGACCGTCTACAGGGGGAGAAAAGGAGAGAACGACATTAGCACTACGGATTTAAGCATAAAATATATAAGAACGCTCCCCGTCTTGCCTTTTTATTGTTCATCCAATTTACCTAAAATATTAAATCTAGATCTAAAACTCAAACCCAAACTATTAAAAGGACGAAGAATGCAGAATCTGTGCACAAACTCACTAAATGCAGGCCTATTCCCTCATATTTTCGTTAACAGTGGAAGAATCCACAGAAACCCTGTGCCCGTATCTCCACAATGAAAATAAAAAATAAAGACTGATAATCTCTAAGTAATGTGTACATTTGGTTTATAGACTGGCAATCGAGGAAAGGAGCATATACGGCATTTGGCTGGCTGGCACATGCTCCAGAAAATAAAAAAAATACAGAGGAAAAAAGAAATATTAAGCCGCTCCTGCATGGTCCAATGGAGAAGAGGAGTATACTGTATATGCTTTAAAGTGGACCAAAACCCAGGATTTTTATACTACTATCCTGGGTTTTGGTCCTTTTTCCCCCGCTGCGTGAAACCCCCCAAATCGCCAAAGGTAACCCCTTCCCAGACCTACGGCACATGCACGGACGCTCGTCCAATCAGCGCGCTCGGAGCCGCGGACGTCACGTTGTCTAAGCCTTCAATGAAGGCCAGTGGCTCCGAGCGCGCTGACGGCCTCATCCCCTGCTTGCCTCTAACAGGGAGCGCGCCCCCGCCGGCCATTCACAAATGCGCCCTGCTAGAGGGATAGCTGGGATGCAGTCACGGCTCGCACATGCACCGTTGGACCAGGAAGCAAGGTAAGTGTATGGGGCGACCTGGGGGGTTTACACAGCCAAAATCAGGATGCCCCGGGAGGAGGGAATCAATCATGGTGGGTTTTGGTCCACTTTAAAGAGAAACAACCACCAATATGGGCGATCAAGCTCACCTGTTGAGTTTGTGGGGGTTTCACACAGCAACATCTACAACTCCCATACTGCAATCACAAGCTGCTTCCCCAGCCACCCTGCAGCTGAAGACCACAGGAAGCCTAGGGATGCAGCTGCTCCTGTTTCTATATGCAGAGCCTAATTCCATACATTATTATGCACAGCATGCCGCGCTAATCGGATGAGAGCCCGTGCATGTGCAATGGGACCAATGGAGAGGTAAATTTTAAAGGCTATCCGGGAGGTTTCACAAAGCAGGACATCCCAGGGACAAGGACCTAAACCTAGGATAGTGAAAATCACGGGTTTTGGTTCACTTTAAATGTTAAAGTGAGCGAAAAGTCCCCGCCGCCCCAGTTTTGAGCCATTTGTCTATGATTATTTTCAATGCCATTCAGATAGGTTGGGACAGAAGTGGGCTGCTGGGGATGCACCCACTCTCGTTCCTCATTGAAGTTAATGAGAGTCAATGACCTTTGTCAAATGATATAAACACAGTAAAGGGCTCTGATTGGACAAGAGTCCACACATGCGCCATTGGAGTTTTACTGGGCAAAGTGGGGGGTTTCACGTAGCAGGGCATGCCAATACGGGATGCCCTGGGGGTACTGAACAAAACCTGAGATCAGAATCCTGGTGCTTGTTTCACTTTAATGATGGGTTTCTCTAAAGACCAGTGCTGCTCCTTTCATGATGCTGTAGAAAGTTTGATATACAAAGCACAGGACACAGACAGGCTCCTGTGTGGCTAGTAGTAGTTTAGCTTCCCACACCCTGGCTTGAGTTTTCCGAAAGCTCTGGCATAGCCAAGTGGTGAAAAGATTTATTTGCATGGCTCAGTCTACAGCAAAGGATCTTGGGGGAAACTCTATTATCCTTTGTGATATACACAAGTGAATATTTTCTGTTATAAAGTGGACCAAAACCTGGGATTTCCACTATCCCAGGTGAAACCCCCATAATGGCAAGCGGCTAGTGCGGCTAGAGAAGCTGAATGGAATTCTAGCCACAATTATGAGCGGCGCATGGCATCACTCGGTTCCCTACGGCTGAGCGTGGCCACGCACATTCAGTTGCGGCGGTTGGGGCAATGCACAGCCGAGAAGAGACGAGTGAGGCCCATGCTGACTGCGCATTCGACGTGTGCTCGGAGAAAAGGTAAGATTATTGGGCATACTGGGGGGTTTCACACAGCAGGGCATGCCCCGGCGGTAGGGAGTAAACCTGCCCTGGAGTCTCACACTCCAGGGTAGGTTTTGCTGCACTTTAAGAAAGCACTTCCGCCATCCCTGTATACATGCATTTGTCTCTCCCTGACCTGGCTTGTGATTAGATTTTTTTTTTACAATCAAGTTAATTTAGCATTTACCCCGCGGGACAAGCTTGAGAATTAGTATAGGATCGACCCCCTTCCTCCCTGGTACCCCCGAGGGGGCCACAAATGCCTTGGGTGCCAAAGTTTTTTGCTAGTAGGGGTGCCAACACAGGAGGCAATGTGACTAGAGCTCAAGCCTACAGTAACAGTACAGGGGATTATCCTACTCCACCTCCTATACTCTCCTTCCCCACTAGTACCCTGGCCCCCCATTTTCCAGCCCACTCATAGACCTATCCCCCCTCCTCCCAGCACAATATTAGACTCGCCCTACCTCTTGGTACAAAGGGACCCAGGAACCAAATTGCTGCCACTAAGGGTCAACTTCAGCATACAGACACAATTAAGCACATTGGGTGCCTTCGTAGGGGCCACGGTGACCCTATTGTGGTCCTCGGAAAGGGCCTCTCAGGTTCCTCGAAGTTTCCCCTCTCCGCAAGCAAGTGCAACTGTCCCCATTTCCATGCGCAGTTATATGCATAAGTGTTTACAGGATGCTAATACCGAATTGGAAATGACGCAGTGTATGTAATTGTTACAGGAATTCCTATGTGCTGTACCCCCCCCCCTTCTCCCTATTTTTTCTTTCTGTACCTCCATGCTATTCTTTTGAAAACCAATAAAATTTGATTATATTAATTTTGCATACCTGCTGCCTTCCTGGAACAGGGAGAACTCCACGGCTGTGCGCTCCACCACGGTCAGGGAAGTGACAGTCACTGGTACAGAGGCTTTGTTGGGAAATGTGCCCTGGACTCGGACTTCGTGCCAGTCTGTATGGATTTTGCAGATGTCAACAGAGTCAAAGTACCTGCAGCAGCCAAAAAGGACATAGATTCTATGTAAAAATCAAGCACATAATGAGGGGACACAGGAGAGAACTCCAGATTAAGCTGAATTAAAGTTTAAAGTGGACCAACACCCTGCCTGATCAGCCTGATCCAATCCCTCCACGCGGGCATCCAAAATCGGGATTCCCCGCTGTGTGAAACCCACCTCCCTCTCTAGCAGGGCGTGTGCCCGCGCCGGCCATTTGTGAATGGCCAGCGCGGGCGCGCTCCCTGTTAGAGGGAAGCGCGAGATGCGGCTGCCAGGGTGCTGGGAGCCACTGAGGTTTGACGCCGCTTTGCCGCACATACCTCAGCGGCTTCGAACGCGCCGATTGGACGAGCGACCGCGCATGCGCCGTAGGAGCGGGGCGAGGCGAGTTGTAACTAGCGATCTGGGGGGGGGGGGGGGGGCAGGGAAGTGGACCAAAACCCAGGATAGTCAAAATCCTGGGTGATGGCAACAGAAGAAGAAAAGCTGTCCTTTGCTTTGGGTGGACCTGGTGTGTCGGCACATGTGCAGTTTATGCTGTACTCACTACATAATAAATATAAACTGCATAACTTTTTTTTTTGTCATTGGCTGACCTGCCTCCTAAACCTTACAAATCTGTATCAGCAAGTGCTCATACTGAATGTTTAAAGAAGTACAAAAATGTGGCTTGTCCTTGGGGTGGACATCTTTAAATTGTATTCAAAATTATTTTGCAAGATAGGTAGTTGGGAAGGGGGGGGGGGCAGATTTCCGCTTTAAAGTCCCCGTCTATAGGAAAAATAAATAACACTGATCGTCTATCTCAGTCTGCTGAAAACTGAAAACCTAACTAAGAGATGCCGAGGTCTGCTTCCACAACGTGTGTGTGCGCACCCCTACTGCCCATTATAGATGCAGTGCAACTGCAGTGAACTCCACTTTGGCTGCAGTTAATAGAGCCAAGTGCTCCAGGGGCTTGTGATGGCTTTGGTAGAGGTGGGGGGACTCCTCTACCAATTTATTTCAACTGGTGGACAAGCGCCTAAGAAAAAGGTCACTGGCTGATCTCAGGTGGGAACAAGGGGCTGGACAGTCCATTTAAATGCTAGAAGTGACTTACTTTATAAAGTCACCATATTCCATCCAGAAGACACCCTCATTGCTACCATGAGGCATCAACTCGTGTTTTAGAAGAGCAGGCCACGAGGGCCAATCATCCGACCATTTCCCATTCCAAGAAAAGCGGCCCCATGGGTTACGCAACCGGAGAAGCCTGCAAATTAAAAATATTGCGTCACTTCAGTTTCCAGAAAACAGAGTCTGCATGGTAAACACACAGTAACTCCACAAACCGTGAACTGTGAACGTCCCGAAGATCAAGTATGGAGTAAGCATGCCTCGGTCTCAGGCCTACACTCTCATAAGCTGCATCGTCCACCTTCATATTGCCGCCTCCACAGGAAGCGCCCATCAGAAATCTGGAGAGACAGAGAGGATGGAAATGTATCAGCCTACAGACAAAACCCTAAACAACCCCTTCCTGCATAAATATTTTTTATAGTGTAAGACATACATTTAGGACTCACACACTTGTAATGTGACAGAGCAAGGTAAGCAGGGAACCCCTCATCTGAGGTCTTTCCTTTAACAAACAGACCTTGTCAGTTAAAAGCAGCAAACTATCCATTGTCTTGAGTGGGGCTCTAATATTATAGAGGTGCTCCATATTATCTGGAATATTTTAACACTATAGCATGGACTTCATAAAGGCTTGTATTAGGTCAGGAGGACATCAAACCAGACATACTAGCAGGCTACAACTGAAGAGGTCATTTTATTTAGCTAAAAACAGGTTTAGTGCATTAGGCCTTTTCTATTGTCATCTTACCCAGCTTCCTTAGAGCTCAGCATTTTCGCCCAGATCAAGTCAGTGTCGACAGTCTCCTCCCGGGGGTTAGTTGAGCTGACCTGAAGCATCAGACTTTCACATGGCGCTCCGGTCAGAGTTGCCAATCCTTCAATGGCACGGCCAGCCTGGAGAGCGAAGTAGGATCCATGGAGCTTAGCAAGGGCCTTCTCTATCAGGGCCACCCACAGCTGCTTCCTTTGGGCCTGGATGGATGATAAAGACCGAGCTTTTTACAAAATAAAATTGAAAAATACATAATGTTCTTTACAGCCTCTCAGGCCTCCAACATGGGCCAACACAAACAGTGGCCAGCTTGCCTTCATTGGACCGAGCATGACCACCCTTCTAAGAAGAATGAAACTCTACCGACCTGGGAGAAGAGCAGATATCCCGCCTCATCACAGGGCAGCATGTCATCCACCAGCACTGTGGTCCAAGTCCCATCTTTGCAAAGGCGCACCTGATAGGCTCCCTCTGAGCAAATGGTCCTTGTGATCATCACCCTCTCCACCAGCTCAGGTCTTTCTGCCAGCACAGCCAATGCACTGAGGAACCTATGGGGATAAAGAACAGTATGTTATCCTTTATTCTCCATCGTCCTGCGACAAAAACACAGGCAGAAGGTTTTCATTCTAAAGAGGGCAAGTCTTACCTTACCTTACAGCATCATTTAATATTGTTTAGACATCTGAAACCACCTCCTATGACTTTTGGAGGAATCGGTTGTGTTGCCCCAGTCAGCATATTTTGCTTATCATGATCAAAATAGGACCAAGGGCTTCATGAAAATAATGTGCTGCTTGCCTGCCGGATCTGTGGCGTGTTCAGTATAAAGGTTTTAGTTTGGCTCTATCCTTTTAAAAGAATAGTCTTTTGTGGACTTTTCTTAATACTCCAATACCAAGGGCTAACTAAAAGATCAGTTTATCTTACTGTCACTGCCCTGCTGCCGATGGGCATTTGTGAAGCCAGGAGCTGCGCTTCAGTGTTCCGGCTGGCAGGTGGAAGTGCCCACTGTACAGCCATCTCACACTGGCAACAATTGGGGCATTCATACACAGAAGGTGTAAGGAGGACCCCATTGTTTTTAATGGGGGCCGGCCATACAGAGGGCACACCCACCTGCCAGCCAAAACCTGGAAGCACGGGTCTGCAGGAGACTGAGGTAAGGTAAGCACATTTTCTAGTTACCCCCTGGACTGGCCGGCGCTGGAGTATTTGGAAAAGTCCAAGGAAGTGGGCTTTTCCTTTAATGAGATAACCAAAATAATCAAAAGAAAAAATGGCCCCATGATAAAAATTCATATAAATATGCTGGATGGCAAGAGGATGGGTCACTTATACACCAGACATTAAGAAATATCCAATTATGGGTTAATTTGGTTATGAATGCACACCGCAAGAGAGCATCAGTGTAAGCAAGAAGTAGCCAGAAAAGAAGGGTGGGGTTCAAGGTATAGCTATCAGTGCCTGCTCAGGGCACCACTGACCATGTACTGAATTAAAGAAGTGCTATAGTTAAAGTGGACCAACACCCAGGATTTTGACTATCCTGGGTATTGGTCCACTTCCCCGGGGCACCCTGATTGGGGGTGCCCCGCTGTGTGAAACCCCCCAGAAAGCCCCCAAAACTTACCTCTCCCCGCCACAGACAAGCTGATTGACAGCGACGGACAAGCAGCTTGCCCGTCGGTGCCTCCTGCGCCCCACTCTTGACGTGTGCGCGCCCGCGCCGGCCATTCAGAGACGGACGGCGCGGGCACGTCTAGAGGAGCGCGAGTGAGGCGGCGGCGGAAGCAGCGGCTGGAGAGGTAAGGTTTTTCGGGGGTTTTGGGGGTTTACACCCCGCGGGACATCCCGATCTCGGATGTCCCGCGGTGTGTGAGGTGATCGGCCCGGGAATCTTATAGATTCCCGGGCCGATCACCTCAGGGTGTTGGTCCACTTTAATGAATTCCCAACACTACATTATGCAAAATCAGATCAAGAAATATCCAGCCAGGTATGTTTTTTTTATTCTAATGGAAGAAAAGGAAACCAGGGGTGACAGGCTCTGTCACCCCTGATAGACTAAACCTGTCACCCCTTAATTTTTTTCCTACCATGAGAGAATAAACCACAAGCTTGGAGGCAGTTTTGTTCTCTTTGGGTGTATAAGTGACCCCTCCTCTCATTAGCCGATGTGTTTATATGGATTCTTAATATTACACAATTTCGCAATAGTGCTCCTTTAACTTTTCTGTAGAAACCATATCAAGCTCTAGCTCACAACAATTAATATTCTTCACACCTACCACAGGTGCGACCTGTTTATCACTATGACAGTGTTTCGGGGTTATAAAACTTTGTTAAAAGAGCTACATTGTGGTAATTAAACATAAAAATGTATCATATGAGTGGAGCTCTGGACCAGGCATCTGTCCGACACCTACTGCCTATGTTTGTTTGTCTGGTGTCCATTTACAATGTGTAGCCTGGCACTGGAATAACTCAGGAAAAGAGGAGTAATTTAATTTCCTTATTGCGTGTTTACTTGATATTACAGTACAGTAATTATCACAAACACTGCATATTGATTGTATTGCCTTAGCTGTATTTAAAAAAAATATCACTTGGCTTTTCCTAAATCTTCTGCTGAATTTGGTTTGTCATGATCTTTTGGAACCTACAGTATTTTTTGTGACACCTCGGAAGGCACTGGCAGCAAAAAATTAATCAGTAATGGAGATATTACTTTTCATGCCTATATGCCATGCAGCAACTACAAAGCAAATAAAAAGAGAGAGGATCCTCCCGCCTTGTTTAGAGACTGCAATGTTACATTCTCTCCATGTCTCATACAGGCTAAAATGAAAAAAAAAAAATCAGACATGGCATCAGAACATGAGATAAGAATGCAGCAAGAAAACTCTTCTGACTCGGCTGCTTAAAGCGGACCTTCAGCATAATTTAATGAAAAGCCATAACCCTTAAAAAAACTATTCCCCAGCATCTACAATTAAAGCGGTCCTTCACCCTGAATAAGAGCCTATCTTATATGTTTCCCACACCCTGTACATACAGATTGCCCACATTAATCCGGACCTTCACTCTGAATAAGAGTCTATCTTATATGTTCCCCACACCCTGTACATACAGATTGCTCACATTAATCCGGACCTTCACCCTGAATAAATATCTTATATGTTTCCCACACCCTGTACATACGGATTGCTCACATTAAAAATCATCCTACCTGCATCTACTGCATGTTATGAGCCTTTAAACATCCAAGATGGCGGCTCATGTAACATCAGTCAGCCTGCAAACAGGAAGTGCCTTCTGACTGTGCTGCTATCTATTCAGGGATTGCTGACCTTTTCCTGACCCCATCTCTGCTCTGTCTGAGCAAAGCACAGCTATAACCCACCCCCCTGTACTATCCCACTCTCCTCTCCTAAGTAAGTGTGATGCTTCTGAGTCAAGATGGCAGCACCCATATCCTAAAGTCCTGAACAGAGTTGCAGCCCAGTGGGGGGAAAGAATAATAAGTAAGTGACTAAAGACTTAAAATATATTAATTTTAGATGCTGGGGAATCATTTTTCAAGGGTTTGGACTTTTCAATAAATCATGCTGAAGGTCCGGTTTAATATATTTAGCGTTTTTAGTCAGTTACTTCTCATCTTTTCCTTCACTGACCTACAACTCTGTTTAGGGCTCTAGAATTCAGGCGCCGCCATCTTGGCTAAGTAGCATCACATACTGAGGGGAGGAGAGGGGTCAAAAGTGCAGGGAGCGGGGATATAGCAGTCCTTTGCACAAACAGAGCTGGGGTCAGGAAAAGGTCAGCAATCCCAGAATGCAGAGCGGCACAGTCAGAAGACACTTCCTGTTTACAGGCAGCCTGAGACTCTACGGGCCGCCATCTTGGATGTTTAAAGTCTCAGAAAATGCAGTAGATGCAGGTAGGATGATTTTTAATGTGAGCAATCTGTATGTACAGGGTGTGGGAAACATATAAGATAGACTCTTATTCAGAGTGAAGGACCGGTTTAACAGAAATCTGCTATCTTGGGGGTAAGTCGAGTTCTGCTTTCATTTTACACCTAAGCTGTATAGGTTGATATATACGGGTAATTATGCTGCACAGGTTTAGGGGGGTTATGGTTAGTGCCACAGGAAGTCTGTATGGCTACTAACCCTAAGTGGAGTATTTTTGTGAGGCTTATTATCAACTGTAAGAGATAACTTTGGTGTCAATAAATCTATGTATATACAGTAACACTAAGAAAGCTACAAAGTCTCCGTTAATCCATAAAGTAGGTATTATTATATACATTTGACCATAACACATCAAGTATGCAAATAAGAACAGAGTTGTCAGTATTTTAATACTCTATACTGGGAGAGGCCCGTGAATGGCCCGTTAAAGCGTACCTCCATAATTGGCACAACGAGGATAGCTGCACAGGCGTGACAAGCGCGGACACACAGCGCACAGCCAGACCGTACTCTGCACACAGAATTATCCTCAGCCAACCACATAACCACTAGAGATTCTCAGGAGATAGACGGACTTTTACCCCGGTTACATAAGGTATTATACACAATTAAGGCGGAGTGGCCTAACGAACAGGGCATCTGGGAAGACTAAATAGTGCACTGAAGAAGCTGTTTGCCCAGCGAAACGTTTGCACTTTTCATGAAACAGATGTACCAAATTCTACTTGCTACAACTGAACAGCGCAACAGGACTTGCTACAAACATGTGCTAAGCACATATGCTACAAACGGAAAACTGTTGCGCTGAAGTAATACAATCATGTTAAAATACTGACAACTCTGTTCTTATTTGCATACTTGATGTGTTATGGTCAAATGTATATAATAATACCTACTTTATGGATTAACGGAGACTTTGGTGTTAATAAATCTATGTATATACAGTAACACTAAGAAAGCTACAAAGTTATCTCTTACAGTTGATAATAAGCCTCACAAAAATACTCCACTTAGGGTTAGTAACCATACAGACTTCCTGTGGCACTAACCATAACCCCCCTAAACCTATTAAGCTTGTAGAGGAGTAGAGGCCCCAATATACCTACAAGATCCAGGATCCATTTATAGTGGAGTATACACACTCCATTTCCCCCTTTGAAATTATGCTGCACCCCAATGGTGTACAACCCTGTGTAGTGCCAACATTTATAGTAGAACGAAACCTAGGATTTTGACTATCCCAGGTTTTGTTTTGTTCCCCGGGAGCATCCCGAACTGGGATGCTCAATGTGTGAACCCCCCTCCCCACAGGAAGCCAAGAAAAACTCACCTCTTGCCAGTCCAGTGGCGCATGTATGGGATCTCCTTGAATCAGAGCCATTTGCTGTGCGCATGTAATGCTTGGAGGCCGATTCATTAATAGCGCCAGGTAGCGCCAGATGAGCGACTGTAGCGTGATTATTTCAGCGCCAGCCAGTATTCGCTGTGCTTGGCCGGCGTTAGCTTGATGACAGCGACTCAGTCGGTGTGCGGTAATGTTGAATACGGGCTGGGGGGGTCGCTGTTTCACAGGTTCAGCGTTGTATGTGAGCGCCTGACAACGAATGGCCAGAGCGAACGGCTAGCTTCATATTCATCAACAAATCACGCTCCGAATGTGCTGTCGCTGTCCATTCCTTGTTTAAACCCCAGAGCGCTGGCGGCGATGGGTATTAACTAGTTTTTAACCCCTTAAACAACCATATTTTTTGAATGTAACATTATACATGTTTTTCGAATCATTTTGTAATATGAATACATTAATCTCAGACCTGTTAGATCAATTCTGCACAAATTATTTTTAAAATTTTTTTTAACTTAAAAATAAATCCTAACATTGCAGAAGTGGTCTCCGAATTTTTGACAAAAAAAAAAAAAAAATTAATACCAATTAATTATGATTAATTATAGATTGCTCCATTGAAATGCATTAGACATCGCCAGGGAGCGACAGGTCATACCTGGCGCTGTGAGGGAATTTGCAGCGGCGCTGTTCGGTCCAGGCGGCTTCATGATGAATGCCGCGCTAGCCGTCGCTCTCGCCGGCGCTAGCCTCATTTTGCTTGATAAATGTGTCATTGTGACCGCCGCCGGGCGTACTTGAGTCGGTAGTCGCCGTTAGCTGCCGCTACCTGGCGCTCGCCAGACACTACCTGGCGCTATCGCTTGATGAATAAGGGCATTGGAATACGGCTCTTTTGGGAGCACAGTGGCTGAATCCCCGGCAGTGTGCGCGCTCTATCTGAATGGCTGGGGGCGGGAGCGCGCTCAAAGCCTGAAGATGCGGGGATGCAGCTGCCAGATGTTTACATTGCTGAGGGTGCCAGGAAGCAGGCAAGTTCTGCAGCACCCTGGGGGTGGTTCCACACAGTGGGGCATCTCGATTTGGGAAGATCAGCGAGATGCCACTGAGATATCCCTGGAGGATGCTAAACAGCAGACCTAGAGTCTTACTTGACTTTAGGTCTGCTGTATGTCTTTTGATCATCAGGGGTAAGGTAAGCCCAACATGTTATACATATTATTTTGTTCAAAAAAAAGAGCAAGGATGAGTTTATTATTAAAAGTATTTAAACCGGACCTTCAGCATGATTGAATGAAAAGCCCAAACCTTAAAAAAAAAAGCTATTCTCCAGCATCTAAAATTAATAAATTTTATGGTTTTAGTCACTTACTTACTTATTCTTTCCCCCACCAGACTGCAACTCTGTTCAGGACTCTAGGATATGGGCTCCCACCATCTTGCCTCAGAAGCATCACACACTGAGGAGAGGCGGCAAATGTACAGGGGGCGAGTTATAGCTGAAGAAGGGGGGTTATCTTGAGTCCACTGATGTTACCCTCGGCCGCCAAGTGACAAATTTGGTGTCTGTCGGTGAAGGTCAGTGGGTCCTAGAATTACCTTTAAGTCACACACTGCCGTTATATTTGCAAAAATGTATTCTAATGAAGTGAATTGAACTTTACATGCATTTTTGTGATTATTCATAGTGAAAACATACAGTACATGTTTTATCTAGTTTTTCTAGAGTTGGGGTCCTTATGTGAGATTTTACTTTGAGGTGGGCTGTAGTGTTTGCCCTTCAGTTTGATGGTCCGTCGGCTGGTCGTTCCCTCAATTTGTAGCAAAATTGGGTTTCACTCCACAGTTTGAAGCAAGTTGTTGCTCTTCAGTATTTTGTAGTAATAAAAGGTACTCCATCACATACGCGTTTCGCCTTAGCCTCTTCAGTGTGAGGATCCATTATTTCTAACAGTGTATTTATAGGGAGGGTAAGTAGTGGACCAAGTGTTTACAGAGCATGGTATAATAGGAATAACAGGTTACTTACATAATTCCTTATGGGGGTGCCTGAGCGTCTGAAGTGTGACTGACCTTCACCCTGACCACCGACAGACACCAAATTTGTCACTCGGCGGGCAAGGGTAACATCAGTGGACCCAAGAAAACCCCCCTTCTTCTGTCCTAATAATAGACAAGCCCAGTATGAAAGCACTTACCAGCAGTTTCCCAGCAGCCCTTGCAGTATGTCGGATGGTCGCGGCGTGCGAAAGACAGACCATTTCACCACACTGTCTTTGTAGAGGCAGTTAATTTCTTGCGGCCGTAGCCAGCGCTTTACCCTCTGCTGGACGCTGTCTGACTCCGGAAAGCCCACCGAGTGCGGCCCGGGAGGGAAGCTGTCGTCCACGAAGTTCACCCTGTTCTGGGAGGGGGACAGCCAAGAGGACAACTGTCAGGAGGGGGCAGCGTTAGAGTGATGGGGGAGGAGGGTGAGAGAAGGATGAAAGAGGGTTAGTATGGTGGACAGTTTCATGAGAGAGAGAGAGTACGGTGAGGCCTAAACACAGAGACGGGGCCACAGATGATGGGGAGGGAGAGGAGGACGCAGTAGAAAGAAGGCATGGTAGATGGGACATATACCATGAAAAAATAAAAAAGCATTAACCAAAAATACGTCTAACAGAAATAAAAGCAAACTATGCAGCAACTAGAACCATACCAGTTGTTCCAGTAATGAGCTAACAGCAGAAGATGTGTTTTTGCTATACAGTGTTCAAGCAATCCATAAAGGCCAACGTTCCGGGGTGTAGAGGCCCCCCTTCCTCGGGGCCTGACTGCTAAGCAGAACACCAATCCCATAAGGGTTAAATAGTCATGGTCAGTAGGTTCCCACATGACGTCACCATGATATGTTACCAAAGTTCAAATTAAACCTCAATGCATAAAGCAGAGCAGGCGAGAAAGGGAGGCATTGGACAAGCCAGACTTCCAAGTCTGTCTGGCAACCAGTGACGTGTTTTCTTTTTTTTCCCCTCTTTTTCTTCCTCCTTCACTTCTTTAATGCTTTGCCTCTCTTTTCTCCTGCTTCTCTTCTTTCCCCATTTGTCCCTCTTTTTTTCTCCCCCTTTTCTGTCTTTCGTCTTTTTTTCTCATTTTCCTTCTTTCCTCCTTTCCCTCTTTCCAGCCTCTTTCCTCTTCTTTGAGAATATATATATATATATATATATATATATATATATATATATATATATATGCAAAAATGTCATAAATGGTGTGTATTTCTGCCCTGCCAGGCTGTATCAGGCATGATCCGTGCGGGGTTTTCAGGACCCAGGTCACTTTCCCCAATCCCTTTCAGGTTTGTTCCATGATCTAAGGCCGAGCACAGGTGTTCAGGCTGGTTACAGGGGAAGCCTGAATAAGAAGGAAACACATTGCCTGTCTATTGACCAGCCTGTAGGAGTGAGCCCAGGCTAAGGTGCACATTGGTGAAGGAAAAGACTGTATGCAAGCCGAAGGACTTGGCTTTTGCGTCCCCTAACTCTGGACTTGTGGGGATGAGCAGCGGAGGGCTGATACGCCCTGCAAAGTGGATTTGGAGTTACATTTGTTTGGTGAAGTAACCACTTTTGATTTACTGCGTTTATGCTGCAATTCTATGGACTGAGCGAGAATTTGCAAAATAAAGCCGTTTTTGCTGTTAAAAACTGTTGTCCGTGTCACTGCTGATCGCCCAACCGCTCACAATTGGTGGAGGATGCGGGCACAGTGACTGTTGCTTGGGGCAACGGAGTGACAAAAACACTGCATTTTGGATGTTCCGAGTAAAAGCGGCGACTAAGATGTCTCAAATGGAGGAGGTGATTAAGCAGCTGATCCTCCAGCAGCAGAAAGCCCTGGCACAACAGCAGGAAGCACAGCAGCAAGCCATGTCACAGCAGCAGCAGGCCCTGGCACAGCAGCACCAAGTGCAGCAGGAGACAAACCGCCTGTTGATAAAACAGATTGCTGCACTCAGAGAGACTGTTGTGGCTCAAGTCTCGCAAGAGAAGCCCGGTTGAGACGGGTGGCGCGAGGAGAGCCGTACAGCGGGTCCTACAAAAGATGACCACTGAGGATGATGTTGAGGCCTACCTCATGGTGTTCGAGAACATGGCTGAGAAAGAGCAGCTGCCAGTAGCCAAATGGGCAGACGTGATTGCACAGTTTCTGGCAGGTGAGCCCCAAAAAATACCATTTTGTGATTACTCACCTGTAAAATGGGTATTGTAAGTATGTCACACACCCCACTTCAGACATTAATTCATTAACATGGGTACTCACCGCTAGGTGGCGCTGCTTTGCAGAGAAGTCCAGAAAAAGCAAGCCCCTCCCGGTCTATACATACCTGGTATCTCCTAACAATTCCCCAGTATTCAAACAGCAATAAAGGCAAGATACCAGGAGACCAAAAACAAAAGTAACCCTCAACCGTGAATAAACACAACTTCACCATATAAAGAACCAGGATACCAAAAAAGGGCGGGTGAAGTGGAGTGTGTGACATACTTACAATACCCATTTTACAGGTGAGTAATCACAAAATGGTATTATTCTAAGTATGTCACACACCCCACTTCAGACATTAATTCATTAACATGGGACATCCAACAGCAGTGTCCAAAATGGGGAGGGTATCCAACCAGGCAATAATGCAGAAACACTCAAACCACTGCAGCCTGCAGAACCTTGCGGCCAAAAACAGCATCCGCTGAGGCCCGCACATCAACCTTATAAAACTTTGAAAAGGTGTGAACCGAAGACCAGGTAGCAGCCTTACAAACCTGCTCAACAGAAGCCTGGTGCTGAAAAGCCCAGGACGCACCAACAGCACGAGTAGAATGAGCAGTGACACGAAAAGGGGGATCCTTCCCCTTGGCAGAATAGGCTCCAACAATCGCCTGACGAATCCATTTGCTAATAGAAGACTTGGCCGGAGCCAAACCCTTCCTAGGCCCACAGGGCACCACGAAGAAAGCATCCGTCCTACGAAAAGAAGCCGTAGTACGCAGATAGAACTTGACACAACGTACAACATCCAAGCAGTGCAACGCACTCTCCTTGTCATTCTTAGGCTTAGGACACAAAGAAGGAAGAACAATGTCCTGATTAAGATGGAAAGCAGAGACCACTTTAGGAAGAAAGTCCGGCTTGAATCTGAAAACCACCTTGTCCTGATGTTTCTCAAAATAAGGGGCCTGAATCGACAGGGCCGCCAACTCTGAAACACGCCGAACAGAAGTGATGGCCACCAGAAAGGCAACCTTCTGAGTCAGAGTAGACAAGGCAATATCCCGCAAAGGCTCAAAGGGAGGAGCCTGAAAAGCAGAAAGAACCAAATTCAAATCCCAACAGGGAGCAAAGGCTTCCTAGGAGGCCGCAGATGCGAAACCCCCTGGAAAAAAGTCTTGACCAAAGAATGACTTTCAAATGACCTCTGAAAAAAGATAGATAAGGCAGAAACCTGCCCCTTCAAAGTACTCAGCTGAAGACCAGAGTCCAGCCCTGACTGAAGAAAATCCAAAATCCTGGAAACGGAAAAGACCCGGCAGGGCAAAGATCTAGATTCACACCAGTCAATATACGATCTCCAAGCCCTATAATAGATGGAAGAAGAGGATCTCTTCCTAGCACTAATAAGAGTCCGAATAACCGAATCCGAAAGACCTTCCTCCTTCAAGATGGAGGTTTCAGCAGCCAAGCCGTCAAAGCCAGCGTTGGTAAACTGGAGTAACACAACTGACCCTGAGTGAGAAGATCTGGCCAAAGAGGCAGATCGAGCTGATCCACTGCCAGACGAACGATGTCCGCGAACCACACCCGCCTTGGCCACCTTGGAGCCACGAGAATGGCGGGAACTCCTTCCTGAACCAGCTTTCGCAGAACCCTGCCCAGCATGGGAATCGGAGGAAACGGATAAAGAAACCCCAGATCCCTCCAGCTCAGGGCCATGGCATCCGCCGCCAGAGCCAGAGGATCCTGGGACAGTGACACGAATGTCGGAAGCTTGTGATTGTGATTGTGACGAGAGGCAAACAGATGCACCTCCGGCGTCCCCCACCGAAGACACAGTGACCGAAACACCTGGGGATGGAGAGACCATTCCCCCCGGCGGTGCGAACACCGGCTCAGAAAGTCCGCCTCTGTGTTCTCCACTCCTGGAATGTAAACTGCCGAGATGCAAGGGACATGAGTCTCTGCCCAAACAAGAATCAGAGACACCTCTCTGTGGGCACCCAGACTGCGAGTCCCTCCCTGGTGATTGATGTAAGCAACCGCCGTCCGATTGTCCGACCGCACCTGCACCGGCAGGCCCTGTAAATGATGTGTCAAGTGAGACAGAACCAACCTGATGGCTCGCAACTCCAGAACATTGATGGGCAAGTGGGCTTCCAGAGGGTCCCACTGCCCCTGAAACTGAAGATCCTTCCAGAAACCTCCCCATCCTGACAAACTGGCATCCGTGGTGACAGTTTCCCAAAGCGGGGTCAGAAACGACCTGCCCTTCAGAAGATTGTCCGAGACCATCCACCACAGAAGAGACTGCCGAACCCGAGGGGACATCCGGAAGGACCGATCCAACGACCGCGGTCGCCGGTCCCAAGACGCCAAGAGATGAAGCTGAAGCGTCCGCGTGTGAAACTGCGCGAAGGGAACTGCCTCGAACGAGGCCACCATCAACCCCACCAATCTCATCCCTAGCCGAATGGACGGGCGAGGATTGGAAAGAAGAAGCTGAGCCAATTCCTGAATCAAAAGGACCTTGGCCTGAGGGAGAAAAACTCTGTGCTGGCAAGAGTCCAACGACATCCCCAGAAAAGTCACCACCCTGGCCGGGACCAGAGAGAGGACTTGGGGTAATTGATCACCCAGCCGAACCTCTCCAGCATAGACACCACCAAGCTGGTGTCCCCTTCCGCTTGACTGAAGGAAGGCGCCATGATGAGGAGATCGTCCAGGTAAGGCACAATGCGAATCCCCTGAGCTCTGAGCAGGGCCATCACTCCCGCCAACACCTTGGTGAACACTCTCGGAGCAGATGTGAGGCCGAACGGAAGAGCTACAAACTGAAAATGCCGATCCTCCACCACAAAGCGAAGGAACCTCTGATGAGCCGGAAAGATCGGAATGTGAAGGTAAGCATCCTTGATGTCTATGGACGTCATAAAGTCCCCATGCCGAAGCGAACCGATCGCAGATCGCAGGGTTTCCATGCGGAACTTCCGGGGACGAATAAAACTGTTGAGAAACTTCAAATCCAGGATCGGACGGAACGAACCATCCTTTTTGGGTACAGTGAAGAGATTGGAATAATACCCGCGCCCCACCTCCGAAGGAGGGACCGGGCAGATGACTGCCAATTCCAGAAGATTCCTTACCGCCACCAGGAGCCCCTGTGCGGCCAAAGGATCCGAAGGCACCCGAGACCTGAAAAACCTTAGAGGAGGGCGGGACTCGAACTCCAGCTTGTAACCTCCCGGATCCACCTGTCCGAGACCTCCTGGTCCCATACCCGGGAGAAGAGTCGCAACCGTCCCCCCACCCGTACGGGTGAGGGCGCCCCCTCATTGCTGAGCGGGCTTGGCCGCAGGCTTGGGCTTGGCGCCCCAGACGTGAACAGGACGGCCACGGCCTCTACCCCTAGTCCAACTGGCGCCCCTGGAGGCAGAGAAGCCCGCACCCCTGCCGGCTCTGGCTCCCCGAAAGGACGGATTAAAGAAGACCGCCCCCCGAAAGGAACGGCGAAAATTCTTGCGCTGAGGCAACTTGCCTCCCTTGGCAACAGAATCCAGCTTTTCACCGAAAAGCCTCAAACCCAGAAAGGGAAGAGCCGTAAGCGATCTTTTAGAATTAAAATCAGCCGTCCACTGTCTCAGCCAAACTGAACGACGAATAGCCACCAACAGAGCAGTAGCCCTGCCACACATCAACATGGCATCCTCCTGAGCGGCCAGAATAAACGACAAAAAGGATTCACAGCGCTTAAGAGCAAGAAACTCGTCACAGGTAGGATCAAGATCCACACATAAGTCCCTGACCATAGACCTAACCGCCAATGACAAAAAGGCAGAAGCACAAACAGGCCTCAAAACCGAACCCGCACAGACAACCCCATGACGGGCCAACTGATCAATCCGGCGATCCTCGCCGTCCTTGAGAGAAGTAGTGTCAGGGAGATGAACAGCCGCCGTATTAGACAGCCCCAAAACAGGAGCATCCACCTCGGGAGAAACAGACCAACGCTTCAACAAATCCGCTGGAAAAGGATACTTCTTGTCCCAACTAGGCGGAACCCCGACAAGACGCGTAGGCTGCTCCCACTGCTTAAAGCGGACCTTCACTCTAAATAAGAGTCTATCTTATATGTTTCCCACACCCTGTACATACAGATTGCTCACATTAAAAATCATCCTACCTGCATCTACTGCATTTTATAAGCCTTTAAACATCCAAGATGGCGGCTTATGGAAGCTGCCATTTTTGCAGGCAGCCTGCAAACAGGAAGTGCCTGCAAACAGGAAGTGACTGTGCTGCTCTGCATTCTGGGACTGCTGACCTTTCCCTGACCCCAGCTCTGCTCTGTCTGAGCAAAGCACAGCTTTAACCCGCCCCCCTGTACCTTATCCCACTCTCCTCTCCTCAGTAAGTGTGATGCTTCTGAGTCAAGATGGCGGCGCCCGTATCCTAAATTCCCGAACAGAGTTGCAGCCCAGTGGGGGAAAGTATAATAAATTAGTGACTAAACATGTAAAATATATTAATTTTAGATGCTGAGGAATTGTTTTTTAAGAGTTTGGGCTTTTCATTAAATCATGGTGAAGGTCCGGTTTAAGGACAATGTCCTCGAAATGCTGCTGACTGGGAAACTCCAAGCGCTGCTTGGACCCCCCAAAAAGCTGACCCTTAGGCCGAGGAGTAACTTCCAGCGGATCCAAATCCAAAGCCTCAAACATTTGGGCCAGGATAGTGGGCATATCAAGGGGGGGGCCCTCATCCAGGTCCCCCTCAGCGCCCGACAACTGCTGAACCTCGGAATCCTCCGCCTCCTCAACAAGCTCACCCTCTTCAAGGGGACGAACCGACCAGTCCAGCACCTCAACTTCCTCATCTGAGTCCTGCGGAGGCGGAGACAGATGTTTCCGCTTGGCTGGAGCCTTCTGAGCGACCATTGCGGAAAACCTTTTCTCGAGGCTGGCCAAACGGGCGCATACCTCAGATTGCGAATCACCCCCAACGACCACGTCCCACGGGGTCCGGAACAGGCGAGGAGGGGAGGGAGAAGGCGCGGTAGAAGAAGTCCCAGGCACCGAGGTGTCGGACTGGCACTCAATGTTCCGCTGCGCACATGGAATACAAATGATAACATCATCCCCTGGGAGCGGAGTCCCACATCCCCCACACAGCCTGGACTGCCCCGAAGGACTAGTTCCGGTATCTCTGGTAGCCTCCATATGGTGAATTTATGGTATTCGCAGACCCCAGGGATTTACGCAGTAAGCGACCCGGGATGCCCCTCTGGGATTTTAATAAAATATCATCTATATCTATATATATATATATATATATATATCTCTATCTATCTATCTATCTATATCTATATATATATAGAGATGTGTAAATAGGCCTGTCAGGGAAATAGCAAGGGGGACCCAAACTCAAGGAGTTGCTTTTTCTGGACTTCTCTGCAAAGCAGCGCCACCTAGCGGTGAGTACCCATGTTAATGAATTAATGTCTGAAGTGGGGTGTGTGACATACTTAGAATAGCTTACTTTGACCTTAGGGAGCAAGATGTACAGGACTATGCTAAACTCATAATGGAGATCCTTGCTCGCCTGGGAGTCACGCCAGCGGTTCGGGTCCGGAGAGTGCATAACTTGACTTTTGCTGTGAATAAGCCTGCTCGGTCGCAGATGTTGAATTTGCTTCATCTTGTGCAGAAATGGTTGGAGCCGGAGCAGTCCACACCGGCGCAGATCGTCGAGAAGGTCGTGGTGGACCATTTTTTTCGGTCCCCGCCGCCGCCGAAGCTACAGCGGCGGGCTGGACAAGGCGACCCGCAGACTGCTGAGCAGCTGGTCAACTTGGTTGACCGATTAGTCTCGACCGAGGACCATCTTCGGGATGCCCCTGCAGCACCAGCAACCGCTAAGACCAGCAGACCGGTGGGTAAGCAAGTTCCCCTTGGAAGTGTGTGGAGCGGTCTGAGAGGGCAAAAGACTGTCCCTGACCCCCAGAGGCCCCCTAATTCTTGGGAAGACGCCCAGGCAAGGAGGTTCCGGGGTCCCCAGTGTTGGAGGTGCCAAGAGTGGGGACACATGGATTGTCCCCTCTCCCCTGAGCCCATGGAATGTGACACTGCCCGCAGAAGATCCCTCTTAGCAGAACCCGGTTGTGCCGCCAGTCAGCGGTCAAAGCCCGAGACACAGATTGTGACTGTGAAGATGAATGGTCGCCCAGTTAAAGGAGCAGTATCGCAAATTTTTCTTGGTGACTTATATTTAAATGGTACTTTGAATGTAGGTAAGTGTTGGAGTAAGAATTAAAAATGTAGAAAAAAATGATGTGTGTGTTGAACAGCTGGAGTCTAATAGCTCATGTTTATGTCTTGTCAGTGTCAGGAGCCGACACTCTGGCCTGTTCCACACTGAGGAGAGGGAGATACAAATGTATCAGTTCCATGCTGAGGAGAGGGGTAAACAATGTATCAAAGTCTCAGCTGTTCAGTGCTGGCAGCTGTCCAGCATCAGATAACATTGCAACATTGCCTGGCCAGAACTTATATATATATATATATATTATATATAAAATAGAGAGAAAAGCTCTAGAAGTCATTTAGCTGATTTTGACAGTTTTCCCTTCATGTTGGCTCTGCTGCAGAATCTTTCAGTTTACCATTTTCTCTTTCATATTCTTATTTTTCATTTTTCCATATGATCTTTCTTTCAGCTTTGTGTGTTTTGAGCAAAGCCCAACCCAGGATGTTCACTATCTGGAGTTTTGTTTTGTGCCCTAGGGGCATCCTGACTTGGGATGCCCTGATATGTGAAATCCCCAAGTTCGCCTGTGAAAACGTACCTTTCCCTGTCCCACAGCGCATGTGCAGGCTCTCATCCAATCAGCTCTGTTTGCAGGCAGATGGGGAGCCTGAGCAGTAACCTTCCTGGCCGCCCGGCCTGTCTAAATGACTATCTGCGCGAGCGCGCCAGAAAAATGGGGGGATCTGTGGTTATCCAGGGGTTGTTTCACACAGTGGGGCATCCTGATTTAGAATGGGGTTTTGTTCCACTTTAATACCTTTATATTTTCCTGCACAGTTATTCAAAGAAGAATTTCAGTCGTTTTCAGTCAGTTTAGTTTATTTTGTATAGATTTTACACATTTGAGTCACCTGGTCTCATAACAAAAGCAGCACCTCACACACACACAGCCGTTACCACTGATTACAGTGTCAGCCTCTGAGGTAAAGTGTTGCTAGGAGACCAGTGGGCCAAATGAAGCAGCTCACTAAAAACAACCCAGCAGATTCCTCTATTCAGTAAATGGACTGAGCCATTTTAATTATACAATTTAAAAGAGAGGCATATATTTTTTTCTTTTTCTATTGCCAGATTATTTATACACATGTTATAAGCTATTGTGTGGCTATTTAATTATTTATCTTGTTTAATGCAAATTTCGCGATACTGCTCCTTTAAGGCACTATTGGACTCAGGTAGCCGGGTAACTTTGGTCCGGGCCAACCTGGTGCGTGGTGGTTGCAAACCAAAGAAAAAAAGCTTAGTGTGCTTTGCATCCACGGGGATATCATGGCTTACCCTGTAGCCGGGGGTAAGTTTGAGACCCACGCGGGGACAGTGACCCATGAAGTTGGCGTAGTAAAACGCCTTGGCTATGATGTTGAAATTGGGTGGGATTTCCCCTTGTTCTGGCCCTTGTGGGAAAGGCGTAGCCCTCCTGCCGACAGTGGAGTACCTCCGGCAGAACCGGTAACCCTCCCTGTCAAGTCCGTTAGACGTGCGGCCCCAAACAGGTTATATAATAGGCCGACCAGGGTGAGGGCCTTTAATCCTGGTGACCGAGTGCGGGGAATAGTACCCACGGGTGAACATAAGTCGAGGAATGTAGATGTTGTGTCCCGAAGCTGAAGATTGTCAGACCGTGGGTCTGAAGAAGGGGGGGGGGGGGGGATATGTGGTAAACTGTACAAAAATGTCAAACATGATGTGTATTTCTCCCCTGCTAGGCTGGTTTTCAGAACCCAGGTCACTTTCCCCAATCCCTTTCAGGTTTGTTCCATGATCTAAGGCCGTGCACAGGTGTTCAGGCTGATTACAGGGGAAGCCTGAATAGGAAGGAAACACACGGCCTATCCATTGTCCAGCCTGTAGGAGTGAGCCCAGGCTGAGGTGCACATTGGTGAAGGAAAAGACTGTATGCAAGCCGAAGGACTTGGCTTTTGCGCCCCCTAACTTTGGACTTGTGGGGATGAGCAGCGGAGGGCTGATACGCCCTGCAAAGTGGATTTGGACTTACATTTGTTTGGTGAAGTAACCACTTTTGATTTACTGCGTTTATGCTGCAATTCTGTGGACTGAGTGAGAATTTGCTAAATAAAGCTGTTTTTGCTGTTAAAAACTGTTGTCCGTGTCACTGCTGATCGCCCAACCGCTATATATATATATATATATATATATATATATATATATCTCATTGCTCAACACAGTGCGCACCCCGTGCCTGGCTCGGGGACGTACAGTCAACCAGATCGGCTGGTATGTGGTGTCCCGACGGGCAGGGTGAGTGCAGCCTGTACTGTGAAGGGACACTGAAACCTGTCCTCTAATTGGAAGGATGGCGCCCCCACAGGTCACCATTTGCCTGGCAGACTTGGAAGCCTGGCATGTCCAATGCATCTCTCTTTCTCCCCTTGACAGGCGGGGGGCATGGGAGTGTGGGAAGGGGCCCAAGTCTCTGGAGAGAAAATTCAGGTCAGCTTTATTTGCATTAATGTGTGTGGGGGGGGGGGGGTCTGGCAGTCTGACAGAGCAGAAGCTAAAAGCAGGTCACAGGAGGGGGGTCATAAATCAGCAGGGTCACGCTGGACGCTGCTGCGGCCTGTACTTCCTGTTTTGGTGGCTGTGGCTTCCCGACATTTCCACCTCCCAAAAAAAATGCCTAGTGCTGGGTGCCCGGGATACAGCCAGCGGAGGTCTCCCACATATTGCTAGAGATTACATAGCAAGAGCACTAAGGGAGTTAATTTACAGCTTGGGGTAACATTATAATGTCAGTGTTCACTATAGATACCTGTAGAGTGACACGGAGCTCATACCTATACTATGACACATGGAAACACAAGGCCTGAATCATCAGCGGTGGCATGTTGCAGGTCATGTGATTCAGGTGTTTTCTGGCAATCTTGAGCTCCCCCTGCTGTTGGCTAATGGAAGTGTCAGGTGACAGAGCAAACTTCCCCTGTGTCTGTTGTCACCCTGCTCCAAGTATCATCTGTACCTCTTCCTGACCAACATCCTCATCCGGTACCTACTCCACCCCGAGCTACCAATCAGGTGGCACTTTACAGATGTCCCTTGGGCAGTCTCAATGGGCCCCTTGCGGTGGTAAAAAGAGTGAAAGAAAAAAAAAAAAAAAAAAAAGACAGAAAACAGAAAGAATACAAGGAACAGAAAAAAGGGGTGGATGAATGAATAGATAAAAACAGAAAATAGATGGAAAGAAACAATAGAAGGAAATAAATGTAATATTGAAGGATTGATAGAAAGAAAGAAAGAAAGAAAGGGGCAATGGCAGAAAAAAAGAATAGATGAAAGAAGGGGGATGATGGATGGAAATATATAATAGAAGGAAAGAAACAAAGAATATAATTACCGACAGACAGAATAAATGCGGAAAAAAATGAATCAATAGATAAAAAACAGAAAATAGAGGGAAAGAAACAATAGAAGGAAATAAATGTAATATTGAAGGATTGATAGAAAGAAAGAAAGAAAGAAAGGGGCAATGGCAGAAAAAAAGAATAGATGAAAGAAGGGGGATGATGGATGGAAATATATAATAGAAGGAAAGAAACAAAGAATATAATTACCGACAGACAGAATAAATGCGGAAAAAAATGAATCAATAGATAAAAAACAGAAAATAGAGGGAAAGAAACAATAGATGGAAATAAACATAATATAGAAGGACTGAGAAGAAATAATAGAAAAAAGGGGGATGGATGGAAATATATAAATAGAAAGACAGATGAAATAAAGAAATGAATAGATGAAAGAAAAAAAGGATGGACATTAAAAAAAAATACTGTAGAAGGAAAGAAACAAAGAAAAGGGGTAAAGGGAAAGAAAAAATAGAAGTAAAGAAACAAAATAGAAGGAATGATGAATAGAAGAAATAAAGGGAAGAAAAAAAGAAAATTGAATGAAAGAAAGAATGGATGAAAGCAAGAAACTGAGAATGGGTGGAAAGAAAGAATGACAGAAACAAAGAAAGAATAAAAGGAATAACAAATAAAAAAGGAAACATGACAAGAGGATGAATGGCAGAAAGAATAGAAGGAAAGGACGATAAATGGCCTCTGTGTATTGGGTGTCAGTAGGCACCCCTAGGTGTGGGGAGAGCACCCGTCATGTGTCACACAGCAGGTAATGTATTGTCCCTCCAGTGGATTCCTACAAGGATTCACCTGCAGATCTCCCAGCATCCCCTGCACGCTGGGTAGACTGTGAATAGAAGCCATTGTGTGGCTCTATACTGCTGCCAGTGACATGTGTTACCTTTTACTGAGCTGCCAGTGTCAGTTTCACAACGGGTGTCAAATGCACCTGACACCGCTGGGTTAAACATCAGGGAGAACCTAAAGCCGGCGCTGTGTTACAATAGAAACCCAGGAGGCGTCAGAGGATCTCAGCAAGAAGTATTAAAAAAAAGGATATCCTAATGACAGCTGAGAGAGAAAGCCGGTGCCAAGAAGTGCCCGCAGGTGCAGGGCTGTATTTCCCATTAGGCAACCCTAGGCACGTGCCTAGGGTGGCAACCTGGAAGGGGCGGGGGGGGGGGGTGCAGCCCTTACTACCTTAGTAAAGAAAAGAAATTAAAACTCCCATAGCTGGAACCTTAATGTCTCCTAACAAACAGTCCCCAGCAGTGTGCAAGGGGTTGAACACAGGCCAGGACGTCTCCCCTACACTGCTGTGGTCATGTGACTCCTGTATATCTGAATGCCGGAAAGATGGAACATAGTTGCCTGCTCCTTTGTATTTCCCCCCCTTATGCCCTCCTCCACACAAATACTCTGCATCTAGCCCGTTGCACCCTCTCCCCCTCCACAATTTTTTTTTTTATATGGACCATGATCTAACTTAAAAAAACGGGGAGCAAGTACTTAAACCGGACCTTCAGCGTGATTTAATGAAAAGCCCAAACTCTTAAACGGTTTCCCAGCATCTAAAATTAATATATTTTATGTTTTTAGTCACTAACTTATTATTCTTTCCCCCACCGGGCTGCAACTCTGTTCAGGAATTTAGGATACGGGCGCCGCCATCTTGAATCAGAAGCATCACACTGACTGAGGAGAGAAGAGTGGGATAAGGTACAGGGGGGTGGGTTATAGCTGTGCTTTGCTCAGACAGAGCAGAGCTGGGGTCAGATAAAGGTCAGCAGTCCCAGAATGCAGAGCAGCACAGTCAGGAGGCACTTCCTGTTTGCAGGCTGCCTGATAAGATGGCGGCTTCCATAAGCCGCCATCTTGGATGTTTAAAGGCTCATAACATGCAGTAGATGCAGGTAGGGTGATTTTTAATGTGGCCAATCTGTATGTACAGGGTGTGGGAAACATATAAGATAGACTCTTATTCAGAGTGAAGGTCCGCTTTAAAGGGCCACTCCAGCCCCCTTCCCAAAAAATGACATACCCCCTGCCCTGCCCCCATTCACCCCGAATCCAGCCGGCGGTGCCGCAGCTGAGGCACCAAAAGCCCGCCGCCATCTTCCTGAAGTCCTGGCCGGCCGCTTGGAGCCAGAGCTCTCTGCATTGTGGGGGGACGGAGAGCGCCAGCTCCCAGCAACCTGTAGGGACTGTAGGAAAATGGCGGCAAGCCTTCGGTGCCTCAGCTGCGGCACTGCTAGCTGGATTCGGGTGAAGGGGAGTGTCTTTTTTTTCCCTTTTATTAGCCGTTCAGTATTGCTAATAGAGGGGCTAAGGGGGGAGGTATGTCAGGGGGCTGGAGTGGCCCTCTAAATTGCCTAGGGCACCATGAACATCAAATACGGTCCTGCACAGGTGCCCACACTCAGCTTCACAGACACATTGCTAACAGTATCTATACCAATCACCCATTGAAGCGGCTGCTGACCTGCACCTGGGACGTGGAGCTGCTGATGGCTGCTGGCCAGTCAAGGATGGGGCCCAACAGACAAGCAGGACTATTACCGGGATGTGACCCATAGATGTAAACAGAGCAGCTTAATGTCCCGTATAAACAGCTTAGCTGACACACATCTCCATTAAAGGCTGCTTCCAGAGGGACGTGGGGAAGGACATCCATCAATAACGGGCAGATTGCCCGCTCATCACACCATAAAACTATTGGTATTTATGCATTTACAAGGAGCGGCTTTACACTGCTCCCCCTGCAGGCTTCTTACTGTCTGTGCAGCCAGCCTGCACCATTTAGCCATCACTGCTTGGACACTCAAGTGGCACAGTCTCATCGGATGGTTAAAAAAAAGGAAAAAGGGAAAACCATTCATAGAGTAGAATTTAAAACAGAACTCCGGGCCCAACAATTATAAGCCATGTGTGTGGGGGCAGTTTGTCCAATGAATTGGAGTTAATCTCACCCTTGCATCACATGTGCATCTCACTTGGAAAGCCCCCCCCCCTCCCCCCGCCAATGGTATGGTTTAGAAATACATCTGGACCTGGAGGGATCCGCTTCTAGAGTGAATGATAGATTGTTGGTGGTCCCATGAGGAGCCATCTTTTAACCGGTAGGCTTGATCATCACCGTCTGTCTGGCAAACCTGATTGGCTGCTAGTGGTTACGTTAGCAGCAGCCATAAGCGGGAAAGTGGAAGAGGCGAGAAAACAGTTCCCAGCCCTAGGCTTCCCAGTGGGGCTGAGAGCATTGGGATGCCCGGCATGCAGCAGGGCATTCAAACCTGGATCCTGCCCAGTTTTCACTGGAGTTCCGCTTTAAAGTGGATCAAAACACAGGTCTGTCATTCACCTAGGTTCTGGTCACAATTGGTCCCCACAGCCATTAGGGAGAAAATGGGTGTGGGATCATTTCACCAGTGGCATCGAGGTTTGGGATGCCCCGCTGTGTGTATACCTCATGGATCACCAGTAAAGCCAACCCTTCCCGCATTCCCATGGCACAGGCAGGCAGCCAATCAGCTTCTCTTCTCTACACTGATTAAACTGAATGGAGTGAACAGGCTGCCCAACGCATCTCCACTCGCCTCTAGCTGGGGGCAGCCATTCACAAATCCCTGGAAAGGGTGCGCACCTAGCAAGAGGCATACCGGGGCCGCGGGCCATCATGCACAGCGGGATCGGCAGCTGGAAGAGTGAATGCAGCAATCACTGAGGTTTCACACAGCAGACATCCCAAATCAGGGTGCCCCAGGGAGACAAATCTTTAAAGACTCCAGGGCAGGTAGCTAGAGGTGAGAAGTTCTCCCCTGTAAAAGGGCCACATTCCCAGCATCTCTGGGCTGAGGAGTGCGCCATTCAGATAGTCTGGGCGTCGGAGCGTGCGCACCAACGAGACGGCATACAGCACTGATTGGACGAGAGCCTGCGCATGCGCCATGGGACCGGGAAAAGGTGCATTTTTATGGGTGATCTGGGGGGTTTCACATAGCGTGGCATCCCAAATCGAACGAAACCCAGAATAGTGAAAATCCCAGGTTTTATTCTGCTTTAAAGGGTCTGTCCAGGGAAAGTTTTAGACAGGGCCAACACCCGTTTTTCCTTTAACAGGTGTTGGTCCCGCAGTCAGATAATAAAAACAAGCTCAGGGGGCATCCAGAATGCTGGGGTGCCCCCCCCGCCCCCCTCACAGCACACACCCAGAACTCTTGTAATTCTCTCCTTCACTCTGAGCCAGCGGCAGGAAAGGAGTCCCACGATTGGCCGGTGAGCGGTCATGGGGGCAGGATGCAACCGTGGTAGTGAAAGTGAGGATTACAGGCATTTTGGGTGGTTATGTTCATGGGGGGACTCCAGCATTCTGGATGCCCCCACCCCCGAGCTTGTTTTGATTAGCTGACTGCGGGACCAGCACCAGTTAAAGAAAAAAACGGGTGTTGGTCCGGTTTAACTAAGTGTGCTTACTTGCCATCTTATGATTGTGTCAGGGGCTGTGTTTCTAATCAACCACTGCTTGAGGTTTCCTTTTATTTAGCAATAACTTCCTCACAGCTCCTGACCACCCTACTCAACGTACCCTCAACCTCCTCCCACTGAAATGCCTGAAGACAAAGGCAAAACAGTGAAGGAATCTGAGCAGCTTGGCCAGGAGCTTCTCCAGCTTTAAAAAAAAAAAAAGCAGACAATGATTGATTAGAAACACAACCTCTGCCACAAACCTGAGATGACAATTAAACACCCTTAGTTAACCTTTTGTCTGGACAGTGCCTTTAATATTAGACTAGTTTTCCACACAGCTCCTGAAAACCAATGCAGGTTAATTCTTGTCCCTGCCCAGGAAAGGTGTTCCCTTTATGAGCCACATCCACCACAGATCGTTTTATATTTTTATTTCCTTAAAGAAGAGGATCAATTAGAAATGCATCAATGGAAACCACATTCCTCTATGGGCTCCCTATCCGAGGATATCAATTTTGAAATGACTCAGATCGAAAGTTATGACTCCACATTAGACGTCACCGCCTGCTGCAATATTATAGCCACATCCATGGCGCAATTCATCACAGATATGTTACAAGACCTGCGGCTATTATAAGTGTGACATACACTCCGCTTCAATTCTTCATGACATTTGGGTTATTCTCCAGTAGAGGGCGAACTTCTGCAGAGATGAATGCAAAAAAGGAGCTCCTCCCAGTCCATAAATACCTGGGACCTCCCACCAATTCCCCAGTGTAAGAAAGTAGTAAGGGGACCAGGAAGAACCAAATATAACAATACTAACAATAAACAATGGTTCACCATATATTCATTGCTGAGCCAGTTTAACGGCAGGCTTGGGCTTGGAACCCCCGGCAGCCGTGGGACGCGCCGACTGGGCCTCTCCCATTCTCTAAGTATCAGCGCATCAAAATGACCCTGGGTAGGGAATTCCAGACGGGGCTTGTGGGCCCCCAAAAATTCCCCCTTCTTAAGAGGGGGTGCCTCAGGTGGATCAATATCCAACACCTCCAATAAATGTGACAAAACAGTGGCCGTATCAACGGCATCCCCCAGCGCCTGCCCGACATTGGAATTCCCAGGCTGACCATAGTCAGCCTCTGAATCCTGATACAATTCCCCCTCCTCTAACGGGGAATAATCGGACAAATCAGCGGACTCATCGTCAATATCCCACAATGGCTGGGCCGACGACAACTGTCTCTTTTTAGCCTGGGCCTTCTTGCCCACCGTGCTAGCGATCATTTTCTCTATGCTGGCCAACCAAGCCCAAACATGAGTAAGCGACTCCCCACTGGTACCAATGTCACTTGGGGTACGGATCAGGTGGGGAGGGGAAGGCGATGAAGCGGGAGGAGCCTACCAGAAGGCTGGGTACCAGACTGCCGCGTTATGGCCTTTTGTGCGCATGGTATACAGATCAGCACATTCTCCCCCGTAAGGGATACCCCGCACCCCACACATGGCCCGGATTGTCCCAAAGAGATCCCGGGCCCGGTATCCTGCAGAGCCTCCATATGGTGAATTTTTGTGGTCAGTCGCAAGACCGCAGGGGATTACGCATAAGCAACCCGGGATGCCCCTTAAAAGTCCCGGTGGGAGGATTTTTGGGTGGACAATTTTTATAACTAGGTACCCCAGGACCAGGAGGGACCCCTTAATATGCACATATACAGGGCAACCTGTAACATACAAAATAAGCCACATAAGAGCAGAGCAGTGTAAAAAAATGCCATAGCATTTGATCTTACAGCCACACAACGGAAATATATATTATATATACCACAACGCAGCCAAACAGTGCAAATAGGGTCTAAACACACACACACGTTAGAAACCAGTGGGGGCCCCCGCTAAATAGGGGCCCCACACACACACACACACACACACACAAGCGAAGGAGATGGCCATCAGGCCCTTATCACCCCGATGTGCAAAGCGGCCTGCCAGAGAAGGTGGCCCCCACGCAGCCTCGTGCCTGAGAAGGGAGAGCAGGGGGAGGGCGGACCAGCGACGCGGACCCCTAGACAACGAGCACTGTAATCGCGCCAAAGGGGGGCGGGGCTACCGCAGCCGCGCCGAGAGCCCGGCCCCCTTCCCGAACGCAGCCTGAGGGGGAGAAGCTCCCCCAGGCTGTAGTCAGACCGTGTGGGCCAGTAAGCATCAAGCACTCACACACACACACACACACACACACAAGTGAAACACTCAGCACACAGTGACAAGGGTTGTGGTAAAACGAAATATCGGACAAAACGAGAAATCAGCCAAAACGAAATATAGGCCAGCCCCCCCCCCCCCCCCCCCCCGGAGGGAAATAAGGGACCCGAAAGGGGGGGAATCCAGCCAGGAGCCGGCCATAAGCCTAACGGGACGGGGCATCCCACACCAGGATCACCAAGAAACCTGGAAACCGCCTACCCCATAGTGAGGTCTCACAGTGGAGCAGTGCTGCTGCTGCACCCATAGGGTGCTCCTACCTTTACCAGGACCCGCAACCTAAGCTGGGAGGCTCAATACAGGGTAATTTAGAAGGGTCCTGGCAGTAATAGGGATAATAGAAACCTGTAAGCAAAGAAGTCCTCATCTTCTGTCTTGTCGCCTTCTCTGCAGAGAAGAAACTGGGGAATTGGTGGGATGTCCCAAGTATTTATGGACTGGGAGGAGCTCCTTTTTTGCATTCATCTCTGCAGAAGATCGCCCTCTACTGGAGAATAACCCAACTGTCATGAAGAATTGAAGCGGAGTGTATGTCACACTTGGAATAATCCCTATAGAATTAGGTATTTCTACAGACCAACCACCAGCAGCTCTACCAACCACCCGCTTCACAAACCCTTTAGGTCACCAGTAAATAGTGAGTGCACAGATGTGGCTGCCACTAATGCATTAAAGGGACAGTGCAGTCTTAGTAGACTGAGATGCAGAAGACCAAGAGTCACCCCCTTCCTTCTCTCAAGAGAAGACAATGGGGCAGCATGCCACAGTGACCCCATCATGGCTGCTCCCGTGAACCACAAGTTATTTAGACTGGACTGTCCATTTAAACCGGACCTTCACCATGATTTATCGAAAAGCCCAAACCCTTAAAAAACAACTTCCCAGTATCTAAAATTAATATATTTTACGTTTTTAGTCACTTGCTTATTTTTCTTTCCCCCACTGGGCTGCAACTCTGCTAAGGACTTTAGGATACGTGCGCGCGCCATCTTGACTCAGAAGCATCACACTTACTTAGGAGAGGAGAGTGGGATAAGGTACAGGGGGGCGGGTTATAGCTGTGCTTTGCTCAGACAGAGCAGAGCTGGGGTCAGGAAAAGCTCAGCAGTCCCAGAATGCAGAGCAGCACAGTCAGAAGGCACTTCCTGTTTGCAGGCTGCCTGATGTTCCATAAGCCACCATCTTGGATGTTTAAAGGCTCATAACATGCAGTAGATGCAGGTAGGATGATTTTTAATGTGAACAATCTGTATGTACAGGGTGTGGGAAACATATAAGATAGGCTCTTATTCAGAGTGAAGGACCGCTTCAAAACCCATGTAAACCATCTAAAAGATTTCAGTGGCAGGTTACAGCTATCCCTTGTGGCATCCTAATTTGGGTTAGCCGGTCGGCTGTGTAAAACTCTCCCTCTTGTCTATGGCGTATGCTCTGGCCCCAACCCGCCCAGCATCCCCTCTATCAGATGTGCGCACTCCCAGTAGACATATCTATATGGCTGGTGGCAGCGACGCAGAGAGTCAATCTATGTGTAAAGACTTAAGAGAAAGCCTAAGCGTGCTCCAGGGGGTTTCACACACAGGAACATCCCAAGTCAGGAATCCTATGTAAAGCAGCCCAAAACCCAGGAGAGTGAAATTCTGGTTCTGATCAGCTTTACGGGTATTTTGGGGTGGGAAGGTCAAGAGAATTTGAATCCCAAATAAATAGGTCGAGGGGCAGAGATGAACCTACAGTCAGTTTTTAGGTTTGCACATAAAGGGACTGTCCAGGCAAAAACAATAGGCACAAACTCACCTATAGTCCCGCGCAGTTGATTGGCAATATTCCAGGGGTCTGACCTCTGCCGGAGATCCAGACCAGGACTCATAGTCACTTCTTTCTGGCATCAGTCACTATGACTGGCCACACCCACGCCATTCATTTTAATAGAGAGGGAGTGCAAGAAGCAGGGGATTACCGGTATTTAAAAGGGCCACCTATGCGGAAATGCGGTATTCAGAGAGGTTTGGCTGTCTTGAGGTGGACCAGCTTATTCCGATATGTTTTGACACCCTCAAAAGCATACCAAAAACCCATCTCAGCAGCCATCACTCTCTGTTCTAACCCACCTACTCCCACCGTCCGTGAGCCCCAAATTCAGGAGACACTTGCCTATTCTGTATGACAGGGGGCAGGAAAACAGCTGCAAACCTCCTATTAGAATAGGTACAGCTGTCATGTGTGTTTCCAGTCGTTGCTCATTCGTTTTTAGATTGGGCACCATGAGAAAAGGTGAGTATTGCATTAATACAGGGCCTCCTAATGGTGTGAGGGGTAGTTAGGTTAGTTTTGCGTCCTTGTAAACCAGTACCAGAATTTAAAAGGAGGAGCAGTGCCTGAACCTGTCCTTGAGGTCCACCAAGTTGTCATGTTTTTAGGACCATCTGTACATCTGTTCTGGGGTCCACAAAGCATGAGCTCACCTATGTGGAGGCAGCAGGGAGCAGGCCAAGGTTTGGAATGGATTCATTATGACAATCAGCAAGGTAGACAAGCAGAGGTTGACCTGGAATTCTCCACTTTGAAGAGGCAGGCAAATAGTTAAAGGGTGCTTACTAGTTATTCCATGTTTGTGTCAGGGGCTGTGGTTATAATTATTGTCTGTTGTTTCCTTTTTAAAGCCAGAGAAGCTCCTGACTGCACTGCTCAGAGTCCTTCACTGTTTTGCCTTTGTCTTCTGGAGTTTCAGTGAGGGAGCTGGGAGGAAGCTATGATGGTGAACACAAGGAAACTTCAAGCAATAATTGATTAGAAACACAGCTCCTGACACAAACATGAGACAGCAAGTAGGCACACTTGGTTAACCCTTTAGCCCCATTAAGGTGAACAGAAGCAAACAGGAAAAGTAGGATAAGTATAGGGGGAAGGGTTATGGGCACCTTTTATGGTGTGTATAATAAGACTCACCTCCCGGCAGAAGCTGACAATGTTCTCCCAGAGCTCTTTGGCCTCGCCCTCATCGGTCTGCCTTCGCGTCTCGGCCCTGACGCTCTCCCTGCGCCGCAGCATCTTGGGCCCGCGCATGTGTTGTTGTGCCACGTATCCCTGCGGTGTATGGCAGGCCACGCAGTGCTTGGATCGAGTCCCATTAAGGAGGGTACAGGCTGGACAGGCCCACTGTGTTCTGCATGGAGCTGGTATGGTGAGAACACCTGTGCTAGAGGGGGACGGCAACCCCTCAGTCCCCGCGGAGCCATTTACAGCTTCAGTTACCCGCACCGCCCCGCAGACCCGACACCTACTGGCGCTGCCCAAGTTTCGAAAAGTACATTTCCCACAGGGCCAACTGGCATCGGGACTTTGTGGCTCCGCAGAGGATGGAGTGGTCTCATCCGCTGTTGCTTCTTCTTCCAACACGCTCAAGCGTTTAGGGAGGTGACTTGGGGCGGAGGGAGGGGGAGAAAGCGGATTATCGGGTGCAACCTCCCTCCGGCTTCTCGGAACAGGAATATTATGAGGTCCGGGTGATAATGGGAGGGAAGGGAGGGGTCTGGGGGAATCCGGCTCCCGAAGAGGACCCGAGACTTGTTCATCAGAGCCTTGAAACACAGCAGAAGGTGGGTTAATTTCGGGGACCACCAGCGCCTCAGGAGGGATCTTGGGAAGGGATAGTTTGCGGGGCCCCCCGCAGGCTGAGCAGGAGCTGGACACAGGAGTGTTATGTAGAGTGCAGCGCTGGCAACTCCACCCAGTAGCTGGTACAGGCGGCAGACTGGAGGGTGTGATGACCTCTACTTCAGATTCCTGGACGGGAGACCCGGCATCCTCATGAGGTCCACGTGTAATCCCATTGGAAATGGGTGGAGATGGCAAGAAACCACAAAGCTGGCAGCCAGTTGGAGGAGGAGAAGGGTTGGTGGGGGCAAGATTGGTGAAGGTGCAGCGCCTGCAGGACCAACGTTGCTCGGCGGAGCTCAGCCGGAGGATGTGGTTGAGGTCGGGAAGGTGGCGAGGAGCTTCACAGATGGAGCAGTGTCTCTGGCCCTGGGGGTTCAGGAAGGTACAGCGGCAGCATGACCACTCCCCATAAGAGGAGGGGGCAGCCATAGGGATTGGAAGCCTAAAATAAAAAAACTGATTAGCACCAAACAATACAAAAGGATATGCCATATTAAATACAAACCCAGGTCCAGCAATCCTTCCCTTGACACTTAAAGTGGACCAACAAGCAGGATTTTGACTATCTTGGGTTTTGGTCCACTTCGGTGGGGCACCCCGATCGTGGGAGCCCCGCTGTGTGAAACCCCCCAGAAAGCCCCAAACTCTCACCTCTCCTCGCTCCCACGTGACCGCTGCAGCCAATCCCCGCCGACAGACAAGCGGGAGGCAGCGGCGGACAAGAGAGCGCGCCCGCCGTAGCCTCCCGCGCGTCACTCTTACAGGGCGCGCGCCCGCGCCAGCCATCCACAAACGGCCGACGCGGGTGCGCGTCCTGCTAGAGGGACGCGCGGGAGGCGGCGACGGGCGCCGCTGGATCGAGGAGCAGGTAGGGATTTAGGGGTTTCTGGGGGGTTTCACACAGCGGGGTGCCCCGCTGTCAGGGGACTGATCGGTCCGGGAATCTTATAGATTCCCGGGCCGATCAGTGGAGGGTGTTGGTCCACTTTAAAGGGGCAAATAGAAAAGAGGAAAGAAAAGAGAAAGAATGAGGAAAAAAGAAGTAAGCATAGAGGAGGTGGAAGAAGAAGGAGTGGGCATAAAAAAGATGAAGAAAGAAGGAGTGGACATAGAAAAGAGAAAAGAAGGAGTGGACATAGAAAAGAAAGAGAGGGCATATAAAAGAGGAAAGAAGAAGGAGTGAACATAGAACACAGGAAGGAAGAAGGAGCGGACTTAGAAAAGAGGAAAGAAGAAGGAGTGGATATAGAAAATAGAGGAAGAAATAAGAAGTGGATATAGAAAAGAGAGGAAATAAGGAGTGGGCATAGAAAAGAGGAAGGAAGAAGAAGTAGATATAGAAAAGAGTAAAAAATGAGTAGATATAGAAAAGAGTAAAGAAGGAGTGGGCATAGAAACAATAGGAAGAAAGAAGGAGTGGACATAAAGAGAGGAAAGAAGGGCATGACATATGAAAGAGAGGAAAGAAGGAGGAGGCATAGAAAGCAAGAGGAGGGAAGAAGAAGGAGTGCACATAAAAAAAGAAGAAGGAAGAAAAGGAGTGGACATATAAAAGAGGAAAGAAGAAGGAGTGGACATATAAAAGAGGAAAGAAGAAGGAGTAGGCATATAAAAAAAGAGAGGAAAGAAAAAGTTGTGGGCATAGAAAGGAGGAAGGAAGAAGAAGTAGTGATTTAGAAAAGAGAAAAGAAGGAGTGGACATAGAAACGAGAAGAAGTAGGAGTGGACATAGAAAAGAGGATAGAATAAAGAATAGACACAGAAAAGCGAAGGTAGAAGGACTGGACATATTTCGAAGAACAGTTTGCTGTTTTGCACTCTGCCAGCTTTCTCAATCTGACTGGGGGGCAAAAAAAAAAAAAAACAAAAAAAACTGTGTGACCCCCCCCCCCCCCCCCATCTGAAAGACAGGCAGTTGCCATACTTGCTCCTGTGAGCCCATGTCAGAGATCTCCTGCTTGAAGCCTAAGAAATGGTCCTGTGCCCTGCAGCCTGGTGGACTATGGGATGGGCAGACCATGCAGCCTCGCTTATACTAATCCACCAGATAAGCCGCAGTGCAAACACCGTCAGTCTGGGCTTCCTGGGTTGGTTTAGTAAATAACATGTCGCCCCACAAAGGGAAGTTTATTTTTCCCAGGACGCCTCTCTATAGAAAAGGATACAGCCAATCAGCATGTGTCAGCGTGAAGCCACAATGGCCCCTGTGACCTCTCTGATCCTGGAACCCACCAGTGGCCCCCTCATAGTGTATTTGTGCCACTTCTTCTCTGATCTCAGCCTGTGTAATTAAGAACATTTATAGGCTGAATATAATATATATGAAAGAAAATACCCACTGGGACATGATCCACAAGTCCCCCAGGGCACGCCCCTGCCTACAGTCATGCCAGAGCAGACCCAAAACATCTCAGTGTTGCCAGTCAGTGGGGGAAGGTCACCTACAAGTAGGCCTCCAGTCAAAAAGGACTTTGGGTTCCCTTTAATGGAGACCACAACCCAGAATTAAGTAACCCAGATTTCTGTCCTTGTCCTGATTTAGATGTACCCCAGCATCAAAAACATAGCTCCATCCAGCTATTTCACTCCCCATCCTTTCCTCCCATAAGCATCTTATACCATGCATGTGAATGAAGGGCTGTGCTCCTCCCACTGGCCACTCCCCTTGGCTGCATGTCCTGCCCCTCAGCCACTCACAAGGGACAAGGCAAGTCTACCCATGATCCTCAGCAGTTTTACACAGCAGGGAACCCAAACTTGGATGCCCTGGCGGGGGGGGGGGATTCTGAGATCAGGATGCCCCGCTGTGTGAAACCCCCCAAAAAACGTACCTTTTCGGCGACGGACAAGCGACGGATAAGCCGCCACCTCCCGCGTGTCCCTCTTACAGGGCGCGCGCCCGCACTGGCCATTCACAAACGGCGCGCGCACTGCTAGAGGGGCACGCGGGAGGCGGCGACGGCTGATCCGTCGCCGATAAGGTAAAGTTTTTTTGGGGCTTTTGGGGGGGGGGGTTTCACCCCGCGGGACATCCCGATCTCGGATGCCCCGCGGTGAGGGAGGTGATCGGTCCGGGAATCTTATAGATTCCCGGACCGATCACCCCTGGGTGTTAGTCCACTTTAAGACTTCTTTATGACTCCAGGGTCACATGATCCCCCCCCAGGGCATCCAGACTCAGGATGCCCCATTGTGTGAAACCCCCCATGTCGCCTGTAAAGCTCACCTTCTCCCCAATCTAACGGCACTTGCGCGATCCGCGGCCACCGCGTGCTATACCTCTAGCTGGGCATTTGCCCATGCCATGCATTTGTCAGTGGCTAGTGTAGGTGCACACCGTTAAAGGGTAGCAGGGATGCGGCCATCAGTGCACTCGGCCCTTAGCCAAGGCTTAATTGGTTTTGACTAGTGCAGCCGAGCGTGCTTATTGGACCAGAGCCTGCGCATATGTCATCTGACCGGAAAAGTGAGTTTTTCTGGGCGGCCTGGGGGGTTCACACAGCGGTGCATTCCTCATCAAGGACCAAAACCTGGGATAGTCAAAATCCTGGGTCTAGGGCCCCTTTAACAATTGGGCATCCAGATTGGGGATGCCCTTGATCCTTCAAAAACTAAAATCAGCCATAAAACTTTGTATGAAGGGAGGTCAGGAAAAGGCAATGAAACAGGCCTCCTGCGTGGGTGTGCAGCTCTAATAGAAAGGGGCGAGTATATTTTTATTGCAGGGTTCACTGATGACATTAAAGCAGACCTTCACCCTGAATAAGAACCTATTTTATATGTTTGCCCCACCCTGCACATACAGATTGCCCACATTAGAAAATGCAGTAGATGCAGGTAGGATGATTTTTGAGACTTTAAACATCCAAGATGGCGGCCCATGGAGTGTCAGACTGCCTGCAGACAGGAAGGGTCTTCTGACTGTGCTGCTCTGCATTCTGGGATTGCTAACCTTTTCCTTACTTTGTGCAAAGCACAGCTATAACCCCACCCCCTGCACTTTTGACCCCTCTCCTCAGGATGTGATGCTACTGAGCCAAGATGGCGGCGCCCGTATCCTAGAGTCCTGAACAGAGTTGCAGGACAGTGGGGGAAAGAATAAAAAGCGACTAAAAATGTTATAATGATATATTAATTTTAGATGCTGAGAAATAGTTTAAGGGTTTGGGCTTTTCATTAAATGATGCTGAAGGTCCGCTTTAAAGCGGACCTTCACTCTGAATAAGAGTCTATCTTATATGTTTCCCACACCCTGTACATACAGATTGCTCACATTACAAAATCATCCTACCTGCATCTACTGCATGTTATGAGCCTTTAAACATCCAAGATGGCGGCTTATGGAAGCCGCCATTTTATCAGGCAGCCTGCAAACAGGAAGTGCCTCCTGACTGTGCTGCTCTGCATTCTGGGACTGCTGACCTTTCCCTAACCCCAGCTCTGCTCTGTCTGAGCAAAGCACAGCTATAACCTGCCCCCCTGTACCTTATCCCACTCTCCTCTCCTCAGTAAGTGTGATGCTTCTGAGTCAAGATGGCGGCGCCCGTATCCTAAATTCCTGAACAGAGTTGCAGCCCAGTGGGGGAAAGAATAATAAGTTAGTGACTAAAAATGTAAAATATATTAATTTTAGATGCTGGGGAATCATTTTTTAAGAGTTTGGGCTTTTCATTAAATCATGGTGAAGGTCCGGTTTAAGGGGTTAGTTTAGTGAGCCTGCACCCCCAGTGTGTGAGTGTAGGTCCGCTTGAAATAAAGGCCGATCCTTCGAGCATGTATATTGTATCTATTATATTATTATTATATCTATTATTATGTATTATATTGTATATTGTATGTATATTGTATTGTATGCCGATCTAATAATAGCTCGCCGCCACGCTTTATAATTTCCTCAAGATCAACAGAAAGAAGAGCAGGCAAAGGTCGGGTGGGATTAGCGGTGTCCGCTTTCACACAGGAAGCATGTCTGGGTGACACAACCATGAGACGGGGTGTGCGCGCGGGTGATCCGTCAACAGCGCATCTTGCAGAGTCAGCGCTTGCCTGCGCCATGTAAGCAAAGCTGCTGCAGAGGGTGCACTGAAGGTCATCCTGAAGAGTCGCTTAAGGTAACGCTTAAAGCAGACCAAAAACCTAAGCACCCAGCCCAGGAGCTGGGGGAAAGTCCTCGCCTGGGGCATCCCGATATTATGGTTTTACCATATACTCACTTAGAGACTTAATTCCATGGTGCATGTATGGGCCTCTAGTGATATCCGCATCACCCCTCCTTCTGATGCCCACACCCCCGCCAGCAGCCAGAAGAAGGCGCACAGACAATCCATTCATTCAGATTAGATTGCCGGGTATTAATATGCACCATGATTGGGGTATGAAGGGCAAGAATTTCACATATAAGGGCATCCCAAACCGGGATCAGTCACAAAAAAACAGGGAGGGGTGTGCAGGGTTTTGGTCCACTTTAAAAAAAAAACAGACCAAATCCTGAGTTCTTCTAACCCTGGTTTTGTTCTGCATTACAGGGGCATCCAAAATTAGGATCAAGATCTAACTAAAAACCAGGGAGGGTCCACTTTAAAACAGACCAAATCCTGTGTTCTGCACTAACCTGGGTTTTGTTCTGCCTTACAGGGGCGTCCCGATTTTGGGATCTGCAATCAGCTGTTTACTCACCTAAATCCACGCTCCCATGGCATATGAAGCACCTATCATCCAATCAGAACTCACCCATAATTATGACTGGCAAGGAGTTCTAATTGATCCCACAGCCGGTCTGCTATAGACAGCTGCCAGCAGACATTTAGATATGCCGGCAGGGGGTGCGCACACCAGCTAGAGGAGTGCCAGGGATGCCGACAGTGGTGCCGTAGGATTTAAGCTGTAACTTGGCCCTGCAGGCTTTCAAGCTCCAGAGACAGGTTACCAGGGTTGTGATACGCTTTAAAGCGGATCCACCAAGACTCTCACCCCCTGGTCCACTAACAACCTGCTGTTTTGGGATGACCATTTATAGGCAATACACTGGATGTCTCAAACCCCACCTTAGCATGACATCTGCACCCACCTCTCTAATGGCGGCCAATCGGTTGCACATTCATTTTTAGTTGCCTGAACAGTGTCTTTTAACTGATCTATACATTATATATACACATACATACATACACACACTAATATTATATTTATACACAATATATATCTTTATTTACTGAGGGTCTTTTTTTAAACCAGACCTACACTAAAAGGAAAGGAAGTCCATTCCGAAAGGACAACTTTAGGGGTCAATTTATTAACCATACAAGTAGGAAAAAGGAACTTTAACATGAGTTTGTGGTTGGTCCGGAGTTACGCTTTAAGCCTTCGCGCTCTCAATCGTGTAATCTGCAGATATCTGATTATCTAGAGCCGGTCAAGTGCTTACGCCAGGAGAAAGTCACACTAAACCAGAGGCAGGTGGCCCTGTGCTTTCAAAGACTTTAGGTCCCCTTAAAGCAGACCTTCACCCTGAATATGAGCAAATCTTATGTTTCCCCCACCCACATTAAAAATCATCCTACCTACTGCGTGTTATGAGCCTTTAAATATCCGGTATGCAAACAGGAAGTGTCTTCTGACTGTGCTGCTCTGCATTCTGGGATTGCTGACCTTTTCCTGACCCCAGCTCTGCTCTGTCTGAGCAAAGCACAGCTATAACCGGCCCCCTGCACTTTTCACTCCTTTCCTCTCCTCAGTATGTGATGCTTCTGAGGCAAGATGGCGGCGCCCGTATCCTAGAGTCCTGAACAGAGTTGCAGCCCAGTGGGGGAAAGAATAATAAGTGACTAAAAACATTAAATATATTAATTTTAGATGCTGGGGAATCGTTTTTATAAAGGTTTGGGCTTTTCATTAAATCATGCTGAAGGTCCGATTTAACTCCCCGAAATACCCCACCAGCTAACCTTAGTAAGCCCGAAATCAGGCAAAACTACTGACCCAGAAACATATACAGGACCACCTGGCTAACAGGGAACAAACTGGCTACAGTTTCTGCAGAGGAGTCTCAGAGTATTAAGAACTCATGTTTCCGGATTCCTAGGATTCATTAAAATAAAGGGCATTCCCGAATTTGGGGGGGGGGGGGGTAAACGTATTTTTCCCAATAAATGCACCTCAATCCCTGCTCCCACATCGCATGCTCTTCACCAATCAGAATTTGTGGTGAATACTAATGCCCGTCAATAACGCTGAATGAATGGATTGTACTAAACTGGCATGCCCCAGGGGGACAGAAAAGTCCAGCCCTGGAATATTTTAGACTCCAGGGCCAGAATGCACGGTGGTTGATCCAAACAGGCTCATGTATCCAGAATAAATGCTGAAGCTCACAAACATCCTGACGAAGTGGTGGGGAGACCACCACGCAACGCGTCGATGGCATGAGGGGCGAATGGTGAGGGGACTCGGCTCCATTAATATATTAATCTGGTGATACGCTTTTCAACTCATTCTATGCAATCTTTTTGGCACATTTGTATGCCACTTTATATGTTGCGGTTATCTGTTTGCTCTATTGTTGGGGTAGCACAACTGCACATTGTTTCTATAACACTAGTAAGATTAATAATAAATAACATTTTTTTTGTCAATTACTATCTAGCACTACATCACATTAGAAGACTGTTGCTTTTAGTTTTAGAATATGTGATTGAGTTTACTTCTATTGTATTAGAGCCATATTTCAAGGGCCCATCTCCCAAGCACTTTTACTGTTTTTTAACGGTTTTTGTCCTTAATGTTTGTAACATTGGGATTCTAATAAAGGCATGTTATAGAATTTTTTACAAATTGCTGAGTGCGGCTCATTGTTAGGGGGTTTATTATGTTTTATTATTTTTGCTGTTAAACACACAACAAAGCATTGTACATGGCAGCAGGTATATGGCGCGTTTCGTCAGATGCCATCATGTGACTCCAGGCCGGGCATGATACAGGGATGCCAGGGATGATGGAGGGATGCCAGGGATGATAGAGGGATGCTGGGATAAAATGCACAGTTGTCTGGGTGAGGATGGCGGTGCCAGCCTATACCACCCTGCGCCTCTGCCCTCCCCACACACACACTGCCCTGGCATCTGCCCATCAGTGAACACGCCATTCCCTGCCACGAGTCTCTGATACGCAGAAGTTCAATAAATAGGACATCTACTGGATCAGGTAAGGGAACATTTAACCTTAAACTGGATCTTCAGCATGATTTATTGAAAAGCCAGATTTATTGACTTTCCCAGCAGCTAAAATTAATACATTTCAAGTTTTTAGTCACTTATTATTCTTTCCCCCACTGGGCTGCAACTCTGTTCAGGACTTGACTCAGAAGCATCACATTTACTGAGGAGAGTGGGATAAAGTACAGGGGGGCGGGTTATAGCTGTGCTTTGCACAGACAGAGCAGAGCTGGGGTCAGGAAAAAGACAGCAATCCCAGAATGCAGAGCGACACAGTCAGAAGACACTTCCTGTTCACAGGCAGCCTGATGGTCCATGAGCTGCCATCCTGAATGTTTAAAGGCTCATACCATGCAGGTAGGATGATTTTTAATGTGAGTAATCTGTATGTACAGGCTGTGGGAAACATGGGCTCTTATTCAGGGTGAAGGTCCGCTTTAATCAAGGCAAAGTGGGATAGGCTGACCTGCTGAAACTAACCCCCCCCCCCTCATTTTCTGTCCAACCTGGGGGGCCAGAAGCCACAGCACATACTGAAACAGCCGCATGTCTGCATTTCCAGCATCACAAATAGTAGGTTTTACAATTTCTTGAATTTAAAGTGTACCTTAAATGAGACCTCGAATAGCCAAGAATCCCAGGGCATGATCACACTGTTTAAATTTAAATGAAACCTCAACATCAGGCAAAATAACGGACTTCTACTCACATGCTCCTGCACCATGGAGACTAGATTCTCTTTTGGTCTGTGGTGACTTGCTGGGACCGTGGAACATTTGAGTGACAGGTCTGTCACCCAATCTTATGCAGCAGTGTGACAGAATTGGCTGCCATGCAGAGCCCCCTCCCCCCAATAATCTAGCACCAAGGGAGGATTGCAGCAGTCAAGTTAGTTGTTTTAACACCCAAATGGGGCTTAGCACAGGGGGAGAAGAGGTGGCTGGAGGTTGGACTTTTGCTTTTGGTTTACAACCTGCTGAGCCGGCCACATCACCCGAGGTCCTAAGACAGGGGAGGAGACCCATATGGGTATTATGCCACTTTAGGCAACCAATGTGGCCAATTGAATTCACTGAACAGGTATGTGCAGCACCAAGTACTTCCGCCTACTGAGTGGGGAACAAAAGGGACAAGCTACAGCTGCCGCTGTGGGACGGGTAAGTGTTTTGCCCAATTTCAGACTTCATTTTAAAACTAGGAAAAGATGTAGGTCCACTTTAAGCTCCCACCCCCTGCTTACCACCTTGCAGTTAGAAGATCTGCCATCCTGCCCTCGGCATCCTTGATCGCTCAATAATGAATGATCAGATGGCCAGCCAATCCCAGAGGAGAATAGTGATCCTCCCACATGTGCAATCCAATAAGATTGAATAGGCCACAAATGTTAAAGAGGGGAAGGGGAGCGCACCATTATCTCACTGTATGAGGAAGTAGCGCCATCTATCTCTGCTGGTATCAGTAGAGAACAAAAAGTGATCACCAATAAAAGTTCAAACCAACCCGACACCATCTGTCAGCAATTCTGGGCCATTACCAAGCAAGGAGCCATTCTGAGTACAATTTGCATTGATCAGATATTTCAGACAGAATATATTCTGATCACACTAGAGGAACAATCTGATCATCCGATGCGATTGAAACTGAGAACAATCTGATCCATATGTAAATGTTACATGGGCCTAATATAGCGGATCATCCAATTACCACTGAAAGAGGAACCTCGGACCAGAAATAAAAAGCCGATCCCCCCATCGTCTCCTACTTACCTTTTGGATATGCCAGCAACATCCGTCTGCTCATCCCCGCGGCCGGCTTAGCCGTCTGTGAGTGACAGTATGGGTTTAGCGGTGCCGTGCTCAGCGAAGTCTCGCGGGATTTCGGGCATTTACATTGCATCCCATTAATGTGCACTGTGCAGGTACGAGATTGAGGGCCGTGCGCAGTGCCTGATGGGATGCAAGAGGACGTTGCCTGTCGGAAGGTCGCCCGGAATCCGAGGGACCCAGAAGATGGATCCCCCAGTGAGGTGAGTAAGTAATGCCCAAAGGTAAAACTGAATAGGGGGGGGCAGCAGATCGGTGAGGTTCAGGGGAGGATCTATGTTCCTCTTTAAATCTGAATCAACCCCATCTATTGCCTCTGCCAACAATGCGATTGTCTGATCACACTAAAATCAGATATATTACTTTTTCAGTTAAAGCAGACCGAAATCCCCCAAAACAACTCAATGGCCTCGATTCAATAAAGGTAGAAAACAATTCTCATGGTAATAAAAAATTCAATTCATGAGAAAAAAGCCTGAGAATGTTACTGTTACTGAATCACCAGATAAAAACTTGACACTGTCGACCACTCTCTGCTTCTTGATATTCTCTCCTGTCTTGGGATTCAAGGGCTTGCACTCTCTTGGCTCACCTCTTACCTCTCTGACAGATCATTCAGTGTATTCTATTCTAACACGGTCTCATCCTCACGTTCCCTTTCTGTTGGTGTGCCGCAAGGTTCTGTCCTAGGCCCCCTACTTTTCTCAGTCTACACCCACGGCCTTGGTAAACTTATAAACTCACTAGGCTTTCAATACCACTTCTATGCGGATGACACTCAGATATCTCTCAGGCCCCAATCTCTCCTCTCTCCTATCTCGCCCCCCCAACTGCTTTGCAGCTATTTCTTCATTCATGTCATCTCGCTACCTCAAGCTAAACATGGACAAGACAGAACTGGTCATTTTCCCACCATCTAACTCCCCTCCCCTCTCGAACACGTCTATTTCTGTCAACAATTACACAATAACAGCATCTTCCCAAGCTCGGTGCCTGGGAGTCATTCTGGACTCTGCCCTCTCTTTCAAACCACATATTCACTCCCTGGCCACCTCCTGTCACCTCCAACTTAAAAACATCTCCTGCATCCGTCCTTTCCTCTCACCTGACGAAACTAAAATGCTAGTGCATGTCCTGGTCATATCCCGACTGGATTACTGCAACATCCTTCTTTGTGGCTTACCAACTAACAGACTGGCACCCCTCCAATCTATCCTGAACTCTTCTGCTCACCTCATCCATCTCTCCTCTCGCTCCTCCAGGTCTGCGCCTCTCTGCCAATCCCTACACTGGCTGCCAGTCCCACAGCGAATCCTATTCAAAACTCTAACTCTCGCATACAAAGCTCTCTCCAGCCAGGCCCCTCCCTACATCTCATCTCTAATCCAACAATATCAACCTAGACACAGTCTCCGCTCTGCTACCGACCTTCTTCTGTCCTCCACCCTGGTCACCTCCTCTCACGCCCGCCTCCAGGACTTCTCACGTGCAACTCCAATCTTCTGGAATGCCCTCCCCCACCCAATCCGCCACTCCACAACCCTCAAAACCTTCAAAGGTGCCCTTAAAACTCACTTATACAGACAAGCATACAATCTGGTTTAACCAATCTTCTAAAAGGGCACATGCCACAAAGCTCAATACTGACTGTTTGTGATCCTTCCCCCTCATCTTCACCCCTCTTCCTTTAGACTGTAAGCTCTCTCTCCTATTGTATCTTGTACTCAGAATATCCATTGTCAACTCTGTAAAACTGCATTTGATATATTATATGTACCGTATGTTTCTACCCTGTCTGTAACTACTACTTTGTAAAGCGCTACGGAAGATGATGGCGCTATATAAATAAACATTATTATTATAAAAAGACAATGAAAGTCAATGGCAACTTTTACTACAGTGTAGAAAGGAGGAAACAGTTCTCTACTTTTCTTAGGAGTAAAAAAGTGCCATTGACTTTCATTGTTTTCTTAGCTGGTGATTCAGTAACAGTGACATTCTCAGGCTTTTTTCTCATGAATTGAATTTTTTACCACCATGAGAATTTTTTTCTACCTTTATTGAATCGAGGCCAATCTATTTTGCCTCCCCCCCCCCCCCCACAGGTACATTACCAATTAGATATTTTCTGCCCTCAATGCTGCTTGGTATTCCTATCATAGTGATTTTAATTTTCATTTCCCTGGTTATGCAATTTCATGCCGTTGGTTTCAGACAAGATTCCAATGTTCTAAGTTAGGTCCATAAATATTTGGACAGACATTTTTCTCATTTTGGTTCTGTACGTTACCACAATGAATTTTGAACAAAACTATTCAGATGCTGTTGAAGTTCAGACTTTCAGCTTAAATTCGGCGAGTTGTACCAAAAGATGCATAAAAAATGCGAGGAACTGAAGCATTTTTAAAAACACAATCCCTTCATTTCAGGGGCTCAAAAGTAATTGGACAAATTAAATAATTGGAAATAAAATGTTAATTTCTAATACTTTGTTGAAACCCCTTTGTTGCCAACGACTGTCTGAAGTCTAGAACTCATGGACATCACCAGACATTGTTGTGTTGTCTCCTTTTTAAAGGAGACCAAAACCCATTTTACAAAACATGGCGTCGGTCCGCTGCGGAAAAAACCTTACACGACAACTTTCTCCCTCTGGGAAATTCAGCCCTGCGATTGGCCAGCTGCCGGCTAATGCTCTGCCAGACCTTTACTGCAGCGGTTTTCAGTTGCTGTTTGTGGGCCTGTCTGAAGTTTAGTTTTTAACAGGTGAAATGCGGCTCAATTGGGTTGAGATCAGGTGACTGACTTAGCCATTTAGGAATATCCCACTTCTTTGCTTAAAAAAACTCCTGAGTAGCTTTAGCTTTATGTTTTGGGTCATTGCCCATATGTATTATGAAACGCCAACCAATCAGTTTGGCTGCATCTGAGCACACAGTATCCAGTCTCTGAATAGCTCCGAATTCATCTGGCTGCTTTTGTCCTGTATCACATGATCAATAAACACAAGTGATGCAAAGATTGGCAGCCACAGATCCCATAGACATACAGACAAGCTCAGGCAATGGGAACACGGCACAGAGCGCTCACCTCTGACGTAGTAACTATCCAGATTAAGAGCCCTGGCTCGAAACGCGTTGACGAGGGGCCTGCTCTTGCTATGCTTTTTACTGCTCTGCATGCTGTGATGGCTTTTTAAAAGGACTACAATAAAGGATGGATGATTTTATCGCTCATGCTCTATGGCTGGCACTCTATTATTCTGAATAAACACAAGTGACCCAGTGCCACTGGCAGCCATGCATGCCCAAGCCATCACACTGCCTCCCTCTGCCGCGTTACTGATGATGCGCTATGCTACAGATCATGAGCTAGAACACGCCTTCACCATACTTTATTCTTCCTATCATTCTGGTAGAGATTGACCTTGGCTTTATCTGTCCAAAGAATGATCTTCCAGAACTGTGCTGGCTTTTTTACATGTTTTTTTTTAGCAAAATCCAATCTAGCCTTGTTATATTTGAGGCTTATGAGTGGCTTGCACTGTGCAGTGACCCCTCTGTATTTACTTTCATGCAGTCTTCTCTTTATAGTAGATTTGGATATTGATACACCTACATCCAGGAGAGTGTTGGTCACTTGGTTGGCTGTTCTGAAGGGGTTTCTCTTCACTATGGAAATTATTCTGCCATCATCCACAACTTGTCTTCCGTGGGCGTCCAGGTTTTTTTGAATTGATGAGTTCACCAGTGCCTTTCTTTCTCAGAATATACCGAACTGTAGATTTTGCCACTCCTAATATTGTAGCAATTTCCCAGATTTTTTCAGTTTTCCCAGCTTAAACCAGACCAACACCCATTAAAAGTAAAAACGGTGTTGGTCCAGTTTAAAGTGGACCAACACCCAGGATTTTGACTATCCTGGGTTTTGGTCCACTTCCCCAGGGCACCCCGATCGGGGGTGCCCCGCTATGTGAAACCCCCCAGAACGCACAGATCAACTCACCTCACCCCGCTCCTACGACGCATGCACGGCTGCTCGTCCAATCAGCGCACTCGGAGCAGCTGTGCTATGCACGTGAATGAGACGTCTTACCGCAGCGGCTCCAAGCACGCTGGCGGCCGCATCTCGCGCTTCCCTCCAACAGGGAGCCCACCCGCGCCGGTCATTCACAAATGGCCGGTGCGGGCACGCGCCCTGCTAGAGAGAAGTGGGAGATGCGGCCACAGCACGCGTATGCGCCATTGGACCGGCAATCAGGTAAGTGCAGTGGGCCTCCTGGGGGGTTTCACACCCGATTTCGGAATGCCCCGCAGGGAGGGATTGGATCGGCCCGGGAATCGATCACGCTGGGTGTTGGTCCACTTTAAAGTGGACCAACACCCACGGGTGATCGGCCCGGGAATCTATAAGATTCCCGGGCCGATCACCTCCCTCCCCGCGGGACATCAGAGATCGGGATGTCCCGCAGGGTGAAACCCCCCCCAAACACCCCACCTTATCTTCGGCGGCGGCCAGCCGCCGCCTCCCTCGCGCCCCTCTGGACGTGCGCGCGCCCGCCGTCTGTGAATGGCCGTCAAGAGTGACGCGCGGGAGGCGGCGGCGGAGGAGCCGCTTGTCCGCGGCTTGTCCGTCGGCGCTGGGAGCGGGGAGAGGTGAGTTTTTCGGGGGGTTCGGGGGGGGGGGTTTCACACAGCGGGGCACCCCGATCGGGGGTGCCCCACCGAAGTGAACCAAGACCAAGGATAGTCAAAATCCTGGGTGTTGGTCCACTTTAAGGGTGGCTTGTTTCACCTGCATGGAGAGCTCCTTTGACCGCATGTTTTCTACACCGCAAAATCTGCCTAATGCAAGCACCAAACCTCAGATCAACTCCGGGCCTTATATCTACCTAATTGAGAATGACATAACAAACCTGCCCATGAAACCGGCCTCTGAGTCAATTGTCCAATTACTTTTGGCCCCTTTAAAAACAGGGTGGCACATGTTAGGGAGCTGAAAATCCTAAACCCCTCATCCAATTTTATGTGGATACCCTCAAATGAAAGCGGAAAGTCTGGACTTTATGTCAATGTTCATTATATACTTATTAACTTGAATATGTTTTTATTTTTATTTAAATTAACAGGTAAAAAAACTAAATTTAAATATTAATGGACCTAACTGTAGCTGTTTAAGCTACCTCCTCGCGATCTCAAGCTGGGAGCAATTAGACCTTATTGAAAATAGTACTAGAAGGAAGATATAATTTTCCCCCAATTTTTGCTTTGAAGACAAAGTAATTTGTGAGCGTTTTAATCCAGCTCCATTACCAGGACATTAAGGAGAGTTGATATTGTTTTTTTTTACTTAACCTTCCATAGGAATGGTATATGGGAGGCCCAGAGCCTCTGTAGGGTGGATCCCAATTTGGGATGCCCTGCTGTGTAATTCCCCCAAGGATCTCCTGTATACCCTTAGGAACCAATTCTACAGCGCATGCACGGCCTACGACGGCATCCCCTGCCCACCTCGCCCTGATGTGCAGACCCCTGCCAGTTTACTGGACTGATCACGGATTCGCACAGCAGAGGGGCCAACAGGAGATGCCCACAAATGGGCTCCGAATGTTGATTACATGTGCAGGCACAGGCTCTTAGCCAATCAGAACTCACCACCCAGAGCCGCTGTAGTGTGAATCCAGTTTGGAATGCCTGGCTGTGTAAGACCCTAGGGATCGCCCGTGTAATCACCTTGGGAATCAATCTCACAGATCTCTGAATGTAAACTGGAAACAATAGACGGGCATCCCCTGCACTATACCCACCCATTCAGATGCTCTGTCAGTAGTGAATGGCGGGCTACGAATGCTGCCTTAGGCCCGGGGGTTTTACACAATGGGGCATCCCAAATTGGGATCCACCCTACAGCGGCTTTGGCAGTCAGTTCTGATTGGCTGAGGGCCTGTGCTGTGAATCGAGATAATCAAACAGGCAATCCCAGGGGTGTCCACATTTTTTTTTGGCTTGATCTATTTAATTTGATCCGATCGATAAGAACCATGACCATGATTCTTTCTTGATTTGAAATTCGACCTCCTCTAGGTCCCGTTTAAAAATAAATAAATAAAATCGCCCCCCAAAAGGGATCTAGATTTGGGATGCCCCTACAGTTACAGACCCTTAGAATGTCAAAATCGGGCATGGAGCTCAGTATATAAAGGGACAAGAAAAAGCAACACAGTGCAATGAAGCGTTTCTTCAATAGGAAGAGGTGCCGCATAGGCGAGAATCAGTATCAGATGGCGCTCTGCTAGGAGAAGGTTAGTATCTCAGTAATTCAGGGCTTAGTGATTGAGCGAGAGGGTTAGGTTAGTCTAGGGTCACAATGAACAAGGAAGAGTGTAGGTCTGCTTTAACCCTTTTGATGCCTTCTCGACTGAATCTTTGCAAATACATACAAACAGATGAAATGGAAGTAGATGTGCAATTGTACAATCAGATAGTAAGTCTTTCCAAAACAAGCCGTAACAGGTTACAAACAAATGCAAAAAAGAAACGTGGGTGCACACAGCCAATCAGCCACAGAGGCAGGTATTGGTCAGCCAATCACATCTGCTGAGCAGCCACATGCAGGACAATGATTGGTGAGGTCTATACACTAGGCATGCTACTGGTCCCAATGATACACTGGGGCCCAATATGTTCAGTGCTAGCCAGGCAGGATAGAATGGGGCAGGGATAGCAACACTTAAAGTGGATTCTGACTATCCTGGGTTTTGGACCTTTCCCCCGGGGCACCCCGATGCGTGAAACCCCCAGGTCGCCTAAGGCAACTCACCTCTTCCTGGTCCTACAGCGTATTTGCGCCCGCTCGTATAATCAGCACGCTCGGAGCCGCTGACGTCACATGTCTAAGGCTCTAAGCGCGCAGACGGCCGCATCCTCCACTTCCCTCTAACAGGGAGCGTGCCCGCGCCCTGCTAGAGGGATAGCGGGGATGCAGCGTCCGGGAACGAAGGTAAGTGAATGGGGATGCCTTACCTTACAAGGCATCCCGATTCTGGATGCCCGGGGAGGGGGAATCGATCAGCCCGGGAATCTATACCAGCGTGGGTTTTGGTTCACTTTAAAGGGGACCTTTAGTGAAAAATGAATGCAGGTCCGCTCACACCCTAACCCTCAGGACATCCTGTGCCAGGGAGAATCTTGATCCGCACCCCCTCACACCACCCATGAGCTGTGCATTAGAGAGATATGGACCCTTTTACTAGCAGAGCTCCATCTCATAAGAGGCAGGAAACGATTGCACACCTTTTCCAAAAGGAGGTGTGAGGCACAGTAGTGTGCAGCTGATTTCTGTCCCCGGTCATACAGAGATCTAAAAGGAAAAGGTGTGATCCTCCTACATTGGGGAATCAAAGGCAGCAGGAGAAGATGGGACAGGGTCCTTGTAGACCTGGGCCTTAAAGCGGTACAAAACCCCAATGGGGTTGTTTTTATTCTAAGGGCCAGCCACTAGTCTTTCCCCTGGGGCATCCCAAATTAGGATGCCTTGCTGTGTGACCCCGCCCAGAGTGCAGCAAACCTCACCTTCTTCCTGGCTCCCTAACCAATGCAAACACCAATCCCCGGCATCTTCTGGCTGTTCAGACTGGACTGGACTGCGCCCCCTGCTGGGGATGGGGCCCCTCAAGCTCCCAATTGCCAGAGCAGAGCGTCCCTAGTACCTACAGATCTGGACCCTACCCGAGACATAGTTGCAATAGCAGACATAAAGCTCTGCAGTGTGTAGCCATTTCCTGTCCCCTGTCATACACACAAGGAAAAGGGGAGCATCTCCTAAATTCACAGCTCATGGGCAGCGGAAGAAAGCAGGTTATGGACCAGATTCTACCTAGCAAAGGGTTAACACAAAGACGGTTTAGGTCCACCTTAACAGTGTATGACCAACATAACAGAGTTGCAATAGCAAGTGCAAGACACTGTAGTGTGCAGCCATTTCCAGTCCCCTGTCATACAGAGAAAGAAAATGGGAGCACCTCCTATAAATCCAGGACTCAGGGGCAGAAGGATGAGGTAGGTTAGGGTCCTTGCTGACCTGGACTATACTATAGTTGCCAGAAAAAGTTTAGGTCTACTTTAACAGTGTATGGCAACATTACTCAAATCAACAAACCAGCAACTAAAACAGAATGGTTGCCATGGGTTACAGCAGTTACACCTTGCTGATCTGGACTATACTATATTTGCCAGAAAAAAATGTAGGTCTACTTTAACAGTGTATGGCAACATAACTCAAACCCACGGGCAGAAGGATGAGGTACATTAGGGTCCTTGCTGACCTGGACTATACTATAGTTGCCAAAGAAAGTTTAGGTCTACACTAACAGTGTATGGCAAACGTAACTCAAATCAACAAACCAGCAACTAAAACAGAATGGTTGCCATGGGTTACAGCAGTTACACATCATCAGTACCTAAAGTTACAAGGCTGCAGCCGGAGGAGGTGGGTTAGAAACCCTAAGGACCTGGACCTTAACAGGCACAGAGTTGCCATAGGAGGCGTGAGGCACTGTAGTGTGCAGCTGTTTCCTGTGCCCTGTCATACAGACATAAATAAAAAAGGGAGCGTCCCCTAAATTCAGGGCTCACGGGCAGTGGGACATAGGTTAGGGTCCTTGTTGACCAGGATTATATTATAGTTGCCAGCAAGGGTTTAGGTGTATAGCCAACAAAACTCTATAAACAAATCAGAAAACAGGATGGTTGCCAGGGGTTACAGCCATTACACATCATCAGCACCTCAAGCCTGTAGGGTTAAAGCCACATGGAGCGATCGGGTCTTACCTGTGCGTCCTGTACATGGGAATGACAGAGCCGTGCCAGAGCGGCCCGGGGACCCCGTTCCTTTGCCAGCCCAGCAGGCTGAGTCCAGGGTAAGCGGTGCCCATGGAGCCATGGTGGGACTTGCCCTCCGCCGCCAGAGAAGACGCCGAGCTGCCCATGTGTGTGGGTCCACCCGAGCTCACACAACTTATCCCGGGCCGGATCTAAGAGAGTCACACAGGAAGCGCCAGGGGGTAACGGAGGGCATGAGAGACGGGAGGGAGGGGACGGGGGGTGGCAGCAGCAGCAGCAGCAGGCACAGAGACAAGGAGACAGCACGGGAGCGGAGAGGAGAGTGAGGCGATGGGCACAGCTGTCAGGAGACAGGGAAGCAGCGAGGAGGGGGATAGGGAGGAGGAGGAGGAGGGACAGCGGCTATATAGGGCGGGGAGGGAGGACAAGGCTTACAGGGAATCACCTTTATCACACGCACAGCCAGCCAACGGGCACAGGAGAGAAGAGAGGAAGAAAAACAAAAAGTGCCACAAGTGACTCAAGTGAGAATCATGAAGGAGAAAAAAAAACCACTAATTACAGAAGGAAAAAAAAAAATTAGGGACCATGTGTAATGTGACAGGTCCTGCCATCACCAGAACCCGTCGCGCAGCATTCAGCTGTAATGACAGAGCGGCCGAGTCACCGCACATGTTTTGGAAGCACCACTGGCCCAATTAGGCGTCACGGCGTGACCAGGCCACTCTTGGCCCGACGGCTAACCGGCTAATTGCTGCTTTATATTGTGCAATCAAAATTTGCATTCGTTTCAGGAAAGCCATTAGGGCCGCTTGTAAAGATTACGGAGGAGGATTACTTAGAGAAGCCTTCCGCTTTCTTGTCTGCGATGGTTAAAGGCCAACTCCTGACTGGGTGATTGTTATATGTATTTAGGTTATTTATTTTAATTATTTTTATTGAGCTTTCAATGTAAATACAAATAAATACCCAAAGCTACCTTATGTACATTGTATTTGTAAACAGTCCAGGAATTGTAAAAATAAATAAATCTCACCTAGGCTACGTTCACACCAGTCCGGTTGCATTGGCGGAACGCGTTTTGTGTTTTGCATTTACGTTTTTGTTTGCGTTTGCCTTTAACAGACAGCCCTGTTATTACAGGGGCCATAAAGGTGCCATTGTAAATCTCACCTAGGCTACGTTCACACCAGTCCGGTTGCATTGGCGGAACGCGTTTTGTGTTTTGCATTTACGTTTTTGTTTGCGTTTGCCTTTAATAGACAGCCCTGTTATTACAGGGGCCATAAAGGTGCCATTGTAAATCTCACCTAGGCTACGTTCACACCAGTCCAGTTGCATTGGCGGCACGCGTTTTGTGGCAGGAATACCGTTTTGCATTTACGTTTTTGTTTGTGTCTGCCTTTAATAGACAGCCCTGTTATGACAGGGGCCATAAAGGTGCCATTGATGGATTTTTTTCAGTACCGCTACGTCGCAAGGATTTTGACTATCCTGGGTTTTGGTCCCTTCCCCCCGGGGCACTCCAATCAGGGGTGCCCCACTGCGTGAAACCCCCTAGATCGCCCGAAGAAACTCACCTCTTCTCGGCCCTATGGCACATCCAATCAGCGCGCTCAGAGTCGCTGACATCACGCCATCTAAGACGGCGTCTAAGGCCAGCGGCTCCAAGCGCGCTGGCAGCTGCATCCCCCGCTTCCCTCTAACAGAGAGCGTGCCCACGCCGGCCATTCACAAATGGCCAGCGGTGATGCGGCCAGCGCATGCGCCGTTGGACTGGGAAGTAAGGAAAGTGTACGGGGCGACCCGGGGGGTTTCACACAGCGGGCATCTCGATTTTGGATGCCCCGGGGGAGGGAATCGATCAGCCCAGGAATCTTATAGACTCCTGGGCCAATCGAGCTGGGCTTTGGTCCACTTTAACTGGATGTGTTTTGCCCTTTTTAAAAAAGTAGCTTTTAGGTTTGGTTGAGCAGACTGCTGACACTTCCGGCCCCCTCACTGTGTCAGGACCCTGCACCTTGAAATGTGTCTGGAGCTGCCCCTGTAAATAAAGACATTTTTGGTTGGATTTAGACTAATTTCACCACTAGGACAGCTAAGGAGTTAAAGCGGACCAAAACCTTGTAACCCGGCCCTAGATACGAGGCTCTGGGGGTCTCCCACAGCAGGGCGCCTTGGGGGGCAGGGGTTAGAGGAGGACCAGAACCCAGGATAGTGGAAATCCCTGGTTTTGGTCCACATCAATGAAAGGTGGCCTTTAACTGCCAGGCCACAGGCTCGATCCATCATAGTCCTGAACCAGTCTGGTTGCAGCGTTATCAGCTCCAAAGAGAAGAGCGAGCTAATCCAGCAAACATACAACGTGCACCACTAGAAACACACACTGGCGGCGGCTGCTCTCCCGTCACAGGCTGCAGAACCATGTGGGATCAAGTCTGTGGACTGGCAGGTGAGTAAGGTTTCTTTTTAGTTTTCCTATACGGGGGACATAAAAGTGGAACAAAACTCTTAGTGTCCTTTAGATTATAGGGCAGAGCCTTCCTCCTGTATCTGTATGTGATTCTTTGAAAATCATGAACTTTAGACTGCCAATCAGGAAAAGTTTAATCACTTGCCTTTTATTGCCCAATTAAAACCTTTCCTCGTGATTCAACTGATTAAAAGAAAAAAAAAAGTTTAGCTTCAGGACACTCCCAGTGTAAAAAAAAGGTCGCCCCCGTCTGCCTGGGTGCTGGCAAGCCACAGATAGCTTACAGCAACAGACAAGCTTATTCCACTTTAAAGTGGACCCACACCCTGTACATACAGATTGATTACATTAAAACTCACCCTACCTGCTTCTACTGCATTTTCTGAGCCTTTAAAGTGGACCAACACCCAGGGGGGATCGGCCCGGAAATCTATAAGATTCCCGGACCGATCAGATCCCTCCGCGCGGGGCATCCGAAATCGGGATGTCCCGCGGGGAGGAACCCCCCAGGAGGCCCACAAACCTTACCTCAGCCCCGTTCCAGCGGCCGCGTCTCGCGCTTCCCTCTAGCAGGGCGCGCACCCGTTTGTGAATGGCCGGTGCAGGCGCGCTCCCTGTTAGAGGGAAGCGTGAGACGCGGCCTCCAGCGCTCAGAGCCGCTGAGCTGGAATGCGCGTCCAGGCGGCCTTGGACGCGCATACCACAGCGGCTCTGAGCGCTGTGATTGGCTGGCGCGGTCACGTGGGAGCGGGGAGAGGTGAGTTTTTTGGGGCTTTCTGGGGGGTTTCAGACAGCGGGGCACCCCCGATCGGGATGCCCCACCGAAGTGGACCAAAACCCAGGATAGTCAAAATCCTGGGTGTTGGTCCACTTTAAACATCTAAGATGGCGACCCGTGGGGTCTCAGGCTGCCTTCAAACAGGAAGTGTCTTCTGACTGTGCTGCTCTGCATTCTGGGATTGCTGTCCTTTTCCGGACCCCAGCTCTGCTTTGTCTGTGCAAAGCACAGCTATAACCCCTCCTGCACTTTATCCCGCTCTCCTCTCCTCAGTATATGATGGTTCTGAGGCAAGATGGCGGCACCCGTATCCTAGAGTCCTGAACAGAGTTGCAGTCCAGTGGGGGAAAGAATAATAAGAGACTAAAAACTTACAATATATTAATTTTAGATGCGTTTTAAGGGCTAGGGCTTTTCATTAAATCATGCCGAAGGTCCAGTTTAAACAGAGTGTCTGGAATACACACAGGCTGGACAGACCGGGCGAGGGAGGCGGCAGCAGCAGCCATGACAGGTGGGGAAGGGTTAGAGCTCACGTACTGCCTGTGACCTCACTGTAGAGGTTCAGCCTCCCCTCCTGTCACCAGTGACCAATGAGAAATCCAGAGCCAGGCAATTCCCAGAAGCATCCCTAGTCAAGATTGTGAAAGCCCCTGGTTTCCCTGTATACTCCTCTCTACCCCCGATCCCACAGCGCATGCGCAGGGCTTACCAGAGGGAGAGCGGATGCTGCTGGGTGTTGCCGGAGTGACCAGTGCAATGCAGGAAGTATTCCTCCATTTCCCCCCTGTGGAAACGAGGTGAGTATACGGGTAAACCAGGGGGGCATCCCAAATCAGGATTCCACTAGGGAAACCTCCTAAAGTGGACCAATAGGCAAAAATGAATTTACGTTTTCTTTAACAATCATTACTCTGGAGTATATAGAGAGAGAAAGCCAAAATCAGGAGATCTTCATGGTGTGGGACAGGAAATGGCTGCACACTCCAGTGCTGGGGGGAGTGTGCAGCTGTTTCCTGTCCCCCCCAGAGGATGGAGCTTTGATAGGTTAAAGCAAGTATCTCTCTAATGCAGGGCTCACTGGTGGCGTGAGGGGTGGGTTAGGTTAGTTCAGTGTCCCCGAATCATGACCCACACTGGCATAGAGCTGCAAGGGAGGGTGTAGGTTTGCTTTAAAGAGGTTTAGATCCACTTTAAATCAGATCAACACCTATTTTACCCAAAATGCGTGTAGATCTCTGGCCACTGCCCCCCTTATAAACATATCCACCATGCAAGCCCGGTTACCAGCTTCCTCTGTAAGACCAAACCTGCCCATATGAATGAGGACTCGGGGCCATGTGACCACTAGCGGGGGGGGGGGGCAAATCAGAGCCTTCCATGCACCAATCTCCATGAATGGGGGTTGGATCCCTAAATAGGAGCAACACCATCCTCAAGTCTAAGACTCTTGGCGGGGGGGGGGGGGGGGGGTTAGTCTACCTCTTTATGAAGCATTCCTCTTGCTAGGCACACCGCACGCGGGCACACCCACGGCAAGAGGCATGGCGGGGATGAGGCCGGCGGCACAAGCTCCATTCACATTCAGCGCTCGAATACACAAAGCGGGGCATCCCAAAATCCTTACAAGCTGAAGCGGACTGAAACCCATGTATCCCGGGCTCTAGGATAGAGCGTACAATCCCGGGTGCTGGATCATGATGCGATTCAGCAAACGCTTGTTCTGCCAATCAAACCCCTGGCAGACTGGGACTCAGGGGAATCGCCGGATCTACTGCAGGGAAGGGAGAGGAGATAACATGGTGTAACCATCCACAAGAGCCTGAAACCCTCCCTGCACCACTGACTAGTTTATAACAGCATATAATACAATATTTTCTTGTCTATTGTTTGCCTTATGTTATATAAAAAAAAGTGATTATAGTGTAATATATATATATATATATATATATATATATATATATATATATATATATATATATATATACACACACATACACTGATTATTATTCAGCATCACAAAGCCAAGGCCACGCCCACTTGTTACTTGTTTCAGAAGAAAAATCATAATGTGAAACTTTCATCTGATGCCAGGGATGGCACATATCTCAGCCAGGCCTCCGGGAGATGCCAGGGATGGCACATATCTCAGCCATTTGTCCGGGAGATGCCAGGGATGGCGCATATCTCAGCCATTTGTCCGGGAGATGCCAGGGATGGCGCATATCTCAGCCATTTGTCCGGGAGATGCCAGGGATGGCGCATATCTCAGCCATTTCTCCTGGAGATGCCAGGGATGGCGCATATCTCAGCCATTTCTCCGGGAGATGCCAGGGATGGCGCATATCTCAGCCATTTCTCCTGGAGATGCCAGGGATGGCGCATATCTCAGCCATTTCTCCTGGAGATGCCAGGGATGGCGCATATCTCAGCCATTTCTCCGGGAGATGCCAGGGATGGCGCATATCTCAGCCATTTCTCCAGGAGATGCCAGGGATGGCGCATATCTCAGCCATTTCTCCAGGAGATGCCAGGGATGGCGCATATCTCAGCCATTTCTCCAGGAGATGCCAGGGATGGCGCATATCTCAGCCATTTCTCCAGGAGATGCCAGGGATGGCGCATATCTCAGCCATTTCTCCAGGAGATGCCAGGGATGGCGCATATCTCAGCCATTTCTCTGAGAGATGCCAGGGATGGCGCATATCTCAGCCATTTCTCCAGGAGATGCCAGGGATGGCGCATATCTCAGCCATGTCTCTGAGAGATGCCAGGGATGGCGCATATCTCAGCCATTTGTCCGGGAGATGCCAGGGATGGCGCATATCTCAGCCATGTCTCTGAGAGATGCCAGGGATGGCGCATATCTCAGCCATTTCTCCGGGAGATGCCAGGGATGGCGCATATCTCAGCCATTTCTCCGGGAGATGCCAGGGATGGCGCATATCTCAGCCATTTCTCCGGGAGATGCCAGGGATGGCGCATATCTCAGCCATTTCTCCGGGAGATGCCAGGGATGGCGCATATCTCAGCCATTTCTCCGGGAGATGCCAGGGATGGCGCATATCTCAGCCATTTCGCCGGGAGATGCCAGGGATGGCGCATATCTCAGCCATTTCGCCGGGAGATGCCAGGGATGGCGCATATCTCAGCCATTTCGCCGGGAGATGCCAGGGATGGCGCATATCTCAGCCATTTCGCCGGGAGATGCCAGGGATGGCGCATATCTCAGCCATTTCTCCGGGAGATGCCAGGGATGGCGCATATCTCAGCCATGTCTCTGAGAGATGCCAGGGATGGCGCACCGTAGGATTGCCAGAAAGTTAAGATACTGGCTGGTTCTGCCAATCAGACCCCTGGCAGTCTGGGACTCCGGGGAATCGCCGGATCTATTGCAGGGAAGGGAGAGGAGATAACATGGTGTAACCATCCACAAGAGCCTGTGAGGTGAGGGATGCGGGGTATTCATTAAAAATATGGGTAACAGAAAACAGTTTCCTGGAGTTCCCCTTTAAGAGCATGGTGCCAGCTATAGGGCTGGTCAGCGAGTGTAACACAGCAATGGGAGCGCGGACAGTAATCTGCAGTGTGATAGGCGAAGGGCGAGGCGGCCGGGGAACATGGCGATAAGAGCCAATCACAGGGCTGCGATAAGATGGGGGAGCGTCTGCCAGATCAGGCTATAAACTGCCCATAAACATCACAGGAGTGTCACCTGATTCAGCCAATCCCAATCTGGCCCTACACCATCCAATCTGATTGAACAATCTTCAATCAACCAATCTGAATGAGCGGCCAATGAGATTGTATAGTGAATGGCGGGTTACATGGGAAGCCTATACAATCAGAAAAGCCATCAGTCTCAGTCCCTGAACAAAGAGGAGCTAAAGTCAAACCGGCCAATTCTTATTGCTGTAGCATTCATTGTACGGCTGTCACATGACAAACTGGGGTTGCACAAACCTGAATGGTTGCCGGTGGTCACATGATTTGCAGCCATACGAGTAAATGAGGAAGTGACGAGCATTGGCAGACTTATGGTCCTCTTTAAACCCGCCTCCATTTGCAGTGTCCTCATAGCTATGTGGATGACTCCACAAAAAGTCATGTGACCAGTTTAAAAGCTTGTCTGCTCAGCAATGTTCCATCTTGGTGCCCACACACACATGCTGGGGTTTCTGGTCCCCCATTTTTAACGCTCTGCAGATAAAGTAGACCTTCTTTGTGACCCGGTGGAGGGCTCTGGCCAAGGGACAGTAAACTATCCTCACCTACCCAATGGCGCCATCAGTGAGCCCTGCATTAGAGATACTCCCCTTCTCCTGGTGAAGCTACAGCTAGCGTAGGACAGGAAACAGCTGCACATTTGTGTACTAGCCCCAACTTGTCCAATAGGGAATAGGCCTCACTGCAGTATGCAGCTGCCCCGTCACCCAATACCCCATCATGCAGCGCTCAATGACCGTTTTTGGTTTCTAAAGATATATAGCTGAAGAGGCATCCCTAGTCAGCACTTAAAAGAGGCCTTAAAGGGACACTGTAGGCATAAAATTCCATAGCTCACCTAGTCATGGCTGCGCTCTCCCTTCCTGTCAGAATTCAGCAGCTCCTGGAACCCCTGCATTCCTTTGCCATAGACCACCAATCATAAGCCTTGCCTTATGGTTTATAGCTCCACCCATTTGTCAACTCAGCCACAATCACGATTAGCATTTCAATCACAGTCACGCCTAATTAGCACTTGAATCGCCTGCAACCTCCTCCCTGCACCACGGATTAGTTTATAACTGTATATAATAAAAAAAATTTTGCCTGTTTGCCTTATGTTATATAAAACAAAACGTGCTTATAGTGTACAATATATAATATATACATATTGTATAGTAACACAACAGCACAATATCAAGCTCTTACAGACTGCCTCCATTATGCCGATTATTATTCAGCATCACAGAGCCAAGGCCACGCCCACTTGCTTCAGAAGAAAAGTCATAATGTGAAACTTTCATCTGATGCCAGGGATGGCGCATATCTCAGCCATTTCTCCGGCGGATGCCAGGGATGGCGCATATCTCAGCCATTTCTCCCGGAGATGCCAGGGATGGCGCATATCTCAGCCATTTCTCCCAGAGATGCCAGGGATGGCGCATATCTCAGCCATTTCTCCCAGAGATGCCAGGGAAGGCGCATATCTCAGCCATTTCTCCCAGAGATGCCAGGGATGGCGCATATCTCAACCATTTCTCCCGGAGATGCCAGGGATGGCGCATATCTCAACCATTTCTCCCAGAGATGCCAGGGATGGCGCATATGTCAGCCATTTCTCCCAGAGATGCCAGGGATGGCGCATATGTCAGCCATTTCTCCCGGAGATGCCAGGGATGGCGCATATCTCAGCCATTTCTCCCGGAGATGCCAGGGATGGCGCATATCTCAGCCATTTCTCCCGGAGATGCCAGGGATGGCGCATATCTCAGCCATTTCTCCCAGAGATGCCAGGGATGGCGCATATCTCAGCCATTTCTCCCAGAGATGCCAGGGATGGGGCATATCTCAGCCATTTCTCCCAGAGATGCCAGGGATGGCGCATATCTCAGCCATTTCTCCCAGAGATGCCAGGGATGGCGCATATCTCAGCCATTTCTCCCAGAGATGCCAGGGAAGGCGCATATCTCAGCCATTTCTCCCAGAGATGCCAGGGATGGCGCATATCTCAGCCATTTCTCCCGGAGATGCCAGGGATGGCGCATATCTCAGCCATTTCTCCCGGAGATGCCAGGGATGGCGCATATCTCAGCCATTTCTCCCAGAGATGCCAGGGATGGCGCATATCTCAGCCATTTCTCCCAGAGATGCCAGGGATGGGGCATATCTCAGCCATTTCTCCCAGAGATGCCAGGGATGGCGCATATCTCAGCCATTTCTCCCAGAGATGCCAGGGATGGCGCATATCTCAGCCATTTCTCCCAGAGATGCCAGGGAAGGCGCATATCTCAGCCATTTCTCCCAGAGATGCCAGGGATGGCGCATATCTCAACCATTTCTCCCGGAGATGCCAGGGATGGCGCATATCTCAACCATTTCTCCCAGAGATGCCAGGGATGGCGCATATCTCAGCCATTTCTCCCAGAGATGCCAGGGATGGCGCATATCTCAGCCATTTCTCCCAGAGATGCCAGGGATGGCGCATATCTCAGCCATTTCTCCCAGAGATGCCAGGGATGGCGCATATCTCAGCCATTTCTCCCAGAGATGCCAGGGATGGCGCATATCTCAGCCATTTCTCCCAGAGATGCCAGGGAAGGCGCATATCTCAGCCATTTCTCCGGCGGATGCTAGGGATGGCGCATATCTCAGCCATTTCTCCAGTGGATGCCAGGGATGGCGCATATCTCAGCCATTTCTCCAGCGGATGCCAGGGATGGCGCATATCTCAGCCATTTCTCCCGGAGATGCCAGGGATGGCGCATATCTCAGCCATTTCTCCCAGAGATGCCAGGGATGGCGCATATCTCAGCCATTTCTCCCGGAGATGCCAAGGATGGCGCATATCTCAGCCACTTCTCCGGCGGATGCCAGGGATGGCGCATATCTCAGCCACTTCTCCAGCGGATGCCAGGGATGGCACATATCTCAGCCATTTCTCCCGGAGATGCCAGGGATGGCGCACCGTAGGATTGCCAGAAAGTTAAGATACCAGCCGAACGGGGTTTGACATTTCGGGATGCCCTGCAGAGGCTGGTGATTGCTCCGTTTTAACATCACTATCTGCTGAATGCCAATAGATGCTGCACCACAAAGCAGACCCAAATCCTTTCCAGCAGGTGTAAGCCAGGCAGGGTTCAGGTCTACAAGGAGCCCAATCCTACACCCACTGCATGAGCCACAAAGCTTTCTCATAGAGCTTTGTATGCAGGGGGTCAGCTGGCCTCTAATTCAGGAGGTGGGGTTGCTGCAACAGGTACAACAGATGTTTCCGGCTCCACATCGGAAGCTAGGGGAAAGGTAAGTCTCTAAGGCAGGGCTTACTGATGGTGTGAGTGGATAGGTTGGGTTGGGTTAGTGTAGTGTCCCTGTGGTCCTGGACCCTTCCAACAAAATGGCAAGGGAGGGTTTAGGTCCACTCATGTGATGATGAAACACAGGAATGATAGCACTATCCACACCCCCAACAATAACCCCCTCCTAGACATACTGGGCCCCGGTATGGTAGAAGCAGACAGACGCCAGCCTATAGCAGCACAGCGTACGGGGGATCTCCCGGTAACTCTAGCCGCAGTGTCACAGGAGCCGGCGCCGGTCACCTGTATGTAGCGGCCTCTATATTGGCAGCAAGCCCTCCGCTCCCAGCATCACCCCCTGACCCCGAGGCGGTGGTCCCGCAGCTCTGGTTTCCAGCAACTGCTGACTACAAATAGCTGCACTTGACTTCCACTCGGTAATGAGAAAGTGAAGCCGTGACAGCGACAAATGTATGCTGCAGAGTCCCTGGAATGTCAAAGAGGACCTAAACCCTGGCTTCTCACTTTGTTCCAGGAAGGGTCCTAAACTAACCTACCTCCAGCCACCATGGTCTGAAATATTGCTGAAAAGGGAAATCCCTCCAAAGCTGTATGTGATGCGGATTTAGTTTTGGGAGGGTGGCATTGCTCAGCACCCATCATGCAATGCAAAGCTGATCTAGCAGCTATGGGTGGGCTGACCCACACATCTATATTATCGGTGCAGCCCACCACCCTGCTGCTGCTGCCCTCCCGATGCTGAGCCGGCAGGATTTCCTGCTAATTATCACACACAGACCTGGATGGACCTGCTGGGGGGGGGGGGGGGGGGCTTTAGATCCTTTAGATTATAAGCTTATGAGCCCCCTCCTTTATCTCACACCCATTGGCCAATAAACCAATAGGCCACATCAATCCAACACTGATATCTCACTTGTAACCCTGTAAGGACAGCTGCTCTTTTGTCACAAACTCCCATTCTCCGTTAGATCATTCATTTAATGATGAAAGTGTAGACGGCCAGCGCAATCCCACTGCAGCTTCCACAGATGCCCCGAGGCTCAGGACTCACCAGCAAGGTCCATATACGTGAAAAATGTCCATTGTCCAGCACTCAAGTGTTCCTTAAAATGTCTCCGTTTATTGGTCAAGTTAAAAGTTCAAACAGGGAGGAATTCAGCTAATATGGATTTCTCCCTGTGAAGTGTTCTAAAGGGAGGCTGGCTGCTTCCCAGGTGAGTAGCTCTCAGATATTTGTCTGCATTGCATGTCCCAACTTTGGGGACTCAGAATTAAGAGTAGGGACCACACTAAACACAGAGTGCCTTGCCGGGGCAGTGTGGCTTCCACATGTATCTGCAGATATATGCAACCAAATCTCTGTCTTTCCACATAGCTAGACATGTTTGTTGCTTGATATTTAGTTGATGAGAGGGTTAAACTGGGAGGTAAATTAGTTCCCAGGCCCTGAATAATAATGTTGATAATTTTGTATAAATAGTGATTGAGCTGCTCCCACCCCCCTTTGTTCAAGTTAAAAGTTACATGGTTTCCATTCCAAGAACAGTTCACATATTACGCGTTTCAGGCAACATCCTGTGCCCTTCCTCATATGAGAAATTTTAAGGAACGCTTGAGTGCTGGACAATGGAAATTTTTCATTCACTTAATGAGATCGATGGTCACCAGTATCTGCTTGCACACACACAGGAATTTTCCCTGATCACAAGAGTTCATTAAAGGAGAACTATCGTAGACAGACAAATGCTGGAGGTGTGACAGAGCACGGGGGACCCTAACACACATCTGGTGGGAATGCGCCGCTATACGCACTCTCTGGGAGGGGGTGCTGAAGATATTTGAATATACAACGCTTCTAAGGGTCCCTAACTCCCCTCAGGTGACCCTCCTCTCTATGATTCCGGGGTTCGGTGGCGGCCTCCTGAGACACATGCTTACAGCAGCCAGATCAATAATACCCCGACACTGGCGATCCAATACTGTACCCTCCTTGATGGAATGGTACGGGGAGTTAGAGAATATCAAAAGGATGGAGGAGCTGGCACTTGCTGGGGTCGAAGGTGGAGCTGAAAAGCACTACAAGACCTGGACAATATGGGAAATGTCTAAGTGCTCCCCGAGGATTCGGGAGCTACTGGAGAGGAACAGGTGAGGTGGACATTCTTTCTTTCTTTCTTTCTTTCTTTCGCTTTCTTGCACTCTATCTTCGTTATTATCTTCTAAGCCCCTATTTCCATTTAGCGCGTTACTATATGGGCATTATGGTCCTAACAATATATAGTGAGTAAGTGCAGACAATATGTGGTTGCCACTGTTGATATCATTACCTGTAACTCACCACAGTCTTGTTGTTTATATGCCCATACTTGATATTTTTACCGTGTGTTTCAGGCGCTGTGACCATGTGCTTTTCTTACTGTGTTTCTTGTTTTTTTTATGTATGAAAAATCTATATAAAACCCAATAAAGATATATTGCACAAAAAAGGAGAACTATCGTGAAAAATGTCCCAATGCTAAAAATGCATATAAATATGCTGAATGGAGGGAGGCGAGGTCTTATACACCAGGCATCAAGAAATATCCAGCCAGGCTTGTTTTTAATGGAAAGAAAAAGGACATCCGGTGGGACAGACTCTGTCACCCCTGATAGACTAAACCCGTCACCCCTGGATTTTATTACTACCAGGAGAGAATAAACCACAATCTTTGCGTGAGTTTTATTCCGTTCGGGTACATAAGTGACCCCTCCTCTCATTAGCCGATGTGTTTCTACTGATTTTTAATATTACACGATTTCGCGATAGTGCTCCTTTAATAGAGGCCCCATGTGGTGCGGAGGGGCTGTCACTGGTGCAGCTAACCATCCCTTCACCTCCATAGTTGGCATTACTCACCTGCTCCAGGTTAGTTCCTGGTGCCATAGAGGACCAACAGCTCAATGAGCACTGCCACATAATGGATGAGGGAGGGGACAGCCGATGCAGTGTGTCCTGTAGTTTCTGGTCACATGTGCTACAAGTAAAATAAAAAAACAAAAGGGTACTTACCTTCTGACCCGCGCAGCTAATTGGTGCTAGTCCAGTGGTCCGCTTTAAGTGGACCAAGATGCATAGACTCCAATGGCGTCTGATTCTCATCCCAAACTGGAATGCCTCGCACTGTGAATCCCACATATGCCCGATAAGCGTATATTTCCAACAAGGCCCCATCACATGCACTGCTGGCGGCGCCATTACTCACATCCTATTAGGCAGTGTGCGGCCACACCCCTGTGCACCCACACAGCCAAAGGATGCGAGTATTGCTGCCTGCAGCCCATGTGTGCGGATGGGGTTCCATTTAGCCAGCCGCACATTAATATCTGCCTAAAGAAGGGTATAAAAGACAAGCAATCTAGGGCTTTCGGAATCCAAGAATGTGAATATCCTGAGTTTTGGTTAACTTTAAAGTGAATCTATAAGATTCCCGGACTGATAGAATTATCTACCCCCAGGGCATCCGAAATCGGGATGCCCCGCTGTGTGAAACCCCCCAGGTCGCCCCATACACTTACCTTCTGTTCTGGTCCAATGGTGCTTGCACGAGCCGCATCCCTGCTATCCCTCTAGCAGGGAGCGTGCTGGCGCCAGGCATTTGTGAATGGCCGACGTAGGCTCGCCTTAGATGAAGGCTTAGACAACGTGACGTCAGTGGCTCTGAGCACGCTGGTTGGACGAGCGGCCATGCATGCACCGTAGGACTGGAAAGAGGCGAGTTGCTTTCGGTGACCTGGGGGTTCCACACAGCGGGTCACCCCCGATCGGGGGGCAAGGACCAAAACCCAGGATTTCCACTTTAAAGTGGACCAAGACGCATAGACCCCAGGGCCGGCTGATTCTCTCTCCCCGGGGCATCCCGAACTGTAATGCCTCGCACTGGTGGTGCCCCGCTGTGTGAAACCCCCCCAGATCGCCAAACCCAACTCCCCTCTTCCCGGTCCTACGGCACATGCGTGGCTGCTCGTCCAATCGTCACGTCGTCTAAGCCTTTGTCTAAGGCCAGTGGCTCGGAGCGTGCTGGCGGCCGCATCCCCCACTTCCCTCTAACAGGGAGCGTGCCAGCGCCGACCATTCACAAATGCCTGGGGCGGGCACACACCCTGCTAAAGGGATAGTGGGGATGCGCCTGCGCCGTTGGACCGGGAAACAAGGTAAGTGTATGGGGCGACCTGGGGGGGTTTCACACAGCGGGGCATCCCGATTTTGGGTGCCCCGGGGGGGAGGGAATTGATCAGCCTGGGGATCTTATAGATTCCCGGGCGGATTGGCGTGGGTTTTGCTCCACTTTAACAATGAACCTGCCACACAGCATGGCCCACACAACACAGGCCCTATGGTTGCCATGGTCACGGTGCCATATGACCTGCTCACTATTTGCTTCGAACAGGCAACTTTTGGACAAGGTTGTAGCCCAGGGTCTTAGGATTGGTTCCTACCAAGAAAGGAGGATGGGGGGGGGGGGTGTGAGGTACCAGGGTTCAGGTCTCCCTTAGATGCTTTGTAGTAGAGCAGAAGTAAACAGTGGCTTTTGTCAGGCAGCCGCACTCGGGCAAAGGCGCCATTAATCTATCAGCACCTCTGAAAGCTGCGTCCTGTCACCAGCTTCCCGCTCTCACTCTTCCTCCTTCCTGTTTGGTTTAGACAAGACAACCAAACTTTCCCAGGAAAAGCCAAGCTGGGGAATCAGCCAATCAGAACGTGGATGTTGCCGGGCACCTAAAGTCAGGTGGCTGATGGGCCCTGGATCTCAGGAGTAGCTGCTCTTATATCCTGCCTACCAATCAGAAGCTACTCTCACCCACTGTTCTACATCACTAAAGCGGACCAGAATCACCTGACCCTAGGGTCATGTGATGGATTGCCATACTGAGTGAAACAACCCTATACTCCCCTCAATCCAGCAATCCCACGTTGCATGCACAAGACTCTGGTGACATCCCATGGCTGGAATGCCATATTAAAGAGGACAATATCCCTAAATCTAAAAGCCTCCAGGGCCAGCCAATTCCCTATCCCCAAGGCATCCGGATTTGGGATGCACTGCTGAGTACAATGACACATATACAAGATATGGTTGGTCCGCTTTAAAGTGGACCAAAACCCAGCGTGATCTATAAGATTCCCGGGCGAATTGATTTCCCCCGGGCATCCGAAATCGGGATGCCCCGCTGTGTGAAACCCCCAGGTCGCCCCATACACTTACCTTGCTTCACGGTCCAATGGCACATGCGCAAGCCACATCCATGCTATCCCTCCAGCAGGGCGTGTGCCCGTGCCAGGCATTTGTGTAGGGCACACTCCCTGTGGGATGCGGCCACCAGCGCGCTCTGAGCCACTGGCCTTAAACGAAGGCTTAGACGACGTGACGTCAGCGGCTTTGAGCGCACTGATTGCACGAGCGGCCGCGCGTGTGCCGTAGGACCGGGAAGAGGTGCGCTCAGCGATCTGGGGAAAGGACCAAGACCCAGGATAGTCAAAATACTGGGTTTTGGTCCACTTTAAGACACAGCGCTGTACTTGAAGGCTTTGTGAGCAGATAGATGCTGCTCAGCACCATCACTTACTGCTGACTCGGACTTAAACTGCAAGTGGGAAATAACCGCGGAGGGGGAAGTATATTAGCCAAATATTTATTCATTTGTAGCCTATGATATGATATTTTATTTTCGTGTTCAAAAAGGAACATCAGAGGCCCTGGAGTCTAAAAGACTCGGGGGGGGGGGGGGGGGGGTATCCGAGTACCACTGCCTGGGGCATCCCGAATTGGTTGCTTGATCTGCTTACGTTGCCCGAGCGCCCACCGTATTGTAGCGGCAATGCCGCATTCTCAGCGCACCTCTATCTGGGGCACGGACCCGCACCAGGCCTTTCTGAATGGCCGGCGTGCCCACAGATAGAGGTGAGCGCCTTGCAGCCAAGCGATACAGAGGAAACAAGGAACATGCCCCCGCATGGTGGAAAGCAGAGTTTCCTGGGCGGTCCATGTGGATACACATAGTGGGGAATCTCAAATCGGGATGCCCCACCTGATAGGGACAACACCCTGTGCAGATGGCCCTGGCCTTTCTCCGGGGCATCCCAAATCGGGATGTGTGAAACAAACGGGGGGCTGTTCCCCTTTAAAGTGGACCAAAACCTAGTTGGATCGGCCCAGGAATCTATAAGATTCCCAGATCGATCCATTCCCTACCCGGGGGGCATCCAAAATCAGGATGCCCCGCTGTGTGAAACCCCCCAGGTCCCCCGCTGCACTTACCTTAATCCCGGTCCAACGGTGCATGCGCAGGCCGCATCCCCACTATCCCTCTAGCAGGGTGCGTGCCCGCGAGCCGCTGAGCTTAGACGTCGCTTGAGGTGAGAGTTAGCTGCGGCGATCAGGGGGTTTCACACAGTGGGGCACCCCCGATCGGGGGGATTGGACCAAAACCCAGGATAGTCAAAATCCTGGGCTTTGGTCCACTTTAAAGCGAATGGAAACACATTTCCGTGTCCTCCGCTCATGCCCCGCCCCCCCCCCCCCCAAGCAGCCAGAGTGATGCAGCACCAATGAGATCGTCTCTGCACCCAGCAGGGGACTCGTCGTGATCAGGAAAGATTACTGGAGCCCCAGGGGGTAACACACAGGTGTAGGATGCCTCAAGGGCAGGCGAGCGACCGGGCCTGGAATCAGAGGATTCATCCTGGTGTGCTGCTGAATACAGCCGTGGCCTGAGAATAAAGGAGCACTATTGCGAAAAAATGGATAAAAATTCATATAAATATGCTGGCTGGCGGCTTATGCACCCGGCATCTAGAAATATCCAGCCAGGATTATTTCTTTTATTTTAATGGAAGGAAAAGGAAATTAGGGGTGACAGGCTCTGCCACCCCTGGATTTTGTTCCTACCATGTGAGAATAAACCACAAGCTTGGAGGAAGTTTTATTCAGTTCGGGTATATAAGTGACTTGTCCTCTCATTAACCAATGTGTTTATGTGGATTTTTAACATTACGCAATTTTGCGATAGTGCTCCTTTAAGCTATTTTTATAGAGACCCATTTATTTATTGCAGAGTACCCCTCCTCCCCCCCTTTTCTTTTTTTTCTAGCATTGAGCGGACCTACATCCTCCCCCCTGGCATCTTGGAATTTCCGAAGCCTGTGTGTGCAGGAGAGGATAGCTGCTCCCTGCTTTGCATGTCTGGCTTCCACAGGTTTCTTTGTATATGTCCACTGTTTAGGGCTAAAAAAAAAAAGGTTGTCCCGAAAAAACAAAATCCAAGGACTGGATCTCAGCATCAATAAGACTCCAGGGCTGCCTAATTCCCTCCCCACAGGGCATCCAGATTTGGGATGCCCTGCTGTATGAACCCCCCCCCCCCACAAGTCCTTTGTAAAGCTCACCTTCTCCCCAATCTATACCTTTAGCAGGGCGCAAGCCCGCATCAGGCATTTGTAAGTAGGCCGCATGGGCGCGCACCTAGATAAAGGGTAGCAGGGATGCAGCCTCCAGCACGCTCAGCTCTGTTCTTCTCGGCCAGACTCGGCCCTTAGCCAAGCGCAGCCGAGCCATAGGTCCAGGGAAATGTGAGTTTACTGGGTGACCAGGGGGCGTTTCACACAGCGGGGCATCCCGAATCAGCAAGGACAAAAATCCGGGATAGTCTAAATCCCAGGTTTTGGTCCACTTTAATGATAGAAAAAAGGACGCCATCTGCTACCATAGAACACGCAGCATCTCGTCGGAGACCCCGGCAGCCTGTTAGATGACCTATAGATGAGTAGCGCATGACACCACAGCCCGCCATGTCCCGGGGGGAAGAAATAAGCGTGACACAGGCTTCCTATACATCATACATTTCTCCTGTGTGTGCAGAACCGCCAGCGCTCACCTACACAAATGCTAAATAGTCCAGAGATAAGAAGAAACCTGCACAGAAACACCACCTGGGTGTGTGACAGCTCCCCCTGTAACCAGCCCCTACACGGCCTGCAGAACTACAACTCCCAGAATGCTTTGCCAAATCATTAACAAACATCAGAGGCTCCTGTACCCTGCTGTACGAGAAAGGGAAGGGAAGGGAGTGGGGCAGAGTTTGAATCTTTACAAAGGTTCAATTTGTAACTTAGGGCTTTATTTATCAAACCATAGCGCCAGATAACGACTGGCAGCAACAGGTAAGGTCAGGTAGCGAACGGTGACCGCCGGGCGCTGTACGCAATACCACATTTATCAAAGCGAATCTGGTGAGCGTCTCTTAAGAGCGCTATGTAGCGTCCGATGTATTGTTACAGGCGGCTCACCGTATACCGCCGGCGCTCTAGCTTCCAGAGCAGCTGGCATTACCTCTCTTGGCCTATTTAAAGTCATTTTTGACAATTTTACATGTCTGGTATTAAAGTATTCATGTCACAATGTAATAACAATGTCACTCCATGTTTTTGCTTTGTTACTAGTGGATACATGTTCAAAAACAATTTAAATCACACAGCGTCTGGCGCTCTGGGCTACAACGAGCCGATTTAGAACGCCGGCTATTTTTTTGATGAATATGTTGTGAGTCGGTCGCACTGAGCTGGCGCTACCGTTCGCTCCCATACAGTGCTCTACTGGGGTTGGAGCGACTCACACAATATATTCATCATTGCCGGCCAGCGACTGAGATGCTCTGAAACAGCGAACCATGGCCGAGCACAGTGACTACTAGCGGTCGCTCTGAGCACCTCGCTACAGGCGCTCATCTGATGGTACCTGGCACTAGTTATGAATCAGCCTGCCCGTAATAGTGTGGTAAAGGGTTAGATCCCCTCCAGGATTCAGTATAAAGGGAGTTGTTCTTTTTGCTGTTCGGCACCTGTGTGGTCCCAGTGACACCCATTGCTTATTTGGAATTGATTGAGTCCAGGTCGAAGACTGCACAGGCGTCAATGGGGATGGAATCTCATCATGTTTGCTGGTCGGTGCCTTTAAGTGGACCAAAACCTATAGCGATCAGCCCAGGAATCTATAAGATTCCCATGCCGATCCATTCCCTTCCCCTGGGGCATCCAAAATTGGGATGCCCCGCTGTGTGAAACCCCCCCCAAGTCGCCCACAAACTCACCTTCTTTTCCGGTCCAACAGCGCATGCGTGAGCCGCAGCAGCATCCCCGCAATCCCTCTAGCAGGGCATGTGCCCCTTTTAGATGGTAGCAGGGGGATGCGGCCACCAGTGGGCTCGGATCCGCTCCTGGACGCAAGGGCTCGAGTGGATCCAAGCGCGGTGATCGGACAAGTGTGTCGTAGGACCGGGAAGAGGCGAGTTTGTTCAGGTGACCTGGGGGTGGGGGGGTTTCACACAGCGGGGCACTCCCTGATCGAGGTGCCCCTGGGGCAAGGACCAAAACCCAAGTCAAAATCCTGGGTATTGGTCCACTTTAAAGCAGGCCTAAACAGTTCTGTGCCAGGTAGGGTCCAGCTCCACAAGGGCACTAACCCCACCAAATGAGACCCTCTATAGTCTCCTACTATAGTAGGTGACATGATTGGCCATGGGGGGGGGGGGGGGGGGGGGGGGTACCAGGCAATGGGTTATAGCGATGTGATGCAGGCATGGAAAAAAAAACAAAAGGCCACCTTCCATCCTGCGCAGTTGATCGGTGCCAGGCCAGTGATCACCTGAGCGCTGGATCAGAACCCACACGGCTGCATTCTGTGTCGTCTGGGGCCTTGCCATGTGGGTGGATTTGATGGTGGGTCAGGGATGAGACTTACTATCAACTGCATTAATTGCAATGGAGGTAGTGAGCCAAGGCCTGACATGCCCCCTCCATTGTAGTGAATGGAGACTGATGGTGGTGGGCATGGTCCTGCTCGGACGTGCCAGTGAATGGCATCTGAGGCCCGTGCTGGATGCGCCGGACTAGCACCGATGATTGGCACAGGACAATAGGCAAGTACCCTTTTGCTTTTTATTTAAAGTGGACCTTCACTCTGAATAAGAGTCTATCTTATATGTTTCCCACACCCTGTACATACAGATTGTTCACATTAAAAATCATCCTACCTGCATCTACTGCATGTTATGAGCCTTTATACATCCAAGATGGCGGCTTATGGAAGCCGCCATCTTATCAGGCAGCCTGCAAACAGGAAGTGCCTCCTGACTGTGCTGCTTTGCATTCTGGGACTGCTGACCTTTACCTGACCCCAGCTCTGCTCTGTCTGAGCAAAGGACAGCTATAACCCGCCCCCCTGTACCTTATCCCACTCTCCTCTCCTCAGTAAGTGTGATGTTTCTGAGTCAAGATGGCGGCGCCCGTATCCTAAATTCCTGAACAGAGTTGCAGCCCAGTGGGGGAAAGAATAATAAGTTAGTGACTAAAAATGTAAAATATATTAATTTTAGATGCTGGGGAACCGTTTTTTAAGAGTTTGGGCTTTTCATTAAATCACGCTGAAGGTCCGGTTTAAGTGCCCGTTGAATGTCTTTAAAGCAGAACAAAATCACATTTTGACTATCACAAACCTAGGAAAGTCAAAACTGTGGGTTTTCTTCTACTTTAATCCGTTTTTCTGTTAAACCACTCTATTGGTTCTTCCAATTGTTTTTTTCTTCCAACTCTCCATTTTTTTTCTACTTTCTTTCAATCTGTCCTTCGGTTCATGTTTACTCATTCATTCATTTAATCTGCATTTGTGTTTCTTTTTTTTATTTCCTTCAATCAGTTTTTACATTCACTCTTTCAATTCTTTCGCTTTGTTTTTTTCTTTTTACCAGTCCGTCTGCTGCATCTTTTTTCTTTCGCCCAATCTTTCTGTTCATTATATTTTTTTTCTGTCTTTTATTCATTCAGTCAGTCAGTCTGTTCATTCCTGTCTGTTTATCCATTCTCTCTTTATTATGAATAGCCTATACCTTATTATTCTTTCTATCTTACTTCATTCATCCTTCTTTTCATTCTGTCTGTCAGCAGGACAGCAATGCTGGGACGGGAGATGGATAATTCAAGCTTCTTGGGGGATCTAGGTCTATTTTGCATTTCGACAGCAAAATTATAGTTAGAGAGGAAGTAAAGTCACCTCACCACTTCCACATTCTTTTGTAAGGCAGCAAATGGCCACCCAATCATATAACCACTGGCAACCATTCAGGTTTGATGCGCAAGCCCACTCTGCAAATCAAACTCTGCATTGGTCACCGGCAGTCATGTGATTGGCAGCCGTGCAATGAATGAGGAAGCAGTAAGCATTGGCTTGACTTTAGCTCCTATTTAGGACGTCATCACTGGCTTTGTATGTTTAAAGGGATACAGAAGGCAAAGCGGACTGTTAGACCATTGAGTCGGGCTATGTTTGACATTGTCCTAAACCATTTTCCATTTTTTAATTCAAAAAAAATTGCCTGAGCTATCGAGGCTTACAGTTTCACCTTATGCTTTATCTGGATGTGGCCCTTGGCTCTGTGATGTTGCATAATATTCAGCATTAAGGGTGGGGTTCTCCCTCTGTCCCAGTGTCCACAGTCTGATGATGCAGAGCATTAGACCACCAGCGTAGCCCCATTATTGGTGGTCTATGGCAAAGGAATTCAGGGAGGTGTTCCACTACTCTATGCCTTGTTTCTTCTTTCAGGAGCAGCTGTGTTCTGACAGGAAGGGAGAGCGCAGCCACTATGAGGTGAGCTGCTGAATGACAGTTTATGCACTTTGCCTATCCCTTTAAAGTAATACTGAAGGAAAAAGTAATTGTTACACCATTGTGTCGGGCTACATTTGTCGTAAACCGTTTTCCGTTTTTCAATTGAAGCAGAAATGGCCGAGATAAAGGTCCAGCCAATGTAATTCTCCTTTTCATCCCGTCACCCAATCAGTCCAGCACAGCGGGACAGATTGCTGGTCCCTCCCTTCTCCAGATTCATCACATTGCTGTCAGCGAAGAGAGAGGATTATTATGCAGCATCACAGATCCAAAGGCCACGCCCACTTATTTCAAAAGAAAAATCATAAGCTGAACATATAAACCTTGATATCTTGGCCATTTCTTATTCAAATAAAAAAAAAACTGAAAACAGTTTAGGACAGTGCCAAACGTAGCCCGACGCAATGGTGGAACAATTACCTCCGCCTGCGGTAGCACTTTAAATCGGACCAACAGCCTGGCACAGTTGGAAAAGAAAGGTAGCGGCCATTTTGGAGCGCTCTCTCCCAGATTCTCGGCCATGCTGCTGCCTGGATTCAACTGACAATTCTCAGTAACAGGAAGCCCAGCAGCACTTTCTGTTTGCTGGTGACCTGCAGATGCATGGGCCGCCATTTTGTTTCTAAAATTCACTACAGGAGTTGGAAAAAGGTAAATTAATTTTTATGTGCAGCAATCTAAATTGTCTTGGGGAGGGGGGGATGCACATAAGCACTGTTTGTTGTGTTGGTGTGGTTGAAGTCAATTTTGACTGTTGGTTTGCTTTAAGTCTGTATTAAAAGGTAGGTAAAATCTTTGGAAATATCTACCATACATGCAGCTTCACGGCTCTGTGTCATAGCACAAAGGGGCCCTCCAAGCAGGGCAGGCGCCAGCACTGGGCTTACCCCGGGGCCCTTGCGCCTTGGGAGGGCGCACCTCATTCCCTCTACCCTGGGCAGCCCCTATGGAGGACACAGGACCATGCAGACACCAGCAGTACCAGGGGCAGACTGGCCATTGGGAGAGAATTTCGTTTTGCCCTGTGTCATTCATTCTATGATTTTGTCCTGTGTCATTCATTCTATGATATTGTCCCGTGTCATTCATTCTATGATATTGTCCCGTGTCATTCATTCTATGATATTGTCCTGTGTCATTCATTCTATGATTTTGTCCTGTGTCATTCATTCTATGATTTTGTCCTGTGTCATTCATTCTATAATTTTGTCCTGTGTTATTCATTCTATTATATTGTCCTGTGTCATTCATTCTATAATTTTGTCCTGTGTCATTCATTCTATGATATTGTCCTGTGTCATTCATTCTATGATATTGTCCTGTGTCATTCATTCTATGATTTTGTCCTGTGTCATTCATTCTATAATTTTGTCCTGTGTTATTCATTCTATTATATTGTCCTGTGTCATTCATTCTATAATTTTGTCCTGTGTCATTCATTCTATGATATTGTCCTGTGTCATTCATTCTATGATATTGTCCTGTGTCATTCATTCTATGATATTGTCCTGTGTCATTCATTCTATGATATTGTCCTGTGTCATTCATTCTATGATTTTGTCCTGTGTCATTCATTCTATGATTTTGTCCTGTGTCATTCATTCTATTATATTGTCCTGTGTCATTCATTCTATAATTTTGTCCTGTGTCATTCATTCTATGATATTGTCCTGTGTCATTCATTCTATGATATTGTCCTGTGTCATTCATTCTATGATATTGTCCTGTGTCATTCATTCTATGATATTGTCCTGTGTCATTCATTCTATGATATTGTCCTGTGTCATTCATTCTATGATTTTGTCCTGTGTCATTCATTCTATGATTTTGTCCTGTGTCATTCATTCTATGATTTTGTCCTGTGTCATTCATTCTATGATTTTGTCCTGTGTCATTCATTCTATGATTTTGTCCTGTGTCATTCATTCTATGATATTGTCCTGTGTCATTCATTCTATGATTTTGTCCTGTGTCATTCATTCTATGATTTTGTCCTGTGTCATTCATTCTATGGCCTCGATTCAATAAAGGTAGAAAAAAAAATTATCATGGCAGTAAAAGATTCAATTCATGAGAAAAAAGCCTGAGAATGTCACTGTTACTGAATAGACAATGAAAGTCAATGGCACTTTTTTTACGCCTAAAAAAAAAAAGCAGAGAACTGTTTACTCATTTCTACACTGTAGTAAAAGCTGCCATTGACTGTCATTGTCTTTTTATCTAGTGATTCAGCAACAGTGACATTCTCAGGCTTTTTTCTCATGAATTTAATTTTTTACTACCATGAGAATTTTTTTTCTACCTTTATTGAATCAAGGCCCATGATGATTGTCCCGTCATTCATTCGTTCTATGCTTTTGTCCCGTCATTCATTCATTCTATGCTTTTGTCCCGTCATTCATTCATTCTATGCTTTTGTCCCGTCATTCATTCATTCTATGCTTTTGTCCCGTCATTCATTCATTCTATGCTTTTGTCCCGTCATTCATTCATTCTATGCTTTTGTCCCGTCATTCATTCATTCTATGCTTTTGTCCCGTCATTCATTCATTCTATGCTTTTGTCCCGTCATTCATTCATTCTATGCTTTTGTCCCGTCATTCATTCATTCTATGATTTTGTCCTGTGCCATTCACTCATTCTATGATTTTGTCCTGTGCCATTCACTCATTCTATGATTTTGTCCCGTCATTCATTCATTCTATGATTTTGTCCCGTCATTCATTCTATGATTTTGTCCCGTCATTCATTCATTCTATGATTTTGTCCCGTCATTCATTCATTCTATGATTTTGTCCCGTCATTTATTCATTCTATGATTTTGTCCCGTCATTCATTCATTCTATGATTTTGTCCTGTGTCATTCATTCTATGATTTTGTCCCGTCATTTATTCATTCTATGATTTTGTCCCGTCATTCATTCATTCTATGATTTTGTCCCGTCATTCATTCTATGATTTTGTTCCGTCATTCATTCATTCTATGATTTTGTCCCGTCATTCATTCATTCTATGATTTTGTCCTGTGTCATTCATTCTATGATTTTGTCCTGTGTCATTCATTCTATGATTTTGTCCTGTGTCATTCATTCTATGATTTTGTTCTTTGTTTCTTTCCATTTATTTTTTGTTTGTCTATTTATTTCTGTCATTTTTTGGTCATTCCTTTACTCTCTCTTTCTTGCTCTCTTTTTTTCTGTCATTTCTTCTATCCCTTCTGTCATTCTTCCATTACTCCATTCTTTATTTCTCTGTCATTCTCTTTCTTTATTTCTTCTATACTTTCTATCATTTCTTCTTCTATTTTTTCTTTTTGTCAATATTCACCATACATGCAACTTTACTACTATGTAAGGAGTCACATGCCACCGCAAACGGCCCACTGAGAAGCTATCGCTGGGGCCCACATAAACCTGGAGCCGGCCCTGCCTGATTGCATGAATGAACCCTGATTGCATCATAGCAAATTGGAGTAGCTCAAACAAAAGCCAATGTGCAGAATGAGACACCCAACTGCCATTTGTGCCCCTCCCCAATACTCTCATAACTGAAAGACAGCTCGGCCGAGGGTCTGGTTATTTGGCATATGAACGATCAGATCCTAAGTAGACGTCACCTGACTTTACCAGCTAGTGTCTAAAAGGAGGGTCACGCCCCAAAATTCAGGGCTGCTGTACAACCTGGAAGTTATCAGGTATTATGCAGAGGATCACTAGAGTAAAAGTATTGTGCTGCAGGCCAAGTCGACTCGCCCAGATACAAAGTGAGTCACCTTATTTTACCCCCCTCCACCCAGTGCAAGTCACCCTGTAAGACCCACAGCACCCGCCTCCACACAATGGAGAATGAAATGAGGGGCTCAAGCTGCTGGTGGGGCAGATACTAGTTTATCCGGAGAGGTGGATTTGTTGGTCTCATGGAGGTTGTGCAGTGATTTGCAGTGATGGGAGCAGTAAGTAATGCTGGGTGCTGCAGCTCTACAGCAGAGGAGCACAGCTTGTCCACTCATGGTAAGAAGGGGCTTGTGTGTATTTAGTGTCAGTTACAATGATATGGAGGGGGAGGGAAGAATTACCGCGTAAGCGTTTTACATTGATAAACCCACCCTGCACCATGTATAATATTACGCCTATTTCCATGATGAGACATAAATTAGTCATTCCTCAAAAGTCCGTGTTTAAAGAGGACTGCCATTTAAAATGTACTGGTGGTCCCTTGCACTATTAGCAGGGGGCATCCCCATTCTGGATGCCCCACTATTTCTCACCATGCTATAGCCTGGGTTTCTGGATACTCATCATTTGCTGTGATGCCAGGAAATGTGCAATTGGTGTATTGGGGGTATCCCAATTTGGTTAAAGAGGACCAAAACCTGTTTTGGGTGCCCATGGAGTCTAAAACATCCGGATTTTGTATAGCCAATTGTGTGAAATCTGCCAGGATTGCCGGCCGCTCCCCTGCAGCTGAGCTATTCATTCAGATAGGCCTGGCACAGGCATGGCACCTGGCTGATGTGCATTCCCAGCCATTCGGGTATTATAAGGGGCAGGTGAGTATAGCAGTGGTACACTGAAAGAGTAATATAAAAGGGGGTAGGTGAAGAGGCGGGTGATGATGGCACATTGAGGTGGTAATAGGTAAGGGGCATACACAGATAGGGGGCAATACAGATTATTATGGGAGATGATGGGGGTATACACGGAGAGGGTAATATAGAGGGGGCAGGAGATGATGGGGGTGCTATAGAGGGGGCAGGAGATGATGGGGGTGCTATAGAGGGGGCAGGAGATGATGGGGGTATACACTGAGAGGGTAATATAGAGGGGGCAGAAGATGATGGGGTGCTATAGAGGGGGCAGGAGATGATGGGGTATACACTGAGAGGGTAATATAGAGGGGGCAGGAGATGATGGAGGTATACACTGAGAGGGTAATATAGAGGGGGCAGGAGATGATGGAGGTATACACTGAGAGGGTAATATAGAGGGAGCAGGAGATGATGGGGTATACACTGAGAGGGTAATATAGAGGGGGCAGGAGATGATGGAGGTATACACTGAGAGGGTAATATAGAGGGGGCAGGAGATGATGGAGGTATACACTGAGAGGGTAATATAGAGGGGGCAGGAGATGATGGAGGTATACACTGAGAGGGTAATATAGAGGGAGCAGGAGATGATGGGGTATACACTGAGAGGGTAATATAGAGGGGGCAGGAGATGATGGAGGTATACACTGAGAGGGTAATATAGAGGGGGCAGGAGATGATGGAGGTATACACTGAGAGGGTAATATAGAGGGGGCAGGAGATGATGGGGTGCTATAGAGGGGGCAGGAGATGATGGAGGTATACACTGAGAGGGTAATATAGAGGGGGCAGGAGATGATGGGGGTATACACTGAGAGGGTAATATAGAGGGGGCAGGAGATGATGGGGGTGCTATAGAGGGGGCAGGAGATGATGGAGGTATACACTGAGAGGGTAATATAGAGGGGGCAGGAGATGATGGGGGTGCTATAGAGGGGGCAGGAGATGATGGGGGTATACACTGAGAGGGTAATATAGAGGGGGCAGGAGATGATGGAGGTATACACTGAGAGGGTAATATAGAGGGGGCAGGAGATGATGGGGGTGCTATAGAGGGGGCAGGAGATGATGGGGGTATACACTGAGAGGGTAATATAGAGGGGGCAGGAGATGATGGGGTATACACTGAGAGGGTAATATAGAGGGGGCAGGAGATGATGGAGGTATACACTGAGAGGGTAATATAGAGGGGGCAGGAGATGATGGAGGTATACACTGAGAGGGTAATATAGAGGGGGCAGGAGATGATGGGGGTATACACTGAGAGGGTAATATAGAGGGGGCAGGAGATGATGGGGGTGCTATAGAGGGGGCAGGAGATGATGGGGACATACACTGAGAGGGTAATATATAGCGGGCAGGAGATGATGGGGGTGCTATAGAGGGGGCAGGAGATGATGGGGGTGCTATAGCGGAGGCAAGAGATGATGAAGGTTATACACAGAGGGGGTATTAGAGGTGATGATGGGGTGCACCCTGCAGGGGGCATTACAGGGGCTGTTGGGGTGTGAGGGCGGAGAGGCCCCGGTTGCCCGGTAACATGACAGCAGTCAGTCAGTCACTGCAGCACCAGGATAATGACTCCCCGCCGGCAGTGGAGAGGTTAACAGAGGAACCGCTTGCACCCCGAGCTGGGCTCTCCCTATGGGTGACACTTACCTTCAGGACTCCCAGCACCGCTCCGCGCTCTGCCGGCTCCTCTCCTCCCGGTTTCCTTTTCTCGCCCCTATTTCCGGGTCTCCGCAGCTCAGCGGCGCCCCCCGCCGGCCCACTGCCTCAAGCGCCGCCCCATGACTACAGTACCCGGCATGCCGTGCGCGCTGCCAATGTGGCGCGGGGGCTGATGGGAAGTTCTAGCAGCCGATTCCACATGATATGCTCTGATTTAGCACCGTGGGAACTTTCCCCCTTTTTTTTTTATAGAAAGAAACAATTTATCTCATGTTTTTTTTTCCGGTGGAATGTATCTAGGCATCTAAATGTGCTGATTTGCGCCGAGGAAATAAATCGTGAGAAAAATAGTTTTCTCACAAAAAACGTGAGAAAATAAAATTCCAACGGTGCTGAATCAGCCCTATTAAACCGGACCTTCACCATGATTAATTGAAAAGCTCAAACCCCTAAAAAAACGATTCCCCAGCATCTAAAATTAATCTATTTTAATTTTTTAGTCACTTATTATTCTTTCCCCCACTGGGCTGCAACTCTGTTCAGGACTTTAGGATACGGGCGCTGCCATCTTGACTCATGGCATCACACTTACTGAGGAGAGGAGAGCGGGATAAGGTACGGGGGGGGGCGGTTTACAGCTGTGCTTTCCTCAGACAGAGCAGAGCTGGGGTCAGGAAAAGGTCAGCAATCCCAGAATGCAGAGCAGCACAGTCAGAAGGCACTTCCTGTTTGCAGGCTGCCTGACGTTCCATAAGCCGCCATCTTGGATGTTTAAAGGCTCATAACATGCAGTAGATGCAGGTAGGATGATTTTTAATGTGAGCAATCTGTATGTACAGGGTGTGGGAAACATATAAGATAGACTCTTATTCAGGGTGAAGGTCCGCTTTAAGAGGCAGCAGTGTGGGGCGAGTTGGGGGACAGGGAGGAGAGCATGTGATGCAGATGTGTATGATAATAACACTATCCCTCTGACCTTGGGCATACCTCTGAACTGTCCCTCAGTTGAAGGGACTGTCCCTCTTTTTAGTCCACGTCCCTCGTTTCTCTCAGTTGTCCCTCTTTGAGGTGTAACATGCAGATCTGCATCAATAAATGATTCATTTGTCTATTCAAAGTGTTTATACGGATGTAACTGTTACAATCTACTATCCGTTCCTCAATAAGGGGGTGTGGCTTCATTCAAAAATTGTCCCTCTTTCCCACCCTTAAAAGTTGGGAGGTATGTATAGGTGTCACTGAGCGGTAGGGGCGGACTGGCCATAGGGAGACCCGGGCAAATGCCCAGTGGGCCACACTGCTTTGGGGCAATCTGCTACCTAACAATCCCATCCAGCCCCACTCTACCCGCTCACCCAAGAAACCCCAGCCCATGTTTAGCCTTAGCCTTGGAGCACATCCATTCTCTTTAGAGGAGGTCCCATAATGGGCACCCAGAGTATATTTTGACTATCCTGGGTTTCGGTCCTTTGAGGGTGCTCTGCTGCATGAAACCCCCCAAATCACCTTAGGCAACTCACCTCTTCCGGGTTCTATGGCGCATGCGCAGCCGCTCGTCCAATTAGTGCATTTCGGATCCGCTGATGTCCCTTCATCTAAGCCTTTGTCTAAGGCGAGTGGCTCCGAGCGTGGATGGCCGCATCCCCTGCTTCCCTCCAGGGAGCGTGCCCGCGCCAGCCAATCAGAAATGCCCGGCGCAGACACATGCCCTGCTAGAGGGATAGCGGGGATGCGGCTGTGGCTTGCGCTTGTGCTATTGGACTGCGACGGAAGGTAAGTGTATGGATGAATTGGGGGGTTTCACACAGCGGGGCATAACGATTTTGGATGCCCCGGGGGGGGGGGGGACATCGATCAGCCCGGGCCGATCGGTGTGGGTTTTGGTCCACTTTAAAGGAGGTCCCATACTGGGCACTCAGAGTGTTTAACTATGGAAAAATAGAGGCAGGGGAAAGTTGTAAGGAGGGAATGTGAAAAAGAAAAAGATGATGAAAATGCGAAAGGAATTGTGAGGATAAAATAAAAGGGAGGAGAAAGGTGGCCAATATTGGGTTCAATAGATAGTGGATGGAGGTACTAAAAGATCAATACTGAGTATATCAGCAATTGCTAATAAACTATTCTCCAAAATTGGATCCACCCCCCCCCCCCCCCCCATCTTTCCAACACATTACAGCAATTTTTTAAATTCGATGGGCTGACGCAATAACGGATAAAGAAAAAAAAGACACCCAACTTCTTATATATATATAGGAAAGCTTTATATATACATTACACATAGAAATCAAACTTAGAGGCTGATTCATTACTAACGCCAGGTATCGGCAGATGAGCGTCTGTATAGCGCCGCTTAGAGCCACTGCTAGTAGACGCTGTAAGCGGGTATCGGGTGCTGTAGTAACCTGGTCAGCATTGATGAATGTGATGTATGTTGGGCGCTCTAACACCAGTACAGCGCTGCAGGGAGCGAGAGGTAGCTCCAGCTCAGTGTGTCCGGCACTTGGCGCCCCACACCATACTTATCAAAAAAATCTAAATTTGGTCGCTGTAGCATAGAGCGCCAGACGCTGTGTGATTAAAGTCTGTGACATTAACACTTTAGTGCCAGACCTGTAATGACAATTCTGCATAAAAATATAAAAAGTCAAAAAAGTTTCTAAAAGTGTTTGTTTGCAGCCAGAAGACGTCACACAATGATTGGAGGGAAAAATGGTCAGACACGTTGTTTAAACACAAGCCAATGAACGGCCATTGAAATGTATGGGAGAGCGACACTGAGCGACAGGTAATATCTGACGCTGTGGAATCTAAAGCGCCAACGTTATACACTGAGCCGCCTGTAATACTACATGTGACGCTACATGGCGCTGTTAGAGGTGCTCACCAGATTCACTTTCATAAATGTGGTTTTGCGTACAGCGCCCACCAGACACTGCCTGCCGCTACGAGGCGCTACCTGGCGCTATCCCTTCTTAAAGAAGCTCTCCTGTGCGCGTGTTGCCGGGGCAGCAATGTAACTCATTATGTCTAATGCAAACCTCACAGAGGAAGTAACATGTGATGTTTGTCTTTCATTAACACTTTCATCAAAGATGTTATTTTACAAAATCTGCCTTTTGTGTGCAATGTCCCGACAATGAAACCTCAATAAAAATAATATAAAAAAGGAGGAGTAAGGAAGGGAATGTGAAAAAGAGGGAGAAGGAAGAGAAAGTGGAAAAGAGGGAGAAGGAAGAGAAAGTGGAAAAGAGGGAGAAGGAAGAGAAAGTGGAAAAGAGGGAGAAAGAATGGGATGTGGAAAAGAGAAGGAGAATTAAGGGAATGTGGAAAAGAGAGGGAGAAGGAGGGGAATGTGGAAAAGAGAAGGAGAATGAAGGGAATATGGAAAAGAGAGGGAGAAGGAGGGGAATATGGAAAAGAGAGGGAGAAGGGAGGGAATGTGGAAAATAGAGGGAGAAGGAAGGGAATGTGGAAAAGAGAAGGAGAATGAAGGGAATGTGGAAAAGAGAAGGAGAAGGAAAGGAATGTGAAAAAAAGGAGAAGGAAGTGAATGTGGAAAAAAGAGGGAGAAGGAAGGGAATGTGGAAAAGAGAGAGAGAAGGAAGGGAATGTGGAAAAGAGAGAGAGAAGGAAGGGAATGCGGAAAAGAGAGAGAGAAGGAAGGGAATGTGGAAAAGAGAGAGAGAAGGAAGGGAATGTGAAAAAGAGAAAAATGGAATGTCAGAAAGATAGAAGAATATAGGGGAAAGAAGCATTTCTAGAAACGAGAAAAAGAGTAGAAAATGTGGAAAAGAGAAGGAGGATGTACAGAATGTGAATGAGAGCGGGGAGGAGGTAGGTAGGACACACACACAGCGTTGGCGCTCTAAATCTGGTCGCTATAGCATAGAGCGCCAGACGCTGTGTGATTAAAGTCTGTTTTTGAACACATATCCACCAGTAACAAAGTGAAAACACATGGAATGCCATTGTTGTAACACTGTGACATTAACACTTTAGTGCCAGACCTGTAATGACAATTCTGCATAAAAATATAAAAAGTCCCAAAAAGTTTCTAAAAGTGTTTGTTTGCAGCCAGGAGACGTCACACAATGATTGGAGCAAAAAATTTAAAATGTCAAACACGCTGTTTAAACACAAGCAAATGAACGGCCATTGAAATGTATGGGAGAGCGACACTGAGCAAAAGGTAATACCTGGCGCTCTGGAAGCTAAAGCACTACATGCTATACACTGAGCCGCCTGTATTAATACATGTGACGCTACATGGCGCTGTTAGAGGCGCTCACCAGATTCGCTTTCATACATGTGGTTTTGCGTTCAGCGCCCTGCGTTCAGTGCCCGGCGTTCACCAGACGCTGCCTGCCGCTACAAGGCGCTACCTGGCGCTATCCCTTGATGAATAACCCCCTTAGATGACTGATCTTCAGGCCAGAGGCAGTATCACTCTGCTCAGTAGCCCCAGATGGATCTCAGCCAAATAATCAGGGTGGGGGACCAGAAACCAGCAGGTATCCAGGAAAATCGGGCCATTCAGCCCTTGCACCACTGCTTTAGTTCTTTTCTTTTCCAAAGGTCACAAAACCATAAAAAGAAAGACAGGAGAGACTCTTCCGGTTTTACGGGTCACTGCTGACAATACAGGCCTGACTGGAGGAACCACTCGCTTAAATGAGGGCAGAGGAAGCGCAGAATGATTCACCTCGGCAGCTGTGAGGCAAATAACCGGGGCAGGAATGCCTCGTCATATTTCCTCATATCATCTAACTCCCCTCCCCTCTCTCTGTCAACAATTATACAATAACCACAACCTTGTGAAAGTTGCTATAGGCAATGAAACGCGGCGGCATGCGGCGGTTTCTCGAAGGATTTCCTGGATAAAGTTGGAATTGGCCATTTCCACACGGGGTTGGTGAGAGCCGTCTACAATACCTAATTGCTGTATATTTGCTGCTATATTGTGAGTGCATTTTTATTAGAATAAAGGTTTGAGGTGTTTTTACAATATTACGCTAGATTTTTTTCTTCTTTTTTCCATTTGTCCTCAAATTGCCTTCTTCTCATTGTGTTTATGGGAAGTGGTCTCTTGGATGAAGCATTAATGAATTAACCTTGTGCACGGACATGAAGCTGCTGATGAATGGGAACATTTTTTGCTAGAGTGTGAGATTTTGGTGAGGGATACACCGGTGTTCTTTCCACTTGATGTGCATGCGCTTTGGGACCACGTTGCCTTCGGATGACGGTTATTTCTTCACATATTGGGGAGCTCTGTGCCTAACTATTACAATAACCGCAACTCCCCAAGATCGGGGGTCAATCTGGACTCCTCTCTCTCTCATTCAAACCTCACATTCACTCCCTGGCCCCCTCCTGTCGCCTCCAACTCAAAAACATCTCACGCATCCCTCCCTTCCTCTCACCTGACACCACTAAAATGCTAGTGCACGCCGACTTGACTACTGCAACATCCTTCTTTGTGGCTTACCAACTAACAGACTGGCACCCCTCCTTTTTTAAGGTAGGATTAAGGGGTGAGGTAACCCCGAAACGCGTTACCTTTGAATGGGGAGCCCAGGATATTCACTCCACACAGGTCATGCTATATTTTAAAATGTTACATTAAATGTTATGTTTTATCACACTTGGTGAGCTGGACCTGCAGCACATTACTACAATTGGGACTTACAGAGGTCTGTCCGTGCTCCCAGGTGAAATATCTCAGGGGATTTCTGAGCTGTCTATCTTCTTGGGACTACCCCTCCAATCTATCCTGAACTCTGCTGCTCGTCTCATCCATCTCTCCTCTCGCTCCTCCAGCTGTAATGCCCTGTGAGTCTCCCACCTTCTGTGAGCTGGCAACCCCCGATCTCCACCTCTACCTTTAGTCAAGCCCGCGTTCGCCGGGATGCGCTACACGCTTCACCGGACACAATTGCTCCCAGGTCTTAAATGGCGCAAAGGATGCCAGCTCACAGTGAGGACAGAAGGAACATGAGGGTATACTAAGGCCAAGATTGTCAGTCCAACAAAGCCTCTACTCACAGGGAGGAGGCAGGAGTGTCGTCAGAAAGTAGCCGAAGGTCAAGCCAAGTGGTCAGAGGTAACGTGGTATCCAAAGGGGTCAGACGAAGATCAAGGTCAGGCAGGCGAAGTGGTCGGTACAGGCAGTGAGCTGGGATGGCAAACCAAGCCGGGTCAGTCTCAGTAATAGCACAGATAACGTCACACCCTGAGCAGTACTAGCTATAATGGCCAACGAGGTCAGGGCTAAACTTTATTTAAAGGATGGCTGGCCAATGGGAGTACAGAGGGAATAGTGGGTATGATTGGTGTAAACTAAAATCCAGGATGGGATTGGAAGCTGATCCCAGGGTCTGGACTGCTCTGACCAGTAAGGGCGCCCAGCCCCTGCCAACTCACATTATACAATTGCTGGACACAGCGGCATCTTCTATGAGGCGCTCTGTCAAAGAGCAGGGCGCGCGTCCGCACTGGCGCAGAGGAGCGAGGAAGGCAGGCCGGCAGGGCAGCGCGCAATGCTCTCCGGCTTCTGGTGCCTTGCAACAGACAGCTGGGGAATGGCGCGCCAGCCAGGAGGTGCTTGTCGCGGGTCCCCCGACACAGGTAGGTTCCTCACACAAGCTCTACGCGTCTCTGCCAATCCCTATAATGGCTGCCAGTCTCACAGCGAATCCTGTTCAAAACTCTCAGCTACAAAGCTCTCTCCAGCCAGGCCCCTCCCTACATCTCATCTCTAATCCAACAATATCAACCTAGACGCAGCCTTCGCTCTGCTGCTGACCTTCTCCTGTCCTCCACCCTGGTCACCTCCTCTCACGCCCGCCTCCAGAACTTCTCACGTGCAACTCCAATCTTCTGGAATGCCCTCCCGCACCCAATCCGCCACTCCACAACACTCAAAACCTTCAAAGGTGCCCTTAAAACTCACCTATTTCAGACAAACATACAATCTGGCTTAAAGTGGACCAACACCCATGGCTGATCGGCCCGGGAATTTATAAGATTCCCGGGCCGATCAGCTCCCTCCCCGTGGGGCATCCGAAATCAAATTGCCCTGCTGTGTGAAACCCCCCAGGACGCCTACAAACCTTACCTTCTCCCCATTCCAACGGCGCATGCGCGGGCCGCAGCCGCCTCTCGCGCTTCCCTCTAGCAGGGCACACAAACGGCCGGCGCGGGCGCGCTCCCTGTTAGAAGGAAGCGCGAAACTCGGCCTCCAGCGCTCAGAACCGCTGTAGTTGTCCGTCGCTTGTCCGTCCATACCACAGCGGCTCTGAGCGCTCTGATTGGCGGGATGAGGTGATTTTTTGGGGCGTTCTGAGGGGTTTCACACAGCGGGGCAGAAGTGGACCAAAACCCAGGATAATGAAAATCCTGGGTATTAGTCCACTTTAACCTAGACCTTCAGCATGATTTAATGAAAAGCCCAAACCCTTAAAAACGATTCCCTAGCATCTTAGTTTTTAGTCACTTATTATTCTTTCCCCCACTGGGCTGCAACTCAGGACTCTAGGATATGGGCGCTGTCATCTTGAATCAGAAGCATCAAACATACTGAGGAGAGGAGAGCAGGATAAAGTACAGGGGGCGGGGTTATAACTGTGATTTGCATAGGCAGAGCAGAGCTGGGGGTCAGGGGAAGGACAGCAATCCCAGAATGCAGAGCGACACAGATGCCTGTGCCTGATGCTCCATGAGCCGCCATCTTGGATGTTTAAAGGCTCACAACATAGATGCAGGTAGGATGATTTTTAATGTGAGCAATCTGTATGTACAGGGTGTGGGAAACATAAAAGATAGGCTCTTATTCAGAGTGAAGGTCCGCTTTAAAGTGGACCAACACCCAGGATTTTGACTATCCTGGGTCTTGGTCCACTTCGGTGGGGCACCCCCGATCGGGGTGCCCCGCTGTGTGAAACCCCCCCGAACCCCCCGAACTCACCTCTCCCCGCGCCGACGGACAAGCCGCGGACAAGCGGCTCCTCCGCGGCCACCTCCCGCGCGTCCCTCTTGACGCGCGCGTGCCCGCGCCGGCCATTCACAGACGGCCGGCGCGGGCACGCGCACGTCCAGAGGGGCGCGAGGGAGGCGGTGGCGGCCGGCCGCCGCCGAAACTAAGGTAAGGAGTTCGGATGTCCCGCGGGGAGGGAGGTGATCGGCCCGGGAATCTTATAGATTCCCGGGATGATCACCGGTGGGTGTTGGTCCACTTTAACCAATCTTCTAAAGTGCACATGCCACAAAGCTCAGTACTGACTGTGATCCTTCCCCCTCATCCTTTAGACTGTAAGCACGCAAGGGCCAGGCTCTCTCTCCTATTGTATCTTCATTGTAAACTCTGTAACACCGCATTTCATTTGTGTATTAGGACTAGAAAAAAATGATTGCGAGTAAGCGGCGCGGAGACTGCGAGTACCACTCAGAGGAGTAGCTAGGCTTTCTGGCACTTGGGGCAAAGATTAGAAATGGCGCCCCCCCCACCTGTGCCTCCCTTTGGCACCCACCTGACCTGCTGCACCCGGGGCAAGTGCCCCCCCTGCTCCCCCATAGCTACACCCCTGGAACCGCTTGCCATAGATGTATGAGGGCAATGAACCATGGGGCTACTAGTCATGTGTCTAAAACAACAGTCCAGTGAACCTCTGCATTGGCTGGTTCTGCTGCTTGGAATGGATGCGGGTCGGCATGAATTACCACCCTGCATGCATTACTGGAACACAAGATAGTGAAGAATCCTTTCGGGGGGCTTTCTCTGTGCCACTGATCCATCCTTGCAGATCACCCATACCTATACATGCAGATTGTCTTCTCTGGGGCAGATTGTCTTCTCTGGGGCAGATGTGCAGATGGGATCTTCAAACAAGACAATCCAACATGTCACACGGCTAGAAATGAGCAAGACCAAGGCCCTTATTTAACAAGGGATAGCGCCAGGTAGCGAATGGTGAGCGAACGGTAATGACGCTCACTGCCACGAGAACGCCGGCTCCCCTCCGCAATCACACATTTATCAAGCCAATCCTGCTTAGCGACTGACAGAGCGCCAGATAGCGAATCATTCATCATTATTCCAGCCTCAGCCCACAGCCCAGCGAGCGACCTTGAACAGCGACAGGTATGACCTCTCGCTACCTGGCGCTCTCCAATGCATTTCAATGGAACAATCTTTAAATATTCATAATTAATTGCTATTAATGTTTTTTTTTTTTTTTTTTTTTTTTAAATGTCAAAAATTCTGTGACCACTTCTGCAATGTTAGATATTTTTTTTAAGGTTAAAAAAAATAAAAATAAAAATTTGTGCAGAATTGATATTACAGGTCTGATATTAATGTATTCATATTACAAAATGTTTTGAAAAACATGTTTTTTTTTTTTTTTAAATATGGTTGTTTGGGGGTTAAAAAACTACTTTTAACCCATCGCCACCAGCGCTCTGGGGTTTAAACAAGCATTTCACAGCGCGAGAATTTTTTGAGCATGATTTGTTAATGAATATGGTGGGAGCCGGTCGCTATGGCCATTCGCTGTCATGCGCTCCCATACAGCGCGGAACCTGTCAAACAGCGACTCCTAACCCCGTATTCAACATTACCGCACACCGACGGGGTCGCTGTCAACAGCCGAACAACGGCCAAGCACAGCGAATACTAGCGTGCGCTGTGAAAATAACGCTACTGTCGCTCATCTGTCGCTACCTGGCGCTATTAATGAATCGGCCTCCAAGATTTCCAAGTAACTACCCTGGCCCTCTAATTCTCTAAACTTGAACCTCAATGAAATGAGCACCTACTGTGACCAAACTGGTAATCAATGTGTGTGTGTATATATGTATATATATATATATATATATATATATATATATATATAGAGAGAGAGAGATATATATATATATATATATATATATATATATACAGTATATACACTATACACACACACGTATATGGACCTTGGCTGCTTGGTGTAAACTACTCATTTCTTGTCCCCCCTCCCACTTGGGTATTACCTTCATCTCACCCTCACAGATATACATGCCAGGTCAATGGTGATATCCCCACAAACGTCTGCTCTCCCACTCCCACCTAGTAATAGATACACAGTGGTTTTTGGGGTAATAAAACCCCCAGCGTGGAAACCAAATAAACAAATCATATCGACAGATCACAAAGTCCCAAAGTTCCTCTCCTGCTTGTGTCACCCCTCCCTTGGAATGTGCTCATTTGGTATCATATAGCACTGTGATACCAACACCAGCCCCTGGTAGGAGGGGTAGATAGACCTTCTGGGGCCTATACGCATGGCTGGCAAGAACTGCCAGAGAGACTCGAATCTTACCATCAGGATCGACACACACTCCCTTTTAACATCTAAGGAGGAGACCAAGGAGACGTGTGAGGACTGAGAAACAATTGATTTGATCAAACCGCAGCCCAGACAGACTCTTAAGTATTCTATTTTATCTGTATTGCTATTTATTGTATTTACCATGTTTTATAGTTACAATTCTGTTTTATCACCTTGCAACGTTTTTGTTGTTGTTTTTGTGTTATTTTTTAATAAATTCTGAAAATACAGCAGAGGGTCACTGATGCTCTGAATTAAGGATCTAAAAAGCTCACGCTAGTTGTGAAGAGCCTGGCTACATTACTTGCCTAGGACACTCGATCGCCCCCTGCCTGGAAGTGATTGTAGGCTGATTGATTTGTTCGATCTGATTGTGTTCTGTGTTTCTTATATAGAGGCGAACACTGTTTGTGTTCTGGTGGCAGCATTTTATTGCCACACGTGTTGCCAATTGAACAACTGCAGTGACACACGTGGGGTACGATTGGCCGGTTTGGTCAGATGAACGATCAAAAGGTCTGATTAACCCGTGCAATTATGACACCTACATCTTAGCCTCATGGATTCTCCCACACCCACCCTCCAATAGCTATGGGGTGGACTGCAGTCAGCACGGCTACAAATACCTGTGACCACCCACCTCCACCTTATGGAGTCACTCCAACCCGTCCCGAAATAAAAAGCTTGGCATGTGATCCTTTGCAGAATGAATACAGGTGTCTAGGCCAGGGTTTGCCAATCTTTGTTATCAAGTACCACTCAGTTCTAACTTCCCTAAGAGGATATAGGTCTGCTTTAAATATAATAGACCTGACTATTTATAGCGGCAGGGCCTCTGGCTAACTCTGGAGCAGGGGCATAACCATGGCAGTTTGTAGGCAAAATATTGCTTACTGCAGAGAGGAAAAAATGCTGCCCCCTCCTATGCCCATCCTATGGGGCTGCTGCTGTCCCAAACTGATATGTGCCATGTTGTGCCTCCGAAACAGCAACAGGCAGTGCTCCCATCCCATGATTGTGTCCAATATGGTGAAAGGAGGGGCCTGTATTAAAGTGGACCAAAACCCACAGTCCAACTTAAAGTGGACCAACACCCGGGATTTTGACTATCCTGGGTCTTGGTCCACTTCGGTGGAGCACCCCCGATCGGGGTGCCCCGCTGTGTGAAACCCCCCGAAAAACTCACCTCTCCCCGCTCCCAGTGCTGACGGACAAGCCGCGGACAAGCGGCTCCTCCGCCGCCGCCTCCCGCGTGTCCCTTTTGACGCGCGCGCGGCCGCCTAGAGGGGCGCGAGGGAGGCGGCGGCGGCCGGCCGCCGCCAAATATAAGGTAAGGGGTTTGGGGTGTTTGGGGGGGTTTCACCGAGATCGGGATGTCCCGCGGGGAGGGAGGTGATTGGCCCGGGAATCTTATAGATTCCCGGGCCGATCACCCGTGGGTGTTGGTCCACTTTAAAGATTCCAAGGCTGCTTGATAACCTCCTCCTGGGGTATCCAGAATCGGGATGCCCCACTGTGTTAAACCCTCCAGGGAGGGTCCAACAGTGCATGCGCAAGCAGCGCCCGCATCCCCACTATCCCTTTAGCATCAGGCCCACCAGCTGCATCCCCTGCCTGATGGAGGGATGGGGACAAGCTAGGAGGGACTGAGCCTGTGCAATCAGACTGTCCACCTTCTGCTGAGGAAGGAAGATCCTTGCCTGAACTGTATCCAGATTCATTCCTAGGAATGGAGTTACCAAGGAAGGGGACAGTGAGGACTTGGGGTGGTTGATCACCCATCCAAATGACTCCAGAGTGGACACCACCAGCTGAGTATCCAACTCTGCCTGATGTAGAGACTGGGAAGTGATGAGGATGTTGTCCAGATAGGGAAGCACGCGGACACCCTGACATCTGAGCAGCGACATCACTCCAGCCAGCACCTTGGTGAACACCCTGGGAGCTGAAGTGAGGCCGAAGGGCAAGGCCACATATTGGTAGTGTTGATCCATCAGAGCGAACCTGAGGAACCTTTGATGACCTGGGAACACAGGAATATGAAGGTAAGCAACTTTGATGTCCACAGAAGTCATGAAATCCCCTTGGCGCAGGGAACTGATGGCAGAGCGCAGAGTCTCCATGCGAAAGCGCCTGCCCCTGACAAACAGTCCAGGATGGGCCTGACAGAACCATCTTTTTTGGGTACTGTGAATAGGTTGGAATAAAAGCCCTTGCCATTTTCTCTTAAAGGGACCTGGCAGATGACCCCCAGCTCCAGGAGGCCTTGCACTACTTGCACTAGCTCCTGAGCTGACACAGGGTCCTGAGGAATCCGGGATCTGATGAATCTTGGAGGGGGGTCGGCAGCAAACTCCAACTTGTAGCCGGAGGACACTACCTCCTGAATCCACCGGTCTGAGACATGAAGCCTCCAGACGTGAGCGAAGTGCTGCAGCCGTCCCCCCACCTGGATGGGTGAGGGCGCCCCATCATGCCTGAGGAGGCTTGGGAGAGGATTTAGCTTTGGGACCCCAGGAGGAGCCAGGACGTCCACGTCCTCTGCCTCTACCCCAGAAATCTCCCCGGGCCCCAGGGAAAGAGACCCCCCTTCCCTGTCTTGCACCACGGAAAGAGGAGGAGAAGGAACCCTGACCCCGAAAGGGCCGAGATTGCCGCCTGCGCTGGGGTAACCTGCCTCCCTTAGTAAAAAGGTCCAGGCGGTCCCCAAACAGGCGCAGTCCTTTAAAGGGAAACTCAGTGAGGGCCTTCTTGGCAGTGCTGTCAGCAGCCCACTGGCGCAGCCAAACCGAGCGGCGTATAGCCACCACGAGGGCAGAAGTTCTGGCACACATTCTGATGGTGTCATCCAATGCTGATAGGACAAAGTTTACAAAAACATCACAACTGGAGAGTGCATTAAACACCTCACTGTAAGGAAGTTACCTGCGGGCCGTTCCCACGGCGTTGCTCCGGGCTTCCGGCGGCCACGTGGGGCGGCTGCCTCCCTCCCGTCCGGCCGTGCTGGGGCTCCGGCTTCCACCTCCTCTCCTGAGGCGGCGGCTGGGGCTTCTGGCGGCGCCGCTGCTTCGGCCGGCGCGTCCTCCCCCTCCTCCTCCTCGGGGGGCGCGCCTGGCAGGGTCTTCCGTGCTCGCGCGCGAGCACGTGTCAGTTATGTCCCCCAGCGGCACTGCTCCTAGCGCATTCGCAGGGGGCAGGTTTGATTGGACCTATCGGTCCAGGAGGGGGGTCCTGTGGGGATTAGGAACCCAGGGACTGGACAGCCTAGCTGGTCAGGGCGGTCCAGTCCCTGGGGGGCTCCTATCAGGAGCAGGTTCATATGTTGCACCAATCACCAGTGTTGCACCAATCACACACACACCCCTTCCCCCCTGCCTATCGGCCAGTTCCCCTTTAAAAGTGTCCTTGCCCTGACCATCAGTGCCCGTTATAGCCATTATTAGCTTGGGTGTGCTGTTGGATTTGCGTTTAGTGTGTTTTGATCCGGCTCCGTCTTTGACCATTCCTGCCCGCTGCCCGCACCGACCATCTGCCTGTCTGACCTCTTCTCTGCCTTACCCCTTTGATACCGCGCTTTGGTGACCACCCGGCTTTTGACCCCTGCCTGTCTTGACCATTCTCCGTCTAACCCCTTGGATACCGTGCCCTGTGACCACCCGGCTTTGACCCCTGCTCGTCTCGACCATTCTTGCCTAACTTGCTGGACTCAACGTTTCGGACTCAGCCCGCTTGAACTTCTGTTTTGGGATACCCTGCCGTTCACCATAAGCCAGCAATCTTTGCGCCAGTAAGTCCTGGGGGCAACCTAGTCTGGAGAGGCATAACCCGTGTCTCCAGCAAGCGGGGGCTTGTCTATAGGCACAAGAGGCGGTGGAGATTGGGGATTGCTTGGCTTATGAAAGAAGGGTGTCCAGCGATCCCTGACACTCACAAGGCAAATCATCAGGGGCACTATCAAGCATATTTCTGATAAGGGTTCTAGTGGCCACAGCAGTAATGGCAGAGGCACAGACCGGGCTCAGCGCCGTCCCCGCACATGCAAAGGCGTGGGATGCCAGCTGATCAATGCGCCGGTCTTCAGCATCCCGCAGGGTAGTAGAATCAGGGGAATGCATGACAGAGGTGTTAGATAGCCCTAGGATCGGGACATCCACCTCGGGGGGGAATGACCAACATTTAACCACCTCAGCAGGAAAGGGATACTTCCTATCCCAACTCTTTGGAACCCCGGGAAGTTTACTGGGGCGCTCCCATTCCTTGAGCACAAGGTTATGGAAATGTGCCTGCTCTGGAAATTCCAAACGTGATTTTGTTGTATGGAAAAGCTCCCCTCTTTGCCTGGGAGCCTCAACAGGGAGAGAGATAGACAGAACCTCAAAAATCTGGGTCAATAATCTGTCAGTGTCATCCAGGGCCCAGGGGTCAGAGCCAGAATCGTCATGACCCCTTGGTCTCTCATCAGATGAGCCTGAATCAGAAAAGAGCTCCCCTTCATCAGACGGGGTATAGCCACAAAGATTCCAAAACTCCTCAGTTCCCATAGGGAAAACAGTAACATTAGGCGTCAAGTGCAGCTTCTTAGCAGGGGCCTTACGCGCTAAAGACCTCGCAATAATCTGTTCAGCAGTAGGCAGTCTAGAAGACACATCAGGCTGAGAATCCCCACTAGTATGCAACTCAGTAGGAGTGAGATTTAAGCTTGGGGGAGTAGGTGAAGTGAAACGAGGTGCAGCCACTGGCAGGCCAGATTGCAGTGCAAGCACCTGCTCAGCACAGGGTACACAGACCCGCGCCTTGTCAGCGTCAGCATGAGGCTGCCCACACGCTACACACAGCCGGCCTTGTCCCAAAGGGACCCTGGTAACATTATCCTGGGATGCCTCCATATGGTGATTATAGCGGCGCTATACGCCGATAGGGAATAACGCTATATAGCAACTCCGGATGCCCCAATAACCCGCTAGGGAAGTGGGAGTATTATTTTTACAAGGCCTACAAGTTATATACTAATACAGGGCCGGGAGAAGCCAAAGGGTTCGCCCCGCCTGAAAAACATAAGCAGACAAGACCTGTAAGCACACAGTAACAAAAGTGAAAGATATAAAGCCGCCCGCGAGGGCACTTACGGACCGCGGTAGGTAGGGGTCCGTCGCGCATGGGCCAAAAGCATGGATAAAGATGGCGTCGGTATACCTCGAGGGGCAGGCCGATATCAGCGATGACGCGGAGTGCGCCAAAGACGGGCCCCGCCCCCCCAAAGTGCGCGAAGCCAGAACGGCAAGCAGCCCGAGGTAATGCCGCCGCCAAGCGCGGAACCAAGTCAGCGCACGGCGGCGGCAAATTTAAAAAGACAAGTCAGCGCAGCGGCTGACACAAGACTAAATAGCATGTGAAAGAGAGTGTAAAGCACAGAATGCATAACATACATATCTACACACCCCCCCCCCTCTTTTCCCCCGAAGACTACAAGGAGGATGAGGGAGGACGGCGGCCACTTAAACAGGGCCCACCGATAAGCAGGGGCAAGGGGGCACTAGTGCAGGGGGGGCATCCCATAGAGGCTCACCATAAGCCTGAACCTCCTACCCTTTGGTGGGGGATTGCGGTGGAGCAGCGCTCCTAAGCACCTAACAGCGGTGCTGCCTACCTTCACCCGACCAGCGCAGCCAAGGCTGGGAGGCATATTACTAGTGGAACGGGTTGGAATAGTCCTACAGGGCCGCAGGTTAATAACCCCGCTCACCTGCGAGTAGAGAGACAATTTCTCGTCCTTCGCAGCCAGACTGCAGAGAAATGCTGTGGATTTGTGGGAGGTCCCCGGGTATTTGAGGGGCCGGGAGGAGCCTATTTTCGATGACTCTGCAGTCCAGCGCCATCTGGCGGAGTATAACCCGATTGTAAGTATTAGATTTGGAGCAGGACGTACTGTATACTAAGAATAAGCAATGTAATAGGAGGTGGTGAAAAGAGAGGGGATCGAGAGAATGTGGAAAAAGGAAGAATGAAGGTAGACAAGAAATAAGGGGAAATGTGGAAAAGAGAACAAGAGAAGCAATGTAATACGAGGGGGTGAAAAGAGAGGGGATGGAGGGAATGTGGGAAAAAAAGAAAGTAGGCAGGAAAAAAGGATGAAACACAAATTGAGAGAAAGAGAGAGAAGTAGACTGAGTGACAAGGGAAAGATGGAGAGAATGTGAGAAAAAGAGAGAATGAAATCGAGATGGGAGGAATGTAGAAAAACAAGAGTGCAGGAGAAAGAGTTGAGTAGAGTTAGAAGAAGAGAGAAACGTTTAGGAATGCAGAGAAAGAAAGGAAGAGAAAGAGACAGAAAGAGAAAAAAGAAAGAAAAAAGATGGCAAGAGACAGATGGAGAGAATGTGACAAGGAAGGATATGGAAAGAGGAAGAGGAGTTCCATTGCTAGCGCCAGCTGCTCTGTTGCGCCACATGACCACCAATGATGACGTTCACTGAGAGGATGTGCACAGGCACAAGGAAGGGGCGAGTAGTTTTGCCCAAGCTTTTTCTTGATGTTTGTGTGGCAGGGCATCCCAAACCAGAATGCCTCAGAAATGCAGACAGTCTGCTTTAAAGTGGACCAACACCCTGAGGTGATCAGCCCGGGAATCCCCCAAAACCCCCGAAAAACCTTACCTCTCCAGCCGCTGCTTCCGCCGCCGCCTCACTCGCGCTCCTCTAGACGTGCGCGCGCCCGCGCCGGCCGTCTCTGAATGGCAGGCGCGGGCGCGCACACGTCAAAAGTGACGCGCGGGAGGCGCCGACGGGCAAGCTGCTTGTACGTCGCTGTCAATCAGCTTGTCCGTTGGCGCCGATTGGACGGCGCAGCCACGTGGGAGCGGGGAGAGGTGAGTTTTGGGAGCTTTCTGGGGGGTTTCACACAGCGGGGCACCCCCGATCGGGGTGCCCCGGGGAAGTGGACCAATACCCAGGATAGTCAAAATCCTGGGTGTTGGTCCACTTTAAAGTGGACCAACACCCACCCCTGATCGCCGATCAGCTTCCTCCCCGCGGGGCATCCGAAATCGCCAGAAAGCCCCTAAAATCTTACCTTTTAGGCGACGGATAAGCCTGTGAAACCCCCCAGAAAGCCCCTAAAATCTTACCTTTTAGGCGACGGACAAGCGACGGATAAGCCGCCGCCTCCCGCGCGTCCCTCTAGCAGGGTGCGCTCCCGCCCCGGCCGTTTGTGAATGGCCGGCGCACGCCCTGTAAGAGGGACGCGCAAGAGGCAGCGGCTTATCCGTCGCTTGTCCGTCGCCTAAAAGGTAAGATTTTAGGGGCTTTCTGGGGGGTTTCACACAGTGGGGTGCCCCGCGGAAGTGGACCAAAACCCAGGATAGTCAAAATCCTGGGTGTTGGTCCACTTTAAAAATGAAAGTGTTCTACTGTGACTAGGGGCGAACTGGTCATAGGGAGACCTGGGCCAGCCGTGATAGCCCCAGCATCATGGCTTGGGGCCGGCCAGGGCCTGGTAAAATCCAGGGCTGATTTTTGGCCCCAGTCCTCCACGGATTGTGACCCCCCTTCTATCTAATACGCACAGAGGGGGTTAAAGTAGACCAAAACCCACCCTGTAGTCTATGTCAGGGGTCCTCAACCCTGTCCTCAAGGCCCACCAACAGGCCAGGTTTTGCAGATCTCCACAAAGATGCACAGGTGGAGTAATTAGTGCAGCTGCAGAGCAATAGAGCTGGCTATTTGGAGATCCATAAAACATGACATGTTGGTGGGCCTTGAGGACAGGGTTGAGGACCACTGGTCTATGAGAATCCAGGGCAGGCATACTCGCTCCCCCGGGGCATCCAGATTCGGGATCCAACGGAGCATGCTTGAGCAGTGCCATATCCCCAACATTCCTTTAGCAGGGTGCGTACCCACGCCGGGCATTTGTGAATGGCGACCGCCAGTCTGCTCGGATCCGCTTGCATTAGGCGAGCTCTAGGACAAAAGGGCAGGAGCAGATCTGAGCGCGCTGACTGGGCGAGAGGCCGCACCTTCACCACAGGAGGAAGGGTGAGCGAGATAGGGCGACCTGGAAGGTTTGTACACAGTGGGGTATCTCTGATCGGGGCTGCCCGATTGGCAAAGACCAAAACCCAGTCAAAACCCTGGGGTTAGGTCCACTTTAACAACTAATCCAAGGTTTCACACACACAGGAGCATCCAAATTTAGTGAGTGAGTGTTTTTGGTCTGCTTTAGGTAGATATCTCCTGCAGAAGACACATCACAGCTTACCCATAAGCACCACGCTGCACACGTGAGGCGCACGTTATTTATTAATCATTATAAATGACAGTACATGACATTTAGCATTGCTATCCATACCTTCATAACAAGGCTTTACCGCCCGTGTGACTGAAAAGAGGCAACAAATATATTAAGATTAATTAAAACAATAGAGAGCACTAGTAAAATAAGCCAATTAAAATTTGTAGACATACAATAAATTGTCAGCAATTAAAAGCCGTGTAGATTAAACCAATCAGCTTTCAGATTCAAACATAAAGTTCCCATAAACAGGAACCTGTATCACATAACATTAGAATTCCATCCGTTCGAGACGTTCTTTGGCGTGGGTCTGGTGGCACTTTAAAAGCGACTCTGTAGGCAAAGTGCATAAACTGTCATTCAGCAGCTCATCTCATCACGCCATTCCTGTAGAAACAAGGCAAAGAGTAGTGGCACACACCCGGAATTCCTTAGCCATAGACCACCAATCATAGGACTAATCTTGTGGTCTAAAGCTCTGCATCATCAGACTGTGGACACTGGGAGAGAGGGAGAACAGCCAGGGTGATGGGAATTCCTGTCTTACAGACCCCGCCCCTTAATGCTAATTATTATGCGGCATCACAGAGCCAAGGGCCACGTCCAAATATTTCAAAAGCTAATTTGGTGAAACTGTATACCTTGATATCTCCATTTCTTTAATTTAAAAATGGAAAACAGTTTAGGACAGCACCAAACATAGCCTGATACAATGGTCTAACAATTGCCTTTTGTATCCCTTTAAGGAGAGCACACTCTCTTCCTCACCCTTAAAGGGGACCCCCAAGAAACCTAGCGAATACACTTGCAGTAGGTGTATGTATGTGCGGTGCAGAAACTTGGTGAGAGGTAGAGAAGATTTATGGCCTTAGCAGACGTTCATTCATATTTGATTGTTAATTAACTGTGCTCGAACAGCGACCTTTAGAAGTGTGTATTTTATGCCATACAAGATGACCACTAGGTGGCAGCAGAGGGTAAGGAATATTATATTACATTACATACCACAGAAATGTGAAGCAAGACCTAAACCGCACCAATAGTCAGAATAGATGTCAAGTCAGTATCTGTTTTATATGCATATATGGCCATTGTATACTTGCGCACACATAGGAATTCTCCCCACAATTAACCCATCCTTGCAGCAAGAAACATAAGCAGTAAGTGTTTATGTGTTATACCCCAAGCCACTAGGGCAGCGATACTCAATTGGCGGACTGGGGTTCAAATGCGGACCTTGACGCCAGATTCGCGGACCCCGCCCTGACAGCCCTGCACTCAGTTGCTTCTGTGGTGCCAGAGCTGCCCCCTTGATCGGTGATTTAGTGCTTAGTCTCCCTGCCAGTGTCATGGCTGCCTGGCACCTAGCATTGCAATATAAAGTACTGCACGGATGGGAAGTGGCATTGCAAGGTACACAATAACTTAGGCCCTTATTTAACAAGGGATAGCGCCAGGTAGCGACTGGTGAGCGAACGGTAATGACGGTCACCGCCACGAGAACGCCGGCTCCCCACCACAATCACACATTTATCAAGCCAATCCTGCTTAGCGACTGAGATAGCGCCAGATAGCGACTCATTCATCATTATTCCAGCCTCACCCCACAACGCCAGCGAGCGTTCTTGAACAGCGACAGGTATGACCTCTCGCTACCTGGCGCTCTCCAATGCATTTCAGTGGAACAATCTTTAAATATTCATAATTAATTGTTAATAATTTTTTTTTTTTAATGTGAACATTTCTGTTACCACTTCTGCAATGTTAGATATTTTTTTTTTAAGGTAAGAAAAAAATAAAAAAAAAATTTGTGCAGAATTGATATTACAGGTCTGATATTAATGTATTCATATTCCAAAATGTTTTTATAAACTTGTTTTTTTTTTGTTTCCCAAAATATGGTTGTTTGGGGGTTAAAAAACTACTTTTAACCCATCGCCGCCAGCGCTCTGGGGTTTAAACATGCATTTCATAGCGCGAGAATTTTTGGAACGTGATTTGTTAATGAATATGGTGGGAGCCGGTCGCTATGGCCATTCGCTATCATGCGCTCCCATACAGCGCGGAACCTGTCAAATAGCGACTCGTCACCTTGTATTCAACATTACTGCACACCGACTGAGTCGCTATCAACAACCGAACAACGACCAAGCACAGCGACTACTAGCGGGCGCTGTGAAAATACCGCTACAGTCGCTCAACTGTCGCTACCTGGCGCTATTAATAAATCAGCCTCCCAGTTTCTCAGTCTCTTTTCCCCATCCATTCCTATCCCTTTGTCCATCCAATCCGCGGCCTCCCAGCTTTGCCTGCAGGTTCTGTGGGGCCCATTAGGATTTGTTGAGTGGGGTGGGCCTGCGACAGCCCTTCGCCCAGACCTTCATCTCTCACCGGATGCCTTTAAATGGACCTTTACAAGAAGCGGTTAAGTGCCCCTGCTCTAGGGTATATTGAAAATTTGTTGCACTTATACAAGCAGAAATGATGCTCTGATGAGGTCATGACAGGTAACGAAATGCGCGCCAGCACAAAATCAATGATGTTTGCAAGCCAGAAGAGATGTTTCGTATTTTCTACTTTGTATTTTATATTATTAAAAAAATAACATGGTTAGTACATACTAGCGATATTTTAAAAAAATATATATCCCTTGTGGGGTTTATACACTGGCGGCAGTTTTTCACTTCCCTAAGGATATCTGGAAAAGATGAAGGTGGGTGACTGCTGGTGAAGGGGATTAGTTAGCAGCTCAAGGAGCTTCTGAGAAAAGGTTCCGACCACATTAAAGTCCCTGTTCAGGAACACACTAAATTTCCTGATAACATTTTTGATTATAGGTAAATACCTTATATAGTCTAAGTAAAGCCGCTTCCTATGCTCCAATTTACGGTCCGTGGCTGATCTGCGAAAGGCAAATCATGGTGCAGCTTCATGAGTCATGTGAGCACTGCTGTGGTCAGAGACAGCAGTGGGACCACTGTGGCTTGCCAGGCTCACCCATACAGAGCACCAAGGGACAGCACTTTTTTGTGTGGTCCTGGAGAAATAAAATTGAAAAGAAGGGCAAATTTTGGAGCCCTGCTACAGCCTCTACACTGCGCTGCAGGAAACGGAGGAGAGGCACATTGGACAGGTATCAGATGAGCTGCGTGCTGACTTATTATTGCAGTTGGGGGTTGCATTCCCTTTAAAGCAGGGGTGGCGTGGGCCACTTAAAGTGGACCAAAACCCACACTGATCGTCCCTCCTCCCAGGGCAGCCAAAATCTTGATTTCTCGCTGTGTGAAACCCCTGAGGTCGCCCCATACACTTACCTTTTTTCCTGGTCCAACAGCGAATCCGAGAGCCACGGCCACATCCCCGCTATCCCTCGTGAATGGCCGGCGTGGGCACGCTCTCTGTTAGAGGGTAGCGGGGGATGCGGCCGCCAGCGTTGATTGGATGAGCAGCTGCACATGCCCCGTAGGACCGGGAAGAGGCGAGTTGGCATTCGGAGCTGCATAATGAAGATTTTCTACAACAATCAGGGCACCCCGCCTCCCCAAACGCCACTCGTATGTCCTCAGTCCTCACATTCTAGGAATACACATGCTGATCACCTCACTAAATATATGGGTCTATTATTTATAGCCCTCCCGATCGGGCTGCCCCAGGGAGTATGCCTGCCCTGGAGTCTCAGACTCCAAGGTGGGTTTTGGCCCTCTTTAAAGGGGACCAAAACCCCCCAAAACAACTCGATCTATTTTGCAAGGACCAAAACCCAGGATAGTCAAAATCCTGGGTTTGGGTCCACTTTAAGTACCTCTACATGTCAGTTCCATCTACCCCTCCCACTTTCACCACAGGTCAAGGGCCACATCACATGGCTTGGAGGACCACATGTGGCCCCTGGGCCACAGGCTGAACAGGTGTGCTTTAAAATAACATGATTAGTAACCACAATAGCCGTGCTGACAGGTTGGGGGAGGGGTGGGGGGACCTTTATTGGGCTTTTTTTTCAGTTCCTTAAAGTGGACCAACACCCAGGGGGGATCCCTCCCCGCGGGGCATCCGAAATCGGGATGTCCTGTGGGGTGAAACCCCCTAGGAAGCCCACAATCCTACCTTTTCCACGTTCCAGCGGCGCATGCGCGTCCGCCGCCGCGGCCTCCCGCGCGTCCCTCTAGCAGGGACCTGTAAGAGGGATGCGCGGGAGGCGGCGGCGGACGCGCATGCGCCACTGGAACGTGGAAAAGGCGGGGATTGGCTGCAGCGGTCACGTGGGAGCGGGGAGAGTTTTCGGGGCTTTCTGGGGGGTTTCACACAGGGAGGCACCCCCGATTGGGGTGCCCCACCAAAGTGGACCAAAATCCAGGATAGTTAAAATCCTGGGTGTTGGTCCACTTTAAGAACATCCTGAAAAGATGGCCGTGGGGGGGGAGACTGCTGGTGAACAGGGTTGGTTAGCAGGAGATTCACAGATATAAGTTCCCACCAGATTGAGACCTAATCCTCAGTGATGTGGCTCCATGTTCAGCGCTGGGCTTCTTGGCTCAGGTGGAAGCCCAGCCAGTGAGCACTTTTTATAATATACTTGTACCTGTTCATACCAACATGTCGGGGAATCTCCAGCATAAAAGCAAGGGCTATGGCCAGGAACCTTTGTGCGGAGCTGTTTACAGAAAGTAGCTATTGGAGCGTTTTTACCAATTACACACCGCTTTCACACTGCAGCATTTATCCAAAGCAATATATTAATTGTTACACATTTAAAGCAGACTTAAATGGACCGTCCATGCAAGAGGTTAAAGCGGACCAAAGCCCATTCCCTCATTAAAGGGTGTGAGTGCTGGTCCGTCAGCATAAGGACAGTCTGAGGGTGGGGGCATCCAGGAAGCCAGAAAATACTCACCTGTCCTGGATTCAACGGAGCATGCTCAGGCTCTCATCCAATGAGAGCCACCTGATCATTTCATTGGATGAGAGCCCGTGCATGCTAGGTCATTAGGCAGTCGACTTTCACTTACTACAATGAGGAGTGCGCACTCCCGCCCCAGCCTTTCTGAATGGAAACCAGGAGAGCGGCCTGCAGAATGAAGTAGTCATTTCAGATGGCTCTCATTGGACAATAGGCCTGCGCATACAGCTTTCGAGCAGGAAAATGTAAGTTTCTATGGGCACCTGGGGGGATCTCACACAGCGGAGCATCTCGATTCGGGATGCCCCAGGAAAAAGCCAGCGGCCAGCCCAGGAATCTTTTAAATTCTAGGCCGACCGCTGCTCTGCTTTGAGAGGGTCTGTCACACACTCACATTTTGTCCTGCATAGTGGTTCTGTTCTGGCCCAGTAGTATAAAACCAGGTACCGAGTGCCATAGCACGACCTCCGAGATGAACACGCGACCCCCTCCCCTGATCGCAGACACTGCCTACTCTGCATTAAAATAAATAACATAGGCATGCCAAAGTCACTGTGGCCTTCGCAAAATGCAGTTGTTTGACATGGAGGTTGTTGGTGGGCAGACATGGAAATGGTGAGACTTGACCCTGTAAGATTTATAGCACCTGACTGGGGGGGGTGTAAAAGGAGAGTATGTGATTTTTGTGTTTTGCACCTTTAATGTCCCAGTACAGGCTTATAAAAAAAAAAAACATTTCCAGGCCCAATTTCACAGTCTTGTGGGTTTTAGCCCGATTGGCTCCAGTGCCAGTGCATGCATTTAGTTTTAGGGTATGACAGCTTCAGAAACAGACTACAAGGGCATTTAAGAACATACAAAGAAAAAGGGGGGGCTGCTAAATATTCAACATAAATAAATAAAAATGTACATGAGAACAATCAGTATCAGTGCCACTGTAGCAGGGCTGTGGAGTCGGGAGGAAATTTTGGGTACCTGGAGCCGGAGTCGGCAAACAATGCACCGACTCCGACTAAATTTTGATTTAGCAAGTTTAAACGTCCCAATTCACAAAAAGTTATAATTAATGACTTCTCTATTGTAAGAATAAAGACCAATGCATGCAGTGCCTCACGAACCGCAAAACGAACACGTTAAAGTGGACCAACACCCAGGATTTTGACTATTCTGGGTTTTGGTCCACTTCGGTGGCCGCTGTGTGAAACCCCCCAGAAAAACTCACCTCTCCTCGCCCCCACGTGACTGCTGCTGCCAATCCCCGCCGCGGGACAAGTGGGAGGCAGCGACGGACAAGAGAGCGCGCCCGCCGCCGCACTCTTACAAACTCCGTTTGTGGATGGCCGGCGCGGGTCCTGCTAGAAGGACGCGCGGGATGCGGTGGCGGGCACCGCTGGAGCGTGGATAAGGTAGGTATTTAGGGGTTTCTGGGGGGTTTCACACAGCGGGGCATCCCCGATTGGGGTGCCCCGCAGTCAGGGGTCTGATCGGTCCGGGAATCTTATAGATTCCCGGGCTGATCATGGGAGGGTGTTGGTCCACTTTAAGTGACCGTGAAGAAGCGTGCTTTTCATGTGCTTCATGTTATGGCACGCAACGCACAATTAGAAGCAGCAATACTTATACTTTGCATAGTGTTGTGTTCTGCTGTTACAGGGAACCCATGGGTAACCTAGCCTCTCACTGATAAGGGATTAAGTAAATATGTTTTTTGCCGGACTAGAGACACTTGTATAAGTGAAGGGAATGGAGGATCAATAGTTCAAGACTGAAGCTGTACCATTGGATAAACTGCTGTCATTCAGCAAAAGGCTCTAAAAACTTGTAAACTTCGATTGTTAGCTTAAACTTTAAACATGACTATGGGATTCTACTAGGGAAATCCTGTTTTATAATAAAGGCCCCTTTCTGGATCCTCCCACTGCCCTATCTTCAGCAGAAGATCAGCACACAGAAAGGAGAAGGCAGCTTCTGCCCAACTACCTCTCTCTGCTAGAAGTAATGACATGTATGTTGCCTTTCTTTCCTTCAAGGAATGTATAAAATACATTCACATATTAATACAGAGGAGTCGGAACATTTATCTACCGACTCCACAGCCCTGCACTGTAGTGCTGTATAAAGTAGCAAAGTGGAGGTGCATACGTGTGGCCCATACGCTACTGGCTCACTGCTTTTACCATATACTATCTGGACAAATCTTAAATAAATCAAAGCTTCAGTGGTACATGTTCTATGTGTGGTTGGCAAGTACCTATCAGGTTGTACATAGCCATAGTTTTATTCAAGCCCAATTGACTCCATAAATACAAAACTAAAAGATGATTATATATATGGTTTATGCAAAATTCTGGCCATTATGTGCACTTTGCTTATTTGTGAGATTTTAGCATGGACCCATACCTCCTCAAAGGGAAACTCTAGGGAAAATGAATTCTAAAAACATGGAATGTTTTTTTTAAGACGCTACTGTGGCGAGCTTGACTGGCTGCCTAAAATAATGCACATACCCATAAGAGGTCTATAGACGAGGTCTCCTTTCAAGCTCTATCAGTTCAGTTGATCTGAACTGAAACCTCAGTTTCTAACTCTTTACTTTAGGAGACACATTATCAGACTGTTTGCTGGCCTGTTATGAATTGGTTTGAGCAGCTGCCACCTTTCTTTTTAGTATTAGATATTTCGCCCCCCATGTGCCGCTCTGGAGGTATAGGACAACCTCATGTAAGCTCCTCCCTATTTATCCACGGCACTGTATGTCCCAAAGAGGGGCACTAGAGTTAGGAAAGCACCTGCAGAGGCACCTTGGCATTTGGTGGTACACTTCTGTGGAAGTGAGCAAACCAAGACCTATTTTTATCTAGATTATAGGATTAGTTACTAATTAATAGGGTTGAGTGTGGCTCCTTTGCCTAGTCGCCCAATCGGACGCGAATGGCCCATTTCCAAACGATAAATTGCGATCAGACATTGGAACATCTATGGAAATGCCCGCTGCAATCAAGCGATCAATGAGAATTTGATGGCAAAGCATCTTATCATTTTGACTGACATACAATTTAGACTTAGAGAGCACAGCATTAGGAACTGGTATAAAAAAAACAATTAGAAGACAAATCATTTGCGCCTGCAAGTCATCCACTCGCACACAAGTTGTACGCTTGTTCATCTGGCCGTGGATATAGGCCATTAGTAACAGCCGGGCCGTCAGTCTCCCCACAGCTGCTACTGAACCGAGGGAAATGGGTGGCCAACACCAGTTTCTTTAGTTTTAATATGCCAAATGCATCTCGGCTGCAGAGGGGAGTGCAATTAGACTGCTGTTTTAAACCGGACCCTCACCCTGAATAAGTCTATCTTGTTTGTTTCCCCCACCCTGTACATACAGATTGCTCACATTAAAAATCATCCCACCTGCATCTACTGCGTTTTCTGAGCCTTAAAACATCCAAGTTGGTGGCCCATGGAGTCTCAGACTGCCTGCAACAGGAAGTGTCTTCTGACTGTGCCGCTCTGCATTCTGGGATTGCTGTCCTGTCCCTGACCCCAGCTCTGCTCTGTCTGTGCAATGTACAGCTATAACCCGCCCCCTGTACTTTATCTCGCTCTCCTCTCCTCAGTATGTGATGCATCTGAGGCAAGATGGCGGCACCCATATCCTAAAGTCCTGAACAGTATTGCAGCCCAGTGGGGGAAAGAATAAGAAGGAAACACCTAAAAACATAAAATATATTAATTTTAGATGCTGGGGAATTTTTGAGGGGTTTGGTCCAGTTTAAAAGTACTTGGATATTGTTATGCACAGTCAGTTTATACCGCTACCACATTGAAGTACTAAAGCAAGTCTAAAATACAAAAAAAAAAAAAATAATAATTTTTAAAGTGGACAAACACCCAGGATTTTGACTATCCTGGGTGTTGGTCCACTTAGGTGGGGCACCCCGATCGGGGGTGCCCCGCTGTCTGAAACCCCCCCGATCGCCGCAAAAACTCACCTCTCCCCGCTCCCACGTGACCTCGTCCGGCCAATGACAGCGCTCAGAGCAGCTCTGGTATGCGCGTCCAAAGCCGCTTGGACGCGCATACCAGAGCACTGTCATTGGCTGCGTCTCTCGCTTCCCTCTAACAGAGAGCGCACCTGCACCGGCCATTCACAAAACGGCCGGCGCGGGAGCGCGCCCTGCTAGAGGGAAGCGAGAGACGCGGTCGCGTCTCGCGCATGCGCCGTTGGATCGCCGGTAAGGTGAGGATTGTGGGCCTCCTGGGGGGTTCCTCCCCGCGGGACATCCCGATTTCTGATGCCCCGCGGGGAGGGATCTGATCGGTCCGGGAATCTTATAGATTTCCGGGCCGATCCCCCCTGGGTGTTGGTCCACTTCACCTAAAAACTTCAAGCTTGCATTAAACTCCATCCACCTGAACATCCCAATGTGGGGGCTGTCTGCTAAATACAGCAGTACAGAGAGCCTATCCGTTTTCTTGCGGAGCTCTATCCAAAGCAGGCGCTGGGGATGGCTGTGCCCTATAACGGTGGAGGAGCGACTGATGCACTTCTGCAGCCATTTCCTGCATCCCACGCTGGAAAGGTAAAAAGGAAAAGCGTCTATTTGATGGCAGGGACATAGAGTGGGGAGGATCAGAGGGCTGATAGGATGGAGGTCCGCTTTAAATACTGCTTGTATAATTACCTAAAGTATATCATCTTATGTCACACAAGCCCTTGGTCCTTGGCAAGCGTGTATTCGCTATTCTCACACTTTTTTTAAGAGAGAAAATTGCCACTTTCATTATCTACCTTGGGGCCGATTCAGAGCCAGGTGAAAATTTACAATGAAAAGTCAGTGAAACACAATGAAAAGGCAATGGCAATTTTCCCTCCTAAAAAGGAATGAGAATTCTCACCTGGCTCTGAATTGACCCCGATAAAGATAGGGATACAAACACATTTTGTGCGCAAACTGGACAAATCCTTTCATTCCACCACACGCACTTTGTAAATCATGGAATTGGCAATTTTGACATTTCATGCTTGTAAACATTTGGTGTGAAGTGCTTGGTCACGTGATGAAGCCGCAGGTTTAACGGTGTATTGATCTGATGGAGGTCTTCAGGAGATCTCGGCAAACTGACTGTACACTGGATTCTGCCCAAAGATTTCCAGCGACCTTCAAAATGAAACACATAGCAAAGGGTTAATAAACCGTATATGCCCCTACACCTGACTGAAATACATAAACTAAATCACACACACAGGGGACCCATAGGAGGTATTGATACAATAATAAACATGAATGTTTATTGAATAAATATATTCACTGTACAAAATAAAAATCGTTTCCGCCAACTTATTGTCGCATGAAGGTGGTCCATAAAGTGCACCAAAACCCACCGCAATCGGCCCGGGAATCTATAAGATTTCCGAGCCGATCGATTCCAGTCCCCCGGATCATCCAAAATTGGGATGCCCCGCTGTGTGAAACCCCCCAGGTCGCCCCATACATTTAGCTTGTTTCCCGTTCCAACGGCGCATGCACAAGCCGTGGCCTATCCCTCTAGCAGGGCACGTGCCCGCGCCAGGCATTTGTGAAGGAAGGGAAGCGGGGGATGCGGCCACCAGCATGCTCCGAGCGAGCCGATTGGACGCAGTGCATGCGCCAGAGGACCGTGAAGAGGCGAGTTGGGCTCGGCGTTCTGGGGGGTTTTACGCAGGTTTTATCGAGGTGCCCCGAGGGAAAGGACTGAGAGTCAAAATCCTGGGTCCACTTTAAAGCATAACAAAAGCCTGGTGTGTCGCTGGCTTTTCCCGCTGTGTTGCAGCAAAACCTTTGGGATGCCCCACTATGCCCTACAATTTGGGATGCCCTACTATGTGAGCTCCCCCAGATTGCCCGCAATCACCTTTCCACCAATCCCTCACCACAATTGTGGGCCCCATCCCTGCAGCTGTGTGGCCTCCCGTGCCCAGCTATTCATTCAGTCGCACTCCTCAGGGAAACCGGGGATGCTTCTGTCTACTTGGGGTGCTCCAGTCACCGGGATAGTCAAAATCCTGATAATTGGTCCACTTTAAAGGGCCAATCCAGCCAGATTGGCCATTTTAAAATCCCCTTTATAAAATCCCCTTTATATTAAAAATAAGAAACACTTATCTGGCCTACAATCCAGCGCCGTGCTGCTGAATAAACGAAGGGCATCATGCTTGCGGGCAGGACCCGGGAATTTCAAGATAGCGCTGAAGAGCGCCAGTTTTCAAAGCAGCTGCTGACCAGGAAGGGAGCACAAACCAAAAGGTATTTACAGCTCCTTCACACGCTATCAGTGTGAAGGATCAGATATTGCTGTATAAAAAGTGCATATTTTTTTTTATGGTGGGTTGGGGTGTGGGACCGTTTTAAAGTGAACCAAAACCCAGGATTTTGACTATCCTGGGTTTTGGTCCTTTCCCCCGGGACACCTCGAGCAGGTGTCTCGCTGTGTGAAACCCCCCAGATCGCCGAGCACAACTCCCCTCTTCCCGGTCCTACGGCGCATGCGCAGCCGCTCGTCCAATCAGCATGCTCGGGGCCACTGACTCCACGCCGTCTAAGCCAGCGGCCCCTAGCGCGCTGGCGGCCGCATCCCCTGCTTCCCTCTAACAGGGAGCATGCCTGCAATTCACAAATGTCTTGCGCTGGGACGCGCCCTGCTAGAGGAATAGGGGGGATGCGGCCACGGCTCGCGCATGCGCCGTTGGACCGGAAAGCAAGGTAAGTGTACGGGGCGGCCTGGGGGGTTTCACACAGTGGGGCATTGATTGCGCCGGGTGGAAGGAATCGATCAGCTCGGGAATCCTATAGATTCCCAGGCCAATCGCGCTGGGTTTTGGTCCACTTTAAGCATTCACAGCTTCAGTATCTGAGGAGAATCATGGTGATCAAGTGAGCAGATTTTTTAAAGTGGACCCAACACCCAGGGGTGATCGGCCCGGAAATCTATAAGATTCCCGGGCCGATCACCTCCCACCCCGCGGGACATCCGAGATCGGGATGTCCCGCGGGGTGAAACCCCCCAGAAACCCCAAAAAGATCTTACCTGATCCGCCGCCGCTGCCTCCCGCGCGCCTGCACCGGCCCTCTGTGAATGGCCGGCGGGGGCGCGCGCGCGCCGAGAGTGACACGCGGGAGGCGGCGGTGGCAGCGGCTTGGACGTTCCTGTCCCCCGCCTGGACGTTGGCGGGGATTGGCTGCGGCGTTCACGTGGGAGCGTTGAGAGGTGAGTTTTTTGGGGTTTCTGGGGGGTTTCACACAGCAGGGTGCCCCGCCGAAGTGGACCAAAACCCAGGATAGTCAAAATCCTGGGTGTTGGTCCACTTTAATTCTTAAACCAGGCTTGGCACATGAGGAAGGGAGGGCAATGGTTATATACGTGGACTCACTTTAATACAAATGTAAAGCATAACTTTTTTTTATATAGATTACGTCTGCCAATAAGAGGGAATCTGTGGCATAGGAACACATTATAGCAGCAACCAAACTAATTATCCCACTAAATATCTTTCCGAGGCCCCAGCTTCCTGTTAACTCCCGGTCCGCAGTCCAGTGTGCCTGCCTATTATTTCTAATGACATGCGCACTTACCCGATTATTCCAGCCGGAATCAGGAGGACAACTGCTCCAAACAGGAAAGAGAAGCCTTTCATGAAGTAGAGGGTGGCTGGATACATGGCATTGAAGATCGTGGTGGCCAGTATAAAAGAGATGCCTTCCACACAGGCAACGAAGGAGAACAAGGTGCCTATTAAACACAAATATAGACATGTGATTTCCTTCAGACACTATAACAAACTGAAATAATGAATTCAGCACACAAACAGATATTTAAAAATATAGTTTTTCTTTGTATGTTTTTGTCTCTTTTGTATGTTGTAAGCCTGCTCCTTAGATTGTAGGGGGTCACGGAATTTCTCAACAGAGAAATCCCTTATTATAGAATGACCAGTAATTGAGGCTGCGAGACAGAGGCGGATATGCGTCAAACTGTGTTTAATGGTGATAACTAGTGATAAGTGATCAGAGCACAAACCAACCAGTCTGCTGTACAGATTTACAAGTGGACATATACACATACATGTGCTGAGTGCTACGGCAGCTATACAGAGATATAGGTACACCCGGAAAACATAAACACGCTCTGGTTGTACATACACAAAGATGGAGTCAGGAAACACACGTATAAGGATCCAGTGAAAATCCAAAGGCAGAAACACGGCTGAGAAAGGGGAAGCCAAACACAGAGGCTGAGGCAGGAGTCCTGGCTTCTGGGATACAGAAGACAATGTAATGCTGATCCATCGGCTGCAAGGGCGGATCAGCTTATAAAGAGCAGGAAGTCAATAGCACAGGTGCTGGCTAATCACCAGCACCTCTGCAGCATAGCGCCACCTGCTGGTGGAGCAGCATACAGCAGGAACTGGAGACAGTCAAGGTCTATGCAAGGCAGAAACAGGCTTCCAGGTTGTGGGGGAACTCCAGACCTGACAGTACACTGTTAAGGGCAGAGCTCTCTCTCCTAATGTACTCCAGCACCTATGAGTTTAGTTTTCTCTTCTGTTAACTAATCTGACTCATAATACCATGTGTATTATATGAATTGTTGTATTATACTGTAAATAATTAACTTGTCTTACCCCTCTTTAATTGCTACCTTGTACAACGCCATGGACTATGACCGTGCTTTATAAATCAAACAACAACAACATTTGTTTACATTTTTGTGTGAAAGATCGCTTTACACGTCAGACCTTACGTTTGCTGAAGGTAACAAGAAAAAAGCACACGCTAATTTTCGCAACATTGTTTTTTCTGCACAATATAACGTTAGTTATAACATTATATAGGTCATATATAAAAAGTAGTACAAAATCTGAAGTACTGAAATCTAAAATAAAAGATAGTTATGCGGGTGACTGGGTAGACTGTATTTTGAGGCAAAGTTAGTGATGCTTGGGGTTTGCTCTGGAGATGTAGAGTCCGATATTGGACTTGAAGCTGTATTAGAAACTGGGAGTTGCCATTGTGTTCTTCCCTTACCTTTTTCTTTTCCCTTGCTCCATGACCCCTTGGCTGCGTGCGCGGTGGCTTGCCCCGCGCCGCTCTCCCGGGCCCCGGGGTGGGGGCGTCCTGCGGGCGCTGGGTGGCCTGGCTCCGGGGGGCGGATTGCGGCAAGAGAGCAGATGCGTCTGCTAGTGTTGCTTCCCCGACATGGGAGGCGGTGAGAATAGAGACTTAATGCTGACAGACGCTGTTCTGTTGATAGTTTATTGACATTATAATTCTGTTGCGGTAGTATTGCTATATAATATTGGATAGTTCCGTTGAGTTGAATTCTCTCCTATTTCAATAATTATTGCACGCTCTGTTATAATGGCCTCCCCTGCGCGGGATGGCTTCTGCATTATACTTTGTATCGCTCATTTTCCTGGTTAAATAAAATAAAAATAGTGAAAGAGAAACTAGGAGTTGCTTAGAGTGGACCTCAGAGCAGTCCCATGGACTAATCTGGACCAAAAAGTGAGCTACCCCCCCCCCCCCCCCCCCCAGAAACTAACAGGGGCTTGTAGAACAAGGCGCAGGGGACAGCTATATGCGCCCAGATATACATATAGCCACATAAAGTTGCCTTGAGCTCTGTGCAAGAGCCGTTGTGTAGACATTTCTTCCCGAGTCTTTTCTTCCTTTGTTCCTTATGTGATTTTCTGTTTTCTTCCTTTTTTTCTCTTTTCCCTCTTTGCCTGGGGCTTCTTGGTTGAGCACTCTGACCTTGGGCAGCCAGAGTGGTCAATCCTTCTATTGCATTTTAGTGCTGCTCATAATGTGAATATGCAAATAAGCCACAGTCTAATCTTCAGGGTGGCCGTCACCTTTCTTTTGTTTGATGCAGAATGCGGAAGGGCTATGTGACTAGTGCTTCACATCCACTGGCACCAAATCGTGGGCTGCTGCTTGACAATGCGCTTTATACTGTATCCTGTATCATAACATATCTTAAGCAAACTTCTGAGGACGCACCTATGTAACCATCATAGGTGAATTGAGATTGAGCTGCACAAGGATTTCCATACCCATGTACAAAGGTTTTTTTTATTTTTCTATGTACAACCTTTATTGTAAAACTCAATAAAAAAAACTATTGAACATTAATAAGAAAAAAAAAAAAGGAAAAAAGAAAAAAAAGAAAAGAGAAAAAGAAGAAAAAGGAGGAAAAAAAAAGAAAAAAAAAAAAAAAAAAAAAAAAGAAAGAAGCTGGTGTAGGTGGAAAACAGACAGAGGCAAGTGTAAATAAGGGGCCTTTATGGAAAATCAATATTGTTAATAATGATATAGATAATTATATATATATATATATATATATATATATATATATATATATATATATATATATATATATATATATATAAATAATGGCATGACATGAAGTGGGAAGGCCTAAGGCAGGTTTTCAAAGCTAGATAATATCTGCATTCCGAAACCAGACAATAAGAACAAAGATCTGAGAGGGCACTAGATAATATCAACATTCTGGGACCATACCATAAATATGTTGTAAATAGACATATAGACCTGAAATAGCAGATGCACCCTCCTAGCAAAACGACTGGACATCAAAAGGTAGACCGGCAACGACTGGACATCAAAGGGTTAGACAGACAATAGACGCTGGCACCATAAAATATACAGACGGCTTCTGGAAATTTCCGTGATGCACCCTCTTTGGCATAACCGGTAGGACAGGCCCAAGGGGGGAGGACAGCAGGACTGGAGATCAAAGGGCAGGGAAGTATAATTGAGGGGAGTGCAGCCAGATTGGGAGAGACAGAAGGAAGAGAGAGAAGGAAGGGCAGAAGGAAGGGGGAGAAGGAAGGAGACGGCTTGGACCTGAGACTGCTTGCACATGAGAAGGGCCAGGCGAGAGGCAGGAGAGCAACACAGGAGAAAGAGGGAATGAAGGCTACCAGCTGAAAAGCTCGGCTGTTTGTGAGTGCCCGTTTCAGGAGGGTAATGTGTCTTTCCCTATATATATGTATGCCAGTCTCATAACTGGATTGTATTGTGTTTGATTTGAGATTTGATTGCATTATTGTGTTATTTTGTCAACAATATATCTCTTTATTTACTACTTGTCCCAGTGTCCCTTGCATATACCAGAAGTCAAAAGAACTTACAGTCTTATGCGTGTATCCATTGTGTGATCATTGGCCAGATATTGATAATATTTGTATATGTGTTTGCCTATTTTAGTCGAGCCGGGCAGGATAAATATATACATAATATTATTAATATTTTAGTTATTCATATTAATATTTTTTATGCTAGTTAAATTGTTGACATAATTTGGCCAGCCATTCAGGAGAGGTTGTATTGTTTACACAAGGACATGTGCAAAGGAGAGGAAGACATGGTGATAGTGAAACAGTGGGAGATTGAAGAGGGAGAAAAATTGTGGGGTCTCTGAATGTTTTCTGGCACCCCCTTAGAGAGACTTGGATGGGAACTAAACAGGTTAAACTCCCCAAAAAGGTCAGCCATGCTCCCATAAATAAAAACCTCAGGGGAAATGTTGGCAAATTTTCTGAGGTCTACATGCCACAGATAACACTGAATGTTGCAATGCTGGCGGGACCCACAAAGCTGTATATGCTGCAATTACAGAAAAACTATGGCACAATTACCACATTTCCCTCTCGCACCACAACAGTTCCTTATTCTGCTGTGATTTGCTGCTGATGCAGACTAGAAAAGAATGGCTTTGTCCCCTGTGGTCAGGGAGGGTGCCATGCAGCTGCAATTCCCTAACCCACCTAATATTAATGCAGGGCAAAAACATTTTTTTTGTCCACAAAGCCTGGCATAGAGAGCATGGAGCAGCTGGCATCCCCGGTAGCCTCCAGCGCTGCTGCACATCAGCTGGGAAAGCCATGGATGTGGCCCATGCATGCATCATGGGATTGCTTGTGAGGCAAGTATACCAGAGATTCCTGGTGGTTTCCACATTGGGATGCCTCAGGGTTAAGGAATCAGCCAGCTCCACTCCATCAATGGCACCTCTACGGCCCCGTTCACACTTCTCCGCTGCAGCAGAGAGGAGGAAAATGCAGCCACAAAAAGTCCTGCCTGCTGCATCATGGCCACAAATGCACTCCATTAAAAAGGGATTGTATCGAGCGCAAAAAAAAAAAAAACGCAGACACAAAACGAAATTCCTGCCACAAAATGCAACCACACGGGTGTGAACGTGAGGGATTACAGACAGCACAGCAACATCTCCATACATGGAGCCATTGTTAACCTGGGCTCCAGACATTATTATTTATTATTGTTATTTATATAGCACCATCTTCTTTCGTGGTGCTTTACAATGTAGTAATTACAGACAGGGTAAAACATACAGTACATAGACATAAACAGCATAATATCAAACGTCACAGGAAGATTGGTAGGAGCAGAGCCATAACAGTACACAGCATTGGTGCAGTTACCTTGTTCCCCTTCATCCACCAATTTGGACAGCTTGGATCGGATAACCGGAGTGGTCGCCATAGAAAAGAAGCGCAACCCGTATCCTACAAGAAAAACATGATATGAATACACACACCCGGCACGTTTATTTTGCCGTCAGAACAACAAAAATTTACAAGGAGCATTTTGGTCTGCTTTACAGGGGCTGCTTGTTCTGGCTGTGCACAGATATGCCTGGCGTAAGTGAATGCTTAGGATGCCCTAATTGAGGGGCAGTCATGGCCTAGAGCAGCGGTACTCAACTGGCGGACTGGGGTCCGAATGCGGACCTCGGTGCCAGATTTTCGGACCCCTTCCATGTAGCCCTGCACTCAGTTGCTTATGTGTTGCTATGCTCAGAGCTGCCCCCTGATCAGCTGCCCCTTGATAAGCGATGTAGTGCTTAGTCTCCCTGGCACCTAGCATACCTAGCATTGTCATATGAAGTACTACACTGCACTATAACTATCCACCCCCCCACGACAGCCCCCCGTCCGGACCTTCACCTCTCATGGGATGCCTGTTAATGGACCTATACAAAAAGTGGTTGAGTACCCCTGGCCTAGAGGAAAGGACGCAGCCTTGGGACCAGAGGGTGGCACGATGGGACATGACTGAAGTGCTCGAGCAAGGCAACTACTACTAAAACTACTCCCCGAGTGCAGTTGCTAGGGCATATATGTCCAAAAATCCCCCCCAACCCAATGGGGGCCTACCCTGGAATATTTGGCCATTCCCTGGGGCATCCCAGAAACCCCTGACAAAACTACACTTAGCCAATTTAAGATCAGCAGCATTTTTTGGCCCGTGCGCACACTCCTGTCCTCAGCCTTTCAGATAGGATGGGGGCGCTGCTGGGGACGTGGATGCTCATGCTCCCGATTGCCGAAATCAGAGCCATTGCCAAGCATTACAAGGAACAAAACCACTGGTTTTGATCTGCTTTAAATGGAGCTTCACCATAGCTCATAGTAACTGTTTCCAGTCATATTCAGTCCCCAAGATGCAGATGTGCAATGGATTTGGGTGCAGTGAGTCAAAAGGAGATGAACACATCCTATCAGGCATATAGACACAAATCAAGAAATGGGCAGTAGTTACAACTCTCTTCCTTTTCTAGGATCTGCTTTATTCGCCTTATAGTTCAGTTTTTTTGTGTCATCGTTATCGGCCTCTGCCACAGTAGGTAGATTATAGGACACTTTAGTGCCAGAGGTTTGTTGGTTGCATTATTAAAAAGGAGCTGTGTCGTGCAATTACCCAATATTAAAATCCATATAAACCTGCTAATACCCCAAACTAAAACAACCTCTCCAAGCTTGAGGTTTTCTTGTATAGATGGAACAGGCTTTTGAGCATTCCATTCCACTATAAAATGGGTGATCTGCTCCGTTCCAATGCCTCTTGAGTCAGTCTGTGGGGAGCAGCATTACACGCTAGAGCGCCGATACTCAACTGGTGGACCAGGGTCCAAATGCGGACATTGTCACCAGATTTCCGGACCCCTGCACTCAGTTGCTTCTGTGTTGCCGTGCTCAGAGCTGCCCCTTTACTTGATCAGAAATGTGGTGCTAAGGGCCTTATTTAACAAGGGATAGCGCCAGGTAGCGAATGGTGAGCGAACGGTAATGACGGTCACCGCCACGAGAACGCCGGCTCCCCTCCGCAATCACACATTTATCAAGCCGATCCTGCTTAGCCAATGACAGAGCGCCAGATAGCGAAGCATTCATCATTATTCCAGCCTCACCCCACAGCGCCAGCGAGTGAACTGGAACAGCGACAGGTCTGACCTCTCGCTACCTGGCGCTCTCCAATGCATTTCAATGGAGCAATCTTTAAATATTCATAATTAATTGATTTTAATGTTTTTTTTTTTTTAAATGTCAAAAATTCTGTGACCACTTCTGCAATGTTAGATATTTTTTTTAAGGAAAGAAAAAAAAAAATTTGTGCAGAATTGCTATTACAGGTCTGATATTAATGTATTCATATTACAAAATATTTATAAAAACTTGTTTATTTTTTTTATCAAAAAATATGGTTGTTTGGGGGTTAAAAAACTACTTTTAGCCCATCGCCGCCAGCGCTCTGGGGTTTAAACAAGCATTTCACAGCGCGAGAATTTTTTGAGCGTGATTTGTTAATGAATATGCTGGGAGCCGTTCGCTATGGCCATTCGCTGTCATGCGCTCCCATACAGCGCGGAACCTGTCAAACAGCGACTCCTAACCCCGTATTCCACATTACCGCACACCGACTGAGTCACTGTCAACAAGCGAACAACGGCCAAGCACAGTGAATACTAGCGGGTGCTGTGAAAATAACGCTACTGCCGCTCATCTGTCGCTACCTGGCGCTATTAATAAATCGGCCTCTTAGTCTCCCTGCCAGTGTCATGGATCCCTGGCACCAAGCATTGCAATATGAAGTACTGCACGGGCGGAAAGGGGCATTGCAAGGTACACACAAACTTGGTCTCTTTGCCCTATCCAGTCCTTTACCCCCGCCCCAGCTCAGCCCCATCTTTACCGGTCCCATCATCTCCTCCCCCTAGCTCTGCCCCCATCCATCCCTGTCTCTTCAGCTCTGCCCCAGCCAGCCCAGTCTCTGCCCCATCCATCCCTGTCTCTTCAGCTCTGCCCCAGCCAGCCCAGTCTCTGCCCCATCCATCCCTGTCTCTACAGCTCTGTCCCATCCATTCCGGTCCTTCCAGCTTTGCCTATCCAATCCCTGTCCCCTCCAGCTCTGCCCGCATCCATCCCTGTCTCTTCAGCTCTGCCCCATCCATTCCGGTCCTTCCAGCTTTGCCTATCCAATCCCTGTCCCCTCAGCTCTGCCCCATCCAGCCCAGTCTCTCTGCCCCATCCTTTCCTGTCCTCCCAGCTTTGCCAATCCATTACTCTTTCTTCCAGCTCTGACGATCTACCCCCCCCCCTAGCTCTGCCCCCACCCATCCCTGTCCCCTCAGCTCTGCCCCATCCAGCCCAGTCTCTCTGTCCCATCCTTTCCTGTCCTCCCAGCTTTGCCAATCCATTACTTTCTTCCAGCTCTGACGATCTACCCCCCCCCCCTAGCTCTGCCCCCACCCATCCCTGTCTCTTCAGCTCTGCCCCATCCTTTCCTGTCCTCCCAGCTTTGCCAATCCATTACTCTTTCTTCCAGCTCTGACGATCTACCCCCCCCCCAGCTCTGCCCATCCATTCCTGTCCTCCTAGTTCTGCCCCCCCCATCCTTTCTCTCAGCTCTCTCCACCCCTCCCTGCCCTTCCAGTTCTGTTTATCCATCCCTCTTCCTTGCAGCTTCTCTCCCATTCATTCCTCTCCCCCGAGCTCTATCTTTCCATCCTTGTTACCAGACCATATTGCCAGTAACATTTTGGGCCCTAATCCCCCCCTGTACACAGCTTGCACATAATGCATGGGGGGGGGGGGGTTAAAGCAGTGTGCCAAGGGCCAGAGCTGTAGGTTCTGTGGGGCCAAAAAAGAAGTTACTTCTTTCCAGTGCCCAATAGCATTTTTAGGGTGTGGGGGGGGTAAACAGCCTTTTTTTTTTAGTTTTGCCTGGGGAATCTATAGCCCCTCCTCCAATGTGCTGGTTTCTAATTATCCAACCTACGCAACAGCCCTCTGCATGGACCTTCACCTCTCACCAGATGCCTTTAAACTGAACCTTCAGCATGATTTAATGAAAAGCCCAAACCCTTAAAAAACTATTCCCCGACATCTAAAATGAATATATTTATTTATTTATATTTACGTTTTAGTCACTTTTTATTCTTTCCCTCGCTGGCCTGCAACTCTGTTCAGGACTCTAGAATACGGGTGCCACCATCTTGGCTCAGTAGCATGACATACTGAGGAGAGGAGAGGGGTCAAAAGTGCAGGGGAGCGGGGTTATAGCTGTGCTCTGCACAAACAGAGCAGAGCTGGGATCAGGAAAAGGTCAGCAATCCCAGAATGCAGAACGGTACAGTCAGAAGACACTTGCAGCCTGCACCTCCATGGGCTGCCATCTTGGATGTTTAAAGTCTCAGAAAATAAATACAGGTAGGATGATTTTTAATGTGAGCAATCTGTATGTACAGCGTTGGGGGAATCATATAAGATAGGCTCTTATTTAAGGTGAAGGTCCGCTTTAAAATGGAGCTTTACAGGTCCTCTACAGGAAGGGTTGGGGGAATAATTTAGGAAGGTTAATAGGGAGCCCAAGCCCCCCCCCCCTTTACGCCTTGGCCCCCAGGCCCTGTACTGGAGTCTTGGTTGCCCTGTCCGGATGGCGGCCTCGAGTATAAGGTTATCTCGGTGTGTACAGAAGCAATATCCGTTTTATTTGCCTTCAGTAAACTTTACCGCATGACAGCAATCTAGAAAAGCAGTCAAACAATCCGAACCATCTTGTTTTCACTAACTGCTCTAAAGGAGCGAATAACAAACACTTCTACCTCTTGTGTGCTCCCAACCACTACAGTTCATTTCTCAATTCACAGAGGAAACATTCATTATAATTGTTTTGAGACCGGTTCAGCGAGTTGTGGGGAGGAAAGCTGTAAACATCAAGCAGCTGCTGGGCTTTGGCCGCCATACAGCGTGGCGCAGGAAACCGCAATCTCCAGCAGCTGATACAGACGCTGCAGAATGTGCAGCAGCTTCATATCCCTCCACAGCAAGTCACAGTAACCACATGTACAGGCAATTTATTATGTCATTACTCAACAAATCACAGTGACTCCTTATAACCCCGGGGAGTTTCCAATCAAAAAGTCCCAGTGCAAAGAACACTGCGCTCCCTGCTTCAAGTGTGTGAGAAGGAAAAGTGACAACGCACAGGAGAGACTGAAATGGGAGGTGGGGAGGAGGGACCCTTACATATTACACTTTGTGTGGATTTATGCACAATCCTAAAAGGAAAAGAGACACTTTCCTAAAACAGAAAAGTATTTGCACAGTACCCAAGGACAGATAGCATTACCCATCAATCCTTGCAGCGGGCGGAGCTATGCAAATCATCTGTGTCTCGGTGCGATCCAAGGCTCTTAGAAACGCTAAGGGTGCAATGCCAAGGATTAGCTTTACATTAACACAGCCAAACACATCCAACTAGCGGACACGTGTTTCCAGCTTTAGGCTCTCATCAGCACTAGGCCGGATGTTTCTGGCTGTATGGGGGGCGAGACTTGGCGAGTACCAAAACAGAGTTGCAAGCCAATACTGTGCAAATAGTTTCCATTTTAGGAAAGCGTCTCTTTACCTTTAACGGAGTAGAGGGTTTTTGGCCTCTTTAGCCCCCCTATATTAAATCGGACCTTCAGCGTGATTTAATGAAAAGCCCAAACTCTTATAAAACAATTCCCCAGCATCTAAAATTAATATATTTTACGTTTTTAGTCACTAACTTATTATTCTTTCCCCCACTGGGCTGCAACTCTGTTCAGGAATTTAAGATACGGGCGCCGCCATCTTGACTCAGAAGCATCACACTTACTGAGGAGAGGAGAGTGGGATAAGGTACAGGGGGGCGGGTTATAGCTGTGCTTTGCTCAGACAGAGCAGAGCTGGGGTCAGGTAAAGGTCAGCAATCCCAGAATGCAGAGCAGCACAGTCAGGAGGCACTTCCTGTTTGCAGGCTGCCTGATAAGATGGCGGCTTCCATAAGCGGCCATCTTGGATGTTTAAAGGCTCATAACATGCAGTAGATGCAGGTAGGATGATTTTTAATGTGGACAATCTGTATGTACAGGGTGTGGGAAACATATAAGATAGACTCTTATTCAGAGTGAAGGTCCACTTTAAGCCTAACACGGATCTCTCCACATACTGGCTTGTGACTGCGTTTTGCACAATCCTAACACGCTGTAACTGGTCAACCTGCTCTCTGGTTTTGGGCACATAGATGGCCATTGCACGCTCTGCATTGAACCCATTCCTGCAGCGAGTGTACACAAGCCCGGAGCAGTGGGCAGCCCGAAATATTGTGGCCGGGGAGCATTTAGGGGGTTAAAGCGGACTAAAACCCACATTTTCAACTAGAATCCCCTGAATTACTCCCCCGATGAAGAGCACCTTTTGACAATTTTTAGTGCTCCTGCTTCACTGTAATCCCAGATAATGGCGCCTTTTTTAGCTGTAAAGATCCACCTCCTCCATTCACTGCCACTGTTGTGTGTGGCAATGTGTTCCCGGACAATTCAAAAAACTGAAATATCCATTTCTAGTTCTACACCCGAAAAACTGAGTATCGGCAGGGGCTTTGGCCAAATATATTTCACAAGGTTGGTGGGTTTTGGTCCGCTTTAAGTGCCTTGCTCAAGAGCACTTCAGTCCTGTTGAACCATGCAACCCTCCAGTCAAAAGGCAGCTTCATTACCTTTATGCCACAACTGCCCCTCTGATCTGCATAAATGTTCAGATATCACCCCATCCCCTTATGGATCATTCCATTGTTAATAATAATAATAATAATAATAATAATAATAATAATAATAATAAAAATGGGTCCAAAGGCCGGCAACAAAAATGGTGGAAGGGCTTAAACATAAAACTTATCAGGAGAGACTTAAAGAACTTAATCTGTACAGTCTGGAGGAAAGAAGGGAGAGGGGGGACATGATTGAGAACTTTAAATATGTGAAAGGATTGAATAAGGTTCAGGAGGGAAGTGTTTTTAATAAGAACAAGGGGGCCCGATCTGAAGCTAGTTGGATGTAAGATCAGGAGCAATGTTAGAAAATATTATTTTACAGAAAGAGTAGTAGATGCTTGGAACAAACTTCCAGCAGAGGTAGTTGAAAAATCAACAGTCCGTGAATTTAAACATGCCTGGGATAAGCACACATCTATCCTAAGATAAAGAGAACATACAGTATACACATAAGGGCAGACTAGATGGACCGTATGGTCTCCTGACGTCAACCATATGTAAAAAGCCAGTACCTCTGTGTTCAAACTCAAAATTCTGTATTGTGCATAAAGCAAAAAGAAACCAGCTTTTCGGGGGCTGCACAGAACTCCTTTGTCAAGGTAATTGAATACAAACAACCTGTCTGTAGGCCAGGAGCAACCTTGAAAAACATAAATTCACCTCCCATGAAAACCCCGCATGATGTCATGATCGACGACAGCTACACATCGCTGAATGTCACATTTAAATGGTTACAGGAGTTCCTTAAAGGGATTGCATCTTGATAATTACAGAGATCCAGCTATTCTACATCCCTTCTCATGGCGGCATCATTGGCATCGTTTCCAACCCCCACATCATTCACTGCATTCCTCCTCAGGACGCTGCCATGTCTGCCCAGCACTGGACAATGGAAACCCCCCAATCTCTCTTATCAGTAAGTGTAAAGTCACAGTAAGGGCCGCTCGTGGTCTCAGCTGAACTTAGATTATGCAAATTTTATGGGACACTAAAATAGTATAAAGGTGACTTGAAATGATGTGCATCGATCGTTAATCATGACTTCGGGCCATTTATGGAATTTTGGGTATGAGGTCTGGAGTACTGGCTTTGTTGTTCTTTCTGTTCTGCAAATTAAATAAATAAAATGCCCAGGGGACCTACCATTAATTGAGTTTAAAAAATGCTCTATCCCTGGGGGTGCCCCTATGTGTGAAACCCCCCAGGACACCCCAGCCAACTCACATCTTCCTGCGTGTCTAAGAGCAGCGGCTCTGACGGCCGCATCCTCCGCTTCCCTATAGCGGTGCGCATGCTCGCACCAGGCATTTGTGAATGGCCGGCGTAGGTATGCTCCCTGTTAGAGGGAGGCGGAGGATGCTCTTAGACGCGCTGTAGGACGAGGAAGAGGTGAGCTGGTCTCAGCCTCCTGGGGGGGGGGGGGGGGGGCTCACGCAGCAGTCAGGGTGCCCCTGGGGAAAGGACCAAAACCCGGGATAGTCAAAACTATTAACTATCCTGGGTTTTGGTCCACTTTAAGCTCAATGTATGGCAGCTCCCCTGGGCCGGCTCCCTTCCTCCTTGGACAGAATGGTTTGTTTGGAGAAATAGAACATGCTTTCCCACTCTTTAAACCGGACCTTCAGCGTGATTTCATGAAAAGCCCAAACCCTTAAACTATTCCCCAGCATCTAAAATTAATACATTTTACGTTTTTAGTCACTTACTTATTATTCTTTCCCCCACTGGGCTGCAACTCTGTTCAGGACTTATAGATTCCCTCCCCCCGGGGAATCCAAAATCAGGATGACCCGCCGTGTGAACCCCCCACCAGGCCGCCCATACACTTACCTTCTTTCCCGGTCCAACAGCGCATGCGCGAGCCATGGCTGCATCCCCGCTATCCCTCCAGCAGGGTGCGTGCATTTGTGAATGGCCGACGTGGGCACACTCCGTCAGTGGGTAGAGGGGGATGTCGCTGTCCGTGCGCTCGGAGCCGCTCGCCTCAGACAACGTGATGTCAGCGGATCCGAGTACGCTGGACGAGTGGCCGCGCATGTGCCGTAGAACCAGAAAGAAGCGAGTTGGTTTTGGCGACCTGGGGGGGGGTTCCACTTTAAGTACCACCTGGGTGCTGCGCAGTGCAGTAACTAAATGTAAAGGGGCACCGATGCGGACAATAAATGGGGCTCTTTCAAAGCTCATAAAATAGTTGTCTTGCTGCATCCAATTGACTGAATACAGAGAAAAGTTAAAGACTGAAACAGCAGAGACACACTGTGTTTCTTTATCTAAATGATGGCAAGTGAGCACAAATAAGATAAATAAGATGGAGGAACACCAAGGATAGGACCCCTTTGACGCCCTGGGCCACGGTGCGGTCGCACCCCTAGTGCTGCGTGAGCATTGTCAGTCACCTTAAACCATACTCAAAACAGATATTTTCCCCATAGATAAAAAAACTGCCTAATTTTTGTGCGATTCATTCACTTTAAATACCGTATTTGCCAGCGTATAAGACGACCCCCCAACATTTCCACTCAAAATATAGAGTTTGTTATATACTCGCCTATAAGACTACTCCCTCTTCCGCACACCAAATAAAACGTAAAAGAACATCAGATTTTATTTCAACATGTTAATTCCCTTCCCTGGGTGGCTTCTTACAGGCATGGGGGCATCCCTCAATACATACAGGCATGGGGGCATCCCTCAATACATACAGGCATGGGGGCATCCCTCAATACATACAGGCATGGGGGCATCCCTCAATACATACAGGCATGGGGGCATCCCTCAATACATACAGGCATGGGGGCATCCCTCAATACATACAGGCATGGGGGCATCCCTCAATACATACAGGCATGGGGGCATCCCTCAATACATACAGGCATGGGGGGCATCCCTCAATACATACAGGCATGGGGGCATCCCTCAATACATACAGGCATGGGGGCATCCCTCAATACATACAGGCATGGGGGCATCCCTCAATACATACAGGCATGGGGGCATCCCTCAATACATACAGGCATGGGGGCATCCCTCAATACATACAGGCATGGGGGCATCCCTCAATACATACAGGCATGGGGGCATCCCTCAATACATACAGGCATGGGGGCATCCCTCAATACATACAGGCATGGGGGCATCCCTCAATACATACAGGCATGGGGGCATCCCTCAATACATACAGGCATGGGGGCATCCCTCAATACATACAGGCATGGGGGGCATCCCTCAATACATACAGGCATGGGGGGCATCCCTCAATACATACAGGCATGGGGGGCATCCCTCAATACATACAGGCATGGGGGGCATCCCTCAGTACAGGCATGGGGGGCATCCCTCAGTACAGGCATGGGGGGCATCCCTCAGTACAGGCATGGGGGCATCCCTCAGTACAGGCATGGGGGCATCCCTCAGTACAGGCATGGGGGGCATCCCTCAGTACAGGCATGGGGGGCATCCCTCAGTACAGGCATGGGGGGCATCCCTCAGTACAGGCATGGGGGGCATCCCTCAGTACAGGCATGGGGGGCATCCCTCAGTACAGGCATGGGGGGCATCCCTCAGTACAGGCATGGGGGGCATCCCTCAGTACAGGCATGGGGGGCATCCCTCAGTACAGGCATGGGGGGCATCCCTCAGTACAGGCATGGGGGGCATCCCTCAGTACAGGCATGGGGGCATCCCTCAGTACAGGCATGGGGGCATCCCTCAGTACAGGCATGGGGGCATCCCTCAGTACAGGCATGGGGGCATCCCTCAGTACAGCCAGCGAGTGGCCCCACTCCCTCCACAACCCCCGCCTCGCCCCGCCGCTCACACACTTACCGATGGTCAGAGGGCCAGTCTGCCCGTCCCTGCTGTTCCTGTCGCCGCCGCCACCGCCGCCGCTCTCATACGCTCTCAAACACACACACATTCATTCTTACCGGCACTTCCTGGCTGTTGCGCGCTGGTCGTTGGTGGGCGTGTCCCAGATGGCCGCCGTCCAATGAAAACAATGGACGCCTGCCATCTGGGGCACGCCCACCGACGACCAGCGCGCAACAGCCAGGAAGTGCCGGTAAGAATGAATGTGTGTGTGTGCGTGTATGAGAGCGGCGGCGGTGGCATGAAAGTAAGCGTGTGTGTGTGTGTGTGTGTGTGTGTTAGTATGTAGGAGAGCGGCGGCACCCGGCGTATAAGACGACCCCCCCACTGGAAGGCATGTTTTACAGGGGGAAAAAGTCATCTTATACGCCGGCAAATACGGTAACTCCTGCATGAAGTCTAGCAGGTCAGTTTTGGGTACAAGTCCACAGCTTTGTCAAGTACCACCCAAGAGGATCTCATTTAGGGCGGTGTGCGGTTCACACAGCAGGTAATTTCATATCGGGATGCCCGACGGACCAAAGCCCAGGATAGTCAATAATTTGGTAGCGCCCAATAGATTTGTAAGACTTGTGTCCACGAAGTAGTATCCACTACCCCTCAACCATAAAAAGCAATAAAAAAAAAAAAAAAAAAAAAGTCCCAAAGACTCAAATCTAGTGAATCTAATGGTTGTAATTTTGACCATTTACCAAAAAAGGTTCAGTTAGAGGCTTTGAATAACCAGTGGAGGGAACATTGTGTGTTGCACAGGTCTGGGTTAAAAAAATAAAAAAATAAAAAAAAGTCTGTAGTGCTGAACAGTTTGGTTCCTGTGTGGAGAGTCTTTGGACTTTTTAGGATTTTTGGATGGCGTGCAGATTTGGGATGCCCTGCACTTTCAAACAAAACAGACATTCAGACGGTTAGCCTACTCCTGAGTTTCTGCTGTGACTGCATATGCCAATATGTTCTGCACATGGCATTCCCACTTTCTCTGCTGTGCTACCAGTAAACCTACATCTGCTACAGGACCACAAAAGTAATTCAGGAATGTAGGCCGATGTTTGATTGTGCGGGGCATCCCAAGTCGGCATGCCCCCTTTTATGCCATGCTTTAAATAGCAGTGCTTTGAAAATCTACTGTGACCTTTGGAACGCTTTAACAGAAGGCGTAAACAGGAGGCAAAGTTCAGGGTAAGTGTCAAAGCGGTCAGTAAGAAAAGTTGTGGCATTTAAAGCGCCGCAAAACTGTTTATTCATGACCACTTTTTATGGGGTTTTTTTGTGTTGATAGATAGGTCGGTCTCAGTGGGGTAAAATCAGGTCTCAGTGGGGTAAAATCAGGATGCCCCAGGGACAGTCTTTTGTACTCCCAAAGACGGATTACAAGGAATGTAACTTTGCCTCTTATGCATTGTGTGCATATATAACCACATTTTTGGTTATTTACAAGGGATTTGGCCCCCTTGAAGAGGGCTTCTGCAAAGCAGCAGGAATGCATCTCAGTCTAAAGGGTTGGTTCAGCACCACAAGTATTTTTTTTACTCACTCTTTTTGTGAGTAAACACTTTCTTCTCCCCCCTCAGGGAAATTCAGCGCCATTTTTAGCTGTGCAATTTTTTGTTTAAACATTTGCAAAGCTAAATATGATGCTGAATTTCAAGGAGAAAAAAAGATTAGACCTAACACTCTCCCCTAAAAAAGACTGATACTAACCTGTGCAAGCCATGATCCACCAAAATGAAATCTTCAGCCAGTGATCTTTCTGCTCCTCTAGCACAGTTTCTCAACCTGAGGTACATGTACCAAGGTGTCTGACCTGTCTGGTATCAACAGTAAAACGTGATCCCTTCTTGCTGTTAAAGTGGACCAAAACCTGGGATGCCCTGCTGTGTGAAACACCCCAGGGGCGGCAAACATGCTTACCCTTCCGCCGAGCCCACAGCGTATGTGTGGCCGGCGTCACTCCCATCCCTTCTCGCTGTATGTGTGGCTAGGGATTTTTATTCAGCTTCTCTAGTCGCACATTATTCCTTTGCGGGAGAAGCTGACTGGACGAGCAGCCGTGTCTGCGCCGTGGGCTCGAGGAAAGGCGAGTCTGTTCGGCGTTCCCCCCTGAGGGAAGGACCAAAACCTGGCATACTGAAAATCCCAGGTTTTGGTCCACTTTAAAGTGCTACAAGGCCAGAGGCCTACTTATTTTGGTATGATTTATAATTCATCACCCCCTTTGGGGTACTTGGTTGGAACCCCTTGTCATACTTGGTGTAAAAATGTTCTATCGGAGAGGTGTAACGCGAGGATCGGATTGCAGGGGTGTTTATGGGACAATAAGATTGGTTTATCCAACAATGGATCAAGGATAATGTGTCACATGACTGCAAACAGAACACCTTTTTTTGGTGGTTCTTGACTGCAGGGTTTCCCTCTCTGAGGAAGAGACCTCAAACTGTTCAGACCCACTCTTATATACATGCAGAAAGCATGCAAAATATATACATTACCTGTGAACATCACTGGAGTTGTGGACGCCACAGAAAACACCACTAAACCGGCAATATTGGACAGGAATCCCAATTCTGCCACCCAGCCATCTGCCATGAAGAGCTGAAAGAGCCGCAGGCCTGCCAGGCTGCTGAGGTAGGTCAAGTGCTCAGCAGCAGATCCATAGCCGATGAGGAAAGAGTCCCAGCACAGAGGGAAGCTGAGCTCATAGATTACCATCAGATCCTTGGCTCCCATATGGACCGTGATGACCAAGAGGAGCGCAAAACAGTACAGGCAAAGCTTGACATGCCGCTTGTTCTCTCCGGGCAAAGTAAAAAGCTGATAGACGGTCTTGTAGTGCCTGGGTGTAAACAGCCTCGATGGCTTCCTGTCCTTCACCGACTCCCTCAGGAAAAAGTACACATAAATAACTGCTACAATGTTGACAGCTAGTGCAAGCCAGAAAGGATTTTTGTAGCCCTGACTTTTCAGCCAATGCCCGCCGATAATGCTGGCCACCATTCCGGAAATCCCCAGACACGCCTCCAATATGGCCACCCGGAAGGTGCGCGACTCCCGATCCGTGATGTCCGCTATGTAAGCGAAGCTGCCCGCCAGGATGGTGTTGAAGTCTCCAGTGAGGCCGGAAAGAACGCGCCCAATTATTAAATAGCCAACGTGCAGATCTAGGTACATGACCAACAGGTAAACGCCCACTTGCAAGGCCAGGCCAATGAATGGAAGCATGAGGATGGGCCGTCGCCCGGCATGGTCACTCCATGGACCCAGGAGAGTCACTGAGAAAAGGCCGACGAGTAACCCACTCAGGTTCAGGTAGAGGCTCCAGTGCGACGTCTGCTTTTCCACTTCCTAAGAAGACAGAGCGAAGAAAGACATAACTACAAAGAAAGGCAAACACAGAGGATTTACTGATGAGGATCAGATCAGGAGCGACTCTATCAGGTGATATGCAACACTACCCCTGCACACAGGACACTCCGATATACCTCGTGTTCTAGGTTGTCTCACAGCTTGCTCTCCATTCTCGTCATCTCTCTCAAATTAAACATGGACAAAACCAACTTATTGTTTTCCCACCATCCAATACGGCTCGTGTCGACAATATAACTATATTGGTCACCGACATCACCGTCACTGAAGCTCCCCAAGCACAATGTCCTAGACCCTACGATCTAATTTATGTCTCACAATCCGTCACTAGCCACCTCCTGTCATCTTCATATCAAAAACAGCTCCTACATCCATCACTACCTCACACCAATAAAATACTAGTGCATATCCTAACCAATCTTCTAAAGGGCACATGCCACAAAGCTCAATACGGACTGTTTGTGATCCTTCCCCCTCGTCTTCACCCCTCTTCCTTTAGACTGTAAGCTCGCAAGGGCCGGGCTCTCTCCCCTATTGTATCTTGTACTCAGAATATCCATTGTCAACTCTGTAAAACTGCATTTGAAATAGTATATGTACCGTATGTTTCTACCCTGTCTGTAATTACTACTTTGTAAAGCGCTACGGAAGATGATGGCGCTATATAAATAAACAATAATAATAATATCCTGATCATATCCCGACTACTGCAACACTCCTCTGTGGTCCACCAGCAAACAGAAGGGCAATCCTCAGCCCTGCTGCTGCTTGCCTTATCTACCTCTCTTCTCATTTCTCCATGCTGCGCCTCTCAGGCCCCTCACTTGCTGCTAATATCTGAAAAAATTCAGTTTAAACTGTTAACCGTAACCTACAAAGCCTTCTCCGGCCAAGTACCCTCCAACATTTCATCGCTAGTCTAAAGATAACAGTCCTGGTACAGCCTCCACTGCCTATGACTTCCTCCTGTACTGAACCATTTCATGTCCTCCTCCTCTCATCTTTAGGGCTTCATGTGGCACGAGACCCAACCTCTCATATCCACCCTTCATTAGGCCAGGGCTTTCCTACCAGTGGCATGTGTACTACTGGTGCTATGCAATATCCTATCAGGTGGTACATGAGGAGGCTGCAGATTGATCCATACCCCAACCAGCCATTGATACTTCACCCAAACTTGCTTGATAAATACAAAACTAGTTATGAAAGTGCTACAAAACGACTTATGTGTATTTTGAACATTGATTTATTTCTGGTGTTATCATGGTATCAATGGCTGTACAGATAGCCCTTTTATTACTGTCTTACCATACATTTTTTCAAAATACCTTAGTATCTAAGAGGGGAGTATGGAAAGGGGCTTTGACCAAATCTATTTTACAAGTTCAGTGGGTTTTGGTCCGCTTTAATGGGACTCTTCAGGAAAACGTTCAATTTAGCCTGTATATTGCTCTTCCCATGCTAGCTATGAGGAGGTGCATCTTTCATTCAGCCCAGTGAATGCTCTCCCATTTGCTAGGCCTCAGCAAAGCAGTGAAACATGACAAGACAGCAGAAGGGAGTTTCAGTAGGTTTATCAGAAAGTGCTGACAAAGAAAAGATGCAGACAGCCAGCAAGAGGCAAGCCGAAAGCAAGCTAATTTAACCCTTACCCTGGAATGTCCTTTAACCTTGGATAAACCACACAGACCAGGCAAACCGCACAGAAACGGATATGATGCTGCAGCTGGTAATAGATTTAATCTGGCAGCAGACCGGCCCCGATACATAAGGGACAGGACAGTCCTCTGCTGCTTTATATAGGTTAGCCTCCTTGTGTCAGACATTTTTCCAGGCAGATAAAGGCAGCTGTTATAATAATTGGTGTGACAAGCACCTATAATCTAAACACTTGTTAGGATGACTCCATGCTGGATCACACACAGGCAGGTAAACCGCAATAAAATAAATGTAACTGCAATACGAATAGCATCATTGCTTTACAACCTCAAGTGTCAGGACCAGAGAGGCGCAGAAGTGGGGACAAAAAAAAAAAAACATCACAAGCCATCCTCTCTCAACACACATCTAATAAAAAAACAATTTATTTTGGCTGCCAGGGAGAAAGGGTGAGTAATGTGTTTTTTTTCTTGCCAGGACTGTCCCTTTAAGGTGCACTGGGTCAATATTGGGAGGTGTTTCCAACAGACCCCAGATCAGAACCCCCCAGCTCACACAGGGTTAGTCACGGCCCCACTCTGATTGCAGGCTAAACGTTTATGCCTCAGTGAGAGTTTGCCGACACACTCTAGGGCTATCCTGAATTGGGATGCTCCACTGTGTGAAACTCATCAGATCACCCATTTCACCAACCTGCTCCTGGAGCACTCGACACAGCCGCATCCACACACACACTCCTATACAGTTCCCCACAGTACTTCCATCCAAGTCCAGTAGTATAAAATGTACCCAAGTATTGATGCTTACCAGTAACCTCTGGGACAAGCAGCCCCCCACTGCGTCAGTCACAGTGACTAGCCTAGACTAGGAAGGATTGTAGAAGCCATGCTGGAGTCACTGACTCTGAGGTGCCGTTATTTCACATGGGGGGCAACTGGGCAGTGGCAGTCGGGCATGGATGCTGTGGAACATGATCTAGGGACTTAAAGGGGCCACAGCACTCAAACCAGTTAGCTTGCTGACCATGGAGTGGAAGGGTCAAAGACCTTGCAATACAGACTTCCACTCCATGGCTTGCTCTTGAGGTTTAGGGCAACCTCAGGTAAGCCTGCTCCCAATTTATCTATTGCATTGTATGTCCCAAATGGGGCTCTTAGAGACTAGAATTAGTACTAGAGTTAGGACTGCACCTCACAGGGGCACCTTGGCGCTGGTGGTGCAGCTTAAGCATACTTCTGCAGATGTGTGTGACCGAGCCCCCTGTTTTTAACCTAGTTTAGAGACAGATTGTAGGCTGGTCAGCAAGCTAACTGGTTTGAGTGCTGTGGCCCCTTTAAGACTTTTGTATTCTAATTGCCCTGCTAATGTGCACCTCCCTGGTTAGTTATAAAATGGTCTGAGCGGCTGCCACCCCCCTTTTTGTTTCTTTTGAACATGATCTAGGGACCCAGTAAGTATTATACTAATTTTTTTTTTTTAATGCAGTGAGTGTACACATGCCCGGAGCGGTGGGCTGCAAGGCACCTAACCCCCCAACTGCTCCCCGGGCGCCTAATTACGGCGCCCGGGGAGCAGTTGGGGGGTTAGGTGCCTTGCTCAAGAGCACTTCAGTCATGTCCCAGAACCGGGATTCGAACCTGTCACCCTCCGGTCACAAGTCTGCTCCCTTACCTCTAGGCCACAACTGCCCCACTACCGGAGTCAAAGGGAAAAGCTGCAGGGGAGAGGGGACTGTCACTTTAACCTAGGTTTTGGTTCGCTTTAATGCCCCTGTGGGTAAACTCTCACCCATTCCGTCTGTTATTCTTACCTTGGCACAGCACATGTGCAGGCTCTCCTTTAATCAGAATAGATTGCCAAGTGACGCCATCATCTGGCGAGTGCTGGGGACTTCCCTCTAGTGGATACAAAACCACCAAAGGCCATACCAAAGTGGCTGTCACAGCTATGCGCATCAGCTGGAGATGCCGCTGCAACCAGTGCAAGGGGTTTCACTCAGTGGGCATTCAAAATCAGGATGGCCCACAAAGAGGCAGACCACCAGCTCTAGAGTCTTAGATTCCAGGCCGTCGGTTGCTCCAGTATGGTTAGATCAGGCAAATGGCACAAAGCCATCCAGAGACCACCGTCACTCAAATCTGCAGGATTCCAAGTGGAGGAGATAACAAACGTGGTTCCATTGTAAGAGGGGGGGGGGTCTGCATCTTGCTGTGCACAGCCTACCACCCCCTAAGACCCTGGCAGGAGGAATTGCCACTAAACAGTGTCCCTCGATAAACGCAGAACGTTATATTTTATGGGTTGGTTGATTGGTTTGAAGGTCAGCGCGTTTATCGGGTGACTCAGCCCATGTTCAGATGATCAATCCTTGGCCAAGTCAGAGCGATGCTATAAAAGACTAATCATTCCACATAAACCTGGACGCCGTGTCCTTACCTGTCACCGCTCTGCTGATCAGCAATATTACTGGCACAGGATGCACTTAAAGTGGAGCTCCACGTTTAAAATGCCTCCTAAAGCAAAACTTCCACTCAAAAACAACTTGAGCTGTATCTCAAAGTCACCTAAAAATAAAAAACTCCTTCTAAACAAGCAGGATAGTGAGAGGAGGGGCCACTTAATACACCACAACTGAAAACATTTCCGCCCAGCGTGTAGTTTTCTTCTTCCAGTAGAAATAATATCCATGGGTAACGTATTTGAACACTTTAACAGGGGAAATTTGCTCCATTACAATGCCCGTCTCCCAAGCAGCCAGCCTGTGAGAAAAAGCAGCATTAACCTCCCTAAATATCTGCCCAAAGCACTGCATGATGGGTAAAGTAATCTACACATATGTGAAACATTTCAACAGCAATGAGCGGCTTATGCAGAACAGGCTGACTCAGGAGACAAAAGTCATTGGAGTTTAGACGTTCCCCCGCCGGTGGTTTTCCTCCACTTCTGCCTCTCTGGACTATCTAGATCAGCTCTGCTGGTCCTCACAGTGTGCCCGGACGGATCCAACACCGGGCGCAAGAATAGCGTCATGACGGCAGCCCGTAACCACTCTTCCCAGCAGAAATCTTTGCTCCCCAGTCTGCGGCGGCAGATAGAGGAGCAGACCTCCATACACACATGGACACGCCTGCAGATTGTGGTAGGCTGCCTTACAGGCATTTAGCCCGTGTCCTGGCCATAACATCCTGGATTCCCCTTTAGCTAATTTATAGCCAGCCCTGGACTATCTATGCGCTGTGCATTTAGCCCCAGCATCTGTAAGAAAAGGAACGACAAGAAAAAGCTTATAGGGAAAGGGACCTATCAAGGTTAAGGGGCGGGAACTTTACCCATAGTATGACGCCATGGGGAATCCAGGAAAGAGCTCAAACTGGCCCACAGAGATGACAATCCACCACATGCTCAGTATAGAGCCGATACCCAGCCTCTAGGCCCCAGCATAGAGCAGACAGACACCCAGCCTCTAGGTCCCAGCATAGAGCTGACACCCAGCCTCTAGGTCCCAGCATAGAGCTGACACCCAGCCTCTAGGCCCCAGCATAGAGCCGACACCCAGCCTCTAGGCCCCAGCATAGAGCCGACACCCAGCCTCTAGGCCCCAGCAAAGAGCCGACACCCAGCCTCTAGGTCCCAGCATAGAGACGACACCCAGCCTCTAGGTCCCAGCATAGAGACGACACCCAGCCTCTAGGCCCCAGCATAGAGCAGACAGACACCCAGCCTCTAGGCCCCAGCATAGAGCCGACAGACACCCAGCCTCTAGGCCCCAGCATAGAGCAGACAGACACCCAGCCTCTAGGCCCCAGTATAGAGCAGACAGACACCCAGCCTCTAGGCCCCAGTATAGAGCAGACAGACACCCAGCCTCTAGGCCCCAGCATAGAGCAGACAGACACCCAGCCTCTAGGTCCCAGCATAGAGCAGACAGACACCCAGCCTCTAGGCCCCAGCATAGAGCAGACAGACACCCAGCCTCTAGGTCCCAGCAGAGAGCTGACAGACACCCAGCCTCTAGGTCCCAGCAGAGAGCTGACAGACACCCAGCCTCTAGGTCCCAGCATAGAGCTGACAGACACCCAGCCTCTAGGTCCCAGCATAGAGCTGACACCCAGCCTCTAGGTCCCAGCATAGAGCAGACACCCAGCCTCTAGGTCCCAGCATAGAGCAGACACCCAGCCTCTAGGCCCCAGCATAGAGCAGACACCCAGCCTCTAGGCCCCAGCATAGAGCAGACACCCAGCCTCTAGGCCCCAGCATAGAGCCGACACTCAGCCTCTAGGCCCCAGCATAGAGCCGACACCCAGCCTCTAGGCCCCAGCAAAGAGCCGACACCCAGCCTCTAGGCCCCAGCATAGAGCAGACACCCAGCCTCTAGGCCCCAGCATAGAGCCGACACCCAGCCTCTAGGCCCCAGCATAGAGCCGACACCCAGCCTCTAGGCCCCAGCAAAGAGCCGACACCCAGCCTCTAGGCCCCAGCATAGAGCTGACACCCAGCCTCTAGGCCCCAGCATAGAGCTGACACCCAGCCTCTAGGCCCCAGCATAGAGCTGACACCCAGCCTCTAGGCCCCAGCATAGAGCTGACACCCAGCCTCTAGGCCCCAGCATAGAGCTGACACCCAGCCTCTAGGCCCCAGCATAGAGCTGACACCCAGCCTCTAGGCCCCAGCATAGAGCAGACACCCAGCCTCTAGGCCCCAGTATAGAGCAGACACCCAGCCTCTAGGCCCCAGTATAGAGCTGACACCCAGCCTCTAGGTCCCAGCATAGAGCAGACACCCAGCCTCTAGGTCCCAGCATAGAGCTGACACCCAGCCTCTAGGTCCCAGTATAGAGCTCACACTAGGCCACAGAGCTGACACTCGTCCTTTAGTCCCAATGTGGAGCAATGCAGAAGGCTGTCACTTGCTGACTAAGTGGGCGATGGTGCTCAGTTACCATGACAACCAGAGCCCTGTGGTCCTGCACTGAGCATTGTCAGTCCCCCGGGTCATAGAGTTCAGAGGAGAGACACGACACGATGGGCCCATCCCTGAGGAGACTCCCGGTCACGTGACCCCTCTCTCCTCACCTTCTCCAGGGCGCTGGAGGCGTTGGAGCAGCCGTGGCTCTTGCTGCCATTGTAGCCGGCGTCGTGGCTGAGGCGCTGCCACAGGTACTGGGTGGTGAGCGGGCCCTGCAGCGCCACACACAGCATGCCCAGGAACAGCACCGGCTCCACCGTCACCCGCCGCCCATAGGCGCAGCGCCGCCGATCCTCCTCCTCCCCCACCGGCCTCTCCTCCGGCTCCGGGGCCACCACATGGTGCAGGTCACTGGCCTCACACATCCCGGCACCGGCGCCCGTCACACAAACATCGCAACCTACACTGCTGCCCGGGACCGGGGACTGAAAGCAAGTGCCCCCTCGCCCTGACGTTGTCCCCGCCTCACTCCTCTAGCCCCGCCCACTTGGTTCTCTCCCTGCATTTTTTCTCAGACGGCCCCGCCCCTTTGCTCAATTGCTCCACCTCCACCCCGCTTACTTAGCGCTCTTCATAACTATGTCCCCGCCTCTTTTCTCACCTGTCTAGATCCCGCCCCGCCTCTTTCCTTGCTTGCCCCGCCTCGCCCCACTAGCCGCTGTCTGTTCCAAGGCCTGCCCTCTCCGCTTTTTGCCCTGCCCACTTGGCCCTCCCCATACCTATGTACCCGCCTCTTTTCTCGCATGCCCCGCCCACTTGGCGCTCCCCATACCTATGTATCCGCCTATTTTTCCGTCCACCCCGCCTCTCTCCTCGCTTGCCCCGCCTCTATGCGCGTCTGCCCCGCCCCCTAGCCTCTATCTGTTCCAATCCCTCCTCTCTCTCCCCGCCTCTCGCTCTGTGTACCACGCCACTGCTGCTGTGTCAGCTACTGGTTCAGTCACCTCCCATCATGACCTAACTCACCCGGCCGCTGCCACCACAGCAGTCACCTTCTACACCCCCCACTGCCCCCACTTTTTTTCCATCTATTGTTTCTTTCTTTCTGTCCTTTTTTCTTTCAATGGCAATGAATGGAGGAGGCGGAGCTTTACAGCTAAAACAGGCGCCACTATCTGGGATTAGAATGAAACAAGAGCAGTAAAAATAGGAAGAAATTACTATTCATGCGGAGAGCAATTCAGGGGATGGTATTTAAAAATGTAGGTTTTGTTCCACTTTAATTCTTGTTGGCTAAAATAAGAAACACAGCGGGGCATCCCGATTCACAAAGGAGACAAAAAATGTCATTAGATATAACGAGGTGTACTCTAGGTAAGACAACCAAGGGAACTGCAATTAACAATGGGGTCCCCACACACCCCCAAAAACTATACCAAAGAGGCAGCACTACCCACCACAAAATAGATACAAAATATTATTTTATTGAATTTTTTTTTTATGGCTATAAAACACCAGATACAATACATAAAATCTGACATCACATAAACACAATAGACACCGGGGGGGGCGCCAGAGGTCCATCTTAACCATTTAGGGTGATATAAATAAATAGCTATCCTGATATCACAGCTGGTAAGTGCAATAACATTGTAACTATTTGCCTGCTGCGTTTCTGTTGTCACTAAGAGGGATCATTCCCTAAACCAGAGGTACTCGAAAACACAATGTTACTCCGCACCACTATTTGTATTGAGGTGTGCCGGTTATATACAGGTCCCAACCTCTAATGGTATGGGGCATATATGGTTCCACAAGAGTGGGGTAACCCAGAACACCCACACAGTATACCTGTATAGTCCAACCGCACAAACCAGAGAATAAGTAAGTTAATAAAAACCCTTTATTTATATATGGGTATTGTTACAATGCTAGGTCACACTTATCACACATTAAAAGAAAGGGTTAAAAACATCAGACCCCCTGGATAGTTGTTATAAAAATGCTCTATCATGTACTCAATTAGTATCAAGTCCCTAGGGATATAGCATCATAACTGTCAATCACAATTAAGATAAAAATACATTCAAATTCAAACCTGTGTGCTATAATATACTCCCGGCCGGCCTGAGGAAGCGATTCAGCAGGATCACGCTACGCGTCGCCTTTCGCTTGCCCGGACCCCCAGGAGGACAGCTCTGAATATCGGGTGAAGTACCCCACTATACATTTTTCTTAGTCCCATTTGGGTAGCCATAACTACACGGTAGTCATGTTAATCTCAGGGAGATAAGGATTTCTTGGCACTTGGCACTTTACTTAGTTCTTTATTGATAGGAATATTGCATGAATTATTTAGAGGCCGATTTATTAATAGCGCCAGGTAGCGACAGATGAGCGGCAGTAGCGTTATTTTCACAGCGCCCGCTAGTATTCGCTGTGCTTGGCCGTTGTTCGGTTGATGATAGCGACTCAGTCGGTGTGCAGTAATGTGGAATACGGGGTTAGGAGTCGCTGTTTGACAGGTTCCGCGCTGTATGGGAGCACATGACAGCGAATGGCCATAGCGAACGGCTCCCAGCATATTCATTAACAAATCACGCTCAAAAAATTATCACGCTGTGAAATGCTTGTTTAAACCCCAGAGTGCTGGCGGCGATGGGTTAAAAGTAGTTTTTTAACCCCCAAACAACCATATTTTTGGAAAAAAAAAAATAAACAAGTTTTTATAAACAAATTTTTTTTTCTACCTTTAAAAAAATATCTAACATTGCAGAAGTGGTCACAGAATTTTTGACATTTAAAAAAAAAAAAACATTAATATCAATTAATTATGAATATTTAAAGATTGCTACATTGAAATGCATTGGAGAGCGCCAGGTAGCGAGAGGTCATACCTGGCGCTGTTCAAGGTCGCTCGCTGGCGCTGTAGGGTGAGGCTGGAATAATGATGAATGATTCGCTATCTGGCGCTCTGTCAGTCGCTAAGCAGGATCGGCTTGATAAATGTGTGATTGCAGTGGGGAGCCGGCGTTCTCGTGGCAGTGACCGTCATTACCGTTTGCTCACCATTCGCTACCTGGCGCTATCCCTTGTTAAATAAGGCCCTTAGTCAATTAATTAATTGTAAGTAAAAGGGATTGTTTGGCACTTGGCACTTTAACTTTTCCAGGGGGTCTGATGATTTTAACCCTTTCTTTTAATGTGTGATAAGTGTGACCTAGCATTGTAACAATACCCATATATAAATAAAGGGTTTTTATTAACTTACTTATTCTCTGGTTTGTGCGGTTGGGCTATACAGGTATACTGTGTGGGTGTTCTGGGCTACCCCACTCTTGTGGAACCATATAAACCAGAGGTACTCAACTGGCGGCCCGGGGTCCGAATGCCAGATTTCTGGAGCCCTGACAGCTCTGCACTCAGTTGCTTCTGTGCTGCTGTGCTGAGTTTCCCCCTTATAGCCAGTAACAAGCAGTGTGTCGTGGCCCAGAGTTCCTGATTTTTTTTCCCAGCGCCCAATAGGTTTTTGGGGGTTGGGGGGCAAGCAGCCATTTTTTTTAGTTTTGCTAGGAAATCTATAGCCCCTCCCCCAGTGTGCTGAATTTTAACTATCCACCCCCGCGACAGCCCTCCGCCCGGACCTTCACCTCTTACCAGATGCCTTTTAATGGACCTTTACAGTAGTAGTTTAAACCGGACCTTCACAATGATTTATTGAAAAGCCCAAACCCTTAAAAAAATATTCTCCAGCATAAAATTAATATATTTTAAGTTTTTAGTCACTTACTTATTATTCTTTCCCCCACCAGGCTGCAACTCTGTTCAGGATTTTAGGATACGGGCGCCGCCATCTTGTCTCAGAAGCATCACGCTTACTGAGGAGAGGAGAGCAAGATAAAGTACAGGGGGCGGGGTTATGGCTGTGCTTTGCTCGGACAGAGCAGAGCTGGGGGTCAGAAAAAGGTCAGCAATCCCAGAATGCAGTATATATAACCGCACACTGATTGTGCAATTCTCCGCGGGACAGTTCAAATAGTTTCAATCCAATTCACCACGTGAGTTTCCAAACTTCTTAATTAATGTGTATCCACCACCTGACACACTACACACGTACCAGAAAAATGATGGTAATGCGCTTCTCAATACAACAACAGTTGTTTCCTTGTTAATTAGTATCCAAACAGCCAGAGGGATAATCTTTCTTTAAATCATTGAAAATTCTTTGTTTCCAAGTAATCCCCAACAACTTTGTTTAAAAGCAATTTGTTCCTCGTTTATTTATTTTAAACATGTAAGATAAAAAAATATATGACCGCACATAGCGTAATAGCGTATTGACTGGTTTCTGTGCGCAAGATATAAAAACTTCTTACCGAATGAAGATCAATTACAAGCGTTGTAACAAGGTAATGTTGGGAGGGATCCTGATAGCACAAGTTTCATTCCTCAATTAAAAGCTTGTTATGCGTTTTATGCGATAACTATCAGCACGGCGCGTGTATAACCAAGCCCTAGGCCTCCGGACTCGGCAAGCGTCGGCTCTCCTCGGGAATCACGTGACTTACTTTAGGCTCCGCCCAACGCGTTTCGTCGTTCAGACTTATTCATAGGCGCACGGAGCAAGCTAGAGAGCTACATTTATAGCCTCTTATCTGAGGAATCCCAGAATGCAGAGCGGCACAGTCAGAAGACACTTCCTGTCTGCAAGCAGCCTGAGACTCCATGGGCCGCCATCTTGGATGTTAAAAGGCTCAAGAATGCAGTAGATGTAGGTAGGATGATTTTTAATGTGAGCAATCTGTATGTACAGGGTGGGGGAAACATATAAGATAGGCTCTTACTCAGGGTGAAGGACCGCTTTAATAGTATATTATACATTTGGACCATTTTTCTCATTGTGGTATATTTCTGTAATGTGGAAAGCTAAATTATGTAAAATAGTTTTGCCCAGAAAAAACTCAGTCCCGGGGGCGGTACTTTGTTGGAGCCCCGTTTCTCATGTAATATTGATATCTCATGTTTGAACTTGCATCCCCCTTTGCATAAAAATTTGAGCACTTTAATGGGAAATAAAATATATATAGAATATTGTAAATTGTTGCACTTTATTTCAGCACAAGAACTTTATATGATTTATATATGTTATATAGGATTGATTTAGACACATTAGATAGCAGGCGCCTCCTCCTGGCAGATTGTGCTTGTTCTTGTTATGTGTGTTTTAAAAGGTTTTTAACATGTCTTGTGTGTTGTTTTGGCTAATAAAGATATTCTTAATGTAATTATATCTTGGGGTGGTGCAATAATAGTCTCTGGCACACATACAACCAAGTAGGGGCGGGCTGGCCATAGGGCATACCGGGCAAAATCCCGGTAGGCCGGCACTAGCAAAGGCCGCGAATGACAGATGGGGGAGGGCGGGCGGCATCTGCCATTCGCGGCCCCTCACTGCTGTTACCCCGGCCGCCACGCACACACACAATACACATACACATGCTTACTGGCACTTCCTGGTTGTTACGTGGGGGTGTCTATGGGCGGCGTCCATTGTCTTAATTGGAAAAGTGCCGGTAAGCATGTGTATGTGTGTGCGCTATGTATGTGTTTGAGAGCGACGGGAACGGCGGCGGCAGAGGCCGGGGGAACAGCAGCGAGGGACCGCGAAAGGGAGATGCCGCCCGCCCTCCCCCATCTGTCATTCACAGCCTATGCACGGCTTTGGCGGCAGCGGCGGAACAGCAGTGAAGGGCAGACCGGCCCTCCGCCCACCGGGAACCAGGGTGAGTGTGTGTGTGTACAGCTGGGGGGGGGGGGGGGTAACAGCAGCGGCAGGCATGGACCGGTTACCATGCCAGTCTGCTGCTTTATTATTTTCCAGCGTAGGAGGGTGGGAGTGAAATGATGGATGCCCCCACTGCCTGTACTGAGGGATGCCCCCACTGGCTGCACTGAGGGATGCCCCCACTGCCTGTACTGAGGGATGCCCCCACTGGCTGCACTGAGGGATGTCCCCACTGGCTGTACTGAGGGATGCCCCCACTGGCTGCACTGAGGGATGCCCCCACTGGCTGCACTGAGGGATGCCCCCACTGGCTGCACTGAGGGATGCCCCCACTGCCTGTACTGAGGGATGCCCCCACTGTCTGTACTGAGGGATGCCCCCACTGGCTGCACTGAGGGATGCCCCCACTGGCTGCACTGAGGGATGCCCCCACTGGCTGCACTGAGGGATGCCCCCACTGGCTGCACTGAGGGATGCCCCCACTGACTGCACTGAGGGATGCCCCCACTGGCTGCACTGAGGGATGCCCCCACTGGCTGCACTGAGGGATGCCCCCACTGACTGCACTGAGGGATGCCCCCACTGGCTGTACTGAGGGATGCCCCCACTGGCTGCACTGAGGGTTGCCCCCACTGGCTGCACTGAGGGTTGCCCCCACTGGCTGCACTGAGGGATGCCCCACTGGCTGCACTGAGGGATGCCCCCACTGGCTGCACTGAGGGATGCCCCCACTGGCTGCACTGAGGGTTGCCCCCACTGGCTGCACTGAGGGATGCCCCCACTGGCTGCACTGAGGGATGCCCCCACTGGCTGCACTGAGGGATGCCCCCACTGGCTGTACCGAGGGATGCCCCCACTGACTGTACTGAGGGATGCTACTTAATGGCTACACTGAGGGATTCCCCCACTGGCTGTAATAAGGGATGTTACTTAAACCGGACCTTCACCCTGATTTAATGAAAAGCCCAAACTCTTAAAAAACAATTCCTCAGCATCTAAAATTAATATATTTTACATGTTTAGTCACTAATTTATTATACTTTCCCCCACTGTGCTGCAACTCTGTTCGGGAATTTAGGATACGGGCGCCGCCATCTTGACTCAGAAGCATCACACTTACTGAGGAGAGGAGAGTGGGATAAGGTACAGGGGGGCGGGTTATAGCTGTGCTTTGCTCAGACAGAGCAGAGCTGGGGTCAGGGAAAGGTCAGCAGTCCCAGAATGCAGAGCAGCACAGTCACTTCCTGTTTGCAGGCACTTCCTGTTTGCAGGCTGCCTGCAAAAATGGCAGCTTCCATAAGCCGCCATCTTGGATGTTTAAAGGCTCATAAAATGCAGTAGATGCAGGTAGGATGATTTTTAATGTGAGCAATCTGTATGTACAGGGTGTGGGAAACATATAAGATAGACTCTTATTTAGAGTGAAGGTCCGCTTTAATGGCTGCACTGAGGGATGCCCCCACTGGCTGTAATGAGGGATGCTACTTAATGGCTGCACTGAGGGATGCCCCCATTGGCTGTAATGGGGTGATTCTGTACACTGCCTGTAATGGGGGGATTTTATCACACCATTTGGTTCAGAATATTTTCTTTCCTATTTTTGTCCTCTAAACCCCGGGTGCGTGCTGTGGAACGAAAAATAAGGTGTATATATAATGTGACATTAGGATACTATACTGGGCCAGGAACAGTACAGCAGGGCTGGTGTGCCCCAAAAAGTCCCGGGCTGTTTTTTAGCCCCAGTCCGCCCCTGCAACCAAGGGTTGTTAGGTTTTTTCTGGGCAAAACCATTGTACATAATTTAGCTTTTGGTGGCAAGAGCATTGCAAGTTGGTGCGGCCTCTTGTCTGTAATGTGGAGAGCTCGTCACACTTTAGTGACAACTCCCATAGGGAATGTCTGTGTCATTGAAGAATGTTTGCACCTCACCTGGAGAACTTCTCCCGTGTTAAACCCAATCAGGGAATGCAGGGGATTTAACATTCATATTATTTGCCCTTTATTATGAGTTGGGATGGGGGACGCGCTCAGAGCCCGTCTTTACCACCACACATACAACGCAATAGCGTGGGGCCCCCACTTGTCAGGAGCAGGGGTGGGATCCAGTCACGGGCATATGTGCTGTGTGTTTACTGCAGGGCTGAATTACTTGGGGGGGCTCCAGGGATTGACATAATTGTAAATGCCCACCGCCACCAGTTGCTTAAAGTGGACCAAAACCCACAGATCTATAAGATTCTATAAGATTCCCAGGCTGATCAATTCCCTCCCGCCGATCGGGGGTGCCCTGCTGTGTGAACCCCCCCCATACTCACCTTCTTTCCGGTCCAACGGCGCCTGCGCGAGCCGCGGGCACATCCCCGCTGTCCCTCTAGCAAGACGCGTGCCCGCGCCAAGCATTTGGTATGTGAATGGCCAGCGTGGGCACACTCCCTGTTAGAGGGTAGCGGGGGATGCCGCTGCCAGCGCGCTTGGATCCGCTCGCTTTAGACAAGCTGACGTGAGCGTTCCAAGCGCGCTGATTGGGCAAGTAGCCGCACATGCATCGTAGGACCGGGGAGGGGTGAGTTTTTTTCGGCGACCTGGGGGGTTTCACACAGCTAGGGGGCTAGGACCAAAACCCAGGATAGTCAAAATCCTGGGTTTTGGTCCACTTTAAAGTTTCTGCCAGCATAAGGACAGTCTGAGGGGGGCATCCAGAATGCTGGGGCCCTCCGCTCGCTGCACCCCTTAGAGTGCCCGCAGTCCTTACATTCAACCATGATCTCATTTGAAATGTAGCAACGCAATTGGCCGCTGGCACTATAGTGGGTGGGGCTTTCTGGCGGTCAGGGCAGACAATATGCTCACTGCCCACGTGAGCAGCTTGCGGTTAAATGTAAGTATTGTGGGCATTCTGTGCGCGGGGGGCTACAGCATTCTGGATGCCCCCCCCCCAGACTTTCCTTATGCTGGCAGACCAACACCCGCACCCATTAGCAGGGAAACAGCAGTTGGTCTGCTTTAGGTCTTATTGAGTCTTATTTGACTTGAGGGTCACAGCCCCAGCAGCTGCAAATGTTGGTTCTTGGAGAGCTGCAACAGGGGGGGCCCCACCATCCCCCAGAAGGACTCTAACCCAATTTCTTTTTAACATTTCTACAGGTGACAGTCACAGGGTTGACTTACACAGTGCTGCTTGTTCACCCACACACCCAGTCCATGCCATGCAGGGCTGAAACAAGGGATCATGGGTAGGAGGTGGGTAATGGAGTTCTTGTTCCCCCAAGGAATGGGCTCTGGTATGTGGTGTGGGGCATCCACATACCCCCCTGCTTCAGGCCTTACAGGGCCAGCATTCATTTTTAGCTGTTGGTCCTCTTTAAAGCTGACCAAAACCCTGTTTTCCACCCCCAGGGCTTTTAGCAAGGGCATCCTAATTTGGGACGCTCCGGTGTTTGATTTTGCCGTCTTGTTACCTTGTGCTACTCTCCCATGGTGCATACACAGGATCTCATCCATTTAGAATAGATCCTAAATATGCCCGTCAATCTGAAAGAATCCAAAGGTGGGTGGGTACATCCCCATGGGTAGGCCGTGTGCACCGCCTCCAGTCATTGAGAAATGCCTGGCATACAGGGGCGTAACTGCAGCGGAGCACAGAAGGTCAGGGGGGCCCCATCATTGTTGCTCTTCCAACTTATTATTTGTGCTCACTTGACATAATTTAGAAAGAGGAAGGACCATTTGTCTCTGCTGTTTCAGCATTTAGTTGTCTAGCTGCAACCAATTGAGTTTAGACAGAAAAAACGTTTACTGAGTCATGAAAGGGCCCCATTTAATGTTTGCACTAGGGCCCCATGACCTATAGTTAAGCCATTGCTGGCGCGTATGCTGGCCAGAGGGGGGCTGCTCCATCATGTCTCAGGAAAACTTTTAAGTAGAGTTTTCTGCACAATAGTTACAGCAATGAAGTTAAAACTCAGCTTTTACTAATTTAATCTAAAATCATCAGAAATAAGACATGCTCACATGGGGACAGCTCCCCCACCCCCCAACATTCTCAAACTGCGTTTCGCGATTCCTCCTTTGTCAAGCAGTGCTGTGCAACCAGGTGGTGCACCAGATATTGTGGTTCTGGGCACCCCTGAAATAGCAAGCTATATACAATGGGAAGAAATGAACACCCGACATTAAAGCTATGCATGCTCAAAAAGGTAATTTAATACAAAGGTGAAACCATATATGATTACAAACATTTATAAAAAGAAAGTGTTCTTACACAAGTAAAGACTGAAAGTAACAGGCCTGCAAACTTGTTACTTTCAGTCTTGTGTAAGAACTTGCTCTGCATGTATATTCAGGTATTGATTTTGCGCCTCTCGAACTCTCATCAGATACCTTATAACTGTTTTTCTACATCTTTAGATTGTATCTCATTGTATTCATTATATCTTTCTGATTGCGAGGCTCAAGGCAAAGATTGGGACCAGCTTATCTGCGCCACCTAGCGGTCATCTGTATAAATGTGTACATATAACACTTTCTTTTTATGTTTGTAATCATATATGGTTTCACCTTTGTATTAAATTACCTTTTTGAGCATGCATAGCTTTTATGTCGGGTGTTCATTTCTTCCCATTGTATATACCTTCCTATAGTATTGGATGCACAGTAAGCAGGCGCACTAGGGAATTATAGAACCCCTCTGGTTTATCTGGTTTTCTGTATATATTGGTGTGCTTCAACCCACATACTAACTCCACCCCTGAAATAGCACCAGGCCTTGTGCCTAAGGGTAAAGGTAGTGGTATCCCGGCATGGCCGCCAACCTCTGGAGCATGGAAGTTCCAGCTTCTAAACCTGATCTAAATGCAAATGCCTATAAAACTTAAACCGGACAAACACCCATTTTTACTTTAATGGGCGTTGGTCCCGCTGTCTGGTGATCGCAAGAAGCTCGGGGGCATCCAGAATGCTGGTAATACTCACATTCATTACGAGCCTGCGGTAAGAATCGCGGGCTTGTAATGAATGTATTATGAGCCTTCTGTACGGTTAGCTGCGGGGGGGCCAGAGCATTCTGGATGCCCCCCCCCCGAGCTTCTACAGCGGGACCAACACCAGTTAAAGTAGAAACGGGTGTTGGTCCAGTTTGAAAGATTCCTATACCCTTATTGAGCAAGCTCCAGGGAGGTTACTTTTTAAAGTGTTTGGCAAGTCAAAAAATAAATATCAGTAGCTTATGTTTCATTGAGTGGCTCTGCCTGTCTCCTTAGTGAGGAAAATCACTTCCTCATTCAGTTTTCAGTTCCCACCCCACTGATCTGGTCCATCAGTCAACCTATGGTGGACCAAGAATGGAAACACCCCCCCCACTCCCTGATTGTCTGCCACTCTCTGCAGCTCTAAAACCCCGCCCTCCTCTCTCATCTCACACTCATCACAGTGTGCTTACATCACATCGCTGTTGCCACACCCACCGTTTCTCTTCATTTTTTCACTGCATCTCCAGTGCTCTTATACTTTTAAAGATAACTTAGGAACTACAGGGTCTTTTTGAAAATGGATTGAAGTTTGGGACAGTACAACGTGTAGCCCTAGACAATAGGACAATTGGGCTTGTCTTTAGTAGAACTTTAAACCGGACCAACACTGTTTTTTTTGTTTGAGTGTTGGACCCGCTGTCTGTGCTTCACAATAACCTCGGGAGGGGGGGGGGGGGGGGGACATCCAGAACGCTGGAGCCACCTCACAGATAACCTAGCAGAACACTCGTAAAACCTTCATTATTATGAGCCAGCGCCGGGAAAGGAGTCCCACGATTGGCCGCCGGGTGAGTTTTACGAGCGTTCTGCTAGGTTATCAGCATTCTGGATGCCCCCACAAGGTAATTGTGAAGCACAGACAGCAGGACCAACACCCGTTAACAAAAACGGGTGTTGGTTCGGTTTAACTTCACGCTAACCTGTGATTTATGTTGCTGATCTTTTTGGCCAGGTTTTCTTATTTTATTGCATCGCTGTGCCCGATGAAACAGACTGTGGCACCTTAATTCACCTGTAGTTGTTGCTTTAAGTGAAATGAGAATGAATGGGGAAGATTGCAAGATGTTAAAGTGCAAGAAATGTTAAAGCTGAAGCATTCCTCTAATACAGGGGTTCCCAACCAGTGGTACTCAAGAGCCTATCGGGTGGTATTCAACAAGGTTGTAGACTGGCCTGTACCCCCTCCTCATCTGCAGCCTCTATACTTTACACAGTCCTGATTTGCTCAGTGAGTACAAAACTGCTGTTTATGTGTATTGTATATTGTATGTATTGACTGACAACCCACACACACGTGTACCACCCAGGTGCTACTTGACATCATTGCACTTTATATATTGTATGTCTTGACTGACAACCCACACACATGTACCACCCAGGTGCTACTTCATTGCACTTTATATACCCGATTTTGACTGACCACCCACACCCAGATGCTACTTGAGATCATTGCACTTTATATACCTGTTTTGACTGGCCACCCACATACGTGTACCACCCAGGTGCTACTTGAGATCATTGCACTTTATTCTGTCTTGACTGACAACCCACATACGTGTACCACCCAGATGCTACTTCATTGCACTTTATATACCCGTTTTGACTGACCACCCAGATGCTACTTGAGATCATTGCACTTTGTACACCTGTTTTGAGTGACCACCCACACACACGTACCAACCCAGGTGCTAGTTGAGATCATTGCACTTTATATACCCGTTTTGACTGACCACCCATATACGTGTATCACCCAGGTGCTACTTGACATAATTGCACTTTATATACCTGTTAGACAGACAACCCACACACATACCACCCAGGTGCTACTTGAGATCATTGCACTTTATTCTATGTCTTGACTGACAACCCACACATGTGTACCACCCAGATGCTACTTCATTGCACTTTATATACCCGTTTTGACTGACCACCCAGATGCTACTTGAGATCATTGCACTTTATATACCTGTTTTGACTGGCCACCCACATACGTGTACCACCCAGATGCTACTTCATTGCACTTTATATACCCGTTTTGACTGACCACCCAGATGCTACTTGAGATCATTGCACTTTATATACCTGTTTAGACAGACAACACACACACACGTACCACCCAGGTGCCTTTTGAGATCATTGCACTTTATATACCTGTTTAGACAGACAACACACACACACGTACCATCCCAGGTGCTAGTTGAGATCATTGCACTTTATATACCTGCTTTGACTGACCACCCACATATGTGTACCACCCAGGTGCTACTTGACATCATTGCACTTTATATACCTGTTTTGACTGACCACCTCCACACACGTACCACCCAGGTGCTACTTGAGATCATTGCACTTTATTCTGTCTTGACTGACAACCCACACACGTGTACCACCCAGATGCTACTTCATTGCACTTTATATACCCGTTTTGACTGACCACCCAGATGCTACTTGAGATCATTGCACTTTATATACCTGTTAGACAGACAACCCACACACATACCACCCAGGTGCTACTTGAGATCACGACACTTTATATATCATTTGAAAATAAAGAGCGGTACTTGGGAACTACTGCTCTAAAATGAATAAATTGACCACGATCAATAAATCTTTTATTTTCCAGATATTATTAGAGTTACACAGAGTGTTAGCGATGATCAGCGATAACAGACTAATCTAGAGTTGTCAACATCATCAATGGAGTCTCTAACCAAACCGTCTTTAAGACAATGGCCGCCGTCCTGCATATGTGCACCACCTCCTCCGAGACAAATCCTCCAACTGTATTGCTGTCTCCACGGCTGAGACGCGGGTAAATCCAGTGACTGCGCAATCCTGTGTTTTGCCCTGGAGGGCCCCGTCAACATTATATCCTTATCTATTTACAGATCAATATATATATATTTATTTGTATCTACCTATGTACATACACATATAGAAACTTCTGTCAAAAGTGTCTACAAATGTGATTGGTCTGCATATAAAAAAAAAAAAAAGAGGAAAGGGCGAGTTTCTCCGACTCATCAGACACTTTAACCCTCTACATGCCAGAACAGACGGGGCAGGCATTTAATGCAGCACCAATAGCGGACAGGTTATACCTAGGGGTCTCTCTGTGTCTGTATAGGGGCAATATGGCAGCTATGTGGTTAGCGTGTGTGACTTGAAGTGCTGGATCCACCATATAAACAAGCTATAACTTTGTTATACAAAATTAATGACCCGACTCAATGAACTGCTGCAGTTTAGGCCATCAATGGTACCAGGAAAGGGTGCAGCCATAGAGCAGCTCTCTTAGGGCCACGAGTGATCACTCATCTCATAAGCCATAGTTTGTATCAGTGTCCCAGGAGCATTAGTTCATAAACTAAATAGGAGCAATATATTATATCAGCGATTATGTAATGGCTAAAAATCCAATAAATAATTATAAATTAATGTTAGTACTTGCATTGCTGCTGCTACATAGAGCATAAGAGCACCACAAGCAATTCTCAGGCAGCTTGGTGGGTCTAGTTAGATATCATTTCCAGGTTTAGAACTGGAATACAGCATCCAATGTGCCAATAAATAAAGCTTATCGTGCAAGTGACAATATGGCAGCTATATTGCATGGCTTAGACTGACATCAGGGATAAATATGGCACCAAGGAGCCTATACTCACCTCACTCAAATGCCTGCCTGGCATAAGCAGCCAGACATCACCTACCTACAAGGCTGTGCAGGCATCTCTAGATCGTGACCAGGGAGAGGAGATGTTCCTGACTGCTGGGTGCCACCAGGTGAGCACTAACCCATGAAGCTGGAGTGAGGAGACTATTGCTGGAGGCATCTTGGGGTTCTGCTTTATCCCGGGTTGGTATTATCAGCCATAGAGTCATCACATGGAAGATTTCTTTTAGTCAGACCCCAAGCTCAGAACTGCCATTGTCGTCGAAGTCTCCATGCCGGGTCCGGCATTTTTGTCTTTCAGCCTCGCCAGAAGTACGAGAAGAAGTGCGAGTACAGGAGGTATCTACCCAGAACAAGCTCCTTGGGGTGATTGTGTGATTCTGCATGAAGAACATGTCCGGAGCTTCCAGAAGAGCAGTAGATGGTTTAGTAGTGCTGACAGGTAACTTAGGAAATCAAAACTGGCGATGGGGGGGGGGGGGGGGGGGGGTTTCCACCAAAGTGAACTGTACCTTTAAAGCAGACCTAAATCCTTTGCAACTCTGTGCCAAGGTGTGTCCTATTGCACATGGACACCAAATTAGCCTAACATAACACCATGTGCCCTGCATTGTATCACTCCTCGCTGCATGTACAGGTAAACCACCGTTAGACTTACCGGTAACGGATTTTTTAGGAATCCTTCAGCTTGACCACTTATTCAGGAGGTCAAGCTGAAGGATGACTTGGAAAAAAGCTGCATCTCCTCCAAAAGGAGGCATGCATCATAGGAATGTGCAGATGTTTTTCTGCCACCCTCCCATGCAGAACTCCATGAGGGCAAGGTATCCTCTAAATTCTGGATCTCAGGGGCTGCAGGAGTAGGTGGGTTAGGTTACTTTTGGACCTGGACCCTACCAGGAGGGGTCAAGTTTGCTTTAAATAAAAAAACCCTATTCTGGTGCCAAAATGAAAAATTAAATGAAAACTGCACCAATCCCCCTATGGAAGCTGTGCTGTACAGCTTCACTTACAATGGTCATGGCCGACTGCTTAGTCAGCCAATCAGTGGAGTCCTGGCTTCTTACATGAGACCAGGCACAGCTGGCACCAAACTAGCTAAACTTTAACCACCCAAATCAGGTACCAGAGGAAGAGATGGCTGGGATTGCCTAGACATTCGCTTGAATGGTTTAGTTAGTGAAAGTGTGTATTTCGAGATTTAATTCTTGTCCAAGCAAAAATATAAACCTCAATTACCTGTCGAGCCCAAAAAAGCCTGAGAATGTCACTGTTAGTGAATCATAGATAGGAAGACAATGACAGTCAATGGCAGCTTTTACTACAGGTAAAAAGGGGTAAAAAGTTCAATACTCAATCAGGAGTAATAAAGTGCCATTGACTTTCATTGTCTTCCTATCTGGTGATTCAGTAACAGTGACATTCTCAGGCTTTTTTCTCATTAATTGAATTTTTTACTACCATGAGAATTTTTTTCTACCTTTATTGAATCGAGGCCAATGGCACTTTTTTACTCCTAAGAAGTAGTAAAAGCTGCCATTAACTTTCATTGTATTTTTATCTAGTGATTCAGTAACAGTGACATTCTCAGGCTTTTTTCTCATCAATTGAATTTTTTACTACCATGAGAATTTTTTCACCTCTTAGTGAATCAAGGCCTGTGTGTCTCATCCTCTCCTGACTTTACATTTCCTCCAGGGTTATTTGTTCTGTGCTAATGGCAATTGTATCTGGTTATTGCTTGACTGGGGAAGTCCAATGAGTTTCAGTGAAACTAAAGCTTCATCAATGGGAAAGCGAGGACTTAACCCCTTCAGAGAAATCTGACCGCCCTAAAATAACATGAGAATGTATCAGGCTGTGTGACGTGTGAAACCAAAGGGGTTGTTCTTTTCCTGTGAAGTATTCGGCTGTCACATCTAGAGGATGAGGATGGAGCAGACACACAGAGATGGAAAATCATTTTTCATACACACAAGACCCCCCAACATAATCTTAGACTTTGGAGAAGCTGGCCTTTGAACACCCATCAGTCCTCATTTTCCTGTGCACCGTGCCCACTTGGACGCTCTGATCCTGTTATTACTGCTGAACCCCTCTGTGCTGCTGTGTCAACGGGTCACATTTTCACCAACACCATATATATACATTTGTGCATTGACGCAATATATACATAAACATCGGACCTTCCAGCCTGCAATCCCATAGTCCATGCTCGGATTTAGTCCTTCTATAAGGAGTGGGTGCTGTACATTCGGAGTGAACTGGGCTCTGCCCATGGGAGGTGGGATGGAAAGTGACAAGCGGGGAGGGTTCTTCGAAGCATCTGTTCATCATTCCTCTAAGTCTGGGGAGTTTCTGAATAAGCTGTGAAGACCCCGTGTTAAGTTTCAGAAGCCCAGGCTGATCACCGTCACCAGCAGGGCACTGTACTCCATTTCTGCCTCCTCCGCGTCCTGGATCATGGGCAGAGCGACACTCCTCTCCAGAAATCCATAGAGAGCTAATGCATCCTGCAAGACACAAATAAGAAACCGGATGGTGATGGTGCACTCACTAATTTTCCCTCTTTTCTATAGGTTATCCTGCGTACGGACAGGCTTCTATTTACTGGGCACACTTACTTCACCTCCAGGATGGCTGGGTTGGTCTCCATAATGGCTACGATGATACGATCGATATAGTCCTGTAACCGAAGGTTGATTTCCTCTTGTTTCTGAATAGCCTCCATTAGCTATAATGTAACACAGATGAGACAGTGTCAAGAGTGAAGTGATTGATATTACACATATATATATATATATATATATATATATATATATATATATATATCTGGCGCCAGCACAGGGCAAACCTGGGCAATTGCCAGGTTCCCCGGCATCTTCAGGGGCCCATTCAGGCTCACACTTGGCCACGGTCTTATTTAACAGTGGACCCGAACCACCGAATGCCGGGTGCTGTGTGCGAACCTGCTCAAGGCTGGCCTCAGAAACATGGGATGATCAGCAACAATGGAGAAGGTGGCATGGAATGGAGGAGCAAAAAGAAGGTAGGATGTGCTCATCCAGTCAATATATAGCAGTCAAAGGGTGCTAGAGGGGTGTGGCCTCACACCATAAGCAAAAAAGAAATGTAACCCTGTGCACACGGTTACATTTCCTTTTTGCCATGGAATGGAGGGCAATTGATGGCGAGAACCAGTTGACAGCTGTCAAGGACTGGAGGGCGACCGGCAGCAGGAGATGACCCATTTGTGGTAGCAAAGCTTAAAGTGGACCAACACCCAGGGGTGATCGGCCCGGGAATCTATAACATTCCCATGCCGATCACCTCCCTCACCGTGGGGCATCCGAGATCGGGATGTCCATGGGGTGAAACCCCCCCCCCAAAAACCTTACCTTATCGGCGACGGATCAGCCGCCGCGGCCTCCCGTGTGAACTGCTAGAGGGGCGCGCGGGAGGCCGCGGCGGCTGATCCGTCGCCGATAAGGTAAGGTTTTTTTGGGGGGGTTCACCCCGCGGGACATCCCGACAGCCCGCGTCGGCCGTTTGTGAATGGCCGGCGCAGGCGCGTGCCCTGTAAGGGGGACGCCCGGGAGGCGGCGGTGGCTTGTCCGTCGCCGAAAAGGTAAGTTTTTGGGGCTTTTGGGGGGGGGGGGGGGGTTCACACAGCGGGGCATCCTGATCTCGGAGGCCCCACTGAAGTGGACCAACACCCAGGATAGTGAAAATCCTGGGTGTTGGTCCACTTTGAAGGTGACATCATGTGAGTCACGACTTTGGGGCCCATTAAGACTCTTGCCCAAGGGCCCCCACAAACTTGGAAGCCGGCCCTGTGTCTGTAATATATATATATATATATATATATATATATATATATATATATATATATATATATATATATATAAATAAATATAAGAGAAATCTTAATTTTTATACTCTTTTTACAATGCTGATTCACTTTCCCTCACCTCATCTCTAGAGACGCTGCTGATCTCAGCGGCCAGCGAGTCAGAAAACGTGGTGGAAAAGAGGTTTTTCGCTCCCTGGATGCTCAGATTAATAATTTGTCCATTCAGCTCCTCATTCTGCTCCTTAAGGGTCCGTTGTTCCTGAAATAAATGAAGAGGAGAATAGAATATGAGAAGCTGTGTGACCACACAGAATGACGGCTTCCATTATCTAGGGGTGGCCGGCACTAGCCATTCCCATAAGGATCTAATAAATGAACATGACAGTCTTCCCTTTCTCAAGCAATAAGAGGCCACAATAGCTCTCTTCAAAGCTCTTACATGGGGGGTAAAGCAGATGCAGGGCTGTGGACTGAATTAGTGATTCTGTTCAGTTGCGGGTATTGCATTACTTTAATAGCCACATGTGGCTTCTGGGCTCACAGAAAATGGGGCCAACGTACCCGTCTTTGCAGCTTTTATCACCTGCTGCCTCACCGCTTGTGTGTTACATTCACATACCACCCGGAAGGAAAAAGGTGCAGCACTGGAAGCATCAAAGAGAGCCAAAGTGGACCAAAATCCATCCTAGAATCTATGAGACCCCAGGGTAGGCATAATCGCTCCCCCAATCGGGGGTGCCCCACTGTGTGATCCCCCCTAGGTCGCACGAAAACTCACCTTCATTCTCGGTCCAATAGAGCATGCGGGAGCAGCAGCCTTCCCACCATGCCTTTAGCAGGGCGCGTGCCCGCGCCAGGCATTTGTAAATGTCCAGCATGGGCATGCTCCCTGTTAATGGGTAGCGGGGGATGTGGCCGTCAGCATGCTTGGATTAGACGATTGAGCGGATCTGAGCGCACTGATTGGACGAGAGGGCTGCACATGCACCAGAGGTCCGGAAAAGGGTAAGTAAGATCAGGCGACCTGGGGGCTTTCACACAGCGGGGCGCGGGGGGCCAAAGATCTAAATCTCCAATATACCCGAGTACCCGGAAAGATTGTCCAAGTTAGGTTTATTTAGTCTAGAAAAAAAGACGATTGAGGGGTGATCTAGTAACTATGTATAAATATATTCGGGGTCAATAATAACATTTGTCCCACAATCTATTTATACCCCGGAGTGTAACCATAACCCGAGGGCATCCACTAAGGTTAGAGGAAAGGTGCTTTTTCCACCGACATAGGAGGGGATTCTTCTCTGTAAGAGCAGTGAGACTATGGAACTCGCTGCCAGAGGAGGTAGTAATGAGGGATACAGTAAAAACGTTCAAAAGTGACCTGGATGCCTTCCTGGCATGTAATAACATTTCCAGCTATGGCTACTAGACCACTGGAAGGAGATCTATAGTGGCCGGGATGCCCTCCTGGCATGTAATAACATTACCAGCTATGGCTACTAGACCACTGGAAGGAGATCTATAGTGGCCGGGATGCTCTCCTGGCATGTAATAACATTACCAGCTATGGCTACTAGACCACTGGAAGGAGATCTATAGTGGCCGGGATGCTCTCCTGGCATGTAATAACATTACCAGCTATGGCTACTAGACCACTGGAAGGAGATCTATAGTGGCCGGGATGCTCTCCTGGCATGTAATAACATTTCCAGCTATGGCTACTAGATCACTGGAAGGAGATAAACAGACTGGATGGACTAAAGTCTTTATTCAGCCGCACATACTCTGTCTGCCCATCTGGGAGACCCACTCACTAGGGGGGGGGGTAAGTATTTTATAGGGTGGGAGATGCCACAGACACTCTGCAGAGAATAATTTAGGTCATTTATATGCGCTATGACTGTAGACTTGAATGTGGCGTGTGACCATCTCTTATTGCTTGTGACAATCTACATATTCTAAACATAAGATAGGTCCACCAAGTTCTGAGAAGCGTTGGCCTGTTGGTGTTATACACGTTTTTGTAATGGATTATTTAAAGCGGACCAAAACCCACTGAACTTGTAAAATACATTTGGCCAAAACCCCTGCTGACGCTCTTAGGGTGTAGAACTATAAATGGATATTTTTGCTTTTCAAATTGCCCTGGAACACTTTATTTTTTACTGTTTCTGTCTGTACGATTGCAGGTGATCAGTCATTGCATAGGTGTGGCAGTGACATCATTACCACACACAATGGCAATAAATGGAGGAGGCGGAGCTTTACAGCTAACACAGGCGCCATTATCTGGGATTAGAGTGAAGCTGGAGCAGTGAAAATTTGCAAAAGGTGCTGCTAATGGGGGGAGAAATTCAGGGGATGCCAGTTAAAAATGTGGGTTTTGGTCTGCTTTAAAGGATCTTTTTACGTCTTATATAGTGCGCTATATAATAAGTTGAGCCACAAGCAAACTTTTTTAGCTGCTTTATATACATCTTTTGAGGTGGAACAATGAAAGCCTAAATACCTCTTTAAGTCTTCGCACTTCTTGTTCTAGCTCCGCCTCTCTGGTGCGACTGTTGTACTCCTGCAGAGCGGCGCTGTTTCCCAGCCCCATTCTCTGTTCCATTTCGAGACGCATTAGCTGCATCTGTTCAAGTTCCCGCCGGAGCTCCTCGATGACCTGGTTGAGCGAGGAAGAGAAGAGATCCAGTTTTACCTTTGTTTTTGGTTTTTTTACAGGCCTCTTGTTTCATTATAACAACTCCACACAACTACTACAGATCACAGGACAAGAGCCGTCGCTGCATGAGGTCATATGACGAAGAAGGAATGAATGGTGTAATTCTAACTAGATTCCAAATATGTGGTCAGTCATTTTAATGAACGGTTGTGATTAGTTTTAGATAGACGTAAGAACCAGTAAGGTGCCATTCTGACATTAGTGAACGAGTAACGACAGGTAGAACTACTAGAAGAACAAGTAGTGAGACTAGGTGCAGAAGTATAATGGTGGGGGGGGGGCATAGTGACCAGTGTTTGCTCTCCATTGGGTCTTGGGCTAGGTGAATGGAGATCCTAATGTTCCAGCTATTTATACCTCCACCATGATAATGCCCCATGTGCACAATTCCTGCTTTAAAAATACAGGCAGGCTGATTCATTACTAACGCCAGGTAGCGACAGATGAGCGTCTGTAGCGCGGATTTCAGAGCGCCCGCTAGTAGTCGCTGTGCTCGGCCATGGTTAGTTGTTTCAGAGCACCTCAGTCGCTGGCCGGCATTGATGAATGATATGTGAGTCGCAGTACTACGCTGTATGGGACCGAATGGTAGCGCCAGCTCAGAGCGACTGACTCACACTACATTCATCAAAAAATCAGCTTCAAACATCACCGGCGCTCAAAATCATGTAGTTGTAGCCCAAAACGCCAGAGGTTTGATTAAAGGCTGTTTATGAACATGTATCCACTAGTAACAAAGCGAAAACATGCAATTACATTGTTATCACATTGTAACATGAACACTTTCATACCAGACCTGTAAGGACAATTCTGCATAAAAATATTATTAATACATGTCAGAAGTTTTGAGATTTTTTTTTTAAGAAAAAAAAATGGGATCAGGAAAGGGATTTAAAGTGGACCAACACCCACCCCTGATCGGCCCGGAAATCTATAAGATTCCCGGGCCGATCAGCTCCCTCCCCGCGGGACATCCGAAATCGGAATGCCCCGCTATGTGAAACCCTCCAGAAAGCCCCTAAAAACTTACCTCTAGCAGGACGCGCACCCTGTACGAGGGACGCACGAGAGGCGGCGGCTTATCCGGCGCTTGTCCGTCGCCGATAAGGTAAGATTTTAGGGGCTTTCTGGGGGGTTTCACACAGTGGGGCCCCCGGGGCTCCGATCGGGGTGCCCCGCGGAAGTGGACCAACATTCAGGATAGTGAAAATCCTGGGTGTTGGTCCACTTTAAGGATCGTCCATAGAAATGTAAGGGAGAGCGCCAGGTAGTGACAAGTAACGGCGCTGTACGCTGAGCCTGGGATAATGATGAATCGGACGCTACATGACGTTGTTCCAGTGGCTCACCAGATTCGGCTTCATAAATGTGTAATTGTGTGCCGTCTCCGGCGTTCACCTGACGCTACCTGATGCTGTACAGGCGCTACCTGGCGCTATCCCTTCATGAATAAGGCCCATGGTTTCTTTTATCTGATCTGAAAGTTTCACCGGCGTGCATACAACCCAAACCCTATCTGATTGGCCAACATGGCTGCCTTCACTAATATCATTGTGCTGGAATAGAGGCATACCCTTTAAATGTATATGGGTTTGAGATTAAATGCTAAACAAGCCATATACTTTTGCCATGTAGTGTAAAGTAGATGGGGGTAAGGTGTAGGGGTGCTAGAAAAAATCGATTCTGTCAAGTATCGTGATATTTCATTAGGCAATACCAGAATCGGATTTTTTTCTCCCTAGTATCGATTCTGACTCCCCCCCGCTACAGTGAAAGAAAAGTAAAAAAAAAAAAAACACTCACCTGACCCCTCTTTTGATCCGGCAGGCTCTCCCCTTCACCCGGGGGGCCTCTGAACCTCCCCCGGAGCTCTTCAGTCTTCAGGAGGGGGCCGACCCTATCCTCCTGCCTTCCCAATGAGGCCGCCATCTTCACAACTAGCCGAGGGGCAGGGGGATGACGTCACCCCTGCGGGAGTCATCCCGGCAGGTCAGCTGTCAGATGCCATGATCGCTGGGGAGAGGAGGAGAGAATCCGAGGATCTCCTGCCTCCCCCCCCCCCCTCCAGCTATCACAGCATCGGTCATCGGATCAGTGAGGGGACACAGGAGCTGACAATCGGAGGTGAGTAAAGAAAAAATTTCCTTTTTTTAATAGACATTTTTCTCTATGCGTGGTGTTTTTATTTACTGTTAACCCTTTGTGAACTGGTAAGGGATCCATGAGACCCCTATACCAGTTCACAAGCCTCTGGGTCTGGCAAGTCAGCTAGCGGGTGACATGCCATTAACCCTGATGCCCCCCATTACCTGCCTCCCCAAAGCCCGGGGGGGGGGGGGGGCAGGATAGCCCGTGGCCGTTAGGCTATGCCAGCTTGCAGCCTGCAGGGCCAGGGGCCACCAAAGCTGGTTCCTGGGCTGCTTATGCTGGGGGGATTTTTTAGAGGCACCATATGTCTTTTTTTAAATTAAAAATGTAATTAAAAAAAATAGCAATATATCGTCTTTGAGACAGAATCTGGATATATTATATCGTCATACGTGTATTGCGATATGTATCGTATCGCCAGATTCTTGCCAATTCTCACCCCTAGTAAGGTGGGGGTAGGGTAAGGTTACCAAAGAACTGAAGGTCCTAGGTAAAAAGACTTCCATGGGCATAAAGCCAGGTCACATAGTGATAGTGTAAGGCCCCATAGGATGATTACAGTAACGAATATGGGAACAGGATGTGGCAATATGAGGACAGAATAAAGTGAAGAATGAGATCAGATGTCTTCCCACCTCCTGGCATCTCTCCCTCTCGGTCTGCTGTTTATGCATCTCCTTACTCAGCTTTCCCCCCAGCTTTATGTTCTGCTCCTGATGGTCTTTTAGCTGTTGATGGAGCTCCTCCAACTCATCGAGCATTTTCAGTTTCTCCTGTGGACCAAACAGAAACGTTGGTTATTGTCTATGGTCATTCAGTAAAACAAAAACACATCTGAGACACCCCATTCCCAACACTACACTAACTTTTGTAAAGGAAAGCTATAGGGAGGCTGACAGTGGTAATCTACTACTGAAAGGGGTAACTTACCTAGCGGTCATGCTTCCCCCAGCAGATTAAAAAAAAACAATTCTGTGAGTACTCGCCTGTAGAATTGTTTTTGTTCTTGCATGGCACGGCCCGCTTCGGTATTCATAACAGTTGGGTTATTCCGCCACAAGGTGGCGCAGTGGTACTGCAGAAAGCTGTGGCATCTCCCAGCTCCCTATAAAAACGGGATTAACCATAGAGTTCCCAGCTTAGACAAGCAGTGAGACAAGAAGCCGGGAGAGAATAAAGGTAAAAATGTAAAAAAGGTGAAAAACCCCAATTAACTTGGAACAATCACCATAAAGAGGCAACCAAGAATAACGATAACAAGGGTGGGTCGAAGCAGGTCGTGCCATGCAAGAACAAAAACAATTCTATAGGTGAGTACCCACAGAATTGTCTTTTTCTTATTGCATGGCACGACCTGCTTCGATATTCATAACAGTTGGGACATCCAAAAGCAGTGTCCAAAAGTAGGGTGGAATCCCCAATGAGTAACAGCCGGCAGTTCAAGTCACTACCGCCTGAAGCACCTTGCGGCCAAAAGCAGCATCCGCTGAGGCCTTAACATCAACCTTGTAAAACCTGGAGAAAGTATGAACAGAAGACCAAGTAGCGGCCTTACAAACTTGTTCAACAGAAGCTTGATGCTGAAAAGCCCAAGAGGCCCCAATAGCACGAGTAGAATGAGCAGTAATTCTAAAGGGAGGTTCCTTCCCCTTAGCAGAATAGGCTTGAACCACCGCCTGACGGATCCACTTGCTGATAGTGGATTTAGTCAGAGGCAAACCCTCCCTAGGTCCAGAAGTGAGAACAAAAAATACAATTCTGTGATTACTCATCTGTAGAATTGGTATTATACGTATACAGCACGTCCTGCTCCAGAGATAATTCCTTACGTTTGGGTAATATATCCACAAGATGGCGCTGGACTGCAGAGACAGCAAAAAAGTGGCTCCTCCCGGCCCCCTATATTCCAGGGACATCCCACAAATTCCCCAGTATTGACAAACAGTTAACAAGAAGCGGGGAGAACAACAACCATAATAAAACAATTTAAACCATGATAACAACCACCACAGAGGTACTAAGAATAATGAAAACAAGGGCGGGGTGGAGCAGGACGTGCTGTATACGTATAATACCAATTCTACAGGTGAGTAATCACAGAATTGTATTATTCTAAGTATACAGCACGTCCTGCTCCAGAGATAATTCCTTACGTTTGGGACATCCAATAGCAGTGTCTGTAAGGTAGGGTGGGATCCCCAAAAGCAACAATATGCAGATTAAACCACTGCCGCCTGCAGAACTTTGCGGCCAAAAGCAGCATCAGCTGAAGCCCTAACATCAACCTTGTAAAACTTAGAAAAAGTAGCGGCCTTGCAAACTTGTTCAACAGAAGCCTGGTGCTAAAAAAAGCCCAAGAGGCACCAAGAGCACGAGTGGAATGAGCAGTAAGGCGGAAGGGAGGATCCTTCCCTTTAGCAGAATAGGCCTGAATCACAGCCTGACGGATCCACTTGCTGATGGTAGACTTAGCTGGAGCCAGACCCTTCTTAGGATCAGAAGGGAGCACAAAAAGAGCATCAGCCTTCCTGTAGGGTGCAGTAGCCACCAAATAAAACTTCAGGTTCCTAACCACATCCAAGAAATGTAGAGCCCTCTCCTTAGGGTTACTAGGATTAGGGTACAGAGAAGGCAGAACAATGTCTTGATTGAGATGAAAAGCAGACACAACTTTAGGCAGAAAACCTGGTGTCTCTCAAAGGGGGCTTGATGGAAAGTGCCGCCAACTCAGAAACACGCCTAACAGAAGTGATAGCCACCAAAAAGACTACCTTAAGAGTAAGAATGGACAAAGCAGCCTCATGCACAGGCTCAAAAGGAGACCCCCTGCAAGGCAGATAGGACCAAGTTCAAGTCCCAGACTGGTAACATAGGCTTACATGGGGGGCGCACATGAGTAACCCCCTGGAAAAAAGTCTTGACCAGATGATGCTGAGCAAAAGATCTCTGAAAGAAAACAGCCAAGGCAGAAACATGACCTTTCAGAGTGCTGAGTTGAAGCCCCAGATTCAAACCATGTTGGAGAAATTCCAGAATCCTAGGAATAGAAAACACACGACAGGGAAGAGATTTAGCCTCACACCAGTCAATGTAGGTACGCCAAACCCTATAGTAGATGGAAGAAGAGGACTTTTTCTTAGCCCTGATCATGGTGTTAACAACAGATGCAGGCAGCCCCTTTTCCATTAAGATGGAGGTTTCAGCAGCCAGGCCGTTAAAGCCAGCGTTTGTAAATTGGGGTAGCGTAGCCGCCCCTGAGTGAGCAGGTCTGGATCCTTGGGCAGGGCGTACTGATCTACCGCCAGCTGCACGATGTCTGCGAACCACACTCTTCTTGGCCAACGGGGGGCCACCAGTATTGCTGGCACCCCTTCCTGAGCTATCTTTCGCAGAACCCTGCCCAACAGGGGAAACGAGGGAAAGACATACAGTAGCTGAAAACCCTGCCAGGGCATTGTCAGAGCATCCATGGCTAAGGCCAGAGGGTCCTGGGACAGAGAGACGTCTGGCTAGGGGGGAGAGAACCAATACCTGACACAGGGTCCCTGTCCCATACATACAAGAGGTGGAGTTGAATAGGCCTCATGTGAAACTGAGCATAAGGAACGGCCTCGAAGCAGAACCCCATCAGGCCCACCAGCTGCATTCCCTGCCTGATGGAAGGATGAGGGCAGGACAGAAGGAGCTGAGCTTGCAGACTGTCCACCTTCTGCTGAGGAAGAAAGATCCTGGCCCGAGCTGTATCCAGATTCATGCCCAGAAATGGCTTCACCAAAGAGGGAGACAGGGAAGATTTGGAGTGGTTTATCACCCAGCAGAATGACTCCAGTGTGGTCACTACCTGCTGAGTATCCAGCTCTGCCTGCTGGAAGGACGGAGAAGTGATAAGAATGTCGTCCAAATAGGGAAGAATGCGAATGCCCTGAGCTCTCAGCAGAGCCATAATGCCCGCCAGCACCTTGGTGAATACCCTGGGAGCCGAAGTGAGACCGAAGGGCGATGCCACAAACTGGTAATGCTGATCCTCCAGAGCGAACCTGAGGAATCTCTGATGACCTGGAAATACTGGAATATGGAGGTAAGCATTCTTGATGTCCACAGAGGTCATGAAGTCCCCTGGGCGCAGTGATCTTACAGATGAGCGCAGAGTCTCATGCAAAAATGCCTGAAACTGACAAACTTGTTGAGAAGCTTTAAGTCCAGAATGGGTCTACACAATCAGAAATTTCAGGGCTAGGTCAAGTCCTGATACAAAACTATCAGACCCAGCGTGCCTACCACACCTCTCAGTACTCAAAATCTTTAAATAAATATACTTTATTCTAGAAAATCCTTTAAAATCTCATAAATGCGACAGACATGTAACATACATAGGATTTGTGCACTTTCCCATACATTTGGTATGACAACTGATTTACATAGTAAACATATATACTTCTTGATAACATACAGTTATATACAGCTCTGTTAATTCAATGTAAATTGTTATACAAATTTTTTAAACCTAATTTGGCTACTCGTGTATCTTACTAGTCCGGTGATTGGCCAGACAGGGCAGACATGTTTCGCCGAGTAGGCTTCCTCAGTGCCCTAATTTTCTATGGTCAAAAAGGAAAAGAAATATGATTCAGCATATTTATGCATAGTTGTATGGGATTATATATACATTATTATGCCTCTATGCACCATACATTAGTAACATTGCATTCATTATTAACTTATATGACAAACCTAATTCCTAACAAATAGACCTCACATTTAATTACCTTATTTACAAAGATTGTCAGAGGGTATCGGGTCTTGATGGAAAACGGAGAGCTTTTTTCTATCCTTTTCTGTATCCCCGGCTAGTATAGAGATGTTTGGATCTATGGAGGGGGGGGAAGGGACAAATAAATAAAGAGAGCGTCCCCTCAATTATCGGTATTCCCTTTATCTTCACTCCTATTCTTCACATTTATATTCACAGAAATATTATTCTTGTATTGTTATTGTATTATTATAATCTTATAATATCTGTATTATTGTTAAATGGATTTGAATTACCTCAGGTGCTATATAATGTGCCTTGTTATGGATATCCTTCATTCCTATGGTACTGTATTATGGATGTCCTAAATTACCTGTGAGGGGAGATATGCATTCTCAGTTGTATATACTTTTAAAAAAAGACTCCTTTCGTTCCTCCTAGAAGTGCCTCACTCCCTACTAAAATCCCCTTACCTTCGTCCGGGTTGTCACAGATCGCTGCTTACTGCTCACATATCCCCTCATGCTGGGACCACGCTGGCTGCACTGCAGCTAACATGTAAGGCTGGAACACGGGATCTGTGACAACCCGGACGAAGGTAAGGGGATTTTAGTAGGGAGTGAGGCACTTCTAGGAGGAACGAAAGGAGTCTTTTTTTAAAAGTATATACAACTGAGAATGCATATCTCCCCTCACAGGTAATTTAGGACATCCATAATACAGTACCATAGGAATGAAGGATATCCATAACAAGGCACATTATATAGCACCTGAGGTAATTCAAATCCATTTAACAATAATACAGATATTATAAGATTATAATAATACAATAACAATACAAGAATAATATTTCTGTGAATATAAATGTGAAGAATAGGAGTGAAGATAAAGGGAATACCGATAATTGAGGGGACGCTCTCTTTATTTATTTGTCCCTTCCCCCCCCTCCATAGATCCAAACATCTCTATACTAGCCGGGGATACAGAAAAGGATAGAAAAAAGCTCTCCGTTTTCCATCAAGACCCGATACCCTCTGACAATCTTTGTAAATAAGGTAATTAAATGTGAGGTCTATTTGTTAGGAATTAGGTTTGTCATATAAGTTAATAATGAATGCAATGTTACTAATGTATGGTGCATAGAGGCATAATAATGTATATATAATCCCATACAACTATGCATAAATATGCTGAATCATATTTCTTTTCCTTTTTGACCATAGAAAATTAGGGCACTGAGGAAGCCTACTCGGCGAAACATGTCTGCCCTGTCTGGCCAATCACCGGACTAGTAAGATACACGAGTAGCCAAATTAGGTTTAAAAAATTTGTATAACAATTTACATTGAATTAACAGAGCTGTATATAACTGTATGTTATCAAGAAGTATATATGTTTACTATGTAAATCAGTTGTCATACCAAATGTATGGGAAAGTGCACAAATCCTATGTATGTTACATGTCTGTCGCATTTATGAGATTTTAAAGGATTTTCTAGAATAAAGTATATTTATTTAAAGATTTTGAGTACTGAGAGGTGTGGTAGGCACGCTGGGTCTGATAGTTTTGTATCAGGACTTGACCTAGCCCTGAAATTTCTGATTGTATTGTCTTTAACGGACCAGCTGGTACCAAACCCCCTCTTCTTATCAAAAGACGGGTCACCTAAATAGTTGGGGTAACTTGTCCCTAACGGGATAATTTTACCCTGACACCAAGTTGTGGTCCAGAATGGGTCTGACAGACCCATCTCTTTTGGGAACGGTGAAAAGGTTGGAATAATAGCCCTTGCCCCTTTCCCTTAAGGGCACCTGGCAGATGACCCCCAGCTCCAGTAGATTCTGCACAGCAAGCAACAGGCCCTGAGCTGACAGGGGGTCTTGAGGCATCCGGGATCTGATGAATCTTGGGGGAGGCCAGGCTGCCAACTCTATCTTGTAACCGGAGGACACTACCTCCTGAATCCACCGGTCTGAGACATGACGCCTCCAGACGTGAGCAAAGAGCCGAAGCCGTCCCCCCACCCGGGTGGGTGAGGACGCCCCTTCATGCCTGAGGGGGCTTGGGGGAAGAATTGGAATTGGGAACCCAGGAGGGGCCAGTGCGGCCACGTCCTCTGCCCCTGCCCCAGAAATCTCCCCAGGCCCCTGCAAATGAAGCTCCCCTTCCCATTCTGGACCCACGGTAGGAGGGAAGAAAGGAACCTGAACCCCCGAAAGGGCCGAGACTGTCTCTTGCACTGGGGTAACTTGCCTTCCTTAGCAAACAGGTCCAGGCGATACTCAAATAGACGCAGTCCTTTAAAGGGGAACCCAGTGAGAGCCTTCTTGGCAGCGTTTTCAGCTGCCCACTGGTGCAGCCAAACCGAGTTGCGTATAGCCGCCGCCAAGGCAGAAGCCCTGCCACACATTCTAATGGTATCATCCAAGGCAGAAAGGACATATGCAACAAATTCCTCACAACGCAGAAGGGCTCTATACTCTTCACTAGCAGCATCATCAGGAGCCCCATCTAAAATACTTTTGAGCAGAGTCCTAATAGCCACAGCTGTAATGGCAGAGGCACAAACCGGATGCAGCGCGGACCCAACACAGGCAAAAGCATGGGAAGCCAGCTGATCAATGCGCCGGTCCTCCCCATCCTTCAGGGTAGTAGAGTCAGGGGAATGCATGACAGAAGTGTTAGACAAACCCAGAATTGGTGCATCCACTTTGGGAGGGGACGACCAACGCTTAACCACTTCAGCAGGAAAGGGATACCCCCTATCCCAACTCTTAGGCACCCCAGGGAGCCTGCTAGGTTGCTCCCACTCTTTGAGCAAGTGAGTTTGCTCAGGAAATTACAAACGTGGCTTAGCAGTGTGAAACAACTCCCCCTGCTGCAGAGGAACCGCGGCAGGAGGGGAGATAGAAAGTACTTCGAAAATGTGAGCCAAAAGCCTGTCAGTATCATCTGGAGCCCATGGGTCAGAGCCAGAATCAGCATAACCCTTAGGCTGCTCATCAGATGATTCTGAATCAGAAAACAATTCCCCCTCTTCCAGGGGGGTATAGCCGGCCAGGTCAAAAAATTCCTCAGCCTCCATAGGAAAAAGAGTAACGCCAGGCGCCAGATGCCGCCTCTTAGCAAAGGCCTTACGTGCTGTAGAGCCAGCAATCAGCTTCTCAATGCTAGCCACCCTGGTAGACAAATCAGGCTGAGACTCCCCACTGGTATGCACCTCACTGGGAGTCGGATGTAAGCGTGGGGGAGTAGGCAAAGCCATACGGGCCGCAGGTCCAGCCCCCGGTAACCCAGATTGCAGCGCAAGCGCCTGCTGGGCACAGGGTACACAAAACCCGCACATTGTCATCACTTGTAGGGGACACCCCACACACCACACACAGCCGGGCTTGTCCCGAAGGAACCCCAAGCACATTATCCTGAGAAGCCTCCATATGGTGATTATCGCGGCCCAACTGGCCAATAGGGATTTACGCTATAAGGCCACCCGGGATGCCCCAATCGCCCGCTAGGGAAGTGGGAGGTAAAGGCAGAATAGGCCTCTAATAGCAAACTAAAAAGAGGAGATAGGCCGGGAGAAACCACAATTAAGTTTGGCCCGCCTGCAAGACATAAACAGAAAGGTCCCGTAAGCGGTATGCATATATAAAATATAAAAAATAAGCCAGCCCGCAGGGGCACTTACGGACAGCAGTAGGTAGACGCCAGCCACGCAGCACGAGGAGAGTAAAATGGCGCCCGCACATACCTCGAGGGGCAGGCCGCGGAGACAGCGATGCAGAACGCGCCATCCGCAAGGCCCGCCCCCCCCGAAGAGCGCAAAGGCGCCCACATGACCATGCCAAGCCAATGATGGCGCAGCAGCGCCTGAGGTAAAGTCGCCGCCGACTGCGGAATGCCGTACACGCGCTTGTGGCGGCGGCATTTAAAAAAAAAAAAACAACCAGTGCAACCAACACACATGGCGACACAAAGCCAAAGCATACCACGGAATACAATCCCAAGGAGTGAAGAATACACCCCCCCCCCCCCCCCCCGAGAAATACCAGGGACAGCGAGGGAGGGCATCGGCCAACCTAACAGGAGCCCACCGATGGGCGAGGGGCAACAGTGCGGGAGGGGCATCCCATAAGGCTCACCATGGGCCTATACCGCCTACCCTTTGGTGGGGGATTGCGGTCGGAGCAGCGCTCCTTAAGCTCCTGACAGTGGTGCTGCCTACCGTCACCCGACCAGTGCAGCCAAAGCTGGGAGGCGGAAAAAAGAGGAACGGGTGGGAATAGTCCTACAGGGCCGCAGGCTAATAGCCCCGCTCACCTGCGAGTAGAGAGAGTCATCCTCTTGCCTTCGCAGCGCCGACTGCAGAGAAGAACTGGGGAATTTGTGGGAGGTCCCTGGAATATAAGGGGCCAGGAGGAGCCACTTTTTTGCTGTCTCTGCAGTCCAGCTCCATGTTGTGGATGTATTACCCAAACTTAAGGAATTATCTCTGGAGCAGGACGTGCTGTATACTTAAAATAAAGCATCAGATTTCCTGAAAGGCTCAGTAGGGACCAAATAAAACTTCAGAGCCCTGGCCACAGCCAGAGAATGCAGTGTCCGCTCCTTGGAATTGGCAGGATAAGGACACAATGAAGGCAAGACAATCTCCTGATTGAAATGAAAGGCAGACACCACCTTAGGCAAGAAATCCGGCTTAAAGCGGACCTTCACTCTGAATAAGAGTCTATCTTATATGTTTCCCACACCCTGTTCATACAGATTGGCCACATTAAAAATCATCCTACCTGCATCTACTGCATGTTATGAGCCTTTAAACATCAAAGATGGCGGCTTATGGAAGCCGCCATCTTAACAGGCAGCCTGCAAACAGGAAGTGCCTCCTGACTGTGCTGCTCTGCATTCTGGGACTGCTGACCTTTACCTGACCCCAGCTCTGCTCTGTCTGAGCAAAGCACAGCTATAACCCGCCCCCCTGTACCTTATTCCACTCTCCTCTCCTCAGTAAGTGTGATGCTTCTGAGTCAAGATGGCGGCGCCCGTGTCCTAAATTCCTGATAAGAGTTGCAGCCCAGTGGGGGAAAAGAATAATAAGTTAGTGACTAAAAACATAAAATATATTAATTTTAGATGCTGGGGAACCGTTTTTCAAGAGTTTGGGCTTTTCATTAAATCACCCTGAAGGTCCAGTTTAAGCCAAAACACCACCTTATCCTGATGCCTCTCAAAATAAGGAGGTTTGATGTAAAGCGCTGGCAGCTCAGAAACTCACCTTACAGAAGGGATAGCCACCAAAAAGGCTACCTTAAGAGTCAGATTGGGCAAAGCAGCCCCACGGATAGGCTCAAAGGGAGGACCCTGCAGAGCAGACAACACCAGATTCAAGTCCCAGACTGGTAGCATAGGCTTACGAGGTGGACGCACATGAGTAACACCCTGGAAAAAAGTTTTAACAAACCGGTAGTTGGCAAAGGATCTTTGGCCAAAACATGGCCTTTGAGGATACTTAGTTGAAGGCCAGAATCCAAACCATGTTGCAAAAATTCCTGAATCCTGGATGGAATGGAAAAAACCCGACAGGGAAGAGACTTGGACTCACACCAGGCAATGTAAGCATGCCAGACCCTGTAATAGATAAAGGACGAGGACTTTTTCCTAGCCCGAATCATGGTATCCACAACAGAGGCAGGCAACCCCTTCTCTGTCAAGATGTAGGTTTCAGCAGCCAAGCCGTTAAAGCCAGCGTTTGTAAATTGGGATGGCGTAGCTGTCCCTGAATGAGAAGATCTGGATCCCTGGGCAAGACGTACTGGTCTACTGCCAACTGCACGACGTCTGCGAACCACAACCTTCTTGGCCAACAGGGGGGCCACCAGGATGGCTGACAACCCCTCTTGGGCAATCTTGTGCATGACCCTGCCCAGTAGAGGGAACACATTGGGGAAGCCGAAACTCCGTCCAAGGCATTGCCAGTGCATCCGTGGCGAAGGCCAGAGGATCCTGTGACAGGGAGACAAACCTGGAAAGTTTGTGATTGTGACGGGACGCAACCAGGTCCACATCCGGCTGACCCCAGCGGTGACACAGGGAGAGAAACACCTGGTAGTTGAGGGACCATTCCCCCAGACGAGACGTCCCCCTGCTCAGGGAGTCCGCCACCTGGTTTTCCACCCCCCGGAATGTATACCGCTGAGATGCAGGAGACATTCTGTTCCGCCCAAGACAGTTTCAGAGACACTTTGAAGGCTCGATTGCTCCGAGTCCCTCCCTGATGGTTGATGTAGGCAACCGCCGTCTGGTTGTCTGAGCGGATCTGAACAGCCGACCCCGAAGGTGTGTGGTCAGGTGGGACAGAACCAACCTGATCACCCTCAGTTCCAGGACATTGATGGGAGCATGGGCCTCCTGGGGGCCCCAACGACCCTGGAACTGTAGAGACTTCCAAAAGCCCCCCCAGCCCGTAAGACTGGCATCCGTGGTGACAGTCTCCCAGCACGGGGGCAGGAAGGTCCTGCCCACCAGAAGATTCCTTGAGTCCAGCCACCACGAAAGGAACTGCCTGGCCAAATTCCTGATCTAGGGACACAGGGTCCCGATCCCAAACTGACAAGAGGTGCAACTGAAGAGGTCTCATGTGAAACTGAGCAAAGGGGACCTCCTCGAAGCAGGACACCATCAGGCCCATCAACTGCATCCCCAGACAGATGGAGGGATGAGGACACAAGAGCAGAGCCATTGCCTGCTTCTGAAGGCCCTCCACCTTCTGCTGAGGAAGGAACACCTTGACCTGAGAGGTATCCAGTGTCATGCCCAGAAAGGAACTCACCAAGGACGGGGACAGTGAAGACTTGGGAAAATTGATCACCCAGCCGAAGGACTCCAGAGTGGAGATGACCACCTGGGTGTCCTGTTCGGCCTGATGAAAGGACTGAGCCACAATGAGGATGTCGTCCAGGTAGGAAAGGATGCGAATGCACCGGGTTCGCAGCAGAGCCATCACTCCCGCCAGCACCTTGGTGAACACCCGAGGTGATACCGAATGGTACCTCAGAAATCTCTGATGACCTGGGAAGATAGGCACATGAAGATAAGCCACCTTTGATGTCCACGGTGGTCATGAAGTCGCCCGGGCGAAGGGTACCGACAGCAGAGCGTAGCGTCTCCATGTGAAAATGTTTGAATCTGACAAACTTGTTGAGGCCCTTTAAGTCCAAAATGGGCCTCAGAGAACCGTCCTTTTTGGAGACCGTGAAGAGATTGGAATAGTACCCCTGACCCTGTTCTTGATGGGGCACCGGACAAATGACCCCTGACTCCAGCAGGCATTGAACCGCCGAAAGTAACACTTCAGCTGACCGGGGGTTTAAAGACATCCGGGATCTGATGAATCTTGGGGGAGGCCAGGCTGCAAACTCTATCTTGTAACCGGAGGACACCACCTCCTGAATCCACCGGTCTGAAACGTGGAACCTCCAGACGTGAGCAAAGAGCCGAAGCCGTCCCCCCACCCGGATGGGTGAGGGCGCCCCCTCATGCCTGGGGGGCCTTGGGAGGAGGATTGGGCTTGGAACCCCAGGAGAGACCGGGACGTCCACGGGATCTGCCACGGCCCCAAGACTCTCTGCAGCTACCTAAGAAGGAGCCACGACCTCCTCTGGAAGAACGAAGGGAGGGAAGGCAGACGGAGGTCCCCAGAAAAGGCCGGGGCTGCCTCCTACGCTGAGAGCCGCAGCCCCGCAAAGGGGAGCCCAGTGAGACCCTTCTTAGCAGCAGCATCAGTTGCCCACTGACATAACCAAACAGAGCGGCGCATAGCCACCAAAAGTGCAGAGGCCCTACCAGCCAGTCTCACAGCATCATCCATGGCAGTAAGGATAAATACAACAAAATCAGAGCAAAGCAAGAGGGCCCTATAATCCTCCCTCCTCCTACCAGCCATAGCGCCATGGCAGAGACGCTTGAGCAGTGTCTTAAGGGCAATAGCAGTAATGGCACCAGCACAGGCCGGGCGCAGTCCAGCCCCCACACAAGTAAAAGCATGGCAGGCCAGCTGAACCAATGCGCCGGTCCTCGCTGTCCTTCAGAGTGGTAGTGTCAGGGGAAGGCATGACCGAAGTATTAGACAGGCCTAGCACGGGAGCGTCCACCTCAGGGGGACAGGACCAACGCTTTACTAGATCAGCAGGAAAGGGATACCTCTTATCCAATCCCTTGGGCACAGCGGGCAGCCTGTTAGGACGTTCCCACTCCCTAAGCACCATAGAAGTGAAATTACCCTGCTCAGGGAACTCCAGACGCTGTTTACCAGGATGAAAAAGCTCACCCTGCTTTCTCTTAGCCCCCTCAGGGGGGACAATGTGCAAGATTTCAAAAATGTGAGCTAACAGGCTATCAGTGTCCTCAGGGAACCATGAGTCTTCACCAGACGCAGACCCAGGGTCACTGCCGTAACCCTCCTGCTGGTCCCCAGAGGAGTCAGAGTCCTGGAACAGTTCCCCTTCCTCTAGGGAATAAAGTCCACCAGTGGCATCAAATTCCTCATACTCCTCAGTGGAGCGGGAGGGTGTGGAAGTCAGGTGCAGCTTCTTGCCAGAAGCCTTCCTTGGAATAGGCCCGGCAAACTGCTTCTCAATGTTGGCCACACGAAGTGCAAGATCAGACTGTGACCCCCTGCTAGCATCCCCCTCACTGGGAGCTAATTGCAGCAGTGGGGGGGGTAGGCGATGTCGAAGGTGGCGCAGAGCTGGGAAACGATGCAGGCAAACCAAGCTGGAGCGCAAGTACACTTTGAGCGCACGGCACGCACACCCTGACACTGTCACTCACAGGGGATACCCCACACATGGCACACCACGCCATGACAAAGCAAAGAACGCCACAGGTTATAGCGCCCACAGCCGCGGAGCGCAGTACAAAGCAGCGCGGCGGCCAAAAAACACACTGTAAACGGCCAAAACACCACAACTAATACCGCTCGCCGCTACCACCCGCCCCCCCCCCCCGAACAAAGTCACTAGCAAAAAAAAACCCATCACCATAGTTTAGTTCCTTTAACCCTTTAAGTGCCAGCCTACCTGGAGTTTTTGTCACACTCTGTTGCCAGACCATTTTGCACTATTTTGCGCTCCCCATGTTCAAATGTGATTTTTGAAGGGATTTCCAGGGATTTCCCAGGAAAATGATATATTGTTTTTTTCAGCAGAGTCTGGGCTTTAACATGAAATGTCTTGTTTGTCATTTGTTAGGTGTATTCTTAATATTTTTGGGTGAAATATGTGCAAAAAAAAAAAAAAAAAAAAAAAAAATTTTTACATATTGTAGTTTTTTTTGGAATAAAAAATGTAAGTTTGTCAATAAAATCTTATTGCGTGTGAAATCCCAATTTCTCCCGGTTACAGCGGTACCACATATGTATTGGTAGACACCCTTTCCTGCCCAGGAGACTCCCCCAAACTGAAACAGCGCTTTAGGAGATTTTCAGATAAAATACAACTATGCTATGCAATATGCGCACCTTGCGGTTTTTCCAGAAAAACAACCCTTTACATTTGAAATACCCCCAACAAACTATATATTCTCTGGAAGTACACACCTCAGGCTTTCTAGGCGTACCAAGCTTGTGGATGTGGCCATAGTTTTCTGGAAGTAATCCCTCAACGTAATCTTTGGTTGCAAAGAGTTTCCCTAAAAAAAGGATAAAAAAGCAGAATCAAAGCCACATTTTCCTAAAAAAACTATATACAAACAAGAAAAAACAAGTTTAATCTGAAAACGCAACATCCCCCGAACAGAACAACACCCAACATGCATAGGTTCTGTCAAGGGAAGAGTTGCCAAACACACCAAAGTAAAGCATGTGCGTAACGGTAATTTTACTTGAAAATTTCAGCTCTGCAGACAAAGTGCGCACCTTGCGATTTTTCAACCAAAACAACCCTTTACATTTGGAATATCCCCCATAAACCATATATTCCCTGAAAGTACACACGTTAAGCTTTTTAAGGGTACCCAGCTTGTTGTAGTGGGCTCATCTTTCTGGAATTAATTCCTCAAAGAATTCTTTGGTTGCGCAGGGTTTCCCTAAAAAATTTATAAAAAAGCTGAATAAAAAACACCTTTTCCTAAAATATAAATATGCAAACCAGAAAAAACAAGCTAAGTCTGAAAGCGCAAGGTCCCCCGAACAGAACAATACCCAACATGCATAGGTACTATTAACCCTTTTAATTGCCAGCCTACTTGAGATTTTGTCACCCTCTGTTGACAGGCCATTTTCCCCATTTTGCGACATGTTTTGCGACATGTTTTGCGCCATTTTTGCTGTAACTTTCAGAAAAATTATATATATATTTTTTGCAGCAGAGTTTAGACTTTAACATGAAATGTCTTGTTTGTAATTTTTTTTTTTTTTTTTTACAATATTATTAAGTGAAAAAAAAAATAAATAAATACAAAAATGTTTTTAGAAAATTGACTCCTTTATTTTAAATAAAAAATTTATTTTATTAAGGAAAATCATATTGCATGTGAAAGCCCCATTTCTACCGATTAGAACGGTACCACATATTTATCGGTAGCCCCCTGTTCCTGCCCAGGAGACCCCCCCTAACTGAAACAAGTATTTTATAACATTCACAAAAAAAATACAAAAACCATCCACACTACAAAGGGTTAAATCGGGAAAAAAAATGACATAGGGTCCCCCCTCCCAGGGGAGGGAGACCCCATTTTTTTTTTTATTTTTAAGGGTTAAAAACCCTTAAAAATCAAAAAAAAAATTGACGTGGGGTCCCCCTTACCCACAGTAACCAGCCCGGGACCAGCTATGGGGGCTTGTAGGCACAGAGTGGGGGGGCCAGCTTTTGTGGCCCCCCCACCCTGCAGCCTACGAGCCCACATAGCCCATGTGGGCCCGGGCTCTTCTGCCCCCCCCTGGCCTTTGGGGAGGCAGGTAATGGGGGTGCCGGGGGTTAATGGCAAGCCACCCGCTAGCGCAGGTGGCTTGCCATCCCCCCAGCCTTGTGAACTGGTATAGGGGTCATGGACCCCTTACCAGTTCACAAGGGGTTAAAAGTAAATAATGACACACACACACATAAAGAAAAAAATATTTTATTAATTTTTTTTTTTTTACACTGTACTCACCTCCCATCCATCCTGGAGCACTCTGTCCCTCGGCGATCACTGGCTTCTGCTCACTTGCTAGAAGCCTTTTATAGCTGCTGGATGACAGATTACAAAGGGTTAATCAAAAAAAAAAAATGACATAGGGTCCCCCCTCCCAGGGGGGGGCGGACCCCATTTTTTTTTGATTTTTAAGGGTTAAAAACCCTTAAAAATCAAAAAAAAAATTGACGTGGGGTCCCCCTTACCCACAGTAACCAGTCCGGGACCAGCTATGGGGGCTTGTAGGCACAGAGTGGGGGGGCCAGCTTATGTGGCCCCCCCACCCTGCAGCCTACGAGCCCACATAGCCCATGTGGGCCCGGGCTCTTCTGCCCCCCCCTGGCCTTTGGGGAGGCAGGTAATGGGGGTGCCAGGGGTTAATGGCAAGCCACCCGCTAGCGCAGGTGGCTTGCCATCTCCCCAGCCTTGTGAACTGGTATAGGGGTCATGGACCCCTTACCAGTTCACAAGGGGTTAATAGTAAAAAAAATGACACTGACACACAGAAAAAAAAAATCTTTATTTTTCTTTTTTACACCATACTCACCTCCGATCCGACGTCCCTCGCCGCTGTCCCTCGCCGCTGTCACTTCACTGACAGATGCCGGTGGTGATCGGCGCAGGGCGGGTGACAGGCGAGGGGGCTCCGATCGGAGCCTCCTCACCTGACACCCGCTCTGCTCCGATCACCACCGGCATCTGACAGATGCCGGAGCTCGGAGGGGGTATAGGAGGAGCGGGATGACGTCATCCCGCTCCTCCCACAATGGGCGGGGCTAAGCGGCGGCGGCCATCGCCGCCATTACAAGAGGTGAGGACCCGGAAGAGGGTCCTCACCTGAAGACTGCGCAGCCCAGGGGGGGGATCGGACCCCCCCCTGGTGAAGAGGAGACCCGGACAGAAGGTTCGGGCGCGGAGGTGAGTAAATGACAGTTTTATTTTTTTTTTTATAGCGGCGATCGGCGATCAGCGCTGGAAACGGGGGGGGGGGGGGGCGGCTGGTTTCGGGCCCCCCCCTGAAGACGGAGGACGACGGGGGGGCGATCGGATGCCCCCCCAAGGAAGAGGGGACCCCAGGCTTCACAGGGATACCGGAGGTAAGTGATTTTTTTTCTCTATTTTTTAACTGTTTGGGGGAAATGCCAGGCACGTAGTTTCTACGTGCTTGGCACTTAACGGTAGGAGAAGCAACCACGTAGAAACTACGTGCTTGGCATTTAAAGGGTTAAACTAAATGTTACCCAAGTTGATAGATTAAATCATTCGAATGTATGGTTATAGATCCACAATTAGTTTGATCATGACAGATGCAGACGCAGAATTATTTTGCCCAGGACAGATGCAGACGCAGAATTATGTTGCCCAGGACAGATGCAGACACAGAATTATGTTGCCCAGGACAGATGCAGACACAAAATTATTTTGCCCATGACAGATGCAGAAAAAAGAGGAAGGTCCCACTCCTTCCAAAAAAAAACCCTATAATATATGGCACCACTACAGATGCCCATGACAGATGCAGACGTGAATTATTTTGCCCAGGACAGATGCAGATGTGAATTATTTTGCCCAAGACAGATGCAGACGTGAATTATTTTGCCCAGGACAGATGCAGACGTGAATTATTTTGCCCAGGACAGATGCAGATGTGAATTATTTTGCCCAGGACAGATGCAGATGTGAATTATTTTGCCCAGGACAGATGCAGACACAGAATTATTTTGCCCAGGACAGATGCAGACACAAAATAATTTTGCACGGGAAATATGCAGACACAGAATTATTTTGCACAGGACAGATGCAGGCACAGAATTATTTTGCCCAGGACAGATGCAGACACAGAATTATTTTGCACGGGAAAGATGCAGACACAGAATTATTTTGCATGGGAAAGATGCAGACACAGAATTATTTTGCCCAAGACAGATAGAAAACTATTTTGCCCAGGGCAATGAACGCATCACTCGTCGGTGCCACACACACACACACACACACACACACATGCAGGGAAATGCTCCCAGTGTCTGCAGGAGTGAAGGGACGGCTAGAAGAAGAACTGGCTAGTGGGCAACATGAATGGCTTGCCAGGCCAAATCCAGCCCGTGGGCCCCGAGATTGACCCATGTGCTCTACCAACCAAAAAGAACTTCACTAGCCAGTCTTGTAGTCTTTTGGAAAAAATAAATACTCAATCTGAAGAATTATAAGATAACAGTATCTTACAAACACTTTCTGCCCCCATCCCGCCACCCCCCACCAAAAAAAAAAAAAAACAGCAGGTCTAGGGGCAACCTTTCTTCCACCCATGTGACAATTAAATAAGGGTATAGACAAATAAACTTACCTCCTCTAATCTCTGTGCAGTGGCCTTGGCGCTCGGTAACTGAGAGCGGAGTTCCGTGTTCTCATTCTCCAGCTCTTGCACTCTGCAGAGAGAAGCCATTAATATAATGTAGTGTAATCCCAGTAACGCCAACCAATCTGATCGCATCCCTCCAGTTTATAATCAGAACATACCTGGCTTTCAGGCTGCTTAATCGAAAAGCGCGGTCACGTTCCATCTTGCGCATCTCGTCTCTGTGTTTGCGCGTCTCTTCGCTTTGAACCTCGTCTGACCGTAACTCTTGATCTTTGAGTTGCTCTTCTAGTGCGTGGGCCCTGATCAGCAAAAAGAAAAAAAAAATGAAGATGACAGGAGAAATATGGGCGTAACCTACAGTGCAAACCCATTAAATAAATTGAAAAAAAATGCACTCCTTACTCAAGGAGATATAAAACCCCCCGGGGCACTCACTTTCTCACGGAGCCCTCGCCATGAGTGCAGCCTTATTGCCGCTCACCTCTAGCCATGTGCGGTCTTTCTAAAAGGGGGGGCGTGGGCACACCACAGCTAAAAGGTGAGCGGGGGATGCGGCTGGCGGCGCCACTCAGCCAGTTAGCACACACGCTCTCGCCCGAGTCTGCATCGTGGGGAGGTGAGTGCATAGGGTGACAAAGGGGAGGATACACTTAGAGGGGCATTCCAATTTGTGATGCCCCCGCTCCCCACCAAGAGGAACAACGCACAGGGCAAAGTCAAATTCCTGGGGTACAGTAAGGAAGATGTATGCTTAGCACTGGTGTGAGCTTAGATGGGTTGAGTATTGGGAACATGGTTAAGATGTGGGATTGATAATGGAGGACTATAAATAAGGGACTATTGGGTAAGCCAATCACCATGTGTATTGCTAGAAAATGGGGATTCTTCCATATAAATGTAGGTGTGTGGTTGGAGGACGCATGAGTGGAGATTGTGGAGACATTGGGGATCCGGATTGTTGTAGAGAATCTTCATTATGCTATTCCAAATAGAAAAATTCTGAGCCTAGTCATTGTGGCCCCTGACCAGGTTCCAAATCATTTAAAAGGCCCCCGCTGGTCAAAAGGTTGAGCTCTCCCCCCCCCCCCCGGCCTAATTAAAATACAATTGCCCTTCACTGGCCCATTTCCACATCACAAAGCCTGCCAATCTAAAAGCATTCAAACTAGTCCAGCTTACCTGTGTAGCAAGTGCAGATTCTCCTGTCGTAAGCGATTCTGCTGTTCGGATGTGGTGGCCGCGTCCCTCTCGAGTTCGCTCACCTTCTGCTCCAGATAAACAACCTGAGGAAGGAGTATGGCCATAAGTATGTGGCACCATTTCATGGATCCCTCTGATTCTCCACATGTGCTCTGCAGCCACAAAGATACACCAGCGGGATAATGCGAGTGCTGACCCCGCCCCCTTCACTTTCTCACGACGATGTCCTCAAGGTGCTGAGCTGCTTTAGCATTTTTTCATTTTTTTTCTTATGTTCGAAAATGTGTGATTTATGAAAGCAGCTCTCACTACCTGCAATCTGTTGCTTTTAGCAACCGTACACCAAGAAGAGAGAAGTGATCCCTGCACACACTGACACTAAGGGAGGGAGCTCACTCACACTTACACATACCCAGTAGCAGTGTTCTGTGTGTACAGGACTCGCATCTCTCTCCTTGGTGTACGTTGCCAATGTCAACAGGTTGCAGGTATTGAAAACTGCTTCCATAAATCACACAAGTGATTTGGATGTGCTGTGGAGCTGGAGCCGGGACAGCGTACGAGGTGCAGGGGCAGAGCCAAGACACTGTCTGTCCCTGCTCTGGCTCCTGCCCCCTCCACTGCCTCTCGGGTGTGCGCTAACAGCCAAGTGTTTGGTTGTGCCAGCTCGCTGAACCAGATGTGGTGGAGGGGGCGGGAGCCAGAGCGGGAAAAGACAGCGTCCCCACTCTGGCTTTCGGCTCCGCCATTGGCACATCAACGCAGTAAGTGAGAGCGTGGACGGGGCTCATGTAAGTATACTTTTTTTTTTCTTTTTCTGGGGGGTTGGGGGGAATGTCACAATGATTAGGGGGAGGGGGGAATGCCACACTGCCTATATGGGGAATGGGAGGGGGGCATGCCACACTGCCTATATGGGGAATGGGAGGGGGGAATGCCACACTGCCTATATGGGGAATGGGAGGGGGGAATGCCACACTGCCTATATGGGAATGGGAGGGGGGAATGCCACACTGCCTATATGGGGAATGGGAGGGGGGAATGCCACACTGCCTATATGGGAATGGGATGGGGGGATGCCACACTGCCTATATGGGGAATGGGAGGGGGGAATGCCACACTGCCTATATGGGAATGGGAGGGGGGGATGCCACACTGCCTACGGGGAATGAGAGGGGGGAATGCCACACTGCCTAAATGGGGAATAAGAGGGGGGAATGCCATACTGCCTAAATGGGGAATAAGAGGGGAGAATGCCATACTGCCTATGGGAATTGGATGGAGGAAATGTCACATAGCCTATGGGAATTGGATGGAGGAAATGTCACATAGCCTATGGGGAATGGGATGGGGGGTGCTACACTGTCTGTAATGGGGTGTTTTAGCACAACATTTGTTTTAGAATATTTTTTTTTTCTTATTTTCCTCCTACAAATCCTAGATGCGTCTTATGGGCGAAGAATATGGTAATTCGAAAGTGGACTTACCCTTTAAATAAAGTATATTAGTCAAATATTTCTTTTCATATGATTGCATTTATTGTCTCACGTGATTAATGATAGTTTCCTTTAATGGTGACGATACCTTATCTGTGAGATCGGCGTCATTGTAGGGCATGTCGGTCAGCTGTTGTTCGGAAGAATCTTCTAGAAATCCGCTGTTATGCAGCCTCCTAAAAGACGGCAAACACATATGTATGATGGTCTGGGGACATGAATCATGGGCCACTAAAGCAACATTCCTGATTGGCTCGCTGGTGACTATACTAAGGAGTGAGAACAGATCAGACTGGCACATTTATGACCTTTTTGTTTTTGCAGTAATGGGGGGAGGGGGTTCTAGCCCATAAAAGGCAACCCGATTGGCTACATACATTGACTAAAGTGAGGGTACCTTCAGCTGGCACTTTATTAAAGCTTAGAGAACTAATTCTATATCTCAACACATTTCTAAGCCCAGTCCTTAGACTAGTGGTGCTGTAATCTTTAGGCCGAGTCCTATATTTGTGGCCTCAAGGGCAGGAGGTGGATTACTAAACAAGACTGAAGCACGCATCATTCTCTGTCAGTGGCTTGAGTTGGCCTCGCACTTGCCATTACATTTCCAATGAGCTGATAGGCCAGACGTTCATCTAGATCGCCACAGCAAGGTGCTCCTTACAGGAATGGCGGCAAATAAGTGCAGAAGCCTAGTGTGGGGAAGGCAGGTCTGATCTGGGGTCTAAATAACAACTCCAACAACGTAGACTTTCCCTTTAAACAGGCTTTTAAAGGACACATTTGTAACACAATTTCTACAAAGACTCTGCAGCGGAACAGCAGCAATGCCCCTGGAAATTCCACCTTTAAAGTGGACCAAAACCCACCCTTAAAATGGACCAAAACCCATGGCCAAAGCCCTCCCCACAGGGCATCAAGAGCCAGGATGCCCCGACCAGGTCACCTGGTATACTCCCTTTTTTCCCTAGTCCAACAGTACATGTGCGAGCAGTGGTCGCTACCCTGCTACTCCCTTAGCAGGGCATGCTTCTGCGCCAGACATTTGCGAATGGCCGAGATGGGCACACTCCCTATTAGAGGGTAGCGAGGGATGCAGTTGCCAGGCACGCTCTGGTCCACTCCCTTAGACGAAAAAACGGGAGCAGATCCAAGCACGCCGATTTGACGAGAAGCGTCGTAGGACCGGGGAAAGGTTAGTTACATTGGGTGACCTGGGGAGGGGGGGGGGGGGTCTCACACAGCAGGCATCCCCCGGCTGTGGTGCCCCAGGGGAAAGGACCAAAACCCAGATTTTGACTATACTGGGTTTTGGCATTTTAAGTCTTGAGTCCAGGGGCGGCCATGGTAAGGAATCAATCTTGTCTTTGGATGGTTTGCAGGTTCGAATCCCTTTCAGGACATGACTGAAACCAGACCTTCAGACCTTCAGCATCATTTCATTAAAAGCCCAAACCCATAAAAAATGATTCCCCAAATGAATAGACTTTATGTTTTTAGTCACTTTTTATTCTTTCCCCCACTGGGCTGAAACTCTGTTCAGGACTCTAGGATACGGGAGCCGCCATCTTGACTCAGGAGCATCACACATACTGAGGAAAGTGGGATAAGGTACAGGGGGTGGGGTTAGAGCTGTGCTTTGCACAGACAGAGCAGAGCTGGGATCAGGAAAAGAACAGCAATCCCAGAATGCAGAGCGACACAGTCAGAAGACACTTCCTGTAAGCCGGCAGCCTGCAACTCCATGTGCCTCCATCTTGGGTGTTTAAAGGCTCAGAAAATGTAGTAGATGCAGGTAGGATGATTTTTTAATGTGAGCAATCTGTATGTACAGGGTGTGGGAAACATATAAGATAGGCTCTTATTTAGGGTGAAGGTCTGGTTAAAGTGCTAACCCTCCCATTAATTTCATTTTACTACTGGACTAAGACGGAAGTGCTGCAGGGGGACAAAGGTGAGTGTGTGCAATTTTTCTCTGTTTGCCTGGGCTGTAATTTCCTTTCCTTATTGTATTATTGCTTAATTATGTCCCTGTCAAATGGCACAGTATACGGATTGCACTGCCTCAGAAGTATTTTATTCTTATTATTCTATAAAGTTGTTTTTGTTTTTCTGAACTTTCTTATGTGTCATTGGTTTTCATTGTACACCTCTGAAGAGCATGGCAAGCCGTGTCCTAACTCCAGTCACCATGAATGATGCTGAAAGGAATGGTGATCACAATGAGGGCAAGTGAATTAGAACAGCCTCATGGATGTATAGAGGGTGCCCCCCCCATTGCTGAGGTGATATATATTATAGCACCCCAGAAATGCTGGGCAGTGAAGTAAATTATAACAGCCTCATTGATGTATAGAGAATGGCTTCCTATCCAGCTCCCCCCCCCCCCCCCATTGCTGAGGTGATATATTATAGCCCCCCAGAAATGCTGGGCAGTGAAGTAAATTAGAACAGTCTCATTGATGTATAGAGAATGGCTTCCTATCCAGCTACCCCCCCCCCATTGCTGAGGTGATATATTATAGCCCCCCAGAAATGCTGGGCAGTGAAGTAAATTAGAACAGTCTCATTGATGTATAGAGAATGGCTTCCTATCCCCCCCCCCCCCCATTGCTGAGGTGATATATTATAGCCCCCCAGAAATGCTGGGCAGTGAAGTAAATTAGTAACAGCCTCATTGATGTATAGAGAATGGCTTCCTATCCCCCCCCCCCCCCATTGCTGAGGTGATATATATTATAGCCCCCCAGAAATGCTGGGCAGTGAAGTAAATTAGAACAGTCTCATTGATGTATAGAGAATGGCTTCCTATAGAGCTACCCCCCCCCCCCCATTGCTGAGGTGATATATATTATAGCACCCCAGAAATGCTGGGCAGTGAAGTAAATTAGAACAGTCTCATTGATGTATAGAGAATGGCTTCCTATCCCCCCCCATTGCTGAGGTAATATATTATAGCACCCCAGAAATGCTGGGCAGTGAGGTAAATTAGAACAGTCTCATTGATGTATAGAGAATGGCTTCCTATCCAGCTACCCCCCCCCCATTGCTGAGGTAATATATTATAGCACCCCAGAAATGCTGGGCAATGAAGTAAATTAGAACAGTCTTATTGATGTATAGAGAATGGCTTCCTATCCCCCCTCCATTGCTGAGGTAATATATTATAGCACCCAGAAATGCTGGGCAGTGAAGTAAATTAGAACAGTCTCATTGATGTATAGAGAATGGCTTCCTATCCAGCTCCCCCCCCCCCCCCATTGCTGAGGTGATATATATATTATAGCACCCCAGAAATGCTGGGCAGTGAAGTAAATTAGTAACAGCCTCATTGATGTATAGAGAATGGTTTCCTACCCCCCCCCCCATTGCTGAGGTGATATATATATTATAGCACCCCAGAAATGCTGGGCAATGAAGTAAATTAGAACAGTCTCATTGATGTATAGAGAATGGCTTCCTATCCCCCCCCCATTGCTGAGGTGATATATATTATAGCCCCCAGAAATGCTGGGCAGTGAAAATGTCATGTTGTGGGAGTAAAATGTTTTATCAGTCACACATGCCATATCCCAGTGGTGGCAAACCTATGGCACCCGTGTCAGAGACTTCTCTGCGGGCACCTTCATCTTTCCAGCACATGCATTTTGATTTTAATATCCCCCTGACACCAGAGCCATCACACTGGCACTTAAAGCGGACCTTCACTCTGAATGAAGAGCATGTCTTATACGTTTCCCACACCCTGTACATGCAGATTGCTCACATTAAAGATCGTCCTACCTGCATCTACTGGATGTTATGAGCCTTTAAACATCCAAGATGGCGGCTCATGGGGCATCAGGCAGCCTGCAAACAGGAAGTGTCTTCTGACTGTGTCGCTCTCTATTCTGGGATTGCTATCCTTTCCCTGACCCCAGCTCTGCTCTGTCTGTGCAAAGCACATCTATATCCCCACCCTCTGCACTTTATCCCGCTCTCATCTCCTCAGTATGTGATGCTTCTGAGTCAAGATGGCGGCGCCTGTATCCTAGAGTCCTAAACAGAGTTGCAGCCCGGTGGGTGAAAGAATAATAAGTGACTAAAAACTTAAATATAATAATTTTAGATGCTGGGGAACAGTTTAAGGGTTTGGGCTTTTAATTAATTCATGCTGAAGGTCCGGTTTAAAGTGGACCAAAACCCACGGGCGATTGGCCCGGGAATCTTTAAGATTTCCGGGCCGATCAATTCCCTCAAGTTGCCCCATACACTTACCTTGTTTCCCTGTCCAATGGCGCCTGTGCATCCCCGCTATCCCTCTAGCGGCGCATGTTCCAACGCCAGGCACGTGTGAGTGGCCGGCGCAGGCATGCTCCCTGTTAGAGGGTAGCGAGGGGTGCCCTGGGGGAAAGAACCAAAACCCAGGATAGTCAAAATCCTGGGTTTTGGTCCACTCTCTAAAAGGTTTGCCATCTCCAGGTCTATATCTAAAGCTAAGGCCTAATCTCACTACAGGTCTGACTAAAGAATCTGAAACAAAAAATAGTTATGGGAGAATGATCAGATCACACGTGGATGGCCAGGTTACTCACCGTGCCTCCTTCCGACTGGACATCCTCTTGTCTGGGCTGCAAAGGATACAAAAGAACAATATAAATAAGTGAGAGCAAAAAGAGAAAAGAATCAAAATAAGAAAAAGATAAAAAAACCAAAACCGTACATTCACTGCACAGCATATGTGGCGTCACGGGAAGCTCAGGCAGGCAGAGCAAGCAAAGCCAGCGCAGGAGTTAGAAATGCCGCAAGGTGTGTCACCGCAAAAAGCACAGAGAGAAGAAACAAAAGCCACAAAGAGGAGGATGCACACCCCGACAAGCCCTGGATCATGGAAGGGTTAATGATCACATGACTCCCCTATCAGTAAAAGTGCTGAGATGATTCCAGTTTCCTGCCTCAGGAAAAAACAAAGTGCAGTGTGTCCACTGACACTGCCGCTCCCCCGCGTCTGGCCTGTCATCTCCATCCCCTCATGCCAACCTGGCCAGAGGAGTAACCCTGACTATGCTCACCACCTCTAAACCCAGGCCCAACCTGCAAAGTCTATGCGGATGTTTGGGGGACCTGCAGACACCCCAAGCTTAAACCAGACCTTCAGCATGATTTAATGAAAAGCCCAAACCCTTATAAAAACTATTCCCCAGCATCTAAAATTAATATATTTTACGTTTTTAGTAACTTACTTATTATTCTTTCCCCCACTGGGCTGCAACTCTGTTCAGGACTCTAGGATATGGACGCCGCCATCTTGCCTCAGGAGCATCACACATACTGCAGGGGGTGGGTTAAAGTGGACCAATACCCTCCTATGATTGGCCCGGGAATCTATAAGATTCCCGGACCGATCAGACCCCTGACTGCGGGGCACCCTAGCAGGACGCGCACCCGCGCCGGCCGTTTGTGAATGGCCGGCGCGGGTGCGCACCCTGTAGGAGTGATGCGCGGGAGGCAGCGGCGGTCACGTGGGAGCGAGGAGAGGCGAGTTTTTTTGGGTTTCTGGGGGGTTTCACACAACACCCCGATCGGGGTGCCCCGCCGAAGTGGACCAAAACCCAGGATAGTCAAAATCCTGGGTGTTGGTCCACTTTAAAGCTGTGCTTTGCACAGACAGAGCAGAGCTGGGGTCAGGGAAAGGACAGCAATCCCAGAATGCAGAGCGACACAGTCAGAAGACACTTCCTGTTTGCAGGCTGCCTGATGCTCCGTGAGCCTCCATCTTGGATGTTTAAAGGTTCATAACATACAGTAGATATACTGTATACATACAGGTAGGATGATTTTTAATGTGAGCAATCTGTATGTACAGGGTGTGGGAAACATATAAGGCTCTTATTCAGGGTGAAGGTCCGCTTTAAATTCATTTTGGCCATCATCATTTATAACGCTAGGTTTTCTTTTTTTAGTTCTGATAGATTAGGTTTGGATAGATGAAGGTTCTCATTTAGCAAGGTCATGGGTAAATAGTATATATAGAAAACCAGTTGGATGACTAGCAGGGGTGTAACCATAGGAGGTGTGACCGCACCGGGGCCAAGGAGGTCAGGGGCCCCATTATTGTTGCTCCTCCTCCTCATTTATAATATTTGTGATCATTTGGAATCATTTAGACGAAGGAAGCAACATTTGTTTCTGCTGCCTCAGTCTTTAATTGTCTAGCTGCATCCAATTGAGGTAAAAGACAGAAAAAACGTTACTGAATGAGCCTTGAAAGGGCCCTATTTAAAGTGGACCACAACCCAGCTCGATCGGCCCGGGAATCTATAGCAGGATGCGTGAATGGCTGGCGCGGGTATGCGGGAAGCGGAGGATGCGGCCTCCAGCACGCTCTGAGCCGCTAGCCTTAGACAGCGTCTTAGATGGCGTGACATCAGTGGCTCCAAGCGTGCGGATTGGAGCAGCCACGCATGCGCCGTAGGACCGGGATGAGACTAGTTTCTTTGGGCGACTTGGGGGGTTTAAAGTGGGACAAAACCCAGGATTTTTGACTATTCTGGATTTTGGTCCACTCCCAAACCCCGATCGGGGTGCCCCGCTGTGTGAAAGCCCCCAGATCTCCAGCATTAACTCACCGCGGTCCTACAGCGCATACGCGGCCGCTCGTCCAATCAGCGCGCTCGGAGCCGCTGAGCTATGGACGTCTAAGCTGACAGCCGCAGAGCCGAACGTGCCGATGGCCACATCTCGCGCTTCCCTCTAACATTTGTGCCTGGGTCGGGCATTGACAAATGGCCGGCACGGGCACGTGCCCTGCTAGAGCGATAGCAGGGATGCGGCCCGGGCATGCGCCGTTGGACCGGGATTAAGGTAAGTGTAGCGGGCGACCTGGGGGGTTTCACATAAGTGACCCCTCCTCTTACTATCCAGCGTGTATATATGGATTTTTAATATTACACAGTTTCGCTATACAAACCTTATAGGTGGGGCTTATAAGAGATTAGAGTCCATAAGTGGAATAAAGTGGAACTAGCTGCTGAAGCCACCATTCCAAGGCACCAGTAAGAACTGGACACAGTCCAAACTGCGTTAACGCACCCCCCCCCCCCGAACTACTCACTTTCGCCAGGACCATGGTCATTTATGGATTTTAAAGGTTTGATACATAATTTGGAGATGCTTTTAACTTAAAGAATAAAATGAAAATGAATGTTTTAAAGCATAGAGGGTGGACCACCTACTTTTCCAAGTATTGATTGGGCCTGAGACTACCCAGGGTCGAGCACCCAGCTACTTAGCAAAAATCCTTTTGCTTGCTACCACTTGGAAGAGGCCATTTTTTATGCTGCTTTAAACATTCTTTTTCTGAGCACACTACAGCTATGACTAAGGACAAGGTCTGAAATGCGCCAGCAGTAATCAGTGGTCTATAAAGACCTTGTATAGTCATTCTCAACAATAAAGGATATAATTGGAATTCTTGGTGACACAACAGGAAGTTTATCTGTGGGTGTCAACAGCAATAAGGACGAGTTATTAAGGACCTAGCCAGCCGACCCTGGAGACCTTAAGACTCCAGGTCCAGCCACGGGGGTGATTGGTTCACTTGAAAGCAAAACAAAATACCATTTTGTGAATACTCACCTGTAAAATGGGTATTGTAAGTATGTCACACACCCCACTTCAGACTTAATAATTACACTAGGGTTAACGCACCTCTAGGTGGCAGCATTGCAGAGAACTTCTCCAAAAAACTTCAACAGGCCCCTCCCGGTCTATACATACCTGGTACCTCCCAAGAACCTCCCAGTATTAGAACAGCAGTAAGACAAGGTACCAGAACCAAACAATGTAACCCTCAACGTAAAGAACCAAACTTCACCAAATAGAGAGCCAGGATACCAAAAAGGGCGGGTGAAGTGGGGTGTGTGACATACTTACAATACCCATTTTACAGGTGAGTATTCACAAAATGGTATTATTCTAAGTATGTCACACACCCCACTTCAGACTTAATAATTACACTAGGGACATCCAACAGCAGTGTCCAGAAAAGGGTGGGTATCCGAACAGGCAATAACGCAGAAACAATTCAAACCACTGCAGCCTGCAAAACCTTACGGCCAAAAACAGCATCCGCTGAGGCCCGCACATCAACCTTATAGAACTTAGAAAAAGTATGAACAGAAGACCAAGTTGCAGCCTTACACACTTGTTCAACCGAAGCCTGGTGCTGAAAAGCCCAGGACGCACCAACCGCACGAGTAGAGTGAGCAGTAACTCGAAAAGGGGGATCCTTCCCCTTGGCCGAATAAGCACCAACAATGGCCTGACGAATCCATTTACTAATGGAAGATTTGGCCGGAGCCAAACCCTTCCTAGGCCCACATGGCACCACGAAAAAGGCATCAGTCTTACGAAAAGAAGACGTAGCACGTAGATAGTACCTGACACAACGTACCACATCCAAGCAGTGCAAAGCACTCTCCTTGACATTCTTAGGCTTAGGACACAAAGAAGGAAGAACAATGTCCTGGTTAAGATGAAAAGCAGAGACCACTTTAGGGAGAAAATCTGACTTGTAACGAAAAACCACTTTGTCCTGATGATCCTCAAAATAAGGAGCCTGAATAGACAAAGCCGCCAGCTCCGAAACACGCCGAACCGAAGTAATGGCCACCAGAAAGGCAACCTTCTGAGTAAGAATGGACAAAGCAACATCCCGCAAAGGCTCAAAAGGAGGAGCCTTAAGAGCAGAAAGAACCAAATTCAAATCCCACACTGGGAGCAAAGGCTTCCTAGGAGGCCGCACATGCGAAACCCCCTGGAAAAAAGTCTTGACCAACGAATGACTAGCAAAAGATTTCTGGAAAAAAATTGACAAAGCAGAAACCTGCCCCTTCAAGGTACTCAGCTGAAGACCAGAGTCCAGCCCCGCCTGAAGGAACTCCAAAATCCTAGACACAGAAAAGACCCGGCAGGGCAACGACCTAGCCTCACACCAATCAATATAAGCTCTCCAATACCTGTAATAGATGGAAGAAGAAGATCTCTTCCTAGCACTAATAAGAGTCTGAATGACCGCATCCGAAAGACCCTCCTCCATTAAGATGGAGGTTTCAGCAGCCAAGCCGTCAAAGCCAGCGTTTGTAAACTGGGGTAACAGAGTTGACCCTGAGTGAGAAGATCTGGCCAAAGAGGCAGATCGAACTGATCTACGGCCAGACGAACGATGTCCGCGAACCACACCCGCCTTGGCCACCTTGGAGCCACGAGAATGGCGGGAACTCCTTCCAGAACCAACTTTCGCAGAACCCTGCCTAGCATGGGAATCGGAGGAAACAGATAAAGAAACCCCAGGTCCCTCCAGCTCAGGGTCATGGCATCCACCGCCAGAGCCAGAGGGTCCCGGGACAGGGACACAAAGGACGGAAGCTTGTGATTGTGACGAGAGACAAACAGATCCACCTCCGGCGTCCCCCACCGGAGACAAAGTGACCGAAACACCTGGGGATGGAGAGACCACTCCCCCCGACGGGACGCACACCGGCTCAGAAAATCCGCCTCTGTGTTTTCCACTCCCGGAATGTAAACTGCGGAGATGCAAGGGACATGAGTCTCCGCCCAGACCAAAATCAGAGACACTTCCCTGTGGGCACCCAGACTGCGAGTCCCTCCTTGGTGATTGATGTAAGCAACCGCCGTCTGATTGTCTGAGCGAACCTGAACCGGCAGACCTTGTAAATGATGCGTCAAGTGAGACAGAACCAACCTGATGGCTCGCAATTCCAGAACATTGATGGGCAAGTGGGCCTCCTGAGGGTCCCACTGCCCCTGAAACCGAAGATCCTTCCAATAACCTCCCCAGCCTGACAAACTGGCATCCGTGGTGACAGTCTCCCAAAGTGGAGTCAGAAACGACCTGCCCTTCAGAAGGTTGTCCGAGACCAACCACCACAGAAGGGACTGCCAAACCCGAGGGGACAACCGGAAGGACCGATCCAACGACCCCGGACACCGGTTCCAAGACGCCAAAAGATGAAGCTGAAGAGTCCTCGTATGAAACTGAGCAAAGGGAACTGCCTCGAACGAGGCCACCATCAACCCCACCAGTCTCATCCCCAGACGAATGGACGGATGAGGATGGGAGAGGAGCAGCTGGACCAATTCCTGAATCATCAGAACCTTGGCCTGAGGAAGAAACACTCTGTGCTGGCAGGAGTCCAATGACATCCCCAGAAAGGTCACCACCCTGGCCGGAACCAGCGAGGACTTGGGGTAATTGATCACCCAGCCGAACCTCTCCAACATAGACACCACCGTGCTGGTGTCCCCCTCTGCTTGACTGAAGGAAGGAGCCATGATGAGAAGATCGTCCAGGTAAGGCACAATGCGAATCCCCTGAGCTCTGAGCAGGGCCATCACCCCCGCCAACACCTTGGTGAACACTCTCGGAGCAGAGGTGAGACCGAATGGAAGAGCCACAAACTGAAAATGCCGATCCCCCACCACGAAACGGAGGAACCGCTGATGAGCAGGAAAGATCGGCACGTGCAGGTACGCATCCCTGATGTCTATGGACGTCATAAAGTCCCCCTGCCGAAGCGAACCGATCGCCGACCGCAGGGTTTCCATGCGAAACTTCCGAGGACGAATAAACCTGTTGAGAAACTTCAAATCCAGAATAGGACGGAAGGACCCGTCCTTTTTGGGGACCGTGAAGAGATTGGAATAAAACCCGCGCCCCACCTCTGAAGGAGGAACCGGGCAAATGACGGCCAAATCCAGAAGATTCCTTACTGCCGCCAGGAGCCCCTGCGCGGCCAAAGGATCCAAAGACACCCGAGACCTGAAGAACCTTGGAGGAGGACGGGACTCGAACTCCAACTTGTAACCGGCCGAAACCACCTCCCGGATCCATCTGTCCGGGACCTCCTGGTCCCACACCCGGGAGAAAAGTTGCAACCGTCCCCCCACCCGAACGGGTGAGGGCGCCCCCTCATTGCTGGATGGGCTTGGCAGCCGGCTTGGGCTTGGCACCCCAGACGCGAGTGGGGCGGCCACGGCCTCTGCCCCTATTCCAACTGCCGCCCCTGGGGGCCGAGGAGCCCGCACCTCTACCGGCGCCAACTCCCCGAAAGGACGGATTGAACGAGACCATCCCCCGAAAGGAACGGCTAACTTTCTTGCGCTGAGGTAACTTACCTCCCTTTGCTTGAAGACAATTTCTTCAAAATGCTATTGGCTGGGAAATTCCAGACGCTGCTTGGACACCCCAAAAAGCTGACCCTTGGGCCTGGGAGCAACCACCGGAGGCTCCAAATCCAAAACCTCAAACATCTGGCTCAAAATGGTAGAGGAATCGAGAGGGAGGCCATCATCCTGATCCCCCTCAGAACCCAGCAACTGCTGAACATCAGAATCTTCATCCTCAATGAGCTCACCTTCTTCACGGGGACGATCCGACCAATCCAGATCTCCCACAACTTCCTCATCTGAATCCGGCGGAGGCGGAGACAGATGCTTCCGCTAGCTGAAGCCTTCTGAGCGGCTATAGCAGAAAACCGCTTCTCAAGGCTGGTCAAACGAGCACATACCTCAGCCTGCGAATCCCCGCCCAGGACAACGTCACACGGGGTCCGGAATAAGCGAGGGGGAGAGGGAGATGGCGCGGCTGACGAAGTGCTAGGCACCGGAGTACTGGACTGCCGTGCAATGTTCTGCTGTGCACAAGGGATACACAAAATGACATCATCTCCCTGGAGCGGAGCCCCACAACCCCCGCACACCTTGGATTGTCCCGAAGGACCATTCCCGGTATCTGTGGCAACCTCCATGTGGTGAAATTATGGTATTTGCAGAACCCAGGGATTTATGCGGTACGCGACCCGGGATGCCCCTAAATAACCTAACACTTGTCTAAGGACAGTCACAAGATCCTGACTCAGGGGAATAGCATAAGACCCTTATAAAAATACAAATAAGTGTATATATATATAAATATTTTGCAAAGACAAAACACCCCCCACGAGCCAGGCATATATGACCGGGAGAGCCCTGCCAGACGGGATCCCAGGATCTGAAAAACACAAAGGGAGAGAGACAGGCGTCAATCAGCACCATGCCAAAACACCACATAATATACAAAACCCCCCTTAAACCACCCCCCCCCCCCCCTCATTAACCAGAGCAACGGAAATGGTTAATGCCAACCAGCACTATCAAGATGCGCCGGGGCGAGGAGGGAGGCAAGGGAGGAGGGAAGGATCCGAGGGGTCACTGACATACCAGCCTAAGAACGCCTACCTGGAGGGGAGAGGAACAGCGCAGCCAGCAGAAGATGGCGGCCAGCACACCGAGGACGGAGGAAGAGAGAAGCTCCGGGAGCGCGGGAGCCGAGAAGGCCCCGCCCCTCCGGCCGTCCAATCCGTGTGCGGCCCGTGCGCGCGCGACCCCGCCCCCAGGCAGCGTCAGCGTCTGCCTGCGGGGACCGCAATCAGACCTCGATCATGGGGCCGGCGGCGCCACCCGCCGGCTCCCGGAGTACAGCGCCGGAGTAAACACAGACCCACACACTGATAAAATGTCCCCCCTGAGCAGCCGGGCAAGCAGGCTGCAAGCGCCGGATACGGCGCCCAGCCACCAGCGGGACCGCGGCGCAGCACGCCGCGAGGCCCCGCCCCCCCCCGGCTCCTGAGGGGAGATACACAGCCATGGGAGAAAAGAAAAAAGGAGAACAGACAGTGAAATCAGCCAAGTAAAATCACAAAGGGAATCACAAGGAAAAGCGCAGCAGCACACTCACACAGCATGTACATATTAAACGCATGACACTGTCCCCAGCGCGTCCCACACCCGGAAGAGACACAATAACCCAGGGCAAGACATAACCTGACCACTAACTCCTATAAAATGGGGCATCCCACATCCGGATCACCACTCCGGGAATCCCGCTATGCCCCGCAATGAAGGGTCGAGCGGAGGAGCTAATCTCCTAGGCACCAATGGTGCCGGCTACCTTATTGCCCGGCCTACAGCCGAAGCTGGGAGGCTGCCATTACATAGAACACATTCAAACAAAAGCCGGGCAGAAATAGACCACGGGGGGGGGGGGGGGGGGGCCGGGGGGATACCCCGGCTACCTGCAAGCAGGAGACTTCTTTCTTCTGTCTTGTCGCCACCTTGCAGAGAACAACACTGGGAGGTTCTTGGGAGGTACCAGGTATGTATAGACCGGGAGGGGCCTGTTGAAGTTTTTTGGAGAAGTTCTCTGCAATGCTGCCACCTAGAGGTGCGTTAACCCTAGTGTAATTATTAAGTCTGAAGTGGGGTGTGTGACATACTTAGAATAACCCACCAGTGGCCAGAGTCCAGGAACGGCCACTGGCTGAACCAGGATGCCCCCGCTGTGTGAAACACCCCCAGGGCGCTAGTAATAAATCACTTTCCCCTGGTCCAACAGTGTATGTGCGGACTCTCGTCCAATCAGAGCAGTTTGCCTTTGGTAAACATCTGATTGTTTACAATGGGCAGTGTGCACGGCTACATCCCCGATGGTGTGCGATCCCGTCCCAGCCATTCAAGGCAATCAGAGCCCTTTGCCAAAGGATGTTAACACAGCAAAGGGCTCTGATTGGACGAGAGCCCGCACATGTGCCGTTGGACCAAGGAAAGGTGAGTTTTACTGGGCGAGCTAGGAGGGTTTCACACAGCAGGGCAATCCCAATTCAGGGGGCAAAGTACAAAACCTGGGAAAGTCAAATTCCTGGGTGTTGTTCCGCTTTAAAAGGGAAATTTCTCAACTGGCTCAGCAGCTCTTTCCATATTTGCTCCTTCTTCCTTTTGTCTTAACCTCCATCTCTATCTTTCACATTCCCTCCATCTGTTTTTACCCTCTCTGCATTATCCTCTCGTTCCACCTTCCCTCCCCTCTCTCTTTTCTATGTTCCCTTCTTCTCTCTTTTCCAAATTTTCTTCTCCAGCTTTCTCTTTTACACCTTGCCATTTTTTTTGTTTATTTCTCCCTTTCTTCCATTATTCTTTCCTATTCTCGGTTCCTTTTTAATGTGATCCCTCCATCCTCCTCTTCCTCTGTATCCCCCTTTTCCACATTCACTCCTTATGTTTTTTTGTGTACCCATCTCTCTTTTTGTTTTGACCTTCTGTAGGTCTTGTTCTCATACTCTATATATTCTCTCTCTATTTTTCTAATTCCTCTGATTTGCTCTCTTTTCCACCTTACTCCATTCATCTTGGCCTCCTCCTTTTCCATGTTTCTCTATTTGCTCTCCATCTCTTGCTCTCTTTTGTTTTCCTCTCATATTTTTTCCTTGTTCTCACCACCTTGCTCTCTTTTCCATGATTTTGGTTATCTGAATTCCTTCCCATCTCTTTACTGTTGAGTGTGTGTGGGTCTGGTAGGGGGCAGCATCCTGAAATTTTGCACAAGGTCACAATTCCCCTAAGACAGGGGTTCCCAACCAATGGTGCTACTCTAAAGCCTATCAAGGTTGCAGACCCCAACCTGATCTGCTGCCCCCTACTGAATCCAAACTGGAAGTACAAAACTGCCCCATCTATGTGCAGGTTTAAGCTATTTTGTGCATTTTTTTGGTGACTGCCAACTCACACATACAACCCAGGTTATACTTGAGAGAAAATTAAATAAAAGAAGAAGGGGGGCAGCCCTCTTACACACAACCTATTAAGCTGTAACATGGACATGCCAGGGTGATAATGTGTCTGGGCAGCTCTCTGTCTCTCTCTTGTTCAGGACCAACTAAGACAAAGCGGTCACGTCCTGATTCACCAATTATTCAGGCATGATAGTACCGGGTCAGCAGGGTCCACAGCTCAAACTATTTCACATCACACACATGTTGGGGAAGCATGGAGAATATTTTGCTACCCCTTCCAATTCTCAGGCTCAGCCTACCTGCAGATACCTTCCTCCCTAACAGCTGCCGCTCTTATGGCCGGCAAGGTTGGTTTATACAGGTCAAACACATATCAAGAACATGTTACATGCATGGTACCATATACCCTTACAGACAGAGGATATGGATAACCCACAGCATCCCAGAAGCAGAACCAACATCATGCAGAGTTATTTATGTACCTGGACAAGGAGAGGAACCACTGAGACCTTTCATGAGAGAGTACTTGGTGCTGCTATTAGTGGTCATTATTACCCAAATTGATGCCATTTGGGGCAAAGGCATCCAAATTATCGGTGTGTGGGATTGCACCGATAGATGCAGCCGCTACCAGACATAATGTCTGGACACGTGTCCCAATTCTGGGACTGTGCAGATTTATACAGTCACTGCCCTGCTACGAGCACACCATACCAAGAAAAGGCTGCTTCCATTGCAACCACATTCAAGGCCCTTTACTGGAGCATCACTACCATCACCATCTAAAAGATTCCAAGGCTGGCTACTAGCCTACTAGCCATCCTATAGCGGGATGCTCCGTTGTGTGAAACTGGCTGGGTCGCCGGTATACTCACCTTTACCGGTGGCTTCCATGATGCTGCATTCACCAGCTTCCCTGTAACTGCAGGCTATCTGAATGGCTGGGCGCAGGAGCGGGCATGTCCGAGTAGAAAGCCAGGGATGCGGCCAGCCGGCTAACGCACATCACTCAGCCAATCGGCAATCTCAAAGGTGTCGGGGCATGTGGCTTCAGTAGGGGAAAAACCCGGTTATATTTGAAAACGCGGCCACCACCAAAACAGTTGCACCGCTGCAGGTACTCGGGCAGATTGGGGGGCAAATATGGGTTTCCACCCGCTTTAAAGGGACAGCCCTGGTAATGGCAATAATAAAGCAGCAAGGAACTCACCTGAAGCCTGTGCCATGTGACTTTCCTCTATTTTCTGCAATGCTCTGCAGATGCCATAGAGGGGCTCCAACGCTTGCCCCTCCTTTCCTTTCAATTTTTCCACAGACACGCTCCAAATGTGGTCACATGGTTGCCCCGTCCACCCCTGTTCTTCAGCACTGTGGCTTTGCAAAGGCTAAGTGACCCTCTGAAGGCCAATGGCGTTCATTGGTTGTATGTGCATGTGATCATATGAAGTAGCTATGGCGCACACATCCCTTTATTCCCCCTCCACAACCCACAGCCTCAAATAGGAAATAATGGCTGCTGTCCTGTGCAGTGTTAATCCCAATCATACAGAGACCCTGCAGACAACAGGTGAGTTTCTTCCACTGTTGGGCTGAAGGGATGTTTACAATGCAGAGGAGAAGTCTTCTTCTAAGGGTGACCTAACCGAGCCTCATTCCTGCTACAGGGACCAATCGTCAACAAATAAAGGACAGATGCTTATAGATAAGTGTGGCTAGCCCAGACCAAAATGCCATAGTGGGCTCCAGGATGCCCGATAACCATGTGCTCCTCTCTCAGAAGGGTCTCAGTGGTGGTGGCAACTCTCCTTCTCCTCATCCTCACAGGGCATGCAGCGTCACCTGTCCATCTCAAGATATCGCAGACGGGTGGAGAGGTCTTCCAGGCGGTTGATATGTTTGTGGCACTGGCTGCAGTACATGCCCGCTAGTGCTGAGCAAGGAGGGGGTGCCAGGAGTTGGCGGTCTGGCACTGGCGCACCGCTGGGGGAAATGCAAAGATCGTACATGAAATAAGGCTTTTCAGACAAAACATGGCAGAATCACAATTCAGGCACCATACTTCGTATTAAAAAAGGAAAAAACACTGGAATATTATTTAAGGGCATCTGCAGGCAAATAATGAAATCGTCACGCATATTTAATCCCAAATCTCTGATCCCGCATGCTTTACCTTCACTAAAAAGATTTTTTTTTTTTAATTTAGTAAAATCCTTTTCCTTTTAGGCCAGTGGGGGAAGGGGGTCTACCCTTGTGGCAGCCCCTGCCCATCTATAAGACATCCCTCTTGGCAGGTACATATGTCAAATGTTTCCTTCCTTCAGTGGTACCGCTTACCACCAAGAAAGTCATTTCTCTCTGTAACCTGTAGCTACGCCCTCGCATCCTGGAATAGTAGTTAAAATGCAGGGAGCCTGCAGACACCTTTTTCTGTGGGCTACATTCCCCCTTTTCCGGACGTTTGCAGCATGCATTTTGTGGCAGTGTTTGTGATAGGAAGCCTGTTTCGTATTTGCACTTTTGTTTGCACCTGCGTTATAAAAATCCCTATTTCAGTGTCCTACATCTATTAAAGTGGACCATCACCCTCCCGTGATCGGCCCCGGGAATCTATAAGATTCCCGGGCCGATCACCTCCCTCCCCGCGGGACATCCGAGATCGGGATGTCCCGCGGGGTGAAACCCCCCCAAACGCCCCAAATCCCCTTACCTTGTCTTCGCCGCCGCCTCCCTCGCGCCCCTCTAGACGTGCGCGCGCCCGAGCCGGCCGTCTGTGAAAGGCCGGCGCGGGCGCGTCAAGAGTGACGCGCGGGAGGCGGCGGCGGAGGAGCCGCTTGTCCGTTGCTGTCAAATTGCTTTTCCGTCCGCGCTGATTGGACGGCGCGGCCACGTGGGAGCGGGGAGAGGTGAGTTTTCTGGGTGATCGATCGGGGGTGCCTCACCGAAGTGGACCAAGACCCAGGATAGTCAAAATCCTGGGTGTTGGTCCACTTTAAATCCCATCAAATCTAAGGTGCTGCGTGAAATAAGAACATGGGGCTGTTTGCGGCCCCATAGACTTTAACGGGGTGCATTTGTGGTTGGGATGCTCCTGTTCGGGATGCACCAGCGAGCGGGACTCAGATGGCCCTGGAACCTAAAAAACTGATCTGAAGTTCCTCATTAAAGTGGACCAACACCCTCCCCTGATCGGCCCAGGAATCTATAAGATTCCCGGACCGATCAGTTCCCTGACTGCAGGGCACCCCATTTGTGAATGGCCGGCGCGGGCGCGCTCCCTGAGCGAGTCACGTGGGAGCGGAGTCAGGTGAGTTTTCGGGGCGATCGGGGTGCCCCGTGGAAGTGGACCAATGCCCAGGATAGTCAAAATCCTGGGTGTTGGTCCACTTTAAAGCTCTAGGTTTCCCTCACTGCTACACATCTTACCTTGGGGTGAGTCGCTGAGGGCTGCTGGACGTTTGGTTAAAGTGTTCCTGCTCATCCTCACAGTGATTGCTGAACAGGTCTGGTTCTGCTCCTTCACCAAAATCCTCAAACTGCTCCTCCTGCCCAGTAATGGTGACCAAGGAAATGTCACACAGGGAGAGCTCCAGACCTTCAGGCCTGTAAGAAAGCAGATTTAACCCTTTAAGTGCCAGCCTACCTGGAGTTTTTGTCACACTCTGTTGCCAGACCATTTTGCACTATTTTGCGCTCCCCATGTTCAAATGTGATTTTTGAAGGGATTTCCAGGGATTTCCCAGGAAAATGATATATTGTTTTTTTCAGCAGAGTCTGGGCTTTAACATGAAATGTCTTGTTTGTCATTTTTTAGGTGTATTCTCAATATTTTTGGTTAAATATGTGCAAAAAAAAAAAAAAAAAAATTATTGCGTGTGAAATCCCAATTTCTCCCGGTTACAGTGGTACCACATATGTATAGGTAGACACCCTTTCCTGCCCAGGAGACTCCCCCAAACTGAAACAACGCTTTAGGGGATTTTCAGATAAAATACAACTGTGCTACGCAATATGCGCACCTTGCAGTTTTTCCAGAAAAACAACCCTTTACATTTGAAATACCCCCAACAAACTATATATTCTCTGGAAGTACACACCTCAGGCTTTCTAGGCGTACCAGGCTTGTTGATGTGGCCATAGTTTTCTGGAAGTAATCCCTCAATGGATTCTTTGGTTGCAAAGAGTTTCCCTAAAAAAAGGATAAAAAAGCAGAATCAAAGCCACATTTTCCTAAAAAAACTATATACAAACAAGAAAAAACAAGTTTAATCTGGAAACGCAACATCCCCCGAACAGAACAATACCCAACATGCATAGGTTCTGTCAAGGGAAGAGTTGCCAAACACCCCAAAGTAAAGCATGTGCGTAACGGTAATTTTACTTGAAAATTTCAGCTCTGCAGACAAAGTGCGCACCTTGCGATTTTTCAACCAAAACAACCCTTGACATTTGGAATATCCCCCATAAACCATATATTCCCTGAAAGAACACACGTTAAGCTTTCTAAGGGTACCCAGCTTGTTGTAGTGGGCTCATCTTTCTGGAAGTAATCCCTCAAAGAATTCTTTGTTTGCGCAGGGTTTCCTTAAAAAATTTATAAAAAAGCTGAATAAAAAACACCTTTTCCTAAAATATAAATATGCAAACCAGAAAAAACAAGCTAAGTCTGAAAGCGCAAGGTCCCCCGAACAGAACAATACCCAACATGCATAGGTACTATTAACCCTTTTAATTGCCAGCCTACTTGAGATTTTGTCACCCTCTGTTGACAGGCCATTTTTCCCCATTTTGCGTCATGTTTTGCGCCATTTTTGCTGGAACTTTCAGGAAAATTATATATATATTTTTTTGCAGCAGAGTTTAGGCTTTAACATGAAATGTCTTGTTTGTAAATTTTTTTTTTTTTTTACAATATTATTAAGTAAAAATAATAAATAAATAAATAAAAAATGTTTTAAAAAAATTGACTCCTTTATTTTAAATAAAAAATGTATTTTATTAAGGAAAATCATATTGCATGTGAAAGCCCCATTTCTACCGATTAGAACGGTACCACATATTTATCGGTAGCCCCCTGTTCCTGCCCAGGAGACCCCCCTAACTGAAACAAGTATTTAATAACATTCACAAAAAAAATACAACTACCATCCACACTACAAAGGGTTAAATCGAGAAAAAAAATGACATAGGGTCCCCCCTCCCAGGGGAGGGAGACCCCATTTTTTTTTTGATTTTTAAGGGTTAAAAACCCTTAAAAATCAAAAAAAAAATTGACGTGGGGTCCCCCTTACCCAAAGTAACCAGCCCGGGACCAGCTATGGGGGCTTGTAGGCACAGAGTGGGGGGGCCAGCTTTTGTGGCCCCCCCACCCTGCAGCCTACGAGCCCACATAGCCCATGTGGGCCCGGGCTCTTCTGCCCCCCCCTGGCCTTTGGGGAGGCAGGTAATGGGGGTGCCGGGGGTTAATGGCAAGCCACCCGCTAGCGCAGGTGACTTGCCATCCCCCCAGCCTTGTGAACTGGTATAGGGGTCATGGACCCCTTACCAGTTCACATGGGGTTAAATGTAAATAATCACACAGACACAAGCAGAGAAAAAATATTTTATTAATTTTTTTTTTTTTTTTTACACTGTACTCACCTCCCATCCATCCTGGAGCCCTCTGTCCCTCGGCGATCACTGGCTTCTGCTCACTTGCTAGAAGCCTTTTATAGCTGCTGGATGACAGAACACAAAGGGTTAATCAAAAAAAAAAATGACATAGGGTCCCCCCTCCCAGGGGGGGGGGACCCCATTTTTTTTTTGATTTTTAAGGGTTAAAAACCCTTAAAAATCAAAAAAAAATTGACGTGGGGTCCCCCTTACCCACAGTAACCAGCCCGGGACCAGCTATGGGGGCTTGTAGGCACAGAGTGGGGGGGCCAGCTTTTGTGGCCCCCCCCCACCCTGCAGCCTACGAGCCCACATAGCCCATGTGGGCCCGGGCTCTTCTGCCCCCCCCTGGCCTTTGGGGAGGCAGGTAATGGGGGTGCCAGGGGTTAATGGCAAGCCACCCGCTAGCGCAGGTGGCTTGCCATCTCCCCAGCCTTGTGAACTGGTATAGGGGTCATGGACCCCTTACCAGTTCACAAGGGGTTAATAGTAAAAAATGACACAGACACAGAGAAAAAAAAATCTTTATTTTTCTTTTTTTTACACTATACTCACCTCCGATCCGACGTCCCTCGCCGCTGTCTGTCCCGCGCCGCTGTCACTGACAGATGCCGGTGGTGATCGGCGCAGGGCGGGTGACAGGCGAGGGGGCTCCGATCGGAGCCTCCTCACCTGACATCCGCCCTGCTCCGATCACCACCGGCATCTGACAGATGCCGGAGCTCGGAGGGGGTATAGGAGGAGCGGGATGACGTCATCCCGCTCCTCCCACAATGGGCGGAGCTAAGCGGCGGCGGCCATCGCCGCCATTACAAGAGGTGAGGACCCGGAAGAGGGTCCTCACCTGAAGACTGCGCAGCCCAGGGGGGGGATCGGACCCCCCCCTGGTGAAGAGGAGACCCGGACAGAAGGCTCGGGCGCGGAGGTGAGTAAATGACAGTTTGTTTTTTTTTTTTTTTTTACAGCGCCGATGTCAGCGCTGGAAACGGGGGGGGGGGGGGGGGGCGGCTGGTTTCGGGGCCCCCCCTGAAGACGGAGGACGACGGGGGGGCGATCGGATGCCCCCCCCAGGAAGAGGGGACCCCAAGCTTCACGGGGATACCGGAGGTAAGTGGTTTTTTTTTCTATCTTTTTAACTGTTTGTGGGAAATGCCAGGCACGTAGTTTCTACGTGCTTGGCACTTAACGGTAGGAGAGGCAACCACGTAGAAACTACGTGCTTGGCATTTAAAGGGTTAAAAGGACAACAAAATAAGATGGGGCAGGGGCACAGCACAGGAACTATATAACAGTGAAAGGTACTGAGTGCTCCCTACCTATGGATGGCAACCGCTCTTGCCACATTATTAGCTGGGAACATTCTAGAGCAAAAGGCCAGACTTGACTTATTAATCATTTGTAATCCGGGTTGCAATGTATAGCCATAGCCTCTGCTGCTGGGGGGGTTTGCTTAGGTAACTACAAATCAGTTCCCTAATGGATGGAACATGAACTCTTCCTCATAACATTGAAAATTAAAAATAAAACCTAGACTAAACTTAAATTTAAGTAACAAAAATCCCCCTTTGAAAAATCCAAAGAGACAAGATTTTGTGCAGCTCCGCTAGCAATAGCAAAAGGAGACAGATCAACGCATGGACAGGCTGGCTGTTAAGTCCAAAATATACAAATTCCAGCAAGATCCACTCAAATGACAGATAAAATGTAACTTTTACTAAATTATCATAGTGCTAAAATCATTCAATAGTGGTGTGCTTACGAACAGGCATGGATGCCCTCCCCAATCCCAACAGCGCTACGCGTTTCGGGGAAAAACCCCTTTATCAAGCTGCAGCAGCTTAGCCTGAGGCAGGACAGGGGAGTTAAAAGTAAAAAAAAACCTTGCTTTATCCTTGTTGCAGTAGTAGTAGATGATGGTTTAGTGTCCTTGCAGACTTGCCCTACCTAGCACAGTGCTGTTTTCCATCCTTACAGCTGGATCAGATCACCAGCAAGCTTTAAGTCCCATCAATGTTCCTTTTCTCCAGCATTTAGTATACTCACATCGCTGAGGGGTGCTGGCGGGGTCCTCCTCCATCTGCCTCGGTTTCTGGATCTTCCTGGGTGGGGAGTCCTCCGGTGTCTTCATCGGTGAATGCCTCGCACTCGCTGTAGGCACTCTCAGAGCCCACGTAGGCGCTGTCTGTCACTTCCGTCACCTATAGAGGCAAGCAAAGGTAATGATAAGCAATGACCAGACTACATTATTTTGAGGCTAACAATACAAAATATACAGAATTATACTGCTAGAGGTCAAAGCTAGAACAATGAACTTACCTCCACTTATGTCACCTCTTCCCACCACATCTTTTCCAACCACATCACTTCTTTCCACCGCACCCCAGTCCAATCCTATCCACCTTATCTCACCTCTGCCCACTTCTTCCAGCCTCACCTCTACTTATGTCATCTCTTCCTACCACACTTTTTCGTAGCTTACCGCTGCTCATTTCTTCCCGCCTCACCTCAACCCGCTTCTTCCCGCCTCACCTCAACCCGCTTCTTCCTGCCTCACCTCAGCCCGCTTCTTCCCGCCTCACCTCAGCCCACTTCTTCCCGTCTCAACCTCAGCCCGCTTCTTCCCGCCTCACCTCAGCCCACTTCTTCCCGTCTCAACCTCAGCCCACTTCTTCCCGTCTCAACCTCAGCCCACTTCTTCCCGTCTCAACCTCAGCCCACTTCTTCCCGTCTCAACCTCAGCCCACTTCTTCCCGTCTCAACCTCAGCCCACTTCTTCCCGCCTCACCTCAGCCCACTTCTTCCTGTCTCAACCTCAGCCCACTTCTTCCCGCCTCACCTCAGTCCATTTCTTCCCCTCTCAACTCTTCTCACCTCACCTTTTTGTGCCTCACCTCAGCCCACTTCTTTCCACCTCACCTCAGCCCACTTCTTTCCACCTCACCTCAGCCCACTTCTTTCCGCCTCACCTCAGCCCACTTCTTTCCGCCTCACCTCAGCCCACTTCTTTCCGCCTCACCTCAGCCCACTTCTTTCCGCCTCACCTCAGCCCACTTCTTTCCGCCTCACCTCAGCCCACTTCTTTCCGCCTCACCTCAGCCCACTTCTTTCCGCCTCACCTCAGCCCACTTCTTTCCGCCTCACCTCAGCCCACTTCTTTCCGCCTCACCTCAGCCCACTTCTTTCCGCCTCACCTCAGCCCACTTCTTTCCGCCTCACCTCAGCCCACTTCTTCCCGTCTCACCTCAGCCCACTTCTTCCCCTCTCACCTCAGTCCACTTCTTCCCCTCTCACCTTTTTGTGCCTCACCTCAGCCCACTTCTTCCCCACCTCACCTCAGCCCACTTCTTTATGCCTCACCTCAGCCCACTTCTTTCCACCTCACCTCAGCCCACTTCTTTCCGCCTCACCTCAGCCCACTTCTTTCCGCCTCACCTCAGCCCACTTCTTTCCGCCTCACCTCAGCCCACTTCTTTCCGCCTCACCTCAGCCCACTTCTTTCCGCCTCACCTCAGCCCACTTCTTTCCGCCTCACCTCAGCCCACTTCTTTCCGCCTCACCTCAGCCCACTTCTTTCCGCCTCACCTCAGCCCACTTCTTTCCGCCTCACCTCAGCCCACTTCTTTCCGCCTCACCTCAGCCCACTTCTTTCCGCCTCACCTCAGCCCACTTCTTTCCGCCTCACCTCAGCCCACTTCTTTCCGCCTCACCTCAGCCCACTTCTTCCCGTCTCACCTCAGCCCACTTCTTCCCCTCTCACCTCAGTCCACTTCTTCCCCTCTCACCTTTTTGTGCCTCACCTCAGCCCACTTCTTCCCCACCTCACCTCAGCCCACTTCTTTATGCCTCACCTCAGTCCACTTCTTCCCCTCTCACCTCTACCCATCTCACCTCTTCTCACCTCACCTCAGCCCACTTCTTTTCATCTCACCTCAGCCCACTTCTTTTCATCTCACCTCAGCCCACTTCTTTTCATCTCACCTCAGCCCACTTCTTTTCATCTCACCTCAGCCCACTTCTTCCCGTCTCACCTAAGTTCACTTCTTCCCGCCTCACCTCAGCCCACTTCTTCCCGCCTCACCTCAGCCCACTTCTTCCCGCCTCACCTCAGCCCGCTTCTTCTCGTCTCAGCCTATACTTATCTCATGTCTTCCCACCCCACTTTTTCCTGCCTCACCCCTGCTTAAAGTGGACCAACACCCTGTCCCGTTTTTTTTTTTATGTGTATTTTAAAAATATACAAAATAAGCAGGAAAACCCGATTTAAAAAGTTATGAAAAAAAAACTTACCTTTTATGATCCCGCTCCGCGTCGCTAACATTATAAATTTCGCCCACCATCTTCATTTTTCTCCAAACAGGAAGAGATCCTTTGACCTCTTCCTGTTAAAATCGCGCGCATGCGCGGTAGATAGGTGAAGCGCCGCTTGCATCTTCCTGTCTCACCTATTCCTTTCACACTTCAGCTCTTCTCCACATCTATACACCTCACCTCTGCTCCCCTTTGCATATACAAAAAAGCATATTAAATGCTTTAAGGTTATAGGATTCCTGCAGTAAACTGTTATTGCCACCCCTCAAAGTGCAATAATAATACAATGCCGCCCCTAGACCAAAAGAGGTTGTTCACTCCTGGGATAAGATAACCTGTACACCGTACACATACTGTATATTTGTATTGAAATAGTTCTAGTTTGATCATGATATCATATGCGGAGTGTGTGGTTAATTATTTCTTATGTTCATTTTGAAAGGTTGTTCTTAAAGTGCATCTGATCCAAAAACAGCCACATACCTGGTTCTTTCATTTGTCTATATTCTGGAGATTATTTAGAGGAAAGTTCGGTAACTTGTGACTCACCATATTATTAAGCCGAGCAGTTGTGTATACAGGTCACCATTGCCCATTCTAATCTCCCTGGAGTGTTTATATGTAACAAGATTAATCAAATCAAGTTTATGATTAAAACACATTGTGCACGAGGCTCGCTATGGGTCACTAAGCGGCAATATGTCAAAAAGGGGGGAAGGGAAGGATAAGACTCTATGCCCTTCCTGTGGCCTATACGTTCCCCATACTCAGCATAATAGTTATCTGAGCAAAGTTCAGTTATCCAGTCAAGAGACAATATTACTGTGTCTAAAGACAACTACTTAACTGGGATCTGGATTTCAGAAACACAAAGGTCAGCATTCAATGGGTCAGATTTCTATGGGATAAAAGGCAGGCTATGAGAGGTGCACAATAGTGTGCCTACCTTCCTCTGAACCAACAGGGCTATGGCACCCCTTCACCATGAAAGCCTTCCTATTGGCTAAAGATGGTCATGTGACATGTGGTAAAGCTGTAATCAGCAGCCATGACAGCTAGGATCATAGGGAGGAGGTATCATGGTGCACACCTCTTGGTGTCTGCTTTTTATCCACACTGTCATGTATGTGCAGCTGGGACCACATGGGCATCCTTTTCACTTATTTTGTACTAATTACAATGGCACATATGCATTGAAAATAGACCTAAAGCCTAGTTTAAAGAGGACTGGAGTTTATGAGACTCCAGGGCAGGCATACTCGCCCCCCCCCCCCCCGGGGCACCCCGCTGTGTGAAACCCCCCAGGTCACCAAAAAATCCCAGTCCAACAGCATGGGGCACGTGCCTGCACCAGGTATTTGTTAAAGGGTAGCGGGGGATGCGGCCGCCAGTGCGCTCGGATCCACACACATTAGATGAGCTCCTGGACGATGAGTCTCGAGTGGATCCGAGTGCGCTGATTGGACAAGAGGGCTGTGCATGCACTGTAGGACCGGGGAAGTATGTGAGACTGGGCGACCTGGGGGGTTTCACACAGCGGGGCACCCCTGGGGCAAAGACCAAAACCCAGGATAGTCAAAATGCTAGGTTTTGGTCCACTTTAAACCCCACCCCCCTAAGCTGTCTGTTGGAATCACTGTAAAAGCCTGAAAATTAGGTATAATGATTACCTTTCTGTAGTAGACTTTTTGCCCCCACAACTGCTCATGCCCCTCCATGCTGGTGGACAATTTTGGCAGCCACTCCAGCACTGTGCCTCCTTTCAGCTCGGCGCCATAAATAAGGAAATTTACTCTCTCATCTGCCCCTCCAGAGCCACCCCGCTGATGTGGGCTACCAATACTAGCTTGAGCAGCTAGTCCAGGCCACACACCCTTCTGTACAGGTGGCTGGAATGGCACTCTCAGAACTGCCATTCAAGCACCGCCAGGGTGTTGAGAATGCCTGTGTCTGAACCACGATCTCGAGCTCCTAAAGACCCCCACCATTACCGATTATTATGCAGCATCACAGCTCCAAGGACCAGTAGCTTCAGAAGAAAAATCATGAGATAAAACTGTAAACCTTGATATCTCGCCCATTTCTTCTTCAATTTAAAAACAGGAAACAGTTTAAGACAGTGCCAAACATAGCCCAACACAATTGCCTTTGCCTGTTCTATCACTTTTAGCAAGGCACCTAAACCCTCAACTGCTTTCGGCCACCATGGTTAGGGCACTCAATGCTTGGGTTTGTCTCACTGTATGGAGTTAAATGCAGAGGAAACATTCCTATGTGTGTGCAAGCATTCAATGGCCATATATGCACAAAAATCCAGCTCTACCTTGAAGATCTGGTCGCAAGAATCTGAGACCGTTTCCTGGAGTCTAGCCATGGTGTGTCACCCCTGCCAATGTCACAGTGACTGCAGGTGATATGCCAGGCACTGCTTTGGCATGCTCTCTCTGTATGTGGTAGAGGGACATGTTAAGAGAGGAGGGTTAACACAGCCAGGTCACTAAGGAAAAATCCAAATACTTTGGAATGTGCTGGAAGGGAGAAAATCAGAATAATACCATTTTGTGAATACTCACCTTGTAAAATGGGTATTATAAGTATGTCACACACCCCGCTTCAAGATATTCATAACCTGTGGGTATACTGACCTGAAGAGGGCGATCTGCAGAGATGATTGGAGGAAAGTAAGCCCCTCCCGGTCCATAAATACCTGGGACCTCCCACTCACTCCCCGGTATAAAGAAAGCAGTAAGGTAAGGGACCAGGAAGAGCCAAATATAAGTCATAACCACGCAAAGTTCACAAAATGAAGGATCCAGAATACAAAAGGGCGGGTTGAAGCGGGGTGTGTGACATACTTATAATACCCATTTTACAAGGTGAGTATTCACAAAATGGTATTATTCTAAGTATGTCACACACCCCGCTTCAAGATATTCATAACCTGTGGGAGGGGTGGGGATCCAAAACAAGGTATAAAGCACAACTTAAACTACTGCAGCCTGCAGAACTTTGCGGCCAAAAACAGCATCCGCTGAGGCCCGAACATCAACCTTGTAAAACTTTGAAAAAGTGTGAACAGAAGACCAGGTAGCGGCCTTGCAAACTTGCTCAACAGAGGCCTGGTGCTGAAAAGCCCAGGAAGCCCCAACCGCACGAGTAGAATGAGCTGTAACACGAAAGGGAGGATCTCTCCCCTTAGCAGAATAGGCCCCGACAATGGCCTGACGAATCCACCTGCTGATGGTAGACTTTGTGGGTGCTAGACCCTTCTTGGGCCCAAATGGCACCATGAAAAATGCATCAGTCTTGCGAAAGGCAGACGTTACCTCCAAATAATACTTCACAACCCGAACCACATCCAAAGAATGCAGGGCCCTCTCCTTGTCATTGCTGGGATTGGGACACAGAGAGGGAAAAACAATATCCTGATTCAAATGAAAGGACGAAACCACCTTAGGTAGGAAGTCCGTCTTAAAACGGAAAACCACTTTGTCCTGATGTCTTTCAAAATATGGGGCTTGAATAGACAGAGCCGCCAACTCAGAGACACGTCTAACGGAAGTGATAGCTACCAAAAAGGCTACCTTCTGCGTAAGGGAAGACAAAGGAATATCATGCAAAGGCTCAAAGGGGGGACCCTGAAGTGCAGAAAGAACCAAGTTCAAATCCCAAACTGGAATCAGAGGCTTCCTAGGAGGCCGCACATGTGTAACCCCCTGGAAAAAGGTTTTAACCAACGGATGAAGAGCAAAAGGCTTTTGGAAAAACACCGCCAGGGCAGACACCTGCCCCTTCAGAGTACTGAGTTGGAGCCCTAGGTCCAGACCATGTTGCAAAAACTCCAAAATTCTAGAAATAGAGAATTCCCTACAAGGGAAGGCCCTGGTTTCACACCAATCAATATAAGACCTCCAAGTCCTATAGTACACAAACGATGAGGACCTTTTCCTAGCACTAATAAGAGTCCGAATCACAGCATCCGAAAGACCTTCCTCCTTCAAGATGGAGGTTTCAGCAGCCACGCCGTCAAAGCCAGCGTTGGTAAATTCGGGTAACGAAGATGACCCTGTGTGAGTAGATCTGGCAGCAGGGGCAGAACGAACTGATCTTCTGCCTTACCACGTCTGCGAACCACACCTGTCTTGGCCACCTTGGAGCCACCAGGATTGCTGGTGCTCTCTCCAGAGCAAGCTTGCGCACTACTCTGGCCACCATGGGAAACGGAGGGAACAGATACAGAAACCCCAGATCCCTCCAGTTCAGAGACATGGCATCCGTCGCAAGGGCCAGAGGATCCTTCGCCAGAGACACAAATGACGGAAGTTTGTGATTGTGACGGGAGGCAAAGAGGTCCACCGCCGGTGACCCCCACCTGCGACAAATTGAGTGAAAGACCTTGGGATTGAGAGACCACTCCCCTTTGCGGGCTGACAGCCTGCTCAGAGAGTCCGCCTCCGCATTCTCCACTCCCGGGATGTAAACTGCCGAGATGCACGGGACATGGCTCTCCGCCCAGTCCAGAATCAGGGACACTTACTTGAGGGCATTCCTGCTGCGGGTGCCTCCCTGGTGAATGATGTAGGCCACTGCCGTCCGATTGTCCGACCGGACCTGGACCGGCAAACCTCGCAGTTGATGAGTTAAGTGACAAAGAACCATCCTGATGGCCCTTAATTCCAGAACATTGATATGCTCGTGGGCTTCCAGGGGACCCCACAAACCCTGAAATTGCAGATCCTTCCAGAAGCCCCCACAACCTGAGAGGCTGGCATCCGTGGTGACTATCTCCCACTGGGGAGTCCGAAAGGATCTGCCCTTTAGCAGGTTGGTTGAGTTCAGCCACCACTGAAGCGAGAGGCGAACCCGGGGGGACATCTGAAAGAACTGATCCAGCGACTGAGGAGACCTGTTCCAGACCGACAACAGATGAAGCTGTAGTGTCCTTGTGTGAAACTGAGCAAAGGGAACTGCCTCGAAGGAGGCCACCATCAGACCCACCAGTCTCATCCCTAGCCGGATGGACGGTCGAGGAAGGGACATAAGCGACCGAACCAACTCCTGAATCAGAAGAACCTTGGACTGAGGAAGGAACACTCTGGCCTGATCTGTATCCAGAGACATCCCCAGAAAGGATACTGTCCTGGACGGGTGAAGGGAGGACTTGGGGTAGTTGATCACCCAGCCGAATCTCTCCAGAGTGGATAGAACCGTCCTGGTGTCCAATTCCGCTTGGCTGAATGACGAAGCCAATATGAGGAGATTGTCCAGATATGGCACTATGCGAATTCCTTGAGCTCTGAGAAGAGCCATTACCCCAGCAAGTACCTTGGTGAAAACCCTTGGAGCTGTGGTGAGACCGAAGGGAAGAGCTACAAATTGGAAGTGCCGATCCTCCAGAGCGAACCTTAGGAACCTCTGGTGCGCGGGAAAAATGGGAACATGGAGATAAGCGTCCTGGATATCTATGGACGTCATGAAGTCCCCCTGACGAAGAGAGAGGATAGCGGAACGCAACGTTACCATGCGAAATTTTCGCAGCCTGATGAATTTGTTGAGAATCTTTAGGTCCAGGATGGGCCGCACGGAGCCATCCTTTTTGGGAACCGTGAACAGGGACTCGAACTCCAGCATGTAACCGGAAGACACCTCTTCCCTGATCCATCTGTCCGAGACCTCGCGAATGCATCTGAGTCAAAACGTTAGGGGTGTCCAAGGAACCTCCTGACCCCCTATCAGAATCAGCGCCAACAATTTGTTGATCCTCGGAATTATCTGAATCCTCAAACACCTCCTCTTCCTCTGGAGGAGAATAATCTGACCAATCCAGACCATCCGTATCATCATATTCATAATGAGAAACCGTGGACAAATGTTTTCTCTTAGCCGGCGCCTTCTTAGCTACCGTAGAGGAAATACATTTTTCAATACTGGCCAATCTGGCACATACATCAGATTGCGACTGCCCCCCCATGTTAACATCGCATGGAGCACGGGTTAAAATGGGAGGGGGAGAGGATGACGCCGGCGGTGCTGACCCAGAGGCCTGGGGTCCTGACTGCCGCGTAATAGTGTGTTGTGCACAGGATATACATAAAAAGAAATCATCCCCAGTTAGGGATACCCCACACCCCAAACACTTCCGGGACTGTCCCGAGGGGAGCCCGGATTCCTGGGATGCCTCCATAAGGTGAACTTAATCATTATGAGTCGCTATGACAGAGGGAATTACGCTATGAAGCAACCCGGGATGCCCTTATAGTGTCCTTTTTAAATGGGAGGAATTTTGTAGGAAAGAAACCCAGTGAAAGTACCCAGGGACTTAGGACCAGGAGAAACCCCCTTATAACTATTCCCTGAAGAATTCACCTAAAACACAGATAAAAAAAAAAAATAATTAGAAACCAAAAGCTATATTGGGTACTAATAAAATGACAAAAGGCCCACAGGGCCACTCACAGAACCTCCGGACCAGACCAGGACCCAGCAGCATGCAGCCCAGATGCGTCAGGTAACTAATTCAGCGCAGCAGTGAGAGACAGAGCAGAGGGGCGTGGCCTGCGCGGATCGCGCGCTTTTACCGGCCCCGCCCCCCTAGAGATAGGCAGATAGGAGCCAAAGCGCCTCAGCGGTGCCCGGGCAAGATAGGGGGCGGGCCGCGGCGACGCGCCGCGGCGACGCGCCGCAAGTCCGGCTCCGCCCCCAATGACACAGCGCGTGAGGGGAGAAAGCTCCCCTCCACTAACCTATAATCTGCCGGAGACGCGGGGACCCGCGTCTCCTCACAGATCACCTGAGACCGGCAGCGGCCCGCTGCCTGCGAGCCGCTGCCCGGCTAGATAGAGACAGGGCGCAAGAGGCCCGGTCCCGCCCCTGACAGAAGAGCGTGAGGGGAGAGCCCCTCCCCTCCGCCTTCTGAGGTAAAACATAGCACTAGCAATAGCCGCCGCAGTGTCTTATGAACAATGTTGCAAGTAAAAGTTACATTTAAAACAGACACACATACAACAAATAGGAGTGTAACCAAATCAATGAGGGATTACTCCTATACGTTCCTCAGAATCTTAAGAAAGGAGGGCCCCCAGCCTAACTATGAGGGAGGAGGTAAATGAGGGAAATTTTTGAGGTAAAATTTTTAAGGACAGGGCATCCCAAACCGGGTTCACCAACCCGGCATAACCACCTACCCTCTAAATAGGGTCTCGCGGCGGAGCCTAGCTCCTAAGCACGTGTGTGCTAAAATACCATCACCCGGACCGCAGTCAAAACTGAGGAGGCATGTGAATATTAAATATATTAAATAGGGATAATAAGTCAGAGCGGGAATAAAATAATATAGGCCGGGGGTAGACCCGGCTACCTTGGAAAACCCCCTTGCAAGGAGGAGAGATCATCTTCTGCTTGCTCGCCGTCCTGCAGAGATGAAGACTGGGGAGTGAGTGGGAGGTCCCAGGTATTTATGGACCGGGAGGGGCTTACTTTCCTCCAATCATCTCTGCAGATCGCCCTCTTCAGGTCAGTATACCCACAGGTTATGAATATCTTGAAGCGGGGTGTGTGACACTTAGAATATATATGTTTTTATGTAAAGCTAGATTCCAACCCTACATTTATCTCAAGGGACCCAGGGGGTAGGTTGGGACCATGTCCCAATGAACTTCCCCATAATTGGCCAAGCAAGCAAAGAATCAAACCCATGAAGGTAATACCGTAGTAGTGTACCGTGGAAAAATCATTTAGTATGATGTCATTGGTTTATTTTATTTCAGACATTGTAAAAGGAAGAGGATTCTCTAACTGAGGCAATTTTAGAGGCACCTGGGAGATGACAGACGAAAGCAGGGAGGGTCTGGGTAGGAAGACGCTCCGGTCGCACACCTGATCTTTGAACGCGGAGGTGCCTCCCTGTGATCTCTATTCACCGTATCAGTGAAACAAGATCCTCTGCTGCCATGGACCTGCACCATTCGCTCATCCTGTAACACTGGCTGTGGAGATACAGGCCTCCCTTTGTTTGCACAGACAGGGCGCAGATCACGAAATTCCGGGGTAATTATAAGCCGCAGGCATGCAAATCCACAATCCGAGACCTGAGGGAGAATACGGGTAACTTGACATCAACAGATAATACACCCGTCTGTGCCAAAGAGGATACCTACGTGTACTCTTTGCTTGTATTGCATTCACAGCCATAAAGAATTTAGAATTGAAAGGAGGTCGCACAATTGTCCTCTAATGGAAATGGGGAATGTGGTGTCTGAATAAGAAATATAGTTGCTGAATGCATAGAACTGGAATTTGTTCTGGCATCTTAGGCAGTCGTGCAAAGAACAGAGAGAAATAACAGGAAGAGAAAATTAGGAAGATGTCACTTATTTACATAGTACAGACTGATTCTGTTGCGGTTTAGCGGTCAATTCTGGCAGCGCAATATGTTTACACAAAGGAATTGGGAGTTTAAAAATTGTCTCTTCGTTCTGGTAATGAGAACTGTAGTGTTGCCCAGAGGACTAAGAAGTTAGATCCTTGACGGTACCTCAGGCTCTCGTTTCTGCTCCTCAGTGAGTAAAGGCCCAATTAATGATATGGGGACACCTATGCAGGCTTTAAGTGGAACGTATGAAAAGAACATGTGGTGTTATACAGAAACTATGAAACAACCTACAATGTTACGCAGAGATCTGAAATAACCTACAATGTTATGCAGAGATATGAAAGAACCTACAATGTTACGCAGAGATATGAAACAACCTACAATGTTACGCAGAGATATGAAAGAACCTACAATGTTACGCAAGACCTATGAAAGAACCTACGTTATGTGGGACCTATGGAAGAACCTACAACGTTATGTGGGACCTATGAAAGAACTTACAACATTATGTGGGATCTATGACAGAACCTACAACGTTATGTGGGACCTTTGAAAGGACCTACAATGTTATGCGAGACCTATGAAAGAACCTAAAACTATACATGGAACCTATGAAAGAACCTACAACTTTATATGGGACCTATGAAAGAACCTACAACATTATGTGGGACAAGGTCATGTGGGACCTATGAAAGAACCTACAACGTTATGTGGAACCTATGAAAGAAACTACAACTTTATGTGGGACCTATGAAAGAACCTACAACGTTATGTGGAACCTATGAAAGAACCTACAATGTTATGCAAGACCTATGAAAGAAACTGCAGAGTTATGTGGGATCTATGACAGAACCTACAATGTTATGTGGGACTTAAGAAAGGACATACAACTTTATGTGGGACCTATGAAAAAACCTACAATGTTATGTGGGACCTATGAAAGAACCTACAACGTTATGTGGGACAAGGTCATGTAGGACCTATGAAAGAACCTACAATGTTATGTGGAACCTATGAAAGAACCTACAACGTTATGTGGGTTCTACTGTATGAAAAAACCTACAATGTTATGTGGGAACTATGAAAGAACCTACAACGTTATGTGGGACCTGTGAGGGAACCTACAACGTTATGTGGGAGATATGAAAGAACCTACAACGTTACGTGGGAGATATGAAAGAACCTTTGATGGTTTACAACAGGGGCCCCAACCCTGCCCAAAACAGCCTGTTGGTGGGCCTTGAGGAGGAGGCTTAAGGACCCTTGATATACAGAACCTATGAAAAAAAACCTTGTTATGTTATGCAGGACCTATGACAGCCTCGAGTCTATAGGCCCTCTATAAGAAACCCTCTGGGATTACCCTGAATTTTACCAGGCCTATCTTAATGGCTGGCATGGGTGCCACTCTCGATTTGTTTCTCATTAATATGCACGTAGATTGGGTAAAAAGAGCTGGGCGGGTGGTTCAAACAGCGGGGTGGGACAAGGAACAAAACCTTGTTGGTTTTGTTCCTCTTTAATAGGGAGGATGACTGAAAAAGGAAGCAGGAAGGAGGGGAGAAGATTTGCAGAGAGGGAGATTCCAGAGACAGGTTTGAGGATTTAGGTATACATTAACTAACCCCTCCAAACTAACTACAGACATTTAAAAAAAAAAAAGGACATCCACAACCCCATCTTCCACCAGAAGGACATTGTGGCTGCTCCTCAGCTGCAGCAACAGGTACACTGGCTTCCAGGAGGACCTGGCAGACATGGGAAGGGGTGATGGGAGGATTGCTAAGGCTATGGGTATGAACTACCCTGCAATACCAGCATGTACAAACCCCAATCCCAAGCCTGGCCTTAAAGTGGACCTTCACCCTGAATAAGAGCCTATCTTATATGTTTCCCACACCCTGTACATACAGATTGGTCACAGTAAAAATCATCCTACCTGCATCTACTGCATGTTATGAGGCCTTTAAACATCCAAGATGGTGGCTCATGGAGCATCAGGCAGCCTGCAAACAGGAAGTGTCTTCCGACTGTGTTGCTCTGATTTCTGTCCTTTCCCTGATCCCAGCTCTGCTGTCTCTGTGCAAAGCACAGCTATAACCCGCCCCCCTGTACATTGTCCTGCTCTCCTCTCCTCAGTATATGATGCTTCTGAGGCAAGATGGCGGTGCCCGTATCCTAGAGTCCTGAACAGAGTTGCAGCCCAGTGGGGGAAAGAATAATAAGAAAGTGACTAAAAACTTAAAATGTATTAATTTTACACCTGATCCTAATCCGCAACCAGATAGTTCTATCACCAGGCATTAGAGGGTGGCGCCCAAATCACCGCTGGATGCTTCCAAATGCACCACCTGCCTAAATAAGAGCTAATATTGGGCCCTTATTAGGTAGGTATGTATTTCTGTATATGCACCAACGTTTTAAGCAACAGTCCAGGCAATGGAAATAATAGGGCAGCAAGGTGCTCACCTTAAACTGGACCAACAGCCTTGCACAATGGGGGAAAAAAAACTCAAAACTCACTTGCCCCACAATGCACAGCGGCAGGAAACCCAGCAGCACTATCTCTTTGCAGGCGGCCTGCAGCTCCAGGAGATGACACTTTGTTTGACCAGTGACCACAGCAGGAGTTACAAAAAGGGAAATTCACTGTTATGTGCAGCAATCTGGATTGCTCCGGGGTGGGATGCATATGAGCACTGGTTCTTGTAAGGGTGTTGTTCCGGTTTAAGCATGTCCTATCTGCATCTCCTCCATTTCCTGCAGATGACGTAGCAGGTCTCCAAAGTTTGCCCCTTATTACAATTCCATTCCTTCACGACTACCTTCAAATGTGGTCACAGAGCTGCCTATTCCTTTAGCACTCCCAGTATGAGTAACCCCGGTAAATTTTGGAGACCTGAATCCACAGAGCACTGCAGGAGGAAGGCACATGGGAGAGGCATCAGCTGAGCACCCTGCTGCCTTATTATTATTGCCTTTACCAGGACTGTACGTTTAAGGACTTCCTATTATATACCAGTGTAGTGACAGGCAGCTGGGCAGAGATCCCACCAGTGCTGTCATCCAGAGACAAAAGTGTACGGACATTGAAATCTCAATTTCAGGAGTAGTGCCATGTGAGCATCTAAGCAATCCCAAACCACAACACATGGTGATTTGGATACCTCCCCTACTCCACAATGCGGGGACCTAAACTGTTGCTGGATACTCCTCTGAGGGTTGATGCTGGCAGCTGTAATGGAGTGGCCAGAAATGGGGCTTATCCATCTAATGAGCATTCGCCCATAACAAAGATGACACAAGCTGGTCAGATACTAGAATCCGATTGTACAATGTGATCAGAGAATCCAATCGTACAATGTGATCAGAGCTATAACATGTGTGGACGTTACCTGGCCAAAATGTGAATAAGTTCCTCGGTACTTCTACCATATCACGAGCATACAACCAGATTGTACAGTGTATGGCAGCTCCCCTGTGTGTCTATAAACACAACACTGTCAGCAATGGAAACTTCCACACTCCGGATCTTTGCTGCGCAGGCATCAGGGCAACAGCTGTGTGTAGTAAACATGAAACCGGGGACTCACCTGCAGCGCCATCCAATCAGGGCTGAGTGCTGGCCTGTCCTGGACCAGCATGGCATCTCCCCCGCTGGGCTCTGGAGCGGTCGCTGGTGACAGCGGTGACCGGGGAAGGGAAAAGCCGGGGAGAGCAGGATGGAGGAAGTGCAGGAAGCGCTGTTCAGAATACACTGGCTCTTGTTTCTGACCTTGCAACCTGAGGCAGCGTCTCGGGGAGGGGACAGACCTGTTGGGTGTCACGTGCCTGCGGCACAGGTGCACTCCTCCTGGAGTTAACCCTTCCAGCGCCGGACCCTGCGCCACTCCACAGAACAGACAGGAACTACAAGTTGTGCAACTGGACACCAGTCATCTCATCCGGCAAATGGCAGCTCCCCAGATGTATTATACAACCTGTTGGATGTGACTGTGTGTGTGTGTGTGTGTGTGTGTGTGTGTGTGTGTGTGTGTGTGTGTGTGTATATATATATATATATATATATATATATATATATATATTAGTGTGAATTGGCAAGAATCTGGTGAAACAACATGTAACACGATAGGACGATACGATATATCCCGATTCTGTCTAAAGACAATATATTGCGATTTTTTGCGATCTTAAATTTTAATTTAAACTTAAAAAATTTTCCTGGGGGTGGGACCCCATTTTTGGGGACTTTTAAGGGTTAAAACTCTTAAAAATCGCCCCAAAAAATGTTGTGAGGAACCCCTTACACAGCATAACCGTACCAGCTATGGGGGCCAAGCTACAAGCCAGCATAGCCTATGGCCACGGGCCCTTCTGCCCCCCGGGCCCTAGCCTGCCTCCTTTGCTCACTGATCACCGCATCTGACAGCTGAGCCGCAGCAAGACGGAATGACGCCCGGGGGAGTGACTTTTAAGGGTTAAAAACTCTTAAAAATCCTCCCAAAAATGGTGAGGTCCCCCTTACCGAGCATAACCTGCCCGTACCAGCTATGGGGGCTTGTAGAACAGGATGCAGGGGCCCAGCTTTGGTGGCCCTTGGCCCTGCAGGCTACAAGCCAGCACAGCCTATGGCTACAGGACCTTCTGCCCCACCGGGGCCCCAGCCTGCCTCTCTCCTCTGCTCACCGGTCACCGCATCAGACAGCTGCGCAGCAGCAAGACGGAATGACGCCCGCAGGAGTGACTTTTAAGGGTTAAAAACTCTTAAAAATCCCCCAAAAATGGTGCAAGGTCCCCCTTACCCAGCATAACCAGCCCGTACCAGCTATGGGGGCTTGTAGAACAGGATGCAGGGGCCCAGCTCTGGTGGCCCTTGGTCCTGCAGGCTACAAGCCAGCATAGTCTATGGCCACGGGTCCTTCTGCCTCTCTCCACTGCCCACTGATCACCGCATCTGAGCCTCAGCGAGCCGGAATGACGTCATCCGCCTGCCACCGGGCTACTCGTAAAGATGGTGGCGCCCGTCAGGAAAGCAGGGGAGAGAGAGGTGTTTCAACATTTAGGGAAGGTCCTGGTTCACAGGGGGGCACTACACTTACCTAACTGTCCCCTAACAACATCTGCATTAGAGAGATTCTCACCTTTTCCCAGCAGCGATTCATCCGATGGTGGACTGGAAGTTGCTGCATGTGAGGTGCTAGGTAATAGGTGGCGTGCAGCACTGGAGTGATTTCTGGTCCTAGAAAAGGTAAAAAAATCTCCTAAACCCAAGGCTCCCAGGCAGTGGGAGAAGTTGGGGACCCTACCTGGCACAGAATTTCCAGTAAAACCACCCAGATTGCCCACTCGAACTCACCTTTTCTCAGTCATATGGCGCATGTCTTGTCCTATCAGTGCTGCATGCCGTGATCATTATTGATCAGCAATATGGCTCTGTTTAGACGCAGAGCTCATCAGTGAGAGTGGCCGCACCCCCTGTTCCCTTTAGACAGGGGTGCGCCCCCTCCATCCTAGATGAGTGGAGGAGCGTGCCTCAGCCCAGAGATGCTGGGGATGCAGCCTTTCTCACTCCCAATTGTTTACATCGGTGAGGGGGGCGCTGGAAAAGGTGAGTTTTGCTGTGACTCGGGGAGGTTCACAAGCAAGGTTCTCATTTGGGATGCCCCCGAGAAAGGCTGGCCACTTAGGGTTTTGTTCCGCATTAACTGGCAATCCAAGTGTGTAATCAGGACCCAAACTAGCACAAGACCTGGCGCTTCAGTGCCATCAGTATAACCCCGGTGACTCCTTCTGCTAGGCCGCCAAAACTTAAGAGTACAGATAAATCTGCACAATGGGGCAACAAGCAGAACATTAAAGAAGATCTCTAGCATAAAATTGACTGAAAGAACATTACCCCTGCTCAGTCCATCGGAAACAGCCATCACAACTAATCTGCTGACCAATACAGTTTGATGGCAGATAAATGGAGCCTGTGAATAATTTTGCCCGATTCTGGGCTTCCTTTGACTTCTTAACCAGGAGGATCCCCCCAAACTGGGATATCCCATGGGGAAGTAAGTGGGATCTTCCGTCATTTTTTACAGGGATTTCCTTTTTCAACTCCCCCCCCCCCCCCCCCCTGCTGACACTTTAGCATTGTATTTTTTCCCCCCTTTTAACAGTCGTCTTCCCCAGGAGGTGACCACTGGAAAGACTGGTCGAGCGAGCAGATGACTTTGCTTGTCCTTCTCCCCTCATATAGGTGAGGCATCGGAGCCCCCACACAGGGGGTATTGGGACGAAGAAGATAAACCAATTAAAATAATCAAACACTTGGAAGGGTGTGTACGTATAAATGATAAAATTTTAATGTGTCCAAGGTTTATTTACATGTTGCCGTAATTAGTGTGTGCATGTTCTAGTGTTAATATATACAAAAATTATTATTCAATCCTGTTGTACACTTATTATGGTGTCTTAAAGCAGAACAAAACCCACCAGCCCTACCGGCCTGGAATCTAGAAGATTGTTTACTATGGAGAGCGAGAGCAGCCGCATCCCCGGTTTGTGCGCACACTCCCGCCCTAGCCATTCAGATAGGCTAGGGAGCTGCATCCCCTGCTGACCCCCGATTGTGCCCCAGCCTATCTATATGGCTAGGGCGGGAGTGTGCGCACAGCCTGAGGATGCAGGGATGCAGGCGCTCTCGCTCTCCAGCAGAAACGCCTCCCTGCATTCGGAACACCACCAATTTTTTTGGAAAATACCGTATATACTCGAGTATAAGCCGAGTTTTTCAGCCCACTTTTTGGGCTGAAAAAAGCCGCCTCGGCTTATACTCGAGTCAGTGAAATGGAGGAGAAAAGGTAGGAGGAGCTAAGGTGCGCGCGCGGCCGCGCACCCACGCCTGCCCCCCCGCGCAGCCCCGGTCGCCGTCGGCAGTGAAGATGCTGGAGCAGTGCGGGGCATGTGGTCCTCTTGTGTCCCCCTCATCAGGTAGGTGTGTGTGTACTGGTGTCTTCTGAATTAATAGTTCCCGGTGCCTGCGGGCGCAAAGAGACTTCCTGGCGTGCGGGGGGAGGGATGAAAAAACTTACAGCTGGCGTGCAGGAGTGAAGGCAGCCGACATCGCTGCTGTCAATCTGCGAGCAGGGGGCGGGGCAGTCGTCCACTAAGAGCAAGTCTGCTCTTAGCATTACCCGGGTGATGAGCAGCGTTCCCTGGAAGCTGCTTGGCTGCGCGTCTGCGCTTTTTGTCCCCAACCTTCACTCAGCAAAGAGGTTGGAACGCCCAGGGACGGTGTTGACCCCATCATAAGTGTATAGCCGGATCAAAAATTTATCTGTGTAGCTAATGAAACAATGATGATTGCAACATGTATATGAACCTTGCAAACATTAAAGCATTATCATTTATTAGTACACACCCTTCTTGATTCAGGCCATTATTTTACATACATTAAAGCATTATCATTTATAGCAGAAGAAATGGGGGAACCCACCCTCCCCCAAAGACAAGTACCGGGTTATTACTGAGTGGCACTACTCATGAATGTACAAAATTATAAAAAGTTTATTATTCTAGATGGTTACACGACAATCACATACTAACACAATTACATATACACAATAGACATAACATACAAATATAAAAACACCAGGGGGCACCAGAGGTCTGCCAAAATCATCATATGACCCTAAAATCCAGCCTGAAACGCAAAACCTAATAACCTATCTAAAATATGTGCAAATCTACAATCAATTGTGCAATTGTGCCATATATCAACAATATTTATATCATACAATAGAAAATATCAAAATCACTCAAATTATGACAGGAGGACTAGCCAGGGTGTGCAAGGAAAATAGACAGTTATCAAAAAATAACACAAAGAAAAAGTAACTGTGCATATATACAGACCAACCGGGGTACCCCTGTAGGGATAAAACACCAATGCGTGTCGTAGTGACCACACACTACTTCATCAGGGCGGCAAACAGCATTATCATTTATATGTTCACATCCTTCTTTTTGATTCAAGCCATTTTTACATGACTTTTTTCTTGCTATTTGGATTCCCAGTGGGACAAGAACTTGGCCTGCACCTCACCCCCTTTTCTAGCTCTAGATCATAAAAAAAAACAATATAGCTGAAAGGAAAATGCAGTGGAATCGAAGGCTCCCAAAAGAGAATACAGAGCAATCAGGGGCCCCCCTAAACAGGATGCAGAGTGTTTAGGGCACCCTCATATGGAGAATCTGAGGCCTCAAACAGGATGCAGAGGGATGATAAGCAATTCTGTAATCCTCAAAAGGCTTTCAGGGCATCAGGCCCCTATAACAAATAATAATAAAAAAAATCAGGAGATTTATGTCTGAGAGACCACTGCACTTTAAGATTCCTTTCCGGATGAGATGAGAGTGTGAGGTGGACCTGCAGGCAGCTTTCTAGCGCTGGAATCGCAGGCAGAGGAATGCAGAGGAGCGGCGCGATGCAGCGTCTATATAGGTGTGCCCCCTCCCCCTCCCCCCCATTACTGCTGCTAAAAGACAAAGCAAGACTTGCGTCAATAGAAACCATTTTGTTTCAGCTGCTTGACTTAGGAAATTTGTTTTGCTTTCTAACAACAATGATCAAGTATGAGCAACACACCATCTAGCCTCTCCCTCTGCCCCTAATGCAAATACAATGCTCCCCCCCCCCCTATTCAGATGCAAACCTGATAACTGAAGAAAGATCCCAGGCCCTTTGTAAAATAATGGAACTCATGGGGCCACTCAGTATAGACGCAGTGCTGGTAAAGCCAGCTAGATGGAGAGCCTGCCTTTTATTACTGTGGGAAAATCAAGCAGGATGCTCGGCTGCATAGCTCGAGGCATCACCAGTAGGAAGAGGGAGGTTGTGATGCCGCTGTATAGAGCCCTGGTGAGGCCACAGCTAGAATACTGTGTGCAGTTCTGGAGACCTTACCTGCAAAAAGACATTATTCAAAGAGAACGGGTCTAAAGACCGGCAACAAAAATGGTGGAAGGACTTAAAGTGGACCAACACCCAGGATTTTGACTATCCTGGGTGTTGGTCCACTTAGGTGGGGCACCCCGATCGGGGGTGCCCCGCTGTGTGAAACCCCCCCGATCGCCGCAAAAACTCTCCCCGCTCCCACGTGACCTTGTCCGGCCAATGACAGCGCTCAGAGCCGCTCTGGTATGCGCGTCCAAAGCCGCTTGGACGCGCATACCAGAGCGCTGTCATTGGCTGCGTCTCTCGCTTCCCTCTAACAGGGAGCGCGCCTGCGCCGGCCATTCACAAAACGGCCGGCGCGGGAGCGCGCCCTGCTAGAGGGAAGCGAGAGACGCGGCCGCGTCTCACGCATGCGCCGTTGGATCGCCGGTAAGGTGAGGATTGTGGGCCTCCTGGGGGATTCCTCCCCGCGGGACATCCCGATTTCGGATGCCCCGCGGGGAGGGATCTGATCGGTCCGGGAATCTTATAGATTCCCGGGCCGATCCCCCCTGGGTGTTGGTCCACTTTAAACTTAAAACTTATCAGGAGAGACTTAGAGAACTTAATCTGTACAGTCTGGAGGAAAGAAGGGAGAGGGGGGACATGATTGAGACCTTTAAATATGTGAAAGGATTGAATAAGGTTCAGGAGGGAAGTGTTTTTAAGAAGAAATTTAACCTGGACCTTCAGCATGATTTATTGAAAAGCCCAAACCCTTATAAAACTATTCCCAAGCATCTAAAATATATTTTAAGTTTTTAGTCACTTACTTATTATTCTTTCCCCCACTGGGCTGCAACTCTGTTCAGGACTTTAGGATACGGGCGCCGCCATCTTGACTCAGAAGCATCACACTTACTGAGGAGAGGAGAGCTGGATAAAGTACAGGGGAGCGGGGTTATAGCTGTGCTTTGCTCAGACAGAGCAGAGTTGGGGTCAGGAAAAGGTCAGCAATCCCAGAATGCAGAGCAGCACAGTTAGAAGGCCCGTCCTGTTTGCAGGCTGCCTGATGTTCCATGAGCTGCCATCTTGGATGTTTAAAGACTCATACCATGCAGTAGAAGCAGGTAGGATGATTTTTAATGTGAGCAATCTTTATGTACAGGGTGTGGGAAACATATAAGATAGGCTCTTATTCAGAGTGAAGGACTGCTTTAATGATAGAACAAGGGGGCACAACCTGAAGCTAGTCGGGGGGAAGATCAGGAGCAATGTTAGAAAATATTATTTTACAGAAAGAGTAGTAGATGCTTGGAACAAACTTCCAGCAGAGGTAGTTGAAAAATCAACAGTCACTGAATTTAAACATGCCTGGGATAAGCACACATCTATCCTAAGATAAAGAGAACATTCAGTATACACATAAGGGCAGACTAGATGGGGCGTATGGTCTCCTTCTGCCGTCACCCTTCTATGTTTCTATGTTTTATTGGACAGGTTTCCCTTTAGCAGAATAAAGCCCCGAACCCTTACACCATACTTACAACTCCACTGAACAGAAAAAACATGAGTGGCATTAAAATAGCTGACTGACAACCAAACACAAACTACGGGGTTCCCTGTCCTGGTGACACCCTGGTGATGAACTACTGCTCATCAGAGACATCCCTGAGCCTGTATAGCTCACACTGAGGCATCAACAATGGTGGCTTCTGTCCAGTGCAGGCACATGGTCCATATGTATCCCAAATCTGTGCAAGCTCTGCAGAAGCACCACCATTGTGTACCCAACCCTCCATTACCATCAACCTTCTGTACCCCACCCAACAAAATCTGTGTCTATGTGTACACAATGCTCTGTGGGTCAGCTATGTGAACCCAACCCTACAGAATCACCACCCATATGTACATTATCCCACCCAAGGGAAGCACCATCTATGTGTACCCCACTCTAAAGAGGCTGCACCCACCTGTACCTCGCCCTATAGAAGCACCACCACTACCTTGCCCTAACTGAAGCACCAAGTCATGTTCACCCCACTCCAGAGAAGCACCACCCATGTTTACCCCACCCATATGTACATTATCCCACCAAAGGGAAGCACCATCTATGTGTACCCCACCCTACAGAATCACCACCCATATGTACATTATCCCACCCAAGGGAAGCACCATCTATGTGTACCCCACTCTAAAGAGGCTGCACCCATCTGTACCTCGCCCTATAGAAGCACCACCAATGTGTACCTTACCTTAAAAGAAGCACCACCCATGTTTACCCCACCCTAAAGAAGCACCACCCATCTGTACCCCACCCTATAGAAGCACCAATCAAGTTTATTGCACTCAATAGAAGCACTATACATGTGTACCCAAACCTACATAAGTAGCACCCATATGTACCCCACTCTACGTATGCACTTCCTGTGTGTAACCGTGCCCTACAGAAGCACCACCCCTTTCTAACCCACTCTACACAAAGTATTGTGTAGCCTCACCCTATGCAAGCACCACCCATGTAAACCCCACTCATGCGTACCTCACCTTTTAGAAGCACCTTTTCTGTCTTCTCCACTTTACCCAAACACTGTTTGTGTCTACCCAACCCTATGTAAGACCCACCCATACCGCTACCCAACTCTACACAAGTGCTGTATATGTGTACCCTGCTCTACAGAAGCATCATGAATATGTCCCCGATCCTACAGGAGCACCACCCATGTGTACCCTACCCTACAGAAGAACTACTCATGTCCACCCAATCCTACAGCAGCAACACCCATGTGTACTCCACCTCACAGAAGCATCACCTTCATGTACTACACCCTAAAAAAGCACCAGTCACATCTACCTATATTCTAGAGAAGCACCAGCCACATCTACCTATATCCTAGAGAAGCACCAGCCACATCTACCCTTATCCTAAAGAAGTACAAGCCACGTCTACCCATATGCTACAGAAGCACGAGACACGTCTACCCATCCTACAGTAGCACAAACCACATCTACCTATATCCTACAGAAGCACAAGCGACATCTACACTTATCCTACGGAAGCACCAGCCACATCTACCTATATCCTACAGAAGCACCAGCCACATCTACCCTTATCTTACAGGAGCACCAGCCACATCTACCCTTATCCTACAGAAGCACCAGCCACATCTACCTATATCCTACAGAAGCACCAGCCACATCTACCTATATCCTACAGAGGCACAAGCCACATCTACCCTTATCCTACAGAAGCACAAGCCACATCTACCCTTATCCTACAGAAGCACCAGCCACATCTACCTATATCCTACAGAAGCACAAGCCACATCTACCCTTATCCTACAGAAGCAACAGCTACGTCTACCCTTATCCTACAGAAGCACAAGCCACATCTACCCTTATCCTACAGAAGCACCAGCTACGTCTACCCTTATATTACAGAAGCACCAGCCACATCTACCCTTATCCTACAGAGGCACCAGCCACATCTACCCTTATCCTACAGAGGCACAAGCCACATCTACCCTTATCCCACAGGAGCACCAGCCACATCTACCCTTATCCAACAGAGGCACCAGCCACATCTACCCTTATCCTAGAGGCAAAAGCCACATCTACCCTTATCCTACAGAGGCACCAGCCACATCTACCCTTATCCTACAGAGGCACCAGCCACATCTACCCTTATCCCACAGGAGCACCAGCCACATCTACCCTTATCCTACAGAGGCACCAGCCACATCTACCATTATCCTACAGAGGCACCAGCCACATCTACCCTTATCCTACAGAGGCACCAGCCACATCTACCCTTATCCTACAGAAGGACCAGCCACATCTACCCTTATCCTACAGAGGCACCAGCCACATCTACCCTTATCCTACAGAGGCACCAGCCACATCTACCCTTATCCTACAGAAGGACCAGCCACATCTACCCTTATCCTACAGAGGCACCAGCCACATCTACTCTTATCCTACAGAGGCACCAGCCACATCTACCCTTATCCTACAGAGGCACCAGCCACATCTACTCTTATCCTACAGAGGCACCAGCCACATCTACCCTTATCCTACAGAGGCACAAGCCACATCTACCCTTATCCTACAGAGGCACCAGCCACATCTACCCTTATCCTACAGAGGCACCAGCCACATCTACCCTTATCCTACAGAAGCACCAGCCACGTATACCCATGTGTACCCCACCCTACAGAAACACCACCTTTTATGCCCCACACTACTAAAGCATTCATGTGTGCGCCACATCATACAAACATTGTCCATTTGTCCCCCATCACCTACAAGTTTTGTCCCTATGTGTCTACTTCCACCCCCATTACTACCTCCCCCACAACCCCACTGCAGCTATACATCGCATCATTATCAACATCAGCAGTCAATAACTGGGGGTTGAAAAATACCATTTTGTGATTACTCACCTGTAAAATGGGTATTATAATTATGTCACACACCCCACTTCAGACATTAATTCATTAACATGGGGTACTCACCGCTAGGTGGCGCTGCTTTGCAGAGAAGTCCAGAAAAAGCAAGCCCCTCCCGGTCTATACATACCTGGTATCTCCTAACAATTCCCCAGTATTCAAACAGCAATAAAAGCAAGATACCAGGAGACCAAAACACAAAAGTAACCCTCAACTGTGAATAAACACAACTTCACCATATAAAGAGCCAGGATACCAAAGAGGGCGGGTGAAGTGGGGTGTGTGACATACTTATAATACCCATTTTACAGGTGAGTAATCACAAAATGGTATTATTCTAAGTATGTCACACACCCCACTTCAGACATTAATTCATTAACATGGGACATCCAACAGCAGTGTCCAAAATGGGGAGGGTATCCAACCAGGCAATAATGCAGACACACTCAAACCACTGCAGCCTGCAGAACCTTGCGGCCAAAAACAGCATCCGCTGAAGCCCGCACATCAACCTTATAAAACTTTGAAAAGGTGTGAACCGAAGACCAGGTAGCAGCCTTACAAACCTGCTCAACCGAAGCCTGGGGCTGAAAAGCCCAGGACGCACCAACAGCACGAGTAGAATGAGCAGTAACACGCAAAGGGGGAGCCTTCCCCTTGGCAGAATAGGCTCCAACAATCGCCTGACGAATCCATTTACTAATAGAAGACTTGGCCGGAGCCAAACCCTTCCTAGGCCCACAGGGCACCACGAAGAAGGCATCCGTCTTACGAAAAGGAGCCGTAGTACGGAGATAGAACTTGACACAACGTACCACGTCCAAGCAGTGCAACGCACTATCCTTGTCATTCTTAGGCTTAGGACACAAAGAAGGAAGAACAATGTCCTGATTAAGATGGAAAGCAGAGACCACTTTAGGAAGAAAGTCCGGCTTGAATCTGAAAACCACCTTGTCCTGATGTTTCTCAAAATAAGGGGCCTGAATCGACAGGGCCGCCAGCTCTGAAACACGCCGAACAGAAGTGATGGCCACCAGAAAGGCAACCTTCTGAGTCAGAGTAGACAAGGCAATATCCCGCAAAGGCTCAAAGGGAGGAGCCTGAAAGGCAGAAAGAACTAAATTCAAATCCCAAACAGGGAGCAACGGCTTCCTAGGAGGCCACAAATGCGAAACCCCCTGGAAAAAGTTTTGACCAAAGAATGGCTTGCAAAAGACCTCTGAAAAAAGATAGATAAGGCAGAAACCTGCCCCTTCAAAGTACTCAGCTGAAGACCAGAGTCCAGCCCTGACTGAAGAAAATCCAAAATCCTGGAAACGGAAAAGACCCGGCAGGGCAAAGATCTAGATTCACACCAATCAATATACGATCTCCAAGCCCTATAGTAGATGGAAGAAGAGGATCTCTTCCTAGCACTAATAAGAGTCCGAATGACCGAATCCGAAAGACCTTCCTCCTTCAAGATGGTGGTTTCAGCAGCCAAGCCGTCAAAGCCAGCGTTGGTAAACTGGGGTAACACAACTGACCCTGAGTGAGAAGATCTGGCCGAAGAGGCAGATCGAGCTGATCCACTGCCAGACGAACGATGTCCGCGAACCACACCCGCCTTGGCCACCTTGGAGCCACGAGAATGGCGGGAACTCCTTCCTGAACCAGCTTTCGCAGAACCCTGCCCAGCATGGGAATCGGAGGAAACAGATAAAGAAACCCCAGATCCCTCCAGCTCAGGGCCATGGCGTCCGCCGCCAGAGCCAGAGGGTCCTGGGACAGAGACACGAACGTCGGAAGCTTGTGATTGTGACGAGAGGCAAACAGATCCACCTCCGGCGTCCCCCACCGAAGACACAGGGACCGAAACACCTGGGGATGGAGAGACCATTCCCCCGGCGGGACGAACACCGGCTCAGAAAGTCCGCCTCCGTGTTCTCCACTCCTGGAATGTGAACTGCCGAGATGCAAGGGACATGAGTCTCTGCCCAAACAAGAATCAGAGACACCTCTCTGTGGGCACCCAGACTGCGAGTCCCTCCCTAGTGATTGATGTAAGCAACCGCCGTCCGATTGTCCGACCGCACCTGCACCGGCAGGCCTTGCAAATGATGTGTCAATTGAGACAGAACCAACCTGATGTCTCGCAACTCCAGAACATTGATGGGCAAGTGAGCTTCCCGAGGGTCCCACTGCCCCTGAAACTGAAGATCCTTCCAGAAACCTCCCCATCCTGACAAACTGGCATCCGTGGTGACAGTCTCCCAAAGCGGGGTCAGAAACGACCTGCCCTTCAGAAGATTGTCCGAGACCATCCACCACAGAAGAGACTGCCGAACCCGAGGGGACATCCGGAAGGACCGATCCAACGACCGCGGTCGCCGGTCCCAAGACGCCAAAAGATGAAGCTGAAGCGTCCGCGTGTGAAACTGTGCGAAGGGAACTGCCTCGAACGAGGCCACCATCAACCCCACCAGTCTCATTCCTAGCCGAATGGACGGGCGAGGATTGGAAAGAAGAAGCTGAACCAATTCCTGAATCAAAAGGTGAATGAAGTCCAAAGCAGATTTGCCCAGCGTATCCATAAAATTCCTTTATTAGAACTCAATTAAAATCCAAATCCATAGAATTGGGTGTAGATGGCCTGAAGCATGGAGGCAGGAAAACGTTACGCGTTTCAGGCCCGGGTAGGCCCTTAGTCATACAACCAATGGAGCGAGCAAGAGGTCCTTAAGTACATAACAAAGCTAGTAATTAACCAATCTAAGGGGGGGAGAAAAAGGGCCATTGGCAGATACCGCAGGTGCAGGTGCTTCGCCTTGGCCGTTGTGTGTCGGGGGAGGGTTTGTTGTCCTCTCTTTTTTAATCATTGGGATTATTTTCTTCATTTCCCAGTGTCATGTGACGCTCATTCATTAACATACCAGCACCGTCATTTGACGCGCTTTTATCCATAGACGGACAGCGTCACTTGACGCTCATTCATTAACATACCAGCAGCGTCATTTGACGCGCTTTCACACATAGACGGGCAGCGTCATTTGACGCTCATATACGTCGGCAGCGTCATATGACGCGTATACAGGCACCCGCTCCGGTTGGTTCCTGCGGGACCAACCAGGTTACAGAGCACGGAGTTCACTTCCGCGCCTCGGCTGAGGCGCCCTCGGTGACTAGTTCATCCGCATATTTATGTGCTTACTATTTGGAGTTAACTGTCAGTATCTCCGTCCGGGTCACAAGGTCGTCTATTTTCCCTGCTGGAGTTTTGGCGGGAGGTAAGTCTAATTTCACGTTTTTTTCCCACCTTTTTCTCCCCCCCTTAGATTGGTTAATTACTAGCTTTGTTATGTACTTAAGGACCTCTTGCTCGCTCCATTGGTTGTATGACTAAGGGCCTACCCGGGCCTGAAACGCGTAACGTTTTCCTGCCTCCATGCTTCAGGCCATCTACACCCAATTCTATGGATTTGGATTTTAATTGAGTTCTAATAAAGGAATTTTATGGATACGCTGGGCAAATCTGCTTTGGACTTCATTCACCTTTGGAGGAGTTGATACAGGATCTCCCTTGTCCGTGCGCACACAAGGTTGGTGAGCTGGCTAAACCTATATTATATTTCCGTTTTCCTGATTGAGCCGTGCCCTGCCTTCTTTGATATCCAACATTGCCAAAAAAATTATTTCGGTTATTTAGCAACAAACATTGGTGCATTATAGATTGGGTGTAGATCAATAATCTACTGTTATATAAATAACAATGGAGCCTGAACCCATATCAGACATGGAAAATGAATGGGTCAGCACATTGGATGCTATTTTTTCTGTGACAACCACTACCCCACCAACCCCAGAATTAAAGGAGAAATTTTGGGACTATGAAAAGCTGAAATCTAAAGAAATAAAACTATGGTGGGACATGTCATCATTAACTAAATACTTGGACAACCAAATGATCCCACGTGGACTTAGATTAAAAAAACGTCCCACATTGGCGTTCGGCGAGGACTTTACTAAAGCTTGGTATGAAATTTTAACGGACACTTCAAAAAGATTGATACAACTTTTGGTGGAACAAGAGGCTAAAACACTTCAAGAGGTCAAAAAATGTAACATGGAATTGAAAAATGAGCTTGAGCGGTTCAAGCTAGATCCAAATTATGATAAATTTCGACAAGAGATGGAGAATAGGATCCAGAAATTACAAAAGGAAATTATAGATACTAAAAAAACGAAATTTCAGCGCGACCTTCAAGATTATCAATCGAACCATGTGTATGATTGGCCCAATGCCAGAAGGTCAAGGAGACCTAAATCCATTTTAAGGGAACACAGTAGGAATAAATCAAGGCAAAAGTCCGTCTCTTTTTGGGACTCAGACACGCAGAGCCAATCAGACTCGGCAAATGAAACACCTGTGTTCCCAAATGATCGGAGATTGGACACACATGCCAGGCAGCCTTTTTTAGAAGATCGACCCCCAGCGAGGGGCAAACAAAAAGGACGTCCAGGCACAGAGCAGGACGCAAACATAGGAAAAACATATCATCTGAGAAACAAGAACTACAAGCGGACCTAAAAACAGTGGTGAATTTATCAACGTATAATTTAAACGAACAACAAATAAGGGTATTACAAAAAGGCCTTTCATTTTCCCCTACACACACAATGAATCTGTTTGAAGTGATTACAGATGTGAATAAATTTGTCCGTCTCCTCACTTTGAAAAAACATTTTAAACAGGTGGAGTTGGCTGGTTGCGATACTGAAGATTTGCTCACATCTCAAAGAGGAAATGATGTCCAATCTGGTGAGATAGGTGACCCCGAATGGCTACACCATACATTCCCAGATCTGTGCGCTCTAGTGAATTTACAACAATTACAGCTATGCAATGGAACTGACCTACTCACCAAATTTGAGAGTCCGTCTTTTTCAAATCCAAGCTTTTATCCTATACAATCACGTAGCGAAGCGATTAATAGGTTCCAAGTGGTGGTAGAGCAACAGTTGATCGAATTATCGAGAAAATCAGATCTGCACCGATCTCACCACAACCTTACAAGACAGGAGCAATCGGCTTTGAAAACTCTGGAGGAAAACCCTGCCCTGGTCATTAGAAATGCGGACAAGGGAGGATCTATAGTGGTCATGGACCGGGACACCTATATTAGGGAGGCCGAACGCCAACTGAATGATACTGAAACCTATCTACAGTTAAGGGGTGATCCTACATACATGTTTAAACATGAATTAGACATGGTATTTCAAGAAGGAATGGCAGTGGGGATGTTTAGTGTAAATCTGGTGGAGAAAATGAAAATTGAGCATCCAGTGATCCCCATTTTCCACCATCTGCCAAAAATACATAAACCGGAGAGACCACCATTGGGGCGACCTATTGTCGCTGGAATAGGGGGCCTCAATGAAAGACTCGGGCAATGGTTGGATTCAATCTTACAACCTATCGTGAAGATGTTGCCAGGGTATATTAAAGACACAAGAGAAGTGCTTAAAGCAATCCACCAACTAAGATGGCCCAAAGATGGCATGTGGATCTCAATGGACGTATCGTCACTGTACTCCTGTATTCCCCACCAGAAGGCCATTTTGGCTATGGATCTTATGCTACGGAAATATACTAGTTTGGAAGATGATAAGATCCAGTTTCTATGTTTGGTATTGGATTACTTACTACGTCATAATTATTTCTTATTTGAAGAGAAGTTTTATCTCCAGAAATGTGGAGCTTCGATGGGCGCACCGTTTTCTCCATCACTAGCCAACATCTATATGGGCTGGTGGGAGTTGGAATTTATATTTACAGAAAAGAATCCTTTCCACGATCAGATTTTTTGGTACGGGCGCTATATTGACGATCTGCTCTGCATCTGGGGGGGAACACGTGACAAAGCGGAGGAATTCCTGGAATATGTTAATAAGAATGAGTTCAATCTAAAATTTTCAGGGAATATTCAAACCCATGAAATTGAATACTTGGACTTAGTTCTATCTTCACCAAAAATTGGAGCAAACATCGAGACAAGAACATTCAGAAAGTCAACCTCGGGCAATTCGACACTACACGCCACAAGTTGTCATCCACAACACACTAAAAAAGCCATTCCCTATGGCGAATTTGTGAGGGCTGTGCGAAATTGCAGTACACTAGAGACTAGAGAGGAAGAGTTTAATGTGATACAGTCTCGATTGCTAGAGCGTGGATATAATCTAAAGATGATTAATCAAGCAAGAACGAAAGCCAGTTCCCTTGAGAGAGAGGACCTATTATTTAAGTCGGAGGTTGTGTACCTAAGTAGGCCTAGACCCCTAACAATGGTCACTAAATACTGCAGACAATTTAATCAAATTAAAAAAATAGTGAATTCTAATCTGCCTATTTTGAAATATGATTCGGACTTACAACCCCTGATTGAGCAAGGAGGTGTCCGGGTGGTGGCCAGACGGGCTCCAACCATAGCTAGTAGACTCTCGCCATCTATGCTGAAAAAACGGGAAGCAAAATCCCCGACATGGTTGTTATGCAAGGGGTCTTTTGCGTGTGGTCAGTCGCGCTGTGCATGTTGCAAATTTATGACCAAAAGTAGCACCTTTACATCTATGACGACTGGGAAAAAATATACAAGCCTTGGATTTTATAACTGTAATTCAAAAATGGTGGTCTATCTGGTCACCTGCATACAGTGCAAACTACAATATGTGGGATGTACCACGAGAAAGTTGAAAGTGAGGTTTTTGGAACATATTTACCAATGCAGGTCACCGATATCTAAGTCCAATGTTGCTAGACACTGTCAGAGTTTCCATAATGGGAATTCTTCCACCTTGACAGTCGCAGTTCTTGAGAAGGTCGAACGCAATATTAGAGGGGGGGATCAGCAGAGAGCCTTACTACGAGCGGAAGTACGATGGATTTTGAGACTTGCTACTCGTCTTCCGGAAGGGCTTAATGACAGAATGGACCTCTCCCTTTTTACAGATTGAATAATGTCAAATGTGGGTCGTGTTCATTGTTGTCCTGTGTTACCCATTTTTTCCTGGTTTTTTCCTGAATATTATATGTATTGGCAGCAGCTTTTCTTAATTACGGTGATAATTTTAATCTTTTTTTCACTTATGGAACGAGCAAGTTGTCCTCCTTTTATTTGTAATCTTTTTCCCCCAGGTAAGTATTAATTTTATACTAGACTTCCCCCCCCTTCCCCCCTTTTTTTGATCCTGCAATATCTTATTCTAATAGGCGGAGGGGTGGATAATTATTTATCTCTATAGTTATCGTATAGGATTAATAGGAGGCCCAATATTATTTGATATTCTGTATATACCTTCAGGGTATGCGAGGCACGTAGTTATTATATACTTTAGAATATGTGGCCTCCAGGGGTCCAGTGGTCTAACTAAATGGGGTCTATTATTGGGAGAAGTTTTGGGGTGATTTAATTTTCAACATTATAATCATACTTGTTAAGCTTAGAGCTATTATAGCCGCTATATGGAACAGCATAGGACTTTTATAATACAGCCTAAGGTTGCCATAGTATATTCTTGCCGCAGGTTATATCTAGTACGGGGTTAAATCCCATTTTTTCTAGCGTCATCTGACGCCCATTCATAGATTTGTAGCGTCATGTGACGCTTGCTTAGACAGGCTATTTTATTGGCTATTTGGTTACCACGGGTTACTGAGCACGGTATGCTATTCTGGGTTCGGCTGCCGGTGGATAGCTTGTCCATATGTTTGGGTATTATGTGTGTATTTTCATGAGCTGACCATTGGCAGATACCGCAGGTGCAGGTGCTTCGCCTTGGCCGTTGTGTGTCGGGGGAGGGTTTGTTGTCCTCTCTTTTTTAATCATCGGGATTATTTTCTTCATTTCCCAGTGTCATGTAACGCTCATTCATTAACATACCAGCACCGTCATTTGACGCGCTTTTATCCATAGACGGACAGCGTCACTTGACGCTCATTCATTAACATACCAGCAGCGTCATTTGACGCGCTTTCACACATAGACGGGCAGCGTCATTTGACGCTCATATACGTCGGCAGCGTCATATGACGCGTATACAGGCACCCGCTCCGGTTGGTTCCTGCGGGACCAACCAGGTTACAGAGCACGGAGTTCACTTCCGCGCCTCGGCTGAGGCGCCCTCGGTGACTAGTTCATCCGCATATTTATGTGCTTACTATTTGGAGTTAACTGTCAGTATCTCCGTCCGGGTCACAAGGTCGTCTATTTTCCCTGCTGGAGTTTTGGCGGGAGGTAAGTCTAATTTCACGTTTTTTTCCCACCTTTTTCTCCCCCCCTTAGATTGGTTAATTACTAGCTTTGTTATGTACTTAAGGACCTCTTGCTCGCTCCATTGGTTGTATGACTAAGGGCCTACCCGGGCCTGAAACGCGTAACGTTTTCCTGCCTCCATGCTTCAGGCCATCTACACCCAATTCTATGGATTTGGATTTTAATTGAGTTCTAATAAAGGAATTTTATGGATACGCTGGGCAAATCTGCTTTGGACTTCATTCACCTTTGGAGGAGTTGATACAGGATCTCCCTTGTCCGTGCGCACACAAGGTTGGTGAGCTGGCTAAACCTATATTATATTCCTGAATCAAAAGGACCTTGGCCTGGGGGAGAAAGACTCTGTGCAGGCAAGAGTCCAATGACATCCCCAGAAAAGTCACCACCCTGGCCGGGACCAGAGAGGACTTGGGGTAATTGATCACCCAGCCGAACCTCTCCAACATAGACACCACCAAACTGGTGTCCCCTTCCGCCTGACTGAAGGAAGGCGCCATGATGAGGAGATCGTCCAGGTAAGGTACAATGCGAATCCCCTGAGCTCTGAGCAGGGCCATCACTCCCGCCAACACCTTGGTGAACACTCTCGGCGCAGATGTGAGGCCGAACGGAAGAGCTACAAACTGAAAATGCCGATCCTCCACCACAAAGCGAAGAAACCGCTGATGAGCTGGAAAGATCGGGATGTGAAGGTAAGCATCCTTGATGTCTATGGACGTCATAAAGTCCCCCTGCCGAAGTGCACCGATCGCAGACCGCAGGGTTTCCATGCGGAACTTCCGGGGACGAATAAATCTGTTGAGAAGCTTCAAATCCAGGATCGGACGGAACGAACCGTCCTTTTTGGGTACAGTGAAGAGATTGGAATAAAACCCGCGCCCCACCTCTGAAGGAAGGACCGGGCAGATGACTGCCAATTCCAGAAGATTCCTTACCGCCGCCAGGAGCCCCCGTGCGGCCAAAGGATCCGAGGGCACCCGAGACCTGAAAAACCTTAGAGGAGGGCGGGACTCGAACTCCAGCTTGTAACCGGCCGACACCACCTCCCGGATCCACCTGTCCGAGACCTCCTGGTCCCATACCCGGGAGAAGAGTCGCAACCGTCCCCCCACCCGTACGGGTGAGGGCGCCCCCTCATTGCTGAGCGGGCTTGGCCGCAGGCTTGGGCTTGGAACCCCAGGCGTGAACGGGACGGCCACGGCCTCTACCCCTATTCCAGCTGGCGCCCCTGGAGGCCGGGAAGCCCGCACCCCTGCCGGCTCTGGCTCCCCGAAAAGACGGAGTAAAAGAGGCCGTCCCCCGAAAGGAACGGCGAAATTTCTTGCGCTGAGGTAGCTTGCCCCCCTTGGCAACAGAATCCAGCTTTTCACCAAAAAGCCTCAAACCCTGAAAGGGAAGGGCTGTAAGCGATCTTTTAGAATTAAAGTCAGCCGTCCACTGTCTCAGCCACACTGAACGACGAATAGCCACCAGCAGAGCCGTAGCCCTGCCACACATCAACATGGCATCCTCCTGAGCGGCCAGGATAAACGACAAAAAGGATTCACAACGCTTAAGAGCCAGAGACTCCTCACAGGTAGGATCAAGGTCCACACCTAAATCCCTGACCATGGACCTAACCGCCAAAGACAAAAAGGCGGAAGCACAAACAGGCCTCAAAACCGAACCCGCACAGACAAAGCCATGACGGGCCAGCTGATCAATCCGGCGATCCTCGCCATCCTTGAGAGAAGTAGTATCAGGGAAGTGAACGAATTAGACAGCCCCAAAACCGGAGCATCCACCTCGGGGGAAACAGACCACCGCTTCAACAAATCCGTTGGAAAAGGATACTTCTTGTCCCAACTAGGCGGGACCCCGACAAGCCGCGTAGGCTGCTCCCACTGCTTAAGGACCACGTCCTCAAAATGCTGCTGACTGGGAAACTCCAAGCGCTGCTTGGAACCCCCAAAAAGCTGACCCTTAGGCCGAGGAGTAACTTCCGGCGGATCCAAATCCAAAACCTCAAACATTTGAGCCAGAATAGTGGGCGTATCAAGAGGGGGCCCCTCTACCAAGTCCCCCTCAGCGCTAGACAACTGCTGAACCTCTGAATCCTCCGTCTCCTCAATAAGCTCCCCCTCTTCGAGGGGAAGATCCGACCAATCCAGTACCTCAACTTCCTCATCGGAGTCCTGCGGAGGCGGAGACAGATGTTTTCGCTTGGCAGGAGCCTTCTGAGCGGCCATAGCGGAAAACATTTTCTCGAGGCTGGCCAACCGGGCGCCTACCTCAGATTGCGAATCACCCCCAACGACCACGTCGCACGGGGTCCGGAACAGGCGAGGAGGGGAGGGAGAAGGCGCGGTAGAAGAAGTCCCAGGCACCGAGGTGTCGGACTGGCGCTCAATGTTCTGCTGTGCACATGGAATACAAACGATCACATCATCCCCTGGGAGCGGAGTCCCACATCCCCCACACAGCCTGGACTGACCCGAAGGACTAGTTCCGGTATCTCTGGTAGCCTCCATAATGGTGAATTTATGGTATTCGCAGCCCTCAGGGATTTACGCAGTAAGCGACCCGGGATGCCCCTCTGGGGTTTTAATAGGGATAAATATATATATGTGTAACTATATATATATATATATAGTATGAGTATACTACTATTAAATGAAAAAGCCCTGGGAATTTGCAAGGGACTCTAAGACAACCCCCAACCAACCAGGTATATAAGACCGGGAGAGCCCTGTATGATGGAATCCCGGATATTATCTGAAAAACACAAAAAAACATTCAATCAATCAACACTGACCAAGAGTACAGGCATTACACCAGTAAAATATATAAAAAAAACTACCAGCCAGTACGCCCAAAGAATGGCGCCCGCATAAGCCATCGAGCGGGCCCGCGGCCCACATGCCGCGCGGTCCCGCCCGCCTAAGGCAGGGTCCCCGGCGCTTCCACACAGGCGGGCCGGTGGCGCAGCGCGCCGCCCGGCCCCGCCCACCGTAAAATCAAAGTCTGCCCACCGGCAGACAGGGCATGAAACCGGCGGGTAACAGGCTGGCGGGCACCCCCACCCGACCCGACCTGGCCAAAATACCGGGGTTCAGGGAGCCCAAGCCCCCGAAAACAGGACGGCCCCATACCAGGACCGCCCGTCCCAGACAAAGAAACACGCACACTCACACACACATACACACCCAGTATAAGGATTAGGTAAACACTAAGGGGAATATAAGGGCTGGGGCATCCCACGTCCGGATCACCACACCGGATCACCACTATGCCCCATAATATAGGGTCGAGTGGAGGAGCTAATCTCCTAGGCACCAATGTGCCATCTACCCTTGCCCAGCCTACAGCCTAAGCTGGAAGGCTACCATTAAATAAGGGGATAAGGGACAAAAAAGCCGGGCAGAAATAGACCGTAGGGGGGGGGCCGGGGTGATACCCCGGCTACCTGCAAGCAGGAGACTTCTTTCTTCTGTCTTGTCGCCACCTTGCAGAGAAGAACACTGGGGAATTGTTAGGAGATACCAGGTATGTATAGACCGGGAGGGGCTTGCTTTTTCTGGACTTCTCTGCAAAGCAGCGCCACCTAGCGGTGAGTACCCCATGTTAATGAATTAATGTCTGAAGTGGGGTGTGTGACATACTTAGAATACTAGCAATAATGCTTGCTGGTATGATCATGTGACCTGAGTATATATATATATATATATATATATATATATATATATCAAACTCTGACGGACTCCCCACACTATACACTAAGCACCAAGGCCTGCACACAACTACTTTCATTGGCAGAAGGAAGTAAACGCCAGCAGCTATCAGTTTACAACTCAACTTCCCCCAAACAGTTCCTGAATAATTACTGTGACCTATTCATCACATTACCCAAAGTAGCTTACAGGCCTTTTCTTTATTTTAGAGCCGCTCTATTAATCTTGTGTTTTACGCACAAGCCCCCCGGGCAGCGCAGCCACGCGCGCACACACAACATGCTCCTGATTCCCTGCAGGCACCTTGCACTCAACAGCTGTCTGTGGATCAATATCACCCACAGCCAGCAGAGGGCAGCACAGGCCATTTGTTTATTTCACATACAAAGCATGTCAGACTTCTGTGCAGTTCAAGCCGCCCTCCTGCACCTTTCCAGCCTTTGCCCTGATCATGAATTTAAATTACATTTTAAGAGGAATCTATTCCAGTACTTTAAAGGAGACCCGCCGTAAAAATTAGCTAAAATGGGGGATTTACATGCCCTGCAGAAGAATAATTCCTACCTTATTTTTTTCTATAGGTTGACATTAAAACAAAGGGTGACAGCCCCTTGCATGTACCACTCTACTTTGAATAGGTGAGAATAGTGCAGACTAATCTCAGTAAAGTAAGGCCAGCCAGCGTTTGAAAGATATATGTTCCAGCTTTATTTCATTATCGTTTAAAAAGCCATCCAACAATTCAGGCAATGTAAAAGGCATAGGATAGTGGGTCCCAGTGTCAACGCGTTTCGGACATAGGGTCCTTACTCATGACAGAACAGTGTAGACTGCCATTGTGGCTGATCATTTGGCTTAATTTATTAAAGCGGACCAAAACCATTAAACCCAGCCTTAGAGTGTTAAAAAATAGGGATGGGTAAAAGCACTCTGCTGTGTGGATCTCCCATAAACTCGGCCAACACCCTTCTATCTCCTGCATTTCTAAAATAAATGGCATCGGGTGCACGTAGATGGAGGTACCGTCAATTCAATCAGTCAGCATTCATTGGTGTCCATTAAAGTGGACCAACCATCAAGCATGATGGCCCTGGGGTCTAGAAAATTACCAGAGCAGCCATTTCAGCCCCCCAGAATTAGGATGCCCCGCTGTATGATCCCTGCTCCAACCCTATTTACAGCCCATGGCCACATCCTCGGCATCTTTGGGCCCTGGTGCCAATCAGTCAGGCTGGAGGTGGGCGTACACATCAGCCTAGAGGGAGCCTGTGGATGCAGTCAGCAGGCTGGTCACATCACGTGGCAAAATTGAGATCAACCAATCGGCAATCTCAGATATGCCAGGTAGGCGTGGCTACAATAGGAGGGGGGGGGGAGTATTGGTCCATTTTAAGAAGAAACAAAACCCAAATTTTTACTAATCCTGGGGTATGCTTCTCCTTCCTTAGCTTGCCGGCAAACCCACCATGCAATTGTGGCTCGCAAGGCAATCAAGTTTGCCAGTGGCTAGGAAACCTGACCATCAGTCTAGCCGCTTCCCCATTCATAAATACCTGGTGCAGGTGGGTGCAGTGGGAAGATGAGGTTGCTGTTGCAGCCCGAGTGTGCGCCGTGGGATTGCGAGGAAAGTAAACAGAGCATGGGCAATCCATGGGATGCCCCAGTGACCGCAAAAGCTTTTTGTTCCTCTTTAAAAAGTCTATAAACCCAAAATAAAATAAAAAAACAAGTCTCGTGATAAGCACGAACCCTAGAATGACTTACCCACCGACCAACCTCCATATTAGTCATTGCCTCTGTGCACACCTAACTCTATTCATTCCTTCAATGGCGGGGATGTGCCACGTGTAGGTGCCAGAACTCAGAAGCCGGAAGATTTATGAGTACTGGACCAGCAACTGCTGCGGAGGAGAAAAGGTGAGTATCCTTTTTTTTTTCTTTGGCTTAACTGACCTTTAAAAGCAGTACAAGCACCCACTCGATAGAATTTTTAGAATCAGAGTGCCTGATTTACACCTCTTCCCAGACCCCTAGCTGTTGCTCCCTTCAGATTTCCTGATCAGAAAATCCGAATCGAACGAGCACTGCCGATTGACTGAGCAGCCCACATGGGAACTAGGAAGAGGTGAGTTTTTCAGAGATCCCGGGCAATACACACAGTGGGCATCCCGAATTGGGAGGACAAAAACCCCAATAATCCTTGGATCTTGTTCCACAGTTAAGCTTCGAGGCCTCAGAACTCCTGCAGCCAAGCATGGCCCCTCAGGGTTAATTCGCCAAAGTGTTGCAAGCTCTCTATCCCATGTGGTAGAGCTAGCCGTCCTATGTGGGGAGCGCTCCACGCTTTAGTAAATTACTTTCCTAATTTGTGAAAAATGTTTTTGACCAATTTCTGCACCTCCCCTGCAGAACTTCTCCACCCCAAAACCAAAGCAAGCACAAGAGGATTCAAAAACTTGTTGCCACTATAATATGTTCATAGTAAATACCCCCTGCACCCCAGGGAAGGTCAGTTAATATGTGGTTCTGAACATATCGTCCTGGTAAAGCAAGTCATAATGTAGAAAAGGTACAAAATAAATCAAAGTGGTCCCCTTTTATGTAGTTTATTACTGCTATTCCACTTTGATTTATTTTGCACTTAGTCACTTTGTATATTTTGTACACTTTATGAATATATTATATTGCATTCATTGTATTCTCTTATATATAATGTACTTAGCAATTTCTCGGAGAAATAGGACTACACCATGTATATATAGGGACACACACTGTGACCATTTTTATTCTTGTTGTGCCACCAGCGCCCTCTAGTGTAATGTTCATATAACTAGTTTTGTTTGTTTTTTTTTGTTTTTTTAATGAGATTTTAATCAATTTTAGTTGTATATTTGTATCAATAAAAGATTATTTTTGTATTTCATTTGGAGTAGTGCAGATTGTCACTTGAGTCCTGGGGGATTTGTGAAAGCCTCCTTGTGGGTTTGTGTCTAGTTCAAATTGTTCAAGTCTGCACACCCCCTTTGATCTTAGTTGGTGCGGCCATTTTTTCTAAGGTTCAATAATGTAGAACAGAACAGAACATTCATCTGATGCCCAATAACTGACCTCAAATGCTGCCAGGTCGTCAAAATCCACAGAGCAGGCCGGCTCGCCCTCGGATGGATATCCCATGTCGTACAGGTGTATGTCCAGATCTGTAGAGGAAAAGAATATTTAGCATTGTTTCCATACAGAGGATAACCGGTCGCCACACCGTGTACATTCTGTCAAAAAATACAATTCTGTAATTACTCACCTGTAGAATTGGTTATATTTTATTATATGTATACAGCACGTCCTGCTCCAGAGATAATTCCTTACGTTTGGGTTATACATCTACAAGATGGCGCTGGACTGCAGAAACAGCAAAAAACGTGGCTCCTCCCAGCCCCTTATATTCCATGAAAACAAGGGCGGGGTGGAGCAGGACGTGCTGTATACTTATAATACCAATTCTACAGGTGAGTAATCACAGAATTGTATTATTCTAAGTATACAGCATGTCCTGCTCCAAAGATAATTCCTTACGTTTGGGACATCCAAAAGCAGTGTCCGTAAGGTAGGGTGGGATCCCCAAAAGCAACAACATGCAGATTAAACCACTGCCGCCTGCAGAACTTTGCGGCCAAAAGCAGCATCAGCTGAGGCCCTAACATCAACCTTGTAAAACTTTGAAAAAGTATGAACAGAAGACCAAGTAGCGGCCTTGCAAACTTGTTCAACAGAAGACTGGTTCTGAAAGGCCCAAGAAGCACAAATAGCACGAGTGGAATGAGCAGTAAGGCGGAAGGGAGGATTCCTTCCTTTAGCAGAATAGGCCTGAATCAAAGCCTGACGTATCCACTTGCTGATGGTAGACTTAGCTGGAGCCAGACCCTTCTTAGGACCAGAAGGGACCACAAAAAGAGTCAAGAGTCACAAAAATCAGTCTTCCTGAAGGGCTCAGTAGCCACCGAATAGAACATCAGGTTCCTAACCACATCCAAGGAAGGTAAAAACCCCTTTCCTTAGGGTTACTAGGATTAGCGCACAGAGAAGGCAGAACAATGTCCTGATTGAGATGAAAAGCAGACACAACTTTAGGCAGAAAATCTGGTTTAAAGTGGACCAACACCCAGGGGTGGTCGGCCCGGGATCGGCCCAAAACCCCCAAAAAAACAGCAGCCGCCGCCGCCTCCCGTGCGCCCCTCTAGACGTGCGCGCGCCCGCGCCGGCCGTTTGTGAATGGCCGGCGCAGGCCCTGTAAGAGTGACGTGCAGGTGGTGGCGGACGCGCTGTCATGGACGTCGGCGGGGATTGGACGTCGCGGTCACGTGGGAGCGTGGTGAGGTGAGTTTTTGGGGCTTTCTGGGGGTTTCACACAGCGGGGCACCCCCGATCGGGGTGCCCCCCGAAGTGGACCAAAACCCAGGATAGTCAAAATCCTGGGTGTTGGTCCACTTTAAAGCGAAACACCACCTTGTCCAGTCCTCTCAAAATAAGGGGGCTTGATGGAAAGCACCGCCAACTCAGAAACACGCCTAACAGAAGTGATAGCCACAAAAAAAACTACCTTAAGCATAAGAATAGACAAAGAAACCTCATGCACAGGCTCAAAAGGAGACCCCTGCAAGGCAGATAGGACCAAGTTCAAGTCCCAGACTGGTAACATAGGCTTACGTGGGGGGCGCACATGAGTAACCCCCTGGAAAAAGGTCTTGACCAGATGATGCTGAGCAAAAGATCTCTGAAAGAAAACAGCCAAGGCAGAAACATGACCTTTCAGAGTGCTGAGTTGAAGTCCCAGATCCAAACCATGTTGGAGAAATTCCAGAATCCTAGGAATAGAAAACACACGACAGGGAAGAGATTTAGCCTCACACCAGTCAATGTAGGTACGCCAAACCCTATAGTAGATGGAAGAAGAGGACTTTTTCCTAGCCCTGATCATGGTGTTAACAACAGAGGCAGGCAGCCCCTTTTCCATTAAGATGGAGGTTTCAGCAGCCAGGCCGTTAAAGCCAGTGTTTGTAAATTGGGGTAGCGTAGCCACCCCTGAGTGAGCAGGTCTGGATCCCTGGGCAGGTCGTACTGATCTACCGCCAGCTGCACGATGTCTGTGAACCACACTCTTCTTGGCCAACTGGGGGCCACCAGTATTGCTGGCACCCCTTCCTGAGCTATCTTTCGCAGGACCCTGCCCAACAGGGGAAACAAGGGAAAGACATTCAGAAGTTGAAAACCGTGCCAGGGCATCGTCAGAGCATCCATGGCTAAGGCCAGAGGGTCCTGGGACAGAGACACAAAGACTGGAAGCTTGTGATAGTGACGGGAAGCAAACAGGCATACTGGCATCCATGGTGACTGCCTCCCAGCAAGGGGCCAGAAAGGATCTGCCCACCAACAGGTTCCTTGAGTCCAGCCACCACGAGAGGGACCGCCTGGCTAGGGGGGGACAGAACCAAAACCTGATCCAGGGACACAGGGTCCCTGTCCCATACAGACAAGACTTGAAGAGGCCTCATGTGAAACTGAGCATAAGGAACCGCCTCGAAGCAAGACACCATCAGGCCCACCAGCTGCATTCCCTGCCTGATGGAAGGATGAGGACAGGACAGAAGGAGCTGAGCTTGCACTTGCAGACTGTCCACCTTCTGCTGAGGAAGAAAGATCCTGGCCCGAGCTGTATCCAGATTCATGCCCAGAAAAGGCTTCATCAAAGAGGGAGACAGGGAAGATTTGGAGTGGTTTATCACCCAGCCGAATGACTCCAGTGTGGTCACCATCCGCTGAGTATCCAGCTCTGCCTGTTGGAAGGACGGAGAAGTGATAAGAATGTCGTCCAAATAGGGAAGAATGCGAATGCCCTGAGCTCTCAGCAGAGCCATAACGCCCGCCAGCACCTTGGCGAATACCCTGGGAGCCGAAGTGAGACCGAAGGGCGATGCCACAAACTGGTAATGCTGATCCTCCAGAGCGAACCTGAGGAATCTCTGATGACCTGGAAAGACTGGAACATGGAGATAAGCATCCTTGATGTCCACAGAGGTCATGACGTCCCCTGGGCGTAGTGAGCTTACAGCTGAGCGCAGAGTCTCCATGCGAAAACGCCTGGATCTGACAAACTTGTTGAGAAGCTTTAAGTCCAGGATGGGTCTGACAGACCCATCTCTTTTGGGAATGGTGAAAAGGTTGGAATAATAGCCCTTGCCCCTTTCCCCTAAGGGCACTTGGCAGATGACCCCCAGCTCCAGTAGATTCTGCACAGCAAGCAACAGGCCCTGAGCTGACAGGGGGTCTTGAGGCATCCGGGATCTGATGAATCTTGGGGGAGGCCAGGCTGCCAACTCTATCTTGTAACCGGAGGACACTACCTCCTGAATCCACCGGTCTGAGACATGACGCTTCCAGACGTGAGCAATGAGCCGAAGCCGTGCCCCCACCCGCATGGGTGAGGGCGCCCCTTCATGCCTGAGGGGGCTTGGGGGAAGACTTAGACTTGGGACCCCAGGAGGGGCCAGTGCAGCCACGTTCTCTGCCCCAGAAATCACCCGGGGCCCCTGCAAATGAAGCTCCCCTTCCCAGTCTGGACCCACGGTAGGAGGGAAGAAAGGAGCCTGAACCCCGAAAGGGCCGAGACTGTCTCCTGCGCTGGGGTAACCTGCCTCCCTTAGCAAACAGGTCCAGGCGGTCCCCAAATAGGCGCAGACCTTTAAAGTGGACCAACACCCAGGATTTTGACTATCCTGGGTTTTGGTCCACTTCAGGGGGGCACCCCGATTAGGGGTGCCCCGCTGTGTAAAACCCCCCAGAAACCCCCCAAAACTCACCTCACCACGCTCCCACGTAGCCACGGACAAGCGGGTGACAGCTGCCGACAAGACAGCGCGTCCGCCGCCGCCTCCCGCGCGCCCCTTTGACAGTGCGCGCGCCCGCACCGGCCATTCACAAACGGCCGGCGCGGGGGCGCGCACGCCTAGAGGGGCGCGCGGGAGGCGGCGGCGGCGGCCGCCGATCAGGTGAGTATTTTGGGGCTTTTGGGGGGGGGTCCCTCACCGCAGGACATCCCGATCTCGGATGTCCCGCGGTGAGGGAGGTGATCCTCATCCTCTCTGCCTTGGATGATACCATTAGAATGTGTGGCAGGGCTTCTGCCTTGGCTGTGGCTATACGCCGCTCGGTTTGGCTGCGCCAGTGGGCAGCTGACAACGCTGCCAAGAAGGCTCTCACTGGGTTCCCCTTTAAAGTGGACCAACACCCAGGGGTGATCGGCCCGGGAATCTAGATTCCCGGGCCGATCACCCCTGGGTGTTGGTCCACTTTAAAGGGGAACCCAGTGAGAGCCTTCTTGGCAGCGTTGTCAGCTGCCCACTGGCGCAGCCAAACCGAGCGGCGTATAGCCACCGCCAAGGCAGAAGCCCTGCCACACATTCTAATGGTATCATCCAAGGCAGAGAGGACATATGCAACAAATTCCTCACAACGCAGAAGGGCTCTATACTCTTCACTAGCCGCATCATCAGGAGCCCCATCTAAAATACTCTTGAGCTGATCAATGCGCCGGTCCTCACCATCCCTCAGTGTAGTAGAGTCAGGGGAATGCATGACAGAAGTGTTGGAAAACCCCAGAATTGGTGCATCCACTTCGGGAGGGGACGACCAACGCTTAACCACTTCAGCAGGAAAGGGGTACCTCTTATCCCAACTCTTAGGCACCCCAGGGAGCCTGCTAGGTTGCTCCCACTCTTTGAGCACGAGATTATTAAAGTGAGTTTGCTCAGGAAACTCCAAACGTGGCTTAGCAGTGTGAAACAACTCCCCCTGCTGCCGAGGAGCCGCGGCAGGAGGAGAGATGGAAAGTACTTCAAAATTTGTGAGTCAAAAGCCTGTTAGTATCATCTGGAGCTCATGGGTCAGAGCCAGAATCAGCATAACCCTTAGGCTGCTCATCAGATGATTCTGAATCAGAAAACAACTCCCCCTCTTCCAGGGGGGTATAGCCGGCTAGGTCGAAGAATTCCTCAGTCTCCATAGGAAAAAGGTTAACGCCAGGCGCCAGATGCCGCCTCTTAGCAGAGGCCTTACGCGCCGTAGAGCCAGCAATCTCTCAATGCTAGCCACCCTGGTAGACAAATTAGGCTGAGACTCCCCACTGGTATGCACCTCACTGGGAGTCAGATGTAAGGGTGGGGGAGTGGGAGAAGCCACACGGGGCGCAGGCCCAGCCACAGGTAACCCGGATTGCAGCGCAAGGGCCCGCTGGGCACAGGGTACACAAACCCACACATTGTCCTCATTTGTAAGGAACACCCCACACACCACACACAGCCGGGCTTGTCCCGAATGAACCCCAAGCACATTATCCTGAGAAGCCTCAATATGGTGATTATTGCGGCCCACCGGCCAATAGGGATTTATGCTATAGGCCACCCGGGATGCCCCAATAGCCCGCTAGGGAAGTGGGAGGTAAGGCAGAATAGGCCTCTAATAGCAAACTAAATAGAGGGGATAGGCCGGGAGAAACCACAATTAAGTTTGACCCGCCTGCAAGACAAACCGAAAAGTCCCGTAAGCGGTATGCATACATAATATATATATATATATATATATATATATATATATATATATATATATATATATATATATAAAATAAGCCAGCCCGCAGGGACACTTACGGACCGCGGTAGGTAGACGCCAACCACGCAGCACGAGGAGAGCAAAAATGGCGCCACAGATACCTCAAGGGGCGGGCCGCGGAGACAGTGATGCGGAACGCGCCATCCGCAAGGCCCGCCCCCCCCGAAGAGCGTGAAGGCACCCACGTGACCATGTAAGCCAATGATAGCGCAGCAGCGCCTGAGGTAATGTCGCCGCCGAATGCGGAACGGCGTACAAGCGCGCGTAGTGGTGGCTGCATTTTTAAAAAGCAACCAGTGCATACCAAAAACGCGCCAACACAAGCCAAGCATACCACATAATAAAATCCCAAGGAGTGAATAATACAAATACACACACACCCCCCTCCCGAGAACTGAGCGAGGGAGGGCAGCGGTCAACCTAACAGGAGCCCACCGATGGCGAGGGGCATCCCATAAGGCTCACCATGGGCCTATACCGCCTACCCTTTGGTGGGGGATTGAGGTCGGAGCAGTGCTCCTTAAGCACCTGACAACGGTGCTGCGTACCATCACCCGACCAGCGCAGCCAAAGCTGGGAGGCAGAATAAAAGAGGAACGGGTGGGAATAGTCCTACAGGGCCGCAGGCTAATAGCCCCGCTCACCTGCGAGTAGACAGAGCAATCTTCTTGCCTTCGTAGCGCCGACTGCAGAGAACAACTGGGGAATTTGTGGGAGGTCCCTGGAATATAAGGGGCCGGGAGGAGCCACTTTTTTTGCTGTCTCTGCAGCCCAGCGCCATCTTGTGGATGTATAACCCAAACGTAAGGAATTATCTCTGGAGCAGGACATGCGGTATACTTAGAATATAGGGGGTGAGCTGATGGGCCTATGATAATTCTAATCTCTTCCTATGAGGGCTGGAATTCCAGCAGTGCCTGCACCCAGGGCCGGCGACAGCACCCGGCAAGGCAGGGCAGCTGCCGAGGACACCCACCCTCCAGGGGGGCCCACTGAAAGGGCCACAGCTGGTGTCCACATTTCCTCGAATGGCGGGGTTCCACACAACAGGGCATCTCGATTTAGATTCCAGGGAAGAAAGTGCTGGGTTTTGTTCTGCTTTTAAGTTGCGCACCCCAGCTGATTTCCTATCCCTGGAGCACCCCAATCTGTGATACCCTACTGTGTTAAACCCCCTGGGATCGCTGGCATACCCACTATGCAAGGAATTTCACCCCCGAGTTTTGGTCCGCTTTACAGGGGAATCTAAATTTGGGATGCCCCTGTTTGTGAAAGAACCCCCCTGGTTTGGCTGTTAACTCAAACTGGAGATCCCACAGTGCATTCACCACATAGGGGCATCCAAAATCAGGATGATCTAGATTTGTTTAGACTCCGAGGTCAGGTTTAAAAGGGTTTGGTGTGCTTCAAGATGGACCAAAACCCTAGCATGATCCTTAGGGGGCATCCAGATTTGGGATGTCCCTCAGTGATGTGACGCGACTCTTCACCACAAAGGGGCCCACTGACACCATGCCACCCAAGGGCCCACATAAACCTGAAGCGGGCCGTGCCTGCACCACTTGGCACAATAATAATGCTGGGAGGAAGCAGGAGGGAAAGTAATCTGCAGGCCCCAGAGTGCTCGTAGTGACAGAGCAATAACCCGTCTGAGGCATTAGGGCCCTTTACTTTACAAGTGTCCACCACTGAGCAACCCAGAGCAGTATACAAATGCATGTGGGTGCCACCAGAACAGGCTCAGGCTCGCCCACAGGGGAATAGGTAAATCCCTATTGGACCCGGTCTCAATCGGTCTGTACAGCTCAACAAAACAAAATGGGAAAAACATTTACAGCATTTTTTTTTAGTTTTTCCCACAAGTGGGCACTATATGATTGTAATGATTATGCTGTCTAATGATAGGAGCAGTAGGTAATGCTGGATGTTTTTGTGCTACGGTAGGAGAGCATGGCTTATCCACTCTCAGCATTGGAGTCATTTTAACAGTTAGCCCTAATAGTCTGGTATAACGTGAGAACGAGCCCCTAAAAATTAGTAGGTCAAATTTAAATGTACCTGAAGGGTGGGCCCCAATTAGGTTCAGTCGTGGTTCAGATCGCAGCCCAGTGGGTGCATCAATGTGCTTCCAGGATGACAGCATCCAAAATCCTGTGAAGCACACCAAAACCGAGGGAGGGGGTTCCTGGGATTTGGTCCACTTTCAGTGACCGCTCCACAGCTGCCTGGTCTTGGCTGCCCAGTGGTGGCTCCATTTTGGCCCCGTCATTTTCAAAGACAGCCCAGCATGACAACGAGGGACCCAACTTCAGTCAGCAAGGCGTCCGGCAACAGAAGACACCAGCAGCAGGGATCAGGAAACCGGTGCAGACCCACACAGAGTCCTTGGAGGTGGGAGGTGGTGAAGAATACCATACTGCACCTCTGAGTAGTACATGTGCTCTACCAGCGCTGCCCATAGACTTCTAGGAAAGTTTTTCACAAAAACAAAAATAATTAGAACATTGTGTTCCATCGCTGAAACCTCACCTTTCCAGTCCCGAGATGTGAGCAGGGTTTGGGTTCTAGGAACATGTTTGGTGCTGCCAGGTGCAGGAACAATGGAGCTTATGTATCCGAGTGGGAGGAAAGCATTGCTCCACGAGTATTCCCGGGAAATATGAGAATGAGAAATAGAAGTGTCACACCGAGTCCGGAGGCAGCCGCCGATCCTATCTATGCTAATAAGACCTGTTCCGTGTTCGCGGTAACTGATCACATGCAAATACACCACACATGCAAATACACCACATTCAGATTATCGGGAAACATTGTGCAGCTATACAAACCGTCAACACGGAACACAATGTGTCACTGCCATTGTTACAGGATTTACACCCTATTTTATTATATTTGCATTGCTGGCTTATATTTATATGGGGAAGCCTGAGCTAAGGTCAGTATTTAAAGTGGACCAACACCGAGAGGTGATCGGCCCGGAAATCTATAAGATTCCCGGGCCAATCACCTCCCACCCCGCGGGACATCCGAGATCGGGATGTCCCGCGGGGTGAAACCCCCCCAGACACCCCAAATCGCTTACCTGATCTTCCCTCGCGCCCCTGTAGATGTGCGCGCGCCCGCGCCGGCCGTCTGCGAATGGCCGGCGGGGGGGCGCGCGCGCCGAAAGTGACGCGAGGGAGGCGGCGGCGGCGGCAGCCGCTTGGACGTTCCTGATCCCCGCCTGGACGTTGGCGGGGATTGGACTGTCCAGTCACGTGGCAGTGGGGACAGGTAAGATTTTGGGGCTTTCTGGGGGGTTTCACACAGCGGGGCACCCCCGATCGGGGTGCCCCGCCGAAGTGGACCAAAACCCAGGATAGTCAAAATCCTGGGTGTTGGTCCACTTTAAGATCCCGGCATGCTCCATAAACCACCGGCTATATATATTATATATATATGTGCCAAAAACCAGCCCTGGATTTTACCAGCCCCTGGCCGGCCCGAGACACCCCTGCTGATACCAACCTGATACTGGGGCACTATAGCATTGGGGGCTGGGTTTCCTTGGCTTGTGGATACAGTGGGGCTGGATACAGGGGGCTGAGAGGGAGACTAAGGGGACAGGGAACGAATGTGGGTGTTAAAAGCAGCAGCCAAACTGGCCCCAAAGCATTGCAGCCTACCGGGTCTCCCTATGGCCAGTCCGTGTATGTATATATATATATATATATATATATATATATATATATATATATATTGACCACTTTCCATGGCACAAAACTAAGGGCCGTGCCTTCCGTTGCAGGACAGTGCCCCATCTCATGCAGCAAAGAATAACTCATCATTGGCTGCTATGGACATAAAAGGAGAGAAACTCATGGTGTGGCAACCATTCTCCCCTGACCTCAACCCTATCGAGAAGCTTTGTAGTAATCTCAAGCTAAATATATAAGGGTGGGGGGCAGTTCACATCAAAACAGCAATTCTGAGAGGCTATTCTGGAAAGAAATTAAAGCTGAAAATCTTCTGCTGTTTTGGATGGACTATATAAAGCTCAGATGATAACTACAATATCAAAAGGTCTGTCAGGACATTAACAAAAAAAAAAATCAAGACATACCGATTGCTGAGATCGAGCATTCCTCCCATACCCAGCGCCGGTCTCTATGGATGAGGGAATGTCCACCCCTCTATAGAGTCACAAAAGAAGGGGTATGCCACATCTTGGCATGCCTCCTCCACTGCATGAATGAAGTAGAAGGGCAGACATAGGGATCGATTCAGAACCTGGTGAGAAAACTCATTTTTAGGAGAGAAAATTGCCTACCTTGGGGCTGATTCAGAGCCCGGTGAAAATTTACACAATAAAAGAGAATGGCAGTTTTCTCTCCTAAAAAAGAAGCGAGTTTTCTCACCGGGCTCTGAATCGACCCCATAGTCTTGGAGAAGGCGGCTGCTCTCTCAAATATGTAGATTGCACTGGACACCGTGGTACGTGACCTCAACAATCAGTAGACAAAAGTGCAGGGGAACAAGGGTATTGATTTTTTTCATTTTTAAATGTCCGGGCAGATCTGAATTTCACTTTCTTGGGTTTAGTTCCTCCCAGACACGGCACCCGGCTTTTGGATGCCCTGCTTTGTGTATCCCCTGGTTCCACACATGGGCCACTCCAGTCAGATTTCCTTTTACGCTCTGACCTGCACCCCCATCTCTGCCCTGCTTGTTCACCATAAAGGGGAGAAGTGCAGAGATGGGTGTTTGGAATCTTTTGGGTGTTTTTTGGGGTGTTTGGAATCTGCCACACTGCCTGTTATGGGGGGGGGGGGGGGGGGTATTCTGCATGCTGCTCGCAGGGGGATGGGGGGGGGATCTGCCATACTGCCTGTTATAGTGGGTTTGGGGGGTATTATGCACACTGCCTGTTATAGGGGAGGGGGGATTTTGTATGCTGCTTGCTATAGGGCAGGAGATCTGCCACACTGCCTGTTATAGGGGGGATGGGGGTCTTTTGAACGCTGCCTGTCATGGGGTAATCTCAGGGGATTATGCACACAGCTTGTTATTGGGGATTGGGGCAATTCTGCACACTGCATGTTATGGGGTGATTGGGGGGATCTGTCATGTGCTGTTATGAGATTCTTGGGGGGAGGAGATATTTTAACATGCTATTTGGTTCAGAATATTTTTCCAAACCCTTTTATAGTGCGAAAAATACCATTTTGTGATTACTCACCTTTAAAATGGGTATTATAAGTATGTCTCACACCCTGCTTCGGAAATATTAATTACACGTGGGGTTATGGTCCAGTAGAGGGTGAACTTCTGCAGAGATGACTAGAAAAAGAAGCCTCCCGGTCCATAAATACCCGGGACCTCCCACACACTCCCCAGTATAAGAAAGCAGTAAGGGGACCAGGAAGAGCCAATAAAATCTATGAGAAAAAAGTTTCACCATATAGAGGATCCAAGATACAACTCAGGGTGGGACGAAGCAGGGTGTGAGACATACTTATAATACCCATTTTACAGGTGAGTAATCACAAAATGTGATTATTCCAAGCATGTCTCACACCCTGCTCCGGAAGTATTAATTACATGTGGGACATCCAATAGCAGTGTCCAAAAAAGGGTGGGGATCCCAAAAGGCAAAAAATGCACAAATCAAACCACTGCAGCGTCCAGAACTTTGCGGCCAAAAACAGCATCAGCTGAGGCCCGCACATCAACCTTGTAAAACTTGGAAAAAGTATGAACAGAAGACCAAGTAGCAGCCTCACAAACTTGGTCAACAGAGACCTGGTGCTGAAAAGCCCAGGAGGCCCCAACAGCACGAGTAGAATGAGCAGTGATCCGGAAAGGGGGATCCCTCCCCTTGGAAGAATAGGCCTTAACAATGGCCTGACGAATCCATTTGCTAATGGTAGACTTGACGGGCGCCAAACCCTTCCTAGGGCCAGAGGGCACCACAAACAGGGCGTCCGTCTTCCTGAAAGGCGCAGTAGCCACCAGGTAGTATATTACACATCTAACGACATCCAGAGAGTGCAAAGCCCTCTCCTTGTCGTTACCAGGATTAAGACATAAGGAAGGAAGCACAATGTCCTGATTGAGGTGAAAAGCAGAGACAACCTTAGGCAAGAAGTCTAGTTTAAAGCGAAAAACCACCTTGTCCTGGTGTCTCTCAAAGTAGGGGGCTGAATGGACAGAGCCGCCAACTCAGAAACATGTCGGACAGAGGTGATAGCCACCAAGAAGGCAACTTTCCAGGTGAGAATAGCCAGTGCAGCTTCATGCACAGGCTCAAACGGAGGACCCTGAAGAGCCGACAATACCAAATTCAAATCCCAAACCGGTAACATGGGTTTGCGAGGCGGACGCACATGAGTGACCCCCTGGAAAAAAGTCTTGACCAAAGGATGAAGAGCGAAAGACCTCTGAAAGAAAACCGCCAGGGTGGAAACCCTTCAGAGTGCCGAGCTGAAAACCCATGTCCAGACCATGTTGAAGGAACTCCAGAATCCGAGGAATGGAGAACATCCGACAAGGGAAGGCTAGCCTCATACCAGTCAATGTAGGTCCGCCAGGTCCCGTAGTAAATATTAGAGGAAGATTTCTTCCTAGCCCTGACCAGGGTCTGAACAATCGCCTCAGACAGACCCTTTTCTTTTAGGATGGAGGTTTCAGCAGCCATCCCGTTAAAGCCAGCGTTTGTAAATTGACCGACCTTGGATGACCAGATCTGGAACCAGAGGCAGCGGGTACTGATCGACCGCCAGCTGCACGACGTCTGCGAACCACACTTTGGGGCCACCAGAATTGCTAGCACACCCTCGTGAACCAGCTTGCATACGACCTTGCCCACCATGGAAAAAGGAGGAAACAGATACAGGAGACCGAGCCCCCACCAGGACAGAGACATGACCTCCACCGCCAGAGCCAGAGGATCCTGGGACAGAGACACAAATGCTGGGAGTTTGTGACGAGAGGCGAACAGATCCACCTCCGGCATCCCCCACCTGCGACAGAGGGATAGAAAGACCTCGTTGCTGAGGGACCATTCCCCCTGGCGAGAGGTCCCCCTGCTCAGAGAGTCCGCTTCCAGGTTCTCCACACCTGGAATGTAAACTGCCGAGATGCACGTAACATTGCTCTCAGCCCATGAAAGAATCAGAGACACCTCCCGGAGGGCACTCTTGCTGCAAGTCCCTCCCTGGTGATTGATGTAAGCGACCGCAGTTCAGTTATCGGAGCGAACCTGAACCGGTAGACCCTGGAGGTGATGTGTCAGGTGCGCCAGCACCAACCGAACCGCCCTCAGATCATTGATGGGGGCGTGAGCCTCTAATAGATATAGTTGAAGAGGTCTCATGTGAAAATGAGCAAAGGCACTGCCTCGAAGCCAGCCACCATAAGTCCCACCGACCTCATCCCTTGCCAGATGGACGGACGAGGGTTGGACAAAAGGAGCCGAATCAGCGCTTGGAGAACATCCGCCTTAGGCAAGAAAATCCTGGCCTGAATGGTATCCAGCGACATGCCCAGGAAGGAGGCCACCCGTGACAGAGAGAGTGAGGACTTGGGGTAATTAATTACCCACCCGAACTTCTACAGCGTCGCCACCACCGTCCGGGTGTCCAGGTCCGCCTGGTGGAGCGAAGAAGACGTAATGAGCAGGTCGTCCAAATAAGGCAAAATGTGAATGCCCTGGGCTCTGAGAAGGGCCATCACACCCGCCAGCACCTTGGTGAACACCCTGGGCACCGATGTCAGTCCGAAGGGGAGAGACACAAACTGGTAGTGCTGTTCGCCTACCGCAAACCTGAGGAACCGCTGGTGTCCCGGGAAGACCGGCACCTGGAGGTAAGCATCTTAGATGTCTATCGAGGTCATAAAGTCCCCCGAACGAAGGGAGTTGACAGCGGAGCGCAGAGTCTCCATGCAAAACTTTCTGGTTCTGACGAACCGGTTGAGAATTTTCAAGACTAAAATGGGTCTTATGGAGCCATTCTTCTTGGACACTGTAAAGAGGTTGGAATAGTAACACTGACCTCTCTCTCTGGGGGGAACCAGACAAACGAACCCCATATCCCGGAGGCTTTGCCCCGCCAACAACAGGCCCTGCGCTGCCCGCGGTTCCGTAGGAACCCGTGACCTGAGGAATCTGGGAGGAGGCCAGTCCGCGAACTCCAGCTTGTACCCGGAGGAGACCACCTCCAGAATCCATTTGTCTGAAACTAGTTGAGCGCAGACCTGAGCGACGAGCCGCAGCCGTCCCCCCACCCGCAAGGGTGAGGGCGCCCCCTCATTGCTGAGCGGGCCTGGCAGTGAATTAGGGTTCGGCACCCAGGAGGACCCGGTTCGGGCACGATCTCTGCCCCTACCCCAGGAATCTCCCCTATGTGCAGCGAAGAATACCCCCCTGCCCGTCGGAGGGCCATAAAGGGAGGTAGTGAAGGACCCTGACCCCCGAAAGGGTCGAAGCCACTTTGCGATGGTGCAACTTACCACCTTTAGCCAAGGCTCCACCATCACCGACAGGCGCAACCCAACAGGGGGAAGCCCCATGACCGCCTTCCTGACAGCCTTGTCCGCTGCCGACCGGCGCCACAGAACCAAGCAACTGGATTATACTAACCCACCGAGGCCAACGATACCTCCGAATAATGACGACTAGGGCAGAGATGACACAGGAGGTACTTAGCGCACATTTCGACAAACTCCAAATCCAGCACCAGAAGGATCCAAATGGGAGCCTTAAAGACGGCCCCTAAATAAGGTCCTAATAGCCGCGGCCGAAATAGCAAAGGCCACCACCGGGCGGCGGGCCACACCGACAAGGGCATGGGAGGCCCGTTGGTCGATACGTCAGTCCTCACTGCCCATCAAGCAATGGAACGAGGGAACGCACCACAGACGCAATACACAACCCCCGGATGGGGGCATCCACATAGTGGTATAATTGACCAATACACAGGGAAGGGTATATCCTATCCCACCCCTCAGGTCAGGCGTCGGTTCTGGTAATGCCAACCGTGGATAAGCATACCAAACAATTTTCCTGCAAGGAGTCACAGCAAGGAGAAAAAAGGGGTCCACACTTCTAAAGTAAGGATAATAAGGAGACGTCAGCATCCCACTGCTCTGAGGCGGCATCAGTGCCATGGCAGGCTGATCATCAAAGGGACAGAACCTGAATAATATCCCTTTGCACAGGGGGTGTACAGGCAGAAAACAAAATTAATCATGATGTAAATGTATAGGCCAACGCAATGAGCACCATGTGCCGACAGTCAGCAGGAGCCTTACGGCTGCACGGCTAGCAATCCAACTCATTGTTGCCTAGTCTAGCGCCAACATAAAAAAGACTCCCCGTTAGTGTTAGAGTCACAATGACCAATGGGAATTACGCTATTAAGCTACCTGGGATGCCCCTTAAACCGGACCTTCACCCTGATTTAATGAAAAGCCCAAACTCTTAAAAAACAATTCCTCAGCATCTAAAATTAATATATTTTACATGTTTAGTCACTAATTTATTATACTTTCCCCCACTGGGCTGCAACTCTGTTCGGGAATTTAGGATACGGGCGCCGCCATCTTGACTCAGAAGCATCACACTTACTGAGGAGAGTGGGATAAGGTACAGGGGGGCGGGTTATAGCTGTGCTTTGCTCAGACAGAGTAGAGCTGGGGCCAGGGAAAGGTCAGCAGTCCCAGAATGCAGAGCAGCACAGTCACTTCCTGTTTGCAGGCACTTCCTGTTTGCAGGCTGCCTGCAAAAATGGCAGCTTCCATAAGCCGCCATCTTGGATGTTTAAAGGCTTATAAAATGTAGTAGATGCAGGTAGGATGATTTTTAATGTGAGCAATCTGTATGTACAGGGTGTGGGAAACATATAAGATAGACTCTTATTTAGAGTAAAGGTCCGCTTTAAATGTCCGTTGGTGGGAGGATTTTATATATATGTATAACAAGGCTTTATGCCCCCTTGAAATGAGGTAAAAAACTACAGGATCAGGGGAAGCGCTCAAAAGGGAAGTTCCCCGGAAGACCCCATAACAATCACCCGCATACATAGAATAAACAATAATACATTATATATACATATAAAATACGTATAACACAATGCATCCCCCAAGCCACCACAACCTATATTAACAATAATCAGCCCAGCAGGGGGCACTCACCCACCATGTGTGGCAAGATGGCGACCAGCGGGAGAAAACGAAGAGAGAAAGGACAGAGGGGGCGGACCGACTACACGGTGCGCAGAGGGCTCGGCCCCGCCCCCTCCAAGCGCGGGGAAGGACAAGCGGCCGAGCTCTCCTCCAATGCGGAAGCCGGCCTTGGCATACTAATAGCGAAAGGGGCGGCCTCCAGCAGCGCGCCAAGCACTAGGCCACGCCCCTTTCAGAAGCGGAGGGATCAACAAGACAGCCGTGCTCCCCAGTAAAGCGGGAGCCGGCCCACCAGAGGGAGCGAAGGGGGCGGGCCTGCAAGGCAGCGCGCCAAGTGCTAGGCCACGCCCCCCTCCCCTCAGAGAAATCCGACCAGCCGAGCTCCCCGCCAGGCGGGAGCCGGCTGCGACGTGACAGGCCCGCCGCCGCCGCCATGGAAGACGCGCGGGCTGAAGGGAAAAAAACCACAAGAAACACACACACAAAACCATGCAAAAACACACAAAAATAAAAATATATACATAATATACATACCACCCCCCCCCCCCCCCCACACACTAACCGGGAACAGGGAGATAGGGGGGAAACCCAAGGCTACATTTTGGTAATGCAGCGAAGGTATCAAACTGACAGGGCATCCAGTCAGGATCACCAAACCTGACAACCGCCTACCCACTGGTGGGGGATATGCGGTGGAGCATGGCTCCTGGTCAAACACCTCTAATAGGTGTTACCTACCCTCAACCGGACCCTGCAGCCATGGCTGGGAGGCTTAAATGACATTAAAATAAAGTCCGGGTGGAAATAGGACAAATGGGGGCCGGGTGTTACCCGGCTTACCTGAAAAGCAGAGAGATAGCCATCATCTTGACTGTCGTCGCCTTCCTGCAGAGACTATACTGGGGAGTGTGTGGGAGGTCCCGGGTATTTATGGACCGGGAGGGGCTTCTTTTTCTAGTCATCTCTGCAGAAGTTCGCCCTCTACTGGACCATAACCCACGTGTAATTAATACTTCCAAAGCAGGGTGTGAGACAGACTTGGAATATTACTGTATTTACCATGTAGCATTCCTAATGTTTAATGACACTACTTAATTTTTAATGATTGTGTTCCCTTATCTTCATGCTCACCTTCATTTTGGATTTCGGAGATGCCGCGATAAAAGTCCCGGAAATTAATCACCCCCAGTCCGGCAGGGTCCAGGTAACCAGTGAGGTACTTCACCTGCAGGAGGATAAGAAAGGCAGTCGGTTATAAAGGGTCACCAGGCAACACCTGTCAATCATCAACTTTTCACTATCCGGGGTTGAGCCGCAACGCGCAACCCCCCAGATCGCCCATAAAAACATACCTTTCCCTATGGCGCATGCATGGGCTCTTGTTCAATCAGCACTATATGCTGCACATATAAAGGCATGGCAATACAGCTCTGTTTAGATGCAGAGATTGGATATTGGGAGCAGACGCATCCCCAGTTTCCCTTTATATGGGGACCCACGCCCAACCCCCTGAATGGCAGGGCGGGGGAGCTGATGTTTACATCGCCAGGGGAACCAGGGCAAAGGAGGGTTTTGCGGCAACCTAGGTGTGACAGACTCTATGCCCTTTGGACTTTACACAGGTTCATTACTTTCCTTTTCTTAAGCATGTTACAGACTGCCAGTGTATTGATTGATTACGTTATTCATTGTTCTGACTGCCATTGTATTGATTGATTACGTTATTCATTGTTCTGACTGCCATTGTATTGATTGATTACGTTATTCATTGTTCTGACTGCCATTGTATTGATTGATTACGTTATTCATTGTTCTGACTGCCATTGTATTGATTGATTACGTTATTCATTGTTCTGACTGCCATTGTATTGATTGATTACGTCACCGGCAGAGTTGAGGGATTGTGTGCCCTGCTGCTATTGGTCGTTGTGTGTGTCATGCAATGGAGACTTGTGTATATAAGGCCTAGAGTGGCACTAATAAAGTCTACTTCACCTTCACCCTCAATACTGAGTTCTGTCTCTTATTGGGGGAAACGCTATATTACAATTCACTTGTAAGGGCTGTTCCTGTTTCCTCACGGACGACTCTGGAATTCCAGCAGCACCTCTTACGATTGGGAAAAGGACGTCTCGGGCGGTGAAGCCCTCCGGCGATAAGGGTTATCGCTACACAAGGGAGGTGGGTTTTACTCAGCGATTTGGGATGCCCCAGTGAAAAACTCCTTTTTGACTCCAGGAACGGCCACTAAGGGTTATGCTTCACTGTAAAGCAGACTTAAACCCTATTAGTAACCATTCTAGGTCCACAATGGCCCAAAATCACCTACTGCCCATGAATGTTGAATTTAGGACATTTCCTCACCATCAATAGTTGGCTTGGAACTATTTTTAGGCAGAGGTGGCAGGAATTTCAACAGTAAGTGAATTTAAACATGACAAAAATAAAAAGAACATACATGTGTCACCTTCATGTGCTCGCCTGCCTTCACCCTTCTATGTAAGCTCAGTACGATGGGGGACTGGGAAAGAGCAGAACACTGCAGTGTAGCATGCCTCCTGTCAGAAAAGGTGCAGCTGCCACATATATGTGCAACCGTTTCCTGTCCCCAATAGATGCAGCTCAAATGGAAGATGGTGAGTCTCCCCCTAATGCAGGGCTCCCTGATGGCGCAGAGGTGGTAGATTGGTTGGTTTAGTGTCCCTGTAGGCCAGGACCCTTCCCGGCACGGAGTTGAAAGGGGGGGGGGGGTTAGGGCCGCATTAGAGGAGGACACTCTGCATGCAATCGCTGCTTTGATCCCACTTTATCCGCAGACAGACGCTCTTTTTCCAGCAGAATTCAGGGTGACATCACCCCTTATAAAGTGCGGCTCTCGCCTCGATCTCTCAGTAACAGCTGGGCTTGTTGACAAATTTTCCATTAACCTTTTGGCTTGCTAGAAGCTGTGCAACGCGTCCCCACTGCGCAATCTGCAGAGCCAAGCTTTATGGTGATAACTGCCCGGCTCAAACACTGGTGTAAGAACAGATCTCTCTAGAAGCCGACAGTCTCCAGATCTCTACGCGGTGCTAACATGCCGACCAAGTCAGTGAACAGTGGTGTTAATCTCCATCTCCCTACCCCCAGCCTATTGCCCATCATTATTGAACCTTATGCGGGGCTATGCAAACAATGTGACTCGGAATTTGTACGATTCCATTAATAAAGCTCATCTGTTCTAGTAGGATTTTCTTGACATTTTCTTAGTTGCATTTTAAAGCAGATCTATTCTAGTAGGATTTTCTTGACATTTTCTTAGTTGCATTTTACAGAAAAAGGCCATGCTCTTCAAACAGCTTACACCACATCAAATGAATCTCATGCAGACATCAGGAAAGTGCAAATATTCAACATGAACTGGATAAAACTGGGCAGAGACATCCCTCTGGGGGATAGGCCTACGGCCTATGGTGACATTAAAGGAGCTGCAGGAATTTCTAGCAAGCACTGTTCGTGTATGGCATGTAACAAGAATCTACCCTATTCTTCATATGCCTGGGCTGTGCTTCTAAAATAACATCCAAGTCATAGTCTAGGACTAGGACAGTGGGGAATCCTTCTCCTGGACCAGGAGTCTTTTAGACTCAACAGCCAGGTGCCAAGGGTTTCGGCTTTAATGAAAGTCCTTGCGGGGGTCCAATTCGCCTCTTGAACCCCCCTCAGCCGATCTCCTGACCCTAAAGTAGTGTCTTAGGAGGGCAGGCCTTAGAAGCTCCATCCACTAGAAAGCACAGATCTACCAATAGGACTTTCATCAGCAAAAGGTGCTCCTAAAGCCTGAGCCCCCTGTGAAGATGCTGTCAGCCTGGCAGGAGGGGGAATTTCAGCAGACCGTGTGGTAGGGCCAGGTTTACCCTCTGGCATTTTAGGATACACAAGTCTCAAAAGGAACCACAGCACTCAACCCTGTTAGCTTGCAAACCAACCTTAAATCTGTCTCTAAATCTGGTTAAAACAGAGGTCTCACACATCTGCAGAAGTAGCTGAAGCTGCACCACTAAGCGCCAAGGTGCCTCTGTGGGGTGCAGTCCTAACTCTAATCTCTGAGAGCCCCATTTGGGACATAGAATGTAATAGATAAATTGGGAGCAGGCTTACCTGAGGTTGCCCTATAACCTCGAGTGCAGCCCAGGGGTTGGAAGGGTCGACGACCACGCAGTACAACCTAGACCCTACACCCCCCACACAAGCTAACAGGGTTGAGTGCTGTGGCTCCTTTAAAGTGGACCAACACCCAGGATTTTGACTATCCTGGGTATTGGACCTGTGTGACCAGGTCCTCTGTTTTTAACCAGATTTAAGGTTGGTTTGCAAGCTAACAGGGTTGAGTGCTGTGGCTCCTTTAAAGTGGACCAACACCCTCCCATGATCGGCCCGGGAATCTATAAGATTCCCGGACCGATCAGACCCCTGACTGCGGGGCACCCCGATCGGGGGTTGCCCCGCTGTGTGAAACCCCCCAGAAACCCCTAAATCCCTACCTTATCCACGATCCAGCGGCGCCCGCCACCGCCTCCCGTTTGTGAATGGCCGGCGCGGGCGCGCGCCCTGTAAGAGCGACGCGCGGGAGGAGGCGGCGGGCACGCTCTCTTGTCCGTCGCTGCCTCCTGCTTGTCCGTCGGCGAGGATTGGCAGCAGCGGTCACGTGGGAGCGAGGAGAGGTGAGTTTTTCGGGGTTTCTGGGGGGTTTCACACAGCGGGGCACCCCCCGATCGGGGTGTCCCGCCGAAGTGGACCAAAACCCAGGATAGTCAAAATCCTGGGTGTTGGTCCACTTTAAGACTTGTGTATCCTAATTGCCCTGCTCCAGTGCACCTCCATGGTCTGAGCGGCTGCCACCCCTCCTTTGTTTCCTCTGGCATTTTAGGGGTGAGGGTCTGTTTGAGGGGCATGTTAACCAAGACACACACACACCTATTTACTCCTAAACGGCTTTGTTGACTCTCCACACAATCCTCTCTGAACTCCTGGAAAATCTACTATAAAAACAAGTCCATTACCCCATGACCCCGACCAACCTGCCCGGCAAGACTCTCTGAACCCAACCCTCCCACCCAGGAAAAAAAAAAATTAACAGCCAGTCCACACTATTGTCAGCCAATTCCTTCCACTTCGCTGGTGCCATTAACCCCAAGCTTGCCAAAGAGCCTCGGCTCCGGAGTGCGGCTGTGTATAAGCGTAACAGTGATGTAACTTTCCACACTCGTGTGCCGATCCTTCACAGGCTCTCACCTTCCCACTCACCACCCGGCCACCCGTCTGTGCTGACATCATACATCCAGCATGTAGACACTATGTGATCATAGAGGAGGAGGATCACTGCTTCTAAGCCACAGTGCTGAATCTTCATCTACCTGAAGTACATCAACCATTATGTTCTTGCTGGTCAAAAATGACCTTAGGTCCCCTTTAACAATCACTCCTGAGGCTTCTCCCATTTGAGACACCGCCACAGTGTTTAGGATCCTTAGTAAACTAAAATTAGGTACAAAGCCTTTTATGATGCGCACTATAGTAAAGAATGTGTTGGAGGAGGGTCAGCTGCCATACACGTGATCATTTTAGGTCCCCATTAGATGTCTCCCATCTAATGGGAGCTAGGAAAAGTTGAATGTCCTTCTCATACAGGGCTGACTGATGGTCTGAGGGGCGGGTTTGGTTAGTCTTTCCCCCTGTGGACCAGGACCATCCCTGGCACAGAGTTGCAAGAAATGCTGTAGGTTCACTTTAAAGTGGACCAAAACCGGCCCTGGAGTCTATAAGACTCCAGTGCTGGGTGATTCCCTCTCCCTGGGGCATGCTGAATTGGGATGCCCTGCTCACCCTTTGATCCTTTCTTCCGAGGCACTCCGATCGGTGCCCTGCTGTGTGAAACCACCCAGATCGCCTGAAGAAACTCACCTCATCCCGGTCCTACAGCGCATGCACGCTCAGAGCCGCTTACGTCACACCATTTAAGACGGCGCCTAAAGCCAGTGGCTCCGGGCACGCTGGCGGCCGCATCCCCCACTTCCCTCTAACAGGGAGCAAGCCCGCACCGGCCATTCACAAATGCGTGGTGCGGGCATGTGTCCTGCTAGAGGGATAGCGGGGATGCGGCTCACGCATGCGCCGTTGGACCGGGAAGCAAGGTAAGTGAACGGGTCGACCTGGGGGGGGGGTATCACACAGCAGGGCATCCCGATTTTGGATGGCCCGGGGAGAGGGAATCCATCGGCCCAGGAATCTTATAGATTGCCGGGCCGATCTAGCTGGGTTTTGAGCCATTTTAATATGTGCAGCCGGAGAAACCAATTGGCCGAGAGGCTGCACACGCGCCATAGGACAGAGGAGAGGTGCGTTTACAGCAGGGTTTTAGACAGCGGGGCCCCCCAAACCAGGGATAGTGAAAATCATGGAATTTGATCCGCTTTAAAGCGGAATAAAACCAATAATGTTCACTATCCCAGGAATTGTTCCTTGCCTCAGAGGCATCCAGATTTGGCTGTGGATCCCCCCCCCCCCCACACACACACACACCTGTAGAAGAGTTTGTGACCATGCAAAACGCCTGGGAGGGCCCTTGTTCACAGGATAATAAGCCACCCTCACATACCCCTATTAGAGACCCTAACCTTTTCTAACACAGCTTGATCTGACAGGGAAAAGGAAACAGCTGCAAATACACATGGCAGCCGAACCTCCTCCAATAGGAGTGTTTTCTGGTCCCCAATCAAACAGAGCTCAGTGAGAAAGAAAACATGTGGACCCGGTTCATGGGCAGCAGGAGTAAGTGGGTTTGAGGTCCTTGGGCAGCAGTAGTAGGTTGGTTGGCGTCCTTGGTTCATGGGCAGCAGTAGTAGGTGGGTTTGGGGTCCATGGTTCATGGGCAGCAGTAGTAGGTGGGTTGAGGTCCTTGGTTCATGGGCAGCAGTAGTAGGTGGGTTGGGGTCCTTGGTTCATAGGCAGCAGTAGAAGGTGGGTTGGGGTCCTTGGTTCATGGGCAGCAGTAGTAGGTGGGTTTGGGGTCCATGGTTCATAGGCAGCAGTAGTAGGTGGGTTGGGGTCCTTGGTTTATAGGCAGCAGTAGTGGGTGGGTTGGGGTCCTTGGTTCATGGGCAGCAGTAGTAGGTGGGGTTGGGGTCCTTGGTTCATGGGCAGCAGTAGTAGGTGGGTTGAGGTCCTTGGTTCATGGGCAGCAGTAGTAGGTGGGTTGGGGTGCTTGGTTCATAGGCAGCAGTAGAAGGTGGGTTGGGGTCCTTGGTTCATGGGCAGCAGTAGTAAGTGGGTTTGGGGTCCTTGGTTCATAGGCAGCAGTAGTAGGTGGGTTGGGGTCCTTGGTTCATGGGCAGCAGTAGTAGGTGGGTTGGGGTCCTTGGTTCATGGGCAGCAGTAGCAGGTGGGTTGGGGTCCTTGGTTCATGAGCAGCAGTAGTAGGTGGGTTTGGGGTCCATGGTTCATAGGCAGCAGTAGTAGGTGGGTTGGGGTCCTTGGTTTATAGGCAGCAGTAGTGGGTGGGTTGGGGTCCTTGGTTCATGGGCAGCAGTAGTAGGTGGGGTTGGGGTCCTTGGTTCATAGGCAGCAGTAGTAGGTGGGTTGGGGTCCTTGGTACATGGGCAGCAGTAGTAGGTGGGTCAGGGTCCTTGGTTAATGGGCAGCAGTAGTAGGTGGGTTGGGATCCTTGGTTCATAGGCAGCAGTAGTAGGTGGGTTGGGGTCCTTGGTTCATAGGCAGCAGTAGTAGGTGGGTTGGGGTCCTTGGTACATGGGCAGCAGTAGTAGGTGGGTTGGGGTCCTTGGTACATGGGAAGCAGTAGTAGGTGGGTCGGGGTCCTTGGTTAATGGGCAGCAGTAGTAGTAAGTGGATTTGGGGTCCTTGGTTCATAGGCAGCAGTAGTAGTAAGTGGGTTTGGGGTCCTTGGTTCATAGGCTGCAGTAGTAGATGGGTTGGAGTCCTTGGCTCATAGGCTGCAGTAGTAGGTGGGTTGGGGTCCTTGCAGACCTGAGCAGAGTTGCCGGGGAAGGTTTAAAATTGGGATGTCCTGCTGTGAAACCCCCCCCAGAACGCCTTGCAAAACTCACCTCTTCCCGCTATTACGGTGTATGCATGGGCTCTCATCCAATCAGAGCTGTATGCTGTGAATATGTAATGTATGGCAGACTGCTCTGTGTACATGCAGAGCCCAGCAATCAGGAGAGCAAGCGGCAGCATCCCCAGCAGCACATGCACTCCCATCCCCAGCCTATCCGAATGGTCGCCTTATATCGCCGAGGGCGCCATTTCTACGGCAAAACAAGAAAGAAGTATGGGGGGACATCACACAGAAGCACCCCAATTTGGGATGCCACTAGGGGAAGACCAGCCCGAGCCTGGAATCTAAAAGGCGACAGTGGGTTTTGTTCTGCTTCAAAGGGAAGCAGTTGCCTGTGAACCCACTAGGAAGCTTCCACCCTTCTTTCCTGTCTGCAGTAACCAAACACGGCATCCCTGGCCCCTCAACGGGTGTCACGCGGCGAAGAGAGACCCAAGGCTTATTCTTTCAGCACTTAAAAAGGACTCTGTAGGCATAAGTGTATAAACTGGCATTCAGCAGCTCACCTCATCATGGCTGCAATCTCCCTTCCTGTCAAAACACAGCTGCTCCTGAAAGTAGAAACAAGGCAAATTCCTTTGCCGTAGACCACCAATAATAGGGCTACACTGGTGGTCTAAAGCTTTGCATCATCAGACTGTGGACACTGGAAGAGAGGGAGAACAGCCAGGGTGATGAGAATGTCTGCCTTACAGACTCCGCCCATTATGCTGATTATTATGCAGCCAGGGCCCACTATTACCACAGAGCCAGGGCCCAAGCCCAAATATTTCAAAAGATAAACCATAAGGTGAAACTGTAAACCTTGATAAGGTGGAACGGTAAACCTTAAAGCGGACCTTCACCCTAAATAAGAGCCTATCTTATATGCCCCACCACCCTCTACATATCGACTGCTCACATTAAAAATCATCCTACCTGCATCTACTGCATATTATGAGCCTTTAAACATCCAAGATGGCGGCTCATGGAACATCAGGCAGCCTGCAACACAGGAAGTGCCTTCTGACTGTGCTGCTCTGCATTCTGGGATTGCTGACCTTTCCCTGACCCCAGCTCTGCTCTGTCTGTGCAAAGCACAGCTATAACACGCCCTTCTGTACTTTTCCCCGCTCTCCTCTCCTCAGTATGTGTGATGCTTCTGAGTCAAGATGGCGGTGCCTGTATCCTAGAGTCCTGAACAGAGTTGCAGCCCGGTGGGGAAAAGAGTAATAAGCAAGCGACTAAAAACTTAAAATATATTAATTTTAGATGCTGGGGAATAGTTTTTTAAGGGTTTGGGCTTTTAATTAAATCATGGTGAAGGTTTTGCCTTCCCTTTAGACGGATATCTGTTGTCCTGTGCTGGGGGCAATAGGTTGTAGGTTCCTCTGAGGTAAAAAGGTCACATGTTACAGAAAAGGTCAGCGCCATATAAACATATTGAAGACTCTCCTCAGATTCAGTCAGGAAAGCCTCTCACAGGATCAGTTATATCGCAGTTTATTGGCAACTAGGGATACATTTTGTGGAGGACGACTTTACCTGACAAAATGGCAGCCATGGCTCAAGCTAGTCGTCATGGAAACAAGCACCAGAGCCGTTGCTACTAGTAACCCTGCTGTTGCATTTACCTGAAGAGCAAAGCTTAGGCCTAAGGCAACTGGTTAGGCCTAATCTGTGCAATTATTCCTTTGCCCTAGTTTTCCAAACTCAGCGCTGTGAGGAGATTAAACAAGTGCCGCCAAAACCAGCTAATTTATGCCTGTCATAAGACGAGATAATGGCGGGAGGGGACCCCATGCAGGATTTAGACTGCGGAGAAACAGCTGCACGCGCAGAGATAAAATAACATGGCTGTCAGGGCTACATGGAATCCAGCGAAGGGGCTGATGTGCTGTATGATTCGTCACTGACCCAGTCCTGTCACGCGCACGTGCAGAAGGGAAAAAAATAATCACCGTCTCTAACTGACACGTCGCTGCAGCCTAGCAACAAGCTCTGTTGGGAAAATGGAGATATCTGATCGTCTTTTGTGGTGGTGGGAGGGGGGGGGGGGGGAATTGCCTGCATTTTCTCCATATGGTGTAAAGTATTACACAGCAAAGAAAATCTGAATGACATTGACCTCATGCTGGTATTATAATTGGCGCGCCCCTTTGCTCATTCATTCCATCAATCTGTTCGAAACGGAATGAGCAATCTGATCGACCCTCAATCAGATCATTCAATCGCTTACAGAGGGTGTGAGGTAAAATCGTATCATTTCACAGGAATGCTCGGATTAACCCAGTTGTCAGGAACTGCTCATGTCGACACATATGGCCTGGAAAGCAGAAAAACCCCTTGTCCTGTCCTGGGTGCAAGCTTCAAAGAAACCCCACAGACATATCGGCCCCAGTATGGTACAGAGGATTACAAAGCCACAATGCACATTAATCATAAACCGATCACATCTTCAGGATCTGCAAATCATAGGTCCACATACATATTTTTCATATCATTCCATGGCCTGGGATATGGGGGACGCTGGTTCAGGGCTATATCAAACAGCAGTGCTTGCTCTCAACCAGCGTCCCATGACTTTCCAGCAAAAAGTAATAGTTTTTAGAAGTTTTAGCCAATATTGGTAAGGGGAGGAGACCAGGCAGAAGTTTTGGGGCAGCCCCAATCACCCTGCTGTGTGAAACCCCCCCAGGTCCCCAAAACACACACACCTCTTCCTGGTCCTATGGCACATGTGCGACCGCTCGTCCAATCAGCGCCCTCGGAGCCGCTGACGTCCCATCGTCTAAGCCTTCGTCTAAGGCGAGCAGCTCCAAGTGCGCTGGTGGCCAGATCCCCCGCTACCCTAACAAGGAGCGTGCCCATGCCGGCCTTTCACAAAGGCCTGACGAGGGCACATGCCCTGTAGAGGGATCGCAGGAATGCGGCTGCGGCGCGCAACGTTGAAGTCAAGTGTATGGGCGACCTGGGGGGGTTTCAGAGCGGGGCAACCTGATTTTGGATGCCCCGGGGGGAGGGAATCAATCAGCCCGGGAATCTTATAGATTTCCAGGCTGATCACCGTGGGTTTTGGTCCACTTCAAAATGAAGGGACAGCTGCTGGAAGAACCAGGAACTTGCAGAATGCCACACACCTCCCTGTGTGTGGTTACCCAGAATCACTGCCTATTACCTACCTGACATAAGGTAAGTGACAGTTATTCTAACTGCTCCTTGCCTTCTGACCTGTATTGCATCTATTCATTGTATGTATATATGGTATTTTGCCTAGTGTGTGCTTAGAGTGAATATATATATTAATCTTGAGCTGCTTTATATCTAGATACCGAACTCTCACTTGTCCGTACAACTGGAAAGCGGGCTGGCTTGTGGCCTTAGATAGACCTGGTGGTTTTATTACTGGCTAGCAAGGCTCTATTCTTGGATGGTAGTTGAGGGGCCCCTCAGCCAGTCAAGGTAATCGTGACAGTGATGTCAGCTGGGGCCACAAGGTACGGGTTTTGTCACAGGGGCTTAAAGGGGAGCTGTGAATAAAAAGCCGAGCACCTCCTCAGTACTGCTGATACATACACGCCACAGGTAAAACCAAAGAAAGGGAAAAACATAAAACTAATGCAATCCCCTCACTTCCACAAATCCCTGACCCAGAACGATTTTAAAGATCAGAACTGATGGTACATCAAGCTGCAATAGTTACTAAGCCTCTGACCTGGAACTGCTGTAAAGACTAAAGCTAGATGCTGTAGATACTGAGCCCCTGACCTGGAACTGGTGTAGAGATCAGGGCTGATTGGGTTAGGATTTATCCTTCTGCAATAGTTATGGTATAGAACCGGTGTGATGACCAAAACTGAGGGGGAGTGGCAGCTGCTCAGACCATTTTATAACTAACCTGGGAGGTGCAAGTCAGCAGGGCAATTAGGTTACTAAAGACTTAAAGGAGCCGCAGCACTCAACCCTGTTAGCTTGCAGACCAACCTATAACCTGTCTCTAAATCTGGTAAAAACAGAGGCTCGGTCACACATATCTACAGAAGTAGCTTAAGCTGCACCACCAGCGCCAAGGTGCCTCTATGGGTGCAGTCCTAACTCTAATCTATGAGAGCCCCAATTTGGGACATACAATGCAAGAGATAAAAAGGGAGCCGCTTACCTGAGCTTGCCCTAAACCTCATGTGCAAGCCATGGGGTGGAAGGGTCAAGACCTTGCAATACAGCCCAGACCCCACACCCCATGTGCTTGCACAAATTCAAAGTGAACCAAAACTGGTTGTCTTGCAAGTCCCTGACCTGAAACGGTTTATGGTTTCACCTGTTGCCCCCGACATGGAATCGGTGTAAAGATCAGAACTGATTATATTGCTGTTTCTATAAATGCAATAGTTAATAAGCCTTTGGCTTGGAACTGCTGTGAAGATTAGAGCTGGATACCTTGAGTCCTGGACCTGAAACTTTTGTAAAGAACAGGGCTGGTTGGATACTGTTTTTTCTACTGTGATAGTCAACGAGTCCCCGACATGGATTTAATGTGAGGACCAGGACTGGGTGGTTTGCCGTTTTCCAGCTGTAATAGTGACTGAGTGAGCCCCTGACCTAGACCTGTTGTAAAGATCAGGACCAATTGTATTGATGTTCCTCTAACTGCTATAGTTACTAAGCCAAACTAAGAACTGCTGTAAATATTAGAGCTGGATGCATTGCTGCCTCTCCAGCTGCAACTGGTGTATAAAGATCAGGGCTGACTGGCTTACGGTTTCTCCTGCTGCATTACTGATGGCACGGAACTGGTGTGAAGACCAGGACTGGTTGTCTGGACATGTTTCCAGCTGCAACAGATGTGAAGATCAGGACTGTTTGTGTTTTACAGTTTTCCCTGCTTCCATAGTTACTAAGCCTCTGACATGCAACTAGTGTGAAGACCAGGACGGGGTTTCTTGACATTTCTCCAGCTACAATAGTTACTGAGCCCTGACCTGGAACAGATGTGAAGATCAGAACTGTTTATGTTTTAAGGATTTCCCTGCTGCCATAGTTACTAACCGCCTTGCATAAAGCGAAGATCAAAACTGGTTGTCTTGTGGTTTCGTCAACGGTTATAGTTACAAAGTCCCTAACATGGCAATAGCACGAAGATCAGGACTGACTGTATTGTTGTTACTCCATATGAAAGGAGTTACTGAGCCCCTTACCTGGAACAATCTTACCAGTTACCCAACAGTTACTGAAGTTACAGAACTGAAACGGGTGTAAAGTTGCAATGCTTACCAGGTTTCTGACCTGGAACTGCTCTGAAGATTAGAGCTGGATACCTTACTACCGATGCAATAGTTACCCTGACCTGAAACTAGAGTAAAGATCAGGGCTGAATTGTATTATCATTTCTCGTGCTGCCATAGTTACTGAGCCCTTGACATGGAACTGATCAAGGCTTGCTAACATTGCTGTTTCCACAGCTGGTACAGTTACCAAGTCCTGGACCTGGAACTGTTATGAAGATCAGGACTGACTGTATTGCGCTTTCTCCACCTGCAATAGCGACTAAGCTCCTGGCCTGGAGCTGCTGTGAAGATCAAAGCTGGATGCCTCATTGTTTGTCCAGCATTAATAGTTACTGAGCCCCCAACCTGGAACTGGGGTGAAGATGAGGACTGGACTGGAACTGTTCTGAAGATCAGGACTGGCTGTATTGCGCTTTCTCCACCTGCAATAGCGACTAAGCTCCTGGCCTGGAGCTGCTGTGAAGATCAAAGCTGGATGCCTCATTGTTTGTCCAGCATTAATAGTTACTGAGCCCCCAACCTGGAACTGGGGTGAAGATGAGGACTGGACCTGTTATGAAGATCAGGACTGGCTGTATTGCGCTTTCTCCACCTGCAATAGAGACTAAGCTCCTGGCCTGGAGCTGCTGTGAAGATCAAAGCTGGAGGCCTCATTGTTTTTCCAGCATTAATAGTTACTGAACCCCCAACCTGGAACTGGGGTGAAGATGAGGACTGGACCTGTTCTAAAGATCAGGACTGGCTGTATTGCGCTTTCTCCACCTGCAATAGAGACTAAGCTCCTGGCCTGGAGCTGCTGTGAAGATCAAAGCTGGAGGCCTCGTTGTTTGTCCAGCATCAATAGTTACTGAGCCCCCAACCTGGAACTGGGGTGAAGATGAGGACTGGACCTGTTATGAAGATCAGGACTGACTGTATTGCGCTTTCTCCACCTGCAATAGCAACTAAGTCCCTGGCCTGGAGCTGCTGTGAAGATCAAAGCTGGATGCCTCATTGTCCAGCATCAATAGTTACTGAGCCCCCAACCTGGAACTGGGGTGAAGATGAGGACTGGACTGGAACTGTTCTGAAGATCAGGACTGACTGTATTGCGCTTTCTCCACCTACAATAGCGACTAAGCCCCTGGCCTGGAGCTGCTGTGAAGATCAAAGCTGGATGCCTCATTGTTTGTCCAGCATTAATAGTTACTGAGCCCCCAACCTGGAACTGGGGTGAAGATGAGGACTGGACAGGAACTGTTCTGAAGATCAAGACTGACTGTATTGCGCTTTCTCCACCTACAATAGCGACTAAGCCCCTGGCCTGGAGCTGCTGTGAAGATCAAAGCTGGAGGCCTCATTGTCCAGCATTAATAGTTACTGAGCCCCCAACATGGAACTGGGGTGAAGATGAGGACTGGAAGTCTGCTATTCCAAGTTAGTTATGCGATAATAGAAGGGTTTGGGGATGAGTCATGTGACACGAGCAGCAGGCACATGTGGGAAGAGGAGCGCAGCAGCTGCCCACACACACGCATTGAAGTCACTTTTACTTGGACTATTTATACTCTCGTGATTTTGCAGCAATCCACAATGACCAGCGCAGCGATCACTATGGCAATTACAAAGGTGTGGGTCCACTTGAAGAACGGTGGCACAGAGGAAAGTAAGGGGCTGCAGTATCTACACTCCTTCCCCATTTCATTTATAACAATAGACCTTCGTCAAGCATTTCTTTTAGTCATGGATAGAGCCGGGAAGGTTTAGCTCCCCTGTTGGGATTTTCTAGCTGTCAGACAGTCTCCCTCCTCTTTTCTTGTCCCAGTGATTCAAAGGCTCCTGACAGACAGGTGGCATCACAGCCATCAATCCAGTGCGGTTGGCATGATATGCCCCTGCCTGATTTATGTAACCCCTCTGCCAGACACAGGGGGGACAGGAAATGGGCATTTAGTGCCTGGAAAAAGTATTGATATGCCGCGAACTTTTTCACATGTTTAAACCAGACCTTCATCATGATTTAATGAAAAGTTCAAACCCTTAAACTATTCCCCAGCATCTAACATTAATATATTTTAAGTTATAATTTTCCCCCACTGGGCTGCAACTCTGTTCAGGACTCTAGGATATGGGGGCCGCCATCTTGGCTCAGAAGTATCACACACTGAGCAGAGGACAGTGGTATAAAGTACTGGGGGATTATAGCTGTGCTTTGCACAGACAGAGCAGAGCTGGGGTCAGGAAAAGGACAGCAATCCCAGAATGCAGAGCGGCACAGTCAGAAGACACTTCCTGTTTGCAGGCTGCCTGATGCTCCATGAGCCGCCATCATATATGTTTAAAAGCTCATAACATGCAGTAGATGCAGATTGGATAAGTTTTGATGTGGGCAATCTGTATGTACAGGGTGTGGGAAACATATAAGATAGACTTTTATTCAGGGTGAAGGTCCGCTCTAATATTACAACCACTCATTTCTTTCATTGAGATTTTATGTGGCAAAGCAACACAAAGTAGCAAGTATTTATGAAATGTAAAGAAAAAAAAAAGTTACATGCTTTTTCAAAGTAAAAATAAATAAAAAACTGAAAAAAGTGGCTTGCCTGTGTATTCAGACACCCCTTAAAGTGGACCAAAACCCAGGATTTTGACTACAGCGCATGCACTACCGCTCGTCCAATCAGCGCGCTCGGATCCGCTGATGTCACGCCGTCTAAGCCTTCGTCTAAGGCCAGTGGCTCCAAGTGAGCTGGCGGCCGCATCCCTGGCTTCCCTCTAACAGGTAGCGTGCCCGTGCCAGCCATCCACAAATGGACACGCGCCCTGCTAGAGAGATATTGGGGATGCGGATGCGGCTCACGCATGCGCCGTTGGTCCGGGAAGCAAGGTAAGTGTATGGGGCGACCTGGGGGGCTTTCACACAGCTGGGCATCCCGATTTTGGGTGCCCCGGGGGAGGGAATCGATTGGTCCAGGAAGCTTAGCGTATTTGCCGGCGTATAAGACGAGTTTTTCCCCCTCTAAAACATGCCTCCAAGTGGGGGGGTCGTCTTATATGCCGGGTGCACCTGGGTCACATACATATAAATGTACTTACCTTCACCAAGCTGGGCAGCACGATCGTCCTCCTCCTCCTGCAGAGCGATGCTCTTGCTCAGGCAGCACTAGTTGATCAGAGCAGGGAGAGACTGAGCAGACCAGCAGGGTGAGCGCCGAGCAGATCAGCTTTCCTGCTCTCAGGCACTGTGTGGGCAGGCAGGGGGCTGGCTCCTGGCACGCCCTCCTGACATCGCCCTCGCTGCTCTCCACTTTGAAGGGGACTCTTCAGCATCTGATCTGAGGTGTGATTTATTTAAGATTAAAAAAAAAAAAAAAAAAAAAAAAGTTTCTATGGGGCATCCCCCAGTGTAAAACCCCCAACTGGCCCCTTTCCCAGAGCCCACACATTACACACTATGCCACTAGGTGGGACACATTCTAAACAACCCGGGCATGTCCCCAGCTATAGGCGAGCAGGGATGTGGCCGCAGTGTAATTGGGTGTGGAAATGGGGTCATTGGGGAAGTTTACACGGGGGCATCCCAAATTGGGGGAGTTTACACAGGGGGCATCCCAACTTGGGGGAGTTTACACAGGGGGCATCCCAACTTGGGATGCCCCACTGGGTTTTGTTTCCTGCATCAGGGGCAGCAAAATAGAATGCCCCCCTGTCTGAATCCCCCGTTTGGCCTTTTTCCCCAGACTCCACATTACACTGCTGCCACATTCCTGCTCGCCTTTAGTTGGGGCCTGTGCTGGCTATTCAGAATGCGTCCCATCTAAAGGCATAGTAGGGATGTGGCTGCAGTGTAATGTGGTTTGGGCTCTGGGAAAAGGGCCAGTTGGGGGGTTTCACACAGTAGAGGAAACCCAATTTGGCATGCCCCTGGAGTAGGGAACAAACCCACTGGGACATTCCAATTCGGGATGCCCCACTGTAAAACCCTCCCTATTGGCCCTATTCCCAGAGCCAACACCACATTAACCTGCAGCTGCATCCCTACTATGCCTTTAGCTGGGACGCATTCTGAATAGCCAGTGTGGGCACATCCCAAACTAAAGGCGAGCAGGGATGTGGCTGCAGTGTAATCTGATGTTCTTTTACGTTTTATTCGGTGTGCGGAAGAGGGAGTAGTCTTATAGGCGAGTATATAAAAAAACTCTATATTTTGAGTGGAAATGTTGGGGGGTCGTCTTATACGCCCAGTCGTCTTATACGCCGGCAAATACGGTATATATTCCTGGGCCGATCACGGTGGGTTTGGGTCCAGGTGTGCTCAACCTTTTGAAGAGCACGGGCCACTCAAGCAGCTTTGAAACTGGTCGAGGGCCACAATGAATAGGGTCAGATTTTCTACAATCCGGATATCCAGTGTCTCCACAAACTCCATTATTTTATTTTTTTACACTCCTATGTCTTTTTACCACATTTATATGTATCGATCCCCACATGCTAGTAATACACACACGGATTACCTCACCTATCCAAATATATGGGTGCTCTAGTTATAGCCCATCCCCCATTGATCCCAAATCATAACCGTATTCCCATTACTTACCCATCTAATTGCCTACCAATGGTAAACATACCATAGAATATATAAATATAGAAAAAACTTCTAGTGCTAGAAATGTCATCCGGGGTTTTGTTGCACTATTAAAGTGGACCAACACCCGATGCTGATCGGCCCGGGAATCTATAAGATCAGCATTGGGGGTGCCCCGCTGTATGAAACCCCCCAGAAATCCCCGAAATTCCAACCTGCTCCTTGATCCGCTCGCGCATCCCACTAGCATGGCGCGGACCCGCACCGGCCGTTACGCTCCCTGTAAGAGTGACGCGCGAGAGTCGGCGGCAGGCGCGCTCGCTTGTCAGTCGACGGACCTTGCTTGTCCGTCGGCGGCGATTGGCTGCAGCGGTCACGTGGGAGCGGGGACAGGTGAGTTTTTGGGGCTTTCTGGGGGGTTTCAGATTAGGGTGGTGCCCCACCGAAGAGGACCAAAACCCAGGATTTTGAGCCGGCCGGATCAAGCGAGTGTGAATTGATTATAGAAAGAAAAAAATCGATTCTAGTATCGTCGAATGAAATATCACGTTACTTGACACACCTAATCGATACAGGAGCACAATAGGAACGAGGGTCCTGTCCTTGTGAGTTTACAATCTAATACCACTTTCTCACAGAGGCGCAATCACCACTTTCCTTGCAATCAATAGGCTGGAGTCCCATTGGCCTCCAGTGGTCACAAGGCACATGCAAGTGGCCCTATGAACACTGCTGATGGGAATCACAACTGGGGATAGCCAGAGGGGTGGGCGCTGGAGTGGCCCTGAGGTCTGCAATAATGTTTTATGTTCGATTTGTGACCCAAACTATCCTCACTTCCTGTTTTAAATCTATGTAATATATTAAATTAATTAAATCTATATATAAAAAAAAAAAAAAAAACTTACCGGCTCCTGAGATCGAGTCCTGCAGTGCCTACACCTGTCCACTGCTCCTCAGCGACCTCTGAGCCAAACAACCTGAGGCTCCTCCCAATTACTGTGACTGGCCACACGCACTCCATTTACGGGAGGTCACCACATGGGTGGCAAATGTATTTTGGCCGCTACATAGCCAAGGATCTGTGGTTTCCTTGGCACTTACCAGATCAGGCCCCCGTGGATTGCAGACAATTAGGGAGCTTGTCTATTAGGTCACTGGTGGACGAGACTCCACCCCCCTTATTAGAGCCTCTATTCACAGAGAGAGGTGATGTTCCAGTTCTCATAAATTGGTGAGTTTCAGCTCACCTGCTAATACGCCACCTCACTACTTAAAGTGGACCAAAACCCAGGATTTTGAATCCTGGGTTTTGGTCCTTTCCTTCAGGGCACCCTGATCAGGTCCTGGCAGGTAAGTGAGAATTTTTCTTTTTTTTTTCCTGCCTTTTTTTTTTCCGGTGTTAAACTGGACCTTCAGCATGATTTAATGAAAAGCCCAAACCCTTAAAAAAACTATTCCCCAGAATGCAGAGAAACACAGTCAGAAGACACTTCCTGCTTGCAGGCTGCCTGATGCTCCATGAGCCACCATCTTGGATGTTTAAAGGCTCATAACATGCAGTAGGAGGATTTTTCATGTGGGCAATCTGTATGTACAGGGTGTGGGAAACATATAAGATAGGCTCTTAATTAGGGTGAAGGTCCGCTTTAAGGTAAGAACCGAGGACACTGCTCACAATTGGCGGCTATGTACATCGCACTGCAGAGTCCAGGATGTCACAGTAGTAGCGGGTGGCGTGACAGCAGTGTGCGCAATCACACAATAGCGTGGTAATCAGACCCTCTCCCACCGGGCTCCCGTTACCTCCCATAATCCCTCTGGTCATTATGTGCACGACACAGATACCTGGCGGAAAAAGGGAGCGATTCACCCGGGTCCCAGAAGAGCAGAGTGGCAGCTGACACTGTGGCGCTATCACGCAGCAGCAGGGGATACATTCCACCAATCAGGCAACGGGTCATGGAAACCTCAGCTTTGGGATTACAAGAAGGTCTGTGTTCTGGGGACGGGACAACCACTTAAAGGGACAGTCCAGCCAATAAGGCATCAAGGAGCTCTTCCCCGAACAAACTCACCTCTTCTCGGTCCTATGACACATGTACGGCCGCTCGTCCAATCAGCGCACTCGGATCCGCATTCCCCGCTGCCCTCTAAAAGGGAGTGGCCATTCACAAATGCCTGGTGCGTCCTGCTAAAGGGATAGCGGGGATGCGGCTGCACCTCGCGCATGCGCCATTGGACTGGGAATGAAAGTGAGATTCTGGGCGACCTGGGGGGTTTCATACAGCGGGGCATTACGATTCTGTATGCCCCGGGGGGGAGAAAATCCAGTGGCCCTGGAATCTTATAGATTTCCAGGCCGATGGTGCATGGGTTTTGGTCCTCTTTAACTTCCTTTACACACAGGTCTATTTACCCCACCCACTTTTGTGTGCTGCCGTTTTTCTGTCCCCATGAAACAGAGCAACACCAGGAAAAGGTATCTCTCCAACGCAGGCCTCACTGATGTCATGAAGGGGTAGGTTAGGTAAGTTTGGGCTTGGTGGACCAGTTCCAAGAAGTTTAGGTCAGCTTTAACGGGGAAGCAGCCCAGCCAGTCAGGACTGCCCCAGAAACGGGTGGGCTCTTCAGACTTCTGTCTGCCCCCGTTAAAGATGCGTGGTATCTATTGGTGGGCACGAGCAAAGGTGACCCAGCTGCCAGACAGACAGACAGGCAGACAGACAGACAGGCTGTTCCTGGCACCTCCCCCGCCCCCCCCCACCCGATGAGCTCAGCCAGCCGAGTGCAGGAATGTGGCCGGCTTAGAGAATCCAGGGCTTCCTGCTCATACCGGCGCCTGCAGCCTTCCTCGTGGATTACAGCCCCTGTGTGATGTCATTGTTGTGGCGGTGATGGAATGCGCCCGTATTATACCTTCCCTATCCACATGTGCGCTTGTTCTTTGTGCATTCTGACCAGTTCGGTTAAAGCAGACCCCCGGGGAACTAACTTCGGGTCCCTTTTAAACAGTTGCCCCTTGGAAAATCTGATTTAGGATGGCCCTCCAGCTAAGGATCCACACTAAAACAGGGCATGCTGTGGGACAGGAAGCAGCTGAACACTGCAGGGAAGCATGTCTCCTATTGGAAGGTATGGATGCAGTACAGCTACCTCCTTTTCCCTGTTAGATGGAACCTTAAAGTGGTCCTTCACTCTGAATAAGAGTCTATCTTATATGTTTCCCACACCCTGTACATACAGATTGCTCACATTAAAATTCATCCTACCTGTATCTACTGCACATTATGAGCCTTTAAACATCCAAGATGGCGGCTCATGGAGCATCAGGCAGCCTGCAAACAGGAAGTGTCTTCTGACTGTGTCGCTCTGCATTCTGGGATTGCTGTCCTTTCCCTGACCCCAGCTCTGCTCTGTCTGTGCAAAGCACAGCTATAACCCCACCCCCTGTACTTTATCCTGCTCTCCTCTCCTCAGTATGTGTGATGCTTCTGATTCAAGATGGCAGCGCCCGTATCCTGGAGTCCTGAACAGAGTTGCAGACCGGTGGGGGAAAGAATAATATGTGACTAAAAACGTAAAATATATTAGATGCTGGGGAATTGTTTAAGGGTTTGGGCTTTTCATTAAATCACGCTGAAGGTCCGGTTTAATAGTGTATATAAAAATCAGGCAAGGCAGAGGCTGGGGAGATGGTGGGGGGGGGGGGGTGAGTATAGAGCGCCTCAGGGCCGCCGGTTACAGATCAGCGTGAAAGCAGCTAATTATAGGCTCTGCAAGGAAGAGGGCGGATTTCCTCCTCTGGAACAATGTTTACTTGTCAGATCCTGGAGCTGTACCAGGCTTGCCGCAGGGGCATGCTGGGACCTGTAGTTCTGACACAGGCCGCGTATAACCAGGGATTATTTCTAGTTCTGTGCTGTGCATCACTTGCTTTCCAGTGATCCATACAGGAAGCTGATCTCACAGATGAAAAAAGGAAGACAACATTTTCCCGCTGGGGACCCTTCACTCACTTCCTGTTTGGCGAAGCCCATTATTCTGTGCAACAGGAAGTCCAGCGCAGCAATGCCAAAGCAGATCCGCCATTCCCCCTCTGGAAATTAGAACTTCCTGCCTTAGATTGCTTATATTCTTTATGTGTCATAGGACCGGGAACAGGTGAGTTTGTTCAGGCGATCTGGGGGGTTTCACACAGCGGAGCACTGCCGATTGGGGTGCCCCAGAGTTAAAGTGGACCAACACCCAGGATTTTGACTATCCTGGGTTTTGGTCCACTTCGGCGGGGCACCCCGATCGGCAGTACCCCGCTGTGTGAAACCCCCAGAAACCCCGAAAAACTCACCTCTCCTCGCTCCCACGTGACCACCGCTGCCAATCCCTGCCGACGGACAAGTGGGAGGCAGCGACGGACAAACTGCCGGCGCGGGTGCGCGTCCTGCTAGAGGGACGCACAGGAGGCGGTGGCGGCGGGCGCCGCTGGATTGTGGATAAGGTAGGGATTTGGGGGTGCCCCGCAGTCAGGGGACTGATCGGTCCGGGAATCTTATAGATTCCCGGGCCGATCATGGGAGGGTGATGTTCCACTTTAAGGACCAAAACCCAGGATTGTCAAAATCCTGGGTTTTGGTCCACTTTAAAGAGTAATTCCACTTTCAATGGCATTTTTAAAAGTTTCCATTATTGTGTGTCAATATGATGTAATCAATGTGCTGAGCTTATCTGTAAATCAGACACTTCCTGACTCAGTAGCTAAAAAGGTTACCGGCAGAATTCTCAGCTGGAGAGAGGATTGCTGCTATTTAGCCAAAGCTTTTAATGAGCTCACCTGCTACAGTGGAAGGATTGTGGGAGTTGTAGTCAGGGATACTGAGAGTTTTACTATGGGGCAAGAAATCAGTCCTGTTTTACCAAGACAGAGTCAGAGGAATATAAGAAACACAGAAACATCATGCTGATAAATACATCACATGTATGAGAGCACGAGCCTAACACATGTTTATTTTCCATTCCAGAAGGGGAAACAATAAGGCAGAACACCAAACGCCTGACAAAACTTTAAAGTTGAACAAAACTCATGGCGATCGGCCTGGGAATCTATAATTATTATTAATAATGTTTATTTATATAGCTCCATCATTTTCCGTAGCACTTTACAAGGTATGATTACAGACAAGGTAAAACATATAGTACAAAACGAGATGCCACGAGGTTCAACCAAGTTCTTTTCCAGTCCAACGACGCTTACGCGAGCTGCAGCTGCTTCCTTGCATGGCTGTGCCAAGCATTTGTGAATGGCCAGCGCGGGCCCACTCCCTGTTACAGGGAAGCAGGGGATGCGGCTGTCAGCGCGCTTAGAGCCGCTCGCCGACGTCAGCGAGCGTGCCAATTGGACGAGCGGTAGTGCATGCGCAGTAGGACCGGGAAGAGGCGAGTTTGTTTCAGTGACCTGGCGGGTTTCACACAGCGGGACACCCCCGATCAGGATGTCCCGGGGACAAGGACCAAAACCCAAGATAGTCAAAATCCTGGGTTTTGGTCCTTTTTAAAGTGGACCAACACCCAGGATTTTCACTTTCCTGGGTGTTGGTCCACTTCCGCGGGGCATCCCGATCGGCTGTGTGAAACCCCCAAAAACTCACCTGACCCCGCTCCCACGTGACTCGCTCCACCAATCACCACTGACGGACAAGCGAGGTCCGTCGACGGACAAGGTGAGAGCGCCCGCCGCCGCCTCTCGCGCATCCCTCTTACAGGGAGCGCTCCCGCGCCGGCCATCCACAAACGCCCGGCGCGGGGGCGCGCCCTGCTAGAGGGACGTGCGAGAGGCGGCGGCGGCCAGCGCATGCACCGTTGGAACGAGGAACAGGTAGGATTTGCGGGCGTCCTGGGGGGTTTCACACAGCGGAGCACCCCCGATCAGGGTGCCCCGCAGGCAGGGAGCTGATCGGCCAATCAGCGGTGGGTGTTGGTCCACTTTAAGGTGAGCTCCTTGCTGCAGTATTAGCGCTAATGCCTGAACTATAAGAAAATCAAATAGGCTGTAGCATAGGAGTGCTACAGAATAAAACAGCACTGTAACAGGTCCTAAAAAAAAATTAAAATCCTGGGCGACCTGGAGAGTGTCACACAGCGGGGATCAGGATGCCCCGGGGTCAAAATCCTGGGTTTTGGTCCACTTTAAGGTGAGCTCCTTCCTGCAGTTTTAGTGTCATTGCCTGGACTATAAAAAAATATAGCATAGGCGTGCTACACAATAAAACAGCACTGTAACAGGTCCTAAAAAAATTAAAAATAAAGTTGCCGGTCCCCCTCCATAGTGTCAGGCAACGTGTGACAAACCAGTTCTGCAATGTCGGCACTTCTCCAAAACTGAGACAAAGAGCAAACAAACCGGAGGAGTGTTTTCAGTGGACAACAATGTGGCTTTGTCTCATAGCAATGACCCGACAGCCGCCCCACCAGGACTATAGGGTCACTCTGCATCTTTCCCGACACCCTTCCACTGCCCCATACAGGGCACCATCCTCGCTGACAGCCAGCATGGCCCACACACTCCCTCCAGAATCCTAAACCCCACCACTTGCGGACAAGCTCAATGTCCCAAGGGACCAGAAGCCACTGCACACAGTGCAAACACCTCCTCCAGTTGGAAACCTGCTGCTGGAAGGGGCTAGTAAGGCAAAAGGTTGTTTTACCAGGAGGAGAAAAATAAAGGATGACAGGGCTTTGAACGCACCTTTCACAGGTAGGAACCTGAAACTCTCTCTAGGTCCTACTGAACCCACCACCACCTCCAGGAGGATCTCAAATCAGGACGGCTTGCAGCTCCAAAACAAAACTGCTCCCAGGTTCCACTTCACTTCGATGATCTACACCCTGGGTGTACGGATGGGAAGCAGACCTCCAGTCATTTTTAAAGAGGAACAACACACATGAATTTCACTTTCCTGTGTGTTGTTCTTCTCCGCGGCGGCATCCTCAATTGGGGTGTGTACCCTCCCCCCCAAGTCGCCCCAGTTCACTCACCTTCCTTCCGCTCCCACTGTGCAGACTTGGGTGAGAGCGAGTGCGTGATCATTGTCACTCGGCTCCCTTCGCCACCGCTGACAGCTAAGCCACTTAGATGGAAATTTTAAAAACAAAATGTCGGCTCATGCATCTGCAGTCCGCCTGCAATCAGGAAGTGCAGCTGGCCTTCCTGTTACTGTGCATTGTCAGTTGAATCCAGGCAGCAGCATGGCTGAGATGCTGGGAGAGGAAGCTCCAAAATGGCCAATACCTTGCCTTTCCAACTGTGCCAGGCTGTTGGTCCGGTTTCAAGTTGTCTATTGGGTTACACTGGTCTCCGCTAGGCCGAAGGGAGCCGAGCGGCGCTGCCAGCCGCACCCCCCACCCACCTTGCAGCCGTGGCGTGACAATAAAGGAAGGCTGGGCGCGGCGAGAGGCGAGCAGGGATGTGGCTGAAACGCCCAGAAGCGGCAAGGTCTCGGGGAGAGGGTAAGTGTTTCCGGGGTTCATGGGGGTTTCACACAGTGAGGCATCCCAATTCCAGGGCCTCCGAAGTTCCTCTTTAAAGTGGACCAACACCCAGGATTTTGACTATCCTGGGATTTGGTCCACTTCGGTGGGGCACCCCACCACGCTCCCACGTGACCGCGCCGTCCAATCCCCGCGACGGACAAGACAGCGCGTCCGCTGCCGCCTCCGGCACGTCACTCTAACAGGGCGCGCGCCTTCACAAACGGCCGGCGGGGGCGCGCGCACATCTAGATAAGGTAAGGTCTTTTTGGGGTTTTGGGGGGGGGGGTTCACCCCGCGGGACATCCCGATCTCGGATGTCCCGCGGGGAGGGAGGTGATCGGGCCGGGAATCTTATAGATTCCCGGGCCGATCACCCGTGGGTGTTGGTCCACTTTAAACCGGACCATCAGCTTGGCACAGTTGGAAAAGAAAGGTTGACGCCATTTTGGAGCTTCCTCTCCCAGCATCTCAGCCATGCTGCTGTCTGGATTTAACTGACAATGCACAGTAACAGGAAGCCCAGCAGCAGGACTTAGACTGCAAATTCCGCACCACAAATTAATAATAGAAAACTATTTAGCCCAATACCTGTGGCCGTGCTGTGATTGGAAACTATTTATGCCCTAAATTGAGCCCATACAGTATTTGAATGGTGAATCCAGCAATTCACCCAGCAGCACTTCCGGGTTGCAGGTGGCCTGCAAATGCATGAGCCGCCATTTCGTTTCTGAAATGTACTACAAGCAGGAGTTAGATGTTGTATCGGTCTGGTTTAAGTCATTTTTGACTGTTGGTCCGCTTTAATATCAGATGTAATGATATGCATTATTATTCAGTAACTGCCGTGCCATTCGTGTAGAGGGGAGGTGAGGCTTGCTCCTCTGCCTGCAGGTCGGCACCATGTCAGCCGCGATTATCTATAGGAGCACATGTGGCACATACAGACCATTATATAGGAGCAGCAGGAGACCGGATTCCCCCAACCAGGCTGGAGGGAGACAGATAGGGATTTGCTAAGCTGTCACAAATCCATATGCTTGCTAAAACCATTGACATAATAATCTCCCGCTGAGGGGACGCGGTCCAGATTCCCGCCGCTTATTTCTAATTATACGGCGGGAATAATGGATTACTGCGCTGGGAAATGGTGAAACAGCCATCATGCTGTGATACGCAGAGCCTAGGGGAGACCAGTGCAGCCCAATAGACAACTTAAACCGAACCAACAGCTCCATTTTGGAGCTTCCTCTCCCAGCAGCTCAGCCATGCTGCTGCCTGGATTCAACTGATAATGCACAGTAACAGGAAGCCCAGCAGCACTTCCTGTTTGCAGGAGGCCTGCAGATGCATGAGCCGCCATTTTGTTTTTTAAATTCGCCACAGCAGGAGTTGGAAACCAGTAAAATAATATTTAAGTGCAGCAATCTAAATTGCTCTGGGGGCTGAGCAAGCCCAGCAAGCCGCAGTGGTCACACTTGCCAGGCTCGCTCACAATGGAAGTGCTGAAGGACAGAGAAGGGTGTGCAACCACATTAGGAGTGTGGTCGTGAAAAGGAAAAGAAGGGCAAACATTGGAGCCCTGCTACAGTATCTACAACGTGCTGCAGGAAAAGGAGGAGATACACATGGGATAGGTTTCATGTGAGCACCTTGCTGCCTTATTATGGCCATCCCTTAATGTTTCGGGTCAGGGTGTCACAGTGTGGGGGGGGGGGGGGGGGGGTTGACGCTGGAGACTGTCAGGGTCTACAACCCTCATGGTCCTAGCATGTGACTGCTAAGCCAACCAAATCCATAAGGCCTTCAGCCAGGACCCTAAGACAAACATTTCCACCCTTGTTGTATTACCAGAGAATTATAGACACCTTATGAACATGGTCATAAGGATCTTGGGGTCCACCTACACACAGCTTTTGGTTTTGGAGTGTAGAGAAGATATTTATTCCACCCAATGCAAATTTGAGATCATCGTTTGGCTGACCTCAAAGGTGATGGGTGACGCACACTGCATCCCTTATTTTCCTTTTAGGCTGGAGAGCGCTCCCATCCCCACTATCTGAGACGCTTTAGCCCAGAGATGCCAGGGATGCTGACAACATTTTTGAAAGTGTTGTGGAAGCCAGGGAAAAGGTGAGTTTTGTGGAGACCCCGGAGGGGGGGGGTCTCACAGGGGGGCATCCCAGCCGCTGGCCCTGTAGACCTTTGGACTCCTGTAGGGTTTTGAGGGACCACTAGTAGTGCTCAAGACTCCTGTACCTGAACTAGACAAAGTGGAATGCATCCCGAGGAGGTATATACCGCTCCACATACCAGCGTCGGAGGCCCAAACCCGCAATCCTGAAATTTAATTACTTCCATGATCATTGGTTCTGGCTGCCAGATCAAAGCCCCACATGACCGCCATTGTCCTTGCGGCCCAGGGCGCTGCATAGTGCTTTGCAAGCCCGTCTCGTCAGGGGTCACATGGGGTCTCGATGCTGCATAGGAACATGGAAGCAGGGAGTGTTTCAGGGTGAAGAAGGGGACTGCCATTATGGAAAGTGGGATATCCATCCTCAGGATCCCTGGTCATGGCAACCTTGTACCAGGTCTAAAATGACCTCTAAACCACCTACTCGCACTTCCCCTCATTGAACCCTGTATCAGGCTGCCCTTATATATACACACAGTAGGTACAGATGGGAATAAAGTATATTAGACAAATACTTTTTCTGTAGCCTATCATAAAGTAGCATTTCATTTTCAAAACTTTTTAACAAAAGTTGTCCTTTAAAAACAAAATATACCAAAGTGGCGCTGCCCATACCCTGGTACCATTGATTGATGTATAGCACATCTGTACATGTATGTATGTATGTATGTATGTATGTATGTATGTATGTAATGGATTATATCGTACTTTCACAAAGCTCTCTGTATCTATTGCACATTCAACAGTATGGTAGGTGCAAGGATAGTCACTGCATCACCAGTGGGACCAGGGCAAGGGTCAGGGGACCCCAAGCTCTGCATCTTGGTCAACTGACCCCAAACTATGGGCTTGAGTAAAGGGTTACAATCTATTATAAGTAATGTAAACAATTAAAAAAGTGAAATTATATTTAAAAGGGACAGCCCATGCAATGGCAATAGTAGGGCAGCAAGCAGCTCACCTGAAGCTGCTCTTATCTATTTTCTGCAGAGTGCTGTAGCAGGTCTCCAATGTTTGCACTTAATTTCCTTTTTCATTTGTCAGCGATCCAAGCATGAGCAAGTTTGCCAAGTGCGACCATTCCTGTCTCGCTCACACTCGATGCTGAAGGCCAGGGGGCGCACAACCACATTTGGAGGTGATCATGGGGGAATGAAATAGAAAGGAGGGGCACATTTTGGAGCCTTGCTAGAGCATCTACAGAGCACTGCTAAAAATGGAGCAGACACACATGGGACAGGTTACCTTTCTCTTGCCATTGTTTAAACTATCCCTTTAAATTACTTTATCTCCCGTTCAAATGGCACAGCGCGGTTTTAGCTTACCTGCTCGGCTCCATAAACAGTGGCGAACTGCACAAAGTCCTCCGTCTTCACAAAGCCATCTTTATCCCGGTCTAGTGCATTAAATACAGCTCGGAGACGGGCCAGCTCGTCTCCAGCACTAGGAGATTCCCCATCCACAGCAAATGCTAAAAAGGGGTCACCTTCCCCAAACGAGAAGGGGGTAGAGGCCGAATCCTGGATCCCGCTTTCCAAAGGAGAGTCTGTCCGAGAAAGTGCAAAGTTTTCGGTCTCGTCACATGGTGGTGAAGGAGGTCTTTCAAGTCCAGTGTCTGACCACAGCTGGTCAGTGTCAGCTACAGGTAGTGTGTCAAGGGAGTCTGAAGGTTCAGACGACACCAGGTTGCCACCCAGGGCATCTGGTCCGAAGAAGGCGAATTCTAAATCACAAGGAGGAACCTCTGTGCCTCTATGAAAAGGTTTATCAGGTGGTAGGGGTTCCTGAGGCTTAGCAAACAACATATCCTGGAGGTTTTCACTTGAAGGGTCTAACAAATCCAAGGGATCCATCTCCACAATTAGCGGAAACTGTACAGTCTCATTCGGTTCTGTGGTGGATCCAACATCCAACTGACATTGGGGGTCCAACTGATGAAAACCGACACTTAAAGGCAGACTTTTTTCCAGCAGAGGGGTTGACCCAGTTTGGTAAACATGAGATTGAGAGGGTGTGACGAGGTCAAGTAAAATATTAGTAGAGGAAGGGTCATTAGTTTGTGTACCCGGGGTGATAGGTGGACTAATTGATGAATTTTCTCTTTCATGTGGAATCGGTGTTGGGTCAAACAGTAAGTGCAGACAGAAAGAGTCTGACTGGTCCATATCAGGACTGTGGTCAGATTCATAGTTAGCACCCAGAGAATGCTCATAAATAGGAGAAGGCAGCTTATATATGGAATGTGGGTTAGCTTCAAGGCATGTGCCTGGAATGTCGCCAAGAGTTTGGTCATCTCCAAAATGAGGATTAGCTTGGATATTAGATGTAGTGAGTGGCAGGTTAGCAACTGGGGGCTCAGATAGTGAAGACGAGATCTCTGTGTCAGTGATCTGCTCAGTTCTATACGTATTATGCACGTCAGCCAGGGATAAGTGATCAAGCGCACCACATAGCTCATCCCTGTCTTTATCTGGGACATCAGTTTGTAATTGGGAGAAAACATCACAAAGAGACAACAAGTCATCTGATAGGATAGGGGAAGGGTCAGGTGACTCTGGTGGGGTCTCTAAACAAAACAGTCCAAAACAGTCTTCCATTTCAGCAGCTATGCTGGACTGATCATTTTGTATGCAGACATTAGAGCCACAGTCTAAATCTGACACAGAGAATTCAGGGTCTCGGGTTATGGTCCAATCCCAAGAAATCTGGAATTCCTCCACAACAGTATCTGAGAAACTGGTATGTTCAGGAGCAACCTGGATAGACTCTGAAGCAGAAGACAAAACAGACTGAAAATCTGATTCAGACTGGTTAGAATTGGGCGCCAAATTAGGGCCTGACTCCAGAAGCTGGTCATTATTGGGTTCAAACAAGGGTTCAGGCAAAGGATGGTTACTAATAGGCAATACAGAGGACTTGCACAATGATGCAGAATCGATTTTATTTAGGCCATGGGAATCAGGAAAGTGCAGTGGGTCCTCGTGAACATGTCCAGACAAATGAGAGAGGAACAATTGGTCTTGGGACAAAAAGGGATCAAACATGGATAACTCATTGCCAAGTGTTGCATCAACTGATTCAGGCAACAGAAAATGGTTGGGGTCATTGATAAACAAATCATCAAGCAAGGATAGTTCAGCGTCGTGGTCCATGGAGGTCACATCAAGTTGAATCTGGTCAATGTCAGTTGGTAACCAGAGCTCAGATAGGTGCAACTGTTCGAGGTTGGCGACCAAGCGACATTGTGGTAGATGCAATGGGTCAGCGTCACTGGAGAGAAAAGACTCTGTATGAGGTAATTGATTAGATAGGTGAGCTGAAGAGGATTCACCATACTGCTCAGGGTCATCTTCTAAAGCTAAATTGGGAAAACAGTTATGCAAACTTGGGTCAGGATTAGTCATGTGGCCATTATCAAAGTCATCTAAGCAGGTCTCAAACTCAGAAAACTGTTCATTACTTGAGTTAACCTGGACCTCAGATAAACAATCCATGCTGGAGGCAACAGAGAGAAACAAATCATTTTGGGGCAAACAAGAAACAAAAGGACTAAAACCATGAGCAGTACTGACTATAACTGCCCCAGGTAAGTGGTCAGTGGCAGGGGACTCAAGGACAGTTTCCGGGGGATTTGGATTGCAGTAATGGGCCAAAACTGAATTTGAAATATGGTCAGTATTAGTGTCTTTTGAAAGATCTTGTGGCATTTGGTCAAGATCACAGGCCAGAAAGGTTTCGCTCAGACAGAAGAACCCCGAGTCATCACACAAGGGAACTTCAGTCGACGCCACTAGGTCACAGATATTGGTTAATGAACACTCCTGCGGGGGCAACTGGCCAGGGCAGTGTTGGCCCACATCAGAAACCAAAAAGCCAATGTCTGAAATAGGGTTGGGACATAAATCTTCATTTTCATCAGCCAAAAATGTTTGATGTAGAGCATCTGCTTCTGTCTGAGAGTCCAAATTGAATTCAGATTTTAGAAAGTGGTCAACTGCAGAGGGCAAATTGGTTTCAGAAACTAGCACCTGGCATCTACTAGGATCCAAACAAAGCAAAGAATCCACATCAGTTTGTGGTAACTGGTCAAGGTCAGAATCCAAACAGGATTCTGGCTGGAGAAATGGGTCATCCTTTGGCTCCATTTGGAAATTGGTCTTTGGTGATTTGTCAGTGTCTGGTTCAATGCGTAGGTCACGTGGAGGGCAGTTTTCTAAATTAGGGTCCAGATTAGAAGGGTGGGATAAAGGTTTTCTATTATGGGCCAAAAAGGTATCAGAGTGGTGAAACTGGTTAGTGTCATCCAAAGTCTGGATATCATGGTCAGGGTCTAATTCCAGTTCAGTCTTGGATAACGACTCAAGCTCAGGTTGCAAACAGGTTTCCCTGGAGGGTAACTGATCACCTTTAGAAGTCAGACTGGGTTCAGGTAATAATAAATGATTGCAGGATTCAGACATGTGTAACTGGACACTCTCAAAGCTCAAACAGAATTCAGCCTGGGGTATACAGACCGCATCAGTGTCCAAGTGAGGGTTCGGGTAGGGTTGAGACTGATTAGGGTCAGGATGTATGCAGGATTGATTCTCAGGTAACTGCTCAGAGTCCAAACTTAACACAGACTGAGTTAACTGATCAGTATATTGGCTGAAACAGGATTTGGCCTGCAGTGTATGCTCTGAACCTTCAATGTCAAAGTTAAACTGGGGTAACTGCTCTGAACTTGGGTTCAAGTAGAGTTCAGACTTGGAAACTGGGCTAGGGTCAGAGTTTCTATTGAAATCAGTCTGGGGTAATTGATCAGAGCCAGAATAGGATTCAAATGGAGGTCTTTGGTCAGCGCCAGCATAAGATTCAGACTGGGGCAGTTTAGTGGGCAAAACAAATCCAGACTGAGGAGACAGGTCAGTGGGCAAAACTGATTCTGATTGGGGAGACAGGTTGGTGGTCAAAACTGATTCAGATTGGGAAGACAGGTCAGTGGGCAAAACAGATTCAGACTGAAGAGACAGGTCAGTGGGTAAAACTGAATCAGATTGGGGAGACAGGTTGGTGGTCAAAACTGATTCAGATTGGGAAGACAGGTCAGTGGGCAAAACAGATTCAGACTGAAGAGACAGGTCAGTGGGTAAAACTGAATCAGATTGGGGAGACAGGTTGGTGGTCAAAACTGATTCAGATTGGGAAGACAGGTCAGTGGGCAAAACAGATTCAGACTGAAGAGACAGGTCAGTGGGTAAAACTGAATCAGATTGGGGAGACAGGTTGGTGGTCAAAACCGATTTCGATTGGGGAAAAACGGTTTCAGATTGGGAAGACAAGTCGGTGGGCAAAACAGATTCGGACTGGGGTACCAAATTTGTGGACAAAACAGATTCAGACTGAGGAGACAGGTCAGTGGGCAAAACAGATTCAGACTGAAGAGACAGGTCAGTGGGCAGAACAGATTCAGACTGAAGAGACAGGTCAGTGGGCAGAACAGATTCAGACTGAAGAGACAGGTCAGTGGGCAAAACAGATTCAGACTGGGGAGGCAGGTTGGTGGGCAAAACACATTCAGACAGGTTAGTGGACAAAACGAATTTATACTGGGACATCAAGTCCTTAGACAAATGGGAATTAGACTTTGTTAAGCAGTCAGTGGGCCAATAGGATCTGGTCTGATATAATAAATTTGATTTAGACTGGGGTACCTGGTCACCATCAAGGGGGAAATATTCAGAAACCAGGGTCAGGCCCGTGTCTGCTTCTGTCAACTCACTGCCACTGTCTGTTTCCAAATCAATTTCAGATTCAGGCAACTCACCAACATCAAGTTCCATAAAGGTCTCAGCCTCAGGCAATTCACTCATATAGGGTATGGCAAAGCTTTCAGCTTCAGGCAACTCCCCAAACTCTTGGTTAAGACAAGTATCTGACTCCGGTAACTCACTGGCATCGATGTTCATGCAGGCCTCAGCCTCAGGCAACTCACCAGAGCCAGGACTCAAAGAGGTATCAGCTTCGGGTAGGTCACCCAGATAGGGCAGAACACAAGACTCTGCTTCTGGTAAATCACTGACACCAGGCTGTAAACAGGTTTCAGACTCAGGCAACTCATCATCATCATCACTGTCCTCCTTATAAACAGGGTCAGGCAAGAAAAACAGACCAGAGCCTACATGGGACTGGGCTTGGGGTGAATGGTCAGAATACAAATTCGGGTGTGATGATGAGTGAGGGTCATTGTCAGACTCAAGGCAGGATGACTGAAATGGAGGCAAAGGCATAAATGACTCTAAAATAGTCTTAGAATGCAATGATACAGCTCTATAGTAGGAGACTAATTCGGACTGTGATGAGTTTTCAGTGTCCACCTTAGATTTAGACTGTAGCAAGTCAGAGTCAGACTGTGGCAATTGTAAGACCCCTGTGTCAGATTCAGAATGTGGAATTTCTAAAGTGCCCGAGCCCAAGTCAGATTCAGACTGTGGCAAATGTAAAGAACCAGAGTCCAAGTCAGATTCAGACTGTGGCAAATGTAAAGAACCAGAGTCCAAGTCAGATTCAGACTGTGGCAAATGTAAAGAACCAGAGTCCAAGTCAGATTCAGACTGTGGCAAATGTAAAGAACCAGAGTCCAAGTCAGATTCAGACTGTGGCAAATGTAAAGAACCAGAGTCCAAGTCAGATTCAGACTGTGGCAAATGTAAAGAACCAGAGTCCAAGTCAGATTCAGACTGTGGCAAATGTAAAGAACCAGGGTGCAAGTCAGATTCAGACTGTGGCAAATGTAAAGAACCAGAGTCCAAGTCAGATTCAGACTGTGGCAAATGTAAAGAACCAGGGTGCAAGTCAGATTCAGACTGCGGTAAATGTAAGGAACCAAAGTCCAAGTCAGGTTCAGACTGTGTCAGTTTTAGGGAGACATAGTCGAAGTCAGATTCAGACCCTGGCAGTACTAAGGTACCCGGGTCTAAGTCAGATTTAGACTTGGGCAATTCTAAGGAACCAGAGTCCAAGTCCGATTCAGACTGTGGCAAATGTAAAGAACCAGAGTCCAAGTCAGATTCAGACTGTGGCAAATGTAAAGAACCAGGGTGCAAGTCAGATTCAGACTGCGGTAAATGTAAGGAACCAAAGTCCAAGTCAGGTTCAGACTGTGTCAGTTTTAGGGAGACATAGTCGAAGTCAGATTCAGACCCTGGCAGTACTAAGGTACCCGGGTCTAAGTCAGATTTAGACTTGGGCAATTCTAAGGAACCAGAGTCCAAGTCCGATTCAGACTTCAGCAAATGTAAAGATCCAGAGTCCAAGTCAGATTCAGACTGTGGCAAATGTAAAGAACCAGAGTCCAAGTCAGATCCAGACTGCAGCAAATGTAAGGAGCCAGAGTCCAAGTCAGATCCAGACTGTGGCAAATGTAAAGATCCAGAGTCCAAGTCAGATTCAGACTGCAGCAAATGTAAGGAGCCAGAGTCCAAGTCAGATCCAGACTGTGGCAAATGTAAAGATCCAGAGTCCAAGTCTGATTCAGACTGTGGCAAATGTAAAGATCCAGAACCCACATCAGATTCAGACGGTGGAAAATGTAAGGGGCCAGAGCCTAGTTTTGAGGTGATATAGTCAGTTTCAAACTCTGGCAGTTCTAAAGTGCCCAAGTCAGAATCACACTTAGGCAATTCTAAAGAACCAGAATGCATATCATAGTCAGACTGTGGCAAATTTAAGAAACCAGAATCTACATTAGATTCAGACTGGGTCAATTTTAAGCTGACATTGTCCAAGTCAGATTTGGGCAATTCTATGGTGGAGTCCACTTCATAATGAGACTGCAGAAAATTTAAGCAAACATTGTCTAAGTCAGATTCAGACTGCAGCAAATGTAAGGAACCAAAGTTGAAGTCAGATTCAGACTGTGGCAAATGTAAAGAGCCAGAGTCCAAGCCAGACTTAGACTGTGGCAAATCTAATGAACCAGAGTCCAAGTCAGATTTAGTCTGTGGAAAATTTAAAGAACCAGGGTACAAGTCAGATTCAGACTGCGGTAAATGTAAGGAACCAAAGTCCAAGTCAGGTTCAGACTGTTTCAGTTTTAGGGAGATATAGTCGAAGTCAGATTCAGACTCTGGCAGTTCTAAGGTACCCAAGTCCAAGTCAGATTTAGACTTGGGCAATTCTAAGAAACCAGAGTCCAAGTCAGATTCACACTTAGGCAATTCTAAGAAACCAGAGTCCAAGTCAGAGTCAGACTGCGGCAAATTTAAGGAGCCAGAGTCCAAGTCAGATTCACACTTAGGCAATTCTAAGAAACCAGAATCCAAGTTAGATTCAGAAGATTCAGACCGTGGCAAATGTAAAGAACCAGAGTCCAAGTCAACTTCACACTTAGGCAATTCTAAGAAACCAGAGTCCAAGTCAGATTCAGACCGTGGCAAATTTAAGGAACCAGAGTCCAAGTCAGATTCAGACCGTGGCAAATTTAAGGAACCAGAGTCCAAGTCAGATTCAGACCGTGGCAAATTTAAGGAACCAGAGTCCAAGTCAGATTCAGACCGTGGCAAATTTAAGGAACCAGAGTCCATGTCAGATTCAGACCGTGGCAAATTTAAGGAACCAGAGTCCAAGTCAGATTCAGACTGTGGCAAATTTGAGGAGCCAGAGTCCAAGTCAGATTCAGACCGTGGCAAATTTAAGGAACCAGAGTCCAAGTCAGATTCAGACCGTGGCAAATTTAAGGAACCAGAGTCCATGTCAGATTCAGACCGTGGCAAATTTAAGGAACCAGAGTCCATGTCAGATTCAGACCGTGGCAAATTTAAGGAACCAGAGTCCAAGTCAGATTCAGACTGTGGCAAATTTGAGGAGCCAGAGTCCAAGTCAGATTCAGACCGTGGCAAATTTAAGGAACCAGAGTCCAAGTCAGATTCAGACCGTGGCAAATTTAAGGAACCAGAGTCCATGTCAGATTCAGACCGTGGCAAATTTAAGGAACCAAAGTCCAAGTCAGATTCAGACTGTGGCAAATTTGAGGAGCCAGAGTCCAAGTCAGATTCAGACCGTGGCAAATTTAAGGAACCAGAGTCCAAGTCAACTTCACACTTAGGCAATTCTAAGAAACCAGAGTCCAAGTCAGATTCAGACCGTGGCAAATTTAAGGAACCAGAGTCCAAGTCAGATTCAGACTGTGGCAAATTTGAGGAGCCAGAGTCCAAGTCAGATTCAGACCGTGGCAAATTTAAGGAACCAGAGTCCAAGTCAACTTCACACTTAGGCAATTCTAAGAAACCAGAGTCCAAGTCTGATTCAGACTGTGGCAAATTTGAGGACCCAGCATCCAAGTCAGATTCAGACTGTGACAAATTTAAGAAACCAGAGTCCAAGTGAGATTCAGAACGTGGCAAATTTGAGGAGCCAGAGTCCAAGTCAGATTCAGAACGTGGCAAATTTAAGGAACCAGAGTCCAAGTCAGATTCAGACTGTGGCAAATTTAAAGAACCAGAGTCCAAGTCAGATTCAGAACGTGGCAAATTTAAGGAACCAGAGTCCAAGTCAGAATCAGACTGTGGCAAATTTGAGGAGCCAGAGTCCAAGTCAGATTCAGATCGTGGCAAATTTAAGGAACCAGAGTCCAAGTCAGATTCAGAATGTGGCAAATTTAAGCAACCAGAGTCCAAGTCAGATTCAGACTGTGGCAAATTTAAGCAACCAGAGTCCAAGTCAGATTCAGACTGTGGCAAATTTGAGGAGCCAGAGTCCAAGTCAGATTCAGACCTTGGCAAATTTAAGGAGCCAGAGTCCAAGTCAGATTCAGACTGTGCTAAGTTTAGGAAACCAGAATCCACATCAGAATCAGACTGTGGCGATTTTATAGAACTAGGGTCCCAACTGGACTGAGACTGCAGCGAATGTTCAGAGCCGGAATCTAAGTCAGATTCAGACTGTGGCAATTTTAGGCATTCGGAGTCCAAATCAGGTTTGAACTGTGACATGTCCACATCAGATTTAGACTCTGGCAAGTCCAAGATGGATTTAGACTGCGACAATGTTAAGCAATTAGGGTCCCAGTTGGACTGCAACCGTGATACATTTTCAAAGCCAGCAACCAAATTCAATTCCGACTGTAACAATTCCAAGGTGTCAAAGTCTAAGTCGGGTTCAGATTTCATATCACCAGAGTCTCGGCGGGATTCGGGAAGCGGTAATTCCAAGGCACCGGAGTCCAAGTCAGATTCTGAATCGGAATCTGTCTGCGGTGATTTGTCGCTGCCAGAGACCCAATGGCCTTCAGGGAATGGTGTTGGGGCGTTAATTCGAGGTAGGTCTGAGTTGCTGGAATAATTTTGGTCAGTCTTGAAGCTTACGTAATCAAACATCAGCGGCCTGTGGTTCTCATCTTGGGTATTGCCGGTCACCTGCGGCACCTCATCTAACCAGCCATTGTGCTCATTAGGGGCAGAAGGGGCAGATACCCGGGGGAGCAGGCTGGTTTTGGGTGACAAGACGGGCACGGGGATAATCAGCTGTCGGACATCCGGGATGGGGTCATCCTGCGGAGAGGCAGACCGAGAAATAACATTGTAATCCAAGGAAGCGGGGCAGAGGGGCACATCGATCAAAGGGGGCATCTGCAAGGAATGGTAGGAGTTTAAGCAAGCAAGGGCACTATTCTCATCTCCTGCCCCCGCCGACCCCTCTATTACCCCAGGGAGCTGGGGCAACACAGCCACAATCCCACCTTGTCGCTCCGGTTTGTCCAGTCGGGTCACACATCCCTTCTCCTCCGCCATCAGATAGTAGCCCCCCACCACCGGCTGAGGGGGCATCAGATCCATGGCCCTCTGCCCCCCCAGGGGCTTAGATTCCAAGCTGCCCCAAGCAGTCACATGGGGGTCCCCATCCATCCTCATCAGTCCCTGGGGGCTCCGGGGATCGGCTCTCCTTTGATCCCTATTGGCCGGCCATTATACTCCTCCATCACCGAGCATCCTCCAGATATAACAGCGGTTATCAAAGGCCTCCACCGGCCCCGAGGTCTCCATTCTCCGCCGCTGCGTGCAAGGTGCAGATCCGGCCCGAGCAATCCGGGCCGAGGCGGAACACAGGGGCCCAGAGGCCACCGCGGCACCAGTTAGGCCCGAACTGATAGATGGGGGGCGTCCGGCGGCCAAACCAAGCCGATCCAACCGCTCTCCATCCGACTACAGACTGCAGGATACCGAGCAACCGGGAGAGGAGGAGCCTGGGAAAATGGGCGGAGCCGCCGGGAGGCGGGGAGAGGATGATGGAGGGGACTGAGAGCGGTTACCATGGGCGCCGACTATGAGGCGAATGGCCAAGGAGAAGGGGGCATGTGGGGGAGCGTGGCTGAACACCCTATTCACAGCGCCCTGGGCCTAATCACCTCATACATGGCGCCCTCATCTTGTATCTGTACCTATACACCTAATATGGCGCCCTGCTGTTATGTCTGTACCCATACTCCTATGTCGTCCTCATCTTGTATTTGTACCCATACGCCTCATACATGGCTCCCTCATCTTGTATTTGTACCCATACACCTCATATATGGCGCGCTCATCTTGTGGCTGTACCCATACCCATTATGTATGTCATCCTGTACCCATACACCTCATACATGGCACCCTCATCTTGTATCTGTACCCATACACCTCATATATGGCGCCCTCATCTTGTACGTACCCATACACCTCATATATGGCGCCCTCATCTTGTTGTACCCATACACCTCATATATGGCGCCCTCATCTTGTAGCTGTACCCATACACCTCGTATATGGTGCTCTCATCTTGTATCTGTACCCATATACCTCATATATGGTGCCCTTATCTTGTATCTGTACCCATACACCTCATATATGGCACCCTCATGTTCTATCTGTACCCATACACCTCATACATGGCGCCCTCATCTTGTATCTGTACCCATACACCTCATACATGGCGCCCTCATCTTGTATTCGTACCCATACACCTCATATATGGCGCCCTCATCTTGTATTTGTACCCATACACCTCATATATGGTGCCCTCATCTTGTAGCTGTACCTATACACCTCATATATGGCGCCCTCAACTTGTATCTGTACCCATACACCTCATATATGGCGCCCTCATCTTGTATCTGTACCCATACACCTCACATATGGCACCCTCATGTTCTATCTGTACCCATACACCTCATATATGGCGCCTTCATCTTGTTGTACCCATACACCTCATATATGGCGCCCTCATCTTGTTGTACCCATACACCTCATATATGGCACCCTCATCTTGTTGTACCCATACACCTCATATATGGCGCCCTCATCTTGTACCCATACACCTCATATATGGCCCCCTCATCTTGTTGTACCCATACACCTCATATATGGCCCCCTCATCTTGTAGCTGTACCCATACACCTCATATATGGCGCCCTCATCTTGTAGCTGTACCCATACATCTCATATATGGCGCCCTCATCTTGTTGTACCCATACACCTCATATATGGCGCCCTCATCTTGTAGCTGTACCCATACATCTCATATATGGCGCCCTCATCTTGTATCTGTACCTGTGTACATCCAACATGGTGACTGTGCATCTCATACGCTGCGCCCTGTACCCATATGCCTCATATATGGGGCTCTCATCTTCTTATATCTGTAACCAGGTACCTCAAATATGGTGTCTGCGCATCTTGTACAGGGCGCCCTGTACCCATACATCTCATACATGGCACCCTCATCCTCTTGTATCTGTTCCCCTGTACCTCAAACATGGCGACTGTGCATTTCATACAAGGTGCCCTGTATTTAGGAGCCCTAATTTTCTTATTTCTGTTACCATGTACCTCAAGCAAGGTGTCTGTACAAGGTGCCCTGTGCCCATACACCACATACAGAGATGCCAAGTCACCACCTTTCCTAGGGAGTTACCTGGTTTTGACTCTCATTCACCTGGTCACCATGTCACTATGCTGTCTCACCCTGCAGCCAGGTGGCAGCACTGCTGTCTTTTTGCAGCCACGCTCTTGCCTTTCTTTTCTTATAGTGGACCAAATCGGGATGCCCCGCTGTGTGAAACCCCCCAGGACGCCCCATTCACCTTACCTGAATCCCGGTCCAATGGCGCATGCCCGGGCCGTAAATGGCCGGCGCAGGTGCGCTCCCTGTTAGAGGGAAGCCCGAGATGTGGCCGCCAGCGTGCTCGGAGCCGCTAATGTAAGACATCGGTGGCCCGGTTATCAAAACCACCACCTAAGCCATGCCCAGCATCACTTTTGAGACTGCCGATTGGCTGAGCCTGGGAGTGTGTACGACCGCATGGAAGCTGGGGATGCGTCAGCCGGTGATCACAGCATCCCAGTGGGTGTTACACAGCAGGGCATCTGGTATAGGATGCCCTGGGGACCGGCTAGTGGCCAGCCCTGGAGTCTTTTAGATTCGAGACCGGTGTTGAGCGGGTTTTTATCCGCTTAAAAGCTGGGAGCTGCAGCATACAAGGCATCCTGTGTCAATGTACATTATACATGGCGCCTCTGTGTCTATACCCCTTATACATGGTATCCTAAACACCCCATATATGTTGTTGTATTACTATATAACTTGTACATGGCACTTCTGTACACCCCATACATGTTGTCCTGTTTCCATGAACCCTATATATTATGCATCTGTGCATTTACAATCAAAAAAGATTCCTCTGTGTGTTTGTACTCCTCTCACATGGTGCTTCTGTGTGTCTGTACTCCTTACACATTGTGCCTCTGTGTCTGTACACCTATACATGGTGTCCTTTTCCCATAACATCTCTGTCTGTGCCCCCTATTCATGTCATTCAGTGCCCGTACACCTCATATGTGTCTGTTCACAACATAAATGGCGTCCATTCTCCATAAACCCCCATTATGCATCTGTGTACGTACTCTCAAATGCAGAGCCTCCTTACACCTCGTACTTGGTGAGGCACCAATAGCACGAGTGGAATGAGCAGTAATCCTAAAGGGAGGTTCCTTTCCCTTAGCAGAATAGGCTTGAACCACCGCCGGACGGATCCACTTGCTGATGGATTTAGCCGGAGGCAAACCCTTTCTAGGTCCAGAAGTGAGAACAAAAAGAGCATCAGACTTCCTGAAAGGCTCAGTGGCGACCAAATAAAACTTCAGAGCCCTGACCACATCCAGGGAATGCAGAGTCCGCGCCTTGGAATTAGCAGGATTAGGACACAATGAAGGCAAGACAATGTCCTGATTAAGATGAAAGGCAGACACAACCTTTGGCAGGAAGTCCGGATTGAGCCGGAACACCACCTTATCCTGATGTCTCTCAAAATAAGGAGGTTTGATGGAAAGTGCAGCTAGCTCAGAAACTCGCCTTACAGAAGTGATAGCCACCAGAAAGGCTGCCTTAAGAGTCAGAATAGACAAGGTAGCTTCACGGATAGGCTCAAAGGGAGGCCCTTACAGAGCAGACAACACTAGATTCATATCCCAGACTGGTAGCAAAGGCTTACGGGGTGGACGCACATGAGAAACACCCTGAAAAAAAGGTTTTAACCAACCGGTGATTGGCAAAAGATCTTCGGGAAAAATTGCCAAAGCTGAAACATGGCCTTTTAGGGTACTAAGTTGAAGGCCCTGATCCAAACCATGTTGCAAGAATTCCAGAATCCTGGGAATAGAAAACACCTGACAGGGAAGAGACTTGGACTCACACCAGGCAATGTAAGCATGCCAGACCCTGTAATAGATAAAGGACGAGGACTTCTTCCTAGCCCGAATCATGGTATCCACAACAGAAGCAGGCAACCCCTTTTCCATCAATATGGAGATTTCAGCAGCCAAGCCGTTAAAGCCAGAGTTTGTAAATTGGGATGGCGTAGGTGCCCCTGGGTGAGAAGATCTGGATCCTTGGGCAAGACGTGCCGGTCTACTGCCAACCGCACGACATCTGTGAACCAAACTCTTCTTGGCCAACAAGGGGCCACCAGTATGGCTGGTACCCGCTCCAGGGCTATCTTGCGTATGACCTTGCCCAGGAGAGGAAACGGAGGGAACACATAGAGCAGCTGAAACTTCGTCCAAGGTATTGCCAAGGCATCCATGGCGAAGGCCAGAGGATCCTCAGACAGAGAGACAAATCTGGGAAGTTTGTGATTGTGACGGGACGCAAACAGGTCCACGTCCGACTTACCCTAGCAGTGACAGAAGAAGAGAAACACCTGGTTGTTGAGAGACCACTCCCCCGTCCCCCTGCTCAGGAAGTCTGCCACCTGGTTCTCCACCCCTGGGATGTAGACCGCTGAGATGCAGGGAACATGCTGTTCCGCCCAAGACAGAATCAGGGACACTTCCTTGAAGGCTCGCTTGCTCCGAGTCCCTCCCTGATGGTTGATGTAGGCAACCGCCGTCTGGTTGTCTGAGCGAATCTGAACAGCCCAACCCCAGAGGTGAGTGGATAGGCGAGAAAGAACCAACCTGATCGCCCTAAGTTTCAAGACGTTGATGGAAGCATGGGCCTCTTGTGGGCCCCACCGACCCTGGAACCTCAGGGACTTCCAGAAGCCTCCCCAGCCGGTCAGACTGGCTTCCGTGATGACCGTTTCCCAGCACGGAGGCAGGAAAGACCTGCCCCCACGAGAGAGACTGTCTGGCCAGGGGAGACAGAACAAATTCCTGATCCAGGGACACAGGGTCCAGATCCCAAACTGACAAGAGGTGTAACTGAAGAGGTCTCATGTGAAACTGAGCAAAGGGGACTGCCTCGAAGCAGGACACCATCAGGCCCACCAACTGCATCCCCTGACGGATAGAGGGATGAGGACACGACAGCCCGAGCCTGCAGCTGAAGACCCTCCACCTTCTGCTGAGGAAGGAACAGCTTAACCTGAGAGGTATCCAGAGTCATGCCCAGAAAGGTCCTCACCAATGACGGGGACAGAGAAGACTTGGGATAGTTGATCACCCAGCCAAAAGACTCCAGAGTGGATTTCACCATTTGAGTGTCCCGCTCAGCCTGAGGAAAAGACTCACAGACCCACAATCAGGATGTCGTCCAGGTAAGGAATGATGCGGATGCCCTGGTTCCTTAGCAGAGCCATCACTCCCGCCAGCACCTTGGTAAACACCCGAGGTGCCGAGGTGATACCGAAGGGTAGAGCCACAAACTGGTAATGCTGATCCTGCAGCACGAACCTTAGAAATCTCTGATAACCTGGGAAGATAGGCACATGAAGATAAGCATCCTTGATGTCCACAGTGGCCATGAAGTCGCACGGGTGAGGGGTACTGACAGCAGAGCGCAGCGTCTCCATGTGAAAATGCTTGAATCTGACAAATTTGTTGAGGCCCTTCAGATCCAGGCTGCAAACTCTATCTTGTAACCGGAGGACACTACCTCCTGACTCCACCGGTCTGAGACATGAAGCCTCCAGACGTGAGCAAAGAGCCGAAGCCGTCCCCCCACCTGGATGGGTGAGGGCGCCCCTTCATGCCTGAGGGGGCTTGGGAGAGGGTTTGGGCTTAGGGTTCCAGGAGAGACCGGGACGACTATGGGTTCTGCCACGGCCCCAAGAATCTCTGCGACCACTGGAGAGGAGGGAGCCACGGCCCCCTCTGGGAATGCGAAAGGAAGGGAGGGGGGCAGAGGACCCCAAAAGGGCCGAGACTTCCTCCTACGCTGAGGCAGCCTCCCATCCTTGGCTAGAACATCAAGACGTTCCCCAAACAGCCGCAGCCCCACGAAGAGGAGGCCAGTGAGAGCTTTCTTAGCCGCAGCGTCAGCTGCCCACTGGCGCAACAAGACAGAGCGGCGCATAGCCACCAAGAGCGCAGAGGTCCTTCCACACAGCCGCACAGCATCATTCATAGCAGTAAGGCCACAAAATCAGTGCAAAGTAAAAGAGTCCTATATTCCTCCCCCACACTACCAGCTGTTGTGCCATCAATGAGACGGTTAAGCAGATTCTTAAGGGCAATAGCAATAGCAGTAATGGCGGCAGCACATACGGGGCGCAAGCCAGCCCCCACACAGGTAAAAGCATGGCAGGTCACTTGATCCATGCGCCGGTCCTCTCCAGCCCTCAGAGTGGTAGTGTCAGGGGAAGGTATGACCGAAGTATTGGACAAGCCTAGCACGGGAGCGTCCACTTCAGGGGGAAATTACCACCTCTTAACAAGATCAACGGGAAAGGGATACCTTTTATCCGAACCCTTGGGCACCGCAGGCAACTTGTTAGGATGTTCCCATTCTGTAATCACCAAGGTGGTAAAATGTTCCTGCTCAGGGAACTCTAGACTCTGTTTATCAGGGCGAAAAAGCTACCCCTGCTTTCTTTTAGCTACCTCAGGAGCAGCAATGTGCAAAATGTCAAAAATATGTGACAGCAGATTATCAGTGCCCTCAGGGTACCATGATTCCTCTCCGGATGCAGACCCAGGGTCACTATCGCAACCCTCCTGCTGGTTCCCAGAGGAGTCAGAATCCTGGGAGAGCTCCCCCATCTCAAGGGGGTGACAGTCACTAAGCTCATCAATCCCCACATACATCTCAGTAAGGGGAGCAGGGCTCGGGTCCAGGTGTCTCTTCTTGCCAGAGGCCTTCCTAGGAACATTCCTGGCAAGCTGCTTTTCAATATTAGCCACCCGCAGAGCCAAATCAGAATGTGACTCCCTGCCAACATTCCCCGCACTGGGGCCCAATTGCAGGAGCGGGGGAGTAGGTGAAACTGAGTGAGGCGCAGAGCTGGGAAGCGAAGCAGGCAAACCAGCTTGAAGCGCAAGGACACTTTCAGCACACAGCACGCACACCGTGACACTGTTACTCACAGGGGATACCCCACACATGGAACACAGCCATGCTTGCCCCGAAGGGCCCCCAAGCGCGCTATCCCCAGAAGCCTCCATATGGTGATTAGCACAGGAGCAATAGGCCAGCAGTGGGTACAGGCTTAAGACAGAAGCCACCCGGGATGCCCTCCCACGGGATGCCCCCAGAAGTCAATAAAGGGGGAATGAGGGGGAGGAAGGAGTGGAGCCGGGAGAAACCACAACCCAATGGTATCCCGCCTGAAAGACATAAGTAAAAACACACATGAGCATCCCACAGCAAATACACCCTGATTCAATTAAAAACCCTCCAAGGGGGACTCACGGACCAAAGACAACGCGGGATCACACAGGCACAGACCACTGAATAAGGCGACCCGCCGGAGGAAGCAGAGCTGCAGCCAGGAAGGGAGAAATCCAGATGCGCAGCTTGTCCAAAATGGCGCCAGCAGAGGTACATCGAGGGGCAGGCCGCGGGGGGAACGACGCGACACGCGTCATCACCCAGCCCCAGAACCGGCCGGCGCCATGACAATGCAAAATCACCTCAGGTTATAGTGCCCACAGCTGCGGAACGCAGTACAAAGCGGCGCGGCAGCTAAAAACACCAGAAAACACACCAAAAAAACGTAAAAACACCACAGATATGACTACTCGCCGCTACCACTCACCCCCCCTTTCCCCCCCAACCAAGTTAGAGGGGGGGGAAGAGAGAGAGAAGCAGCGGCGAGCAGCCATGGTCAGGGGGGGAGGGTGGCGCGGGGGGGGGACCCAAAGGAAAATGAGGGGACACAGTCCCCAAACTACTTACCCCCTCAGAAGCTAGGACACAAACTCCGCATCCCTATTAGGCTCACCATAAAGCCTATGGCAGGCTCCCCTTTGTGTTACAGGGTCTGCGGCTTGGAGCTGTGCTCTAGGAGAACTTGACCCTAGTGCTCTTCTAGCTTCACCCGATCTGTCAGCCGAGGCTGGGAGGCAGTGGGAGTCCAGAAACGGATGGAAATAGACTGCGCCAGCTTGTGGCGGAATAACCCAACTGTTATGAATACCGAAGCGGGCCGTGCCATGCAATAAAGAAAAATTCACCCCACAACCAACCCATCCTATGGTGGTGCTGCTGTCCCATATGGGCCAGGTTGTGCCTTTTCCTTAGCAGTAGACAGTGACCCCTCCCCATGAGCCCAATATGACTGGCTCTACTAACAGTGGCTCTGACCCATCTGAAGAAAACAGGATGGCTGGGATAAAGGCGCCCCCCTCCCCAGCATACATAATGGCCTTAGCACCCAGGGTGACCACCCTGTTTTCCCTCCCCTAGAAACAACCTTGATTGTATAGTTGCTGGAGATATATGGGAAGTAAAGTATGGGTGTATACAGATTCCAGAGAAATATGGATCATAATGCTATACAGATGCTAGATATATATGGACGATGTATGTATATAGATGCTGGGAATATATGGGAAGAGAGATATGTGGGAGATGTATGGATACATAGGTGCTGAAGATATATGGAATGTATGAATGTATATACTGTAGGTTTTAGAGATCTATGGGATACTTGGGTAATTAGATGCTGGTGATATATGGAAGATATGGGTACATAGGTGCTAGAGATGTGAGGATAAAAAGATGCAGAAGGTGTATCGATGCTGGAGGTATGCTGCGAATGTAGAGAAAGACAGATGCGGGATTATGAAAGCAAGTTCCGAGTATATGGAAGCCACATATTAATCTTTCCTTTGCTCCAATTTCTTTCCATCCATCCCAGTATAGGAGAAGCAATATAAAGGTACCTGATTAGTGCTATAAGGAGCAGTATTTCTAAGGAAGTAAAATGCAACGCCACAGCCAAAGAGGAAACATACTGTACTCATCCAGGGGGAGGAAACAAATGGAGATTACCAAAGATGGGGCTGGCGAGAGAAAAGGGATGGGATACAGGCTGGGAAACATTCACTACATTCATCTTCTGTAGCAGCGCAGAGACCCTGCTCCACCTTCTGCGATTGTATATATGGCCTGAAGTATCTGGAAACTATTTTATCTATGACTATGTAAATGCTGGATTAAAATGGAATGAAAGTTTAGTCTAGAGCAGTCTTCCCCAGAGGATATGTGTGGACACTGGCAATGGCAGGTAACACACTTGGATGTTGGCTCAGACAAAATAAAGTGAATAGGATGCAATGCCATGTACACTAAATCCAAAGTGAATAATCGTTGTCTGATCTATGTCAAGACATTTGTGCATGACATGCATTACTCTGGCATCAACATATAGCTCAGGTAATATGGTGGTACTGTTTGCATGGGATTGGACCAGGGACCATCTGGAGCAGGTAAACGTTAAACATTTCTAAGCTCTCCTCTATCTAGATTTAAGCTGACCTGCAGTAAGCACATTATCCTCATCCATGATGGATCTTCATCCAACATGGGGGGTGTTTAGTGAGTATTTACGGAGGAATCTATCAGAAAATCAGGATGACCTGCTGTGTGAAACCCTCAGGGTCACCGGTAAACTCACCTTTACCGTCCATCTCTACAGCGCTGTCTTTGCCGGCAGCCACTTCCTTGTAGCTGTGACACGCTCCTGCACCCAGCCAGTCAAATAGGCTGGGGGCAGATGCTCTCCCTAGACTACAGGGAAACTGGGGATGCAGCCGGCGGACTGGTCACATCAGCCGGCAATCTTGAGATCAGCCAATCAACAATCTCAAAACTGGCAAGCGAGAGTGGTCTCGGCAGTGGAAGAACCCATTTTTTTTAAACCATTTAAAAGTCAGCTGCATCATCTGAGGTACTCAGACGGGGAGGAGTGGGGTGGAGGGACAGGGGGGAATGGTTTAGTGCTGCTTTAAGACCACCAATAGGATGTATGGGTAGATAATCTGCCTCTTATTGGTGATGCCTGGTCCTGAGGGGCACTACTCATACGGCTGTTGTCTCTTAGCCAAGTGGTTGATGCATAGCATGGTGATCATGTTGCTAAACTTAAAGCGGACCTTCACTCTGAATAAGAGCCTATCTTATATGTTTCCCACACCCTGTACATACAGATTGTCCACATTAAAAATCATCCTACCTGCATCTACTGCATGTTATGAGCCTTTAAACATCCAAGATGGCGGAAGCCGCCATCTTATCAGGCAGCCTGCAAACAGGAAGTGCCTCCTGACTGTGCTGCTCTGCATTCTGGGACTGCTGACCTTTACCTGACCCCAGCTCTGCTCTGTCTGAGCAAAGCACAGCTATAACCCGCCCCCCTGTACCTTATGCCACTCTCCTCTCCTCAGTAAGTGTGATGCTTCTGAGTCAAAATGGCGGCGTCCATATCCTAAATTCCTGAACAGAGTTGCAGCCCAGTGGGGGAAAGAATAATAAGTTAGTGACTAAAACGTAAAATATATTAATTTTAGATGCTGGGGAACCGTTTTTTAAGAGTTTGGGCTTTTCATTAAATCATGCTGAAGGTCCGGTTTAAAATCTCTGAGAGGAATTCTTATGTATATTGCTTTAATACATGTATTAATTGTTTAATAAACTTACCGGAATAATTAATCATTTAAAGGAGCACTATCGCGACAAATGGCCCAATGAATATCCATATAAATATGCTGGATGGCGGAAGGACGGGTCACTTATACACCCGGCATCAGGAAATATCCAGCCAGGCTTGTTGTGTTTATTTTAATGCAAGGAAGAGGAAATCAGGGGTGACTGGTTCTGTCACCCCTGATACATTAAACCTGTCACCCCTGAATTTTTTTTCCTTCCAGGAGAAGGACCCCTCCTCTCATTAGCCACGTGTTTTTATGAGTTTTTAATATTACACAATTTTGCGATTGTGCTCCTTTGAATAAAACTATAGACTGTATTTGTAACAGCAAACATGACCATCCTTGGTCTCACCTCCTTCCATTTCTGCTTTTCAGCTCCTCCATTAGGAGACTCTTATTGCTGTTGAAATATACAGCACTATCATCTTCCATGATGCTGTACAATGTAAGAGTGACAGACAGGGTAATGCAAAGAATACTGAGAATCAGGCTACGTTCACACTGTCCGGTCGTGGGAACCGGCCATGCATTTTGTGGCGGGAATTCAGTTTTGCATTCTCGTTTTTTGTTCGCGTTTAGTTTGCGTTTGTGCTTGCGTCTGTGTTCTAAAACAATCCCTTTTTTAATGGTATGTGTTTGTGGCCAGGACGCAGCAGGCAGGAATTTTTGCGACCATTGTTTTCGCCTCTCTGCTGCACCGGAGAGGTGTGAAAGGAGCCATAGAGGTGCCATTGATAGATTACATCTATATCTATATATTGTGGTAAGGTGCAAGGTGCCGTCATTGACGGTAGGTATGTGGCACCAAGGTACCTGGCCTTGGTGCAGTAAAGCTGTGTAGTTTTCTCCAGCATCAGCTGCTAATGGCAGTCTGCTGCTGAAATTTTAGTATAGCCGAAAGGCTAACCCGGGACGGCTTTACTGGGATGGAGTAGAGCAGGGTGGGACTCCATCCCCCTACCCAGGTCCGGGTTTTGCGGGCCGCATAAATAGCCTGGGGAGTCAGCTGTGCACTGGCTGTGTCTAGAGCTCACTTGTGGAGTGAGACTCTGTGTACCTGGCTGGAAGCTCTTATACAGGCTATTTCATGTGGACCCGAGGTGGATTCGGCTACAAGTGTGCAAGCTTGGACAAAACTAAAAAGGGCCGTTGCCTGTCTGATGCAATTCTGTGGCATTTTTCCTGAAAAGGTGATGTAACCCAAAAAGGATATTTTGTGTTATGGACTTTTTGTGTGAATAAACACGGACTTTTCGCCTCTGAGCCTCTATACTGCTAACATCCTGCTGTCTACCAGACCTGATCCTCACAATATATAGGTAATATAAGCATAAGCTACAACATGAATGAGATCTCTAGCAGAGGCAGATTGCTTGATTACAGTATCATTAATACACCTCACAGATATCAAAGCGGTATGACTGGCACTGGTCTCCACTTACCAGACAGGTCTCCCTGTTGGTGGTGACAGGCAGCAACATATTTAAGAAACGCCAGTGCCAGGTAGTGCCACGTAGCGTCGGGTGAACGCCGGGTGCTGTATGTGTAAATTACATTTAAGAAAGTGAATCTGGTGAGCGCCTCTAACAGCGCCATGTAGCGTCACATGTATTACTAGAGGCGGCTCAGTGTATAGCGCCGACGCCCTAGGTTCAGTAGCGCCTTGTAGCACCTGTCGCTCAGTAGCGCTCTCCCATACATTTCAAAGGGGTTTCATTTGGTTGTGTATAAACAGCAGTAAAGTAAAATTAAAATTTTTTTGCCTCAAATCATCGTGTCACTCCTGCCCAGCGAACAAACACTTTTTTTTTTTTTTTTTTTTTTTTTTTTTATTTAAGCAGAATTGTATGTGCAGCGTCATTGCAGTGTCATTGTCACAGTGTTAAAACAATGTCATTCCATGTGTTTTCGCTCTGGTGCTGGTGGATATGTGTTGCGAAACAGACTTTTATCACATAGCTTCTGGCGCTCAATGCTAGAGCGCCCAGTTTTGTGTAGTTTTTCCTTGAATATGGGCTTCAGCCGCACTTAACTGGCGCTACCTTTCGCTCGCTGCAGCATTGTCCTGTTGTTAGATGTGGTGTAGCCTTGGGCGCTTTGACCTCGGGACACCACCTAGCGTTCGCGATTGGCTCTGCAGTGAACTCTTCTACAGCTCCCCCTACAGACATCACATTTATCAATGCTGGACAGGATAGTACAGCGCCACTTGTCCACCCTTTAAGCTAGGTCACAGCGCCCGACACCCGCTTGCAGCGTCTACTATTGGTCGCTCTAAGCGCCGCTACACAGACGCTATGTGGCGCTAGTCTTAAATGAGCCTCTTTTAGCAGGTCGGCAATAGAAACCCATTTCAAGCGTATGAGTGGTTGAAGCAGATGGGCTTCCAGATTGGTTCCCCCATGCCCACTGACAGTCAATAGAATTCACCAGGCATATGTGCACTGTGCCCACCTGGTAAACCTTATTATTTCCTATAGAACAATGGTAGGTATTCTAGCTAATTTTGGGGCACCCTAGGCAAATTGAATCAGATGGGCTTCCAGATTGTGTGTGGGGGATGATCCTATCTGCACCCGCCTGTCCTCATGTAGGTGAGCTGTGAGCCTGGAAGACAGGGTGCTGTGTGATTGGGTAAAGCTCCAGCTGATAAGACATAAAGCTTATGATGTAAGTTTCCATGATATTATTCCATTGCAGAATCTGTGCTTCCGTAAGAGAGCGTTCCCGGCTCTTCATGTGTGAAGTGATGTCAGTGCTGTAAAATGCAGGTAACACCCAGACCTGTCTCTTCTCATAAGATCTGCTTTTTCATGTCCCTGCCTCCTCTCTCCCATGTCAGCCATGCTATTACAGTGCTTTCCAACCTTTTCTAGTCCCCAGGCCTCCTTGCAGGACCACCCTAAGCTCAGATGCCCCAAATGCGAGGCAGGAATAACCAGGGCATTGGGCAGGGCAAGAGCATGGTGTTGCTGTCTTTCCTCAGTCCTTGACGATCAGTAATTAGCACCTTTGCCTTAACCTGGGTCCTTGGGTTTGCATTGGCTGCATACTTTTGTCACTGGTGTATTGATTTCAGTCCATGGTGTATTTAGAATTAAACTTTAACACAAAACAATATATTCCCGCACAGCTGAAAACAAATTATCAAAAGACTGGATGCTGGCTAAACAGGAACAAAAACCGCCCTATACAGGGAGGTACTCAATACTACACAGTATGTGGGCTGCCAGTCAGACCACTTGTTACCTGTAAAATGATAGCCGCACTACAGTATTACAAAATCAATTGGTACTTTATTCAATTATTTTTATAAATACATGTAAGGCCCAAGAACAACAGACACAAAAAACACATAGTTTAAAATCCAGAGGACGGGAGTAGGGTGGACTATCCTAGACTACAAATAAAGGGAGTAATATATACTGTATAATTAAATTCATAAGAATGCATTTGTCTGCTGTGACAGACTCTGCCATTGGATTTTAAAGGCACTGTTTTTGCATAGACCCATTACTTTCATTTTCTTGAGCATGTCCCAGACAGACTGCCATGGTGTTGTTGATTGTATTACAGACTTCTATTGTTATACTGATTGTGCTACAGACTGCTATTGTTCTACTGATTGTGTTACAGACTGCTATTGTTCTACTGATTGTGTTACAGACTGCTATTGTTCTACTGATTGTGTTACAGACTGCTATTGTTCTACTGATTGTGCTACAGACTGCTAGTGTTCTACTGATTGTGTTACAGACTGCTATTGTTCTACTGATTGTGTTACCGGCAGAGCTGAGGGATTGTGTGCCCTGCTCCCATTGGTCTGTGGGTTTGTCATGCAGTTCTCCATCAGGTCCACGGGGGAGGTCCCCTTGCATGGAGCCTTGCATATAAGGCACAGTGTGGCACTAATAAAGTTCAGTTCATCTTCACCCTCAATACTGAGTTCTGTCTCTTATTGGGGGAAACGCTATATTACAATTCACTAGCCCTTGTTCCTCACGGATGACTCTGGGATTCCTGCAGCACCTCTCACCATTGGGAAAAGGACGTCTCTGGCGGGGAAGCCCTCCAGCGATTAAGGTTATCGCTACAATTGGTGGCAGCGGTGGGATGGTCCTTTCTATGCAAAAACAGTGCCTTTAAAATCCAATGGCAGAGTCTGTCACATCTGCCAAGTGTAAGAGGAAAACCCCCGCACATAAGACAGTGATGATAGGTAGTGAATGAGCAATACTGAATAAAGATATAAATAGGGATGTGCAAAAGAGCTTTGTGCAAAATAGATGCAAGAAAATACCAATAGAGGTGCAGAGGTATTTATAAAGTGCTAAGTGCAAAGTTGTGCAATATGTGCACTAAGGGTGTGTGCAGCGGTATTCCTAAAACACCAGGCAGATCAAAGCATATAACTAGCAATGATAGACGTTAATAAGGCATCACCTGTACTCCTCGTCTAGGTCCACACAGACTGGGCGTCCTAACAGCACCCACGCGGTTCGTGGCGTTCCGTTCCCGCCACTTCCTCTATTGGTATTTTGTGGAGCGCTATCGTCTCCACATCTTTGCATCTATTTTTCACAAAGCTCTTTTGCACATCCCTATTTATATCTTTATTCAGTATTGCTCATTCACTACCTATCATCACTGTCTTATGTGCGGGGGTTTTCCTCTTGCACTTGGCAGACAAATGCATTCTTATTAATTTAATTATACAGTATATATTACTCCCTTTATTTGTAGTCAAGGATAGTCCACCCTACTCCCGTCCTCTAGGTTTTTAAACTATATGTTTTTTTAAATGTCTGTTGTTCTTGGGCCTTACATGTATTTATCAAAATAATTGAATAAAGTACCAATTTATAATACTGTAGTGCGGCTATCATTTTACAGGTAACAAGTGGTCTGACTGGCAGCCCACATACTGTGTAGAATTAAACTTTAACTTATGTGATAGCTAAGAATGTTAGAAATAAAGCAGACCAAAAAAACACTTTAGCCCGGTCCTGGAGGATAAAAACTTTAAGGCTGGACGATTCCCTCCCCCATGTCTGAAATCTCCCATTTTGCCTAGTATACTCACCTTGCCAGCGAAGGCAATCCAATTATTCAGAATAAAATCAGCGTATAATTATGCACTGTAATCTATTATAAATCTGCGCATGCGCTGTGGGAGCGTAGTAAGAATACTGGTTATCCCCAGAGTTTCACACACAGGAGCATCCCAAATCAGGACCGAAACCCAGGCAAGTGAAAAAAATGGTGTTTGTGGCCAATTTAAAGGTTAGTTTAGGGATGAGGTTTAAAACAGACATAAACCCTACGAAGGAAAGTACGTGCAAGCCCCACAATCAAAGCAGATAAAAATTACTTTAGGTCCCTTTTAACAATCACCCCCCCCCCCAGGGCATCCCTATTTAAGATGTTTCTCCAGTTACAGATCCCTAGGAAGTCAATATCAGACTTGACTTGTAAGATGGGGGATAAGCAACATCTGCACATTGCAGTGCCGCACGCTTTCTAGAGGCATTGCCACATATGCAGCAGTTCCCTGTCTATTAGATGGGGCTCTGCTAGGAATAGCTGACTGTCTATTCAACCCGATGGTGTAAGGGGGCTAAGTGAGGTTAGTTTCATATCCATGTGAACCAGGATCCTCTTGGGTACAAAATGGAAAAGAGGGTTTAGGTCCATTTTATGAGACCGGATCCCTGTCCAAGGGGACTCATTAAAGTGGACCAAAACCCAAGATCCTGACTATCCTGGGTTTTGGTCCTTGGCCTGATCGGGGTGCCCCGCTGTGTGAAACCCCGCAGGTCGGCAAACAAACTCACCTCTCTCCGGTGCAGTCGCTCGTCCAATCAGCGCGCTCGGATCCGCTCACGTCAGTGCGTCTAAGCCTTTGTCTAAGGCGAGCGGATCCGAGCACGCTGATGGCCGCATCCCCCGCTACCCTCTAACAGCTCTGGCCATTCACAAATGTCTGGCGCGGGCACACACCTAGCTAGATGGATAGCGGGGATGCAGCAGCGGCTCGTGCATGCGCCGTTGGATCAGAAAAGAAGGTAAGTGTTTGGACGACCTCGGGGGTTTCACACAGTGCAGCATCCCGATTTTGGATGCCCCGAGGGGAGGGAATCGTTCAGGCCGGGAATCTTATAGATTCCTGGGCCTAACGCTGTGGGTTTTGGTCCACTATAATGGCTGCACACAGTAGCACCCACTCCACTGGACAGAGCTCTACCAGAAAGCAAAGTATCTCTTAAACCGGACCAACAGCCTGGCACAGTTTGCAAAGAAAGGTAGCGGCCATTTTGGACCACCTTTCCCAACATCTCAGCCATGCTGCTTCCTGGATAACTGGCAATGCAAAGTAACAGGAAGCCCAGCAGCACTTCCTGTTTGCAAGTGGCCTGCAAATGCAAGAGCCACCATTTTGTTTCTAAAATGTACTACAGCAGGAGTTAGAAAATGGTAAATTAATTTTCATATGAGCACTGTTTGTTGTGTTGGTCTGGTTTAAGTCATTTGTGACTGTTGGTCCACTTTAACTCATGGGTTCACCGTGTAAGTGGATCTTTTAGGGTGTCACTCATGTTGAAAATCCATTCCATTAATGCGCATACACTACTTCGTATGAAGACAGCATCCAAAAGCAGTGCCAACCCCCCCCCCCCCCCCCGGTTATAGTGATTTGCGCTGCATGCTTTGCTCACCATTACATTTTTGGGGACAGCAGCCTCCAGAAGACTGTACAACTCTCACGGACATTATAAGACAGGTACGCTGTCAAAATTAGACAGGTCCTTTAGATTCAAATCAAAACTCCACTTGAATGGAATTTCCCTACAAACCTCAGATAACGGGACTACCCTGCTTACCTTTACCCGGTCCCACAGCTGCAATCGCTCTCTGGCAGCCCAGTATCTGAAGCTGTACTTCCACGTTTGAGCCTGTAGGTGAACATGTTCAGTGTTCAAGGCCAGAATGAGGCTGCCCCTTATTCTCTATGAGCGCCTCGGCTGAGCTGCATACACCCCTGGGGAGTTAGAACCCAGAAGTATGACCACCATCATCAGATACCCGGGGCAGTGCAAGATAGACCACCGTCGCGGGACCGGGTAAGCAGGTCAGGAAAGGGAAGCGTGCCAGGCTTTAAAGTGGACCAACACCCACCGCTGATCGGCTCCCTGCCTGCAGGGCACCCCGATCGGGGGTGCCCTGCTGTGTGAAAACCCCCAGGACGCCCGCAAATCCTACCTGTTCCTCGTTCCAACGGCGCATGCGCGGGCCGCCGTCGCCTCTCGTGCATCCCTCTAGCAGGGCGCGCACCCGCACCGGCCGTTTGTGAATGGCCGACACGGGCGCACTCCCTGTAAGAGGGACGCGTGAGAGGCGGCGGCGGGCGCTCCCACCTTGTCCGTCGATGGACCTCGCTTGTCCGTCGGCGGTGATTGGTGGAGCAAGTCACGTGGGAGCGGGGACAGGTGAGTTTTTGGGGCTTTCTGGGGGGTTTCACACAGCGGGGCACCCCCGATCGGGGAGCACGGCGGAAGTGGACCAACACCCAGGATAGTGAAAATCCTGGGTGTTGGTCCACTTTAAATTATTCCATTTTTTTTACAAATGTGCCGGTCACCCTTTGTTTTTTCTCCTTTCAGCAAAATAAAAACCAATGGATTTCTTTCATGCTGGATGTATTCATAATCTCCCCTCTTGCAGGTTAATGCAGATGTGTAATAATTTAATTAAACTCCTCCTCTGTAACCAAAAATAATACAAAACATTTGGCAAGGTTGGAGGGTTTAATGGCCGACTTGACGATGTTCCAGTGTAAAATATTGTAATATTGTATCAGCTCAACAAAAGAATCCTCCAGGCTTTCACAGCTTTCCCTGCTGCAGCAACCTGGGTGGAATAACTGACTTTGGATATGTAACATCAATTATTTAGGACAGGCCTTGTTTTTTCAGCGGAGAGCTAAAAGCCCATATTGCGAGGACGCGGTCTGGCGCCAGCCCCCGTCACTGCCAGGAGGCTCCACATTGAACGCTGCTGGCACATCAAGATGGTCAGGTTATTCAGCCTTGGGCTCGGGGGAGCTCAGAGTGACAAGCTTCAGGGTGTGCTCCATCGGTTAGGCCTCCAATGAAAATGATAAGCTACGCTTTCTAAAAAAGCAGAGACATTTATATAAACATAGTGGGATGCTGAGGCTTCAGTGCCGTGCTTAACCACCCATATACCCAACTGTCTCGATTTTCGCGGGATTGTCCCGCGAACGGCTCCTTGTCCCGCTGACCCAGCCCGCTATTTGGTGTCTCGGGACAGTCGGGACTCGGGAGCTGCGGTGTGTGTGGGGGCGGAGCCAGAGGCATGGCCTGCTTTCTCTTCCTGCCTGCTGCTCCGCCAGTGTGGCGCAGCCCGGCCTCCAATCCCCTCTCCATTCACAGCCTTTTTCTGGCAAGAAGGAAAATTTGCTCACTCCTGATTGGATGCCGGTCGGCGACGCTGCTTCGGGTTACCCATGAGGAGGAAAGCCGTTAAAACATGATTGTGAACTGTGGAGAGGAGATGGCCGTGCCCGGTGCCCAGTAAAGCCACGTGTGGGCATCCAGGTAGCGTGTATGTGTGTTAATGGGTGTGAAAGAAAGGCGCTTTACTCAGTCCCCCAAAAATAAGACGAGCTGTGTGTGAGGGGCTCCTCGCTGCTGCCCTATCATGTGACCTCCTGACCCGCTGCCTGCCTCATCTGTGCAGTGTGGCCCCTCTGCTGTCACACCCCTATTCTCTCACTGCATCCTGTGTGGAGCAGTCTATTTTATTTACACTATTAGCGTGTGTGTGTGCGCGTCTGCATGTGTGTGTTTGACTTTGTGTGGGGGCTTGCATGCATGGTGTGTGTGCTTGCATGTATGTGCATGCATGTGTGTGTGAGGAGGGGGCTTGCATGCATGGTGTGTGTGTTTGCCTGCATGTGTGTGTGTCTGCATGTATGTATGTGTGGAGGGGGCTTGCATGCATGCAGGGTGTATGTTTGCCTGCACATATTTGTTTGCCTAAATGTTTATGTTTGCCTGTGTGTGTAGGGGGGCTTGTCTGCATTCATGTGTGTGGGGGCTTGCCTGTGTGTGTGTGTGGGGGGGGGGTGTTTTCATGTAATTTATTTGTCACTATGTATTTATTAGGTGGCATTTCCCCCTTAAGGGTGTGGCTGGGGGCGTGACTGGGGGGGGGCGTGGTTTAAGGACAAAAAATGTCCCTCTTTACTATTTTCAAAAGTTGGGCCGTGCATACAATGCAAATGCATGGGGCCCGCACCTGCCAGCGGGCCCTCAGAGGCAGGGTCAGATTGATGGCAACTTTTTGTTAAAAAATACATGTGGCAAGTGAGGGGTGCAGAGTGTGCAGCAGACAGGAAGCCATTGAATTCTTATGGTGCAGAGCGGGCCACTGGTTGCTTCCCCGCATACCTTTAGCTGTGGGGCATGTCCCAATCACAAATGGCTGCCCCCGGGTATTCGTCCAGCTAAAAGGTATGGCGAGGCCGTGACCTGCACATGTGTCATTGGAACAAGGTTAGGTGAGTGGGTGTTTTCACACAGTGGGTCATCCTAGTTTGGGATGCCAGAGGGAGTAGAAATTGGATGGCCATATGGACAAATCCCTATGCCATGGAAGAACAATGCCAGGATGCCCCTCTGTGTGAAACCCTCTGGGTTAGTTTGCGCTCCCACAGCGAATGAAAAGGCCACAGCTAGATTCCCACAAGGTGTGTTAATATTGTATTTCACTATATAATATATATATATATATATATATATCTTTGCATGGGGCCCCAGAAAAAGCCCGCTCCCGATAATGGGTATACTTTCAGCTCCATGCTAGGAAGGGTCCCGGTCCACAGGGGCACTAAAGCTAACCTATCCCCTCACTAAGAGTGAAGAATTATGGGTTAATTTTTTTCTCCATTGAAAGATATGCCTGTGAATAAGGTGAGCACCTATTAGAGACTCTTAACAACTCTCTTCCTGGATACAGCGATGAATCATGGATGGAAACAAGGCGCTGCTAGGTAGGAGCTTTGCAGGAACATGTTGCAGGGGCTGGTCACAGAAATTTGCAGCACTGTAAGATCTGGTGAGATCATTTGTTGGCACTGTGAGGCTTGCTTTGCATGACATAAACCAAGGTTGGGGTTCTTAGGCAGGAAACCCCTATCTCATGTCCCATTTACTTGACCACATCACAAGAATATTTTGTATTAAAACATCTGTAATTTATTGGACATGATTAAAAATGTTTTTTGTTTCCATATACTCAGTTCAAAGTAGCCAATAAAAAGCTTTTTTACAACGATGGAAGATTTTGAGTAAATTATCATTTCATCTCTCTTCTTATCCTTATGCTTTGTTGAGTGATACTTTACTGGGTAGACATGTTTCGCCTGTTTGTCTTTCTCAATACCCTGTACCTGAGTTTGACAAGCATTATGTTTTAATTGCCCCTTAAGAGAGAGTGCAGATTGGCCTAAGCTTTATTTACGTCCCTCCATCTTGTAATTAGTTTATACCTTTTGTGATATAGACCACTGTGGCAAAAAACGGCCGACACTCCCTGGGCTCTTTAAATGGCCGTCTATTGCTGCATTGGTCCCAAAATATTTCTATGTATATTTGATCTAGCGGCGCTACCAAAAAATTCTTGTGATGTGGTCAAGTAAATGGGATATGAGATAGGGGTTTCCTGCCTAAGAATCCCAACCTTGGTTTATGTTAAGTATCAAGCCCTATACTTGAACCAGTCGTGTATGTTACAATAAGGGGTGTGGTCACTAAACAGGCAGTCCTGTCCTTTTTCTTTTTAAGACTGCCTAAAAAATAATGTAGACACTTTCTTTGTATGATCTGGGTGTTCCAGGCCTAAAGCCTCCCTAACATTATGGGGCTTGGGACTCAAACCCACATACTCCTGCTGTACTGTCCGGGAGCCCACCTTGATCCCACAGCACTACAGAGGCCCTTATAAGAAACAGTACTTATATGCATCCTTCCCTAGGGCAATTCATTTACCCTTTTCTTACTCCTGCTGTGGCCAATTTTGAATATAAAATGGCATCTTCTGGAGCTGCAGGTCATCTGCAAAGAGGAAGTTTCCTGCCACTGTGCATTGTGGGGTTATGTCAGTTAAATTCAGGCAGCAGCACAGCTGGGATGCTGGTAAAGGAAGCTCCAAAATGGGTAACACCAGGAGAAAATATGAGGTGGCATTTCTGAAAGTGCAAAGCTGTTGGTCCGGTTTAAAGGCTTTATCCAGCCCTGAAGTCTAAATGTCCCCGGGGCTGGCTATGTACCTATGCGGGATCCCGCACTGTGTGAGCCCTGGCCTGATCACCTGCAAGCACCTTATCTTTCAGCTGGTCCTTCCTTGCCATCTTGTGCCGCATCCCTGGCATCCCACAGATAGGCTGGACACTCCGCAGGGAAACTGGGATGCAGCTGCCACAGTCCCCTATGTCCCTGCTTTAATCTAAAGCTTTACAACCTGCATTAGTATGCACGGCCTAATGCGCCTATAGGACGAGAGCATGCACATGCGCCTGTTAGAGTGAAGAGTAATTCCTTAAGGTTTGTTATTCCCCTTGTTGTTAATTTTAATTCCTATGTTCCATATTTTACAACTAGATTTAGCAATACAGGAACCAGACAGGTTCCGTAAGTTCTAAAACTATAAATCCAAAAATCCCTAAAACTAGACTTTGTTCCTTTATTGTAAACCGCATAATCTGTCGTCTGTCCTGAGGTTTGACATTTGATTTGGATTTCTGGCCCCTTGTCCTTTGAACTACGCATGCTTCATATATTTTGCTTTTCGGTTAAGCAACACAGTGCCAGTTGGATATTAGCCAAATATAGATATGTATCCGGCTTGTTACCTTGATTTTATTGGACAATTGTTAGCCCACCCAATTGTATTTGATTGGTTGTTTTTACCTCTCCTTTTCTGCATATACTTGAATATATATATATATATATATATATATATATATATATATATATATCGCATGCTGCTTTTGATTAAATATCATTCATCATGCTTGATTTTCTTGGTCAAGGTTTTTACAGAAAGTGATTCACTAAGGGCTGTGATCCCTGAAAACCTATTATTGAATTGAACTGAGAAAATTATACTCTATCACGCAGTGGGAACAGCAGAAAGATAAGTGATGTTGGCAATCTGGGGGGTTTCACACAGCGGGGCATACCAAATCGGTATTATACAGGTAAGAAGACCAATCACCAGGCTAATCAAAATACTGGGAGTTGGTCCACTTTAAAGTCCCTGTTCAGGCACAAACTAACTTCCTCCCACCCCTTAACCCAAAGGGGAACAGTGTAAAATGAGCAATTTCAGTCTCAGATTATGTAAATACTGTATGTATTCTAAGTGAAGCCACTTTCTTCACTTCAGTTTCTGGGTTGTGGCTGAGCTGGGAAGGGCATGTCATGGCGCAGCTTTATGAGCCCTGTGCATGCTCTTCTGTGTTCAGAGACAGCTGTGGGTTGCCATGCTTACTTGCATGGAGAGTCCCAAGGGGCAGAGTGTTGAACCACTTTTGCATGGTTCTGAAAAAATGGAATTTAAAGGTAGGGCAAAAGTTGGAGCCCTGGTACAGTTTATACCCTGCACTGCAGGAAATGGAGGACATAGGACAGGAATCAGGTAAGCTGGTTGATGCCTTATTATTGCATTGCCCTGGAGTGTGCCTTGTGAATCAATAGCCAACAAAAAACAAAAACAAAAGGGTACACCCCTTTTGTCCCCTGTAGCTAATGGCTGTTGAATCAAGGGGTAAATAAGTAGCCTGAGCATGTGGCAGTTGAATCTCTATCTAGCGGGGACCTTCTTTTTGTTTTTAGGAGAAGAGAGCCAGGTGTATGAACCCGGGCACACTTGTGTAGGTCACCCCAACTGCACAGTCACTTCCAGGGGTCCTCCCCTGGATGAAGGTTGGCGGGGCACATCACACTAGCCTCCTGCAAGTATGGCAACCCGGGCCCCCTGTGAACCGGTAATGGTAGTTAGGGTCGGGGAGCCGGCTGGTCACTAGGCCTCATTTCGTGAGACCTTGGGACATGCTGGGCTGAGTTATCTTCCAATTACACTGCTGCAATAGACCCTGAATTCCGCATGAAGCTCTGTCTGATGGAGAGAAGAGAACAGCTGTAGTGTTAGATGCCTCCTATTGGACAAGGTACGGCTGCCGCATGTGTGTCCCACTGTTTCCTGACCGCCATTAGATGGAGATATGCTAGTAGCAGGTGAGTATCCCTCTAATTCCAGGCACGAGGGGGTAGGTAAGGTTGGGGGCCTCATGGACCAGCATCCTCTCTGGGACGGAGTTACAAAGGAGGGTATGAGTCCACTTTAAGTCCCAGGAGTCAAACCGTTTGAAAGTCTCTATTTTACAGGAGATAGATCACAGGGCCCATCTCTCCATGGAATAAACAGGCTGAACCTGACAATAATAGATGTCGCGCAGCTGTCTCATTGAATAGAATTCTCTCTATGGTGAGAGAGGATGGAAGCCGGGCATGAAAGAGGGACTTTATCTCATGACAGGTCTCCTTTGTGAGCCTCTGTCTCCCCGCAGAGCTCATTTGGCCAGTTGAATGAAGAATAGGCAGCCGCCATGTCCAGTCACAATGTCACTGGGACGCTATTCACAAAGGGAAGACTAAAGCATAATGGGGCAGCCGCCAGTCCATTCTCTCCCTCTAAGAGCGCAGGGACGGGAGGGCTATGGCCCACTCACAATGGGAAGGAGCTGATTCCACATGTGACATCAACATGTACTCAGAGCATTACTATGTTCATCAAAGTGGAGCCTTCAAGCCCTTAAATCAACAAAATAAGGGAGGTCTGCTTAGTTCTGCATCCAAGGGTCATCCCTATGAAGACCTTGTCGCTCTGAAGTATACTTCATACAGGCCAAAGGGGTGGCTTATTAAAAGACTCACTGATATTGTGGGAGGGTAGGTTAGGTCACTTTAGGGTACCTGTAGGCCAGGATCATACCTAGTATGGAGTGGCAAAGAAAGGTTTAGGTCTGCTTTATAATGGACCAAAACCCTTAGTACCCGGCCCTCGTGTCTAAAATACGCCAGGCCGGGGTAAAAGTACTCCTGACATGCTGGGAAAGGAAGCGCCAAAATGTCAGCTACCACCAGAAAATTGATTAGGGGGCAGGAGCAAATGGAGTAAGTGCTGACAGTGATTCAGTATCATGCATGCAGATGGGGAGAGAAGGGAGTTTTGGGGAGTTTTCTTTTCCAGTTGTGCCAGGCTGTTGTTCCAGTTTAATATGCATGCCAATGAATGGTCATTGGTGAAGGGCCCCTGCATGCGATGTGGAGATCGGGGCCAGGTACCAGGTGAACTGGGAGCTTTCACAGAGGCATCCCAAATCAGGATGCCCCTGTGAAGCAGGCCAAAAGCTGAGGGAGGGGAATCCCAGGTTTCGTTCTGCTTTCACACAACATGCATACCAGTGGTCACTAGCAGCCCACAGGGCACTGCAGTTGTGGTCAAGAGCTGACAGCATAGGTTTACTTAGTTTGGAAAAGAGACGCTTGAGGGGTGATCTAATAACTATGTATAAATATATTTGGGGTCAATAATAACATTTGTCCCACAATCTATTTAAACCCCGGAGTGTAACCATAACCCGAGGGCATCCACTAAGGTTAGAGGAAAGGTGCTTTCTCCACCGACATTGGAGGGGATTCTTCTCTGTAAGAGCAGTGAGACTATGGAACTCTCTGCCAGAGGAGGTAGTCATGAAGGATACAGTAAAAACGTTCAAAAGTGGCCTTGATGCCTTCCTGCCATGTAATAACATTTCCAGCCATGGCTACTAGATCACTGGAAGGAGATAAACAGGCTGAACTGGATGGACTAAAGTCTTTGTTCAGCCGCACATACTATGTTATTATGGAGGAGACTGGCAGCGCCCTCCATCTGTTGCCCATCGCATATACATGTTCAGCTGTCAGATAAGAATACAGCTTTTATTTATAGAACATTTATCATAACGGGGAAAATCTATTTCATAGGCAGATAAGTACAGTGGTGCGCGCCATTGTTTTATTAGCGGGAACACGCCCAGCGATAATTAGAGCCGGATTACACTTCCACTCCTGGCAGGAAAACGTTTGAATGCCGCACCCAGATTGATCCTTCCAGGACAAAAGCTGGGGAACTTCACTATCCCGGGTGTTGGTCCCTCTCTTTAAGGCACCCACAGGGGTGTTTTTTTAACCAGACTTATCTAGGTCCGGATTTGGTTCACTTTAACCCTGAATGCTGAATTAACCCTTCTCTGCTCAGACCTAGCCTAACCTTCAGCTAATTTGACAAGACAAGCCATGGGGGTCCCAAAGCTAATGGCTGGAGCATAATAAGGGGCTTCCTCTGTTAGGGACACCCATGGTTTTCATTTTAGATAACCCCGCTGTTTATTCATGACAGCAATTAAAAACAAACCTAAAGTAAAAAAAATGTCCTTAGGCAGTGGCGGACTGGGGTCAAAAATCAGCCCTGGATTTAACCAGCTCCTGGTTGGCCCGAGGCATCCTGGCTGAGCCCCCCCCCCCCCCCCCCCATGATGCCAGGGCTATAGCATTGGGGCCTGGAGTTTCTTGGCTTGTGGGTATAGAGGGGTGGGAGGGAGTAAGGGGGCAGGAATTGAATGTGGGTGTTAAAAGCAGCAGCCCAACTGTCGCTCAAGCAGTGCGGCCCACCGGGCATTGTCCCAAGTCTCCCTATGGCCAGTCCGCCCTTGTCGTTAGGCCTGCTTTAACCCAGCCATCCTCCCCTTGGAACATCTTTATTGAATACCTGTGTAATTAATATATATATGTTGCCTTGTGGAGCTTTATCCAGCAGGGGGAACTGGCTGTTTCCCATATCCCCTGTCGGACAGAGTTCCACAAGGAAAAGAGGAAGACTACCACTGCCCGCACTTACCCCTATTTCACCATTCAAGCTCCAGATTAGGCTTTTTTAAATATACACTTAACACCATCCTGGACTGATGGAACCTGCCAAAAAAGGGTGCGTCAGTACTTAAACCGGACCTTCACCCTGAATAAGAGTCTATCTTATATGTTTCCCACACCCTGTACATACAGATTGTTCACATTAAAAATCATCCTACCTGCATCTACTGCATGTTATGAGCCTTTAAACATCCAAGATGGCGGCTCATGGAGCATCAGGCAGCCTGCAAACAGGAAGTGCCTTCTGACTATGCCGCCCTGCATTCTGGGATTGCTGACCTTTTCCTGACCCCAGCACTGCTCTGTATGTGCAAAGCACAGCTATAACCCCACCCCCTGTACTTTATCCCACTCTCCTCAGTATGTGATGCTTCCGAGTCAAGATGGCGGCACCCGTACCCTAGAGTCCTGAACAGAGTTGCAGCCCAGTGGGTGAAAGAATAAAAAGTGACTAAAAACTTAAAATAATACCATTTTGTGAATACTCACCTGTAAAATGGATATTATAAGTATGTCACACACCCCGCTTCAAAACATTAATTCTTACACTTGGGTTACTCCACCAGCAGGTAGCGACGTTGCAGAGAAGTCTTGAAAAACGAGCCCCTCCTGGTCTATACATACCTGGTACCTCCCACTTATTCCCCAGTATTCAAACAGCAGTAAAGACAAGGTACCAGGAAAAAAAACCATTGGCAACCCTCAAAACTGTAAACAAAGCTTCACCCTATAAAGAATCCAGGATACCAAAAAGGGGCGGGTGAAGCGGGGTGTGTGACATACTTATAATACCCATTTTACAGGTGAGTATTCACAAAATGGTATTATTCTAAGTATGTCACACACCCCGCTTCAAAACATTAATTCTTACACTTGGGACATACAAAAGCAGTGTCCAGAAAGGGCGGGTATCCAACAAGGCCATAATGCAAAACTCAAACCACTGCAGCCTGCAGAACCTTGCGGCCAAACGCAGCATCCGCTGAAGCCCGCACATCAACCTTGTAAAAACTTGGACAAGGTGTGAACAGAAGACCAAGTAGCAGCCTTACAAACTTGTTCAACAGAAACCTGGTGCTGAAAGGCCCAACAGCACGAGTAGAATGAGCGGTGATACGAAAAGGAGGAACCTTCCCCTTGGCAGAACAGGCCCCAACAACCGCCTGACGAAACCATTTGCTAATGGAAGACTTAGCGGGACCCAAAACCCTTCCCAGGCCCAACAGGGCACCACGAAAAAGACTTCAGTCTTACGAAAAGGAGATGTAGTAAACAAACAGTACTTCACACAGCGTACCACATCCAAACAGTGCAAACCCCCTCCTTGTCATCCCTAGGCTTAGGACACAAGGAAGGAAGAACAATGTCCTGGTTAAGATGAAAAGCAGAGACACCTAAGGAAAAAAGTCCGGTTTGAAGCGGGAAACCACTTTGCCCTGATGTCTCTCAAAATGAGTAGCCTGAACCGACAAGGCTGCCAACTCCGAAACGCGCCGAACCGAAGCGATGGCCACCAAAAAGGCAACCTTCTGAGTCAGAGTAGAAAGAGCAATAACCTGCAAAGGCTCAAAGGAGGAGCCTGAAGAGCAGAGATAACCAAATTCAAATCCCAAACAGGGAGAAAAAGGCCTCCTAGGAGGCCACAATGCGAGACCCCCTGGAAGAAAGTCTTGACCAAAGGAGGAAACGCAAAGGACTTTTGAAAAACAGACAGACAAGGCAGCAACCTGCCCCATTAAAATACTCAGCTGAAGACCGGAGTCCAGCCCCGATTGAAGAAATTCCAAAATCCTGAAAACAGAAAAGACCCGACAGGGCAAAGATCTAGGCTCACTCCAATCAATATAAGATCTCCAAGTCCTATAATAGATGGTAGAAGAGGACCTCTTCCTGGCACTAATAAAAGTCTGAATAACAGATCCGAAGACCTTCCTCCCCTAAGATGGAGGTTTCAGCAGCCAGACCGTGTCAGCCAGCGTTGATGAATTGGGGCAACGCAGTTGACCCTGTGTGATAAGATCCAGCCGAAGAAGCAGATCGCACTGATCCACCACCAGACAAACGAAGTCTGCGAACCACACCCTCCTTGGCCACCTTGGAGCCATGAGAATGGCTTGAACCCTGTCCAGGGCCAGCTGTCGCAACACCTTGCCTAGCAAGGGGATCGGAGGAAACAGATAAAGAACCCCAGGTCCCCCCAGCTCAGGGACATGATATCCACCGCCAGAGCCAGAGGATCCTGAGAGAGCGACACGAATGTCGGAAGCTTGTAATTGTGACGAGAGGCAAACAGATCCACCTCCAGCGTCCCCACCAGAGACAAAACGACCGAAAAACCTGAAGGTGGAAAAACCATTCCCCCCGGCGGAAAGAGCACCTGCTCAGGAAGTCCGTCTCCGTGTTTTCCAATCCTGAAATGTACACTGCCGAGATGCAAGGAACATGAGTCCCAGCCCAGGCTAGAATCTGAGACACCTCTCTGAGGACACGCAGACTGCGAGTCCCTCCCAGGCGATCGATTGTAAGCAACCGCCGACCGATCGACCGTCCGAACCAGAAAACGGCAAACCCTGTAAATGCTGCGTCAAGTGAGACAGAACCAACCTGATGGCTCTCAACTCCAGAACGTTGATGGGCAAGTGGGCCTCCAGAGGACCCCACCTCCCCCGGAACCGAACGTCCTTCCAGAAAACTCCCCATCTCGACAAACTGGCGTCCGTGATGACAGTTTCCCAAAGAGGCAACAGAAAGGACCTGTCCCTCAAGAGAATGTCCGAGACCATCCACCACAGGAGAGACTGCCGAACCCGGGAAGACATCCGGAAAGACCGATCCAACGACCGCCGGTCCCAAGACGCCAGCAGATGAAACTGAAGCGTCCTCGTATGAAACGGAACAAAGGGAACTGCCTCAAAGGAAGCTACCATCAACCCCACCAGTCTCATCCCTAGCCGGATGGACGGGCAAGGATTGGAAAGAAGAAGCTGCGCCAATCCCTGAACCAAGAGAAACTTTGGCCAGAGGCCGAACAACTCTGTGTTGGCAGTAATCCAAGGTCATCCCCAAAAAGGGCACCACCCTGGCCGGAACGAGAGAGGACTTGGGATAGTAGATCACCCAGCCAAACCTCTCCAAAGCGGATACCACAGTCCCGGTGTCCACCTTCGCTTGACTGAAAAAAGAAGCCCTGATGAGAAGATCGTCCAGACAGGGCACAATGCGAATCCCCTGAGCTCTGAGAAGGGCTATCATGCCCTCCAACACCTTGGTGAACACTCTTGGAGCCGAGGTAAGGCCGAACGGAAGAGCCACAAATTGAAAATGCAGATCTTCCACCACGAAACGAAGAAACCTATGGTGAGCCGGAATACATGAATATGAAAATATGCATCCTTGATGTCTATGAACGTCATGAAATCCCCCTGCCACAGAGAATTGATGGCAGAACGCAGAGGTTCCATGGGAAACCTCCGGGGAAAAATAAACACATTGAGGAACTTCAGATCCAGGATGGGACGAACCAACCCGTCCAACTTGGGCACAGTGAAGAGATTGGAATAATACCCGCGGCCCACCTCCGAAGGAGAGACCGGGCAGATGACTGCCATATCCAGAAAAAAATCTTAGAAGGAGGTCGGGACTCAAACTCCAGCTTGTAAACCGGCCGACCCCACCTCCCGGATCCAACTGTCCGAGACCGCCAGGTCCCATACCCGGGAGAAGAGTCGCAACCGCCCCCCCCACCCGCAAGGGTGAGGGCACCCCCTCATTGCTGAGCGGGCTTTGCAGCTGGTTTGGATTTGGCGCCCCAGGCGTGAACGGGACGGCCACGGCCTCTACCCCTGTTCCAGCTAGCACCCCTGGGGGCCAAATCTAATTTCTCACCAAACAGGCGCAAACCCAAAAAGGGAAGAGCCGTAAGCGACCTTTTGGAATTAAAACCAGCAGTCCATTGCCGCAACCACACCGACCGCCGGATAGCTACCAACAGAGCCGTAGCCCTGCCACACATCAACATAGTGTCATCCTGAGCGGCCAGGACAAACGAAACGAAGGACTCGCAACGCTTGAGGGCAAGAAATTCAACACAAGCAGAATCAAGATCCGCACATAAATCCCCGACAATGAACCTAACCGCCAACAACAAAAGTGCCGAAGCACAAACAGGTCTCAAAACCGAACCCGCACAGACAAAACCATGGCGGGTCAGCTGGCCAATCCGGCGATCCTCGCCATACTTAAGAGTAGTCGTGAAAAGAGAAAGCAATACTGCCATATTGGATAGCCCCAAACCCGGAGCCTCAACCTCGGGAGGGGCAGACCAGCGCTTCACCAAGGTCCGCCAGAAAAGGATACTTCCTATCCCAGACGCGTAGGTTGCTCCCATTCCTTAAGGACGACAGTCTCAAAATGTCGTTGACTGGGAAGCTCCAAGCGCAGCTTGGTCAACTCAAACAACTCGCCCTTTGGCGGAGGAACCGCCTCAGGAGGATCCAAATCCAAAACCTCAAACATTTGAGCCAATATGGAAGGGGTGTCCGAAACAGTCCCCATGGCCTGGTCACCCTCAGCACCAAACAGCTGCTGGACCTCAGGATCGTCCAAATCCTCAATCAGCTCCCCTTCTTCAACCAGGGGGCAATCAGACCAATCCAATGCCTCAACAACCTCAACATCCGAGTCCGGCGGAGGCGGGGACAAGTGTTTCCGCTTAGCCGGGGCCTTCTGAGCAACCACAGCGGAAAACATCTTCGCGAGGCTAGCCAATCGGGCACATACCTCGGATTGTGAATCCCCACCCATGACAACGTCACACGGGGTCCGGAACAGGCGAGGAGGAGACGGGGACGAAACGGGCGGTGAAGAGCCAGACACCGGGGTGCCGGACTGGCGCTCAATGTTCCACTGCACACATGGAATGCATATAAGAACATCATCTCCTGGGAGCGGAGCCCACAACCCCCGCACAGCCTGGGCTGCCCCAAAGGGCCGTTTCCGGTAACCTTGGTAGCCTCCATATGGTAAATTTATGGTCTTCGCAATGACCCAGGGATTTACGCATTAAGCGACCCGGGATGCCCCTTAAATTTTTTTTATTTTTTTTTTTATAATGGCCCTAAGGTGGGAGAATTTGCAAAATAACCAATATAGGGATAAAATTGGAATGGACAACCCCACTAGCCAGGTAGCTAAGACCGGGAGAGCCCTGCAGCGTGGGATCCCAGGATCTGAAAAGGGAAAAACAACAGTCATTCCAAACACAAAACAGATCACATGAATACACATGTAAAAACAATACTATAACACCAAAAGGGTCAGCACAAACCCACATGGATCAGTATACAAGGGCATTACCGGTAGATAAGTAAACATACACAATAACAACATATGGAAGGCTAAGGATGCCCCAAGGTATCCAGCAAAAACGCCCATACACCCTGACGGCACCCTGACACAACCCCCACACAAGGGGGCTACTGACCTACAAGCTGTAAAAGCCCCCCGGCCAAGAGCCACCTTAAAACGATAAAGGACCAGCCTACCTTAAACGCAAGCCAAAATGGCGGCCAGCCAAGAGAAGAGGAGAAGGGAGAAGAAGGGCGGGCCCAGCAAAAGCGCGGCAGACGCTGCGGCCCCGCCCCTCCCTCCAATCCTGGCACAGCGCGGGCGCTCGACGCGGCCCCGCCCCTCTACTCCACCAACGAGCATGACACGGGAGTGGGGGCCAAAGGAGACGGCGCCCGCAGACAGGCAGGCGGGCCGGCGGCACTACACACGCTGCCCGGCCCCGCCCGCGCATCACCCCGGGAACCGTCAGTAGCGGGCCTTGGCGCACGCAAACGAGCACCCCAGACCGGCGGCGCACAAGCCGCCCGGCCCCGCCCCCGGAATAAAAACCACGGCAGACCAGGGAGGCACTGAGCCCCCGAGTGAATAAAGAGAAGCCAAACAAAGCGCGCGGGCCGGCGGCGACCACACAAACACACCGCCCGGCCCCACCAACACACAGCCACGTGTAGAAATCACCCAGGCATACAGACAAACCCCCCCCCCCCTCTAGCAGCGCAGGGAGAAGGGACCAAGCAGAGAGGGGGAAGCCTAGCCGGGACATGAGGGCAGGGGCATCCCAAATCCGGATCACCAACCGGATAACCGCATTGCCCCATAATATGGGGTCGAGCGGAGGCGCTAATCTCCTAGGCACCTTAAGTGCCGTCTACACTTTGCCCGGCCGACAGCCTAAACTGGGAGGCTACCAATCAACAAGGGGCTAATAACAAAAAAGGCCGGGCAGAAATAGACCATGGGGGGGGGGGGGGTGTTACCCCGGCTACCTGCAAGCAGGAGACTTCTTTCTTCTGTCTTGTCGCCATCTTGCAGAGAAGAACACTGGGGAATAAGTGAGAGGTCCCAGGTATGTATAGACCAGGAGGGGCTCGTTTTTCAAGACTTCTCTGCAACGTCGCCACCTGCTGGTGGAGTAACCCAAGTGTAAGAATTAATGTTTTGAAGCGGAGTGTGTGACATACTTAGAATATATTAATTTTAGATGCTGGGGAATCGTGATTTCATTAAATCATGCTGAAGGTTCGGTTTAAAGGAACAGCCCAGGCACTGGAAAGAACAGGGACACAAGAAGCTTACCTGAATCCTATCCCATGTGTGTCTCCTCCATTGCGCTATTAAAAGTTTGTCCTTTTTTTTTTCAATTCCATCCCCCAGAGGCTCCAAAATGTGGTCATGTGACCACCCTGTCCCTCAACACTTGCTTGAGCAACTTTGGCAAGCCACAGTGCTCATGCTTACTAGGCTCACTTACTCTGGGAGCGCTGAGGGTAAAGGACAGTCATGTGACCAAATCTGGAGCGTGGTCAATGAAAAGGAAACAAGTGGCAAATTTTGGAGCCCTGCTACAGTATCTATGACGGGCTTCAGGCGAGCTCCTTGCTGCTTTGTTATTGCCAATGCAGCTTGTAAAACAGACAAAGACCAGGACCTGGGATCAGTGTGTAGATCAGACATAGAGTCTCACCATTGCAGGTGGATGAGCAAGATGGTGGGCCGTGTTGAGAGGTGGCAGATATGGTGGTGTGACAGGTTTTCTTTAATACTCTGCCAGCCTGAGTGCCCTAGGTAGACGGGGTAGATAAGCACTATGGTGCTCAGGAGGGATTACTGATCACCCCCTGCCATACAAGTGTACAGAAAGGGGCTCCCCAGGCCCTACCAAGGAACAGGATAGAGACGTGATGAAAGCATCTCTTTATCTATTCACATAGTAACGTATTAAAAAATGATCACATTCCAATATTTTACAAATAAAGCTACAATCTACATTGGTTTTCAAGATGCCCCAAACTACCCTGTGACACAGCGGCTGCTCCAGCACAGCACTAGGCTGTATATGTATCTGACATTGTCTCATTTTACCCTGTTACCATCATTTTCCTTTCCTTTAATTATAAAGCAATACAAACACGAGGGGTGCCCCAACCCCAAGAGGGGGTATAACCAGAGACTAACAAAGGCACTCTATTAGTTATGATTCATATCAAATTTATTGAATTATCACAATTTCATATCAAGACACATAAAAAAAACTGTTAAAAACATGTAACACATATGTAAACTGCCATCAAATGAGGGGCGAGGGGGTTAAATTCTAATGTGCCCAGTGAGGGACCCTAATATATCAATAAACAATTAATAACACTATATTTACAAATCAATTCATAAAGTGTCAAGTGCTTCCAAAGTGCATCAGAAAGAGGTAGGTGCAAAGTGCGTACTCTGCCTGAAGAAGTGACTTTAGGTCACGAAACGCATTGCAGGGATTTTGCGGGTCCCAGTGGTTGGTCCGCACATGGCACATTGTTTGGCAAGTAAGATGATAATATTCTATGTAATTTTGTCTGTGATTTGCACCTACCTCTTTGTCAGCAATTTTTGCATTGTTATGTTTGTATATATATTGGGATCTGATGCACTTTGGAAGCACTTGACGCTTTATGAATTGATTTGTAAATATAGTATTATTAATTGTTTATTGATATATTAGGGTCCCCCACTGGGCACATTAGAATTTAACCCCCTCGCCCCTCATTTGATGGCAGTTTACATATGTGTTACATGTTTTTAACAGTTTTTAATGTGTCTTGATATGAAATTGTGATTTCAATGAATTTGATATGAATCATAACTAATAGAGTGCCTTTGTTAGCCTCTGGTTACCCCCTCTTGAGGTTGGGGCACCCCTCGTGTTTGTATTATATTTATCCTAATAGGGATTTACCAGAGCGGGGCACCTGTACTTTAATTTATTGTTTGGTGCCGCCCATCTCTCTTCCTTGGTAAATATTAATTATGAAGCAGGTTGGAAAATCCAAATGGCCGATTGGAGAACTGGAGATGGTCGGTGTATAGGATTAGCAGTCACATCATGTTATAGAATCAGCCTCTTTCTCTGCAGAGGAGGAATGTGTTCGTCAGCGGGATTAGTGTTGATCAGGTAAAAATCAGCTCAGTCATTTCAGTTATCTGTTTTTGCGCGAGAGGACCAAATATCTGTGAAAGAGAAGACCAATGAGATATCAGGAAGGGACGGCGCGTCTGTGCAGTGCATAGGAAAACAAGAAGAGAAGCAGCTAACGCTAGGTGAGCCGTCACTTGTATGCCGCCACATGGGCGTCCCTGCTGCCCCTGAAGCCAATCTGTCACCCTAAAGAACCTCTTTCAGATTCTCGCCTAATCTAGGATGGGTCTCTGTTGGATGGAGGATCAAAAGCCTCATCATATATTGAAGGAGTCAGCGCTTCCTAATAAAAGAGCCACAGTAGTGTTTGCAAACACAACAATGCAAACATTGCTGACAAAGAGGTAGGTGCAAAGTGCGTACTCTGCCTGAAGAAGTGACTTTAGGTCACGAAACGCGTTGCAGGGATTTTGGGGGTCCCAGTGGTTGGTCCGCACATGGCACTTTGTTTGGCAAGTAAGATGATAATATTCTTTGTATTTTATATTTACCTCTTTGTCAGCAATTTTTGCATTGTTATGTTTGTATATATATTGGGATCTGATGCACTTTGGAAGCACTTGATACTTGATATGAATTGATTTGTAAATTTAGTATGGGCATCCCTGCTGCCCCTGAAGCCAATCCGTCACCCTAAAGAACCTCCTTCAGATTCTCACCATATCTAGGATGGGTCTCTGTTGGATGGAGGATCAAAAGCCTCATCATATATTGAAGGAGTCAGTGCTTCCTAATAAAAGAGCCACAGTAGTGTTTGCTGCAGCTTAGTCATCTCTTGCATGATATCTCACCCCACAGGGGTCAAGTATTCCTCATGGCTCGCCCCAGGTACTTGGGAGAGGGTTTTGGTCCGTTTTAACACGTGTGGCGCTGCTGAATAGCGCACGTCTTCATCCCCTTCCTTTATCCCATTTATATAAAGTTTTTTTCTGTTCTCTCTAATACACTCTTTATCTTCCTTCTTACTATTTTTTTTTTTTATATATTCCTTATTTATTGCATGTTCAAAATAGATTTACATACATATAGAAAATGTATATAAAGACAGCACTAAGATATAACCAACAAAGTGGTACAGCATATTAAAATAAAAAGAAATTATCAAGTAAGCTTCCATTTGGTCTATTTTTTTTTTTTTTTTACTTGTCTCTGCGCCAGACCTAGCTATATTTTGCTCCTGTGATGAGGCCGGTCGCCCCCCCCCCCCCCCCACAAGGGTTCGAGACCTGTACCCAGAGGAGAAAAAGCAAAGAGGGAAAAGAAAAGAAGAAAAAGCAAAAGTAGAGTAATATCAGTGTCCCTTATTAATGCTCCTACTGATTTTTTTCGACTAACCCCTTATAATCAGCCGAAAAAGTTAATGCGTCCCAACCTGCCCATCTGAGACGGTGCGCCTCCGAAGTTTCGTTGCGCTCAGCAATGATGCCCTCAAATCGCTCCGTCTCTGAGACCTTGTTGAGCCAGAGCAGAATGCTAGGTGGATCCGATTTCTTCCACTGCACGGGAATGCACGCCCTAGCTGCATTAATTAATTGACCCATTATGGACCTCCGCTATCTTTTGATGAGTATCTCCGAGTGGTGGAGAAGGAAGAAGGCTGGACCCCCCGGGATATCCCACCCCAGCACCCCCTCCATTGTTTCCTGTCATCTTTCTTGAATTCTTCTCTCTCACTTTTTATTCACTCTTAAATCCCGTGGGGGACCGGAGCTCGTGGAACTCACGTCCTCCTCCCCTTCTTACTATTTTTAATCAAAGTTCCTTCTTGAGATCCAATACTGGGTGGACCGAATCCCCTTCCCAGGTCCTCTTAGGAGTTTGGAAGTATCATTCTAAATGTACTAGAAAGCATTGTTCATCAGTGAATGACAGAAACGTACACTTCTCCCCTCTATGAATCCAATATTCACCTACAGACAATTCCTATGGCTATGCTGTGGGTGGTCTGCTCTATACCAGGCTTGTATCAGCCCTGAGGATGGCCACACTGCAGAATGCCGCCATTCATTAGAATAAAGCTAATTGGGATTAAAGGTAAACTATGAACCATTGCCCTACCCCCCCCTCCACTGTCGTGATCACAAGAAAATAGTGCAGAGGAATCCTTATTGGAATTTTAAACTGCAGAAGTACCAGTAAAAAGCTGGACCATCACAAGCTAATTAAAGTGGACCAACACCCAGGGGGGATCGGCCCGGGAATCTATAAGATTCCCGGACCGATCAGATCCCTCCCCGCGGGGCATCCGAAATCGGGATGTCCCGCGGGGAGGATCCCCCCAGGAGGCCCACAAACCTTACCTTACCGGCGATCCAACGGCGCATGCGCGAGACGCGGTCGCGTCTCACGCTTCCCTCTAGCAGGGCGCGCTCCCGCGCCTGCTGTTTTGTGCATGGCCGGCGCAGGCGCGCTCCCTGTTAGAGGGAAGCGAGAGACGCAGCCAATGACAGCGCTCTGGTATGCGCGTCCAAGCAGCTTTGGACGCGCATACCAGAGCGGCTCTGAGCGCTGTCATTGGCCGGACGAGGTCACGTGGGAGCGGGGAGAGGTGAGTTTTTGCGGCGATCGGGGGGGTTTCACACAGCGGGGCACCCCCGATCGGGGTGCCCCACCTAAGTGGACCAACACCCAGGATAGTCAAAATCCTGGGTGTTGGTCCACTTTAAAGCTCAGCTCCTGTCAAACAAGTCAGGAACAACCCTCACTAAGGCCTCCCTTTAAGGATTTGTGTAGAGTGTGTGCGGCAGTGCATCGGTTAATGTTTAAAATGGAACAAAACCCAACAAAGGTGGCCCTGGAATCTAAAAGACTCCAGGGCCACATGATTCCTTGACTTGGGCTGCCCCACTGTGTGAAGTCCCCAGAAAAACCTACACTCTCCCCAATCCAAGGGGGCATGAATCGGCCGCGGCGGCACTATGCTATACTAATACAGGCATTGGTGAATGGTCGGTGCAGGCACACACCCTGGTAAGAGGCTACCGCCGGCCCGCTTTGCTAATTTTGGCTAGATTCCGCCCTTAGCGGATTTGTAGCCAAAATTGCCAAGCGCGCCCATGTCATAGGACTGCTAAAAATACCATTTTGTGAATACTCACCTGTAAAATGGGTATTATAAGTATGTCACACACCCCACTTCAAACATTAATAATTACAATAGGGTTTACTCACCGCTAGGTGGCAGCATTGCAGAGAACTCTCCAAAAATTCAACAGGCCCCTCCCGGTCTATACATACCTGGTACCTCCCAACAATCACCCAGTATTAAAACAGCAGTAAGACAAGGTACCAGGAACAAACAATATAACCCTCAAACGTAAAGAACTAAACTTCACCATATAAAGAGCCAGGATACCAAAAAGGGCGGGTGAAGTGGGGTGTGTGACATACTTATAATACCCATTTTACAGGTGAGTATTCACAAAATGGTATTATTCTAAGTATGTCACACACCCCACTTCAAACATTAATAATTACAATAGGGACATCCAACAGCAGTGTCCAAGAAAGGGTGGGTATCCAACCAGGCAATAATGCAGAAAAAACTCAAACCACTGCAGCCTGCAGAACCTTGCGGCCAAAAACAGCATCTGCTGAGGCCCGCACATCAACCTTATAGAACTTAGAAAAAGTATGAACAGAAGACCAAGTTGCAGCCTTACACACTTGTTCAACCGAAGCCTGGTGCTGAAAAGCCCAGGACGCACCAACCGCACGAGTAGAATGAGCAGTAACGCGAAAAGGGGGATCCTTCCCCTTAGCCGAATAAGCTCCAACAATGGCCTGACGAATCCATTTACTAATGGAAGACTTGGCCGGAGCCAAACCCTTCCTAGGCCCACAGGGCACAACGAAAAAGGCATCAGTCTTACGAAAAGAAGACGTAGCACGTAGATAGTACCTAACACAACGTACAACATCCAAGCAGTGCAAAGCACTCTCCTTGACATTCTTAGGCTTAGGACACAAGGAAGGAAGAACAATGTCCTGGTTAAGATGAAAAGCAGAGACCACTTTAGGGAGAAAGTCTGACTTGAAGCGAAAAACCACTTTGTCCTGATGATCCTCGAAAAAAGGAGCCTGAATAGACAGAGCTGACAACTCTGAAACACGCCGAACCGAAGTGATGGCCACCAGGAAGGCAACCTTCTGAGTAAGAGTGGACAGAGCAATATCCTGCAAAGGCTCGAAAGGAGGAGCCTGAAGAGCAGAAAGAACCAAATTCAAATCCCAAACAGGGAGTAACGGCTTCCTAGGAGGCCGCAGATGCGAAACCCCCTAGAAAAAAGTCTTGACCAAGGAATGGCTAGCAAAAGACCTCTGGAAAAAAATTGACAAAGCAGAAACCTGCCCCTTCAAAGTACTCAGCTGAAGACCGGAGTCCAGCCCCGACTGAAGAAATTCCAAAATCCTAGACACAGAAAAGACCCGGCAAGGCAAAGACCTAGCCTCACACCAATCAATATAAGATCTCCAATACCTGTAATAGATGGAAGAAGAAGATCTCTTCCTGGCACTAATAAGAGTCCGAATGACCGCATCCGAAAGACCCTCCTCCTTTAAGATGGAGGTTTCAGCAGCCAAGCCGTCAAAGGTTTCAGCAGCGTTTGTAAACTGGGGTAACATAGTTGGCCCTGTGTGAGAAGATCCGGCCGAAGAGGCAGATCGAACTGATCCACGGCCAGACGAACGATGTCTGCGAACCACACCCGCCTTGGCCACCTTGGAGCCACGAGAATGGCGGGAACTCCCTCCAGAACCAACTTTCGCAGAACCCTGCCTAGCATGGGAATCGGAGGAAACAGATAAAGAAACCCCAGGTCCCTCCAGCTCAGGGCCATGGCATCCACCGCCAGAGCCAGAGGGTCCCGGGACAGAGACACAAAGGACGGAAGCTTGTGATTGTGACGAGAGGCAAACAGATCCACCTCCGGCGTCCCCCATCGGAGACAAAGCGACCGAAACACCTGGGGATGGAGAGACCACTCCCCCCGACGGGACGCACACCGGCTCAGAAAGTCCGCCTCTGTGTTTTCCACTCCCGGAATGTAAACTGCCGAGATGCAAGGGACATGAGTCTCAGCCCAAACTAAAATCAGAGACACCTCCCTGTGGGCACCCAGACTGCGAGTCCCTCCTTGGTGATTGATGTAAGCAACCGCCGTCTGATCGAACCTGAACCGGCAGACCCTGTAAATGATGCGTCAAGCGAGACAGAACCAACCTAATGGCTCGCAATTCCAGAACATTGATGGGCAAGTGGGCCTCCTGAGGGTCCCACTGCCCCTGAAACTGAAGATCCTTCCAAAAACCTCCCCAGCCTGACAAACTGGCATCCGTGGTGACAGTTTCCCAAAGCGGTGTCAGAAACGACCTGCCCTTCAAAAGGCTGTCCGAGACCAACCACCACAGAAGGGACTGCCGAACCCGAGGGGACAACCGGAAGGACCGATCCAACGACCCCGGACGCCGGTCCCAAGACGCCAAAAGACGAAGTTGAAGAGTCCTCGTATGAAACTGTGCAAAGGGAACTGCCTCGAACGAGGCCACCATCAACCCCACCAGTCTCATCCCCAGACGAATGGACGGATGAGGATGGGAGAGAAGCAACTGGGCCAATTCCTGAATCAGCAGAACCTTGGCCTGAGGGAGAAACACTCTGTGCTGGCAGGAGTCCAACGACATCCCCAGAAAAGTCACCACCCTGGCCGGAACCAGAGAGGACTTGGGGTAATTGATCACCCAGCCGAACTTCTCCAGCATAGACACCACCATGCTGGTGTCCCCTTCTGCTTGACCGAAGGAGGGCGCCATGATGAGAAGATCGTCCAGATAAGGCACAATGCGAATCCCCTGAGCTCTGAGCAGGGCCATCACCCCCGCCAATACCTTGGTGAACACTCTCGGAGCAGAGGTGAGGCCGAATGGAAGAGCCACAAACTGAAAATGCCGATCCTCCACCATGAAACGAAGGAACCTCTGATGAGCTGGGAAAATCGGAATGTGCAGGTACGCATCCTTGATGTCTATGGACGTCATAAAGTCCCCCTGCCGAAGCGAACCGATTGCAGACCGCAGGGTTTCCATGCGGAACTTCCGGGGACGAATAAACCTGTTGAGAAACTTCAAATCCAGAATAGGACGGAAGGACCCGTCCTTTTTGGGGACAGTGAAGAGATTGGAATAAAACCCGCGCCCTACCTCTGAAGGAGGAACCGGGCAAACGACCGCTAAGTCTAGAAGATTCCTTACCGCCGCCAGGAGCCCCTGCGCGGCCAAAGGATCCAAAGATACCCGAGACCTGAAGAACCTTGGAGGAGGACGGGACTCGAACTCCAACTTGTAACCGGCCGACACCACCTCCCGGATCCATCTGTCCGAGACCTCCTGGTCCCATACCCGGGAGAAGAGTCGCAACCGTCCCCCCACCCGAACGGGTGAGGGCGCCCCCTCATTGCTGGGCGGGCTTGGCAACTGGCTTGGGCTTGGCGCCCCAGACGCGAACGGGACGGCCACGGCCTTTACCCCTATTCCAACTGGCGCCCCTGGAGGCCGAGAAGCCCGCACCCCTGCCGGCTCTGGCTCCCCGAAAGGACGGATTGAAGGAGACCGTCCCCCGAAAGGAACGGCGAAATTTCTTGCGCTGAGGTAACTTACCTCCCTTGGCAACAGAATCCAGCCTCTCACCAAAAAGCCTCAAACCCAAAAAGGGAAGAGCCGTGAGCGATCTTTTTGAATTAAAATCCACTGTCCACTGTCTCAACCACACACAGCGACGGATAGCTACCGGCAAGGCGGTAGCCCTGCCACACATCAACATGGCATCCTCCTGAGCGGCCAGGATAAAGGACAAGAAGGAGTAACAGCGCTCAATCGCGAGAGACTCATCACAAGTAGGATCGAGATCCACACCTAAGTCCCTGACAATAGACCTGACCGCCAGAGTCAAAAAAGCCGAAGCACATACAGGCCTTAACACCGAACCCGCACATACGAAACCATGGCGGGCCAGCTGATCAAGCCGACGATCCTCGCCGTCCCTGAGCGAAGTCGTGTCAGGAGAATGCACGACCGCCGTGTTGGACAGTCCCAAGACCGGAGTATCTACCTCAGGGGGGACAGACCAACGCTTCATCAACTCCGCCGGAAAAGGATACTTCCTATCCCAGCTAGACGGCACACCGACGAGACGCGTAGGGTGCTCCCATTGCTTGAGAACAATCTCTTCAAAATGCTGTTGGCTGGGAAACTCCAAGCGCTGCTTGGACACCCCAAAAAGCTGACCCTTAGGCCTAGGAACAACCACCGGAGGATCCAAATCCAAAACCTCAAACATCTGAGTCAGAATAGTAGATGAATCGAGAGGAAGGCCCTCAGCCTGATCCCCCTCAGCACCCAGCAACTGCTGAACCTCGGAATCCTCTTCCTCAATGAGTTCACCATCTTCAAGAGGACGATCCGACCAATCCAGATCTCCAATAACTTCCTCATCTGAATCCGGCGGAGGCGGAGACAGATGCTTCCGCTTAGCTGGAGCCTTCTGAGCGGCCATTGCGGAAAACCTTTTCTCAAGGCTGGCCAAACGGGCGCATACCTCAGATTGCGAATCCCCACCCAGGACAACGTCACACGGGGTCCGGAATAAGCGAGGGGGAGAGGGAGATGGCGCGGCCGACGAAGTGCTAGGCACCGGAGTACTGGACTGCCGTGCAATGTTCCGCTGTGCACATGGGATACACAAAATGACATCATCTCCCTGGAGCGGAGTCCCACAACCCCCACACACCTTGGATTGTCCCGAAGGACCATTTCCGGTATCTTTGGCAGCCTCCATGTGGTGAAATTTATGGTATTCGCAGAACCCAGGGATTTATGCAGTACGCGACCCGGGATGCCCCTTTAATATCTAAAATTGTTTAAAAAATCCTGACCCAGGGGATTTAGCATAAAATATATATATCCAATGAAGGAAAAAATTTTTCTAGAAAACAACCCCCCACTAGCCAGGTATATAAGACCGGGAGAGCCCTGCCAGACGGGATCCCAGGATCTGAAAGACACAAAAGAACAGGGACAACAGTCATTCCAGGCACAGTAATTCCTATGAAAACATACAGAATATCGTACAAATACAACCCCCCCCCCCTCTATTAACCATAGACCAAAAAGATGGTTAAGATATCCAGCCAGCACCTTAAAAAGGCGGGCGGGAGCGAGGAGGAGGGAGAAGGAGGGGGACGTAAGGCGGGGGACCAGGCCAACATTCCTATGTGAACCAAACAACCCCCGCAGGCTAATCTGCCATAACACAAGAACGCCTACCCGGAGAAGAGCACAACCGCAGCGTGGCACCCGCGGCAAGATGGCGGCCCGAACACCGCTCCGTGCCTGCGAGGGAGGAGAAGACGAGCCCTGGAAGCGCGGGAGCCGAGATTGGCCCGTTTGGAGGGGCGGGGCTATCAACGCGCGGCCCGCGCACGACGCGGTCCCGCCCACCTGCGGCGTCATCGAACGGCCATACCGCAGAAACCGCGCTCACCTCCCATGATGGGACCGGCGGAGCAACCTGCCGGTCCCAAGGTGGCAGACGCATACACACTCTCTCTCTCTCTCCCCTGAGCATGCCGGGCGCGCCAGGCCGCAAGCGCCGAGCGCGGCGCTCAGCCAACAGGCGCGCCGCGTGACCCCGCCCCCCCGGCTCCTGAGGGGAGAAAACCGCCAAAATCGCTCATGCAGCACCCGCACAGTAAAAAACACACAAGGCAGGCGGATACACCTACCCAAACGTCAACCACGCCACAGAGAACAAGCGCAGGAGCCCTCACATACCAGCCAGTTCAGCAGCCACACACAAACCATGACACCCAGTGCAAGGAATAGACTACTGTCCCAGGGCTAGACACAAACCTGTAACAGCTAACTAACTGCTAGGTAAATGGGGGCATCCCACATCCGGATCACCACTCCGGGAATCCCGCTATGCCCCGCAATGAAGGGTCGAGCGGAGGAGCTAATCTCCTAGGCACCGAAGGTGCCGGCTACCTTTTGCCCGGCCTACAGCCGAGGCTGGGAGGCTGCCAGTTAACAAGTATGCTACAAAACAAGAGCCGGGCAGAAATAGACCATGGGGGGGGGGGGCCGGGGGGATACCCCCGCTACCTGCAAGCAGGAGACTTCTTTCTTCTGTCTTGTCGCCACCTTGCAGAGAATAACACTGGGTGATTGTTGGGAGGTACCAGGTATGTATAGACCGGGAGGGGCCTGTTGAATTTTTGGAGATTCTCTGCAATGCTGCCACCTAGCGGTGAGTAAACCCTATTGTAATTATTAATGTTTGAAGTGGGGTGTGTGACATACTTAGAATATGTAATTTTACAGGGACAGCTGGGAGGCTTCACACAGCGGGGTATCCCAAATTTGGGTGCCCTGGGGTAAGGTCCAAAACCCAGGCTAGTCAAAATCCCAGGTTTTGGTCCACTTTAATTATCAGCCTATCACTGATCTAATAGGCTTCTCTGCCATGTTGGATCTGTCTTTTCAGAGAGATGCTACAAACCTCCCAACCCCCCTATACTACAGTCTAATATAAATATATATATATATATATATATATATATATATATTAGATTGTAGTATGGGGGGGTTGGAAGGTATATATATATTTATCTATCTATCTATATATATATCTATATCTATATCTCTATCACATATATAGATTTCTATATTCCAGTTTCCTGCAGTATAATTTACATTGGTTTCATGGACCTCTCAGCCACATGGTGAAGCTTTAAAGAGGATGTCCAGTCATTTTTAATATTTCCTTCCCAGACCCTCGCTCCCTGTGCTGAGCCCGTTTCGGGCATCTTAATATAACCTTTTTTTTTTTTATCCACAACACAGAAGCTGTGATCTTGGTCATTCACAACCCCTGGTACTTTGTACAATCACTGGAGCAGCTGGTCTGCCCTGCCACTCAAGCCCACAGCATGCCATGCAGAGCTATGCCCCCTGCTGGCATCGGAGGATAGAATGGTGGTGATCAGGTGAGTGGATTTTTATTTTAATGCTTAAAAGGGCTGGCAGCGGAATGTTTAAATTAAACCGACCTTCACCCTGAATAAGAGCCTATCCTGTATGTTTCCCCCACCCTGTACATACAGATTGCCCACATTAATACGGACCTTCACCCTGAATAAGAGCCTATCCTGTAGGTTTCCCCCACCCTGTACATACAGATTGCCCACATTAATCCGGACCTTCACCCTGAATAAGAGCCTATCCTGTAGGTTTCCCCCACCCTGTACATACAGATTGCTCACATTAATCTGGACCTTCACCCTGAATAAGAGTCTATCTTATATGTTTCCTACACCCTGTACCACAGATTCCTCGCATTAAAAATCATCCTACCTGCACCTAGTGCATGTTATGAGCCTTTAAAAATCCAAGATGGCGGCTCATGAAGCATCAGGCAGCCTGCAGACAGGAAGTGTCTTCTGACTATGCCGCTCTGCATTCTGGGATTGCTGTTCTTTTCCTGACCCCAGCTCTGCTCTGTCTGTGCATAGCACAGCTATAACCCCACCCCCCCCCCCTGTACTTTACCCCACTCTCCTCAGTGTGTGTGTGTGATGCTTCTGAGGCAAGATGGTGGCACCCATATCCTAGAGTCCTGATCAGAGTTGCAGCCCAGCGGAAGAAAGAATAAAAACTAAGCAACTAAAAACTTAGAATATATTAATTTTAGATGCTGGGGAATAGCTTGTTAAAGTAGATCAACACCCTGCCTGATAGGCCCGGGAATATATAAGATTTCGGGGCCGATCCCTCCCCGCGGGGCATCCGAAATCGGGATGCTTCGCTGTGTGAAACCCCCCAGGACACCCACTAACCTTACCTTACTCCCGGTCCAACGACGCATGCGCAGGCCGCATCTCGCGCTACTCTCTAGCAGGGTGATTGCCGTCGCCGGCCATTTGTGAATGGCCGGCACGGGCGCGCTCCCTGTTAGAGGGAAGCACGAGGTGTGTCCGCCAGCGCGCTCGGAGCCGCTGTGGTAAGACGTCTCATTGACGCGCATACAACAGCGGCTCCGAGCGTGCTGATTGGACGAGCGGCTGTGCATGCGCCGTAGGAGCGGGTTGCAGTGAGTTTTAACCGGAAATCTGAGGGGGTTCACATAGTGGGGCAACCCGGGGAAGAGGCCCAAGACCCAGGATAGTCAAAATCCTGGGTGTTGGTCCACTTTAAGGGTTTGGGCTTTTCATTAAATGATGCTGAAGGTCCGGTTTAAATATTAGACTTCCTCTTTAAATGGGGGCTTCCGTGCACCAGTAACTTCTGTGTATTGTTCTCAATGGAGCCAACAGTACTCCGGCCACACCCACCAGGAGGATCGCCGGTGCAGGAGCCGCGGTAAGGTAAGCGCATCTTCTAGGGCCCAATGTCACTGCCTGGCCCTGGAGTCTTAGAAAAAGTGCATGAAAGTTGCCTTTTCCTTTAAGGTGCTCACTAAATCCAAGACATACACACACCTGATCTTGTTCACGATTAAACATCAGTGACTGAGCATTGTAATCCTGTGTTCTGAGTCTGTAGAGCCCCATGGGGGAGCTTAAAGTCCAGCCATGTAAAAAGAACAACATGGATACTCACCTTTTGTCCCCTGTAGCTGATCGCCGGCACTCGCAGACACATTGGGTCGAGTCTCTGTGCCATCCAGGCTGCATCTATGTTCTCTGAGGGGTTTCTGCAATGAAAATCTATCCCCAGGATTACGCCACATATCCTAAGGGGGGGCCACTAACCTATCCAGCTACCTGGCGGCTTTCTACAGGTAAGATCACCTAAAGGTGAGGAGAAGGAGTGGTACCCATCGTTGCTAGCAGGTTATTGGGGGATGTCATCCAGGATCCTCCATCCATCAGCAGAGTTGTGCCGGTCATATAGGCCGACAAAGGACTGGCCAAGAAGAGGGCTCCATGGGCGATTTCCGTCTTATTCCCTGGCCGCTGCAGAGGAATGGAATTATATAATCCAGCTGCTTCTGCCTCTGCTCCACCTAAAAAGGAAACCAAAAGTCACCAATCAATACAGCCACCATACCACAGACACTGCTCCGGGTGAGATTTATTTATTCATTACTCTTTATTTGCCAGTAAGTGAATGGAAAAACAGGCTATACAGCCAAATTACTACCGCTATTAATATGGGAATTCGGGGAGGCCGATTTATTAATAGCGCCAGGTAGCGACAGTAGCGTGATTTTCACAGCGCCGGCTAGTATTCGCTGTGCTTGGCCGTTGTTCGGTTGTTGACAGCGACTCAGTCGGTGTGCGGTAATGTTGAATACGGGGTTAGGAGTCGCTGTTTGACAGGTTCCGCGCTGTATGGGAGCGCATGACAACGAATGGCCATAGCGAACGGCTCCCAGCATATTCATTAACAAATCACGCTCAAAAAATTCTCGCGCTGTCAAATGCTTGTATAAACCCCAGAGCGCTGGCGGCGATGTGTTAAAAGTAGTTTTTTAACCCCCAAACAACCTTATTTTTGGAAAAGTTTTTATAAACATTTTGTAATATGAATACATTAATATCAGACCTGTAATATCAATTCTGTACAATTTTTTTTTTTTTTTACCTTAAAAAAAAAAAAATAAATAACATTGCAGAAGTGGTCACAGAATTTGTGACATTAAAAAAAAAAAAAAAAAAAAAAATTAATATCAATTAATTATGAATATTTAAAGATTGCTCCATTGAAATGCATTGGAGAGCGCCAGGTAGCGAGAGGTCATACCTGGCGCTGTGATGGGATTAGCAGCGGCGCTGTTCGCTGAAGTCTGCAACATGATGAATCCCGCGCTAGCCGACGCTCTCGCCGGCGCTAGCCTCATTTAGCGTGATAAATGCGTGATTGTGTCCGCCGCCTGGCGTTCTGGAGTCGGTAGCCGCCGATAGCTTGCGCTACCTGGCGCTAGTGAGACACTACCTGGCGCTATCCCTTGATAAATAAGGCCCTAGGTCCCACTTCTAAGACCATCAAGGCAGGTGACGCACACAGCTACAGGGCACCCGGGGATGAGGCACCATTCAGTGGAAGCCACCGGTAAAGGGGAGTTTACCTAACAGACTGCAGGGCCAGCTCAGTTCATGCAGTTCAGCCCTGGAATCTTTTAGCTATCGCTAGCCTGCCCCCATGGCATCCTGCAGTCGGACGCCCCACTGTGCAAAACCCCTGGGGTCGCCGCTATACTCACTTTTACCGGACGGCTCCCCTGTGCGCTCCCCGTTTTTTAGATTCCAGAGGCAGCTGCAAGGGGTTTTGATCCAAACTGCGGATCTAAACCCATGCAGTTCGGCCCTGGAACCCCCGGGGCATCCTATAACTGGACGCCCCACTATGTGGAACCCCTGGGGTTGCCAGTATACTCACCTTTACTGGACATCTCCCCTGTAGGTGTGTGTGTGTGTGTGTGTCCCCATGCCCAGCCTATCTATCAGCCGACATTAGTGCATCAACCAGCACCCTTGCACGTCGCCGGCACCTCAACCAATCTGCAAGCTCCAAAAGGTGCCTTAGCAGTGGAAAATACACTTTTACACTTTTTTTTTTAAAGAAAACTGAGCCCCCTCCCCCTCTTTCCTACCCTGTTGCCCTACTGTTTGTCTGTCTTACCCCTAAAAATTTTCTCACAACTTATCATAATGCATTTAGGCTCACCTACAAATCCGTTAGATGCCACCATGATAGTATTTATTAGTTTTATGAGTATTCAAATAACCTCAATAGTTTCTTCTTTTTTATCTTTATCTCTTTTTGAGCAATTTTCTGTAGTTGTTTCAGAATTTATTATGTTCAGAATAATTTTCTGTGCTGCCTCCACGCAGATGTTTCTTTTTCTTTTATATATCTGGATAACATCATTGGTGACAACCACGCTTTGGAACACTTGTACGAATATGTAACGTATATTCTAACTCTCGTGCTCCTATATTTTTTGTGTATGTATATACTGTATGTGTTTCTGCTTTGCAAACTCCAATAAAAATTTTGTAAAAGAAAACTGAGCCCCCGCCGAGCTGGCAACATTGCCCAGAAATAGGTTTCGCCCTGCTTTAAAGTTCAAAGTCTGGGCATATTAGACCCCATATATGCACTTACCCAGTCTACGCATTCCCTCTGTGCCAACTATGGGTCCAGGAGCCAAGCTGTTTACTCGCACTTTACTAGGACCCCACTCTACAGCTAGGTGCTTGGTCATGGCATCTGGCAAAAAATGAAGAATAATCATGACAATGAGAAAAAAGGAGAGAATACAAAAAAACAAAACAAAAAAAGACAGATAATTGATCATTAAAAACAATGTCAAAAATATTCATATAGGAAAAAGTGTATTGAAATCATAACATCTTGTATTTCAGTAGAATTGTGCAATCAGATCTTCTCCATTCTTTAAAGTAGACCAAAACCCACATTTTTAAATAGCATTCCCTGAATTGCTCGCCCTATGGAGAGAACCTTTTGCTAATTTTCACTGCTCCTGCTTCGCTCTAATCCCAGATAATGGCGCCTGTTTTAGCTGTAAAGCTCCGCCTCCTCCATTTATTGCCACTGCTGTGTGTGGCAAAGATGTAATGGCCACGTCTATGCAATGACTGATCTCATGCAAATCAGCGTTCCAGGATTATTCAAAAAGCGGAAATACCCATTTCTAGTCCTACACCCCAAGAGGAGAGGCTCCACAGGGGCTTTGGCCAAATGTACTTCACAAGTTCAGTGGGTTTTGGTCTGCTTTAAAGTGGACCAACACCCAGGATTTTCACTATCCTGGATGTTGGTCAGCTGTGTGAAACCCCCCAGAGAGCCCCAAAAACTCACTTGACCCCGCTCCCTCGTGACTCGCTCCACCAATCACCAAGGTGAGAGCGCCCGCCGCCGCCTCTCGCGTCCCTCTTACAGGGAGCGTGCCCGTGTCAGGCATTCACAAACGGCCGGCGCGGTTGCGCGCCCTGCTAGAGGGATGCGCGAGAGGCGGTGGCGGCCCGGGCATGCGCCGTTGGAACGAGGAACAGGTAGGATTTGCAGGCGTCCTGGGGGGTTTCACACAGATCGGGGTGCCCGGGAATCTATAGGCCGATCAGCATCGGGTGTTGGTCCACTTTAAGTGACCATATAGGCAGGTATTTTATTTCTCACATACGTCACCTAAGCAGTATGACACACCATGAAATGTACAGTCAATAAGGAGGTGGAGTAACAAACAGTCCCCCTATCTGGTTCCCTATGGGGGGTCTTCTGATCCGCCTGCTCTGCTGCTTTGGTCGCCATTGTTGTCAGGTGGGGCTGCCATGGATCTGCATTCAGATTGTCACAGTAATATAAGGGCTGATTTAGCACAGTGAGATTTTTTTTCCTCAGTGGGATTCAGCACCATATTTAGCTGTGCAAGTGGAGAAAACAAATTGCACAGCTAAATATTGTGCTGAATTGCAAGAAAAAAAATAATGAGAAAAAGTATTTACTCTCAACACCATGAGAATTTTTTTATCTCACGTTTTTTGTATCAGCCCTAAAGTTATGAAATGCCTGATTAGGGAGAGACCCAACCCCAGATTCGTTCCACTAAAAGAAAGATACAAGCTTGGGTGGAAGTGTTAAATGCAGGGTATAAGTAACCCATCCTCGTGCCCTCTAGCATATTTATTTGGATTTTTATTATTGGATCATCTTTTCCCCATAGTGCTCCTTTAAAGTGGACCAAAACCCAGGATTTTGACTATCCAGGGTTTTGGTCCTTGCCCCAGGGGATGGGGATGCCGCGTTGTGTGAAATCCCCCAGGTCACCCAAACAAAATCACCTCATCCGGGTCCTATGATGCATGCGCGGCCGCTCATCAGCGCGCTGGCGTCCACATCCCTCACTACCCTCTTACAGGGAGTGTGCCTGCAGCGGCAATTCACAAATGCCTGGTGCAGACACGCGCCCTGCTAAAGGGATAGTGGGGATGTGGCCACGGCTCGCACATGCGCCGCTGGACCAGAAAAGAAGGTAAGTGTATGGGCGACCACACGCAGCGGGGCATCCCCGATTTTGGATACCCGGGGGGGGGGAATCGATCGGCCGATCGCCGTGGGTTTTGGTCCACTTTAATAACATTGATAACCTTTTATTAACACCATCTGAGCCCGGCAGAGAGGCATACTCACCTATGGCGGCCTTGGCACAGCCGGCATGTACCTGCAGGACCTGGCCCTTGTAGCTCAGTGTTGCTGTGATGTTTATAATGACACCACCATGATCCTTAAAAAAAACACAAAACATAATGATAATGAAGAAAAACATACAATGAAAAGCACACACACACACACACACACACACTTTTACATGGAAATCAATAAAGACTATGGCTATGTAAGGACCTCTAGTGGCCATATGGTGGAGCTGCAAAAGGGAGGCACACCACTATCTAAATCAGTACATAATTTTATTTATTTAGAGTATCCAACATACACCTGAACATATTAAAAGCCATTAAAATACATGAATACAATAACACACAAGACAAACCAACATAAATGGGGGAGTAGGCTGTAGGGAGAGAACTATATATACCAATGATGTAAATTAATAAACAATGAATAAATAAATACATAAATAAATTCATCCACCCATGTGAGGTTATAATTAATCCAATAGTGCCAACTATGATCAATACCTGCCTATGATCTGGATCCTCACAGTACTAATGCATGTGTGTAAAGTGCTAGTGCATTAGTATACAATAAATATTAATTGCAATCACCTAAAAGGTAATAGCCATCAGTGAACAACCAGTATAACTCCAAACATATTGAACCAATCACAAAAATACAATTCTGTGATTACTCACCTGTAGAATTGGTATTATAAGTATACAGCATGTCCTGTTCTAGAAGATATTCCTTACACTTAGGTTATACATCCAGTAGATGGCGCTGGACTGCAGAGACAGAAAAGAGGCCCCTCCTGGCCCCATATATACCAGGGACCTTCCACAAAACCCCCAGTATTGAAAAGCAGTTAAAATGAGACCAGGAGAACTATAACCAATATATAAAAATGTGAACATAAGAACAATCACCATGAAGAGGTAACTAAAGATAATGATAACAATTGTGGGGTGGAACAGGACGTGCTGTATACATATAATACCAATTCTACAGATGAGTAATCACAGAATTGTATTATTCTAAGTACACAGCACGTCCTGTTCCAGAAGATATTCCTTACACTTGGGACATCCAATAGAAGTGTCTGTAAGGTAGGGCGGGATCCCCAAAAGTAACAGCAGACAGTTTAAACCACTGCCGCCTGCAAAACCTTGCGGCCAAAAGCAGCATCAGCTGAGGCCCTAACATCAACCTTGTAAAACTTAGAAAAAGTATGAACAGAAGACCAAGTAGCGGCCTTGCAAACTTGTTCAACAGAAGCTTGGTGCTGAAAAGCCCAAGAGGCACCAATAGCACGAGTGGAATGAGCAGTAAGGCGGAAGGGAGGCTCCTTCACCTTAGTAGAGTAGGCCTGTATCACAGCCTGACGGATCCACTTGCTGATAGTGGACTTAGCCGGATGCCACACCCTTCTTAGGTCCAGACGGGAGCACAGAGAGCATCAGTCTTCCTGAAGGGTCCAGTAGCCACCAGATAGAACTTCAGAGTCCTGACCACATCCAGAGAGTGTAAAACCCTCTCCTTAGAAGAACTAGGATTAGGACACAGAGAAGGCAGAACAATATCCTGATTGAGATGAAAGGCAGAAACAACCTTAGGCAGAAAATCTGGCTTTCCCCTTTCCCTCAAGGGCACCCGGCAGATGACACCCAGTTCCAGAAGGCCTTGGACAGCCAGGGACAGACACTGAGCTGACAGGGGGGTTTGAGCTAACCAAGATTTGATGAATCTTGGGGGCGGCCAGGCTGCAAACTCTATCTTGTAACCGGAGGACACTACCTCCTGAATCCACCAGTCTGAGACATGACGCCTCCAGACGTGAGCCAGGAGCCGAAGCAGTCCCCCCACCCGGATGGGTGAGGGCGCCCCTTAATGCCTGAGGGGGCTTGGGGGAGGACTTAGGCTTGGGACCCCAGGAGGGGCAAGGGCAGCCCCGTCCTCTGCCCCTGCCCCAAAAATCTCCACGGGCTCCAGCAAAGGAAGCTCTCCATCCAACTCTGGAGCCCCTGAAGGAAGGAGAAAAGGCACCTGAACCCCGAAAGGACCGGGGCTGCTTTCTACGCTGAGGTAACTTGCCTCCTTTAGCAAACAAGTCCAGACGTTCCCCAAAGAGGCGCTGCCCCTTGAAGGGAAACCCTGTGAGAGTCTTCTTAGCAGCGTTGTCAGCTGCCCACTGGCGCAGCCAGACCGAGCGGCGTATCGCCACAAACAAGGCAGATGCCCTGCCACACATTCTAATGGTATCATCCAAGGCAGAGAGGACATATGCAACAAATTCCTCACAACGCAGGAGAGCTCTATTACTCTTCACTACCTGCATCATCAGGGGCCCCATCTAGGAGACTCCTGAGCAGGCTTTTTTTTTTTAGCAACAGCCGTAATGGCAGAGGCACAGACCGGACGCAGCGCGGTCCCCACACAGGCAAAGGCATGGCAAGCCAGCTGATCCGCCTGTCCTCCCCATCCCTCAGTGTAGTAGAGTCAGGGGAATGCATGACGGATGTGTTGGACAATCCCAGAACTGGTGCATCCACCTCGGGAGGACATGACCACCGTTTAACCATTTCAGCAGGAAAGGGATACCTCTTATCCCAACTCTTTGGCACCCCGGGGAGCCGGCTAGGCTGTTGCCACTCCTTGGGCACTAAATTATTAAAATGAGTTTGTTCAGGAAACTCCAAGCGTGGTTTAACAGTATGAAACAGCTCCCCCTGCTGCCGCGGAGCCAAGGCAGGAGGAGAGATACAGAGTACTTCAAAAATGTGAACTAAAAGCCTGTCCGTATCATCTGAAGCCCATGGGTCAGACCCAGAATCGGCACCATACACCCTGGATAGTTCCTCACATGATTCTGAATCAGAAAATAATTCCCCCTCTTCCAGGGGGGTATAACCAGTAACGTCAAAAAATTCCTCAGCCTCCATAGGAAAGAGGGAAACACCAGGTGATAAATGCAGCTTCTTAGCAGAAGCCTTACGCGGGCCAGACCAAGCAATATGTCTCTCAATGCTGGCCACCCGGGCAGCCATATCAGGTTGAGACTCCCCACTGGTATGCACCTCACTGGGAGTCAGATGTAAGCGTGGGGGGGGTAGGCGAAGCCAGAGGGAGCGCAGGCCCAGCCACCGGTAACCCAGACTGCAGCGCAAGCGTCTGCTGGGCGCAGGGTACACACAACCTGACATCATCACTTATAGGGGATACCCCACACGCCACACACAGCCGGGCTTGTCCCGAAGGAACCCCAAGCACATTATCCTGAGAAGCCTCCATATGGTGATTATTGTGGCACAATAGGCCAATAGGGATTGACGCCAATAAGGCTACCCAGGATGCCCCAATAGCGCGCTAGGGAAGTGGGAGTGTAAGGGAATACAATAGCCCTCCAATAAGAGTTAACACTAAATAGAGGGGATAGGACCGGGAGAAACCACAAAAGTTTAACCCGCCTGCAAGACATAAGCAAAGGATCCCATAAGCGATATGCAATACAGAGAAATACAAAATAAATCAGCCCGCATGGGCACTTACGGTCCGCGATAGGGAGACGCTAGACACGCAGCAGGGAGCTAAAATGGCGCCCGCATATACCTCGAGGGGAGGGCCGCGGAGACAGCGATGCAGAACGCGTCAGCCCCTGAAGAGCGCCCACATGACAAGACCAGCCAATGATGGCGCAGCAACGCCTGAGGCGATGAGTACAAGCGTGCAGCGGCGGCGGCAAATGAAACCAGTGCAACCAATTCAAAAGGGGTAATCACATAAATCATATATACAAGACATGCACCCCCCCCCCCCCCCCCCCGAGATCTACCAGGGAGAGCGAAGGGGAAGCGACGGCCAGCCTAAAGGGAGCCAACTGCGGGGACAGGGGGCTCACCATGGGCCTGTACCGCCTACCCTTTGGTGGGGGACTGCGGTTGGAGCAGCGCTCCTTAGCACCTGACAGCGGTGCTGCCTACCTTCACCCGACCAGCGCAGCCTGAGCTGGGAGGCAGTAAAAGGAAACGGGTGGGAATAGTCCTACAGGGCCGCAGGCTAATAAGCCCCGCTCACCTGCGAGTAGAGAGCCATCTTCTAGTCATCGCAGCCAGGACTGCAGAGAAGAACTGGGGATTTTGTGGGAGGTCCCTGGTATATATGGGGCTGGGAGGAGCCACTTTTCTGTCTCTGCAGTCCAGCGCCATCTACTGGATGTATAACCCAAGAGTAAGTAATATCTTCTGGAACAGGACGTGCTGTATACTTACAATAAAATTAATTCATCTCTAAAAGTGAACCATAGCCAACAAATAGCGCAAGTATAATTCAAGTCTCCAACATAACCAATAACAATATGGTTTCCCCACTGCTACGGAGCCACGCATTCCATGGGTGCCAAACCCACTTCCTCAGGCTAGTGGAGGGTGTGCAGCCACTAAAGCTTTCATCAATATTAGCTAAAGCGGACCAAAACAACTCAATCTACCTCAGTGCTGGATGTTTTCTGCCCTCAGTGCTGCTTGGAATTCCTGTTATAGGGATTTTAATTTTTCTTTCCCCCAGCTATGCCATTGTATGCTGTTAGTTTCTGACAGGACACCATTGTTCTAAACTAGCTGTTTAAGCCGCACTCCTCACAATCTCATGCTGGGAACATTTAGAGCCTATTGAAAATAGTGCATCAAAGGATTTAAATTTTCCCCCAATTTTTCCTCTGAAGCCAAAATCATTTGTGAGTATTTTTATCCAATTCATTAACAGGACACTAAGGGGAGTTGATATATGTGTTTATTTCCTTTTTTTTTTAAATTTTCATAGAACATGGTTGGTCCGCTTTAAAGGGAATGACCATTTACCTAAGGCAGTGTCAGTCCCATGCTGTCTCTTTGCTCTGGTCACAGAAAGGAGGGGGAAATGAATCCTCCTCTGCCTCCAGCCCCTCCCCCCAATCCAGATAACAAATCAAATCTAATAGGCAGTCTGTTAGTGGGTGGAGCACTTTACACTGTTGATCCCAGCTCACTCACTTGTATGATCAGTCCTGCCGCTCTCATCACAGAGGACATGAGGAACATGAGGTAAAACTTTAGTCTATAATTACTCAAAAATGAGAACATTTCCATGTGTAGCATTACACAATGAATGCAGCCCTGTACCTGGACAATGGCTTTAAAGAGGAAGTCACAAATGACTGGGCTTCTTTATGCATGACCTAGTGGTTAGGGAATCAGTCTTGTAACCAGAATGCCGCAGGTTCGATTTCCTGCCGGGACATGACAGAAATGCCCTTGAGAAGAGGTTGTATTAGCTCCAAATTCAGCATAATATACATGGAAATCTTCTCTAACGCTCTCACTGTGTACAGATACACCTCCAATGAATGACAGTAGTAGCAAATTCTCCTGGCCCAGCACAGCTGGCATTTGTTACAATGTGTTATATGTTCTGCTGAGCTAATGTAAACAAATTCATACATTGTATCAACACATTGTTACATTTCTCCCTGGGAAGGAGAATGTCAACTGGAGCAGAGAAGCCGATTCATGCCTTTTATGGTGAACTTTGCCTGTAGACAAGGTCAGCATTTTTTTTAGATTATTTCTATGTAGAAGAAAATGTGTAACTGGAAAGCTGTAATATAATGTCTGATCATAAAGAGATAGACTTATACAGTAAATGTCTCTATATAGTCAGACATGTTCTTAGAGCTTTCCAGCAACACCCATCTTCTTCATATACAAGCGGTGAGCACAGAGATATACAGCCCATAAAAGAAAGGCTGTGTAAGTCAAATACATATCAGGTATAACCTACAAAGCTTTCCAGTGACACCCCTCTTCTGCATAATACAAGCAGTGAGCACAGAGATACACAGCTTTTCTTTTATGGGCCTTATAAGTCATATACATATCAGTTATAACCTACAAAGCTTTCCAGTGACACCCCTCTTCTACACATACAAATCGTCAACACAGCCTTTATTTTGTAAACTGAACAGCCTACAAAATAAAGGTCCTGTGTTGACTGCTTTTATCTGTGGAAGAGGGGTAGCTAGAAAGCTTTCTATGTTATACCTGATATATATATATATATATATATATATATATATATGACTTATATGGCCTATAAAAGGCTCTGCATCTCTGTGCTCACCACTTATATATGCAGAAGAGAGGTGTCACTGGAAAGCTTTGTATGTTATACCTGAGATATATATATATATGACTTATATGGCCTATAAAAGGCTCTGCATCTCTGTGCTCACCACTTATATATGCAGAAGAGAGGTGTCACTGGAAAGCTTTGTATGTTATACCTGAGATATATATATATATATGACTTATATGGCCTATAAAAGGCTCTGCATCTCTGTGCTCACCACTTATATATGCAGAAGAGAGGTGTCACTGGAAAGCTTTGTATGTTATACCTGAGATATATATATATATATGACTTATATGGCCTATAAAAGGCTCTGCATCTCTGTGCTCACCACTTATATATGCAGAAGAGAGGTGTCACTGGAAAGCTTTGTATGTTATACCTGAGATATATATATATATATGACTTATATGGCCTATAAAAGGCTCTGCATCTCTGTGCTCACCACTTATATATGCAGAAGAGAGGTGTCACTGGAAAGCTTTGTATGTTATACCTGAGATATATATATATATGACTTATATGGCCTATAAAAAGGCTCTGTATCTCTGTGCTCACCACTTATATATGCAGAAGAGAGGTGTCACTGGAAAGCTTTGTATGTTATACCTGAGATATATATATATATATGACTTATATGGCCTATAAAAAGGCTCTGTATCTCTGTGCTCACCACTTATATATGCAGAAGAGAGGTGTCACTGGAAAGCTTTGTATGTTATACCTGAGATATATATATATATATGACTTATATGGCCTATAAAAGGCTCTGCATCTCTGTGCTCACCACTTATATATGCAGAAGAGAGGTGTCACTGGAAAGCTTTGTATGTTATACCTGAGATATATATATATATGACTTATATGGCCTATAAAAAGGCTCTGTATCTCTGTGCTCACCACTTATATATGCAGAAGAGAGGTGTCACTGGAAAGCTTTGTATGTTATACCTGAGATATATATATATATATGACTTATATGGCCTATAAAAGGCTCTGCATCTCTGTGCTCACCACTTATATATGCAGAAGAGAGGTGTCACTGGAAAGCTTTGTATGTTATACCTGAGATATATATATATATGACTTATATGGCCTATAAAAAGGCTCTGTATCTCTGTGCTCACCACTTATATATGCAGAAGAGAGGTGTCACTGGAAAGCTTTGTATGTTATACCTGAGATATATATATATATATGACTTATATGGCCTATAAAAGGCTCTGCATCTCTGTGCTCACCACTTATATATGCAGAAGAGAGGTGTCACTGGAAAGCTTTGTATGTTATACCTGAGATATATATATATATATGACTTATATGGCCTATAAAAGGCTCTGCATCTCTGTGCTCACCACTTATATATGCAGAAGAGAGGTGTCACTGGAAAGCTTTGTATGTTATACCTGAGATATATATATATATGACTTATATGGCCTATAAAAAGGCTCTGTATCTCTGTGCTCACCACTTATATATGCAGAAGAGAGGTGTCACTGGAAAGCTTTGTATGTTATACCTGAGATATATATATATATATATATATGACTTATATGGCCTATAAAAAGGCTCTGTATCTCTGTGCTCACCACTTATATATGCAGAAGAGAGGTGTCACTGGAAAGCTTTGTATGTTATACCTGAGATATATATATATATGACTTATATGGCCTATAAAAGGCTCTGCATCTCTGTGCTCACCACTTATATATGCAGAAGAGAGGTGTCACTGGAAAGCTTTGTATGTTATACCTGAGATATATATATATATGACTGATATGGCCTATAAAAAGGCTCTGTATCTCTGTGCTCATCCCTTGTATATGCAGAAGAGAGGTGTCACTGGAAAGCTTTAAGAACATGATGTCTGATTATATAGGGATAGGATCACACAGTATAAGTCTATCTCTACATAGTCAGACATGTTTTAGAGCTTTGCAGTGACACCCTGCTGATACAGCTGCTTGCCACATGTCGTTTGTCAGAGGCGGCATCTTTTATTCACCAGCACTTCGCATTCCCTGATAACTTGCTGTCTTCTTTTTTTTTTTCTTTAAATTTTAATTTATTTTCCGCTCAGTTTTGATCTTTATTACTGTTCTCAGAATCATTATCCGTCATCCAGCGTGGAAGATCATTTTATCATTGCCGGGTATTATCTGATTGCTCGTAATTATATTTCGAGTGTATTCTCCCCTGATATCATCATAATTCCCCCCCCCTTCTCCTTTCCTCCCTCTTCACCCCCCATCCTCCCATGTTACCCCATCCCAACCTCAGCCCGGTTCTGCCCCTCCCCTCCCCCCCACTTGCTGTCTTCTGCTGACTCCATTTTCATGCTTCCCTTGTTTGATTGGATGAAAGCCTGTGCATGCGCCATGGGACCGGAGAAAGGTACATTATATGGGCAATTTAAGGGGTTTCACACAGTGGGGGCATCCCAAATCAGGTAAGGAACAAATTCAGGGATAGTCAACATCCTGAGTTTTATTCCACTTTAAGAATCCAATGCTTCGGGCTACAGTTGTACACACATTGAACTTACTCGGAAGAAACGCTCAAACACAATCTTGCTGGCATTGAAGGTGCCGACTGTGTCAATGTCAAGGACGGTCTTGAAGGCATTAAATGACAGATTGGCGGCCGGGCAGAGGAAATTTCCAGCTGCATCTGCAAAGAAATAATATAAAAAGGTCAGCAAGAGATAAATTAAAGAGCAGAAAATCTCTGGCTTTATAGTAACATTTTGTTGACCTCCATCATGTAGCATTGTTAGTAGGCGGGGTAGGAACTTGCCAAAACCTTGGCAAACACTTGTTCCTACAGCGCAATTGCAGGCTCTCGTCCAATGAGAGCCGTCTGCCGTGATGATGTCATTCGGCAAACAGCTCTCATTGACTTCAATGGGGAGCGCACACTGCTGCATCATCGGCGGCATGCACGGTGATGCAGCCCCTCCCCAACTCATATATTGCCCCTAATACCCCTCCCCAACTCATATACTGCCCCTAATGCCCCTCCCCAACTCATATACTGCCCCTAATGCCCCTCCCCAACTCATATACTGCCCCTAATGCCCCTCCCCAACTCATATACTGCCCCTAATGCCCCTCCCCAACTCATATACTGCCCCTAATGCCCCTCCCCAACTCATATACTGCCCCTAATGCCCCTCCCCAACTCATATACTGCCCCTAATGCCCCTCCCCAACTCATATACTGCCCCTAATGCCCCTCCCCAACTCATATACTGCCCCTAATGCCCCTCCCCAACTCATATATTGCCTCTAATGCCCCTCCCCAACTCATATATTGCCCCTAATGCCCCTCCCCAACTCATATATTGCCTCTAATGCCCCTCCCCAACTCATATATTGCCCCTACTGCCCCTCCCCAACTCATATTGCCTCTAATGCCCCTCCCCAACTCATATATTGCCCCTAATGCCCCTCCCCAACTCATATATTGCCCCTAATACCCCTCCCCAACTCATATATTGCCTCTAATGCCCCTCCCCAACTCATATATTGCCCCTAATGCCCCTCCCCAACTCATATATTGCCCCTAATGCCCCTCCCCAACTCATATTGCCTCTAATGCCCCTCCCCAACTCATATATTGCCCCTAATGCCCCTCCCCAACTCATATATTGCCCCTAATGCCCCTCCCCAACTCATATATTGCCCCTAATGCCCCTCCCCAACTCATATATTGCCCCTAATGCTCCTCCCCAACTCATATATTGCCCCTAATGCCCCTCCCCAACTCATATATTGCCCCTAATGCCTCTCCCCAACTCATATATTGCCCCTAATGCCTCTCCCCAACTCATATTGCCCCTAATGCCCCTCCCCAACTCATATATTGCCCCTAATGCCCCTCCCCAACTCATATATTGCCCCTAATGCTCCTCCCCAACTCATATATTGCCCCTAATGCCCCTCCTCAACTCATATATTGCCCCTAATGCCTCTCCCCAACTCATATATTGCCCCTAATGCCCCTCCCCAACTCATATATTGCCCCTCCTTATATATTGCCCCTCCCCAACTCATATATTGCCCCTAATGCCCCTCCCCAACTCATATATTGCCCCTAATGCCCCTCCCCAACTCATATATTGCCCCTAATGCCCCTCCCCAACTCATATATTGCCCCTCCCCAACTCATATATTGCCCCTAATGCCCCTCCCCAACTCATATATTGCCCCTCCTTATATATTGCCCCCTAATGCCCCTCCCCAACTCATATATTGCCCCTAATGCCCCTCCCCAACTCATATATTGCCTCTAATGCCCCTCCCCAACTCATATATTGCCCCTAATGCCCCTCCCCAACTCATATATTGCCCCTAATGCCCCTCCCCAACTCATATATTGCCTCTAATGCCCCTCCCCAACTCATATATTGCCCCTAATGCTCCTCCCCAACTCATATATTGCCCCTAATGCCCCTCCCCAACTCATATATTGCCCCTAATGCCTCTCCCCAACTCATATTGCCCCTAATGCCCCTCCCCAACTCATATATTGCCCCTAATGCCCCTCCTTATATATTGCCTCTAATGCCCCTCCCCAACTCATATATTGCCCCTAATGCCCCTCCCCAACTCATATATTGCCCCTAATGCCCCTCCTTATATATTGCCTCTAATGCCCCTCCCCAACTCATATATTGCCCCTAATGCTCCTTCCCAACTCATATATTGCCCCTAATGCCCCTCCCCAACTCATATATTGCCCCTAATGCTCCTCCCCAACTCATATATTGCCCCTAATGCCCCTCCCCAACTCATATATTGCCCCTAATGCCTCTCCCCAACTCATATATTGCCCCTAATGCCCCTCCCCAACTCATATATTGCCCCTCCTTATATATTGCCCCTAATGCCCCTCCCCAACTCATATATTGCCCCTCCTTATATATTGCCCCTAATGCCCCTCCCCAACTCATATATTGCCCCTAATGCCCTTCCCCAACTCATATATTGCCCCTAATACCCCTCCCCAACTCATATATTGCCCCTAATGCCCTTCCCCAACTCCTATATTGCCCCTAATACCCCTCCCCAACTCATATATTGCCCCTAATGCCCCTCCCCAACTCATATATTGCCCCTAATGCCCTTCCCCAACTCCTATATTGCCCCTAATGCCCCTCCCCAACTCATATATTGCCCCTAATGCCCCTCCCCAACTCATATATTGCCCCTAATGCCCCTCCCCAACTCATATATTCACATTTAGAAAGACAAAAAGAAAGTAAAAAGAAATAAAAAAATGAGGGGCTGGTGCACAGAACAAGAGAGACTGAAGTAAGGTAGAACAGGGATGAAAAATGTAGAAAAGATAGTGAGAAGGAAAGACAGGAAAAAAAGAGGAATATATAAAAGGGGAAATTAAAAGAAGGGGACAAGAAAAAGAGGGAAGGAATGTGGGAAAGAAATGAACATTTTTTTTATAAAAACAGAAAAGGAGAGATTGTGGAAAGAGAGAGAATGAGAGAATGTGGAAAAAGAGAGGAAGACATAGAAAAGGTGAAAGAAAATGGAGGGGGGGGGGGTGACAAGAGAAAGATGGACCGAATGTGTAAAGGAGAGATGAAGGCAATGGGTAAAAAAACATAAGGAGGAAATAAATGTGGAAAAAAAAGAAGGGAATGTAAAAAAATTAAAGAAGGTGAAACCAGAGAAAGGAGGAAAGGAAGGTGACAAGAGAAAGCAATGGGAGAAATGTGTAAATAAAAACAGGAGGGAATGAAAAAATAAATAACTAACGTAAAAAAGGAACAGGAAGAGGGGGATGTAGAAATTAGAGCAGGATGAAGATGAAAATAAGTGATTGAAGGGGAGTTGTTACAGTGAAGAGGCCGTCTGTGGCTTCTGCATGGATCTCCATCCATGGACAAGGAACCGTTCTGCAGGTAACTCCAGCTATTAGAATATATAACAGTGTACAGACAAGAGTGGAACCTGAGCTGAGATATTCTCTGTAGAAGACAAAGGGCTCGATTCAACAAAGGTCGAAAATGGATTTTTCGTGTGTTTTGTGCTTAAAAAGTTGCGATTTCGCTATATTTTGTTTTACGAGTGATTCAGCTACCTGGAACCATTGTAAAACACGAGTCACTTGAATTAAATTTGAGTGCGACTGTAAACGTGCGAATTAAATTAGTGGATCGAAAAATTTACTACTGCATTTTACAATTCGAAAATTTTACTACTGATTCAGGTGGACTTGATGAGCCACACACATGATATAAATTAGAGTGTTTCACACTAGTTTTTTTTTTTAAATAATAGTTTTTATTAAAATAAAGCAAAGGTATACAGCATAAGGTTACATTTAAAGCAACCACCAAACTGTTCAAAAGGTCATACAGAAATAAAACTATATAGCCAGCATATAGAAAAATACGACCATTAAAAACCACACGCTGAGCAACATCCTCAATGGAGGTAGACAAAACACGTCTCAAATAATATTAAAAAGAAGAGAGATCTGAAAAGAAAGAAATGAAAAGTGAAACGTAAAGGGCAGGAAAGAGGTAAAAGGAGAAGAAAAGAAGTAGGGTAAAGTATGGGTTTCGAGCCTCGTGACAAATCATTAGATTAACATACCAGGGTTCTACATTGTAAGAAGAAGACGATTAAGACCCCCCGGGTGAAAGTGAGTAATCCACCCTTCCCAGGTGGATAAAAAGAGGGCAAAATCTCCTTTTAAGATGGCCGCCATCTTCTCTTCTCAAACATCATGACCTTGTTGACCCGGGAATAAAGACTTCCTCGGGGAATGACTGATTTCTTCCAAGACTGAGCTATTATCAATTTAGCAGCAGTGGTGTCTTATGAGCTCAAACTGGGATTTTAAACAGTCTGGAGGTTTTAGATTAAGGAGGGACAGCTGGGGAGTCATATTCAGCTTAAGCCCGGTGGCCCTTTTAATCACATAGAAGACTTTAAACCAAAATTGTTTCACCACCCTACACTCCCACCAGGTATGCAAGTAAGTACCCGGGAGCCCACACCCTCTGAAGCAGTACTGCGGGTAAGAAGGGCAAAATGTATGTATTCTGTCCGGAACCAGGTACCATCTAAGGAGGACCTTGATATTGACCTCCTGTGCACCCACATTAAGATAACCTGAAAGGGTATGTCTCCAGACCGCCCCCAAAATTCAACATCTGACAGGGTCAAGTCAAGGTCGCTACACCATTTTGCCACATGCTTCGGGGGAGTCATCCCATCTGGTTCAGACAATAATTTATAAACCAGTGCGATCACACCCTTACCCAAAGGCTGCTCCAGACAGACTCTTTCGAATGACGTGAGAGGAGGGAGTGGGGTGACCAACTTACATTTAGACCGACCATAGTGTGTGACTTGCAAGAAGCGGAAGAATTCCCTCCCCGGAATGTCATGAGAAAGTTTCAATGCGTCAAATGAAAGCGGGCCTTGACACGAGAAGAAATTCCGAAGTAAGGTCAAGTTTCGAGTCTTCCACCACACAAACGCCGCAGGATCTTCAAAGCCCGGAACAAATTCCGGATTACCCAAAAATGAGAGCAGAGGACAGTGCGAAGAGGCCAAATTCCCCCGCTTCCTACAAGTCCTCCAAATCTTAAGTGAATGGTTAAGTACAGGGTTGGAGATCTTCCTACTGACTGCTGAAGGAAGCCATAACAAATTGGAAATAGACATAGGAGAGCAAGACGACTCTTCAATATCAACCCACAAAGGTCTCACACTAGTTTTTTGATGCAGCTTTCAGCAGGAGAAAACTCATTTTACTCCTGAAAAAAATACTGAACTTTTTACCCTTTTTTACTAGTAGTAAAAAGTTCCATTGACTTTCAGTGTCTTCCTATCTGGTGATTTGGTAACAATGAAATTCTCAGGCTTTTTTCTCATGAATTAAATTTTTTACTACCATGAGAATTTTTTCAATGATTTGTGAATCGAGGTCATTGACTTCGAACATATTGCAGATGATGTGGCGCAGAGAAGGCGCACACTACCCATTCCCATATTTTCGGACACGTTTGGAAGTGGATCAGCTGCCATATCAAGCACTTTTCCAGCTTACTAGGCTAAATCGTGCAGCTTTGGAATCCATATTTGGCACCATTAACTGGTAGAAGACCTTTGGTCGACCTTTGGGTTTTTACATTGCGGTGCGCCAAAACCCAGAATAGTCAAAATCCTGGGTTTTGGTCCACGTTATAGTGTAAGCATAAGAATGGCGTACCATGAGGTTAAAGCTAGCAAAGAGCTGCTCCCTGCACCCAGGGACACGTGGTGCTATGTGAGCAAAGCTTTGTATAGAAAACAATGGCCACATTGCTGCATTAAAGGAAACATTTTTAATACAGGTCCCTGGCAATCCAACCAACCCCCCCAAAAAAAAACTACATATATGCCTCTTACAAATATTACTGTTTAATTAGTACTTCCACTACAGCATACCTTGCCTCTTTATTACATGTATCCATGTTAGCCATGTACATACAGCTACACAGGTAACTTAAAAAGTTGAAAAAGAAAGTATGCATTTACATTTACCCATTAAAAAGCCTTACAACACCATGCAGCAGTCAGAAAACAATACTAAACAATAGAAAAAAAAATTGAGTACATTTTCCAATAATTTTCGCTTGCGACAGCCTTTTTACGAGCATTTTGAAAATTTTACGATTGCATTTTCGAGTGCAAGTATTTAATTCAACCCCTTTTTTGAATCACTCGAAAAAGTTAAAACTTTGTGCATGTGATCTGATTTTTCGAGTGACACGAATTTATTTCTACCTTTGTTGAATCGAGCCCAAAGTCTGGAGTTTTCTCCCAGGATGGACAGGGTGGGGAATGGAAATGATGAATAGGTTCAATCATTTTTCTCATTTAATAGACAGCATACTTAATCATACTATTGCTGCTGTAGAATTAGAGAATTTAGAACTAAGGCAAGTAAGGAAGATGGTCTTGAAAGAAAAGATGGTCCTAGACTATCTTTTGGCAAGTCAAGGGGGTTTCTGTACCAGGGTAAAAGTGGACCAACACCCAGGATTTTGACTATCCTGGGTTTTGGTCCACTTCGGGGAGGGGGGGGGGGGCACCGCTGTGTGAAACCCCCCAGAAAGCCCCAAAAACTCACCTCACCACGCTCCCACGTGACCGCTGCAGCCAATCCCCGCCGGCGGACAAGCGGGAGACAGCGACGGACAAGACAGCGTGTCTGCCGCCGCCTCCCGCACGTCACTCTTACAGGGGGGGGGGGGGTGGGAGGCGGCGGCGGACACGCCGTCTTGTCCGTCGCCGTCCATTCACAAACGGCCGGCGCGGGCACGTCTAGAGAGGCGCGCGCCGATAAGGTTAGGTTTTTTGTGGGTTTTGGGGGCTTCACCCCGCGGGACATCCCGATCTCGCATGTCCCGCGGTGAGGGAGGTGATCGGCCCGGGAATCTTATAGATTCCCGGACCGATCACCCCTGGGTGTTGGTCCACTTTAAGGAAAGAGAATAACATAATGGAAAGAAAGACAAACAGCGGAAGGCAAGACAAAGCAAAACACAAGAAAAAAAGGCATTTGAATGAAAAGGAGCCCCCCCCCCCATACAGAGGGGCCCTGAGCCTAAGGACGGCCATGGACACACTAAGCATCGGAAGGAAGTTGCTCTGGTCTGATGAGACCAAACACTATGAAGCTGATTCATTACTAACGCCAGGTACCGGCAGATGAGCGTCTGTACAGCGGCACTGACAGCGACCGCTAGTGGTCGCTCTGATCGGCCGAGAGTCACTATTACAGAGCGTAACATTGATGAATTTGATGTGCAAGTCGCTATAACACCAGTACAGAGCTATATGGGAGCGAACGGTAGCAACTGGTCAGTGTGAGCGACTCAAACCATATTTATCAATAAAACAGCCTCACACTGCGCTGGCGCTCAAAATTGTGTCGCTGTAGCTCAGAGCACCAGAAGCTGTGTGATTAAAGTCTGTTATTACATTGTGACATTAACACTTTAATACTAGACCTGTAATGACAATTCTACATAAAAAAAAAAAAAAATCAAAAAAGTTTTCAAAAGTGTATTTAAATAGGTCAGGGGAAGTCACACAATGATTTGATAAATAAAATAATAAAAGTAAACCCTGTTTAAAGAGAAGAAAGGTAACGTCCATTGAAATGTATGGGAGAGCGACAGGTAGCGACAGGTAATACCTGGCGCTCTGGAAGCCAGGGATCCGCTGAGCAGTCTGTGATGATGAATCGGAATCTACATGGCGCTGTTACAGGCGCTCAACAGAATCTCCTTCATAAACGTGGTATTGCGTGCCACGGCCAGCGTTCACCTGACGCTACCTGCTTCTACCAAGGCACTACCTGTCGCTATCCCTTGATGAATAAAGCCCTAGGTGTGGAGAAAAGCAGGCAGCTGGACTGGGAAGCTGGTCAGAGTTGATGGGAAGATGGAGGCTGCGAAAGGAAGGCTGGGACATGAGCACAGGGGATGCAGCCTCTCTCGCTCCCACTAATCAGAGCTGCTCGCCGAATTACATCACTTCAGTGGGCAGCTCTGATTGGACGAGGACAGGCGCCGTTGGACCAGGAAGAGTTGAGTCTGCACACGCCGATCGGGGGGGGGTTTCACACAGCAGGGTATCCCAAATTGGGATGCCCAGGTGTGCAGAACAAAACCCAGGAAAGTAAAAATCCCAGGCTTTGTTCCACTTTAAGCGTTGGAATGATCCATTCACAGCCCAGACCTAAATCCCACCAGAAAATTGCTGTTCATAAATCCAACATGACTGAGCTAGAGCCATGTGCAAAAAGAATGGGCAAAACGTTCAGCCTCTAAATCATGGGTGCCCAAGCTGCGGTCCGGAAGCAACATGCGGCTCTCACTGACCAAAAGCCACTGCGGCCCCAGTACCCCTTGTAGAGCAGAGATTGCCTTGACTGCAGTGCAAGCTGCTGGTCAGTTGAGGGCAGTGCAGCTTTAATTCCCAAAGCACCTATGATCATTTCTGTAGAGGAGGGTGACACACATGTGCTACTGGTCTGTTTGTCCTGAGCTTATCTCTGCACACCTCACCTCTGTTTACCTCTTTAACTAGAAACATAGAAGGTTGACGGCAGAAGGAGACCATACGGTCCATCTAGTCTGCCCTTATGTGTATACTGTATGTTCTCTTTATCTTATGATAGATGTGTGCTTATCCCAGGCATGTTTAAATTCACTGACTGTCAATTTTTCAACTACCTCTGCTGGAAGTTTGTTCCAAGCATCTACTACTCTTTCTGTAATATAATATTTTCTAACATTGCTCCTGATCTTCCCCCCGACTAGCTTCAGGTTGTGCCCCCTTGTTCTATCATTAAAGTGGACCAACACCCAGGATTTTGACTATCCTGGGTCTTGGTCCACTTCGGTGGGGCACCCCCGATCGGGGTGCCCCGCTGTGTGAAACCCCCCCTAACCCCCCGAAAAACTCACCTCTCCCCGCTCCCAGCGCCGACGTACAAGGGAAGATCTGGAACGTCTAAGCGGCGGCGGCCGCCGCCGCCTCCCTCGCGTCACTTTTGACGCGCGCGCCCCCGCGTCGGCCATTCGCAGACGGCCGGCGCGGAGGCGCGCACGCCTACAGGGGTGCGAGGGAGGCGGCGGCGGCCGGCCGCCGCCGAAGATAAGGTAGGTGAGTTGGGGTGTTTGGGGGGGGTTTCACCCCGAGATCGGGATGTCCCGCGGGGTGGGGGGTGATCGGCCCGGGAATCTTATAGATTCCCGGGCCGATCACCCGTGGGTGTTGGTCCACTTTAAGCTTGTTCTTAAAAACACTTCCCTCCTGAAACTTATTCAATCCTTTCACATATTTAAAGGTCTCCATCATGTCCCCCCTCTCCCTTCTTTCCTCCAGACTGTACAAATTAAGTTCTTTAAGTCTCTCCTGATAAGTTTTAAGTTTAAGTCCTTCCACCATTTTTGTTGCCGGCCTTTGGACCCGTTCTATTTGAATAATGTCTTTTTGCAGGTAAGGTCTCCAGAACTGCACACAGTATTCTAGCTGTGGCCTCACCAGGGCTCTATACAGCGGCATCACAACCTCCCTCTTCCTACTGGTGATGCCTCGAGCTATGCAGCCGAGCATCCTGCTTGCTTTTCCTACTGTCTGGTTACACTGACCAATCATCTTACAGCTATCAGTAATCAGTATCCATAAATCTCTCTCCTCCGAGGTCCTGCCTCTTTGATCCTTATCTGTGCTAACTTCACCCGTTTACCTCTGCGTTCTTTAACTCAGCTCTTCCCACCTTGTCCCATCTCACCTCTCCTCACCTAGACTTATCTCTAAACATCTCTTTCCACCTCGCCTCTGTCCATCACTTTTCAGAACATCTTACCTTGGGCCGCCTCACCTCTGCCTACCTCTTCCCATATCAACTCTACCCACACCTTTATTCACCTCCTCTCGCCTCACGTCTGGTCACCCCACCGTGTCCTCTCTCACCTTTGCATATACATAAAGGCATATTATAAGGTTAAAGCTTGCCTCCAGTAAATGGAGTCACATCGGGGCAGCATAGTAGTGGACTGACCGGAAGTCTGCTTTAATGGGATACTCACTGTTTATCAAGATATCTATTCGGGAGAATGTCCTCAGGGTTTCCTCCACAGCGGCCACCAGGGTCTGAGGCTGGCGGACATCACCGGCGAGTGCGAGACAGCGCCGCCCTGTTGCTGCTCGTAACTTTTCAGCGGCCTAGAAAGAGAGGCAAGTGTGTAGTACACATTTACAATATTTATTGCTCTATAAGACACACATTTTCTATGGGGGGGGGGGGGGGCGGGGGTCCCATGGTGAGAATGCTAAATTATTATTATTTTTTTTTTAACGTTCGCCCATAGAGGGACTATATGCCCACTTAATTCTTTACGAAAGTTTAGCCAAAAAAGATTGCTCCCAAATAATAATAAAAAAAAAAAATATATATTTATATATATATATATATATATATATCTTAATAATAAATACACTATCATGAGCTTAAAGCGGACCTTCACTCTGAATAAGAGTCTATCTTATATGTTTCCCACACCCTGTACATACAGATTGCTCACATTAAAAATCATCCTACCTGCATCTACTGCATGTTATGAGCCTTTAAACATCCAGGATGGCGGCTTATGGAACATCAGGCAGCCTGCAAACAGGAAGTGCCTCCTGACTGTGCTGCTCTGCATTCTGGGACTGCTGACCTTTACCTGACCCCAGCTCTGCTCTGTCTGAGCAAAGCACAGCTATAACCCGCCCCCCTGTACCTTATCCCACTCTCCTCAGTAAGTGTGATGCTTCTGAGTCAAGATGGCGGCGCCCGTATCCTAAATTCCTGAACAGAGTTGCAGCCCAGTGGGGGAAATAATAATAAGTTAGTGACTAAAAACGTAAAATATATTAATTTTAGATGCTGGGGAACCGTTTTTTAAGAGTTTGGGCTTTTCATTAAATCACGCTGAAGGTCCGGTTTAAACATACACAAAATATAAGGTTAAAATCAATCAGGGGATTACACTCAAGCACATTTATCTCCCGCAAAATGTACCCACTGTCAGTGTGAACACAGTGTAACCAATCAGTGCTAATACTATTAACAAATAGGCGTATATAAAAACATATATGTAACAATTAGTCTGTGCAGATTTTGTGAAGGAAACAAGGAAGAGGTAAGTGTGGGGTGCTGAAAACTAAGCTAGGTGTGTATGTGGGAGGTAACGGGGGCATTAGCAATGGGGGGGGGGTAGCTAACAGAGAGCAGGCTAGTGTGAGGACCCCCTAGTGGGCTTGCAAACTTTCCTTATGGCTAGGATCCACCTTTCATAAACATATCCAACTGTGAATGTCACACATACAACTTTACCTTTCCCACCTGTGACCCGAAGGAATGAGTGATTGAATCATTCTCTCACATGCCAACTGGAGAATAGACTGCAGAAAGTCCTGCTGGGACATCACCCAAGAGCGGGCGACCTTTCCCCGGCTGCCCCAAGTGCAGAAATCAGATATATGGCAGTGTAGCCCAATCAGATAAAAGGCAGCTTATGACATCAGATAAGAGGCAGCTTATGACATCAGATAAGAGGCAGCTTATGACATCAGATAAGAGGCAGCTTATGACATCAGATAAGAGGCAGCTTATGACATCAGATAAGAGGCAGCTTATGACATCAGATAAGAGGCAGCTTATGACATCAGATAAGAGGCAGCTTATGACATGACAAAGTACAAAGTGAAGGCTTGTTACCTCGTTCAGCTTCTGTAAGTTTCTGCTGACAATCACAGTGTCACAGCCATGCCTGGGGACCAAGGGCACAGAATCAGTAATGCTGCTGCATCAAGATTAAACCCCCCAAAAAATAAACCGCCCGCCTGCGCACTCGTAGCTGCTGGCCTTTAGACGAAGGCTTAGACAACGTGACGTCAGTGGCTACGAGCACGCTGATTGGATGAGCGGCTGCGCAAGTGCCGTAGGACCGGGAAGAGGCGAGTTATCTTCGGCGATCTGGGGGGTTTCACACAGTGGGGCACCCCCCATCAGGGTTCCCTGGGGGAAAGGACCAAAACCCAGGATAGTCAAAATCCTGGGTTTTGGTCCAATTTAATCCCGCCTCCTCGCAATCACATGTTGTAAGCAATTAGAGTCAATTAACAATAGCGCTAGAAGGAAGGTATGAGCCAAAAGAATATTTTCATTTTCCCCCAATTTTTTCTTTGGAGCCAAATTCCTTTGTGAGTATTTGTATCTAATTCATTACCAGGGCACTGGCCCAAAACAGGCCCTGGTGTCTCACAGACTGGCTGTTTCCCTCACTCCGAGGCATCCCAAACTAGGATGCACATTGTGCGAAACCCTGGCATTTGCCCAGAAAATACCATTTTGTGAATACTCACCAGTAAAATGGATATTATTGGTGTGTCACACACACCCCGCTTCCTGTAGTAATAACGTTCGGGTAAACCATCTCCAGATGCCATTGCAGAGAGAGAGATCTTGAAAACTGGCCCCTCCCAGTCTATATATACCTGGGACCTCCCACTTAATCCCCAGTGTAATTGAAAAGCAGTAAGACAAGGTACCAGGAAATTAACCCTCAACAAAATTATAGCTTCACCAAATAGAGAAAACCAGGATACCAAAAAGGGCGGGTGAAGCGGGGTGTGGGTGACACACCAATAATATCCATTTTACTGGTGAGTATTCACAAAATGGTATTATTCTTTGTGTGTCACACACACCCCGCTTCCTGAAGTAATAACGTTCGGGACGTCCAAAAGCAGTGTCCCTAAAGGGTGGGTATCCAGCAGGAAGATGAATCATAACTCAAACCACTACAGTTTGCAGAACTTTGTGGCCAAACACAGCGTCCGCTGAGGCTCGCACATCAACCTTATAAAACTTCGAAAAGGTATGAACCGAAGACCAAGTAGCCGCCTTACAAACTTGTTCAACAGAAGCCTGGTGCTGAAAAGCCCAGGACGCACCAATAGCGCGAGTAGAATGAGCAGTGATACGAAAAGGAGGAACTTTCCCCTTAGCCTTATAGGCGCCGATAATGGCTTGACGAATCCATTTACTAATGGAAGATTTAGCCGGGGCCAAACCCTTCCTAGGCCCACAAGGCACAACGAAAAAAGCATCAGTCTTACGGAAAGAAGACGTAGCACGCAAATAAAAATCAACACAGCGAACAACGTCCGAACAGTGCAAAACCCTCTCCTTGTCATTCTTGGGGTTAGGACACAAGGAGGGAAGAACAATGTCCTGATTCAGATGAAATGCAGAAACAACCTTAGGAAGAAAGTCCGATTTGAACCGAAATACCACTTTATCTTGATGTCTCTCAAGGTAGGGCGCCTGAATAGACAAGGCCGCCAACTCAAAGACACGCGGAACAGAAGTGATAGCCACTAGAAAGACAACCTTCTGAGTCAAAGTAGAGAGAGCAATATCCGACAAAGGCTCAAAAGGAGGAGCCTGAAGAGCAGACAACACCAAATTCAGATCCCAAACAGGGAGCAAAGCCTTCCTGGGAGGCCGCACATGCGTAACCCCCTGGAAAAAAGTCTTGACCAACGGATGAAGCGCAAAAGCCTTCTGAAAGAAAATAGACAAGGCAGAAACCTGCCCCTTCAAGGTACTAAGCTGCAGACCAGCATCCAGTCCAGACTGAAGAAGATCCAAAACTCTTGAAACAGAAAAGACTCTGCAGGGCAAAGACCTAGCCTCGCACCAATCGATGTAAGAACGCCAGGTTCTATAATAGATAGCAGAAGAAGACCTCTTTCGAGCACAAATAAGAGTCTTAATAACCGAATCAGAAAGACCTTCCTCCTTCAAGATGGAGGTTTCAGCAGCCAAGCCGTCAAAGCCAGTGTTGGTAAATTGGGGTAACGCAGCCGACCCTGAGTGAGAAGATCCGGCCGCAGAGGAAGTTCGAACTGGTCTACTGACATCCGAACGATGTCCGCGAACCACATCCTTCTTGGCCACCTTGGAGCCACGAGAATAGCGGAGACCCCTTCCAGAATCAACTTTCTTAACACTCTTCCTAGCAAGGGAATCGGAGGGAACAGATACAGGAACCCCAGTTCCCCCCAGCTCAGAGACATGGCGTCCACCGCCAGAGGGTCCTGAGACATTGACACAAAGGTCGGAAGTTTGTAATTGTGACGAGAAGCAAACAGGTCCACCTCCGGTGTTCCCCACCGAAGACACAGAGCCTGAAAAACCTGAGGATGGAGAGACCATTCCCCCAGACGGGAGGAGCATCTGCTTAGAAGGTCCGCTTCCGTGTTTTCCACCCCCGGAATGTAAACTGCCGACAGGCAAGGAACATGGGCCTCCGCCCAGGTCAGAATCAGGGAAACCTCTCTGAGAGCTCCCAGACTGCGAGTCCCTCCCTGATGATTGATGTAGGCAACCGCCGTCCGGTTGTCCGAACGACCCTGAATCGGAAGGCCCCTGACATGTTGAGTCAGAAGAGAAAGAACCAGACGGATAGCTCTCAGCTCCAGAACATTGATGGGCAAGTGAGCCTCTCGAGGACCCCACTGCCCCTGGAACTGAAGATCCTTCCAGAAACCCCCCCAACCCGAAAGACTGGCGTCCGTGGTGACAGTCTCCCAGAGAGGAGTCAGGAAGGACCTGCCCTTCAAAAGATTGTTCGAAACCAGCCACCATTGAAGGGACTGCCGGACCCGGGAGGACAACTGAAACGGTCGGTCTAATGAACGTGGACAACGGTCCCAAGACGCCAACAGGTGAAGCTGAAGCGTCCGAGTGTGAAACTGAGCAAAGGGAACTGCCTCGAAGGAGGCTACCATCAATCCCACCAGCCTCATCCCCAGACGGATGGACGGTTGAGGATTGGAGAGAAGAAGCCGAACCAAATCCTGAATCAAAAGTATCTTCGACTGAGGTAGAAAAACACTGTGCTGACAAGAGTCTAGTGTCATCCCCAAGAAGGACACCACCCTGGCCGGAGCCAGGGAGGACTTGGGATAGTTGATCACCCAACCGAAGCTTTCCAGCGTAGAAACCACCATGCTGGTGTCCTTCTCCGCTTGAATGAAGGAAGGAGCCATGATGAGAAGGTCGTCCAGGTAAGGCAAAATTCGAATGCCTTGAGTTCTGAGAATGGCCATCACCCCTGCTAGAACCTTGGTGAATACCCATGGCGCCGAGGTAAGACCAAACGGAAGAGCCACGAATTGAAAATGCCGATCCTCCACCATGAACCGCAGAAAGCGCTGATGGACCGGGCAGATGGGAACATGCAGATAAGCATCCTTTATGTCTATGGACGTCATGAAGTCCCCCTGCCGAAGAGAAGTGATGGCCGAGCGCAGAGTTTCCATGCGAAACTTCCGTGGACGAATGAACCTGTTGAGGAACTTCAGATCCAGGATAGGACGCACTGATCCGTCCCTTTTGGGTACCGTGAAGAGATTGGAATAGAAGCCGAGACCCAATTCCGAAGGTGGCACCGGATGGATGACCGCCAATTCTAGAAGATTCCTTACCGACACTCGGAGCTCTTGGACGACCAAAGGATCGGTAGGTATTTGGGACCTGAAAAACCTTGAGGGAGGACGGGACTGGCCCGGACACAAACTCCAGCTTGTAACCGGACGACACCACCTCCCGAATCCATCTGTCCGGGACTGCCCGGACCCAAACCTGGGAGAAGTGTCGCAACCATCCCCCCACCTGCACGGGTGAGGGCGCCCCCTCATTGCTGAGCAGGCTTGGGCGTGGACTTAGGCTTAGAGCCCCACGCATGACCGGAACGGCCGCGACCTCGCCCCCGGTTCCAGCTCGTGCCCCTGGTAGCGGGAAGGGAGGCCCCTCTGCCCGCCCTGGCTCCCCTAAAGGAAGGATTGAAAGAAGAGGTTCCTCGAAAAATACGTTGCGGCTTCCTGCGCTGAGGCAACTTGCCTCCCTTGGTGACTGAATCCAACTTGTCACCAAACAGGCCTAAACCCAGAAAAGGTAGGGCTGTAAGTGATCTTTTAGCACCAACATCCGCCGTCCATTGGCGGAGCCACACTGACCGCCGAATAGCAACCAAAAGAGCTGATGTCCTGCCGCACATAGCCATAGCATCGTCTTGGGCGGCCAGAACGAAAGAAGCAAAAGATTCACACAGTTGAAGAGAGGCAAACTCCTCACATTCCGGATCAAGATCCGCGTACAAATTTTTAATTATGGCCTTAAGAGCCAAAAGAACAATGGACGAAGCACATACCGGTCGCAAGGTCGAACCAGCACTAATGAAACCATGACAAGCCAGTTGATCGATTCTACGATCCTCGACATCCTAAATTGTGGTAGTGTCTGGTGAATGCAGCACTGAAGTGTTAGAGAGCCCCAAAACCGGAGCATCCACGTCCGGGGGAACCGTCCAAAGTTTGACCAATTCCTCCGAAAAGGGATACCGCCTGTCCCAATTAGCAGGGGAACCAACCAGGCGAGTCGGCTGTTCCCATTCCTTAAGCACAACCCTTTCAAAATGTAGCTGACCAGGGAACGCTAAACGCGGCTTAGGCACATCAAAAAGTTCACCCTTAGGCGGAGGAGCCGCTGCAGGTGGATCCAGAGACAAAATTTCAAAAACTTTGGAGAGGATAGAAGGAGTATCACAAGACACCCCTGTAGTCAATTCTGCCGAAGTATCAGACAACAGTGGAGCCTCAAGCTCATCCAAATCTTCCAAGATTTCCCCTTCCTCAGACAAAGGACGATCTGACCAGTCCAATACTTCCGCTGCCTCCACAGCAGGAGCCAGAGGAGGAGAAGCAATGTGTTTCCTTTTAGCCGTAGCCTTTTGAGCTACCTGTGCCGACAACAACTTCTCGAGAGTGGCCACTCGAGCGCACAACTCAGATTACGAATCCCCACCTATGACAACGTCACACAGGGTCCGGAATAAAGGGGGAGGGGCAGGCGATGACTGAGGTTGCGAAGAGCCAGGAACCGGAGTGCCAGACTGACGCGCAATATGATGGGCGCAAGGAACGCACAATATGACGTCATCACCTCGGAGTGGAACCCCACAACCCCCACACTGCCTAGATTGCCCCGAAGAGCCATTTCCGGTATCATTGGAAGCCTCCATTCGGTGAAATTTTTTGGTATTCGCAGAACCCAGGGATTTATGCTATAAGCGACCCGGGATGCCCCTTATTAATTAAAGTCCCGGGAGTGGGAGGATTTTAGGACCCCAAAATAAGACTAGCCAGGTATATCAGACTGGGAGACCCATGCAGCAGGGGTATCCCAAATCTAAAAAAGACAAAAGGAAATATGAAAATTCATGAATAAACCGCACAGGCACACACACAATACTAGCCAAAAAACAGGAGGTCCAATAATATAATATATATACATATATATATATGAATATATATATATATATATATATATATATATATAGACACATACACTTAAAACATGCCAATGCCTAACTAATGGATAATGCATAATGTACAATACATATGAAACCACTATGGGCAGGGGTATAACCCACAATGCCTCATATATATATATATTCATAAGCATAAGTCCCTTTATGGATAAATGAACTCACATCATTCAGTAAAAAAAAGAAAAGACAGCATCCTTTAAAAACTGCCAACAGCCGCAACAGAACCGATACAGCGGGACCTAAGGAAAAGATTTTACCTCACAGGCAGTACCTCACAGCGTAGTCAGCTCAGAGAAGGGCGGGCCAGAGAAACGCGCGTGAAGCGCTCTGACCCCGCCCCCTCCCCAATAACCTCACAGCACGGGCCGCGACCGAGCGCGGCCCCGCCCCCAAAACGGATCACCTCAGGGAAGCAAAATGGCGGCAGCGCCACCGGCAAAATAACCTCCAGACCCTGTCAAAGTAAATGAATCACCTCACACACGCACATACACCAAGTAATAAAAACGCAGGCTAATTAACACGCGCGCGCACACACGCACACACATAACTGCGCGCACTCAAATTACCTCAGGAAATAAAAATGGCCAGCGTTTGCTAAAAACCCCTCGCTTCCCCCCCTCCCCCCAAAGGCACCTCCCCACAATAAAGGGAGAGGCCATAAGAAGGAGTGGGAAGAGATATGGGGGCAACGGGACGGGGCATCCCAAATCGGGCTCACCAACCGGATAGCCACTCTGCCCCAATAATGGGGACTAGTGGAGGAGATAAGCTCCTAGGCACCGCCAGGTGCCGGCTACCATTACCCAGTCAGCAGCCAAGGCTGGGAGGCTTCCAATAGTTACATAATACTAATAAAAATTGAACTGGGCAGAAATAGACCAGGGCGGGTGCCGGGGTGTAACCCCGGCTACCTGCAAGCAGGAGACCTCTTTCTTCTGTCTTGACGCATCTTGCAGAGAGAGAACACTGGGGATTAAGTGGGAGGTCCCAGGTATATATAGACTGGGAGGGGCCAGTTTTCAAGATCTCTCTCTCTGCAATGGCATCTGGAGATGTTTACTCGAACGTTATTACTACAGGAAGCGGGGTGTGTGTGACACACAAAGAATATCTTTCCTGTCCAACCTGCCCACAGAGGCGGCATCCTATTTTGGTTGTGTCCGGCCACGCCCCTCCCACAATTGAATGGCTGTGTATGGCCGCCAGAATTCCATTCAGCTTCTCCAGTATCACATTAATTTGTGCAGACGGAGAAGCTGATTGGACTAAAAGCTGCACATAGGTGAATTTACTGGGCAAACAATGGGGTTTCACATAGCAGGGCATCCCAAACCAGGGTGCCCCAGGGGACAAGCCAAAACCCGGGACATTGAAAATCCTGGGTTTTGATCCGCTTTAAGGGGGAGACTGGAAAGAGAAAGGAAGGGGAAAGGTGAGTAAGCTTACCTCATATATATTTCAGCGATCCGGAATCCAATCCCAGAACCCCCTCCAGTTATAAAGGCCACTCTGCCTCTAGACAGAGAATGAGACCAACATGGTTAAATGGCTGCATTTGCTTTTCCGGCTAGTTTCATTTTATTCACCAGGTACAGACAAGATATTTTATCAGGTAATATTCACAAGAGAAAAAAAAACTAATTTGTATCTGTAGGAATAATTCAAGGCAACTGGACTTGCTGTGTTAATATTACACATAACACATAGACCTAGTTACCCAGAAATCTACCATCACTACAATCACATGCACATGTTCCCTAACAAAGTGACTTAGGAAATGACTGAATATTTTCACTTCTATTCTATTACATTCAACCACATTTTCCTGTTTTATTTGCATATCAGCCCAAAAAATTGCACCCCAGCTATTGCTGAATCGCACAAATGACTAAAATATTTTTGCACACTTTTTTTTAAAGGCCAATGTTTTAAAGAGTCTCATAAGCTTCACCCCTGGAGTCTAAAAACTCACCCTTACCAGACTCTCCCACGGTGTTGTAGCTGTGGCCATTCAGATAGGCCCAGACTTCAGGGAAACCTGAGACACCGCCAGTGGGAAGGTCACGTCAGCCAGCATTCTTGAGATCAGCCAATCAGTGGGGGGGTTGGACACAAAAAAATGCTTTATGTGAAGGCTTTCTACTTCTGGCTAGAAATAAAGCATTATTTCACCAAGATTTGGGGTAATTTTGACTGTGGGACTGGGTTTTTCAGAAGCAGGGCTGTCAGAAGTGTAGCAAGATGGCTGCTCCCATGCAGTTCAGGGGCACATTATCTGCCTTCTATTGCACATCATCTGCATGGAATTAAGTCCTCTCCAATCCAAAGTTTTGGTTCAGTTTTAAGATACTTGCGAGGAGTTCTTACTGGAGCAGGCTGGGGCTGTAGAGGTAGGTATAATCAGGTAAGCAGTCATCGCTCGCCACATCTTCCGGAGCCGCGCTGAGACTTGGCAGGGCAGACATCGTTTTTCTCTCCTGGAAGACAGAGGAGAGTTGAAAAGTCACAAATATTTATTCTGAGAGCAGATTAAATATTAACATGAAAGGCAAATTAAACATTACCAGATGATAGCGTCTGTATACAATCAGTGGGCTCCAGTGGCATGCTCTAATCCTGGAGATAATTCATGTGATAGGTCAGGAATCATGGGCCAGAAGGTGTCCAGATTAATAAAGAAGCGTGTGATAGGCTGGCACAGCAATCGCAAAAGGCCTTTGTGACAGAACCAAGCAGAAAGCAGTTGCTGGCAGGAGCCCTGCGGAAACATGTATTACACACATGTCCCAAATCAGGATGCCCCAGGGACAAGGTAAGTAGCCTTTTGTTTTTTTCCACAGCCAGGATTGGTGATCGGTTTCCCCCCCAAGGGGGCAGAATAAGGTCCTCCGTACATAGTGTACACGGACTAACCCACCACCACTTCCCCAGCCCAGGATCTCTCCCGGGTTAGTTACATGACTCACCAACTACCCAATTCCCTGACTCAGGTCTCCTCCTAGTGGTGCCCTGGAATAAATGCCCCAGCTGGGTGCTCTTCAGTCAGGCAACCACTCCTTCACCTACTTCGTGTACTCAAGCTGCACCTTCAAGGTATTCTCCTGTTCTAGATTCTCTGTCTCCTCCCTTCTCTCTGCCTAATGTTTTTTTAGTGTAGCTGTATATATGCAATGTTAAAAAAAATATCACCCTGAACACAGAAATCCCCTCCAGGGGTGTTACTGATAACACATCATTGCTGAGGGGCCACAACTTGCAATTAGCATGAGGAGATGAAATGTGCTAATCAAAGATCAAGATTTAGCCTCAATTCTTACATGTCTGGCTCAAATTTCCAAGGACACTTGCTCATTAACATAGAAGGTGCATCTTAAAGTGGACCAACACCCTGCCCCCTTTTTTTTTTAATGTCTATTTTTAAAATATACAAAATAAGCAGAAAGACCCGATTAGCATAGTTAGGGAAAAAAAAACTTACCTGTTATGCTCCCGCTGCGCGTCGCTATAATTTTAAAATCCGGCCACCATCTTCATTTTCCCCCAAACAGGAAGAGATCCTTTGACCTCTTCCTGTTAAAATCGCGCGCATGCGCGGTAGATAGGTGCGGGTACGGGCGCGCACAACCGTCCTCACCTGCCGCCTCCACCGCCAGGGCCCTTTGCTGTCTCCCAGCGGTCATGGTCAGGGCCCGCCCGGTGACCCGATCCACCGACCCCAGCCTCAGGTCTCGCTGCACTACGCTCGCTCTGGAGAGCAGCGAGAGGCCACGCCCCCGGATGACATCATGAGAAGAGGAGCACAGACAGAAGTAACGCGAGAAGAAAGAAGAGCTCAGCGACGGACAAAAAATGCTAATGACCGGACAAGATATGCTAATGACCGGACAAGATATGCTAATGACCGGACAAGAGCTGGAGAGCGGGACTTCCGGCGGAGGATTCAGAAGATTCCAGGCGCAGCGAGGGACAGACGGCTCCAACAGTGATCAAAAGGTAAGTGTCTTTTACTATTAAAGTGAATAGAGTTATGTCGTTTTTGAGGGTGTTGGTCCACTTTAAAGTCGAGCTAACATCAATTAAAGCACAACAAAACCCTAGGCTGCTGGCCCTGGAGTCTAAAAGCCTGCCCGAAATTGTGATTCCCCACTGTGTGAAACCCTTCCTCGGTCGCAGCAACACGCACCTTTGCCCTGGCTCCCACAGCATTGAAGCAATGCCGGCACATCGCCAGCATCTCTGGGCTTAAGGGAGCACTCCTGCACCCAGCCATTTAGATAAGGGAGCGCTCCCGCACCCAGCCTGCCTAAAGGGAAACTGGAGATGCGGCTGCTCGAGCTCTGTGTCTAAACTGAGCCATATGCTGGGCATTAATATGCCCAGCATTCAGCCCTGATTGGCCGAAAGCCAGCGCATGGGCCGTGTGATGGGGGAAGGTGAGTTTTTATGGGCGATTCAGGAGGTTTCCTTGGCAGGGCATGCCAAATCAGCGTGGCCCTGGGGCTAGGATTAAACCTAGGACAGGAAATTCCCCAGTTTGGTTCTGCTGGCAACCCAGTTCAAGAGGGGGAAAGATGGGTGCAAAGAAATATTTGGGGGGGGGGGGTTGTACAAAAAGAAAAAGTTCCATAGAGAGAGGGACAACGTGAAAGAACAGAGCTGCTGAGATACAGAGAACCGCTGACGTTTTGTCATCTAAGGCTTCGTCTAAGAACAGCGGCTCCGAGCGCGCTGACGGCCGCATCCCCCACTTCCCTCTAACAGGGAGCGCGCCCGCGCCGGTCATTCACAAATGCCTGGCGGGGGCAAGGCTGAGTGGATAAGGAAAGATGGGTTAGGGCTCAGGGTATAGGGATGAATGGGTCAGGGCTCAGGGGATAGGGATGAATGGGTCAGGGGATAGGGATGAATGGGTCAGGGGATAGGGATGAATGGGTCAGGGGATAGGGATGAATGGGTCAGGGGATAGGGATTAATGGGTCAGGGGATAGGGATTAATGGGTCAGGGGATAGGGATTAATGGGTCAGGGGATAGGGATGAATGGGTCAGGGGATAGGGATGAATGGGTCAGGGGATAGGGATGAATGGGTCAGGGCTCAGGGATGAATGGGTCAGGGCTCAGGGATGAATGGGTCAGGGCTCAGGGATGAATGGGTCAGGGCTCAGGGATGAATGGGTCAGGGCTCAGGGATGAATGGGTCAGGGCTCAGGGATGAATGGGTCAGGGCTCAGGGGATAGGGATGAATGGGTCAGGGGATAGGGATGAATGGGTCAGGGATGAATGGGTCAGGGGATAGGGATGAATGGGTCAGGGCTCAGGGGATAGGGATGAATGGGGAAAAGCTGAGTGGATGGGGAAATATGGGTCAGGGCTCAGGGGATAGGGATGGATGGGTCAGGGCTCAGGGGATAGGGATGAATGGGGCAGAGGTGGCATACAACCAATGGGGCAGAGCTGAAGAGACAGGGATGGATGGAGCAGAGAGACAGAGAAAGGAAATGTGTGCAGTTCTTTAACCACATTGTGCCAGCTGTCAGTGGGCCCCCCTGATTGGTGGGGCCCTCGGCAGCTGACCGGGCTTGCCGGGTGCTGACGCCGGCCCTGGCCACAGCCCACACATGCACCATGACATAGCCGGGCAGGAAGGAAATAGGGCATTTCACACAGAGGGCGGGAACCAGACAGCTTTTGGTCCACTTTATAGAGAGAGGCACTATGAGAAATGGAAGAGTGCAGGAAAGAGAAGCACTAGATTGAAAAAAAAAAATCATAGAGAGAAGTATAAAAAGAGTGAGATGCATAGAGGGACACATTCATCAAGAGAGATGCACAGAGCAGTGAGGTGAGGTGAGGCGACTTAATACCAGGGAGGGTAATTGGAATCAGAGCGCTCGGTGTGTGGCGAATCTGTGGGTGAGGATATACAGCTCTGCAAACAACCCCGTGCGCTGAGTGCTACATAGAAGCAGCCGCCATGAAGAAGCCCCCAGCTCCACTCATACTCACTTCTCCTGTATCGCTGAGCAGACTTTGTACCCTATCCTCCGCCGTAGGTCTTTCCTCCCAAACGTGGCGACCTCTGGGATATGTAGTTTACAGGTAATTCTCCGTTGCGCATGCGCGGCCCGCTGATAGCGGGAGGTTATCGCGTTCTGTCGCCCTGGCTACCAAGAGCGCCATGCTGCCTCCGAATCGCAGATTCGTTACATTGTCACGTGACATATCTGGACACGATGCCTGGACTTTCATCAGGACCAGGTGAAAGTCCTTAAAAAATCGGGGTGTCCCTGCTGTGTGAGACCGAGACACCCTCATTAACGGCTGTATTCTTACATTGAACCACACACTCTTCTACTTACCTCGCAAGTGTCCCTGGTTTGGAGCTACTGTCCCTCTTTTAAAGCGGTGTCCTCATGTCCCTTATTGTTCTCATTTATCCCCTTTTGAGGCGTATCATGCAGATCTGCATCAATAAATGCTTAATTTAAAGTGTTTATATTTTTTTAACTGTTACACATACCTCCTATGTGTCCCTGATTTGGAAGGACTGTCCCTCTTTGGATTCCATGTCCCTCTTTGGATTCCATGTCCCCCTGCCCCTCGTTGTTCTCATTTGTCCCTCTTTGAGGTGTAACATGCAGATCTGCATCAATAAATGATTTATTTGCCTATTTAAAGTGTTTATTCTGTTTTAACTGTTACACGCTATCTACTCTCCATCCCTCAATGAGGGGATGTGGCCTAATTTAACAAATGTCCCTCTTTTCTATCCTGAAAAGTTGGTAGGAATGTTCTTGGCGCATATGTGATCCTCCAACAGCTCCAGTACACGCAACCAACCCCGCCAGGCATATATGAAGGAAAGGTGGCGGGTGCATGCGGCCAGAGGGAGTGGCCTGGTACGCCATTTATCAGAATAGATTGAGGGACATTAACATGCATCACAATCTATTACCATTCCTTCCAACTTTTCAGGGTGGGAAAGAGGAACAAGGTTTAAATTAAGCCACGTCCCTTCCCTAATTTCCCGCCCATTGGCGATGGGTTCAGCAGAGAGGGTTGGGAGCGAGAGATGGATAAGAGGAGTGGATAGGATGAGCTGTGGGGGTATAAGGGATGGATGGCTAGAGCTAAAAGGCAGGGATCGATGGGCAGAACTGAGGAAAGAAGGAGGGATGAATGGATGGGATGAGCTAGGAGGAAGGATGAATGGATGGGGGTGTTGGGAGATGCAGGAGGGAGGGATAAATGGATGGATGGCTAGAGGTATGAGTAGCAGATAGATGGACAGAACTGAGGGAGGGAGAAATGAATGGGATGAGTGGGAGGGATCAATGGATGGCTAGAAATAGAAGGAGCCGATAGATGGGCGGAACTGAGAGGGATGAGCCGGGAGGAGAGGGGAGGGATGGATGGCTAGAACTAGGAGAGGATAGATGAGCAGAACTGAGAGGGATGAGATGGGAGGCCAGGGGAGGGAGGGATGGATGGCTAGAGTAAGGAGGAGCGGATGGATGGGTAGAACTGAGAGGGATGAGATGGAAGGCCAGGGGAGGGAGAGATGGATGGCTAGAGCAAGGAGGAGCGGATGGATGGGTAGAACTGAGAGGGATGAGATGGGAGGCCAGGGGAGAGAGGTATGGATGAATGGATGGCTAGAGCAAGGAGGAGCGGATGGATGGGTAGAACTGAGAGGGATGAGATGGAAGGCCAGGGGAGGGAGAGATGGATGGCTAGAGCAAGGAGGAGCGGATGGATGGGTAGAACTGAGAGGGATGAGATGGGAGGCCAGGGGAGAGAGGTATGGATGAATGGATGGCTAGAGCAAGGAGGAGCGGATGGATGGGTAGAACTGAGAGGGATGAGAGGTATGGATGAATGGATGGCTAGAGCAAGGAGGAGTGAGTGGATGGATGGGCAGAACTGAGATGAGCTGGGAGGCCAGGGGAGGGATGAATAGATGGCTAGAGCAAGGAGGAGCGGATGGATGTCCAAACCAAATTTCCATTTGCAGATGTGTAGAATCAGACAATAATCGACACATGGCCAATTCCTCTTCACCAGAGTTTGTGTGCACTTTATTAACCCGCCAACACGACACAGTTGATAGCACAGTCATAAATCATGGTCCCAGCTTCATATCAGTAATGTGCTCCGGGTGACTTCCACCCAACTTTGAAACAAGAACCAACTTTTTTTTCTCAGGCAGAACAAGGGGGAGCCTTTCCTCCTATAGGGAATACAGGCACGACGCGGGTTTACTCCAGGTTCTTTTCTCCACAGGGTTTGCCTCTCAAGACATCTACACGGGGTCTAACTCTCGTGACAATATCCACACACCATGGGTTCAATATCTCCACGGGGCTAGAGGCCTTTTAGACAGGGGCAGCCACAACTTCCTGAAGTCTGGATACTGTCTCTTCTGCCTCCTGAGTGGCCCCTCGACTGTCCTGTTCCACCTCTGGGTACCCCCTGGGTTCTTCCCCAACCGGCCCCTTATTCACAAGCAGGCCTCTGCTTCCTTTGCTGCTCTCGTGCCATAAACCCTGAATCCCTCTGGTCATGTCTGTCTAGACTCTAAAACCTTCCTCCCCATAGGGCCCATTTGCAAGTCTAAAGCCCTCCCTCTCCACCCCTACTCTTAAGGAAACTCCACCTTTCTACCCTCTTATTAAAGGGAGAACCCACCTTCTCATCGCTGGTTACAGGGAAACTTCTCCTCCCTTCCTTTTTGTAATAGGCGGCTACACCCCCTGCCCTCTCCACTATCATCCAAATGTCAGATAGCGAAGAAGAGGGGAGCATGATCCCCAGTTCGCATGCCCGCCCTCCATTAAGGACCCTTAATCCCGGAGGGGCTTTCCAAACCCAGAAGCGCTGGGGATACCCAACTCACTGGCCCCCTGGGGCTCCCAGTCTTGCACTCCCGGGTATGGCCCAGCTCTGGAAGAGTTCCCTGCGGCACAAATGTGGGGAAACCCATGACCAGACCCCAATTTCCTGCGGCTGCTGAGAAAGTGACCAAAGACAGACGTCCTCCACCAGGGTAATCTACTCTCTTGCTATCCCGCTACCAATCTGGAGATGCCACTGTACCTCCCCACTAACCTTTTCCACTCTACTTACAAACGTGGACCATCACTTTCCCGGAGCCAATCCAATAGGGGACCCCAGGATAGCAAGGGTGCTACGCTGTCCTAGGGCCACTGTGAAAGGGGTTCCATGGTTTTCCCATGTGTCTCTCCCACCACCTTCCTGGTAAGGGACTGCTACATCAAGACAGGGATGAACCATTTTCCAGTAGCTTGGTCACTTTTCCTTTACAGGCACCTGCATTCCCCATCCTTTCCCACTTCTAGCCGAGAAGATCCCAGAGACCCCGTTGATTCTACACCACTTCTCCTACCCGACTATGTCCCCCTTAATAAATCCCCCTAAAACCAGTGTGGTTATTTATTTAGTTACAGACAGGACTATTTTGTTAATCCTAGAGTATCCAAGTGTTTTTAGTTTTGTTTTAGGAGTTATTTATTCTGTAACTTACTTTTGGGATGCCCCGCAACGCAAAAATCCCGGGATACTTACCTCTGTAACCACTCCAACTTTGAATAATCAAATCAGTCATTTAATGATGTACTCAAGAGGGACAGCCCTTCCAAATGAGGGACAATTGGAGGTATGTATTATGACTGAACAAGAGTCCGCACATGTGCTGTTGGTGCATGGGGTAAGCAACTGGCTGTTCTGTGGGGGTTTCACACACAAGGGCATCACAAATTAGAATGTCTCTTTTAAGCAGATAAAAACCCAGCGGGGGGCAATTTTCACATGCCCCAGGGGCAGCCCTGGAGTCTTTTAGATTCAAGGACCATGCGGCATTTGAAGTGTTTTCATGCATACGCAACACCTAAGGTAAAATGAATGCCTCAATTTATAAGAGACTATTCTGATATTTAGAGGATCACTCTGCACAGAAGCAGTGCCAGTCGATCCAGTGCCAGTCCTAGGTTAGGAGGTGCCCTGTGCGAGAATTCAGGATGGGGCCCTCAACACACTCACACGTTTTTAAATAATGGGCCTTTATGGAAAATGAATATTGTTAAAATATTGGGTAATGTTTTAATCTATTTCTGTATGTATAATCAGTTGCATTTGACCAGTCATACATAGGTTAGGTCATTCAGACAGGCCTTTGTCTCGCTGTCTCAGGCCCAGAGGCTGGTAAGCCCACATTCCATTCTCCCAACCTTAAAAAAAAACAGGTTTTTCAAAGCAGTTTGGGAGGCAGACACTGAGAATATTGAAATCCAGTTTCATTGGCTGGGAAATTCCAATACTTGCCCACCTGAGAGCCCAGCAAGACAGATCCACAAGTTTAAGGCTAGTCATATAACTCTGATCATAGCGTGTGGTATCTTGTTGTTTTGTAAGATTTGATTGCATCTTGTGTTATTTTACCAACAATATATTTTTTTAGTTACCATTTGTCTGTGTCCATTTACCGGACGTCAAAAGAATCTACAGTCTTTTGCATGTATCCATTGCACTACCATTGGCCAGTTAAAGTGGACCAACACCCAGGATTTTGACTATCCTGGGTCTTGGTCCACTTCGGTGGGGCACCCCCGATCGGGGTGCCCCGCTGTGTGAAACCCCCCCGAACAACTCACCTCTCCCCGCTCCCAGCGCCGACGGACAAGCCGCGGACAAGCGGCTCCTCCGCCGCCGCCTCCCGCGCGTCCCTCTTGACATTCACAGACGGCCAGCGCGCGCACGTCTAGAGGGGCGCGAGGTAGGCGGCGGCGGCGGCGGCGGCCGGCCGCCGCCGAAGATAAAGTAAGGAGTTTGGGGGGGTTTCACCCCGTGGGACATCCGAGATCGGGAGGGAGGTGATCGGCCCGGTAATCTTACAGATTCCCGGGCCGATCACCCGTGGGTGTTGGTCCACTTTAAGGTTTATATATTTGTTTGCCTATTTAGCTGGATATATATATATATAATATTTTAGTTATTACATTACATAATTTGGACGAGCCATTCAGGAGTTAAATTGTTTACAGTAATCTGGGAACTAGGCAAGGAGATATTGGCATTACATTTACACGTTCACTCTTAGACAACAATAGACAGATAAAGTATGAGAAGGATACTGAAGGAGAGATTAAGAAATAATAATTAAAATAATGGAAAGTTAGATAGAGGAGGGAAGCATGAAAGAATAAGGGAGGGAAAAGGTGGAAATACTGAAAGGGAAAAAGAGAGACTTGTGGGGAAAGAATGAAGACAAAAAGATAGGTAGAAAGGGGGATGAGGGGGAACATGGAAAAGATAAAAATATGGAGGTAATGTGGGGAAAAAAGGCAAAGGATTAGTGAAGTCAGAGAATAAGGAAAAGGTCGTTGGGAATGTGAAACAAAATGGCTGGAATATGGAAAAGAAATAAGGCAGGAATGTAAAAAAGAGAAAAAGAAAAGAATGTGCAAAGTAAAAGATAGAGAGGAACAAGGGAAAGTGGAAGAATGAAAAAATGTGGAAGAGAAAACTAAAGGAGACAATGTGGAACAAAAAAATAAAATTCTGTGATTACTCACCTGTTATGAGTATACAGTACGTCCTGCTCCAGATAGATTACTTAAACTTGGGTATTACTCCACCAGATGGCGCTGCACTGCAGAGACATCGAAAATAGGCTCCTCCCGGACCCTCAAATACCCAGGGACCTCCCACAAATCCCCAGCATTGAAAAGCAGTTAACGAGAAGCCGGAAGAATTAAAACAAACCCAAACTGGTAACTATAACAATGATAACAATCACCATACAGGGATCCAAGATAATGTAAAACCAAGGGTGGGTTGGAGCAGGACGTACTGTATACTCATAATACCAATTCTACAGGTGAGTAATCACAGAATTGTATTATTCTTAGTATACAGTACGTCCTGCTCCAAATAGATTACTTACACGTGGGACATCCAATAGCAGTGTCCATAAAGTAGGGTGGGATCCCCAAAGGTAACAGCAGACAGGTCATACCACTGCCGCCTGCAGAACCAAAAGCAGCATCAGCTGAGGCCCTAACATCAACCTTGTAAAACTTTGAAAAGGTATGAACAGAAGACCAAGTAGCGGCCTTGCAAACGTGTTCAACAGAAGCCTGGCGCTGAAAAGCCCAAGAGGCACCAATAGCACAAGTGGAATGAGCAGTAAGGCGGAAGGGAGGATTCTTCCCCTTAGCAGAGTAGGCCTGAATCACAGCCTGACAGATCCATTTGCTGATAGTAGACTTGGCGGGGCAAAACCCTTCCTAGGACCAGAAGGGACCACAAAAAGAGCATCAGTTTTTCTAAAAGGTGCAGTAGCCACCAGATAGTACTTCAGACACCTAACCACATCGAAAGAATGCAAAACCCTCTCCTTAGCATTACTAGGATTAGGGCACAATGACGGAAGAACAATATCCTGATTCAAATGAAAGGCAGACACTACCTTAGGCAGAAAGTCTGGCTTGATGCGGAACACCACCTTGTCCTGGTGTCTCTCATAGTAGGGGGGCTGGATGGAAAGCGCCGCCAACTCAGACACACGCCTAACAGAGGTGATAGCCACCAAAAAAGACAACTTTGAGAGTAAGAATAGCCAGAGAAGCATCCTGCACAGGTTCAAAGGGAGCACCCTGCAAGGCTGACAAAACCAAGTTCAAATCCCAAACAGGCGTCATAGGCTTATGGGGGGGACGCACATGAGTAACCCCCTGGAAAAAAGTCTTGATCAGAGGGTGCTGAGCAAAGGACTTCTGGAAGAAAACAGTCAGGGCAGAGACATGACCCTTCAGAGTACTGAGTTGGAGCCCCATCTCCAACCCATGCTGCAGGAACAGGGAAGAGACTTAGACTCACACCAGTCAATGTAGGCACGCCAAACCCTGTAATAAATGGAAGAGGGAGACTTCTTCCTAGCCTTTATCATGGTATCAACGACCTCCAAGATGGAGGTTTCAGCAGCCAGGCCGTCAAAGCCAGAGTTTGTAAATTGGGATGGCGTAAGGGACCCTGAGTGAGCAAGTCTGGCACCCTGGGCACACCGTACTGATCTACTGCCAGCTGCACCACGTCTGCGAACCACACTCTTCTTGGCCACCTGGGGGCCACCAGTATTGCTAGCACCCCCTCCAGAGCAATCTTGCGCAAAACCCTGCCCAACAGGGGGAATGGAGGAAAGACATACAGGAGCTGAAAGTCCTGCCATGACATTGCTAGAGCATCCGTGGCCAAAGCCAGAGGATCCTGGGACAGGGAGACAAAGGCCGGGAGCTTGTGATTGTGACGGGACGCAAACAGATCCACATCTGGTTGGCCCCAATGGTGACACAGAGATTGAAACACCCTGTTGCAGAGGGACCATTCTCCCTGGCGAGAGGTCCCCCTGCTCAGAGAGTCCGCCAGGCGATTTTCCACTCCCGGGATGTACACAGCTGATATGCAGGGAACATTGGCCTCCGCCCAGGTCAGGATGAGAGACACTTCCTGGAGGGCCCTCTTGCTCCGGGTCCCTCCCTGATGATTGATGTAGGCAACTGCCATCTAGTTGTCCGAGCGCACCTGAACAGGCAGGCCCCGAAGGTGATGAGTCAACTGAGCCAGAACCAACCTAATTGCCCGCAGCTCCAAGACGTTGATAGGTGTGTGGGCCTCCTGAGGGCCCCACCTCCTCTGGAACTGCAGGGACTTCCAGAAACCCCCCCAACCTGACAGACTGGCATCCGTGGTGACCGTCTCCCAGGAGGGGGTCAGAAAGGATCTGCCCCCAACAGGTTCCTGGAGTCCAGCCACCACGAGAGGGACCTCCTGACCAGGGGGGAAAGCACAAAGACCCGGTCCAGGGACGCGGGGTCCTTGTCCCATCCTGACAAGAGGTGGAGTTGCAGAGGCCTCAAGTGGAACTGAGCATAAGGGACCGCCTCGAAGCAAGCCACCATCAGGCCCACCAGCTGCATTCCCTGCCTGATGGAGGGATGGGGACAAGATAGCAGGAACTGGACCTGTGCAATCAGACTGTCCACCTTCTGCTGAGGAAGAAAAATACTTGCCTGAACTGTATCCAGATTCATTCCCAGGAATGAAGTCACCAAGGAGGGGGACAGAGGATTTGGGATGGTTGATCACCCAACCAAATGACTCCAGGGTGGACACCACCAGCTGAGTATCCAACTCTGCCTGATGTAGAGACTGGGAAGTGATGAGAATGTCGTCCAGATAGGGAAGCACGCGGATGCCCTGAAACCTGAGCAGAGACATCACTCCAGCCAGCACCTTGGTGAACACCCTGGGAGCTGAAGTGAGACCAAAAGGCAATGCCACAAATTGGTAGTGTTGATCCATCAGAGCGACCCTGAGGAACCTTTGATGACCTGGAAATACAGGAATATGAAGGTAAGCATCTTTGATGTCCACAGAGGTCATGAAATCCCCTTGGCGCAGGGAACTGATGGCAGAGCGCAGAGTTTCTATGCGAAAACGCCTGCACCTGACAAATTTGTTGAGGATCTTCAAGTCCAGGATGGGCCTGAGTGACCCATCTTTTTTTGGGCACTGTGAAGAGGTTGGAATAGAAGCCCTTGCCCTTTTCTCTTAAAGGGACCTTGCAGATGACCCCCAGCTCCAGAAGGCTTTGCCCCGCCTGCACTAGATCCTGAGCTGACACAGGGTCCTAAGGAATCCGGGATCTGATGAACCTTGGGGGGCAGGGCAGACAGCAAACTCTATCTTGTAACCGGAGGACACTACCTCCTGAATCCACCGGTCTGAGACATGAAGCCTCCAGATGTGAGCAAAGTGCTGAAGCCGTCCCCCCACCCGGATGGGTGAGGGCGCCCCATCATGCCTGAGGGGGCTTGGGAGAGGACTTAAGCTTGGAGCCCCAGGAGGAGCCAGGGCGTCCACGTCCTCTGCCCCTACCCCAGAAGTCTCCTCGGGCCCCAGTAAATGAAACCCCCCTCCCTTGTCTAGCACCACGGTAGGGGGAGGAAAAGGAGCCCTGACCCCGAAAGGGCCGAGACTGCCGCCTGTGCTGGGGTAACCTGCCTCCCTTTGCAAACAGGTCCAGGCAGTCCCCAAACAGGCGTAGTCCTTTGAAGAGAAAACCAGTGAGAGCTTTCTTGGCAGCGTTGTCAGCAGCCCACTGGCGCAGCCAAACCGAGCGGCGTATAGCCACCACAAGGGCAGAGGTTCTGCCACACATTCTAATGGTGTCATCCAAGGCAGAGAGGACATAATTCACAAAAACATCACAATGAGAGAGTGCATTAAACTCCTCACTAGACACATCATCAGGGGCACCATCAAGGATACTTCTGAGCAGGGTCCTAATAGCCACAGCCGCAATGGCAGAGGCACAGACCGGGCGCAGCGCCGTCCCCACGCATGCAAAGGCATGGGCCGCCAGCTGGTCAATGTGCCGGTCCTCAGCATCCAGCAGGGTAGTAGAGTCAGGGGAGTGCATGACAGAGGTGTTAGACAACTCTAGGACCGGGGCATCCACTTTAGGAGGGGATGACCAACACTTCACCACATCAGCAGGAAAGGGATACTTCCTATCCCAACTCTTAGGTACACCGGGAAGCCTGCTGGGGCGCTCCCATTCCTTGAGCATAAGGTTATTAAAATGGGATTGCTCAGGAAATTCCAAGCGTGACTTAGCAGTATTAAACAGTTCCCCCTGTTGCCTGGGGGAAGCAACAGGGGGAGAAATAGACAGAACCTCAAAAATCTGAGCCAACAGTCTATCAGTATCATCTGGGGCCCAGGGGTCAGAGCCAGAATCGTCATGACCCCTGGGCCTCTCATCAGATGACCCTGAGTCAGAAAATAACTCCCCTTCTTCCAAAGGGGTATAGCCAGACAGTTCCAAAAACTCATCAGCTTCCATAGGGAAAAGAGTGACATTAGGCGTTAAGTGCCGCTTTTTTGCAGAGGCCTTACGCGCCAAGGTATTAGCAATCAACTTCTCAACACTAGCCAGTCTGGAAGACACATCAGGCTGAGAATCCCCACTTGTATGCAACTCAATGGGAGTGAGATTTAAGCTTGGGGGAGTAGGTGAAGCCATACGAGGCGCAGGCCCAGCCACTGGAAAAGCGGGCTGCAGCGCTAGCACCTGCTGGGCACAAGGTACACAGACCCGCACATTGTCAGCGCTAATAGGGGACACCCCACAAGCTACACACAGCCGGGCTTGTCCCGAAGGAACCCCAAGCACATTATCCTGAGACGCCTCCATATGGTGACTATAGCAGCACAATAGGCCGATAGGGATTGACGCTATAAAAGGAACCCGGGATGTCCCAATAACCCGCTAGGGAAGTGGGAGTAATTAACACTAGGCCTCACAAGTTAATTAACTAAATAGAGGAAGAAGGGCCGGGAGAAGCCAAGAGGGTTCGGCCGGCTGAGAGACATAAGCAAAGGGGAGCCGTAAGTGTACAAGTAAATAACAGCGGAAATAAAAGCCGCCCGCGAGGGCACTCAGGGACCGCGGTAGGTAGAAGCCTGTCACGTAGCAGCCGGAACCAAGAAAAAATGGCGTCGGGTATACCTCGAGGGGCGGGCCGCAGGGACAGTGACGCGGAACACACCAAAAGTGGGCCCCGCCTCCCCCGAAGAGCGCGAAGCCAACACATGACAATCGGCTAATGACGGCGCACCAGCGCCTGAGGTAACGCCGCCGCCAAGCGCGGAACACAGTGGAAGCGCGCGCGGCGGCTGCGGCAAATTTAAGACAGACAATAAGTGCAACCAAGTCCGCGCGGCGACTGACACCAAGCATAATAAAATAATGTAGTGAAGCACAAAGGGCTACAAGGGAGAGCGAGGGAGGACAGCGGCCACTTAACAGGACCCACCGATAGACAGGGGCAATAGGGCGGGAGGGGCATCCCATAGAGGATCACCAAAAGCCTGAACCGCCTACCCTTTGGTGGGGGATTGCGGTGGAGCAGCGCTCCTAAGCACCTAACGGCGGTGCTGCCTACCTTCACCCGACCAGTGCAGCCAAGGCTGGGAGGCACATTAATAATGGAACGGGTGGGAACAGTCCTACAGGGCCGCAGGCTAATAGCCCCGCTCACCTGCGAGAATAGAGAGCCATCTTCTTGTCCTTCGCAGTTCAGACTGCAGAGAAGATCTGGGGATTTGTGGGAGGTCCCTGGGTATTTGAGGGGCCGGGAGGAGCCTATTTTCGATGTCTCTGCAGTCCAGCGCCATCTGGCGGAGTAATACCCAAGTGTAAGTAATCTATCTGGAGCAGGACGTACTGTATACTAAGAATAAGGAAGACAAAGGACATGTAGAAATGAATGAACAAAGTGGAGAATGTGAAAAAAGTATAGAGGAAATGTGGAAAAGAGAAAGATGGAGGGTATGTAGAAAAAAAGGAAACTAAGAAAATGTGGAAGAAAGAGAATAATGAAGGTAGTGTTAGAAAAAGAGAACCTGGATGGAATGTGGAAACAAGAGAACATAAGAGGGGATATGGAAAAGAAAAAGTTATGGAACGTGGAAGAGAGATGAAAGGGATTGTAGAAAACAGAGAAAGAAGGAAGGAAAGTAGAGAAAAGTTGTGGAAAAAAAGAATGAAGGAGGAAACATGGAAAAGAGAGAAACAAGGAGGGCATGTACAAAAAAAGAAAAGAAAAAAGTACGAAGGGAATGTAGAAAAGAGAAAGAAGGAACGAAAGTAGAGAAAAGTTGTGGAAAAAAAGAATGAAGGAGGAAACATGGAAAAGAGAGAAACAAGGAGGGCATGTACAAAAAAAGAGAAAGAAAAAAGTACGAAGGGAATGTAGAAAAGAGAAAGAAGGAAGGAAAGTAAAGAGATGTAGAAAAAAAGAACAAAAAGGAGGGAACGTGGAAAAGAAACAAGGTGGGCATGTGGAAAAGAGGAAGGGAATGTAGAAAAGAGAAAGAAGGATAGAATGTGAGAAAAGTAAGAAGGGAATGTGCAAGAGACAAAACAAAATGTCTTTATTGCCAAACTGGCTTAGCACTGGGGGAAAGGGGGCAACTTTTTGGTAGCAGTCCAGGTCAGCAGCCCTAAAGGATGACAGGACGACCTAATAGTCTGCCTTTGGGGCGGCCTTGCAGAACTAAAATAAAAAGCAAGTCCAAGAGCAGACTGAAATACTTACCCACTTTCAGGTCCAACAACACAGAAAAAGCCCATCCCACACTTCTCCACTGCTTGTGACATGTGGATAGAAGGGGGGGGGGGCACAGGACACGCTTTTACTGCAGTGCAAGCTGTAGACAAGAGGCATTTGAGGCAGTCACTTTGTTTAGGTCCACTTTAAGTTGTGTTGTATATGGATGCAATAAGTATTTTTTCTTTAATTTAAAGTAACGGCAATCCTAAATAGGCTTCATTCAGTTATCTGTCTGGTACTGGCCTGTGCTATCTCTGGGGTAAAAGTGAAATTGGGAACAGAGACGTGAGCCGGGGAAGGGCCGTGTCATGACATATGTTACACTTCACCACCTGATATATTAGTGGGCTGAAGTTACTAAGTACTTTCCCCCATAAAATAGAGAGATTCCTAACCTTTCCCCTGAACATTATCCACCCCCTTCCTCTGCAGAGCACCCATAGAAGGGAAAGGTCACCCGCGAGCAGGCAGCACAGCAATACAAACACTAAACAAGTGCAGCTGAAACCTTGAACCAACCTTCACTGTGCTGATACTACGTTACAAAAAGGATGATTGAAAATAAAGAAGCACTTAAACCGGACCTTCACCATGATTTAATGAAGAGCCCAAACTCTTAAAAAACGGTTCCCCAGCATCTAAAATTAGTATATTTTACATTTTTAGTCACTAACTTATTATTCTTTCCCCCACTGGGCTGCAACTCTGTTCAGGAATTTAGGATACGGGCGCCGCCATCTTGACTCAGAAGCATCACACTTACTGAGGAGAGTGGGATAAGGTACAGGGGGGCGGGTTATAGCTGTGCTTTGCTCAGACAGAGCAGAGCTGGGGTCAGGGAAAGGTCAGCAGTCCCAGAATGCAGAGCAGCACAGTCACTTCCTGTTTGCAGGCACTTCCTGTTTGCAGGCTGCCTGATAAAATGGCGGCTTCCATAAGCCGCCATCTTGGATGTTTAAAGGCTCATAACATGCAGTAGATGCAGGTAGGATGATTTTTAATGTGAGCAATCTGTATGTACAGGGTGTGGGAAACATATAAGTTAGACTCTTATTCAGGGTGAAGGTCCGCTTTAAAGAGGAACTAACGTCAAGCCACCACTTGTATCGCAGAATAAAATGCAGGTTTGATGTGCAACCCCCCTCCACAGACCTGATTGGTTACCTGCAGCCACGAGACTGGCAGCCAAACAATGACTGAAGACTTCTCTTTAAAGTGGACCAACACCCAGGGTTTGTCACTATCCTGGGTGTTGGTCCACTTCAGCGGGGCATCCGAGATTAGGATGCCCCGCTGTGTGAAACCCCCCCCAAAAAAACGTACCTTTTCAGCGACGGACAAGCCGCCGCCACCTCCCGCGTGTCCCTCTTATGCCCTGTAAAAGTTACGCCCGCGCCGGCCATTCACACACGCTCTAGCGCACTGCTAGAGGGGCGCACAGGAGGTGGCTGATCCGTCGCCGATAAGGTAAGGTTTTTTTTTGGGGGGGGGGGGGGGGGGGGGTTCACGCCGCGGGACATCCCGATCTCGGATGCCCCGCGGTGAGGGAGGTGATCGGCCCGGGAATCTTATATCACCTCTGGGTGTTGGTCCACTTTAAAGAGGAACAACAACCAGAGATTGGATATGGAGAATGAAAGCCACAGCCCCAAAGCAGTGTGGCCCACCGGGTACTCTCCTGGGTCTCCCCATGGACAGTCCGCCCCTGATGCTGGGATTGGCGACGAGAAACCTAGACTACCATCATTAAACCGGACCTTCACCATGATTTAATGAAAAGCCCAAACCCTTATAAAACGATTCCCAAGCATCTAAAATTAATAAATTTTATGTTTTTAGTCACTTATTATTCTTTCCCCCGCTGGGCTGCAACTCTGTTGAGGACTCTAGGATACGGGCGCCGCCATCTTGCCTCAGAAGCATTACACATACTGAGGAGAGGAGAGGGGTAAAGTACAGGGAGGCGGGTTATAGCTGTGCTTTGCTCAGACAGAGCAGAGCTGGGGTCAGGAAAAGGTCAGCAGTCCCAGAATGCAGAGCGACACAGTCAGAAGGCACTTCCTGTTTGCAGGCTGCCTGATGTCCCATGAGCCAACATCTTGGATGTTTAAAGGCTCATAACATGCAGTGGATGCAGGTAGGATGATTTTTAATGTGAGCAATCTGTATGTACAGGGTGTGGGAAACATATAAGATAGACTCTTATTCAGAGTGAAGGTCCGCTTTAAAGAGGAACTAACGTCAAGCCACCACTTGTATCACAGAATAAAATGCAGGTTTGATGTGCAATCCCACTCCACAGACCTGATTGGTTACCTGCAGCCACGAGACTGGCAGCCACACAATGACTGAAGACTTTTCTTTGAAGAGGAACAAAACCAGGGAATTTGACTTTCTGAGAGAGGGGAGGGACTAGGAAGGCAGGGATTAAATATGGAGAATGAAAGCCACAGCCCCAAAGCAGTGTGGCCCACCGGGTATTCTCCTGGGTCTCCCTATGGACAGTCCGCCCCTGATGGTGGGATTGGAGACGAGAAACCTAGACCGCCATTGCAGTAGTCAGCTTGAATCAGAATTTGGGTTCTGCTGCCCTTAAACAGAAGTCACACAGGGCCGCCGCTGAAATGGGAAGATCTTTCCACTTTTGGATTCTCTGTGTGGAGCTGGAAGGGTTAAAACACAGGCAGCGCAAGATCAGACTATCACACTATTCCCACGGGCGAGAGAGAGAGAGCAATGGAAAAAGCCGCCGCACTGATATAAACAAGACGCTGGCACACAGCTATTTATATAAAGACAAAAACAAAATGACCATTTATTGAGTAGTAACAGCGATGGCTGGTGGCCGTCATCCTCCTGCAGTGGCCACATTTGGATGGAGAGGTGGTCTCTAACCTGTGGCCATCCACAATGAACGACGATGGACCCCAGATGTCTAAGGGCTCCTGAAACCGGACCACCACCTATTTTTTTTTTTTTTTTTAATGGATGTTCCGAGTGCAGAAGAGCATCCCAATTGCGGATGTCCCCGCACGCGTTACCGGCACAGAATGGGAGATCTCTTACCTTACTCCTCGGTCCCACTGGAGAAATCCAGCGCTTTGATTGGCTGGTGCAGTCACGTGGCTGGTGGTCCACCGAGTTTCTGGCTGAGGGCCGGCTGCCATGTGACTGCGGCAGCCAATCATAGCACTGGATTTCTCTGGGGGACCGAGGAGTAAGCTAAAAGATCTCCAGTCCTGCACTGGTAACGCACAATTGCGATGCTCCCCTGCGCTCAGAACGCCCATTGCTCAAAAAAAAACTGGTGTTCGGGTTTAAAGGAGCCCCATAGCAGCATTAAACTTTATACAAGTCACTATGATCGGACGTTTCCCAGCTGATTAATTCCGTATTGTGAAACCACAAGCTGATCTCCCGCTCCGCTACCTCCACCGAGTCGCTGGCATGGACAATGTTCCTGGAAATGAAAAAATAAATTACATTAAAGCAGACCTCCAGATTAATCTCTAGCAGTAAGTCCCAGGGCTGCTGCTTCTCCCACCCCCAGGCCACATCAAGATGCCTGTGTAGTGTGTAAGCAGAGCAATGGAGGAGAGAGTATTATTATTTTAGACATTTCTAGAGGATTTATGCTGATGGGCATCACAAAACCTGGGCTGTAGACACCACTGTAGAGCATAGGTCCACTTTATCCATCCAAAATGGTGATGTCCACCCTAATCCTGAAGCCCGAAATCCTGGACCCCAAATACTTAAACAGGACCTTCACCCTGAATAAGAGTCTATCTTATATGTTTCCTCCACCCTGTACTTACCGATTGCCCACATTAAAAATTATCCTACCTGCATCTACCAAACTGTTAAACATCCAAGATGGCAACACATGGAGTCTCAGGCGCTTGCAGGAAGTGTCTTCTGACTGTGTCGCCCTGCATTCTGGGATTGCTGTCCTTTTCCGGACCCCAGCTCTGCTCTGTCTATAACCCCACCCTCTGTACTCCCCCCCCCCCCTTCCACTATGTGATGCTTCTGAGGCATAATGGCGGCGCCTGTATCCTAGAGTCCTGAACAGAGTTGCAGCCCAGTGGGAGAAAGAATAAAAAGTAAGCGACTAAGAATGTAAAATCTATTAATTTTAGAAGTTGGGCCTTTCATGAAATGATGCTGAAGGTCCGGTTTAACTCTCTTCCTTTAACCATGTCACCCAATTGCTATGGCCCACAATTGGATGCCAATGGCCACCCCAACCCTGAAGCCCCAAAACCTGGACCCCAAATACTTAACTCTCTTCCTTTAACTGTGTCACCCAATTGCTATGGCAATTGGATGCCAGTGGTCACATGGGCCCATAACCCTGAAGAGGAGCATAGTAGAGGCGAGTTCCAGGGTCTGGGTCCTCACGCTGTGCAGCACCAATCGGGATGCCCCCCCAAAACAAGCAGTGGTGCAGTCCTCCAGGGGTTTCTCCTGTGCTGTGAGTGCATACATATGTCTTTTATTGTTTTTAATTGATGTGTTTTGTACCTGTATGTATTTAAGATTTGATTCAATAAAATGGATTATTGCTTTTTGAGGCAGCGCATGTCATTTCTGAATTAGGCATCATGAAGATTTAAAGTGGACCATCACCCAGGGGTGATCGGCCCTGGAATCTATAAGAATCCCGGGCCGATCACCTCCCTCACCGCGGGGCATCCAAGATCGGGATGTCCCGCGGGGTGAAACCCCCCCCAAAAAACCTTACCTTATCGGCGACAGATCAGCCGCCGCCACCTCCCGCGCGCCCCTCTAGCAGTGCGAGCGCCCTGTAAGAGGGACGCGCGGGAGGCGGCTTATCCGTCGCCGAAAAGGTACGTTTTTTGGGGGGGTTTCACACAGCGGAGCATCCTGATCTCGGATGCCCTGCTGAAGTTGACCAACACCCAGGATAGTGAAAATCCTGGGTGTTGGTCCACTTTAAAGCACACACCAGAAATGTGAGCCTGTGACTACAGCATCCTGCAAGAACAAAGGCTCTCACCTGCTAATATGAACACTAAAATCTCCACGCACGGTGCCCGGCTTGGCCAGAGAAGAATCGGTCTCACCCACCATGAAACGAGACGTTCGCACAACATTACACCCTTCCCAGACCTGTGACAAAAATAAGAAGAGGGAAAAAAAAAAAAAAAAAAGGGGAGGAGGAAAGGGGCCATTTTTAAATAGGATCCATGTGCAAATAGAACTTCAAACTAAATCAGTCTGAAGCTGCATAGAATGGAACACCATATTTCTTACGTCATTGCTCATTTTTCCCTGTATATTGGGGGTCTGTATGAGCCTGGCTACTGCAGATCCTCTCTCTCAGGACCCTCTTTATACAGGGAACCAACAGGTTAATTATATCAGTAGTAAAATAATCTTTCATCAATCGGATGGGATCAAATAATATAATTGGATCATTCACTTAAATAAAACAAATTAATTCACCCCCATAATAGAGATGCCCAGGCACCTTGCAGCAAATTTAATAGGTTGATCAATCCAGCAAAATATTAATTGAAAAATGTTGTTGGTCCTGCACTTACTGATATATATTTATATTATATATAGGAAACTACAAGTACGGCAGCAAATTAAAGTCTCCTTGCTTTCATACAGGAGAGCGATGATGCCAACCATGAAAATCATGCCAGTCCAGTATTCATTCTGGTTGACGACAGTGAAAGTTTGATTTTAAAACCAGCCATGATCATTTATAAAGATGATCAAAGGTCAGAAAGAATTTTGGGGCCACCTTTCTTAGGGGGGGATGCCCCTTAGTACCTCTCACTAGCTAATCCTTGTGCATGAAGCTCACTTGCTTGCCTCCATCTGGGTTTGGCCATAGGCATCCCCTTCCTTGCCAGCTCCTGGGGTGGGTTGCAGGTGGGCTGAGGCTTTTAGACTTTATTCCCCGCTTTGATCCACTTAAACAGCCTGAACATTGCAGTAAGTGACAGCTCTGGTGACAAGCTTGCAGTCCTCACCTGCAGCCTTCACCATGGCCGGCCTCTGGGGTTCAGATGGAACAGCTGCACAGGGTGGCCTTACTTTTTTTCTAAAATTACTTAACTTCCTGTTAGAGGGAGGCAGAGGAACCGCTGGTCTTAGATGCGCAGTGGGACCGGGATAAGTTGAGTTGCTGCGGCGACCGGGGGGGTCGGGGGGGGGGTGTTTACACAGCGGGGTACCCCCAATCGGGGGCCCCTGGGGGAAAGGAACAAAACCCAGGATAATCAAAACTTTTGACTATCCTGGGCTTTGGTCCACTTTAAAGGGATACCAAAGGCAATTGTGTTAGCTATGTTTGGCATTGTCCTAAACTGTTTTCCATTTTTAAACTGAATAAGACATGGCAGAGATATCAATGTTTACTACAGTTTCACCTTATGATCTATATTTTGAAATATCTGGACTTGGGCCTTGGCTCTGTGATGCCGCATGATAATCATTATAATGGGCGGGGTCTGTAAGACAGGCATTCTCATCACCCTGGCTGTTCTCCCTCTGTCCCAGTGTCCACAGTTTGATGATGCGGAGCTTTAGACCACCAGCTTATCTCTATTATTGGTGGTCTATGGCAAAGGAATCCGGGGGGTGTGCCGCCACGCTTTGTCTGGTTTCTACTTTTAGGAGCAGCTGTGTTCTGACAGGAAGCGAGAGCGCAGCCATGATGAGATGAGCTTCTGAATGACAGTTTATGCACTTTGCCTATATATATCTACTCGTTGCATCACATGGCTACATTTTAATGAATTCTATAAATGCTGAATCTTGGACATTCCTGCTGACATTAATCCATAGCAATATTACCGGCCAGCCTGGAGCTCTGGGGGGTAAATGACCATTTTTAATAGTTCACCAGGGGCTGGGGATAGAGGGAAAGGTGGGCTGCAGAGTTGGGATATGAAGGTCACAAAACAAACTAATAATCATTTAGCCAGTGAAACACTAAACATGTAAATCATGTCAAATAGCTGTTTGCTTTGCCTCCTGCTCCTAATGGAGCCAGAATGTCCCAGAAGTCATTCAATAACCAGGGATTAGTACTTACCATGGCCACCACTGGCCCCGATGCCATGTAACGTATGAGAGACGGGTAGAAAGGTTTTCTCCTCAGGTCATGGTAGTGTTCTGCCAAAATTCCTTCAGAGGCCTAAACAAAGACCATACATTATAGCAGTTTACAGCAAGACCACCACCCCACCCAAAGGTGCCCACGCGGCCTAACACAGACCCCTGACCAGATTAAGCATGCTGCTTGCCTCCTTTCTCCAAGCTTCACTCACCCCCGCTAAGGCCTCTGTGGAAGCCCTCCAATGGCTGTTAGCAACCTTGAGTAAAGTGGGGGGTAGTCAGGCAAGTAGGACTTGGGGGCAATCCCCCCCCCCCCCCATCAGTCCTGATGGCAGCCATTAGAAGAATCTCTGCATGTTTCATAATGGAGGAGGTGATGGATGCACAGCTGTTTCCTGTCCTCCATCAGATGACTTTCCATTAGGAAAGGGTATGTTGCTAATGCAGAACTCCCTAGTGGCATAAGGGGTAGGTTGGGTTAGTTTAAGGGTCCTGTGAACCAGGGGCCTCCCTGGCATTGAGTGTAGGTTGCTTTAAAGTGGACCAAAACCCACCGCTCTATAAGATTCCCAGGCCGATCGATTCCCTCCCCCCAGCCACTGTGTGAAACCCATGGTCGCCACCATACACTTACCTTGTTCCCCCGTCCAACAACATGCGCAAACCACACCCCCGTAATCCCTCTAACAGGGCGCGTGCCATAGACAGGCATTTGTGAATGGCCGGTGCGGGTTTGCTCCCTGTTAGAGGGAAGCAGGGGATGCGGCCGAAAGCCCGTGTTTGCAGTATGAGACTAGGTAGAGGCGAGTTTTTGTGGCCAACTGGAGGGGGTTTCATACAGTGGGGCAACCCAAATCAGGATGCCCCCCGGGGAAAGGAATAAAACCAGAGATAGTGGAAAATCACAGGTTTTGCTCCACTTTTAACGTTCAGGGGTGTTTCTGGTTTTCCCTGACATACTGTAATCCCTGTTTCAGCCATTCTAGCCCTGGGCTCTCGCATCATCAGATCCCAGCCCCGGGGGGGGGGGGGGGTTCCCATATAATGAAAGCAAACCCGTCGCCCCAAGACTTGATCCACAGCATCAAATCCCAGATGCTGAGTCTATACGTAATCTGGAAATCGCTGGTCCTGCCACTCAAACTTATGGCAACCGGGAAAACGGATGAATCTATTGCTGGGAAAGGAGACAAGATAGATCTGCAAAGTGATCCAAGAGGTATTGCCTTTGGGTGAGGGATGGGGGAGATATTCAGTAGAAAGATGGATTCTGGTCTGCTTGAAAGGACATGTTCATTTTTTTTTACTTCGCTTGGAGTGATACAAAATATAAAATAAAAATAAACAAGGAGTTGTAGGTCTAAGGGTCTAAACTTTTAATGACAGTAGTTGGTAATCATATATGCACTTCTTAAAGTGGGCCAAAACCCAGTGCGATCGGCTCGAAAAGATCTATAAGATTCCCAGGCCGATTGATTCCCTCCCCCCAGCATCCAAAATCACGATGCGTGAAACCCCCAGATCACTTCCCTTGCTTCCCGATCTAATGGAGCATGTGCGAGCCGCATCCCCACTATCCCTCTAGCAGGACGTGTGCCCGGTGCAGACATGCTCCTCATTAGAGGGAAGCAGGGGATGCAGCCGCCAGCACGCTCGGAGTCCCTGGACTTAGACGCCCTGACGTCAGCGGCTGCGATCGTGCTGATTGGACGAGCGGCTGCGCATAGGACCGGGGAGAGGCGAGTTGTGCTCGGAGATCTGGGGGGGGAGGGGGGAGAAGGACCAAAACCCAAATAGTCAAAATCCTGGGTTTTGGTCCACTTTAACATGTCATTGAAGCCAATGACCCCTTCAAACCTTATAAAACATAAATAAATGGATGGGAAGGGAGGTCAGGCTTTGGGCAACTGGAAAATAGCAAACAGATGCCATTATCTATAGAAGCTTTTTAGGACAATGGAAGTCGAGCAAATTTTTGGCACCCTCCCCCTTCTTAATGCAGCAGGCAAAGCTTCAGGCAAAATAAATCCCTCAATTTAAATACCTTTCCCCCTCCACTTAAAGGAAGCCGCCTAATGCACAAATCTTAGGAGGTTTAGGAATGTTTTGCCCCCTACCTTGGGGGGAGGGGGGATGGAGGGGCAGCTCGGTTTACAGCATTATGACCTGACAATGTCTCACCCCCGAGTGGTTACAATTTAATGAAAGTGCAAAAGTCGCCTGGGATAGAAGTGGGCTGGTCCAGGATCTGCGCACCCGCGACTCTCCTGATCCTGGGGAGGGGATGCGATTATCAGGGGCGCAGCAGGCCGAGCACATTAATACCCTGTAGCCGCTATACTGCTACCTGCAACATCTTCATGGCCACCAGCTTGAAGCCGCGCTGCTCAAAACGCTTAATGATCTCGCCAACGAGCCTCCGCTGGACCCCGTCTGGCTTCACAGCAATCAGGGTTCTCTCCTGAAGATCAGGAGCCACTGCAAAAAAAAATAAATAAATAATAAAAATACAAAAGACTAGAAAAACCGCATCAGGAAAAGGGTGGACAACTTAATTGCCTGGAGGGTTTTGGTTTTGCTTTGCCATGGGCCGGAATGTAGTTAATAAGCTTACAAGGATTGGATAGATGTGCTGTGGCTTCTGGTCCCTCGGCACACAGAGACCATAGCTAACATGGGGGGGGGGGGGGGGGGAGGGCAAATTAAAGCAGAGAGGGGTGGGTTAGGTTACAGGCTGATTCCTTACTAACGCCAGGTAGCGACAGATGAGCAGTCACTGTGCTCGGCCATGGTTCGTTGTTTCAGAGCGCCTCAGTCGCTGGCCGGCATTGTTGAATACGTTATGTGATTCGCAGTACTACGCTGTATGGGAGCAAACGGCAGCGCCAGCTCAGTGCGACTGACTCACACCACATTCATCAAAAAAAACAGCCTCAAACATCCGGCGCTCAAAATCGGGTAGCTGTAGCCCATAGCGCCAGAGGCTTTATGATTAAAGTCTGTTTTTGAACATGTATCCACTAGTAACAAAGCGAAAAACCTATGGAATTACATTGTTATTACATTGTAACATGAACACTTTAATACCAGACATGTTAGAACAACTCTGCATAAAAATATTATTAATCAAAAAAGTTTTCAAAAATGTCATTTTCTAGGCCAGGATACATGTCTGAAAGATTTGAGTTTAAAAAAAAAATTGGGATCAGGAAATGGATTTAAGGATCGTCCATTGAAATGTATGGGAGAGCGCCAGGTAGCGAGAGGTAAGACGTGGCGCTCTGCAAGGATGAACGCCGGCGCTGTACGCTGAGCCTGGGATAATGATGAATCGGAAGCTACATGGCGTAGTTCCAGTCGCTCACCAGATTCGGCTTCATAAATGTGTAATTGCGTGCAGTGTCCGGCGTTCACCTGACGCTACCTGGCGCTTAACAGCCACTACCTGCCGCTATCCTTTCATGAATAAGGCCCTTAGTGTCAGTGTTAGTCAGGACCCTCCCTGGCACACTGTCATTGTGGAGGGTGTAGGTCCGTTTAAAATGGAGGGGCTTCCCAAGTCAGGATGCCCCAGGGCAATTTAAAGCAGACCTAACTGTCTGTTTAAACCTAACCCTGGGGCATCCTGACTTGGGAAGCCCCTCCATTTAAAATGGACCTACATCCTCCACAATGACCGTGTGCCAGGGAGGGTCCTAACTAACTTGGACACTAACCCACCCCTCTCGTCATAAGTGAGCCCTGCATTAGGAACAAGATGTTCATTTAGTGTGGGACAGGAAATGGTAGCGCAAGCACAATCTGCGCATTCTCCGATAGGAGGCGTGCTTTACCGCTGTGCACAGCTACTTCCTGTCCCCCATCAAACACACTTCCATGGCCGTTTTTGTAGCGGAAAGCCAAATCAAGATCGGGTAAGTGTTGAAAGGGAAGTAAAGTGAATATTTGGACTGGAGAGCCACTTTAAAGTGGACCAAAACCCAGGATTTTGACTATCCTGGGATTTGGTCCTTTCCCCCAGGGCACCCCGATAGCGATGTGTGAAACCCCCCAGATCGCCGATGCCAACTCACCTCTTCCCGGTCCTACAGCGCATGCACGGCAGCTCATCCAATCAGAGCGCTCGGAGCCGCTGACGTCACATCATCTAAGCCTTCATCTAAGGCGTGTCTGAGCGCGCTGGCGGCCACATCCCCCGCTACTCTAACAGTGAGTGTGCCCGCGCCGGCCATTCACAAATGCCTGGAGCAGGCACGTGCCCTGCTAGAGGGTTAGTGGGGATGCAGCCACGGAAAACAAGGTAAGTTTATGGGGCGATCTGGGGAGTTTCACACAGTGGGGCATCCCGAATTTGGATGCCCTGGAGGGAGGGAATCGATCGGCCCGGGAATCTATAAGACTGGTGTGGGTACTTACCTGTTAGGCACCAGATCCCCTATTGGAAACAGCTCTGTGCATCTCTGCTTATACCTTCCAAGCTGCCAATGAACAGCAACATATGAGATGATCCGCACTAAAACTTCACTTTTAAGTCAAAAATATCTCCATAATATTGATCCGCCAACTTTAAAAACAATAGTGAAAAAGGTCCTGGTATACATGAGCGAGTGATAAAGCCACTAACGCGTTTCGGACGCCCAGGCCTTAATCATAGTCACTATTTTATTTTTCACTATTGTTTTGCGGATTAATATTATGAAGATGTTTTAAACTTGTGGACTAAAAGTGAAGTTTTACTTGGAGTAGTGCGGATCATCTCATCTTTTCAATGAGCAGCAACAACAGCAAAGAGTCTGGACAGCTGCCCAAATGTAGGTATATATACTCACCCTCTGTGTTACTGGACAGCTCCATCATATGTTTCCCCTTTTCTACCAGCAACTAAGAGTTGCCAGGTGGGCATTTCTACACTGGGCACTTAGCAAACCACATTGCCCCAGTGGGCACAGGAGCGTGGGCAGAGTGAGTAATTCAGCCCGTTTTGGTTTTTCTACTCATCTCTAAAGAAAAATGCATCCCAAATAAGGATGCCTTGGGAGGAGGAGGTCAAACATACCCAGATATCCAGGGCCAACGGGGGACCGGAAGGCCTAACACACACTGCAGCAGCTTCTACTGAAGGGGTGGTGGCTACACCCTTCCTTTAGTAAAGAACAGAAAGACAAAAATACTCACATGCCCAGTTGCCAAGTAGACTAAGGGACTAGAGCAAGCCTTCCCTTAGCATCACACAGGTGTAGATACTACACTCTCATATCAGCCCCCAGTCTAATCCAATACTAGCTGCTGTACTGTGTGCAGTAGCTTCTGATCCCTGGATAAATAGATCTGGAAGGGAACAGGAAATTAATGGCCATTGCAGAGCTGAGGGACCTGGCCAAGAAAAAGACTGCACAAGGACAGGCTCATCTTAGCAAGGGTTCAGGCCGTCTTTAATTCACAACATGTGAAAATGCAGCTGCCCGCAGTCTTCCGGCCGGTCGGCCATAGATCTGGGTGCGTCCGCAGCAGGTCTCGCCGTCCCGGCAATTAGTCTGGCTCAGCCATAATTGAATTGAGAGGCTCAGGCCAATCAGCTGCAACTAATTACTGGTAATGAACAAGCAGCCCGGGGGCCGGCTAACGAGCAGCGCGGCGTGCGCCATCATATCCGCATGATGGATAACCCGGATTCCCAGCAAAGCCAGGTAAGCGCTTTTCTCCGCCACGTTATCCTACAAAAACATAAGTCAGGAGAAGGCGGGAGGATGGTGCGCTCTGGTCTATTCAATCAGAAAAACAATAGGACATCACAGGCAACTCACACTGTTTTAAAGTGGACCAACACCCAGGGGTGATCACCTCCCTCACCGCAGGGCATCTGAGATCGGGATGTCCCGCGGGGTGAAACCCCCCAAAAAACCTTACCTCATCGGCGACGGATCAGCTGCCGAAAAGGTAAGTTTTTGGGGGGGTTTCACACAGCGGGGCATCCTGATCTCGGATGCCCCGCTGAAGTGGACCAACACCCAGGATAGTGAAAATCCTGGGTGTTGGTCCACTTTAAGTAATCAGAACGATCTTTCTTCAAGAGGACCAAAATAGACCCTACAGTCTCTTTTAGAAGCCATTGCTAGGGGCATCCCAATATGAGATGCTCTGCTCTGTGAAACCACTTGGAATCTCCATATCACACACATACAGGTATCTATGTTTAAAAATTATGTCAGACTTATGCAAATGCTATTCAATGTTATTTATCATAAATCTTCTATGTAATACATGGTTGGGGTCCTCGGCTTTAAAAGGCACTGAAGAAGCCAGTCAAAGCGAAACTAGTTTGCCCCCATGAATTATTGGAAGCACCACTATCGGACCTTTATCAATGTATTTTCACTATGTATGTGAGATATATGTTTGATTGTTACATATATTGGTTTTAAAGTGGACCAACACCCAGGGGGGATCGGCCCGGAAATCTATAAGATTCCCGGACCCATCAGATCCCTCCCCGCGGGGCATCCGAAATCGGGATGTCCCGCGGGGAGGAACCCCCCAGGAGGCCCACAATCCTCATCTTACCGGCGATCCAACGGCGCATGCGCGAGACGCGGCCGCGTCTCTCGCTTCCCTCTAGCAGGGCGCGCTCCCGCGCCGGCCGTTTTGTAAATGGCCGGCACAGGCGCGCTCCCTGTTAGAGGGAAGCGAGAGACGCAGCCAATGACAGCGCTCTGGTATGCGCGTCCAAGCGGCTTTGGACGCGCATACCAGAGCTGCTCTGAGCGCTGTCATTGGCCGGACGAGGTCACGTGGGAGCGGGGAGAGGTGAGTTTTTGCGGTGATCGGGGGGGTTTCAGACAGCGGGGCACCCCCAATCGGGGTGCCCCACCTAAGTGGACCAACACCCAGGATAGTCAAAATCCTGGGTGTTGGTCCACTTTAAAGTTCATAATAAAAATTGATATATTTTTATACAAATTATTGAAATGTTTCATATTGGCGAGGTCATACTGTTCTGAGTTCCAGACAGAAAAAAAATAATTGGCCAGGGGAATGGTCCAAACCCCCTTGCCTTTCTTCTTCAAAACCGATTAAACCGAACCTTCACCATGATTTAATGAAAAGCCCAAACTCTTAAAAAACAATTCCTCAGCATCTAAAATTAATATATTTTACATGTTTAGTCACTAATTTATTATACTTTCCCCCACTGGGCTGCAACTCTGTTCGGGAATTTAGGATACGGGCGCCGCCATCTTGACTCAGAAGCATCACACTTACTGAGGAGAGGAGAGTGGGATAAGGTACAGGGGGGCGGGTTATAGCTGTGCTTTGCTCAGACAGAGCAAAGCTGGGGTCAGGGAAAGGTCAGCAGTCCCAGAATGCAGAGCAGCACAGTCACTTCCTGTTTGCAGGCACTTCCTGTTTGCAGGCTGCCTGCAAAAATGGCAGCTTCCATAAGCCGCCATCTTGGATGTTTAAAGGCTTATAAAATGCAGTAGATGCAGGTAGGATGATTTTTAATGTGAGCAATCTGTATGTACAGGGTGTGGGAAACATATAAGATAGACTCTCATTCAGAGTGAAGGTCCGGATTAATGTGAGCAATCTGTATGTACAGGGTGTGGGAAACATATAAGATAGACTCTTATTTAGAGTGAAGGTCCGCTTTAAGGGAGCCAGCCTACCCTTTTGTGGGGTTTTTTTCATTTTTGCATTTTCGAGTAAAAACAGGCTGACCCCTATACACCACTTTGTACAATCCTCATATCATCCAAGCTGCAATCCCAAGGCGCATGCCCTGGCCTCTGATGGCATCCTCAGCCTTCGAGCGCTCATTGTGCCAGACTCCAATGGCTGCCGCAAGGCAAACACAGGGCAAAAGAGCCTGGGCGCAACTCAAAAAGGCGACACTACACAGGGTTTTGGAACACTTTAAAGTGGACCAAAACCCAGGATTTTGACTATCCTGGGTTTTGGTCCTCTCCCCCGGGGCACCCTGATCAGGGATGCCCCCTGTGTGAAACCCCCCAGATCGCCGAGTGCAACTCTTCCCGGTCCTACAGCGCGGCCAATCAGCGCACCCGGAGCCGCTGACATCACATCATCTATACCCCGGCATGCCGGGCACACGGGCGAATCCCCCCGCTATCAGCCGGCTCTGTGCATGTACTGTACCGCCGCCACCATCTTTCTTGCTATAAAACATCCCCTAGCAACTATTTTTGGAGCAAAAATTAATATAAGACCTGTTTATTCTTGGGGGAAACACGGTTGATTGATAAATCAACCAAATTAAACATAAAATACATTTAGGATTAACGTTTCTTTCTATGAAAATACCATTATTATACAATATTAGGAAGAGCTTCTCTATGCTGGAGTTGGCAGATTGTTTCACACTCCACAGCCCCACTCTCCCCACAAAAAAGTATGAAACACAAATCATTTCATTTGGATCTGGCTGAATAAATGCATTAATTAAATATATATTTTGATTAGATCTTGGGTTATTCACTTTTGATCTCATGATTTGATTTAATTATTTTTCCTAATTAGTGTAATCTAATTGGATGTGACTGCAGCAAGAATATGAATGAAAATTGCTCATTCAATATAGAGAATGGCACCCAGAGCGCATGCGCAGACGATTGACCACGGTGTAACACAGAGGACTTGCCGGCTCGCCTATTGTATGTAGCGGCGGCCCCCGGTGAGGGGTGAGTCACGTGGTCGCTGAGGCGCCCCTGAGTGGTCAGAAAAGTTTGAGAAAACTTCCAGGAAAGTTGGAGCTTCACTTTCCCAACTTACCGGAGCTGTAGCGCGGCCATTGCACCCGGAGTGACGGCAGCCCCCGACCCCCGGCACCCAGAGCCCGGAGGATGGAGAACATGGCGACCCGAACTCACACTCCTCTCCGTTACCCGGCTGGCGAGTCGGCTCAGTACCGGTAGGCGTGGCTTAGCGGAGAATATTCCCGCCCACCGCCGACAGGAACAGGCAGAGGCCACGTCCACGAGCGAGTTATGGTCACGCCCCCTGATGAATGAGAGGCTAGGGGGAAGTTTGGCTATAAAGCGCGATGGTGTAAGTGGTGACCTGATGATTTCTCTCTGCTTCTGCATAAATCATCCATAGTTTTCTTATTGGAGTGATCGGGTGTCTTATTTACATTTAGAGCCAATTTAATGATCTAATTTAAATGAGAGCCCTCTGGGGTCCATGTACTCCCCTCATTGTTGCCAGGTACCCTGATGCCTTCTTAAATGGACTTACTACAATCGGGGCCTGAAAAAGGCTACAAGTGGTGGAATCACTTACATCTATTAAAGTATTAGGGGGGATGCAGAAGGAGGAAGAGCTTACAATCTATTAGGGTATAAGGGAGGATACAGAAGATCAAGAACTTACAATCTATTAGGATATAAGGGGGGATCCAGGAGGAAGAGTTTACAATCTATTAGGGTATAAGGATGGATACAGAAGGCAGAAGAGCTTACAATCTATTAGGGTATAAGGCAGGATACAGAAGGAGAAAAACTTACAATCTATTAGGATATAAGGGGGGATCCAGAAGGAGGAAGAGCTTACAATCTATTAGGGTATAAGGGCGGATACAGAAGGAGGAAGAGCTTACAATCTATTAGGTTATAAGGGAGGACACAGACGGTGGCGAGCTTACAATCTGTTAGGGTATAAGGGAGGATACAGAAGGCAGAAGAGCTCACACTCTATTAGGGTATAAGGGAGGATACAGAAGGTGGAAGAGCTTACAATCTATAAGGATATAAGGGAGGATACAGGAGGAGAAGAGCTTACAATCTATTAGGATATAAGGGGGGATCCAGAAGGAGGAAGAGCTTACAATCTATTAGGATATAAGGGAGGATACAGACGGTGGAGAGCTTACAATCTATTAGGGTATAAGCGAGGATACAGACGGTGGAGAGCTTACAATCTATTAGGGTATAAGGGAGGATACAGAAGGAGGAAGAGCTTACAATCTATTAGGATATAAGGGAGGACCCAGAAGAAGGAAGAGCTTACAATCTATTAGGGTATAAGGGCGGATACAGAAGGAGGAAGAGCTTACAATCTATTAGGGTATAAGGGAGGATACAGAAGGAGAAGAGCTTACAATCTATTAGGGTATAAGGGAGGATCCAGAAGGAGGAAGAGCTGACAATCTATTAGGGTATAAGGGCGGATACAGAAGGAGGAAGAGCTTACAATCTATTCAGATATAAGGGAGGATACAGAAGGCAGAAGAGCTTACAATCCTTTAGGGTATAAGGGAGGATACAGAAGGAGGAAGAGCTGACAATCTATTAGAGTGTAAGGGAGGATACACAAGGAGGAAGAGCTTTCAATCTATTAGAGGGGAATACAGGAGGTGGAAGAGCTGACAATCCATTAGGGAATAATGGAGAATTTGCAATTGGGATGCCTGGCAGTTGGTGTGCTGTGAAGTGGGAAAACCATTTGGTAAAAGTGTCCGCACTCCCACGCCACTGGGGCATCCCATGTGACTACTGGTGACCAATAAAGTTTGCTAGATGGGCCATGTCCAGTGAATTCTGTTGGTTGGTGGCAGTATGTGCATCAGTCCCCCAATGGCAGCTGCCACCATGGCATAGTAGGTATTGTGCTCAATTTCAGACTTCACTGGCTGGCAGCAGGCCAGACATTCCAAAGGTTAAAGTGGACCTGAAGTCATTTTGACCTGCCCTCAGGCTCGATCCTTTGAAGTCCTGTGAGGTCTTGTATCAGGGAAAGTAGCCTCAAACCCAGCTCTTCCCCAAGGCACATATCAGCAGTGGGTGCTCATGTAATGCAATCCCCTATGGCCTGCAGCCTCATGATTGGCAACAGGCATGAGTACTGAGGGCGGCCTGGGAAAATTCTGGCAGCACAGGATCTCTCCCCCAAACCCCCCCCCCCGCCACCAGCCATATTCCTTTGCAGTTCATATTGCAAAAGGGGACTGGAAGCCACAGCAGTAGCTGGTGAGGAGAACGTGAAGGAAAAAATGGGGACTTGCACTATACCCTATTTAATCTGTAGAGGTGCCACTCCCAAAGCTGCAAAAGAGCTCAAACCAGGAACAAAAAAAATATGTAGGGAGGCACTCTCAACTCATAAATTGATCAAAAATACATTTTTATTAATTACATATTTATAATCACTAGATACAATACACTCAACATATTAAAATCCCTTAAAAACACATAAATCGGACAATAATACACAGGAGAAACCAACATAAAGGTGTGTAGGCGATGGGGAGAGTCTCACCACACTGATATCAAATGCCTGAAGAAGTGGGTGATGTGCTCACGGAACGCGTGGCTCCTGGTGTGGTAGGCGGTGGGGAGACTTCACACGTTATTTACCTTGGCTTTATTTCTGGTGATGTTTTTTGTGATAGATTTGTGATATTATTTTGTGATTGGTATTGTGGTATATATCAGTGGTTCCCCTTTGGGATGCCCAATAATATATACAGGTGATTATATTTTCATTGGTAAATACAGTAGATTGATATGTTTATGAGTTGTTATGGTTGGGAATATTAATTCTTAATTGATTGTTTGACTAGTAGCACTTGCACTTTACAAATATACAGATTTTATAGTGATCCGGATCATAGGCAGGATTTGCACATGTTTAGTTGCACTGTTGGAACACTATGTTGAATGATTTAGCACATATATATCTAGGCATTTGATATCAGTAAGTGCGGTGAGACTCTCCCCATCGCCTACACACCTTTATGTTGGTTTGTCCTGTGTGTTATTGTCCCATTTATGTGTTTTTTAAGGGATTTTAATATGTTGAGTGTATTGTATGTAGTGATTATAAATATGTAATTGATAAAAATGTATTTTTTGATCAATTCATGAGTTGAGAGCCTCCCTACATGCTTTTTTTGTTCCTGGTCAAGAGAACATGGACTGTCCATGGCATACCTCCCAACTTCTGAAAATGTGAAAGCGGGGCAAGCCACGCCCCTGACCACACCCACGGCCACACCCCCTGTCACGCCCTCCAGCTCCGATCCTCCAGCAATGTCAGCTGCCTTCACCCCTGCATGCCAGCCTCCGTAAGTTTCTTTTATCCCCAACCCAGCCCCCCGCGCGCCGCCCCCTGTGCGCTCACCCGCAAACCAGGAAGTCAGTATCTTTGCGCCGTCCAGTGTTTATACAGAAGACGTCGGCGTCGTTGCGGCCCTGGCCACACCGCCACAGCGCAGGGCGTCCCGGGACATTTGCTAACGGTCCGGGACCGCGGGATTTTGTGGGAAAATCGGGACAATCCCGGGAAAATCGGGACAGTTGGGAGGTATGCCATGGGGGGAGGATAGATAGGTGAAGCAAAGTCCTAACCCACTGCACCCAGGACCACATTAGAGAGACCCTCCACTCACTGTATTCATGGAATCCTAAAGAACAAGCCATGCACTGCAGACAGCGTATGAAATGCACAATGACCCTCAAGTCATGTGACCATTGTGCTGCTGCATCTCCCAACAAACCTCCATTGTTCCCCATAGCGCTCGTGCTGGACAGGACGTCTTTTATGAATGGAAGCCCGACTCCAGGATTTTATGTTTGTAATCAGTGTAATCAGGAACCCCAGAACAAGTGGCCCTTGTGTGAGAAACAGGACGTTGGCTCCTTTAATAAAGGTATAATATCAAACACCAATAAATAAAAATAAACACCCCCAATAGTGACAGGTTACATTTTTCAGATTCCCTATGTGTATGATCAGGGCCGGCTACAGGTTTGTGGGGGAGTACAGAGTCTTAACGGGCCCCAAAGTAGTGAGTCACATGATGTCACCTTTCAGCTTCGCTGCCACAAATGGGTCATCTCCTGCTGCTGGTCACCCTTCAGTCCTTGTCAGTTGTCATCTGGTTCTGGACACCTTCTGAGCTTCCATTAATTGCCCTCCATTCCATGCTGATCAGCTCGTGTTGCTGAGGCCAGTTATGAGCAGGTCTGCACGCAGCACCTGGCATTCAGTGGTTCGGGTCCATTGTAAAATAATACCATGGCCAAGTGTGAGCCTGAATGGGCCCCTGAAGATGCAAGGGGCCCTGGCAATTGCCCAGGATTGCCCTGTGCTGGCACGGGCCCTGTGTTTGATGATTTGGGGGGGTCACCACCTCTGCTATTGTTACATTTCCAGATTCCCTGTGTGTACAGTGATGTCAGGCCACAGCTCACATTGTGGCAGCCACTCTAATTCGCTTATCAAGAAGGGGCTGTACAGTGTAGGTTCGACTTGGATGCCAGGGGTATGAACCAAGATGGCTAATGGGGAGAGCATCCCTGGATTGTGGCGCTTTAAAGTGAAACAAAACCTGTGTTTTGTTCTGTGTCCCCCAAGGCACAGTGTGAAACCCCCCATTTCGCCCAGTAAAACTCACCTCTCCTCGGTCCAATAGCGCAAAGGCCAGCTCTAATCCAATCAGAGTCCTTTGCCGTGTTTACTTCCTTCAGCAAAGAGCTCTGATTGCCTTCAATGGGGAGTGCGCGCTCCTGCCCCGGCTGGGCAGGCTGGGACAGAAGCAAACACTCCCCATTGAATACAGAGCTGTTTGCCAAAAGCCATTTGGACCAGGGAAAGGTGAGCCAGCACCCCGAGGGGGTTCACACAGCAGAGTACACTTATTCGGGTCAATGCAAGCTGGTAATGATTGGTAGAAGCCAGGGGCAGGGGATTGTTCAGGGCACAGACTGAACTTTCTTGAGCTTTGTTGCTCCTGGTGGGAGCATCCCATTCTCACAGCTCAGCACATATGAGTGAAGGGAGTGCTGTCAGCCACATCCCTGCCCTTAGATCAGCTCAGCACAAAAAAAAATACAATTCTGTGAGTACTCACCTGTAGAATTGATTTTGTAGTATACAGTACGTCCTGTTTCACCAATCCTTTACGTCTGGGTTATCCGCCACAAGGTGGCGCAGTGGACTGCAGAAAAGACTTGTGGCATCTCCCGGCCCTATAAAAGGCCAGAAACCTCCCACAAATTCCCAGTGTTACAAAGCAGTTAGACAAGAAGCCGGGAGAATAATAATGAAGGAACCCCAACCAAACATTTGAACAAATCACCATACAGAGGTAACCAAGAATAATGATAACAAGGGAGTGATGAAACAGGACGTGCTGTATACTACAAAAACAATTCTACAGGCGAGTACTCACAGAATTGTATTTTTCCAAGTATACAGCACGTCCTGTTTCACTAATTCTTTACGTATGGGACATCCAAAAGCAGTGGCCGTAAAGTAGGGTTGGATCCCCAAAGAGCAACGGTGGACAGTTTAAACCACTGCCGCCTGAAGAACCTTGCGGCCAAAAGCAGCATCAGCTGAGGCCCTAACATCAACCTTGTAAAACTTTGAAAAAGTATGAACAGAAGACCAAGTTGCGGCCTTACAAACTTGTTCTACAGAAGCCTGATGCTAAAAAGCCCAAGAAGCACCAATAGCACGAGTGGAATAAGCAGTAAGGCGGAAGGGAGGCTCCTTCCCCTTAGCAGAATAGGCCTGTACCACAGTCTGACGGATCCACTTGCCGATAGTGGATTTAGCCAGAGGCAAACCCTTCCTAGCTCCAGAAGGAAGAACAAAAAAGAGAGCATCAGTCTTCCTGAAGGATTCAGTAGCTACCAAATAAAACTTCAGAACCATGACCACATCCAAAGAATGCAGGGTCCACTCCTGGGAATTAGCAGGATTAGGACACAATGAAGGCAAGACAATGTCCTGATCGAGATGAAAAGCAGACACAACCTTAGGCAAGAAATCCGGCTTAAACCGAACCACCACCTTGTCCTGGTGTCACTCAAAATAAGGAGGTTTGATGGAAAGCGCTGCTAGCTCAGAAACACGCCTGACAGAAGTGATATCCACCAAAAAGGACCTTAAGAGTCAAAATGGGCAAAGGAGAGGCTCAAAAGGGACGACCCTGCAGACCAGATAACACCAGAATCAGATCCCAAACTGGTAACATAGGCTTTACGTGGCGGACGCACGTGAGAAACCCCCTGGAAAAAAAAGTCTTAACCAAAACTATGACTGGCAAAAGATCTTTGGAAAAAAATTGCCAGAGCTGAAACATGACCTTTGAGGGTACTAAGTTGAAGGCCCAAATCCAAACCATGTTGCAAGAATTCCAGAATCCTGGTAATAGAAAACACCCAACAGGGAAGAGATTTGGACTCACACCAGGCAATGTAAGCATGCCAGACCCTGTAGGAGATAAAGGACGAGGACTTCTTCCTAGCCCTAATCATGGTATCAACAACAAAGGCAGGCAACCCCTTATCCATCAAGATGGAGGTTTCAGCAGCCAAGCCATTAAAGCCAGCGTTTGTAAATTGGGATGGCGCAGCTTCCCCTGAGTGAGCAGATCTGGATCCTTGGGCAGGACATACTAATCTACTGCCAACTGCACGATGTCTACGAACCACACCCTTCATGGCCAACAGGGGGCCACCAGAATGGTTAGCATTATTGCGCAGCACCCTGCCCAAAAGAGGAAACAGGGGGAACACAGAGGAGCCAAAACCCCTCGCAAGGCATTGCTAGCGCATCCGTGGCGAAGGCCAGACAGAGAGACAAAGAAGGAATGTTTGTGATTGTGATGGGAAGCAAACAGGTCCACATCTGGCTGACCCCAGCGGTGACACAGGGAGTGAAACACCCAGTTGCTGAGGGACCAATCCTCCAGCCGAGACATCCCCTTGCTCAAGGAGTTTGCCTCCAGGTTCTCCACTTCCGGGATGTAAACTGCCGATATGCAGGGGACATTTTCCTCCGCCCAGGACAGTATCAGGGACACTTCCTTGAGGGCTCGCTTGCTCCGAGTCCCTCCCTGATGATTGATGTAGGCAAACGCCGTCTGGTTGTCCGAGCGGATCTGAACAGCCCGACCCCGAAGGTGTGGGGTCAACTGGGAAAGAACCAACCTTATCGCCCGCAGTTCCAGAACGTTGATGGGAGCATGAGCCTCCTGAGGGCCCCACTGACCCTGGAACTTCAGAGACTTACAAAAGCCCCCACAAACTGTCAGACTGGCATCCGTGGTGACAGTCTTCCAGCACGGGGGACAGAAAGATCCTGCCCACTAGGAGATTCCTTGAGTCCAGCCACCACGAGAGGGAATGACTGACCAGAGGAGACAGAACAAATTCCTGATCCAGGGACACAGGGTCCCAATCCCAAACTGACAAGAGGTGCAACTGAAGAGGTCTCATGTGAAACTGAGCATAGGGGACCGCGTCGAAGCATGACACCATCCGACCCACCAGCTGCATCCCTTGCCGAATGGAGGGGTGAGGGCAAGAAAATAGAGACCGTGCCTGCGTCTGCAGGCCCTCCACCTTACGCTGAGGCAGAAAAACCTTGACCCGATATGTATCCAGAGTCATGCCCAGAAAGGACCTCACCAAGGACGTAGACCGTGAAGACTTGGGATGGTTGATCACCCAACCGAAGGACTCGAGTGTTGAGACTGCCATCTGGGTATACAGCTCGGCTTGACAGAAGAACTGAGACGCAATCAGAATTTCGTCCAAATAAGGAAGGATGTGAATGCCCTGAGATCTCAACAGAACCATCACCCCCCGCCAGCACCTTGGTGAAAACCCGAGGGGCCGAGGTAAGACCAAACGGTAGGGCCACAAATTGGTAGTGCTGATCCTCCAGAGCGAACCTGAGAAATCTCTGATTACCTGGAAAGATAGGAACATGAAGGTAAGCATCTTTGATGTCCACAGAAGTCATGAAATCGCCCGGGCGCAAGGTACTGACCGCCAGAATCTCCATGCAAAAATGCTTGAACTTGACAAATTTGTTGAGGCGCTTCAAATCCAGGATGGGCCTCAGGGACCCATCCTTTTTGGGAACCGTGAACAGATTGGAGTAGAAGCCTCTGCCCCTTTCCTGGGAAGGCACCGGGCAGATGACTCCTAATTCCAAAAGGCTTTGGACTGCAAGCCCTAAGCGGACAGGGAACTTTGAGCCATCCGGGATCTGATGAATCTTGGGGGCGGCAAGGATGCAAACTCTATCTTGTACCCGGAGGACACCACTTCCTGGATCCGCCGGTCTGAGACGTGCAGTCTCCAGATGTGAGCAAACAGCCGCAACCGCCCCCCCCCCCCCCCCACCCAGATGGGTGAGGGCGCCTCCTCATGCCTGAGTGGGCTTGGGGGAAGATTTGGACTTGGGACCCCATGAAAGACCGAGGCGACCACAGCCTCTACCCCGGCTCCAAGGGTCTCTACGTGTCCCCGCAAATGGTGCACCCCGACCGGACCTGGGAGCACGGAAGAAGGGGAGGGAAGAACTAGCCCCCGAAAGGGCCGCAGCTGCCTCCTGCGTTGAGACAGCCTACCATCCTTGACAAACAGATCCAGATGCTCACCAAAGAGCCGTAGCCCAGTAAAGGGGAAGCCAGTGAGAGCCTTCTTAGCAGCATTATCAGCCACCCACTGACGCAGCCAAACAGAGCGGCGTATAGCCACCAGAAGGGCAGAGCCAACAGCCTATCAGTATCCTCTGGAGATCATGGATCTTCTCCAAAAGGAGACCCAGTACCACCATAAATCTCCTGCTGTTCCTCAGAGGACTCAGAATCAGAGAAAAGTTCCCCGGTCTTCTAGGGGGTAAAGGCCAGGGAAAGAATAATGTTCCTCATCCTCCTCAGGAAAAAGGGAAACAGCGGGAGTTAAATGCCGCTTCTTGCCAGAAGCCTTACGGGGGGGGGGGCAGGCCCAGTAATATGCCTTTCCAGGCTGACCACCCGCAAAGCCAAGTCAAAATGTGATTCCCCACTAGCATGTCCCTCACTAGGGGTCAAATGCAGGCGCGGGGGGGGGGGGGGGTAGGAGATGTAGAAGAGGGCGCAGAGCTGGGCAGCGTAGCAGGCAACCCAGACTGCAGCGCAAGTACCTTCTGGGCGCAGGGCACACATACCTCGACACTGTCACAGGGGATACCCCACACGCGGCACATAGCTGGGCTTGTCCCAAAGGAACCCCAAGCACATTATCCCCAGAAGCCTCCATATGGTGATTAGTATAGACCCAATTGCCAGTATAGGGTTAAGGCTAGCAAGAGCCACCCGGGATGCCCCCTAGGGAAAGTGGGAGGTGAAAGGGGGGAGGGCCTGAAAGACAAAAAAAAATACATGAAAATTCCCATAGCGCGGCTAAATAGCAATAAAACACAACCCCGAAGGGAACTCGCGGACCAAGGTAGACCCCGCTCGCCTGCGCAATATAGAGAGACAATCTTCTATCTTCGCAGTCCAGACTGCAGAAGGAAACTGGGAATTTGTGGGAGGTTCCTGGCCTTTTTTAGGGCCGGGAGATGCCACAACTCCACTGTGCCACCCAGACGTAAAAGAATTAGTGAAACAGGACGTGCTGTATACTTGGAAAATATAGATGCCTTGCTGTGTACACCCCCCCCCCCCCATAGCCCATAACTCACCTTTCCACAATCCTACGACGCATATGCTTGCTGTTGTCCAATCAGAGCAGTTTGCCATGCATATGTAATGTTTGGCAAACAGTTCGGTTTGTGGCAATCGGGAGCTCCCCCACCCTCGGCTATACAGATAGGACACAGCTCAAAGATGCTGGAGATGTGGCCACTGGTGTGAACATTGGCAAGGGAGCCACAAAGGTGAGTTTTGCAACACCCTGGAGGTTTTCACACAGCGGGGGAATCAGTTTCAGATGCCCCAGGGGAGGGCTTTTAGATTCTATTGGTTTTTGTTCTGGTTTAACAGATTTGCTGAGGGTGATTTCAGTAGAGGTAAGAGCAGAATCCAGATTGTAATAATTTGGATTTTTTTTTCGATTAGGGCAGTGACCACTGCAGGTTTGTATGAGCAAGGAAAGGTGCCAGTGAAGGGGGAAAGGTTAAAGTGGACCAACACCCAGCAGGATCCAATCCCTCCCCGCGGAGCATCCAAAATCGGTATGCCCCACTGTGTGAAACCCCCCAGGAGATATTTGCTTGTTTAGTAGAATAAAAGGATGTTTCTGAAGGGCTTGTTTTTATAATTTATTGGTTTACCTTAAATCACTGTCCAACAACTCCAGAGTGCTTTTTCAGTCTTGCAGTGTTTGACATGCTGGTTTTTGAGTGGGAGGTAGGTAGGTACAGGTGGGGGGAGAACAGTTTAGGGGTGACACCGCAGCCTCAAACTACCATAATATTTTGTAAATAAGGGAAAGGTGTGGGGAAATGTGTGAGAAAGCGGCTAGAGATCTAGGTTTCCGCAAAAAAAAAAAAGCATGTCAATGTACTGGGGGGGGGGGGGGGGGGCGGTTAAGGGAAGAGAGCATCAGATTTAGCAGGTTATCAGAGAGGGTGTGGAGCTCAGCAGTTTGATGCAAGGCAGCCGTTATTGTGTGCGCTGCAGAGTATAGTCAACCAGCCACAAATGCACCCATACTGTAGAAGGGAATCAGGAAAAAGAGCGAGGAGAGAGGAACAGCTTTCTGCTGCCAGATCGTGACCTTACAGGTTCACAATCCCACCCCCTACTGGCTGCAACTTGAGGCCACAATGCCGAGTGTGGGAACTCCAATGCGGGTTAGTATAAGGGCCAGGCAGAGTTTAAGCCAACCTCCTCCTTGGGATGCCCCCACTGCCTAGTTCAGTAAAACAATTCTGAATGGTTCCTGGAGAGTTGCTTTAATAGCTAAAGTCGTGTTATGCAAGTTACCAGTAACTATTACAAATCCATAATTTTTAAGACTGAATTGGCCTGAGAGAAGGAAACCTGCTAACCACCCAATAACATTCTGAACATATAAAAGTTCTCTACTTAAAAGTGTAAATTTCCCATCAGACCTCAAGGCATGATGATCCACTGCTCACTTGCTGGACGTGTACAGTGGATGGAATACTGGACAAGGCCAAGGTGTCCATTATATATATCTGGGCTCATACTCACACACCACCGTTCAGTCAGGACGGTGGGGTCTAACATTGAGCCCTCTCAGATGCTGGATGTGTAGGAGAACAATACATCCTATAGCTAAACAGATGAGCCTCAAATCACAAAGACAATTCTGCTTAATTCTCTTGCTCTCTTCCACATTCCCTTCTTCTCTCACTCGTATTCATTTTGCCTAGATTGCCCGGGTTGACATCTCTTAATATAAGCTGGATGATTAAATGAGATTACAGTTGCAAGTAATAAAATCAACAGACCATATACCCAAACACATTAAAAAGCTGGGCTTTTGACAACTTTTAGGTACTGTATGACAATTTCATAGGGATTATATCCCTGATCCCCACCAACCACTGCCTCAGGCAACCACACAGGCATGTGCGCACACATTTGCAGTTCCAGGTGGCGCATGGGCATGGCCTGCATCCAGAGATGAGTTACCCTCCCCTCTCACCACAGATTATACAGCCGGTGATTTTTTTTTTTTTTTTTTTTGGGGGGGGGGGGGGGATCTGCCACACTGCCTGTAATAGATTTTGGAGGGGGTGGATCCACACACTGCCTGTAATAGGGGCATTGGGGCAGGTATGGGGTGATGAAGGATTCTGCACACTTGTTATGGGATAATTGGTGGGGAGATCCCACACACTGCCCGTTATAGGGCGATTAGGAAGGATTCTGTACACACCGTGATATGGGGCAATTCTGCATGCTGCACATTATGGAATAATGACAGGGAGACAAATCTTGGAAGCTTGTGACGGGACGCAAACAGGTCCACGTCCAGTTCACCCCAGCGGCGACACAGGGCGTGAAAGATCTTGTTGCTGAGGGACCATTCCCCCAGACGAGACGTCCCCCGGCGGGATGTAAACCGCCGAGAGGCAGGGAACAGTTTCCTCCGCCCAAGACAAGATCAGGGACACTTCCTTGAGGGCTTGCTTGCTCCAAGTCCCTCCCTGATGATTGATGTAGGCAACTGCTGTCTGATTGTCCGAGCGGACCTGTACAGCACGACCCCAAAGGTGGGGGGGGTCAACTGGGAGAGAACCAACCTGATCGCCCACAGCTCTTAGATATTGATGGGCGCGTGGGCCTCCTGGGACCCCACTGACCCTGGAACTTCAGAGACTGCCAAACTCCCCCCAGCCGGTCACACTGGCATCCGTAGTGACAATCTCCCAGTGCGGAGGCAGAAAGGACCTGCCCACTAGAAGATTCCTCGAGTACAGCCACCAGGAGATGGACTGCCTGACCGGAGGGGACAGAACAAACTCCTGGTCCAGGGACTCCCGATTCCGATCCCAAACCGACAAGAGGAATAATTGAAGAGGTCTCATGTGGAACTGAGCAAAGGGAACTGCCTTCGAAGCAGGACACCATGAGACCACAAACCGGCCCCTACAAAGATGAAGGCATGACAAGCCAGCTGATCCATACGACGGTCCGCGCTATCACGCAGTGTGGTAGTGTTGGGGGACGGCGTGCCCGAAGTGTTAGATAGCCCCAGGACCGAAGCGTCCACCTCAGGAGGGCACGACCAATGCTTAACCAAATCAGCCGAGAACAAATGCCTCCTCTATTCAACTCCTTGGGCACCAAGAGTAACCTATTAGGGCATTCCCATTCCCAACACCCAGGGATGATCGGCCCGGGAATCTATAAGAGGGACCCCCCCAAAAAACTCACCTGATCGGCGGCGGCAGCGGCCCTCTAGGCGCGCACTGTCAAAGGGGCGCGCGGGAGGCGGCGGCGGACGCGCTGTCTTGTCCGCAGCTGTCACCCGCTTGTCCGTGGCTACGTGGGAGCATGGTGAGGCGAGTTTTGGGGGTTTCTGGGGGGTTTTACACAGCGAGGCACCCCTAATCGGGGTGCCCCCCTGAAGTGGACCAAAACCCAGGATAGTCAAAATCCTGGGTGTTGGTCCACTTTAAGAACCATATTTGAGAAACGGCCCTGCTCCGGAACCTCCAAGCATTGCTTGCCAGGGCGGAAAAGCTCGCCCTGCTTCTTCTTCGCCGCCTTAGGGGTGGTCGATGTCAAAAACAGCCGACAAGAGTCTATCGATATCATCCAGGAGCCAGGTATCCTCATCCGAGGAAGACCCTAGGTCACTAACATACTGCTCTGACGATCCCCAGAGGAGTCAGAGTGACGGAACAACTCCTCCTCCTCCGGGGAGTCACAGCCGCCGTAAATGTCAGGGCCCTCGTCCACATCAGCAAAGAGGGACAATCCGGCGTCTAAATGCTGCTTTTTGCAAGAGGCCTTGCCCGCCGCCGGTCGGGCCAGCTGACACTCAATGCTGGCCACGCGCAGCGCCAGATCTGAATGTGACCCCCTGCTAGGGGGAGGAGGAGGCAAGCAGGGAATGAAGGGCGAAGGGAGAATGAGCCCAGGTTCAATAACACCCCCAAAGTAAAACACAACTCACCCCCGAAGGGACACAGACAGTAGAGGTTTCTCCCATCCCTCTATAGGCTCACCAAACGCCTATGGCCGGCTACCCTTCAGAGTCTAGGGTCTGCAGCCTGGAGCAAAGCTCACCGAGCACCCGACCCAGGTGCTTCCCTACCATCACCCGATCCGTCAGCCAAGGCTGGGAGGCAAGAGGGTCCGGAAGCGGGTGGGAATAGGCTTACAGGGCCGCACGCTTGGTTGCCCCGCTTGCCTGCGAATAGCCATAGAGAGCCATCTTCTGGTCTTTGCAGTCATGACTGCAGAGAAACACTGGGGGTCTATGGGCTATTCCTGGCTTTTTATAGGGCCGGGAGGAGCCACAAGTCTTCTGCAGTCAACTGCACCACCTTGTGGCGGAATACCCAGAAGTAATTATTGAAATGAAACAGGCCGTGCTGTACACTTGGAAAACATTTTTTTTCGTTTTCCTCCTTTACACCCTAGTGCGTCTTATAGTGTGAAAAATGTGAATATATAGAATTTAGCTAGAAAAACACAGTCCCAGTCTGTCTAAAGCCAAACAGCCACCTGATCCACAAGAACCACTAATCATACTTTCAGGGGCAGCGTAGCTGTGGGTGTAATAAATTAGGAAATAAGATTGTCAGTAGGATGCCAGGGACAGGTGCCATCCATGGGGTAATTCTGGAAAACTATGACATCTTTAGGGTGCTCGCTCACATCACTACTGGGGTGCGAACTTGCAACAGCCTAAAAATCTTCTCAAGCAGAAAAGAAATTATACACACAGCCTCAACTCTATTGGCCTTACAGCACAGTTTCCATAGCAACCCCAATCTTTCAGATTATGTGGTGCCTCTATCTAAATAAAGGGGTTTCATTATAAAGTGGACCAAAACCCAGCAGTGATGCAAAACCAAATTAGTGAATCCCCGCCACCGATCGTTCTCTTCATGAGACTGGAAAAATGTCTAATCCTGACACTGTAAACTCCATTTTGCCATACATCACCTACCTACATCACCAGACCACAGCCCCAGGGCAGGACATTTTATACATAAAAAAACAGGACCCAGCACTGTGAAATTTGAATGGCGCGTTTAAATTCTGGGCTCCGAGTCATGATTTTATATGCCAATCGCAGCCTTGAGAAAGGGACCAGAGGTCCCGAAACGTGGGCTACCTATTGGGCGATCATTGTCTCCATCATCCGGTAATGACACATTTTCATGTATGACGGACGTCATGATTAACATGACTTGTTTTGGTATCTGTAGGATATTGCTTATTCTGTTATCCTTGGTATGATGTGTAAAACTGCATGAGCGAACGGACCAGGAATAGAATGAGGTTATATACTGTATTTATTAATGCTGATTGTTCTCCTTAACCCACTGTTTCCTGGTCAGTTAACAAAGAAGCCTGCTCTTCAGGACCTGTGGAATATCCCCCTCACTAGATTCTTGGGTAATATTTTACCTGTACTTATAGCTTTGGTAAACTCTATATGTTAGTACTACAATACATATTTTCTTTTTCCTGAGGTGGTCCACGATCCTGGAGATGTGAGATATGGCTACATACCCAAATGTCCACATTGTATCCTTTACTGTATAGCCTACAGATATGTAAAGATGTGTGCTTTATTTCTATATAAATACCTTTTTATTTGCAAACAAATCTGAGTCTGGTGTGCATATATCTGCCGTTTATTAAAATATTGTATCCTGATTTTAGGTACCAAGTGGGGAGGTACCTTGGATATTTTTTGCACCCTAAAAACCATTTTTGGTTGTTATAGAAAGCAAATAAGGTGTGCTTGAAGCCTACAAATAAGATTAACCCTGTATATGCCAATCACTGGTCCTGCCATTCATAGCATAGCAATTTGAAGAAATCGTCAGATCTATTGCTGGTAAAAGAAAGCAGGATGGTGAAAGAATCCAAAAAGGTCCTACCTGTGAAGTAAAGGATATTAGTAACATTTTATTTAATGATGGGTTGACGGAGCATCCTTTTGTGATTGCTTCTATGGCTACCCACATCATTTAGAATTATAAAGAATGCTGCTGCATCCTCTACATATCCCAAAGAAAAAATTGGAATTTCAGTAAATTTTATGGGAAAAGAGAAAAGGAATAGGAGGCAATAGACTGGATTTTCCAGGGATCAATATCAGCAAGTTTTTTAACTTTGGAACCTCACCTGTTCATTGGTTTACTACAGCACTAGTGGTTCCCTGGCTAGCCAAAAGGCCTGCCTAGTACTAGCCTGAGGTGGGCTGTGGAGGGTCACCTGAGCACTGGTTGGGACAGTCCCAACAGACACTCATGGGAGCAGGAAAAGAAGCGCTTTCCTAAAACAGAAAGTATTTGCACCTTGTTTCTGGCTGTATGGGGGCGAGACTTGGTGATTAGCATATACTGAGAGTCACAAGCCAGTATGTGGAGAGACCCATGTTAGGCTTAAAGTGGACCAACACCCAGGATTTTGACTATCCTGGGTCTTGGTCCACTTCGGTGGGGCACCCCCGATCGGGGTGCCCCGCTGTGTGAAACCCCCCCGAACTCACCTCTCCTCGCGCCGACGGACAAGCCGCGGACAAGCAGCTCCTCCGCCGCCGCCTCCCGCGCGTCCCTCTTCACAGACGGCCGGCGCGGGCACGTCTAAGGAGTTTGGGGTGTTTGGGGGGGGGGAGGGAGGTGATCGGCCCGGGAATCTTATAGATTCCCGGGCCGATCACCGGTGGGTGTTGGTCCACTTTAATACAGGGGGCTAAAGAGACCAAAAACCCTCTACTCAAAGGTAAAGGAAAAGAGGCGACTGTTTTGGTACTCCCCTATTCGCACTCCCCATACAGCCAGAAACATCCTAGTACTGATGAGAGCCTAAGCTGGAAAAACGTGTCCACTAGTTGGATGTGTTTGGCTGTGTAAATTTAAAGCTAATCCTTGGCATTGCACCCTTAGCATTTCTAAGGGCCCTGGATGGCACAGAGACATAAAGAAATGATTTGCATAGCTGCGCCTGCTGCAAGGATTGATAGGTAATGCTATCTGTCCCTGTGCTGGGTACTGTGAGCAAATACTTTCCGTTTTAAAGTGGACCAACACCCACGGGTGATCGGCCCGGGAATCTATAAGATTCCCGGGCCGATCACCCCCCACCCCGCGGGACATCCGAGATCGGGATGTCCCGCGGGGTGTAACCCCCCCAAAACCCCCGAAAAACCTTACCTGATCTTCGGCGGCGGCCGGCCGCCGCCTCCCTCGCGCCCCTGTAGGCGTGCGCGCACCCGCGCCGGCCGTCTGCGAATGGCCGGCGCGGGTGCGCGGGCGTCAAAAGGGACGTGCGGGAGGCGGCGGCGGCAGCCGCTTAGACGTTCCTGGACCTGGCTTGTACGTCGGCGCTGGGAGCGGGGAGAGGTGAGTTTTTCGGGGGGTTAGGGGGGGTTTCACACAGCGGGGCACCCCGATCGGGGGTGCCCCACCGAAGTGGACCAAGACCCAGGATAGTCAAAATCCTGGGTGTTGGTCCACTTTAAGGAAAGCTCTTTTCCTTTACCTTTGAGTAGAGGTTTTTTAGTCTCTTTAGCCCCTATATTAAGCCTAACATGGGTCTCTCCACATACCAGCATGCGACTCGGTTTTGATACTCACCAAGTCTCACTCCCCATACAGCCAGAAACATCTGCTCTAGTGCCGATGAGAGCCTAAAGCTCGAAACATTTGTCCAGTAAATTTTACGTTAATTATCTCAGTCTTCGCTCACACAGCTCCGGTAATATCCTCCCATCACTAGAGACTAAGTGAAAGAAGCATGGGTTTTGCTCGGCTTTAAAATGGGGCCATGGTAGAACACTGGAGATGACGCACACCCACCTTTTACCAAGGCATTTGCTTTATTCGCAAGAAGCGATGTTGCAATTTCACAATGGAATGATAACAAAAGACAAAAAAAAAAAAAGAAATATAAAACAATATAATAATAAAGTGTGTGTGCGCCCCAACTGACTGGAGCAGTTAAGTGGCCATATTGAACTCCAAGAGTCGCAGTCCGTCAGGGGGCGACCCGGCCCCGCGCATGTTCTCCGCATCGGGAATGATATTGAAGGTTTGAGAAACAGAAAAGGGTTTACAGTTAAAATCCATGGAGCTTTACCCAACCCCTGATGAACGCAGGGACATTACAACACCCCTTTATACAAAGGGATTAAATCAGGGGACAGGCACTGAGATCTCTCCAAGAGAAAGTGCTAAAAACCGTCCAAGGTTAAAATATAAAAACCATGAACACAAGGATGAGTGGAGGAGGAGCGGGTTCACATCTGTAGCGGTCGACTTAAGACTATCGAAAGGCTTCGGGTTTGGGGGGGGTCGTGTCGGTCACAGCTTCACAGTTCCCGGGGGCAGGCTGTCGTTGCACAGTCTGTAGTATCGCAAGTCATTGACCAAACGATGGACGCTCTGAGTAAATGATGGTAGATCCTGCAGAGGAGAGAAAGGAAAAGGTATATAAAACTTTGCTGACAAGAGCCTGGAGTACAAGCATCCAGCGAGCAATGTGTAGAACCATACGCCAAATTCTGAACCAGCAATGTGTAGAACCATACGCCAAATTCTGAACCAGCAATGTGTAGAACCATACGCCATTTCTGAACCAGCAATGTGTAGAACCATACGCCAAATTCTGAACCAGCAATGTGTAGAACCATACGCCAAATTCTGAACCAGCAATGTGTAGAACCATACGCCAAATTCTGAACCAGCAATGTGTAGAACCATACGCCAAATTCTGAACCAGCAATGTGTAGAACCATACGCCAAATTCTGAACCAGCACTGTATCTTTAGCTCCTCCCTCTGTACTTATGCAGCTTTCTATTGGCTAGAGACCCAAGTGACCAGAAACTGATTAGTTGCCATTTCACCAGGCCCTGTCTTGCCTACACCAGACTGCACTCAAGGTTTTAGGGCAACCTCAGGTAAGCCTGCTCCCAATTTATCTATTGCATTGTATGTCCCAAATGGGGCTCTCAGAGATTAGAGTTAGGACTCCACCTCACAGAGGAACCTTGGCGCTTGGTGGTGGAGGTTCAGCATACTTCTGCAGATGTATGTGACTGAGACCTCTGTTTTAACCAGATTTAGAGACAGATTTTAGGTTGGCTTGCAAGCTAACAGGGTTGAGTGCTGTGGCTCCTTGAATGACAACAGAGCTACAAAGCAGGCACTTGCTGTTTCCAAAAGTCTTTATAGTAGCCTAAATTAAGGCAGCAGTTGTTATTACAATACTCCCCTTATTCACCCGCTGGTGGTGCGTCAACTTAAAAGTGGACCAATCACCCCAGATGCTGGCCCTGGAGTTTTTTTTGACCAACTAGGTGCCCCCTGGGACATGCAGACTCTACATGCCCCACTCTGTAAAGTCCCCTAAAACGCCCGCAAGAGCCTTACATTTCTCCTGGCCCTTGCTGCATCGCTGGCATTACTGCATCTCTGCACACTCCCATGCCCAGCCATTCAGATAGGGAGTGCACACGCCACAGGGGAGCCGAGGATGCATGTGCCAACCAAAACAATGGCATTAGTATGCACAGCAAACAGCGAGGATTGGACAAGAGATGCACCATGGGAGAGCAGAAATGCAAACTGGGGGGGGCTTCACATAGCGGGGCATCACAATCCTGCCGATTGGTCCACTTGAATGGTCAGCTTGCAGCTGCCACATATCAATTACATGAGCGCTTGCCACAATGCCTCCCTGTCATTGGCTGACAAAAAGGCACGTGTCAGTCTCAGTAAGGATAAGCCATCAGTAGTGGACCTGGCCCCATGGTGATGCGAGTGCTGGTCTTTTAAAAGTGAAGTTTAGTTCATAGGGACACTAAACTAATCAACACATTAATGCCATAATCGAACCCTGCATTAGAGGTCTCGAGATTGTGGACAGAAAACAGGAGCACACATGGCAGTCACACCTACCCTAATAGAAGGCAAGCTTCCTTGAAGTGTGCAGCCATTTCCTGACCCCCCCCCCCCCCATTGTATAGTGCTCTCCTGAAATGGGGGTTTTGAAACAGGTGTGGAGTATTTGGACTAGTATCCCTTACTTCTCATCTTTCTCAGAAACATTGCGGCAAATGAATTTATTAATTTAATATTTAAACAAATCAGTATCATGGACTACAGATCAAATGGGTGTTGGAGGGCAGCTTACCTTAAAGCTTAACCAGGATTTTGACTATCCTGGGTTTTGCATCCCGAATAGCCAAGCGCGAGCTCTTGTCCAAGAATGGTTTGCCATGCATACATAAGGCTTGGAAACGGCTCGGTTAGTGACAATCAGGATTGTGAGCAGCTCCATCCTCAGCATTTAACATCCCAGAGCTGTCTACAATGGGGTTTGTTCTATTTAAACTTGCCTCAGCAGTATGAGAAACTGGGAGCCACACTACACCCCCCCCCCCCCCAGAAAATGCAGGACCGGGCATACCGAAATGGCTGGGTAAAAAAAATGGGCCTTTATATATGTATTTCTAACAATATTAATTTGCCATAAACTACATAATATTTTGTCTCTCTCGCTAGGTATAATTAGTTGCATTTGACCAGTCATACATAGGTCAGGTCATCCAGGGCAGGCCAAGGGTGAAAATGTCTCAAGCCCAGAGGCTCTTCAGTCCACATTCCTTTCCCCACCCTAATAAAATCAGTTTGGGGGCAGATTCTGGGGAATATCCAGGAATTCAAAGACTAAAGGGTCGTAGAGCTAACACATCAAGGCATCCCAAACCTGGATGCCCCAAAAAGAGGTAAACGCTTGGGATCACTCATAAACGTACCACACCAGGTGATCCCACAGTGCATACACAGGCCGTATCTCACTATCCCTTTGTGTGAGACATGTATTTGTTCTAAGCACTTCTGAATGGGTACTCAGAGCGGCATAGCAAAAGCAGAATGGAATGTGGCCAGTGATTAGTTGGAGGCATGTGCTGTGGGATCAAAGGAAACAGGAGGAACAAAACCTGGGATAGTGAAAATCCTGAGTTTTGTTCCTCATAAATCTTCTGATGCTTTAGGAATTAGCTGGTCTCATCCTGGTCTCTGTTCTCACAGCACTCCCGCTTCCCTTCTGGTCAGGCTCTAGGAATTAGCCGGTCTCATCCTGGTCTCTGTTCACACAAAACTCCCGCTTCCCTTCTGGTAATTTCCGAAGCCTTTGGAATGATTTGCTCGACTTGCACGTCTGCATCATTCCAGCCAGCAGGCATCCCATGGGTCCTGGCTTTGCACTTTCATGTTGGTGAAGCAGTTGTTAAAAGGGAAGTCTTTAATCTTTCCCATTTCCTTGGTCTGGCCATCAACAAGCATGCCCTGGCCCTACAGAGCATGATGCAGTCAAATAAGGTCAACCTCCTTACCATACAACGTAAACGAGGAGGGGCAGTATGAAGTGCTTACCCGTTCCATCTTGAAGTTGCGGGCAAGGACATTCTTCTGGCCGGTGTCCAGACCCTGACAGCCAGTTAGGAACTCCGGTAAGAAAGCCGAGAAGAAAGTGCTGAAGTCCACAGATGCCATGTTGTAAATGGCAATGCCGATTTCCTCCTGAAGGAGGTCATGTGACTTATGGATGAGAACCTGGAGCAAAACGCTGACAAACTGCGGCAGCATCATGTCCCGGAACAGTTTCTGAAAGATGCAAAAAAAGACAGGCATGTAAGGAGGCAGATCAATAAATTCAACACAACAGTTAAAGCCCAAATGGTTCTGCATCCTAAAATCCTTCCTATATTTGAGAAGTGGCTGCTGCAGGGGTAAAAAAAAAAAAAGTAATGGCCTCCTAGTCATGGGCAGCGCAGCTCCTAATAGCTGGTATCAAGTCTATGTTTCCATTAGGGGCTCAATAGATTTGGGCTGCCAGTTAGCAGGCAGCAAGACAGAACACCCAACAGTTAAAGAGTGTGTAAAAGGCAAAAGATAAAAAAAAAAAAAAAAAGGTAAGTTTGCGGTTGCCAGACCAGGAGGAAGCTGTGGCAGGGGGGAAAAGTGCAGTATCCAATTTTTCGCCTTTACGCCCCACTCCTGAACAGATACAGACCATACGACCATAAATTTGGCCATTTACAAGTCAGCAGCATTGCTGGTCATGGAGCAGTCTACCAGCCTCCTTATATAGGGCAGGTCAGGATGGTCCTTTTTAAAGCGGACCTATGCACAATGGCCAGAGAGGGTCCAGGCTCACAGGAACATTAAACTAACCTAATCCACCCCTTCGCACAGATGCTCACCCTTTTCCCTAAATTTGGGTAAAACCCATGTAGCTAGCCCTGGAATCTAAAAGATTCCAGGCTTGCCCGCTAGCGTACCCCTGGGGCATCCTACACCAGTTACCCCACTGATGCGCCAACGATCTTACCTGATCCCGGTGCAATCTCCGCTGGCGCTGCATCCCTGGCTACTGTGTGGGTGTGCGCACTGCCGCGCACACCCGAACAGCGTGTCAGGGATGCAATCAGCTGGCTTCACCTTGTCACAGCAAAGTGCCATTATGAGATACCTACATGACCAACATGCCATTCTCTAACTCCCAGCATATTGGACACAAAGAAGCACTCCGCATACTGCAAAAACAGCCGGCAACCCTGATCTTTGAAAACCATAAGTACTTTTAGGTAATTCATTACCTTACTTATTTCATTCATCATCACTGTATACACCTCACATGGATGTATCCATGTATAACCCCAAATAGGTTACCGAGTACGCTGAGGAAGCCTAAGGGCGAAACGCGTCCGTACAACCAGACACTTGCTACAAATAAGGGTTCCATTCTTACTACAAACTGGCTATAAAGCACAGAAGAATGCTACAAACAGGGTAACCACCCTACAAAGTTATCAAAAAAAAGACTTTACGGTAACACCTATACCCACTAACCGGAACAAAAAAAATCAGTGGAAAGACTGTATGAGGAATTTCCCTCTATGTATAAAGCACATTGTCACTGTTTATAAGTGTATGTATAATTTGGTCACAATAAGTGCAATAAATTAAGCAGTTTTAACTTAATACACGATCTACTGAGAAATTGTCCTTAGAGAGTGAACTGGCACTTGGGAGCCCCAGAGAGGAACCCACCTAGGGTGGAAGGGTGCACAAGAACATACAACAGGAAGGGGCCCCCTAAACCCCTCTTTTCCAATTTTGAGACAGCCAATATGCAACAGACAACAGCAGGGCCCGGCTGCTTGGGCAGGGGACAAAACAGTGAGCGGTGGACCAAAATACGGGTTTCCATCGGATTTAAGAGGAGCCATCTCTCAGAGGACATCAAATATGAAGCACCAATTCCTCCAAAAGGAGACACAGGTCACTGTAGTGTTCAGCTTTTTCCTGTTTGATGTCCTATGGCTATGGCTTCAAAAACTGGTGGGAATCGTAAATCAGGATGCCTCGGAAAGAAATGTAATTTTTAACTTTGGTACACTTTGACAGCATTCAAAACTGATAACTTATAGTTTAAGTCCACTTTAGAGAATTCTCCCCACAAACTTCAGACTGGGGGTGCCATGGGAGGCACTAGGCTCTCCTGCTTACCATCACCCTGTCCCACAGCAGTAATCACTCTTGCAGCTCCAATATCTGAAGCTGGGAGCCGCACCAGGATTCAACTGGCCAGAGGGGTACCGTGGAATCCAAGCTCAGCCTATCCAATTAATGAGCAAGTTAAACCATTTGTATACACCACTGGCTCCCATATGTGATAAACAATTGTTTATATGAGCCTATGCTACTTGGACAGAATATGCAGCCTCCGTCTGGCCCGCCTACAGGCTGAAACCTTGAAGCATTGTATCCACCCGACTATAGATATTGATGCAGAACACGAAGGTAAACAGGGAAGCCTCTTGCACTCTATGCCCCCCCCACCCCGCCCAACCTGAAGTCTGAAATGGATGGAGAAAGTGCGGCTACCGTATGGGTGGCTCAGCCGTTTGTTCACCTCCCTCCAATAGGAACCGAAAGTCTGACTCATCTTACCCGAAGGAGACTGGGTGCATGTATCCTCCAGTTCTAGGAGGCCGCCCAATAGGGCTTCAGCTTTGCATAATCTCCAGCTTGAGTCTGGCATCTCCTGGCGACAGGAGGATATTACACTATTGTAAGGACTATGTAAGGAGAAGAAAAATTCAGGACTCGCCAATGGCGTGAAAGGAAGGGTTAGATTAGCTCGTTGTGAACCTGGACCTTACCAGGCACAAAGTTGCCATGGTGGAGGGGCTGAAGCCATACATACACTAGATTTGTGAAAACTATGCAGTAGCTTACCTTGTGGTAAAGTTTGTGCTTGCTGTTCAGGGTCTCCAAGTAGCTTAGATTTTGTTTAAAAAGATGAATGTCTGGCTGCAGAAAAGACTGACCAAAGGCCTGAAAGATCGTCAAAGATAAAAAGTTTAGTGTCAAGGCAATGCTGTGCACACACGTTGCATGTAATAAATGCCGGTGGTACTCACTTGCATCACTGCAATAAACTGGGCTTGGTTCTCCATGGGCTCGTCAGCTGATTCCCGATGTACGCTGGCCAGGACAGAGGAGCGATAGAAATACCTCCAGTTGTGATGCAGAAGCTGGAACAGCAACTCAAACAGTTCTGCCTTTACATCAGGGGAGGGACGCTAGAAAAATGAGCCGAAAGAGAGAAATGTAAAAGAAAAACACAAAAGCTATAGATAGATGTCCCCAATTCTGAGCACCCCTTGCTATTGATCAGATCTGGGACAGAAGATTTTCCCTTTCATTTCAGTTAGTGAAGGGTTAATCTGGGTGTAGTCAGTAGAACTTGTGTTACAAATGCAGCTCCCATTTCCTGTGCTTTGTTTAAATGTTTATTAAAAGTGGTGCTGAAGGTACTCAAGTCTGGCAAACCTTAAACTGGAATTACACCACCAAAAAAATGTTGCTGCATCTGCATTGTGCACCCACAGCTAAAATATTAAAAAAAAAAAAATAAAAAAAAAAAATCGCTCACCTGTTGTAATATAATATATATATAATATACACAGGATTTACATTTTCTTTATTTATTGCATAGTCAGACAGTTTGACATAGAAACAGATGTACAAAGAAACCATAGTGAAAGACAGTATTAAGTCAAATGTAGCATAATAAAATCTTGCAAAATAAGCTTCTGTGTAATCTCATTCTCTTGGTCATCTGGGTGCTTACGTCATGTTTTATATTTCCTGCAGAGACCGCCCCCCCGTCAATTACCGAGGACCGCCCGAGGGGGGGAGTGGCGAGCACCAGCAGGGGCCCAGCCCCCCCCCCATCACTTTCTTGGGGTCTGATCTCCCATCCTCCAGACCCCCACAATGAATTGTGAAAGCAACACATTGGAGAAAGGAAAAGAAAAAGGACAGAAAAAGGTAAAGAAAAAAAAAAAAAGGGGTAAAGAGACACGGTGCAGCACCCCCCAGCCGCCTATACTGGTTCGCTTCAACAAGTACCTTGTACTCTGACCAGTAAACAAATGCAACCCACCCATCTGAAGCTATGCGCGTCAGACGTCTTGTTTCGCTCAGCAATTATGCCCTCAAATCTCTCGATCTCAGAGACCTTGTTAAGCCAGAGCAAGACACTGGGTGGTTCAGATTTCTTCCACTGCACAGGGATACATGCTGTCGCTGCGTTAATTAGTTGACACAAAATAGATTTCTGGTATCTTTTGGTGGGTATCTCCTCGGGGGGTCCGGCCTTCTTCCTTCTCCACCACTTGAACGTCTCCCCCATAACCCTCTCCTGTCCACATCGCCAGCAGAGAGGGGACACCTCAGGGAACCACCTATGGAGTGTGGTTCGGACCCAATACCACCGGGTTAGAATTTTGTAATTATATTCTTTGTTTTTGGTGCATCTCGCTGTCTCGTGGGCCAGCTTAGTCAATTTGTTGTAAATCCTAGTTTTTACTTTAATAACGGCATCACATGGGGGCTGTGTAGCCAGCCAAAGCAGGAGCAGGGAGTGCCGCTCAGCTCCCTAGAGAGCAGCACCATTGCTGTCTGTAAAAGCGCTCCCTGCACATGCCCAGTTAGGAGGGCTGGCCTAGCGATGGCCCATTGAGAAGATACATGTGCCAGACCCACCCCCTTCTAACTGGGCATACTCAGGGAGCGGTTTAACAGACAGCAAGAGTACGCCACTAGCTTGGAAGCCAAGTGGCATTCTGGGCCACAGAGCCCCCATGCACCACCAAATAAAGGTGAGCACTTTTGCTACATTGCAGACTGCAACTAAAATAAATTTTTTTAGGCCTACAGAAATGTTGCCACGGCATAGTAGTGAGGATTCAGGTCTGCAGGGGAAAGGTCACCAGTGCAGCAAACATGGCTGCTGTGCAGACAATATAACACCATGTACCATTCCAGAGAGATATGGACATGGCTTGACCTACCTCAGCAATAATGGGGTAGAGCTGCTCCATGCACAGGGAGAGGATATTGGGCAGGAAAGGTTTAAATGCCTGACCGGGCTCCTGCACCACAACCTGCAGGATTTTCAGAAACTTCTCCACCACGTGACACCCCGCACTTCCCTCCTGCAAGATACTCTCTGCCAGCTGCTCCCTGGAGAGGAAATGGACAACGTTGGCATACAAATATTCCTAAACCATATAGGTTCTGATAAAACTGCACTACGGTTAAAAAAAAAAAAAAAAAAACACCTTGGAGTAAAATCAAAATACGACTACTACACTGAAAACGAGCGACTCCTTCACTGGAGAGGCCAGCAAGGGACCCCTATGTGGCCCAGGAATGGTTAAAGCCAGAGGTCAAGTAACAAAGGCAAGGCCCACAAGTATACATCAAGGAAGCATGGGGAGTGTAGGGCGGAGTACAGGACTAGGGGAAAACGGTGAAGTGGACAACCTTGCCAAGTGGATTGGTGCAGCTGCTAGTAGTAAGCAGTACTTCCTGACGCAAATCTCCATGAACTGTGGCGTTTCGCTCCCTAAAGGAAACTCCACTTTCATGGATGTGAAGGGATTGGAAAGTAATACGCAAAACCATACCTACAACTGGAGAGTAGGTAATGGTTTACTAACTAGCGCCTCCCAAAGGGCATTTGTAGTTGAATATGTCTCGAAACACACTCCCCAACGGCTCTGAAATCTATAAGATTTCAGGGTGAATTCCCCCCCATGTGAAACCCCCAAGGTCTCACTGAAACTCACCACCTTTCCTGGTCCAACGATGCATGCGCGAGCTGTGGCCGCATCCCCGCTATCCCTTTAGCATTTGTGAATGGCCGGAGTGGGCATGCTTCATTAGAGGGCAGCAGGGAATGCGGTTGCCAGCACTCTCGGATCCGCTAAACTGAGCCTGCTGGGTCTGGGGAAGGGTGAGAGAGATCGGGGGGCCCCGGGGCCAAGGACCAAAATCACATGGCACATTGCTACAAGTCCAGTGGTGCAGATGCCTTTTCACCCAGAAAAGTCAGCGCCTCCTCAAAGCCAAAACCCCACAGGTTCTGAGAAAGCCCGTGCTGTGGTCAGGAATTCCCATACTGGGGCACACACACTTCAATGTTGGCAAGTGTTTTGGCAGAGGCAATGGTGCCAAGGTTTTAGGACCAGACTTGTCTCTAGTGTGCCCAGATGCCTTTAAAGAGCAACATAAGCATACTGGCTGGCACTGGAGTCTAAGGCCACAGATTTCCTCTCTCAAGGCATCTTAAGGATGCCCCGCAATGTGAAACCCTGGCGATGGACTAGGACTAGGCCGTAATCCCAGATCGCCCTGCCCACCACAGCCTAGACCTGCCCAATACCACCAGGGCCTAGACCTGCCCACCATGGCCTAGACTTGCCCTGCCCCCTCCGGCCTGTGGCCCAAATGCCAAAGTAGACTTTTAGACATTCTCCTTACGGACACCATTTGAGTACCAGCATTGTGTACAAAATTCTTTCCTACATGCTCGCTGAAATACTCCTGGTTAAAGAAGAGCAACACTTTTACCTGGTAAACATGTTAAGGAAGGTTTGTATGATCTGCTCAGTGAAGGAAACTCCCATTTGTACTCTTAGTCCTTGGAACAAGGCCAGGAAGAAGCTCAGCATCTCATCTGTGACATCTATGGAGATGAAGACTGACTGTCAGCAGCTACATATTGCACAATACATTATACTGCAGATAGGACACATTACTCAACCCTGTGGCAACCAATTAAAAGTCACTTTACTGCTGTGAGTTTTGCTCTATCAGATAAATGTTCATCATTGTGCTCTTAACCCAATTATTGATAAAAGCAATGCCATGCCCACTCAATTAGGGTCTTCGTGAGGAGTTTACTTTCTAAAGCTAAATTGTGCTGTAAAAAGGTTAAAAAAAAAAGATAGCCAGACAATTTCATATAGAGATCCGAGCTGCAGAAAAGTAGTATTCTTGCTTGGCTGTGGGTTAACATAACTGCTGGTTAAAAAGAGACACCATGTACTTCAATGACCTATTAAAATTAAAGAGCCCTGGGTCATGCAACGTTAATGTGCCTCTAAATAGCTCCTGCAGGGTATGGTCCCAGTAGAGGAGGCGCTGCATGGATTGGAGGCCAGGGCTAGCGTTCCCCCGTTTTTGTTTGCGCTTGAGTTATAAAAATCTGTTTCTGGGTCCTATAACCTGCCTTCCTGTCTATTGAATCCCATAGTCTATGGTGCTGCAAACGCGTAATGCATGCATTTGTGGCCCCATAGACTGGTGCGCATTTGAGGTCTGGGTGCAGAAGGCAGGACTTTTAGCTGCTGGGGTTTCTTCTGTCTTGCCACATCAAAGTGCGACAGGGCCATAGAGGTGCCATGGTTAGATCTTTGCGGTACCACAGTGCCTGTCGCAAACAAAGAAATGCATGCGGTAGCGAACAGGCGTGAATGAGGGCTCAGGGAGGCAGAAGCAGCGCTAGAACAGTTGGAAGCCCCGGCACTCATACTGCTCCACTGCATTGAATTAGAAATTGTGTTTTGTGTTAAAGAGCAAGTATCATTTTAGGCATTTTACTTTTTAAAACGTCCAATAGTCTTCTCTTTAAACTTCTGAAAGTAAACATGGCTACTTACCAGACTGGTGGATGTAAGCTGGGAAGAGGGTGAGTGAAAGTTGAGCAGACTCCTGCAAGGACTGGTAACATATCTGCCGAGACTTTGTGCCTTCACTGGAGATGTTCTCTACAATGTCCCTCAGCACACCCAAAGTCTGACAGATGACACGCTTAGCTGGAAGAGAAAACAGAACGTGTGGTAAGTACAGCGAGCAGATATGTAACCTTACAATATTCAGCTCTCCCACCAGAAAAACCTAGTGAAGTGCCCTGCGAGAGCAAGACAAAAATACAATTCTGTGATCATCACCTGTAGAATTGTTCTCTCTCTCCACTTCAGGCAGTCAATTCAGATACGAATGGCTTAACACTCTCGACTGAAGGCCGTGACTGCAAGATAAAAAGGTGTGGCCCCTCCCGGTCTACATATACTTCTGGCTGCCCTCCCACCTCCAGTAATTATATAGCAGGAAGATCACAAGGTCATTACCCTTGTCTAGGTAGGAAGAGACCTAATCAGGTCAACCTTAAGATGAACTCTTTTTCCCCCCTCTTATAAAAATAGTCAACCACAGTCTGCAAAACGTTATGGCCGAAGGCAGCATCCACCAAGACTTATATGTCTACCTTGTAAAACTTGGTAAACGTGTGCACAGAGGACCAGGTTGCACCCTTGCAGACCTGCTCTGCCGAGGCCTGATGTTGAAAAACACAATAAGAGCCAATAGCTCTCGTGGAATGGGCAGTAACACGAAAAGGAGGCTCCTTGCGTATGCAACTGTAGGCCCCAGGTACTGCTGGCAGACTAGGCCAGAGCCAAACCCTTACATGGCCGCTCCAGAATAATGAACAAAGAATCTGTCTAACAGAATTCTGAGTAGCTGAGATGTAATACTTAAAGCGGACCTTCACTCTGAATAAGAGTCTATCTTATATGTTTCCCACACCCTGTACATACAGATTGGCCACATTAAAAATCATCCTACCTGCATCTACTGCATGTTATGAGCCTTTAAACATCCAAGATGGCGGCTTATGGAAGCCGCCATCTTATCAGGCAGCCTGCAAACAGGAAGTGCCTCCTGACTGTGCTGCTCTGCATTCTGGGACTGCTGAACTTTAACTGACCCCAGCTCTGCTCTGTCTGAGCAAAGCACAGCTATAACCCGCCACCCCCTGTACCTTATCCCACTCTCCTCTCCTCAGTAAGTGTGATGCTTCTGAGTCAAGATGGCGGCGCCCGTATCCTAAATTCCTGAACAGAGTTGCAGCCCAGTGGGGGAAAGAATAATAAGTTAGTGACTAAAACATAAAGTATATTAATTTTAGATGCTGGGGAACTGTTTAAGAGTTTGGGCTTTTCATTAAATCACGCTGAAGGTCCGGTTTAAGCGCCCTGACCACATCCAATGAATGGAGAACGCCTTCCGTATAGTTGGAAGAATAGGTACACAATTTAAGACCCCAAGGAAGTAAAAAGGCTTGAGAGACTCACTGCATGAAAGTCTTAGAAAGCGTATTGTTTACAACAGGCCTCTGGAAAACAGACAGGGCTGAACCTGACTTTTAAGGGTGCTAAACTGCAGCCCCTTCTGCAAAAATTTCAAGTTTCTGGGAAGAGAATGCCTTCTACAAGAACCCCTGCCTTCACACCAGGCACCACATTCTCTCTAAATTCTATAGTGTATGCTAGAGGAAGTCTGCTTTCTTGCCTGACTCATGGTTTTAATGACCCCAAAAGTCAGGCCATTAAATCCAGCACTCGAGAATTAAGGTGTAGCAGGGGGCCCTGTGTGAGCAGATCTGGGCAGGTGCCAAGGTTTGCCCTCCTCCTTTATTACCACGTTGGCAAACCAACTCCTTCCTGGCCCATATGGGGCAATCAGGGTGGTTGGGACTCTCTCAAGATTTACCTTTCTCAAAAGCAGACCTGGGTGTGGTATCGGAGGGAAGGCATACACCAGACTGAATGCCAACCATGGAGACATCAGAATGTCCACCCCTAATGCCAAAGGGGTAGAAGAAGTCCATCCCCGGGATCCCGTAATGGTTGTCACAAGATTTTCCAGGATCTGTGCAGATACTCATGCCCCCTGATCCAGCATCTGTCTGCTCAGAAAGTCTACCTGAACATTTTCTGCCCCGGGTATGAAGGCTAAAACGTAGGGGACATTGACATATCCGGGATACTTTCCCTGAGAGCTCACCTGCTCCGGGGGCTCCTTGATGGTTGCTATAAGCCACAGCCATGGCGTTGTCTGTCTCAAACCTGACAGGAAGGCCCTTCAAGAGGGAGGCCCAATGAGTTTGGGCCAGAAAGATTGCTCTCAGTTCCAGAACATTGATGGATAACCTGCATTCCTGCTGGTTCCAATGACAATGAACAGTCAATCAGAAGATGATGGGGATCTAGCCACCATGCTAAGGGTGTCTCCTTGGATTGGACAGAGAAAAGGGAAGATCCATGGATGCCCGAGTCCTGTCCCACTAAGATCTGGATTGGATAGGGAGAAGGGAAGATCCATGGATGCCCGAGTCCTGTCCCACTGTGATAAAAAAAGTTTCATCTGCCTGCCTGAAAAAGAGATCATCAGATCTAACAGTCGCATTGCCTGACGGATGGATCGCTTGATTGCATCGTCCATACGTCCTGAAGCAAGGCACTCTTCTGCCCTGGAAGAAATACCTTGGCTTGCTCTGTATCTATAAATCATTCCTAGGAAGAATGATACAGGTGGGAGGGATTTGGGATAAGTTATTATTATTTATTATTATTGTTTATTTATATAGCGCCATCATCTTCCATAGCGCTTTACAAAGTAATATCCACCCGAATTGTCTGGGTGTCTTCCCCAGCTTCTGAAAAGGAAGGTGCACAGATTAGGAGATCGTCCACATACAGTGTATTACGCACCCCTTTGCTCCTTAAGATGGCCATGAGCCCCTCCAGTATGATGGAACAGATCGGTGAGGCTGAAGAAAGGTCTAAAGGGCAGGGCCACGAAAAAGTGATCATTTACTGAAAAACAGAAATCTGTGATGACCCAAGAATATCGGTATGTGCAGATAAGCATCTCTGATGCCCAATGATATCATGAAGTCTCCCTGCCGTAAGGTTGCTATGGTGGATCCTAGAGATTCCACTGAAACTTTGCAAGAGGACACAAAACAAAAAAGGTCTAGAAAAGGGCACATGGAGCCCTCAATGGGTTGTGTGGAAGTCTTAATGGAAAATCTGTGTGGAGGCTTGGCGGCTAGCTCCAATTTGTAGCCGAGGATACGACCTTCTGGATCCAAGCATCCGATAACTGTCCCCTCAAAAGAGGGGCAAAGAACTGAAATGCCCCCCTCCCCTCGGCAGGGTGAGGGCGTCCCTTCATGCGAAAGGGGAGGGGGATAGACCTAAGAAAAAGATTAGGCTTTTTTTTTTTATTTTTTTTTAAGCGAATAGATTTACCACCAGTAGCCTTCCTAACGATATCAAGACTCTCCCCAAAAAAAGCCTATTCGCTAGAAAGAGAAGCCCAGTAAGAGTCTTCTTTGAAGTGATAATCAGCAGGCCATTGTTTTAACCAGAGTGGAGCTGAGAAACCAGCAAGGCCAGACCTCTGGATACAATATCATCCATTGCAGAAGTTGAACGGCAGAGATTACATTACAGAGATGGTCAGCTGTGAATAATTACCCTGTAACTGGTCCATAGCATGTTTAGTCCATACCTTACCAGCCATGGTAGGGGGCAAGGCAGAGCCCACAATGGGAGAAGAATTCCGAGAAGAACGGTCCAATCCAAAATAAATCTAAAAAGGTAGGAATGACAGTTTGTCTAGACAGGTCAGACACTGGATCATCCACCTCTGGAGGAAAGGACCATTGCCTAAACAAGTCAGTGGGAAATGACACTTTATATCCAAAAAAAGGTATAGAAGGGAGCTTCTCCCATTCTGCAAAAAGAAGATCCTGAAAATGAGGCAGTTCATGGAAAGGCGCCTCTGCTTCTTCGCTTTGTAGGGATCTCCCCTGGACCTTTTAGGAGAAACTGGGGTAGAAATATCCAGAGTCTGTAAGACAGAGGTAGTAAGCTTATCCATACGCGCTGTTAAAAGGTGAGAAGTCCTAGCATCCGGGGGATCGGAGTCAGACTACTCCCCCCTTGCTAGAAAATATTTCCCCATTGGTTTCCAGAGAATCCAAAAACCGCATAAAAAAGATCCTCCTCAGAGTCGGGCGACTCAAAGCAAACCAGGTACTCACGCTTGTGAGTTGCCTTGAGGGACCTAGGATTAGACAACACATCTGAACACCCTACACATGGGTGAAAGAAATAACGCAAGCTGAGTTGAAATCTGGGTGCTGAGAGGGTAGGCTAAAAATATGACTGAACGCCTGAAGGGGCTACCAGTCCCAAGGGACCTATGCCTGATTCAGCAGGCAGAATGCCATCAGAAGGCAACGGCCTTTTGAGCCTGGATAAAAATACAATTCTGTTAGTACTCACCTGTAGAATTGTTTTTACTATGCACAGTACGGCCTGTTTCATGTATGCACAGTACGGCCTGTTTCATGTAGTCCTTACGTCTGGGGTATTCCGCCACAAGGTGGCGCAGTGCACTGCAGAAGATTTGTGGCTCCTCCCGGCCCCATATAAAAACCGGAAATCAGCCATAGACCTCCAGTGTTGACAAGCAGTTATACAAGAAGCCGGGAGGTAATAAGATAAAAAAGGTAAAAAAAACCTTAACTTGGAACAACCACCATAAAGAGGCAACCAAGAATAACGATAACAAGGGAGGGATGAAACAGGCCGTGCTGTGCATAGTAAAAACAATTCTACAGGTGAGTACTCACAGAATTGTATTTTTCCTAGTGCACAGCATGGCCTATTTCATGTAGTCCTTGCGTCTGGGACATCCAAAAGCAGTGTCCATAAGGTAGGGTGGGATCCCCAAAGAGTAACAGCAGGCAGTTCAAACCACTAACACCTGAAGTACCTTGCGGCAAAAAGCAGCATCAGCTGAGGCCTTAACATCAACCTTGTAAGTAAGTATGAGCAGAAGACCAAGTCGCGGCCTTACAAACTTGTTCAACAGAAGCTTGGCGCTGAAAAGCCCAAGAGGCACCAACAGCACGAGTGGAATGAGCAGTAATCCGGAAAGGAGGAACCTTCCCTTTAGCAGAATAGGCTTGTACCACCGCCTGACATATCCACTTACTAATAGTAGATTTAGCCAGAGGCAAACTCTTCCTAGGTCCAGCAGAAAGAACAAAAAGAGCATCAGATTTCTTGAGAAACTCAGTAGCAACCAAAAAAAAAATAAAAAAAAATAAAAAAATGTAAAGCCCTGACAACATCCAGAGAATGAAGGGTCCGTTCCTTGGAATTAGCAGGGTTAGGACACAAGGAAGGTAAGACAATGTCCTGATTGAGATGAAAAGCAGACACAACCTTAGGCAAGAAACCCGGCTTAAGCCGAAACACTACCTTATCCTGATGCCGCTCAAAGTAAGGAGGTTTGATGGAAAGCGCCGCCAGCTCAGAAACTCGCCTGACCGAAGTAATGGCCACCAAAAAGGCCACCTTAAGAGTCAGAATGGGCAACGCAGCCCAGCGGATAGGCTCAAAGGGAGGACCCTGTAGAGCAGACAACACCAGATTTAAGTCCCAAACTGGTAGCATACGTTTACGTGGCGGACGCACATGAGTAACTCCCTGGAAAACAAGTCTTAACCAGCTGGTGATTGGCAAAAAATTGCCAGAGCCGACACCTGTCCCTTGAGGGTACTAAGCTGAAGGCCTGAATCCAAATCAGGTTGTAAAAATTCAAGAACCCTGGGGATAGAAAACACCCGACAAGGAAGAGACTTGGACTCACACCAGGCAATGTAAGCATGCCAGACCCTGTAGTAGATAAAGGATGAGGACTTCTTCCGAGCCCGAATCATAGTATCAACAACAGAGGTCGGCAACCCCTTAGCCATCAAGATGGAGGTTTCAGCAGCCAAGCCGTTAAAGCCAGCGTTTGTAAATTGGGATGGCGCAGCTGTCCCTGAGTGAGAAGATCTGGATCCATGGGCAGGGCATACTGATCTACTGCCAACTGCACGACGTCTGCGAACCACACCCTCCTTGGCCAACAGGGGGCCACCAGAATGGCTGGTACCCCCTCCTGGGCTATCTTGCGCAGCACCCGGCCCAGCAGAGGAAAGGGAGGGAACCCAGAGGAGCCAAAACTCCGTCCAAGGAATCACTAGCGCATCCGTGGCGAAGGACAGAGGATCCTGCGTTAGGGAGACAAATCTTGTACGCTTGTGATTGTGGCGGGACGCAAACAGGTCCATATCCAGCTGACCCCAGCGGTGACACAGGGAGTGAAACACCCTGCTGCTGAGGGACCATTCCCCTAGATGCTGGGGAGTCTGCTCAGGGAGTCTGCCTCCAGGTTCTCCACCCTCGGAATGCAGACCGCCGAGATGCAAGGGACATTATCTTCCTCCCAAGACAGTATCAGGGACACTTCCTTGAGGGCTCGCTTGCTCCAAGTCCCCCCTGATGATTGATGTAGGCAACCGCCGTCTGGTTGTCCGAGCGAATCTGAACAGCCCGACCCCGAAGGTGTGGGGTCAACTGGGAGAGAACCAACCTGATCGCCCGCAGTTCTAGAATGTTGATAGGTGCATGGGCCTCCCGACCCTGAAACTTTAAAGACTTCCAAACTCCCCCTCCCCCCCAACCGGTCAGACTGGCATCCGTGGTGATAATCTCCCAGCACGGCGGCAGAAAGGTCCTGCCCACTAGAAGATTTCTCGAGTCCAGCCACCACGAGATGGACTGCCTGGCCAGAGGGGACAGCGCAAACGCCTGATCCAGGGACACAGGATCCCGATCGCAAACTGACAAGAGATGCAACTGAAGAGGCCTCATGTGAAACTGAGCAAAAGGGAACCGGCTCGAAGCAGGACACCATCAGGCCCACTAACTGCATCCCCTGCTGAATGGAGGGATGACACAAAAGCAGAGCCTATACCTGCAACTGAAGGCCCTCCACTTTCTGCTGAGGGAGAAATACCTTGACCTGAGAGGTATGCAGACTCATGCCCAGAAAGGACCTCGCCAAAGACGGAGACAGTGAAGACTTGGGATAGTTGATCACCCAGCCGAAGGACTCGAGAGTGGAGGTCACCACCTGAGTATCCTTCTCGGCCTGATGAAGAGACCGAGCAGCAATTAGAATGCCGTCCAGATAAGGGAGGATGCGAATCCCCCGGTTCCTCAGAAGTGCCATCACTCCCGCCAGCACCTTGGAGAACACCCGAGGCGCAGAGGTGATACCGAACGGTAAGGCCACAAACTGGTAGTGCTGATCCCCCAGAGCGAACCTCAGAAATCTCTGATGACCTGGGAAGATTGGAACGTGAAGATTGGACTTTAAGGATGCCTACAGTGGTCATGAAGTCGCCCGGCCGGAGAGTAATGACAGCAGAGCGTAGCGTCTCCATGCAAAAGCGCTTGAACCTGACAAACCTGTTGAGACCCTTCAAATCCAGGATGGGCCTCAGAGAACCGTCCTTTTTGGGCACTGAAGAGATTGGAGTAGTACCTCTGACCCTGTTCCTGGTAAGGTACCTGGCAGACGACTCCTGACTCCAACAGGCGTTGAACTGCTAGGCACAAACCCTGAGCTGACAGAGGGTTTAGAGACATTCGGGATCTGAGAAATCTTGGGGGCCTTGGGAGGGGGTTTGGGCTTGGAACCCCATGAGAGACCAGGGCGACCACGGGATCTGCCACAGCCCCAAGAATCTCTGCAGCTACCCGAGAAGAGGGAGCTACGACCTCCTCTGGGAGCGCGAAAAGAGGGGAAGGAAGCGGAGGGCCCCCGAAAGGGCGCTGAGGTAACCTACCATCCTTGGTCAGGACATCCAGATGCTCACCAAAGAGACGAAGCCCCGCGAAGGGAAGCTCGATGAGAGACTTCTTAGCAGCAGAATCAGCTGCCCACTGGCGCAACCAAACAGATCGGCGCATAAGAGGGCCGAAGCCCTACCGCCCAGCCGGACGGCATCATCTATGGCAGAAAGCACAAATGCAACAAAATCAGAGCAAAGCAGGAGGGCCCTATAATCCTCCCTCCTCCTACCAGCCATGGCGCCATCCGAGAGACGCTTGATCTTCTTCTGAAGGGCAATGGCCTTATGGCTGCGGCACAAACAGGATGCAGGCCTGCCCCTACAAAGGTGAAAGCATGACAGGCCAGCTGATCCATACGGCGGTTTGCGCCATCACGCAGTGTAGTAGTGTCAGGGGACGGCATGACCGAAGTGTGACACGACCAGCGCTTGACCAGGTCAGCAGAAAAAGAATACTTTCTGTCCAATACCTTGGGCACCGTGGGCAATCTATTAGGATGTTCCCACTCCTTGAGCACCATATTGGAGAAATGGCCCTGCTCCGGGAACTCCAAGCATTGCTTGTCAGGGCGAAAGGGCTCACCCTGCTTCCTCTCCGCCACCTTAGGGGGGGCGATGTGCAAAGTCTCAAAAATGTCCAACAGTCTATCAGTGTCAACAGGGAGCCCGGTATCCTCAGAGATGGACCCCGGGTCACTGTCGTACCCTTCCTGATGGTCCCCAGAGGAGTCTGAAGCATTGAAAAGCTCCCCCTCCTCTAGGGAGTCACGGCCGCCAAACACATGAAGGCTCACATCCTCGGCAAAGAGGGAAGGCGCGGTGTCAAGATGCCGCTTCTTGCCCGAGGCCTTGGCCATCACAGGTCGTGCCAGCTGCCTCTCAATGCTGTCCAGGCGTAGTGCCAGATCAGATTGGGCCCCCCTGCTAGTATCCCCCTCACTGGGGGCTAAATGCAGGCGCGGGGGGAGTAGGAGATGCCTGGGGGAGCGCAGAACTGGGAAGAGAAGTGCTCATCCCAGCCTGGTCCGCAATACTGTGGGCACCCGGCACAAAAACTGCTCCACCACCACCGCTCAAAGGGGATGCCCTGCACATGACACACAACCGGGATTGTCCCGAAGGACCCCCAAGCACGCTATCCCCAGAAGCCTCTATATGGTGCTTTAGACAGGCGCAATAGGCCAGTATAGGGTAAGGGCTAATAAAAGCCACCTGGGATGCCCCCCAAGGGAAGCCCACAGAGAGGACAAGGAAGAGAGAGGAGGGGGGGGGGGGGAGCGGGAGAAACCACAACACAGTTATCCCGCCTGAAAGACATAAGCAGAAATACACATAAGCATCCTGCAGCACATGCCCCAAAAGAATAAGCAACCCCCAAAAGGGGACTCACAGACCAAGAGACAGCACGTGTAGCACCAACAGTGGATCGCCGTAAAGCCGAACCAAAATGGATGGTAGATAAGCTAGCAGATCACCGCCGCAGCCCACATAGGAAGAAGGGCCTCCGGACACGCAGCACCGCAAAATGGCGCCACAACGAGACCCTCGAGGGGCACCGCCCCCCCCGAAGAGCGCGAAAACGCGCTCACGTGATCCGCGTCAGCGCCATGACAGGCCGCAGCGCAGCAAACCCGAAGCGCCGTCCGCCAGAGGCGGCGAGACAACAGCAGCGGACAACCACTGCAAAACAACCCGCCACTACCACCCCCCCCCCCCCGAACCCCCGCCGGGGAGAGGTGAGAGGGCAGGAAGCGGCGGGGGAAGACTAGCCAGGGCCGGATGGAAGGGAGGGGGGGGGCACCAAGGAGAAGGGAGACAAACAAGGGGAGACTAGCTAAAAACACAACTCTGAAGTACTCACCTGTATAGTTGATATTATACGCATACAGCACGTCCTGCTCCCGAATAGTCATAACATGTGGGTAGTCCTCTGCCTCCGGCGCCGTGCACTGCAGACATGCAGAAAACAAGCTCCTCCCGGCCCTACATACACCGGAGGACCTCCCACAAATTGAAAAGCAGTGAGAAGAGAGGCCAGAAGGAACCAACCACCCAGAATAACTGGTAGCAATATCTGAACGATAGTAATTACCATACAGGGGATCCAGAATTAGTGAAACCAGGGTGGGGTGGAGCAGGACGTGCTGTATGCGTATAATATCAACTCTACAGGTGAGTACTTCACAGAGTTGTATTATTCTAAGCATACAGCACGTCCTGCTCCCGAATAGTCATAACATGTGGGACATCCAATAGCAGTGTCCATAAGCAGGGTGGGATCCCCAAAAAAAGCAAGGCACAGCGGACAGTAAAGGCGCTGTCACCTGCAAAACTTGCAACAGGCATGACAAGAGCATAGGCTCCAACATTCTCATAACAGAACCCAGCAGGTATGAACCGAGACAGGCCATAAGGCAAGTAATTGAACTAACAGAGAAACAAAACCCTGGTGCTGAAGGGAACGTGATACCCAAGCACCCATGATAACAGAGTAAACAATAACGGGGAATAGAAGCTCCCCTGAAGGAACATAGGTCAGTGCAGTGACCCAACCAGCTCACAGGCAAGGAAGCCTTGCACCCTCAAGGGGAACAAAAACAGGGCACCCAAACAAGGCGGGGATACAACCCTTAATTACCAGGAAGCCAAGGCTTCCTCAGAATCAGAGAACATCCAGAAGGAGCGCTCCAAGGCGCAATGGCGCTGGAATAGATATCAGGCGCATACCTAAGGAGACGCCCGTAGACTTCCAAGAACAGCAGTCCCCCAAAGGCCAAGGAGGCCAGCATGGGAAGAAGTGTAAACCTGAAGAGGGATGTAGGCCCTCACAGTTAGTATATTAGTAATCAGCCCATGGCTATATAAAAGGGTCTGAACCCAGGGTCCAACAGACCACCTGGGCCAGAAGCCCAGGATAAAGGGAAACACCCCCAGGCATGGGGTACCTGTAGCCGCATATAGCCGTACATGTATATATGAGTATACATAGCGTCAGGGAATAATTAGCCAGAACCATCGTCTCGGGCCCAATTCTGACGGAGTCAGGAGGCCCCAGAAGAGCGGTCTGGCCTCCAGGGCAGCCGATACCGTATCCAAGCAGGATCCCCAGGAAGTTCGCAGGGTAACAGGATGAAAGGTTTGATCCCCACAGGGACTTATGGAACTACTGGGGAGGTGCAGTTAAGCAACCCAAAGAGAATGCTCTACAAGGGTGACAGAACCAGACTCCTGTAGGAAAGGCCAAGACAGGCCTACACCATCAGAGTCCCCAGAAGGGGAGCCATCCCCCAATTTAAGCTGTAATGGCTTTAAGGCCCGGGGACCGATAACGCCTCACAGGGGAGAGACTAAGGCCCCTGCCAGTCAATATGGGAACCACCCAGCCATTATAGGTGGAGTAAAGGGAAGCTGGGGAGCTAGCCCCCAAACCTCCACTCATACTAGGTCACCCAGAAGGTGAAGCCCGCCCCCAAGGGGGGATTAGCAATCAACCCCCAGACGGGAGGCCCTTGATTGGAAACAGGAAGAGACCTGATAAGGATAGGACAGCACCCCAACTGGGATATCACAACTCCGCAGCCCTCGGCAGAAGCATCTGCGAGCCATTACTCCCAAGGCCGCCTAGGCCATAGATCCCCTGGGACTCACTATCCAGCCAGCCGTGCGCTGAGCCCAAAGGTAGGTTGGTGAAAAGAAGGCATGTGAAGTAATAAGGCTAAGCCTAGATACTCAGCCCACCAACAGGAACCAGAATATCCTGGGACCGTAGAGACAAGGGCAGAGGCACTGTGTCAGAAGGGAGACCCCTCGGAGCGACTCTAGGCTCCCTGGGCAACCCAGGATGGCAAAACCTGCCGCTAAGGGCAACCATAGAAGCGAATACCGCTGAGAAGCAGGGGGGGGGGTAGAACTCCACCCAGGCCAGGGACAGGGACCCTCCAGAGGTAGCAACCTGTCACAATCTTTAATCAACATTACAAACATGCCCTCGTCTTTGCAACAGGCCCGGCAACCCTCATGAACCGACCGGTCCTAAAGGAGGGGGAGGCCCGCCATATAGAATCAAAGGGGGGCCACCGCGACAGCGAGTCCAGCCGATAAGATGGACCCTCTAAGGGCCCAACCTAGAACCCCGTGGTTCGTGGGAGAGATTTGGCTCTTCCTTTCCAAACCTGCTAGACTGGCACCCAGGGGGGCCATACTCTAGGAGATGCTAGCAAGGAAGAGAGGTGCCCCCCTGAAGGGGCCCTTGCCAATGGGAAGTTCCAGAGGAACCAACTTACCAAGAAGGCCTGAGCCCAGACCAAGCACCGGGGTGCTGGGACACGAGGGCTTAGTAACCTACTGCGCCGAGGAGCCCAAGGGGCTCGGTATATAAATGACATCATCCGGATGTGCCACCGACAGACCCTCCAGCTGCCATCCCGCTTGGTGGAGGTAGGGCGCAAGTGAAGGAGGGCAGAGCCCCCGTAACCAGGGGTCCCCTAATGCCAGGGAAGAAGGCAGCAAGCCTGAACCGATTTCCCCGGGACGGGGAATAGTGAATAAGTGACGGTGAAGGGATGGGGAGTTTAAGCAACCATCCAGTAGCTTCTAGGGAACACTGTCGGCCAATCGACCCACTTTGTCTGATGCAGAGGTGGGGGAGTAAAGAAGACGAGCCGGTAGGTCCCAACGCCGAAGCCCCACCTCTGGCGCATCCCCATACCCGCCAGGCTAGCAGCCTGGGCACGAAGGGAGGCCCCTGCAGTTCCTCAAGCTGCAGCATTGATCCTGTGACACTGGCTAGAATAGTCTAAGGCGTGCCGCAGACCCCAGAGAATCTGAGAAGTGCTAGAGCCTCGCAAGAGGCCAAACCCCCCCCCCCCCCGCGCAGGATTACTTGCAAGGGCAGAATAGCTAAGCCTGCCGTAGGCACATGGGGTCCAGACTACCTCTTACTGATGAGGGGGGAGGATGGGAAAAATGTATAGGGGCCATGGCCCCATCCAGTTAAGGCAATTGCCAAGGAGCGCCCAACACTGCAGGTCCTAGTCCGGCCTGCGCCAGGTTCAGAAGGGAGAGCAGGGCTAAAATACCCTGACAGGAAACTGAGGGGGGGACCGCCAGCGAGAACCCATCCTGAGCCCAGGTGGGCTACATCCCAGAACCGCCATGAGGAGAAGGCATATTCCTGGATGTGAGACAGCTGTGCAGTCGCCCCCTCGCCCAAAGGGGCGAGGGCGCCCCTTCATGCTTGCGAGGTTTTGGCAGATTTGGACTTGGTCCTGCCAGAAGGCCCAGGGCGCTGCCTGGCCGCGCCATGCTGGAAGTCCACGCCGAATAACTGGAAAAACACCTCAGATTCACGTCTAACACTGACGTAGGGGGGTGGAGGGGTGACCCTGCCTTGTGGAAGCCGGAGCGGCCTTCTGCGGGAGGGTGCTATAGCCTTTTTGCCGAAAAGGTCCAAGCGGGCCCCGAATAACCTCCGTCCTCTGAATGGAAGGCAAGTGAGAGCCTTTTTTGTAGCTCCATCGGCGCCCCGCTGTCGCAGCCAGACCAGGCGACGAATGGTTACTGCGAGTGCTGAACTCCTAGCACACATCTTAATGGTGTCATCCAGTGCCGATAGAATAAACTCTACAAAGGCTTCGCAGTCTGATAGGGCACTGAACACCCCCCAAAGGAAGATCCTCAGGGCGGTGATCCAGTATCTTTCTGACAAGAGTCCTGGCGGCCACCGCAGTGATGGCCGCGGCACAAACCGGGCGCAGGGCCGTACACGAGAAGGCGTGTGATGCCAGTCTGTCAATGCGCCGATCCTCAGCATCCCGGAGGGTACGATAAAAGGGGGCAGTCATAAAAGGGGGGTTTGTGACCCCTATAACCGGCGCGTCCACCACCAGGGGAGCTGACCATAAATTAACCACATCAGGGGGGAAAAGTGTACTTCCACTCCCAGACCCCTGGAATCCCTTTCAGCTTACCAGGCGATTCCCATTCCTGGGATATAATATTCTGGAAATGTTCCTGTTCTAGAACTCCCAAGCGCGGCGGCGCTGTATGGAAGGTCTCCTTTTTAGGCTTGGGCATCTCCCCAGGGGGGGAGATTGACAAGACCTCAGATTTTGATCAGGATTTCGTCCGTATCACACAGACCCCAGGAGCCAGGCTCGGATTCCTCACAGCCCGCGGGCATCCCATGGGAGGAGCCCGAGTCTGAGAATAGCTCAGCTTCCTCAGAAGGGTCAGGGTCCTGAGCATCAGCAGAATCATCGGTATCGTTAGGGCCCATACGCTCCGCCAATCCGGAGAGCACCTGCTCCGCTGTGGGCAACGCTCTCGGCACCACTTGCAGGTCATCCCCGCTGGAGTGGGACTCATCATGAGCGATGTTTGGGAGCGGGGAGACGGGAGTGAGGAAGGGATCCTCTGTTAGTAATGCCTGTGCTGCACACTGTCCGCAGACCTGTGCCCTGTCAGCGGTTCCATAATTCTGAAATGCCTCCATATGGTGATTTTTATGCAGTATAACACAGGGAATTATGCAATAAGCAACCCTGGATGCCCCAAAAACCCGCTAGTAATGTGGGAGAATTTGTAAAGAGGACCCGTTATAATATATGTTAGGCCGTGGCCGGTAACGAAGTCTTGGCTTCTGAAAGACATAATGGGACAAGGGTAGAGGAGTCAGTGCCATGCTCTATATGAAAAAGCCTAGAAGCCATACCGCCCCGGAGGGCACTTACATGACCGAGGGAGGAGACGAGCCACACCAAGCGCGCGCGGGAAGATAGAGAAAATGGCGCCAGCGAACCTCGAGGGGAGGGCCAGGCCTTGACGCAATACTCGTCAGGGCGAGTCTCCGCCTCCCCCAAAGAGCGCGAAGCTCCAACCGACAGAAAAGGTAGAACAGAGTGGATAAGTCTCATGCTGACATGCTGAGTGAAGCCGCCGAGCAGCAGATAGTTAGTAAAAAGCCAGCACCCACTGTATAGCGAGATGCGACACTGACCCCCTAACTCAGGGACCGAAGTCTAAGGGCGAAATCGCGCTAGGGCTGCCACACATAAACCCCCCGAGTTACGGGAGGAAGCGAGGGGGAAGCTGACGGTGTCCATGGACTAATTTTGTGAGGGGCACGGGCAAAGTTGCGGGAGGGGCATCCTCTATAGGCTCACCATCGGCCTGACCGCCTACCCTATGGAGGGGGATTGCGGTGGAGCATGGCTCCGTTCAGCACACCAGGTGCTACCTACCTTCACCCGACCCGCGCAGCCTAGGCTGGGAAGCATATTTCTTCTGAAGAGGACGGGTGGAAATAGTCCCACAGAACCTTGGGCCGTAAGGCCCGCTCGCCTGCGAGAGCGTGATACTTCATGTCTTCGCAGCTCCAGCACTGCAGAGAAATCTGGGGATTTGTGGGAGGTCCCTCGGTATATGTAGGGCCGGGAGGAGCTTGTTTCCTGCATGTCTGCAGTGCACGGCGCCGGAGGCGGAGGACTACCCACATGTTCTGACTATTCGGGAGCAGGACGTGCTGTATGCTTAGAATAACACCAGTCTCCAAACACAACTCACCCCCTACACATAGCGAAGGCAGGATCTCCTCATCCCTCAGCAGGCTCACCATAAAGCCTATGGCCGGCTACCCTTTGTGGTACAGGGTCTGTGGCTTGGAGCAGCGCTCCCCGAGCACCTGACCCTAGTGCTCCTCTAACCTCACCCGATCCGTCAGCCAAGGCTGGGGAGGCACAGAGGGTCCAGAAGCGGGTGGAAACAGACTTGCAGGGCTGCAGGCTTGGTTGCCCCGCTCACCTGCGCAACAGAGAGCCATCTTCTATCTTTGCAGTATCACTGCAGAGGAAACACTGGAGGTCTATGGTCGATTTCCGGTTTTTGTATGGGGCAGGGAGGAGTCACAAATCTTCTGCAGTACACTGCGCCACCTTGTGGCGGAATACCCCAGACGTAAGGACTACATGAAACAGGCCGTGCTGTGCACTAGGAAAACTACAGCAGCAACTACACAATTGGTACATATAGGACCATCTTGTCCAGGAGGCATAGGGAGCCACTCTGTTAGGGAACCAGATCCGGACGTCCCAGATGCCTCAGACATGGTGAAGTCAAGTCAATATATCCCCGGGGGCCTAAGACTGAAAAATATATAGAGAATCTTGATAATCACAAGTGTGATTACCCAGAGATCCTACAGTTTGGACCACTACCATTAATCAACTTCCCAAGCAATTTTGTGGAAACATAAGGAAAACGACAACTTTAGAATTAGTAGCCTCCCTGCTATAGCAGCAGCGCCGAAGAGAGCTCCCGAAAAATCCTTGCTCCGGTGCAGCACTGAACACAAACCACATCGCCGGTGAAAGTGTGCTCTCTGGAGCACAACCCTGCAGCATAAGAGAAAAAAAAAACTTCCTGGGTAGCAACCCAGGAAGTAAAAAGGGTGGAAGCGGAAGCAAGGTTGCAACAACTTTGAAATACAGATGCTAGGAAGCTTAGTGTTCCCCATAGAGAGCTGCTACTTGCGGTGCCACCATGTCAGGTTGCACCTGGTCCCTGCTGCTGTGCTGCCAGCATCCTCCTTTAGTGTCTCCCACCCCTCCATGCCCCCTCCGAGAGGGTATAATAACCAAAACACACACAGTAAGAAACTTTTCATGCATGCAAGCCAATGGGAGGTATATAGGTAATGGGGGAGGGGACCCCCGAGCCTCCTGCGGGCCAGCAGAGAACCCAAGGTTGGGTATTCTTTAAAAAAGGAACCTCCAAGCCTTGAGGTGTCAGTCCAGAAAAAAGTCCGACACCCCGCTGCGCCAAATGGACCCAGGCGCCAACCCTCATCTCAATCCTATTGAGATGCCATCGGTTGAACTGACTCCAGAAGGCATACAATGGGTCCATCCAAAACGGAGAATCGTGAGGGTCCAGAAGCAGTAAGGGTTAAAGTCCCCCGTATCCTGGTAAATCCTAAATAAGCTTTGGCTCCGCCTCTCAGCCTCCAGTTTGTTCAGGAGCTGTTGGTCTGTCTCCTGCCCAAGGTAGGAACACAAACAGCTGGAGGCTGGGAGGAGGAGCCAAAGCTTTATTCATTTCTGGTGGTCATAAGGTCTCAAGAGTATGCTCGGAGGATTTTTTGTAAAATACACGGTATGTTTAGCTTTAATGGGTTTTGTTAAGATTTAAACTAGAATGTATTGTTTAGTAATGTATATGGTTTTATTACATGATAAAAGTGGTAGAGATTTATATTGGAGCTGGATTATATCAATACAACAGCATAAAAGAGTTTGAGCCACTTCAAATCACATTTGGTGGTCTGTTACCCCACTAGGCAGATTTAGTTCACTAACACTCAGTCCAGAAAAGGTGTGTAAGAAACAAGTTTGTCACCACATTTTGGTCCTGATGAACCTCCATAGATTTCTGTTCCACTCTACAGTGACTAATCCAAATCTCCCCAGAGTGCTCAGTTTCCTCTAAGCTTTTCTCCCCCATCCAAGTTCAAGGCAACTGAGACAGATAAAAGTGATAAGCCAAGCCAATGAGTATTTAGGGGGCATCAGACCTGAAAGATGGTGACCAACATATTAGAGGGCTACTTTTTATTACACCTGTTATGTCTCCAACACCCAGAGAATCCAGTGGCCCTGATCTTACCTCCCTATCCATGTTTAGAGTCACAGGGGCAGAGTAGATTGGCCAGTTTAGGAAAGCCAATTATTTCAAGTGTTCAGAAAAGTACCAGTATCCCAGATGAGTGTCAGTCTCATAAATGACTGTTCACTATATAAACATCAACATGCAGGTCAGATTATGATTTTTTACCGAACAAGCTTTCCTATCGGAGTATTAAACAAGAACATCGGGGAGGTTAAAACCTCCCCCAAGCCTCACCGATCTGCTGCCACCTCCTTCCGGTTTTACCTTAGGGCATCATTTACTCACCTCACCAAGGGGTCTATCTTCTATTTTCCCGAGTTTCCGGGTGACCTTACCAAGAGCGACGCCGTCTTGCATCCCATCAGGCACTGTGCGTAGCCCCCCCAATCACAGTGCCTGCACAGTGGGATGCAATGGGGCCGCTGAAATCCTGCAAGACTGCCGTGGGACATTGACGTGCACGGCTAAGCAGATGGCGGGGTGAGAAAACATCAAATACAAAGAAAAATTACAGTCTCTGCCTTTGTTTCTCAGTCTTATACCATATAAAATGAAACAAGGAAATGCAGGCTATGGGTACTAGAGAGCTGTTCAACTTTAGCAAACTAAAGCCCATTGTATTCTAGTAAATCGAGGTTTGCAGTGTGTGGGTTTGGTTACTCACTGGCTTCCAGCTGTCCTTTTCTCTGAGGAGGTGCGTCACTCTTCAGCTCACGATAGTCTTGGGTCAGGGAACTCAGCAGGTTGACATGATGACTTGAACGCTCCCCCCACTGCTGTTCCGCCTCAGGGACGTTTGGCCATGGGAGGAGAAGGACATTTGACAGAGCACGACAGAGCAGCACCTGAGCCTGCACAAAGGAACAATAAACCTTTAATACTTTATATCATTTTTAAACCAATTTTTTCACACAATGTGCAAGTCTTTAAGGCCTGCTCTCTTTCATTAGGCATATTTGGTTTCTGTTGTCTTAAAGCAGAACACAACCCTAGCAGCATCTTTTAGATTCCAGGGCCAACTGCTGTCCTTCACCCGGGGGCATCCCGGATGTTCTGTTCTGCTTTAAGACTTTTTAAAGTCTTCCAACGGACCAAAAAGCATGACTGGCAGGGGTTGAACTTTATGGAGGTGTGTTTTTTTAACTTACCATTTTAAACAGGTTTATTAAAAAATGGCATTATCAAGCACCCTCCCCTCCTACAGAGGTGGTGTCATGAGGCAGTGCTAGCAGGTCTCCTCCATTGTAGCGAATGGAGTTGGGTGTGCTCCAGTCACTGACCGACGCAGGGGTGGAACCATGTTTCCCATATCGCAATTGAACAGGTGCTAATAAAATCCCGGGGACAGGCTCTCAGAAACGTATAAATGTATAAGCAATTGACAATTGACTGACAAGCCTGGCCATTTCCTTTAAGGTTCAAGCATTCTGGATCAGTTATCCAACAGAGCTGTTGGCAGAAGACATCCATTTCCATTTAATCAGAGAAAGACCAACATGGTTGGAGTCCCGTTAGGTTTACAATTAGTGGTCCCCAAGTTTTAATCACAGAGAATATTCCAAGAATATAACTAAAACCCCCATTAGCTTACTAGCAATGGATATTCCAGTAGTCCTCCAGGACGGCCCAGCTGCCCCTTCCTCCAGGACCTCAGCGTTTTGAGTTTCCTCCCGAGGAAACGGGCTGGATTCCTCGTCCCATTTTTTGTCGGACAACCCCCCCCCCCCCCCCCCCCGACGCTGGAGCCTCTAGGAAAAACAGCAAGTCCTCCTCGAGCTCCCTACTTACCTTCCACCTCCCCCACGCGAGAATCACTGAGGTCCTGGAGGAAGGGGCGGCTGGGCCGTCCTGGAGGACGTTTTGGCAAATATTAAATCAAACAGCAAATTGTTGGACAGTCTGAAATAATTTAAAAAGGAGAGAATATTGGAAGTGAACGAGGACAGCGCACCTCTTCGGGCAGTCGCTGGGCAGATTTGTCCGTCACACGGCTGAACACTTTCTGGACGGCAGGAATGTTGATGAGAAACACGGGTCGCACGGTGGTGGCCACAGAGACCAGTAGATGGCAGGCGGACAGTAGCAATTTTTCTTGTACCTGAAAGAGAGCAGAACTTAGTCAAGCGATTCCAAAGATACAGAGGTTGCCATTCTGAAGCTGCCAATTACCAGACTACAAAGTTGCTCCTCCACAGGCAAACAATATGCCAAATGAAACACCAGGAACAAGCAACAAATCTGAGTTGCTTTTTGCAAAATCTCATAAAAGGGGAGCTTGAAAACTAAAAGTCTAAATTAAATAATATATATTTTAAAGAGTATGGAAAAGTGGTGGATGGGGGTCAATATTTCCCATGAGTTTTTCAGGCAGACACGACCCATGCCAGGATATCAGAGATCCAATCCACATACCCAGCCCTCTACGGGTTTTTACCCTACGCACAGGTCTTCCCAGGTGATGAGACTAATTGAAAGCCTCAGAAATTCCTTTTATAGGGCTTCCTTCAGAGTGGAGATGGAGAGGCTGGGATGAGGAGTCTGTGCCTTGCTGCTCCCAATACGGACAGTGCTGGATTGCATCCAAAGGACTTTGTTATCTGTTCTAGGAACCTGTGGATTGACAGCCTGGACTTGTATGCACTGAAAGAGGACCTGTGATAAAGAACTGGCAATACGCTGTAATTATCCTACACTGTTGGTGAGGTAACCGCTTGCTGTACTGCATTGTACCCTGCATTATACTCTGAAGTTAAAGGATTTTAAGAAGACAGTTCTTAGTCAAATAATAAGTGATTTATTGAAAACAAAGTCATTGCCGTTGGCCGCAGATCCTGAAATATATATATATATATATTTATTATATATAGCCAAATTCCTGGGCAAGTCATTTCAATGATAAGAGAATGGGAAAACCTGTCTGAAAAAAGTTGCATCTGGTAGAACAACCAGTAGCTGATAAGCAGACTGGCAATCTTGAGATAAGGGTTTGCGCCTGAACCCAGGGAACCTGCTACCTCTCGACTGGGGGAGGGTAAACCACATGCAGCTGCTAAAGAAGCAAGGAACAGAAGGGGGAAAGACTTCTGCAGTCACGTCTAGCTAGTCTTTGATCCAGTGAGTGAGAGGACAAGAGTATTAAAATAGGACGCCAATCTGACAGCCAAACCAAGGGTAGGAATTACTTTATCCAGTAGGGTAGACAGAATCTCATTCTCAGGCCTACTCACCTTTGTGCTGATAAGAGGGGGCAGGGCCTCCATGGCAGTGGAGATAATGGAGATGAACTGTTCAGGGTTCCGATGCTGGACCTCACTGTAGAAACGTGCAAGCCAATGAGAGTACGCTTGTAATGCTGCCAAGGACTGGGCATGCCTGCCGGAAAGATGGAAACATGGTTTATAAAAGCAGACTTATACCCCACACAAAAAATTAAAAGACAGGTTTTTTTGTCTCAATGGTCAACGCTTTTCTATCTCTGCCAGACCATTCTTGACTTCGTGACCCACCAGCCCCTGACGATACTAACACTGTCCACTGTGGAAGAAGCGGAGCACTGACCACCAAAAGAAATGAGCAGACATCCAGTCCAAATGGAAACTGTAACAAACCCTTCTGATATGGGATGTCCCTGCATAGATTATAAAGCCGCTAAAAAAAAAAAAAAAAAAAACACCAGAAATGGAATGCTGATGAGGGAACAGAAAGAAGCTGTACACTAGAGAAAAGCCTGCCTTCAGTGTGTATGTGTGTGCGCGCGCGCGTATGTGTGCGTAGCTGCCGCATGAGTTTGTAGCACCTATTCTTCTCTCTGATCAGATGACACTAGGAACGAAATCTAGAAAAATGTACATAAAATAATTGCTGAAGAGCCAGGAGGCATGTGGAATAAGCTGCAAGCGCTACGTTCATCCTATTGAGGTCCACTTCGTTACATAGTTGATATGGTTGAAAAAAAAGACATATGTCCATCAAGTTCAACCAAGGGTGTTGGGGTAGGGGGAAGTTATTTTTTATTTTATTGGGGAAGCTATTTATTTATTTTTTTCCAATAACCGCTAATAGGAACGGGTAATGTTATTTTCTTCTAAATAAAGCATCTAATCCTTTTTTTGAAGCCGTCAGGCTATTCCATAGATTTATAGTTCTTATGGTAAAAAACGATTTTGCCTCCGGAAAGACAGTGCCTTGTCTTTAGAGAGGATTTTACCTGAAAACACAATTCTGTGATTACTCACCTGTAGAATTGTTTTTATGGGTATCCAGCACGGGTCGCTTCATCTTCAATTCTTCACTATTGGGTTACACGCCACCAGGTGGCGCAGTCGACTGCAAGACGACTTGTGGCTCCTCCCGGCCCACAAAAAGGGCAGCAATTACCCATAATACCCTTTGTTGAAAAGCATCAATACAAGAAGCTGAGAGGCAAGACCATGTTACTTAAACACAGCCCCACTATGAACTCTCTCAAAAGTAATCACCATAACAAGGCAAAGAGGATAACGGAACAAGGGTGGGATGAAGCGACCCGTGCTGGATACCCATAAAAACAATTCTACAGGTGAGTAATCACAGAATTGTATTTTTCTTGGTATCCAGCACGGGTCACTTCATCTTCAATTCTTCACTATCGGGACGCCCAAAAGCAGTGTCCAAGAATAAGGGTGGGATCCCCAGTGAGCAGCAGTTCATGCCACTACCGCCTGAAGAACCTTGCGACCAAAAACAGCATCAGCTGAGGCCCTAACATCAACCTTGTAAAAGCTAGAAAAAAGTATGAACTGAAGACCAAGTAGCGGCCTTACAAACCTGCTTAACTGAAGCCTGGTGCTGAAAAGCCCAAGAGGCACCAATAGCTCTAGTGGAGTGAGCTGTAACACGGAAAGGGGGTTACTTCCCCTTGGCAGAATACGCTTGCACCACTGCCTGTCTGATCCACTTGCTTATAGTGGATTTGGCTGGAGGCAAGCCCTTCCTAGGTCCGACAGGGAGAACAAACAGTCTGATTTCCGAAACGACTCTGTGGCAACCAAATAGTACTTAAACCGGACCTTCACCATGATTTAATCAAAAGCCCAAACTCTTAAAAAACAATTCCTCAGCATCTAAAATTAATATATTTTACATGTTTAGTCACTAATTTATTATACTTTCCCCCACTGGGCTGCAACTCTGTTCGGGAATTTAGGATACGGGCGCCGCCATCTTGACTCAGAAGCATCACACTTACTGAGGAGAGGAGAGTGGGATAAGGTACAGGGGGGCGGGTTATAGCTGTGCTTTGCTCAGACAGAGCAGAGCTGGGGTCAGGGAAAGGTCAGCAGTCCCAGAATGCAGAGCAGCACAGTCACTTCCTGTTTGCAGGCACTTCCTGTTTGCAGGCTGCCTGCAAAAATGGCAGCTTCCATAAGCCGCCATCTTGGATGTTTAAAGGCTTATAAAATGCAGTAGATGCAGGTAGGATGATTTTTAATGTGAGCAATCTGTATGTACAGGGTGTGGGAAACATATAAGATAGACTCTTATTTAAAGTGAAGGTCCGCTTTAAGTGCCCTGACCACATCCAGAGTATGAAGAGTCCGCTCCTTAGAATTAGAAGGGGCAGGACACAAAGAAGGCAAGACAATGTCCTCATTGAGATGAAAGGTAGAGACAACTTTGGGCAAGAAATCCGGTCTGAGACGGACCACCAACTTATCCTGATGCCGCTCAAAATAAGGAGGCTTCATAGAAAGCGCTGCCAGCTCAGAGACGCGACGCACCGAGGTGATAGCTACCAAACAGACCACCTTCAGAGTCAGAATGGACAGAGCCGCATCGCACAAGGGCTCAAAGGGGGGACCCTTGAGAGCAGAAAGCATCAAGTTCAAATCCCACACCGGTAGCAAAGGCTTACGCGGCGGACGTACATAAGTAACTCCTTGGAAAAAAGTCTTGATAAGCCTATGATTGGCGAAGGATCTTTGGAAAAAAATAGCCAAGGCCGAAACCTGTCCTTTGAGAGTACTCGGTTGTAAACCAGACTCCAAACCATGTTGTAGAAATTCCAAAAACCTGGAAAGGGAAAAAGTGCGACAAGGGAAAGGCTTAGACTCACACTGGGCAATGTAAGCGTCCAGACCCTGTAATAAAATCATAGAAGAGGATTTCTTCCGAGCCTGAATCATAGCACGGACGACCGAGGCCGGCAGCCCCTTATCCATCAAGATGGAGGTCTCAGCAGCCAAGGCGTCAAAGCCAGCAATTGTAAATTGGGATGGCGCAGTTGTCCCTGAGTGAGAAGCCCTGGATCATCGGGCATGAGGAAGCAATCCACCGCCATCTGGACGATGTCCGCGAACCAGAATCTTCTCGGCCAGCGGGGAGCCACCAGGATGGTTGGCATCCCTTCCTGGGCTATCTTACGCAGCACACGACCCTGGAGAGGAAAGGGAGGAAATGCATAAAGGAGACGAAACTCCGTCCAAGGAGTGTCCGTGGCGAAGGCCAGAGGATCTCTTGACAAGAGATGAAACATGGAAGCTTGTGATTGTGACGGGATGCAAACAGGTCCATGTCCGGCTGACCCCAGCGGCGACACCGGGTGTGAAAGATCTTGTTGCTGAGGGACCATTCCCCCAGGCGAGATGTCCCCCTGCTCAGGGAGTCGGCCTGGTTCTCCACCCCTGAGATGTAAACCGCCGAGATGCAGGTAACATTCTCCTCTGCCCAAGACAAGATCAGGGAGACTACCTTGAGGGCTTGTTTGCTCCGAGTCCCGCCCTGATTGATGTAGGCGACCGCCGTCTGATTGTCCGAGCGGACCTGGACCGCATGACCCCGTAGATGGGGAGTCAACTGGAAGAGAACCAACCTGATCGCTCTCAGCTCCAGGAGATTGATAGGGGTATGAGCCTCCCGAGGGCCCCACTGACCCTGAAACTTCAGAGATTGCCAAACCCCCCCCCCCCCCCAAGCCAGACAGACTGGCGTCCGTGGTGACAATCTCCCAGCACGGAGGCAGGAGGGATCCGCCCACTAGAAGATTCCTCGATTCCAGCCTCCACGAGAGGGACTGTCTGGCCAAAGGGGACAGAGCAAATTCCTGCTCCAGGGACTCCTGCGTCCGATCCCAAGCGGATAGAAGATTCAACTTAAGAGGTCTCATGTGAAACTGGGCGAAGGGAACCGCTTCGAAGCGAGACACTGTGAAACTCTTCAAGAGGGCCATGACAACCGCCAGGACCTTGGTAAAAACCCAAGGGGCCGAAGAGATACCGAACGGTAGGGCCACAAACTGGTAATGTTGATCCTCCAAGGCGAACTTCAGGAATTTCTGATGTCCCCGGAAAATAGGAATGTGCAGATAGGCATCCTGGATATCCACTGTGGTCATGAAAATCGCTGGGCACCCACTGCCGACCATAGGGTCTCCATATGGAAGTGTTTGAACCTGACAAATCTGTTGAGACCCTTCAGGTCCAGGATGGGTCTCAGAGAACCGTCCTTCTTGGGCACCGTGAACAGATTGGAATAGAACCCCCCGCCCCGTACCTGAAGAGGCACAGGACAAATCACTCCGGACGACAGAAGTCGTTGGACAGCCAACCTCAGGCCCTGCACCGCCAAGGGGTTTCGGGACCAAGAAATCTCGGGGCGGCCAAGCTGCCAGCTCTATCTTGTAGCTGGAGGACACCCCCTCCTGAATCCACAGGTCCGAGACGTGTTGTCTCCAGACGTGAGCAAAGAGCAGAAGCCGTCCCCCTACCCGGATGGGTGAGGGCGCCTCCGCATGCCTGAGGGGCTTTGGTGGGGGGCTTGGACTTGGACCCCCAGGAGAGACCGGGACGACCGCAGGATCTACCCCGTCCTCAGGACCACCCGGGAGGGAAGAGCCGCGTCCCCCTCGGAAGAGGCGAAAGGAGGAAGAAGAACCTCGAAAGGGCCGCGATTGCTTCCGGCGCTGAGGTAGCCGGCCATCCTTGGCCAAGAGATCAAGGCGCTCCCCAAAGAGCCGCAGTCCCGTAGAAGGGAGCCCGGTGAGGGACTTCTTGGCCGCAGCGTCAGCCGCCCACTGCCGCAGCCAGATAGACCAGCGTAAGGCAACCAGCAGGGCCGAGGCCCTACCGCCAAGACGGACAGCATCGTCCATGGCCGAGAGCACAAAAGCAATAAAGTCAGTGCAAACCAAAAGCTCCTTATACTTGTCCACACGCTTGCGGGAACGGGAGGCCTCCACAAGGCGCTTAACCTTTGTTATGGCAATGGCCGCGGCGCAGACCAGCTCCCACAAAAGTGAAAGCATGATAAGCGAGCTGATCCACGCGCCGATCAGCATTATCACGCAAGGTAGTAGTGTCTGGAGACGGCATAACAGAAGTGTTGGAGAGCCCCAGGACAGGGGCGTCCACCTCCGGGGGACAAGACCAAAGACGGACCAAATCCTCCGAAAATGGGTACAGTCTGTCCAGCCCTTAAGGCACCAAGGGTAGCTTATTGGGCCTCTCCCATTCCTTAAACACCATCTTGGAAAAATGACTCTGCTCTGGAAACACCAAATGTTGTCTATCAGGGCGGAAAAGTTCCCCCTGCTTCTTTTTGCCCGCCTTCGGGGGAGCAATATGCAAGGTATCGAACACTGCGGACAAGAGCCTATCCGTGTCATCGGGAAGCCACAAGTCCTCATCTAAGGAAGACCCGGGGTCACTGTCGAAGTCACCCGGACGGTCCCCGGAGGAGTGGGAATCATGGAACTCACCCACCACCACGGAACAACTCACCACGGAACAACTCACCACGGAACAACTCACCACGGAACAACTCACCACGGAACAACTCACCACGGAACAACTCACCACGGAACAACTCACCACGGAACAACTCACCACCCACCACCACCGAGAGAGAGAAAGCCAGGTCCAAGTGCCGCTTCTTACTAGAGGCCTTGCCAGAGGCCGGACTGGACAATTGCTGTTCCAGGCTGGCCACGTGCAATGCCAGGTCTGACTGGGACTCCCTGCTGGCATCCCCCTCACTGGGGGCTAAATGCAGACGCGGGGGAGTCGGAGATGCCGCAGGTAAAATAGGGCTGGGGAGAGTAGCTCTCGCCATATCCTGTTCCGCAATAACGCTCTGGGCGCAGGGGACACAAATCACGCTGCGACCACTCAAAGGGGATACCCCACACACAAGACACAGCGGAGCCCGCACCGAAGGGCCCCCAAGCTCGCCATCCCCAGAAGTCTCCATATGGTGATTATAGCAAAAGGGGGTTTTAGGGCACAGCGGACCCAACCCGGACAATCCACAATACTAGCCCCCCCCCCTGCCAGACCCGAGAGGGGTGGGGGGGTGGATGAACCTGGAGGAACCACAAGCACCTATATGGGACCCGCCTGCAAGACAATGAAAGAGAAGGCCACAACCAGCATCCCACAGCACATGCACAATATGGCACAACATGGCAAAACAACAAGGAAGGCAGGACCTGACTCAAGGACTCCTCAGTGCAGCACACCCAGGACCAGGAGGAAGAGAGACACCAGCATCAGAGGGCCCAGGCGATGCAGCAGCGAGGGCTCCACGAGGAAATGGCGGCGGAAACAGGACCTCGAAGGGTGGGCTGCGTCATCGCACCCCCCCCCCCGCAGTGCGCGAACCTCCGGGCGCCTGTGCCAGTAAAATGCCGCCCTCCCCCCCACTCCTGCCGTGGAGCACACACGTGGCCCGCGGCAGGTGCAGCTCATACCGGCGGGGCGGCAGCCCTCCAACTGAGAGAGCGCCCCCCCAACGACAGAACGCCAGGGAGGAGAAGGCAGGAGCGAGGAAGGCAAGTAAAGGCCAGAAAAATACCATTTTGTGAATACTCACCTGTAAAATGGGTATTCTAAGTATGTCACACACTCCGCTTCAAGACATTCATTACATGTGGGTATACTGACCTGTAGATGGCGATCTTGCAGAGATAAAAAAAGGAAGGACCCTCCCGGCCCATAAATACCTGGGACCTCCCACTCATTAACCAGTATAAAGATAGCAGTAAGATCAAGGACCAGGAAAGCCAATTAAAACTAACAAAGGTTCACCATATAAAGGATCCAGAATACAAAAGGGCAGGGTGAAGCGGGGTGTGTGACATACTTATAATACCAATTTTACAGGTGAGTATTCACAAAATGGTATTATTCTAAGTATGTCACACACCCTGCTTCAAGACATTCATTACATGTGGGACATCCAATAGCAGTGTCCATAAAGGGCGGGGATCCAAAAAACAAGGCAACAAGGCACAACTTAAACCACTGCAGCTTGCAGAACTTTGCGGCCAAAAACAGCATCCGCTGAGGCCCGAACATCAACCTTGTAAAACTTGGAAAAAGTGTGAACCGAAGACCAAGTAGCAGCCTTACAAACCTGCTCAACAGAAGCCTGGTGCTGGAAGGCCCAGGATGCCCCAACAGCACTAGTAGAATGAGCAGTAACACGAAAAGGGGGAACCTTCCCCTTGGCAGAATAGGCCCCAACAATGGCCTGGCGAATCCATTTACTAATGGAAGACTTGGCAGGAGCCAAACCCTTCCTAGGCCCAGAGGGCACCACAAAAAGGGCATCAGTCCTACGAAAAGAAGAAGTAGCCACCAAATAGTACTTCACACAGCGAACCACATCCAAAGAACACAGAACCCTCTCCTTGTCATTGCTAGGCTTAGGACACAAGGAGGGAAGAACAATATCCCGATTCAGATGAAAAGCAGAGACCATCTTAGGAAGGAAATCTGGCTTGAAGCGGAAAACAACCTTGTCCTGATGCCTCTCAAAGTAAGGAGCCTTAATAGACAAGGCTGCCAACTCCGAAAAACGCCGAACAGAAGTGATGGCAACCAGAAAAACAACCTTCTGAGTAAGCGTAGAAAGTGCAATATCCTGCAAAGGTTCAAAAGGAGGACCCTGCAAGGCAGACAAAACCAATTCAAATCCCAAACTGGGAGCAAAGGCTTCCTAGGAGGCTGCACATGCGTAACCCCCTGGAAAAAGGTCTTAACCAGAGGATGAAGAGCAAAAGACTTTTGAAAGAACACGGCCAGGGCAGAAACCTGCCCTTTCAGCGTACTAAGCTGCAAACCCAGGTCCAGACCATGTTGCAGAAATTCCAAGACCCTAGGGACAGAAAACGCCCTGCAAGGCAAGGCCCTTACCTCACACCAATCAATATAAGACCTCCAAGTCCTATAATAGATGGCAGAGGAAGACTGCTTTCTAGCCCTAACCAGAGTCTGAATGACAGCATCAGAAAGACCTTCCTCCCTCAACATGGAGGTTTCAGCAACCACGCCGTCAAAGCCAGCGTTGGTAAATTGGGGTAGAGCAGTGGACCCTGAGTGAGCAGATCTGGCAGAAGGGGCAGGTCTAACTGATCCTCTGCCAACCTTACCACGTCTGCGAACCAAACCTGTCTTGGCCACCTTGGAGCCACCAGGATTGCTGACGCGCCCTCTAGGGCCAGCTTGCGCACCACTCTGCCCACCATGGGAAACGGAGGGAACAGGTACAGAAACCCCAGATCCCTCCAGTTCAGAGACAGCGGATCCCGCGAGAGAGACACAAATGCCGGAAGCTTGTGATTGTGACGAGAGGCAAAGAGGTCCACCTCCGGAGTCCCCCACCGGTGGCAAAGCGACTGAAACACCTTGGGGTTGAGCGACCATTCACCCCGGCGAGACGACCCCCTGCTCAGGGAGTCCGCCTCCGTGTTCTCCACTCCCAGAATGTACACCGCCAAGATGCATGGGACATTGCTCTCTGCCCAAGGATCAAGGACACTTCCCTGAGGGCACGCCTGCTGCGAGTCCCTCCCTGGTGATTGATGTAGGCGACCGTCCGACCGAACTCGAACCGGTAGTCTCCGCAACTGATGAGTCAAGTGAGCCAGAACCAACCTAATGGCTCTCAACTCCAGAACATTGATGGGATCGTGAGCCTCCAGAGGCCCCCCACAGGCCCTGAAACTGAAGATCCTTCCAAAATCCCCCCCAACCTGACAGGCTGGCATCCGTGGTGACCGTCTCCCAATGAGGGGTCAGAAAGGATCTGCCCCTCGTCATGCTTGGTTTCAGCCACCACCGAAGGGAACGCCGCACCCGGGGGGACATCAGAAAAGACTGATCCAATGACAGCGGGGACCAATCCCAGGCCGCCAAGAGATGGAGCTGGAGAGTCCTTGTGTGAAACTGGGCAAAGGGAACTGCCTCGAACGACGCCACCATCAATCCCACCAGTCGCATCCCTAGCCGGATGGACGGGCGGGGGATGGATAGGAGACGCTGAGTCAAATCCTGAATCATAAGAACCTTGGCTCGGGGGAGAAACACCCTGGCCTGAGAAGTATCCAGCGACATTCCCAGGAACTCCACCACCCTGGAGGGAGACAGGCAGGACTTTGGAGAGTTTCGGTTGGGTGATCAACTATCCCCAGTGGACACCACAGTCCTGGTATCCAGCTGCGCCTGACTGAGGGAAGACGCCATGATGAGAAGATCGTCCAGATAGGGCACAATGCGGATACCCCTGGCTCTGAGGATGGCCATCACTCCTGCCAACACCTTGGTAAAAACCCTTGGAGCCGAGGTAAGGCCAAACGGAAGAGCCACAAACTGAAAATGCCGATTGTCCACGACAAACCTGAGGAATCTCTGGTGTGCCAGAAATATTGGAATATGCAGGTAAGCATCCCTGACGTCTATGGACGTCATGAAGTCCCCCTGACGAAGTGAATAGATGGCTGAACGCAGAGTTTCCATACAAACCTGTTGAGCAATTTCAGATCCAGAATAGGACGAACTGAACCGTCATTCTTGGGCACCGTGAACAAATTGGAATAGAAGCCCAGGCCCCGGTCTGAGAGGGGCACCGGACAGATGACAGCCATGTCCACGAGACTTGCTACTGCCGCCCGAAGCCCCTGGGTGGCCAGAGGATCTGACGGCACCCGAGACCTGAAGAATCTGGGAGGGGGCCGGAACTCGAACTCCAGCTTGTAACCGGAAGACCCCACTTCCTGAATCCACCTGTCCGAGACCTCTTGGACCCAGACCTGGGAGAAGAGTTGCAACCGTCCCCCCACCCGCAAGGGTGAGGGCGCCCCCTCATTGCTGAGCCGGCTTGGCAGCGGCTCTAGGCTTGGAGCCCCAACTGTGTCCTGGACGGGCCCGACCCCTGCCCCTGCCAGGAATCACCTCTGGACGAAGGGAAGGCCGAACCCCTGCCAACTCTAGCCCCACGAAAGGACTGAGTGAAGGAAGCCGCCCCCCGAAAGGGGCGACGCTGCTTCTTACGCTGAGGTAACCTACCTCCCTTTGCCACCGAATCCAATTTTTCTCCAAAGAGCCGCAATCCCACAAAGGGAAGGGCCGGGAGCGACTTTTTGGACACAAAATCAGCCGCCCACTGGCGTAACCAAAGCGACCGGCGGATAGCTACAAGCAGGGCCGCAGCTCTGCTACACATCACCAATGTGTCATCTAGGGCGGACAGCACAAAGGACAAAAATAACTCACAGCGCTTAAGGTCGGGCAATTCCTCACTAGCCGGGTCAAGCCCGGCAGGGGTCAATAATCCTCTAACAACCGACCTGGCAGCTACCAATACAAGCGCAGAAGCACAAACCGGACGCAAGGCCGATCCAACACTGGCAAAACCATGACAAGCCATCTGGTCAATGCGTTTATCCTCACCATCCTTGAGGGTAGTGCACTCTGGAGAATGGAGGACTGAGGAGCTGGACAACCCCAAAACAGGAGCATCCACCTCAGGGGGACGACCAGTGCTTCACTGCGTCCACTGGAAAGGGATATTTCTTGTCCCAACCCGGTGGGACACCCGGAAGCCGCGTCGGCCTCTCCCATTCCTTGCAAATTATACCATCAAAATGTTTTTGACAAGGAAATTCCAAGCGCGGCTTGGTCACTTCAAAGAACTCCCCCGTCAGCGGAGGAGCCGCCTCGGGGGGAGAAATAGCCAGGACCTCAAACATATGAGCCAGGACCCTAGAGGTATGCGAGGAATCCCCCTGGCCCTGTTCGGTATCAGCTCCCACAAACTGCTGATCGTCGGACTCTTCATACAGCTCACCTTCCTCTGCGGGGAACAACCAGACCAATCCAGGGAGTCAAAATCCTCCCTATCAAAGGCCTGCACAGCCGTATACAAATGTTTTCTCTTTGCCGTGGCCTTTTTTGCGACGGCACTGGAAAACAATTTTTCAAGATTGGCTAATCTGGCACACACCTCAGATTGCGACTCCCCGCTAATTACCACATCACAAGCACGTGTCAGGCGAGGGGGAGATGGGGAAGAGACTGGCGGAGCAGAATCAGACGCCTGAGATCCGGTCTGCCGCGTAATAGACCGCTGCGCACAGGGTACACATAGAAATACATCATCCCCCCAAAAGGGATACCCCACACCCCAAACAGCCAGGATTGCCCCGAGGGGGGCACAAGCCCAGTATCCGAGGAAGCCTCCATATGGTGATTTTTTAATATATTTATATAAATATGTGTACAATGCACCGAGGAAATTACGCAATAATGCAACACGGGATGCCCCTTTAAGTCCTGAGTGGGAGGATTTTAAGCCAGCTAAATTTTAACCAGGGACCCAGGACCAGGAGAACCCCCCTTTAATATGAGCAATGGTCCACCTGGAAAACAAAAAAACACAAGCACACGTTCAGACCATGCTATGATGCATAATTAGTGAACAACAGATGAAACAGATGGCCATCAGGCCACTCACCCGACCTACGGTACCGCAAGTGGAGGACGCGTGTGCAGCAGGAGGAGGAGGGAGGGAGGGAGGGAGGGAGGGAGGGAGGGAGGGCACGGTTCGCGCGTCGCGCCCGGCCCAGCCCCTCCCCTGTCTCTCCCAGCCAGAAGCCGGGACATGAGAAAATGCGCCCGCAGCACAGGGGTGGGCCCGGCCTTGTCCCCCCCGCCCAGAGGAGAAGACTCCCTCGTGGGCGCACACCGCCGCCATGCAGCACGCCGCGGGACGGCCGGCGCCAGGCAAAAAGTAGAAAACACACACACGCGCATACACTGTAAAGGAGAGGAATCCATAATGGACCCGCCCCCCCCCCCCCCAAGAGTATCCGGGAGAGGGGGAATCCATGCGAGGGTAGGGCCAAGGCATCCCAAACCAGGATCACCAACCCGGGTAGCCGCCTACCCCTTGTTATGGGGTCTCACGGCTCCTAAGCACCAGGGGTGCCAACTACCTTTGCCCGGACCAGCAGCCTAGGCTGGGAGGCAAGTAATTAAAATAAGGGGATCCGGGCAGAAATAGAAGAAAAGAAGCCCGGGAGTCATCCCGGCTACCTGCAAGGAGGAGACATCTTCTGACTTGCTCGCCCCTGCAGAGATGAAAGACTTGGTAATGAGTGGGAGGTCCCAGGTATTTATGGGCCGGGAGGGTCCTTCCTTTTTTTGTTATCTCTGCAAGATCGCCATCTACAGGTCAGTATACCCACATGTAATGAATGTCTTGAAGCAGGGTGTGTGACATACTTAGAATAGAGGGGCCAGAGAGCACCAGGGAGAAGAGCAGGAACAAGGGAGGTAAGTATGACACAAGTGAAACACCAGCGAGAGTGAAACACCCAAAACAACAATAAAGCTTGGTGGGAGAAAACAAGGGCAGGCATAAGGGATCCCAGTGGTTCCTACGCCCCCCCCCCCCCCCCCATATAGGCTCACCATAGCCTATGGCCGGCTACCCTTTGGGTACAGGGTATGCTGCCCAGAGCAAGGCTCTGTGAACACCCGACCCCAAGCGTTCCCCTACCTTCACCTGAACCGCAGCCGGAGGCTGGGAGGCGGGATGGGTCTCGGAACAGGTGGGAATAGGCCTGCAGGGCCGACGAGCTTGGGAGGCCCCGCTCGCCTGCGATAATCCAGAGAGATAATCTTCTGTCTTCGCAGCCAGGACTGCAAGGAAACTCAGGGGAATTATGGGTAATTGCTGCCCTTTTTATGGGCCGGGAGGAGCCACACGTCTTCTTGCAGTCGACTGCGCCACCTGGTGGCGTATAACCCAATAGTGAAGAATTGAAGATGAAGCGACCCGTGCTGGATACCAAGAAAATAGTGTTACTCCATATTTTTGTGTGGGCCATTTATATATTTATACAAGTTCATCATGTCCCCCCTCAGCAGTCTCCTCTCAAGACTAAGATTAAATTCTCGTAATCTTTCCTCATAACTAAGATTCTTCATTCCCCTTATTAGTTTGGTGGCTCTCCTCTGCACCCTTTCCATAGTCAAAGCGTCCTTTCTATGAACGGTGCCCAGAACTGGACGGCATATTCCAGGTAAGGGCGCACCAGTGCCTTGTAAAAAGGCAAAATAAAATCTCTATCACGGGATTCCATGCCTCTTAATGCATGATAGTATCTTGGTGGCCTTGGAAGCAGCTGCTTGGCATGGCATGCTGTTATTTATTCTGTGATCTATCAGTACTTGAATGATCAGACTACTCGTTGGACCCATTTTAAGTTGAATGGCAACAGATACTTACACATCCACTAGGTCTGGCTTCAGAACCGATGGCACTGCGGTCTCCATGTTGTAAAGTTTAATCTGGGAGCCATATAAAGTCACTTTAACTAACCTGTAAAAGACAGATGTGGATCATCGGTCAAGTTTTTCATTGGCTGAAACTTCATAGTGCCAAAAAATAAAAAGCAATGAGGGATGTTACCGTTCTACTACAGTAAGAGCATCATTGAAGCGAGCCTCAAACACATCCCCAATAAAATATTCAGCAAGTCTCCCAACAGCTTGAAGGAGTGAGCTGAGATCTCTCAGGGAGCAGTGCAGCCTTCGGCAGTCGTTCTCCGCCGTTACGTTTAGACGCTGTCCTGCAGGGACACATTTTAAAAAAGGATAAGCTTACATTTTTTAATGCCAATGATGAGATAGCAAGTAAAAATATAAAATGTTTAGCCTTTTATTAGACCTAAAGAATCACTGGGTTAATGAACAGATACACAATTAAACCACACTGGTCCAGCCAATAAAGACTAAATACTTACTATACAGCACATAACCTGGTCTATTAAGCACCACAAGAGAACCTGCTACTTGCAAACCTCTATTCATCCCTGTAGACTTCTCCTTATAATGCACCATGGCAGTGACATGATGATCATAGCAGGCTAGCTCTGCCTCTAGAATAGATTGGGGGTTAACGTCATGATTGCAAGTAACTGCCGTCAAATTAATTGGGTCCATTAGCCAAAGCAGAGCCGACAAGTACTGAGGCCCCCAATTGGCTGGTGGTCACATAGAACCTACCCTCTGCCAACAAGCCTTGCCCCTTATAGTGCTTAATTTGGTATTGGTGTGATGCTATGTTGCCAACCATAGCTTGCCCAACTTTATCTGGACCAACTAGTTGCCTGTGTCTGACTAATTGCTTAAATGAACCTTCTGCCGTTTTGCTTAGACTACGGTTGTGCATAACTTGCTTGCCTACTGATCTGTATTCACTTAAAGCAGGCCAAAACCCATGATTTCCACACTCAATGTGTTTTGGTCAGCTTCACAGGGGGCCTCCTGGGATCACCAGTTCTGTTACCTCGCTCCACTCATCTCTCATGGTCTCCCGTCTGATCAGAATAGATTGCAGTGCATATTACCCTTCCACTGACTGTTGTCTTCTGGCTACTCGCACCCGGTCACCAGCCATTAAGATATGCTGGCAAGGGCACGCTCAAATAAAGGAGCACAGGTAAATAGAGGCGAATGCAAAAAAGGTACTACCACCTAGTACGGCTTGTGTAAAGCTTACCTGGCCCTGAAGTCACTATACACTGCTGGAGGCCGAGATACACATCAAGATTCTCCTGCAGAGCAGAGAACTAAGGGAGAAAAGTTGACATTTTTATAGGAGCTTGGAATTTTTTTTTTATTCTTAATTTATCAAAGAGTTGCAGCATTACAAAATGAAACGAATGTACAATCACATAGAAACAACGAAGGAAACAAGAACATCTTAAGGTTTTGAGGCATTTCTCTTTGCGCTGCACTCCATATTCAAGACAGATATAAGACAAGAGTAAAGATAAGCGAACTATGTTAGATGTACAGAGAGGGAAAAAAAACGGGGGGGGGGGAAGTAAGAAAAGAGCAGAAGAGGGGATGGGAGGAAAAAGGCAAAGGGGAGGGCGATGGGGGGGGGGGGGAAAGGAAGAGGGGTTGCGCGCCACGGGTGCCCCTGGCTGGGCCATACGCCAAGAAGAGGGCCCCCTCACCTTCCCCCCGCACTGGCTCGAGGCGAAGGTAAGGGGTTGTTTTATTTCTAACCCCCGTCCTGCCTCAGCACCAGGGTAGGGAGGCAGGGCAGGGGTCACTTTTGACTAAACTTCAGCTTCAGCTGTAGAGGAATCCTAAACAGAAATTGCCTGAGTACTTGACACTGACCAGTCAAAACACACTATTGCAAAATACTCCATTATCTTACCAAAGTGCTGAAGGCGTGTGTAGGGAGCAACTCCATGATTTTGGCTACAACTTCCAGGCTGTGCCTTAGATACCTCTGCCACTCTGTCTGCTGCTGCAGAAACAAAACAGCACATCATTGCAAGCAGCTCTCACACTGACACTTTCATAGCTCATTGTACTGGGGAACCCTCCGCCCTTACATCATCATCCAGAGTCTCATCATCCAGCTCCTCCAGTTGGGTCTGGTTGTAGCGGAATTGAATTCGGTTCAGCACTTCTGTAAGTAGCAGCACCAAAGCATCTTCGTACCTGCAGGCAAAAGAAAGAAAAAAAAACAAGTTCTCCTCAACAAGTGAATTAATTAACCAATACACTTCCTGGCCAAGAAAAAAGGTCACAAACTAATATTTCGCCCTTTAACTTTGATTACGTCAGGCATTCGCTGTGGCATCATTTCCACAAGCATCTGCAATGTCACATTTCTATCTGGCCAGAGTTGCAGGATTTTTTCCCCAAGATCTTGTATAGATGATGGGAGATTTGGAGCGCTGCTAAGTCTTCTCCATCCCAAAAATTATCAATGGAGTTTAGGTCTGGACCATGTGGTGGCCAATCCATGTTCGACAATGAGGCCTCATGCTCCCTGAACCACGCTGGGCATAGTCCAAGAGGACAATGCTATTGTGACAATGAGCCACCAGGGGGGAAGAAAAAAATTCCATTGATGGAATAACCTGGTCGCTATATTCAGATAGTCCGTTGGCGTCTCTTTGGCCACATGATGTTACTGAAAGTAGGCCTGAACAACTGCAGCAACCACAGATCATGCACGGTGCCCCTCACAGGCTCGTACAGTAGGCGCTAGGCATGATGGGGCATCCCGTCAGCTGCCTCTACTTTCCCTAATGTGTCCATTATGGAGCAGGGTAAATCTGGACTCATCAGATCACATGACCTCCACCCCTTTAAAGTGGACCAACACCCTGGGGTGATCGGCCCGGGAATCTATAAGATTCCCGGGCCGATCACCCCCCTCACCGCGGGACATCCGAGATCGGGATGTCCCGCGGTGAGGAACCCCCCCGAAAACCCCCCAAAAACTCACCTCCTCAGCCGCCGCCTCTAGAAGTGGACCAAAACCCAGGATAGTCAAAATCCTGGGTGTTGGTCCACTTTAACAAATGAGAAGCTACTCTGTGCATCAGTAAGGGTTAAATAACTTGTTGCCGAATTTCTCATTTCTGGGACCCCGTTTTGCTAAAGTGGGACTGGTTTTCATGGCCTGGAGTAAAAACTACTGATTACAAGCCCCACAATCTTTCCATCATAGCAGAAGGGCTAATTAGCAGCTGTGGTTAAGTCTAAGCAGCAGTCATTACCACCCCCAGATGAGAACGCTACCGGTAAACCTTTAGTTACAGAAAGCAAGACTGTGGTAAACCCGTCGTCTCTGCCTTAGCCAATCAGATTATTAGTGAGCCAAAGTGAGGGAGTTTCTGATCTGTACATCAACTGCACCAGTTCATGTACGTTACTAATGTAAACATATTGTTGCTTGGGAAAAGAGTTTTCTTTTATAATGGAGGAGGAGGAACAGGAAGAATAAGAAGAACAAGCTCAGCACACAGAAGACAATTTTGGCACACAATGGAAACTTAAAAAGAAAAAAAAAAAAAAAGCTGTTGAAAGTGGAATTATCCTTTAACCCTTTAAGTGCCAGCCTACCTGGAGTTTTTGTCACCCTTTGTTGCCAGACTATTTTGTGCTCCCCATGTTCAAATGTGATTTTTGAAGGGATTTCCAGGGATTTCCCAGGAAAGCGATCTATTGTTCTTTTTCAGCATAGTCTGGGCTTTAACATGAAATGTCTTGTTTGTAATTTTTTAGGTGTATTAATATTTTTGGGTGAAATATGTGCAAAAAAAATAAAATTTTTTTTTTTACAATTTGTAGTTTTTTTTTGTAATAAAAAATGTAAGTTTGTCAAAATCTTATTGCGTGTGAAATCCCAATTTCTCCCGGTTACAGCAGTACCACATATGTATAGGTAGACACCCTTTCCTGCCCAGGAGACTCCCCCAAACTGAAACAGCGCTTTAGGGGATTTTCAGATAAAATACAACTGCGCTATGCACACCTTGCAGATTTTCCAGTAAAACAACCCTTTACATTTGAAATACCCCCAAAGTATATATTCTCTGGAAGTACACACCTCAAGATTTCTAGGTGTACCAGGCTTGTTGATGTGGCCATAGTTTTCTAGAAGTAATCCCTCAATGTATTCTTTGATTACAAAGAGTTTCCCTAAAAAAAGGATAAAAAAGCAGAATCAAAGCCACATTTTCCTAAAAAAAACGATATGCAAACAAGAAAAAAATACAATTCTGCGATTACTCACCTGTAGAATTGATATTATGAGTATACAGTACATCCTGCTCGAGATAAGAATCTTTACACTTGGGTATTACTCCACCAGATAGCGCTGGACTGCAGAGACCGCGAAATTGGCTCCTCCCGGCCCCTCAAATACCCGGGACCTCCCACAAATCCCCAGCATTAAAAACCAGTTAACGAGAAGCCGGGAGAAAGATAACAGAATCAACCCTTAACTATAAACAACTATAAACAATGATAACAATCACCATACAGGGGATCAAAGAATAATGCAAAACCAAGGGTGGGGTGGAGCAGGACGTACTGTATACTCATATCAATTCTACAGGTGAGTAATCACAGAATTGTATTCTTAGTATACAGTACGTCTTGCTCCAGATAAGAATCATTACACTTGGGACATCCAATAGCAGTGTCCATAAAGTAGGGTGGGATCCCCAAAGGTAACAGCAGACGGGTCATACCACTGCCGCCTGCAGAACCTTGCGGCCAAAAGCAGCATCAGCTGAGGCCCTAACATCAACCTTGTAAAAAAAAGGTATGAACAGAAGACCAAGTTGCGGCCTTGCAAACTTGTTCAACAGAAGCCTGGTGCTGAAATCCCAAGAAGCACCAATAGCACGAGTAGAATGAGCAGACAGCCCCTTCTCCATCAAGATGGAGGTTTCAGCAGCCAGGCAGTCAAAGCCAGAGTTTGTAAATTGGGATGGCGTAGATGACCCTGAGTATGCAGGTCTGGCACCCTGGGCAGAATGTACTGATCTACTTCCAGCTGCACCACATCTGCGAACCACACTCTTCTTGGCCACCTGGGGGCACCAGGATTGCTGGCACCCCCTCCTGAGCCATTTTGCGCAGAACTTTGCCCAACAGAGGGAATGGGGGAAAGACATACAGGAGCTGAAAGTCCCGCCATGACATTGCTAGCGCATCCGTGGCCAAGGCCAGAGGATCCTGGGACAAACAGATCCACATCTGGTTGACCCCAACGGTGACACAGACTGAAACACCCTGCCGCAGAGGGACCATTCTCCCAGGTGAGAGGTCCCCCCTGCTCAGAGAGTCTGCCTGCAGATTCTCCACCCCCGGAATGTACACAGCTGATATGCAGGGAACATTTTCCTCCACCCAGGCCAGAGTCAGAGACACTTCCTTGAGGGCCCCCTTTCTCCGGGTCCCTCCCTGATGATTAATGTAGGCAACCGCCGTCCGGTTGTCCGAGCGGACCTGAACAGGCCGGACCCGAAGGTGTAGGGTCAAGTGAGCCAGAACCAACCTGATCGCTCTCAGCTCCAGAATTTTGATAGGTGTGTGGGCCTCCCGAGGGCCCCACCGCCCTTGGAACTGGAGGGACTTCCAGAAGCCTCCCCAACCCGTCAGCCTGGCATCCGTGGTGACAGTCTCCCAGCAGGGGGCCAGAAAGGATCTGCCAACCAACAGGTTCCTAGAGTCCAGCCACCACGAGAGGGACCGCCTGACTAGGGGAGACAGCACAAGGAACTGGTCCAGGGACGCAGGATCCTTGTCCCATACTGACAAGAGGTGGAGTTGCAGAGGCCTCATGTGAAACTGGGCATAAGGGACCGCCTCGAAGCATTACACCATCAGGCCCACCAGCTGCATTCCCTGCCTGATGGAGGGATGAGGGCAAGATAGCAGGAACTGAACCTGGGCTAGCAGACTGTCCACCTTCTGCTGAGGAAGAAAAATCCTTGCCTGAACTGTATCCAGATTCATTCCCAGGAAAGGAGTCACCATGGAGGGAGACAGGGAAGATTTGGGATGGTTGATCACCCAGCCAAATGACTCCAGCGTGGACACTACCAGCTGAGTATCCCGCTCTGCCTGTTGAAGGGACTGAGAAGTGATGAGAACGTCTAAATAGGGCAGCATGCGAATGCCCTGAAACCTGAGCAGAGACATCACTCCTGCCAGCACCTTGGTGAACACCCTGGGAGCTGAAGTGAGACCGAAGGGCAATGCCACAAATTGGTAGTGCTGATCCTCCAGAGCGAACCTGAGGAATCTTTGATGACCTGGAAAGACAGGAATATGAAGGTAAGCATCTTTGATGTCCACAGAAGTCATGAAGTCCCCTAGACGCAGGGAACTGATGGCAGAGCGCAAAGTTTCCATGCGAAAGTGCCTGCACCTGACAAATTTGTTGAGGATCTTCAAGTCCAGGATGGGCCTGACTGACCCATCTCTTTTGGGCACGGTGAAAAGGTTGGAATAGAAACCCTTGCCCCTTTCTTGTAAGGGGACCTGACAGATGACCCCCAGCTCCCGAAGGCTTTGCACCGCCAGAACTAGAGCCTGAGCTGACATAGGGTCCTGAGAGATCCGGGATCTGATGAATCTTGGGGGCGGCTGGGCAGCAAACTCTATCCTGTAACCGGAGGACACTACCTCCTGAATCCACCGGTCTGAGACACGAAGCCTCCAGACGTGAGCAAAATGCTGAAGCCGTCCCCCCACCCGGATGGGTGAGGACGCCCCTTCATGCCTGAGGGGGCTTGGGAGAAGACTTAGGCTTGGAGCCCCAGGAAGAGCCAGGGCATCCACGTCCTCTGGCCCTACCCCCGAAAGGGCCGAGACTGCCGCCTGCGTTGGGGTAACCTACCTCCCTTAGCAAACAGGTCCAGGCGGTCCCCAAACAGGCGTAGTCCTTTAAAGGGGAAACCAGTGAGAGCCTTTTTGGCAGCGTTGTCAGCAGCCCACTGGTGCAGCCATACCGAGCAGCGTATAGCCACCACAAGGGCAGAGGTTCTGCTACACATCCTAAATGGTATCATCCAAGGCAGAGAGGACATATGTCACAAATACCTCACAACGAGAGAGCATTAAACTCCTCACTAGACACATCAGGAGCACAATCTAGGACACTTCTCAGCAGGGTCCTAATAGCCACAGCTGTAATGGCAGAGGCACAGACCGGGCGCAGCGCCATCCCCACACAGGCAAAGGCATGGGACGCCAGTTGATCAATACGCTGGTCCTCACCATCCCACAGCATAGTAGAGTCAGGGGAATGCATAACAGAGGTGTTGGACAACCCTAGGACCGGGGCATCCACCTCTGGAGGGGATGACCAGCGCTTCACCACATCAGCAGGAAAGGGGTACCTCTTATCCCAACTCTTTAGGGACACCGTGAAGTCTGCTGGGACACTCGCATTCCTTGAGCACAAGGTTATTAAAATGAGCTTGCTCTGGAAATTCCAAACGTGGCTTAGCAGTATGAAACAATTCCCCCTGCTGCCTGGGAGCCGCAGCTGGGGGAGAGATAGACAGTACCTCAAATATCTGAGCCAACAGCCTATCAGTATCATCTGGGGATTTGTGGGAGGTCCCGGGTATTTGAGGGGCCGGTAGGAGCCAATTCCGGTCTCTGCAGTCCAGCGCCATCTGGCGGAGTAATACCCAAGTGTAATGATTCTTATCTGGAGCAGGACGTACTGTATACCAAGAATACAAGTTTAATCTGAAAAAGCAACAGCCCCATTTCTACCGATTAGAACGGTACCACATATTTATCGGTAGCCCGCTGTTCCTGCCCAGGAGCCCCCCCTAACTGAAACAAGTACATTACAACATTTACAAATAAAATACAACTACCATCCACACTACAAAGGGTTAAATCAACCCCATTTTTGGGGGATTAAGGGTTAAAAACCCTAAAAATATAATATGACATGGGGTCCCCCTTACCCGAAGTAACCAGCCCGGGACCAGCTATGCAGGGCTTGTAGAAACAGGGCGCAGGGGCCAGCTTTTGTGGCCCCTGGCCCTGCAGGCTACAAGCCCGTATAGCCCATGGCTACAGGCTCTTCTGCCCCACCCTGGGCTTTGGGGAGGCAGGTAATGGGGGTGCCGGGGCTAATGGCAAGTCACCCGCTAGCCGCAGGTGACTTGCCAGCCCCCAGCCTTGTGAACTGGTATAGATTTATTTATTTACTTACTTACTCTACTCACCTACGATCCTAGGTCCCGCTCCGCTCACCCAGCTCCGGCATCTGTCAGATGCCAATAGCGATCGGAGCAGAGCGGGTGAGTGGCGAGGAGGCTCCGATCGGAGCAAAGGAGAGTGTGGGCAAGTCCAAAACCTAGGTGGCCTGCCCTAAAAACTAAAAGGTTCAGGTAGCCCCACAGTGTGAAACCCCTCTATATCACTCAACCCCATGGTGCATGCATGAGCAGTATCCTTGCTCGATGTGCTTGCTCTGCCAGACTGCCCATTTTTCTTTAATTCCCCCTGCCTTGCCACCTTCTAGCACAAAAGCAAGGCGGGGGTTCATAATAAACACTTACCTGGCCCCGCCAAGTACCCCCAGAGCTCGGTGAGGGTATAGGAGGAGCGGGATGACGTCATCCCGCTCCTCCCACAAAAGACAGGGCTAGGGGGCGGCAATCGCCGCCATTAGAAGAGGTGAGGTCCCGGAAGAGGAGCGGAGCCCAGGAGGGGGAATCGGACCCCCCTCCTGGTGAAGAGAAGAGAAGTGGCCGGTTTCGGGCCCCCTCCTGAAGACGGAGGACCCCCAGCTTTACATCGATACCAGAGGTAAGTTTTTTTTTCTTTCCATTTTTACACTAGCAGGGGGAAATCTCCTACTTAACAGTAGGAGAAGCAGCCACGTAGAAACTACGTGCTTGGCATTTAAAGGGTTAAATCCAGGTGGTGACCTTTGTTTTTTTGGCCAGGCAGCATGTGTGCCAAGAACACAGGCTGGACATAAAAACTTTTATTCAGTTTGAACAAATGTTTCCACCATGCCAGAAAGGAACATCTCAAGATACTTAGATGCCCGAGAACCAGCCTCCCCAATACATCAGGATACATCAGGATCGCTTCACGCCTACTTCATTCAGGGTGTGTGGCAAGGCAGGGCGTGCTGAACCCTTTTCTATTCTTTTAGTCTGCACGTTAACTTTAAGCAGCAATTTAGGAGAGTTACAGCAACACCAAACAAGACCAATGTGGTTCTAATGCCAACAACGGCAAAGTTAAAGCAGATTGCGAATCCTCTAAAGCGTACCATTCACTTGAGGTGAAAAATTAATACACATGAAAGAGGACTTGGGTCCTCATATAGTATTTCATTCATATGCAAAGATCCCCATTTATGTACAGACACCATGTGCCAAATGTGCACTCACTGGACAGCTGCAATGCTCTACTAATTCTTGCATCTGAGGAGTTGTCCTAAAGCACATTCAGAACCACCATTAGTAACTCTAGAGCCAGATTTGGTGCAAACAGGGTAAAAGCTTCCATGGCAAACCACTCACCTGCCAATGATGGCCTCTCGGTCTTCCAACCTGTTCCGTATTTTGTTTGTCAGATAGTCCAGGAAGAGAGCCCAGATATCCAGACATGACAGATAACCTTCATGTGTTGGCTGTAGAGAAAATAAGACATTTCTACACATTTCTTTTTATAAGCAGCCATGACTGCTGAAGGAAGCCCATTCTAAGGTACCGTATATGCCCAATGTGCTACCTGGGAAGAAAAATACTCTTGATCTTTTCACATCTTAAATAGTTCCTTCTTAGACACATTTCCTTTACCGTTCTCAGCTTCCATGTTCTATACCTCTTTCCACATTCAGACATTTACTTTCTTTTCCACAATCCCTGCCTCTTTTCCTTATTCATTTAGTTTCTACCCCTCTCCTTTTTACACATACCCTCATTTATTTACATATTCCCACCATCTCTTTCCATTATCTCACGTTCCCTTTTTTCCCCATATTCCCTCTGTCTCAATGTGTGTGGCCTTTTCCACATTCCCTCCCTATATCTTCTACATTCCCCCCATTGCTTGTCTTTTACTTGTTCCACTTACTTGTTCCACTTTCCTGCTCCCTTTTCATGTTCTCTACTTCTCCATATATTTAACATTCTCCCTTTTTCTCCATTTTCCCTCCATATTTCCCCCATTTTGCCAAATTGCTCTTCCATAAACTCTCATTTAATACAATTTTTATACCTTTCATACCTCTCCCTCTAACTTTTTGGAGGTACTCCTCCCGTTTAAGCATTCACATTCTCTCCAGGTCTTTCAAATTTCCTTCATCATGGAGCATAAAATGTATGGGGAGGTTTTGAGGCACTATTTGCATACCTCGCATAGGGCAATGGACCAAAACCCACTGATCTTGTGATTTACATTTTGCAAAAGCCCCTAGAAATGGATATTTCCATTTTTGAATACAGGAGGCGGAGCTTTACAGCTAAAACATACATTATCTGGGATTGGAGTGAAGCAGGAGCAGTGAGAATTAGCAAAAAGGTACTGTTCATAGGGAGAGCAATTCAGGGGATTATAGTTAAAATGATGTGGGTTGTGGTCTGCTTTAAAGTGATCCTATACACAAAAAATTTTCATGAAATTACTAAGCAGATATGGTCAGATATTCGAATGGTGGCCATATGGCTCCCTCGCTGTGCAGCAGCCCTCCCATGCGATCCAGCAATGATCAATTCTGTTACACAAAGCTCAGAAATGAGGGTTAGCCTTATCAGCTATAACGGCAATAAATCTGAAGGCACTACCAGCTAAACTGCAATATACACCACATGTGGCAGTTTATCAACTTAATGAATCATAGCAGGAGTGCACCAGGCGGCGCTGCTAGGGAGCCATATGGCAGCCATTCACTAATGCGAATGCATTTGTGCAATATTAAAAAGGAATTAAAAAAAAAAAAAAAAAAAAAAAAGGGAGTAAGAGGAAGAAAGAAGGAAGGAGGAGAGTTTTGGGCCACTGGGCTGGAAATAGATAGCAATGTCAAAAACCAAAAAGAAGGCTATTGGCAAAATGCTGCGATTCAGGACCACTGATTAAACTATCAATGGATAAAAGTGGACCAAAACACAGTATTTGGATTATCCCAAATTTTGGTCCTTGCCCCCCGGGGCACTACGATGCGGAATGCCCCCCTGGTCACCCAGTCAGGGATCATTTTCAATAGCCTACTGGTGGAAATCAAGAAGGGCATCGACTTTTTGGCCATCAAACACAGTTTTAGAACCTTGCATGTACAGACTTTACAGTACATGGGGTACAATTGAAGAGAAATATAATGTTAAAGGGGGGAAGGAAGCGTAAGCATTGCAATGTCTGGAAAGCCTTCTCTCTGCACTTATCACTTCTAGGTCCCCCATGGTTACCCGATATGTAAAAATACAATTCTGTGAGTACTCACCTGTAGAATTGTTTTTACTATGCACAGCTCGTCCTGGTTTATTTAATCCTTACTTCTGGGTATTCCGCCACAAGGTGGCGCAGTGGACTGCAGAAGATTTGTGGGTCCTCCCAGCCACATATAAAACCAGGAATCACCCAATAGACCCCCAGTGTTGAAAAGCAGTTATACAAGAAGCCGGAAGCTAATCAAGAAAAAAAAATACCATTTTGTGAATACTCACCTGTAAAATGGGCATTATAAGTATGTCACACACCCTGCTTCAGATAGTCATTACACTTGGGTTATACCGACCTGTAGAGGGCGATCTTGCAGAGATGTCATGAAAAAAAGGGAGCCCCTCCCAGTCCATAAATACCTGGTACCTCCCACTCTTTTTTTCTTTTTTTGTTTTTATAGGATTGTGTATGATTGTCTGGTTTTGTGTTGTCTCTGTTGTATGTGGTCGCTTGCTATTATGTTAGAAAAATTTTCTCCTATCTTACAAATCAGGGGTGCAGAATTAGTAGAAGGGCATGAATATCTAATGATACGCTGGCGCAGGACAACATATGTATGCTGTCCCACAATATACGTATATCTTATATGACTCAGTTCACCAAGACATGTTGGGGTGGGGAGAGCCTAGGCTGCGTGTTTTAGGCCGCCCGTGCTCGTGTGTGAATGCCGGGTGGCGTGCGGGGTGGGGGGGGACCGGGACGACGGGGGGGATGCTGGTGTGGCTGCCAGGCTGCGTGCGTATGCCGTACTCCCCTGAATGTGGAGCGGCGCCGCACGCAGCAACAACTTTTGGTTGCTATGTCAACCGATGGTGCGAGCCACTCACGTCTCTCCTCCCGTCCCGCCCCTCCGCCCCCTTTCCCCCCCGCTTACATGTCAGTCACTTGATAACTGTCTCTCTCCACCCCGAGGCGACGTATGCGGACCTTCCGGTCTGGGCGTCTTAGACACACGTGTTGCCCGGTGACGTCATCGAAGGCCGACGATGCGCCACCACACAGCTGGGTTTTGGCGCCTACTTAAGGCGCTTCCCACTGTGAGTGTCACATCCAGGCTCAACACACGGTACACCATGTACTAGTGTGTGTGTTGGGCGGGCTCCCTCGGACTTCCCCTGGTGAAGCATTTGACTGATCAGCGGTGTACATTGCAGCAGAATGAGCAGACCCTAAGCTATTATTCCTGTCCTCCCTGTAAGTACGATTTTGAATTATTGATTGAAACTTTTTCAGTTTAGTCTTGGCTCCTCAGCACTGTTAATATTATACTATTTAATTGTCTATAGATCAATGAGGAACAGAGCACTGTGTAATTTAGGGCAAATGCTACCCCTTTGAATCCGGCTATTGGAGCACCGACCTTTTCTGGGGCATCTGGATCCTGTTATTCAGGTAGCCATTTATGCCTAACACAACATAATGATGGTTTAGATAGATTGTTTGTTATTGGGGCCACATAGCCAGAGGACCTATGTAGATACCCATTTCAACATGGATGAAAGAGGTGTTCTGATTGGATGTTTTGTTTTTTGTTTTTGTCTTTGTTGTTGTGTCTGTTCAGTGGTCCATTTGGACTGTGCACCTGGATATGAGGTACCCGGCAACAATGAAATGGACCTGGTTGGGCTGATTTTATGCCTCCAAGTGCAGTCTTGGTACTGAAGAAGCCCCCTAGTGGGGGAGAAACTAGTTTACCGTTAACTGTTTGACAACATTTACCGCCATGTATGGGTAATTGGACAACTTGTAAAGCCCAATTGTATGAAATGTTTAATGTGACCAATTGTTAATAACATTAACCAGCGTGTTTGTAATGAAGGACAATTGACAACTGCATCAATTATCCACGATGCTTCTTACAATACTTGTACTGTGATTGACATTTCTTATTATATTTGTATTGTGATTGACACTGTGCAATCTAATGGGGAACTATATCGGTAGCTTGGTGAGCACCAAGGATGGTCTCCCATAACGATTGCTGTGTCCTTTTGTTTTTTCTTAATGTGATCTTGAAGCTTTAATAAATAGATTCATTGGATTTTATGAGAACCTAATAGTAAAATTTATTCTATGCGAGGTCACACTATGAGTTCCCATCAATGCTGGGTTGGTTCATACCCAGAAATACCTTTGGTATAATACCTCCCACTCATTCCCCAGTATTAAGACAGCAGTAAAGAGACCAGGAAGAGCCAAAATAACCAGTAACAATAAAAAGGTTCACCATAGAAAGGATCCAGAATACCAATAGGCGGGGTGAAGCGGGGTGTGTGACATACTTATAATACCCATTTTACAGGTGAATATTCACAAAATGGTATTATTCCAAGTATGTCACACACCCCGCTTCAGATAAGTCATTACACTTGGGACATCCAATAGCAGTGTCCATAAAGGGCGGGGATCCAAAAGAAGGCAATAATGCACAAACTTAAACCACTGCAGCTTGCAGAACCTTGCGGCCAAAAACAGCATCCGCTGAGGCCCGCACATCAACCTTGTAAAACTTGGAAAAAGTGTGAACTGAAGACCAAGTAGCAGCCTTACAAACTTGCTCAACAGAGGCCTGATGCTGGAAGGCCCAGGACGCCCCAACAGCACGAGTGGAATGAGCAGTAACCCGAAAAGGGGGAACCTTCCCCTTGGCAGAATAGGCTCAAACAATGGCCTGGCGAATCCATTTACTAATGGAAGACTTGGCGGGAGCCAAACCTTTCCTAGGCCCAGAGGGCACCACAAATAGTGCGTCAGTCCTACGAAAAGAAGAAGTAGCCACCAAATAGTACGTCACACAGCGAACCACATCCAGAGAATGCAAAACCCTCTCCTTGTCATTGCTGGGCTTAGGACACAAGGAGGGTAGAACAATGTCCTGATTAAGATGAAAGGCAGAGACCACATTAGGAAGGAAATCTGGCTTGAAGCGGAAAACAACCTTGTCCTGATGCCTCTCAAAATAAGGAGCCTTAATGGACAAAGCCACCAACTCTGATACACGCCGAACGGAAGTGATGGCAACCAGAAACTCAACCTTCTGAGTAAGTGTAGAAAGAGCAATATCCTGCAAAGGTTCAAAAAGAGAACCCTGAAAAGCAGAAAGAACCAAATTCAGATCCCAAACTGGGAGCAAAGGCTTCCTAGGAGGCCACACATGCGTAACCCCCTGGAAAAAGGTCTTAACCAGAGAATGAAGAGCAAAAGACCTTTGAAAGAAAACCGCCAGGGCAGAAACCTGCCCTTTCAGCGTACCAAGCTGCAAACCCAGGTCCAGACCATGTTGCAGAAATTCCAAAACCCTAGGGATAGAAAACACCCTGCAAGGCAAGGCCCGGACCTCACACCAATCAATATAAGACCTCCAAATCCTATAGTTGATGGCAGAGGAAGACTTCTTTCTAGCCCTAACCAGAGTCTGAATGACAGCATCAGAAAGACCTCCCTCCTGCAGGAGGGAGGATTCAGCAGCCACGCCGTCAAAGCCAGCGTTGGTAAATTGGGGTAGAACAGTGGACCCTGAGTGAGCAGATCCGGCAGAAGGGGCAGGTCTAACTGATCCTCAGCCAACCTTACCACGTCTGCGAACCAAACCTGTCTTGGCCATCTTGGAGCCATCAGGATTGCTGATGCGCCCTCTAGGGCCAGCTTGCGCACCACTTTGTCCACCATGGGAAACGGAGGGAACAGGTACAGGAACCCCAGATCCCTCCAGTTCAGAGACATGGCATCCGCTGCCAGAGCCAGTGGATCCCGCGAGAGAGACACAAACGCCGGAAGCTTGCGATTGTGACGAGAGGCAAAGAGGTCCACCTCCGGAGTCCCCCACCGGTGGCAAAGCGACCGAAACACCTTGGGGCCGAGCGACCATTCCCACCTGCGAGATGACCACATGCTCAGGGAGTCCGCCTCCGTGTTCTCCACTCCCAGAATGTACACCGCCGAGATGCATGGGACATTGCTCTCTGCCCAAGCCAGGATCAAAGACACTTCCCTGAGGGCACGCCTGCTGCGAGTCCCTCCCTGGTGATTGATGTAGGCGACCGCCGTCCGATTGTCCAACCGAACTCGAACCGGCAAGCCCTGTAACTGATGAGTCAAGTGAGCCAGAACCAACCTGATGGCTCTCAGCTCCAGAACATTGATGGGATCGTGAGCCTCCTGAGGCCCCCACAGTCCCTGAAACTGAAGATCCCTCCAAAATCCCCCCCAACCTGACAGGCTGGCATCCGTGTTGACCGTCTCCCAACGAGGGGTCAGAAAGGATCTGCCCCTCATCAGATTGCTCGGTTCCAGCCACCACCGAAGGGAATGCCGAACCCGGGGGGACATCAGAAAAGACTGATCCAATGACAGCGGGGACCCGTCCCAGGCCGCCAAGAGATGAAGCTGGAGCGTCCTTGTGTGAAACTGGGCAAATGGAACCATCTCAAATGAAGCCACCATCAATCCCACCAGTCGCATCCCCAGCCGAATGGACGGGCGAGGGATAGGAGAAGCTGAGTCAATTCCTGAATCAAAAGAACCTTGGGCCGGGGGAGGAACACCCTGGACTGAGAAGTATCCAGAGACATTCCCAGGAACGCCACCACCCTGGACGGAGAGAGGCAGGACTTGGGATAGTTGATCACCCAGCCGAATCTCTCCAGGGTGGCTACCACAGTCCTGGTATCTAGCTCCGCCTGGCCGAGAGAGGATGCCATAATAAGATCGTCCAGATAAGGCACGATGCAGATTCCCTGGGCTCTGAGGATGGACATCACCCCCGCTAGCACCTTGGTGAAAACCCTTGGAGCCGAGGTAAGGCCAAACGGAAGGGCCACAAACTGAAAATGCCGATCTTCCACCACGAACCCGAGAAATCTCTGATGCGCCGGGAAGATTGGAACATGTAGATAAGCATCCTTGATGTCTATGGACGTCATGAAGTCCTCCTGCCGAAGTGAATTTATGGCAGAGCGGAGAGTTTCCATGCGGAACTTCCTGGGACGGATAAACCTGTTGAGAAACTTCAGATCCAGGATGGGACGAACGGAGCCATCCTTCTTGGGCACCGTAAACAGATTGGAATATTATCCTAGGCACCGGGCAGATGACAGCCATGTCCAAGAGATCTTTTACTGCCGCCCGGAGCCGCTGCGTGGCTAGAGGAACCAAGGGCACGCGAGGCCGGATCTCGAACTCCAGTTTGTAACCGGAAGACACCCCTTCCCGAATCCATTTGTCCGAGACCTCCTGGTCCCAGACCTGGGAGAAGTGTCGCAGCCATCCCCCCACCCACGAGGGTGAGGGCGCCCCCTCATTGCCGAGCTGGCTTAGCAGCGGCTTTGGGCTTGGAGCCCCAGCTGTGACCTGGACAGGCACGTCCTCTTCCCCTGTTCCAGGGATCACCTCTGGAGGGGAAGACAGCCGATCCCCGTCCAGCTCTGGCCCCACGAAAGGAAGGGGTAAATGAAGCCGCCCCCTGAAAGGGACGACGTTGCTTCTTTCGCCGAGGTAACCTACCTCCTTTTGCGACCGAATCCAATTTTTCTCCAAAGAGCCGCAAGCCCAGAAAGGGAAGAGGCGCAAGAGAATTTTTGGACACAAAATCAGCCGCCCACTGGCGCAACCAAACCGACCGCCGAATAGCCACCAGCAAGGCCGAAGTTCTACTACACATCACCATAGTGTCATCCAGGGCGGCTAGCACAAATGGCAAAAATTCACACCGCTCAAGGGCGGTGAACTCATCACTAGCCGGGTCAAGCCTGGAGGTAGACAACAGGTCCCTGACAACCGACCTAGAAGCCACTATTAGAAGCGCTGAAGCACAAACAGACCGCAAGGCCGACCAGACACTGGCAAAACCGTGACAAGCCATCTGGTCAATGCGTTTGTCCTCACCGTCCTTGAGAGTAGAACAGTCAGGAGAATGCAAGACAGAGGTGCTAAACAACCCCAAAACAGGGGCGTCCACCTCGGGAGGGGACGACCAGCGCCTCACCGCGTCCACCGGAAAGGGATATTTATCCCAACCCGGAGGGACACCCGGAAGCCGAGTAGGCCTCCCCCATTCCTTAAGAATAATGCAGTCGAAATGTCTTTGATTCGGGAATTCTAAGCACGGCTTAGCCTCCTCAAAGAACTCCCCCTTCTGCGGAAGAGTCACTTCAGGAGGAGAGATTGCCAGAACCTCAAACATATGAGCCAGGACCCTAGGGGTATCCACAGAATCCCCCTGACCCCGCTCGGCATCAGCGCCAACAAACTGCTGATCGTCAGAACCATCAGACTCCTCAAAAAGCTCACCTTCCTCTAGCGGGGGGTAATCAGATCAGTCCAGTGAATCAAACTCCTCACAATCCGAAGCCTGCGTGGCTGGGGACAAGTGCTTTCTCTTAGCCGGGACCTTTCTGGCCACAGCGCTGGAAAATAATTTTTCCAGGTTGGACAATCTGGCACACACCTCAGATTGTGACTCCCCACTCGTAACAACATCACACGGGGTACGGGTCAGGCGGGTAGGGGAAGGGACCGGCGGCGCAGAACCAGACGCCTGGGATCCGTACTGCCGCGTAATAGTCTGCTGCGCACATGGTATGCAAAGGAAAACATCATCCCCTGTAAGGGATGCCCCACACCCCAAACATTGCTGGGGTTGCCCCCGAGGGGAGCCCGGTATCCTGGGAAGCCTCCATATGGCGATTTTATTGGTAGTCGCAATACCCAAGGGAATTACGCAAATATAAGCGACCCGGGATGCCCCTTTAGTGTCCCAAGTGGGAGGATTTATAGGGAGTTCCTAATTAACCAGGGACCCTAGGACCGGGAGGGGCCTTTAGGATGCGACAAGGGTCCACCTGGAAGACAGTATACAGGGCTGTTCAGCACCTCAATCATGCCCATGCACACACAAAGATACAGAGAAGGGGGAAAGAGGAAGGAAGAGGAAGTGGAAGAGGAGAAGGAAGGAAGAGGAAGTGGAAGAGGAGAAGGAAGGAAGAGGAAGTGGAAGAGGAGAAGGAAGGAAGAGGAAGTGGAAGAGGAGAAGGAAGGAAGAGGAAGTGGAAGAGGAGAAGGAAGGAAGAGGAAGTGGAAGAGGAGAAGGAAGGAAGAGGAAGTGGAAGAGGAGAAGGAAGGAAGAGGAAGTGGAAGAGGAGAAGGAAGGAAGAGGAAGTGGAAGAGGAGAAGGAAGGAAGAGGAAGTGGAAGAGGAGAAGGAAGGAAGAGGAAGTGGAAGAGGAGAAGGAAGGAAGAGGAAGTGGAAGAGGAGAAGGAAGGAAGAGGAAGTGGAAGAGGAGAAGGAAGGAAGAGGAAGTGGAAGAGGAGAAGGAAGGAAGAGGAAGTGGAAGAGGAGAAGGAAGGAAGAGGAAGAGGAGAAGGAAGGAAGAGGAGAAGGAAGGAAGAGGAGAAGGAAGGAAGAGGAGAAGGAAGGAAGAGGAGAAGGAAGGAAGAGGAGAAGGAAGGAAGAGGAGAAGGAAGGAAGAGGAGAAGGAAGGAAGAGGAGAAGGAAGGAAGAGGAGAAGGAAGAGGAATGAGGAGGAAGAGAAGGAGGATAATGATTTGATTATCTAGATTGATTGAAATTTTTTTTGGTGCCGATTTAAATTGAATTTTGTGAGTACTGGAACCACTCCTTTTTATTAGTACTGTCTGCAGCTTATGCATTGTTTTGAGATTCTTTTGGGCCGGGCACAGTGATATCATTCAGATTAAAGGTGGTGCGGGATTGTGTGGTATTTTTGAGATGGAATGAGCAGTAACACGGAAAGGAGCTACCTTCCCTTTCGCAGAGAAGGCTTGCACTTACCGCCTGACGAATCCACTTGCTTCTAGTAGATTTGGCTGGAGGTAAACCCTTCCTAGGTCCAGCAGGAAGAACAAAAAGAGCATCAGATTTCCTTAGGGACTCAGTAGCAACCAAATAAAAACTTCAGTGCCCTGACAACATCCAGAGAATGAAGGGTCCGTTCCTTAGAATTAGCAGGGTTAGGACACAAGGAAGGTAAGACAATGTCCTGATTGAGATGAAAAGCAGACACAACCTTGGGCAGGAAATCCAGTTTAAGTCGGAACACTACCTTATCCTGATGCCTCTTAAAATAAGGAGGTTTAATGGAGAGCGCCGCCAGCTCCGAAACACGCCTGACCGAAGTAAAAGCCACCAAAAAGGCACCTTAAAGAGTCAGAATGGGCAACGCAGCCTCACATATAGGTTCAAAAGGAGAACCCTGTAGAGTAGACAACACCAAATTTAAGTCCCAAACCGGTAGCATAGGCTTACGCGGCGGACGCACATGAGTAACTCCTTGGAAGAAAGTCATAACAAGCATGTGATTGGCAAAAGATCTTTGGAAAAAAATTGCCAGAGCCGACACCTGCCCTTTGAGAGTACTAAGCTGAAGGCCCGAATCCAATCCATGTTGTAAAAAATCCAGAATACTGGGGATAGAAACACCCAACAAGGAAGAGACTTGGACTTGCACCAGGCAATATAAGCATGCCAGACTCTGTAGTAAATACAAGACGAGGATTTCTTCCGAGCCTGAATCATGGTGTCAACAACAGAGGCCGGCAACCCCTTGCCCATCAAGATGGAGGTTTCAGCAGCCAAGCCATTAAAGCCAGCATTTGTAAATTGGGATGGCGCAGATCTGGATCCATGGGCAAGACCAGGGGTGGGCAATTATTTTTTCCATGGGGCCACATGAGAAACTAAAAATATTGTGGAGGGCTGCTGAGCTATGGGCGTCTAAGCGACGTCTAAGCTCAGCGGCTCTGAGTGCGCTGGCGGCTGCATCTCGAGCTTCCCTCTAACAGGGAGCGCGCCCGCGCTGGCCATTCTCAAATGGCTGACACAGGCACGCGCCCTGCTAGAGGGATAGCGGGCATGCGGCCGCAGCTCGTGCATGCGCCGTTGAATTGGGAAAGAAGGTGAGTTTATGGGCGACCTGGGGGTTTCACACAGCGGGGCATCCCGATTTTGGATGCCCCGCGGGGAGGGGATCTATAAGATTCCCAGGCTGATAAAGCAGGGTTTTGGTCCACTTCAAACGTTCTGATGTGATAATTTCCCAGCCAATCAGAGAAGCCCTTGGCTTCTGGCAGTCTGGAAGGAGAACTCATATCAGCTGGGGCAAAGTGTAAGAATGGTGGGCAGCAGGAAGGGGGCATGGTGAGAGCATGATGGACAGCAGGAAGGGGACATGGTGAGAGCATGGTGGACAGCAGGAAGGGGACATGGTGAGAGCATGGTGGACAGCAGGAAGGGGACATGGTGAGCATGGTGGACAGCAGGAAGGGGGCATGGTGAGCATGGTGGACAGCAGGAAGGGGACATGGTGAGAGCATGGTGGACAGCAGGAAGGGGACATGGTGAGAGCATGGTGGACAGCAGGAAGGGGACATGGTGAGAGCATGGTGGACAGCAGGAAGGGGACATGGTGAGAGCATGGTGGACAGCAGGAAGGGGACATGGTGAGAGCATGGTGGACAGCAGGAAGGGGACATGGTGAGAGCATGGTGGACAGCAGGAAGGGGACATGGTGAGAGCATGGTGGGCAGGTACATGGTGAAAAAGACAGCAGGCAGGAAGGGAAAACACAAGCAAACTACATAATCTTTCTGAGCAGACTTACTGATGCTCTGGAGCCCCTACTCTGTCCTTCCAAAGTCCCCAGGTCTCTATCACCTGCTCATCGGGTCTGGCTTCCTCAGAGGAAGGGAGAATGTGCCAGACCCGACGAGCCGAGCGGCCGATCAGCTGCTGCTTAACCTAAGCCTCTCACACTGTACACAGGCGATCACCTAAGTTAAGCAGCAGCCGATCGGCCACTCGGCTCGTCGAGTCTGGCATGTTTTCCCTTCCTCTGCGTCTCTTACTGGCCAGCTCAGCCCGGGCCGGTAAGAGCCTAGCAAAGGGCCGTATACGGCCCGCGGGCCGTACATTGCCCAGGTCTGGGCAAGACGTACCGACCTGCCGCCAACTGCACAACGTCTGCGAATCACACCCTCCTTGGCCAACAGGGGGCCACCAGAATGGCCGGTACTCCCTCCTGGGCTCACTTGCTAGGCACCCGGCCTAGCAGAGGAAAGGGAGGGAAAGGGAGGGAAAACAGAGGAGTTGAAACTCCGTCCAAGGAATTGCTAGCGCATCCGTGGCAAAGGCCAGAGGATCCTGTGACAGGGAGACAAATCTTGGAAGCTTGTGATTGTGGGCCACATCCGGCTGACCCCAGCGGCAACACAGGGCGTGAAAGACCTTGTTGCTGAGGGACCATTCCCCCAGCAGAGATGTCCCCCTGCTCAGGGAGTCTGCCTCCTGGGTCTCCACCCCCAGAATGTAAACCGCCGAGATGCAAGGGACATTCTCTTCCGCCCAAGACAGTATCAGGGACACTTCTTTGAGGGCTCGCTTGCTCAGAGTCCCTCCCTGATGATTGATGTAGGCTACCGCTGTCTGGTTGTCCGAGCAGATCTGAACAGCCCGACCCCGAAGGTGTGAAATCAACTGGGAGAGAACCAACCTGATCGCCCGCTGCTCTAGAATGTTGATGGGTGCATGGGCCTCTGGGGGCCCTACTGACCCCGGAATTTCAGAGACCCCCCCCCCCCAAACCGGTCAGACTGGCATCTGTGGTGACAGTCTCCCAGCATGGAGGCAGAAAGGTCCTGCCCACTAGAAGATTACTCGAGTCCAACCACCACGAGGAGGGACTGCCTGGCCAGAGGGGACAGAGCAAATTCCTGATCCAGGGACACAGGGTCCCGATCCCAAACTGACAAGAGGTGCAGCTGAAGAGGTCTCATGTGAAACTGAGCAAAGGGAGCTGCCTCGAAGCAGGACACCATCAGGCCCACTAACTGCATCCCCTGCCGAATGGAGGGATGAGGTCACAAGAGCAGGGCCTGTGCCTGCATCTGAAGGCCCTCCACCTTCTGCTGAGGGAGAAATACCTTGACCTGAGAGGTATCCAGAGTCATGCCCAGGAAGGACCTCACCAAAGATGGAGACAGCGAAGACTTGGGACAGTTGATCACCCAGCCCAAGGACTAGAGTGGACGTCACCACCTGAGTATCCTTCTCGGCCTGAAGAAGAGACTGAGCAGTAATCAGAATGTCGTCCAGGTAAGGGAGGATGCGAATGCCCTGGTTCCTCAGAAAAGCCATTACGCCCGCCAGCACCTTGGTGAATACCCGAGGAGCCGAGTTGATAACGAACGGTAAGGCTACAAACTGGTAAAGCTGATCGTCCAGAGCGAACCTCAGGAATCTGATGACCTGGAAAGATTGGTAAGTGAAGATAGGCATCCTTGATGTCCACAGTGGTCATGAAGTCGCCCGGCCGAAGGGAACTGACAGCCGAGCATAGAGTCTCCATGCGAAAGTGCTTGAACCGAACAAACCTGTTGAGACCCTTCAAGTCCAGAATGGGCCGCAGAGAACCGTCCTTTTTGGGCACCATGAAAAGATTGGAGTAGTACCCCTGATCCTGTTTCTGGTGAGGCACCGGTCAGATGACTCCAGACTCCTACAGGCGTTGAACTGCTAGGCGCAGCCCCTGAGCTGACAAGAGGATTCCGAGATATCCGGGATCTGAGAAATCTTGGTGGCGGCCAGGCTGCAAACTCTATCTTGTAACCGGAGAGGACACCACCTCCTGAATCCACCGGTCTGAGAAGCGAAGCCTCCAGACGTGAGCAAAGAGACGAAGCCGTCCCCCCACCTGGACGGGTGAGGGCTCCTCATGCCTGAGGGGCCTTGGGAGGGGGGTTTAGGCTTGCAGCCCCATGAGAGACCGGGACGACCACAGGATCTGCCATGGCCCCAAGAGTCTCTGCGGCTACCCGAGAAGTGTGCGCCACAACCTCCCCTTGAGCCCTGAAAGGAGGAGGTGGAGGACCCCCGAAAGGGCCGGGACGGCTTCCTACGCTGAGGTAGCCTACCATCCTTGGCTAGAACATCCAGAAGTTCACTAAAGAGACGAAGCCCCGTGAAGGGGAGCCCGGTGAGAGACTTCTTAGCTGCCGTGTCAGCTGCCCACTGGCACAACCAAACAGACCGGCGCATAGCCACCAAGAGGGCCGAAGCTCTACCGCCCAGCATCATCCATGGCAGCCAGCACAAAGGCAACAAAATCAAAGCAAAGCAAGAGGACTGCGGCACAGACCGGACCCAGGCCGGCCCCTACAAAGGTGAAAGCATCATATGCTAGCTGATCCATACAGTGGTCCACGCCATCACGCAGTGTAGTAGTGTGAGGGGACGACATGAAGTGTTGGACAATCCTAGAACAGTAGCGTCCACCTCAGGGGGACACGACCAGCGCTTGACCAGATCAGCCGAAAAGGGATACCTTCTGTCCCATCCCTTGGGCAATCTGTTAGGACGTTCCCACTACTTTGGAGAAATGGCCCCGCTCCAGGAACTCCAAGCTTGCTTGCTCGGGCGAAAGAGCTCACCCTGCTTCCTCTTCTTAGGGGGGGGGGCGATGTGCAATGTCTCAAATGGCCGACAACAGTCTCAGTGTCATCAGGGAGCCAGGTATCCTCATCAGAGGCGGACCCCAGGTCACTGTCGTAACCTTCCTGATGGTCCCCAGAGGAGTCTGAAGCATGGAAACGCTCCCCCTCCTCTAGGGAGTCACAGCCACCAAACACATCAAGGCCCTCATCCTCCTCGGCAAAGTGGGAAGGCGCGGCGTCAAGATGCCGCTTCTTGCCAGAGGCCTTGCCCGTCACAGGTCAGTCCAGCTGCCTTTCAATGATGGCCACGCATAGTGCCAGATCAGATTGGGACCCCCTGCTAGTATCCCCCTCACTGGGGGCTAAATGCAGGCGCGGGGGAGTAGGAGATACCGGGGAGAGCAGCACCCATCCCAGCCTGGTCCGCAATAATACCTTGGACGCACGGCACACAAACCGCACCACCAAAGGGGATGCCCCGCACATGACACATAGGCGAGGTTGCCCCGAAGGACCCCCGAGCACGCTATCCCCAGAAGCCTCCATATGGTGATTATCACAGGCACAATAGGCCAGTATAGGGTAAGGACTAATAAAAGCCACCCGGTATGCCCCCCAAGAGATGCCCACAGAGAGGACCCAGAGGGGAAAAGGGGGGGGGGGGGGGGGAGGGATAGGACCGGGAGAAACCACAATACACTGTTATCCCGCCTGAAAGACAATCAAAAGGACACAAGCATCCCGCAGCACATGCCCCAACAAGAAAAAAACCCCATATGGGACTCGCGGACCAAGAGCGCAGCACACACAGGCGACCGGAATACAGTCAAGGGATCCGCGGAGGGTAGATCAGGAAGTCACCGCCGCAGCCCGAGCTGACAAGGAGCCACCGGAACTTGGTTCACCATCAAGCAGCATACAGGCACAATGACAGCCTGTCAGTAAGACAGCAGTAAAAGCGCCGCCCACCGCGGAGCGTAGTACGCCCAGCAGCGAGAGACAAACAGCGGGACACCACTCCACAAACGCCACCCCCCCCCCCCCCGACAACACCCGTTGGGGAGAGGGGGGGAGCGGAGGAGAGGGCAGACAGCGTCGGGAACCGTCCAAAGGGCCCAGAGGGGAGGAAGGGGGGGGGGGGGCAAGTGAGACAAACACTCCAACAGAGAAGAAGGTCAGACAGAAAAGGGAATACTGGCCAGTAAACAAGTCCCCAAGCACAACTCATCCCCTACACCATAGCGACAGCAGTGCTTCAACCCTCAGCAGGCTCACCATAAAAAGCCTATGGCCGGCTACCCTTTGTTGAACAGGGTCTGCGGCTTGGAGCAGCGCTCCCCGAGCACTTGACCTGGTGCTCCCCTACCATCACCCGATCCGACAGCCGAGGCTGGGAGGCAAATAGGGTCCGGAAACAGGTGGAAATAGACTTGCAGGGCCGCAGGCTTGGTTGCCCTGCTCGCCTGCGAAACATAGAGAGCCATCTTCTATCTTTGCAGTATGACTGCAGAGAAAACACTGGGGGTCTACTGGGCGATTCCTGGTTTTATATGGGGCCGGGAGGAGCCACAAATCTTCTGCAGTCCACTGCGCCATCTTGTGGCGGAATACCCAGAAGTAAGGATTAAATGAAACAGCCCGTGCATTAGGAAAAAGAGCAAACCACACACCACTCTAGAAAAATTACCTGGTGGAAGGTGTACTTAAATAGTAGCGCCAGGAACTCAACCACTGGGAACTGAGCATTGGACTCTATCCTTCGCAGGTGGACGCTGACAAAAAGGCGCAGGAAGTCTGTAAACTTTTCAACGTAACTGTAATAGGACAAACAAAACTTCGGTCAGGGAAGAAAGAAAGAAAAAAAAAAAAAAAACACAAAAAAAAAAAAAAAACACCCACCTACTATGGTGGATCAGAGTTTGTGCAACCTACAGGTGGATATAAGGTTAGGATCTTCAGAATTGCCAAAGCCTTCCCCAAATACAGATGTTAGGCACATGCGATCATTACACTCAGATCAGCGTTACAGATGACAAATCATACACACAAACAGGGTAGAGAAAAAGGCTACCAATAACCCAATTCGGCCAGGTAATATTAAAACAGCATTTCTAGAAGACTTACCTTTGTTTGCCATGATCAAAAAGATAATTCATCTTAAAAAGCGTATGGAAACAAATATTTGGGTCCACCGCTCAATGTGTGAGGGCCCTGGCCGAGCAGCTGGGCGATGCGGTAGCCTCGGCCATTTCCAAAGCCGAAGCCATGCCCCCGGCCATTTTTAGAGAGCCAATTGGCTCTCTCAAAATTGCCGCTCTGACGAGCTGCATCTGGCACTCTGGTCTGCATTACCTCTCTGAATGTCTTGACGCACGAGCCCTAACAGTGTGATGCGTGCGTGCTGCTCAGCCAATCAGCGCACTCGCTCTCACCCAAGCTGTGGAAGCGGAAGGAAGGTGAGTGAAACAAGGTGACCTGGGGGGCATACACAGCGGGGCATCCCAATTTGCAATGCCACTGCAGGGTGAAACAATACACAGGAAAGTTAAATTTGTGTGTTTTTTTTTTTTTTTTTTTTTATAACTTTTTAAAAAGTAAGTATAAAAAGAGGAAACCACCAAAAGCCATACAAACCTCCACATCTGGGGCAGTCTGGCCATAGGAAGACCCAGGAAAATGCCCGGTGGGCCGCACTGTTTCGGGGCCAGTTGGGCTGCTGCTTTTAACACCCACACTCAATCCCTGCCCCCTTAGCCCCCCTCTCATCCCCCTGTACCCACAAGCCAAGGAACCCCCCTCCCCCCAAGCCCCAGCACCATGGTTGGGGGGGGGGGGGGGGGGCTCAGCTCTGATGTCTTGGGCTGTTCAGGGGCTGGTAAAATCCAGGGCCGATTTATGGTCCCAGTCCACCACTAGCCACATGAATAGGAGAATAAATGGCTTTGTCATAAGATTTAAGTTTTGGAATTGTTTAGCCGGAGCTCAGGCCTGAATCCAATGAAAATCTTTGTGTTGCCCTGAAGAGGGCTGTACACAGGCTTGGACAGATTTGGAACAGCGTCCAAACATTGGCAAGTTGTACTATGCTTATAGACTCCTACCTAAACCTATTGATTGTGGAATGAGCCTTGGAGTTTATGGTAGCAAAGTATTAGTGTAAGGGAGTTATGCCACAACATTATTGCATTTATTTTATTACTTTTCCACCCTAAAAAGTTTGTTTTGTTTTTCAATAGAATTGTACAGAATACAAGTGACATTTCAGGTGGGAAATGTTCTGAAAATTCTTCTTGGTCCGATTTTTCTACATGATAAAAACCTGCCCCTGTATCAGAGTTGTGTGAACCTTTTATATAGTCACATGATTTAATTACATTTCCTTAAAGTATTTCAGCAAAACAAAGGTAGTGTTCACACTTTATTTCACAAAAGGGAAGGAGATAAAATGAAGTGTGAAGAGAGGAAGCAAGACGAGTGATTCACACCTAAAACTTTCGAGAGAATTAATGTGGCAATTAATTTTAGTCACAAGTAAATCCAACACATTTCAAATGCGACAGTCCCTGAATCTTTGGTTCAGCGCAGAATAAAAAAAGGTATTGGGTGTACACTTTATATGAGCAAAAATGGTTTACTCAAGTTTTTACCCTTCCTCCCGATTCATGAGACTTTTTTGTGAGCCAATTTTTGCTCATGTGCTAATCATGGTTTGTTTTGAGGGCTAAAAAATGTGTGCAAATGTATTTCAAGCGGAAGTTTCCTCCAGCAAAAAGCAGGAGGAACCTGCTGACTCCTAAACACATGCTGGTAATTTTTTTTTTTTTTTTTTTTTTAAAGGAATGAAGGTGTCAGCTGCAAGTTATTTTTCTATATTTAACTTTAACTTTTTTCATCAATATTTTTATTGAGAATATAGAAGTACAGTACAATGCATCATACTTTACTTTTTGTGCATTTTGTAGGGCAAATAATTACATTCAAAGGGGTGTCGACATATACACATGCTGGAAACAATATCTCCAAAAGCAAGGTATGAGGTGCGTGTGGCAGACTACCACGTACCTAAGAAGTGAGAACGGAAGGTTAGGAGCGGCTATATTTAACTTTTTATTACAATTTTAGGAAAATAAATCTGAAAATTGACAAATATTATATTGTTTTAAATCTACAAAAACCAAAAAGGACTACATTTGGCCACAAATGTTAATTTCCCCCAAAAAATAAAAATATGTTAGTATATCAATTAGGCGGCACTAAGGGCTTGATTTATTAAAGGTCGAATTTGAAAAAATACCATTTTGTGAAATACTCACCTGTAAAAATACCATTTTGTGAATACTCACCTTGTAAAATGGGTATTATGAGTATGTCACACACCCCGCTTCAAGAATCCATAACATGTGGGTAATATCGTCCTGAAGAGGGCGTTCCTGCAGAGATGATAGCAAAAGAAAGCCCCTCCCTGATCCATAAATACCTGGGACCTCCCACTCACTACCCAGCATACAGAAAGCAGTAAGGTAAGGGACCAGGAAGAGGCAAATATAAACAACAACCACGCAAAGTTCGCAATAAAGAGGATCCTGAATACAAAAAGGCGGGTTGAAGCGGGGTGTGTGACATACTCATAATACCCATTTTACAAGGCGAGTATTCACAAAATGGTATTATTCTTAGTATGTCACACACCCCGCTTCAAGAATCCATAACATGTGGGACATCCAACAGCAGTGTCCATTACAAGGGCGGGGATCCAAAACTAGGCAACAATGCACAACCTTAAACCACAACAGCTTGCAAAACTTTGCGGCCAAAAACAGCATCCGCTGAGGCCCGAACATCAACCTTGTAAAACTTGGAAAAGGTGTGAACCGAAGACCAGGTAGCGGCCTTACAAACTTGTTCAACAGAAGCCTGGTGCTGAAAGGCCCAGGACGCACCAACTGCACGAGTAGAATGAGCAGTAACACGAAAAGGGGGACTCCTCCCCTTGGCAGAATAGGCCCCAATGATGGCCTGACGAATCCATTTACTAATGGAAGATTTGGCAGGAGCCAAACCTTTCCTAGGCCCGCAGGGCACCACAAAGAAAGCATCAGTCTTACGAAAGGAAGACGTAACCTCCAGATAATGTTCCACAACACGAACTACATCCAAGGAATGCAATGCCCTTTCCTTGTCGTCGCTGGGATTTGGGCATAGAGAGGGCAAAACAATGTCCTGATTCAGATGAAATTCCGAGACCACTTTAGGAAGAAAATCCTGCTTGAAACGAAAGACAACCTTGTCCTGATGTTTCTCGAAGTACGGAGCTGTAATGGATAAAGCTGCCAACTCAGAAACACGCCTAACCGAAGTGATAGCCACCAAAAAGGCCACCTTTTGGGTAAGAGAAGACAAAGCTATCTCATTCAAGGGCTCAAACGGAGGGCCCTGGAGAGCAGAAAGAACCAGGTTCAAATCCCAAACTGGAACAAAAGGCTTCCTAGGAGGCCGAACATGTGTAACACCTTGGAAAAAGGTCTTGACTAAGGGATGAAGTGCAAAAGACCTTTGGAAGAACACCGCCAGGGCAGAAACCTGCCCTTTCAATGTACTAAGCTGGAGCCCCAGATCTAGACCATGTTGAAGAAACTCTAAAATTCTAGGAATGGAGAACTCTCGACAAGAGAAAGACCTACTTTCACACCAATCAATATAGACCCTCCAAGTCCTGTAGTAAATAGAAGAGGAAGAGCGCTTCCTGGCACAGATAAGAGTCTGAATCACTGCGTCAGAAAGACCTTCCTCCTTCAAGATGGCGGTTTCAGCAGCCATGCCGTCAAAGCCAGCGATGGTAAATTGGGATAGCGCAGCCGACCCTGGGTGAGCAGGTCCGGCAGCAGAGGCAGGGCGAACTGATCCTCTGCCAGTCTTACAAGATCTGCGAACCAAACTCGCCTTGGCCACCTTGGGGCCACCAGAATTGCCGACGCACCATCCAAGGCCAGTTTGCGCAGCACTCTGGCTAGCATTGGGAACGGAGGAAACAGGTAAAGGAACCCCAGATCCCTCCAGTTTAGAGACATGGCATCCACTGTCAGAGCCAGAGGATCCTGCGAGAGAGACACAAAGACTGGAAGCTTGTGATTGTGACGAGAAGCAAAGAGGTCCACCGCTGGGACCCCCCACCTGAGACATATCGAACGAAACACCTTGGGACTGAGAGACCACTCCCCCTGACGAGAGGAGGCCCTGCTCAGCAAGTCCGCCTCCGTGTTCTCCACTCCCGGAATGTAGACTGCTGAGATACACGGGACGTGGGTCTCTGCCCAGTCCAGAATCAAAGACACTTCCCTGAGGGCACTCCTGCTGCGAGTCCCTCCTTGGTGATTGATGTAAGCAACCGCCGTTCTGTTGTCCGACCGGACCTGAACTGGCAGGCCTCTCAACTGATGAGTCAAGCGAAACAGAACCAACCTGATGGCTCTCAACTCCAGAACATTGATGGGCTCGTGAGCCTCCCGCGGGCCCCACAAACCCTGAAACTGGAGGTCCTTCCAAACACCCCCCCAACCTGACAGACTGGCATCCGTGGTGACTGTTTCCCAACACGGAGCCAGAAAAGATCTGCCCTTCAACAGATTGACCGACCCCAGCCACCATTGCAGGGATCGACGAACTCGGGGAGTCATCAGAAAGGACTGATCCAACGATAGAGGAGACTTGTCCCAAACCTTCAACAGATGAAGCTGAAGCGTCCTTGTGTGAAACTGCGCAAAGGGAACTGCCTCGAATGAGGCCACCATTAACCCCACCAGCCTCATCCCTAACCGGATGGTCGGATGAGGGGTAGACAAGAGAAGCCGAACTAACTCCTGAATCAAAAGAATCTTGGCCTGGGGTAGAAACACCCTGGCCTGTGAAGTGTCCAGAGACATTCCCAGAAAGGTCAGAATTCTGGACGGAGAAAGAGAAGACTTGGGGTGGTTGATCACCCAACCGAACCTTTCCAGAGTGGACACCACCGCTCTGGTGTCCAACTCCGCTTGGTTGAAGGAAGAGGCCATGATCAGTAGATCGTCCAAATAGGGCACAATGCGGATACCCTGGCCTCTGAGCAGAGCCATCACCCCCGCTAGCACCTTGGTGAACACCCGAGGAGCTGAGGTGAGACCGAAAGGAAGTGCCACAAACTGAAAGTGCCGATCCTCCACCACGAACCTGAGAAACCTCTGGTGTGCTGGAAAAACCGGAACGTGTAGATAAGCATCCTTGATGTCTATGGACGTCAGAAAGTCTCCATGACGAAGAGAGTGAATGGCCGAACGCAGCGTTTCCATGCGGAATTTCCTCGGCCGGATGAACCTGTTGAGAAACTTCAGATCCAAGATGGGTCGGACCAACCCGTCCTTCTTGGGTACCGTGAACAGATTGGAATAAAAGCCCCTGCCCCGATCTGAAGGGGGCACTGGGCAAATGACAGCCATGTCCAGAAGATTCTTCACTGCCACCAGGAGCCCCTGCGCCGCTAGAGGCTCCGACGGCATCCGAGACCTGACAAATCTGGATGGGGGGCGGAGCTCGAAATCCAGCTTGTAGCCGGAAGACACCACTTCCCGGATCCATCTGTCCGAGACCTCTTGATCCCAGATCTGAGAGAAGTGCTGCAGCCATCCCCCCACCCGCATGGGTGAGGGCGCCCCCTCATTGCTGAGCCGGCTTAGCAGCCGGTTTGGGCTTAGAGCCCCAACTGTATCCAGAACGGGCACGTCCTCTGCCCCTGTTTCCGGAATCTCCTCTGGAAGAGGGAAATGCAGAACCCCTACCAGATCTGGCCCCCCGAAAGGAGGGGGTAAAGGCAGGCGCCCCCCGAAAAGGGCGGCGTTGTTTCTTACGTTGAGGTAACCTACCACCCTTGGTGACAGAGTCCAATGTCTCTCCAAAGAGCCGTAGACCAACAAAGGGTAAAGCCGTCAGTGATTTTTTGGACATAAAATCGGTCGCCCACTGGCGCAGCCACACCGACCGCCGAATAGCCACAAGCAGAGCCGACGTCCTACCACACATCATCAAAGTGTCATCCAAGGCAGTCAACACAAAGGATAGAAACAACTCACACCGTTTAAGGCTAAGGAACTCGTTACTACCAGGACGAAGCCCGGAAGAAGTCAACAGGTCCCTGACCACAGACCTGGTAGCCAACACCATTAGCTCCGAAGCGCACACAGGCCGGATGGCCGACCCAATGCTAGTAAAGCCATGAGAAGCCATCTGATCAATACGTTTATCCTCTCCATCTTTGAGAGTGGAACAATCAGGTCTGTTTAAAACCGAGGAGTTAGACAACCCCAAAACCGGTGCATCCACCTCGGGGGGAGATGCCCAGCGCTTGACCGCCTCAGAAGGAAAGGGATATTTCCTATCCCACCCCTGAGGGATGCCAGGGAGCCGAGCCGGCCTATCCCATTCCTTGTCAATGATTCTATCAAAATGGCGTTGCGTAGGAAACTCCAGGCGCGGCCTGGATTCCTCAAACAATTCACCTTTCTGCTGTGACGCCTCCTCGGGAGGGGAAATATTCAGAACTTCCAGCATGAGAGACAGAGCGTGAGGAGAATCCAAGGATCTCCCTAAATCAGAAAGCTCGGCATCAGCGCCAGCAGACTGCTCATCATCCGAAAATTCTGAACCCTCATCAACTTCCCCCTCCTCTAGCTGAGGATAATCAGACCAATCCAGATTGTCTCTGTCATCAAGATTATCCACCGGCGGAGCCGGCGACAAATGCTTTCTCTTAGACGGAGCCTTACGGGCGACCGAGCTAGAGAGCATTTTCTCAAGGCTAGCCAATCTGGCACACATCTCGGATTGCAGATCCCTGCCCATGACCACGTCACACGGGGCACGAGTCAAGGCGGGAGGGGGAGTTGAGGTGGCCGGCTGTGCTGACCCCGCCGCTTGGGGTTCGGACTGCCGCGTAATAGTTTGCTGTGCACATGGTATACACAGTAACACATCATCCCCAGTAATGGAAATCCCACACAACATACACTTTTTGGGATGCCCCGAAGGGGTCCCAGTCCCAGTATCCGGGGATGCCTCCATAAGGTGAATTTTGAGTGGTCGCTATGACCCAGGGAATTACGCCAGTTAGACAACCCGGGATGCCCCTTTAATGTCCCGAGTGGGAGGATTTGTGATGCTAAAATGGACCCAGGGACCCAGGATCAGGAGAGACCTTCCAATACTACAGAAGATCCTCCTGGATAACCTTCACCTAAAAGACAGAGAGAGACCCATAAGTCCCTACAATAAGACTTAACAGATAAAGAAAAGAAGAAATAAATGAGGCCCACAGGGCCACTCACAGACGCTGCGGTGAACGATCCGCCTCAGAACAATGGCGACCTCTGAGGTGAAGTGAAGAGAAGAAGAACGGCCGTGTCAGGGGCGTGGTCTGCGCAGCCCGCGCAAAGCTGATCTGTGCCCCCTAAGCTGCCTAGTAACAGGGAGCTGCCTAGTAACAGGGAGCTCAGCTCCGCAGCGGCGCCAGTACAGAGGAGGGCGGAGCCGCGGCGACGCGCCGAAAGCCCGGCTCCACCCCCCCTTCCAGTGTGAATGAAGCGTGAGGGAAGAAGTCCCTCACGCACCAGCCCAGAGACCGGCGCCGCCGACAACCGCGGCGCCGGCTGCCATGACAGCGGGTGCTCCCGCTATCACTAGCGGAGCACTCGCCCCGCTCGCTGTGGCGAGGAATGAATGAGAGAACGGGGGCTGGCCGCGGCAGAGCGCCGAGTGCCAGCCCCGCCCCCCCAAAGCGTGTGAGGTAAAAAATTTACCTCACAGACTGAAAAACCCCGGCACCCGGCTGCAATGACAGCCGCGGTGCTGCAACATAGTAACAACAGTGCAACCAATTCATTGAGGGATTACTTCCAGACGCTCCACATCAACAAGAGAAAGTGAATAAAGAGAATAAAGCTAACCCCTATGAGAGGAACCCCCAGCCCCCATAGTTGGTAAAGGGAAGGGCCCCCCCCAGGGGAAAGTCAAGGGACGGGGCATCCCAAACCGGGATCACCTACCCGGTATGACCGCCTACCCTCTCTTTTAGGGTCTCACGGTGGAGCTCTGCTCCTCAGCACCAGAGGTGCCAATGTACCCTCGCTCGGCCCAGCAGCCAAGACTGTGGAGGCATGTAATCTGAGGTAAATTTTGGGACAAACAGGGGTCCGAGCGGAAATAGACAAAATAAAAGGCCGGGAGTTACCCCGGCTACCTGAAATCCCCCTGTGCAAGGAGGAGCCATCATCTTCTGACTTGCTCGCCGTCTGCAGAGATGGAAAACTGGGTAGTGAGTGGGAGGTCCCAGGTATTTATGGATCAGGGAGGGGCTTTCTTTTGCTATCATCTCTGCAGGAACGCCCTCTTCAGGACGATATTACCCACATGTTATGGATTCTTGAAGCGGGGTGTGTGACATACTAAGAATATGGGTATTCTAAGTATGTCACACACCCCGCTTCAAGATATCCATAACATGTGGGACATCCAATAGCAGTGTCCATAAAAAGGGCGGGGATCCAAAACAAGGCAACAATGCACAACTTAAACCACAACAGCTTGCAGAACTTTGCGGCCAAAAACAGCATCCGCTGAGGCCCGAACATCAACCTTGTAAAACTTGGAAAAAGTGTGAACAGAGGACCAAGTAGCAGCCTTGCAAACTTGCTCAACCGAGGCCTGGTGCTGAAAAGCCCAGGACGCTCCAACCGCACGAGTGGAATGAGCAGTAACACGAAAAGGGGGACTCCTCCCCTTGGCAGAATAGGCCCCAATGATGGCCTGACGAATCCATTTACTAATGGAAGATTTGGCAGGAGCCAAACCTTTCCTAGGCCCAAAAGGCACCACAAAAAAAGCATCAGTCTTACGAAAGGAAGACGTAACCACCAGATAATATTTCACAACACAAACTACATCCAAGGAATGCAGAGCCCTTTCCTTGTCGTTGCTGGGATTAGGACATAGAGAAGGCAGAACAATGTCCTGATTCAGATGAAAGGCAGAGACCACCTTAGGAAGAAAATCCGGCTTGAAACGAAAGACAACCTTGTCCTGATGCCTTTCGAAATACGGAGCTTTAATGGATAAAGCTGCCAACTCAGAAACACGCCTAACCGAAGTGATAGCCACCAAAAAGGCCACCTTTTGAGTAAGTGAAGACAAGGCAACCTCATTCAAGGGCTCAAACGGAGGACCCTGAAGAGCAGAAAGAACCAGGTTCAAATCCCAAACAGGAACAAAAGGCTTCCTCGGGGGCCGTACATGCGTAACTCCTTGGAAAAAGGTCTTGACCAAGGGATGAAGTGCAAAGGACCTTTGGAAGAACACTGCCAGGGCAGAAACCTGCCCTTTCAAGGTACTAAGTTGATCCAGACCATGTTGAAGAAACTCCAAGATTCTGGAAATGGAGAACTCCCGACAAGAGAAAGACCTACTTTCACACCAGTCAATATAGGACCTCCAAGTCCTATAGTAAATAGTAGAGGAAGAGCGCTTCCTGGCGCTAATAAGAGTCTGAACCACCGCGTCAGAAAGACCTTCCTCCTTCAAGATGGCGGTTTCAGCAGCCACGCCGTCAAAGCCAGCGAAGGTAAATTGGGATAGCGCAGCCGACCTTGGGTGAGCAGGTCCGGCAGTAGAGGCAGAACGAACTGATCCTCTGCCAGTCTTACCAGGTCTGCGAACCAAACCTGCCTTGGCCACCTTGGTGCCACCAGAATCGCCGACGCGCCCTCCAGGGCCAGCTTGCGCACCACTCTGGCTACCATTGGAAACGGAGGGAACAGGTAAAGAAACCCCAGATCCCTCCAGTTCAGAGACATGGCATCCACCGCCAGAGCCAGAGGATCCTGCGAGAGAGACACAAAGACCGGAAGCTTGTGATTGTGACGAGAGGCAAAGAGGTCCCCACCTGAGACAGATCGAACGAAACACCTTGGGACTGAGAGACCACTCCCCCTGACGAGAGGAGGCCCTGCTCAGAGAGTCCGCTTCTGTGTTCTCCGCTCCCGAAATGTAGACTGCTGAGATACACGGGACGTGGCTCTCCACCCAGTCCAGAATCAAAGACACTTCCCTGAGGGCACTCCTGCTGCGAGTCCCCCCCTGGTGATTGATGTAAGCAACCGCCGTCCGGTTGTCCTGAACAGGCAGGCCCCGCAACTGATGAGTCAAGCGAAACAGAACCAACCTGATGGCTCTCAACTCCAGAACATTGATGGGCTCGTGAGCCTCCTGCGGGCCCCACAGACCCTGAAACTGGAGGTCCTTCCAAACACCCCCCCAACCTGACAGACTGGCATCCGTGGTGACTGTTTCCCAACGCGGAACCAGAAAAGATCTGCCCTTCAACAGATTGACTGACCCCAGCCACCATTGCAGGGATCGACGAACTCGGGGAGTCATCAGGAAGGACTGATCCAACGATAGAGGAGACTTGTCCCAAACCTTCAACAGATGAAGCTGAAGCGTCCTTGTATGAAACTGCGCAAAGGGAACTGCCTCGAATGAGGCCACCATTAACCCCACCAGCCTCATCCCTAGCCGGATGGCCGGACGAGGGGCCGACAAGAGAAGCCGAACTAACTCCTGAATCAAAAGAATCTTGGCCTGGGGCAGAAACACCCTGGCCTGCGAAGTGTCCAGAGACATTCCCAGAAAGGTCACTACTCTGGACGGAGAAAGAGAAGACTTGGGGTGGTTGACCACCCAACCGAACCTCTCCAGAGTGGACACCACCACTCTGGTGTCCAACTCCGCTTGGTTGAAAGAAGAGGCCATGATCAGAAGATCGTCCAAATAGGGCACAATGCGGATACCCTGAACCCTTAGCAGAGCCATCACCCCCGCTAGCACCTTGGTGAATACCCGAGGAGCCGAGGTGAGACCGAAAGGGAGTGCCACAAACTGAAAATGCCGATCCTCCACCACGAACCTGAGAAACCTCTGGTGTGCTGGAAAAATCGGAACGTGTAGATAAGCATCCTTGATGTCTATGGACGTCAGAAAATCTCCCTGACGAAGAGAGTGAATGGCCGAACGCAGCGTTTCTATGCGGAATTTCCGTGGCCGGATGAACCTGTTGAGAAACTTCAGATCCAAGATGGGTCGGACCGATCCGTCCTTCTTGGGTACCGTGAACAGATTGGAATAGAAACCCCTGCCCTGGTCCGAAGGGGGCACTGGGCAAATGACAGCCATGTCCAGAAGATTCTCTACTGCCAACAGGAGCCCCTGCGCCGCCAGAGGTTCCGAAGGCATCCGAGACCTGAAAAATCTGGAAGGGGGGCGGAGCTCGAACTCCAGCTTGTAACCGGAAGACACCACTTCCCGGATCCATCTGTCCGAGACCTCTTGATCCCAGATCTGGGAGAAGTGTCGCAGTCGTCCCCCCACCCGCATGGGTGAGGGCGCCCCCTCATTGCTGAGCCGGCTTAGCTGCCGGCTTGGCCTTAGAGCCCCAACTGTATCCTGGACGGGCACGACCTCTGCCCCTGCTCCCAGAATCTCCTCTGGAAGAGGGGAATGCAAACCCCCTGCCAGATCTGGCCCCACGAAAGGAGGGGGTAAAAGAAGGCCCCCCCCCGAAAGGGACGGCGTGGTTTCTTGCGTTGAGGTAACCTACCACCCTTGGTGACAGAGTCCAATGTCTCTCCAAAGAGCCGTAATCCAACAAAAGGTAGAGCCGTCAGTGACTTCTTGGACATAAAATCAGCCGCCCACTGGCGCAGCCACACCGACCGCCGAATAGTAACCAGCAGCGCCGATGTCCTACCACACATCATCAAAGTGTCATCCAAGGCTGTTAACACAAAGGATAAAAACAACTCACACCGTTTAAGGCTAAGAAACTCGGCACTACCAGGAGGAAGCCCGGAAGAAGTCAGCAGGTCCCTGACCACGGACCTGGCAGCCAACACCATTAGCGCCGAAGCGCAACCAGGCCGCATGGCTGACCCAACGCTAGCAAAACCATGACAAGCCATCTGGTCAATACGTTTATCCTCTCCATCCTTGAGGGTGGAACAATCAGGTCTATTCAAAACCGAGGAAATTGACAACCCCAAAACCGGTGCATCCACCTCGGGGGGAGATGTCCAGCGCTTAACCGCCTCCGAAGGGAAGGGATATTTCTTATCCCACCCCTGAGGGATGCCAGGGAGCCGAGCCGGCCTGTCCCATTCCTTAGTAATAATTTTGTCAAAATGCCTTTGTGTAGGAAATTCCAAGCGCGGCCTGGATTCCTCAAACAATTCACCCTTCCGCTGAGACACCTCCTCGGGAGGGGAAATATTCAGAACCTCCAACATCAGAGCCAGTGCGTGAGGAGTATCCGAGGATCTCCCCAAGTCACCAAGCTCGGCATCAGCGCCAAAGGACTGCTCATCGTCTGAAATATCAGAATCCTCATAAACCTCCCCTTCCTCTAGCGGGGAATAATCAGACCAATCCAGATTATTAACATCCTCATGGTCCTCCACCAGCGGAGCCGGCGACAAATGCTTCCTCTTAGTCGGAGCCTTACGGGCGACCGAGCTGGAGATAATTTTTTCAAGGTTAGCCAATCTGGCGCACATCTCAGATTGCAGCTCCCTGCCCAGGACGACGTCACACGGGGTGCGTGTCAAGGCGGGAAGGGGAGATGAAGCGACCGGCGGTGCTGACCCAGACGCCTGGGGTTCGGACTGCCGCGTAATAGTTTGCTGTGCACATGGTATACACAGAAGTACATCGTCCCCAGTAATGGATACCCCACACAACATACACTTCCGGGGATGCCCCGAAGGGGCCCCGAGCCCAGTATCCGGGGATGCCTCCATAAGGTGAACTTTTAAGAATAGTCGCTATGACCCAGGGAATTACGCCACTAGACAACCCTTTAATGTCCCGAGTGGGAGGATTTATGAGCAATAATGAACCCAGTGATCAAGGATCGGGAGAGACACCCTAAATGCTACTGGAGATCCTCCTGAAAACCTCCGCCTGAAAGACACAGAAAAGGGCTTATAAGGCTATGGAAGACAAAAGACACCCGTACAGCACAGAGGATGGGGAAGAGGGGGGGCCATAGGCCACTCACAGAACCGCGGGAGCTTGAAATGGCGACTGTGAGGAAGAGGCTTGCTGACAGAAGAGGAGAAGGGGGCGTGGTCAGCGCGGGACGCGCGTGACGCCAAGCACCGCCCCCCCCTCCTACTACACAAGGCAGAGCTCCGCAGCGGCGCCAGGGAAAGATGGGGGCGGGCAGCGGTGACGCGCCGCAACACCGGCCCCGCCCCCAGGACAATCGTGAGGAGAATGTCTCCTCAGGAAAAAAGGCGCCAAGAACCGGCCGGCGCCGCAGCGTTATGTGCGGCCGCGGCGCCCGGCCGGGGGGACAACAGTGAAAGACAGACACACACACACACACCAAGCACCGCAAGCAGACAGACCAGTAGGGACGGACCCCGGCCCCGCGCCGACGGTCCGGCCCCGCCCCCCCCCCCCCCCACTAGATGGACAGTCTTACATGGTGTGAGGTAACTACCACCGCCATTGATGATTGAGTCAAGATGGGGGGGGAAGGAATAGATAAGAGACAGGTCCAGCACCGCACAAGGCCTCCGCAAAAACGGCCGCGGCGCTGAGTAAAAAACATTTAAAGTGACAACACACTAACATCAGTAAAAGACAGAAAGTGGTTAAGAACGTGCTAGAGAGTAATAAAGAAGGGACCCACACTCCCCAACCCCACCGTGGAAAAGGGATCCTGGGAGGGCCATTGAAGGTTAAACTAAGGGACAGGGCATCCCAAACCGGGGTCACCAACCCGGTGTAACCGCCTACCCTCGTATAGGGTCTCACGGTGGAGCATTGCTCCTGAGCACCTAAGGTGCTGATATACCCTCGCCCGGACCCACAGCCAAAGCTGGGATGCATATGGATTCCTGGAAAAAAAGGGTCCAAACGGAAATAAATAAGTAGCGGGCCGCGAGTCATCCCGGCTACCTGAAATCCCCCTGTGCAAGGAGGAGCCATCATCTTCTGACTTGCTCGCCGTCTGCAGAGATGGAAAACTGGGTGATGAGTGGGAGGTCCCAGGTATTTATGGATCAGGGAGGGGCTTTCTTTTTGCTATCATCTCTGCAGGAACGCCCTCTTCAGGTCGGTATTACCCACATGTTATGGATATCTTGAAGCGGGGTGTGTGACATACTTAGAATAGTTTGTTTTCTGGGTTTCCAACATGGAGCCCTTCTACCACTGTGCCTAGAAAAAAAAGCCCATAGTGCACCATAGGGAGGCCCATGAAGATGAATCTGTAAAATATTTAATATAGGTCCCCACATTTATTAGCAAAAAGGTTTATATGAAAAAAAAAAATCATAGTGGCACACACAGGCCATTGGACATGTCATGGTGAGGAACAAAGTGGATGAGGTTCAGTAGGCTTTCTGTATGACTGGGAACAGCGTGGTTAGAACTATCCCAGGGCACATGAGCAAAACACATGGGCGAATCACAACATGACAGTAACATGTGCAATGTGTACAATTGACACTGCACCATCTTACATTGTTCTTGTCCACAGGGCATCCCGATTTGAGTTTCGCTGTGTGAAAACCCCCAAGTTGCCCAGTAAAATGCAACTTTCCAAGGTCCTACTGCACATGTACTGGCATGCAGCTAATCAGATTCCTGGGCTGTTTGACATGGGTTTTGGACTACTTCAAAAGGAGGTACAGATTGTCTTGGAGAGAGACATTAACTTGATTGATCTTGTGCCCCCCTGATGGTTGAAATGACTGTGGCAATTTCCGAGACCATAAGAACATCTTGATTCCATATGTATTCGAAATGGTTTAGGGCCAACAGAACTGCGGTTGGCTCCCTAAAGTTTGAAGATTTTTGAGTCATGGTCCCAGACCAGGTTCCCTGAACTTGGCAGTGAAGGGTATGGGTCCCCCAACCCTGCACACTTGCGTCCGTTGTAATACAGATTGGATCCACCAGATTCTCAGGGTATCCCTTTGGATATATTTTCCTGTTCCAATCACCACCGAAGGGACTGACGAACATGATCTGCAAGTGTAACCAGAGAGTCCAAAGTTCTTGGCTCTCTGTTCCAGGCACACAAAAAGGAGGTCTGGAAGGCTCTCGAATGTAGCTGGGCCCAAATGACCGCTGAGAGGGCTGAAGGCATAAGCCACAACAGAACCAGAATCTGCTATAGGGAATGTAAGGACAGGAAGACAATCCTTTCTAGCTTGGTTTGCGGAAGATCTGATAACCTAGGTAAATGCTATAAGTGTGAGGGGAAAGACTCAACATCTCCTCTTATGATCCACCCCAGATCTGAAAGGAGGGAAAGGGTTATCCTCCCATTGTTCTCTCAACATCTCCCTGGACGGAGCAAAGAGAAGGAGATCGCCCAGGTATGCCACAATGTCGATCCGATTTAATCTCAGCTATGCCATTGCAAGAATCTTGGTAAACATCAGAGGCATGGACGAAAGACCAAAGGGCATAGCTCTGAACTGCCAATGATAGATTACTCAATCTCACATTATTGCAAGCCTCAGAAACCTTTTGTGAGCTGGACAAATAGGAACATGCAGATGCGCATCCTGGAGATCTATAGAGGCCATCCAGACACCATGAAATAGGTCATTTTTGAAAATAATTTATTACACACAGAATTTCTTGTATCTGATCACCAAAATTTAACTGCTTTAGGTTCAGAATAAATCAAAACTTTCCAAGAACACCTGTTCGTTTCAGACAAGGGGCCTCCTCTAGGACTGCCATTTCCTTTAGTTGTTTAATCACTAAAGGCAGGGCCTGTGCTTTCACATGACCTCTGGTAACGTGGGTTACTACAAAATGATTGATCCTGTGGCCTTGAGACTAATTCCAGAGGAAGTACGTCCTGAAGAATGAAGGGGCTCTGATAGATCCTCTGCCAGGCTGTAAGCAAAGACAGAAGTCTAGCCCCTACAGGTCCTCTGTCAGGACTGCTGCTTAGATTGCTGTGGCAGTTTGAACAAACCTCTCTTGGCCTTCAGCCTCTGGGTTGACCAAGACTTACGGGAATCAGAGCTGAGAAAACTAGGGGTCTAAAATGAAAGGATTCCGTATTCCATACCTGTTTGAGCAGAATATCTGACCTATCTAGAGGATCTCTAAGGGAACCCATGTCCTCAAGGGAAAAATCCTTTTTCCAAGATACCTGAGCCAAAAGGAGTATCCACCTTAGAGGTGTGAGCTAAGTGCCCTATCTCCGACTCCTCAAAAGGGAATCTCCACTTGAGAGACTTCGGAAGGAAAAACCGGGACTCCGGACTCCCCCAAGCAATGATGCCCTTTAGTGGCTGTGGATTGGAAAACAGGGATCCTTTTTTCCAATAAGCCCTGGTAAAAGGAATCCTGAATGGAGAAGGGCTTATCTACCAATTCAATCTAAAGGGTAGATAAAAATGCCCCTAATGAGGCCCTGTGTATGCTCAAGGGAAAAATGAAACCTACTAGGGTGTGAAGGAGGCCGATGTCTCTGGCCCTCTCCCTGTGCCCAATGAAAGGGCAGACTAGTCAGAAGAGGCACATACCTTCTCTTCCTCATCCGAAGAAATCAGCCTCCCCTGGCTGCCCCCTAGTCTTAGGTCAGGATAAGTGACTGGGGTTCCAGCTGGGAGGAAGGCCCGGCCTCTGAACTCGCACCTGTCCCATGGGACTTACGGTTTTCATAAAAAATCTAATGTATCGGCCGATAGAGTCAAAAGTTGCGAGGGAACGGTTCATCATGCATTGAAAGTTGCCCCCCAGCTAACTCCTCCAAGCAAGTCTTACATAGAAGCTTGGAAAAGCCCTTCGGCAAGGTGGCCTGACAGTTCACACATAACCTAGACTGGGCCAATTTAGTTTGCTTGGGCTCTTTCTTCCCTCCGGAAGCCTTGGGCCCCTTAGTCACTCTGAAATCCTACGTAGACTCCTTTGTGGGCTTAAAATCTCTAGACTTTGATTCTTTAGCCTGTAAGGAAAACAAAAAGGGGAAAAAAAAAAAAAAAAAAAAAAAAACAAGGAATATCTGTTCCCCTGGTCCCGAAGACAGACTGCAGGGAGAAGGGGGGGGGGGGGGTTGTTTTTCACTGGATGGGAGAAGTCACTAACAATAACCCTTTCCCCCGAAGTGTCACCTGTACCCATACCGGCCACCGTCAAGGTCAAGAAGCTAATGAACCGCCTGGGCCAGTCAGAGCCAAAGACCCCCTGGAGACTGCCACTGGGACTAGCTCCAGGGGAGGAAATTCCCAGGGGAGGGGGCCCCCTCCTGACTGGCAGCAGTGGGTCACCCGAGCACCACCTGAACCTGCTGGAGAGAGGGGAAGCGTCATCTTCCCAAAACTAGTTTCCAGCTTGTTTCCTGGGAGAGACACAAAAATACTGAGGTCCAGGAGGAAGGGGCGGGGTATATAACCTTGTCCAGTCCGTTTCCTATTTAGGTGAGAGGAGCTACACTGCTAAGCAGTCCTGGAGGATGTTTGGGGTAAAAAAGTGAGTTGGGGGGGGGGGTGGGGTTGGCTGGTTCGGTTTTGTTCCGCTTTTACAGCAGGTGACATGGTTGAGAGGAGATGCAGAAGGGATGCTAGCCACTCAGCGCTCTTTCTAGTCAGATTTAGGTTGTTGCTGGCCCAGGGACCCTCACAACCAGGGGTAGGGGTTAGGGCTCAGGAAGCTCTATGTTCGAGTCACGTGGGCTCTTCTGAAAGACCCAACAATGGTAGTCCGAGTAGGTCTACGCTTCATTTGACATGAACAAGTTTACCACGAGGGGGTGTTAAGAGTCCCTCTTAGGTTTATACCATACTTAATAGGAAGGTTGTGCTGCACAACAAATCAAAGCTATAAGGCGGAGGAGGGTGCACATCTGAGGGTGCTTGGTGCCGAACTTATATATACATAACATAAAAGTAGACTGGCACCTCTGTATACTTCCATGCAGTTATTTCAATGGTGTGATGTACATGTCAGGACCACATCTTTGAATACTTACAGGCTGATTCATTACTAGCGCCAGGTAGCAACAGATGAGCATCTGTAGAGCGGATTTCAGAGCGCCCGCTAGTAGTCGCTGTGCTCGGCCATGGATCATTGTTTCAGAGTGCCTCAGTTGCTGTCTGGCATTGATGAATATGATATCGCTATACTACGCTGTATGTGAGCGAACCGTAACACCAGCACAGTGTGGCTGACTCATACCACATTCATAAAAAAAAAAAAAAAAAAGCCACAAACATCGCTGGCGCTCAAAATCATGTAATTGTAGCCCATAGTGCCAGAGGCTGTGTGATTAAGGGCTGTTTTTGAACATGTATCCACTAGTAAAGCGAAAACATATGGAATTACATTGTTATTACATTGTAACACTTTAATACCAGATCTGTAAGGACAATTCTGCATAAAAATATTAATCCAAAAAGTTTTCAAAAATGTCATTTTCTTGCCCAGAATACGTCAGAAGGTTTTTTTTTTTTTTTTTTTTTTTTTTTTTTTTTTTTTTTTAGGGGAAAGAAAAAAAAATTGGGACCAGGAAAGGGATTTAAGGATAGTCTATAAAAATGTATGGGAGAGCGCCAAGACGAGGAGCTCTGCAAGGATGAACGCGGGCGCTGTACGCCGAGCCTGGGATAATGATGAATCGAATGCTACATGGTGTTCTAGTCGCTCACTAGATTCGGCTTCAAAAATGTGTAATTGCGTGCCATCTCCGGCGTTCACCGGCGCTATCCCTTCATGAATAAGGCCCATAACATAAAAGTCCACTGGCACCTCTGTATACTTCCATGCAGTTATTTCAAGGGTGTGATATCAGGACCACATCTTTGAATACTTAGGTATCCCAAATATGTTGCACACCTGCAATGAAACAACATGGAGAAATAGAGGTGTGCCAATGGACTTTCTAGATTCATACAGCAATGGCCTCCACATTTCAGAATCAGAAAACACACCCGATCGTGTTGTGCCCTGCTCACCTTTCATCCAGCTCCTCCAGCCGGCTCCGCACACTGTGGGCATTCGTCTCTCGGGTAATCCGCTGCAGGAGATAGAAAGTCTGCTGGCACACACGTAACAGGTATTCCTGGAACTCCAGGGGGACACAGTTCTTGCACATAAGTTCATTAATACAAGACATCGCCAAGACCCCAAGCCGGTTGCGGTCAGTCTGAGAGCTGGACAAAGTCAAAGAGAGGGGAGGGCTGTTGCTACCACCATTGAGGGTGGCAGAAGAGTTTGTGGTAACAGAAGAAGTCTTTTGCGATCTGGCATCACAACCCAAACGGGCAAAGTGGAAGATGGTGGTGAGAAGGGAAGGGGTGATGCTGGCAGAGAGGGGGATCCAGCTGAAGAGGTGAGACAGGCACTCCAGAGCCAGGGCACAGATCCGCTCACTTTCCGCCTCCAGGCTGGGTGAGGGTTGGCTCAGCTGCTTTGCCAGAGCAGGCGTGTGCACAAGGTTACTCAGGAGATCATCTAGGAAAAGACAGCAATGGAAGCAGAATTAGAGGACAAAATGGACTGCATAAATACACACACACTTACCTCGTCACACTGCAGATCCATCAAGCAGAAAGTGTACTCTTCACTCAAGCATTGTGCCAGGCTTCTTTCTTCTAAATAGCACCATTCACCATAAGCGAGGTACACCGCAGTAGACTGACTACTTCACCCCGCTCACAGAATTTTTATTTACAACCCGCACCCCTTGCTTTTCTCTCCAGCATTCTCCTTTAAAGTGGACCTTCACCCTGAATAAGAGCCTATCTTATGTTTCCCACACTCTGAGCATACAGATTGCCCACATTAAAAAGTATCCTACCTGCAGCTACTGCATGTTATGCAGTAGCCCATGGAGTTTCAGGCTGCCTGCAAACAGGAAGTGTCTTCTGACTGTGCCGCACTTGCTATCACTTCCCTGAGCCCAGTTCTGCTCTGTGCAGAGTGCAGCTATAACCCCACCTCCTGTACTTTATCCCACTCTGCTCTCATCAGTATGTGTGATGCATTTGAGTCAAGATGGCAGTGCCCGTATCCTAGAGTCCTGAACAGATTTGCAGCCCGGTGGGGGAAAGAATAATAAGCGACTAAAAACTTAAATGTATTAATTTTAGATGCTGGGGAATAGTTTAAGGGTTTGAGCTTTTCATGAAATCATGCTGAAGGTCCACTTTAAATCATTGTACTGGAAACAGGGGAGGCCGAGTCTGCGAGGAGCAGGGATACCAGTTTTTGTATGGCATAGTCTTGGTAGGTATACAGGACCTTTCATCTTGTTTCCTGTTAAAACTGGTGAGCAGCAAGAATCAGGAGTATCAGACCCAAGGTAAGTTGCGATTTTGGTTTATTTTATTTGAACATCTCTTTAGATACTTTACCGTTTAAGCCACAATAGCCAAGGGCTGTCTGACCCTTTATTTTCTAGTAATTAACCGACAGCAAGACAAGTATGATCACCCTAACGCCCCTTCAGCTGCTATTATATTAATTACAATTCTGACTATCTGCTACACCAAGTGCATTCTCACTCACATAGAGGACCAAGCCTGCAAAGTATAGTCATGGCAAGATTGTGTAAAGGATATGGATAGAACAGACAACTATATTACTACTGTTAGGGCAAAAAAAACATCCGTTTAACTTATGACCGTTCTCTACGTTTTCTGCTTCTAGAATCATTTCCTTTTAATAGGCCAATTAAACAATACAGTGTATATGAAGAGTAATAGGATCGCTGTATGGTTATGTATTTGGCATTAGGCCTCTTTTTAGAGTAAGTATTTTGAGAAGCACATTGGTACGTGTTGCACTGTGCGGGTGATAACACAACACACATTACACAGTGGAACCACAGACTTTCGCGAGCAGGAAGGAAATGAGAAACACACTAGCTTGGCACTAGTGATCTCAGGGGAAACATAAGACATGCCGGAAGAGACAATGGAAGCCTCATTTAAGGCCTTGATAGTAATTTACTGGAAAAAAAAAAAAAATGGAAAATTGCATATTTTAAAAGCGGTGTTAAAATCTGAAATAGATTCTTATCAAGCCGGCATGCAATCAAAATCCAGATTGCTGGAGCCCCCCCAACTATCCTTACCTGAACCTCAATCCCCCCAGCCAAACAGCACTGCATTTCACCCAGGGGAATAACTGTTCAGTTAAGGATTTCAGAGGAGTCTGTTGGAGGGGGGGGGGGGGGGGGGGGGGTGTTCCAGCAATCGGGATCCCGGTGACACAATGGGGCCCCACAGCCATTAGTAGAAAAGGGGCATGGGATGTCTTTTAAGACAGCAAAAAGAAAAGTAGGATGTGCTCATCCAGTCAATATATAGCAGTCAATGTGCTAGGAGGGGTGTGACCACACACTATAAGCAAAAAAGAAATGTAACCCTCTGCACACTCATACTACCTAGCTAACACTTGTTAAGAACATAAATTGCAATGAATGTAAAAGCGAGGTAGCCACGTCAAGGCCGTCCAATTTGTACCCCCGTCCCTAACATTACTAAGTTTAAACGTTTGTGCAGACATTGCTACTTCTTAACTTGTGTGTGCACAAGCAATGCAATTCATGAATCAGCCTTTCTAAAGACATTGCAATAACTTTAGACAGGCTGATTCATGTATTGCAAGTAAAGAAGCAGCAATGTCTGCACAAACTTTTAAACTTAGTAATGTTAGGGACGGGGTACAAATTGGACAGCCTTGACGTGGCTACCTCGCTTTTACATTCATTGCAATTTATGTTAACAATCTATGTTCTTAACAAGTGTTAGCTAGGTTTCTCAAAAGTATGAGTATGGCTTTTAAGACTTCAACAAATATACAGTTTGAAAAAAGTCAACCTAGTGGGTATGCAGCTGTCTGGCCTGGTCGGATTAAAAAACAGCAGGGAGACTGGAGTTTCCCTTGAAGACCATTTTTATCAAACCACAGATCAGCCAGGTGGCATGAGTGTCTTACCTTCCTATCATCCCGCAGCTTAAAGAGTTTACACTTTCTTGGGTTTTGTTCTTCTCTAGCGGGGCATCACGATTAGGGATTCTCCACGGTTAGTAAACACTGGGATCACATGAAAACCCATCTCTTTCTGGTTCCCATGTGCGGCTGCTTAGCCAATCAGTTGCGCTCATTCCATTCAGATTTGTTATTACCCTCTGAGCCCAGTGCTGCATGGGGGCCTTATTTACAAGGGGCATATAGAATATGGAATTAAGGCAAGGAAAATGCTGCGGTGCAAGTTGATATTTACCAGCATCTGAAGCAGTGGGTGAAGGTGGAGGTGTGGCTGCAGTAACACTGTGTTTATCCCAGATACTCTCCAGCACACCTGCGGATGAGAAGCAAGAAGGAAAAAAAGAATATATATATTTTTGGAGGTCTTAAAAACAAACCGGGAATACCAAGCTTTCATACTGAAAAAACGAAAACGGGCACTTATATTGTTGAGTTCGGCTCAAAATAAATGCTTAATCCTTTCAAACTCTATCACCCCACGTTTACCTTATTCTGGCATTAGCGCTCCTTTTGCTGCAGAATGTCATCTCAGCTGGAACCATTATAGATAAAAACATAGTATGTAAAGCTGAATAAAGACTTTAGTCCATCCAGTTCAGCCTGTTTTACTTCTTCCAGTGATCTAGTAGCCATAGCTGGGAATGTTACTGTGATCTAGTAGCCATAGCTGGGAATGTTACTGTATTACATGCAAGGAAGGCATCCCGGCCACTTTTTGAACGTTTTTACTGTATCCCTCATTACTACCTCCTCTGGCAGCGAGTTCCATAGTCTCACTGCTCTTACAGAGAAGAATCCCCTCCTATGTCGGTGGAGAAAGCACCTTTCCTCTAACCTTAGTGGATGCCCTCGGGTTATAGTTACACTCCGAGGTATAAATAGATTGTGGGACAGATCTTTGTATTGACCCGAATATATTTATACATAGTTATTAGATCACCCCCTCAGGCGTCTTTTTTTCTAAACTAAATAAACCTAACTTTGACAATCTTCCAGGGTGCTCTAGTCCCTGCACTATTTTTATTAACTTTGTTGCCCTAACTTTATTGCTCCATTTCCGATATGTCATTTTTAAGCACAGGTGCCCAGAACTGTACACAGTACTCCATGTGGGGTCTGACCAGTGACTTGTACAGGGGTCACATGATGCTCTGATCATGAGCACCTTTGCCCATCTTGATGCACCCCATGATCCCATTTGCTTTGGCAGCTGCTGCCTGGCATTGATTACTACAGTTTCCATTGTTGTTTTACCAAGTGTTTCTTTATTTAGTGTGTAATCATGGCACAGATTTCTACTTCCCATGTGCATAACCTTACATTTATCTGTGTTAAACATAATTTGCCATTTAACTGCCCATGCTTCCAATTTATCTAAATCTGTTTGTAGCTGCCTGCTGTTCTCTTTTGTATTTATACTTTTTTCTTTATAGGTTCAAAAGCCAAATGCCATTAGATATTAAATGCCCCTCCCCACCCTTAAGTGGGACATCATGCCCAGTGACCTCCCCACACTGAACCTTGAAGTGTCAGATGTCAAGAAGATTCTACTGACGCTCACCAGGAAAGCATCTGGCCTTGATGGAATTTCAACAACCTGCCTTAAAGTATGTGCAGAACAGATTGCCCCAGTCCTCACTGGCATCTTCAGGAGCTTACTCAAGGTTGGAATAGTCCCTGACTGTCTGAAGAACTCATCATCATTCCAATCCCAAAGTAGTCATCAGCCTTGAATGACTATAGACCCATTGCTCTGACCCCAGTGGTCATGAAAGTCTTCGAACGACTGGTCATACCATTCCTCAAGGAGGATATTGGCTCCCAGTGGGATCCACTGCAGTTTGCTTACAAAGCAAACAGATCGGCGGAAGACGCAGTCAATCTGGCAATCAAGCTCACATTGGACCATGTAGATCGACCCAGTACATACACCAGACTATTTGTAGACTTCTCATCAGCCTTCAACACCATTGACCCACAAATTCTCCATGGGAAAATGATTGCACTGGGCATCTCACCAAGTTTATGTGGATGGATAACCAACTTAATCACGAACAGGACCCAGAGAGTAAAACTGGGCCCCTTTATTTCCACATCAACAAATATAGGTGCGCCCATTCCCTTTTCCATCTACACAAATGACTTCAAATCCTCAGACCCATCCATCAAGATAATCAAGTATGCAGAGGATACCATATTGGTAGGCCTCATCAAAGAAGATGAGTCTCCCTACCGAACACAAGTAAACCTGGAATCTTGGTGCGAAGAGAACAACCTTATCTTGAACATCCAGAAAATGGTTGAACTCATTATTGACTTGAGATGATCCCACATAACACATCGTCCATTTCCATCGGTAATGAAGAGGTCAATATCGCTACCAGCACAAAATTTCTCGGCACCGTGATCACGCAAGACTTGGAGTGGAGCAGGCAAGCTACAGTCATCTTGAAAAAGGCCCAACAGAGGCTACAGTTCTTGAGACAACTAGCAAGATACGGTATGTCGAAAAGGATCCTAAAAACCTTTAACAATGGTGCCAATAGGCTCACGTCTGACCTCCTCCTTTACTGTCTGGGCAACAAGTGGCTGCTGGACCAATTTTTTGCGTGGTTCTGGAGAAATAGAAATGAAAGGAGGGCACAATTTGGGGCCCATATATGGCTTTTAACCACAATTTCAAATGGGAGGAGAGATGAACTGAAAAGCCAACCCAAAAACCACATAATCCTGCTCTGCCACATAATATAGCAAGTACCTAACAAAAGGTCCATCTGGTTCTCGAAGATTACCTGTTAACAGCCCCAGCACGGTTGGCACTTGATCCAGCAGCAGTTTACGAAGTTCCTCCTTTCTGGCCACACTAAGGTCCTCCCGAGGACAAGCCAGCTCCTCAGATGCAGTCTTCAACATGATCAACCCCAGTGGCGTGGTGCTGGGGGTCTGAATTAACTATATAGAGAAAAGGGTACAGATCATTACGACAACATTAACCATTTCCAAAGCAGATAAAAATCAGGGTTTTTCAACCCTGTCCTCAAGTAACCCTCTAACCGGTCATGTTTGGTGGAGATCCATACAGGTAGCGCTATGGTACTACTGAAGTACTAATCACTATTCGTGTGCATCTGTGTGGAGATTCACAAGCCTTGAGCTGTTGGTGGTACTTGAGGACAGATTGGAGAAACACTGGGCCAGAAGATTTATTCAAATGACATATCACCCAACCACAGAAAACTTTGATCTGACATTAGTTAACACAGCAGATGGGAGAAACACGAGTACGTTATTAACAGTTGAATGCCATAATGCAGACCAGTGTCGGGGACAAGTACTAACAGGCACACGGCCCCCAAGCAATCTTACTGGCTACTGAGATTTATTCAAGGTTACCGGCCTGGTCTTGCACTCACCTGTAAGATGTTTGTAAAAAAGTCATGGTAGAACATTGGCCAGTCCTGCCTGCCCATGTCCACGATGACTTTACAAAGCTTGTTGCAGATAAAACCTGGAAGAGTCTTGTGTTGGCTCAGTAGTAGTTTGGGCAGTGAGCTTCGGATCTCCATTTTCTCTTGTGATGGGACCCCCAGCCACATCTTGTTAATCAAGTTCTGCAAAATCCAAAGAAGTCAGAATATACCAAAAGCTTACTAGGTTAAAAAATAAAATTCCGTGATTACTCACCTGAAGAATTGATATTATGAGTATACAGTACGTCCTGCTCCAAACATAATACTTACATGTGGGCTATCCTCCGCCAGATGGCGCTGTACTGCAGAGACATTGAAAACAGGCTCCTCCCGGCCCCTCAAATACCCAGGGACCTCCCACAAATACCCAGCATTGAAAAGCAGTGAACGAGAAGCCGGGAGAATTTAACCACCCAAACTGGTAACTATAACAATGATAACAATCACCATACAGGGGATCCAAGATAATGCAAAAACCAAGGGTGGGTTGGAGCAGGACGTACTGTACACTCATAATACCAATTCTACAGGTGAGTAATCATAGAATTGTATTATTCTTAGTATACAGTACGTCCTGCTCCAAACATAATACTTACACGTGGGACATCCAATAGCAGTGTCCATAAAGCAGGGTGGGATCCCCAACAAAAAAGGTAACAGCAGACAGTTTAAACCACTGCCGCCTGCAGAACCTTGCGGCCAAAAACAGCATCAGCTGAGGCCCCAACATCAACCTTGTAAAACTTTGAAAAAATATGAACAGAAGAGCAAGTAGCGGCCTCGCAAACTTGTTCAACAGAAGCCTGGTGCTGGAAGGCCCAAGAGGCACCAATAGCACGAGTAGAATGAGCAGTAAGGCGGAAGGGGGGACTCTTCCCCTAGCATAGTAGGCCTGAATCATGGCCTGACGGATCTATTTGCTGATAGTAGATTTGGCAGGAGCCAAACCTTTCCTGGGACCAGAAGGGACCACAAAAAGAGCATCAATTTTCCTGAAAGACGCAGTGGCCACCAGGTAGTACTTCAGACACCTAACCACATCCAAGGAATACAAAACCCTCTCCTTAGCGTTACTAGGATTAGGGCACAAGGAAGAACAATGTCCTGATTCAAATGAAAAGCAGACACTACCTTAGGCAGAAAATCTGGCTTAAAGCGGAACACCACCTTGTCCTGGTGTTTCTCATAGTAGGGGGGCTGGATTGAAAGCGCCGCCAACTCAGACACACGCCTAACAGAAGTGAAAGCCACCAAAAAGACAACCTTGAGAGTAAGAATGACCAGAGCAGCGTCCTGCAGAGGTTCAAAGGGAGCACCCTGCAAGGCAAAGTTTAAATCCCAAACAGGCACCATGGGCTTACGAGGGGGGACGCACGTGAGTAACCCCCTGGAAAAAAAGTCTTGATCAAAGGATGCTGAGCAAAAAAGACTTCTGGAAGAAAACAGACAGGACAGAAACCTGACCCTTCAGAGTACCGAGTTGGAGCCCCAACTCCAAACCATGCTGTAAGAACTCCAGAATCCTGCGAACAGAAAACACACAACAGGGAAGAGACTTCGAATCACACCAGTCAATGTAGGCACGCCAAACCCTGTAACAGATGGAAGAAGACTTTTTCCTAGCCTTTACCATAGTATCAACCACCGAGGCAGACAACCCTTTCTCCATCAAGATGGAGGTTTCAGCAGCCAGGCCGTCAAAGCCAGAGTTTGTAAATTGGGATGGCGTAGTGAGCCCTGAGTGAGCAGATCTGGCACCAAGGGCAGAGCGTACTGATCTACTGCCAGCTGCACCACGTCTGCAAACCACACTCTTCTTGGCCACCTGGGGGCCACCAGAATTGCTGCCACCCCTTCGAGAGCAAACTTGCGCAGAACCCTGCCCAGCAGGGGGAATGGAGGAAAGACATACAGGAGCCGAAAGTCCTGCCATGAAATGGATAGAGCATCCGTGGTCAAGGCCAGAGGATCCCGAGGCAGGGAGACAAAAGCCGGGAGCTTGTGTTTGTGACGGGATGCAAACAGATCCACATCTGGTAGACCCCAACGGTGACACAGGGATTGGAACACCCTGTCGCAGAGGGACCATTCTCCCCGACGAGAGGTCCCCCTGCTCAGAGAGTCTGCCAGGAGATTCTCTGCCCCTGGGATGTACACAGCCGATATGCAGGGAACATTTGCCTCCGCCCAGGTCAGAATCCGAGATACTTCCTGGAAGGCCCCCTTGCTCCAGGTCCGTCCCTGATGATTGATGTAGGCACCTACCGTCCGGTTGTCAGAGCGCACCTGAACAGGCAGACCCTGAAGGCGATGGGTCAACTGAGCCAGAACCAACCTGATCGCCCTCAGTTCCAAGATGTTGATAGGTGTGTGGGCCCCACCTCCCCTGGAACCGCAGGGACTTCCAGAATCCCCCCCCCCCCATCCCGACAGACTGGCATCCGTGGTGACCGCCTCCCAGGAGGGGGCCAGAAAGGATCTGCCCCCCCCCCCCAGCAGGTTCCTGGAGTCCAGCCACCACGAGAGGGACCGGCTGACCAGGGGGGAAAGCACACAGACCCCGTCCAGGGACGCTGGGTCCTTGTCCCATACTGACAGAAGGTGAAGTTGTAGAGGCCTCAAGTGGAACTGTGCATAAGGCACCGCGAAGCACGCCACCATCAGGCCCACCAGCTGCATTCCCTGACTGATGGAGGGATGGTGACAAGATAGCAGGAACTGGGCCTGCGCAATCAGAGCGTCCACCTTCTGTTGAGGAAGGAAAATACTTGCTTGAACTGTATCCAGAATCATTCCCAGGAATGGAGTCACCGAGGAGGGGGACAGAGGATTTGGGGTGATTGATCACCCAGCCCGAAAGACTCCAGGGTGGACACCACCAGCTGAGTGTCCAACTCTGCCTGATGTCGAGACTGGGAGGTGATGAGAATGACGTCCAGGTAAGGCATCACGCGGATGCCCCGAGACCTGATCAGAGACATTACCCCAGCCAGCACCTTGGTGAACACCCTGGGAGCTGAAGTGAGACCAAAGGGCAATGCCACAAATTGGTAGTGTTGATCTTCCAAGGCGAACCTGAGGAACCTTTGGTGACTTGAAAACACAGGAATGTGAAGGTAAGCATCTTTGATGTCCACAGACGTCATGAAATCTCCTGGGCGCAGGGAACTGATGGCAGAGCACAGAGTTTCCATGCGAAAATGCCTGCTCCTGACAAATTTGTTGAGGATCTTCAAATCCAGGATGGGCCTGACTGACCCATCCTTTTTGGGAACTGTAAAAAGGTTGGAATAGAAGCCCTTGCCTTTTTCTCTTAAAGGGACCTTGCAAATGACCCCCAGCTCCAGGAGGCTTTGCACAGCCTGAACTAGATCCTGAGCTGAGACAGGGTCCTGAGGAATCCGGGATCTGATGAATCTTGGGGGGGGGAGGACCGGAGGACACTACCTTGTATCTTGTAACCGGAGGACACTACCTTCTGAATCCACCGGTCTCAGACATGAAGCCTCTAGACGTGAGCAAAGTGCTGAAGTCGCCCCCCCCCCACCCAGATGGGCGAGGGCACCCCATCATGCCTGAGGGGGCTTGGGAGAGGACTTGGGCTTAGAACCCCAGGAGGAGCCAGGATGACCACGTCCTCTGCTCCTACCCCAGGAGTCTCTTCGGGCCCCAGTGAAGGAAACCCCCCTTCCTTGTCTAGCACAACGGTAGGGGGGTGAAAAGGAGCCCTGACTCTGGGGCAACCTACCTCCCTTAGCAAAAAGGTCCAGGCGGTCCCCAAACAGGCGTAGTCCTTTGAAGGGAAACCCAGTGAGGGCTTTTTTGGCAGCGTTGTCAGCAGCCCACTGGCGCAGCCAAACCGAGCGGCGTATAGCCACCACCAGGGCAGAAGTTCTGGCACACATTCTAATGGTGTCATCCAAGGCAGAGAGGACACAATTTACAAAGACATCACAGCTAGATAGTGCATTAAACACATCAGGAGGCAAATCATCAGGGGCACCATCAAGGACACTTCTGATCAGGGACCTAAGAGCCACAGATGTAATGGCCGAGGCACAGACCGGGCGCAGCGCCGTCCCCAAAATTGCAAAGGCATGGGACGCCAGTTGGTCAATGCGCCGGTCCTCAGCATCCCGCGGGGTAGTATAGTCAGGGGAATGCATGACAGAGGTGTTAGACAACGCTAGAATAGGGGCATCCACCTCGGGAGGGGATGACCAGCACTTGACCATATCACCGGGAAGTCTATTGGGACGTTCCCACTCCTTAAGCACGAGATTGAAATGAGCTTGCTCGGGAAATTCCAAACGTGATCTAGGAGTATGAAAAAGCTCACCCCTTTGCCTAGGAGCCGCAGCAGGGGGAAAGATGGACAGAACCTCAAAAATCTGGGCCAGCAATCTGTCAGTATCATACAGGGCCCAGGGGTCAGAGCCAGAATCATCATGACCCCTGGGTCTCTCATAAGATGACCCCGAATCGGAGAACAGCTCCCCTTCATCCGAGGGGGTATAGCCACATAAATGCAAAAACTCCTCAGTTTCCATAGGGAAGAGAGTGACATCAGGTGTTAAGTGCCGCTTTTTTGCAGTGGCCTTACGCGCCAGGGTATTAGCCATTAACTTCTCGACATTAGCCAGTCTAGCAGACACATCAGGCTGAGAGTCCCCACTTGTATTCAAGTCATTGGGAGTGAGACTCAGGCTTGGGGGGAGTAGGTGAAGTGAAACGAGGTGCAGGCCCAGCCACAGGTAGGCCAGATTTCAGCACTAGAACCTGCTGGGCGCAAGGTACACAGACCCGTGCATTGTCATCGCTAATAGGCGAGACCCCACAAGCTACACACAGCCGGGCTTGTCCCGAAGGAACCCCGAGCACATTATCCTGAGATGCCTCCATATGGCGATTACAAGGCACAATATGCCAGTAGGGATTAACGCTATAAAGCAACCCTGGATGCCCCAATAACCCGCTAGGGAAGTGGGAGTAATTACACTAGGCCTCACAAGTTAAAATTAACAGAGGGCCGGGAGAAGCCAATGGATTCGCCCGTCTGAAAGACACAATGAAAGTGGGCCGTAAGCAAACATACAATATAACATTTAACCAACAAAAGGAATGGACGGCACCAAATGGTAAATACTATAATACACAGGTGCCCTGCTCTGGTATAACCCAGAAAGGGTAATACAAATACAGAAGGGGTGCCCCAACTCCCCTAGGAGAGGGATAAAACCAGAGACTAACACTGGCACATAGTTTTTAGACTCACCCACTGGCATACATTAAGATAACCCCCCCCCCCTTCCCTCATTTTTTGACGGCAGTGTGCATATATGTGTTATAGGTTTTTTAAAGTAAACCTTTTTAAATATGTCTTAGTATGTGATTTGGACCATTAAATAAACATATCATGAGCTACATATAACAGAGTGCCAGTGTTAGTCTCTGGTTTTATTCCTCTCTTAGGGGAGTTGGGGCACACCTTCTGTATTTGTAATACAATATAACATGATAATAAAGTAGCCCGCGAGGGCACCTACGGACCGCGGTAGGTAGAAACCGTCACACAGGAGCCCACAATCAGACAAAATGGCGTCGGTATACCTCGAGGGGCGAGCCATGACGCGGAGTGTGCCAGAGCCAGGCCCCACCCCCCGAAGAGCGCGAAGCCAACCAGACAAACAGCCAATGACAGCGCCTGACGTAACACCGCCGCCAAGCGCGGAACATTATGAAAAAAAAGAGCGCGCGCTCCGGCGGTGGCAATGACAATAATAAAGGAAAAGCAAGTCAGCGCGGCGGCTGACAACATATGTAAAGTCATAGACACAAAAACCCATATAATGTATATACACACACACACACACACACCGCCCCTCCTTTCTTTCCCCCCGAAGGCTACAGGGAGAATGAGGGAGGACGGCAGCCCATCTATATAGGGCCCACCGATATACGGGGCATGGGGCAATAGTGCGGGAGGGGCATCCCATAGAGGCTCACCATAAGCCTATACCGCCTACCCTTTGGTGGGGGATTGCGGTGGAGCAGCGCTCCTTAAGCACTCATGGTGCTGCCTACCTTCACCCGACCAGCGCAGCCAAGGCTGGGAGGCATATTACTGGTGGAACGGGTGGGAACAGTCCTACAGGGCCGCAGGCTAATAACCCCGCTCACCTGCGAGAAGAGAGACAGACATATTCTTGTCCTTTGCAGTCAGACTGCAGAGAAATTTCCGGGGATTTGTGGGAGGTCCCCGGGTATTTGAGGGGCCAGGAGGAGCCCGTTTTCAATGTCTCTGCAGTACAGCGCCATCTGGCGGAGGATAGCCCACGCGTAAGTATTATGTTTGGAGCAGGACGTACTGTATACTAAGAATATAAATACTGCCCGATACTGAGCACTTTTTATCCCACACAGCACAATATAGGATGTAATTTTAATCAATCTTGGCAAGAAGGCAAGTCCCCCCCCCCCCTTGTAGATAGACTTGGACCGACAGTCTAAGATGAAGGTCCGCTTAAAGATATACCTCCCAGGCATCCTGGTTTAATATGCTCCTTCATTTAAAGAGGTTGGCCAGCATTAGGGTAAATACAAATCATTGTTTTGTGTGCTCTGAACGCAGAAGATTTACTCTGGTGTGCTGCTAAATAAAGCTGCTGTTGCCAAGATCCAATTCCTGTAGCCCAGCCCGTTTCTTTTATTTATTCATGGCCACCTTTATTTAGCACTGAAAAGTGGACATATAAAAAAAGAATGGGAAAATCTCTTACTAGTATTGTATAAATCGTAGGAAGTGTTTGGCAAGTCAAAAGTTAAAACATAAATATCAGTAGCTTACCTTACACGGAGTCCCTCCAGCGCTCTCCTTCCTGCTATGTCGGTCTACTCAGGGAGGAAATCACTTCCTCATTCAGCTTGCAGTCTCCACCCGCTGACCTGGTCCTTCAATCAACCTTCAGTGGGCTGAGAACTGAAACAACCCCCACTCCCTCCCCAGACATCCTAATTTGCCGTCTCTCTCTGCAGCTATGATACCCTGCCCTCCTCCCTGGTCACACTATTTGCTGGCAGACTGGAGACATTTTTAGCCTGCAGAATCTCTCACCCCCTTTTTCTGGTCCTTTTACACACAAAGTGTGGGACAGTGCAACATGTAGCCCGAGACAATGGGACAACAATCGGGCGCTCGCCTTTAGTATAACTTTAAAGTGGACCAAAACCCATTATTCTGACTATCCTGGGTTTTGGTCCACTCTCGCCGCTTTGTGAAGCCCCCCAGATCGCCCTCATCAACTCACCTAACCGCGGTCCTACGGCAGATGTGCGGGCGCTCGCCCAATCAGCACACTCGGAGCCGCTGAGCTATGCACGTCTAAGCGACGTCTTAGCTCAGCAGCTCAGAGCGCGCTGGCGACCGCATCTCGCACTTCCCTCTAACAGGGAGGGAGCCTGCACCAGCCATTCACAAATGGCCAGCGTGGGCATGCGCCCTGCTGGAGGGATAGCGAGGATTCGGCCGCGGCCCACGCATGCGCCGTTGGAGCGGGATTAAGGTAAGTGTAGCGGGCGACCTGGGGGGGGGTTTCACACAGCAGGGGGAGGGAATCGATCGGCCCGGGAATCTGATAGATTCCAGGGCCGATCAAGCCCAGTTTCAGTCCACTTTAATTATAAATATGTTTTATGTTCTATCAATCCCCTTGTTTGTAAGGATCAGTGATCAGCAGCCACGGAGTGTGCTAGTGGTGGCAAGTGTTCTGCAACATCCCCCGTCCCTAATACTAGATATCTTCATGCTGCCCCAAGGCCCCTAGTTACAATGCCTGAAACTGTGTGGCTGCAGTCATCTCAGAAGTGCCACACAGAACACACACAGTAAAATATTACCCTTTCAATACAGTTCACATAAATTTGTTTACATGAGGAAGAACCCTATTTCTGGCCACTGAGTTACTGGTATCTGGTAATTTTAGAAGTTTTCCTGTGAGAGAACTGCAACTAGATGTTCAGCAAGCGCAAACATGGTGGGTGGAGATTAGCTACACCATCCATTGTACAGATAAATTAGAGCAGAATCAGTTTCCTAATCTTCTCTCATGCCCCGTGATCATGGTGGACAGTACAGTAGAAGGAGACGTGCTGTCTCTTTGGGGTCTCTCCCGGAATCCTGTCTATCACAAATTTTTTTTTTTTTACTACTTATTGGCCATTTGGCCAGTCAGAGCCTGATGAGAGGAGTTGAACTTTGGCTTACCGACTCCACAGCCCTGCAAACAATAAGGTTGATTCAGAGCCCCTTTCTCGACTTTTTTTGCATGAAAATTTCTGTTGTCCATTTTCCCCATTTTTCCATTTTTTTAAATTATCTAATTCAGCAGAGCCTTTATTTTCCTGCAAGAATTTTGAGCGAAATATTTTCGTTTTTCTGTGTTTTTTTGTTTGGTACCAAAACCTCCAAAAAACGATGAGAAAGGGGCTCTGAATCAACCTTAATGACTTGTTTTTACACTTTGCCTAGACAATCCCTTTAAAGACTGAAAGGAAGCTCGATATTGTGCATTACAAACTGGGTTTGCTGGGTGGGTGTTCACTCGCCATGTGCAAGCCTGCTCGTCCATACGAAGCCCATTCTCTGGTCATGTGGGACAGCAGAAAGGATACATAGGCATGAAATCTGCCCAAATTACTCACTGGGTCTGTCTGAAGTGGACCAAAACCCATGATTTTCATTATCCAGCATTTTGTCCTTTTATATTCCGAGCCGACATTTAGGGCGAGAGGACCAAAACCAGCCCTGGAGTTTAAGACTCCAGCAGTGGCTTATTGCCTCTGCTCGGGGGGCATCCCAAGCACTGAACCCCCCCCCCCCCCCCCACCATCACCCAATAATCTTACCTTTCCAATGAGCCCATCACTCGCATCCTATTCACCTGTATGCGGCCACGCCCACTGCAGCGGAATGGCTGTGCACAGCCGAAGGATGCGAGTGATGCTGCCGAGGAGTGCACCTGGGATTCCATTAAGCTTCTCCAGCAGCACATTAATATGCGCATCCAGAAAAGCTGATTAAATGAGAGACGCACATGCGCTGCAGGCTTGAGAAAAAGTAAAAAAGGTGGGTACTCCGCACAGTCCGCGGGGGTGCCAATGATGGTGTTGTCCACAGACGCGGAAAAGGCCTTTGATAGAGTGGGTTGGCCTTTTATGCAGAGAACCCTTAGACATATAGGCTTAGGGGAAAACCTTAGGAAACGCATTGAGGCCCTATACACGGTACCCCGCGCGAGAGTCAAGGTGAATGGTCACCTCTCCGCCCCATTACCGATCAGTAACGGAACCCGACAAGGCTGCCCACTGTCACCTCTGCTGTTCGCCTTGACTTTGGAGCCTTTTCTATGTAAAATAAGGAAGAATGTGGACGTGAGGGGCTTGAGTGTAGGTGGCGGCATTCATAAGGTTGCCGCTTACGCGGACGACCTCTTGTTCTTCTTCATTAACACAGGGACAGAGACCGTGGGATTTGTGATGGAGTTTGAAGCCTTCGGGAGGCTGTCCTTTTTTAAAATTAACTTCGAGAAGTCAGAGGCGTTAAACATCTCCCTCCCTGTTGAGGTGGCCGGGACTGTTCAACAGGCATTCTCTTTTAAAGTGGGCCAAGGATTCAATAGCGTACCTTGGTACACGGTTGCCGAATCGCCTGACAAACATCTTCGCCTTAAACTTCCTGCCCCTATTCCAGAGAATAAAGGCTGATTTGGAAAAATGGGATTCCCCTACCTTTTCGTGGATGGGTAGGGTGAATATAATTAAAATGTCGATCCTGCCAAAACTACTGTTCCTGTTCCAGGCGCTCCCGATCAAGTTACCTACCCGCTTCTTCAGGGACCTGGAGAAAGTTCTGTTGGGATTTGTGTGGCAGAAGAAGAGGGCAAGACTCCGCCGCCAGGTGTTGTTCAAGCCCAAACACTTAGGTGGTATGGCTATGCCGGATATTCAGTCGTACTGGGTGGCTTCCCATTTACAGAGGGTATGTGAGTGGCACACGTGCAGGGAGACGAAGAGATGGGTACAGCTGGAGCACTCCCTGGCCCCTGCCCCCCTGGATGCCGTTGTTTGGAACAGAGAGAACCGGGTGCCAGCTCTGAGATCCCACCCCACCGTAGCGCCCACTCTGGATGTCCTACGGAGTTCCAGGGAACGTTCTGATATCTCCCCATGGCCCTCCCCCATGGTGGCTTTATTGGATAATCCGCAACTCATGCCTGATTGTACCAGAAGAGACCTCAGGGAATGGGGGAAGGTAGCCCAGCTAAGGGGATGTGACTTGTTATCGGAAGGGGGCTGGGCCGCGTTGGGTGAACTGAGGGCGAAATTTGAGAAAGGGAACCTGGATCCCTGGACATTATTGCGGTTTCAGTCGGTTCTGTCCAGGCTGGGCTACCGCAGGGAGAATTTCAGGAAGCCTACCGATTTCGAGGCGCTGTGTTTGACAGGGCAGCTTCAGCCCCATCTGATTTCCTTATTGTACGCGCTACTCATCCGGGAAGTAGAGTCCCCGCCTGCTTATTGGGGGGAGTGGGAGCGGGACTTGGGTCGGCCCTTGGGTGAGAAAGAGAGAACCAAGATAGCCACCTTGATACATAAATCCTCGGTAGCCACGAGAATCCAAGAAGTAAATTATAAATTGTTGACTCGATGGTACTACACTCCTGACAAGCTAGGCAAGATGTATGACTCGGCGGATACGAGCTGCTGGAGATGCGGAGGGGAACGTGGGACACTATTCCATTTGTTCTGGCGGTGCCCCAAAATCCAGGAGTATTGGGGGGCAGTCCTGGGCATTGTGGCACAGCTGACAGGGGCACAATTGCTGGGAGACCCGGCGCAGGTCCTGCTTCACTCCACGAAGTCCCCGATAGGGAAATATAAAAGAACACTGTTGATTCACCTGTTGAACGTGGCCAAACAGGCTATACCCAGATTCTGGAAACAGAAGAAAGCTCCCTCCGTTAGGGACTGGGTGAGGGAGGTTGTCCTCGTTAAGGAAATGGAGGATTTAACTTTAGCTCTCCATGACAGGGATGAACAATACAAAGTTACCTGGCTTCCCTGGCTGATTTTTGAAGAATCAGCAGAGTTCCGTAATTTGTTTACGTGATCGATTAGAAGCTATGTCGGCTGTGGTGCCACCCGCGGTCATGCTCCATTCGACCGAGATATACTTTGCCCCCTCCTGCGCTGGGCCTGAATCAGACAGCTGCTGGGCGGCGCTCGGCCTGGTGCCCTGTCCCACACGCCATACCTATACCTACACCTACCCCTCCCTCCCTCAAGTCTCTTGTATCGTCTCCCTCCCCTCTTTCTCTCCCCTACCCCCCCTTTTTTCTTTTTACCCTCCGCCATTACACCCCCCTCTGCCCCCCCCTTGTACGTCTAGTCCCTATACCCTGGGGAGGACTTGGGATCCTACTCGACACGAGGGAATTGAAACCATTCTTAGCGGAAAGCCCCATGGCTAGATATATCTGTTGAAGGGGAGTGGGGACGGGGTGGAGTGGACGAAGAGTCGCTGGGCGGCCTCCGTCACCTTGTGCTCCCCCGCCTCGTGACCCCCTATAGCTGGTATCCGCATCATATGGCATTATATACTGTTGCCTGATATCATTACCCATCTGCGATATGTCATCTCTGTTATGATAGTGATCTACTTGAGCTCCCCTATTCCCTCTGTTTCCTGTATTGTTGACCCTATTGAATGTATGTATGTTATAAACCTGCAAAATTCAAAAGAATTTAAAAAAAAAAAAAAAAAAAAAAAAAAAGGTGGGTAAACGACGATGTTTCACACATCGGGGCCTCCTAAATCAGAATACCCTGGGGGATGGACCAAAGCCAGCATAGTGAAAATCCTGGGTTTTGGTCCACTTTTAATTGAACACATAGCGACGGAAATATGGGGCTTTTATTGTCAATTTCTAGCTAGTCATCTGGATGTTATGGGAAAAAAAGCTATTTTCAGAGTTGGTGTTAAAAAATACAAACTCTTACCTCAAACACGCTGAGGCTGTACATAAGCACATAGTCATTGTGCGAGCTGGACAGGAAGTAGAAGCAGAACCTCCAGGCGCCAAGCTGCTGAGCAAAGTTATTCAGTAGAGCCTCTGTGAAGGAGAACACAGACACAATCAACAAACTGCATTCATTATATTTCAAGGTTCCTGCTTTCACGTGTGGGAACATTGCGTACACAAAGGCATCACAGGAATTTGCCATATCTACATTGATGGTGCTATTAACATTAGTATGTAGCAATAATATAGACTGCTACACACTGCCTCTTATAGACCCAAGCCTGCCCTACCAGAGCACATTTGGCCCGGCCTGTATCCTTATGCCTAGCTATCAGAGTATTTCTGCAAGGTCACCAGAGGCTGCAGGTCAAGTCAGGTTAGCAAACTTTATACCAGATACTAACCTACAGTTCTGTGTGGAGATATAGTTATGGGCCTCGATTCAATAAAGGTAGGAAAAAATTCTCATGGTTGTAAAAGATTCAATTCGTGAGAAAAAAAAGCTTGAGAATGTCACGGTTACTGAATCACCAGATAAGAAAACAATTAAAGTCAATGGCACTTTTTTTAGAGAACTGTTTACTCCTTTCTACACTGTAGTAAAAGCTGCCATTGACTTTCATTGTCTTTCAGTAACAGTGACATTATCAGACTTATGACTCATGAATTGAATTTTTTACTATCATGAGAATTTTTTTCCACCTTTATTGAATCGAGGCCCACGGTGTGCGTTCAGCCTCGTATAGACACTAGACAGAGCTCACTGCACTATACATCTGGCAAGGCAACACGTACTGCACATCGGGCATCCTCAGCACCTTCAGTGATTTGGGCAATTACTAGTTTTGGGTGTGCTGCACAATAAATTTACAGTGTCGGTAAAGCAGAAGTCCAGTCCAAAATGGACTTGAGCCCTAAAGAAAGTTCCCCCAGCAATGGACACATTTTGCATAATATTGTCTGCAATTAATGTGGAGTGTGCTCTCCCACTGCCATTTACTTCTAATGAAATGGTGCGGCTCCAGCATTCACCAACAGAGCCATGATGCTAGGTGATCTTTCCCCTTTCCCCCTCTTCAAGCCCTGAAAGAAGAGAAGCAGCCATAAGCGGGTGGGTGACATTACTCAGCACAGCAGACTTGCTATTTTAATAGAAGGCTAAGCCCGCAGTTTATCTGTGGTCCATTGCTGGAGGAACTTTCACCGGGGCTTAATGGGTAGGACCACTTTTGTTGACTTACCCAGCAGACATCTAATGAGAGCAGTGCCCATCCCCCCTGAGTTGCAGCAATGCTCACATTTTTCAGAGGCTCATAAGATGATGAAAAAAAATGGGGAGAGCAAGTGGCATCTCTGGGCTGAGGCGAGCTCCCATGCGCAGCCATTCAGATAGGCTGGGGACAGGAGCGCCCCCCTCATCTGGCGATGCCGTCACTTAGTCCCAGTCGCTGTAAACCAAGCCATTTGCCGAGTTTTACAGCTTTCTCTGGGGATTCACTGCTGGAAAGGAATAAGATCAAAATTGACTCGACTTCCTCTAAATAATAAAGCACAGGGACGTCCGCATTTGGTATGCTCTACAGCTCAGTAAGAGGGCAAACAGTTTTCTGTATGCCGCGCCCCATGTGGCCACGGGCAGCCTGCAAACTTGATAGACTACTTGGGGGTTGTCACATGATCAGCAGTGGTTGGAGCATATGCAGACTACTTGGGGGTCGTCACATGATCAGCAGTGGTTGGAGCATATGCAGACTACTTGGGGGTCGTCACATGATCAGCAGTGGTTGGAGCATATGCAGACTATTTGGGGGCCGTCACATGATCAGCAGTGGTTGGAGCATATGCAGACTACTTGGGGGCCGTCACATGATCAGCAGTGGTTGGAGCATATGCAGACTACTTGGGGGTCGTCACATGATCAGCAGTGGTTGGAGCATATGCAGACTACTTGGGGGTCGTCACATGATCAGCAGTGGTTGGAGCATATGCAGACTACTTGGGGGTCGTCACATGATCAGCAGTGGTTGGAGCATATGCAGACTACTTGGGGGTCGTCACATGATCAGCAGTGGTTGGAGCATATGCAGACTACTTGGGGTCGTCACATGATCAGCAGTGGTTGGAGCATATACAGACTACTTGGGGGTCGTCACATGATCAGCAGTGAATGGAGCATATGCAGACTACTTGGGGGTCGTCACATGATCAGCAGTGGTTGGAGCATATGCAGACTACTTGGGGGTCGTCACATGATCAGCAGTGGTTGGAGCATATGCAGACTACTTGGGGGTCGTCACATGATCAGCAGTGGTTGGAGCATATGCAGACTACTTGGGGATCGTCACATGATCAGCAGTGGTTGAGCATATGCAGATTACTTGGGGGTCGTCACATGATCAGCAGTGGTTGGAGCATATGCAGACTACTTGGGGGTCGTCACATGATCAGCAGTGGTTGGAGCATATGCAGACTACTTGGGGGTCGTCACATGATCAGCAGTGGTTGGAGCATATGCAGACTACTTGGGGGTCGTCACATGATCAGCAGTGGTTGGAGCATATGCAGACTACTTGGAGGTCGTCACATGATCAGCAGTGGTTGAGCATATGCAGACTACTTGGGGGTCGTCACATGATCAGCAGTGGTTGGAGCATATGCAGACTACTTGGGGGTCGTCACATGATCAGCAGTGGTTGGAGCATATGCAGACTACTTGGGGGTCGTCACATGATCAGCAGTGGTTGGAGCATATGCAGACTACTTGGAGGTCGTCACATGATCAGCAGTGGTTGAGCATATGCAGACTACTTGGGGGTCGTCACATGATCAGCAGTGGTTGGAGCATATGCAGACTACTTGGGGGTCGTCACATGATCAGCAGTGGTTGGAGCATATGCAGACTACTTGGGGGTCGTCACATGATCAGCAGTGGTTGGAGCATATGCAGAAAAGTATTGGCACGTCAGTCCCAAGGCTTGCTGGGCCCTGGTTAGCGACAGAGCATCCAAACAGGGACGCCCCAGTGCTACAGTTAAGAGGAAAGTTAGGTCAGTTGCGATGCGACTCATTAAGCATAAAGACAACACAACTGCCCCCATAACCTGCAGTTATCTAAGCTCAGTCTCAGGGAGGACAGAAGCCACAGCACATACCGTAGCATTGCGAACCTTTTCTAATTGCTTAGGTTAGCAAAAGTCCTTCCCCACAGCACCACTTGGGATAAGGTCCTCTTTAATCAAAAAGGTATCGCAGTGGACGCTTTACATTTTGCTCCCCGCAGATACCTTGGAAGGTGGAAAGTCATCCACAGAAGGGGGGGGGGGGGGAAGAAAAAGTCTAAAGGTTTTGTCTGCGGAAAATAAACCTGTGGTCACAGGGAAGGAGAAGTTGTATTTCTTTTTTTAGATGGTTTATCTACTCTGGCTCACCAGTATGACGTGGCGTTAAGCAAACTGACCCAATTGCTGCACAAGGCACTCACTGAATGTGTATCATCACAAGGGCAGTGGGGTAGTGCTGTGTGCAGAAATTCCATCAGATATGGTATCCTCTAGGTTTTCTCACCATTGGCTGCCTAAAAAGAAGGAGCAGCTGAATATGGGGGGGGGGGGGGGGGGGTACTGGGTAGGGCCAGCTCCAGGGTCTCAGTAGACTCCTTGCAGTGAGCTACGACCAACCATACACAGTGATAAAGCTCAATGTATGATGAATATTGCCAAAGAATAGAAAGACAAAAATAATAAAAAAAAAAAAACAGAATGACCAAGTATAGAAGGAATAAGGAAAAGAACAAAAAGCATGGAATGATCAACAGAAAGAATAAACGAATGACAAAAAGCAGGAAAAAGCAGAAAGGCGAACAAAATGTAAGGAAAAAAGGAAGGACCGACCAAAGAAAAAGGGGGTGATGCAAGAATATAATGAATGCCAAAATGAACAGATAAAACATAGCAACATAGAAGGCTGACGGCAGAAGGAGACCATATGGTCCATCTAGTCTGCCCTTATGTGTATACTGTATGTTCTCTTTATCTTAGGATAGATGTGTGCTTATCCCAGGCATGTTTAAATTCACCGACTGTTGATTTTTCAACTACCTCTGCTGGAAGTTTGTTCCAAGCATCTACTACTCTTTCTGTAAAATAATCTTTTCTAACATTGCTCCTGATCTTCCATCCGACCAGGTAGTGCCCCTTTGTTCTACGATTATCTATCAGTCCCTTAAAACATTGACCTTAAAATCCAGGTGCCCATCCAGTTAAAGTGGACCAACACCCAGGATTTTGACTATCCTGGGTTTTGGTCCACTTCGGTGGGGCACCCTGATCGAGAGTGCACCGCTGTCTGAAACCCCCCAGAAAGCCCCAAAAAAACTCACCTCTCCCACGTGACCGCGCCAGCCAATCACAGCGCTCAGAGCCGCTGTGGTATGTGCGTCCAAGGCCGTCTGGACGCGCATACCAGCTCAGCTGGCTCTGAGCGCTGGAGGCCGCGTCTCGCGCTTCCCTCTAACAGGGAGCACGCCTGCACCGGCCATTCACAAACGGCCATGCGCCGATGGAACGGGGCTGAGGTAAGGTTTGTGGGCCTCCTGGGGGGGTTCCTCCCCGCGGGACATCACGATTTCGGATGCCCCGCAGGGAGGGATCTGATCGGTCCGGGAATCTTATAGATTTCCGGGCCGATCCCCCCTGGGTGTTGGTCCACTTTAAGCCCTGCATGAAAGACACAAAGAATACATTGAAAGGAAGAAAAAAAAACAAAAAAAAAAAAAAAAAACAAAGAATGGAAGGACGAACTGAGACAGAAAGGCTCTCCCAATGGCCATTCTGCCCCTGGCTGACCGTTCTTAGTCTAAACACAGGGTTGTGCAGTAACCAGGATACTGAAAGATTGGCTGTTTTGGACACAACCAGACAGTCGAGATACTGGTATTCCTCTGTATTTCTGTCTTGGAAGGTTTTCATATATCCAGATCATAGTGTAGACACAGGGTTGTGCAGTAACCAGGACCATTATCTGGATATATGAAAACCTTCCAAGACAGAAATACAGGGGAATACCAATATCTCAACTGCCTAGTTGTGTCCAAAATAGACAATCGTTCAGTATCCCGATTCTTGTTGTATGTCTGTAGCCAGAAGCTACATGATCTGAACCATTTTGGAGTAGGGAACCAAACCATCCACCACCATACTCTATAAACATTGTGGTTTTACTACCCTCCAGTCTGACAAACCCTGCTCTCATCTCGCCCTGCCCTTAGGCCATTTCCACATTTCACAGACACATCACTGCCTGCTCTGCTGCTGCTGTTGGGACGTCACAGCATACACTGGAAAGGCAAACAAACTCACAGAATCCCACCAGAAAATATGCAATAAAAATCTTCTCAGGGCATTAAAGTTCTTATTATTCTTAGAGTATTCTAAAATGGTAAAGAATGTCAGTTGAGCCCCCCTCCCAATAAATACAGATCTATAGTCAAGAATGATTTTAAAGTCTCTTAAAACATTGACCTTAAAATCCAGATGCCCATCCAGTTCAAGACCCCCTAGGAAGCCCAAAAGCAGGCATGAGGCCTGCAGGATGAGAGACAAGGAAACAACTGAAAACTGTGGACCCATATCAGAGGAGTTGAAGCAGCATGTGCAGTAAGTTTCCAATCCGCTGCCCGGAAAAAAAAAAAAAAAAAAAAAAAACGGTGAAGAGGAAGGGTTGGGGTTTTAACCTTTTTCAGTATGTTTCCCCCCAGGGGGTGGAACCACTCTCTCCGTAGGTTGTCCTGAAGTACGAAAGGAGAAAAGCAAAGCACACAAAGCTCTATCAAAGGCTGTCTTCAATCATATGAATGCCGCCAACAGATCACCATGTTCCTCTTACCAATTTCCCTCTTTCGTTCGTTGGATGTGCTCGGGTGAAAGAATTCAGTCATCAGGCTCTCCAGAGCTCGCAGCGAGGCCTCCTCTGATGCCTGCAAGCAAACAACAAGAGTATCAATACACAAGTTTATAATTAAACTAGTGTACCGACAAAGATTTACACCTCAGCAGATACTAGAGTTATCTAGGCCAGTGCTAACCAAGTGGCCAGAGAGCCAGCATCACTGTGGTGAGCTGTAGGGACATGGGGGGCTGAACAGGATCAGGATTTCCTTCTGCACTCAGGTCGCCCAAAAACGTAACTTTTCCGGTCCAATGGGGCAAGCACATTGGCGGCTGCATCGCCACTATCCCTTTAGCAGGGCGCGTGCCAGGCATTTATGGATGGCCGGCACGGGCTCTCTGTTAAAGGGTAGCGGGGGATGCTGCCGCCAGCGTGCTCGGATCCACTTGCATTAGACAAGCTCCTGGACGAAGGGGCTGGAGTGGATCTGAGCGCACCGATTGGGCGAGAGGACTGCACATGCGCCATAGGACTGGGGAAGGGTAAGCGAGATCAGGCGACCTGGGGGGTTTCACACACTGGGGCACCCCCCCCCCCCCCATTAGGGTGCATGGGAGGGGGGAGGCAAAGACCAAAACCTGGGATTTTCCACTTTAATACTTAACAAAACCCATGGTGCCCTGGCCCTGGATTCAAAAGGACTCTAGGGCCGGCCCTTGGCCCAAAACATGATGCCAGCTGTGTAAAACCCCCATGGGTAGTGAAAATACTGGGTTTTGTTATGCTTTAAAAAGCACATTACTTTGGTTCCAACCTTTGCTGATTCAATACAAAACTTAAAGCATCACAACTTAGGTTAGTACTGGACCTATTAACAGATAAACAAATATAGCCCTCCTACTCGCCATGTTTTCTTTCACCATGGATCACCTAGCACCAGCATCATCCCTTCCAATCTAAGATTCCTGGGCCGATCAATTCCCCCCCCCCCCAAATCGGGATGCCCCGCTGTTTGAAACCCCCTAGGTCGCCCAATACACTTACCTTCTTTCCCAGTCCAGCGGCGCATGCGCGAGCCGCATCCCCGTTATCCCTCTAGCAGGGCACATGTTAGAGGATAGTAGGGGAATGTGGCTGTCAGAGCGCTCAGGAAGCGCTGGCCTTAGACGAAGGCTTAGACAACATGACATCGGCGGCTCTAAGCGCGCCAATTGGACAAGCGCCCGCGTATGCGCCGTAGGACCAGTAAGGGCAGAGTTGGTTTCGCCGACCTGGGGGGTTTCACACAGCAGGGCACCCCCAATCGGACCAAGGACCAAAACCCAGGATAGTCAAAAGTCCAGGGTTTTGGGCCACTTTAAAAACATCTGTGCTGTAGTTAGGTAAGTACTGAGTCAGTTTACATTTTTTTTTTTTTTTTTTTTTTTTACACGAGGTATTAACATCCTTGCTGTAGTTAGGTTAGTACTGACCCCCCTCCTACTCACCATGTCTTGTTTTGTGTCGCTCTATACAGTGTAGGTCCACTTTAAAAGCACAAGGCATTGGTTCTAGCCTTTCCCAATGCAAGTTAATAACATCCTTGCTGTAGTTAGGTTAATACTGACCCCTTCCTTGCTACTTACCATGTTTTTCATTGTGTCACCACGGATACCAGCATCTCACCCTCCACAACTCTATACAGTGTAGGGCCACTTTAAAAGCATTGATTCTAACCTTTCCCAATACAAGTTAATACATCCTTGCTGTAGTTAGGTTAGTACTGGCCCCTTGCTACTTAACATGTTTTGCATTGTGTCACCGCAGATACCCGGTGCCAACAACTCTATACAGTGTAGAACCACTGATTCTAGCCTTTCCCAATACATGTTAAATAAAATTTTTTTTTTTTTTTTTTTTTTTTTTTTTTATACACCCCTCTCCTACTCACCATGTCACGTGTCACCGCGGATCCAATAGCCCCAGCTTCACACCGTACACATTAACCTTTCCGAATACGAGGAAAAAACATTCTTGCTGTAGTTAGGTTAGTACTGACCCCCTCCTACTCACCACTGTGTTACAGTGCTACACTACACAGTGTAGGTCAACTTTAAAAGCACAAGACATTGGTTCTAACCTTTCCCAATACAATTTAATAACATCCTTGCTGTAGTTCGATTAGTACTGACTTACCATGTTTTGCATTGTGTCACCACGGATACCAGCATCTCACCCTCCACAACTCTATACAGTGTAGGGCCACTTTAACGTGTAATGGGAAAGGTTAGAACCAATGCTTTTAAATAACATGTGCTGACCCTTTTTTTTTTTTTATTTTTTTTTATACACCCCTCTCCTACTCACCGTGTCTCGTGTCACCGCGAATCCGATAACCCCAGCGTCACACCTTATACATTAACCATCACAATACGAGGTAATAATATCCTTGCTGTAGTTAGGTTAGTACTGACCCCTTGCTACTTACCATGTTTTGCATTGTGTCACCATGGACATCACCATCTCACCCTCCACAACTCTATACAGTGTAGGGCCACTTTAAAAGCATTGGTTCTTACCTTTCTCTATACACGTTAACATTTGTGCTGGCCCATTTTTTTTTTTTTTTTTTTTTTTAATACACCCCTCTCCTACTCACCATGTCTCGTGTCAAAGCGGATCCAATAGCCCCAGCGTCAAACCTTATACATTAACCTTTCCTAATACGAGGAAATAACATTCTTGCTGTATTACGTTAGTACTGACCCCTTGCTACTTACCATGTTTTGCATTGTGTCACCATGGATACCTGGGTACCAGCATTTCACCCTCCACAACTCTATACAGTGTAGGGCCATGCATCGGTTCTAACCTTTCCCAATACATGTTAAATAACATTTGTGATGGCCTTTTTTTTTTTTTTTTTTTTTTTTTATACACCCCTCTCCTACTCACCATGTCTCGTGTCACCACGGATCCAATAGCCCCAGCGTCACACCTTACACATCATAATACGAGATAATAACATCCTTGCTGTAGTTAGGTTAGTACTGACCCCCTCCTACTCACCATGTTTTGCGTTGTGGCGCCGGCGTCGCTCCCGCAGCCTGTGTGTGGCAGATGTGCCCCCTTACCCCATGATGAAACACATAAGCCCAGCGGGAGACAGGTCAGCGTGTACTAGCAGCACCCCAGAGAGGCCCGAAACCATCCCATTTATATAAAAGCCTTCTATAAAAGGTTGCTCTAGGCTCCCCCTGAAGGGGGGCAGCCACTGTTACCCCACCAGGGGCATTAGTCCAAAGCTAGATAAACCCAGGGCCAGGGAAGGAGGAGGCCTGGATAAGATCAGGTGATGGGAGGTAAGTATGGACACCTGGAACCCCAATTTTACCCTGAATGGGGCAATAGCAGTATATGTGGGGTATTTATACGGTAATGATAGTGATGTGTAACGGGGGGGGGGGGGGGGGGTAGGTTAAAGTAAAACACTCTGAGGCAAGTGGGGGAAATATTAGGGGTAACAGGAGGGTCAGGTCAGATATCGGGGCAACACAGGGTAAAATTACAGGTGGGGAAAATTGGGGCTAGCAATTGGTACATGGGGGACTCCCTGCCACACCCTTCCGCAGCTGCCAATTGGAGGGTCAGGGGTCAGCCGTCACCACCCCTCCGGGAGCTCTCCTCACGCCGCTTTCCGCTTCCGGTCCCGTGTACATGGGGCAGTAGCTATGGGAGGGATCCCTACCGCCCTTCTGCCGCCTCTAGCCTCGTTATATGACAGTGCTGCACTCCCCCGCTCCACCGGAAGTCATCTTGGCCGGCCCGGGAACGGGGCCAATCAGATAACAGCAAAAGGCCCAGCCCTCCAACCAGCGTGGAGGAAGGGTGTGGCGGACATGTTGGTTGTGGAAAATTAGCTTACTGCAAGAGAGCGGAGGACCAATAGGAGAAAGCGAAAGCTGAGCACGTGACTGAGAGCGGCGCGTTTAGCGGCCATGTTGGTAGAGTAAGCTCTGCTGACAGCTTTTATTAGCGCTGCTGCTGCTGCTGGAAGCGCTCAATATATCTGGTGCCCTGGGCAGGTGGCTGTGTGACATGTCAGAAAGCAAGGTGGTACGAGGTCAGCTTTTACAGGCTGCAGTTTTACCCCCCCCCCCCTCCAAAAAAACTGCCGCATACATATCAACCTGACTCCAGGACTGCTCCATAAATCTCCGTGTCAGCTCCAGAGCTGCCTCATAAACAGTGGCAACCCCAGACCACCATAAACCAGGGCCGTGGAGTCAGAGTCGGTTACTCCAGCATAAAAAAAACTCTTCCTAATACTACATAATGAATGTAAAGGAAGTTTAGAAACGTTAATCATAATGTTTATCAAAATATTAATCAAATATAGTTTATGTTCTTTCAATCTAAGGCCCTTGTTTTGTAACAAGCAGTGATAAGCAGCAGGTTGTTCTAGTGGTGCAATGTAAGCAATAATGAGGCCATGTGAGGCAGCCACCTCAGGTAGCACGGGGGGAGATTCATGTTTTTTTTTTTTTTTAGTGTTTCAACAGAAATCACAGGCGATCTGTACACTGTCATGTTTATAAAGTGGACCGAATCCCAGGATTTTGACTATCCTGGGTTATGGTCCTTCCCCCCGATAAGGGGTGTCCCATTGTGTGAAACCCCCCCCAAGTCGCCAGAACATAACCTCTTCCCGATCCTGTGGCTCATGCGTGGCCGCTTGTCCAATCAGCGTGCTCAGCCCCTGCTACCCTCTAACATTGAGTGTGCCCGCATTGGTCATTCACAAATACCCGGTGCAGGCACGCTAGAGGCATAGCGAGAATGCATGTGCTGTTAGACAAGGAAAGAAGGTGAGTTTATGGGCAACCTGGGGGGGGTTCACACAGCGGGGCATCCCGATTCTGGATGCCCCAGGGGGAGGGAATATACAAGATTCCCAGGCAAGGTGCTGGTGAGTGAAAGATGCCACTCCCGACAGCCAGAAAACAGGAAGCAGCTAATTTAACCATTTGCTTGGAATGTCACATATTCTCAAGTCATCTGATGTGGCCCCCAACCTGCTTTGGGGAAAGCGAGAGGGTTAAATATAACTGGTAAGTAAAGATGAATAGGAGCTCAGTAAGGACAAGAAGTTGCAAGGAGAGTAATATTGGAGGGGCCTATTGCCAAACAGAGGAGGCAGTGGTGGTTTGGAGGAACATGGTGACATTGATAATACAACACCACCGCTGGGGGAATCTCTGGCACCACAACAAGATAACAGTTTGTTTCTGTATATAATTGTATGTTTAGAATTGGTAGGAGTTTAGATGTATTGAGCATTGTGAATACAGTTACAATTTGGGATTGATGGGGGGGTGGGCAATAAATAGAGGACCCATATATTTGGGGAGGTAAGGCAATCAGCATGTGTATTGGTAGCATGTGGAGATTGTTACATATAAATGTAGTAATGGAGTGGTGTGGCAGAAATAAATATGAGTAATGAAATCTATGGAGTCTGTGGAGACAGTGGGTATCCTGATTGATGTAGAAAATCTTTGTTATACTATTTAAAATGAAAAATTTGAAATTATTAACCTATTCATTGTGGTCCGGGACCAGTTTTCAAATCCCTTATATGGCCTGCATCTTCAACCCTGCTTTTAGGTTATTTTTTCAGACATTGTAATCCATTAAATCTGCTTTATGTCCTAAAGCATAAATAGCCATATTGCAAATATAATGGTGAGAAAAACCAGGTGTTACCATTTACTGCAACACATTTCTTACTATTTATTACTGGCCATTTATGTCGGAGTCAGGGCCTGATAAAACTGAGGAGTCGGTCTTTGGTTTACCGACTCCACAGGTCTGGCATAAACCTCACTTACCCACAAACCCAGAACTGCGCCATAAACCTTGGTGCCAACCTTAGAGCTTCCCCATAAAATAATCTCCATCTCCAGAACTGACCCGTTAACTTCAAGCTTCCCCATGCACATCCATTCCGACTCCAGAGCTGCCACATAAACTTTACCGCAAACCCCAGAACTACCTTGTAAATCTCAATGTCATCCTTAGAGCTGCCCCATGACATCCTAGCCATCTCCAGATCTGATCCATCCTTTTGAGGATCAACCTCGGAGCTGCCTCATACGCATCAGCCATGACTCCAGAACTGTCTAATAAACCTCAGTGGCAACTCCAGAGTTTCTCCACAACACCATCACAAACTCCAGAACTGCCCCATAACATAGTCACCAACTCCAGAGCTGCCCTATAATATAATCACAAACTCCAGCGCTCCCCTATAACATTATCATTAACTCCAGAACTGACCCATCATTTTCAGCATTAACCTTTAGAGTTGCCCTATACACATCAGCCCAGACTTTAGAGCTACCACATAAATGTCAGTTACAACTCTAGAACTGCCCTATAAACCAGAGATGCCTTATAACCTTCACCACAAAATCCAGAAGCTCAATACCAGCTCCAAAAGTGCCCCATACACATCAACCCCAATGCCAAAGCTGATGCTCATACTCCAGAGCTTCCCCGATAAGTAGCATCAACTCTGCTGCTGCCCCCAAAAACGTCAGCCCAGAGTTGTCCCATGAAACATATCTCTCACTTCAGTGCTACCACAGAATTCTCAGAACCAACTACACAGCTTCCCCTATAGCCCCCAGCTTCAACTGCAGGGCTGCCACAGTAACCTCGGCTCTAACTTTAAAACTGCCCTAGAAACCTTAACTCCAACTCCATAGCCATTACACCTGAATCTCATAAACCTATGCTTTAGCTCCAGAGCAGCTCCATGTACTCCAGCTCCAACTTTAGAACTGCCAAAAAAACCACAACTCCAACTCCACAGGTGGCCCATACACCTTAGCTCCAACACCACAGCTGGCCCAGACACCTTAGCTCTAACTCCACAGCGTTCCCCAATAATCCACTACTTTTACTCCAGAGCTCCTCCACAATCCTCAGCTCCAATTATAGAGCTTCATCTTAAACCTCAGCTCTAACTCCAAGGCTGCCTCAAGTGTTGTGAGGCCTGCTAACTTTACATGCTTTCTTTAAGATCTGCTTCATAAACCTCCAGAACTGCCCCATAAACTCCAACAATAGAAGAGAAGCAACATTGAACAAGAGCAACAAGAACAGAAGTGCAACAGAGGAGCTGCCCCCAAAATCTTCACCCCTAACCAAACAGTTGCCCCATACACCCCAGTCCCAACTCTAGAGCTGCCCTATAAACCTCAAAGATTTCCTATGAACCACAGTGTCCGCTCTAGAGCTGACCCATTAACTTCATGGCCAACTCCAAAACTGCCCCTTAAACCTCAGCTCAAACTGGAGGGCAGTTCTATTAACATCAGCTGCTACATAAACCCACTTTAACCCCAGCGCTGACCTAAAACCTTTTAGCTTGAGAGCTCCATATAAACTGCCATCTACAGAACTGGAAATGCACTCTCACTTGTGTTGATCATTGGTCTTTGACCGAAAGTAGGTAACCACTAAATTGTTTCTGTTCGATCAAATTCCATACCTTGCAAGATAATCACATGCAACAATGCAAATATTAGGCTACATTGTTTTTGGCAGTCCTAAATGAACTGCCTGTTCAGTGACCACACCCCCTACTCAGACATGCACGATTGGTTCAGGTATAGGGCTTGATACTAAACACAAGGCAAAACTGGGGTTCTTAGGCAGGAAACCCCTGTCCCATATCCCATTTACTTGACCACATCACAAGAATTTTTTTGAATTAAAACATCTATGATTTATTAGACATGATTAAAAAGATTTTCAATTTACATAAGCTCAGCTCAAAAAATTCAATAAAACAACTTTTTTTTACAGTGATGGAAAAATACATGGTGAATTATCCCTTTATCTCTCTTCACACTCTTATATCTTGTTAGGTGATATTTTACTGGGTAAACATGTTTCGCCCACTTGTCTTTCTCAATACCCTGTACCTAAAAAAGTTCATATTAAAACAGTTTCGCAATTTATCATCCAGAATTATGTATTTTTGCATAACTTGTTAAACAATACGAACACAGATGGTACCTGAGATTCACAAACATTATGTTTGAATTGCCCCTTAAGAGAGAGTGCAGGATGGCCTAAGGTTTATTTAAGTCCCTCCATCTTGAACTTGATTTATCTGTAATAATTATCTAGATTTTTTGGTATCCCAATCATTAATTTAAAATGTCATTTATGGCAGTGCTCATAAAAATCGTATCATTGAAATTGCTTACCCCTTTTGGTAATATAGACCACTGTGGCGAGACGTATTAGGCTGGCTATAACCCTTCTTCATACTCCCTCCTCTGAAAAGTCGAGTTTGTACTTTGTAATACAGGGGTCGTTAAATCACTGTGTATTAGGAGGAGGAGTCTGCTAAGTATTCTGTGTATAGGGAGCAGGGTTGTGTTCAGGGATTCACGTCTATGACGAAGCCTGTGTACTGGCAAGGGTAATGTCCCGGGGATTCTGTACTGTATATTGGGGGTGCAAACACATTATGGTATCTATATACTGGGAAGGGTAGCTTGTTGGAGGATCTGTGTGCAAAAATGGATTGTGTTTTGGGAGGTCTGTGTACTGGGGAGGGTGGTGCATCGGTAGATCTGTGTAAAAGGAATGATGGGAGATTGTACTGGCAAGGGTTGTGTGTCAGGGATATGCATACTGGCAATGATGATATGCTGGGGATCTGTTCCATGGAAAGTGTGACATGTTGGGAGGTCTGTATGTAGCAAAAAGTGCATTAGAAGATCCGTGTACTGGGAATAGTGTGTATTGTGGGTCTGTATACAGATTTTATACTGGGAATGGTTTGATGGGGGGGGTTTTAAGTTTCAAGTTGGTGTTTTTTGTATGTGTGTACTGACAAGGGTAGTGTGTTGGGGAGCAGTGTGGGAATTGACACATTAGGGTATCTATATACTGGGAATAGTAGCTTGTTGGGAGGTCTGTGTACAGAAAAGGGTAGTGTGTTGTGAGGTCTGTGTACTGGGAATCATGATATCTTGAGGGTCTGTACCGGCAAGGGTGTTGGGGCATTTATATACGGTGAAGGGTGGTATGTTGGGGGATCTGTGCAATGATAAGGGTGACATGTTTTGAGGTCTTTATACTGGAAATAGTGATGCCTTTGGGGTCTGTATACTGAGAGGTATGCTGCGTTGAGAGCACTTTATACTGAAAATGGGAGATATGCTAAGAAATCTGTATACTTTGAAAAGTGACATGGAGTGAGATCCATATACTGGAAATGAGAGTTTGGCTAGGAGAAATGCGTACTAGCAAGGGTGGTGTGTTCGTTGATATGTCTATGGGAAACGGGGGTGTGTACTGGCAAGGGTAGTGTATTGGGGAAATGGGGTGTGTACTGGCAAGGATAGTGTATAGGGGAAAGGGGGTGTGTACTGGCAAGGGTAGTGTATTGGGGAAAGGGGGTGTGTACTGGCAAGGATAGTGTATTGGGGAAAGGGGGTGTGTACTGGCAAGGATAGTGTATAGGGGAAAGGGGGTGTGTACTGGCAAGGGTAGTGTATTGGGGAAAGGGGGTGTGTACTGGCAAGGATAGTGTATTGGGGAAAGGGGGTGTGTACTGGCAAGGATAGTGTATTGGGGAAAGGGGGTGTGTTCTGGCAAGGATAGTGTATTGGGGAAAGGGGGTGTGTACTGGCAAGGATAGTGTATTGGGGAAAGGGGGTGTGTACTGGCAAGGATAGTGTATTGGGGAAAGAGGGTGTGTACTGGCAAGGATAGTGTATTGGGGAAAGGGGGTGTGTACTGGCAAGGATAGTGTATTGGGGAAAGGGGGTGTGTACTGGCAAGGATAGTGTATTGGGGAAAGGGGGTGTGTACTGGCAAGGATAGTGTATTGGGGAAAGGGGGTGTGTACTGGCAAGGATAGTGTATTGGGAAACGGGGGTGTGTACTGGCAAGGATAGTGTATTGGGGAAAGGGGGTGTGTACTGGCAAGGATAGTGTATTGGGGAAAGGGGGTGTGTACTGGCAAGGATAGTGTATAGGGGAAAGGGGGTGTGTACTGGCAAGGGTAGTGTATTGGGGAAGTTGACACATTAGTATATCTTTATACTAGGAAGGGTAGCTTGTTGGCTTTGTGTTCAAAAAAGGATGTGGGAGATCTGTGTAATGGGAATGCTGGTGTGTTGGTAGACCTGTGTTAAAAGAATGATGGTGTCTTGGGGTATTGTACTGGCAAGGGTAGTGTGTTGGGGATATGTATATTGGCAAGGGTGACATGTTGGGAGGAAACAGTGGTGCATTGGGGGGGGGGGGGGGGTCTGTTTACTGGGAGTGGTGATGTGTTGTGAGTTTGTATATTACATCACAAGTTCATGAATTAAAATTCATATGGTCACTCCGCAGGAAATTGTATAAAGTTCTTAAATAGATTTCAACTCTCGGGCTATTGTAACTTTTCACCATTAGTGCTCCACTCCAATATGTGCAGATTCCAACCACCACTTATGAATCAAATCACGTACCAGATTACTTTGCTTTTCCAGCAACCAATCACAATTCGCTTTAGGTCCGCTTTAAACAACACTTTTTATGCTCTCAAATAGATTTTCCAATCCAAACACTGCTGGATCCAATTTACTCCAACCAATTTTAGATACATTTCTCATATGGAAGTGAATTCAAAAAGAAAATACATAGCGTAATACTGCTTTATAAAAACAATGCCCTTATTTTAATGCCCAATTTTATAAAGCAGTATTACGCTATGTATTTTCTTTTTTAATTCACTTTCACCTTATGAGAAATGTATCTAAAATTGGAGTGGAGCACTAATGGTGAAAAGTTACAATAGCCGAGTTGAAATCTATTTGGGAACTTTATACAATTTTCTGTGGAGTGACCATATGAATTTTAATTCATGAACTTGTGATACAATTGTGACAGTGGCTTTTTTTACTCCTTGTGCCGGATGGACATGGATGTGTATTAACCTTGTTTTTTCTGAAAGAATGTTTGCACAATATTAATAATTGAGAGCGGTGTTTGTTGGAGCAAATTTATATTTGTTCTCTGATTTATAGAATTAGATTCTGTATATTAGGCGAGGTGTTGTTTCAGAAGACCTGTGTACTGGCAATGCTGGCAAGGGTAGTGTGTTGGAGGATCTGTACATTGGGCGAGTTGACACATTAGGTATCTATATACTGGGAAGGGACCTTGTTGGGGGATCTGTGTACAAAAAAAGGATTGTGTGTTGGGAGATCTGTGTACTGGGACGGGTGGTGTGTTGGGAGATCTGTGTAAAAGGAATGATCGGGTCTTGGGAGATTGTACTGGCAAGGATAGTGTATTTGGGGATTTGTATACTGGCTAGAGTGATATGTTGGGGGATCTGTTCTATGGAAAGAGTGACATGTTGGGAGGTCTGTTTATAGGGACCAGTGGGGCGTTGGGGGATCCATGTACTGGGAGTGGTGGTGTGTTGTGGGTCTGTATACTAGGAAGGGTGCTGTTTTGTAAATTGGAAAGGGTGTAGTTCTGGCTGTTGTGTGTACTGGAAATGGTGGTGTGTTAGAGATGTTTATACTGGGGAGGGTGGTGTGTTGGGGAATCTTTATACTGGGAAGGGCTGTTTGCTGGGAGAGCTCTGTAGAGGGGTAGGCCTTGCATGGATTTAGCTGCGTGCTTTTCTCCAGATATGTGACATTCTTCTTCTGTCCTGGGGGTGCTGTCATGTCACATCTTGATCCTGCATTTCTCGCACGCCACGCATGGCGCTCGCACAACAGCCTGCAGCGAATGGGAAACAAATAGCTGCTCACATATTATTGTGTGTAGATTGTTTGTTACATCTTAGTCAGTGTGTGGAGAAGACATTTGTTCTTTTGGGATCTGGCCTATTGTCATATAATATTCTCTTATTTCTTTTTTTTTACACTGGTTAATGGAAATAGACAAATTATCCCTTGGTGTGTTGCTGCTCAAAAAAAATACTACTGTCATGGGTGTCTCTATGGCAGAAAATCTTAAAGTGGACCAACACCCAGGATTTTGACTATCCTGGGTTTTGGTCCACTTCGGCGGGGCACCCCAATCGGGGGTGCCCCGCTGTGTGAAACCCCCCAGAAACCCCAAAAAACTCACCTCTCAACGCTCCCACGTGAACGCCGCAGCCAATCCCCGCCAACGTCCAGGCGGGGATCAGGAACGTCCAAGCCGCTTCCGTCGCCGCCGGCTCCCGCGCGTCACTCTCGGCGCGCGCGCGCCCCCGCCGGCCATTCACAGAGGGCCGGCGCGGGCGCGCGCACGTCTGGAGGGGCGCGCGGGAGGCGGCGGCGGCGGAAGCGGCGGCGGATCAGGTAAGATGTTTTTGGGGTTTCTGGGGGGTTTCACCCCGCGGGACATCCCGATCTCGGATGTCCCGCGGGGTGGGAGGTGATCGGCCCGGGAATCTTATAGATTTCCGGGCCGATCACCCCTGGGTGTTGGTCCTCTTTAAGTTTAGTTTTTTTATTTTAGTGGCAGACCTATGGAGTTGATTCAGAGCCAGGTGAGAATTTTCACTCTTTTTTTTAGGAGAGAAAATTTCCATTGACTTTCTTGTTTCAACCATGGGGCTGATTCAGAGCCAAGTGAAAATGTACACTTGTAGACACTGAAAGTGAATGGTAGCTTTCTCTCCTTAACAAGGAGTGAGGATTCTCAACTGGCTCTGAATCGACTCTATGAAGCCAATTCATTAATAGCGCCAGGTAGCGACCGATGAGCGCCAGTAGCGTTATTTTCACAGCGCACGCTAGTATTCGCTGTCCTTGGCTGTTGTTCGGCTGTTGACAGCGACTCAGTCGGTGTGCGGTAATGTTGAATACGGGGTTAGGAGTCGCTGTTTGACAGGTTCCGCGCTGTATGGGAGCGCATGACAGCGAATGGCCATAGCGAACGGCTCCCAGCATATTCATTAACAAATCACGCTCAAAAAATTCTCGCGCTGTGAAATGCATGTTTAAACCCCAGAGCGCTGGCGGCGATGAGTTAAAAGTAGTTTTTTAACCCCCAAACAACCATATTTTGGGAAAAAAAAAACATGTTTTTACAAACATTTTGTAATATGAATACATTAATATCAGACCTGTAATATCAATTCTGCACAAATTTTTTTTTTTTTTTTTACCTTAAAAAAAATATCTAACATTGCAGAAGTGGTCACAGAATTTTTGCCATTAAAAAAAAAAAAAAAAAAAAAACAAAACATTAATAGCAATTAATTAAGAATATTTAAAGATTGCTCCATTGAAATGCATTGGAGAGCGCCAGGTAGCAAGAGGTCATACCTGTCGCTGTTCAAGGTCGCTCGCTGGCGCTGTGGGGTGAGGCTGGAATAATGATGAATGATTCGCTATCTGGCGCTCTGTCAGTCGCTAAGCAGGATCGGCTTGATAAATGTGTGATTGCGGAGGGGAGCCAGCGTTCTCGTGGCGGTGAGCGTCATTACCGGTCGCTCACCATTCGCTACCTGGCGCTATCCCTTGTTAAATAAGGGCCTATGGCTCTGAGTTGAGTTTCCTGGTTTGAGTCATGGTTGTCACCCAAGGACATGATTTCCTCCTCCACAACATGACCAGAATCCTCCTGTTAAGAGTGATGACAGCACCGGAACTGACAGTAGAGGAATGGAGGTGATTCAGCCTGTGAGGCTGCAAGACATAGAACCTGTCTTGGTAACTATATATTTTTCATTATTAATTTATTATTTATTTGTTATTATTATAAAAACATATAATAACATATATTTTTTTTATTATTTTTACTTGACATGTACTAAAGATTTTACTTTAGAAAAAGTTGTAACTGGGCAAGAAGGAGGTCACTAGTGTTGGGCGAACCCCTACAAGTATAGGTTTGGCAAGTTCAGATGAACTTTAAACTAAAGTTTGGTTCGGGTACCCGAACGTGACCCAAACCTGAACTTAGGGGGGAGGATTCTGCCTCTGGAGGAAAAAAGACCCCCCCTGTTAACTAAAAATCACATGACAAATCGAATACAATTTGTTAGGGGGCATAAGCCTGGAGATGCTTCTGTCATCGGATGAGAAGTTCAGATTTTTGGTCATTTTATGTCAACACTGTCATAACAGAACCAAACTATCTTCACCATGAATAGACCTGGTGAACTTGTATAGTGAATGCAGCAAAATACAGAGGAATCCCCAAAAAACCTAAAGTAAGAAAATTGGGTGAGGATCTTACTGACCAACCAAGCATAAAGAAAATGATTATGAATGTGGCTGAGCGAAATCTGGGTCCAATTGATTAAATTTTCTGTACTGTAGCAGAGTAGACTTGTCCCAGCATGCCTTGGGACCCCCCTCCAGACTTAGGGCCTTATTTATCAAGGGCTAGCGCCAGGTAGTGTCTGACTAGCGCCAGGTAGCGCCAGCTATCGGCGGCTACCGACTCCAGAACGCCAGGCGGCGGACACAATCACGCATTTATCACGCTAAATGAGGCTAGCGCCGGCGAGAGCGTCAGCTAGCGCGGGATTCATCATGTAGCCGACTGCAACGAACAGCGCCGCTACTAATCCCATCACAGCGCCAGGTATGACCTGTCGCTCCCTGGCGCTCTCCAATGCATTTCAATGGAGCAATCTTTAAATATTCATAATTAATTGATTTAATTTTTTTTTTTTTTTTTTAACTGTCAAAAATTCAGTGACCACTACGGCAATGTTAGATTAAAAAAAAAAAAAAAAATTTGTGCAGAATTTATATTACAGGTCTGATATTAATGTATTCATATTACAAAATGTTTAGAAAAACTTGTTTAATTTTTTAATCCAAAAATATTGTTGTTTGGGGGTTAAAAAACTACTTTTAAGCCATCGCCGCCAGCGCTCTGGGGTTTAAACAAGCATTTCACAGCGCGAGAAATTTTTGAGCGTGATTTGTTAATGAATATGCTGGGAGCCGTTCGCTCTGGCCATTCGCTGTCAGGCGCACCCATACAGCGCGGAACCTGTCAAACAGCGACTCCTAACCCCGTATTCAACATTACCGCACACCGACTGAGTCGCTGTCAACAAGCGAACAACGGCCAAGCACAGCGAATACTAGCGGGCGCTGTGAAAATCACGCTACTGGCGCTCATCTGTCGCTACCTGGCGCTATTAATGAATCGGCCTGCCCATTGCTTCCCAGGAAGCTGTACTGCCCTAGCTCCATGCAGACATTATAAACACATCGAACCTTCATCTGGGTCTGTCTAGAGAAAGAGCAGTGCAGATTTCCAAACTTTCAGTGATTCCACAGTGCATGCACAAGCTGCCTGCCAATTGGTGGCTCGTGCGCCAGCCATTCTGATATTCATGCCGCGGGTAAGTGCTTCAGCTACAGAATAGCAGGAATGCAGCACATGCATGCTTCATGGGTTTGCCAGTAGGTGAGTTTTTTTACAATCTATCCTGGGGCTTTCACAAATCGTGCTTTTCCCAAACCGAGATGCCCCAGGCATGAGGAGTTTGATCAAAGGGAGGCCATTGTTCTATGTTAAAGGGACTGTTCAGGCTAAAAACAAATAATTGTTTTCTTACCTGCCATGCAAAGGACTGATCCTGCTATGTTGCTGAATAAAGCTCTGCCTAATTATACAGCAATTTCTTAAAGTGGACCAACACCCTCAAAAACTACTTAACTCTATTCAATTTAATAGTAAAAGACACTTACCTTTTGATCACTGTTGGAGCCTTCTGTCCCTCGCTGCGCCTGGAATCTTCTGAATCCTCCACCGGAAGTCCCGCTCTCCAGCTCTTGTCCGGTCATTAACACATCTTGTCCGTCCGTCGCCCGTCCGAGCTCTTCTTTGTTCTCGCGTTACTTGTCTCTTCTCCTGACGTCAGCTTCTCCTCGCGAACCGCTCTTCTGTCTGTACGCTGTGCGCTCCTTGGCCCTTCTGAGCCGCGCGCGCCCCCGCCTCGACACCGTCCCCTCCAGTCTCAGTAGAATTGCGCATGCGCAGTAGTGTCAGGTGAAGCGCCGCTTTTTCCCGATGCAAGCGGCGCTTCACCTAACTACTGCGCATGCGCGTGATTTAGATAGAGGGGGGTCAAAGGTTCCCTTCCTTTCAGATCGAAATCCAAGATGGCGGTGGAACGTAAACCGGTTAGCGGCGTGGCGGGGGAGCATCGCAAGTACATTTTTTTTTTCAATATTGTATAAAACGGATCATGCTGCATAACTAGCATATTTTATAATTACATCTTAAAAAAAAAAGGGGCTGGGTGTTGGTCCACTTTAATGACCACCTTTTTTTAGCATTGAGAGATGGACCTATCTCCACCCTTTTTGCATCCAACTATGTGGGAGACAGTCTGTGTTTTTTTGTATATGTCTACATTTTAGTGCTAAAAAATGGTGGTCATGAATCGATAACATCAAAGTTGTATACAGCAGCTCACCAGGATGAGTTCTCTGCATGTCAGGCTGGGGCATAACTATAGAGCAGCAGTACTCAACTGGCGGACCTGGGTTTGAATGCGGACCCCTGCCCTGACAGTGATGTAGTGCTTAGTCTCCCGCCAGTGCCATGATTCTGCTTGGCTGGGAAGAGGCAATGCAAGGTACAGGCAAACTTTGCTTCTTTGCCCCATCCAATCCTTTCCCCACACCCCAGCTCAGCCCCATCCATTCCTGTGCGGCCATCTTTGTCCCATCCACCCTTGTCCTACCAGCTTTGCCCCATCTATTCTGTTCCCCTTAGCTCTGCCCCATCCATTCCTGTCCTCCCAGCTTTCCCAATCCATTACTCTTTCTTCCTGCTCTGGCCATGTACCCCCCAAACCTGCTCACTCCCTGAGCCCTATTTATCCATCCTCGTTACCAGACCTTATTGCCAGTAACATTTTGGGCCCTACTCCACCCCTGTACACGGCCTGCACAGAATGCACGATTCCCAGCGCCCAATAGGATTCTTGGGGAGGGGGTTTCCTGTGGAATCTATAGCCTGCCTCCCCCCCCCCCCCAAGTGCGCTGAATTCTAACTATCAACCCCCTGCCCGGACCTTCACCTCTCACGAGATGACTGTAAATGGACCTTTAAAAGAAGTAGGTAGTTGAGTACCCCTGGTATAGAGGGTGCAGACCACACCAGGGCCCATAAGGTCAGGATCATTAAGCCTTCTTCATGTTATTTATCAGATTTGTGTTCTCATCACATAATGAACAAAAAAAACACTGTATGTCTTTGGTGTATCAGTCTTTAGTATCCTTTTGAGTTAAAATTACAGGAAAATGTGACCGTATGAGCTATGGTGGGGCCCCATTTAAAGCTTGCATCGGGGCCAGTCGCATTTAGTTATGCCACTGATGGCAGCAAACAGTGGTTTGTGCACATATTTAGCCTGGACAATCCCTTTAATAACTTATGTGAATAATGATGGGGGCGAATACTTGTTATAGCTGACATATCAGGTGACCAGTATAATTTAATTTTCTTGCACAAGGTATGATCACCTTTCCTCTCTCATTTTATGGCAGAGCCGTGTTTATCCATGGATCGGGATCACTTTCCTCCAGGGAGAGCCGTGACATCGGACCAGCTCGGTGCTGATGGAGAAGTGCCATTATCAGTCAGGGTCTCATGACGAGCCGTCTGGTGCTAGATGGGGACTGCAGCCTTCCTCGCAGACGCCATTGATCAGCCAGTGACTCCTCCTCAGGTCCTTCAGCTCCTATATATAGTCTGATGTCTCCTTGTGTATGGAAGTGAGCAGAGGATGACCTCTAATACTTCCATCACCCCCCCCTCCCCGCTTCCTGCTAATGGATTGGATTGCTCTTTATTACATTATAGGAACTGCACAAACAAAACCTCCCCGGGCTAGTAAACCTTCCATTTTATCTCCGGCCAGTCCCAAAACCTAATATTTCCAATGATCTCATAATCATCAGCATAGCAGCTCATAAAAAAAACCCTTTATGGGCAGCTAAAGGAGAACTCCGGAAATGTTAAGTAGGATGTGGGTTTAAAATTCGGGTCTGAAACCGCTGCAGGTGATTAACTTGTTACTGGCCAGGAATGTAACAGCATGACTACAGGTGACTACAGGCACAGCAAAATGAAGTGTAACACATATCTCCCACTATCTCCCCCAGGGTGACCGATATCTCCCACTATCTCCCCCAGGGTGACCGATATCTCCCACTATCTCCCCCAGGGTGACCAATATCTCCCACTATCTCCACCAGGGTGACCGATATCTCACACTATCTCCCCCAGGGTGACCAATATCTCCCACTATCTCCACCAGGGTGACCAATATCTCCCACTATCTCCACCAGGGTGACCGATATCTCCCACTATCTCCCCCAGGGTGACCGGTATTTCCAACTATCTCCCCCAGGGTGACCGATATCTCCCACTATCTCCCCAGGGTGACCGGTATCTCCCACTATCTCCCCCAAGGTGACCGATATCTCCCACTATCTCCCTCAGGGTGACCGATATCTCCCACTATCCCCCCAGGGTGACCGATATCTCCCACTATCTCCCCAGGGTGACCGGTATCCCCCACCATCTCCCCCAGGGTGACCGATATCTCCCACTATCTCCCCCAGGGTGACCGATATCTCCCACTATATCCCTCAGGGTGACCGATATCTCCCACTATCTCCCACTATATCCCTCAGGGTGACCGATATCTCCCACTATCCCGCCAGGGTGACCGGTATCCCCCACCATCTCCCCCAGGGTGACCAATATCTCCCACTATCTCCCCAGGGTGACCGATATCTCCCACTATCTCCCCCAGGGTGACCGATATCTCCCACTATCTCCCCAGGGTGACCGGTATCTCCCACTATATCCCCCAGGGTGACCGATATCTCCCACTATCTCCACCAGGGTGACCGATATCTCCCACTATATCCCCAGGGTGACCGGTATCTCCCACTATCTCCCTCACGGTGACCGGTATCCCCCACTATCTCCCCCAGGGCCTTATTTGGTGTTAATGTAGCCCTAGGCACTTAAAAGTGGACCAAAGCCCGTCATTTTGACTATCCTGTGTTTTGGGCCTTTTTCCAGGTGAAACCACTGGGTTCGTCCCCTGCTGGCTGCTTCCCTTCGACTATGCATACCTGCGCCATCTATTCAGTGCTGAAGTGAGCAGCAGCCTGGAAAGGTAAGTAAACAGGGGGAGCCTGGGGCTTTTAGGTATATCAGAAAGCCCCTCGGGGAGGGAAACTGGTGGCCTTGGAGTCTTTCACATTGTAGGGTCACTTTTGGTCCACTTTTACAAGAGCTATTTAAATAAAATTGGAATTGTGTTACGGTTTGGTCCAAGAGGCTTTTTAGTATTTGGTCTGATGGGCCGCGGAGCCAGCAACAAAATAATCGGTGGAAGTGGGGGCCCCCCCCGTGCCTGGGCAAGCCGTTTTTTGTTTTTACAAACCTGCAGCCAAAGCCACCACAGGGCAGGACAGAGAGTCTAGAGCAGCAAAGCCGCCATCAGAAAGTGATGGGTGCGTGCAGAGCTGTCACTGCACATAAGCCACCAAGCACAGCCGCTGGCAGCTCAATGCAGGGAACTGTTTTCTGCTGGACCAGCTGGACAATACCCTCCGCCCAGAATGGCAAAGCAGGAGTTACGCACCCGCACAAGGGACGTTCGAACTACCGTTCCAGTAAGTAGACGGGTGCCAGACAACCACCAATCAGTTACTTGGCTGGACTATTATTTTAAAGGAAAAAAAATACTGTATCTGGGGCCTCCACCAGATTTTGTGCCCAGGGCCCTCCGCCGCACTTAACCTGGCCCTGCACATAAGCTATTTACATTCAAGCAGGGATTTAGGGATGCTTTGAAATGGTTGATTTTACATTGTTCCCACTGGGGATAAGGTGGTAGAAATTAGTGTGTGCTTGGACAGGGACGGTAAACTCCTGGTATCACTCATATACTCAACTCAGGAATCAATCCCACAGCATATGTTCGGGCCTCCGGCGGCATCCCAGCACTCTTTGCGGAGCATTAATATGCATGACGGTGAGTTCTGATTGGTCTAGAGCCTGTGCTTGCATAATGTGAGTATGGTTTGAGGTGAGTAAACATTCGATCCTGGGGAATTTACACACAGAATCGCGGATGCCCTGTAATGCGGACCAAAACCGTGGGTTTTGGCCTGCTTTAAGTTGTCCTACAGATTTCTTGTAAGTCACTTTATTGAAAAGGACTCTTGTCTGGAGGGGATAATGGAACGATAAGGCTTCTACAACAATGTAAATAATTAATCATCTTTGTGTATTTGTTTTATTTTTGAGCATGGGAAAATCAATTGTCATTTGGTTAGTGTTTATTCCTATAGCTCGGGCTGCTTAACCTCTCTGCTGCTCCATTTACTCCAGCGAGCAAGTACGTCCTGTGCCACCATTACTCATATTTACTTTCATCAGCAGTTTATGAGCAATTGTTATTCCAGCATGTGAGCACGTTACCCAGAGGTGTGCACACTGCCGCTTTGCCCTATATATCTAACCTGAAAATGAGGATTTTCTTAAAGGGAACCTGTCATAGCTTCCTAAAGCACACCGACAATCCCCTTGTACAACTTTCATATGCTTCTTGCTTGAGAGCAGTAACTGTCTATTCAAACTATAATCAGGTAATCAAAGATTTGCAACAACTGACATTGTATAAATAGGGGTGCGCCAGCACAACCCTATTAAAGCAAACCAAAACCCTGGTAAATCTGCTCTAGGTCTGGGTTAAGGCTTGCCCCAACTTAGCACACCCCCCTGTAGGAAAGACCCGGGATTGCTTGTATACTCACCTTAGGAACTCAACCCTTGGTGCAATTCTCCGTTTACAAGATAGAGCTGGCAGTCAGGCCGCCCACAAAATTTCTTCGTTCTCAGATATCCCAAAACCCATTGAAGGCTCAGGGCTTGAGAATGGCCATGCAACACCTCCTGCGGTTAGGTGTGATTTGCCCTGTACCTCGTCAGGAACAGGGTCAAGGTTTTTACTCCAACCTGTTCACGGTTCCCAAGAAGGACAGAACGTTAAGACCTGTCCTGGACCTGAAGGGTCTCAACAGGTTTGTAAGAGTCAGACAGGCCCAGCGACTTCATGACCACGGTGGACATCAGGGATGCTTATCTGCACATCCCGATTTTCCAGGGGCATCAGAAGTTCCTGAGGTTTGCTCTGGAGGATCAGCATTACCAGTTTGTGGCACTACCATTCGGGATTCAGCCCCCCGTGTCTTCACCAAGGTGCTGGCGGGCATCATGGCTATCCTGAGGAACCAGAGCATTCGTGTACTGCCCTATCTGGATGACTTGCTGATTGTGGCCCAGTCCCTGCAGCAGGCCGAAAGCGATACTCGGACAGTGTTGTCAACCCTGGAGGCCTTCGGCTGGGTAGTCTTTTATCACTCCCTCAACAGTGAGATCCTTCCTGGGAATGACGATAGACACCGCTCAGGTAAAGGTCTTTCTACCACAGCAGAAGGTTTTGGGTCTCCAGATGCAGATACAGGCCTTGCTGTCCTGTCAGCGGCCGTCAGTACGTCTGGGGATGAGATTGGTGGGCCTAATGGTGTCATCCTTCGAGGCAGTGCCCTTCGCCCAATTTCACATGAGGCCTCTTCAATTGAACCTGCTGACCGGCTGGAACCGGATGCAGGAGTCGCTGGAACAGGAATTTTCACTGCCCCCCTGGCCAGGCAGTCCCTCTTGTGGTGGTTGGACTCCAGGAACCTGTTGGTGAGCAAGTCCTTTCTGACTCCCTGTTGGGAGATAGTTACCACGGATGCCAGTCTGACCGGCTGGGGAGGTGTTTGGCAGACTCAGAAGATCCAGGGTCAGTGGGGTCTGCAGGAGAACCGTTTACCCATAAATCTCTTGGAGCTGAGAGCGATCCCGTTGGTGCTTCTTCGCTTGACTCCCCATTTAAGGGGTCATGCGATCCAGGTTCGTTCAGACAGTCAGACAGCTGTCGCCTACATCAATCACCAGGGCGGGACTCGGAGCAAGCGAGCCCTCAAGGAGGTGACCCAGATTCTGACTTGGGCAGAGGAGAATGTTCCGTGCATTTCGGCAGTCTACATTCCCGGGGTGGAAAACCAGGAGGCAGACTCCCTGAGCAGGAGAGCCTTGTGCCTGGGGGAATGGTCTCTCAGCAACAATACATTTCACGCTCTTTGTCCTCGCTGGGGTCAGCCGGATGTGGACCTGTTTGCGTCCAGACACAATCACAAGCTTCCAAGGTTCGTCTCCCTCTCAAGGGATCCTCTGGCCATTGCCACAGATGCTCTTTTTGGCAATTCCCTGGAGGGAGTTCAAGTTCCTTTATGCATTCCCTCCGTTCCCACTCCTGGGCAGAGTGCTGCACAAGATGGCCCAGGAAGGGGTTCCGACTATCCTGGTGGCTCCTCGCTGGCCGAGAAGGAGTTGGTTTGCGGACATAGTTCAGATGTCTGTGGATCGCTTTATCATGGCCGACGACCCAGGGCTTCTCACTCAGGGGTCGCTGCGGCACCCCAATTTACGGACGCTGGCTTTGACGGCCTGGCTATTGAGTCTTCCTCCATGATATAATACAGAGTTTGGCACGCCTATTGCTTGGTTCGAGTCCAAGAGTCTCCCTTGCCACACATTTTCTATTTGTAGGATTCTGGAGTTTTTACAACACGGCTTAGACTTGGGTCTTCAGCTGAGCACCCTCAAGGGCCAGGTCTCGGCATTAGCCATCTTTTTCCAGAGACCCATTGCCAACCATAGGTTGATCAAGACCTTTTTCCAGGGAGTCACCCATGTCCGGCCACCGCATAAGTCAATATTACCGGTGTGGGACTTGAATTTAGTACTGTCTGCTCTTCAGGGTCCTCCTTTCGAACCTCGATGCTCGATGTGCGATGCTGCATTGCCTATTTTGAGGTGGTAGCAATCACCTCTGTGCGTCGCGTATCAGAGCTATTTTGAGCGGCATAAGGATAAGGTGGTTTTTTTCGCTTTAAACCTGATTTTTTGCCTAAGGTAGGTTCTCCCTTTCACCTTAATGAGGAAGTTGTCTTACCTTCCTTGTGTCCAGCACCGACTAATTCTAAGTAAAGGACCCTCCATGCCTTGGATGTGATCAGAGCCATTAAGTATTACCTGGTTGCAACTGAGTCCTTCAGGAAATCGGATTTGCTCTTTGTTCTAACAGAGGGCTCTAGGAAAGGTTTGCCACCGGCCAAGTCCACTCTCAGTAGGTGGATCAGACAGGCGGTGGTACAAGCTTATTCTGCCAAGGGGAAGGAACACCCTTTTCGTATCACAGCTCATTCTACCAGAGCTATTGGTGCCTCTTGGGCTTTTCAGCACCAGGCATCTGTTGAACAAGTTTGTAAGGCCGCCACTTGGTCTTCAGTTCATACTTTTACAAAGTTCTACAAAGTTGATGTCAGGGCCTCAGCTGACGCTGTCTTTGGCCGAAAGTTGCTTCAGGCGGTAGTGAAGTGAACTACATGCTGTTCCGCACTGGGGATCCCGCCCAAATGGACACTGCTTTTGGATGTCCCACATGTCATCACTGGGACGACCTGGACTGGATATAGGAAAAAATACAATTCTGTGAAACTCACCTGTAGAATTGTTTTTGAGTAAATCCAGTCCAGGTCGTCCCACCCCGCCCTTGTTCATTATCTCTTGTTTGCCTGTTATGGAGATACCATTTTTTTTTCTTGGACTTTCTTTTGTTTAGAGAGAGTACAAGCTGAAGCTATGTGAAATAACATGGTCTTCTTGGCCTCCCGGCCTGTCTCCTCTTTTGCTGCTTTTTGACCACTGGGGAATGATAGAGGGACACCTGCCTTTATAGGGGGACGGGAGGAGCGACAGCTTTTGATCTTGCAATCAAGCGCCCCCTGGGGGCGGAATACCCACATGTCATCACTGGGACGACCTGGATTGGATATACTTAAAAACAATTCTACAGGTGAGTTTCACAGAATTGTATTTTTCCCCTCCAGTCTCCCCCCCTCAAAGGGGGACAGCATTCTGTAGCATGCAAATCAGTGGCTTGCACATCATCCAATAGGAGTATTGCAGCAGTGGGTGTGCTGTAATTTTCAGTGCCCTGTGGAAAACCCCATTGGGAATAGGTCAATAGCTTTGGGGACAGGAAAGTACCTAGCCCTTATGGAGCACCATCAGCACACTTCCCCCACCCCTGGATGGACATTTACCGGCCCAGTCCTGCTGGAGGCGTGGGGGAGGCATGCAACATGCACACGAATGGAGGCAAGGGAGGAGTGCAGCAGGTGCATTGAGGCTGGGGAGGCGGGCGCACGGGGTTGGGAGACGCATGTAATGGGGCAGGGCAAGGCGCTGCTGCACAGGAGAAGCCAACGTGGAGGAAGGAGGTGGCATGGCTGGGTAGGTAATTATGAAATTATGCTGGCACCAGACACACATTCAAAAAAGGTGATGGAAGTTGCTTCCGCTGGTCCCCCTTGTGCCACGGGCCTGGGCGGCACCTGCTTTCACTGCCTCTATGGTATGTGTGCCCCTGTCTGGGGGTTATGGGAGTGGGAGTCAGATCCTAAAAGCCTTCCCCAGGGACCGGTCCTTGGCGCAAGCGAGGTGCATCCGAGACTCTTCCAGGGGCTGCCACCTCCACTGCAATTGGCACAGCCGCTGCCCCGAACACAGGGTACTGCTTCCTTTCTTCTGGATCCAGCGCACGCGTCCCCCCCCCCCCCCCCGAACCGGAAGTAACATGCTGGCAACCAAGGAACCAAGGACTTACCCGACCCCAAGGGACGTCTTGTTCTTACCCGACCCCCCTCCAAGAGTGGGGGCCTGGAGCTTCCACCTGGCCCACATTCCCACATAGCTAGTCACCAAGTCACCTGAGTCCTGCCCTGGAGACTGCCACCAGGACTAGATACAGGGAAGGGTATTCTCCAGGGGGTGGAAGGAACAATAGGGGCTCCCCTGGCTGTAGCAGCAGTGGGACACCCCGAGCACCACCTGAGCCTGCTAGAGAGAGGGAAGGGAGTCTGGACCCGCCATCTTTCCTGGGGGAAAAAAACAACAAATAGGGACTTAGAATCCAGCTTGTTTCCAAAGAGGAAACACAAAGGGTCCAGGAGGAAGGGGCGGGGTATTTAATCACGTCCAGTTTGTGTTTCCTGTGTAGGTGGGAGGAGCTACTTGGTTGAGCCACCTTGAAGGATGTTTTGTGAAACGGGGTGCAGCGGTCACGCAACTTCAAAGGGCCCACTTCATTTTTCAGAATCACATAGCATTATATACAGAAAAAAAATTGCTGTTTTAGTTTTTAGGCAAAAATTTTCTGTATGAACCATAAAGTGGGCTCTGTGTAATGTCTGCAGTGGGGCCCATTCCTGTTTAGTTACACCTCTGGCCTTCTCCTAGGACACCGTAACCAAAAAATTCTACTTGTTAGATGATAATTTCCACTTGGGATCCTGTTCCTCTACATTCTTCATCTTGAAATCTGCTTTCTTCCTCCAGAGCTTAATGGCTACACTGGTCCCTGTTAGAAGACCAGCCACAATGACCTGAAAGCATTTATTGTGGCCGGGTTCAATATGCTCCTTCTCATCTAAACCAGCAAAGGTTCCTTGGGGGGGGGGGGGGGGGGGGCGTGGTGAGCATAACTACACATATTTAAAACTTTAAAGGTTAATTCTACTTTCATTGGCATTTTTAAACGTTTCCATTATTGTGTGTCAATATGGTACTGAGCTTATCTGTTCTATTTAATTGCAAGTTATAAAAGAAAACAGTTTCCCCTAGCAACAATGTCTTACCAATGTACATCAAAGTGGTGTTCTGATGTACAGATCAAAAACTTCCTGACTTTGGCTTGCTAGTCATCTTATTGGCTGAGGCAGAGATGACAAGTTTAACCCCATCTGCATTCATTCAACCTCTTCAGATAGGGGACACACAGTCTTGTGTTCAGTTAGCTAAAGGATTACTGACAGCTTTTGCAGCTGGAGAGGTAATTGCTGCTGCTTTGTTTATCCAAAGCTGCCAGTGAGCTCACCTGTTACAGAGGAAGAATTCTGGGATTTGTAGACAGAAAATTTTACTTTTTTGCAATTTTACTTTTTACATTTTTAAGAGATTTGCTAAAGGTCAGGAAAGCCATCGCTACTTACCAAGACAGACACAAGGAAATATAAGAAACTTGGACACCGCATACTGATACGTAAATCACAGGTCTAGGGGCACAATCCTGACACACGGGCTTATTTTACATCCCACGCCCAAGAGGCAAACAATAAGGCATAACGCCAAAAACCTGACAAAAAGGGAGTTTTCCTTTAAAGTGGACCAAAACCCAGGATTTGACTATCCTGGGTTTTGGTCCTTTCCCACGATCAGGGGTGCCCCACCACGTGAAACCCCCCCCCAGATCGCCGAAGCCAACTCACCTTTTCCAGTCCTACTGCGCGTGCACGGGCGCTTTTGGTCCACTTTAATCCGTTAAATGTCTGTCCCAGGGGAGGGAGGAAGTGTGCTGATTGGGCCTCATAAGGGCTAGGTAATTCCCTGCCCCCAAAGCTATTGACCTATTCCAAATGGGGCTTTCAACAGGGCACTGAAAATTACAGCACACCCACTGCTGCAATACTCCTATTGGAGGATGTGCAAGCCACTGATTTGCATGCTACAGATTCCTGTCCCCCTTGGACTGGGAGACCGTAAGGAGCAAATATGTATATTTTCTTACTGTAGGATTTGGTGCAAAGGGGGGTTAGGATCACAGTGGATCTAACAGGGAGGTGTGCCCCCGCCGGCCATTCACAAATTCTTGGCTAGGGCATGCTTCCTGCTAGCGATAGGAATAGCAGGGATGGGGCCGCAGCTTGCGCATGCGGTGTTGGACAGGGAAACAAGGTCAGTGTATAGGGCAACCTGGGGGGTTTCACACAATGGGGCATCTCGCTTTTGGATGCCCCGGGGGGAGGAAATCAATCGACCCGGGAATCTTATAGATTCCTGAGCCTATCGCCATGGGTTTTGGTCCACTTTAAGGGACTCTTCAGACATGTAGTACAAAAAGAAAATTATACTTACATCTTCAGCTACAGACTCAATCCCATGCAGTCCTGCAAGGTTCAGAGGTGCAGGCATGATCCCTTGTACAGATGAGCATCCACCACTGATAGCATATTAACATTGGATGCTCTTGTAGTGCGCCCCCTGCAGCCAATTCAGGAGAGAACCATCTTGCTCATGACTGATAGCAGGGACACACACCAAGGCTGACCAGGACCAATGGAACCTCATGGGATAAAATCAAAGGAGGTATTTTTTTTTTTACCGGCTTGGAAATTTAATAACACACATAATACAGCACTACATTGCCAGGCCTCTGAAAATGCTCTTTTTTAAGCAATCACCTCTAAATAATTCCCATCCTAGCAGGAATCCATCACTCCGATTCCCAATGCTGCAGGAAAACGACAGTGTCAGCGTTATGATAATCAGCTTGTATGGTTTATTTTCTGTCTCTTCTTACAGTGATTATACCGCTTGCTTATAACAGCACTGAGCATACTGGGAGGTGACAGAGAAAGTGACAGACCAGCGCGTGATCACCTGCAGGTACAAGGGACCTACATAATCAAACCAGTGTTCAGGAACATGTTGTTAAAGTCATATGCTGGGGAATGTTCTTCATCGCTTTTTAAAAACTCTTCTAAAAGACTCCAGTTAGGCTGATGTCCTCATCCGAGGGGCATCTCGATTTAGGATGTCCTGCTATTCGAAACCCCCTGGGAATACCCTTATACTTAGCAGGCAATAGCGCAGTACCATCAAGGCCTCATCCCTCTAGCTGGGGTGCGTAGCAGTGTCAGGCATTTGTGAATGACTCGTGTGGAGGAGCGGGGGTGCAGCCAGCAGTGCATGCTCCATTCATTATTAAAGTGGACCAACACCCAGGATTTTGACTATCCTGGGACTTGGTCCACTTCGGTGGGGCACCCCCGATCGGGGTGCCCCGCTGTGTGAAACCCCCCTGAACCCCCCGAAAAACTCACCTCTCCCCGCTCCCAGCACCGACGGACAAGCCGCGGACAAGCGGCTCCTCCGCCGCCGCCTCCCGTGCGTCCCTCTTGACACGCGCGCGCCTGTGCCGGCCATTCGCAGACGGCCGGCGCGGGCGCGCGCACGCCTAGAGGGGCGCGAGGGAGGCGGCGGCGGCCGGCCGCCGCCGAAGATAAGGTAAGGAGTTTGGGGTGTTTGGGGGGGTTTCACCCCGCGGGACATCCCGATCTCGGATGTCCCGCGGGGAGGGAGGTGATCGGCCCGGGAATCTTATAGATTCCCGGGCCGATCACCCGTGGGTGTTGCTCCACTTTAAGATAAAAAATTTTGTTGGGCATAGGCCTGCCCCAACCAGGGATATTGCAGCCTTTGGGGGTTATTTAAGAAGGCATAGTGCCAGGTAGTGCCTCGTAGCGGCAGGCAGCGTCTGGTGAACGTCTGGTGCTGTACGCAAAACCACATATTCCAAGTGTGACATACACTCCGCTTCAATACTTCTTGACAGTTGGGTTATTCTCCAGTAGAGGGCGAACTTCTGCAGAGATGAATGCAAAAAAAGAAGCCCCTCCCGGTCCATAACTACCTGGGACCTCCCACCAATTCCCCAGTTGTCTTCTTTGCAGGGAGCGAGCAAGACAGAAGATGAAGCTTCTCTTACTTGCAATCCACCTGAAGCGCCCCCTCTTAAGAAGGGGGAATTTTTTTGGGCCTACAAGCCCCGTCTGGAATTCCCTACCCAGGGTCATTTTGATGCGCTGATCCTTAGGGAATGGGAGAGGCCCTGTCGGCTCCCTGGTGTGCCTCAGGGATGGGATAAGAAGTATCCCTTTCCGGTGGAGGCGGTCAAGCGCTGGTCTTCTCCTCCCGAGGTCGACGCGCCTGTGTTAGGTTTGACCAACTCTTTTGTACTGAACACCCCTGACGCCTCCTCCCTTAAGGATGGCGAGGACAAGCACCTTGATCAGATGGCGTGCCACGCATTTGCCAACGTGGGCTCGGCCCTGCGACCGGTTAGTGCATCTGCCATGGTGTCGCTTGCTACCAGGTCTCTTATCAGGGACTGGCTGAATAACGCTCAGCTGGATCCATCTAGCGATGAGTTCGCTATACTTAAGAAGTGCGAATTGTTTATGGATTTTGTCATGGCTGCGATGGAAGACTCCATTGTCGTGTGTAGTAGGACATCAGCCTTGCTGGTGGCCATGCGCAGACCGGTCTGGCTCAGTCAGTGGAAAGCGGACGTTGGAGCCAAGAAGTCACAGCTCTCCCCTTCTTGGGGGCGCGGCTGTTTGGAGATAAATTGGATGCTGTTGCTAAAGGAGGTAAGTTACCTCAGCGGAGGAAGCAGCGCCGTCCCTTTCGGGGGGCGGGCTCGTTCACTCCTTCCTTTCGAGGGGCCAGAGCGTCTAGGGGTCTGGCCTTCTCGGGGGTCAAGGGCTCGTCCTGGAACAGAGGCAGAGGTCGGGCACGTCCCGCGGCTGCCTGGGGTTCCAAGCCCAAGCCTGGCGTTAAACCGGCTCAGCAATGAGCACGGGTGGGGGGACGGCTGCGGCTCTTCTTCCAGGTCTGGGCCCGGGAGGTCACAGACAATTGGATCTTGGAAGTGGTCTCCTCCGGGTACAAACTGGAGTTCGAGTACTGGCCGCCCCCAAGATTCTTAAGATCTCGGGTGCCCTCGGACCCTCAGGCTGCACAGGGGCTCCTGTTGGCAGTGAAAAGCCTTCTGGACATGGGGGTTATATGCCTGGTGCCTCCGTTGGAAAGAGGCAGGGGTTACTACTCCAACCTTTTCACGGTTCCCAAAAAGGAGGGTTCGGTGAGACCCATTCTAGATCTCAAGGTTCTCAACAGGTTTATCAGAGCCAAAAAGTTCCGCATGGAGACTCTGTGCTCGGCTATCAATTCCCTTCGCCAAGGGGATTTTATGACATCCATAGACATCAAGGATGCGTATCTGCATGTTCCAATTTTTCAGGCACATCAGAGATTCCTCCGGTTTGCGGTGGGGGATCAACATTATCAATTTGTAGCTCTTCCCTTCGGTCTGACCTCTGCACTGAGGGTCTTCACCAAGGTTTTGGCGGGCATAATGGCTCTGCTCAGATCTCAGGGCATTCGCATTGTGTCTTATCTGGACGATCTGTTGATTTCTGCTTCTTCCCTTCAGCAGGCAGAACTGGACACCCTCCAAGTGGTGTCGACCCTGGAGAGATTCGGGTGGGTGATCAACCGCACCAAGTCTTCTCTCTCCCCGTCTTGAGTGATTTCATTTCTGGGCATGAATCTGGATACCAGTCGGGCCAGAGTTTTTCTGCCCCAGACCAAGGTGCAGGGGATTCAGGACCTGATCTGTCTTCTTCTGGCCAGTCCTTGTCCCTCTATCCGACAGGGGATGAAACTGGTGGGCCTGATGGTGTCCTCCTTCGAGGCGGTGCCGTTTGCACAATTTCACATGAGATCTCTTCAACTTCTCCTATTGACGTATTGGGACAGGAGCCCACAGTCTTTTGATCAACCTTTCAGGATGTCTCCCAGGGTTTGGCAGTCATTTCAGTGGTGGCTGGACTCGAGCAATCTGGTGAAGGGCAGATCCTTTCTGGTCCCTTGTTGGCAGACAGTTACCATGGATGCCAGCCTGTCGAGCTGGGGAGGTTATTGGAAGAGTCATCAGTTCAGCGGGGTGTGGGGTCCCCAGGAGGCTCACACCCCCATCAATGTATTGGAGCTCTGAGCCATTCGTCTGGTTCTGGCTCGGTTAACCCCACAGTTACGGGGTCTTCCGGTTCTGGTGCGTTCGGACAACCGAACGGCAGTGGCCTACATAAATCACCAAGGAAGGACTCGCAGCAGGAGTGCCCTCAGGGAAGTCTCTCTGATCCTGCGATGAGCGGAGAGCAATGTTCCTTGCCTTTCGGCAGTCTACATTCCGGGGGTGGAGAATATGGAGGCGGATTCCCTGAGCAGGGGGTCCTCTCGCCACGGAGAGTGGTCTCTCAACCCCAAGGTCTTTCTGGATCTTTGCCGCAAGTGGGGGACTCCGGAGGTGGATCTCTTTGCTTCGAGGCACAATCACAAGCTTCTGTCATTTGTGTCTCTTTCTCAGGATCCCCTGGCCTTGGCAGTGGATGCCTTGTCTCTGGCGTGGAAGGACCTGGGTTTTCTGTACCTGTTTCCACTTGTCTCCATGCTGGGCAGGGTAGTTCGCAAACTGGTTCTAGAAGGGGCACCAGCGATTCTGGTGGCTCCAAGGTGGCCAAGAAGGGTTTGGTACGCAGACGTCGTAAGGATGGTCGTAGACCAGTGCCGGCTTCCCTTGATACCGGACCTGCTATCCCAAGGTCATCTACTTTACCCCAATTTACAAACGCTGACTTTGACGGCCTGGCTGCTGAAACCTTCATCTTGAAAGAGGAAGGTTTGTCTGAGGCGGTCGTTCAGACCCTGATTAGGGCTAGGAAGCGGTCCTCTTCTGGCATTTATTATAGGACTTGGAGGTCCTATATTGATTGGTGTGAGGCTAGGGCCTTGCCTTTCAGGGTTTTTTCTGTACCCAGGATTTTGGAGTTTCTTCAGCATAATCTGGACCTGGGGTTCCAACTTAGTACTTTGAATGGACAGGTTCCTGCTCTGTCGGTTTTCTTCCAGAGGTCTTTTGCTTTACCCCCGCTGGTTAAGACTTTTTTCCAAGGGGTGGCACATGTGCGGCCCCCTCGAAAAGCTGTAGTTCCTGTTTGGGATTTGAATTTGGTTCTTTTGGCTCTGCAGGGTCCTCCTTTTGAGCCGCTACATGATATTGCTTTTTCGGTTTTCACTCAGAAGGTTGCCTTCTTGGTGGTGATTACCTCGGTTCGGCGTGTCTCTGAGTTGGCGGCTCTGTCGATTCAGGCCCCTTACTTTGAGAGACACCAGGATAAGGTGCTTTTTTGTTTTAAGCCGGATTTCCTTCCTAAGGTGGTGTCTGCTTTCCACCTCAATTAGGATATTGTTCTCCCTTCCTTGTGTCCTAAGCCTAACAATGACAAGGAGAGGGTTCTGCACAATTTGGATGTTGTTCGCTGTGTGAAGTACTATTTGGTGACTACTTCTTCCTTCCGCAAGACGGACGCTTTTTTCGTGGTGCCCTGCGGGCCCAGGAAAGGTTTTGCACCTGCTAAGTCTACGATTAGCAAATGGATTCGTCAGGCCATTGTTGGGGCCTATTCTGCTAAGGGGAGGACTCCCCCTTTTAGGGTCACTGCCCATTCTACTCGTGCTGTGGGTGCATCCTGGGCTTTTCAGCACCAAGCTTCTGTTGAACAAGTTTGTAAGGCTGCTACTTGGTCTTCTGTTCATACTTTTTCCAAGTTTTACAAGGTTGATGTGCGGGCTTCAGCGGATGCTGTTTTTGGCCGCAAGGTTCTGCAAGCTGCAGTGGTTTAAGTTGGTGCATTCTTTACTGTTTATGGTTCCCACCCTTGACGGACACTGCTATTGGATGTCCCAAACTGTCAAGAAGTATTGAAGCGGAGTGTCACACTTGGAATAATACCATTTTGTGATTACTCACCTTTAAAACGGATATTATAAGTGTGACATACACTCCGCTTCACCCACCCTGTTTGGTATTCTGGATCCTTTATATGGTGAACCATTGTTTTTTGTTAGTATTGTTATATTTGGTTCTTCCTGGTCCCTTTACTGCTATCTTACACTGGGGAATTGGTGGGAGGTCCCAGGTAGTTATGGACCGGGAGGGGCTTCTTTTTTTGCATTCATCTTTGCAGAAGTTCGCCCTCTACTGGAGAATAACCCAACTGTCAAGACTTATTGAAGCAGAGTGTATGTCACACTTATAATATCCGTTTTAAAGGTGAGTAACCACAAAACTGTATTTTTCCGATGTATTGGTACAGGCGGCTCAGCGTATAGCGCCAGCGCTCTAGCTTCCTGAGCACCAGGTATTACCTTTCACTCAGTGTCGCTCTCCCATACATTTCAATGGCCGTTCATTTGCTTGTTTGAACAGCATTTTTTAAATTTTTTTTGCTCAAATCATTGTGTGACCTCTCCTGGCTGCAAACAAACACTTTTAAAAATGTTTTTGAATTTTTATATTTTCATGCAGAATTGTCATTACAGGTCTGGCACTAAAGTGTTAATGTCACAGTATTAAAACAATGTCATCCAATGTGAGGCAGCGGCGCCTGGCGCTCTAGGCTACAGCGACCAGATTTAGAGCGCCGAAGCTGTGTGTGTGTCCTTTTTTGATAAATATGGTGTGGAGCACCGAGAGTTGGTCGCACTGAGCTGGCGCTACCTGTCGCTCCCTGCAGTGCTGTACTGGTGTTAGAGCACCCAACATACATCACATTCATCAATGCCGGCCAGGTTACTACAGCAACTGAGGCGCTATTTATTATTTAATTATAAATTATTTTTTTTTAAGTGTGGGGTTGCCCTGCACAGGTTTCTCCGCTTATGCGACCCTTTCTAAAATACCCCTGCTGTGTTGCCTTAAAAGTGGGTACATAATCGAGATTTTGCAATATTTCTCTGAGAATTCCAGGGTTACTTGTACTTGTTTTCTCTGATTATGACCACACTATTCTGTTAAAACATTTCATTCATATTTATTTGATTTTGAATAAAAAAGAGAAGATATATCTATACATTTGATAAACAATAACAACTTCAGTATTATGTGGATACATGTTAATCGGTCATTGCCATTTTCTCAGTAATCCTTGAAAATACCTTTACAGGTGGGAAGACATGTTTCGCCTTACAAAATAGGCTTTATCAATGCCCTTTCACCTGAGAAAGAAAGATATGAGAGCATAATAAGTTGTAAGGAACAATTGTGCTGTGGCAAATAGCTATAACAAGTAAGTTGTCGTTTATACAGTAATTTAGCAATGATATTGGATAAACAATGGAATAACTTATCAAGGAATTTTTTGCATTTATCTCATTGGGTGCTGTCCATTCAGTGATTTCCCCGAGAAAAATCTTCTTCTGCAGAAAAGGTATAGATCTTTGATGACCATAAATTTATCTAATTTGATACAGGGTACAAAAGTAAGTCCCTTTCGTAAGACTGTTTCTTCCTGTAGGGTAAGTGGTGTACCGGAGAGATTTACCACTGTCAGCTCATGGTTTGCAAAGTTATTTCCATGCGCATCCATAGGGGTGGCCACTGGGATACTGTCTATGGACTGGGGCCCATCCTGGATCGTTTTGATGTTGAAGGTCGTAGCCTGCGGTGATCCCACCGCCCGGTTAGACCTAAAGGTTTTCTGTTTATTCCCCCCCCCCCTCCCAGTGGGTCCTTCTGATCTTCTTTCCCCTAAAAAACGCTGGGGTGTGTGATTACTCTCCTCCGATGATCTACTTGTTACAGATGATCTCCGACTAGGGGGGCGACTATCCCTGTCATAGCTCCTTCTCCCATTACCCCTATGGGCCCATTTATATACCTGTCCTAACGAGAAATCATTTTTGTCTCTATCCAGTTTAGACATCTTGTTGTTAATGATGCTATCCTCAACCTTTTTCAAATCGTTATCTAGAGACTCTTGTAATTTATCCAAATCCCCTTGTGCTGTATCCTTAGGGATGCTGTCATAAAGTCCTTTCAGAATTTCCTCTGTTTTGGAAAGAGCTGACTTATCCAAATTTATCAACTCATCGATGAGTCCCAGAGAAAACAAGTACAACCGGGGGTACCTAACCCTGGAATTCTCAGTGAAATATCGTAAACATATTTTACAGTTACAGACATTTGCTCTGCACTTCCTATACTGCATATATGTATTTAAATGCAGAGCTGCAAATTTCTAATGTTCCACACATGCTTCAATGTAACTGTATCATATGATTGTTTCCTATATAGATCTGTTATACCATACACGAAAAGTCTGGAGGGCGCTGAAGAAGCTGCATAGATGAAACTAGTACACCCACAATTTATTTGTATGGAATAGATATGAAATAATATCTCCAATGATAATTATCAATTAAGCTATATGTGTTGTTGTATGGACTACAGAGTAGTTTTCTGTATATATATTTTTATAGAAATCAATTTCTCTTTTCTATTCTAATATTACATTAAATAAAAATATGAATTATCAATGAATATGATTGTTGCTGGTTAGGGCGGGGTCAAACATAAAGGCTGCAATATGCCTAGTTGGGGCAGGCCTATGCCCAACAAAAAAAAATGTTTTTGTCCTTTTCAAATTGATACAGCCTATGTCTGTACCAGCCTCTTATCTTAAAGCGGACCTTCACTCTGAATAAGAGTCTATCTTATATGTTTCCCACACCCTGTACATACAGATTGCTCACATTAAAAATCATCCTACCTGCATCTACTGCATGTTATGAGCCTTTAAACATCCAAGATGGTGGCTTATGGAAGCCGCCATCTTATCAGGCAGCCTGCAAACAGGAAGTTCCTCCAGACTGTGCTGCTCTGCATTCTGGGATTGCTGACCTTTACCTGACCCCAGCTCTGCTCTGTCTGAGCAAAGCACAGCTATAACCCGCCCCCCTGTACCTTATCCCACTCTCCTCTCCTCAGTAAGTGTGATGCTTCTGAGTCAAGATGGCGGCGGCCGTATCCTAAATTCCTGAACAGAGTTGCAGCCCAGTGGGGGAAAGAATAATAAGTTAGTGACTAAAAACGTAAAATATATTAATTTTAGATGCTGGGGAACCGTTTTTTAAGAGTTTGGGCTTTTCATTAAATCACGCTGAAGGTCCGGTTTAAGGTTTAGGTTATTGGGTCACACTAATCTTATTGTGCTGCTCCAATTGGAACAACACAATTTTTGTATTAGCCGACCTGATGTCTGATCTCTTCTATTTCTTTCATTAATTCCATATTTACTTTCGTTCATGCCTTCTATTCTTTATTTCTGCTATCCTTTCTATTCTTTCTGTCTGTTGTTTCATCTATTCTTTTTTTCTGACTTTCTTTCTGCCATTCCTTTTATTTCTTTCTTTCATTACATTTTCTTTCAAGATTTCTGTTATTCCTTCTATTCCATTTTCTGACTAGCTTTCTGTCATTCCTTTTATTCTTTCTTTCATTTCTTATATGACTTTATTACAGTCATTCCTTCTGTTGTTTCTTTGAATTCTTTCTATGCTTTCTTCTTTTTTTCTTCTGACGTTCTTTCTGCAATTGCTTTTATTATTTATTTATTTTGTTGTTATTTTATCTATATTTTTTCTTTTTGTTCTATCTATTTTAATAGATACATGAATTTCTGCTTTTTTTCCCTTGTCAAGCAATGACAGTTTTGGAGAATGAAAACTTTAGAGTCTTAGGAGACAAGCTTTTGCATTACTCCAGGAAAAGTACCCTTAAAGTGGACAAAAAGCCACTGAACTTGTGAAATACATTTGGTCAAAACCCCTGCCGATACTCTCTTCTTAGGTTGTAGAACTATAAATGGTTATTTCCGCTTTTCAAATCATCCCGGAACACTGATTTTTGTCTGTCCCTCTCTGTAAGATGACATGCAATCAGTCATTGCATAGATGTGGCAATTACATCATTGCCACACTCAACAGTGGCAGTGAATGGAGGAGGCGGAGCTTTACAGCTAAAACAGGCGCCATTATCTGGAATTAGAGTGAAGCAGGAGCAGTGAAAAATAGCAAAATGTGCTCTTCATGGGGGGAGCAATTCAGGGGATGCTAGTTAAAAATGTGGGTTTTGGTCTTTTTTAAAGTCGACCTATTATGTCGAAAGCTGGCCCTTTAGTTCAAAAAAACTTCAGGACCCACTGACTAAGAGCCCCTGGGGCATCCAGGTTCGGTTTGCTAGATCACTTTCGCTTCCTGCACTCTCACAACGTGCTTTCAGGCCATGTCCACATCCATGGCCCACCTGCAGCTAAGCATACTCCAGCGCCCAGCCATTCAGACGGGGGGGGGGGGGGGTTGTGCAGCACAGACTGCATGGAGACTGGAGATGTGCCGCTACCTATACTGTTGCTGTTGAAAGTCCATTAGTATGTACAGCATAAAGCGCTGATTAAATAATAGGATGAGAGGCCTCACATGTGCAGTAGGAACATTTAGATGAGTTGTGTGGAAGATCGGGGGGGGGTAACAAAGTGGGACATCCCGAATTAGCATGCCCCAAGAAAAGGGACCTATCACCAGGATAGCGAAATTCCTGGTGAGTGGTTGACTTTAAGGGGGAACTGCAACAAGTGGCACTGGGTAGGGGGCCGCCGCACCCAACAATGAGTAGGCAGGGGGCTGAGGCAGCCAGGGGTGGAATCTTTGACCATATCCACCATACAGTACATGCAGATTTGCTGAGCCAATGTTGCACATGGGCCCACATGAACCTGAAGATGACCCTGCTTCATTGATAGTCCTTGTATTCTTTTCTCCTCTGTTTTAAAGGCAGAGTCTAAATACCTGAAAATGTGATTGTCCCCTTTGAGGTGTTTAAACTCCATTGCCTAAGCTGTCATGTGGCTTTGGTTTCTGCTTGGTGTTGGAGGTCTAATGACCCCTTGCTGATGGGACTTCTACCTGGACCTGAAAGGGTAAAATAGATGATAGGACCTTTGATGGGTCAATCTGAAACAGAAGCTCACTCTTCCAAAAATAGACTTTATGTAACAAAAAAGTGTACAGCATCTTTTATCATCCAGCCATACATCATCTCCATTAGTCCTCCTGAAGGAATCAACAGTATATGTAGTGGTCCGTTTTGTGCAGTAATTTACCTTAGTTGCTCCATAAACCATCAGATTTCACTTTACATTTATCACCTAGAGACCTGAATGGAGGAAACTGGATGGCTCAGGCAGGTCTTCTTTAAGACTCAATAATAAGAATTTTACAAGATGAGGTGAACATAAACTACGGCCGTTGTAAATTACACTGAATAGCATGCATTTGTAGACATTAACAGAATGCAATTCCCACATAACAGCCATAAAAAAGAAGATATACGGTCCATTGGGGCAGAGCGAGGAAATGGCGATGCTGCTTTTCCTCAATCCTTGGTGGCCAAGTAATTAGCCCTCTTGCCTTGCAGGGATCGGATTTGACTTTGGTCTTCATCTGCTTCATGTTAGTATGTCTGTGCTGAGGTATTCTAAATGCCCCCCTGGTGTGTGTGTGGGATACGGACATTAGATTGTCAGCTCCTTTGAGGTGCGGGGACCAGTATCAGTGCTGAATAAATACACAAAATCAATTGGAACTGGCCCTGAGAGGTAAACTGGGAGGCAAAAAGCCCAACTTATTACTACCGGGTTTCCCCAAAAGTAAGACACCGTCTTACTTTCTTTTTATCCCCAAAAGCCCCACTACGTCTTACTTTCGGGGTATGTCTTATATTGGAAAAATGACAAGCTCACCCCATAGGGTGATCATGATAGTACATGAGCCCCTAGATCTCCCCAGAGGAGTCAAAGACAGATAAAGGGTTGTAACCCTGCCCACATCTAAGTGGACCTAATTCAAACTGATCAGCTCTGGCTGGGGTTCCGCTTTAAATGTTGGAGCCTTTGCTTGTCCTGTCTGTGCAAGATGGCCACCACAAAGATTCCACAGTCAGACTGTAAAGTAGGGATCACCCAGATGCTGTAGAACTACAATTCCCAGTATGCCTTGCCTTTACAGAGGATAAACAAGGCATGCTGGGACTTGTAGTACTGCAGCATCTGTGTGGGTCAGACAAGTAAGGGTGCTGCAGTGGTTTACAGATGACACGAGGGCAGCATGGAGGGAGCCCCCGGCCCAAGCTGCCCCCCTCGTCATACCCCCTGCGTCCCCCTCACATCACCCACCTGCGAGTTCCGCTGTGTATCCGGCTTCTCCCCCCGGCCACTGACAGCACAGCACCAGCAGAGGGTCAGCCTGGCCCCCTGACGCCGCTCTCTCTCACACACACACACACACACGCGCACTTACCGGCACTTCCTGGGTGTTGCGCGTTGGTCGGTGGGCGTGCCCCATGTGGCCGGCGTCCAATGAAAACAATGGACGCCGGCCATTGACACTCACCGTCCAGAGCGCAACACCCAGCAAGTGCTGGTAAGCGCGTATGTGTGTGTGCGAGCGGCGGCGGCAGGCCGGCCACCCCAAACCCTCCAGCATCTTTTCCACTGGCCTTCGCTGGGACCGGCCTACCGGGATTTTGCCCGGTATGCCCTATGGCTGTGAGCGGCGGTGCCGGCCGCCGCGGACTTCACTGGCCTATCGTATGCGCGGAGATGATCACCACGTCAGGCTCCTCGCAGCGCCCGCAGCTCACCTCCGGTCACGGCTGCTCCCGCTCTGTGCTGCAGTGAGAGCCTCTGCACCCGGCGCCGCTCGTCTTCTGTGGGTCACCCGCGGTCTCTGGGACACAGGAGGGGGGAGACCGCCCGGCAAAGCAGCAGCAACAGCGTACAGATGCCCCAGCCTCAGTAGATGGCGGCCGCGCCTCAGCTCCTGCGCTCGCAGCCCCGGATCCACCGCCGCCTCTCCTCCTCTCAGGTAGGTCCCGTCGGCGCAGGGGGATACACGCCGAGAGGGGGGGGCTATATCACTTCCCTCAGCCCCGTTCGACAACAATGTTATTTCCCCGAAAGTAAGACATATGTCTTACTTTCGGGGTACGGCTTATATTAGGCGAACCCTCTGAAACTCCCCATACGTCTTACAATCGGGGGTGTCTTACTTTTGGGGAAACACGGTAGCGCCACTTGAGCGTCTGCTGAGAGACTATATTAGCGCCTCTGCCACAACACCGGCCACAGGCAAATGGCACTGCTAGTGTTTGGCACTGAAGGCTATGTGGCGCTGTGCCCCGTTTGTTTGTTTTTTTATAATTAGGTAGCGCTGGCGGGGAGCGCCAGAAACCAAGCAAATGTAACATGTAAAACGTGAAACCATGACACTCAGGCATACAGCACCATGTGCAATACAGAAAATGGCTTTAAAGTGGGCCAAAACCCATGGAGATCGGCCTGGGAATCTATAAGATTGATTCTCAACCCCCCCAGGTCGCCCCTAAACTCCATATGGTCCAACATTGCACGCACAAGCATCGGCTGCATCCCCGATATCCCTCTAGCAGGGCGTGTGCTTGCACCAAGCATTTGTGAACGGCCGGAGTGGGCACACTCCCTGTTAGAGGGTAGTGGGGGATGTGTCCGTCAGCGGGCTCAGATCTGCTCGTATTAGATGAGCTCCTGGACAAAGGGGCTTGAACAGATCCGAACGTGCTGATTGGACGAGCGGCCATGCATGCATCATAGGACCGGGAGGAGGTGAGTTTGTTCGGGTGACCTGGGGAGGTTTCACACAGCGAGGCACCCCCGATCGGGGTGCCCTGGGGGCAAGGACCAAAACCCAGGATAGTCAAAATCCTGGGTTTTGGTCCACTTTAACTGGGTATGGCAGCACAGTGACCAAGCGAAAACACGCGGGAAACGCAAGTTTGCCGCTGATACAATACAATACGATACAATAAATGAAGAAAAAAACATTCTGAACAGGCCAGGGATCGCATGTCACTTTATTAAACAGAAAAAAGCTCACCAAAATAACATAACTGGAATGAGCTTCTGATGTGTCACTGTAGGGAACACAGTGCTCTAACAAAGCATCCACCGATCTTGATATATAAAAACGCTATATGGCGCTAAACATTTTTTACATCATAAATATGACTTGCTGGTGGCTCTTATGCCACCTATGTGTTGATACGTGGCGTAAGCATTTCTTAAATAAGACCCAAAGATTTATCCAGGTTCTGTGGTGTGCACACCCCCTAGAATTCCTTGGACACGTATCCACTGGCCGATTGGGGACACAGCCCCACCACGCACATCAGTCACGGACAGTGTCTGCAAAATGCACAACTCCATTCGCTGAGCTGGGGGATCAATTTGGGCCCTTCCAGTTAAAGATCCCTTGGAAACCTGAAATTGCATCCTAGGTGTCCCCTTCACCTTTGTTACTGACATGGTGTGTACACACCCACGCATGGCATCATTCCCCATGGCCGCTGGCAGCCATGTAGAAGGTCAGGGCAATACAGTAAGTAATCCTATCTGATTTGGGTCTTCTGAAGGTAGACTAACTGGAGAGGCATTCATAATGGGTTCCAGTAATGGACCAAAAGTAGTTTTTTTGTTTAAGTAGCCTAGATCTAGAGGAAACAAGAGAAAATGTAACGACAATAGAAAGTATAGTTCACCTAGCTACTTGTTTACATTCATAGTAGTCAATCATGTTTTAATTTTCTGCATATATAGCCATTCTATGCTTGCTCTAACATAGGATTTTTTCCTCCGCATTTAACCCATCCAAGCAGTGAGACAAACATACTGTCCGTAGTGTCAGTGAGCTGCCAAATCATGGAGCCCGGAAACCATTTTGGCATTGCTCAAGAGCACTCCATGGATGTCTCACAAGGGCATTGAACCTGCAAACCTCCAGTCAAAAGATTGATTCTTTAACCACTAGGCCATGACTGGTCTACTGCCAGTTGGTAGTGGAAGTGGACCATTTGTGCTATGGCTCAGGCTGAGCCATCTTAGATAGGCCTTACTGAATTTTTATTGGTCAGTTGTCCATGCTTCTATGTACTTTTATGAATGTGCTTGTGCAAAAGAGGCAACAAGGCTTAAATAATAATAAGCTTTTGCGATGGTAACATAGACCAGCATCCTCCCTCCTGCAAAAAGCATCGCCATTGCGCGTGTACATGAATTTATACGAAACAGTTCCAGCATTCTGATTCTTGCAAGAAGAAGCTCCTGACCAGTATTCATGAGGTACGGATGCTCTGGCTTTATGACAGGGACACTGATATGATTAAGGGCTTTTGAGTGCCTGAAACGCGTCACATGGCCCCCGCAGTGGGACATCCTATGGATCTGGGTCTCAATAAATTTTTTTGTGTCTATCGTGGTTGTCATTGGTTGTTTTTGGAATACTTTTTAAATGGATTTATTAAAAGTTATATTTTACTTTTAGGAGAAGCTGGATACTCTACTGATTTTTACTCTACTTCCCGGAAAGCGTCACATGGCCCCCGCAGTGGGACATCCTATGGATCTGGATCTCAAATTAATTGTTTGTGTCTATCGTGGCATTACATTGGTAGTTTTTGAATACGTTTTAAATAGATTAATTAAAAGTTAAAGTTAAATTTTACTATAAGGATAAGCTGGATACTCTACTGATTTTTGCTACTTGAGAAGACTACACCAGGGAAGCTTTTTCCAAGCTTCACAAGTGGATTGGGTGAGCTGGTTGGTTTTGTGACTGTTTATCCACAGGGACACTAAACCAAGCCAACCCCTTCACACAACCCTTCAGTGAGCCCTGTATTAGACATATTCACCTTTTCTTGCCACCTGCATTCTACCGGGAACAATGTCACTTTAATTAAGCAACAACTAACCTTCGAAAAATGTTTTGGTAAAGCCACAAACCGCCAGAGCAGAATTTACACCCAAGAGCCTTTTGATTTTAGGTATGTCTTAACATTTTTTGCTTTGACTTTTTTCAACATTTGTGTCCCTCAACTATAAAAGTCCCTTTTGTCTGGTCCTTACCAAAATCTTTAATGATGTGATGCTTCAGCAATAGAAGTATAATCTATGCATGCTCATGTTTGTTATATAACTCTATCCGCCATGTCGGCAGCGATGGCTCATGAAGGGTTACCCTGGCAGAATGGGTAGCTGGAGCTATTTATACCAGGCTGTGTCTGTTACAGCCAGCAGGCTCCTCACACACCCCTGTGTATGTACACAAGTGTGTGTGCGCGCAGGCAGCTCTCCTCGGCAGCTTGGGTCAGAGCCGTCACAGGCTGCCTGTCCTGTGGGATAAGACATGAGATGCCAGATGAAGGACCCTCAAGGTTCCACCTAAGGGATGCTTCACACATAGCAACCTCTGATCCTGCAGAGCATCGCTCGCTCAATTCTGCTGTGATGGTGGAAAGCATTTCTCTTTAAGAAGAAATTCTGCTACATGCAGAGCATCTTCCATAAACTCTTCCTAACCACCCGCTGGAGTCACATCGCTGCCAGATGTCAAGAAGACGATGCTGAGAACTCGCTGGGTAAGGGATCTCTTCTTACCTAGAGACTCACACCTATACTTCTCTTAAAGAAGACCTCGTCCTTGCTTTTCAAAACATCAAATCATTTCTATACAGCTATCACTTGGATTCTGCAGATGTTTGACCTATAATAAAAACAGATGTCATCCAGCTACAAGGCTTCTTAATGTGTAAATAGGCACTAGAAGATCTCACGACTCTCTACTGCCCGTTATAGAAGGAGACTCTATTAGATATCGAGCAATTTAATCTGACCTACAAACAATTCCGATTTGCCGATTGTTGATATAAGGGGTGGTCTAAAGATATCCAAAAATCGGACTTATTCATTGGTCTACAACATTCGATCTCAAGATTGTCCTGTGTGTATCATTGTATTCTGGATTCTTGTGGGTTATTCAGTTTACCTCCTGTGACTGTCGCTCTCCCATGCTGCAGAGCATCGCTTAGTCATTTCTTGTTTCAGTTCACAGATCACCTCTGTTTGGGAAATGTTTGACAACCGATTCTGCTTCTCCAACCTGTGCTGATGATTGCATCACAAATAACGGAGCATTGCTCATCCTCCCCTACAGAATATTGCACTCGCAGAGCCCGCAGAACATTACTCTCATAATTCTATTTCAGGCATTGTACTGTGTCATTTAAAACAGAAATAGATATGATTTTTTTAGACTCAGTTTTGCTTTTCAGGGGCGAACTTTGATGTAAAAAAAAAGTTAAGTAAAAAAATCATATAGTCTATTTTACATCTAAAAAGATTTTGATCTAATATCTATTATGTGAAAAAAGACCAGAAAAAGCTGATGTGACCTTTCTACAGACAGCAAATGATATAGATGACCTTTCTGAGCTCGGAAGGTCACTAGGAGTATAGGGACAAAATCTTTAAAGATGAGATTGTATGTGCAGAGGCAAATTGTACCTAATGCTCATCACAACTTTATTAGAGCATGAGATCTTTATTTTCATGCTTTTAGTGTTAACACCTGTGGAGTGTTGCTTTGTCTGCTATTTTTTTTTACACTTAACTAAGCTAACCTACCACCTCATTCCATCAGTAAGCCCTGCATTATTGAGATATACTAACCCGACACAGTGTTGCTTTCATCGGGCATCAACTAACCTTCAAATTCTGCAGAGCATCGCTTTAATCAGCTCCTATTTTACGCTTGCATGTTTTGGCTCCTTTACAGCTCCTATAAAGCCCCAAAAGTGACATAAATGGCTTCTAAAATTTTTAACATCATGTAGACAGCTACAGTCTGCAGAACATTACTCTGAGACATATGGAACATTGAACAGAGCATTGCTCTTAAAGCTGGAATGCTCTGTGAACACTCGTAAAGCATTGTATTGCATTCCGCGTATACTGTGCTGCAAAGCATCTTTCACTGTGGAGCATCACTTTTCTACTTCGCGTTTCAACAGTCAGCCAAGTACTATGAGTATTCCACCGATTTCTATGAGCCATTGCACAGAGCAGGTATCATACGGCTAGGCTGCTTCCCTTACTCCTGTTGCATTTTGGAATACTGAAGAACATTCCTCATATTCATATGGATCATTGTTCAGAGGAGGTATACTACAACTAGACTACTTTCCTTACTCCTGTTGCACTTTGAGATCCTGCAGAACATTTCTCAGATTTATATGGACCATTGTATGGAGCAGGTAATACACAGCTAAACTACTTTCTTTACTCCCGTAGCATTTTGAGATCCTGCAGAACATTTCTCAGATTTATATGGACCATTGTATGGAGCAGGTAATACACAGCTAAACTACTTTCTTTACTCCCGTAGCATTTTGAGATCCTGCAGAACATTTCTCAAATGTATATGGACCATTGCACCAAGCAGGTATCACACAGCTAGACTGTTTCCCCTACTCCTGTTGCACTTTGGAATACTGAAGAACATTCCTCATATTCATATGGCTCATTGTTCAGAGCAGGTATCCTACAACTAGATTGCTTTTCTTACTCCTGTTGCACTTTGAGATCCTGCAGAACCTTTCTCAGATTTATATGGACCATTATATTGAGCAGGTAATACACAGCTAGATTACTCTCTTGACTTCTGCTGCAGTTTGGGATCCAGCACAGCATTCCTCGAATGTATATGGACTATTGTATTTAGCAGGTAATACACAGCTAAACTACTTTCTTTACTCCTGCAGCATTTTGAGATCTTGCAGAACATTTTTCAAATGTATATGGACTATTGCACCAAGCAGGTATAACACAGCGAGACTTTTCCCCTTACTCCGGTTGTACTTTGGGATCCTACAGAACATTCCTTAAATGTATATGGACCATTGCACAAATCAGGTAACACACAGCTAGACTGTTCCCCTTAATTCTGCACATTGGGATTCTGCAGAACAGTCTTCGGATTGATATGGTACATTGTACAGATTAGGTATTATTGTACTTCTTCTTTTAAACCTGTCTTACTACAGACTGCTTTGTATTCCACTCGCTGAGCCTGCAGATCATTGCTTCCCATTTAGGCTGATAAAAAGCTACTTTCTGAAGATATTTTACAGCTGCTTCTGTAACTTTTTAACATTTGCAGAACATCAGTTCCTCTATCAAGATTTGTGTTGCTCCTATAAATCACAAGTATAGCATGCAAAACTATCCTTATATGTCCTATTCCTACTGAAGGTCAAGACGATTGTTCCCTCCCCACCTCCATCGCAGGGATCTGGACTTGGCAAGAGCTCCCTTTTGCCTGGGGACTCCTTTTTTGTCTATCCCAACTGCTGTTTTCTAGCTGTGGTGTAAAAGAAAAGGGGACTGAAAGCAGGTGCGAAAAGAAGCATCCTACACTGTCTGTATGCCAACTTGCTCATCTGGCACATGGAGTCCTTTTGTTTCATCTGCTTCCACCGGAAAGCTTTACAGCAGCTTCCAAGTTCAAGGTGAGGAAAGGATAAGTGGGCGTTGTGTTTCTTTATGGGAGTTATAGTCACTATTAAAGGACCTGGTGATATAGCGATGCCTAAAGTGCCATTAAGGTGCTTCTAGTTTTTTGGTGACTGGAGTGAAACATAAGACAGGCAGAAATGTGGTTCTCACCATTTATTGGCTAAATTCCAAATAGAAACCTTTGGAAATACCTTAGGCTTCATATTCAGGCATATACTAGCTTTGTGTGTTTGTGATGCCTACTTATTTCATCTATTGACTAAGCCAATCTGTTATTAACTTTAAGCAGACCTACACCCTTCCCCAGGGGTGGCCAAACTTTTTTTCATCAAGTGACACTTTTCATTCTTCTAATATCTTGAGTAGCACCAGGGTGGCCCTGCACATACATAAAGTGCACAAAACAAACATTTGGGTGTTGATTTAGGAAACTTTTGTTAAAATAAAAACATACTTTATTACAAAATAAGGCATGAGTTTAAAGAAAGTGTAATACAAAGAAGAACATACAGGTGTTTCTAAATGCTTAAAACGACTCATATACTGATTATTAAAGCAGACCAACACCCTCCACAGTGAGGGTGTTGTTGGCTGTGGGTGCATGCCCCCCCGGAACATAACCCCCAGGACATCTTTACCTTATCTTTACGTTAACCCCCCCCCCCGCCGGGAATCCTGGCTGCCTGGCGCTTATGTTGGCAGTGACATTCCAGTCACTGAATGCAGCCAATTGCGGCACTGCCACTGTCCACATGTGCGCTGAATGGCTAATCACGGCTCCCCGCGGGGGAGCAAGGGTAAGGGAAAGATTATGGGTGTACTGGAAGGGCTGCAGCATTCAGCATGCCCCCCCAGCCTGTGCTATAACGATGGCGTCTGCGACCAACAACACCGCCGCGGAGGGTGTTGGTCCGCATCTAAAATTTTCACTCAATGGAGGTATACATATCCACTGACTGTAAAATGAAGGAATGACCTAAAGTCGACCAAAACCCACCCTGGAGTCTATGAGAACAAACTCTCCCGGGTTTTTTGCTATGTCCTTGGGGCATCCTGATTTAGGATGCCCTGCTGTGTGAAACTCCCAATTCTCCATGTAAAACTCACCTCTCCTCGGTCCAGCAGCGCATGTGTGAGCGCTCAGCCAAGGAATGCCATTTGCTATGTTTACGTCTTTTAGCAAACGGCTCTAATTAACTATAATAGAGAGCGTGCACTGCCACATCCCCAGCCATGCATGCGCACGACGCCAGGGATGCAGTGGGTGTAGCAGAGAGCCAGCTGCTGAATTACGTCAGTTCAGTGGGCCGCTCTCATTGGACAAGAAGCGATGCTTGCGCCATTGGAACTGGGGGGGCTTGCAAGGCCTTGATCGAGGGGAGTGGGGCTGGCAAACGGGATGCCCTCCTGGGGTGGACCAACACTATTTTTTGTTGTTGCATAATCTGTTTTTATTTAAGACACACAAACAATAATACAACATGGGGAAGAGCCCCGAGTGCAGTACAGAATGGTAATCACTTAATACAAATCCAAAAAGCGCCTTTACATAGTGATGGTCAAAATAGCTACATCGGAGATCATGAGAGACATCAAGTGCCCACAGGGCTCCCCCATAACTCCCAAAGCTCCCCAAAACTAGGCGCGAGCGTATAAATTATAAAATGAGCAGCGCCCCAACATGCACCGAACAGGGGCAGAGAAGAGAGAGACAGATGAGGTGTGTGAGGGGTTTACTCCATATGCTCCATTGACCAAGTCCACATGCGCCACCATTACGGCCCCGCAGTCTATTACGCCACCCCCTTGTAGGCACACCAGCAGATATCTAGTCTAGTTAAGCATAGCTCTAAACCTTTCGGAGTCCTGCAGGACCTCCCAACAGGTCCAGGTCACTGTATATTTGTCCCTAAGCTCCTTGTCTCCCAGGATGAGTTCCTCTGCTCACCTAATCCATTCCATCTCCATTACCCACTCCCGCAGGGAGGGAATCTCTTGTGTTTTCCAGTGTCTGGGGATTAATGCCCTTGCTGCCGACAAGAGATGCCTCAGTATGTCTGTCTTATATCGTGAGGTAGGACCTTCCCATAGAGATAGAAGTGCCAGCTGGGGGGGGAGTTCCCGACTGCCAAACCGGTGGCATCTGCATAGATGTCCAGCACCCTGTCCCAAAAGGATCGGATAGCCGGGCAACCCCACCAGTGTCATGTTACCCTCCCCAGCGAGGCATCTCCAGCATACATCAGAGGAATGACTGGAGAATTTCTTGATGTCCAATGGGCACCTGTACCATCTAGAGACAATCTTGTAGTTCCTCTCTTGCGCGGCGCCTTCTAATGTCGCTTTGTGTGCCAGGGTGAACGTTTGGCTTGCTCCTCTTCAGAAAGGGACAGGCCCAGCTTTTTTTCCCATCTCGTGATATACCCTAGTGGGCCCGTAGGCATGTTGCTCACCAGAGCAGAATAAATCTGGGAGAGGGCATGAGGCACCGGTGATGTAGATGAAAGGAGCTTCTCCACCTTTGTCAGCGGGTCACTGAAGCCACCCTCCAGCCGTAGAGACAACACTATTTTTTTGTAATGTGCATGGCAATCAATGCTGATCGGACGAGAGCGCCAAAAATATATACAGCACTCTGCTTACCCTTTACATCTGATCCAGTGAAACATTGCCTTTAATTCTGCCTGGCAAACTGCTGTAGGCTCCCTCGCTAATTGGGGCCCCCATTGGAATGGGAGGCCCCAGGCAATCGACCAGTTTACCCTCCCTTAAAGGGCCACTCCATCCAGGTTAATCCTCGCACCCTGCCATCCTCCGTTGGCACTGATACAGGGCTAATAGTTAAAAAAAATAAATACACTTACCTGCTGCTGGAATCCAGCAAGGAAGTCGGGGAGTGCTGCACATTCCTCCTGATTTTCCGCCGCCATCTTTATGAAGTCCAAACGGTCGCTGGGTGCGGGTCACTCCTGGGGTCGCGTGCTTTCCTGTCTGCCCATCTGCCTATTCAACTGAATGAGAGTGCTTGCAACACTGAGGTGAAAATCACAGGTTTTGTTCTACTTTAAGTGTGTGTATTTTTTTATAAATAGCCCCCAGATGTCCTTTAAGGTCATGCCAGAGCCCTCTACATTACAGATGCCAGTGCTTCCCCGGGAGCAGCCTGGCAGGGGGTACAGAGGTAATCAGAGGGCACAAATACATTAATTCACTTGCTGATTGTCAGCACACCTTTGTTTCCAATCTTCATCTTTTTTTAGCCTCTCATCATAGACACCTAAAAATACCCCCCCCCCCCCCCCACTCGCTGGCTTCCTCCCCTTTTCTCACATCAAACATTACCCGGCTCTTCACATGTTCTCTCTGCTCCACAGGCCCTGAATAGACGCGCTCGCTCTCTAATATCCTCATCCAGGCTCATTATCCAGGATGACAATGGAAGGGAAGGGGTGCTGCTTTCCCCTAATGTGCGCTCACCATATATAATTAGCCATTATAGAAAGCTCCGGTAATGAGGAGCGCTGTACTTTGGGGATTACATGAACGCCAGTCAATATGAATTCAATATGTTATGTATATTCTACCTTTCCCCAATCACGGCTGGCCAGAGCCTTAGGGCCTTAGGACAAATGTCACTCTGTGCAAGATTTCAGGATGAGCCCCCTCCAACATGGGATAAAGGGAGACAGAGGGGGACAAGAAAAACAGAGAAAAAGAAAGACTGAAGGTAGGCAAAAGAGAAATAAGAGGAAATGTGAAAAAGAGGAGGAAAAAGCAATGTTATATGAAGAGAAGGTGAAAAGAGAGAGGATGGAGGGAATGTGGAAAAAAGAGGAGAGAAAGATTAAAAAAAAGAAAGGATGATGTGGAAAGTAAGAGAGAGAGAATGTGGAAATTAGTGCAAAATGAGGGGGTATCTGGGAAACTAGAGAGAGGAGATCGAGCTGGAATGTCAAAAAAAAGTGGTGAAAGAAAGAAAGAGCTAAAAAAGGGAAAGATTAGGATTGCAAAGGGTGAAGGAAAGAAAGAAAGCAAGAGAGATAAAGAAAGAAAGACATAAAAAGATAAAAGAACGAAAAAAGGAAGAGGGAAAGAAAGAGACAAAAAGAAAGTGAGAGAAAAAGAGAGAGAGAGAGAATCGACATAAAAGAGAGAATGAGTGAAAGAAAGAGAGAGTGAGAAAGAAAGAAAGAAAGAAAGAAAGAAAGAAAGAGCGAGAGGAAGAAAGATAGAGAGAGAGAGAGATAAAGGGAGGAAGTCGACAATACAAAGATGGAAGGAATGTTCAAATGAAATGAAAAAGGGGGATATGAAAAGAGAGTAAGAGGGAGGGGGCATGAAATAAAAGAGAAAGGAGGAGAAAGGGAGATTCAGGAAAAAGGAAAAGGGTAAAAGAGAATGCGCACACCCCAAAGGCCGGCCATGAGGCTGGCGTTTGGGGAAGGCAAACAGGGCAACTGCCAGGGGTCCAATCCATAAAGAACCCCCCTTAACATTTTATATGCTGTTGTATGGGGCATGGAAGAGAAAGAGGGGTATTTATATACGTTGCTGGTTGGGAGTGACTAAAAAGATGGACACATATAATTTAATGTTGCTGGATGGGGCGGGGGGGGGGGGGGTACTGTGCAGTTTTGTGCCACCTCCTCCTGGCTGCCGCTTCACCTGACTCACAGTGGCTGGCCACATCCGCTCCATTCATTTCAATGAAGGGGAGGTGCCAGCCCTCAGCACGCCCCCTCCATTGAAATGAATAGAGCAGGTTTTGCCTCTATTGAAAGCTTTTGGCAATGATGCCCCTCAGTCCATAAGCCCCCAGCCTCAGAAAGTGCTTCTATTAAGCCAATAATATACTCATACTTAAAGGGATTGTCCAGGCACCTACATAGACCTACAATAATAGAAAGCCCTGGAAAAAATTACAAACAAGACATTTCATGTTAAGGCACAAACTCTGCCGAAAAATCTATATATATTTTTCCTCGTAAGTCATGCAAAAATCACAGTTAAACATATGCAGTGCAAAATGGTGAAAATGGCCTGGTAGCGGAGGGGGAGCAAAATCTCTAGGTAGGCTGGCACTGAAAGGGTTAAAACCATTTCCCTGGGCAAATCAATGGCCTCCCTCACTAAAAGAGATCCCTCATCCCAAAGCAATGCTTCCTCGATCCATAGGGTACAAAAGTATGCCTCTTAAAGAGGAAGTCAGAGCATTCACCCGCTCCTCCCCCTGTGCTCACCCCAGTTTTGGCAATAAAATAAAAAACAACTCACTGGGGAGCGGGCAATCTGCTGAAGCTGGGACCTTGAGAGACAGGTCAGCCACCCAATCCGTGCAGCATTATGACTGTCTGACGCTCAAGCTCAACCATCGCTCAAGTGCACGGCTGCCACACAGCGCCCCCCCCCCCATGGGAGGATTGTAGCGCTGAGTAATTTACACCGTCAGGGCCAAAATAAGTGTGGTGGAGGCCCCTGGGCACAAAATCTGCCCCAGATACAGGATTTTCACCTTTAAAAAAATAGGCCAACCAAATAACTGATTGGTGGTTGTCTGGCACTTACTGGAATGTCAAATCGAGTCCCTTGTGCGGGTGCGTGCTGCTCGGGAACTTCTGCTTTGCCATTCTGTGTGGGGGGTATAGTCACCCGGCTGGTCCAGCAGAAAACAGTTCCCAGCATTAAGCTGCCAGCGGCTGTGCTTGGTGGCTTATGTGCAGTGAGCGGCTGCCAAATGACAGCTCTGCACGCACCCATCACTGTAGCGTTGCTGGCGGCGGCTTTGCTGCTCTAGACTCTCCTTCCTGCCCTGTGGTGGCTTTGGCTGCCCAGGCTCGGCCCCCACTGCCGCTGATAGCTTTGTTTCTGGCCCCACTATCATTAGATCAAAGACTCAAAAGCCTCCTGGACCAGATCATAACCCAAAGGTTGGTGGAGGCCCCCTTTGCAGGGCAAGTGGTGGAGGCCCCGGGGCGCGTGCCCTTTGCGCCCCATCTTGCCCTGGTCTCTACTTATATAAACAGAGCCGTTTCCCGAGCATTACATACACATGGCTCTGATTGGACGAGAGCCCCTGCATGTGCCGTTGGACCAGAAAGAGGTACGTTTTTCTGAACATTCTGGGAGGTTTCACACAGCCGGGCATTCCAGTTTGGGATGCCCCTGTGGCACCGAACTAATCCCAGAATCGTCAAAATTCTGAGTTTTGTTCCACTTTATACAAAACAATACAACTTGGGGTTCCCCACACCCCAAAATACCCAGAGAAATAAGTTGCACCACTAATATAATCAAAAAAATAAAGCTTTATTGAATCTACAAACTAGCACAATGTAAACAATTAAAAACATATACACACACAACAAACAACACCCGAGGGGGGGGGAGGGGGGCGTCTGCTGAAAAACTGTAACAGGCCCAAGTAATTTCAATAGACATTAATGTTATTATGATCCATCTTGTGAATGCCCCGCAGCCGACTATACTAATTTGTTCCACTTTAAGTGTTAGAATTGTATCAAGAGAGAATTAAGTGTCAGAATTGTATCAATAGAAGCTGAAAATAGGTGATTTGTAATCATTTTCATTTTTTAAGAGCTTTATATATCAGTGATTTTCAACCGGTGTGCCGCGACACATGGTCAGGTGTGCCGCGGGGAAAGTTCCCCAAACTAAGGTGCCCCCTGTTCCCCGGCAATGCGCAGCGATGCGGCTTCCGCACTAGGAAGTAACACTCAGGCTAAACAAGTCTCAGCCAATGCCTGGGCGGGACAGAATGGGCGGGACAGTTACTGCCCAGTAAGGAGTGGAGCTGGAGGCGTGGTTAAGTCAGCGAGGCGCAGTGTGCCCCCGGCCCCACAGCCGGATGATACATATGTCTCTGTACGTCCCCCCCATCAGGCTCCGCTTTGAACTGCCGGCTCGCCCGCCCACCCCGTTGGTGAAACTGCCAGCGCGGCCCGATTCACAGCACATGACAGCAGGCCGTCTGGCTCCGCCCAACTGCTGTGTTGTCATAGTCTTCCCTGCGCAGGAGAAGAGACTTGCTCGCTTTCTCTATTCACTCCAGTTCTGCAAGTAAAGGTAATGGAGGGGTGGGCAGAGATTCAGGGAACCGGGACTGTCACTTGGCATAATGGAGTGGGAAGAGAGTTCCCGGACTTTGCAGCTTTTATAAAAATTAGATGATGATGATGATAAAGTTTTGGGGGGAGGGGCATATTGTGTTGTATTTGTGTGCATGAATGTTGATAGGTGGTCGGTACTTGACACTGGAGGAGCAGGGCGGGAGGGAAACACTGATCCAAATGTGACTTATTTTTTAAAGAGGAATGCCTCTCCTTGGGGCATCCTGAATTGGAATTCCCCCGCTGTGTAAACCCCTCCAGAAGCCCTTTTCACTCACCTTGTCCTGGAGCCCTCACCGTGTCTTTGCACTGTGGCTGCATCCCGGCCCACCTTTAGCCGTGTGCATGCCCAGCCTTGTAGGCAGGTAGGCGAGTAAATGTTGCGGGATACACACAGCTGGGCATCCCAATTCTGGATGCCCCCACTGAGAGAAACAACACCCTGAGAAGTGAAAATCAGGCGTGCTGTTCTTCTTTAAAGCAGAACAAAACACTGAGAGGCTGGCCCTGAAATCTAAAAGCAAATCGCCCATAACAAAGCTATTTTGATATTGCTGCCATTTTCAACCACATATCTATGTGAGCTGGGCTTCTCAAGCTTGACTGCGATAAAAACTAAAAACAGGGAGAGACTGAGAACTGTTGAGGAAGAGCTTCGTGTGTGTCTTTCCACCATTCCTGCCAGGATATCCCTTTTGTGTTCATCGAAACAGGCCCAGGTTTCACACTGAGTGGTAAGAAATACATTTAGAATCTATATTATTAACTATATGTATAGTATGTACTGTTTTAGTGTCATTTTGTGCCATTTTGGTTGGTGGTGTGCCGCGGGATTTTTTAAGTATAAAAAGTGTGCCGCGGCTTAAAAAAGGTTGAAAATCACTGTTATAAATAGATGATAGGTGCTAAAAAAAGGGCCATTCTCCACTCTAAAATTACATTAGCCTGTTGGAGGAGATCTCTTGCTTTACAAGGAGTTAAAGTGGACCAAAACCCATGATTTTCATTTTCCTGGGTTTTGTGTCCCGCTGTCTGAACCCCCACCCCCCAAGATCGCTGAGCGCAGCTCACCTCTTCCTGGTCCTACAGCGCATGCACGGCCACTCTTTCAATCAGCGCCGTCTAAGCCAGCATCTAAGGTCAGCGGCTCCGAGCGCGCTGGCGGCCTCATCCCCCGCTTCCCTCTAACACGGAGTGTGCCCGCGCCGGCCATTCACAAATGCCTGATGCAGCTTGCGGTAAGCAAGGTAAGTAAATTGGGCGACCTGGGGGGTTTCACACAGCGGGGCATCCCGATTTTGGATGCCTCGGGGGGGGAGGGAATCGATCTATAAGATTCCGGAGCCGATTGCGCTGGGTTTTGGTCCACTTTAAGGGGAAAGAGTTTTTCCTATTTCAAAAATACATGATTTGTATATGGGGACCTCTGATGTTTTTGTTTCTATTAGAACAATGTGCCCCAGATCTGGTGCTCTTCCCATCATGCAGCTAGGGGTGCTTGGTGACGTTGCTTTCCGGAGACCCAGAAGCACAGCCTGAATTTTCCTCCCATAGACTTTAATGGGAATCAGATGCAGAGATGCAGATCTAGAATACTGCAAACTATTTCCCAGAACTGTACCAGAACAGAATAGCTGCAGATTCAGCGCCTCACCTGCCATGACTGCCCCACATAAGACCCTCCAAAGGAAGATAATGAAAGTCAATGGCACTAGTAAAAAAAATGCAGTTGACTTACATTGTCTTCCTAGCTGCAGATTCAGCAACAGTGAAATACAACTTTTTCTCATAAAGTGAATTTTTTACTACCATTGGAATTTTTTTCAACTCTTGCTGAATCGAGGCCATGGTGGTAAAGTGGCATGTATTGTGGATATTTCCAAATATTTCACCCTTGACTGCACCTGGATCCCTGCAGAGTCTCATTGTTGGCAGCTCCATGCCCCCCGTCCCCCCGCTCTTTGCCACTTGTTGCAGTTCCGCCGTAAAGTGGAACAAATCCACAGCGATCGGCCCAGGAATCTATAAGATTCCCGAGACGATCGATTCCCTCCCCCGGGGTATCCAAAATCAGGATGCCCCGCTGTGTGAAACCCCCCAGGTCGCCCATACACCTACCTTCTTTTCCGGTCCAGCGGAGAATGCTGCGGTCGCATCCCAGCTATCCCTCGCCACAGAGCCTGTGCCCGCGCCAGGCATTTGTGAATGGCCAGTGCGGGCATGCTCCCTGTTAGAGGTAAGTGGGGGATGCGGGCTTCAGCGCGCTCGGACCCACTCGCCTTAGATGAAGACTTAGACGAAGGGATGTCAGCGGATCCAAGCGTGCTGATTGGAAGAGCGGCCGTGCATGTGCTGTAGGACCGAGAGGAGGTGAGTTTGTTTTGGCAACTTGGGAGGTTTCACACAGTGGGCATCCCCAATCGGGGTTCCCCCGGGGGAAAGGACCAAAACCCATTATTTTGACTATCCTGGGTTTTGGTCCTTTCCACAGGGGCACCCCGATTAGGGGTGCCCCACGGTGTGAAACCCCCCAGATCGCCCAAACTCACCTCTTTCTGGTCCTACGGCACATGCGTGGCCGCTCTTCCAATCAGCACACTCGGAGCCGCTGACGCCACACCGTCTAAGATGGCGTCTAAGGCCCCAAGTGCACTAGCGGCTCGCACATGCACCATTGGACTGGGAAACAGGGTAAGTCAAGGGGGTGACCTTGGGGGTTTAACACAGCAGGGCATCCCGATTTTGGATTCCCCGGGGGGGGAGGGAATCGATCTTTCCTTGTCATGTAGGGCAGCAATTCCAGAATGGGAGGCTAAAATCTTGAGCTGCTTAGGGGAAATGTTTTTGCATTTCTTAAAGTGGACTAAAACCCACGCAGATCAGCCCAGGAATCAATAAGATTCCCGAGCCGATCAAGTTTTTAACCTCCCATTCTGGAATTGCTGCCCTACATGACAAGGAAAGATCGATTCCCTCCCCCCGGGGAATCCAAAATCGGGATGCCCCGCTGTGTGAAAGGAAAGATGGCAGGATTCTATTAAAAGAAAAGTGACCTTTCAATGTTAGGACCTGAATGGTCCCAGCAGCTTTCATATACTCTATACGCTCCTCATATACTCTATACACTCTATATACTCCATGCCATGGAGCAATCTATAACTGCAGCAATAAGAGGAAAAGGATGAGCTCTGGCTTTAGGGGGAAATGGACAGTCCCCCCCACATACACACTTTGCGGGGGTGTCTAAGCTCTATTCCTTATAATAAGCTCTGTGTAGCAGCGTGTATTTTCCTCTTGTTACATGAAATGGCAGTGGGCTAGAATCCTATTTATAGAGGGAGCTGTCAAAGGTCAGTGAATGTGTTTGCTTTACAGTGCACATGCTGCTTTCTCATTTCTGTGACCCTTCTGCTGCCAGCTGCGGTGACGTCCTTCTTGCTAAAGCGTTTTTTCTCTGAGCGGCATCTGCACCTGCTTCTAATTTTATATCATAACCAGGACTGGACTGGCCATAGGGAGACCCGGGACAATGCCCGGTGGACCGTATTGCTTTGGGGCCAGTTGGGCTGCTGCTTTTAACACCCGCATTCAATCCCTGTCCCCTTAATCGACCTCTCATCCCCCTGTACCCAGGTCCACTGTTCCCACAAGGCAAGGAACCCCAGCCCCAATGCTATAGCTCTAGCATCATGGTGGAGTCTCAGCAGGGATGTCTTGGCCCAGCAATGGGCTGGTAAAATCCAGGGCTGATTTTTGGCCCCAGTCCGCCACTAATTAAAACCATAGGGGGTATGGGTTTTTTATTAGGCAATGTTGGCAGGAGCCAATAGGTGCCAAAGCTGAACTGATTCCCAAGTGGACCAAAACCCAGGATTTTGACTTGACCCGATCGGTGGTGCCCCGCTGTGTGAAACCCCCCAGATCGCTGATGCCAACTCACCTCTTCCCGGTCCTACGGCACATGCGCTCGGAGCCGCTGACGTCACTTCATCTAAGGCGAGCAACTCCGAGCATGCTGGCGGCCGCATCCCCCGCTTCCCTCTAACAGGGAGCATGCCCCCGCCGCCCATTCAAAAAATACTTGGTGCGGGCATGCGCTCTGCTAGAGGGATAGCGGGAATGCGGCTGCGGCTCACACATGCGCTGTTGGACCAGGAAAGAAGGTAAGTGTATGGGCGACCTGGGGGGTTTCACACAGGGGGGCATCCGATCGCTATGGGTTTTGGTCCACTTTAAGAGCTCCCTTGGGACCAGTTACCAATTCTCTAGGGATCCCAGGCTCAGGAACCCTAGCTTCGGTCCTTCCACCAGCAAGCTTTTTGGTTTCCTACCTTTGCTGATGTCATAGCCCATGTGTATAAAGGGCTGTGTAAAGCGAAGGTGAACTGGTAAGTAGCCTCTTTAGTATTTTGAATAGAGACCCTCTAACTATACTATACTGTATATATTTAAATAAGCATGAATGAATAAGGCTTCCTTTGGAAAAATAAACAATTCTATAAGATCAATTTGTATCCAGAACAGCAGAAGAAACAGCTATGTACCAGTAATTGCCACAGGCAGACGATTTTTAAGAACTTTCAGAGTCAGATTTGATTGATTGTATTAGAATAACAGTATGAGATGTAACAGAAAATCACTGTAACGAAAATCACTGTAAAGTGGAACAAAACCCACCAGCGGCCGGCTGCTGGGCTTTCCCCGGAGCATCCCGCATTGGGATTCCCCACTGTGTGAAAACCCCCAGGACGCCCGTAAAAACTCACCTTTACCTGCTCCAGTGGTGCATGCGCAGGGTCTGGTCCAATCAGAGCTGTTTGCCTTTCGGCACGTGCTCCCACACCAGCCTTTCACACTGAAAGGGCGCTGATTGGACTAGAGCCTGCACACGCGCCATTGGAGCAAGGAGAGGTGAGTACTGGGCTTTCTGGAGGGTTTCACACAATGGAGTGTCCCAATTCCAAAGTCAAATGACCAGTTTTTTTCTGCTTTAGGGCTCCTTTCACACTGGGGCGAGGCTAAAGAGAGAGCGATTTTCATAGGCGATTAGTGATTTCTTAGTATAGCGTTTGCAAAATGATCGGATAGCGATTTTATAATCAACCAACTTTATTTAAAGGCGCACTATCGTGAAAAACATCCCAATAATAAAAATCCATATAAATATGCTGGATGGCGAGTGGAGGGGTGACGTATACGCCCGGCATCAGGAAATATGCAGCCAGGCTTGTTTTTTTGTTCTTTTAATGGTAGAGAGAGGAAATCATGGGTGACAGGCTATGTCACCCCTCATAGACTAAACCTGTCACCCCTGAATTTTATTTAACCCACAAGCGTGGTGGGAGTTTTCTTCAGTTAAGGTGTATAAGTGACCCCTCCTCTCATTAGCCAGGGTGTTTATATGGATTTTTAATATTACACAATTTCGCGATAGTGCTCCTTTAATGTGCCACAAACAAATGACACAGGAAATAGAGCATCTGATTGGCTGCTGACTGCATCAAGCGATAGTGATTGAATAGCAATTCCATTGACTTCTATGGAATCGATATCAACAGCCTAAAAACGCTGCATGTTTGAATTTTTCAAATTGCCCTGCAAAGGCCCAGCAACCGCATTTGCCTGTGTTAAATACAAAATAGGAAGACATAGGGGGTTATTCATGAAGGGATAGCGCCAGGTAGCGCCTCGCAGCGGCAGGCAGCGTCTGGTGAATGCCGGGCGCTGTACGCAATATGAAAGGGAATCTGGTGAGCGACTCTAACAGCGCCATGTAGCGTACGATTCATCAGGTGGCTTAGCGTATAGCGCCGGCGCTCTAGCTTCCAGAGCGCCAGGTATTACCTGTCGCTACCTGTCGCTCCCCCATACATTTCAATGGTCGTTCCTTTTCTTCTGTTTAAATAGGGTTTTTTTGTTTTTAATTTTTTTTTTCTCAAATAATTGTGTCGCATCTCCTGGCCTAGAAAAAGTCATTTTAAAAAAACTAGATTTTTTTGTTTTTTGTGCAGGATTGTCATTACAGGTCTGGCACTAAAGTGTTAATGTCACAATATTACAACAATGTCATTCCATGTGTTTTCGCTTTGTTACTGGTGGATATGTGTTTAAAAACAGACTTTAATCACACAGCGTCTGGCGCTCTATGCTATAGCGACCAGCTTTAGAGTGCCGACGCTGTGTGTGTGTGTAGTTTTTTGATAAGTATGGTGCGAGCCGCTCAGAGTCAGTCGCAATGAGCTGGCTCTACCTCTCGCTCCCTGCAGCGCTGTACTGGTGTTAGAGCGCTCAACATACATCACATTCATCAATGCTGGCCAGGTTACTAGAGCGACTGAGGTGCTCTGTTACAGCTCCTGATACCCACTTACTGACAGGCTGATTCATCATTAGCGGCAGGTAGCGACAGATGAGCGTCTGTAGCAGGCATTTTCAGAGCGCCCGCTAGTAGTCACTGTGCTCGGCTGTGAGTCGCTAGTTTATAGCGACTCAGTCGCTGTTCAGTAATGTTGAATACATTGTGAGGAGTCGCTATTTGACCAGTACAGCGCTGTATGGGAGCGCATGGTAGCGACTGCTCATAGCGACCGACTCACATCATATTCAGCAAAAAAACAGCCTCACAAATCTCTGGCGCTGAAAAATACTTGTTTGAAGCCCAGAGCGCAGGAGGCGGTGTGTTTAAAGTCTGTTTTTCTGCATCTATCCACCAGTAACAAAGCGAAAACATATGGAATTACATTGTAGCAACATTGTAACATGAACACTTTAATGGCAGAGCTGTAATGTCATTTCTGAAGATTTTTTAAAAAAATCATAAAAATGTGAAGAGGTCACAAAATTATTTGTGATTTTTTGGCAAAAAAAAAAAAAAACCCCGTTTAAAGACAAGAAAAGGTTCGTCCATTGAAATGTATTGGAGAGCGACAGGTAGCCAGAGGTCATACCTGGCGCTATGCAAGGCTGAACGCTGGCGCTGTTCGCTGAGGCTGTGAAAATGATGAATCAGATGCTACATGGCGCTATCCCAGTCGCTAAACAGATTCTGCTTGATAAATGTGTAATTGCGTGCCGTGTCCGGCGTTCACCAGTCGCTACCTCTCATTAACCAGGCGCTACCTGACGCTATCCCTTCATAAATAAGGGCCTGAGTCTACTAGCGGTCGCTCTAAGCGCCGCTATACAGACGCTCATCTGCCGATACCTGGCGCTATTAATGAATCGGCCTCCCCGTCTACTAGCGGTCGCTCTAAGCGCCGCTATACAGACACTCATCTGCCGATACCTGGCGTTAATAATGAATCAGCCTCATAGGCAGCGATTTGAGGACGATGGCAGGGCGATTGGATGGAGAGTGAGATCGCCTCGCTCCATTGTGAAAGAAGCCTAAAGGAGATTTCCATAACACTGATTGTCAGCCTTCTGTTGGAAGAAAAGAAAAGCACGTGCTGGTCTTTCAGAAGGGCAGATTTTGATGATCGTATTTGAATAACAGTAACAGGATATCATCATAATGTTTAAAGGAGAATTTGGATATATTGATTTGTAGCAAAAGAAACAACTATTTTTTTAAGACTTTGGGAATAAAGAAAAGCACATGCTGTTCTTTCAGAGAGTCAGATTTTGTTGATCGTATTTTAAACCGGACCTTCAGCATCATTTAATGAAAAGCCCAAACCCTTAAAATAACTGTTTCCCAGCATCTAAAATTAATATATTTTACATTTTTAGTTACTTATTATTCTTTCCTCCGCTGGGCTGCAACTCTGTTCAGGACTCTAGGATACGGGCGCCGCCATCTTGTCTCAGAAGCATCACATACTGAGGAGAGAAGAGCGGGGAAAAGTGGGGGTTGGGTTATAGCTGTGCGTTGCACAGACAGAGCAGAGCTGGGGTCAGGAAAAGGACAGCAATCCCAGAATGCAGTGCGGCATATTCAGAAGACACCTCCTGTCTGCAGGCAGCCTGAGACTCCATGGACAGCCATCTTGGATGTTAAAAAAAATGCAACAGGTGCAGGTAGGATGATATTTAATGTGGGCAATCTGTATGTACAGGGTGGGGGAAACATACAAGGTAGGCTCCTTTTTAGGGTGAAGGTCTGGTTTAATTACAGTAGAGATGTCACATTGTAATGTTTAAAGGAGAATTCCATAACATTGATTTAAAACCAAGGCAGCATAAAAGTTGTCTTTTGAGTTGAGCTATTGTATGCGACATCTGGAGCATGTCGGGGAGCCTTATTTAACAAGCATCAGCGCCACTTTTTTGGCCTCAGCGGCACTCAGTGTGGGATTTATGCGCCCACCGGCTAGCGTCTTATTTATCACTAGCAGGGAAAATGATGCAGCGCCGGGCGATCTGGTTAAAGAAGCACCAAATGAAACCTGCCGCTGTAGCTCAAGATCCCATAGAGCACAATGGGCCGAACTGTTTAATGCTTATAATTAATATTACACACATTTTTTGTACAGAGTTTGCATTTGGACATAATTGAAACACAGAACCTAGATGGACCATAATGTTTTTTTGGGGGGGTTATTGAAATTGATTTTAATGGCTTCTTTTGCTTAACAGTGTGTAATTTGGGCAGTAACAACTAAAACGCAGCCAAAACGCACTGTAAAGTTTGTCCCCCATTAGTGATTTCTTGTAACGGTAATGATGAAACGCTGACCAGTGCTGGAAAAATACAGCACCAAAGAGGAGGAAAAATTTCTAAATATGCTGTGGGAGCGTAGGAAAAACTGCAGTACAAAATGGCGCTCACTGGCGCTGGGCTCATCAGCCGGCGGGTCCAACAGGCGCTGACATAGGCCGGCCAAACCTAAGGGCAACAATCTAATTAGAGGCCGATTCATTAATAGCGGCAGGTAGCGACAGTTGAGCGACTGTAGCAGTATTTTCAGAGCGCCCGCTAGTAGTCGCTGTGCTTGGCCTTTGTTCGGTTGTTGACAGCGACTCAGTCGGTGTGCAGTAATGTTGAATATTAGGTGAGGAATCGCTATTTGACAGGTTCCGCGCTGTATGGGTGCGCATGATAGCGACTGGTCAGAGCGACCGGCTCCCACCATATTCATTAACAAATCACGCTCAAAAAATTCTCGCGCTGTGAAATGCTTGTTTAAACCCCAGAGCGCTGGCGCCGATGGGTTAAAAGTAGTTTTTTAACCCCCAAACAACCATATTTTTGGAAACCAAAAAAAACAAGTTTCTAAAAACATTTAGTAATATGAATACATTAATATCAGACCTGTAATATCAATTCTGCACAAATTATTTTTTTTTTTTGTACCTTAAAAAAAATATCTAACATTGCAGAAGTGGTCACAGAATTTTTCCTATTTAAAAAAAAAAAAAAAAAAAATTATAACAATTAATTATGAATATTTAAAGATTGTTCCATTGAAATGCATTGGAGAGCGCCAGGTAGCGAGAGGTCATACCTGTCGCTGTTCAAGGTCGGACGCTGGCGCTGTGGGCTGAGGCTGGAATAATGATGAATGAGTGGCTATATGGCGCTATCTCAGTCGCTAAGCAGGATCGGCTTGATAAATGTGTGATTGTGGTGGGGAGCCGGCGTCCTCTTGGCGGTGCCCGTCATTACCGGCCGCTCACCAGTCGCTACCTGGCGCTATCCCTTGTTAAATAAGGGCCTTAGTTAATTAGTAGTGTTTGGCGCAGCTAGCGCCAATGTAGTACACAGCACAGCGTCAGATAAGATGAGAATGCTTGCTTTTCGAATTTGATGCTATAGCCACAAAAATGATGCTAAAAGCCGCACATTATTAATAAGCCCCATAATTTATAGCAGCCATATAGCACCTCTGATTTACAGGGAATTCGCTGACTGTGATACAGAGAGAGGTAGCGGCTTTTTTAATAGAACCAGTTACAAAAAGTTGCTGTCTTGTATATGGCTTGGTGAAATGATCCTGTAAGGTTGGTTTGAGCGTTAAAGTGGACCTTCAGCATCATTTAATGAAAACCACAAACCCTTAAAAAAATGAGTATATTTTACATTTTTAGTTGCTTACTTATTATCCTTTCCCCTACTGGGCTTCAACTCTGTTCAGGACTCTAGGATATGGGTGCCGCCACCTTGCCTCAGAAGCATCACATATTGAGGAGAAGAGAGAGGTGGAAAGTACAAGGGGGTGGGGTTATAGCTGTGCTTTGCACAGACAGAGCAGAGCTGGGGTCAGGAAAAGGACAGCAATCCCAGAATGCAAAGCGGCATAGTCATAAGGGACCCCCCAGGAAGCCCCTAAAACTCACCTGTCCCCGCTCCCACGTGACTCGCTACACCAATCCCCGTCGACGGACAAGGGGAGTGAGGCCGCCGCCACGCTCGCGCTTTTTTCTCTAACAGGGCGCGCGCCCGCGCCGGCCATTCACAAACGGCCGGTGCAGGGGCGCGCCCTGCAAGAGGGATGCGCGAGCGGTGGCGGCGGCTCGCGCATGCGCCGCTGGATCCAGGAAGAGGTTGGGATTAAGGGGCTTTCCGGGGGGTTTCACACACCCCCAATTGGGGTGCCCCGCACGCCCGATACTGATCGTCCCGGGAATCTTATACATCGGGTGTTGGTGCACTTTAAGTAGCATCAGGTTTGGAAGGACTTATTTTCCCATCCCATGCCTCTCTCTTCTTTGCATGCTTCTGTGGCAGTAATTACAGTTCTAGGAAGGTCTGCGGCTGCCGTTCCTCTCTAACTGATGGATTTGTGTGGTTTCACAGTCATCTGGGCCTGGCAGGAGATGCAGGGATTCTAAAAACAGTGAGATATTTATACCCTGTCAGTCATACCTGCTATATTTAACCTCTTCTGTCGGTCTTAATGTACCCGTACACCTTGCAGTATACATTGATCTAGCTATGAGGCCTGGTAGTACAAGTCCAATCTTAATCTTCAGCAATTAATCTGTACACTAAATAAATTAGATGGGGCAAGTCCCACAACCCGCCCAGACTCCCATTAAACAGTGGCACAACCGCTGAAATTAATAAAAAATAATAACTATTTTATTAAGTAGAAAAATATGACATACACTAGACAAAGTTAAAAAAACATCAAAGACAATGAATACAAAGGAAGGGAGACCTCTGATGGGGGCAGTGGGGAGTGGACCTAGTAACGATTGATAATAACCTGTCTGAATGGATAAAGCCTGGCTGTGTATATAAAGTGCATAAGTGCCAACTCATCTAAATAACCTAAATATATACAAGTCACTAAATTACATGAAATTACACACAATACATTATTGTGAAAAGAACCTAAAACATAATATATACAATAGTCTACAATTCATGATACCACCATATGATACTGTGCAAAATCCCTAATAACGCTACCTCTAAGACTCGATAAAGTAGACACAGCCAGGGTAAACAAAAGAAACAATCCCCAAAGTAATAAAAGACTTACATGCAGACGACCACCTGCCCACCGCCCCGCCCGTCTACGCGTTGCGTGACGTCAGAACGCGTCACTTCCTCAGGACAACAGAAGTCTAAGCAAACCCTCTATTTAAGCAAACTGACCCGTGTTAGCTCCATACCGAGATGATATGATAATTGCCGCACACCTGCAAGTAATAAGTACGGAGCCGCCGCCATGAAAATGTGCGGGCGCGCCCCGGCCGGCGGCGCGCCCACTGTCAGTGCTCAGACGCGTCCCGGCCGGAGGCGCGTCAGAGCAAGGGGCGGCGTTCATACGTACAACGTACGTCAGGTGGCCGTTGCTAGGCAACCAAACACGCTTAACTGAGCCAGTGAGCAGACAGTATAATCTAATAAGATGCATAAAAGCAGCGAAATGCGCTATTGCGCAAGCGCTTCCAGCAATCCCACCAGAACTCGCCAGATAGAACCAAGGCGGCGCGCGCACCACAATAAAATGTTAGGGCGCAGGTGGTCAGGTATCCAATAGGAGACCAGACCCACTGTGACAGTATCAATACTAATGATCTGCTCACTGAGTACAGCAAGGGAAAGGCAGGATAAAAAGAGGTGTAAGGGAGCCAACACAGGTAAGTATTTGCTCAAATCTAGACAACTACACAATACTGGTCATATATCTACATCTCTATTTCTCGTAAGTCTGAACTCTTACACCTATATACAGAAGATATATACAATACATATTTAACTAATAATATTGAACTATGCCAAGGCTGAGAATAAACAGCCCAGTAGGACAGAGACATTATTAGACTTATTGATCCTATTAATAATGAGGAGACAGGAAAGAAAGGGCAAAGGAGGAAGAGGGGGAAGAAGGAGAAGGGAATGGGGAGAAAAGGGGGAGGGGGGGCGGCGGTGTTAATGCTGCGCACAGGGGAGAGAGATAAACCCCTGCTGCGGACAGCGATTACACACACCTACAAACCAAATGTGGGCGCAAAAGCCCAAGTGCTATATCTAGCCTGGCATCTATATATACAACCATAGTGAAATGAGCCTCCAAGAGGGGATGCCCACCTGATATCAACATGTATCCAATATTTTACCCACCAGCCCCATAAAGGACTTCTATGGGGCGGGAATACCCCTATCATGGTGTCATGCACCTTTTAATGGGAAACTAGGCCATATATGGGACCATTACACTAACAACTCGGTCACACATTAGAGTAATCGTTAAAGTGCCGATGGACTTCAAAGAGTCTTCCATGTTTGGGTTCACGTGGCTTCAGTTATGTTCTTCACCAACTTTCAGATTCAAACGGTCACTGCTGCTCTTCTCATGGAGGTCGCATCTCATTACAGGCCGCCAGTCACCACTGTTGTGATTGTAGTGGACAACGTGCAAAATGCAAACCTGTACAAGAATTACGTACAGAAAGAATAAATTACACACTCAAAGTAAATATAAAAATGTGAACATCTATACAACCAAGAAATCAGTGGAAAAAAACCTGAGTGCCGCCGTGCCCATAGCCTATGGGCAAACGGACGCCCATACACTACACTACACTATATAAGAGCAGAGGCCCCCTTTAGGTAGATTCATCGGCCAGTCACAGATTCGTGCTACCTTTGTCCAATCCATGCTCGGCTGCTGCAATGTGCATTGAATGGATATGTTGGGAAAAGATAAGCAGGATGCATTCTGGGAGCACAGGTTGGGAAATACACAAGGTGAAGCCCTTTTATGTTGTAAGGCCATTCCACAGCTGGAGCAGTAGGTGGCGCTGTTACACTAGCAGAACAATCATTTGACCTTCCATGCAATACTGGGTGGCATCACTGACCTACAAGGCAAAAAAATCAATGGAGGTCATGTTGTATCTGACATCCTCCAGCCCTCTGCCTGTGCAGATAGAAGAGCCAAATATAGGGGAGTGGTCCCCAGGAACCCTGGGAAAGACAGTGTCTTGCAACTTTTCTATCTCATGTTACCAGCCAGTATATTACTTATAGCATCAGCATTACATTTCAGATCAGATTATGTATTGCCTATAGATATAATACATTAGAAATGGCTGAAGAGCAGTAAAATAAAGGCCCACTTTATTCTTTTTCTATGAGTTATTTACATACACTGGTGTTGCAATGGTTAAAGTGGACCAAAACCCGCCGATCGTTTCCCTCCCCCCAAGGCATCCAAAATCAGGATGACCCGCTGTGTGAAACCACTCAGGTCGGCCATACACTTACCTTCTTTCCCGGTCCAACAGCGCATGTGCGAGCCGGGGCCACATCCCCGCTATCCCTCCAGCAGGGTGCGTGCCTGTGACAGGTATTTGTGAATGGCCAGTACGGGCACACTTCCTGTTATAGGGAAGCAGGGGATGCAGTCACCAGCGCGTTCGGAGCCGCTGGCCTTAGACAAAGGCTTAGACGATGTGACATCAGAGGATACGAGCGCGTTGATTGGACGAGCGTCTGCGCATGCGCCGTAGGACTGGGAAGAGGTGAGTTGGTTTTGGTGACCTGGGGGTGTGTGACACAGAGGGGCACTGGGGGATTCTTTGGATGCTTGTCCACCATTCATAGGCAAATTGGTGAACTTGGCCAGGCCCCTATATCAAGTGGAGCAAGGGGGCAAGGACCAAAATTCAGGGTTTTGGTGCACTTTAAAAGTGCCTGTCCAAACATAACAAAGAAAAAATACTCACCTGCACCCCCCAACAACTTCCTCCCAGTCCGTTGCTAAGTAACATACTGTTTACTCTCATCAGGGCCCCCAATATCCTGGCGTGCTCCCACCAGGGGCGGCATGCCCCTTTATTGCAGTGAATGAAGTTGGGTGTGCTCCACACGATATGGGGGCCTGGCCAAGTTCACCAATTTGCCTGTGAATGGTGGACAGGCATCCAAGGAACCCCAGGTGCATGTACGTTATTGAGCCCCAGACCCAACTGTTTTTATAATTTAGTAGCCTGCACATTCACTTGATTTAAAGGTGACCTAAAGTAAAAATAGATATGTAGATGTGTTTAATCTGCCACCCCACAAGGATCCCAATTTAAAGTGGTTCAAATCCCAGGATCTTGACTGTCCTGGGTTTTGGTTCTCACCCCCGGGCACCCCAATCGGGGATGCCTCGCTGTGTGAAACCCCCCAGGTTGCCCAAATGAACTCACCTCTTCCTGGTCCTACGGCCACTCGTCCAATCAGCGCACTCGGATCCGATCCCACCCCTCCGTCTAAGGCGAGCAGATCTGAGCGCGACTGCATCCCCTGCTACCCTCTAACAGCGAGCGTGCCCGTGCTGGCCATTCACAAATGCCTGGCGCGGGCATGAGTCCTGCTGAAGGGATTGTGGGGATGTTGCTGCTGACTTGCTATGTGGCTTCCAATGGCTTCCAGTCAATGGTCATCCCACTCATGCTGCCCAGATGTGGTGATTACGTCTCCCAGATGGACCATTGTGGGAAACTAGTTTACTATATGGTGAACCTTACTGGCTGCCAGTAGCCACATGGGCCAGTGAGTGGTACAGGATCATGTACACGGTGAGTATTCTGCCCAATTTTCTGACTTGCTCTGACTTATGCTGGGTAGGGTGGACCCCACGCCATTTTTTGTAGATTTTTAACCCAAAAAATGGGGTCCCCCCCCAGGGAGGTTTAACCCCTTTATAGTGTGGATAGTTGTATTTTATTTGTAAATGTTATAAAGTGCTCTTTTCAGGTTGGTGGGGTCTCCTGGGCAAGAATGGGGGGGGGGGGGCTACCGATACATGTGGTACTGTTGTAATCTGGAGACATAGGATTTTCACACATAATATGGTTTTCTTTAATAAAATAAATGTTTTGTTTAAAATAAAGAAGACAATTTTCTAAAAAAATATTTTTTTTTGTTTACTTTACTCAAAAGTATTTTAAAAAACTGTAGAAAAATTACAAACAAGACATTTCATGTTAAAGCCTAAACTCTGCTCATCCATGTACCCTCAGCTCTGCCCCATTAACCCCTTTACCCTCAGCTCTGCCACTTCCCCTCAGCTCTATGCCTCTCCAATCTTGTCCTCCCAGCTTTGCCCATCGACCCCTTTTCCTTCCAGCTCTGCCAGTCTATCCATCTTTCTTCCAGCTATGCCCATCTAACCCCCCCCCCACCTGCTCTACCCAGCCATTTCTGTCCTTTTTATTTTGCCCCTTCATCCATTCCTGCCCTTCCTGCTCCAATAGGGGGTTGGAGGGCAATCAGACCTTCTTAGTTTTGGCCATGGAATTTATAGACCCCTGACCCGCGACTCTCCACTGCAAAGGGTCCCACTGAGACCATGCCGCCCGAGGGCCAATATAAACCTGGAACCGACCCCGCTTCCAGTCAATGGGCATCCCACTCATGATACCCAGAGGGTGGTGATTACGTGTCCCAGATGGACTATTGTGGGAAAACTAGACTCAAGGTCACGTTAACATGTTAAACAATGGTACAGAACATTCTCTATACGTTCTATAGTGAGTTTCTATTATTGTTTGTTGGGTTGGGTCGCAAGTAGTATGCAGGGCTGCCATCAGGGATTTTTGAGCCTATGGGCCACATACAACTTCAATGTTTGCCTCCCCCGCCCCATAACCAAAATGTAATGGCTGGGCCCCTAGTTTGAACTGGTTCCAAGACAGCCAGGTTCGCCTCTGTATCCAGACTATATAGGAGTATATAGTCTGCCCCTCATAAACTATATAGTAAGTGATGGCTGGGCCCCTTATTTCAACTGGGCCCCTGGTCACCTCTGTATCCAGACTATTGAGGAGTATAGGGTCAGCCTATACAGTATGTGATAGCTGGGCTCCTAGTTTGGACTGGACCTCAGTGCAAACCATCCTGGTTGCCTTGGAGCCCAGCCATTTATTATCAGCGCCAGTGTAAATAGTGTGGCAACCAGCAAGGTCTGGGGCATGGGCCCGCCTGTGCCCCATACTGGAGTCTTGGCTGTCCTACTATGATTGAGGCCCTGGTAGTATGAACTATGAGTAGTAGCGAGTACTGGTTAAGCCAGATGATAGGTTCATCTAACTAGGTGCATTTTAAGGGCACTTGAAGGGTTGGGGGGTGGCAAATTGTATGAGGAGGGACATTCCAGAGGAGAGGCAGCTGAGTGATGTCTGAAAACAGGAGGAGGTGAGCAGGGTTAAGGACATGAGGAGGTTGTGTGCAGAGGTTGCTTCAGGGTTGATATCTTTGGAGTAATGTTCAAGTATAGGGTGGGGCTTGGTCAGAAAGAGCTTCAGTGGTCGAGGAGTGGTGAACGGTATGAGGGACAGCCTTCCAGAGAAGTGGAGCAGCACAGGTGAACTTTCTGATGATGAGAGTTGCAGGAGGAGATCACAGCTGAAGACAGGTGCAGTTCCTGGGCAGAGCAGAGCCTGTGTCTAAGTTGCTGTCATTGGACTAGTCTTGAAGTCTAGGGTGATGTTTGGCCAGAGAGAGATAAAAAGTTTGGGGAGTGGCAAATTGTTTAGGGAAGGGCATTCCAGAGAAGTGGAGCGACACACGTAGTGTCCTGAAGACGAGAGTGGGAGGAGGTTGTGGAAGAAAGCAGGTCCTGGGCAGAGCAGAGGTTGCGTATGGGTTGCTATCTTTGGACTAGAGATGAAATGTAGGAGGGGGTGTGGCCAGGAAGAGCTTTATAAGATAAAGTTAAAAGTTTCATCTGAATTCTTATATCTTGGCAGCCAGGGGAGAGACTGACAGAGAAGCGTTCACAATAGATTGGAGGGGTGTCAGTCTGTTTGCTGGTAGACCACAGAGGAGGGTATTGCAGTAGTCTAGGTGGGAAATGATCAGGGCACTTTAGTGATGTCAGGTTTGATGAAGGAACGGATGTGGGAGATGTTTTTGAATTGGAGTCCACATGATGGTGAATGTCAGGTAGGAATGAGTTAAAGAATCACATCGGGGGAAGGTTAAACCCTCCCCCAAACCTCACCGATATACTGCCCCACCCTCCGGTTTTACCTTTGGGAACTACTTACTCACCTTGATGGACTATCCATCTTCTGGGCCCCTCGGAATCCGGCCGACCTTCCGACGGGTGGTGACATCTTGCATCCCATTAGGCACTGCTTTGACTGCTAACTTGCGCTGTCACTTACAGACAGCTAAGGCGACGGTGGGGTGAGGATCAGGCCCTGAAGCATCCAAAAGGTAAGTAGGGGCTGATGGTGGGGGGAATGGCCCCTTTTTATTTTTGGTCCGATGTTCCTCTTTAATGCAAGAAGTTTTGAGCATCTAGATAAAGATCGCGATTCGCTACATCTGTAATCCAAATGTGCGCTGAAGAAAACTGCTTACTGCGTTTGCATACTTCGGCCTTGATTCAATAAAGGTAGAAAAAAATTCTCATGGTAGTAAAAAATTCAATTCATGAGAAAAGAGCCTGAGAATGTCACTGTTACTGAATCACTAGACAATGAAAGTCAATGGCAGCTTTTACTACAGTGTAGAAAGGAGTAAACAGTTCTCTACTTTTCCTAGGAGTAAAAAAGTGCCATTGAATTGTTTTCTTATCTGGTGACTTAGCAACAGTGACATTCTCAGGCTTTTTTTCTCATGAATTGAATCTTTTACTACCATGAGAATTTTTTTCTACCTTTATTGAATCGAGGCCTTCAAGTCTCTTGAATGATCTCCTCCCTCTGATCCTCCACAAGGGTCACAGAGCGCAGCCATATAATGAGGCCCTGTCTAAATTTAGCCTATCGATATACTAATTAGCCTGACTGCTGATAGCTTTCTATTATTGGAACATAGCAGCGGTATTCAATAGGTCTGCTGGCAGGTAGGGGATGAAGGGGGGATCACTTTCCTGAGTCTACCCATAATTCCTCATGGTAGGTCTCTTGATCCATACAGACTGTAGCATCAAAGGCCATAAGGAGACGCGGCTTATTTATAGAGAGGTAAAGGATTATTCTATATGAAGTCATTGATTAGTTCCTATAGGCCAAACAGGTCATTAGTGCTGCTGAAGCGTGCGGAGAGGAGGGAAGGGCCCAGGTAGGGGACTGAATCAGTGTTTAGGTATTTTAATGATGAAAAGACAAGACACCGCAGAATCACAAACACTGGGAAAAATAGGAGACAGTTTAAAGAACAACTGTAGGCAAAAGTAAAAAACTCGTACTAATACCTCAATAAAAAAATATTCTATTGTCTTACCTATTTATTTAGCAGTTTTTTGTATTTTGCTGGTTTGCCTAGTGCCCCCCCTAATGGCAGATTGGATATTAAAATGTAAGTTTTTTAAAGGGACATTTCAGGCAAAGGGTTAAAGTGGATTTTGACTATCCTGGGTTTTGATCCCCGATAGGGGTGCCCCACTGTGTGAAACCCCCCAGGTCACCCAAACAAGCTCACCTCACCCTCAAACTCACAAACAACCTGGGCCTATGATGCATGCGCCGTCACTCGTCCAATTAGCGCACTCAGATCCGCTTAAGCCCCTGCGTCCAGGAGCTTGTCTAATTCGAGCGGATCTGAGTGCACTGGTGCCTGCATCCCCAATTACCCTCTTACAGGGAGCGTGCCTGCGCCGGCCATTCACAAATGCCTGACGCCTGCACGCGCCCTGCTAAAGGGATAGTGGAGATGTGGCTGCAGCTCGTGCATGCGCCATTGGCCCGGGAGAGAAGGTGAGTTTCTATAAAATTCCAGGGCCGATAGGGTGTGGGATTTGGTCCTAATTAAATTCTCCTGCTTTCTGCTCCCCCATGCTGGCTGTCAGGTGCTACATCTTTCATCCGGCCTTCATTCAGCCTGCTTTATAGTTCTCAGTAACTTCCAGTGAACTCTCTCCATTCTGCAGGGCCTCCTTGGGAGCGGAAGATGACTCATGCATTCATGTTTCAATGTCACGGTCCCCTTGGAGGCAATTTCCTTTAGAGAACTCTGAGAAATGAGTCAGTAGAAGGGGGAAAGTTTTATAGGGTTTAACATGGAATGCAAAGGGCTGGTGAAGATGCAGCTCCTGGCAGAAGCCAGGAACAGGGGGTAGGATCTGTGTCCTCTGTCCTGCTGAAGACAGCAAAGAGCAGTGTGGGAAATTAGCGGATGGTGGGACAACACCCGGCAATGGAAGGGGGTAAGTAGTGGTGTAAAAAGACTTTTTCAGGTGTGGGTGTGTTTTTCACTTAACCCTTTGTGAGCTGGTAAGGGGTCCTTGAGCCCCCTATACCAGTTCCAAGGGCAAGAGGGTGACCTGCCAAAGCCCTCCAACACATTACCTGCATTATCAACAGTCGGGGGGGGGGGGGGGAGGGGGGTGCCTGTGTGGGCTATGCAGGCTGTTACCTTTTGGAAGAATACATTTGAAATTAGAGGCAAACTTTAGAGTCCTGCTATGGCTTCTACCCTGCACTGCAAGAAATGGAGGAGAGGCACACGGGACAGGCATCAGGTGAGCTGCTTGCTGCCTCATTATTGCTGTCAGGCTTAAAGTTCCTTTAAAGTGGACCAAAACCCAGGATTTTGACTATCCTGGGTTTTGGTCCACTCACCCCTGATCGGGGGTTCCCCGCTATGTGAAACCCCCCAGATCTCCCGGATCAACTCACCTCACCGCGGTCCTATGGCGCATGTGCGGCCGCTAGTCCAATCAGCGCGCTCGGAGCCGCTGAGCTATGCACGTCTGTGCGCCGTCTTAGCTCAGCGGCTCTGAGCGCGCTGGCGACCGCATCTCGCGCTTCCCTCTAACGGACATTCACAAATGCCCAACGCAAGCACGCACCTTGCTAGAGGGATAGCGGGGATGCGGCCGCACATGCACCATTGGACCGGGATTAAGGTAAGTGTAGCGACCTGGGGGGTTTCACACAGCGGGGCATCCAGATTTTGGATGGCCCACGGGGAAGGAATCGATCGGCCCGGGAATCTTGTCCCAGGCCGATCCAGCTGGGTTTTGGTCCACTTTAATCCTGCCTACAAATATTTCTTACATTTTGCCACTAGGGGGCGTCCCAAATTGGAGAAAGAAAATGTTAATATACTCACCCCCTTCTTCATTACACAGGGCTGTAATATGTGACATTTCACACAGCAGTGACAGGGCAGGGATGCTCTGTGGGGCAAAATTCTGCAGCTTCACTGGAACGAGGCGGGGTATATTTCCAGGGGAGGGTGAGCAGGGCGATCACCCTGGGCGCTAAGCGCCTTTATCCCAGCCATCATGTTTTGTGCAAATAGGTCGGGGCCACTGTTAGTGGTTCAGGCCATAGGATAGGCTCCTCGTCCCATTTTGGGCTCAGTCATGGGAAGGGTGGCGCTGCCTGCAGGTAAGGTAGAGGCACAGCATGGCATCATAGAATTGGTGAGAAGGGGGTGAATTTTTTTCCTTCCCACACTGATTACTATTTTGCCCAGAAACTGCCCTGTTAAAGCAGAACAACACCCGAATTTTTACTTTCCCGGGTGTTCCTCTCTAATGTGGTATCCCAATTTGGGATGCCCCTCTGTCCAGATGGATCGCTGAGAAAACTCACCTTTCTGTTTATCCCACAGCAGCAGCCAATTCAGTGAGTGAGCTGCATGGAGCTGAGTGCGCTTTCATCTGCATCCCCACACCAGCCATTTGTGGGTACAAGGTATAATGGGGATGTGGGTGCTGAACGCACATGTGCCGTTGGATCGATGGCTAGGTGAGTTACTCAGTAATTGGTGGGGTTTCACACTGAGGGACATCCCAAATCGAGATCATCCCTAGAGACCTTGCCGTGAAGAGGGCCTGGGCTGCAGCAGCTCTGCTTTGTGACCCTCTACGGACCCTAACTTACCTATTCCTGCTGCCAGTGGTCTCCAGGTTTAGGGAATACACACCTTTTCACTGTTGTTGGGGCCAGAAAACAGCTGCACACTGCAGTGAAGTAGGTCTCCTATTGGAGGAGCCACAGATGTTGCACACATGTGCAGATGTTTCCTGTGCAGTGTTTGATGGAGCTGTGCTAGGAAAAGGTGAGCATCTCTTTATTGCAGTGCTCACCAATGGTGGATGGAGGAGATGGGTTACTGTAGGTTAGTTGGTGTCCACTTGGGCCAGGACTCTCCTTGGTACAGAGTTACAAAGGAGAGTTTAGGTTCCCTTTGAGGTCTTCCTGGTCTGCTCCTGCTTTGTAGCACCAGATGACCTCAGATGACAGGAGCTGTCCATAGTGCTGAAGCTATCAGCCTCCCGCCACATGCTCCATAATGTGGCCTGTGCCGGTGCCTGCGCTAAATCCATCCAGCTTTATCACCGATTTTCATTACTCAGCGTTCAATCCTGCTGACTGACCTCTGATTGGCTAATCAGTTTGCTCCAGTTCCCTGATTCGCCCCCTATATATTATTCACATTCACTACTAGGTATAGTTATGTTTCTAAATATTTCTCTGAATCTGGGGCCTTAAAAGTGAACCTAAACTCCTGCATGCAACTCCAGTGCCAGGGTTCTAAACTACAGGGATACTAGACTAACCTAACTTACCCCCTCACTGCACCTGTGAACCCTTTATTAGAGAGATACTCACCTTTTCCTAGCAGAGCTCCATCCAGCAGCATTATACACACATATGTGTGGCATCTGTACCTTGTGTAATAGGAGGATGTAGCACTGCAGTGTGCAGCTGTTTCCTGCCTTCCGTCATACACAGCTCCATGCGGAAATGGGGAGTATCTTCTGGCTGAGGGCGTAGGTGGTTTAGGTTGACCCTTACCTGGCAGGGATAGTTGGGATCCACTTTAAATAAGGCCTCCTGTGAAGCCTGTTCCATGTGGGACATATGTTTCTTCCCCAGCATGAACACTTGAACCCCTATGTAGCTATACTCACTTGGTACAAGGCCTGGTCACAAAGGGAACAGGAAGCTGCAGCACACACGCCAGCTGTCAACACTTTCTCCAGTAAGAGGCACCAACCTGAGCTGCAGCTTTAGGTCGCCTGTTGTCTATATATTCTGAATATATACTAACTGTACAATTGGGGTGGGATGAGAGCAGGCTTGGTGCATTTTCGTCCACTTTAAAGTGGACCTCTAAACATTCCTCCCTCTGGTGCCCTCCTCCATCCCCCTTCCCGAACTAAGGCCACCCCCACTCGTTAAAGAGGAACAACACGCCCGATTTTCACCTTTTGGGGTGTTGTTTCTCTGAGTGGGGGCATCCTGGATTGGGATGCCTTGCTGTGTGTATGCCCCTTGGTCACTCACCTTCCTGTCGCTTATATGACACAGACGAGAACGAGTTCAACCAATCAGCGTGCTCACTTTCACTCGGCACCCCCTCGGCTCTGCTGACGACTAAAACTCTCTAAGGCCGGCTGCATCCCTCGCTTACCGCCTAGCCGTCGCATGCCCACGCCGCTCATTCAGAAAGGCCGGGCTTGGGATGCCCCAAGGAGTGAAACTCGGATGGCTCTGGAGCCTTTAGATTCCAGGGCCTCTGATGTTCCTCTTTAATGAGTACTAGAAAGGCAGAAAATGGGCAGAATTACTCACCTGGTCAGGCAAACCTGATTGGTTGCTGGTGGTCATGTGAGGCACTACATTATAGGACCATAGCACAGTTAGTATTAAAGCCTGATTGAGCTTTCTGGGGCTTTTTTAAATAGGGGGCATCCTAAATCTTGATGCATGGGGCAGGAGTGGTGAGGCAGATCCTCCAGGGGGAGGGTGGTCTATGGACGGGAAGACCAGAATCTGCCCCAGACAGAGCCACTCCCGGAAACATGGTCCTGGATACCCTGAGGCATTAATATCAATGTATTCAGTGTATTAGTTATCATATCTTTATATATAGTTCCAGCGTCCCAAACATGTGACCAGCTTGTACCATGAAAACAAATCAGAAATCTCTCTCCTCCTCTTTCTCTCTATCTTTCTCTTATTCTCATTTCTCTTGTTCTTTCTCCTTCTCTTCTTTTCTCTCTCCTCCTCTCTCTCTCTCTCCCTTTCTCTCATTCTCATCTTCTCTTGTTCTCTCTCCTCCTCTTTCTTTCTTTCTCTCTCTCATTCTCGTTTTCTCTTGTTCTTTCTCCTCTTATTTTCTCTCTCCTCCTCTTTCTCTCTTTGTCTTTCTCTCATTCTCATTTTCCCTTGTTCTCTTCTCCTCTTCTTTCTATCATTCTCATTTTCTCTTGTTTTTTCTCCTTCTCTTCTTTTCTCTCTCCCCCTCTTTCTCTCTCTCTCTCTTTTTCTCATTTCCCTTGTTCTCTCTCCTCCTCTTTCTCTCTCTCTTTCTCTCATTCTTATTTTCTCTTGTTCTTTCTCCTTCTCTACTTTCTCTGTCCTCCTCTTACTCTCTCTCTCTCATTCTCATTTTCCTTGTTCTCTCTCCTACTCTTTCTCTTTCTCTCATTCTCATTTCCCTTGTTCTCTCTCCTACTCTTTCTCTCTCTCATTCTCTTGTTCTTTCTCCTTCCCTTATTTTCTCTCTCCTCCTCTTTCTCTCTCTGTCTTTCTCTCATTCTCATTTTCCCTCGTTCTCTCTTCTCCTCTTTCTATCTCTCTCTTTCTCTCATTCTCATTTTCTCCTGTTTTTTCTCCTCTTCTATTTTGGGAATAGAAAAATGAATTGCTATTTTCGCTTACACTGACATTTTGTAAATCCCATTTTTGATGTTCTATTCCCAGGCCCCTGTGCCATCATATTGCAGTGGCAGACTGGGCCAAAAATCAGCCCTGGATTTTACCAGCCCCTGGTCGGCCTGAGACATCCCTACTGTGGCCCCTCAACCATGATGTTGAGGCTATAGCATTTGGGGGCTGGCTTGTGGGTACAGTGGGGCTGGGTACAGGGGGCTGAGAGGGAGACTAAGGGGGCAGGGAATGAATGAGGGTGTTAAAAGCAGCAGCCCAACTGACCCCAAAGCAGTGCGGCCCACCGGGCATTGTCCTGGGTCTCCCTATGGCCAGTCCACTCCTGCATATTGGGGTCAATTCAGGGCCTAGGAGAGAAAATTGACATTTATTGTCTACCTTGGGACTGATTCAGAGCCAGGTGAAAATTTACACCCGCTAGACAATGAAAGTGAATGGCAATTTTTACTCCTAAAAAAGTGAGTTTTCTCACCAGGCTCTGAATTGACCCCATTGAAAGAGGACCTAGCGCCGGAAGATTAGGACATGTTGAAATCCTGGGCGCTGGGTCATGATGAAATCCAGCAATCACTAGTCCTGGCACAAACCTCCGGCAATCTGGGACTTTGGGGAAATTGATGGATCTATTGCTGAGAAACTATAGAATACAGGATGGCAAAATCATCCAAAGAGTGCTGCCTGTGTGGTGAGGGACTTGGGGGATATTACACAAAAAGGTGGGTTTTGGTCCTCTTTAAAGAGGAACTTCGGAGGCCCCGGAGTCTAAAAGACTCCTGCGCCATCTGAGATTCTGTTCTTGTGGCTTCCCGAATTGGGATGCCCCACAGTGTGACACCCCCCCAAATTCCCGGACCCACTTACCTTCACGCCCTTGCCATGTCACTGCGCTGCGGCCGCATCCCCGCACACCTCTAGCCGTACCCGCGCCTGGCCTTTCTGAATAAGCCGCGCAGGCACGTCTCGGGTGCAAGGTGAGTGGGCAATACGGCTGGCGGTGCACTCAGCTCCCTTCAGCACTGCTCGGGTGCTTAGCCATCAGCGGCGCCAAAGGGAGCCGAGTGACAGCGAGCACGCTGATTGGCTGAGTGTGGCGCTCAATCAGCGTGTTCGCTTTCAGCTCGAGCCTGCTCCATGGGAGCGCCTGGAAGGTGAGTTGATCGGGCAACGCTGTGTACACACAGCAGGGCATCCCAATTCAGGAAGTTAAATTCCTGTGTGTTGTTCCTCTTTAACTTGATGACAAAATTGATCAGGAGATCATTCAAGATAACAAACATGGGTAACAAAAACACTGCGAAATCATTCCAATTGCTTTCAGTCAAATTGCATGCGGATTGGATGATCAGGTTGCCATGTGTATGACCAGCATAAGGACACCTCGCCCTGAGGAAGTAATGGGAGCCGTCCGTCACGGAACGCGTGAGAAGCGGCACTACATTCTAGAGGATTGGTAATCTTTAATCAATATACTGTTGTTGATGGCATGTGGGTCCCCTCTGAGTCCTCTTTTACTGTGGGATCATTGTGGGGATAGCAATATAGCACAAGCACTTTATTTTGAGGGAATCATGTTTAGAATATATAAGGTTTAGTAGCAATAGGATTGCACGTTGTTATTTTCGACAGGGTTTATCATTGGTATGTTATTCACTTTAATAGGGATTAATAAGAGGGATATTATGAATAGGGATTTGAAGGAGGGAAGTATTGTAATCTGATTGCACATTGCTGCTTTTGCACAGGGTTTAGGTTTTGTTACACTGTATTGGGGAATTGTGAAAGATTAAGAAGAGGGACTCTATTAAGAGGGAACTTTTAGCCCTTTCTTATCATTTTTTGTACTTAATGAATTTAACCTATTGCATTGTAGTGCCCTGGAGAATTTTTGGGTGTCAAGTCTGTGTTGTATGTATTTTAATGGTTTTTAATTGTCTTTTGTCCTTGCCTTATCTGAATGATAAAATCTATATTGGTTTAGAATATATATAGCGGTGCTGTGGTTTTTTGGGGTAGTTATGTGGAGGTTGGGGCTACCTCCTCTGTATTGTTCCACCTACCACTGAGCGCTAGATAATACTTGGGTGATATTGGAGTGTTCCTTCGCTGTTGCAGCGACACAAAATATTGTGTTCACATATGAGCAGCATAAGAGATAAGACACTTACATATGGTCCCTGTGTTTCTCATATTATTGAATATCCAGTAAAAAGGTTTGGATACAAGGATAGAATAAAAGCAGTCGTTACCCTCCCCCACTCCCCCTGAAATAATGTGTTCCTGGATGCACAGTCATCATCTTATTGGGAGAAATCAATTCCATTGCAAAGCTTTTATCTCTTCCCATAATCAGTGGCCACTGACCGGCTCAGCATGGAAACTGCAGGGTTAATGGCTCCTCGGGGGACAGAAAACTTATTTTCCGGCTCAGGCCAGACATAGCTTCCCGTTTTCCGGAGCAGCCGATTGCCTCTTCACACTGCACTGGAGTGGGGTGTAATCACCCCCACGGCAGCCATGGTATTGGGAAAAGAAAGATGTACTTCACGTTCTCTCATCAGGCGGCAGCTGAACATAAAAAGACAATTTTGTGAGTACTCACCTGTAGAATTGCTTTTACTATGCATGGCACGGCCTGCTTCAAGAAGTCCTTACGTATGGGATATTCCGCCACAAGGTGGCGCAGTGTACTGCAGAAGAGTTGTGGCTCCTTCCGGCCCAATATAAAAACAGGAATCACCATAGACCTCTCCAGTGTTGACAAGCAGTTATACAAGAAGCCAGGAGGTAATAAAGGTAAAAAAGGTAACAAACCCCAACTAACTTGGAAGAATCGCCATAAAGAGGCAACCAAGAATAACGATAACAAGGGTGGGGTGCAGCAGGCCGTGCCATGCATAGTAAAAGCAATTCTACAGGTGAGTACTCACATGTAGCGATAACCCTTATCGCCGGAGGGCTTCACCGCCCGAGACGTCCTTTTCCCAATCGTAAGAGGTGCTGCTGGAATTCCAGAGTCGTCCGTGAGGAAACAGGAACAGCCCTTACAAGGGCTAGTGAATTGTAATATAGCGTTTCCCCCAATAAGAGACAGAACTCAGTATTGAGGGTGAAGGTGAAGTGTCCTTTATTAGTGCCACACTGGGCCTTATATACACAAGTCTCTATTGCATGACACACACACCGACCAATAGCAGCAGGGCAAACAATCCCTCAACTCTGCCGGTGACGCAATCAGTAGAACAATAGCAGGCTGTAATATAATTATAATCAATCAGGACAATGCCATTGACTGTGACGTAATCAACAATACACAATGGCAGTCAAAATACAATGACGTTGCCTGTAACAGTATCAAAATACAATGACCTAATTAAGAAAAGGCCAGTGAATGACCCGGTGGGCAACTGAATAGTGATGACATCCAAAAGACAGAGCGTCTGTCACATCACAGAATTGTCTTTTTCCTATTGCATGGCACGGCCTGCTTCAAGAAGTCCTTACGTATGGGACGTCCAACAGCAGTGTCCGTAAGGTAGGGTGGGATCCCCAAAAAGTAGCAGCTGGCAGTTCAAACCACCACCACCTGAAGTACCTTGCGGCCAAAAGCAGCATCAGCTGAAGCCTTAACATCAACCTTGTAAAACTTGGAAAAGGTATGGACAGAAGACCAAGTCGTGGCCTTACAAACTTGTTCAACAGAAGATTGGTGCTGAAAAGCCCAAGAAGCACCAATAGCACGAGTAGAATGAGCAGTAACCCTAAAAGGAGGAACCTTCCCCTTAGCAGAATAGGCCTGCTCCACCGCCTGATGGATCCACTTGCTGATAGTGGATTTAGCCGGAGGCAAACCCTTCCTAGGCCCAGCAGGAAGAACAAAAAGAGCGTCAGATTTCCTGAAAGACTCAGTAGCAACCAAATAAAACTTCAGAGCCCTAACAACATCCAGAGAATGAAGGGTGCGCTCCTTGGAATTAGCAGGGTTAGAACACAAAGAAGGCAAAACAATGTCCTGATTGAGATGAAAAGCAGACACAACCTTAGGCAAGAAATCCGGCTTAAGCCAAAACACCACCTTATCCTGATGCCTCTCAAAATAAGGAGGTTTAATGGAAAGCGCCACCAGCTCAGAAAGTAATAGCCACCAAAAAAGGCCTACTTAAGTGTCAGAATGGGCAACACAGCCCCACGGATAGGCTCAAAGGGGGGACCCTGCAGAGCAGACAACACCAGATTCAAGTCCCAAACCGGTAGCATAGGCTTACGTGGCGGATGCACATGAGTAACACCCTGGAAAAAAGTCTTAACCAACCGGTGATTGGCAAAGGATCTTTGGAAAAAAATTGCCAGAGCTGACACCTGTCCCTTGAGGGTACTAAGCTGAAGGCCCGAATCCAAACCATGTTGCAAAAATTCCAGAATCCTGGGGATAGAAAACACCCAACAAGGAAGAGACTTGGACTCACACCAGGCAATGTAAGCATGCCAGACCCTGTAGTAGATAAAGGATGAGGACTTCTTCCTAGCCCGAATCATAGTATCAACAACAGAAGCCGGCAACCCCTTATCCAGCAAGATGGAGGTTTCAACAGTCAAGCCGTTAAAGCCAGCGTTTGTAAATTGTGATGGCGCAGCTGTCCCTGAGTGAGAAGATCTGGATCCATGGGCAAAACGTACCGATCTACTGCCAACTGCACGACGTCTGCGAACCACACCCTCCTTGGCCAACAGGGGGCCACCAGAATGGCTGGTACCTCCTCCTGGGTTATCTTGCGCAGCACCCTGCCCAGCAGAGGAAAGGGAGGGAACACATAGAGGAGCCGAAACTCCATCCAAGGCATTGCCAGCGCATCCGTGGCTAAAGCCAGAGGATCCTGTGACAGGGAGACAAATCTGGGAAGCTTGTGATTGTGGCGGGACGCAAACAGGTCCACATCCGGCTGACCCCAGCGGTGACACAGGGAGTGAAATACCTTGTTGCTGAGGGACCATTCCCCCAGCCGAGACGTCCCCCCTGCTCAGGGAGTCTGCCTCCTGGTTCTCCACCCCCGGAATGTAGACCGCCGAGATGCAAGGGACATTCTCTTCCTCCCAAGACAGTATCAGGGACACTTCCTTGAGTGCTCGCTTGCTCCGAGTCCCCCCCTGATGATGTAGGCAACCGCCGTCTGGTTGTCTGAGCAGATCTGAACAGCCCGGCCCCGAAGGTGTGTGGTCAGCTGAGAAAGAACCAACCTGATCGTCCTCAGTTCCAGGACATTAATGGGAGCATGGGCCTCCTGAGGGCCCCACCGACCCTGGAACTGCAGAGACTTCCAAAAGCCCCCCAACCGGTCAGACTGGCATCTGTGGTGACAGTTTCCCAGCACGGAGGCAGAAAGGTCCTGCCCACTAGAAGGTTCCTTGAGTCCAGCCACCACGAGAGGGACTGTCTGGCCAGGGGGGACAGAGTAAATTCCTGATCCAGGGACCCAGGGTCCCTATCCCAAACTGACAAGAGGTGCAACTGAAGAGGCCTCATGTGAAACTGAGCAAAGGGGACCGCCTGGAAGCAGGACACCATCAGGCCCACTAACTGCATCCCTTGCCGGATGGAGGGACGAGGACACAAGAGCAGAGCCCGTGCCTGCTTCTGAAGGCCCTCCACTTTCTGTTGAGGCAGGAACACCTTGACCTGATAGGTATCCAGAGTCACCTTGACCTGATAGGTATCCAGAGTCACCTTGACCTGATAGGTATCCAGAGTCATGCCCAGAAAGGACCTCACCAAAGATGGAGACAGTGAAGACTTGGGAAAGTTGATCACCCAGCCGAAGGACTCTAGAGTGGAAGTCACCACCTGAGTATCCTTCTCGGTCTGAAGAGACTGAGCCGCAATCAGAATGTCGTCCAGGTAAGGGAGGATGCGAATGCCCTGGTTCCTCAGAAGAGCCATCACGCCCGCCAGCACCTTGGTGAACACCCGAGGCGCCGAGGTGATACCGAAGGGTAAAGCCACAAACAATGCTGATCCTCTAGAGCGAACCTCAGAAATTTCTGATGACCTGGAAAGACTGGCACATGAAGATAGGCATCCTTGATGTCCACAGAGGTCATGAAGTCGCCCGGGCGAAGGGTACTGACAGCCGAGCGTAGCGTCTCCATGCGAAAGTGCTTGAACCTGACAAACTTGTTGAGACCCTTCAAGTCCAGAATGGGCCTCAAGGACCCGTCTTTTTTGGGGACCGTGAAAAGATTGGAGTAGAACCCCTGACCCCGTTCCTGGGAAGGCACCAGGCAAATGACTCCTGACTCCAACAGACGTTGAACCGCAAGGCGCAAACCCTGAGCTCACAGAGGATTGTGAGGCATCCGGGATCTGAGGAATCTTGGGGGCGGCCAGGCTGCAAACTCTATCTTGTAAACGGAGGACACCACCTCCTGAATCCACCGGTCTGAGACTCAGAGCCTCCAGACGTGAGCAAAGAGCCGAAGCCGTCCCCCCACCCGGATGTGTGAGGGCGCCTTCTCATGCCTGAGGGGGCTTGGGAGAAGGTTTGGGCTTGGAACCCCATGAGAGACCGGGACGACCACGGGATCTGCCACGGCCCCAAGAATCTCTGCGGCTACCCGAAAAGAGGGAGCCACGACCTCCTCTGGGAGCACGAAAGGAGTGAAGGGAAGCGGAGGGCCCCCGAAAAGGCCGAGGCTGCCTCCTACGCTGAGGCAGCCTACCATCCTTGGCTAGAACATCCAGATGCTCACCAAAGAACCGCAGCCCCGCAAAGGTGATCCCAGTGAGAGCCTTCTTGGCATCAGTGTCAGCAGCCCACTGACGCAACCAAACAGAGCAGCGCATAGCCACCAAAAGGGCAGAGGCCCTACCATTCAGCCGTACTGCATCATCCATGGCAGTAAGGACAAAGGCAACAAAATCAGAGCAAAGCAAGAGGGCCCTATAATCCCCCCCCTCCTACCAGCCGTAGAGCATGGCAGGCCAGCTGATCCATACGCCGGTCCTCGCTGTCCTGCAGTGTAGTAGTGTCAGGGGAAAGCATGATCGAGGTGTTGGACAGCCCTAGAACGGGAGCCTCCACCTCAGGGGGACACGACCATCGCTTGACCAGGTCAGCAGGGAATGAATACCTCTTATCCAACCCTTTGGGCACCGAGGCCAATCTACTAGGACGTTCCCACTCCTTGAGCACCATATTAGTGAAATGGCCCTGCTCAGGGAACTCCACCTCAAGGGGGACAATGTGCAAGATTTCAAAAATGTGGGACCACAGTCTATCAGTGTCATCAGGGAACCATGAGTACTCCCCAGACGCAGACCCAGGGTCACTGTCGTTACCCTCCTGCTGGTCCCCAGAGGAGTCAGAGTCCTGGAAAAGCTCCCCCTCCTCTAGGGAGTAACGGTCACCAAAAGCATCGATTCCCTCATACTCCTCAGCAAAGAGGGAGGGCGAGGGGGCCAGATGCCGCTTCTTGCCAGAGGCCTTACGTGGAACAGGCCTGGCAAGCTGCCTTTCAATGCTGGCCACACGAAGTGCCAGATCAGACTGGGACCCCCTGCTAGTATCCCCCTCACTGGGGGCTAAATGCAGGCGCGGAGGGGTAGGCGATGCCAAAGGGGGCGCAGAGGTGGGAAGAGAAGTGGGCAGCCCAGCCTGGGCCGCAACGATACCCTGGGCGTACGGCACGCACACCGCGGCACTGTTACTCAAAGGGGATGCCCCGCACATGGCACACAGCCAGGATTGCCCCGAAGGACCCCCGAGCACGCTATCCCCAGAAGCCTCCATATGGTGATTAACACAGGCGCAATAGGCCAGCACAGGGTAAGGGCTAATAAAAAGCCACCTGGGATGCCCCCCCAAGGGATACTCCCAGACCAGGTAGGGGGAGATGAGGGGGGGGGGAGTAGAGCCGGGAGAAACCACAACCACAGTTGTCCCACCTGAAAGACATAAGTAAAAGGCACATAAACATCCCGCAGCCCATGCCCCAAGGAAGCAAAACCCCCAAAGGGGACTCACGGAGAACCAGAGAAACAAGGCACACAGTCCGCAAAGCAATCACCCCCTCAGCAGCTATGACAGGAACTCCGCATCCCTAGTAGGCTCACCATAAAGCCTATGGCCGGCTACCCTTTGTGGGACAGGGTCTGCGGCTTGGAGCAGCGCTCCTTGAGCACCTGACCGTAGTGCACCTCTACCTTCACCCGATCCGTCAGCCGAGGCTGGGAGGCACAGAGGGTCCGGAAACGGGTGGAAATAGACATGCAGGGCCGCAGGCTTGGTTGCCCCGCTCACCTGCGCAATATAAGAGCCATCTTCTATCTTCGCAGTGTCACTGAAGGGAAAACACTGGAGAGGTCTATGGTGATTCCTGTTTTTATATGGGGACGGGAGGAGCCACAACTCTTCTGCAGCACACCGTGCCACCTTGTGGCAGAATATCCCATATGTAAGGAATTCTTGAAGCAGGCCGTGCCATGCAATAGGAAAATAGACTTTTGAGAAATATCAAGTTTGTAAGATGTGATGGATGCAGAATTATGTACTGTTCACTGTATATGTGACTGTGACCCGACTGCAATCACAAGCCAGGGAGGCTGCGCATGCGCTGTGGGACCCGGGAATGGTCAGTTAGACTTGGTGCCAAATCGGGGTGCCCAGGGGGAAAGGACCAAAACCCAGGACAGTTTTGGTCCACTCTAAGGGTTAGGTTTAAGGGTCACATAGGTTCAGCTTAGGTGCTAGGTTAGATATTTACCATTAGGTTTTAGGATCATAATAGAATTAGCTAATTAGAGTTATGCTTACAGGTCTCATTTAGTGATCAGGTTCGATGTTAAGGCTACACATTGGAGATACATTAGGGGTTAGGGTCACATTTAGTGGCTAGGTTAGGGTGACACTTAGGGGCCCCATAGGCAGTGTGGCATTCCCCCCTCCCATTCCCCATAGGCAGTGTGGCATTCCCCCCTCCCATTCCCCATAGGCAGTGTGGCAGCCCCCCTCCCATTCCCATAGGCAGTGTGGCATTCCCCCCTCCCATTCCCCATAGGCAGTGTGGCATTCCCCCCTCCCATTCCCCATAGGCAGTGTGGCAGCCCCCCTCCCTTCCCCATAGGCAGTGTGACGCCCCCTCCCATTCCCCATAGGCAGTGTGGCATTTGCCCCTCTAATTCCGGATAGGCAGTGTAGCATTCCCCCATCCCATTCCCCGTAGGGAAAAAAAGTAAACTTACATATCCATCGCTCCCAATGTCCCCACTGTTCGAGCTGTCCCTGCTGCACGCTGTCTCCGCCGCTGCCTCCTCTCCAGCAGCGGCTACACACACCAAGCAAACACCCACTGAATGGAGCCCTGTGTATACTGTGTGTGCAGGAGCCACAGGAGAAGAAGCAGCGGAGGTGGTGCGGACAATGTGGACAGCGAGATAGCGTGAGCGGTGGGGACATCGTGAGCCATGATTGTGAGCTTCTTCTTTTTTTTTTGTTGATTTTATTTTACATTCGCCTGAAAAGACACACTGACACCCCCCCCCCCCCCCCCCGCACTTTTGAGGGGTGCGTCCTATGGGGCGAAAAATATGGTAATAAATTATTCTGCTGACTTTGCAGCTGCTGTCTATTTGACCTGCTTTTGTTCCAATATTATCAGCTTATTTTTGTTGGACCAAGGTCAGCAAGTCCCTGCTGTTGCCAGTCTAGTAGCAGTCTACCCCGGTAGGAGGTATCATATCCTGGCTGGTGATATAATGTGTGCTTAAAAATATACCTGCGCTGAACTTGCAGCGGATTTGAAAAGATAAAATTAGAAAGTTCAATAATAGCCCTCAAAATATTGATGCTGAGCTTTCCTACACCGGTACCCCTGAGCAATTTCATAGAAAAACTCAAATCCGGCAAAGTCTGAAATGTTTCATTATTGAAGTCTCAGAAGACACAGTAACCCTGAGAATCAATAATGGAGAAGAAAGCTCTGTCTTCCTCCGGTGAAGAAAAAACCCTTAAGCCTGTGAAAGCAAATAATATACAATAAAGGTGAAATACGTCTGGGGGTTCCCCTCCCAAGAAATAACGAGAGGCCTAGAGGGTGCAGGGCTGGATAAAGCCTTCTAGTAGCCCAGGCTATGGGTCTCAGATGGTCCTTCTTCACAACTCCAGCAGATGTCCTTTTATCTTGTAGATACTTGTTGCTCCTCACTGACATGTTACACCTTGGTCTTCTGAGCCTGGGTATAAGGAACCCTCTGGACTCTTGGAGTCACTCACTGAGTTGTCTCGTACACCTTCTGAGCAGAAGACCGTGAAGTTTACTTGTATTTAGTAGGCTCTATTTTTTCTAAAGCCGGATGGTTGCCTGTGAAAATTCACACCCATCTTTGGTTTCTGGCTTTAAAAAGAACCTATACTTGCATACATGTCACTGGTAAGACCCAACCAAAATTCCTCTAATCTAAAGGCACACCCCCATTTGTGACACCAGCTGTTCCAGGAAGGGAAGTGGCATCTCCTGCTCACCTCTGATAGACTTTTTAGGTGAAGTCTTAGTAGAGTGGGGAAAACACCACCTATTGTGTCACAAAACTCCAGCAGGAGGTCATTTATGAGAAGGATTGACCTTATTCACTGCTTTCTTTCAGACTAGAAAGAACATTGTAATTCTATATAGCTTGGACCCAAGGAGTCATTTAGGCCATTAACCATCTAGGATGCCATGTAGGCAGGGGCAGACTGGCCATAGGGAGACCTGGGACAATGCCAGTGGGCTGCTCTGCTTTGGGGCCAGTTGGGCTGCTGCTTTTAACACCCACATTCAGTCCTTGCCCCCTTAGTCTCCTTCTCACCTCCCTGTACCCAGCCCCACTGTACCCACAAGCCAAGAAACCCCAGCCCCCAATGCTATTGCCCCAGCATCATGGTTGGGAGTCTCAGCGGGGATGACGGCCAAGGGCTGGTAAAATCCAGGGCTGATTTTTAGCCCCAGTCCACCACTGCATGTAGGTAAGTTGTAAGTATGTATATTCTATTGGATGAACATCTAGTCATATGCAGATGACAACCCCGGCTGCATGTAGTGGAGTTTCCATGGCCAGCTTGGAGAAGTTTTTTTCCTCATTGTGCTCGGGGGGCCTCAAGAGTGCTCTTAGAAAAAGAGTATGAGGCTCCCTGCCTTTTCTTGCAGCGTTCCATCCAGAGTTCTGCTTTATGTCAGCGTGTAAAGCATGTTTTAGATAATATATATATATATATATATATATATATATATATATATAAAAATAAAGGTCACAGCGCTCAGCGAGCGGTTGGACTTGAGGGGTGCTATTTCTGGTGACATGGCTCCACGGGGTCCAGTTATGCGGTGCCCTTGAGGGCAACATCACAAGAACACCCTACTCTCTTCCGTAATTACACAGCTATAAATAATTCCCTGGCTGAGATCCGGCTCCATCACCTGATCATTGTTTTACCGCAGAGACAGCGGCAGGATTTACAGCTTCAGATCACAGATTTCCATAGAACTTAGATGAATGTTCTTCTTAAAGTGGACCAATCGCCCTTTGCAGCTGACCTAAAATTTAAAAGATTCCAGGGCCTTTTAGTCTGCCCCCGGCTGCATCCTAAACCGGATGCCCCACTGTGTAAAACCACCAGTAATCTTGAATAATATCCCAAGGTGTATGCACATCCAAAGCGGTCACACGTGCCCTCCACCTCTCAGATATCTGCTTACCAGATTTTCAATTGTGAGCGCATTTTTAACATTCCAAAAGCCTTGTTATAACTCATAGGGGTATAGATGACCGGACGTCCAAACCACGTTATTTCAGGATGGTAGTTGGCAACTCCAACTCATTGCATTTAGTGACCACATTAAAAACAAGAGAGCACAAAAAAACCTAGTGCAAATCTCATTCCAGATGGGGTTGGGGTTAATCTTGATGACTGGAGCTGGAGGAGCTGCTGTCAATCCAGATTGACAAGTCATTAAGAATAGGCTGGGCATGCGGGAGTTCGCACTACACAGGGGAGCCAGGGATGCCCAAATTTCAAATCAGGGCTTTATGACACGCATTAGTATGTGCTGCATAAAGCGCTGATTGGACGAGCAGATGCGCATGCGATGTGAGAATGGCGGAAAGGTGAGTGAAAGTGGGCAATCTGGGGGGGGTTCACACAGGGGGAAATCCCACATAGTCAAAATCCTGATGATTGGTCCACTTAAAATCCTAGCTCTGGACAAACCTTTTGATCATAAGAAGGAAGGGTTACCCCCACTTCATTGTTCTTCTTCCATCCCAGCTGGAAGGTATGCTAAGAGGTCAGGGTAAATACCTGAAGGCAAGTGACTGAAAGTCTGCTCACACCCCCATCTTTGGGGTTTCCAAATTCTGGATGCCCATCCGTACATGTAGTAAAAGAAAGCCTAAAAATTGGTAAAATGACATATGATGAAACACAAGTGAACATTTTACCTGTTTTTAGGTTTGTTTTAATTCAACCCCACCCTGCTGTCTGCTGGCAGTGCTTTACCAAGCTGCAGGATACAATGAAGGAAGTAGGAAGTAGTCACCCCCTATATGTTTATATGTGAATAACAGCAAGAGGAAGTAGTGAAAATGTTATCTAACCCCACTGGGATTAGTGGCAGGGTGATGAGGAGCCTAGATTCTTCTTGACCCGAGGTGCTTACTGTTAAAGTGTAAGATGGCGTGTGGGTGGTAATCACCCCCAGTTACTTACAGTTCTGCTGCATTCACCCTTCGAAGCGGCATGGGAGCTGTGTGCGCGGGTGTCTGTTGGGGGCGGCACTCCCTCTCCATACAAGTCCACCATTGCCTCTCGTTATTTTTGGTTTGGTAAATATTGTGCACTTTGGAACTGGCACTTTGTTCTTGGTCATCTGTATGTATTTATTTGGGCATATTTCTGTGCAATATATTGTCTAAATTGTATATATGTATTTATCTATGTAGTTTTTGTATTATTGTCTGAGGAGGTGATTTGGTGCAGTTAGCACGGTTACTTTGGGCACTGGTCACTTTTTGACTTGCTATTTATATACTTATTTTGTTATTTCTCTGCACTTTATTTTTGCAAATTACGCACATCTGCTAATGTTGCACTTTCTTGGGTATTATATACAATAAAAATTATATTTTTTTGTGCCGGCACAAAAAGAAACATATAGGGGGTTCTATTTTTTAGACTGATTATTGATTTTCGGGTGCATTATGGGACCGGTTTATATACCTTTGATTGATTGGAGACTTTAGGGATGTTTGCCGTTGTTTTTATTGTGTCTGTTGTCTCATTTTTTGTGTATTTTAATATTTTTGTCAGTGTATTATTACTTAATAAAATTTGTGAAAATTGAAATATTGTGTGGTGCTCCTCAATCTGAGGAAGGTGTGGCCTAGTCCACGTCCACTGTATTAATTTTTCGTTCTGCTGGATTTAGTTAAAGGCAGGAGCCTACAGCAGGAACAATGAAAGGTTTTTCATTGCTCCACTGGATGAACATACAACTTCAGGAAGTACATACTGTACATGAATGGCTCTTCAGCCCAATACACGATGACAGACAGGATCCAGGACTTAAGTTCAGAAGCTTGGTCACAGTTGGACCTACTTCTCTCAGTCATTTACTTTAGTTGTTTTAACCCGAGCCCTTGTTTAGGTCGACATTGGTTTCCCAGACACTATCCTTCTCCCTGTTGGGTGGTCTCACATCCCAGTCTGTCTGTACAGTCTATCTCTTAAATCTCGTCTGGTCCAGCCCAGCCTCAGCACAGTAATTTATTAGTTCCCTCTCACTCACATGTTTCATATGCCAAGGCACACTCCACATGTGTGAGGAATCCCCTTTTTAATCTGCCTTCACCAGTTCCAACTAATTCTTGTTTACCTCTTTCTAATTTTCATTCAAGCCATGACCTCTTATGTTAATGCATTTCTGGCCTGCATTTCCCAACTCCAAGTCAGTAGACCTATTTATTTTTTTTGAAGGTTTTATCCACAAATAATTTGCGGCAGCAGCAGCTGCATGTCTCCACACGGCAAAGGGAAGAGATGGAAGATGTGGCTGCTCAGCAGCGTCATCTGCTGCTGCTGCTGCATTTCATAGGCGCAGAAGCCCAGAAGAAGGCGTGTAAATAGCTCTGCACCCAGTGCCTGTTTGCATCCCAAGTCAGATGTTTTCACCTGGTACCAAATCACCCCTCTCAGTTCTGCACCAGGTGCAAAGGTTCACATTCTTTTTTGGGGGTAAAAATTGCCATTGTCCTTTATTGTCTACCTAGGGGGTCGATTGGGTACCAAGTATGAAAAGGGCAATTCTAGTTTACTTTCCATCTTTTTTGGCACCACGGCTCAGTCACAGTTAACAAAATCATACCCAGTAAATAAATCCAATATAAGTACTGACGAGGCCCAATTATCTGGCCCTGCGGAAAACTCTGTGTTTATAACAATATTAATGGGATATTGGAATATTAAACAGATACCTATTAAATGGTAAATGAAGTTTAATACAGATAAATGTAAGGTTAAGCACGTGGCAAGGAGAATTTTGTACCATGATTATATACTAAATAAAGAAACACTTGGTAAAGCAACAATGGAAAAGGACCTAGGGGTTTTAGTTAACAATAATCTTAACTGTAGTAATCAATGCCAGGCAGCAGCTGCCAAAGTGAACAGGATCATGGGGTGCATCAAGAGGGGAATAGGTGCCCATGACCAATTATTTTACCCCTGTACAAGTCACTGGTCAGACCCCATATGGAGTATTGTGTACAGTTCTGGGCACCTGTGCGTAAGAAATACATATCAGAACTGGAGCGCGTTCAAAGGAGGGCAACTAAGTTAATAAAAGGAGTCCGGGGACTAGAGTACCCTGAAAGATTGTCAAAATTAGGTTTATTTAAATTTGGAAAAGAGATGCCTGAAAGGTGATCTAATAACTATTGTAAGGGGTTAGGTAGCGGGTTAGTCGTCTCCTGGGTAGACGGGCACACTTTCAGAAAGCACAAAGTCCACAGAACAAGGAAGAATCATTTAACTGACCTCAGCCAGTTTTATTGCCAGATTGTGGTATAAAGTAAAACAGAACTAAACAAAAGAAATCCTATGCCTGTCCGGCTCTAACTAAACATTAGGTGCTCCTGACTAACCCAGTGCCGGCCTAGTACCGGGCACCATAACATAGCAGATCATAACATACCACTGGCAATGCTCCCACAGGCTCATAGCAGATGTCCTGCTCCCAGGATGAGAGAGACAGAGTGTGTGTGACCTCCCTCCTTCTATCAGGCAAGCACACCTTGGACTAATCAGACAGCCCAAGACCCGGACTGTCCGGGTGGAGTGGGGTCCACCCTCTCTTCCCCACTCCAGCAACACAGGCCCTGTACATGGGTTTTTTCTCAAACCCTAAACTAGAGATCCTAGATCCCTAGTTTCTAAATTCCTGGTTGCTTTTAGCTGACAGATACAAGAAATCTTGGGCAGATATACACACCCTCTATGACTTGTCCAGACACTCTGTCACACATCCTCCCCCCCTGTTTCAGACCCGGGGCTGGAACACAACTGGACATCATACAATGGACCCGAGATAAGGCATCAGCATTTTTCATTTGGGTCCCTGGCCTGTGTTTTACTGTAAACCTGTATTCCTGTAAGGCCAAGAACCATCTTGTAACCCTCCTATTCTTTTCCTTATTTTCACACATCCACTTGAGGGGAGCGTGGTCCGTAACCAATTCAAACTGACGGCCAAGCAGGTAATAACGGAGGGCTTCTAGGGCCCATTTAATGGCTAGGCATTCTTTTTCTACAATGGCATACTTTGTCTCATGATCATTTAATTTTCTACTTAGGTACAGCACCGGGTGTTCCTCACCATTCCGCACCTGTGACAGTACTGCCCCCAGTCCCACATCAGATGCATCCGTTTGAAGGACAAACTCTCTCGTAAAGTCTGGCGTTATCAGCACCGGCTGAGCACACAGTAGGCTTTTAAGGGTCTGAAATGATTTTTCCGCCTGTGGCGTCCACTTAACCATGACAGTGTCTTTGCCTTTCGTCAGGTCAGTTAAAGGGGCCGCAAGAGAGGCAAAATTAGGTATAAACCTTCTATAATAGCCTGTAATTCCCAAGAAAGCACGGACTTGCTTCTTGTTAATGGGCTGAGGACATCTTTGTATGGCTTCAATCTTGTTTAGTTGGGGTTTTATCAAGCCACGGCCTATGTTGTAACCCAGGTACTTAGCCTCCTCCAGTCCCATGGCACATTTTTTTGGATTGGCTGTAAATCCTGCCTCACGCAGAGAATTGATAACAGCCTGTACTCTAGGTAAATGGGAATCCCAATCTGGACTTTGGATGATTATATCATCCAGATAGGCTGCTGCATACTGTCTGTGAGGCCTCAAAATTCTATCCATAACCCTCTGGAAGGTGGCAGGTGCCCCATGCAACCCAAACGGCAAAACAACATAATGAAACAACCCGTCCGGAGTGGCAAAGGCAGTTTTCTCTTTGGCCTCATCTGTTAATGGTATCTGCCAGTACCCTTTGGTTAGATCTAGGGTTGTTATATAACGGGCATTTCCGAGTCTATCAATGAGCTCATCCACACGTGGCATTGGGTAAGCATCAAATTTAGATATGGAATTAAGCTTACGGAAGTCATTGCAAAACCTCCAGCTGCCGTCTGGCTTGGGGATCAGAACTATGGGGCTGGACCATTGGCTATGGGACTCTTCTATTACCCCAAGTTCTAACATCTTCCTCACCTCCGCAGAGATAATCTCTCTCCTGGCCTCTGGTATTCTGTAGGGCCTCAGCTTAACCTTTTCACCTGGTTCAGTCAGAATGTCATGTTTAATGAGAGAGGTACGACCTGGGGTATCAGAGAAAAAACCCCTGTTCTTAAAGAGGAACCCCTGTACTTCTACTTTCTGTGTATCTGCAAGGGAGTCGGGTACTGTTACTTCTGGCAACAAGGGCTTTGCAGAGGCCAACTGCTTTGGTTGGGATGAGGTGTCTGCAGCAAGTGACAGTCCATCTTTCCACGGTTTTATAAGATTGACGTGGTACACTTGCTCCGGCTTCCGTTTACCTGGCTGGCGGATTTTATAGTTCACCTCATTTATTCTTTCTAATACCTCAAAGGGCCCTTGCCATTTAGCCAGAAATTTACTTTCTACTGTAGGGATCAGCACTAAAACCCGGTCACCGGGTGCAAAGGTACGTATTTTGGCACTGCGGTTATATACTCTTTGTTGTGCCTCCTGAGCATGGGCCATATGTTCTCGCACAATAGGCAACACGGCCGCGATTCGATCCTGCATTTGGGCCACGTGTTCAATGACACTCCTATAGGGGGTAGCTTCTTCTTCCCAGGTTTCCTTTGCTATATCTAGAAGGCCCCTCGGGTGACGGCCATATAGTAATTCAAATGGAGAATACCCTGTAGAGGACTGAGGGACCTCACGGATGGAAAACATTAGGTAAGGGAGAAGGAAGTCCCAATTTTTCCCATCTTTGTCCACCACCTTCCTTAACATGGCTTTTAGGGTTTTATTGAATCTTTCTACCAGTCCATCGGTCTGTGGATGGTAGACAGAAGTACGCAGCTGTTTCACCTGGAATAATTTACACAGCTCTTTCATGACCCGGGACATAAAGGGGGTACCCTGATCTGTAAGGATCTCTTTTGGTAGTCCTACCCGGCTAAACACGTGCACCAACTCTTTAGCTATAGCCTTGGATGACGCATTGCGTAGGAGTATAGCTTCCGGGTAACGGGTGGCATAATCCATAATTACAAGAATATGCTGGTGGCCGCGGGCAGATCTTACAACGGGCCCCACCAAATCCATTGCTATTCTCTCAAACGGCACCTCAATAATTGGTAGAGGAACCAGGGGACTACGGTAGTGTGGCCGAGGAGCTGAAACCTGGCACTCTGGGCAGGAATCACAATAATCTTTTACGTCTTTGTAAACCCCCGGCCAGAAGAACCGTTGAAGGACTCTATCTATAGTTTTCTCTGTCCCCAAATGCCCCCCCATAAGGTGACCATGTGCCAGATCTAGCACAATCCTTCTATATGCCTTAGGGACCACTAGTTGATCCACCAGATCCTCTCCCCTTTTTACCACTTGGTATAGCAAGTCATGTTTTACCACCATGTATGGATAGGACAGTCTGGTGTCAGGCTCCACCAGGTTACCATCAATCATTTTAACATTTTCCCGGGCTCGGGTAAGAGTGGGATCTTTCAACTGTTCAGCACCAAACTGATCCTTCCGCACCTCAAGATCAGGCATACTGTCACTAGGGGGCTCTAGACTGCTATGACCCTCTGGGGACACCACATTGTGGGGTTCAGCTTCTTCCCCAGCCATAACCGAAAAGGGGAAAGTTTCCTCCTCAATTAGGGCCCCACTTACTGGCAGTGTATTTGAGACCCTCTGTTCCCACATCTTCCAGAAATGTGGGAAGTCCCGCCCCATGATGACATCATGCATTAATAATGGCACTATCCCCACCATGAATTTTACTGCACCAAACTGTGTATGTATGTCCACTACAGCCGTGGGGTAATGTCGAGTATCCCCGTGAATACAAGTAACCCCAATAGTTTTCACCCGACGGGTTATTGGAGGCACCAAATCTGCGTTTACCAGGGTCACTAGACTACCTGAGTCTAACAGTGCATTTACAACTTTACCTTCGACCGTAATAGGACACATGTGTTTCTCATCCCCAGCATCTGGTAACGCTACACACGCAAGCTGAGTATACAGTGATAAGCGGCGGTTTATGTAGGAGACATCACATTGCATGGCATCATCATACATTGGGCAATTGGCAATAATATGACCGGGCATTTGACATCGAAAACACTTTATAACGTCCTTACTGAGTCTCTTATAGGCCCCCAACTTCCCTGGCATGGCTTGCCAGCTTCTAGAGCCTGGGCCTTCAGTCTCTCCACTTGCATGCACCAACCCATCAGATCTACCAGCCCCCTTTTCCCTTAGAACAGTCTTACCAGGAAGTCCTGGAGATCTCCGCTGTGGGACTAGGGGGCGCTGTGGCAGACTCATCAGTTCCTCAGCGGCTTTGTACCTCTCCACCATCTCCACCATTTGGTCAGCATCTTTAGGGTCTCCATGGCTCACCCACTTGCGCAAGGTAACGGGGAGGGATCTTAAGTACTGGTCCATCACAACCCGTTCCACCATCTGGGGGCCTGTCAGGACCTCTGGCTGCAACCACTTCTTGGTTAGGTGAATGAGGTCATGCATTTGAGAGCGTGGAGGTTTGTCCATGCTGTAGACCCAGGTGTGCACGCGCTGTGCACGGACAGAAACTGTGACTCCAAGGCGTGTTAAAATTTCCTTTTTTAGCTTGCCATAGTCCATAGCATCCCGGGTTTCCAGGTCAAAATAGGCCTTTTGAGGTTCTCCTGAAAGGAAGGGTGCCAAAAGACCTGCCCATTGTTCCTTTGGCCAACACTCTCGCTCGGCAGTCCTTTCAAAGGTTGTCAAATAGGCTTCCACATCATCAGCTGTGGTCATTTTTTGTAGGAAATGACTAGCTCTTATGGAGGCTTGAGTAGCGTCTGCAACACCTGGGGCCCGCTCAGTGACACTGGCTAGCTGCTGTAGAACAACTTTTAAGGTCTCCCGGTCTTTTCTTTGCTCTTCCTGTGTCACCTCCAGTTGAGCTGTCAGCCTGCGGCTTGATTCCTCAAGTGCTCTTTGCTGCACCATGGTAGCCTCCTGCTGCACTCGGGTAGCCTCCTGTTGAGATGCCACAGCTTGCAACATAGCTTTAATTACATCCTCCATTTTCCAGATGCAAAGAAACAGTCTGCAATAAAAGGGACTCCGGCCCTTTAAATTTCCAGTTTTGTTTTCTTTTGCCAAAAATTAGTGCCTAAATCATCCTCCACCACTTGTAAGGGGTTAGGTAGCGGGTTAGTCGTCTCCTGGGTAGACGGGCACACTTTCAGAAAGCACAAAGTCCACAGAACAAGGAAGAATCATTTAACTGACCTCAGCCAGTTTTATTGCCAGATTGTGGTATAAAGTAAAACAGAACTAAACAAAAGAAATCCTATGCCTGTCCGGCTCTAACTAAACATTAGGTGCTCCTGACTAACCCAGTTCCGGCCTAGTACCGGGCACCACAACATATCAGATCATAACATACCACTGGCAATGCTCCCACAGGCTCATAGCAGATGTCCTGCTCCCAGGATGAGAGAGACAGAGTGTGTGTGACCTCCCTCCTTCTATCAGGCAAGCACACCTTGGACTAATCAGACAGCCCAAGACCCGGACTGTCCGGGTGGAGTGGGGCCCACCCTCTCTTCCCCACTCCAGCAACACAGGCCCTGTACATGGGTTTTTTCTCAAACCCTAAACTAGAGATCCTAGATCCCTAGTTTCTAAATTCCTGGTTGCTTTTAGCTGACAGATACAAGAAATCTTGGGCAGATATACACACCCTCTATGACTTGTCCAGACACTCTGTCACACTATGTATAAATATATTTAGGGTCAATACAAAGATCTGTTCCACGATCTATTTAAACCCCAGAGTGTAACCATACCCTGAGGCATCCACTATGGTTAGAGGAAAGGTGCTTTCTCCACCGACATAGGAGGAGATTCTTCTCTGTAAGAGCAGTGACACTATGGAGCTCGATGCAGTAAAAACGTTCAAAAGTGGCCTGGGTGCCTTCCTGGAATGTAATAACATTTCCAGTTATGGCTACTAGACCAGAGGAAGGAGATAAATAGGCTGAACTGGATGGACTAAAGTCTTTATTCAGCCTTACATACTATGTTACCTATGGATGTGGTGTTTGTATGTCTGCATACTTTTGGCCATTACCACCATGCTTGTCATTGCAGTGTAATCCCTCAGCCGAGCAGAGCCTAAAATATGAGAAGGCTATCACCACCTGCGCTGTGATGCCTTACTCATCCCAATGCATCGCCTCATTCCGCACTTACTGAGGCCTATGACATCATCACCAGTGATGCAATCCCCACTTATTTCTTATTTTTTAGTGCTGGCGGGACGTGGGCATACCAAGCTGGCTCATAAACAAATCCGGCTAACAGAGAGCCGGCAAGCTCTGGCCGTCATACTCCATGCTGGAATGAAGAGATATTGCAGATGAGTCACAACACTAAAAATATTGATTCACTCTTATCTGGGTCAGGAATTGGATTGTTACAGAATAAAGGGAATTCTGGGGCATTTATCCAGTCCGATGCTGCATATTACAGAATGGGTCACGGCATACAGTGCTGATTGGATAATAGCCAGCGCATGTGCCGCGGGACCCATGGGAAGGTGGGTTTTAACAGTAATTGGGAGAGTTTCACACAGTGGGGTATCAGGACACCAGGACAAATAAAATCCCTGGTAATAGGTCCATTTAAAACCTTAATACGTTTTTAAGCTCTTCCATTTTCTGTACCGTGACCACAAATGGCTTCCCTTTCTGTAACCTCCCTAATACCTAATAGATTGTAAGCTTCTTCATCTTGGTTAGTGTAATGTACCAAAGAGGCTGATTCATTACTAGCGTCAAGTACCCGGCAGATGAGCATCTGTAGCGAAGCACTTAGAGCGACCACTAGTAGTCGCTGTGATTGGCTATGGTTCGCTGTTACCGAGCACCTCAGTCACTGGCCGGCATTGATGAATTTGATGTGTGAGTCGCTATAACACCAGTACAGCGCTATATGGGAGCGAACAGTAGTGACTGGTCAGTGTGATCGACTCAAACCATATTCATCAAAAAAACAGCCTCACACAGCGCCGGCGCTCAAAATGGTGTCGCTGTAGCCCAGAGCGTCAGAAGCTGTGTGATTAAAGTCCACTAGTAACAAAGCGAAAACATATGGAATGACATTGTTATTACATTGTGACATTAACACTTTAATACCAGACCTGTAATGACAATTCTGCATAAAAAAAATCAAAAAGTTTTTTAAATGACTTTTTCTAGGCCAGGAGAGGTCACACAATTTTTTGACCAAAAAATTAAAAGAAAACCCTGTTTAAAGAGAAGAAAAGTAACATCCATTGAAATGTATGGGAGAGCGACAGTTAGACTAGAAGCCAGAGCTCCGGCAGTATACGCTGAGCCGTCTGTGATGATGAATCGGTAGCTACATGGCGCTGTTAGAGTTGCTCACTGGAATCGCTTTGATAAATGTGGTATTGCGTACAGTGCCTGCCGTTCAGCGTTCGCTACCTGGCGCTATGGCTTGATGAATAACCCTTATCTTCTATATACTCCTATAGCTTCCTCCTCTTGTAATGATTGTAAGCTTCTTCCCTGGAGAACATCTGGATGTTCAGGGCAGGGGTGGTGACCATACCCAAACCCTCTAGGCCTGCCCACATGCAGATCACATATGCTGGCTCATTAGTTAGTGGAGGATGAGCTAAACCCGTTTGTGATCCCATAAAGCACATTGTAACAGTCACCCCTAGGGGATCTTTACTTGAGATGCCCCTCCAGGTAAAGATCCTTAAAGAGGAACAATTGCCTAAAAGACTCTAGAGAGGCCATTTTCACTTCCCCTAGGGCATCCCAATTTGGATTTTCCCTACTGTATTAAACCCCGGTGATGACCTGGTATACTCAGCTTGCAGTAATCCCACGATGCATGCATGGACTAAGGGTGCATCCCTGCTCACCTCCATCTGAGGCGCATACCCGTGCCAGACATTTCTGAATGGAGAGCAGGGGGAGCAGCCAACGGCTATTACACGATTCCGCTAGTAAATGCTGAATGAAGGCCAAATCGGGTTGCCCGCTAGAAAGGAACAATACTCTGGATAGAGAAAACCCCCAGTGTCGTTCCTCACTAAAAGGGGACAAAACCCCTGATTTTGACCAGCCCAAGTTTTGGTCCATGTTCCCTGGGGCATCCCAATTGGGCACATTGTCGGTATACTCACCCCCCTGAGATTGCCGGTATACTCACCCCCCTGAGATTGTCGGTATACTCACCCCCCTGAGATTGCCGGTATACTCACCCCCCTGAGATTGTCGGTATACTCACCCCCTGTGATTGCCGGTATACTCACCCCCCTGAGATTGCCGGTATACTCACCCCCCTGAGATTGTCGGTATACTCACCCCCCTGAGATTGTCGGTATACTCACCCCCCTGAGATTGTCGGTATACTCACCCCCCTGAGATTGTCGGTATACTCACCCCCCTGAGATTGTCGGTATACTCACCCCCCTGAGATTGCCGGTATACTCACCCCCCTGAGATTGCCGGTATACTCACCTTGCCAATAATACCTTGGCGCATGAGCAGGTTCTCATCCAATCAGCATTCTATTTTGTGGATATTAATGCATGGCATAGAACTCACAGTATAGAATGTGGGGAGCATCTGGCATACCTTTCAGCAGCTCTCTCTGACTGTGCCCAGCCATTCAGATAGGCCGCACACAGGAGCGTGCATCATGCCGCCATTTCAGGCAGCGGAGCATCACAAATCAGGATGCACCAGGGATAAGAATCACAAAGTAATCATAAAGTTTTTTTATGGACGTCAAAAGATTGTTTTGATTCTCTTTAACAGGGTAAATCATGGTGCAATGTATGATGGGAGATTTCAGTAAAGCAAACCTCCGATTGGATGAGGTGCTGCTGTCCTTTATGGAATGGAGCTCTGTAAGGAAAAGGTAAGTCTCAAAAGCAGGGCTTACCGATGGTGTGAGGGGGTAAGTTGCTTTGGTGTCCCTGTGACGGTTCACTTACCCACTCACACCATCGGTAAGCCCTGCTTTAGAGACTTACCTAGGATCCTCCCTAGCAAGTTAGGAAGTTAATGTAACAGAAAACTCTAGAACAAGGACGTCACTGGCAAAGAAACACCATTTTATGTTTCTTTTTTTTTTTTATTCTTACCCCCGCTGGGCTGCTACTCTGTTCAGGACTCTATGATGCGGGAGCCGCCATCTGGCCTCAGAAGCATCACACACACTGAGCAGATGAGAGCGGGATAAAGTGCAGGGAGAAGGGTTATAGCTGAGCTTTGCACAGACAGAGCAGGAAAAGGACAGCAATCCCAGAATGCAGAGCGACACAGTCAGGAGACACTTCCTGTTTGCAGGCAGCCTGAGGCTCCATGGGCCATGTTAAAAGGCTCATAACATGCAGTAGATGCAGGTAGGATGATATTTAATGTGAGCAATCTGTATGTACAGGATGTGGGAAACATATAAGATAGGCTCTTATTCAGAGTGAAGGACCCAAACCTTAACAAGGAAAAGGTGAGTCTCTAAAGCAGGGCTTACCGATGTTGTGAGGAGGTAAGTTAGGTTGGTTTAGTGTCCCTGTGAACCAGGATCCTCCCTAGCAAGTTAGGAAGTTAATGTAACAGAAATCTCTAGAAAAATAAGGAAGTCACTGGCAAAGAAACCCCATTTTATGTTCCAATCTCATTCCTAATGACACCCACAGATTTTCTGTAAAAATGATTTTTCTGGTTATAAGGAAGTTACACTGGATTTTCCCTATGGGGGGGGAGGGGTCACATACAGAAAGATAAACACTGAATTGGTTCTAACCCTTACCGACCCCATCAAAATTAAAATAAAAATGTTGCTTGGAGTTTTTGGGAGCGGGTAACTTGCACACGTTGAATGCGGCGTCGTGCAACGTCGTGCAGTGCCGTCCTATAGGAAAGTATACACCACACTGCGGAGGAGACTTTGATGGCAGCAAAGTAAGTCGAGGGAATCCCTGCAGCGTCTTAACAATCACCAGAACACGGAATAACATTTGCAAGGCAAGGACGCGGTGGGGACGCGGCCTGCTCCTGACTCTGCGCGTGACGCGGCAGAGGGACCGAGTCTATACAGAACTATACTTAAATGCGCGGCTTAAGCCTGGCAGCACAAAGAGACGCCACATCCGCCAGTAATTAGCGCGAGGAGACAGAACCCGGCTATATTTAACACGCGGAGGCTTTTAATAAAGTGCAGCTTCTACTGCAGGGTCTTAATTACTAAGAGTGTGAGCTCCGCAAAAATAAAACAACACTCCGTTCCCTAATTATCCCCGAAAAGAAGCTGATGCTTTGTCCTATTTCAGTCACAAAGAGCAATAGATGCAGCAAATGTACAGGGGACAACTCGCTGGGTTAGGCCTTAGAGTGTCTGAAAACCTTAAACCAGACCTTCAGCATCAAGCCCAGAGGCTTAAAAAACTATTCCCCGGCATCTAAAGTTAATATATGTTATGTTTTTAGTCACTTACTTATTATTCTTTCCTCCACTAGGCTGCAACTCTGTTCAGGACAGTAGGATATGTGTGCCGCCATCTTGCCTCAGAAGCATTACATACTGAGGAAAGGAGAGGGGGGCAAAAGTACAGGGGGGCGGGTTATATCTGTGCTTTGCTCAGACAGCAGAGCTGGGGTCAGGAAAGGGACAACAATCCCAGAATGCAGAGCGGCACCGTCAAAAAACACTTCCTGTCTATAGGCAGCATGAGACTCTATGGACCACCATCTTAGATGTTTAAAGTCTTGAAAAATGCAGTAGATGCAGGTAGGATGATTTTTAATGTGAGAAATCTGTATGTACAGGGTGGAGGGAACATATAAGATAGGCTCTTATTCAGGGTGAAGGTCCGGTTTAACCTTTAACCCAAACTTTAACTCTACCCTAAAGTTAACTTATAACATTGCATTAATTATAACACAAACAGTATTTTATTTGTTTTGAATATCCAATACATGAGCAGCAACACAGAAAATTACTAGGGGTGGCAGCTCGCTAAGATAGGCCTTAGAGTGTCTGGAGGTCTTGACCTTTAACCCAAACCTTAACTCCATCCTAAAGTTAACTCCATACATTGCATTAATTATAATAGGTAAAAAAGAGCTATTGCTTTGCTCTTTTTCGACACAGAAAATTACTAGGGGTGGCAACTCACTAAGATAGGCCTTGGAGTGTCTGGAAGCCTTAACCTTTAACCTAAATCTTAACTCCATCCTAAAGTGAACTCATTACATTGCATTAATTATAATAGGAAAACCAAGTTAATCCTTTGTTCTGTTTCGACACAGAAGATTACTAGAGGTGGCAACTCGCTAAGATAAGCCTTAGAGTGTCTGCAGGCCTTAACCTTTAACCTAAACCTTAACTCCATCCTAAAGTTAACTCGTTACATTGCATTCATTATAATAGGAAAAAAGGAGCTATTACTTTGTTCTGTTTCAACACAGAAAATTACTAAAGGTGGCACCTCACTAAAACAGGCCTTAAAGTGTCTGGAGGCCTTCACCTTAAACCTAAACCATAAGTTCATCCTAAAGTTAACGGAGTTAATCCTTTGTTTTGTTTTGACACAGAAAATTACTAGAGGTGGCAACTCGCTAAGATAGGCCTTAGAGTGTCTGGAGGCCTTCACCCTAAACCTAAACCATAAGTTCATCCTAAAGTTAACTCATTACATTGCATTATTCTAATAGAAAAACGGAGTTAATCCTTGTTTTGTTTTGACACAGAAAATTACTAAAGGTGGCAACTCACTAAGATAGGCCTTAGAGTGTCAGGAGGCATTCACCCTAAACCTAAACCTTAAATCCAATCTAAAGTTAACTCGTTACATTGCATTAATTATAATAGAATATCGGCGTTAATCCTTTGTTCTGTTTTGACACAGAAAATTTCTAGGGGTGGCAACTCGCTGAGATAGGCCTTAGAGTGTCTGGAAGCCCTCACCCTAAACCTAAATCTTAAATCCATCCTAAAGTGAACTCATTACATTGCATTAATTATAATAGAAAAACAGAGTTAATCCTTTGTTTTGTTTCAACACAGAAAATTGTAGAGGCGGCAACTCGCTAAGACAGGTCTTAGAGTGTCTGGAGGCCTTCACCCTAAACCTAAACCATAAAGGGATTTTTCAGACAAAAAAAAATAAACAGCAGCTTACTTTTCCAGGCGTCCCTCCAGTGCTGTGCCTCCTCTCATATGAATGATACTTCATCTTCCCCTCCAGTGCTACCCTGCTGATGTGGGCCGCCAATACTAGCTCGAGGAGGTAGTCCAAACCACGCCCCCCTCTGTATTGATAGCACTCTCACAGCAGCCATTCGTGCCCAAGTAAACCCTCCCTCTTCCACATCCAGCCTCCTCCTAGCAAGCGCTCTCGCTGCCTGCACAGATTTTATAGTGGCGAGAAGCCTTAACCTTAAAGTGGACCAACACCCTCCCATGATCGGCCCGGGAATCTATAAGATTCCCGGACCGATCAGCTCCCTGACTGCTGGGCACCCCCCAGAAACCCCTAAATCCCTACCTGCTCCTCGATCCAGTGGCACCCGCCGCCGCCTCCCGCGCGTCCCTCTAGCAGGACGCGCACCCGCGCCGGCTGTCTGTAAATGGCCGGCGTGGGCGCGTGCCCTGTAAGAGTGACGCGTGGGAGGCGGCGGCGGGCGCGCTCTCTTGTCCGTCGCTGCCTCCCGCTTTTCCGCTGGCGGGCATTGGCTGCAGCGGTCACGTGGGAGCGGGGAGAGTTGAGTTTTGGGGCTTTCTGGGGGGTTTCACACAGCGGGCACCCCCGATCGGGGTGCCCCACCGAAGTGGACCAAAACCCAGGATAGTCAAAATCCTGGGTGTTGGTCCACTTTAAACCACCTATGAACAGTTCACTTTTTTTTCTATAATCTATCCCCTACGCTGTATCTTCCCTTTAATAAACTTTTTATTTTTTTTTTATCATTAAACAGGGTGGGTAAGTGACAGGGATGGATTAAACCGCACCAACACCCGTTATGACTTTAACGGGTGTTTGGTCCCGCTCTCTGCAGATAGCAAGAAGCTCGGGGGGGGGGGGGGGGGAAATCCAGGACGCTGGAGCCCCCTTGCACCTAACTGCACATAACGCTGGGAATACTCACCTTCATTACAAGCCATCACCGGGAAAGGAGCCCCACGATTGGTCGCTGGGCAGTCACGTGGGCCTTAGTCACGTCCATTGTGCTGGCCGCCGACAGGACCTACCCTGACCATCCGACGGCCAATCGCGGGGCTCCTTTCCCGGTGCTGGCTCATAATTAAGGTGAGTATTCCTTTTTTTTTTTTAGAGAAAAACGCAAAAAAAGCAAATAAAAAAAAAAAAGATAATGATTTTTTCCTTGGCACAATTCAGCGCCATAATTAGCTGTGTCGCTGAAATACACGCAGGAAAAAAATCATGAGAAAAAGTGTTTTGTCTAAAAAAGAAAAAACGCAAATAAAAAAAATACAGTGCTGAATCAACCCTTCTGTGAATAGACCTGCTAGCGCAGCGCCCTCCACAGACTGAACACCAGCGATTGCAGGGTGCCTGCCCTGAAAGCACAATCACCCCAAAACCTCTTGGTGAGAAACCAGCCTGAGTACTGCTAGTCGTGGATGGTAAGACACAGCATCTATATGAGCATTGCCCTTTACCTTGTCCTTCCTCTAGAGCAGTGATACTCAACTGGCGGACCAGGGTCCGAATGTGGACCTCGGTGCCAGATTTCCGGACCCCTGCCCTGCACTCAGTTGCTTCTGTGTTGCTGTGCTCAGAGCTTCCCCCTTGATCAGCGATGTTGTCCCACCCATTCCTGCCCCATCCATTGCTACTTCCAACACTCTTTATCCCTCCCTGCCCTTCCTGTTCTGTCTATCCATCCCTTTTCCTTACAGCTGCTAACTATCCACCCCCCGCGATTTCCCTCGGCCCGGACCTTCTCCTCTCACCAGATGCCTCTAAATGGACCTTTACAAGAAGTGGTTGAGTACCCCTGCTCTAGAGGGAGCTGCTCATAGGCGGATGCTGTCAAGACAATAAAAGAACTCAATTCAGGACCAGGAGTGGGAACAGGAAGCAGGTGCATCAATCCTTTCCTAATCGGTACAATATGTGGAGTCGGGCTTTAAATTGGCTCTAATCCTTCCCCCGATGAAAAGAGGAAATCCCAACAGCTCACCCAATATGGTGGGTAAAAGGGGCCATGCTAGGAACAGAGCCTGGAGTCCTGGATGTAGTATATATAGAAAAAAAACGGAGCCACCCCTGCCCCCCCCCCCCCAATAATGAAACTTAACTTTAACTTGGTGCTATAAAATAATAGTGTGGACACCCAACATAATGGTGCCCTGCCAGGTGACATGCTATGACCTTAGGGGGTACACTTGAAATGCATCACTGTTTCTGGCAGGCTCCTAAAGAGAAGCAATACCCCTCAATGAGTCTTATATGATGCTTGGGGTGGTGGTCTAGCTCTTTATGGGGCATTCCATATTGGGGTGCCCTGTTGTGTAAAACCCCTGGATCTCCTGATTCACTGACCGCTTCCACTAGCCCTAGCCACATCTTTGCCCCATGGCCACATTCCCAGCATACTTCTTGCTAGGTGAGCACTTGCGCTGGGCTTTTCTTGAATGGCTTGCGCAAGTAGAGGAAGTGCTAGGAAATCTGAATGGTACGTGTGTGGGGTAGAATGAATAACGGAATAAAATACACCACACCAGATGAATAAGAACCAATTTAGAATTTAACAGTTGAATATTAGGCAAAGTATTGAACACAATAGTTGGTGTATAATAAATGTAGCCACTGGATTAAGGCAATAAATGACTGTAGAAGAGTCTAGTATCATTTCTACTTTTGAAGAATATTGGGGGGGGGGGGGGGGGGGGGGTATTTCAAACAAAGGCTAAACTTGTGTCTAGGGGACTTATTCATGAAGGGATAGCGCCAGGTAGTGCCTGTACAGCGGCAGTCAGCGCCAGGTGAACGCAGGACACGGCACGCAATTACACATTTATGAAGCCGAATCTGGTGAGCGACTGAAACAACGCCATGTAGTGTATGATTCATCATTATCCCAGGCTCAGCGTACAGCGCCGGTGTTCAGCCTTGCAGAGCGCCACGTCTAACCTGTCGCTCTCCAATACTTTTCTATGGATGATCCATAAATCCCTTTCCTGATCCCAATTTTTTTTTTTTTTAAATCTCAAATCTTTCTGACATGTATTCTGGCCAAGAAAATGACATTTTTGTTAAATTTTTGGATTAATAATATTTTTATGCAGAATTGTCCTTACATGTCTGGTATGGGGAGGCCGATTCATTAATAGCGCCAGGTAGCGGCAGATGAGCGACAGTAGCGTTATTTTCACAGCGCCCGCTAGTATTCGCTGTGCTTGGGCGTTGTTCGGCTGTTGACAGCGACTCAGTCGGTGTGCGGTAATGTTGAATACGGGGTTAGGAGTCGCTGTTTGACAGGTTCCGCGCTGTATGGGAGCGCATGACAGCGAACGGCCATAGAGAACGGCTCCCACCATATTCATTAACAAATCACGCTCCAAACATTCTCGCGCTGTGAAATGCTTGTTTAAACCCCAGAGCGCTGGCGGCGATGGGTTAAAAGTAGTTTTTTAACCCCCAAACAACCATATTTTTAGAAAAAAAAAAAAAAACATGTTTTTCAAAACATTTTGTAATATGAATACATTAATATCAGACCTGTAATATCAATTCTGCACAAATTTTTTTTTTTTTACCTTAAAAAAAATATCTAACGTTGCAGAAGTGGTCACAGAATTTTTGAGATTTAAAAAAAAAAAAACATTAATAGCAATTAATTATGAATATTTAAAGATTGCTCCATTGAAATGCATTGGAGAGCGCCAGGTAGCGAGAGGTCATACCTGTCGCTGTTCAAGGTCGCCCGCTGGCGCTGTGGGGTGAGGCTGGAATAATGATGAATGAGTGGCTATCTGGCGCTCTGTCAGTCGCTAAGCAGGACCGGCTTCATAAATGTGTGATTGCGGAGGGGAGCCGGCGTTCTCGTGGTGGTGAGCGTCATTACCGTTCGCTCACCATTCTTATACCTGGCGCTATCCCTTGTTAGGGATATGTTTATGTTACAATATTATAACGCCTTGTTACTAGTGGATACATGTTTAATCACACAGCCTCTGGCACTATGGGCTACAATTACATGATTTTAAGCCCCGGCAATGTTTGAGGCTGTTTTTTTGATGAATGTGGTGTGAGTCAGTCGCACTCAGCTGGCGCTACCATTCGGTCCCATACAGTGTAGTACTGCGATTCACACATGATATTCATCAATGCCGGACAATGCCGGAGGCGCTCTAAAACAATGATCCATGGCCGAGCACAGCGACTACTAGCAGTCGCTTTGAAATCCGCGCTACAGACGCTCATCTGACGCTACCTGGCGTTAGTAATGAATCAGCCTGCCTGTTACTTTAACATATATGGTTATTTGGATAACTTGACACACACTGTATGCTCTGTGTAATTCAAACAATCTATCAATACATACACATTCTGTTTAAAATGTAAGATTAACTCTATATAATAAACTTCAAGTAGATGATGCTCTAAATTTGTAACTATGCTGTAAATAGTAAGGAGAACTGAGAAAAGTTCACTTATCCTTAGACCAGACGACCTTGGTGGAAAATAACAGTCCTGTTATTGCTGACTAAAATGGTGCTGTTTCTTTAAATATTTTCCGGATATTTCTTTCTTCAATTGGTCACGGCCTCAAAAACTCTCCTAAATAAAATGACCTAGGACGTCCTCCAACAGCGCTGAGGCCCTTTCTTTGCGCTCCGCGGGAGGCTTCACACAGTGAATAACACACAAAAAAATAAGTCTTTTCACCCCACACACAGTTCAGCAGTGAGGTAAATAAGGAGAGGGTTAGTTTCAACCAAAAACCTCACTGTGTCCCTATAATTTATGTGAGCTCAGAAACACAAACAGACACAGAAGTGCTCCCACTGACCCACCTCACGGACTCTGCTCCCTCAGAGCTGTGCTGTGCCTTTTATAGCCTGCAGGAAGGACTGCACCAGCCTCTCTCTCATGGCTGGCCCCGCCCACACACACACAAGAGTTTTCCAGAAGCCTCCCAGCAGAGGTTTGTTATATGTCGGCTACACTCGCACTGCTGATTGGCTGAGCGCTAACGCCATGGAAACAAGGCAAAGGTGCGTTTACGGGCGATTCTGGAGATACACACAGTGGGACATAACAAATCAGCATGTCCCACCACAGAGGAACAAAACCCAAGAAGATACATTATTGGGTGTTGTTCCTATTTAAAGTTTTATTGTTGCAGGGAAACAGGGGTGGTGCTGGCTTTTTGTAATCCTTCCCCTTCTTATTTAAAGCAGACCAAAACCACTGAACATGTGAAATACACGTGACCAAAGCCTCGGCCGATGCTTCATTATTTGTGTGCAAAATTAGAAAATATGAAAATATTTTCACTTTTTTAGATGGTCCTGGAACACATTTTTTTTGCTGTCCCTTGGTGTGAGGTGGAAGTAGATCAGTCATTGCATAGGGCCGATCGATTCTCCCCCCCGGGGCATCCAAAATTGGGATGCCCCGCTGTGTGAAACCCCCCAGGTCGCCCCGTTCACCTTGCTTCCTGGTCCAACATGCACAGGTCACGGCTGCTTCCTCATGTGCGCTCTGAGCTGCTGGCCTTAGACACTGTCTTAGATGGATCAATTCCAGATAAAAAGAGGGGAGATCCCACCAGTCACAGCCAGTGCACTGCCTACAAATCTAGGCGTCCCACAAACCAAAATTACTGAACTATCTATATACACAAAAGGACAAGGTTGAGAGTGGGGCTGGCACCTAAGGCGGGCGGGGCAAAACACGTGTCGGCTGACGGCCGGCCCACCCACGTTACTGTTCACCGGCCTCACACGCTCCATGCTGCCTTGCTGAGGATTTGTTAAATTGCTGGCCAGTGGATGTCTCCGGCGCGCCGAGGCGCAGCTCTGAGGATGAGCACGACAGGCCCCTGATACAGCGGCGACGGCGGCCGATGAGGACAGGCTTCAGAGACGCAGCGCAAGCAAGTACAACCTAAGTACCAGTGTGCCCTACGGGCGGGGGACTGTATAACAGCCTCGGCCATAGTAACTACAGCAGGCTATCCCCCAGTGGAGTCATATGTATTTTGGACACGGGGTATACACCCCTAGACCCGTGATTGAAGGTGCTGGACTTTATACAATCGGTCTCATTTATCTCTGCTGACTATATCTGGCCAGATTTCAATACAGCGTTGGGAGAGACTTTACCTACATTCCCTGGTGGGGGAAACTTTCAACTTGGATCTCCTATTCAGGGCATGAGTGTGTGGTGAGGCTGGAGGCATTTGTGATGTGTATGTGTGGCTGTTGTGGCTGCATGGGGGGCCCCCGTTTCTTTTATTGTCACCTTTAAGTGTATTTTATTTAGTGTATTTGTGCCTGATGGTATTTGTTATGTGTCAATTTTGATAATTCATTAAAGCCATTTACTATATTTGGGAGTTTTTTCCTTTAAGAGCCTTAGGTGCCAGCCCCACTCTCAACCTTGTCCTTTTGTGTATATAGACTGTCTTAGATGGCATGACATCAGCGGCTCTGAGCGAGCTGATTGGACGAGCACGCATGTGCTGTAGGAATGGGAAGAGGTGAACTTCTTCGGGCGATCTGGGGGGTTTCACACAGTGGGGCTCTGGGGGACAGGACTAAAACCCAGGATAGTCAAAATCCTTGGTTTGGTCCACTTTAAAAATGTGGGTTTTGGTCCGCATTAAACCGGACCTTCAGCATGATTTGATAAAAAGCCCAAACCCTTAAAAAACTATTCCCCAGCATCTAAAATTAATATATTTTACGTTTTTAGTCACTTATTCTTTCCCCCGCTGGGCTACAACCCTGTTCATGGCCTCTAAGATACAGACGCCACCATCTTGACTCAGAAGCATCACATACTGAGGAGAGGAGAGCAGGATAAAGTACAGGGGGGTGGTTAATAGCTGTGCTTAGCACAGACAGAGCAGAGCTGGGGTCAGGGAAAGGACAGCAATCCCAGAATTCAGAGCGACACAGTCAGAAGACACTTCCTGTTTGCAGGCTGCCTGATGCTCCATGAGCCGCCATCTTGGATACTTAAAGGCTTATAACATGCAGTTAGGATGATTTTTAACGTGGGCAATCTGTATGTACAGGGTGTGGGGAACATATAAGACATGCCCTTATTCAGGGTGAAGGTCCGCTTTAATAGTAAAATAAATATTTTGCCTGGAGTTGGGCTTTCTAATACTGTAACTAACCATTTGCAGAAGAATTCTTCCCAGAAGAAAGAGCGTCTGGAAAACATACAGTAGATGAAAGCGCTTATGTTCTGCCAAGGATGCTACAGAGAAATCTGGGGCAGATACGGCATAAAGAGAAGCCGGGGGATGGAAATCAGGGACGGACGCTTCCCTTTGTTGTTAGGCAATGAGCTGAATGACTTCATGGCTCTGGAAGAGTTAAAGGGAAGCCCAAAGAACCTGCTATTAAAGCGATATTACACTAATACTTGTCTCCCTCCTTCCATATACAAAGCCGCATGCAGGCTCTAGGACCCCGAAGCTGCCCATCACAACAATGCCGTGAAGGGGACAATGAATTAAGGGATTCCACGGATTTAAAAGTCCTTCCCGAGGAAATGATCACATGCGCAGATCAATACTGGTGCTCTATCTATACTATAACGCCATGAGAAGAGCAGCTGCAAATGACCATTACTGATTGGTCGATTTGGCTGTGCTTTGTACTTAAAGGGGCAGCGTTATCATTTCAGTTACAGTCAGATTGTACAGATTGTATACCTAGGATTATATATATATATATATATATATATATATTTTTTTATTTTTATTTTTTTTTTATTCTTTTTAATTTTTTTTTTTAAGCATGTGCATTTTTCTGCTGACTTTCCTTGACCCATAGCCGTGGCTTTTTACGCCACAGGGGCGCACTGAAAGTGAACCAAAACCCAGGATTTTGACTATCCTGGGTTTTGGTCTTTGACCCTGGGTCGCCCGATCTCACTTACCCTTCCCCGGTCCTACGACGCATGTGCAGCCTTCTCGTCCAATCAGCACGCTCGATCCGAGCACGCTGGCGGCCGCATCCCCCGCTACCAAGGGCGGACTGGCCATAGGGAGACCCAGGACAATGCCCAGTGGGCCACACTGCTTTGGGCTGCTCCTTTTTACACCCACATTGAATCCCTGCCCCCTTAGTCTCCCACTCAGCCCCCTGTACCCACAAGCCAAGGAGACCCATCCCCCAATGCTATAGCCCCATCATCATGATTGGGGGGGCCTCAGCAGGGATGTCTCATGCCGGCCAGAGGCTAGAAAATTCCAGGGCTGATTTTTGGCCCCAGTCCGTCACTGCCCGCTACCCTCTAACAGGGAGCATCCCCGCACTGGCCTTTCACAGGTGCCTACGCCTTGCTAAAGGGATAGCGGGGATTCGGCTGCTGCTTGCTCATGCGCTGTTGGACCTGGAAGTCTCATAGACTCCCGGGTTGGTTTTGGTCCACTATAAAAAGTACCTGCACCCATATCTCTAACCTCCAAGGAATTATTACACAATTAGTTTATCTCTGCTGTATTAGCATAGAGATTAAAAGCCCACCATTTCCATTTAATCCAGCCTGTCCCATCACAGCCAACAAAATAAAAAGGTGACACCAACGGTGGAGGAAATAGAATATTATTGGGCTATGGCAGTTTATCTCTGCTGTACACTACAGAAATGAGTCAAGTAGACATCCATAGGGGAATTAACACCTGATTTGTTTGTCTCTGCTGTGTTAGCATAGAGATATAAGGCCTTATTTATGATGTGCATCTGTTAGCATCATTTTTGTGGCTATAGCAACAGCTTCAGAGCGCTGTGCTGTGTACTACATTCATGTTAGAGGTCGCTGCGCAGAACACTACTAATTAGCTTTGATTGTTGCACTAGGTATTGGTCGGCTTATGTCAGCGCCTGTTGGACCCGCTGGTCGATTATCCCAGCACCAGTGAGCGCCACTTTGTACTGCTGTTTTTCCTCCTTGAAATCTTTGGTGCTGTATTTTTCCAGCGTTGGTCAGTGTTTCATCATTACAGTTACAAGAAATCACTGCCGCGGACAAACTTTACAGACGTTGTGGCTGCATATTAGTTGTTGTCCAAATTATACAATGTTAAAGAGGAACTTTGTAAAAGTTAAAAAGGGGACGATTCCCTCTACATCGGCACCTACTGACCTTTTGGATGTCTCTGCTGCCTGCTGTGGCGACATCCAGCTGCTTTGGGGCCCGATACTCAACCCCGCCGCAGGTTTAGCCACCTGTAAATGACAGTACAGCTTGGGCTGGCCTCTGCAAAATCCTGCGCCACCTGCAAGATTTCGGGCGGCTCCACCCCATCCCAGCCCCTGGCACTGCACAAGCGCGAGATCGGGGGCCATGCACAGTGCCTGCTGGGATACAAGATGGCCCCCCCCGTTGGAAGGTTGCCAGAATCCGAGGGATCCAGAAGATGGATTCCCCGGGGAGGTGAGTAGAAGCTACAAAGGTAAAACCGGAGGGGGGGCAGCGAATCAGTGAGGTTTGTGGGGGGGGGGGGGGGGGTTAACCTTCCCAATGTTCTTCTTTTTTTTTTTTTTATTCTTTATTTTTCAAAAATATGCAAGAAAAATTGGACAAGACAGTACAGAGATAAAGAATAAGTACAATACCATGGACATGTATAGCCGACTAGCAAAATTGCATTCAATGAACATACAAGTGCAATAATTAAAGGTTTGTTGACGAATACACATTCAAAATAAAGGCGAGTTGTACCAAGTTCAACTGTGATTAACCGTCCGCCAAACCCTGCACCACACCCCGGCGGAGGCCAAGAAAATTTTTTCTCCTGCAGCGGGACCACCCGGCACCGGAGGACCAATGTCCTTCTTTAAGCAAAAGAAGCCATTCAAATCAATTTTAATAACCCCCAAAAAACATTTTGGCCCATCTAGGTCCTGCATTTCTATTATTGACAAGTCCCAATGCAAGTTCTGTACAAAAATTATAAGTTCTGTACTATTCATTATAATAATTACATTATTAAACATTACAATCCAGTTCTGCCCATTGTGCTCTATGGGATCTTGAGCTACAGCGCCAGGTTTCATCTTACTCTGCTTCAACCAGAGCGCCCGGCACTGCAACCTTTTTGGCACTAGTGTTAAATAAGACGCTAGCCAGCGGCTGAATTGGCGTTAGCATTTTTTAAAATGATAAATTAGACGCTGAGTGCCGCTGATGCCAAAAAAATGGCGATGTGTGGTGCTGATGCTTCTTAAATAAGGCTCGAATAGTGGTTCATGTTAATCCTACTTGCCCAATCACAGCCAATAGCGTAACCAGGTGACATCAACAATGGGAGAAATATAATGAACTATTATCAAGTCATGGCAGTGTATCTCTGCTGCACAAGATAGAGATGATTAGGTGGACATCATTCATGGAGGAATTATTAGTGGATTAATAGTCTCTGCAGTATTAGCATAGAGATTAATAGCCATATAGTCATACAGAATAGTCAATCCAATTTAATACAGCCCATCCAATCACAGCCAGCAACATGAAAAGGCAACAATAACCATAGGAGAAATATCATATTGCTACAGTGTATCTCTACTGTACAGTACAGGAAGTGGACATCATTGATGGGAGAATTATTATATCCCATCTGACGCAGGTGCACCGCTCCATCGCTCTGGGTGACGGTGGTTTGTTGGTGCGTGCGTGCAGTGCGACCAACAGCCCCTCTCAGCAATGACAGTGGGCTGGTGCGTGATGTGCTAGAGTTGCCATGGGCGTGGTAGGGGTATGGGCCAGTACTGCCTCTCCTTCCCTTCATAGCCTAGGGGTGTGGAGGGGTGGTGGTTCGGGTGCCGTGCACATTGATGGTGCCCTGGCCCTCTCCCCAGGTGGAGGGGGGGATTGACGGATGGGGATGGTGCGGGTTCAAACAAGGTGGTGCGGGCTGGGCAGGTGTGTCCTGAGGTAGGGGCTGCATTGTACAGCAGAGATAAATTACAGTTCATTCAAACTTTATTACCCAGGGTTTTTCTCTGAGCATGGGGGAGACATGGCTATGTTTTTGATGTAATCCATCAAATGTTTCTGAGATGCTGTCAACTGTAACTATGTAAGTTACAAAGTTATATTTAATATTCTCTCATTATGGTAATTAATTAAGCATGTGAAAGTGACATGATATATTGTATTTTAGATCTACCTACATGGTGATCAAGTCATTTTTACAAGCCGAAATGTGCGTTCGTGTGGTGGACATATAAATAGGAGATGCGTTGTTTTTAAAGCTGATCTTTAAAACAATAAAGCTGAAAGAATTTTAAGATGAATTATGAACAGTACTCAGTTGCCTTTTTTACGTGGAATTAATGCAGGGTGGAAGGGCCCCTTGCCCCTGGGCCTCCACCATTTTCCCTGCAAGAGGGTCTCTACCAAATGTGGGCTATGGTTGGGGTACCAGGACTTTGCAGCACTGCTGCTTGGTCCGGTCAGCCCAATCCACCTGCCCTTGTAGGGATGTATACCTGAGGCTCTCCCCTTTCCAACCACATCTCCAGCGAGTTGTTAGCCCCCATAGGTCCGTAGATCTGCCACCAAATGTACCACCCCAGCACCCGTGAGCAACGCTTGCTGGGAATTTGCTGTGTTGCCGCTTGGTCTGGTCCACATGTCCTCATAGGGCTGTATACAGGGCAGTGTTTGGTGTTCATGGGGCCCTAGACACTTTAAGGGCTTGCGCCCTTTTTTTTTTAGTTAGGTCACGGTCCATATAAAAAAAGAGTGTAGGGGGAAAGGGTGCAATGGGCTAGATGCAGAGAATGTGTGTGGGGGAGGGCACAAAGGGGGAAATGCAGAGAAGCAGACAAGCATGTTCCATATTCTACTGCATTCTGACATACAGGAGTCACAGGACCACACCAGTGGAGGGGAGATGCTCTGGTCTGCGTTCAACCTATTGCCCTCGCCTTAACACAAATACACTCTGCATCCTTCTGTGGCTGGGGGGTGTTTGTTAGGAGGCATTAAAGTTTTGGCTAAATGATTATTAATTTCTTTTCTTTACTACAGTAGTAAGGGCAGTGTCCTCCCCGCCCTTCCAGGTTGCCACCCTAGGCACGTGCCTAGGGTTGCCTAATGGTAAATACAGCCCTGGCTGTATACCTGAGGTTCTGCCCTTTCCAACAATACCTCCAGGGGGCCGTTAGCCCCCTAGGTCCAGAGATCTGACACTTGGAAGTGTACCACCATGGCACCCACAAACAACCGTACTGGGATTTGCGGTGCCGCCCCCTGAGGTTCTTCCTTTTTCAACGACACCTCCAGTAGATCATTTACTCCCCTATGTCCAGAGATCCGGCACTCAGAAATGTACCAGTAAATACAACAGTACCAGGACTTAGCAGTACCGCTGCTTGGTCTGGTCGGCCCTAATCCACATGCCCATGTAGTGGTGCATACCTGAGGATTTTCCCCCTTTCCAATGAAGGTTCCAATTAGGTCTGGAGATCTGGCGCTGGGAAGTGAACTTTCCTGGCCGAGATGCATTGATTCCCAAGATGATTTGGAGCCTCGGTTCTCCGGATCCAGGGGCGCCAGAAACACACTGGAAGTGTTGGAAAGAGGAGGACTTGAGTTATGCACCTCTTTATGGGCATGTGGATCCAGGGGCCTCCACTAGACTTAATCCGGCCCTGAATTAACATTATTCATTTATTGAATAATATATCTGCTCAGTGGGGATAGAAAGGCAATTTCTGAAAAGGTGACACCAGCCATAGGAGAATATATAATACTATTGGGTTATGGCAGTTTATATCTAATGTAAAGTACATAGATGACCAGGCGGACATCATTGATGGGAGAATTATTACTTGATTACTTATTTCTGCTGTGTTACCATAGAGATGAATTGTGGGCATTCCAATTTAATGCAGTCTGTCCAATCACAGCGAACAACATAAGGAAAGAGAATATATAACATTATTAAGTTATGGCAGTTTTTCTCTTCTGTACAATAAAGAGATGATCAGTTGGACATCATTGATGGGAGAATTATTACTTGATTAGTTCATCTCTGCTTTATTAAGTTGAATAGTGGTCCAATTTTATCCAACCACAGCCAATGACTAAAGCAGGTGACCCAAACCATGGGAGAAATATAACATACTATTACTGGGTTATGGAAGTTTATCTCTGCTATATAACACAGAGATGACCAAATGGACATCATCCATTGGGAAATTATTACACAATTATTTAATCTCTGGTGTATTAACATATATAATCTAATTTAATCCAGTCCGTCCAATCATTGATTTGGTTATAGCTGCACAGTAAAGATATGGTCAGGTGGACATCATTTATAGGGGAAATATTACTTGATGAGTTTATCTCTGTTGTTATAGCATAGCATAGAGCATAGCATTATAGCGTTGTTATAGCATAGCATAGAGCATAGCATTATAGCGTTGTTATAGCATAGCATAGAGCATAGCATTATAGCGTTGTTATAGCATTAGCATAGAGATGCAAATGCCACAGCCAATAACATAACTGGGGGACCCCAACCATGAATATAAAATATAACTATTATTTGGTTATGGTAGTTTATCTCAACTGTACAGTATAAAGAGTATGAAGTGGATATCATCAGGGGTGTAACTTTAGGGGGTGCAGGGGGTGCAATCGCACCGGGGCCCAGGAGGCCCCTCCTTGTTGCTCTTCCATCTTATTTATCAGATTTGTGCTCACTTGGCATCATTTAGAGAAAGGAAGCACCATTTGTTTCTGACGTTTCAGTCTTTAGTTGTCAAGCTGCAGCTTATTGATTTAAAGAACATTTAAAGGCTGATTCACTACTAGCGCCAGGTATTGCCAGATGAGCGTCTGTATAGCGGCGCTTAGAGCGACTGCTAGTAGACGCTGAAAGCGGGTATCGGGCGTTGTAATCTAGCGTCTCTAGTAACCTGGCCGGAATTGATGAATGTGATGTGTGTTGGGCGCTCTAACGGTATAATGCTGGAGCCAGCGAGAGGTAGCGCCAGCTCAGTGCGTCTGGCACTTGGCGCTCAGCACCATTTTTAAGAAGATGGGCGCTGTAGCATAGAGCGTCAGACGCTGTGTAATCAAAGTCTGTTTTTGAACACATATCCACCAGTAACAAAGCGAAAACACATGGAATGACATTGTTTTAACACCGTGACATTAACACTTTAGTGCCAGACCTGTACATAGAATTCTGCATAAAAATATATTTAAAAAAATATATTAAAAGTGTTTGTTCGCAGCCAGGAGAGGTCACACAATGATTTGAGCAAAAAAAAAATGCCTAGCACGCTATTTATACACAACTAATGAAACCCCATTGTAATGTATGAGAGAGCGCTACAGAGCGACAGGTACTACATGATGCTCCTGAACCTAGAGCGCCGGCGCTATACACTGAGCCTGGATTAATACATGTGACGCTACATGGCTCTGTTAGAGGTGCTCACCAGATTCGCTTTCTTAAATGTGGTTTTGCGTACAGCGCCCGGCGTTCACCAGACACTGCCTGCCGCTACAAGGCACTACCTGGCGCTATCCTTTCTTAAATAACCCCCTTAATGTCCTCACCACTGGTGATATCATCCCTAGAGGAGTTACTACATGATTAGTTTACCTTTGCTATATGAATAGAGATCATTACGATTTATTCCAACCTGGCCAATCACAGCCTGTAACATAACCAGGTGACACATTCACAGGGAGAAGATTATCACCTGATACCGCTGGGAACAGTCATATCAGGTGACCTCCTATGGATGGCCAAGTGTGCAGCAGCCTCTGATTTCTCCGAGGTGTTAATATGCAGCTGCTGTTTTCAGTGAGCCAATCAGATTTATTGTTTCTTTCTCCCAGCCTCTGAAAACCACAAATCTTATTGGATGGTATTGGGGGAAAAATACCCCTTCAATATGTATTACTTGCCTGTTAACTAAAATAAATACCCTATCCATCCACAAAAGACCCCCTTCACCACCACAGTCAAATAAATACCCCCTTAAACCATAAAATCCCCCACTCATTATGAATCTAATGATAGAATGCATATTCTACTTAAATAAATAAGAACTTAATCCATAAAATGAAATTGTATTTCTGCTCATTCCATAAAAAAAAAAGGTTTTTGCTCCTTTTCTCCAAAATCAACCCCTATAGCACATAGGTTAGATAGCAAGCCTACAGAAAAAGGATAGGGTGATATAGAATAAATAAGCGTGTAAGCGAAAGACCGATATAGGGTATTACAGGGAAGGCGAGAGAGAGAAGGATATAGGGATAAAATATAAGGGAGGGGGAGTGAAGAGGATAAACAGGGATTGGATAGGCTGTCACAGAGAATACACACAGAGCGAGGGATACAGGGAGACAAGACGGTGAGAACAACAGAGTGATGAAATAGAGAGAAGGACAGGCAGGCGGGGAGACTGACAAAGGAGGGCTGAGAGAGAACAACAGAGCGAGCAGGGAACAAGGCAGGACCGGCATTGGCTGCGGGAACTGAGATTATCGACAGAGGAGAGCGATAGGAGAGCGCAGGCTGCAGAGAGGAGACAGAGAGGAGGAAGGCGAGGAGACAACAGCCTGGCAAGACAGAGGCAGGTCCAGGTTGCTAACATAGAACCAGGGCATCGGAGACAGCACATGGTCTAGGTGACAGTACAGGCAACAGTGACAGATCAAGAGGAGACATCACAGGGACAAAGACAAAACTAGAGGAGACAGCTCAGGATTAGACCAGAAAAAGAGACAGCACAGGGAGCAGGGACAAAGACGAAACTAGAGGAGAAACCTCAGGATTGGACCAGAAAAAGAGACAGCACAGGGAGCAGGGACAAAGACGAAACTAGAGGAGACAGCTCGGGGTTGGAAAAAGAGGGACAGCACAGGGAAGACAAACAGAACCAAAGAACAAGGGGCACTGGAGGATAGAAAACAAAAAGGGGGTTGAGGAATACAAAGTACAGGGTGCAAGACCGGATACAGAACCAAAGAACACTACAGTGCAAGGTGCTGGACCATATACAGAAGCAGGAAACGGGAGGAACGAGTGGGAAGGAGACAGCACAGAAAGTGGGAATAGTAACAGAAGGATTGCTTGGTGACAACAGGGGGACATTCTCAAGGAACAGAAAGAGAGACAGAACCACAAACCAAGACTCTGAAAGTGGTGTACAGAAGGGAAACAAAATAGATGGTGATTTCAGCGGGTGCGGTCAGAATACAGGAGAGTGTGGAGGTCTTGAGGAGACAGACCAGGTCTCTGCCAGCCAGAGGACAGGTCAGGACAGCGAGACAGGCCCAGCCTGAGCATTTCTGAGGAGGGCTATTGTCTGATGCATGACTGGATCCAGGCTACAGCCGCCCAGGACCTTCCAGGAAAGCCGGGCTCGGGATGAGAGAAGCAAGAGGAGGTCTGCCAACCAGGTTCTGATCTCTCCTGACTCAAGGTAAGACCACCTGATTAAATGCAGTCTAGCCACGCATCAGTGACCACCACCGTGCCAGGCCCAAGCCAACACAAGGCTGACCATTGCTCTATGGAATGTATATGTATCTCCCCCAATCCCCTGAAATATCAAAGCCATTTCTTATTCTATATGCTTTAATGACCTTTGCAGAGGCCATAAATAGGATGGCATGAATGATGTGTTGTTAGATTATGTACGCTCTTACTGTGCCGTAAACCCCTTCCATTAATAAATCCCCCCCCCCTTTACATCTAAGGAATCAAGGCCAGCCTCTTACCCATTTTTCTCCAAACCTTAAATAGCATTACTTCCGAACACTTTTCTGCCTGGCAACTGCAGACCATCACTCCAGATATCCTGCTAGCTACTGCCTGCAGAGTATTTCTCCATTAGCCAGATCTCAGCAGTTCATTCCCATGTCCTGCAAGAAGAAAAATGATTCCCGGGGGGGGGGGGGGGGGAGGGAGGATTGGTTGATCGGACGGATTATATTAATTATCAGATCATGCTGACATGATTGTCATTATGGATTAGTAATCGTTTATGTCCTTTGTATGTCTGATTAAAGAACATTGGCGACTAGTCCCATTTTATTGGCCAAGCCCGATAAACATCAATCAGGTTTCACCTACAGTTGTGAATAATAAGCAATGGAGGGTGGCGTGTCCTGGAAAGTCTGTATACATCTGTGTGCTTAACCCTTTGTGATCCGCGGCATCACACCTAGATGGCGACAATAGATGGGTTGTGTTTGTTTTTCTGATGTGCACTGGTTGAGCCGGATTTGTACTGTATGATCCCCCCCCCCCCCCCCCCCCCGCCTAGGTCAACTGCCTTGATTCCTTACCTGCCCAATCCATAAAACAAAAAAACTGTGACTTATAAAATATATTATATAGCCCCTAACCCACTAGAGATCCATCTTAAATAATCCCTTCTAATAACCCTTCCCCCTCAATCCATGTAAACCCCCTTTGGAGCAAAATATATATCCTCTTAATCCATCGCTCCAATAAATACCTCCTTAATCATTCACTGTCTCTTAAATCAAATAGGACACGACCTCTAAGCATAAAAAAACCTCCCCAATCCATATGTTGTGTTAAGATTACCCCTTCAATATGTATTATTTGCCTGTTAACTAAAATAAATACCCTATCCATCCACAAGAGACCCCCTCCACCACCACAGTCAAATAAATACCCCCTTAAACCATAAAATCCCCCACTCATTATGAATCTAATGATAGAATGCCTATTCTACTTAAATAAATAAGAACTTAATCCATACAATTAAATTATATTTCTGCTTATTCCATAAAATATATATATTCAGCCCCACAATCCAATGAACTGAAATACATAGGAGACCCATTAAACCCATCATCCTGCTAAATATTCCCTTGAGCCCCTTAAACAAATAATTTCCCTCTGAATGAAAATGGGGCCTGTTATTTAATTACCAGTAATTTCCCCTTAAGACAGCTAAATACTGGTCCCCTAAAGCAAATATATAATTTCTTAATAGGCCTATCAGACAAATCATTGCCTTCTTAATCCATAAATGGCTCATCTTCAAACTAAATACCCCATCAATTTACATATGACCCCTCAGCCAAATAAATAATGCCCCAAACCATAAGATACCTCCTCAGGTAAATTATTATCTCCTAGATATATGCAAAGCCCAAGATCAAACAAAATGCCTCCTTAAAACTGGATATCCTCTCAATCCATAAAGGTCTATATTTAAACCTAAAACCCTGATAATACATATAAGGCCTCTTAATGAAATACAATCAATCAATCCATGAAAGATCCCCAACCTAAATAACTAACTTTTGAATCAATACAATTCTGAGAATCCAACTAAATACACCCTAAATCTGCTAGGGACCCTCGAGATATATACCATCTCAATCCATCATTATTTAAACCAACCACAGCCAAATATATAATCCCTCAATCCATAAATCTATTAATCCATCCACCTTCCATCAAATAATTACTGTCCCAATCCATAAAAGGTCCATCTTCTAAATAAATCTATACATATAAGACTCGTCAGCAAAAATAAATGATCCTTAATCCTTCAGGGACTCCCTCAAACAAATATTACTATTCTTATCTCTACATAGTCCATCATCAAACTAAATCAATACATAAAAAGCATTCTATAAACCAACCACAACCAAAATATAATCCCTCTATCCATAAAGAACCCCTTAGACAAAATACATTTTTGCCCCCCTTAGCCAAATAAATAATCAATCCATAAGAGACCCCCTCAAACTAATAATAACCTCCTTTATCTAATCAAGCCCTTTTATCTATAAGAGACCTCTCAACTAACTAACTAAATACCTTCTCAATCCATAGAAGGTCTATTTTTTAACACACACCCTATTGATTCACAGGGAAAAACATAGTAGTGGGATCCCCTCAACTAAATTCATAATACTCCCTCAAACCAAAAAGAGACCCCTCTGCCAAATATTTTGTTTCTCAAAAAACTGTCTATTTGATGAAATAGCCATATGAGACTCCCTTCATTTATAACAGGCCCATCGCAGACCCGCCTCAGCCATATTCATTTCCCGTGATCCAAAATAAAAATAAAACCTCTCAGTTCACGTTGCTCTGATAACCCTGAAGTCATTTTTCTAGGTGCTGCCCCTGGTTTCTCTAGGCCTGAGGCACTCCTGTAACCGTCAATGACACAGACAGGGTAGCTCCCTCTGCATAGTAAGGAGATGACAGCACTTGTAGCCTTGGGTAGCTTTGATTAGAAGCTTGATAAGATAATACAGTTCATTAACCAAGCCTGGTTATGCTGGTCTGCTGGTTCCTGTTCATGACCATGCCTCAATGGCTTTCAGAAAAAATGACAAAGAGAGCAACAAAGACGCCTGAAGAGGTGCTCATGCCTGGAGCAATACTTGCAGTTACTGTATTGTGTTGCATTGCATCTCATTTGAACATTGAGACTAACTGGCCATAGGGAAACCCGGGAGAATTTGCAGTGGGCCGCACTGTTTTGAGGCCTACTGGGCCTCCCTGATCCTCCCTCCAGACGATCTTGTACCGAGCCCCATTGTTTCCCCCAGCCAAGAAACCATAGCCCATGAAACCACTGCCCATTCAATAGCCAAAGACTCATGACTGTAGGGGGGCATACCCACCCCTGCGCCATTATACCCCCTAAAATACTAAAGCTTCTGTACCATTAATTTACGGATGTACATTTTGTGTGTATTTATGGCAATTGCATGCTTGCGCACACATAGGATTTTTCCTCTGTATTTAGCAGTGAGTGCACACATGACCGGAGTGGTGGGCAGCCCATGACACCTGGGGAGCAGTTGGGGGGTTGGGTACCCTAGTCAAGAGCAATTTAGTCATGTTGCAGCAAGCTCGATACCATTAACCACCAGGCCATGACTACATTGTTAATCACCTAAAAACACCCAAAATGGACATAAATAATTTTCAGAACCTTTTGAAACAGTTCCCATTTATGGAGTCAATCAGGCTATAGATGACAGCAGATGAGGTTGGGGTACTGGTCAGTCTGCAGTATAGTAGCCGCCTACCCCCCTCATAGGATCTTGTGTACCACTGGTTGGAAACACGGAATTAGAGGGTTGGTCTGGATTAAGTGTAAACTCAAAGCTTTCTTTTCTTACCTAAGGCTGTTTTCTATTTCCAGATGCTTTTCATTAGGCTTCTTTTTAGCATGATCACCTTATTCTGATTTAATTTCGCCTATACACCTTACCTACATTACGTTGTTTGAGACACACCCTGCACTGTGTGTGCAGGAGTACTGCTGCTTCTTTCTCAGTTCCTTTTCTTCTTCTCTGTGCCATAGTTCACATACCACAACCACATATCATTGACCACTAAAACATTAATACTGATATACTAGAAGTATACTGAGCAAGAGACTACAAATAACGGACAGGCAGAGAGTCCCCTTCACAGACTGAATATGACAATGCCAGTTCACAGACCCTACAGAAAAATTTCAAAGGCATTGCTAAAAACTGGTAGTAACAAATCATCAGCTATAGCCTGAAAAAGTGCTCTGGTAGAAATTGATCTGCTTTGCTTTACGCTTATACTTCAGACCAATGCTGGGTACCGCACCCAGCTTTGATCCCGACAGATGTATATGATGGAGCACAAGACTAGGCTGAGGTTGACCTGAGGCTGTAAACCAAAACCCTGAGAAGATTAGGGGAATGCCAGACCCCTGGAAGGGGGTGATAGCTGTAGCAGCGACTACAGGTTAGAAGGGGGGCCTCATGTCCTAAATGTGGTTCTGATCTGGGGTCTGTTGAGGAAAGTCCACCAAAGTGAGCCCAGGACCATCTCTAGGGATAAAGCTGAGATTTAGGGTTAGGTTTAGGGATGAGATTAGGGGCAGTCCAGGCTACAGCAATAACATGGCAGCAAGAAGTTAACCACGTCCTGCCCATTATCTTTCTGCCGGTAGAACCGTAGCAGAGCTCCAAAATTTGCCCCTCATGTCAATTCCATTTTTTCATGACTGCACGGCTGCCTCTGTGCCTCAGTGCCACAGTGGCCACAATTATCAGAATCATTCGTGCTGATTCTCAGGGAAAGGGCAGTAGTTCAACCACTTTTGTACATGGTCAGCAACATTTGCAGACCTGCTGCAGGAAATGGAGGAGCAGCACATGAAACAGGCTTCGGATGAGCTGCCTTATTATTGCATTTAAATGGACTGTCCCTTTAAGGCTAGATTATGAATATTTTTGCCATTGTATCCTTCTGCATACCTAGGAATTTTTCTGTGCAGTGGGACAAACACAAGCAGTGAGTGGAACATGCTTGGAATGGTGGGCTGCCCTAACAACAGTGGTTGGGGAGTTAGATGCCTCAAGAGCTCTTTACTCATGTCCCATATGGGAATCGAACATGCCACTCTCCGGTCACATTGCCACTTCCTTACCACTAGACCATTGCTTCCCCTTAATTAGGAAGTGACCTTGACCTCCATCAGTGATCTGTGCGACCTTGTCTGTGTCCTATGTCCGACTCTACTACTGGTACCAATCCCCGATGAAGCATTATTCTAATGCCCAGTGCTAGGATATCAGCTCTAATATCTAGATGAGAGACCTACCTGCAGAATACCCAAACATTTTGTTCTGATATTGGGGGTGTTGAATGATGATGACCACAAAGCGTTCTGATTGCAGATCATGTTTGGGTGCGACATACCTCCAGGTAAAGTTGGGGATTTCTAATGCAGAAAAGCTGTCTTCGGTGACCTAATATTTAAATGAATGAATGCAAACTAGATTGTGTCCAACTTCCCGATTAGGTCTTGGTCACACTTGGGGTGCTGAGGGGATTTGCTGAGCGGTTGGAGAGCAACTTATCAGACAACTGACACCCAATTATATGGTCGTCAATGAGACCTGTCCCTAAATGCTATCCAACGTGACTCTGAAATGTTCCACTGCCAACCAACTGCTCAACAATTGCTCAGAGCATTTATTAAGCTTTGTAGTTCAAAGTTATCGAGAACAAAGCCTTAAGTAGGTCATCTCAGGAAAGAGACAGCTTGTTTTAAACACCCAGATCTCTAAATCCCTGCGCCTGGCAGGATATCCACCGCCTCCAGCTCGGAAGATCTGGCAACCAGCAGACTCTTGCCAGGCGAGTCTACAGCAGCCACATGACCTTTGCTAAGGAGGGGTTGCAGGAGCAGGATCGCAAAAAAATGGCCCAATAATAAAAATCTATATAAATATGTTGCATGGCGGGAGGAGGGGTCACTTATACACCCAGCATCAAGAAATATCCAGCCAGGCATGTTTTTTATTTTTATTAATGGAAGGAAGAGGAAATTGGGTGACAGGCTCTGTCACCCCAGATACACTAAACCTGTCAGACTGAAATTTATTCCTACCAGGAGAAGAAAACCACAAGCTTGGCGGGAGTTTTTATTCAGTTTGGGTGTATAAGTGACCCCTTCTCTCATTAGCCGAAGTGTTTATATGGGTTTTTAGTGTTACACAATTTCGTGATAGTGCTCCTTTAAGCACTTATAATAGCAATCATTTGGAGGATGGTTCTCTGGGCATCTGACCACACCTACTAAATAACAATATCTTTTTGGTTAACTCACTTGATGGTGGCTTGTCATGTGTTTCTGGGTGGGTACAAGCCAGACTCCACTGCATTCATTGTTGCCTGTTAAACCAGACCAACAAGCGTTTTTACTTTAACGGGTGTTAAAGTGACGCTTGTAATACTCATCTTCATTATGAGCCAGCGCTGGGAAAGGAGCCCCAAGATTGGCTGTCGAGTGGTCACGTGGGCAGGTCCTGCCGGTGACTGGTGCAGAGGATGCAACTTTGGCTCACGTGACCGCCTGGCGGCCAATCACGGGACTCCTTTCCTGGAGCTGGCTCGTAATGAAGGTAAGTATTACAAGCGTTCTGTGTGGTTATCTGCGAGGGGGGCTCCAGCATTCTGGATGCCCCCCCCCCCCCCGAGCTTCTTGTGATCAGCAGACAGTGTGACTAACACCCGTTAAAGTAAAAATTAGTGTTGGTCCGGTTTAACTTGTTTTTAACTTGAGCAGATGAGGAGGTGGCTCTAAGGTGGCACAGAGCAGGTTGCCTACAATTTTCTAAATAATAGACTGAAGTCTACGGGCTAACACTGCCAATACTCACCTTACCCCTGTGACATATGACCCAGCACTGAACTAACATAAGAAATACATTTATGTAACCAATGGCTCTTATGGTTTTAGATGAGATTTACTGTACTTAAGGCAGATGAAAGACTCCAGGGCCGGCTGCTAGTCTTCCCCTATAGCAGGATGCTGAAACCCTTGGTGTCAACAGTAAACTCACCTTTCCTGGTGTCTGCCACGATGCTGCGATTGCCAGCCGTCTGTAGCTGTGCTCGCTCCTGCGCCCAGCCTATCTGAATCAAAAGCAAGGGATAGGGGCCAGCTGGCTGGCCTACAGTATCCGGCACTCTTGAGATCAGCCAATTGGTGATCTCCAAAGTACAGAGTGTGCGTGGCCTTGGCGGTGGAAAACCCCACTAGGGGAGCAGCATCGGCCAAGATACTCGGATGGGGGAGGCACAGGATGCCCCAGAAAGGTTTTGCTCAGCTTTAATGTATAATTTTTTTTATTTAGGGGGATCTCAGACTGGGCTGAGGGGATATTAGGGAATCCCTCCGTGGGTCCCTAAACTCAGAGGCCCACATCATATAAGGACAGGGGTGAAGCTAATCTTCTGCCAGAGGCGAACTATAGAAAGGCAACCACTCACCTTATTAGATAGTAGACTACCTGTATATCAAATAATATATTCAACCACTGGTGGCTTGGTGGCCCTGCAGGGGCAGGGCTGCTGATCCACCAATGATTGTGTGTATTGAAAAAAAAACAACACTATGGTTGTCAATGGTGCCCCATCCCTGCTGAATCACCAATGGAAACATACTGGGTGATTACTGCCCCCACCTTTCCTCTAGATGGGGCTGCCCCAGGTGCGCCCCTCACCTGACCTCAATACAGGTGCACCCTTGCCCAATGGATTTTCTGCATATCTGGCCATTGTATGCTTGTGCACACATGAGATTTTTGTCCTCCGCATTTAACCCACCCATGTAGTGCGTGTACACATGCCCTGAGGGGCGGGCTGCTCTAATAATAGGGGAGCAGTTGGGGATCATAGGGGAGCAGTTGGGGGTTAGGTGGCTTGCTCGAGAGCCCTTTAGTCTGTCCAGGAATCGAACCTGCAACCCTCTGGTCACCAGATCACTTCCTTAACACTAGGCCACCACTGCCCCTTAGAAGCCCTTTGCCCTGAGTGCCTGGGTTCATACATTGCTGTCTATTGAGCTATTTCTGAGTTTTAGCTCTGCGTGCAGCCCCAGTGCTAAAGTGATATTACACAGACCTCTATATATGTTTCTATAACAGGAGCAGCAGGTACTAAAGGTTTTCTGTACAGGAGAGCGCAACGTATCCACTCTTGGTGGGAATTGAAGGACTGCCATTCAGGGTCATGGCTGCCTCCTCAGAATGCACAGGGACGGCCCTACTCAAAAATTAACTGCTTCTCCTAAGTCTGCACAAATCCCTGCAGCCGGACTCTAACTGCGGACTTTGTTTAGCCCTTGTGCTCCCTGCGGGGTGGCCATCCTAGGCACAGGCCTAGGGTTATCTAATGGGAAGTATTGCTCTGCTGCCAGTTATTAGACAAAAGTGTCATCACCGTTTCTGTATTAGACTGTTTTTATAGCAGCCCTGAGCGATGCAGAACTAATTTGTGGCATCCCAAGTGGGCATGGTACGGTTTGGCATGTGTGTGTGCATGAGCCCTATATATATATAAATCAGTAATACTTGCATCCAGGGGCGTAGCTAGGGGGGAGCAGGGGGGGGGCACGTGTCCTAGGAACAGCAGGTCAGGGGTGTGCCAAAGGGGGGCCTAAGCACAGGTGAGGGCATCGTTTCAAATCTTTGCCCCGGGTGCCAGGAAGCCTAGCTACACCTGCTTGCATCTGAATGTGAAATACACCCTAAGAGTCAGTTCTATTGGTGGGTCCTGGACACCCCAGTCTGACACTTATTGAGGAGCTTTTCATTCTTATTGAATAAAGATGACCAACATTCAGAAATAAGGGGAGGGCCCTGGGCACAAAGTCTTGGGGGGGGGGGGGCCCGGCCAGGGACCCTGGCTCCCCCTCACCACCACCCCCTTTAATCCAGCCGTAGACTAATAGATTAAGGAAGCATTTATTTCATTGTGGGCTCTTTTGTGGATTGAGAGATAGTTTAATTCAGGGATTTCTTATGTTTGGATGAGGGATCTCTCAGTGGAGATCTTTAAGGGATTCAGGCCATGGTAATTTGACTGACTTTTTTGTTTGGAGAGTATACATATATATGAACATATATAAATATTGATATATTTGATGGGTTACTGAAGTTTTTATTTGGGTAGGAAATCAGATATTTATGTAATTGGGGGATATTTTTTGGATTGGGAAAAGCCAGTCTGATGCATCTCTGATAGCTCACAAGGGTTTTTAGTGGTCTAGTCTCTTGTGGATTAAGAGAGTTAAGAGGGTATTTACATACCTACCAACTTTTCAGGGTGGGAAAGTGGGACATTTGTTAAATTAGGCCACGCCTCCTCATTGAGGGATGGATAGGTGATAGGATGTAACAGTTGCAGCAATATAAACACTTTGAATAAGCAAATGAATCATTTATTGATGCAGATCTGCATGTTACACCCCGAAGAGGGACAAATGAGAACAACGAGGGACGGGGTACATGGACTCAAAAGAGGGACGGTCCCTCCAAATCAGGGACACTTGGAAGGTATGGATTTATTTAACTAAGGGATATGCTATAGATCAGGTACTTCATAACCAGGTTAGTACCACTGGTGGTACTTGAGATCCTATCAGTGGGTACTTGACAAGACTGCAGACCTAAAACTGATATGTTGATACATGATATCTATACCTTAAACCAGACCAACAGCCTGGCACAGCTGGAAAAGAAAACTCCCCAAAACTCCCTTGCCCCATCTGCATGCATGATACTGAAGCATTGTCAGCACTTACATTTGCTCCTGCATCTACTCAGAGTTGAAACACGGCCTCACTGATTTTCTAGTCGTAGCTGCCATTTTGGTGCTTCCTCTCTCATCATCTCAGCCATGCTTCTGCCTGGATTCAACTGACATAACAGACACTGCACAGTAACAGGAAGCCCAGCAGCACTTCCTATCTGTGGATGGCCTGCAGATCCATGAGACAGCATTTTGTTTTTAAAATGTACCACAACAGGAGTTAGAAAAAGGTAAATGAATTTGCCTTCGGGAGGGATGCATATGCGCACTGTTTGTTGTGTTGGTCCAGTTTAAGTCATTTTTGACTGTTGGTTCATGAATTTTTATGTGTTTAGTGCAATTTAAATGACTGTTTTGTATGTTTTTCAATGTTTTTTAGATGAGTGACATCCCATATGTACCATCCAGGTGTTACTTGAGATATTTGAAAATAGAAAGTGGTACTTGATGAAAAAAGTTAGGAACCTCTGCTATAGACTAATGTGGTTATCATTTGGCAGGGCAGTTGTTTCATGGATTGAGGGTTTGATTATTTGGCCAATGAAATTTTCATATATATATATATATATATATATATATATATATATATATATATATCTTTTTTAGATGGTTTTCCCATTGGAAAAATGAGGGCTTCTTTCGGCTGTGTTGTTCTGTAAGACAAGCTCCAGTATGGCCATTGGATAACCAGCTTTAGGAGCTCTCTTTGATTAATGAAAGCTGTAGTAGAACCATGGGGTCCCATTTTAGGTTATGCTTGTATAGGGGTTTGCTTATTCCAACCTTCAAGCTAGAGGATCTATATGGACTGAGAAGACAGTAATATGGACTGAGAAGACAGTATATCACCTAAGGGACCTTTTATGGATTTACATTTGAAGGACTTTTTTGTCTTTGCATTAGGAGGTGATTTATTTGATTATGGATTGTTTATGGACTTTGTTTATAGATTAAGGAGGTGATTTAGCTAAGTGATCTCTTATGTATTACTGATACTGATTTGATAGGGGAACAACTTTTAGGTTGAAAGAACTTTTCTCTGAGGGATCTCTGATAGATTAAGGGGGTATTTATTTGGCTAAGGAGTCCTTTAGAAATAAAAGGGGATTTATTTAACTAAGGAAAATCTTATAAATTGATTTGAATATATGTCTTGAGGTGTTTAATAATTTCAGGGCTTGTTGATTCAGCTTGATTTTTATGAATTCATTTTTTTCTCTTTTTTTGGCTTTGAGGATCAATGCAGTTGGCCTGTGAGACATAAAGCACCAGTCATGCCATGTTTATTGACAGGACTGCCATACAAATGTCTGGGCCCCGTATAACCTAAACTGAATGCCATTGAAGGGACCTCTGTAATGCAATGCCACACACACCGTTTGGTACAGATGTGTGTGCTACATGTGTGTGTGCAGCCATTTACAGTATGTGTCCCCTGTTGGACAAAGTTCAGAAAGTATAAGGTTAGTATCTGTAAGTTCAGGGCCTACTGGTGGTGGGTTAGGGTGTGTATGGACCAGAGAAGGGGGGAATAAATGCAGATGGGATGAATAAGTGGAGCCAGGGGGGTTAAAGCAGACCAAAACCCACAGAACTTATGAAATACATTTGGCCAATGCCCCTGCCCATACTCCCTCGTAGAACTAGAAATAGAGATTTTCGCTTTCCGAATTGTCCTGGAACACTTTTTTTGCTGTTCCTCTCTGTAATATGGAAGGTGATCAATCATTGCATAGGTGTGGCAATGACATCATTGCCATACACAACAGTGGCAATGAATGGAGGAGGCGGAGCTTTACAGCTAAAACAGGCGCCATTATCTGGGATTAGAATGAGGCAGAAGCAGTAAAAATTAGCAAAAGGTGCTGTTCAAGGGGGGGCTATTTAGGAGATGATAGTTAAAAATGTGGGATTTGGTCTGCTTTTACAGAGTGGAGTGGAGCTGGGTAAGGGGTGGGTGAATGGCACATAAGTGACATTAGTAAATTCACCAGACGTCCCACTTTTGGTGGGACAGTCTCACTTTGAGGCCCTCTGTCCCTCCAAAAACTTTGAAAAACATCTAAATAGCTCAATTTGACAGTATGGGGAAGACCGTCCCACTAAATGCAGGATGAAGGATGTCTGGGCAGTTTGAAACTGCTTTGACTCTTGCCTCAATGGAGTTAGTGGAACGCATGGGTTGGATGAGCATTGGCTCATCCACGTCTTATATGGACCAAAGATCCCATGTAGCTGGGGGCCGAGCTACACCTATATACACATAGTAGCATAGAACTCTGTGGATATTTGTTACTAAAAATGCTGTAAATAAGCCCCACCCCTAAATCATACCCCAACACACCCATCACCCACAAACTGGTTTAAGCTGTCCCACATTGAGGCCCCCCAAAAAATGGTCAGCTTTGAAATTAGGGGGTGGGTGAGTAGCACTATAGCACTAGTGGGGGAGGGGTGATCCCCTTCCTTTCGTAGCAGGGGGTAGAAAGGGGCCAGAAGACTGAATGAGTTACCAGATAGCTGTGATTTTACTGAGCAGTTTAGGGCCGCCTCTGGGTCCCATATAGAGGTGTCTGTATTGCCCTGATGGCAGCCCTGCTCATTGGATAAGCAGCTTCTACAGGGCCCATTTTAGAATGTGCATAAACCTAGGCCTGCTTATTCCAACTTTTGTTGGCAGAGGGATCTCATAGATTGAGAAGATTATTGTTAGAAGTTATTATTGATTATTGTACAGAACAGCGGTACTCAATTGGCAGACCAGGGCCGAATGCGGATCTCGGTGCCAGATTTCTGGACCCCTGCCCTGACAGCCCTGCACTCAGTTACTTCTGTGTTGCTGTGCTCAGCGCTGCCCCCTTTACTTGATTTGTGATGTAGTGCTTAATCTCCCTGCCAGTGTCATGGCTGCCTGGCACCTAGCAATGAAATATAAAGTACTGCACGGGCGGGAAGTGGCATTGCAAGGTACACACAAACTTTGTTTCTCAGTCTCTTTGCCCCATCCAATCCTGTCCCGCCATCTCACCCCCCTAAGCTCTGCCCTATCCATCCCTGTCCTGCCATCTCTGCCCCATCTATCGCCATCCCCCCAGCTCAGCCCCATCCATTCCTGTCCCCCCAGCTTTGCCCCATCAATCCCATCCCCATCCATTCCTGACCCTCAGCTCTTCCCCATCCATTCCTGACCCCCCCCCAACTCTGCCCCATCCATCCCAGCCTTTTTTTGATTTTGCCTGTGGAATCTTTAGACCCCCCCCACCGATTTTTAACTAACAGTCCCCTGCCCGGACCTTCACCTTTCACCAGATGCCTGTATATGGACCTTTACAAGAAGTGGTTGAGTACCCCTGGTATAGTGCTGAGAGATATTTTATGGATTTATGGCAGTTTTTACCAACCCTCTCCTCGAGAGCCACCAACAGGCCATGTTTTGTAGATCTTCACATAGCTGTCTCTAAAACTCTGTCTGAGTACTAATTACTGTGTGTGTGTGGAGATGTGCAAAACATGACCTGCTGCTGGAGGAAAGGGTTGGGGAACAATGATTTAGTGGGTATCCACTTTTTCATTTTTGAATCTGATATATTGTATGGATTAGGGAGGTTTATATTTAGCCAATGGATCTCTTATTTATCTACCGATTGTTAATTTGATTGGTGTATATCTGAGGGATCTCTAATATCAGGAGGTGTTTATTTGTCTGAGGGATCTCTTAAAGCGGACCTTCACTCTGAATAAGAGTCTGTCTTATATGTTTCCCACACCCTGTACATACAGATTGTCTACATTAAAAATCATCCAACCTGCATCTACTGCATGTTATAAGCCTTTAAACATCCAAGATGGCGGCTTATGGAAGCCGCCATCTTATCAGGCAGCCTGCAAACAGGAAGTGCCTCCTGACTGTGCTGCTCTGCATTCTGGGACTGCTGACCTTTACCTGACCCCAGCTCTGCTCTGTCTGAGCAAATCACAGCTATAACCCACCCCCCTGTACCTTATCCCACTCTCCTCTCCTCAGTAAGTGTGATGCTTCTGAGTCAAGATGGCGGCGCCCGTATCTTAAATTCCTGAACAGAGTTGCAGCCCAGTGGGGGAAAGAATAATAAGTTAGTGACTAAAAACGTAAAATATATTCATTTTAGATGCTAGGGAACCGTTTTTTAAGAGTTTGGGCTTTTCATTAAATCACGCTGAAGGTCCAGTTTAAATATTAAATGTTTATTTGGCTGAGGAATATTCTATAGATTGTTGTTTGATTATTTAGCTGAGAAGATGCTCCATGGATTGGGGCTTGCTCATTTGGTCGATAGAGGTACTTTTTTGTTAATACGGTCAGGGGTGGACTGGCCATAGGGAGACCCAGGACAATGCCCAGTGGGCCGCAATGCTTTGGGGCCAGTTGGGCTGCTGCTTTTAACACCCACATTCAATCCCTGCCCCCTTAGTCTCCCTCTCCGCCCCCTGTACCCAGGCCCACTGTACCCACAAAGAACCCCAGCCCCTAAAGCTATAGCCCCGGCATCATGGTTGGGGGGCCTCAATAAGGAAGTCTTGGGCGGGCCAGGGGCTGGTAAAATCAAGAGCTGATTTTTGGTCCCAGTCTGTCATTGGATACGGTTATCTTAGGGCCTTATTCATGAAGGGATAGCGTCAGGTAGTGCCTTGTAAATGACAGGTAGCGTCAGGTGAACACCGGACACGGCACACAATTACACATTTATCAAGCAGAATCTGTTGAGCGACTGGGATAAAGCCATGTAGCGTCCGATTCATTATTATGCCAGCCTCAGCGTACAGCGCCGGCGTTCAGCCTTGCAGAGCGCAACGTAGTACCTCTCGCTACCTGCCGCTCTCCCATACATTTCAATGGGCGTTCTTTTATTTCTCTTTAAACAGGGTTTTTGTTTTATTATTATTTTTTTATTCTCAAATAATGTTGGGATCTTTCCTGGCCTTGAAAAAGCCCTTTTTTCATTTTATTTTTACATTTTATATATTTCTGCAGAATTGATATTACAGGTCTGGCATTAATGTGTTCATGTACAATGTTGTTTTTTTGATGAATATGTTGTGAGTCGCAATGACCAGTCACTAACAATCGCTCCCATACAGCGCTGTACTGGTCATATAGCGACTCCCCACAATGTATTCATCATTGCTGCTGAGTCGATCTGAACTAGCGAACCACGGCCGAACACAACGACTACTAGCGGGCGCTCTGAAATGCTTGCTACAGACGCTCATCTGTCGCTACCTGCCGCTAATAATGAATCAGCCTGCCCGATTAAAAGCGGGTTCATTTTTGCTGTCAGCTTCAGGAGCCCTTTGATTAATAAAAAACAGAAGTGGAACTAAAGTCTACAAGGGCCTGGTTCAAATGTAAAAGCAGGCCCCCATCTTCTGTGCTGAGGATACTGGCTCCCCCCCCCGGTAGTGTGAATGTGGCTTCATCACAGTAACATAGAGAAACTCCCCGTGTCAGACATGTTGAAAACAGCGCTTTTCTTTGTCCGTAAGACAACGCAATGACAAAGGGTCCATTCGCCGCCTGAAATAAAATGCAGACAAACATGTGACTCATTTATATATTCCAGAAGTGGGAGTAAATTAGGTCATTTATTCAATGTTTACATGAATCAGACCCCAACACAAAAGGTAAAATTTAGTTAATTTGCTGCAAATGAAGGTCGTAATATAATTATCTTTAATTGTCTTTGGTAATTACTGCTGTTAGTATTCAAAATATGCGGCACAGGGAAAATATGCAATAAAGACATCAGAAATCAGTGTTTGAGACTTTACCTTGATTTTAAGATATAAAACGGCATGTGCTAAATCAGGTAAAATTATCATAGTTGCCCTGTTCAGAGGAAAAGTCCAACTTTGAACATGTTATGTATGACTTTTAGGCACTCAGAACAATTGGATATGCACAGCTTCCATAGTCAAAATTAGGTGCCAACCTAAGGGACTCACTATAACGACTATAACTTCCCACGTGGGTGTCCAGGGCTACCCCACCCCTCCGTCCACCTCAGAAAGGCTGCACACTAATAATCAATTAATGCAATTTATTGAAAAGCAATAGATTCAAACATATATGACACATATTACACTTAGGACATAACATTTACTACATAACATAATAAAAAACACATATTAAAAAACCCAAGTGGGGAGGAACTCCAGGGCTAACCAATTTGTATATTGCTCATAATCTTTTCAATCTTCTCAATAATAAATAAATAGATAAATAATTTAATAATAATCTTCACCCCCGAAATAAATAATTTATGAAATGTTATAATACTAAAAATTGAAAGACATGCACTGACCGACGCTTATGAGATAAAGTGCCAAGTGCATGTGCAAATCTCAGTCATTACATAAATGAAGCCAAGTGAATTAATCTATCCAACCATCACTAATATTCTATCGTGCCCCAATTAAATGATCAACAGTAAAAATGTGCAAACTAATTATACGTGAAAATGAAAGTGCCAAGTGCTCAATGTGAACTAACAATAACTCTATACCTAAACCGTGTCCTATAACATCTGATAAGCGTCGCCCAATCATATGAATCAATCTCAGAAACAGTTCACAATTGAACAATGATAATGCACACTTTCCTCCCCACTTACCTCACCGACGCGCTGCGTGGTCCTTCACCACTTCGCCTGGGTGCCAGCTATATATATATATATTATTTATTTAAATAAATGATTATTTAAATGAATGGCGTTTCCAGCGTTGCTAGGCGGGGGCTTACTTAAGGGTATTCGTAGTTTCAGTCGCTGCCTTTTCATAAAGATATTTTATGCCTTAAGAAGCATCAGTACTGCACAGCGCCACTTTTTTGGCTTCAACGGCACTCAACGTTAGATTCAACAACTGAAAAAATGCTAACTACAATGCGGTCGGCGGCTAGTGTCTTATTTAACTATAGTGCCAGCTGCTCTGGTTGAAACAGCGCCAAACGCTATAGGTCAATATCCCATAGAGCTCAATGGGTAGAATTTCATTGAAGTGTTTAATGCTTAGAATTAATATTAAACACAGTTATTTGATCAGAACTTGCATTGTGACTTGTCAGTAATTGAAATACAGAACCTAGATGGTTCAAAACGCAGCCTAAACGCACTGTAAAGTTTGTCCCCTTTGTCTCTAGCAGTGATTTCTTGTAACTGTAATGACGAAACACTGACCAGCACTGGAAAAATACAGCGCAAAAAGTTTTTAAGGAGGAAAAAAAAAAATCATAAATATGTGGGGGAGCGGTGAAAAAAGTACAAAGTGGCGCTCACTGGCCCTGGGAGGGTACAACAGGTGCTGACATAGACCAGGCAATACCTAGTGCAACAATCAAAGCTAATTAGTAGCTTTGGGCGCAGCGACTGCTAGCGCCAATGCAGTACACAGCACAGCGCCAGATAAAACAGGAATGCCGGCGCTCCGAAGTTGGCTCTTTAGCCACAAAACAGTTGCTAACAGATGCACATCATAAATGAGGCCCTTAATTTTATCCCGGGCTTTTACAGGAAATAATTAAAGAGCCTTCATCACTCCATCCTTTGGGGGCTTCCACCACTTGTTAACCAGGGCGACATAGGCCCTTATTTATCAAGGGATAGCGCCAGGTAGTGTCTCACTAGCGCCAGGTAGCGCCAGCTATCGGCGGCTACCGACTCCAGAACGCCAGGCTGCGAACACAATCACGCATTTATCACGCTAAATGAGGCTAGCGCCGGCGAGAGCGTCAGCTAGCGCGGGATTCATGTTGCAGACTTCAGCGAACAGCGCCGCTGCTAATCCCATCACAGCGCCAGGTATGACCTCTCGCTACCTGGCGCTCTCCAATGCATTTCAATGGAGCAATCTTTAAATATTCATAATTAATTGATATTAATTTTTTTTTTTTTTTTAAATGTCAAAAATTCGGTGACCACTTCTGCAATGTTATATCTTTTTTTTAAGGTAAAAAAAATAAAATAAAAATTTGTGCAGAATTGATATTACAGGTCTGATATTAATGTATTCATATTACAAAATGTTTATAAAAACTTGTTTATTATTTTTTTCAAAAAATAAGGTTGTTTGGGGGTTAAAAAACTACTTTTAACACATCGCCGCCAGCGCTCAGGGGTTTAAACATGCATTTTATAGCGCAAGAATTTTTTGAGCGTGATTTGTTAATGAATATGCTGGGAGCCGTTCGCTATGGCCATTCATTGTCATGCGCTCCCATACAGCGCGGAACCTGTCAAACAGCGACTACTAACCCCGTATTCAACATTACCGCACACCGACTGAGTCGCTGTCAACAACCGAACAACGGCCAAGCACAGCGAATACTAGCCGGCGCTGTGAAAATCACGCTACTGTCGCTCATCTGTCGCTACCTGGCGCTATTAATAAATCGGCCTCATAGTTTCATGCAGCAGGTCGATGCCAAGCCATTCAGCGCTGGTTTAGGAAAAATGTGGCCCTGGGAAAAATTAAGAGTTAGGCCCCAATGTGCTGAAATATTGTATCATTTGCCCGGTTCCTGAAATCCTCCTCTGTGTGTCCAGTCCTTCCAGACACTATACCAGCTGCAACCAGTCCTGCTATCTTCCCTGTGTGGCAATTCTTGATAGCTTTAGCAGATATATTGTGTATCAGTGCTCTACACGCCAGCCTGATGGGCAATAGTTCACCTCCAGTGTTGAAGCCAGGGGCAACTGTCTACCCCCCCATGCTGGCCATGAAACCACCATTGAGGGTTTGGTATTGTGTTTGCCATTGAGTGTTTATGTGGCATTTCAAGTGTTCACGCACACACACACATAACCATAGGGTGGGACCACAGAATATGTCCTACTGGCGAGTAAAGGATGCCATTGCTTGCCGGCATCCAGATAATGGCAGGTAGGGCACACAGCAGCGCTGGGCCAAGGCCAGGAGCCCGCCATTACACAAAGACAAGTGTAAACATATTTTCTTTACATGACCCCTCAATTTTACTCTTTACTCTTCTACATTTCCTAGTTCCTTCCATTCTTTGCCCTCTTCTCAGTGTTCCTTCCTTTTTTACCCGTTTTCCACGATCTAACCATTTTTCTCTGTCCCCCCCCCCCCCCCCCGCACATTTTCTCCATCTCTCTCTCACTTTCTCTGTGAGTGCATGTATGTATGTGTGTTTGAGGGGTGCCATCTTGAAATCTTGCACAGGGTCGCAACACACCTAAAGGCGGTGACTGATGCCAGAATTAATGGTGATGACAGGGCCCACAAGGCTGCCTATATCCAGCTGGTTGATCAGCACTGTGTATACTATATATATGATAGGATATATCTATGGAGGGTTTGAAGCTCACACGATGAGCTTCAGATTACATGCTAATGATTTGAACTGCACAATGGCTGCTTCTATTGAATGACAGGGGCTTTAAAACAGCATATGGGAATGTTACAATGGAGTCATCAGTCTGTACCTTTTAGTAACTCTATACTGAGAGCTTTATCTAGATGTCATTGGAAAGCTGCCCCTGGGAGGGTCGGGGTATCATGTGTTACCTGTACAGGTGTGCAATGGTGCTGTGCTGGGGGATGGGCAAGCGTGCCTGAGGAGTGTCTGTAACAAGGGCTGACTTTCAGGTAGATCATAATAAGAGGTTGATTTAAAGTGGACCATCACCCTCCGGTGATCGGCCCGGGAATATATAAGATTCCCGGGCCGATCACCTCCCTCCCCGCGGGACATCCGAGATCGGGATGTCCCGCGGGGTGAAACCCCCCCAAACACCCCAAATCACCTTACCTTGTCTTCGGCTGTGAATGGCCGGCGCGCGCGCGCGCGCGCGTCAAGAGTGACGCGCGGGAGGCGGTGCGGAGGAGCCGCTTGTCCGCGGCTGTCAAACGGCTTGTCCGTCGGCGCTGGGAGCGGGGAGAGGTGAGTTCTTCGGGTGATCGAGGGGGGTTTCACACAGCGGGGCACCCCGATCGGGGGTGCCCCACCGAAGTGGACCAAGACCCAGGACAGTCAAAATCCTGGGTGTTGGTCCACTTTAAGACTAGTGACATGTAGCGGTATGTAGCGGTGCTTAGAGCATCTGCAGGAGTATGCTACAAACGGGTGTCTGGCGCTATATTGTAGCTTTGTAGTGTCTGGACAAGTGACGCTGTAGTATCCTGTCCAGGCCTGATAAATGTGATGTCTCGAGGGCGCTGTAAAACCACTCCCCCTGAATCAATGCATATGTAGCGCCCCCCGAGCCGGCCAAGGCAATGCTACATAGAACAACAGGACAACGCTGCAGTGACCGATAGGTAGCGCCGATAGGTAGTGCATCCGCCGCTCGGCACTGAAGCCCATATTTAAAAGAATAAATCATGAAGCCAGTGTCGGCGCTATAAAACTGGAAGCTCTAGCGAGGAGCGCCGGACGCTATATAAAAAAACACATGGAATGACATTGTTTTAACACTGTAACAATGACTCTACAATGGCAGACCAACACATACAATTCTGAAAAAAATAAAAAATATGTGAATATAAGTCTTTGGTTGGTGGCCAGGAGAGCCAAAACAATCATAATATGATAAAATAGTGGCGGAAAGTGGATCCAAACTCTATTTATACACAAACAAATTAAAGGCCATTGAATTGTATGGGAGAACGCAACAGAGCGACAGGTGCTACATGGCGCTGCTGAACATAGAGCCGCCGCTAGTGATACATATGACACTACATGACGCTATTAGAGGCGCTCACCAGTTTGACTGTCATATATATGGTTTTCACATACTGCGCCCAGCGTTTACATGACACTGCGTGGTACTACGTGCCGTTAACGCTTCTTAAATAAGGCCCTAAATCTACTTTGTTTTGCATAAATAGGTTACTATAGGTTTAGACATAGTAAGCCATAAATACGTTCCCTTTCCTGACGCGTTTCGCAAGAAATCTTCAAAGAGGGCCACAGAGTAATACATAAAATAATTGGAACAACATCATTCAATCTAAAGACTCTGTGTACGAGGAGGCCGATTCATTAATAGCGGCAGGTAGCGACAGTTGAGCGACTGTAGCGGCATTTTCAGAGCGCCCGCAAGTAGTCGCTGTGCTTGGCCGTTGTTCGGTAGTTGATAGCGACTCAGTCGGTTTGCCGTAATGTTGAATATTGGGTGAGGAGTCGCTATTTGACAGGTTCCGCGCTGTATGGGAGCGCATGATAGCTACTGGCCCTAGCGACCGGCTCCCACCATATTCATTAAAAAATCACGCTCCAAAAATTATCGCGCTGTAAAATGCATGTTTAAACCCCAGAGCGCTGGCGGCGATGGGTTAAAAGTAGTTTTTTAACCCCCAAACAACCATATTTTTGGAAACCAAAAAAAACTAGTTTTTTTAAATAATCCAGTAATATGAATACATTAATATCAGACCTGTAATATCAATTCTGTACATTTTTTTTTATTTTTTTTCCCTTAAAATTTTTCCCAAAATCTAAAATGGCAGAAGGGGTCACAGAATTTTTCACATTTAAAAAAAAAAAAAAGAAAAAAAAATTAATAACAATGAATTATTAATATTTAAAGATTGTTCCATTGAAATGCATTGGAGAGCGCCAGGTAGCGAGAGGTCATACCTGTCGCTGTTCAAGGTCGGACGCTGGCTCTGTGGGCTGAGGCTGGAATGATGATGAATGAGTCGCTATATGGCGCTATCTCAGTCGCTAAGCAGGATCGGCTTGATAAATGTGTGATTGTGGTGGGGAGCCGGCGTTCTCGTGGCGGGGCCCGTCATTACCGGCCGCTCACCAGTCGCTATTCCTTCATAAGGAAATGTCTTATGTAACCAAATCAAGGAAAGGCAGATGTGGAGGCTGATTTAAGACTAGCGCCACTTATTGCCATTTGAGCGTCTATGTAGTGGCGCTTAGAGCATCCGCTAGAGGGCGCTGCAAGCAGGTGTCTGGCGCTGTAACCTAGCGTAGTGGCTGGACAAGTGACGCTGTAGTATCCTGTTTTGCATTAATAAATGTGATGTCTGGAGGGCGCTGTAGAAGCGCTCTCCCTGAATCAATGCATATGTAGTACCCCGAGAGAAATCCGCCTGGAGCAACGCCACATATAACAACAGGACAATGCTGCAGTGAACGATAGGTAGCACCAGTTAAGTGCGTCCGGCACCCGGCGATGAAAATTTAACACAAAACCAGCGCTGGCGCTCTAGTGTCGAGCCCTGGACGCTATATGAAAAGAGTCTGTTTCTTAACGCATACACCAGCACCAGAGCGAAAACACATATTGAATGACATTGTACGACCTGCACATACAATTCTGCATAAAAAAGACAAAAAAACTAAATATAACAATATAAGTGTTTGGTTTCTGGACAGGAGAGGTCACAGAATAATTTGATCCGAAAATTGAGAAAAATAATCAATGGTGTTTAAAAAGAACACCATTGAAATGTATGGGATAACGCTGCTGAGAGGTGCTACATGGTGCTGCTGAACATACAGCGCCGGCGCATTACACATACATGTGACGCTACATGACGCTATTAGAGCCGCTCACCAGATTGACTTTCATATATATATATATATATATATATATATATATATATATATATATGCACTTCACATACTGTTCACCTGACGCTACGTGGTACTACGTGGCATTAGCGTTTCAGAAATAACCCCGATAAAGACTTATTGTGCAACATAAAATAAAGGCATCTAAGGATAATAGAAGATTGAAACATGGAAGACTGACACGTAAGGACGGCGTCCGATAGGCAGAGACCCCCGAAGCTACGTAATGGCAGTGCTGTGTCATCCCCGGCTCTGAGATCTCTTACACTGGGCGCATGGCCACATCATCATATAGAAAGTGATAGATGTCGGAGCCGGGAGAACCCCAGTGTTCTGTACATTCTATTCTGCTCTTCCTTTCAGGGACAACCATACGGATGGATCTCTAGAAACACTCCCACACACTTTACACTGTTTGTAAACAGATTTGCTGTTACTATTGTGTTACTATTGTGCCTCCATCACCAGTCAGTGCTATTGATTTCCTGGAAGTTTACACTGTTTGGATGAGACTTGAGGAAACTACGTGTAAAGTTGGCCCTCCGACCTCAGTATCCCACATCGGGCAGTCAGTCTTACACGAAGCAGTCAGCTCCCTCCCCGCGGGGCATCCGAAATCGGGATGCCCCGCTGTGTGAAACCCCCCAGGACGCCCACAGACCTTACCTTCTCCCCATTCCAATGGCGCATGCGCGGGCCGCGGCCGCCTCTCGTGCTTCCCTCTAACAGTGAATGGCCGGCGCGGGCGCGCTCCCTGTTAGAAGGAAGCGCGAGAGGCGGCCTCCAGCACGCTCAGAGCCGCTGTGGTTGTCCGTCGCTTTTCCGTCCATACCACAGCAGCTCTGAGCGCTCTGATTGGACGAGCGCTCACGTAGGAGGGGGGTGAGGTGAGTTTTTTGGGGCGTTCTGGGGGGTTTCACACAGCGATCGGGGTGCCCCGCAGAAGTGGACCAAAACCCAGGATAGTGAAAATCCTGGGTGTTGGTCCACTTTAAGTTGGTTTTGCTTATTAAACCTGTGATCAGATCCTACTACAATAGCTAGTCTAAAGCAGACCTGCAAGGTCCTACTACAATAGATAGCTTAAAGTGGATCTGCAAGGTCCTACTACAATAGATAGCCTAAAGCAGACCTGCAAGGTCCTACTACAATAGATAGCTTAAAGTGGATCTGCAAGCTCCTACTAGAATAGCAGCGGCCTGGAACAATCAGTCTAGAATAGTCAGTTTAAACCTGCCAGATCCTACAAGAATAGCTTAAAGCGGACCTGCAAAGTCCAACTAGAAAAGCTGTGGCCTGGAAAGAGAGGACTAGAATAGCCATCTTAAAGCAGACCAGCAAGATCCTACTACAATAACTAGGTTAAAGCAATCTTGCAAGGTCCTACTAGAATAGCAACGGCCTGGAAAGATCCGACTAGAATAGCCATCTTAAAGTGGACCTGCAAGATCCGATTTCTATAGCCAGCTTAAAGTGGACCTGCAAGATCATACTAGAATAGGCAGACTGGAGTGGACCTGCAAGATTGTACTAGAATAACCAGCGTATAGCAGAGTTGCAAGATCCTAATAGAATAGCCAACTTAAAGCAGACCTGCAAGATCCTATTAGAAACTCCAGCCTAAAGTGGACCTGCAAGATCCGATTTCTATAGCTAGCTAAAAATGGACCTGCAGTACAACCTTTACAATCTGTAGTATGTCTATGGGGCACAGGCTTTTACATTTTAAGAGAGAGGAAGGAAGAAAGGTAAGGTATATAATGAAAAAAAGAATGAGAGGCATGAGAGGAAGTAAGGGAGGCAGGGGGATTATAGATATAAAGACTGGCTTGATATACAGCAATAAAAGGGTTGGACAATGATCGACAGAAAGGAAAGAAGAAGATATATAGCAACAAAAAGGTATGAAAGAAGTAAAGAAGGGGAAGGGGGAAAGCAAAGGGAAATGGAAATAGAAAAAAAGGAAAATGAAAGGAAAAAGAAACAAGAAGAAAGAAAGAAAGAAAAAAGAGAAGGCAATGAAGGGTAAATTGGAAAGAAAAATGTGAAGGAAAGGAACAGGAAGAAAAGGTAAAAGGAGAAAAGAAAGTAAAGGGAGGGTAAGAAAAGGAAAGAGAAGGATCGCGAGGGAAGCATAGGGATGAGAAGAAACGGGGGGGGGGGGGGGGGTGGAGAAAAAAGAGGAGGAGAAGGAAATGGAGAGAAGACGAGAGAGGTAAAGGGCAGCGAAGAAAAAAGCGAAGTCAAAGAACATGAAAGAATGAATAAAAGAAAGGAAAAATGAGAAAGGAATAAGGGAGGTAAGAGAGGAAACAAGAGTAAGAAAAGGAAAGAGAAGAATCACAAGGGAAGCATAGGGATGAGAAGAAACGAGGGGGGGGGGATGGAGGAAAAGGGGAGGAGAAGGAAATTGAGAGAAATAGAGAGAGGTAAAGGGCGGGGAAGAAAAAAGCGAAGTCAAAGAACATTAAAGAATGAAAAAAAGAAAGGAAAAAGGAATAAGGGAGGTAAGAGAGGAAACAAGGGTAAGAAAAGGAAAGAGAAGAATCACAAGGGAAGCATAGGGATGAGAAGAAACGGGGGGGGTGGTGGAGGAGAAGGAAATGGAGAGAAACCGAGAGAAGTAAAGGGCGGGGAAGAAAAAAGGGAAGGCAAAGAACATGAAAGAATGAATAAAAGGAAGGAAAATAGAGAAAGGAACAAGAGAGGTGAGATAGGAAACAATGGTAAGAAAAGGAAGAGAAGGATCATGAGGGAAGTATAGGGATGAGAAGAAACAAGAGGGGGGTGGAGGAAAAGGGGAGGAGAAGGAAATGGAGAGAAACCGAGAGAGGTAAAGGGCGAGGAAGAAAATAGGGAAGGCAAAGAACATGAAAGAATGAATAAAAGGAAGGAAAACAGAGAAAGGAACAAGAGAGGTAAGATAGGAAACAAGGGTAAGAAAAGGAAAGAGAAGGATCATGAGGGAAGCATAGGGATGAGAAGAAACGAGAGGGGGGTGGAGGAAAAAGGGAGGAGAAGGAAATGGAGAGAAACAGAGGTGGGGGGGGGGGGGAAGAAAAAGGGAAGAAAGGAATTAGGGAGGTAAAAGAGGAAACACGCCAAGTTTAGAAAGAGGAAAGGGAGGAACAAAGATGGGCATTAAATGGGAAATGCTGTGAGAGAAGGATGGGGAAGGGAATATGGAAAATATCAGAAACATGGGGAAGGGAAAAATAAATGGAATGGGGGGGGGGGGGGGATATAATAGCCAGTGTGAAATACACCAGCTTATATTTCTGTCCTCTTCCTATACGTGAATGCTGCTATTTTATTGGTCGCTCTTTACATATATTTGGCGCCAGTCAGCCACATTGGGGTTAATCTTTCCATTAGGAGATGTATGAAATATCATTTGTTTTCTATGGGAGGCTGGGAAAGCTGACAGTGTGCAGACAATGAGGCCAGGGATGGAATTGAATAGGCTTCATTTTGTAGGCCTTCTCTCTCTGCAGGGTGACACATTGACGAGAGGACGGCCTGTACCGGCAATGTGCAAATCACACAGGAGAGCGATTGTACATTAACCCCCTGCACGCCATGGCCCACAATGACTCTGCCGCTCTCAGCTCACATTCATTATAACCGTTTTTTTGCACCTTTTGTTCCCGTCACCGCGCAGTGACATGGTGACCGCGTTTCTACACCGAGGAGATGTTCAAGGGGGAATGTAACAATGCGCTCTTAGGATATTACATTGCAGAGGCATTTGAGATCAGATGTGTGATTTAATATGTGATCTGGCCGGTCATATGAGGCTTCAAGTGGATGTGATTTTATTTGAAGAGCGTTTTTTATGAAACCGAGAGATGCAATCTAATATGCTGGAGAAGCGGGGGCATGTACTGCACCTTTATAGATCTGCTACAAGGCCTGTTCTGTTTAATGCACATTTACCCCAAACTGCCCTTTCATCCAATTGTATAGGAAAGAAAATGCACTCTGATTTATGGATGTGCAGCGGGGTGCATGACCCGGGGCATCCCACGCCCCTATACAGCCAGCAGAAAACAGTTCAAGGGTCAGCACACCTTAAAATCCATATTTATTGAAGTCCTTTAAAAAATGTAACAAGCCAAAAACAGCCTTAAAACACGTTACCAGACCCCAACAGCAATCATAGAAACATAGAAGGGTGACGGCAGAAGGAGCCCATACGCTCCGTCTAGTCTGCCCTTATGTGTATACTGTATGTACTCTGTATCTTATGTGTATACTGTATGTACTCTTTATCTTATGTGTATACTGTATGTGCTCTTTATCTTATGTGTATACTGTATGTACTCTTTATCTTTGGATAGATGTGTGCTTATCCCAGACATGTTTAAATTCAGTGACTGTTGATTTTTCAACTACCTCTGCTGGAAGTTTGTTCCAAGCATCTACTACTCTTTCTGTAAAATAATATTTTCTAACATTGCTCCTGATCTTCCCCCCGACTAGCTTCAGGTTGTGCCCCCTTGTTCTATCATTAAGTTTCTTCTTAAAAACACTTCCCTCCTGAACCTTATTCAATCCTTTCACATATTTAAAGGTCTCAATCATGTCCCCCCTCTCCCTTCTTTCCTCCAGACTGTACAAATTAAGTTCTTTAAGTCTCTCCTGATAAGTTTTACGTTTTTTTTCGTTGCCCGCCTTTGGACACGTTCTATTTGAATAATGTCTTTTTGCAGGTAAGGTCTCCAGAACTGCACACAGTATTCTAGCTGTGGCCTCACCAGGGCTCTATACAGCGGCATCACAACCTCCCTCTTCCTACTGGTGATGCCTCGAGCTATGCAGCCGAGCATCCTGCTTGCTTTTCCCACTGCCTGGCTACACTGTCCACTCATCTTGCAGCTATCAGTAATCCGTACCCCTAAATCTCTCTCCTCCGAGGTCCTGGCTAACACAGTGCTGCCCATACGGTACTCAGAGCAGAGATTCCTTCTACCCAAGTGCAGGATTTTCCATTTAGAGACATTAAACTCTAGTTTCCACAGTTTTGACCATCTATCCAATAAAGCTAAATCCTACATAGTACAGCTCTTGCGCGTTTCGTACGCCAACCTACTCCTTATTCATAGATAGCTAGCATAATGAACATCACCACATTTATATCCATGATATTAAATATTGATTTTAAGGTATGCTGACCCTTGAAGGGTTTTCTGCTGCCCTTTCATCCAACCCCACCAGTTTACCCCTCGCTCCCACAGTAAGTAAACCCTGCCATCCTGAATCCGTCATCCTGGCCTCAGCTCCATATCTCTATAACCAACCTTTGGCTCAACTTACCATGACCATACCCACAACCTGCATTTAGAGATGAGCGAACCGGTTCGGACGAACCGGAATTCGCTCCGAATTTCAGGAAATATTCGATTCGGCACGAACCCGAATATTTTGTGGTTCGTGCCGATCGAATTTTTCCTGAAAATAAAAAAAAAAAAATGCCGGCATGGTGGGAGCGGGGCGGCCGGTTCCGCTGTCAGCGGAGCCGGCCGGCACGCTCCCACCATGCCGGCATTTAAAAAACAAAGAAAAAAGAAAAAATGCCGGTATGGTGGGAGCGGGCCGGCCGGTTCCGCGCTGACAGCGGAACCGGCCGGCGGGCCGGTAAAGCCGGCCGGCCCGCTCCCACCATGCCGGCATTTAAAAAACAAAACAAAAAAAAAAAAAGCATTTTTGCCGGCATGGTGGGAGCGGGCCGGCCGGCTCCGCTGTCAGCGGAACCGGCCGGCTCCCACCATGCCGGCATTTTATAAAAAAGGCAAACACTTACCTGCAGGTCCGGAGCGTGGAGGCCGGCGCCGCTCTCAGCTGTCATCTGAGGGCGCGTCATCACGCGCTCCACGCTCCGGACCTGCAGGTAAGTGTTTGCCTTTTTTCTCAAATGCCGGCATGGTGGGAGCGGGCCGGCCGGTTCCGCTGACAGCGGAGCCGGCCGGCCCGCTCCCACCATGCCGGCAAAAATGCTTTTTTTTTTTTGTTTGTTTTTTAAATGCCGGCATGGTGGGAGCGGGCTGGCTGGCTTTACCGGCCCGCCGGCCGGCTCCCACCATGCCGGCATTTTTGATGGGGAACTTCGTAAAAGTTTGATTCTTTGTGAAATTCGGCGAATCGGCCGAATCGAACTTTTCAAAAGTTCGCTCATCTCTACCTGCATTCATCACCCCATCACGCCCAATTTCATATTACTGTAATAACCCATGACTATATTACTCTTTGCTCTTTAACCACTACTGTACAATAATAGCACTTTAAGGCTAAATTGTGTATCCTCATACTGTGCTTATTAATGTAATTAACACCCCATCCTCATTACAACCAACATCCTAGTCCTTTAACCCATATATACAACATGCCAGGGTTGAAGTCTCTATCACTACCTCACATCCAACAATATATACATATAATACCCTTGCATTTCTAACACACCTGCATCAAAAACAACAAAATGAAAATATCCTTTGCATTCAAATATACCCTCAACACATCTACTCATAAATCAAGCAGCCTCATCCTCAACCCATTTTGAATTCAGGAGGCTTCTAGTTCAGGGAGAATCCCTCCTTTCTCTCTACTAATGCTGGGTTCATACTTTCACTAGCCACTCTATCTCTACTCTTCCTTGAACTGGGACCCCTTTCATGTTGTGCGTTAAAATTGGCTGACTGGGCAATGGCTCCTGGGACTAACCTTCAAACACATTATCTGCATTGCGGATATATATATATATATATATATATATATATATATATATATATATATTAATATGTCTGGTTTCATAGCTTTTATATTGGTGGCTGGATTTCAACTCATTAAAGTAACCAGAACATTAGCCAGCACCAGTTTCGGGCAGGCTGATTCATTACTAGCGCCAGGTAACGGCAGATGAGCTTCTGTATAGCACTAGTGGTCGCTCTGATCAGCCGTGAGTCGCTATTACAGACCTATATGGGAGCGAATGGCAGCAACTGGTCAGTGTGAGCGACTCAAACCATATTAATCAAAAAAACAGCCTCACACAGCGCCGGCGCTCAAAATTGGGTCCCTCTAGCCCAGAGCGCCAGAAGCTGTTTGATTAAAGTCCGTTTTCGATCACATATCCACCAGTAACAAAGCGAAAACATATGGAATTACATTGTTATTACATTGTGACATTAACACTTTAATACCAGACCTGTAATGACAATTCTCCATTAAAAATATTTAAAAAATCAATACATTTTTCAAAAATGACTTTTTCTAGCCCAGGAGAGGTCACACAATTATTTGTTAAAAAAAAAAAAAATAATAAAAGAAAACCCTGTTTAAAGAGAAGAAAGGTAACTTCCATTGAAATGTATGGGAGAGCGACAGGTAGCGTCAGGTAATACATGGCGCTCTGGAAGCTTGAGCACCGTCGCTCTATGCTGAGCCTTGGGTAATGATGAATCGGACGCTACATGGCGTTGTACCAGTCGCTCACCAGAATCCGCTTCTTAAATGTGATATTGCATGTCGCACCCAGCATTCACCTGCCGCTACCTTTCGCTTACAAGGTACTACCTGTCGCTATCCCTTGATAAATAAAGTCCTAAGTCTGTTCCTGAGTAGCAGGCATCCCCATCAGACGTTGATAGAAGGACTAAGAGCCTTATTTAAGAAGTGTTAGTGCCACACAATGTCACTTTATTTGGCTCAGCGCCCGATTTAACAACTTGAAAAACGCCAAGGCCGGTGTGGCCTCCGGCTAGTGTCTTGTTAGACAGGAACGCTAAAAAGGATGCTGCGCAAGGCACTCTGGTTTCCACGGTAGAGCACAATGGGCCGAACTGGATTATTTATTTAACTGGATTATTATTTATTTTTTGCTATAATTTTCGAAACATTTTTGTTATGAACTTGCATTGGGGCTTAACGATATATAATTTGGACCCCAACAAGTAAAACACTCCAAAAACACAATGTAAAGTTTGTCCCCTTTGTCCCTAGCAGTGATTTCTTGTAACTGTACACTAAGCAGTGCCGGTAAAATTCAGTGCCAAAGGTTTGAAGGCCAAAAAAGATGCTGGGGGGCGCCGGTGGCACTGGGCTAATCGTCAGCTGAGACAAAAGGCGCTTATACAGGCCGGCCACTATCTAGTGCTACAATGAGCACTAAACCGGTAGCGTTCTTTGTAGCGTCTCTTAGCGCCAATGCAGACCACAGCTCCGGAGAATGCTAAAATGCCATCGCTGTGGAACTGGTGCTGTAGCCAATAAAAACTCGGGACCAGACGCACTTCATAAATTAGGCCCTAAGTGTACTCAAAGGCTACACCTCAATATATATTACGCATATGATGGGCACAATGACGGTACTCAGATTTTATATACTTATTACTGTCTAGCACAGCCTGTTCTCTCTGGGCTTGTCTAGTTATTCCCATTTAAAGTGTAACAGCCTTTAATGTTAAAAGCTGTCATATATATCCCAATCATGTTTTGTATTATTACAATGCTTGCGATTATTCTTTTGCAGTGTAAGCATGAGTGCTGGCTCGGTGGACCAGGAGCCGTCCCGAAAGCTCGGCTGTTGTGGTGTGCCGGTGATCACCGAAGATATGCAGGCTTTAGCCATCCGCAGCCTGTCCGGGAGTGAGGTCCAGAAGCATTATGAATTAATCCGGGAACTTGGGAAGGGGACCTACGGCAGAGTGGAGCTTGTTTCCCACAAGAGTACAGGTAAATGCAATTCAAGGGGAAAATGGTGGAAGATGTACTATATGGACAAAAGCAAGGTCTATGATCTGTTTCATTATTGATTCATAGAGGGCCATTAATGTCAACGAGATGTACAAAGGTTGAGTAGCACAAGCACATGAGACAATTTTAGATGATGAAGTTCTGCCAACAAATCTTACAGTAAAAAGTAAAGAGCAAGCTATATGAAGAAGGCAATCCAATCGAAAGACCTTGTAATATATTACATTATTTAATTCGGAATTAATAACAGTTTATTGTTATTGATTTCAATGAATCCATTATTTGTCATGAAGATGTACATGGACATGTAACACTTAAAAATATTAAGAAGAAGAAAATTGTCCATGTTGTGTATTTTTGTCTAACCTTACCTGGCTTGCAGCTCTTCTATGCTGCAATGGTAGTTCTCTAAATAGAGCTGACTTTCTATATACCAAACTATATACCAAATCACCCATTACAAGCAGTGCAGCAGAGTATCCCCCCATAACAAGCAGTGCAGCAGAGTATCCCCCCCCCCCCAAATCCCCCCATAACAAGCAGTGCAGCAGAGTGCCCCCCAAATCCCCCCATAACAAGCAGTGCAGCAGAGTTCCCCCCCCCAAATCACCCATTACAAGCAGTGCAGCAGAGTATCCCCCCCAAATCATCCCATAACAATCAGTGCAGCAGAGTATCTCCCCATAACAAGCAGTGCAGCAGAGCGCCCCCCCCCCCCCCAAAATCACCCATTACAAGCAGTGCAGCAGAGTATCCCCCCATTACAAGCAGTGCGGCAGAGTATCCCCCCAAATCCCCCCATAGCAAGCAGTGCAGCAGAGTGCCCCCCCAATCACCCCATAACAAGCAGTGCGGCAGAGTATCCCCCCCAAATCACACCTCCACCCCACTCACCTGTAGAAGCTGAAGTTGCCCATCCGATGCTCTGTGCATCATCCGGCCTTCAAATGTAGGCCGCCGCCTCTATGCACTGCGCGCCTGCTGCCCCTTTTCTGCCCTGGCCAACTATTGTCCGCCGCCCCTTGCACTCGCTGCCTGTAGGCCTTTAATGCCAGCTTTCCAGCAATGTTTCTTAAGGTAGGCCAGGTGAATGGGAGCCACGCAGGCCGCTGGACATCCCGCAGTGGTTCAATTCACCTGGCCCACCGCAAGAAGCATTGCCGGAAAAATACCAGATCAGCAGCCGGCCAGTGCAGGAGAAGTAGGGGCCTACCGGGCATTTGTGTCTCTTCTATGCTTCAGTGATAGTTCTCTAGATAGATCAGGCTTTCTGAGAGAAATATGGACCTTATTACCTACTTTAGAAGTAGGTTCTTCATCAACGGATACCCAACCTCCAAGTTCACTATACGCGTCACCATACTGTATGCCATTATAATGGGAATTGAAAAGCTTGCTGGCCTTAACATGGGCATTTTAAATATTGGAAATTGTAAGGGTGAAGAATAACAGGATAACACTGGCCAATATGTAGACTGTGTTTTTGAATTAAGAACAGGGATAGATATAGTGGTCCCAGTGAGCAGTGCCTGTCTAAATATTACTTATAGAGAAGGTATGACTACAATGCTACTGAACTGCTGCCTTTAATATTTGGGGGCTCATCACGACTGCTCAACCATCCAATTCAATAACACGAATATCTTTGTTTTTGAGAACAGTGACAGGTTTTGTTGTATGAACCATACATTAGGCATTAAATATGACAGGCTATTGTCACAGGTTTTAGGTCTTTGCTAGGTCATCCAAGACCAAAACCAGAACCAAATGTTTTCTAGGTGGCTCTTTTATGACTCCATTTTAATTTTTGCCGCAGGAACCTTTTCTTAGCCACTGCCCATGGTTTGGTTCCTTTATAGTAATGAGAACCCCCTATTTTTGCTTTACAAGGTCATTTTTGAGTTGAGTGAAGCCTTTGGAAGGTCACCCAAGACCAAAAAATGCAGAGGGTAGTTGATGTTACTGAAAGCTGCAAGATGATTGGACAGTGTAGCCAGGCAGTAGGGAAAGCAAGGAGGATGCTCAGCTGCATAGCTCGGGGCATCACCAGTAGGAAGAGGGAGGTTGTGATGCCGCTGTATAGAGCCCTGGTGAGGCCACAGCTAGAATACTGTGTGCAGTTCTGGAGACCTTACCTGCAAAAAGACATTATTTAAATAGAACGGGTCCAACAAAAATGGTGGAACTTAAACTTAAAACTTATCAGGAGAGACTTAGAGAACTTAATCTGTACAGTCTGGAGGAAAGAAGGGAGAGAGGGGACATGATTGAGACCTTTAAATATGTGAAAGGATTAAATAAGGTTCAGGAGGGAAGTGTTTTTAAGAAGAAGCTTAATGACAGAACAAGGGGGCACAACCTGAAGCTAGTCGGAGGGAAGATCAGGAGCAATGTTAGAAAATATTATTTTACAGGAAGAGTAGTAGATGCTTGGAAGGTAGTTGAAAAATCGACAGTAAGTGGAATTAAACATGTCTGGTATAAGCACATGTCTATCCTAAGATGAAGAGCACATACAGTATACACATAAGGGCAGACTAGATGGACTGTATGGTCTCCTTCTGCCATCAACTTCTATGTTTCTATATTAGCGCTACATTTTTTCTTTATGGCTCTATTATGACCTAAGATGGGGCCCATTTCATTTTTGGACCATAGCCTTTAGTTAGATATTACCCATGAACATCAGATTACAATAGCTAGTTTGGGTGATGACTCTCTAAAAGTATTTGGCTTCACGAATCACAGGAACCCCGTTAAAAAAATGTTAGTTGGGTTATGTGGTCAGTTTGAACAGAAAAAAAGTTTCTAGCGTTAAAACACCTCTTTTTACTGACCAGGTAACAAGATGGCTCTGAAATTCGTCAACAAGAATAAGACCAAGCTGAAAAGTTTTCTGCGGGAGTTCAGCGTGACCAGTGCTCTCTCCTGCAGCCCTTTCATTATACGAGCCTTTCATGTCCTCTTCCAGACAGAGGACTGCTACGTCTTTGCTCAAGAGTATGCTCCTGCCGGGGACCTCTTTGATATTATTCCACCACAGGTGAGATCAATCACTGTATGTTGTATGCTATTTCTAGTCTAATCTCTTTGGTTGACAGGGTTCAAGACCTTATGAGACTTTCTTATAGATGGACTTGTAATATTTGTATGCGTATAAATATTTTATTGGCTAGTGATGTCACCAATTCAAACATCTCATACAAAATTTGGTTGACGTATTTAAGTGCCACCCTGGATTTCTAATGACCCCCTCTCCCATGCCTTCACCTATCACCTTCAAGCCAACTTTGAGCAAGAATGTATGTCCAAAGGCTACTGGGAGTATTGGAGATTGGATGACATGTCTAAAGGCTACTGGGATTATTGGAGATTGGGTGACATGTCTAAAGGCTACTGGGATTATTTGAGATTGGATGACATGTCTAAAGGCTACTGGGATTATTGGAGATTGGATGACATGTCTAAAGGCTACTGGGATTATTGGAGATTGGATGACATGTCTAAAGGCTACTGGGATTATTGGAGATTGGATGACATGTCTAAAGGCTACTGGGATTATTGGAGATTGGGTGACATGTCTAAAGGCTACTGGGATTATTGGAGATTGGGTGACATGTCTAAAGGCCACTGGGATTATTGGAGATTGGGTGACATGTCTAAAGGCTACTGGGATTATTGGAGATTGGATGACATGTCTAAAGGCTACTGGGATTATTGGAGATTGGATGACATGTCTAAAGGCTACTGGGATTATTGGAGATTGGAAGATGATGAAGAAAAATATGATTTAAATTAATATTTGCTGCACATTAATCTCCAATATTTCTACTAGAGATTAATATTATAAATATTGCAAATACTAATAATCATGTCGAATGGCTACTGGGATTATTACAGGACTATCAGTATAAACTTCCTTTACTTGAATACAACTTGGAGAATTGCAGTTATCTGAATAGTTTCTTGGCTTCTGCTCCCAAGCCATTGACCACTTTTTCACAGGGGGTTGTACACTAGATGCTGGAGGACATTAGAAACATGGACCTCGGGTTGTTGCAGGTGCTATAGAAATGAATGGATTTTTTGTGATTCAAGTGATCCTATACCCAGAAACGAAGTCTATGTCGTCATGTTCTTTCCCCAGCCCAGTGCCCCAGAACCTGTGTTCCTTTTTTTACTAAATGCCTAATATTAATTTTTTTTACTAAATGCCCAATATTCATAGCAATCCTCATTTCATAAAAACACAAACTGGATGCAGTCAGCCATATTGCTCCCTGGCCGAGCAGCCCCCCCCCCCCTCCCCCAGTGCTTTCCAGAAATGATTCATTTGCACACAGCTGCTTAACATTTAGGGTCAGCCTTACCAGTTATAATAATTGCAATAAATCTGAAAGCAATACAAACTGAACTGCCATTATGTAGCTGTTTGGGTTAAAACTGGCAGGTAGCCGCCATTTGTACATCATACTGCTTTCTGATAGTGTTTTTATGAAAATTGGGCAAAGGCTTTAGTTAAAAAAGAAACATGAGCTGTTTTGGGGCACTGGGCTGGTGCTAGAAGGTGACGACATAAACTTCCTTTCTGGGTATAGGATCATTTTAAAACTTATAACTAAATATATTAAGTGCCAAAACATAAATAACATAAATCATTTCTCACTGTTTCTGTCTCTCCAAATTTGAAGTTGAAAAATTTGCAACTGTTTGACGGAATGATATTAAAGTGGACCAAAAGTTAAAAAAAAGAAAGTTTAGTAAATATCTCCCCTAAAGCCCCACTCTGGCAAAAGCTATTTGAGAGGGATTAACTTCATGCAGATTCTCTGGATTAACAGGCGGATTCTTTGCTGCAGAACTGCATGAGAGCTGCTATCTTGTCACCCATCTAAGCATAAGGGGAGAGCTGTGCCAGCAGCAGCCCAAACTGAGAGATAAATGCCTCAGAAACACGGGCAACTTGTGTATTATGTTATATAAACACACACATTAAATAACCAGCTGCTAGAGGGATTGTGTGTGAATGGAAACCTGCAACAAAGTACCTTTATCACTGTTCACTGCCGAATCTGGATTTACTGCAGACCATGTAGACAGTGTATCTAAATTGATACAATTCTTTCAGCTGTGCAGCAGAGTAATGAGTCATCATAGCTGATCGCTTTGTATTAGAAATAAAGGAGGATTGCAATGATCTGTGAGGAAATTTGGACTGTGTGATTGGGTTTGCATATAAGCTGGACTCATGTATGTGGCGGCAAGATGGCTGCTGCCATGCAGTTATGCAGCATAGGATCTGCCTGCTATTCCATAACATATGCATGGAGTTAAGCCCTCTCAAATAGTTTATGTCACTGATTACCAGCGTGGGGCTTTAGGGGTGAAATTTACTGGACTTGCATTTTTTGACTTTTGGTCTGCTTTAAGAAATGTCACAGACAAAAAGGAAATAATAAATGTATAGTTGATTTGCATGTGATTTTACCTTCTACTGATGCCCTTGGTTTTTGTCTTTTCTTATACCCTTCTAGGTTGGCCTCCCTGAAGACATGGTAAAGCGTTGCGTGCAACAACTTGGATTAGCTTTGGACTTTATGCACAGCAAAAGCCTGGTTCATCGCGATATTAAACCAGAGAACGTCCTTCTTTTTGATCGTGAGTGTCGAAGGGTTAAGTTGGCGGACTTTGGCATGACTCGTAAAGTGGGCTGTCGTGTAAAACGTGTGAGCGGCACCATCCCATATACAGCACCTGAGGTATGCCAAGCTGGCCGATCTGAAGGCTTTCCAGTAGAGACAAGTCTGGATGTCTGGGCCTTTGGTGTTCTTATTTTTTGTGTCCTCACTGGCAACTTTCCTTGGGAGTCAGCCTCACCTGGAGATGCCTTCTTTGAGGAGTTTGTGCACTGGCAAAAGGGCCGACTACCTGGTCTTCCATCTCAGTGGCGCCGGTTTTCAGACAATGCCCTACGAATGTTCCAACGTCTTCTTTCATTAGAGTCAGAAAAAAGGAGCCCTGTCAAAGAGGTCTTCTACTACATCAAGTATGACTTGCTTTCAGAAGTTAGACGTAGGCCTCTGTACCGGACCCGCAAGCAGCCAGGTGAAAAGTTACCCCCAGTGTCTCAACGCCATGAAAACCCCACTCCTCTCAAGAGGACAATACTAACTGAGGGAGGCTCCTCACCCCGTGTCCCACACACCATGCCAGATCCTGGCCAGCCACCCTCTGGTGCTGGAAGAACAGATGGGCGACAGGACAAGAGTAAAGCGCAGATGCTGCTGGCAACTGCCATTGAAATCTGCGTGTAATCCGCTTTATTGACAAGTGATGTCATTCATCTCCAGTAAAGGTCACCTTATGACATAAATAAGGGTTGACTGCTTAGCATTTCTAGTTCTTGGACCTACAAGCAAAAAATATGTTGCTGCAAGAACAGCTTGGTGACTGAAGGAACTCATCGGTGCAATGGCGAGGGATCGAAGGAATTTTCGAGCAAATCGTGTCAGGATTTAGGTTTAGTGACTGTGTTTTTTCTGCTTCTGGTATTATGGGCCAGAATCTTTGTGCTATAGGTGGTCACTGCAAGTACCAGACTCCAAATGTTTCCTCTTCTACATACCCAAAACATACAGTTAAATAATCCCCATCGGTTACACAGTACACAAAAATGCAATTACCGGTATGTCTCGTTTATCCCAACACTTGACCGTTACATGTGAATATAAGATGACTTCCAAACCAACTCATTACAGCAAACTTTTACATCCCATTTTTATTAGGGTTTGTACATTAGGGGTGCAGTTGTCTTGACTGGTGCACATGCTATTGACACTAACCAAAAACATACAAACATGTTGAGTTATATTACGAGATTATAGCTCCAATCAGTGGCTTTTTCACACATTGAGTAATAAAGAGTAAACTGATTTTACTGATCGTGTAATAATGCAGAAGACCACTTGTCCATGTATTTGTGTGGGACAGTGGCTATCTTGTGATTTGGAACAATGTGTTCTTTACATATGGTTGTGTATGATGAGGTTAAAGATCATCTTAAACCAAAAGTGGTAGGAGCCAAGCTAGGGCAATGTTTTTCTTTTTGAGAATGGTGGTGGCTGCTATTATATACCTGTAGTGGTGGTTTTTAGTTTGCACTTCCTCGGCTCCTACTGTGCACCAGTATAGACAAATGTTCCCCTTGTGTCTTAACATGTTCCATCTTTTGTTTCTGTTCAACCTTCTGAACAACAAAGGGCTTGCATCATGATACAACATGGAGCCTTATCCTAAGTGGCTGTACCAGGGTATTCTCTTATTGTAAGAGGCTTGTTCATCAACTATGTTTTTTTTTTCCTAAATGAATAATGGCACATGCTACATTCCTTTTTAAATACGATTTTACAATTCTGTATGTTGGATTTAATGATAGGTACACTTATCTTAACATCATCTACACAATGAAAATAAAAGTAACCCTATGTTCAAGGTTTAGTGCAATGACCTTTTAGAATAATAAGTGAAAACAAAGATATATGTTCACTATACAGTGCCCAGCTCTTAGAGAGGAACATTGCAGGTATTGAGGAGTTAATAAAAATTCCCCAAACCTGGCTTGCTCGGCCACCCTGCCCCTCCGGTTTAACAGTTTACAATTATAAACTTACCTGTCCGGTTGCATCATGCTCCGGCATCCCTCGGTCCCACGCCGTCTCCATTGGGCAGCGCCATCTTGCCATCCTATCTGCGCCGCCCCTCAGATCTTGTGCTTGTACAGTGTCACTGCATAGGCTGCAATGAGACTCGCAAGATTTGAAGTGCGACACAGGACATTTGAAGAGGGAGACAAAGGGTGAGTACGGCTAAGGGTTTGCTGCCTTCACTCCGGGAGGGCTAAGGGGGGTGCAAAGGGGCCAGGAATGCTGATGGATGGTGGCATTTAGGTAACGCCAACAACCAAAAGGCAATGAGGGCGGGGAAGGGATAGTCTAATGTTCCTCTTTAAGTACAATATTATATTTATAAACCTAAAGAAAGGAAATTACTTATCTTCGAAACAGTCCTAAGTTGTGGCAAAGTGGGTATGAGGATCATAAGCAGTGATGTACTCAACACATATCTAAAATTGGGAGCTCTTATGATTGTTTGTACTATCCTGACCCACAAAGCCATAACTCAGGACTCCTGATTAATAGTCACCTGAGAACTGTATATTGATTGCTGTTTTTCATTCTTATTCATTCTTATGCTAGACTGACACTTATGGTTACTTTTCCCTTAAACTTGAATTTGATTGGCCTTGTGTGTCCTAATGTGCATAAAGCAAAACAGATGAACCATAAATATGTTCTAATGAATTATAAGAATAACGTCACAGGTACACAGGCTGGGTTTCCTACTGGGCACCCTAGAGTAGGTATTGCTTGAGAGAAACCCAATCCAGACCTTTAAGTGGAGAGGTCTTTTTTACCCCTTATTTAATTTGAGGCCTTCAGCATTGTCCTGAAGTATTATTAGGCCTTTAAAACTTTGGGGTTCCCCATCCTGTCATTAAAATCAGCTATAGCTCTTATTTAGGCATGACATCACAATAGGGTTGATTCAGAGCCCCTTTCTCACCTTTTTTTTGCGTGAATATTTCCATTCTCGTTCATTTTTTTCCCCTTGTCTAAATCAGCAAAGCCTTTTTTCTGCGAGTACTTTAGTGTGAAATGTTTTCATTTTTGCATGATTTTTCGTTTGGTAGCAAGACCTCCATAAAAATGATGAGAAAGGGGCTCTGAATCAACCCTATTAACAGAATTAATAAGAAAGTCCACTTTCAATGGAATTTTTTAAAGTGTATATTTTTGTGTGTCCAAATTATGTCCTCAAGGTGCTAAGATGATTTAGTATTTTTGCTTATGTTAGATAATGTGTGTTTCATGGAAGCAGTTTTCACTATATGCAATCGGTTGCCGACACAAAGTTTGTACACCAAGAAAAGAGAAGCGAGCCCTGTACACACAGAACACTGCTGCTGGGCATGTGTAAGTGTGGGTGAGCTCCCTCACCTCAGCAGCCGCCATAGCAGTCTTTTGTGTGTACAGGGTTCACTATACTTTTCTTGGTGTACATTGCCAATAGCAACAGATTGCAGGTAGTGAAAACTGCTTCATTAAAACACACAATTTCTAACATAGGAGAAAAAAATAGATAAGCTCAGCCCATTTAGGACATCATTTTGGCACAAACATATAAAATTGCCCTTTAAGAAGCCCTGCAATCCCTCCACAGGGAGGCAGCCAACAGGGCATAATGATTAAACCTCAAATGACAGTTTGAAAGCATGTTAAGTACATTTTGATTGGCTACCTGGCAAATTCCTATATAGGGGGGAGGATTAGCTCAGTGGGTTGGAAAGATAATATTTATTGACTCAGTTTCTATGGAAACGTAAAACTAGAATCATTATCTGCTATCAGAGAAGGTGGTCAGATGAGATATATAATAAAGTATCACAGTCCAAAAAAGGATGACACAGATATAATGCTTCAAGCATAGACAATTATTCTTTTTGGCCCAAATTTTGCCAACAAATATCTAAAAGTAGTTACAGACATATACAACTGCCCATACTGCTTGGCTGTAGAAACTGGTTAAAGTCCAACTCTAGGTCTACCACAACCTAATGTTTGAGGTCTATGGGAAACTTCTCCCATCATCTCTTTGGAAACTAGGTGTACAGAAGGAAGCAGCATTGAAAAAAGTGGCTGCTTACACCATGGACAAAACCTGGCTTCTCACACATTACTGTTCTATCCACTCCCCTTGAGTGGCGGGTGGCCATTCTAAGCTGGCTCCAGGGCATGCTCCTGTCTCCAGTCGTTGGGGAACAGGCTTTCTCACTGGTTGAAAGAAGGGACATGAGTCTAGACTAGGGGTGTCAAACTAATTTTCACATCAGCGTTCTGGTTGCCTTCAAAGGGCCGGTTAATACCAAACACAAAACAATTTGGAAGCACGACCATTCAAATGTATGGTTACAGACAGGAGATATTGTGTACAGGACAGATGCAGATGCTGAATTTGCCCCGGACAGCTCTACAATAGCAATAGCAAGCAATAACCCCTGAGGCAGCTGTTGGGCCTTCTGCTGTGGCAGTAAGTTGGGTGGGTTAGGCAACAGCAGGTTGCACAGAGACACAAAACAGCTTCAGACACTACTCCAAAATGTTAAAAAGGCACGTACCAGCTGATTTTATAGGCACTGCAGATGTGGACAGGATTATGGGTGGTACTGTGCTCCACATGGGAGCACAGAACTAGGCAGCACCACACACAGTCAGAAGCTCTGGAGTGATGGGGTCAGCTAGAAGTAACCTGTCAGAGGACCACATAAAAAGCCTTGGAGGGCCGCATCTGGCCCCCGGGCCTTGAGTTTGAAACATAGTCTAAACCATTAACATCAAGCCCACCCGTAGCCCAAGAGAAGGAGGCAGAAGAACAGCAATATGTGAGGAGCACTGGATCCTCTGCTTATTTTGTAGGGTAAATATGGTTTCCTTTTGGATTTATGGGAGTATAAAGAAGGCTGTCCTTAAATCCTAAAGAGAAGGTGAACAGTCAAAGTTAATAGGTGACCCTTCTTGCAAAACCATTAAAAAATGTAAACATGTTCCCAAAAGACTTCTGTGACTTGATTGTGGTCCTTGAGGGTCCAGCTACAGTATATCAATACAATGATTTGATAGACTTTCATGAAGACCAAGCAAAAATAAATGGTCATGAACAGAATGAAGGCGTCTTCTCATAGCTGGAATACTGCCTATGCAGAGCTCATGTAGCACTTGTAGAGCTGTGTAAGTTCTCATTCAGCGACAGTCCAGTCTCATTGGTGCTTTATTGATTTATTTTATCTATCACCTAGAACATGAAGGAGGCCATTTTGTATGTTACTCCAAATTAAACCATTCATCATTGACATCTGTGCATGGATTCAGAAAACAAAATGTCCACCTCCGTTTTGTGTAGGTGATGTGTCTAACTTCAAGTCCTTACATTTCGTGTCAGTTGTATGTTAATTAATCAGGGTATGTAGCACTTGTAATATAAATCCTTGTGTGGTAAAGGATGTTTTCTTTTTATAAAAAGGTACCTCGTGGTGGCTTTTGTTGGCATCTCTCTGCAAACTGTTCCCAAATGTATTTTCTACAACCAGAAACCAAGACTTCTCTTGCGCATTGGAGGACTTGCTGATCAGGCCTCACTCAGCAGATGCAAGCTATGTAAAGGGCTACAATGCTACGACAATAGCTAAAGTGCCGTAACCTCCCACTGAGCACCAGTGCCCGTTACAGAAACAGAATATGCATCGGAATAAAAAATGGCCGACGTGCGGCCTAGCTTTTCTTCTCAGTCAAGGAAATTAATTATTTCTAGATGCCTGTATCTGTTTGACAGTGTGTTTACATCTTTGAAAAAAAAACAGCCAGAGCACAATCTTCATCCCTTCTTGCCTATCCCTGGTTTTAGGGTCAAGTAGTAGAGGACATTTATTTCCCTCTTCATGAAAGGTTCCCTTGATACATTGACATTGAGGTGATATAGACTAGATTCCGTAGCAACCCCCCTAACCTTTGCCTTAGACGTCTTCAATGTTCACAATATTAGTGCAATAATGTAGATAAGGTGATGACTGACAAACCTTTTGATCTTATTGTAGGGTATTTCTCACTCCAGGTTAGGGCTAGCTTAGAGACGTTACCTCAGTTTAGCTGACCTGTGGATATATATATATATATATATAAATATAAAATATATAGTGTAATGTATAGACAAAAAATACATATTCTTCAATGTGAATTTCTGTTTTAATGTGAATATGAAACCTTTTGTTCCATGTTCCTCTCTTGCACTCATTGATGTCCAGTTCCTGTGCAGCACGGTGCCTTTACCTCAGGTGATGACAAAATGGCTGCCATTTTCAATTCATTTTTATGATATTATCCTTTGGCAGGGAGGTACTACACATAAAAAGGCCCACTAAGTTTTTTGTGGGCCACCGCCACTCTTTCAATTAAGAGGGGAATTACCTCATGTTGAGAACTTCTGGTTCTGAGAAATAGAGGTAAATTACCTCACATAGAGAACTTCTGGCCCTGGTCACTAAAGGGGGTAAATGACCTTATGTGGGTACAAATGGTGCTTTCCTTCTGTACATGACATCATGTGAGCACAAACTGACCTCAAGGGCCCTGTTGTGGTTGCTACCTCTGCCTGGGCTGGGTATGGAGGCAAAAGCCTGGGAGGGGGCAGACTTGGGAAGCTGGGAGTGAAGGGGTAAAAGCGGTAGCACACTGTCAGGGAAAAGTGAGTTCCGGTGCAGGCTCCAGGTAAGATGGTACATGCTGGGGCTACACCCAGCCCACCAGGACTATTCCTGCTACCCCCTCTGGCCCTAATTTTATAACACAAGCCCTCTTTGGACCCAAATTCCTTAAACCCTTTTAAAATGGAAGTACAATACAACAACAACAGCACCAGTTACTCCACCCAATTACCACTCAATCATATAAAGAATATCCAAAAATAAAAATGTTATTGCATTAAAAAAACCTCAAATACAACATACAAATAAAAATACAGATAGGGCCACATCAGGGGCATCCCAATCATAGTGATACAGTGTCAAACCCTATAATCCATCCAAAAAGATTTAATAGCAGCAAGTCTATAATTGCAAGCAAGTACATAAATAAATAGACCAATCTCTCACAATTTGTGCTAAAAAAGTGCTGATCGTGCCACAATAAAGTGCTTTGTGCTATGAAGTAGAACCAACAACAAAGTGTCTGGTATCCCCGATTAAATCTTTTTGGATGGATTATAGGGTTTGATACGGTATCACTATGATTGGGATGCCCCTGCTGTGGCCCTATCTGTATTTTTATTTGTATGTTGTATGTCAGGTTTTTTAATGCAATAAAAAATGTATTTTTGGATATTTTTTATATGATTGAGTGGTAATTGGGTGGGGCAACTGATGCTGGCCTGGGTTATGCCTAATTTGCGGTAACTGGGACCACAAGTGCTGTTGTAATGTACTTCTGTCTTATGTAGGGGCACCAGGTTGGCACAGTATACCCCACTAGTGTTATTTTTTTGGTGGTGCGGGTCTACTGCTTTGTGTTAAGGATTTCTAGCATAGATACCCTTTTAAAATGGACCTACACCGTGGGACAGGCTTTCCATCAGTGCTCTAACCACTACCCACCACCTCTTCTTGGCCTAGCTCTGAGTGATACTTCTTCACCTCTTACAGGTTAGCTCTATGGCCAGCAGGGTGCCGTAAGCACAGCACACACAGCAGCAGTTACTACCTGCTATTTGAAGGAGGGTTCTTTAGGTTCTCAGTGGACCTATAACTCTCTTTGGGCCCAAATTCCTTAAACCCTTTTAAAATGGACCTACACTGTGGGACAGGCTTTCCATCAGTGCTCTAACCACTACCCACCACCTTTTCTTGGCCTAGCTCTGAGCGATATTTCTTAACCTTTTACAGGTTGGCTCTATGGCCAGCAGGGTACCGTAAGCCACAGCACACACAGCAACAGTAACTACCTGCTATTTGAAGGAGGGTTCTTTAGGCTCACAATGGGCCTATAACTCTCTTTGGGCCCAAATTCCTTAAACCCTTTTTTAAATGGACCTACACCGTGGGACAGGCTTTCCATTGGTGCTCTAACCACTACCCACCACCTCTCCTTGGCCCAGCTCTGAGCGATACTTCTTCACCTCTTACAGGTTAGCTCTATGGCCAGCAGGGTGCCGTAAGCCACAGCACACACAGCAGCAGTCACTACCTGCTATTTGAAGGAGGGTTCTTTAGGTTCTCAGTGGACCTATAACTCTCTTTGGGCCCAAATTCCTTAAACCCTTTTAAAATGGACCTACACTGTGGGACAGGCTTTCCATCAGTGCTCTAATCACTACCCACCACCTTTTCTTGGCCTAGCTCTGAGAGATATTTCTTAACCTTTTACAGGTTGGCTCTATGGCCAGAAGGGTGCCATAAGCCGCAGCACACACAGCAGCAGTCAGTACATGCTATTTGAAGGATGGTTCTTTAGGCTCACAGTGGACCTATAAGTCTCTTTGGCCCATACCAGAGAAAGTGTGGGTCCCCATTTGTGCCCCTAGCAATTAGTTCCATGGGTATGTGCTATCTAACCACTGAGAGTGGTCTGACTGACCAGCCATCTGGAACCGCCATAATTGTATATTGAATTAGGGGTATTCTTTAGATTGTTTCTCCATTTTATTTGTTTTCAGCTAATCTTACTATCTATGGCCCACTTCCAAAAATTACTGCTTGGCGTCTTGAAAAAACAATAGTGTTGCGATGACAAGGAGGGCATTGAGATTGTGGAACAAAATGTCTTGGTTCCCTTTTTTGTTGTTTGTGTGATGTCATTGTGCTAAACCCGTATTACTGCGTCCCTCGCTGCCCTAAAGGAGATATGAGGGAACGCAGATTACTGTCCTCACTAATGGCCCCCCTCTGCCCTGAAAACAATGCAGAGGCGAGCTCATGAGAGGTGTGCGTGTTTTTATTTTTTATGCTTTTTTTTCTTGGTAGATAATAAATTACATTTGAAAATAAAATGTAGAATGTTGTGTCATTTATTTGTTAAGACAAAAGTGACCGGGAGGTGCTTGGCCTCTAAATTTTAGACAAAGTGGGTATTGGTTTGGGGCAGCAGGGCATTCTGATTGTTGATGCTCCCCACGAGCCTGGATATTCTTACCTGTTCCTTGCTTTCCCAGCCAAAAAACAGGCCCCGCAATTAGTCACCAAACACTTGGGGGTTTATTCATCAAGGGATAGCGGCAGGTAAGCGGCAGGCAGCATCTGGTGAACGCCGGGAGCTGTACGCAATACCACATTTATGAAGGCGATTCTGATGAGTGACTCTAACAGCGCCATGTAGCGTACGATTCATCATTACAGGCAGCTTAGCGTATAGCGCCGGCGCTCTAGCTTCCAGAGCGCCAGGTATTACCTGTCGCTACCTGCCGCTCTCCAATACATTTCAATGGAAGCTCCTTTTCTTCTGTTTAAACAGGGTTTTTTTGTGTTCAATTTTTTTTTCTCTCAAATAATTGTGTGACCTCTCCTGGCCTAGAAAAAGTCATTGTTGAAAACTTTTTTGAATTTTTAATATTTTTATGTAGAATTGTCATTACAGGTCTGGCATTAAAGTATTAATGTCACAATGTTACAACAATGTCATTCCATGTTTTCGCTTTGTTACTGGTGGATATGTATTCAAAAACAGACTTTAATCACACAGCGTCTGGCGCTCTATGCTATAGCGACCAGATCCAGAGCGCCGACGCTGTGTGTGAGTCTGTTTTTTTGTTGAATATAGGTCGCTGAGAGTCAGTCGCACTGAGCTGGCGCTACCTTTCGCTCCCTGCAATGCTGTACTGGTGTTAAAACGCCCAACATACGTCTCATTCATCAATGCCAGGCCAGGTTACTACAGTGACTGAGGCGCTCTGTTACAGTGCCCGATAGCCGATCACAGCATATACTAGCGGTCGCTCTTAGCGCCTCTGTACAGACGCTCATCTGCCGCTCCCTAGCGCTAGTAATGAATCAGCCTGCCTGTCTGGGTTTCCTTTGGCAGCCAGAATCCCACAGGAGGTCTATCGGCCATGTGAGTGGCGACGGCCTATTACAGGGCCCAAATTCAGAGCAAGCAGCAGGTAAAAATACTGGGAGTATATGAGTGGGGGCATTAGCATTCATGATGCCCTTTTCTACCCTGACCAGTACCCATTTTTTTCTAAAATAGGTGTTGCTCCTCTTAAAAGAGTCTGTCCGGATACAAAAACACTAACCTTTTGTCCCCAGCAGTGCTTTTTTCCTTCTCCAGTATGTAAGTTCTACCGAGATCAAGTCCCACAGTGCTCATGGTCATTGGCGGGCACAGGGGACCAGTGGGCAGACCCCCTCAATTTACTCCAATGGATGGGGTGTGCCATTGCAATGAATAAAGTGGAAATGGCCAGTCGCTTTGAATGATTCAGAGGGGGGTGGATAATGGTCCTCTTTGCCCACCAGTCAGCTCTGAACAACCATGGATGCTGCAGGACTCAGTCAGTTACATCAAACAAGAGTAGGATTGAAGCACTGCAAGGGACAAAAGGTAAGTATGACTTGTTTTTTTTCAGTCTGGACAGTCCCTTTAAAGTGGACCAACACCCAGGGGGGATCGGCCCGGGAATCTATAAGATTCCCGGGCCGATCAGATCCCTCCCCGCGGGGCATCCGAAATCGGGATGTCCCGTGGGGTGAAACCCCCCAGGAAGCCCAGAAACCTTACCTTAACCCCGTCCCAACGGCGCATGCGCGGGCCGCGTCTCGCTCTTCCCTCTAGCAGGGCGCGCACCCGTGCCGGCCGTTTGTGAATGGCCTGTTAGAGGGAAGCGCGAGATGCGGCCTCCAGCGCTCAGAGCCGCTGTGGTTGGACGCCGCTTGTACGTGCATACCACAGCGGCTCTGAGCGCTCTGATTGGACGAGCGCCCGCGTAGGAGCGTGGTGAGGTGAGTGTTTCCGGGCGTTCTGGGGGGTTTCACACAGTGGGGCACCCACCGAAGTGGACCAAAACCCAGGATATGGAAAATCCTGGGTGTTGGTCCACTTTAAAGTCGGGCGTCACTCAACCCCTCCTGGTGATAAGCCCCAGCATTAAAATAAAAAAATAATCTTATGGCCAAATGACCAAGATCCCTGTGTTCTACGATCTGACTTTACTATATTATGGCAGTTCATTTTTTAATGTATAATTATAATGAGTTGGTTGCTGATGGGCTCCTCTTTAACAAACTCAAGCAATGAGGGTCTTTAATGTCCTCAGAGCAGTTCCGGCGTGCTCTCAGAGGAACAGTTAATAAGATAATAAAAAATAAATAAGATACTTACTGGCACCCGGGAGAATTCAGACAGCACTATATAACCAAGCCTCTGCTAACAGCCGCTAATACTCTGCAGGCCCGAGGCCTTCTCTGTTGTTATAAATTGAGGCCTAAGTGCGCTGCTAGTTACCTGAACTTTCAGTTTGGTCCTCATCACAGGCAGAAAGTGAGGGTCACATACAGCAAATAAAGTACTGAATTCGCTTTAACCCTCTCTGATGTCATCAAAAAAGGTAATCCCTCTTTGGACCCAAATCTCTGTGTCCCTCTTACAAAAAACACTAAGGCCCTTATTTATGAAGGAATAGCGACAGGTAGCGACTGGTGAGCGGCCGGTAATGACGGGCCCCGCCACGAGAACGCCGGCTCCCCACCACAATCACACATTTATCAAGCCAATCCTGCTTAGCGACTGAGATAGCGCCATATAGCGACTCATTCATCATTATTCCAGCCTCAGCCCACAGCGCCAGCGTCCGACCTTGAACAGCGACAGGTATGACCTCTCGCTACCTGGCGCTCTCCAATGCATTTCAATGGAACAATCTTTAAATATTCATAATTCATTGTTATAAATTGTTTTTTTTTTCTTTTAAATGTGAAAAATTCTGTGACCACTTCTGCCATGTTAGATAATTTTTTTAAGGGAAAAAAAAATTAAAAAAAATGTACAGAATTGATATTACAGGTCTGATATTAATGTATTCGTATTACTAAATTATTTAAAATACTTTTTTTTTTTGGTTTCCAAAAATATGGTGGTTTGGGGGTTAAAAAACTACTTTTAACCCATCGCCGCCAGCACTCTGGGGTTTAAACATGCATTTCACAGTGCGAGAATTTTTTGAGCGTGATTTTTTGATGAATATGGTGGAAGCCGGTCGCTCTGACCAGTTGCTATCATGCGCTCCCATACATTGCGGAACCTGTCAAATAGCGACTCGTAACCTTGTATTCAACATTACTGCACACCGACTGAGTCGCTATCAACAACCGAACAATGGCCAAGCACAGCGACTACTAGCGGGCGCTGTGAAAATACAGCTACAGTCGCTCAACTGTCGCTACATGTCGCTATTAATAAATCAGCCTCTAAACTTTCCAGTGCAGGGACACTAAACTAAGGCCAGGGCCCACCTCATATGATAGTCATGTGACACACCTCTTCCCAATGGTGAGCAGGTCATTCCATCTCCTGAGGCAGCGCCTATGCTTTCTTTGATTTCTGTGACATTCCTTCTATTCTTTAATTCTGTCATTCCTTCTATTTTTTATTTATAATTTATTCTATTTTTACTTTCTTTGTTATTTCTTATTTTCTTTCTATCATACATTCTATTAATTCCTTCTTTTCTATATTTCTGTAATTCCCTTTATTCTTTCTGTGTCATTCCCGTTTTTCCTTTTTTCTTTCTCGAAATCCATTCTTTTTTTCTTGCGCTTTCTACCCTTCTGTCTGACTTTCTTATGCTTACCCATTTTCTTTCTTTTTGTTTATTACATTTATTCCTTCTTTTGTTCCATCCTTTCTTCCCTTGTCAGGCGGGGCAGCTATGCCTCAAACTTTTTAGTAGACAAGTTTTTGTATTTTGACGGGAAAATTTACCGTAAAAGGAAAGTCCGTGAAAAGTGCAGATAGTGGCACCTGGGCGCCAGGTAAGCAGGTCACCTTGGGCCTGTTGGCACTATCTGCTCTGAGGTATTTGGGGTAAGTCTATGAAAGTGGATTTTACCTTTAAGGGGCAAAATCCACAACTGCAAATGTACCGCCATGTGTCCCCTGATACAACACAAAGACGCCGGCTGAGACTCTCTTGCCCAACGGCCCATATAAACCTGCACTAAGGCCAACACTGCCCTTTATTACAGAGTTACTCACCTGTTTCTAACAAAGCCTTATCCAACAGGGGAAGCTGCACCTACTAAATGGGAGGTGAGAGGCACTGAAGCTATTTCCTGGCTTATGCCATGCAGAGTTCAATGAAAAGAATTCAGGGATCCCTTGTAGATGGATTAGGAAGCCTGTCGACTTAGGGCCTTATTCATGAAGGGATAGCACCAGGTAGCGCCAGGTAGAGGCAGGTGAACCAGTAAAAACGATAATGATCAGCCACACCTGCTAGCATCAAAAGAGTCCTTGGTTGTAAAAGCCACGAAAACGGCCCGGCCATGAGCGCTCAACTCATATCCATCTGTAGTTTAATAAGCACGCCAGCCTTAATCCGCTTTTAAAAGGATATGATATCCACGTTTATTCCATACAAAAATCTTTTTAAAGAATTCCATCCACGAATACAGGTCGACGTAAAGCATAAGGGAGCAACTTGAATGCTAATGCGTTTCGGGCACAAACTCAGCCCTTACTCATAGAGGCAGGTGAACGCCGGACACGGCACGCAATTACACATTTATGAAGCCGAATCTGGTGAGCGACTGGGACAACGCCATGTAGCGTCCGATTCATCATTATCCCAGGCTCAGCGTACAGCGCCCGCGTTCATCCTTGCAGAGCGCAACGTCTAACCTCTCGCTACCTGGCGCTCTCCCATACATTTCTATAGATAATCCTTAAATCCCTTTCCTGATCCCAATTTTTTTTCCCCTAAAAAAACCCACAAACCTTCTGACATGTATTCTGGGCAAGAAAATGACATTTTTGAAAACTTTTTGGATTAATAATATTTTTATGCAGAATTGTCCTAACATGTCTGGTATTAAAGTGTTCTTGTTACAATGTTATAACAATGTAATTCAATGTGTTTTTGCTTTGTTACTAGTGGATACATGTTCAAAAACAGCCTTTAATCACACAGCCTCTGGCGCTATGGGCTACAATTACATGATTTTGAGCGCCAGCGATGTTTGTGGCTGTTTTTTTGATGAATGTGGTGTGAGTCAGTCGCACTGAGATGTCGGTACGGTTTGCTCCCATACAGCTTAGTATAGCGACTCACATATCATATTCATCAATGCCGGACAGCGACTGAGGCGCTCTGAAACAATGATCCATGGCCGAGCACAGCGACTTCTAGTGGGCGCTCGGAAATCCGCTCTACAGACGCTCATCTGTCGCTACCTGGCGTTAGTAATGAATCAGCCTGCCCGTCTGTTACCAGGGAGGGTTGACAGGTTTACCCTGGGTACTTTACTATGAGCACCACCTACCACTGAGACCTAGCCCAGCATTGAGTGATACAGCATTTTAGACTAGTTTCCAGTAGGGTACCGTATGCCACAGCAGGATTCTTTATACCTTGTGACAGACCAAGGAAGAATACAGAAAGGGAGATGATCTTGCCATTTATTAGGGTACAAGAGAGGATATAGAACGAGAGAAAAACCTAAAATTTAGGGCATAAAGATAGGATACAGAAGGGGACGTGAGCTTACAATATATTATGGTAGATGAAGAATCACAAGTGAAGTGCTTACAAACTATGATGGTAAAAGGCAGAATATGGAAAGAGAAAATTAACTATAATTTAGATCATAGAGAAGGATACAGAAAGGAGAAGAGCTTACAATCTATTGGAGTATAAGTGGCAATACAAAGAGATTACAGTTTATCATAGTATGAGAGAGAATATAGAAATGATGTGCTTACAATTTATAATGGTATAAGGAAGAATACAGAAAGAGACTATAATTTAGGGCATTGAGAATGATACAGAAGGGAGAAAGAGCTTGCACTGTGTTATGCTATTAGGAAGAAAAGAGAAGAGAAAGAGAGAAGAGCCTATAATTTAGGGCATAGAAAAGGGTACAGAAAGGGAGAAGAACTTACAATCTATGAGAGTATAAGTGACAATACAAAGAACTTACAGTTTATCATGACATGAGCTTTAGAGAGACTACAGAGCATACAATCTATTGTGGGTCAGGAAAGAAAAGATACGGAAAGGATAGGAGACAGGAGACAGGAGACAGTAAATGAAGGAGGTTACCACCCCACAGAGGTTGATGAATAAGCTGCTGTTTTAGAAGTCATCACAGGTGGGCTTTGATCCCCTATCTGTCCTAGAGGCCGATTCATTAATAGCGACAGGTAGCGAGAGTTGAGCGACTGTAGCGGCATTTTCAGAGCGCCCGCTAGTAGTCGCTGTGCTTGGCCGTTGTTCGGTAGTTGATAGCGACTCAGTCGGTTTGCTGTAATGTTGAATATTGGGTGAGGAGTCGCTATTTGACAGGTTCCGTGCTGTATGGGAGCGCATGATAGCGACTGGCCCTAGTGACCGGCTTCCACCATATTCATTAACAAATCACGCTCAAAAAATTCTCGCGCTGTGAAATGCATGTTTAAACCCCAGAGCGCTGCCGGCGATGGGTTAAAAGTAGTTTTTTTAACCCCCAAACCACCATATTTTTGGAAACCCAAAAAAACAAGTTTTTAAAATAATTTTGTAATATGAATACATTAATATCAGACCTGTAATATCAATTCTGTACTTTTTATTTTTTACCTTAAAAAAAATATCTAAAATGGCAGAAGTGGTCACAGAATTTTTCACATTTAAAAAAAAAAAAAAAAAAAAAGAATAACAATTAATTATGAATATTTAAAGATTGTTCCATTGAAATGCATTGGAGAGCGCCAGGTAGCGAGAGGTCATACCTGTCGCTGTTGAAGGTCGGACGCTGGCGCTGTGGGCTGAGGCTGGAATAATGATGAATGAGTGGCTATCTGGCGCTATCTCAGTCGCTAAGCAGGATTGGCTTGATAAATGTGTGATTGTGGTGGGGAGCCGGCGTTCTCGTGGCGGGGCCTGTCATTACTGGCCGATCACCAGTCGCTACCTGTCGCTATTCCTTCATAAATAAGGGCCCTAGTAAAATAGAATCCTGGTACCTGAGTTAGGGGGCAGTAAGTGCTGTATCAGCAGTCTGCTCATCCAAACCTAAAAGCTCCTTTTATTAAAACACCGGCAGCACAGTTAGGGGGTTAACGTAACGGAAAAGGTAAAACAAATAGTACTACTACTCCTCCCCTGTGACGAAGATGTGATGATGATACAAATCTAGCCTGCCTTTTGTATCAGAAGTACAGACAAAAAGCAAGGCTTGGCTTTTCTGATCCAGCAGGAAATCACAGGTGCCCCACCACGCATGCTCTGGCAGCAAGGATCCACCTTCTGCTGTCAGGTCTCCGCTGTATCAGCAAGCTCAGGGGTAGATGTGGAGGCTGATTCATTATTAGCGCCAGGTATCGGCAGATGAGCATCTGTATAGCAGCGCTTAGAGCGACCACTAGTAGACGCTGGTTTGCGTGTATCGGGCGCTGTAACAGAGCGCCTCAGTCGCTGTAGTAACCTGACCGGCATTGATGAATGTGATGTATGTTGGGCATTCTAACACCAGTACAGTGTTGCAGGGAGCGAAAGGTAGCGCCAGCTCAGCGCGACCGACTCTCAGTGGCTCACACCATATTCAACAAAAAAACGACACACAAACACCGTCTGCGCCCTAAATCTGGGTGCTATAGCATAGAGCAGCAGACACTGTGTGATTAAAGTCTGTTTTTAAACACATATCCGCCAGTAACAAAGAGAAAACAAATGGAATTACATTGTTGTAACATTGTGACATTAACACTTTAGTGCCAGACCTGTAATGACAATTCTGCATAAAAATAGAAAAAAATCTAAAAAGTTTTCAAAAATGACTTTTTCTAGGTCAGGAGAGGTCACACAATTATTTGAGAGAGAAAAATCAAATTAAAAACCCTGTTTAAATAGAAGAAAAGGAACGTCCATGGAAATGTATGGGAGAGCGACAGGTAGCGACAGGTAATACCAGGCGCTCTGGAAGCTAGAGCGCAGGCGCTATACGCTGAGCAGCCTGTAATGATGAATCAGATGCTAAATGGCGCTGTTAGAGTCACTCACCAGATTTGCTTTAATAAATGTGGTATTGCGTACAGCGCCCGGCGTTCACCAGACGTTGCCGGCTGCAACGAGGCGCTACCTGGCGCTATCCCTTGATGAATAACCCCCTAAGTATAGGCGGTTCCTTATATTCTTCTACAAATGTTCTTTTGCTTATCTTACTTTATAGAGTCTTTTCTGACCCAACAGAGACCTACCGGTAAATGACAGATAGAGAACATGATGGTCAGCCTTGCCTTCCCTTCTTGGCATATTTGACCCAGGAAGGGTGTGGATCTTCTGGGAGTCTAACCCACCCCTCCTGCAGACCCCAGCCAGACTGGCATCACTCCAACACCTTACCTGGCGGAGTTCCACTTTAAAAGCCAATCTAGTGTAGCACTGTTTCTGAACCTGAGGTTCAGTTAGGTCCAAGTCTCACTTTCTTCCTGCACTCTCAGAGCCAGGGGCGGACTGGGGCTAGAAAACGGCCCGGGACTTTTTGGGGCACACCGGCCCTGCTGCCCTGTTTCTGGCCCGGTATAGTATCTTAATGTCACTATATATACACCTTATTTTCGCTCCATAAGACACACCCAGGGTTTAAAGGACAAAAATAAGAAAGAAAATAATCTGAACCAAATGGTGTACTTAAATCCCCCCATTACAGGCAGAATCCCCAATTACAGGCAGAATCCCCTATTACAGGCAGAATCCCCTATTACAGGCAGTAATTGGTATCCCTCATTAAAGCAAGTGAGGGGCATCCCACAGAGGCACGTTGCAGCATCTTCCATTACGGGCAGTGCGGGGCATCCCTCAGTGCAGCCAGTGCGGGGCATCCCTCTGTGCAGCCAGTGCGGGGCATCCCTCAGTGCAGCCAGTGCGGGGCATCCCTCAGTGCAGCCAGTGCGGGGCATCCCTCAGTGCAGCCAGTGCGGGGCATCCCTCAGTGCAGCCAGTGTGGGGCATCCCTCAGTGCAGCCAGTGCGGGGCATCCCTCAGTGCAGCCAGTGCGGGGCATCCCTCAGTGCAGCCAGTGCGGGGCATCCCTCAGTGCAGCCAGTGCGGGGCATCCCTCAGTGCAGCCAGTGCGGGGCATCCCTCAGTGCAGCCAGTGCGAGGCACCCCTCAGTGCAGCCAGTGCGGGGCATCCCTCAGTGCAGCCAGTGCGGGACATCCCTCAGTGCAGCCACATAGGGGCATCCCTCAGTGCAGCCACATAGGGGCATCCCTCAGTGCAGCCACATAGGGGAATCCCTCAGTGCAGCCACATAGGGGCACCCCTCAGTACAGCCAATGAGCGGCATCTCCCCTCCCCTGCCGCGCCTTGTGACGCGACTCACACGCCCACACATGCTTACCTTTGGTTTCTGATAGTCGGAGGGCCTGCCTGCCTGACCCGCTGTTCCTGCCGCTGCTGCCGCTGCTCTCAGACACACAAACACACATGCTTACAAGCACTTCCTGGCTGTCGCGCGCTGGTCGGTGGGCGTGCCCCATATGGCCGGCGTCCATTGTTTTCATTGGACGCCAGGGAAGGCCGCAACCCTGTGGAAAAGATGCTGCCCCTCACTCTCCAGCATCTTTTCCACTGGGTTGCGGCCTTCCCTGGCGCCGGCCTACCGGGATTTTGCCCGGTATGCCCTATGGCCAGCCCGCCCCTGCTCAGAGCTGTTACAGCTTAGATATATGGTGGTGGATGATCATGGTGTCCTCTGACCTCACTAGCCTGAGGACATTGGCCTCCATCTCCCTACGCTCCCCCCAGGCTCAGCTTAGGCTCATTGGCCGGGGTGTATAGTTATGGCCCTGCAATGGCTGCACAGTAGTCTATGAGTTATATTTAGCGGCTAGACGGGAATAGCGCTCCACTGTCATTATCACCCACGTTTTCTCTCCACAGTTTTATTTGCAGGTTTTTTTTTTTTTGTGTTAATCTGCTGACTAAATATAGGCCAGCTCCACCCCATAGAGTCTGTCATCCCGGCGCATCCCCTACATACACACAGCCCAGCCATATTGTAGTGTTAAAGAGGAACTCTGGAAGGTCAGAAATAAAGGTGACCTCCTTACAGCTGTAAAACTAACACACACTGCTGCTGGTAAGAGATGCTTAACTGCTGGAGTTCCATCCAATGAAGGACCTGGAAAGGGAATCCTTATCAGTAAAGGTAAGTAGCTTTTTATTACTTAGCAACTAGGAAAGTGAATGGGTTAGGGCATCACAGACCAGGATCCCACCTGGCAAAAATTGGGATAGTCCAATTTTAACTATAGATATAAACTGTTAGTGGTCTTTAAACAAAATAGTGTGTGTGTGGCCTATAATCAACCACTGAGACACTGAGTGAAAGAAGAAGCCCCCCTTTAATGTCAGTAAAATATCTGTATATACTTCTTAAGGCCCCCTTTACCAAAACAATGTTTATTTGGTGAACCAGTTCCCTGTAAATAAAGTCAACCTCTGAGATGTCAATGCCCCATTTAACAAAAAGAAGCCTCCATTGATTTCAATAAAATATCTGTATATAATGCTAAAAGCCCCCTTTAAAGTGGACCAACACCCAGGGGTGATCGGCCCGGGAATCTATAAGATTTCCGGGCCAATCACCTCCCTCCCCGCGGGGCATCCGAGATCGGGATGTCCCGCGGGGGTGAAACCCCCCCCAAAAAGCCTTACCTTATCGGCGACGGATCAGCCGCCGCCTCCCGCGCGACCCTCCAGCAGTGCGCGCGCCCGCGCCGGCCGTTTGTGAGTGGCCGGTGCGGGCGCGCGCCCTGTAAGAGGGACGTGCGGGAGGCGGCGGCAGTGGCTTATCCGTCGCTTGTCCGACGCTGAAAAGGTACGTTTTTTGGGGCTTTTGGGGGGGTTTCACACAGCGGGGCATCCTGATCTCGGATGCCCCGCTGAAGTGGACCAGCACCCAGGATAGTAAAAATCCTGGGTGTTGGTCCACTTTAACAAAATAATGTATTTAGAAGAATCCACCCTTTACCGCCATGAAAACATATGTATATATATTGCTAGATGCCCTCTTTTAAAATAAAAAACCCTGTAAATATACTCTAAACCTCTAAAGCTAACTTTAGAAGAAGCCCCTTTTCATTTCAGTAAAATATCTGTATATATTGCTAAAGGTTTAATTTAACAAAATTATGTCTTTAAACTTTCCACTTTAAAAAACAGCGTAGTGTTTCTGGAGCTGCAGTACGTATACCCTAGGGGGTAAGACGTGGCGTTCAGGGGCAAATAAACAGGAAGGGATTATTATTTTAACAATAAAATATTATTCCTTCTTGCTTTACAAGTGCTACAAGGCATGTGACCTACTTAGTTAATTATTATTTATAATGGATTCCCTGTTTGGGGGTACTCAGTTGGAACATTTTGTTGCTAGGGGTACTTGGCATGAAAAGGTTGAGAACCACTGGTGTAGAGGTGTCGCCAAACAGTTAAAAAGGCTATCCACATACCAATTGATCATTTAATAACTCAATATAATATATAGCCCCCTAAACCTGACCTCCGCCATGACAGCTGGAGCTCAGGAGCAGCACGCCACCATTCACTGGAGCTAGGGAAGCCCGGCCTTGTAGCACACATGCTATGGCAGGCGTGATTTTCCTCCCCCCAGCCAGGGAGGGCCCCTCCATCCTCTGCTCCCTGTACATCAGAAACGAGAGCAGCACTCGGCTACAGAGCCTTATCGGATGCGGTTGCCGGGGTAACCATGAGAGGCCGCTCTGTTAGCAAAGAGACCGATTCAAGGCTGAGGACCAACCTGAAAATACAAAGGGTGAAATCTACAATGGTATGCGCATGCAGATTTAAAGGTACACACCATCTTCAAATGGAGACGCATAAAGGGGCCCAGCAGAAACTCATTAGCAGACCCTCCCCCAACCATCAATGCAATATAGTCCGAGGCCTGTGGTGCTCTGCTGTAATAATAAGAGCAGAGATATAATGTCTGTGCCAACTAAAAGCAGAGCCTGCACAGCTCATCATTTTTTATATAATTTGATAATCTGCAAAGCCAAGCATCAGGCTGCGTTCACACCCGAATTTGTGGTTTCTGTTCTGCGATTGTGTTGCATTTTGTCACATTGTGAACTGCAATCTACCTGCTTTTGTGTTTTATTTATCTAGCTTTAGGTCCTTTTTGTATTTCGGTGGAAATGCAGGAGTGCACAGCATAGCAGCACACTTTTTCATTAAAGGAGCGCTGTAGTAGACCTGCAGCATCCATTGTTTCCTACCCCCCCTCAGAGACAGGAGATCAGACAGGGTGGCAGAGATAGTGGCAGGAGAGGCAGCACAAGTGGAGGAGTCTGTGTCTTGGCGAGGGTGGCAGCAGGGGCCAGGTTAACCTCTCTGCTGCCTGAAAGGTGTCCCTCCTCCACCTAACAAACAAAAAACTACCTGTGTATCAAATATGGTTGGTCCACACCATCATAATGGCGACCAATGATTAAACATATTAAATAAACAGACTGGCCGTCATGGTGGCCCTGCAATCCATTTTTACCTGGCCTTACCTTACCTGGCCTCATTACAGCTGCACCCTTGGTAGGCAGCAGGCCCTGCAGAGGAGGCAGTAGCAGGAGACCCAGACAACATTGGAGTGTTATCTTCCTATGTAGTAGGAATGAAAAAAAACATGGCCACTCTTTTCTCTTTAAAACATTTATGTGGGAATAGTCTAGTAAAACATAAAATGTGTTTCTATTTCCACTTTGGTCACTAGATGGGGGTATAAAACCACAAATGAGAGAAACTGATTTTATTCAAGAATTCAGAATTATAGCACAGAGTTGCCCTTTAGGATGAGCCAGGTGGCTCATACATTTGGAAAACAGGGAACTGCTGAGATTGGTAGGGAGCTTTTTGCAGGGAGAATAGCAGGTATGAGCAGAGGTGTCATAAGGGGATATAAAGTCGGAGTGACATATAGGGGGATCATCCATGCTAAGGGGAAAGCTGATGTAGCCTTCGGTGCGAGACATCTGCTGGGACTACTAAAGAGACGAGGCTCCGGGTGTAGTTGGAAGCGAGTAGGAGGACATGGCTGTAGTGAAGCAAGGCTGTGCTGAGTTGCAGAGAAAGAAAGTGAGATAACTGAGATGCGGGGAGTCCATGCAGAGAGGAGAGGACCCTGGCGGGAAGGAGCCCGGGGTGGAAACTGGCGTGTATGTGACAGAGGAGACATCCCATAGGAGTAAAGAGAAATCAAAGGGACCACGAGGAGGAAGCCGCTGTCTGAGATTCTGGTAAGTTGTGGCTGCCCCTGTCTGAGGCCCCTGCCATGACTGTTGTGTAAGGGAGAAGAGGGAAAAGCGTTCCCTTGCGTTGGGGAACAGTCCTTGCTCGGATGCTATGGAGTAGAGGTTCCTGGTGTTTCACTTGCTGGCAGTCCAATGGCCCCTCTTCTGACGTCAGGCAATCCCGCGTCCACTACGACAGGGTGTCCAGCTCAAAGCTGGGTGGTGGCCGCCTGAATCCCCCTCTGGAAAACAATACTGCCTAGCTCCTATGCTGGAACGTTCTGACAAGCAAGACTACCTGTGTTCTATCTAATGGACACAAGCCTGTGTTCTTTTGCCTGAAGAGCACAAGACTATTTAATTCTTACACTGAAACATCCTTATGAAGTACTTGTGCCGGTGTTGGTTTTCTACCAAGGGATGCAAGTTTATTTGGCCTGTGAACTTTGTATTTGACCGTGACATAGATTAAAGCAATAAACCTTTATTTTCATGACCCTACAACAATAAAACAAACAGATGCTTTCCATTATCCTGCTTGCCATTAAGTGTCTGCTGTGATACCATCTTGTCAGCTCCCCATGGTGCGGCCCTTATCCTTGGATAGCATAACTGTGTGCTGCAACATTGCTTGAGATAAGTTGACACAGTGACATACTTGGGATTGCAATTAAAGCTGACCCCGATACTACAGTTACACCTGCACTGCACCACACAACCCGCACTTTACTTGCATTGCCCGTAGACATGTATGAGTTGCGTTGGGATCACGTTGCAGGGAAAGCGCTGCATACAATGCAGATGCATATATGCAAAGGAGCCCGCAGATTTCAATAGGCAGGATCCTCTTCTGTTTTGTCCCAAATTCCGACTCCAGCGTGACACAATCGGTGTGACAAGGGCCCTATGGAGAGCAATGTTATGCCTTCATGTGTGCACACACAAATGCAACACAGACAAATGTCATATGTAGTACCCTGCATATTAAACTGCTTTAGTGTCCCACAGGTAAGGTTAAAATCCATTTTAAAATCTTCCACTTCCATTTGCATTATCTCTTGTGTCCCTCTCTGCACTAGCATGATGGAGAGTGAAGTAAGTAACCACAGCATAGACATTTTTTGGCCCATTCTTGGGATCATTGTAGAGCCGGTGAGGCTGCCTCTAATCTTTTTCAGTCAACCCTTCTGCTGACCTCGCTCTCTACACCCAGAAGCAGGACACCAGGAATGTACCATCATGGCAGTGCGCCCAAGATGTGATGGGAGACAATATCCAGCCAACTGGATTAAATGGGATCAATAGAGGTCCACTTTGACAGTTAACCTGACAGGTGCCACGGAATGTAGGCACATGGAAAATTTAGAGGTCACAGCTTGCAGCACCAACTCCATATTATTATAGTACACTTGGCATGTGCACATGCTGGGTGTTGTTGGAAAGCCCTATTAGATGTCAGAAACAAGTACAGGTCCCCTTTAAGCGAACATACACTCCCTGCTCCAGTAGTAAATTTCCCCACTATTCCTTTATAATCTTGGATGATACTGGTATGACAGATGGGCGGCTGGAGGGAATCCTATATTCTCCTATATAGGGGGGGTGTGGACAGACCGATCCCCAAGAGACTGCCTGCCCATGTTATTTATTGAGGCCACATAGCGGCAGCCCTGTAAAGCATGCGGGTGCTAGGTGGGTGACAGGGTGTTCCGTATTCTGGGAAAACATGCTGTGCCTGGCTGGTGCACACAGACGGATCACACAATCTGTGCTGCGCTCCCCTGCGAGCGACACAGCGTGCCCAGAACAAGCAGAACAAATGCTGCGAAGACCTGTCATCTTAGAGACACGTATTCCGCGTACCACCTTTAATGCTAGTATCCTCATCTCCGGGGCTCCTCTCGCCATTCTGCATATTGAGTTTTATCAATAGCCCATTTTTTGTAATAGTGCTCCTTTAATTATGGCCTTTACTTTAGCCACCCCCAACCAGTAAGAATATATATATATATATATATATATATATATATATATATATATATATATTATAAACCCTTATTCTCTCCTGTCCACCTCCAGCACCATTAAGTAGCCCTTCCCCATCTGGCAACTTTAAATTAAATTATGTCCATTACCATAAACCAGCAACATAATATCTATTTATTTATATTACCCCGATTTATTTCCCATTCCCCACCAGGAGCCTTAAATCAAGTATGGTAGCTCTGTTCCATGCTGAAGCCTTAAAGTGGGCCAACACCCAGGGGTGATCGGCCCGGGAATCTATAAGATTCCCGGGCCGATCACCTCACACATCGCGGGACATCCGAGATCGGGATGTCCCGCGGGGTGTAACCCCCCCAAAACCCCGAAAAACCTTACCTCTCCAGCCGCTGCCTCACTCGCGCTCCTCTAGACGTGTGCACACACGTCAAGAGTGACGCGCGGGAGGCGGCGGCGGGCGCGATCCCTTGTCCGTCGACGGACGTCGGCGGGCATTGGACAGCGCACTCACGTGGGAGCGTGGAGAGGTGAGTTTTCGGGGTGTTTGGGGGGGTTTCAGGCAGCGGGGCACCCCAAATCGGGGTGCCCCGGGGAAGTGGACCAATACCCAGGATAGTCAAAATCCTGGGTGTTGGTCCACTTTAAACAGGACCTTCACCATGATTTATTGAAAAGCCCAAACCCTTATAAAACGACTCCCAAGCATCTAAAATTAATAAAGCAATTCTGTGAGTACTCACCTGTAGAATTGTTTTGCCGGCCCGCTTCGGTATTCATAACAGTTGGGTTATTCCGTCACAAGGTGGTGCAGTGGTACTGCAGAAAGTTGTGTCATCTCCCGGCCCCCTATAAAAACGGGATTAACCATAGAGTTCCCAGCGTAGACAAGCAGTGAGACAAGAAGCCAGGAGAGAATAAAGTAAAAAATGTGACAAAGGTAAAAAAAAAAACAATTAACTTGGAACAATCACCATAAAGAGGCAACCAAGAATAACGATAATAAGGGTGGGGCGAAGCGGGCCTGCCATGCAAGAACAAAAACAATTCTGCTTCGGTATTCATAACAGTTGGGACATCCAAAAGTAGGGTGGGATCCCCAAAGAGTAAAGGCCAGTAAGTCAAGTCACTACCGCCTGAAGCTCCTTGTGGCCAAAAGCAGCATCTGCTGAGGCCTTAACATCAACCTTGTAAAACTTTGAAAAAGTATGAACAGAAGACCAAGTAGCGGCCTTGCAAACTTGTTCAACAGAAGCTTGGTGCTGAAAAGCCCAAGAGGCACCAACAGCACAAGTGGAATAAGCAGTAATCCTAAAGGGAGGTTCCTTTCCCTTAGCAGAATAGGCTTGAACCACGCCTGACGGATCCACTTGCTGATAGTGGATTTAGCCGGAGGCAAACCCTTTCTTGGTCCAGAAGTGAGAACAAAAAGAGCATCAGACTTCCTGAAAGGCTCAGTGGCGACTAAATAAAACTTCAGAGCCCTGACCACATCCAGAGAATGCAGAGTCCGCTCCTTGGAATTAGCAGGATTAGGACACAATGAAGGCAAGACAATGTCCTGATTGAGATGAAAGGCAGACACAACCTTTGGCAAGAAATCCGGCTTAAGCTGGAACACCACCTTATCCTGATGTCTCTCAAAATAAGGAGGTTTGATGGAACGCGCTGCTAGCTCAGAAACTCGCCTTACAGAAGTGATAGCCACAGAAAGGCTACTTTAAGAGTCAAAATAGACAAGGCAGCCTCATGGATAGGCTCAAATGGAGGCCCTTGCAGAGCAGACAATACCAGATTCAAATCCCAGACTGGTAGCAAAGGCTTACGGGGTGGACGCACATGAGAAACACCCTGGAAAAAGGTTTTAACCAACCGGTGATTGCCAAAAGATCTTCGGGACAAAATTGCCAGAGCTGAAACATGGCCTTTTAGGATACTAAGTTGAAGGCCCAGATCCAAACCATGTTGTAAGAATTCCAGAATCCTGGGAATAGAAAACACCCGACAGGGAAGAGACTTGAACTCACACCAGGCAATGTAAGCATGTCAGACTCTGTAATAGATAAAGGACGAGGACTTTTTTCCTAGCCCGAATCATGGTAACAACAACAGAGGCAGGCAACCACTTTTCCATCAATATGGAGGTTTCAGCAGCCAAGCCGTTAAAGCTAAAGTTTGTAAATTGGGATGACGTAGCTGCCCCTGAGTGAGAAGATCTGGATCCTTGGGCAAGACGTGCCGGTCTACTGCCAACTGCACGACGTCTGCGAACCAAACTCTTCTTGGCAAACAAGGGGCCACCAGGATGGCTGGTACCCGCTCCTGGGCTATCTTGCGCATGACCCTGCCCAGGAGAGGAAACGGAGGGAACACATAGAGAAGCTGAAACTCTGTCCAAGGTATTGCCAGGGCATCCGTGGCGAAGGCCAGAGGATCCTGAGACAGAGAGACAAATCTGGGAAGTTTGTGATTGTGATGGGACGCAAACAGGTCCACATCCGGCTGACCCCAGCTGTGATAGAGGGAGAGAAACACCCGGTTGTTGAGAGACCACTCCCCCAGACGAGACGTCCCCCTGCTCAGGGAGTCCGCCACCTGGTTCTCCACCCCGGGATGTAGACTTCTAAGATGCAGGGAACATGCTGTTCCGCCCAAGACAGAATCAGGGACACTTCCTTGAAGGCTCGCTTGCTCCGAGTCCCTCCCTGATGATTGAGGTAGGCCACCGCCGTCTGGTTGTCTGAGCGGATTTGAACAGCCCGACCCCGAAGGTGAGTGGATAGGCGAGAAAGAACCAACCTGATCGCCCTCAGTTCCAGGACGTTGTTGGAAGCATGGGCCTCTTGTGGACCCCACCGACCCTGGAACTTCCAGAAGCCTCCCCAGCCGGTCAGACTGGCATGTGTGGTGACCGTTTCCCAGCAGGGGGGCAGGAAGGACCTGCCCCCCAGAAGGTTCCTTGAGTCCAGCCACCACGAGAGAGACTGTCTGGCCAGGGGAGACAGAACAAATTCCTGATCCAGGGACACAGGGTCCCGATCCCAAACTGACAAGAGGTGCAGCTGAAGAGGTCTCATGTGAAACTGAGCAAAGGGGACTGCCTCGAAGTAGGTCACCATCTGGCACCACCAACTTCATTCCCTGATGAATGGAGGGGTGAGGACACGACAGCAGAGCCCGAGCCTGCAGCTGAAGACCCTCCACCTTCTGCTGAGGAAGGGACAGCTTGACCTGAGAGGTATCCAGAGTCATGCCCAGAAAGGACCTCACCAAGGACGGAGACAGAGAAGACTTGGGATAGTTGATCACCCAGCCAAAAGACTCTAGAGTGGATGTCACCATTTGAGTGTCCTGCTCGGCCTGAGGAAAAGACTCGGCCACAATCAGGATGTCGTCCAGGTAAGGAATGATGCGGATGCCCTGGTTCCTTAGCAGAGCCATCACTCCTGAGGTGCCGAGGTGATACCGAAGGGTAGAGCCACAAACTGGTAATGCTGATCCTGCAGCTCGAACCTTAGAAATCTCTGATGACCTGGGAAGATATGCTCATGAAGATAAGCATCCTTGATGTCCACAGTGGTCATGAAGTCGCCCGGGCGAAGGGTACTGACAGCAGAGCGCAGAGTCTCCATGCGAAAATGCTTGAATCTGACAAATTTGTTGAGGCCTTTCAGATCCAGAATGGGCCTCAGGGAACCGTCCTTTTTGGGATAGTTAGCTTTTTGGAATAGTACCCCTGACCCCTTTCTTGATGAGGCACCAAACAAATGACTCCGGACTCTAACAGGCAATGAACCGCCAGAAGCAACCCTTGAGCAGACAGGGGGTTTAAAGACATCCGGGATCTGATGAATCTTGGGGGGGGGGGGGGGGGGGAGGCTGCAAACTCTATCTTGTATCCGGGGGACACTACCTCCTGAATCCACCGGTCTGAAACATGAAGCCTCCAGACGTGAGCAAAGAGCCGAAGACGTCTCCCCACCCGGATGGGTGAGGGTGCCCCTTCATGCCTGAGGGGGCTTGGGAGAGGGTTTGGGCTTAGGATTCCAGGAGAGACCGGGACGACCATGGGGTTTGCCATGGCCCCAAGAATCTCTGCGACCACTGAAGAGGAGGGAGCCACGGCCCCCTCTGGGAATGCGGAAGGAAGGGAGGGGGCAGAGGACCCCCGAAAGGGCCGAGACTGCCTCCTATGCTGAGGAAGCCTTCCATCCTTGGCTAGAACATCAAGACGCTCCCCAAATAGCCACAGCACCACGAAGGGGAGGCCAGTGAGAGCTTTCTTAGCTGCAGCGTCAGCTGCTCACTGGCGCAACCAGACAGAGCGGAGCATAGCCACCAAGAGCGTAGAGGCCCTACCACACAGCCGCACAGCATCATCCATAGCAGTAAGGATAAAGGCCACAAAATCAGAGCAAAGTAAGAGAGTCCTATATTCCTCCCCACACTACCAGCTGTTGCACCATCAATGAGACGCTTGAGCAGCTTCTTAAGGGCAATAGCAGTAATGGTGGCAGCACATACGGGACGCAAGCCAGCCCCCACACAGGTAAAAGCATGGCAGGCCAATTGATCTATGTGCCGGTCCTCACCGTCCCTAAGAGTGGTAGTGTCAGGGGAAGGTATGACCGAAGTATTGGACAAGCCTAGCACGGGAGCGTCTACTTCAGGGGGAAATGACCACCTCTTAACAAGATCAGCAGGAAAGGGATACCTTTTATCCAAACCCTTGGGCACAGCAGGCATCTTGTTAGGACATTCCCATTCTTTAAGCACCAAGGTGGTAAAATGTTCCTGCTCAGGGAACTCTAGACTCTGTTTACCAGGGCGAAAAAGCTCCCCCTGCTTTCTTTAAGCTACCTCAGGGGCAGCAATGTGCAAAATTTCAAAAATATGTGACAGCAGATTATCAGTGTCCTCAGGGTACCATGATTCCTCTCCGGACGCAGACCCAGGGTCACTATCGCAACCCTCCTGCTGGTTCCCAGAGGAGTCAGAGTCCTGGGAGAGCTCCCCCATCTCAAGGGGATGACAGCCATCAAGCTCATCAATCCCCACATACATCTCAGTAAGGGGAGCAGGCCTGGGGTCCATGTGTCTCTTCTTGCCAGAGGCCTTCCTAGGAACATTCCTTGAAAGCTGCTTTTCAATGTTAGCCACACGCAGAGCCAAATCAGAATGTGACTCCCTGCCAACATTCCCCGCACTGGGGCCCAATTGCAGGAGCGGGGGAGTAGGTGAAGCCGAGTGAGGCGCAGAGATGGGAAGTGGAGCAGGCAAACCAGCTTGAAGCACAAGGACACTTTCAGCGCACGGCACGTACACCGTGACACTGTTACTCACAGGGGATACCCCACACATCGAACACAGCTGGGCTTGCCCCGAATGGCCCCCAAGCACGCTATCCCCAGAAGCCTCCATATGGTGATTAACACAGGCGCAATAAGCCAGCAGTGGGTACAGGCTTAATACAGAAGCCACCCGGGATGCCCTCCCACGGGATGCCCCCAGAAGGTAATAAAGGGGGGATGAGGGGGAGAAAAGGAGTGGAGCCGGGAGAAACCACAACCCAATGGTATCCCGCCTGAAAGACATAAGTAAAAACACACATGAGCATCCCGCAGCAAAATACCCCAATACAATAAAAAAAACCCCCAAGGGGGACTCACGGACCAAAGACACCGCGGGGTCACACAGGCACAGACCGCTGAATAAGGCGACCCGCCGGAGGAAGCAGAGCTGCAGCCAGGAGGGGAGAAATCTTGTCCAAAATGGCGCCGGCAGAGGTACCTCGAGGGGCAGGCCGCGGGGGGAACGACGTGATACGCGTCATCACCCGGCCCCGCCCCCCTGAAGAGCGCGAAAAACAGCGCTCACGTGACCCAGCCGGCGCCATGGCTAAGCAAAATCACCTCAGGTTATAGCGCCCACAGCTGCGGAACGCAGTACAAAGCGGCGCGGCAGCTAAAAACACCACAAAAAACGTCAAAACACCACAGATATCACCAGACGCCGCTACCACCCCCCCAACGAAGTCAGAGAGGTGGGGGGGGGGGAAGATAGACGAGAAGGCAGCGGCGAGCAGCCATGGCCAGGGAGGGGGAAGCGCGGGGGATGGACCCAAAAAGGAAAATAAGGGGACACAAACTACTCACCCCCTCAGAAGCTAGGACAGAAACTCTGCATCCCTAATAGGCTCACCATAAAGCCTATGGCCGGCTACCCTTTGTGTTACAGGGCCTGCGGCTTGGAGCTGCGCTCCAGGAGCACTTGACCCTAGTGCTCTTCTACCTTCACCCGATCTGTCAGCCGAGGCTGGGAGGCAGTGAGGGTCCAGAAACGGAAGGAAATAGACATGCAGGGCCGCAGGCTTGGTTGCCCCGCTCACCTGTGCAAGAGAGAGAGAGAGAGCCATCTTCTAACTTCGCAGTGTCACTGCAGAGGAAACACTGGGGAACTCTATGGTTAATCCCGTTTTTATAGGGAGCCGGGAGATGCCCCAGCTTTCTACAGTACCACTGCGCCACCTTGTGGCGGAATAACCCAACTGTTATGACCGAATATATACCGAAGCGGGCCGTGCCATGCAATAAAGAAAATACAAAATTTTTAGTCACTTACTTATCACTCTTTCCCCCACTGGGCTGCAACTCTGTTCAGGACTTTAGGACTTTAGGATACGGGCGCCGCCATCTTGACTCAGAAGCATCACACATACTGAGGAAAGGAGAGCGGGATAAAGTACAGGGGGGCGGGGTTATAGCTGTGCTTTGCTCAGACAGAGCAGAGCTGGGGTCAGGAAAAGGTCAGCAATCCCAGAATGCAGAGCAGCACAGTCAGAAGGCACTTCCTGTTTGCAGGCTGCCTGATGCTCCATGAGCCGCCATCTTGGATGTTTAAAGGCTCAGAACATGCACTAGGTGCAGGTAGGATGATTTTTAATGTGAGCAATCTGTATGTACAGGGGGGAAACATATAAGATAGACTCTTATTCAGAGTGAAGGACCGCTTTAAGTTAATTACTGTAGGTCCATTTGCCACCACCACTTAAATTAGGTATCCCCTCCCCAACCAGCCGCCCAAAACTATAAATAAATATATATATATATATAATTTATTTATTTCCCATACCCCAAAGATAATGTTAAATTAAGTCACTATTCCTTATTCAGCAACATTAAATGAATTATATCGAATCCTAACCAGCAGCATGATATATATTTGCATCTCTCTCCCATCCCCCCAGGAACATTAAATTAAGCCCTTCTCCATCCACGAATGTCAAATTAATTATGTCCAGTTTTGTAGCCACCCCAACCAGCAACATTGGTAGATATATATATATATATATATATATATGGTAAAATTATCATAAAATTGGCCCAAGCCGTATTCTCTATAATACCTGTTCACTGTAATACATACAATAAATGAGAGGTTCCAGCAAAATAAAGCCTTGGGGGGGGGGGGGAGGCTTGGGAAAATGAATCATATTTTGATGCAGAAAAATTCCAACAGAGGGACAAATGAGGACAACAAGTGAGGGGAGTTCAGAACAGTGACATCACTACATCTGAATAAAGGCATCACCGATTGTTAGCTGGAGTCTGTATAATTCATGACGGACCTCCCACCTTTCTGAGACCCTTTATTTACTTTCTGGCATACAGTTCACTGCTTCCCTAGGCATGCGGCTGCATATCAGGCATGCGGGCTCAGTGCTTCCCTAGGCATGCAGCTGCATATCAGACATGCAGCTCAATGCTTCCCTAGGCATGCGGCTGCATATCAGACATGCGGGCTCAGTGCTGCCCTAGGCATGCAGCTGCATATCAGACATGCAGCTCAATGCTTCCCTAGGCATGCGGCTGCATATCAGGCATGCGGGCTCAGTGCTGCCCTAGGCATGCAGCTGCATATCAGACATGCAGCTCAATGCTTCCCTAGGCATGCGGCTGCATATCAGACATGCGGGCTCAGTGCTGCCCTAGGCATGCAGCTGCATATCAGACATGCAGCTCAATGCTTCCCTAGGCATGCGGCTGCATATCAGACATGCGGCTCAGTGCTGCCCTAGGCATGCAGCTGCATATCAGACATGCAGTTCAGTGCTGCCGTAGGCATGCGGCTGCATATCAGACATGCAGCTCAATGATTCCCTAGGCATGCGGCTGCATATCAGGCATGCGGGATCAGTGCTGCCCTAGGCATGCAGCTGCATATCAGACATGTAGCTCAATGCTTCCCTAGGCATGCGGCTGCATATCAGGCATGCGGGCTCAGTGCTGCCCTAGGCATGCAGCTGCATATCAGACATGTAGCTCAATGCTTCCCTAGGCATGCGGCTGCATATCAGGCATGCGGGCTCAGTGCTTCCCTAGGCATGCGGCTGCATATCCGGCATGCAGCTCAATGCTGCCCTAGGCATGCGGCTGCATATCAGGTATGCAGGCTCAGTGCTGCCCTAGGCATGCAGCTGCATATCAGACATGCAGCTCAATGCTTCCCTAGGCATGCGGGCTCAGTGCTGTCCTAGGCATGCAGCTGCATATCAGACATGCAGTTCAGTGCTGCTCTAGGCATGCGGCTGCATATCAGACATGCAGCTCAATTCTTCCCTAGGCATGCGGCTGCATATCAGGCATGCGGGCTCAGTGCTGCCCTAGGCATGCAGCTGCATATCAGACATGCAGCTCAATGCTTCCCTAGGCATGCGGCTGCATATCAGGCATGCAGGCTCAGTGCTTCCCTAGGCATGCGGCTGCATATCAGACATGCAGCTCAATGCTTCCCTAGGCATGCGGCTGCATATCAGGCATGCGGGCTCAGTGCTTCCCTAGGCATGCGGCTGCATATCAGACATGCAGCTCAATGCTTCCCTAGGCATGCAGCTGCATATCAGACATGCAGCTCAATGCTTCCCTAGGCATGCGGCTGCATATCAGGCATGCAGGCTCAGTGCTTCCCTAGGCATGCGGCTGCATATCAGACATGCAGCTCAATGCTTCCCTAGGCATGCAGCTGCATATCAGACATGCAGCTCAATGCTTCCCTAGGCATGCGGCTGCATATCAGGCATGCGGGCTCAGTGCTGCCCTAGGCATGCAGCTGCATATCAGACATGCAGCTCAATGCTTCCCTAGGCATGCGGCTGCATATCAGGCATGCGGGATCAGTGCTGCCCTAGGCATGCAGCTGCATATCAGACATGCAGCTCAATGCTTCCCTAGGCATGCGGCTGCATATCAGGCATGCAGGCTCAGTGCTTCCCTAGGCATGCAGCTGCATATCAGGCATGCAGGCTCAGTGCTGCCCTAGGCATGCGGCTGCATATCAGGCATGCGGGCTCAGTGCTGCCCTAGGCATGCGGCTGCATATCAGACATGCAGCTCAATGCTTCCCTAGGCATGCGGCTGCATATCAGGCATGCAGCTCAATGCTTCCCTAGGGATGCGGCTGCATATCAGGCATGCGGGCTCAGTGCTGCCCTAGGCATGCGGCTGCATATCAGGCATGCGGGCTCAGTGCTGCCCTAGGCATGCAGCTGCATATCAGGCATGCAGGCTCAGTGCTGCCCTAGGCATGCGGCTGCATATCAGGCATGCGGGCTCAGTGCTGCCCTAGGTATGCGGCTGCATATCAGACATGCAGCTCAATGCTTCCCTAGGCATGCGGCTGCATATCAGACATGCAGCTCAATGATTCCCTAGGCATGCAGCTGCATATCAGACATGTAGCTCAATGCTTCCCTAGGCATGCGGCTGCATATCAGGCATGCAGTTCAGTGCTGGCCTAGGCATGCGGCTGCATATCAGACATGCAGCTCAATGCTTCCCTAGGCATGCGGCTGCATATCAGGCATGCGGGCTCAGTGCTGCCCTAGGCATGCAGCTGCATATCAGACATGCAGCTCAATGCTTCCCTAGGCATGCGGCTGCATATCAGGCATGCGGGCTCAGTGCTGCCCTAGGCATGCAGCTGCATATCAGACATGTAGCTCAATGCTTCCCTAGGCATGCGGCTGCATATCAGGCATGCGGGCTCAGTGCTTCCCTAGGCATGCGGCTGCATATCCGGCATGCAGCTCAATGCTGCCCTAGGCATGCAGCTGCATATCAGACATGCAGTTCAGTGCTGCTCTAGGCATGCGGCTGCATATCAGACATGCAGCTCAATGCTTCCCTAGGCATGCGGCTGCATATCAGGCATGCAGGCTCAGTGCTGCCCTAGGCATGCAGCTGCATATCAGACATGCAGCTCAATGCTTCCCTAGGCATGCGGCTGCATATCAGGCATGCAGGCTCAGTGCTTCCCTAGGCATGCGGCTGCATATCAGGCATGTGGGCGCAGTGCTGCCCTAGGCATGCGGCTGCATATCAGGCATGCGGGCTCAGTGCTGCCCTAGGCATGCAGCTGCATATCAGACATGCAGCTCAATGCTTCCCTAGGCATGCAGCTGCATATCAGACATGCAGCTCAATGCTTCCCTAGGCATGCGGCTGCATATCAGGCATGCAGGCTCAGTGCTTCCCTAGGCATGCGGCTGCATATCAGGCATGTGGGCTCAGTGCTGCCCTAGGCATGCGGCTGCATATTAGACATGCAGCTCAATGATTCCCTAGGCATGCGGCTGGATATCAGACATGTAGCTCAATGCTTCCCTAGGCATGCAGCTGCATATCAGACATGCAGCTCAATGCTTCCCTAGGCATGCGGCTGCATATCAGGCATGCGGGCTTAGTGCTGCCCTAGGCATGCAGCTGCATATCAGACATGCAGTTCAATGCTTCCCTAGGCATGCGGCTGCATATCAGACATGTAGCTCAATGCTTCCCTAGGCATGCGGCTGCATATCAGGCATGCTGGCTCAGTGCTGCCCTAGGCATGCAGCTGCATATCAGACATGCAGCTCAATGCTTCCCTAGGCATGCGGCTGCATATCAGGCATGCGGGCTCAGTGCTGCCCTAGGCATGCAGCTGCATATCAGACATGCAGCTCAATGCTTCCCTAGGCATGCGGCTGCATATCAGACATGCAGCTCAATGCTTCCCTAGGCATGCGGCTGCATATCAGGCATGCAGGCTCAGTGCTTCCCTAGGCATGCGGCTGCATATCAGGCATGTGGGCTCAGTGCTGCCCTAGGCATGCAGCTGCATATCAGACATGCAGCTCAATGCTTCCCTAGGCATGCGGCTGCATATCAGGCATGCAGGCTCAGTACTTCCCTAGGCATGCGGCTGCATATCAGGAATGCGGGCTCAGTGCTGCCCTAGGCATGCAGCTGCATATCAGACATGCAGCTCAATGCTTCCCTAGGCATGCGGCTGCATATCAGACATGCGGGCTCAGTGCTGCCCTAGGCATGCAGCTGCATATCAGACATGCAGCTCAATGCTTCCCTAGGCATGCGGCTGCATATCAGACATGCGGGCTCAGTGCTGCCCTAGGCATGCAGCTGCATATCAGACATGCAGTTCAGTGCTGCTGTAGGCATGCGGCTGCATATCAGACATGCAGCTTAATGATTCCCTAGGCATGCGGCTGCATATCAGGCATGCGGGATCAGTGCTGCCCTAGGCATGCAGCTGCATATCAGACATGTAGCTCAATGCTTCCCTAGGCATGCGGCTGCATATCGGGCATGCGGGATCAGTGCTGCCCTAGGCATGCAGCTGCATATCAGACATGTAGCTCAATGCTTCCCTAGGCATGCGGCTGCATATCAGGCATGCGGGCTCAGTGCTTCCCTAGGCATGCGGCTGCATATCCGGCATGCAGCTCAATGCTGCCCTAGGCATGCGGCTGCATATCAGGTATACAGGCTCAGTGCTGCCCTAGGCATGCAGCTGCATATCAGACATGCAGCTCAATGCTTCCCTAGGCATGCGGCTGCATATCAGGCATGCGGGCTCAGTGCTGCCCTAGGCATGCAGCTGCATATCAGACATGCAGCTCAATGCTTCCCTAGGCATGCGGCTGCATATCAGGCATGCAGGCTCAGTGCTTCCCTAGGCATGCGGCTGCATATCAGACATGCAGCTCAATGCTTCCCTAGGCATGCGGCTGCATATCAGGCATGCGGGCTCAGTGCTGCCCTAGGCATGCAGCTGCATATCAGACATGCAGCTCAATGCTTCCCTAGGCATGCGGCTGCATATCAGGCATGCGGGCTCAGTGCTGCCCTAGGCATGCGGCTGCATATCAGACATGCAGTTCAGTGCTGCCCTAGGCATGCAGCTGCATATCAGACATGCAGCTCAATGCTTCCCTAGGCATGCGGCTGCATATCAGGCATGCAGGCTCAGTGCTGCCCTAGGCATGCAGCTGCATATCAGACATGTAGCTCAATGCTTCCCTAGGCATGCGGCTGCATATCAGGCATGCAGCTCAATGCTTTCCTAGGCATGCGGCTGCATATCAGACATGCAGCTCAATGCTTCCCTAGGCATGCGGCTGCATATCAGGCATGTGGGCTCAGTGCTTCCCTAGGCATGCGGCTGCATATCAGGCATGCGGGCTCAGTGCTGCCCTAGACATGCAGCTGCATATCAGACATGCAGCTCAATGCTTCCCTAGGCATGCGGCTGCATATCAGACATGCGGGCTCAGTGCTGCCCTAGGCATGCAGCTGCATATCAGACATGCAGCTCAATGCTTCCCTAGGCATGCGGCTGCATATCAGGCATGCGGGCTCAGTGCTGCCCTAGGCATGCAGCTGCATATCAGACATGCAGCTCAATGCTTCCCTAGGCATGCGGCTGCATATCAGGCATGCGGGCTCAGTGCTTCCCTAGGCATGCGGCTGCATATCCGGCATGCAGCTCAATGCTGCCCTAGGCATGCAGCTGCATATCAGACATGCAGCTGCATATCAGACATGCAGCTCAATGCTTCCCTAGGCATGCGGGCTCAGTGCTGTCCTAGGCATGCAGCTGCATATCAGACATGCAGCTCAATGCTTCCCTAGGCATGCGGGCTCAGTGCTGCCCTAGGCATGCAGCTGCATATCAGACATGCAGTTCAGTGCTGCTCTAGGCATGCGGCTGCATATCAGACATGCAGCTCAATGCTTCCCTAGGCATGCGGCTGCATATCAGGCATGCGGGCTCAGTGCTGCCCTAGGCATGCAGCTGCATATCAGACATGCAGCTCAATGCTTCCCTAGGCATGCGGCTGCATATCAGGCATGCAGGCTCAGTGCTTCCCTAGGCATGCGGCTGCATATCAGACATGCAGCTCAATGCTTCCCTAGGCATGCGGCTGCATATCAGGCATGCGGGCTCAGTGCTGCCCTAGGCATGCAGCTGCATATCAGACATGCAGCTCAATGCTTCCCTAGGCATGCGGCTGCATATCAGGCATGCGGGCTCAGTGCTGCCCTAGGCATGCGGCTGCATATCAGACATGCAGTTCAGTGCTGCCCTAGGCATGCAGCTGCATATCAGACATGCAGCTCAATGCTTCCCTAGGCATGCGGCTGCATATCAGGCATGCAGGCTCAGTGCTGCCCTAGGCATGCAGCTGCATATCAGACATGTAGCTCAATGCTTCCCTAGGCATGCGGCTGCATATCAGGCATGCAGCTCAATGCTTCCCTAGGCATGCGGCTGCATATCAGACATGCAGCTCAATGCTTCCCTAGGCATGCGGCTGCATATCAGGCATGTGGGCTCAGTGCTTCCCTAGGCATGCGGCTGCATATCAGGCATGCAGGCTCAGTGCTGCCCTAGGCATGCAGCTGCATATCAGACATGCAGCTCAATGCTTCCCTAGGCATGCAGCTGCATATCAGACATGCAGCTCAATGCATCCCTAGGCATGTGGCTGCATATCAGGCATGCGGGCTCAGTGCTGCCCTAGGCATGCAGCTGCATATCAGACATGCAGCTCAATGCTTCCCTAGGCATGCGGCTGCATATCAGACATGCGGGCTCAGTGCTGCCCTAGGCATGCAGCTGCATATCAGACATGCAGCTCAATGCTTCCCTAGGCATGCGGCTGCATATCAGACATGCGGCTCAGTGCTGCCCTAGGCATGCAGCTGCATATCAGACATGCAGTTCAGTGCTGCCGTAGGCATGCGGCTGCATATCAGACATGCAGCTCAATGATTCCCTAGGCATGCGGCTGCATATCAGGCATGCGGGATCAGTGCTGCCCTAGGCATGCAGCTGCATATCAGACATGTAGCTCAATGCTTCCCTAGGCATGCGGCTGCATATCAGGCATGCGGGCTCAGTGCTGCCCTAGGCATGCAGCTGCATATCAGACATGTAGCTCAATGCTTCCCTAGGCATGCGGCTGCATATCAGGCATGCAGGCTCAGTGCTTCCCTAGGCATGCGGCTGCATATCCGGCATGCAGCTCAATGCTGCCCTAGGCATGCGGCTGCATATCAGGTATGCAGGCTCAGTGCTGCCCTAGGCATGCAGCTGCATATCAGACATGCAGCTCAATGCTTCCCTAGGCATGCGGGCTCAGTGCTGTCCTAGGCATGCAGCTGCATATCAGACATGCAGTTCAGTGCTGTTTTAGGCATGCGGCTGCATATCAGACATGCAGCTCAATTCTTCCCTAGGCATGCGGCTGCATATCAGGCATGCGGGCTCAGTGCTGCCCTAGGCATGCAGCTGCATATCAGACATGCAGCTCAATGCTTCCCTAGGCATGCGGCTGCATATTAGGCATGCAGGCTCAGTGCTTCCCTAGGCATGCGGCTGCATATCAGACATGCAGCTCAATGCTTCCCTAGGCATGCGGCTGCATATCAGGCATGCGGGCTCAGTGCTGCCCTAGGCATGCAGCTGCATATCAGACATGCAGCTCAATGCTTCCCTAGGCATGCGGCTGCATATCAGGCATGCAGGCTCAGTGCTTCCCTAGGCATGCGGCTGCATATCAGACATGCAGCTCAATGCTTCCCTAGGCATGCAGCTGCATATCAGACATGCAGCTCAATGCTTCCCTAGGCATGCGGCTGCATATCAGGCATGCGGGCTCAGTGCTGCCCTAGGCATGCAGCTGCATATCAGACATGCAGCTCAATGCTTCCCTAGGCATGCGGCTGCATATCAGGCATGCGGGATCAGTGCTGCCCTAGGCATGCAGCTGCATATCAGACATGCAGCTCAATGCTTCCCTAGGCATGCGGCTGCATATCAGGCATGCAGGCTCAGTGCTTCCCTAGGCATGCAGCTGCATATCAGGCATGCAGGCTCAGTGCTGCCCTAGGCATGCGGCTGCATATCAGGCATGCGGGCTCAGTGCTGCCCTAGGCATGCGGCTGCATATCAGACATGCAGCTCAATGCTTCCCTAGGCATGCGGCTGCATATCAGGCATGCAGCTCAATGCTTCCCTAGGGATGCGGCTGCATATCAGGCATGCGGGCTCAGTGCTGCCCTAGGCATGCGGCTGCATATCAGGCATGCGGGCTCAGTGCTGCCCTAGGCATGCAGCTGCATATCAGGCATGCAGGCTCAGTGCTGCCCTAGGCATGCGGCTGCATATCAGGCATGCGGGCTCAGTGCTGCCCTAGGCATGCGGCTGCATATCAGACATGCAGCTCAATGCTTCCCTAGGCATGCGGCTGCATATCAGACATGCAGCTCAATGATTCCCTAGGCATGCAGCTGCATATCAGACATGTAGCTCAATGCTTCCCTAGGCATGCGGCTGCATATCAGGCATGCAGTTCAGTGCTGGCCTAGGCATGCGGCTGCATATCAGACATGCAGCTCAATGCTTCCCTAGGCATGCGGCTGCATATCAGGCATGCGGGCTCAGTGCTGCCCTAGGCATGCAGCTGCATATCAGACATGCAGCTCAATGCTTCCCTAGGCATGCGGCTGCATATCAGGCATGCGGGCTCAGTGCTGCCCTAGGCATGCAGCTGCATATCAGACATGTAGCTCAATGCTTCCCTAGGCATGCGGCTGCATATCAGGCATGCGGGCTCAGTGCTTCCCTAGGCATGCGGCTGCATATCCGGCATGCAGCTCAATGCTGCCCTAGGCATGCAGCTGCATATCAGACATGCAGTTCAGTGCTGCTCTAGGCATGCGGCTGCATATCAGACATGCAGCTCAATGCTCCCCTAGGCATGCGGCTGCATATCAGGCATGCGGGCTCAGTGCTGCCCTAGGCATGCGGCTGCATATCAGGCATGCAGGCTCAGTGCTTCCCTTGCCATGCGGGTGCATAGCAGGCATGTGGGCGCAGTGCTGCCCTAGGCATGCGGCTGCATATCAGGCATGCGGGCTCAGTGCTGCCCTAGGCATGCAGCTGCATTTCAGACATGCAGCTCAATGCTTCCCTAGGCATGCAGCTGCATATCAGACATGCAGCTCAATGCTTCCCTAGGCATGCGGCTGCATATCAGGCATGCAGGCTCAGTGCTTCCCTAGGCATGCGGCTGCATATCAGGCATGTGGGCTCAGTGCTGCCCTAGGCATGCGGCTGCATATCAGACATGCAGCTCAATGATTCCCTAGGCATGCAGCTGCATATCAGACATGTAGCTCAATGCTTCCCTAGGCATGCAGCTGCATATCAGACATGCAGCTCAATGCTTCCCTAGGCATGCGGCTGCATATCAGGCATGCGGGCTCAGTGCTGCCCTAGGCATGCAGCTGCATATCAGACATGCAGCTCAGTGCTTCCCTAGGCATGCGGCTGCATATCAGACATGTAGATCAATGCTTCCCTAGGCATGCGGCTGTATATCAGGCATGCTGGCTCAGTGCTGCCCTAGGCATGCAGCTGCATATCAGACATGCAGCTCAATGCTTCCCTAGGCATGCGGCTGCATATCAGGCATGCGGGCTCAGTGCTGCCCTAGGCATGCAGCTGCATATCAGACTCGCAGCTCAATGCTTCCCTAGGCATGCGGCTGCATATCAGACATGCAGCTCAATGCTTCCCTAGGCATGCGGCTGCATATCAGGCATGCAGGCTCAGTGCTTCCCTAGGCATGCGGCTGCATATCAGGCATGTGGGCTCAGTGCTGCCCTAGGCATGCGGCTGCATATCAGGCATGCGGGCTCAGTGCTGCCCTAGGCATGCAGCTGCATATCAGACATGCAGCTCAATGCTTCCCTAGGCATGCGGCTGCATATCAGGCATGCAGGCTCAGTACTTCCCTAGGCATGCGGCTGCATATCAGGCATGTGGGCTCAGTGCTGCCCTAGGCATGCGGCTAGGTATCAGACATGCAGCTCAATGCTTCCCTAGGCATGCGGCTGCATATCAGACATGCAGCTCAATGCTTCCCTAGGCATGCGGCTGCATATCAGGCATGCAGGCTCAGTGCTTCCCTAGGCATGCGGCTGCATATCAGGCATGTGGGCTCAGTGCTGCCCTAGGCATGCGGCTGCATATCAGGCATGTGGGCTCAGTGCTGCCCTAGGCATGCAGCTGCATATCAGACATGCAGTTCAGTGCTGCTCTAGGCATGCAGCTGCATATCAGACATGCAGCTCAATGCTTCCCTAGGCATGCGGCTGCATATCAGGCATGCGGGCTCAGTGCTGCCCTAGGCATGCAGCTGCATATCAGGCATGCAGGCTCAGTGCTGCCCTAGGCATGCGGCTGCATATCAGGCATGCAGGCTCAGTGCTGCCCTAGGCATGCAGCTGCATATCAGACATGCAGCTCAATGCTTCCCTAGGCATGCGGCTGCATATCAGGCATGCAGTCTCAGTGCTTCCCTAGGCATGCGGCTGCATATCAGGCATGCGGGCTCAGTGCTTCCCTAGGCATGCGGCTGAGTATCAGACATGCAGCTCAATGCTTCCCTAGGCATGCAGCTGGGTATTAGACATACAGGTTAGTGCTGCCCTAGGCATGCAATTCAGTCAAAGCCATGCAATTCATTGCTGCCCTATGCATGTGGGTAGGCTGAACCATACAATTTGGCGCTGGCTGCTCTAGGAATGTGGCTTAATATCTGGCAATGCATTGTTTCCCTGTATAATTAGAATCAGCAGATCAGCATTCCCCTGGCTAGCTGGGCCCTAGGCATCAAACTAGATATTCCACAAAGTTTGCAGAGCTGACATGCCATTTCAGGTGACCAACGCGGAATGTTATGCGATGACTCTACCCATGTGGGATTTGTTTAGTACATAGGCAAAATCACAGAGAGAGGGGGGCACCTCAGGGGGCATATATGTGGCAGAACAAGAGGGAGATTGGCACAGGCTGCTACTTCCCATACAAACAGAGCACTTGGCAGGACGATGCCAGCGTGGGGGAGGACAGCGCGGCTGCCACCCCTTCTGTACCTGTTCGGTGGGTGAGAGGAGAATCTGGCAGGGCAGCAAGCGTGGGAGCTTGGCACAGCTGATACCCGCGCCGTCATACCTGCTATGTAGTCAGGAGGTTCTGTTCACTCCGTGGAAATGATTTTATTACCTCTAATGAGCCGGCACACTTTGGATCGTGGCACCGAGCTCTGCGCAGTTGTGCATTTTAATCGGGCAGAGTCACTCCTTGGCCCAACACCATAGGTGACATATGTCCCTGATTTCAGGGGTCACTGGAGGTGAAATGTGGAGTGGCCAAAAGTTTTTTTTTGTTGCTCAGAAGACAAACCCACCAGGGTGCTCAGTATATTGTAGCTACATTATGCTCTATGAAATAGGCATAGTCCTGCATTAGAGTAGCCCACTGGCCCATCCTTATAGAACACACTGGGGGGAGGGGGGCATGCCGGACTGATCACTGGCCCAATGGATGACAATAGAAGCTTCAGGCATTGCTAGGAAAGTCCATTTTACTGACACTATACAGACATTTTTCTATTATAGGACCAGCTGGAAATGCTGAATGTTGCTGTTCTACAGCAGGAGGGCAAAGCTTATCCACTTATACACAATACAGTTTGTAAACCGTGTGCATATTGCCAGAAAAATAAACAGGCACCATTTGCATTTACTGGTAGGGTGGTCCCGAGACACAGCACTCTGAAAAAAAAAAATATAAAAAAGGTGCGCACAACACACAATAAATGCACTTAAAGTGGATCAAAACCTGACGCCCTAAATCTATAAGGTTCCGGGGCCGCTCCTCGGGGCATTCCCGCCCCCCGGGGCATCCAAGATCCGGCAGGTTGCCCAATATACTCACCTTCTCCGCAGGCACAATGGTGCATGCGCGAGCAGCAGCCACTCCCCACTGTCCCTTTAGCAGGGCACGCACCTGTGCCAGCCCTTTGTGAATGGCCAGCATGGGCACACTCCCTGTTAGAGGGCAGCAGGGGATGCAGCTGCGGAGCACCCTCGGGTCCCTTTAGACAAAGGCTTAAATGAAGGGGCAGGATCGGTTCCAAGCGCACAGATTGGACGAGAGGCCGCGCATGCATCCTTGACCCGGAAAAGGCAAGTTAGATTGGGTAACATGGGGGGTTTCACACTGGGGGCATGCCCAATTGGGGTGCCCTGGGGAAAAGGACCAAAACCCAGGATAGCCCTCTACGAGAACTTTCTGCCCCTGCAAAATGAGCCATATGAAAGCATTCATTGAACATATGTAAATACCTTCTGTATTCTAAGCCAAGGCAATTGGGCATGACTGAGCTGGGAAAGGCGTGTCATAGCACAGTTTATGAGACATGATCATGCTCTGCTGTGGTCAGGAACAGCTGCAGAACCACTGTGGCTTGTCATGCTCGCTTGCACTGAGAGCTCCAAAGGACAGAGTGGCAGTTGAAATTTTTTTTGCATGGTCATGGAGAAAGAGAATTAGAAGTAGGACAGAGTTTGAAGCCCTGATACTGCTTCTGTGTGATGCTGCAAGAAATGGAGAGGAGATGCAGGGGAGTGGCCCCACCAGTTTTTATGTCATTGAGCCACTAATCAGTAACATAGCTGATGTTTAGTAAACTGTGCTGCCCCTTTAAGAAAAAGGTAATCAGGTTTTGAAGAACATAAAAGGGTTAGGAGACAGGACCACTGACAAGGGTCTGATGTGCTCATCCATTCATGCAGAGGGGTCGTGTGGGAACATGGAGGAGCAGCTGGAAGGATCAGCCCAGACACCCCGGGGACCAGTTGCCAGGACTACGCGTGTCCCTGCGTGACAGCCCAGCTTGTTTACCTGCAGGCAGGCAATGTTTGGTGAGTGCAGGGTTCTGTTCGCATCTTCATCATTAGGCCTTATTAATCAATGCTTGTGCTGCCTCTGTCATACAATTCTAGGCCTTTAGTAAAATGTAGGGACACTGAGTGAGCCGTGCACTTCTTGGGGGTTTTCTTTTTGGGGAGTCATAAAAAAAGAATTCATATACAAAAGTGCACTACTGCTATGATTACATTCTTAAAGTATAAAAGTCTAGTACAGTGTCCTTCAGATCTGTTATTTGTTCTATAATAACGTCTTGCACATTTTTCATGATACAAGCTTTATCAGTGACACAGGAATGGGAAGCTGAAGTAAGGCCTGGGAGCTGGCGAGTGAGCCATGGATGACCAGGAACGGACCACTGGGAGCTAGCGAGAGAGGCACGGCATCCTGAAATGGGTAACTGGGAGCTGGCAAGAGAGGCATGGATGACCTGGAACAGGCAACTGGGAGCTGACAAGAGAGGCATGGTCGATCTGGAACAGGCAACTGGGAGCTGGCAAGAGAGGCATGGATGACCTGGAACAGGCAACTGAGAGCTGGCAAGAGAGGCATGGATGACCTGGAACAGGCAGCTGGGAGCTGACAAGAGAGGCATGGACGATCTGGAACAGGCAACTGGTAGCTGGCAAGAGAGGCACATCATCCTGGAATGGGTAACTGGGAGCCAGCAAGAGAGGCATGGATGACTAAGAAAAGGCGATAGAGGTACAGAGAACTGGCAAGAGAGGCACAGACGACTGGCAACTGGCAAGAAAAGCATGAATGACTGAGAATGGATAAGAGAGGTTCGGATGACTGGGAACAGGCGAAAGAAGCAAGGATGACTGGGAAAGGGTGAGAGAGGCATGGATGGCTGGGAAAGGGCAAGAGAGGCATGGATGACTGGGAAAGGGCGAGAAAATCATGGATGACTGGGAATGGGCGAGAAAAGCATGGATGACTGGGAATGGGCGAGAGAGGCATGGATGACTGGGAAAGGGCGGGAGAGGCATGGATGACTGGGGAAGGGCGAGAGAGGCATGGATGACTGGGAAAGGTCGAGAGAGGCATGGATGACTGGGAAAGGGCGAGAGAGGCATGGATGACTGGGAAAGAGCGAGAGAGGCATGGATGACTGGGAAAGGGCAAAAGAGACATGGATGACTGGGAAAGGGCAAGAGACGCATGGACGACTGGCAACTGGCAAGAAAAGCATGAATGACTGAGAATGGATAAGAGAGGTTCGGATGACTGGGAACAGGCGAAAGAAGCAAGGATGACTGGGAAAGGGTGAGAGAGGCATGGATGGCTGGGAAAGGGCAAGAGAGGCATGGATGACTGGGAAAGGGCGAGAAAATCATGGATGACTGGGAATGGGCGAGAAAAGCATGGATGACTGGGAATGGGCGAGAGAGGCATGGATGACTGGGAAAGGGCGAGAGAGGCATGGATGACTGGGGAAGGGCGAGAGAGGCATGGATGAGTGGGAAAGGGCGAGAGAGGCATGGATGACTGGGAAAGGGCGAGAGAGGCATGGATGACTGGGAAAGGGCGAGAGAGGCATGGATGACTGGGAAAGAGCGAGAGAGGCATGGATGACTGGGAAAGGGCAAAAGAGACATGGATGACTGGGAAAGGGCAAGAGACGCATGGATGACTGGGAAAGGGCGAGAGAGGCATGGATGACTGGGAAAGGGCGAGAGAGGCATGGATGACAGGGAAAGGGCGAGAGAGGCATGGATGACATGGAAAGGGTGAGAGAGGCATGGATGACTGGGAAAGGGCGAGAGAGGCATGGATGACTGGGAAAGGGCGAGAGAGGCATGGATGACAGGGAAAGGGTGAGAGAGGCATGGATGACAGGGAAAGGGTGAGAGAGGCATGGATGATTGGGACCAGTTGAGAGAGGCATGGATGATTGGGACAGGGTGAGAGCGGTACGGATGACTGGGACAGGATGAGAGAGGTACGGATGACTGAGAATGGGTGAGAGAGGCATGGATGACTGGGAATGGGTGAGAGAGGCATGGATGGCTGGGAAAGGGCAAGAGAGGCATGGATGGCTGGGAAAGGGCAAGAGAGGCATGGATGACAGGGAAAGGGTGAGAGAGGCATGGATGACAGGGAAAGGGTGAGAGAGGCATGGATGATTGGGAATGGGTGAGAGAGGCATGGATGACTGGGAATGGGTGAGAGAGGCATGGATGACTGGGAATGGGTGAGAGAGGCATGGATGACTGGGAATGGGTGAGAGAGGCATGGATGGCTGGGAAAGGGCGAGAGAGGCATGGATGACTGGGAAAGGGCGAGAGAGGCATGGATGACTGGGACAGGGTGAGAGGCATGGATGTCAGGGAAAGGGTGAGAGAGGCATGGATGACAGGGAAAGGGTGAGAGAGGCACGGATGACTGGGACAGGGTGAGAGAGGCATGGATGACAGGGAAAGGGAGAGAGAGGCATGGATGAAAGGGAATGGGCAAGAGAGGCATGGATGACTGGGACAGGGTGAGAGAGGCATGGATGACTGGGACAGGGTGAGATGCATGAATGTCAGGGAAAGGTTGAGAGAGACATGGATGACAGGGAAAGGGTGAGAGAGGCATGGATGACTGAGACAGGGTGAGAGAGGCATGGATGACAGGGAAAGGGAGAGAGAGGCATGGATGACAGGGAATGGGCGAGAGAGGCATGGATGACTGGGACAGGGTGAGAGGCATGGATGTCAGGGAAAGGGTGAGAGAGGCATGGATGACAGGGAAAGGGTGACAGAGGCATGGATGACAGAAAATGGGCGACAGAGGCAAGGATGACTGGGAATGGGTGAGAGAGGCATGGATGACTGGGAATGGGTGAGAGAGGCATGAATGGCTGGGAAAGGGCAAGAGAGGCATGGGTGACAGGGAAAGGGCGAGAGAGGCATGGATGACAGGGAAAGGGCGAGAGAGGCATGGATGTCAGGGAAAGGGCGAGAGAGGCATGGATGACTGGGACAGGGTGAGAGGCATGGATGTCAGGGAAAGGGTGAGAGAGGCATGGATGACTGGGACAGGGTGAGAGGCATGGATGCCAGGGAAAGGGTGAGAGAGGCATGGATGACAGGGAAAGGGTGAGAGAGGCATGGATGACTGGGACAGGGTGAGAGGCATGGATGACAGGGAAAGGGTGAGAGAGGCATGGATGACAGGGAATGGGCAAGAGAGGCATGGATGACTGGGACAGGGAGAGATGCATGGATGTCAGGGAAAGGTTGAGAGAGGCATGGATGACAGGGAAAGGGCGAGAGAGGCATGGATGACTGAGACAGGGTGAGAGAGGCATGGATGACAGGGAAAGGGAGAGAGAGAGGCATGGATGACTGGGAAAGGGTGAGAGGCATGGATGACAGGGAAAGGGTGACAGAGGCATGGATGACAGGGAATGGGCGAGAGAGGCATGGATGACTGGGAAAGGGCGAGAGAGGCATGGATGACAGGGAATGGGCGAGAGAGGCATGGATGACAGGGAACGGGCGAGAGAAGCATGGATGACAGGGAATTAGTGAGAGAGGAATGGATGACTGGGAAAGGGTGAGAGAGGATGAATGACTGGGACAGGGTGAGAGAGGTGCAGATGACTGGGACAAGGTGAGAGATGCATGGATGTCAGGGAAAGGTTGAGAGAGACATGGCTGACAGGGAAAGGGTGAGAGAGGCATGGATGACAGGGAAAGGGAGAGAGAGGCATGGATGACAGGGAATGGGCGAGAGAGGCATGGATGACTGGGACAGGGTGAGAGGCATGGATGTCAGGGAAAGGGTGAGAGAGGCATGGATGACAGGGAAAGGGTGACAGAGGCATGGATGACAGGGAATGGGCGACAGAGGCATGGATGACTGGGAATGGGTGAGAGAGGCATGGATGACTGGGAATGGGTGAGAGAGGCATGAATGGCTGGGAAAGGGCAAGAGAGGCATGGGTGACAGGGAAAGGGCGAGAGAGGCATGGATGACAGGGAAAGGGCGAGAGAGGCATGGATGTCAGGGAAAGGGCGAGAGAGGCATGGATGACTGGGACAGGGTGAGAGGCATGGATGACAGGGAAAGGGTGAGAGGCATGGATGACAGGGAAAGGGTGACAGAGGCATGGATGACAGGGAATGGGCGAGAGAGGCATGGATGACTGGGAAAGGGCGAGAGAGGCATGGATGACAGGGAATGGGCGAGAGAGGCATGGATGACAGGGAATGGGCGAGAGAGGCATGGATGACAGGGAATGGGCGAGAGAAGCATGGATGACAGGGAATTAGTGAGAGAGGAATGGATGACTGCGAAAGGGTGAGAGAGGATGAATGACTGGGACAGGGTGAGAGAGGTGCAGATGACTGGGACAAGGTGAGAGAGGCATGGATGACTGGGAAAGGGCGAGAGAGGATGGATGACTGGGACAGGGTGAGAGAGGCATGGATGACTGGGACAGGGCGAGAGAGGTATGAGCAACTGGGAAGAGGTGAGGTGAGCCATCTGTGGGATCCCATGGCTCACTTAGCTTTCTGTTTTGAGCCATGGGTGCCATCATCAATGCATATCCAATGAAACACAATCTCCTAAGGGGAAGACAGAGAGCAATAAAAGCACCAACAGGGTATCTAACCCATATGCGAATGTATGAATAATGATGTAATTTAATGTAAGCTCCTTTGATCTCTGTTAATATTTGTTACTAGTGTGTTAATAAGATGACACAAAAAAGACACATATAAAATGCAGACAGATAAATATATGTATAACAATTATATTTTACTAGAAACATAAAAATAAATAGAAACAAAACACAATTAGTGACTAGGAAGTATGAACCAAAATCTGTCCCTGCAACCTTTATCATTGTCTTTTTTTTAAGTGGATCCAAACAGTATTTTGTGGGGGGTCACCGGGATCTGTAGGAAAGTGGGCTATAAGATCTGGCTGTATAGGGCTCAGGAATTTCTGTTGACAACCCAACCTTTAGCCCCATTCCTTACCAGTGGGCAGCACCCATTACTTGCTTACCTAGAGCAGCACTAGAGGTAGATGTATAATGAAGGCACTGGGCTGTTGAATTTGTTTCACCTGCAAAGAACTGCAGGAGATGTAGAACTTGTATTAAACTTGTTAAAGCAGACACAAAACCTTCTAAATCCCCCCATATGGTCCCTCACCTGAGTAAAAAGCAGCTGTGCTGCCATTCATCATTTTTAGCCACTCATTTATATGTTCAATTCAAATACACTATATACTTTTATTGGCATTACAGAATCAAAAAAGCCACCATTACAATAAAAACACAAAAACAGCACACATAAGACAAAGGATAAAAAACCTACAAAACCTGTCCTACAAAATAACTTGGACCCGATTTTATGACTCAATAGTGTAAATATATGGATAAATACCAATCAAGAAAAAGATATTTTTCAAAATGATCCCTATATAAATACGGTATATTTTGCGCTAATTAGCAAAATATATTTATATAGGGATCCATTTTGAAAAGTAATTAGCAAAATATATTTATATAGGGATCAATTTTGAAAAGTATCTTTTTCTTGATTTATTTGTTTGCCGAAGCTATTTTATCCATATATATATACACACTATTAAGTAATAAAATCGGGTCCAGGGTAGACAGGTTTTGTAGGTTTTTTATCCTTTGTATTATGTGTGTTGTTTTTTGTGTTTTTATTGTAATGGTGGCTTTTTTGATTCAGTAATTCCAATAAAAATACATTTTTTGTATTAGTAGGTTGTAGTGCCCTTAATTTAGCCCCATAGTGTTTTTGGATTGTGCAGTGTTTTGGAGCTATTTGGCGCACTGCCTATTACTAATAGTTGTAGAGGTGGTGCTGATCCCTCTCATTTATATGTGATAGAGACACGCATTTGCCATGGAATGGTCGGCAAGGTATTTATAATGGGCCACTGGTGGGGTTTCACAAAGGGGGGAATCCCAAACCAGAATGCCCCGGGGGGTACAGAACATCGAGATAATGAAAATACTGGGCTCTAAGAGGACTAAAATCCCATTTCTAAAAGACTCCAGGGCTGACCAACTTCCTGTCAGGGACTGTGTTTATAATCGATCATTGTTTGAAGTTTCCTTTTATTCAGTGATTATCTTCCTCCCAGTCCTGACTATGCTGTGCAGGGGATGCTGAACGACACTCACTGAAATGCCTGAAAACAATGGCAGATCAGTAAAGGACTCTGGAGCAGTGCGGTCAGACCTTCAAATAGGGTACTTACCCTTTTCCCGCACAGCTGATCGGTGCTAGTATAATATGATTGCTGGATCCAGGCCCACGCTGCACCCCATACATCCTGCATCACCCCAGGGCTTGAACTCCATTTACTGATGCCATCAGTCACATGGGGTCATGGGGTGTCAGGCCTTCATTGCAATGGTGAGGCCGTGGCAGCGCTCAGTGATTGTTGACTGGTCACGAACTCAACCCACCATTAATCCCAACCTCATGTATTGGCCCCATTCGGTTCGGGCTGCGGTGGAGGCTTGGCTCCAGGTGAGTTGCCGATTGCCGGACTAACCCTGAACAGCTGTTCATATAAGTATAATTAACCCTTTGGCTGGAATGTCCATTTAAGGCCCCACCCCAACCTGCTAAAGTGGTCCAAAACCCAGGATTTTGACTAACCTGGGTTTTGTTCCGTGCTCGGAGCTGCTGACGTCACATCGCCTAAGCCTTTGTCTAAGGCCAGTGGCTCTGATCGCACTGGCGGGCGCATCCCCCGGTTCCCTTTAACATGGTGTATGCCCACGCTGGCCATTCACAAATGCCTGGCGCGGGTACGCGCCCTGCTAGAGGAATACTGGAGATGCGCAGTTGGACCGAAAAAAAAGGCAAATGTATGGGGTGACCTGGGGAGTTTCACACAGCGATTTTGGATGCCTCAGGGGGAGGGATTTGTTTGTCCTGGGAATCTTATAGATTATAGAGCCAATCGGCATGGGTTATGGTCCACTTCAAAGGTCCAGAGCAGCCCATTTTTTATAAACCCTGTAACTGTCCCCCTGAAGCCTCCTGAGGAGCGGTTTCCTTATTGAGTAGAGTGTTGGGATGACCCAGAATAGTCAGAGTCAAGCCATGATGGGGTCCGCGCCCCCCCGTTCCTCACAATTCGGTGGATGCTGTCGGGGGTCAAAGACTCAAAAAGGCAGCTGAGAATGTCGGAGGCCTGAGGAGAGAAAAGCATAATGAGTGGCGCCGGGGTGGAAGCGCAAGATAAATTCTGCAGGAAAATGAGGTGACACAGAAAGGGGAAGATAAAGCGCGATGACAGGACGCAGTCAGCACATTTCACTCATCTCATCGCTCCCGGCGGAGCGGCCGGCAATGCAATTCACTCCCGCTAAATGAAATCAACAATAGAAATGCAATTCCGCGCAACTTCTCCAGGAGTCTGGTTTATGTAAGTCATGAAAGTGAAGGGAGCGTGCTGCAGCCTGGCTGCCATGTGTCCAGCTTACCTGTGACTGGCTCTGCGCACACAGCGCCGCTTGCGGGACACTCGGCCTGTTTTGCCCATTTACACTGCAACACACATGAAATATAAATATAAATCACATATAATTTATAAAGTTTATTTATTTATAAATCATCTATATAACACTTTATAATAATATACTTATATTTTGTTAGATTGCAGGCTTCAGCTATAGAACATTTCCTAAGGCCAGGACCTCCTGCAGCAGCACCCCGCCATGCATACAAGATGCACACTCCAGGCTCTAGCTGTCTCCCAGTAAGTCTCTAGTTTTGCTAAGTAAAAGAGAGAGAGAGAGAAAAAGGGAATGTAAAAGAGAGAAAAGGGGAATGTAAAAGAAAGAGAGAAGGAGGTAATGTGGAAGCGAGAGAAAGAGAAGAAGGGAATATGGAAAAGAGAGAGAAGGAAGGAAATATGGAAGAAAGAGAGAGAGAGGTGGGAATGTGGAAGAGTGCAAGATATCTCTTATATTTCTTATATTTCGATATTTCTATCAAATGAAGGAATGTGGAAAGGAGAGAGAGAAGGAGGAATATGCAAGAGAGAGAGAAAGAGAGAGAAGTAGGTTATGCAGAAGAGAGAGAGGGAAAAATAAGGTAATGTGGAAGAAAGAGAGAGAGAGAAGGAGGGAATGTGGGAAAGAGAGAGAGAGGGAGGGAATGTGCCAGAGAGAGAGAGAAGGATGGAATGTGGAGGAGAGCGAGAAAACCCTAATGTGGAAGAGAGAGAGTGGAAGAAGGAAGGAATGTGAAAGAAAGAAATGTGAAAGAGAGAAAAGGAAGAAAGGAATGTGGAAGAGAGAGAGGGGGAGAGAGAGAAGGAAGGAATGACGGAGGGAAGAGAGACAGAAGGAATATGGAAAAGAGAGTCGGAGGTTTAGTGTGAAAAGGAGAGATAGAGGTAAGAAGGAATGTGGAAAAGAGAGGGAGAGGGAACATGAAAAGGATATAGATAAGGAGGGAATGTGGAAAAGAGAAAGAGGGGGAATGTGAAAAAGAGAAATAGAGATAAGAATGGAAAGTGGAAAAGAGAGAGAAGAATGGACGGAGGGAATGATGAAAACATAACAGAAAAGGAAGAAATGCGTAAAAGACAGAGTGAAGGAGGGAATGTGTAAAAGACAGAGTGAAGGAGGGAATGTGTAACATAGAAATAGCAAATATGGAAAAGAGAAGATGAAGGGAACGTGGAAATGAGACTGAAATAAAGGAAATGTAACAAAAAAGATTCTTAAAAAAAGGGCATATGGAAAGAAAGGTAGAGGGAAACATTAAAAGAAGAGAGAAAAAAAGTCTCCTGGTGCCCCCCTTACGGAGAGATTGGGATGGTGCCCTGTGCCAGCGCACAGCTTGCACACCCCAAAGGCCGGCCATGACTGCTGCCATCTGATTGGCTAATTGCATAAGTAAGCAGATTGCTCATTTAACGTGGGCTCTAAAAGCTCCACAGAATATTTCAGAGCTACAATAATACAGAAAGGAGGTGAATCAGAGCGCTTGAATAAAACACAGGAGCGCTGGGGATTTTAGTGGCGTTTTCTTTTTTTTTTAGGGCTGATCTCAAAGGCAGCAGAAATGCTTTGCCACTGTCGCCGCTGCTGCAGTCCCTGTGCTGGGTTTTGTGTTCTTTGAATAAAATGCTTTAAACTCTGCCTGGCCTACTTTCCCCGGGCAGCTGGCTATAAGTCACGCGCCTCCGCCGCTGGAACATCACAGATAAGCATCTAAGGAGGGGGAACCACTGGAGGACCCCCCCCCCCCCCACCATCCGCAGCTGAGAAATCAGCAAAGCTCCCCGCTGGGACTGGTGCTGCCTCCTGGCACACAGGCTGCTCCCCACGCGTATCACCACATACTTTATTAGGACACCTGTACTTTTGCTTATTCATGCAATTATCCTGTTTTGTAGACCCAGTGACATTCAGAGTCATGCAGATACAAGTTAAGAGCTTTTTTTAAATTAGACCAAAACCCAGTGTCCCCATGAGTTTTGGTCCGCATAATAGGGTGTGTAAAACCCCACAGAAACATTGGACAATGCGGCATGGGAATGTGCAGCAAGGTAAGAACCAATCAGCATTGATTGTGGTGCATGCTAATGACCGACAACCAAAGCTGAATGGTACACTTTCTGGGTGCCTCTGGTTGCACGCACCCACCGCACACACTCATATATGCTGGCCGTGGGTTTGCACAGTGAATGGGGGATACGAAGTGATGTGAGGTCGAATACCAAGGTGTGTATACTAGTGATCACAGGGTTTTATACTGCATGCCATCCCAAGGCATGCCCCAAGAGAGGACTTTCAACCGACCCTGGAGTCTTTTAGACTAAGGCTGGTATTGGAGCGTTTTGGCCCGGAATTACAGATATACTCACCTTCTCCTAGCAGAGCCCTGTCTGATGGAGGAATGTTAGAGCAGACCTACAGGCTCCCTGGAACAAGGACTTATGCCCTTATTCATCAAGCGATAGCGCCAGGTAGTGTCTGACGAGCGCCAGGTAGCGGCAGCTAACGGCGACTACCGACTCAAGTACGCCCGGCGGCGGTCACAATGACGCATTTATCAAGCAAAATGAGGCTAGCGCCGGCGAGAGCGACGGCTAGCGCGGCATTCATCATGAAGCCGCCTGGACCGAACAGCGCCGCTGCAAATTCCCTCACAGCGCCAGGTATGAGCTGTCGCTCCCTGGCGATGTCCAATGCATTTCAATGGAGCAATCTATAATTAATCATAATTAATTGGTATTAATTTTTTTTTTTTTTTTTTTAATGTCAAAAAATCGGAGAACACTTCTGCAATGTTAGGATTTATTTTTAAGTAAAAAAAAAAAATTAAAAAAAATATGTGCAGAATTGATCTAACAGGTCTGAGATTAATGTATTCATATTACAAAATGATTCTAAAAACATGTATAATGTTACATTCAAAAAATATGGTTGTTTAGGGGTTAAAAACTAGTTAATACACATCGCCGCCAGCGCTCTGGGGTTTAAACAAGGAATGGACAGCGACAGCACATTCGGAGCGTGATTTGTTGATGAATATGAAGCTAGCCGTTCGCTCTGGCCATTCGTTGTCAGGCGCTCACATACAACGCTGGACCTGTGAAACAGCGACCCCCCAGCCCGTATTCAACATTACCGCACACCAACTGAGTCGCTGTCATCAAGCTAATGCCGGCCAAGCACAGCGAATACTGGCTGGCGCTGGAAAAACGCTACAGTCGCTCATCTGTCGCTACCTGGCGCTATTGATGAATCGGCCTCCCCGTTTGGTTAATGTGGAGGCTGATTCATTACTAGCGCCAGGTATCGGCAGATGAGCGCCTGGATAGCAGCGCTTAGAGCGACCGCTAGTATACACTGTGATCGGCTATCGGGCGCTGTAACAAAGCTCCTCAGTCGCTGTAGTAACCTGGCCGGCATTGATGAATGAGATGTATGTTGGGCGTTCTAACACCAGTACAGCGCTGCAGGGAGCAATAGGTAGCGCCAGCTCAGTGCGACCCACTGTCAGCGACTCACACCATATTCAACAAAAAAACAGCCTCACAGAGTGTAGGCGCGCTGGATCTGGGCGTTTTAGCATAGAGCGCCAGACGCTGTGTGATTAAAGTCTGTTTTTGAACACATATCCACCAGTAACAAAGTGAAAACACATGGAATGACATTGTTTTAACATGTAATACTTTAGTGCCAGACCTGTAATGACAATTCTGCATAAAAATATATAAAAATCAAAAAAGTTTTCAAAAATGACTTTTTCTAGGCCAGGAGAGGTCACACAATTATTTGAGAGAAAAAAAAAATTAAAAACAAAAAAACCCTGTTAAATTAGAAAAAAGGAACATCCATTGAAATGTAGGGGAGAGTGACAGGTAGCGACAGGTAGCGACAGTTAATACCTGGTGCTATATGCTGAGCCGCCCGTATTATTACATGTGACGCTAAATGGCGCTGTTAGAGTCGCTCACCAGAATCGCCTTCATAAATGTGGTTTCCCGTACAGCGCCTGGCGTTTCCCGGGTGCTGCCTGCCGATACGAGGCACTACCTGATGAATAAAGCCCTTAGTTTAGTGTCCATGTGAACCATTATTGCACCCTGCATTAGAGATATACTCACCTTTTCCTAGCAGTGCTCTATATGATGGAGAACTGTATTGCTAACCGAGCCAGTTAAAGAAGACCTATAAGCTCCCTGGCATAGGAGCTTGGTTCACATGGACACTAAAGTAACCTAGCCCCTTAAAGTGGACTAAAACCCATGGCAATCAGCCTGGGAATCTATAAGATTCCTGAGCCGATCGGTTACCTCCCCCCGGGGCATCCAAAATCGGGATGCTCCACTGTGTGAAACCCCCAGGTCGCCCATACACTGTTTCCTGGTCCAGCAGCGAATGCGCGAGCCGGAGCCTCTCCCCACTATCCCTCTAGCAGGGTGTGTGCCCCTGCCAGACATTTTTGAATAGCAGGTGTGGGCACGCTCCCTGTTAGAGGGAAGTGGGAGATGCGGCCACCAGCGCGCTCGGAGCTGCTGGCCTTAGACAAAGCTTAGACGGCGTGATGTCAGCGGCTCCGATCGTGCTGATTGGACGAGCAGCTGCGCATGCACCATAGGACCGGGAAGAGGTGAGTTGGCACCGATTGAGGTGCCCCAGGGGAAAGGACCAATACCCATGATAGTCAAAATCCTGGGTTTAGGTCCACTTTAAACTATTAGTGCACCCTGCATTGGAGACATACTCACCTTTTCCTAGCAGACCTCTGGCGGAGGGCTAAATTGCTAATCGAGACAGTTAGAGCACATCTACTGATTTCCTACACAGAGGCTTGGTTCACATGGAATTAACCTTGCCCCTCGAGCAGTGTGCCCTGCATTAGAGAGATACTCACCTTCTCCTAGCAGAGCTCATATTTAATGGAGGACTGTATTGCTAATTGAGCCAGTAAAAGCAGACCTACATTCTCCCTGGCACAGGGGCTTGGTTCACATGACAGTAAACTAAATTAACCTAGCTCCTCGAACTATCAGTGTGCCCTGCATTAGAGAGATACTCACCTTCTCCTAGCAGAGCTCATATTTAATGGAGGACTGTATTGCTAATTGAGCCAGTAAAAGCAGACCTACATTCTCCCTGGCACAGGGGCTTGGTTCACATGGACACTAAACCATCCTTACTAACAAGCTAGCACACCGAGTCCTGCATTAGAGAGACTCACCTCTTCCTATCAGACTTCTATTCTCATTGGGAGACAGGAAACAGCACCTCCTCTGTTAAGAGACATGCTTCATTGCAGCATGCAGGTATTTCCTGTCCCCCATCATACAGAGCATCGTTTGTTCACATATTTAAGGATCGTTAGAAGTTAGGTCAGGTATTCCAGTTCATATGTTATCATGCAGCATGGCATGGATGCCTTCAGACAGAGCTTATTAAGTCGCGGTGCCCTTGGCGGTACCCGGGTAGGATACGTCTGCTGTTTTTGGGCCATCTCACTGAAATCCATCTAATCTGCCGCATGACAAAAGCTTCCTATAAACGGATTTTCCGGGGTGAATAATCCATCAGAGGAAACTGAACCGCTGCTGCCTCAATCTGCCAAAATCCTCTCTCTGACTCCTGGCTGCCATGCTGGGATTTAACCAAGTGCACTGGGGGGGGGGGGCAGTAATGGGGTGCCAGGAACCCCCTCCATGTGTCTGATTAGTGTTCCACAGGCCCAGTGCGGGTCAGGCTCGCTATGAAGGTGACATTGTCGAGTCTCTGCAGCAGCCCATGCAGGTTTCCTCCTATATGGAGCAGGTATGCAATGAGAGAGGGGTGCAGATCAAGGTGTCTGCAGATTTCCTCTGATATGTTGGGTGTAGTAAAGAAGGAACCACCCGAGGTGCCTGTATTTTCCTTCCTACATGGAGCATGTATTAAAAGAGAAATGGGAGGGCTAAAGTGCCGGAAGGTTATGTAGGGTACATAAAGGAGAAATGAAGCCAGCCAACACCACCTATTAATTGCATATTAATAAATAATAAATTACAGGCAAGCCCCCCACACACAGCCAAGCTCCCCATACACACAGCCAAGCCCACCCCCACACACAAAGCCAAGCTCCCTCCACACACAAATCCGAGCTCCCTCTACACACATACAGCCAAGCCCCCCCACACACATACATCCAAGCCCTCACACACATACAGTCAAGCCCCCAACACACATAGCCATACCCCCATACACAGCCAATCTCCCCCACACACAGCCAAGCCCCCCCCCCACACAGCTAAGTGCCCCCCACACACACAGATCCAAGCTCCCCCACACATATAGCCAAGCCCCCTCCCACAGACAGCCAAGCCCCCCCCCCACACAGCCAAGCCACCCCAACACAGCCAAACTCCCCACACACAGCCAAGCCCCCCACACACAGCCAAGCCTCCCCATACAAATCCAAGCCCCCTATACATAGCCAAGCCACCCACACACAGCCAAGCCCCCCCACACAGCCAAACCCCCATCCTTCATGCAAAATGTACTGAAGGAGAAAGGGAAAGGTCAAATATACACATGTAGTGTATATTAAATGAGAAATGAAGTTATCCCAAGGTACCTGCAGGTTTCCTCCTATATGGAGTGTGTATAATAGGAGATGAAGGGCAGCCCGAGAAGTCTGCAGCTGTAAACATCACATGGGGGATGGTGCATGCGCTTGGGAATGCTGGGCTGAATAAGGCTGAAGTTCTCCAAAGTGGAAACAGGGGGTTCACCAGGGACTCACACTTTTTGCGGTCATAGGCAGTCACTCTTGTCTCCGGCAGGCTGGAGAAGTCAGACACAGACCAGGTGCAGTTTCAAATGAGGAATGCCCCTCTCTTTATTCAGGTGCAGCCAAACAATTCATCCTTGCTACTAGGGATGAGCGAATCGATCCGGACGAACCCGGATTCGATCCGAATTTCAGGAAAAATTCGATTCGGATCGAATCCGAATTTCCCCGCGATTCGATCGCTCGAAGTTTTCCTTTAACATCCATTCATTTACATTACAGGCATTCTAAGATGGCGGACGGGACATGTCCAGACATCAACCCCGCGCCAGTGCAAGCTGGGACAGTCACATGCAGCCTATCAGCAGCCAGCAAGCCCGGTGACGTCACAGCGGTATTTAGGGCCAGCCATCTTGCTTTCGTGCCTCATTTCTCTATTGCATTCGTGAGAGACAGAACGCTGTGTAGCTGAGGGAGAGACAGTTAGACAGGCAGGGACAGACAGGGACAGGCAGGAGACAGGCAGGAGACAGACAGGAGACAGACAGAAAGTCAGCGGAAAACAGGGAAAGGAATGGAAAATCGGAGGCTGTCAGTTTTTTTTTTTTTTTTCATCCAGCCTGACAGGCTTTGTTAGCGTTTTCAGGCTGCTTATACTAACTAACTGTGCATATATACTGAACTGATCTTAAGTCTGCTGTGAGGCATCCCATTCTGTGACTAAAGCAGCCTCTGTTTAAGACCATATAAGCATTTGCTCTTATTATATTTGAAATTAGCCTGATAAAGACACTTTTGCTGGGCATAGTACTACTTGTCCCTGCCAGGGCATCCCATGCTGTGACTAAAGCAGCCTCTGTTTAAGACCATATAAGCATTTGCTCTTATTATATTTGAAATTAGCCTGATAAAGACACTTTTGCTGGGCATAGCACTACTTGTCCCTGCCAGGGCATCCCATTCTGTGACTAAAGCAGCCTCTGTTTAAGACCATATAAGCATTTGCTCTTATTATATTTGAAATTAGCCTGATAAAGACACTTTTGCTGGGCATAGTACTACTTGTCCCTGCCAGGGCATCCCATGCTGTGACTAAAGCAGCCTCTGTTTAAGACCATATAAGCATTTGCTCTTATTATATTTGAAATTAGCCTGATAAAGACACTTTTGCTGGGCATAGTACTACTTGTCCCTGCCAGGGCATCCCATTCTGTGACTAAAGCAGCCTCTGTTTAAGACCATATAAGCATTTGCTCTTATTATATTTGAAATTAGCCTGATAAAGACACTTTTGCTGGGCATAGTACTACTGGATCTTTTTTGGGGGCATCCCATTCTGTGACTAAAGCAGCCTCTGTTTAAGACCATATAAGCATTTGCTCTTATTATATTTGAAATTAGCCTGATAAAGACACTTTTGCTGGGCATAGTACTACTTGTCCCTGCCAGGGCATCCCATTCTGTGACTAAAGCAGCCTCTGTTTAAGACCATATAAGCATTTGCTCTTATTATATTTGAAATTAGCCTGATAAAGACACTTTTGCTGGGCATAGTACTACTGGATCTTTTTTGGGGGCATCCCATTCTGTGACTAAAGCAGCCTCTGTTTAAGACCATATAAGCATTTGCTCTTATTATATTTGAAATTAGGCCTGATAAAGACACTTTTGCTGGGCATAGCACTACTTGTCCCTGCCAGGGCATCCCATTCTGTGACTAAAGCAGCCTCTGTTTAAGACCATATAAGCATTTGCTCTTATTATATTTGAAATTAGCCTGATAAAGACACTTTTGCTGGGCATAGTACTACTGGATCTTTTTTGGGGGCATCCCATTCTGTGACTAAAGCAGCCTCTGTTTAAGACCATATAAGCATTTGCTCTTATTATATTTGAAATTAGCCTGATAAAGACACTTTTGCTGGGCATAGCACTACTTGTCCCTGCCAGGGCATCCCATTCTGTGACTAAAGCAGCCTCTGTTTAAGACCATATAAGCATTTGCTCTTATTATATTTGAAATTAGCCTGATAAAGACACTTTTGCTGGGCATAGTACTACTGGATCTTTTTTGGGGGCATCCCATTCTGTGACTAAAGCAGCCTCTGTTTAAGACCATATAAGCATTTGCTCTTATTATATTTGAAATTAGGCCTGATAAAGACACTTTTGCTGGGCATAGCACTACTTGTCCCTGCCAGGGCATCCCATTCTGTGACTAAAGCAGCCTCTGTTTAAGACCATATAAGCATTTGCTCTTATTATATTTGAAATTAGCCTGATAAAGACACTTTTGCTGGGCATAGTACTACTGGATCTTTTTTGGGGGCATCCCATTCTGTGACTAAAGCAGCCTCTGTTTAAGACCATATAAGCATTTGCTCTTATTATATTTGAAATTAGCCTGATAAAGACACTTTTGCTGGGCATAGCACTACTTGTCCCTGCCAGGGCATCCCATTCTGTGACTAAAGCAGCCTCTGTTTAAGACCATATAAGCATTTGCTCTTATTATATTTGAAATTAGCCTGATAAAGACACTTTTGCTGGGCATAGTACTACTGGATCTTTTTGGGGGGCATCCCATTCTGTGACTAAAGCAGCCTCTGTTTAAGACCATATAACCATTTGCTCTTATTATATTTGAAATTAGGCCTGATAAAGACACTTTTGCTGGGCATAGCACTACTTGTCCCTGCCAGGGCATCCCATTCTGTGACTACAACAGCCTCTGTTTAAGACCATATAAGCATTTGCTCTTATTATATTTGAAATTAGGCCTGATAAAGACACTTTTGCTGGGCATAGCACTACTTGTCCCTGCCAGGTGTACTTACTGCTGGTTTTTAGGGCATCCCATTCTGTGACTACACCAGCCTCTATTTAAGAACCTAACCATTTGCACCTATTCTAATTGAAATTAGGCATGATAAAGACACTTTTGCTGTGCATAGTCTTACTGCTGCCTGCCAGGTGCTCTCTGGTTTTTGGGACATCCCATTCTGTAACATACCATTAGCCTCTGCATTTACTGTAAGCTGCACAGTTATTTAAAGAAATTTGGCCTGTATGAGCCTGCTAACACACTGCTGCTGTGTGCATATATACTGATCTCAAGTCTGCTTGGGGCATCCCATTCTGTAACATACCATTAGCCTCTGCATTAACTGTAAGCTGCACAGTTATTTAAAGAAATTTGGCCTGTATGAGCCTGCTAACACACTGCTGCTGTGTGCATATATACTGATCTCAAGTCTGCTGGGGGCATCCCATTCTGTAACATACCATTAGCCTCTGCATTTACTGTAAGCTGCACAGTTATTTAAAGAAATTTGGCCTGTATGAGCCTGCTAACACACTGCTGCTGTGTGCATATATACTGATCTCAAGTCTGCTTGGGGCATCCCATTCTGTAACATACCATTAGCCTCTGCATTAACTGTAAGCTGCACAGTTATTTAAAGAAATTTGGCCTGTATGAGCCTGCTAACACACTGCTGCTGTGTGCATATATACTGATCTCAAGTCTGCTGGGGGCATCCCATTCTGTAACATAACATAACCTACCTACCATACTAAGCAGCTCTCTTATTTAAACTAAGCAGGCCTCTTGGAGGCTGATTGTCCACTTTTGGGTGTGCATTTATATTCGGTTTCATATACAGTGGGGTATCCCAATTTGTAAGATAACCTACCCCAACCATGTAAACTAAATAGGCCTGTTGCAGCCTGAGTTTCTCTGCTTGCGTATCAATGACACTGCTGCCTGGGGTATCCCAATTTGTAAGATAACCTACCCCAACCATGTAAACTAAAGGTTACGTCCTTCCAGAAGGAAAACTTATGCCGAACACTATTTTTGTTAGGGGCATTGACCTTTGGATTGATCGGCATGAAATTAATTTTTTTTTTTCACAGTATGGCGCTGTAAAGAAGGTCAAAATGATGTCTCATACTTGGATTATTGTTACTTTTTGTTCAGCTTGAAATATAACAGGCCACACGGGCATCCCAAGGCACATGCTATTTTAAACCTATCTGTTATACAACATAAGCGTTGATCAGGCTACTTCAGTTTGCACTTGTTTTTGACTGCTTTTAATAAACCAGGCCGCAGGGCACCCCAAAGCTGCACCTTGCACCCTATCTGGTATACAACATAAGCGTTGATCAGCATCAGCTTCATTAAGCTACTTCAGTTTGCACTTCCTTTTTGACTGCTTTCATTTAACCAGGCCGCAGGGCACCCCAAAGCTGCACCTTGCACCCTACCTGTTTATACTAAATAAGCATCTACAGCCTCAGCTTTATTAAGCTATTGCATTTTGCATTGGTTTTTGTACTGCTGCCAAAACACTAGCCCATATGGGCATCCCAAACCAGCACATGTCACCCTATCTGTTATACTAAATAAGCTTCTACAGGCCCTTTTTTTTATTTATTTATTTTTATTTATATAGAGCTGCAATAGCTTATATTGTGAGGTTAATTTGCCATTTTCAGCATAATATAGAGCAGCCCCTGTGTAAATCTGAGGGGCAATAGCTTATATAGTGAGGTAAATTTGCCATTTTGCTTCGTTATATAGAGCAGCCCAGTTGCCATCTAAATCAACTACTGTCCGGCCAGTACAGCTTTTCCAGGGCAAACTCTGCTAGTTGCGGGCACAAGTCAAGTTTGGCTTCCCAGCAAATCCAGTGGATCTTGAAGGTGTGTTGGCATGGTCATGTCAAGGTATGACATGACCTGCTGTTTGAGGTCCAGCTCCAGGTCTTCCTGCTGCTCATGAGTAGACTCACTATGCGGGTGTAGAAAGCTACTCACTAGCGACTGAAGACTGAGGCTGCTGCTGATGGAGCTGCTGCTGCTGCTCCTTCCACCCCCCCAGCAGCCATGGCAGTGGAAGGTGATCGCAGACTTCCACCCGAGTCAGACCTGCGGGAGTATGGGCCATGGCGCAGATAGACATCGCCCAACTGACTACGTGGGATGTCTCTGTAGTAGGTCAGTTTGTCCTCCCTCTCAGTGGGCGTAAAAAATGCCCCCATTTTGTGCCGGAAGCGAGGGTCCAATAAGTTGGAGAGCCAGAAGTCTTCCCGCTGACAAATGGAGACAATTCTGCGCTCACTAGTACGCATGCATGTGAGCATGCATCGTGCCATTTGTGCAAGTGACTCGGAGGGACTACCTGTCTCCATCTCCACTGTAAACTGCCATGGTGTGTCTGGGTCCTCTGTCTCGCCTTACTCACAACCCTCTAGCTCCTGTGGCTGCTCCTGCTCCTCCTCTCCTGTCAGATGACTAGATAAAATGGTCATTTTGTGAAACCTAAACTGTGGTTTGCTGTGCCCCACCCCCTCCTCCTCCTCCACTTCAGCCCCCACAGGCTTCATGTGGCTGTGAAATGTATGTGCCATGTCTCCAGTGCCCTGACCAGCCATGGTTTCCAACATGTGTTGTAGTACATGAAGCAGTGGAATCTCATCGTTCATCTCATAGTCCTGGCAACTGACTAATAACGTAGCTTCCTCAAAGGGCCTGAGCAAACGGTCGGTGTCACGTATGAGCTGCCAATGGTTTACATTGAATTTACACAGGGGTGTCCCCCTATCCGTTTGGATCATCCAGAAATCCGTGATGGCTTTTCTCTGTTCCTATAGTGCAGTGGTCCTCAACCCTGTCCTCAAGGCCCACCAACATGTCATGTTTTTTGGATCTCCAAATAGCCAGCTCTATTGCTCTGCAGCTGCACTAATTACTCCACCTGTGCATCTTTGTGGAGATCTGCAAAACCTGGCCTGTTGGTGGGCCTTGAGGACAGGGTTGGGGACCACTGCTATAGTGGATCCTGCATATGGAGGGTGGAATTCCAACGGGTGGAAACATCGCAAATCAGACTATGGTGGGGTACACCGTTGTGACGCTGAGGCTCAATAAGGTTGTGCTTGGTGGTGTAGGAGTGCCAGAAGTGCATGCTAACTTTCTTTCCTGTTGTTCGGATGTCTTTCAGATGGGGGCAAGACTTCAGAAAACGCTTGACAACTAGACTGAACACGTGTGCCATGTCAGGACGCATGACTCTGGCTTCCTTGTCGCAGCGCAAACAAGATGTTCTTCCAAGTGTAATGCAGCAGGCTGGACTTATGGTGACGCTGTCTGAGAGGAGAAATCCCTCAGACATCAAGATTAAAAATTCCAAGAATTTTTGAGGGCTAATTATTCAGAGGCAAATGATAGCTAGTTGTTTCTGATTTAATTACAAGGTGGAAACACACCCTCAAACAAAACTTCACTTTGGCAATACCATTGCATTTGTCTATTCATAATTTTATGTATATACACTAACTAACCTACTTTTTCTCCACAGGATGCTGCATGAAACACTGCCACATCGCTGAGTAGCTGATTTTTCCGAACAACAGTCCGCAATAATCTGCTGCTGCTGCTGCTGCCGCCGCCACTGCCGCAGACTCCAGGGACCCTCTTCCACTACCTCGGCTTGCAACACCTCCTCCCACGACACTCTCCTCATCACTAATTGCCGGCTAGTGGAAGAAGAGGCGAGTGTCTCCTCCACTTCTTGGCTGGGCAGTAGCTGCTGAATTTTATGATTATCAGATCTTCATCAATGGATAGTGGAGCTGAACCCAAAGCATAACAGACAGACAGTTGACTGGGGGTGTCAGATGCCACTTGTGATGCAGTGGACTGCTTTTGCAGCACTTCGAGACAAAGTTGCTTCATTGGCTGACACAATGACTGGTAAAGCTGTGGAACATATGGTTGAAAAGCAAGAATAACCATTTGTTTTTATATGAAAAAGACCCTGGTTTATACAGATTTTTTTTTTTCAGAGACTGCCCTGCGTGGAAATGAATGGCGCATGGATCATCCAAGCTTTCCTCCCAACAATGCCTGATGTATTCCAGTAGATTGATGACGGGGCCAGACCTACACTAAAGAAAGATGGATCGTGCAAAACAGATTTAAGGCGCTGCTCTCCAGTTACAGACATTCCTCCGCATCGGACCACAAGTAAGTATTAATAAAAAATCCTTTACGTTACGCTTACTTTTTATTAATATTCTTCGGATAAGACGGATCAGACATGATTCCAGATTAAAAATTCCAAGAATTTTTGAGGGCTAATTAGTCAGAGGCAATGATACCTTCTTGTTTCTGATTTAATTAAAAGGTGGAAACACACCCTCAAACAAAACTTCACTTTGGCAATACTTTTGCATTTGTTTATTCATAATTTTATGTAGATATTACTAACTAAGCTACTTTTTCTCCACATGACTCTCCACAGGGTGTGATTCATCCAATTTTTGGGCTCCTGAAGCCAACTCCAGTGTATATTTGGGCTCCTGCTGCTGCCAACTCCAGGGTGTGATTCATCCAATTTTTGGGCTCCTGAGGCCAACCCCAGTGTCTCTTTAAAGTAATATTTGGGCTCCTGCTGCTGCTGTCAACTCCTGCCAACTCCAGGGTGTGATTCATCCAATTTTTGGGCTCCTGAAGCCAACCCCAGTGTCTCTTTTAAGTAATGTTTGGGCTCCTGCTGCTGCTGTCAACTCCTGCCAACTCCAGGGTGTGATTCATCCAATTTTTGGGCTCCTGAAGCCAACCCCAGTGTCTCTTTTAAGTAATGTTTGGGCTCCTGCTGCTGCTGCCAACTTCTGCCAACTCCAGGGTGTGATTCATCCAATTTTTGGGCTCCTGAGGCCAACCCCAGTGTCTCTTTAAAGTAATATTTGGGCTCCTGCTGCTGCTGCTGCCAACTCCAGGGTGTGATTCATCCAATTTTTGGGCTCCTGAAGCCAACCCCAGTGTCTCTTTTAAGTAATGTTTGGGCTCCTGCTGCTGCTGTCAACTCCTGCCAACTCCAGGGTGTGATTCATCCAATTTTTGGGCTCCTGAAGCCAACTCCAGTGTATATTTGGGCTCCTGCTGCTGCTGCTGCCAACTCCAGGGTGTGATTCATCCAATTTTTGGGCTCCTGAAGCCAACCCCAGTGTCTCTTTTAAGTAATGTTTGGGCTCCTGCTGCTGCTGTCAACTCCTGCCAACTCCAGGGTGTGATTCATCCAATTTTTGGGCTCCTGAAGCCAACTCCAGTGTATATTTGGGCTCCTGCTGCTGCCAACTCCAGGGTGTGATTCATCCAATTTTTGGGCTCCTGAAGCCAACCCCAGTGTCTCTTTTAAGTAATGTTTGGGCTCCTGCTGCTGCTGTCAACTCCTGCCAACTCCAGGGTGTGATTCATCCAATTTTTGGGCTCCTGAAGCCAACTCCAGTGTATATTTGGGCTCCTGCTGCTGCTGCTGCCAACTCCAGGGTGTGATTCATCCAATTTTTGGGCTCCTGAGGCCAACCCCAGGGTCTCTTTAAAGTAATATTTGGGCTCCTGCTGCTGCTGCCAACTCCAGGGTGTGATTCATCCAATTTTTGGGCTCCTGAAGCCAACCCCAGGGTCTCTTTAAAGTAATGTTTGGGCTCCTGCTGCTGCTGCCAACTCCAGGGTGTGATTCATCCAATTTTTGGGCTCCTGCTGCTGCCAACTCCAGTGTCTCTTTAAAGCAATGTTTGGGCTCCTTCTGCCCCTCATAGTGATGCCACTTCAACTCTCTGCAATTGTGCCGCTCTGCGATTCTATTAGCGATGCCTCTGATCTGCATGTGATATTTCTTCAAAGTATTATTTAACTAACCCAGCACGCATCCTGTGCGTGTTACAGCAAGGCAGAATGGTTTACAACCCTATTGAGGCTCTAGGAGGCTCAGAAATAGCCGTTTTTAATAGCGATTCGTCGCAAATTTATTCGGGTCGAAACGATTTTTGTCGGAAAATTCGGCGAATCAGTCGAATCGAATTTTTCAAAAGTTCGCTCATCTCTACTTGCTACACAACTGACTCCTAAAGCGGACCAAAACCCACTGAACTTGTGAAATACATTTGGCCGACATCTCTATCGATACTCCCTTCTTAGGGTGTAGAACTAGAAACGGATATTTTCACTTTCCAAATTGTCCTGGAACACTGATTTCTTCGCTGACCTTTGTGTAAGATGGCAGGCGACTGGTTATTGCATAGACATGGCAATGACATAATTGCCACACACAACAGTGGCAATGAATGGAGGAGGCGGGAAAAAGTGGGTTTTGGTCCACTTTTAATCCCCGTCTCCAGTTGCTTATGGGTTGATGGCAGGATCTCCACCGGCACAGGCTGCTGGCCGGCCTGATACCCCTCTCTGCATCACCAGTTCCTCCTGGTCACGCCTCTACATCAGGCTGCTCTCACTAGGGCCCACTTCCTATGCCTGGATATTTGCCTGGATATCTTCTGTCCCCCACTCTCAAGTAGCAACTAGCTGGAAGCTGCAAGCTGGATCTCTCTTAGCCCCACCCCCCTGTGCCCCCCAATCAGGGGAGTGGGCTGTACTCCAGTTAACCCCTGTGTGCAAGGAGGCATTTTTATTAGCGTATAGGGACAACTAGTGGCCTCCTGAAGCAATTACAAATACACTACTCAACTACTTAATCTACAGTCTAATTCACCCCCATCCAGTGTATCCCAGGGCATCTCCCCATTCTCCAGGGACTCCCTCCCAGGGGACTATCCTGTTACATGGGTTGCCTTCTATGTGGTCGAATCAGAGACCTTGGGGCTGATTCAGAGCCAGTTGAAAATTTACACCCCTAAACAATGAAACGCCCAGCGTTTTTTTCTCCTAAAAAAGTTTTCTTACCAAGGTCTGAATCGACCCTAATATGTTGGGTGTAGGTGTATGTAGGTGTATTAAAGGAGACTTGCAGGCAGCCTAAGGTGCCTTCAAGTTTTCTCCTATATGCAGCCCAAAGTGCCTGTAGGATTCTTCCAATAGGTAGTCTGTGAAGGCAAAAGGGGAGCAACCAGAGGTACCTGCATATTCTTTTTCTTATATTTAGGATACAATAAGGCAGCTCAAGAAGCCTGTAGGTTTCCTCAGACATTTCGAGTCAGTGGTGTAACTAAATGTGACAGGCCCTGGTGCGATCATTAAGTGGGGACTAGTCAAGGGCTCATACAGTAAAATGTCTTTTAAACTTAATTGGATGCAGCAAAAAAAAAATTCTGAAACAGCAGAGAGGAATGGTGCTTCCTTTATCTAAATGATGCCAAGTGAGCAACAACGATGCCCTCCTGACCTCCTGGGCCCCGGTGTGGTCGTACCCCCTGCACCCCCTCAAGTTACACCCCTGTTAGGAGTATATTAAAGGAGAAATATGAGGAGTCCAATGTGCCTGCAAGCTTTCCCCTATATGTAAAGTACATTGAAGAAAAAAGGGTCAGTACAAGGTGCCTTAACGTTGCCTAATATATTTACATTATTTTAAAGGAGAAATGTGAGCAGTCCAACTTGCCTGCAAGCTTTCCCCTATATATAATGTGTAGTGAAAGAAAAATGGGGGCAGTCCAAGGTGCTCCTCTTTTACAGAGTGTGGGAAACATATTTAAAGCAATGCTAAGGCATCAAAACCATTGACCATTATCATAAGGTGCTTGCAGAATTACTGACCACCAGGCTTACCTGCTCTTTTGTGGGGGCCTCACAGTGGTGCCCAGAAGCCAGAGTAAGCTCCCTTCCATGGTTCCCCAAGTCAATGAATTTTAAAAGGGTCACCACTAGAGGGAGGCGAGTGTTGCTGTGATCAGCTTGATTGGGCCTCATTGCAGCTATTGTGCTAATTAGCAAATTAAGCATCACAATCTATTAATGAATCTCATTTATTACTTTAGTTCCACCTATTCATCTATACATAACTACTTGAGCATCCACATAGCCTTAAATGTAATTGGTTCTAAGTACTTGTGTAAATCAATGAACACATCACCAAAAAATATTAGACAAGTACATATGGGGCAGGGGAGCAGAGTATTCCTACTTCTTGGGCTTTCTATGTGGTTTTCTGCTGAGGGGCATCCTAAAGTCCCTGGGGAATGGTTAGGGTTGCAGTTGCCCCATAGGCCCATGTAGGAATTTTCAGCTGAAGACCTGCTTTCATTTATTGATGGAAAGCCACAGTAGTACCAGCTCCCAGCAAAGCAAGAAATTTCCATTTCAATGATACCTGTGCCATCTCCTCCTAGACCTGAACATGGAAAATCATCATCGTCTGAGATCAATGTGCTTCTACTGAATTATTCACATTTTCCTGACAGGGACACTTACCTGCCCATTAGTGAGTGGAAACAGGTCACGGCGTTGTCCCTCTGAGCAGCGATGAGCAGACAGGGCCCCTCCATCACAGCCCTGGACTGAAGATAAAACAAGAAGAAGCAGCGTTCACATCAGAGTTCATTAGATGCCTGTGTCTCGTGCCGCCCCATTGACTGGGCCATATAGGGGCAACCATAAGGGCAATACAAGCATCTGTCCTATAACCTATGATTATCCAAACTATAATCTTGTAGCTCTAAATTGGTCTGCTAGTTGGTCTGGTCATTGCCAGCTACCCTTGTGGCAAGAAAAGAAATTAGGTTGTGCTCATCGAAATGCAAATTATAGCAATCATGTGAGGTGCCAGAGGTGTGTGACCATACACCAGCCACAAAAACAGTAACTTACAGTGATAAAGTGCCATCGCACAATCATCAAGTGCAAGACCTTGGCAGTGGCAATAGACTTTGGCGTGTAGCAGCTTCTGAAGACGTCATAGCATGTCGAAACGTGTGTCAATCTGCTAACTCTACAACATGTGTGCTTTGCAGATACTGAAATACGTGTTATGTTAAGCACCTAATGAATACAAGTTTTTAACTCTGTTTTGTTCCAAGTTACACTTGTCTTTCTTTCCAGTTCTGAGATGTTATTCAGGGAATATAACAGGAGATGGTGACAATCTGAAAAAGTGAGGAGAGGTGGAGTGACATTGTTTCCTGGTGGTGTGTTAGCATGCCCTAAAACCCTAGGGTAATACAGGGTAGGGTAGCAGCAGTGCCCCAGGAGTGCGGTGAGTAATACTTTTTTTTACCTATATAAATCAGCATAGAAGGAATGTATTTTTAGATTCTTTAATGAAGGAGGGAAAGAAATTCAGCACTCATATAATCTCAAGGAGAACATTTGATAGTCCTTTGATAAAGAATAACAAAATAAGTTATACATGGATATTTAGATTATTACTTTGGACTCTTAACTGCAGTGCAGTAGTTTGGGGTGTTTATGGTATACCTTACGATATGTGTGCGCTAGCCCATTTTCCTTATTAAAACAGTGACATCGGGGTTGGGGTTGTGAAGGGCTTTGATCAGCAGCACTGTAGACCCTGTACCTGTGATCTCTAGTACAGCACAGCCCCTGGTTAAATGCATGCCCTTATATTCAACAGTGCATCCACCCCTAAGAAACTCTTCAGACACCTCTGCTGTTGGCTTGGGGCTGGGGAGACTGACTTGATTTTCTAGCATATAATAATCTTAAAACCACTCCTAACCAGCCCTGGGTTACATGCATGCTCCTTTAAACCGTTGACCCGCACCTATCCCATTCAGAATACTGTTAGCTTATCTTATCTTATACTGAGGGCTTTTTAATTCATACAAACTGCAAGCTTCTTTTTTCAAATGACCCCTGCCCCTGAGGAATCATCTTTAGACCCCTCTGCTGTTGGTCGATCTGGGAAGAACAAATATAACCTATAAAAACTCCTAAAACCATGTTGCAGTCATCTCCAGATGCCAGCACAACCCCTGGCTAGATGCATGCTGCTCTTTTAAAATGTGGACCCACCCCTGAGGATTCCTTTTCAGGCTACTGTTGGCTTATCTGAGAACAGCAGTGAGAGGCTTTTGTAGATTATACCAACTCAACTGACCACTGTGCAGACTCACCAAATTCCAGCAATATCTCTGGTTAGATGCATGCCTCTTTTTTCAAATGGGCACCCGCCCCCATACCTCCCAAGTGTCCTTGATTTGGAGGGAGGCTGGCAACTAAAATGGTAGAAGAACTTAAACTTAAAACTTATCAGGAGAGACTTAAAGAACTTAATTTGTACAGTCTGGAGGAAAGAAGTTAGAGAGGGGACATGATGGAGACCTTTAAATATGTGAAAAAATTGAATAAGGTTCAGGGGGGTGGGGGAAGTGTTTTTAAGACGGAACTTAATGATAGAACAAGGGGGCACAACCTGAAGCTAGTCGGGGGGAAGCAATCAGGAGCAATGTTAGAAAATATTATTTTACAGAAAGAGTAGTAGATGCTGGGAACAAACTTCCATCAGATGTCGTTGAAAAATCAGCAGTCAGTGAATTTAAACATGGCTGGGATAAGCCTCCATCTACCCTAAGATAAAGAGAACATAAGGACATACTAGTTTAGGGGTACTCAACCACTTCTTGTACAGGTCCATTTAAAGGCATCTGGTGAGAGGTGAAGGTCCGGGTTGTTGCGGGGGGGAATAGGTATAAATCAGCACACTGGGGGAGGGGCTATAAATTCTCCAGGCAAAACTAAAGAAGACTGCTTGAAAGAGACTTTATATTGCAATGCTAGGTGCCAGGGAGTCGTCAGGGAAGGGGTCTGGAAATCTGGAGCAGATGTCCACATTCGGACCCCGGTCCGCCAGTTGAGTATCGCTGTACTAGATGGACCGCATGGTCTCCTTCTGCTGTCAACCTTCTATGTTTCTATGTTTTTGAGGGATCCTCTGAACATTGTTGATATGAAAGGTACATATGGATAAGATATAAGGTAACATAAGGATACATATGGACAGATATGTATAGACATACCTGTACTGAAGAGCTGTTATTGGCACCATATAATGCAGCCACCATCTCAGCCTGGGACTGATCAAATACCGTAAGCCGCACCCCAGTAACGAAGAACTCTCTATGTATCAGATGCTCCAACCCCTGGATGTAGGCTGGGGAAGCCCCTTGCAGCGCCGGGGCAGGGAACAGCAGGCAGGTAGTCTGGCACAGGGCGCTTGTGAACGGTGAATCTGAAAGGCAAGCACGACACGTTACGCCCGCCATGTCGCTGCATAGATTTAAATGACATCTTCTAATAATATAATTGTTCTATAATTGTTCCAATGTAGCTCGTCATAGCAGAAAACACCACGCCGATGTGATATCTGACAATGAGATGGTGTCACAGCATCTGCCTGTCACATGTAATTTATCAAATGATTAAAGAGTCTGCTTTCTTGATTAGTCTACGTTAAATATTGACATGATTAAATAATTACAACGTAGGAAAATAATACGATAAAGGCGCGGCGGAGAGCATCCACGCACTTTGCAGCAGCACCGCCACGTGCACGCAACACCAAGATTGTGCCTGGAGTGGGGCTGCTGGGTGCAACTTATTCTCATGAAGGTCTATAGTGGCGAATGTATCTGTGATTTACCCTGATCAGATGGGGCACTTTAGTGATTTTTGCTACCTGTGACCCCCCCCCCACCTAAAAAAGTGTGATTACTAAGCCAAGTTGCTGCTGAGGGTGGAATGGGGCGACATGGAGGAACTCTACAATTTTGCTGTGCCCAAATATTGGTCCTGACATCAGGACTCACCTCCCCACTCCCCAGCAGCAAGTTTGCCATTAAAGTAGACCTTAAAGTGGGCCAACAGTCAAAAACAACTTAAACCAGACCAACACAACAAACAGTGATCATATGCCCCCTCCCCAGGGCATAATAAAATCATTTACCTTTTTCTAACTCCTGCTGGTGGTTCTTGGATGTGCAGGCTGCCTGCAAACAGGAAGTGCTGCTGGGCTTCCTGTTACTGTGCATTATCAGTTATGTCAGTTGAATCCAGGCAGCAGCATGGCTGAGATGCTGGGAGAGGAAGCTCCAAAATGACCGCTACCTTTTTTTTCCAACTGTAGTGTTGTTCCTCTCAGTGGGGGCATCTTGGATTGGGATGCCCCGCTGCATGTACCCCCCCCCCCCCCCAGGTTGCCCCATTCACTCACCTTCTTGGCGCTCCCACGGTGCAGACTCAGGCGAGAACAAGCACGCTGACTGGCTGAACGGGCCGCTTAACCAATCAGCGCGCACACTTTAACTCAGCTCCATTTGGCGCTGCTGACACCTAAGCAGCCAAGCGCCCCCCCCCCGTGGCGCCCATTCAGAAAGGCCAGGTGTGGGTGCGTGCACGGCTAGAGGTGAGCTGGGATGCGACTGCGGTGCAGAGATGCGGCAGGGGCTCTGGGACAAGGTGAGTGAAACGGGACTTCTGGGGGATTTACACAGCGGGGCATCCCAATTTAAGATGCCCCAAGGAATAGAACTCGGATGGCCAGGGCCTCCAATGTTCCTCTTTAAGTGTGTGCATTGACCTCCCCACCCGTGCTAATAGAAAAAGAAGCCCAAAACTGGGCATGACTACTTACTAGGTCTATAATCTCTCGCTGTTGCCCCATGAACTCATGCAGTGCACAACGGCACAATGAATGATCACCAACAGTAAGAAGTAGGAGAGCATTTGTTGGCAGCAATGGAATATGGACCTGATGAGTAGTTCTTCCCAATTCCAGGCTTCCTTTTTTCTGTTTGCATGAAGGCGCATCCTGATTGAAACTGGGTCAGACTTCTAGTCAGTTCCGAATATTGATTCAACATTATTTGGCTCCAGTCTCCTGCTCTCATAGCAAATAAAGCATAAGACTGTGCCCGGAACATTCCTCTGCACACAGTGAATACAGTTGCACGCCCCATTCAGTGCACTGTAGATTCAATGTCTGACCACAGTTCTGCTGCTAGCCGGCCATGGCAGGACCTGAAGACAAGGCCAAAAAAGATACAGTTTAAAGTGGACCAAAACACAGGATTATCACCATCCTGGGTTTTGGTCCTTTTCCCCGGGGCACAATCAAGGATACCTCGCTGTGTTAAACCCCCCAGGTCACCCAAACGAACCTATCCCCGGTCCAACATTGTCTGACGAGCACACTGACGGCCGCATTCCCCTGTGCCAGCCATTCACAAATGCCTGGTGGGGGCATGTGCCCTGCTAAAGGGATAGCGGGGATGCGGCCGCAGCTTGTGCATGTGCTGTTGAACTGGGAACGTAGGTGAGTTTCTGGGCGACCCGGGGGGTTTCACACAGTGGCGCATTCTGATTTTGGATGCCTCAGGGTGGGGGGAATCTAGCGGCCCTGGAATCTATAAGATTCAGTCAGTCAGAGTGTGGGTTTTGGTCCACTTTAAAGGCAGTGGACCTGGACAGACCCTCTTGCAGGGGATGGGGCGGGGGGGTTATTTTAAGGCTGTGGAACAGTCTCTCTTCATTGTATGACCAGAAGTGCTAGTTCGACGACTGAATAAAAATAAACACAATTTTGACTGCTCTGACAGGTGCGGACTGGTCATAGGGAGCCCAGGGAGAATTCCCGGGATGCCTCACTGTGTGTATTTCCCCCAGGTCACCCGATCAACTCACATTCCATTTGATCCCACGGTGCAGGCTTGACCTGAAACCGAGTGCGCTGACTGGCTAAGCACCCGAGCGGCGCCAAAGGGAGCCGAGTGCCCTGCGAGCCGCATTCCCCGCTCACCTTGCAGCTGAAACGTATCCGCGCCTCTCATTCAGAAAGGCCGGGAACGCGCACTGCTAGAGGTGTACGGGGACGCAGCCTCAGCACAGAGACGCGACAAGGGCTTGGGAGGAGGTGAGTGGATCTGGGGGGTTTCACACTGTGGGGCATCCCAATTCCGAAAGCCCCAAGGACAGGAACTTGGGCGGCTCATGGGTCTATTAGAGCCAAAGTTCCTCTTTAAAGACAAAAAACAGCACATGGCAGACCCATGGCCGACTCAGTCCCACAAGCCATGGCTAGCCATGATGTCGGTTATGCGTGTGGGGACAATGGATATGCGGGCCCCCTGAGCATTATAAAATGGCCCTGCTGTAGGACAAATTTAGATGTGCAAAAGACTAGAAAGCAATGATTTACATAGGCTTTGCTCTGGAAACCTGCTGAGTAATAAAAGAATAACTTTAGAATATGAGGGTTACTGAATATATTCAGGGCTAATCCTATTTCTGAAGCTGTACTCGCCCTTTAAGTTGTGTTTGCAATGTCTGTATGTGATGTTGGGGGGCTGGAATTCCTGCCGCACGGATCACATTTGCATCACAATCTCTTTATTGTCACCGGGGCAAAACTATCACTTGCTTCTGTTCGCTCGCTTCTGATATGTGCAAATCGGCAGATTGAATTATTTAGCGATTCTGCGTTTCTTAGGAAATTGTGCTGGTAAATCCCGCCTGGAGAGGCGTGAGTCGGCGGCGAGTCTTACTACAGCTGCCATTACAGCGACACACAAACACAATTCCGCTAATCCGCTCGCTAAAAGGAAACCGTTACATCTTACCGGGATTAGGAAAAGAGAACGGCTGGAAAACTCAGACATGTCTGGAGAGGGGAGGCCAACCTTAAATTCCCCTGTAGCATGTTTTACCCCCAAAACATAACTTGTGTGCGCTCACTTTCTAATCTGGCTATCGTTTTTTTCTTTATAAAGGTTTTTAAAGCAGACCTCTAGCCAAAAGTGACCCCTGCAGCCCGGGATTTTAGGATGCCGCTACTCACATGCCTTAAAGCGGACCAAAACCCATACAGTATCTGACAGCACTGGAGCCCATGGTCAGACGATTCCCTGTGTGAAACCCCCCCAGCGTAAAACAGGCCATGGGAAACAGAAAAAACATGATCCCATGGTGGAAGCATCCCTCTGGCTAATGTTTGTTCCCATGCCAGCCTGGCGTGAGCCAGAGGTGAGCGGACAGCGAGAGGCGTCTGGCACTCAATTTATTCTGAATAGATTGGCAGGTGATGCAACCTGAAAAACTATTCTAATTGGCTGGAACCTCCCACAGGTGCGCATGGAATTAGGCATTTCCTGGGGTTTTAGGATACCTCAAAAACACAACAGGGGAGGCACTCCAACTCAGAATCAATTAATATCAAACTTTATTAAATGTATACAACCACAACCTATACAATGGACATATTAAAAACACATTAAAAAACATAAGACAATACCACACAGGACATACAAACATACAGGATGTGTAAGCGTTGGGGAGAAAATTGATACCTCATCATAATCATAATACAGCAAGCATGAAATCCATATAAAAAATGAAATTAATAACTATTTGTGCAAAAATTGCAAGGTGCAAAATAGAGTGCAAAAATGTGCAAGGATAATATAATGGATATCTATTTAAAGTGCAATAGTGCCAATATAAACTAGCTCTCATATAGCTGGTCTCAAAGTCAGAACCCACAACAGCACAAAGGCTGTCAATAAGACAGAAACAGCAGTATCAAAGCACTATCATCCGATCAAATCACTATATGAATTAACATGCCAACTGATGAATGTAAATAAAATCAATATCCATAATATCAAAATATCAAACCAATAGGGTCTCCACACCTCCTGCCAACATCCAGAGCATTTCCTGGGGTTTTAAAGTGGACCAACACCCGATGCTGATCGGCCCGGGAATCTATAAGATTCCCGGGCCGATCAGCTCCCTGCATGCAGGGCACCCCGATTGGGGGTGCCCCGCTGTGTGAAACCCCCCAGGACACCCGCAAATCCTACCTGTTCCTCGTTCCAACGGCGCATGAGCGGGCCGAAGCCGCCTCTCGCGCATCCCTCTAGCAGGGCGCGCACCCGCGCCGGCCGTTTGTGAATGTAAGAGGGACGCGCGAGAGGCGGTGGCGGGCGCTCTCACCTTGTCCGTCGACGGACCTCGCTTGTCCGTCGGCGGTGATTGGTGGAGCGAGTCACGTGGGAGCGGGGTCAGGTGAGTTTTTGGGGCTTTCTGGGGGGTTTCACACAGCGGGGGTGCCCCGCAGAAGTGGACCAACACCCAGGATAGTGAAAATCCTGGGTGTTGGTCCACTTTAAACACAGTGGCATCCCAAATCATAAGTTTAAAGCTTGGGTTTTTGTCAGCTTGGTTGCCACTGTGTGAAACCCCCACAATCAACTAGTTGGCAATCCCATGGTGCAGGGCATGCATGTGTCACATCCTTGCTCACCTCTATATGAGGTGCATGCCTGCACCATAATGGACACGGGCCTGTGGGGGAAGTGGTCAGCAGCTCACGCTCCATCCAGTTTTACTATACCGTACTGACATCAGCACAGCTAGTAAAAGCAGAATGGAATGCAAGGTGCTGGAAAGGTGAGTCCTCGGTGATACACAAAGCAGGGCATCCCAAACTGAGATGCTCCGCTGGAGAGGATAATACTGGGGGTAGTGAAAATCCCAGCTATAAAAGCTTTCTGCTGGAGAGGAATACCTGCGGTCTAGCACATGGTTGAGGATAGGGAATGCTATCTGGCATTAAGGGCTGCACATTGTAAGCGATGTGCATATGGAAATGGAGCATTGGGCTTACCTGGTTTGACAGCTTCCAGCTCAACACTCAGCTTCCCAGCCTCCCTGTGTGATGTCATCTGAAGCTTGGGTCCTGTTCTTGGGCTGTGAAGTGGATAGAGCTGGAAAACCAACTGAGGTGCTGGATGCTGCAGAGACAGGTAAGATGCTTCTCTGCCTGTCCCGTTCTGCCATTCAGTCCCTTTGTGTCTAGGGCTTGTGGCCATTTGTGTGGGACAAGTATCCTATGGGGGGGGGGGGCTGTGTGTACTTGCATTTGTGGGGGATCTGAACATGGCTCAGTCTAGACATAAAGGTCCTGATTCACTAAGTGTTGAAAAAAATTCTCATGGTAGTAAAAATGAATCACCAGATAAGAAGACAATGAAAGTCAATGGCACTTTTTCTCTTGAGAAAGTATTGAACTTTTCACTCCTTTTTTACTCTGTAGTAAAAAGTGCCATTGACTTTCGTGGAGGCTGATTCACTACTAACGTCAGGTATCGGCAGATGAGCATCTGTATAGCGGCGCTTAGAGCGACCGCTAGTAGACGCTGTAAGCGGGTATCGTGCGCTGTAACAGAGCGCTTCAGTCGCTGTAGTAACCTGGCCCCCATTGATGAATATGATGTGTGTTGGGCGCTCTAACAACAGTATAACGCTGCAGCGAGCAAGAGGTAGCGCCAGCTCAGTGCATCTGGCACTCGGCGCTCCACACCATACTTATCAAAAATGGACACACACACAGCGTTGACGCTCTAAAGCTGGTCACTATAGCATAGAGCGGCAGACGCTGTGTGATTAAAGTCTGGTTTTGAACACATATCCACCAGTAACAAAGCGAAAACACATGGAATGAGATTGTTTTAACACTGTGACATTAACACTTTAATGCCAGACCTGTAATGACAATTCTGCATAAAAATATAAAAAGCCTAAAAAGTTTGTAAAAAGCCAGCCAGGAGAGGTCACACAATGATTGGAGCAAAAAAAATAAAATAAAAAAGGTCAGACACGCTGTTTAAACACAAGCAAATGAACGGCCATTGAAATGTATGGGAGAGCGACACTAAGCGAAAGGTAATACCTGGCGCTCTGGAATCTAGAGCACCGGCCCTATACCCCCCCAAGATCAGATCCAAGTCTGATGCTTTAAAGCCAGCAATCAGGCTCAAATGAGGGTCTTCTCACATTACCACCCACACAAATAGTAAAAAGAACAGAAGTAAAACAAATACTCCCTCATTCATGCCCCACAAACCACTGGAGGCCAATGATGTTCACAAGGTGGGTGTATGCATTGTCTATGCACGCCTGCCCTGTGAACCTGAAAAGCAGCCATTGCCAGCCATAGAATGTGGACCTGGTGAGTATTTTTATGAACAGATGCCTTGGAAGGGGGACAGACAACCAGCCAATTTCGACTGATCAACAATTTCTGTTAAATCTTTATGCATGACCTTCCGCTCCCACGGCAGAGGAAACATGTCAAGGCTGTGCCCGGAACATTCCTCTGCACACAGTGAACAGAGCTGCATTCTCCACCCAATGCACCATCACCTTGCCTTTTGTTTATCTTGAACAGCCCCTTTAACACCAAGCCCAAGACTGGGCAGGAGAACATACAACTTCTGCACTACCTTGCTGATAGCTGTTGTGGCACCCTATGTAAACCGGTTGTATCCAGCTGGATTTGTTGAGTCAGTTTGATCACTGGCATCACATAGGGCACCACAAATAGATAAGTACCTCTGCCTGGTCTTGCTGTTAAAGGAGCTGTCTATGCTAAACAAAAAAAATGTAATACCTTTCCTGCCACCCAGGTCCCGAGCTCAGAAACATTTCTGAGATTGAGTCTCAAGCACCATCGGATTCGCCCGCCCACTGGTAACCAGTGGCATAGAGGGCAGGGGTGTACTGGCCATAGGGAGACCTAGGACAATGCCCAGTGGGCCACACTGCTTTGGGGCCAGTTGGGCTGCTGCTTTTAAAACCCACATTCAATCCCTGCCCCCTTTCTATCCCTTGTACCCAGCCCCACTGTACCCACAAGCCAGGGAACCCCATCCCCCAATGCTATATCCCCGGCATCATGGTGGGGAGGCCTCAGCAGGGATGTCTCGAGCCAGCCAGGGACTGGTAAAATACATGGTTGATTTTTGGCCCCAGTCTGCTTCTGATGGGGGGTGTGGAATACACTCAACCCTGTTCACTGCGATAGAAGGGGTGTGCCATGGGTGTCACGGGAGATTGGAACAGGCCCTTATATTTTCTACTGGTCCCATTCCGAGATGTACAGAGGGACTTCCTTACAATAAATGGACCCCCACATCAGGGGCGTAGCAGGGTGGGCACTTGCCCCGGGTGCAGCCGGTCAAGGGGGCGCCAAAGGGGGGGTGGGGGTGCCATTTTGAATCTTTGCTCTGGGTGCCGGAAAGCCTAGCTACTCCTCTACCCCACATTACCCATCCAACTTCAGAACTGACTCCCAGTTATTCATCCTGCCCTACCTTTACATGATATAAGATAACCAAGATCCAGATCTAGCATTTAGGACCATTGTTCTGTCTTCTTACACGTTCATACAGTGTGTAATCCAACATTCAGCATAAACCATTCCTGTCTTCCAAATAAGAGGCCTGTTGTCTGCAGTTTAACAGGTTTATTATGTGATGGCGAAACAGGTTGTGTGTTTGTGATTGGTAAAACTATAAGAATACAGATGACAATGCATAAGTACAGAGTATAACATCTGTAGATATCATACATTACATAACAGTGAAGTACACGACAAAAAGGCTGCATATGAGAAGGATTGCATGGCTAGCTAACAGTTTAACATCTACACATTAAACTCTCTGAGTAGTACAAATATCTAAACAGCTCTAGATATCATAATGCCTAGTAACTGAGGTAAATGACTCACCAGATATGCTGTTACACAGATGGTGGAGTTTTAGATGAGAGAAATATCATGGCAGCTCTGTGTCTGGAGGATAAAGACAGCCCACTTCTTCCTCCCAGAATGCATTGCAATCTCCCATAATACTTTTAACTCGGAAGAACATGTTAAACAACTTAACACCACTAGATGGTGCTATAACCTCACTAATGATACGATGACAGGGCAGAAATGAATTATAATGATTCTATACCCTGCTGGGCAGAACACTCCCCGCCTGGCGTCAACTGATGCCACTACTAGGTTGTTCAGGTGAAAACAACAAAACTAGTTCCGCTACTGGCCTGAGGAAGAACTTGCATTCACCAAGCTTCCACACTTTGACCTCGGCCTTGCGTACGTTCCCATCCTTGCTTGGGAATGTGTTGGTGATTAGGCCTAATGACCACTCATTCCGGTGTGACTGGCTGTCTTTTATGAGCATGACATCCCCAGGTCTGATGTTCGGTTTGTTAGTTTCTTTAGCACAACATTCATGTTGTATAGTGTAAACTATTGTGTTTTTGGACTTTTCCATATTGGAAATGGTAAATGCATGTTTGCAGTGATACCAACCTTTGGATGGCTTCTCACTCACGGGTAATGATGACTGGTAATACTGAGGTCGGATTTCTTCATCCACATCTGGATCGACCAAGTCAAACGAGTCAGATTCGATGTTGCAAGACGTTGAATGGTACAGGAATGCAGGACCTTTAAACCATGTAGTGTCCTTGAGGTGGCTTGCTGCAACAGATCTAGTTGCGTGGTCGGCAGGATTATGATGTGTGGACACATAGTGCCACTGTTTAGGACTAGTGGATCTTCTGATCCTTAGCACCCGATTGCTGACATAGACGTAGAAGCGGCTCATTTCATTGCAAATGTATCCTAGGACTACCTTGCTGACCGTGTAGAACTCAACTTCCTCGATTTCCAGATTTAGTCCTATTATAAGTTCAGCTAACTCCACTGCAAGTACGGCGGCGCAGAGTTCTAGTCTGGGTATTGTGTGCTCACGGAGTGGCGACAGTTTGGTCCGGCTCATAACGAAACCCACATGGCATTGCTCTTTGACATCTATGGTCTTTAGGTATGCTACGGCTGCAATTGCCTTGACTGAAGCATCACAGAAGATAAATAGCCTTTGCATCTTGACCTCAGTTGATGGCACAGAAGCATACGGTCGTGCCACCTGAAGGCTGGACAAAGCTTCGAGAGACTTCCTCCATCCTATCCACTGGTCTTTTTTCTCCATGGGAAGCGGATCATCCCAATCAGCCGTTTCTGTGGTGAAGTTTCTTAACATCATTTTACCTTGGATGGTAACAGGTGCTACGAATCCCAGAGGATCATATAAACTGTTTATGGTAGACAGGACCCCTCTACGTGTGAAGGGCTTTTCTTCGTTGCTGATTTGGAAGGTGAATGTGTCTGCCTTTAAATCCCAGAGCAAACCAAGGCTTCTCTGCATGGGAAGGGAGTCTGTACTTAGATCCAAGTCCTTTAGACCACTTGAGTGGTCTTGGGGTGAGAAGGCCTCCATTAGCTCACGACTGTTGGATGCGATTTTGTGCAACCTTAAATTCGATAGAGCGAGCATTTCTTGAGCTCTCTTGAGGAGACTGATGGCTGTCTCGTTTGTAGGTGTAGATTTCAAGCAGTCGTCCACATAGAAATCCTTTTCCACAAAAGACCTGACATCCGACCCATACTTTGCTTCACCTTCTCGGGCTGAATGTCTGAGACCGTATATAGCAACTGCAGGGGAAGGACTGTTCCCGAAGATGTGCACTCTCATTCGGTATTCTACAATGTCCTCATTGGGGTCGTTGTTGCTGTACCAGAAGAACCTCAAGTAGTTTCTGTGTTCTTCCTTGACAAGGAAGCAGTGGAACATCTGTTGTATGTCAGCCATGAATGCTACGGAATCTCTGCGAAAGCGTAGAAGTACCTCAAGAAGTCTGTTGTTGAGGTCTGGACCAGACAGCAAGACTTCATTTAGCGAGACACCTTCACACTTAGCGCTTGAGTCGAATACCACTCTTATCTGTCCTGGTTTTTTAGGATGATACACACCAAATATGGGTAAATACCAACACTCTTCTGAATCTTGGAGCGTGGGTGCCATTTCCGCGTGGTTGTTCTGCAATATTCTTTCCATGAAGGTAAAGAAATGTTCTTTCATCTCTGGGTTCCTCTGAAGTTTGTGTATGAGGGAGATAAATCGATTGTAGACAAGTTCTTTGTTGTTAGGTAAGCGTCGTCTCTGCGGTTTAAATGGCAAAGGTGCAATCCAGCTTTTTGACTTGTCTTTTTCTATTCCGTGATCCATGATATCCAAGAACAGCCTGTCCTCTATGGACATTGCGACCTTGTTATCTTCTCTTGTCCTGTGGAAGACTGTGCACCCTAAGTGACCTTGCTCACCATCGCAGGCGTGATCTTCACAGGAAGGATCTACGTAAGGACAAAGAATGGGAGCGCTATGTGGCAATTCTTTTATCAGGAAACTACTCTGACACGGCTGAAATAGGGAAGGACGCCCATTTTCAAGTGTGTTGGTGAGCATACTGTTGACTGAGGTCGGCTTGTGTGCTCCTCCTAGACAGACATCTCCTATGATGACCCATCCTAGGTCTAGTCTCTGGGCGTATGGAGCGTTTTGAGGGCCGTTAATCTGTCCTCTAGCCTTGTGAACTCGTAATATGTCTCGTCCAAGGAGTAGGAGTATTGGGGCTTCCGGGTCCAGTTCTGGTATCAGGTGAGCTATACGCCTCAGATGGGGGTGGTATGCTGCTACTTCTGGTGTTGGTATCTCAGACCGGTTGTCAGGAATGTGGTTGCACTCCAATATAGTTGGTAAGGACAAGCAGGTCTTGCCATCTATGGACTCTACCTTGTACCCAGTTGCCTTCCTCCCCGCCGTCTCAACGGTACCTGCACATGTCCGTAAGGAGTAGGGAGAACCAGGCCCTACGATGTTGAAGGTGTCGAAGAAGGCGGCTTTAGCTAAAGACCTATTGCTTTGATCATCTAAGATTGCATACATCTTGAGCGCCTTATCTCGCTGACCGGCTGGATAAACTCTGACAAAGCAGATTTTTGAGCAGGACTTCCCTCCTGCGAGTCCTTTACAGATTTCTGTACACTGAGAGGTGACTACTGCGGTGTCTGTGTCAGTGTCTATCTGCTTTCTGTCATGCTCCTCTGCTTGGGATGATAACTGAGAGGGTGGCCCGGGGTGTAAAGCCGTGTTGTGTCCTGTGCTACCACATTCTGTGCATGTCACACTGACCTTACAGTTCCTGGCGAAGTGCGATGTTGTAGTGCAGCACTTGAAGCAGATGTTGTTCTCTTTGAGGAATTCCTTGCGGTCCTCTAAAGACTTCTCCCTGAAGGCTCTGCATTTCAGTAGAGAGTGTGGTTTCTTGTGCAGGGGGCATTGTTTAGTAAGGTCTTCCAGTTTGTTTCCTTCTTGAGAAGACCTAAATGACCTGTAAGGAGAACCTGTTGAGGCAACGTTAGTCTTATGCACTGCCACTGGTGTTTTATGGGGCTTGACACCAGGGGCAGTGGGACATGACAATGTAAAGTCAAAACTGGGATCATTTCTAATCTTTGCCTGTTGAGCAACAAAGTCTACAAACACTCTAAAGGGGGGAAAAGGTACATTATGAACCTGTTTATAACAAGAACCATGTGTGATCCACTTCTCCTGTAGGTTATAAGGAAGTTTTTGAACGATGGGATTAACACCTCTGGCAGTGTTCAGGAATTCTAGCCCTGGGAGATCACCTTCTGCCTGAGCAACCTGTACCTCTGTTAGCAAGTCACTGAGTTCCCTGAGCTTTTGGTAACTCCTACCCATTATTTTGGGAAAACTTTCAATTCTCTTATATAAAGCATTTTCTATAGCTTCTATTGACCCATAACATTCATCAAGTCTTTCCCACACCATCTTTAGGCCTTTGCCCGGGTAGTTTATGTTAATATCTCTGATTCTTCTGGCGTGTTCAGCAGACTCACTTCCGAGCCATTTTACCAAGAGATCTAACTCCTCACTGCAGGAAAGATCTAAGTCCCTTATAGCGTTCTGGAAGGAGGCACGCCATGACCTGTAGTTCTCAGGGCGATCGGTGAACTTTATAAGTCCTTTGGTAACCAGTTCCCGTTTAGCAAAGAACTTAGCAAAGTCCATGGCAGCCTGGTTAGTGCCAGTGATACCTGGTATGCTGTTGTTATGCAGTGTGCGTGGTGTATCACCATACCTTTTAGGAGTTTCTAGCATAGAGAAGTCTGCATAATACTGTTCAGACGCGAAGGGTGTCCCTTTAAGTCGGAGTGAAGGTTGCAGCTTTCGTTCTGTAATGTGGCAGTTGTGATCAGGATCACTTTGTCGCATACTGTCTTGCTCGAGGTGCTGTGATGCAAGGTAGGGTCTTTGGTGCTCTGTATAAGCTGGCTGATACACAGGATCGTAGTTGTCATCTGTCTTGGGATGCTGGTGAACGAATTCTAAGACACGATGTGCTGGATCCTGTTGATCTAAGTCTGCTCCGAGTACTTGGCTGTGTTTCTCAGATTCAGAAAACTCTGCAGCTTCTAGGAACGCTGCCTTGGCTATTGCGGCTGCTGCTTGTTTCTCTGCTGCAAGTTTTTCCAGTGAAGCTTGCAGGCGCGCTGTCTCTTGCTTTAGCTGCATCTCCTGTTCAGGGAAGGAAGCCTTTACTTTTGCGGCCTCAGCTTCTGCGCGGGCAAGAGCAGCCATTTCTTTTATGGAGGACTTGCTAGAGCGGCTTGCTCGTGACCTTGTCCCATATGTTGATGCCTTGCTAGTAGACATGGTGTACCTGTTGCTGGCTGCTTGATGTCTCTGTGCAGACACAGTCTAGGTAAAAACCGGCTTTGGCGTGGATTGGATCGTGCTGTGCTTGCTGTGGGCTGCACTCTCGCTTCTAGTGACTGTATGGCAGCTGCTGCAATCTTTTGCGCATGACCGCGTAGACGATGGCGGCTCCGTGTAGTCAGATCCACTATCGCTGGTAATTAGCATCTGTTTTACTGTTCTGTCTTCTTACACGTTCATACAGTGTGTAATCCAACATTCAGCATAAACCATTCCTGTCTTCCAAATAAGAGGCCTGTTGTCTGCAGTTTAACAGGTTTATTATGTGATGGCGAAACAGGTTGTGTGTTTGTGATTGGTAAAACTATAAGAATACAGATGACAATGCATAAGTACAGAGTATAACATCTGTAGATATCATACATTACATAACAGTGAAGTACACGACAAAAAGGCTGCATATGAGAAGGATTGCATGGCTAGCTAACAGTTTAACATCTACACATTAAACTCTCTGAGTAGTACAAATATCTAAACAGCTCTAGATATCATAATGCCTAGTAACTGAGGTAAATGACTCACCAGATATGCTGTTACACAGATGGTGGAGTTTTAGATGAGAGAAATATCATGGCAGCTCTGTGTCTGGAGGATAAAGACAGCCCACTTCTTCCTCCCAGAATGCATTGCAATCTCCCATAATACTTTTAACTCGGAAGAACATGTTAAACAACTTAACACCACTAGATGGTGCTATAACCTCACTAATGATACGATGACAGGGCAGAAATGAATTATAATGATTCTATACCCTGCTGGGCAGAACAACCATCAACCCGTCGCAATAACTACCTATAGTCCCTAATAACTCGAATAAGTTATTTACTCTCTGACCCAGCCGGGGATGACATCTGTGCAACAGCTTTCAGCTGGGCCCCACACCATGGAGGATTTTACCTAGGCCCCATACTGCATTGATGCCTTTTTGCCTTGTATATACAATGTTTAAATATCATGAATTACGGGATGATGCGGCACTTTAATTTAACAGGCGAGTGTGGTGAGGCCGGGGGCAGCGTGATGGCGGCGGATGTAGCGTGCAGCTGCGTTCTGATGCCGAGATGCTGACACAAATGTGCGTCATAAGCCCAGCACATGTCACATTGTATGTGACTTGCATTTTCCAGCCTTATAGGATAAGCTGCATGAGTTTGTCTCTGACACGGCTGCTGGGCTTTGTGGTTAACCCCGAGTGTGCCAGATCTCAGCAGGCACAAAAAAGGCCGACTTTCTGAGAGCAGGAAGACTTTCCTCCAGTTTGCCAAACTTTAGCCGAGAATCTCGAATATTATCTCTCATTCTTTAGTTGCTAGGCCTTTATTAACTCTATCCTGCCCATAGGAACTTTACTGTCTCATTACTTCTCTTTGCAAAACTGCTTGGGCTTGGTGGCAGGAGGCTTCCATCCCATCCAAGCAAACATGATTCATATCTAGGATCTGGTCACGCCACAAGGTTTTTGGACACCTTTGGCTTTATGCTTGGAGTCATTGTCACATTGTGGATGGCATCAGAATTGCCTGCAGGATTTCTCTGTATTTTGCCACATTCTTTCTCCATTCCTCCACAAACATTCCAGGGTCTGCTTCAATGAAGCCTCATCTTATTATGATGCTGCCACCACTGAGCTTCAGGGCTGGGGTGGTGTGGTTGGTATGATGATGAGCCCAGCTGAGCGTTTATCAAACATGATGTTTAATCAGATGCCAAAAGCCAGGATTTTGACTATCCTAGGATTTGGTCCTTTTCTCCAGGCACCCCGATTGGGAGTGCCCTGCTGTGTGAAACCCCCCAGATTGCCGAATCCAATTCACCTCTACCCGGTCCTACGGCGCGGCCGCTTGTCCAATCAGCATGCTCGGAGCCACTGACGTCACAACGTTTAAACCTTCGTCTAAGGCCAGTGGCTCCGAGCAAGCTGAGGGCCACATCCCCCGCTACCCTATAAATAAATGCCTGGCACGAGCATACGCCCTGCTAGAGGGATAGTGGAGATGTGGCCGCGGCTCCCCCCGCATGCGCTGTCGGACCAGGAGACAAGGTAAATATATGGGGCGACCTGGGGGGTTTCACACAAGGGGAGGGAATCGATTGGTCCTTGAATCTTATAGATTGCTGTGGGTTTTGGTCCACTTAAAACCGGACCTTCACCCTAAATAAGAGCCTATCTTATATGTTTCCCCCACCCTGTATATACAAATTGCCCACATTAAAAATCATCCTACCTGCACCTAGTGCCTTTTCTGTGCATTTATGTTTCAATCTTTTTATTGTAATTTTGTTATAACAACTGGATTGTACAATATAATAAAGTGTTGCAGAAAAAGATTTGAGGTACAAATATCTGTTCTTTGAAAATTTCCAATCACACTTATCTTCTTACGATTATCAACACTCGCGTAACTTCAATTATCAACACTATTAACCCTTGTCAAGTGCTGTCATTCAAGAGATCGGATTGACGCTGTCTGTTGCGTGATGGTCATATCACGGACCAGTGGGTCGGGGAGTAAGCCCTGTCCCCTCCAGTCCTAGATTTAGCACATCACCGCCCCCATTCTTTAAATTGAGGGGGAGGGGGGTGCACAGGCCGGGAGTAGGGGCGAGGGAGAGAGGGAAGGGAAGAGAGGGAAAAAGAGGGAGGAAAAGAAGGAGGAAAGAGGAGGGATCCAAGGCCGGAGAAGGCTAGAGCCATCCCTCACCGCAGCAGGGCATTCCCTATATCTGGGAACGAGTATTCCACCCACGGGCCCCAAACTTTCATGAATTTTATGTGCGAGTACTTTAAAATACTGGTCAATTTTTCATTGATAAAGATCCCGTTCAGCCGCTCTTTTACCACCTGGAACGGAACACTGGCCTTCTTCCAGGAACTGGCAATCAACAGTTTTGCGGCCAACATGACCTGGGTCAATAGGGCGTGTTGGGATTTGGTAATGCCATCCGGTTTTACATGCAGCTGCGCACATTAGTATGCAAAAGGGTGTATAGCAAGCCAAAGACCCTTGACCATAACCTACTGACCTTCGGACACTCCCGCCAGATATGCATGACTGAGCCTTCGACGGGACAGCCCCTGAAGCAGGACGCCGGGTATCCAGGGACTGCCTTAGCTATGCGTGATGGTACTAAGTACCATCTTGTAAGCATTTTATACGCTGCCTCCTGCGTGGTTATATTTATGGAACATTTGTTGATCACATCCCAGATTTCCATCCAGCCCTTTCTATCCCTCACTAGATTTAAATCTGTCTCCCATCTAATCATGTACCCGTGCTTCGAGTCAGGAGGTAGCGCTGTGAGATGGGCGTAGAGCATGGATACAAGGCCAGGCGTGGGGGTCCCCCGCAGGCAAGCCCTCTCAAATGCAGTAGCATCTGCCCCTGGGGTTTTATTTTTGAGTAAGGGAGTGAGCCAGTGGCGAATTTGAAGGTACCTGTACTGTTCGGTCGCTGGAGCATTTACCTTCACTGTCAATGCGGGCCAGGAGGTCATTCTCTCCCCATCCACTAGATGGTGAACTCTACTGATGCCTACCCACTCCCACCACACAAACGCTTCTGGGTTCTCATTTCCCGGAGGGAACCACGAGTTCTTGACCAATCTCATTACCGGGAGGTACCGGGAGGTACTTTATTCCATCCCACACTCGAAGGGAGTGACACAAAATCAGGCTCTCTGTACGGGGTCTAAATTGTGGTGGGATCCATATTAAGCTGTCGACTGGAGTGGGGTCGCATGCAGGGGCCTCCAGAGATACCCAAAGGGGGATTATGTTGTAAGGTGCAGGTTATGGAGCTGAGCTATCTGCGCTGCCTGATAGTACCTGTTTATGCATGGGACTCCCAGGCCACCCTCCCTCCGATGTCTGAACATAGTGGTCTTTGCTACCCTCGGCCTGGTGCTTCCCCATATAAACTTCATAATACTGTTTTGCATACTCTTGATCTGGTGTGGGGGGATATGCACCGGACGTGCCCTGAAATAATACAGCATTTTGGGTAGCAGTGTTTATCCTCCCGATCCACGAGATTACATGTCCCCGCCATGAGTCCAAGGATTTCAGGGTTCGAAAAAGGGGGGGTAATTTGCCCGATATAACGAATGGTAATGGGGTGTGATGTTGATCCCCAGATACGAGAGTGCCTCTGGAGCCCAGCGAAAGGGGAAATTAGACTGAAGAATTCCCAAGGCCTGGGTGAGGATCTTAGAGAAATCCTCCAAGAGCCAGAGTACATTAGGTAGGGAGGTATGTGGTTGCGAAAGGATCAATAGGATGTCGTCAGCAAATAAGCATGCTTTGTGATGGTACCCAGCCAATTCCACCCCCTTGATATCCAGGTTTCAAGGCCAAGGCCAGTACGAACAACACCGGGGAAAGCGGGCATCCCTGACGCGTGCCCCTGCCAATCGGAAACGATTCTGAGAGATAACCCCCATATTGTACCCTAGCTGAAGGGGAAGAGTATATAGACCGTATCCACCCAAGGAAATTATCCCCAAAACCCCATCTTTGAAGGGCATAAGTCATGTAGTCCCATGATATGGAATCAAAAGCTTTCTGCATATCCAGCGATAGGAGAAAGCTATGAATCCCTTGATCTGGACTAACTCGATCAGGTGAAGTAACCTGCGAATGTTGTCCGAGGCCTGTCTACAGGGAACAAATCCGACCTGGTCCCTGCCCACCAAGGTCCCCAAAAACCCATTAATTCTGGTGACTAGGACCTTCCCCAGGATTTTAAGATCAACATTGAGAAGCGAAATGGGCCTGTAGTTCTGTGGGTTCGAGTGATCCTTACCTGGCTTAGGGATCATGCTTATAAACGCCGCCAAAGAGGTCTAATTAAGTGCACTGTCCCCCCTAAGGGAATTAAACATTTTAACTAGATGTGGGGCTAATTCGGCCGCATATTTTTTATAATATAAGGCAGTGAAGCCATCAGGCCCCGATGCCTTAGATACTTTGAAGCCTTTGATCGCCTCTAGTACCTCCAGGACAGCGATTTCCGAGTCCATGCGATCTTTATAGACATCAGGCAATCTGGGGAGCGGGATTGAATCGAAAAATTCGGTCGCTAAGTCCTGGGGGAACGTTTGTGGCACCTCGTAAAGTCTGCTTAATAGCCCACTAAAAATATTGACGATTTTAAGGGGATTGGCTGTGAGTGTCCCTTCAGGGGTCTTAAGTGTGATCGGAGATTGATTCGGCCCTGAATATCGCAACATATTTGCCAGAGGAGCGTCAGATTTGTTGGCCCTTGCGTACATCCTCTGCTTACCCCACCTGAGCTTCTTTTCAGCTACCGTATATACTCGAGTATAAGCCGAGTTTTTCAGCCCACTTTTTGGGCTGAAAAAAGCCGCCTCGGCTTATACTCGAGTCCAGGGGCGGACTGGCAGGGAAGGCCGCAACCCTGAACCCAACAGATGCTGGAGGGTGAGGGGCGGCCGCTGTGGGTCCCTGCTGTACCCGCTGCTGCTGCCGCCGCCGCCGCTCTCATACACACAAACACACACACACATTCACACACTGACCGGCACTTCCAGGCTGCTGCGCGCTGGTCGTCAATGGGCGGCGTCCAATGTTTTTGGACGTCGGCCATATGGGGCACGCCCACCGACGACCAGCGCGCAACAGCCAGGAAGTGCTGGTGTGTGTATGAGAACGGCGGCGGCTGGCGGCTGCCAGGCGGAGCTGAATGGAGGGTGTTGTGTGCCGAGCGACCGGCAGGAGGAGGAGGGGAGGGGGACCCCGCTGCCCCTCTGCAGGGTAACCTCGGCCAAACCCTGACCCTGCGCGTCTGAGAGCGGCGGCGGCGGCAGCAGCAGGTACCTACAGTGTGTGTGTGTGTCTCTTTCTGTGTGTGTCTCTTTCTGTGTGTGTGTGTGTGTGTCTCTTTCTGTGTGTGTGTGAGTCTCTCTTTCTGTGTGTCAACTCCAATTCCAATTGAAAAAAGCCGCCTCGGCTTATACTCGAGTCAATAACTTGTTCCATTTTTTTGTGGTAAAATTAGGTGCCTCGGCTTATATTCGGGTCGACCTATACTCGAGTATATACGGTATCTCATCAAACGCCAAGTTGAGTTGTATGCTAACCTCGTCTACTTTTTTCTTGATTGCCCTGGTGGGATTTGCTTTCCAGTCCCTCTGTAACCGTTCTAGGCTGGCTGTCAGACGGGCTATTTTTTCGGTTCTACGCTTTTTGATGGACATGGCTAGAGAGATCAGGCTACCCCTTATGACCGCCTTATGAGCCTCCCACACGCTCACCGCAGTAGCCGTGTCAGCGTTCTCTGCAAAGTAGTTTTTAATAAATTGCTAAATTTGCTCCTGTGAATCTTTATGCGCCAGCAGCGAGTCATTAATTTTCCACTTAAAGGGCTTGGGCGTTGGGGGGGACGCGGTGAACTGCATTGCTACTGGGGCATGATCAGACCAGGGTGTAACCAGAATCTGGCTCCTGCCAACCATAGGGATAGCACTCTGGGGAACCATAATATGATCAATCCTGCAAAACGAATTGTGGGGGTTTGAGTAAAAAGTGTAGTCCCGTATTTTGGGGTATAGCTTGCGCCAAATATCTACTAAGGACATGTCCCTCAGCAGGGCGTTGATACGGTGTGGGGGTTGCTGCGTAGGCGAGGAAGTAGAAGAGGGGCTGCTACTCTGGGGGAGCAATCTGTCCACTTTGGGGTCCAGCGCGATGTTGGAGTCCCCAGCTACAACTAGTATGCCCTTACCATGCTCTCTGATCTTCCTTAAAAGGTGGGAAAAAAAGTTGGTCTGGTGAGTGTTTGGAGCGTAATAGGACACAAATGTCATTTGCGTGTCACCCAAGTGACCCACTAGGATCAAGTATCGGGTTGGGTCCCCTATACATGACTCACACTTAAACGGAACGTTCCGTCGAAATGCTATAGCGACCTCCCGGGCCTTCTCCGTGTAGCTGGCCAGAAAGAAAGTAGGGTATTGCGGATTCAAATATTTTGGGGCACTCGTGGTAGAGAACCTCAACTCCTGAAGGCACAGAATATCAGCTTGCACCTGTTTATAGTAATGAAATGCTTTGGTTCTTTTGTGAGGGGAGTTAAATTCCTGCACATTGTGGGAGAGCAATTTAAAGTTAAGGTTAGCACCTGCACGCGGGTTTTGGGGCTGGCTTATTTTGCTAATTTCAGAAGGACGAGAGGAGGAAGAAAATGCGAGAGAGAGAGAGAGACAAACGAAGAGAAAAAAAAAAAAGGGGGGGGGGGAGAAAAAAAAAAAGGGAGGGCAAGGAATGAAGGGTAGGCTAGGTGATGGGGTCAATTGACAAAATCAGGATCTAGGGCTCATGCCTGGAAATGGCCCGTCTGGGTGGCAGAAAAGAAGGGATTGGGGAAAATGGGTGGGGGTACAGGTGACTCTTAGGGAGTCCAAAGTATGCCTTCCAGGGGTAACCACTCTTCCAGAAGTTTCTGGGTATCTAGAGGGGGTCGCCTCTGAGTGGGGGATTGCCTGCGCTTATGAAGTCAAAGTCAACGGCATGGGGCCGGCACATTGAACAGTAAAGTAAGGGGAAGGGGGGGAAGGGTCCAAAAGCAGGAGCAACCTGTAGAAGAACTGCAAACGGCAAAACTTGTGACGGGGTCTCTGTTGGATAGCCTCCACCCGACAGAGAATGCCCGAGCCCCGCCAACTGGAAGCAGGGAACCAATGCGGGACCCCAGGTCCATCCCTCCGATTCCGTTAGCTGAAACGCACACCTTGCCAGGAGCAGCGAATGAGGCTTGGGGTCCCCCACCAGGTCAGAAACCAAACAACCTGCCCCATCGCTGACACGCTCATGCAGTCAGGGCATGAGGCCTGGGCGATAACCAATAATCTTATCAGTAACAAACCATAACATTGGTAAATGCTCAACAAGGCGCTTAGCAACCATAATAAACATCAACATCTATCACAACTTGCATATATTCTCAATGGCTGTAACCCATTGAACGGCTCTGGCCAGCGGGGTACCGTGCGGATCACAGCCTATCGTCAGGGCCTCTATATACGCCCCGGAGCCTCACCTGGTGAGGCCTGCGGTGCGGCCCCGTCTATCAGGGTCGAGGCCGCCCCGATGGCCAAAGCCAGGCAGCATACCCCGTTTGGCTTATTCCCATATAACACCACCGCCCCTCGTCAGAACTGGCAGATGGGAATGCAAACCAAAGAGGTAAAATAACATCATGGGAAACATCAAAAGTAAACAGAGCATATATATTCAAGTATAATGCTGGGAACGCCCGACGCCCACCGATCCAGAGAGAACAAAAAGGAGGAAAAACATTTACATGATTCCCTATCTCTCGGTGGGAGGCGAACGTCCCCATTAAAATTTTGACTATCACCTCGATGCAGTCCGTCGAGCTCCGGATACAGCTGAAAAACAACAAAAACGAAAAAAAAGGAGAAAAACTGTCCGTCCCAGGGGTTCTTGAAAGAGAAAAACCGGCGTGCCTGCCTCACGAATCATTGCTAGTCGAGCGGTGGATGTACAGCACCTTCAGGATCAGCCGTTGTCGGACTGGGGGGCCTTGGTCGCACGCGATGGCGTTGATGCCGGGTAGGGCCGCTGGCTATTGGACCGCTGGTACCGTTGGGTGGCTCTGAGTCGCTGCTCCTGGGGTGGCTCCAACACGGAAGAGGGGTCGGTCTGCATGGTCAGCCCCAAACGATCTAGTAACTCCGAAGCTTCCTCCGGGGTCGTGACGGTATGCTGGCGGCCCATGTACGTAAAAGACAATCTGAACAGGAAGCCCCATCTGTAGGTTATTTGATGAGACCTAAGTACCACTAAACACGGTTTCAACAGGCGGCGCTTCTGAAGTGTTACAGGGGCTAAGTCCGAAAAGACTTGGTATGTGTATGTTTGGAAAACAAGGTTGTCACGGGCCCTGGCCGCCTGGGCCACCATCTCCTTAGTGTTATAGAACGTAAACTTGACTATAATGTCTCTGGGCTGGCCATCAGCCCTGGGTGGACCCAAAGCACGATGGATCCTATCGAACTCCAGGCGCTCAATCGGGATTGCCGGGATAAGTTCCTGGAGTAAGGCCGTGACTGTAGATTTTAGGTCAATAATAGATTCTGGTAGGACCCTGAACCGAAGGTTACTGCGCCTGGACCTATTTTCAAGATCCTCTATTTTCTGGTGAGCCAGCGACAGCTCGGTCTTGTTCTGTATTTCGGCGTCATGCTCCTCCAGTACAGAGGTGGTGTCAGTGATTTAATGCTCCAATTTAGATGTACGGGATCTCAAGTCCCTGAGCTCCATTTTAAATGTGGCCGAAAGCTTCTCAGTAGCCGTTTCTAGCTCCTGTTGCAGGACTGACTTAAATCTTTCTAATAGCTCTGTATCTCTGATGCCAGGGTTAACAGGCGGTGGCGATGGAGGCTCTGGGGTTGCTGCCTGGGATTCTGGTTGCGACTCAGATTGCGAGTTCAGGAGCTCAGGTGAAGGTATGGGGGAGGAGGGGTCACGCAGCCTATTCATGGGCCCTGCTGCCGCTGCCATTTTGGGCCTGATAGTGTGTGCCGAGTGCTTGGGGGTCTGCACCGGCTTACCTCGGTCTTTGCGCCCCATTCACTGCTCGGATGCTCCTGATTCCTGCGGGGTGTGGGTGGTTCAGGGGCCTCTGCGATGACGTGGCTGGTGGTGCTGAGGTCTGGTTGTGCGTGACGGTCAAAGTGTACACGCCATATTGGGTTATGCCTCACTTGCTATAGGTGGTTCAAAAGGCAGTGCGAGGTTGTGCAGCCAGAATTTCCCTCTCTCCTGGGTGCCCAGGTATAGCAGGGTGCCTGGGGCTTGTGTGGGCTTGAACCCACTGCTGTGCTTGCTGCTAGGGAGGGGGGGGGGGCCTGGAGCCCTGTTATGCGGCTGCGCTCAACACGCCCCAAGCTGCTAGCTTGTGATCCAGCCTGGGTGCCCAAGTATAGTGGAGTGCCTGGGGATTATGTGGCCTTGAACCCACTGCTATACTTGCTGCCGGAGGGGACCCTGAAGGTTTGCTCCGCGGCCGTGCCTGTCACGCTGCCCGCTCCGGAGATTTGCCCAGGTGTGGTAAGATGCCGGGGGATCTGCGGGATCGAACTCACTGCTAAGTGCGCTGCTGGAGGGGTCCCCGAAGCTCCGTTGTGCGGCCGCCGTTAGTACACATTAGGCAGCGGACGCCATCTTGGATCCGGCCGCCTGTGAATGACGGCATCGCTGCTCCCGCTCTGACAGCCCCCCTGCCTCCAAATTGTGGCCGTATAGTCCCAGGACGTCTCCGGACCGGATCAGCCCCGAATCGCCACTGCTGCTATTCTTGTGCAGGTATGTTCCACCCCGCTCGCTGAGGAGCCAGTTTAGCTTGCGGCCATTTGTCTCGGCTGCTCGCGAGCGCACCCCCTTTTCTGTGCCTTTAAACATCCAAGATGGCAGCACATGGATTCTCTAGCTGCCTGCAGACAGGACATCTTTTCTGACTGTGACGCTCTGCATTCTGGGATTGCTGTCTATTTCCTGACCCCAGCTTTGCTCTGTCTGCACTTTTCACCCTCTCCTTGCCCTCAGTAAGTGTGATGTTTCTGAGGCAAGATGGTGGTGCCCGTATCCTGGAGTCCTGAACAGAGTTGCAGCCCAGTGGGGGAAAGAATAGTGACTAAAACGTGAAATATATGAATTTTAGATGCTGGGGAATCGTTTTTACAGGTTTGGGCTTTTCATTAAATGATGCTGAAGGTCTGGTTTAAAGAGGAACAAGCACCAGTTTGGTTTAAGCCCTCCCAGGAGGCATCCCATATAGGACCGCATTTACTCTCCTCTTTCACAAGCATTCCAGGGTCTGCCTCAATTAATCTGCCCCAGAGCAAGATGCTGCCAGTGCCAAGCTTCAGGGTGTAGATGGAGGGTGCTTGGTATGATGATGAGCAGAGTCCAGGCTCTGCCCCAGTGTAAGGGGGGGGGAGCTAAAGTCATTTTTGACTGAAGATACACTTTATTTGCATGTCATGTTTGTCACAATTTACATATGCAGGTGCTTTGCGAGCGATATCTTACCTATATGGAGCGACGGCCCGAGCTGGCAAGTTTGGTTCTTCGTTGTCCTTCGTTGAGCGTCGCTGCGGAGCACATCATCATGCGTCAGTGTGGAGATCTGAGGACACAGGAGGGGTGAGAGGTTTAGCTGCTGACCCTATACATATGCTGGACTTGCTCAGCGAATCCTGGGAAGCCCGGCTTGGCCGGCTGCTTGCAGGATTAAGGATGTGGCGACTGCGTAACAGATAATGAGGTGTAAGAGATTCCGGTGCTTTAAGCGTGGTGAGTACTTTAGCAAATGAGCCTTGGGATGTGTCAGACCTGCTTAGCCATCCTAGACAGCAGATTAGAGCCATCACTGAAGGCTACGGCTACTACAGCACAAGGCTTTGCTTTGAAGGTTGCGATCACATGGAATGCAATGGGGGATGCTCCCTTTAAAGCCAACCTAAAGGTCCCTTTTCTGACGATCAACCATGGGGCTTCTATTGCAGTAGAAGCTGTTTCTAGTCCCCCATCAGAGGGTGCCCCACCAGGAAGAATTACTATCTCTTTAAAGAGGAGACTCCAGGGCAGGCATACTCGCTCCCTCAGGGGCACCCTGATCGGGGATGCTCCGCTGTGTGAAACACCCCAGGTTGCCCGAAAACTCACCTTCATTCCCAGTCCAATGCCACATGCGAGAGCAGCGGATACATCCCCGCTATCACTTTAGCAGGGCACATGCCTGCCAGCGCCCTGTTAGAGGGTAGCGGGGGATGCAGCCGCGAGCACGCTCAGATCCGCTCACATTTGACAAGCTGCTGGACAAAGGGACTCGAGCAGATCCGAGCATGCTGATTGGACGAGCAGCCGCGTATGCGTCGTAGGACCGGGAAGAGGTGAGTTTGTTCGGATGACCTGGAGGGTTTCACGCCCATCAGGGTGCTCCGGGGGCAAGGACCAAAACCCAAGATCAGCCTGAGCAGCCCGATCAGGGGAGCCCCGCTGTGTGAAACCCTCCAGGTCGTCTGAGCGAACTCACCTTTTCCCGGTCCTACAGTGCATGTGTGGCCGCTCGTCCAATCAGCACGCTTTGATCCGCTCGAGCGCTTATGCGAGCAGATCTGAGCTTGCTGGCGACCGCATCCCCTGCTACCCTTTAACAGAGAGCGTGGACACATCCCTGCTATCCCTTTAGCAGGGTACATGCCTGCGCCAGGCATTTGTGAATGGCCAGCACCCTGTTAGAGGGTAGCAAGGAATGCGGCCGCCAGCTCGCTCAGATCCGCTCACATTCGACAAGCTCCTGGACGAAGGGGCAGATCCGAGCACACTGATTGGACAAGCAGCCGCGTATGCGTCATAGGACTGAGAAGAGGCGAATTTGTTCGGGTGACTTGGGGGTTTCACGCCCATCAGGGTGCCACGGGGGCAAAACCCAAGATAGTCAAAATCCTGCATTTTGGTGCACTTTAATGCAGTGCTCACCAATGACATTAGGGGTTAGGTTAAGTTAGTTTAGATCCACTTTAACACCTCTATTATTGTAAAGCCTCACAATATCCTAAAACAGGGTTTCCCAGCCTAATGTTATTGGAGTACCATTTTGCAAATATCTCTTAACACCACTCCTAATACTTCCAAGGGAGGGTGGAGGTCCTATACTGACCCAACAATGCAAGCTCTTCTGCCAGCCCCAAAGTGTTCAACTCTCAGGAGGTGCCACCGCATCGGGTACAGAAGGTCGGGGGGCTCCATCATTGTTGCTCAGTGGCATTATTTCAAGAAAGGAAGCAACATTTGTCTCTGCTGTTTCAGTCTTAGTTATCTAGCTGCATCCAGTTGAGTTAAAAGACAGAAAACATGTTACTGTATGAGTCTTTTATGTTCACACCACGACCCTGTCACATTTAGTCACATCACTGTCCAGTGCTGCAGCTCGAAGACTTGGCCACCTGGTACATTCTATGGGGGCAGTAGCTTGTCCGCAGTGTTTCATGTCCCCCCCAATTTCCTCCAGAGGCCTTGAGTACCATCGGAGGGGAGCTCGAGTACCACCCCTGTCCGTTGTTTTTCTTTACTTATATTTTAAAGTGGACTGAAACCCTAGCAGGATTGGCCCGGGAATCTATAAGATTCCTGGGCCAATCCATTCCCTCCCCGCGGAGCATCCAAAATTGGGATGCCCCGCTGTGTGAAACCCCCCCAGGTCACTCGCAACACTTACCTTAATCCTGGTCCAACGACGCATGTGCGGGCCACGGCCGCATCCCCGCTATCCTTTTAGCAGGGAGCTGGTGTGCTCCCTGTTAGAGGGAAGAGCGAGATGCGGCCGCCAGCGCACTCGCAGCCGCTGAGCTTAGACATCGGGTTAGACGCCCGTAGCTCAGCGGCTACAAGCGCGCTGATTGGACGAGTGGCCGCGCATGCATGTCAGGTGAGTTGCTGAGAGCGATCTGGGGGGGTTCACCTAGCGGATCGGGGTGCCCCGGGGGAGTGGACCAAAACCCAGGATAGTCAAAATCCTGGGTTTTGGCCCACTTTAAGCGTGTTCTTCAGACAACAAAAGTCTGAGCAGCTTGCTCCTGCTCACTTCACAAATTTATTAATTCACTGAACAGGAGGGGAATACATGAATTAAAGTGGACCAAAACCCACCAGTGAGGCCAAAATTAGTCAATCTCCCCGCTGATAGTCCTCTCCCTGGGAATAGGAAAAGAAATAAACCCCGTTTTTGTTCTTACTAGCTTCTGGTGCACGTTCAGTGTGGTGGAGGGCCCTGGGCACAAAATCTGGTGGAGGCCCCAGATACAGTATTTTTTTCCTTTAAAATAATAGTTCAGCCAAGTAACTGATTGGTGGTTGTCTGGCACCGGCCAACTTAATGTCAGATTGAGCCCCTTGTGCGGGTGCGTGCTGCTCAGGGCCTGCTTTGTCATACTAGACGGGGGGTGTGTTGGCCCGGCTGGTCCAGCAGAAAACAGTTCCCTGCATTGAGCTGCCAGAGGCTGTGCTTGGTGGCTTATGTGCATTGAACCTGAATGGAGCGAGCGCCGCCAGTCGCATCTCGGCTCCAGCTGTGGGCATGCTTGTGCTGACCATTCAAGGGGGCTTGCCTAGCTAGAGGTATTCTGAGGATGCGGCATAAGCTTATGGAAGAGGTGAGTGGATTAGATGATTCAGGAGATAAACACAGCATGGCATCCAAATGCGGGATGCCCCATAAACAGGTATACCAACCCTGGCAAGGCTTTTATAGACTTGGGGGGGGGGGGGTGTTACTCCTTTAAATAAGACACTGGCTCTCTGGTTTCCTCCAGCAGTGCACACATCCTTTAAGCATGAACAAACAGCGATGCATTAAAGTGGACCAAAATCCACTGCTGTGATCGATTCCCTCCCCTGGGGCATCCAACTTCAGGATGCCTCGCTGTGTGAAACCCCCCAGGTCGCCCTATACACTTACCTTGTTTCCTGGTCCAATGGCGCATGTGCGAGCTGCATTACCGCTATCCCTCTAGCAGGGAGCCGCCCGCGCCAGGCATTTGTGAATGGCCATCACGGCAATTCTGCATGTTCCCTGTTGCAAGGTAGCATGGGGAAGCGGCCGCAAGCGTGCTCTTGGAGCCGCTAGCCTTAGATGACGGGCCATCAGCGGCTCCGAGCATGCTGATTGGACAATTGGCCACGCATGCGCTGTAGTACCAGGTGACTTGGGCTCGGCGATCTGGAGGGTTTCATCCCCCGATCGGGATGCCCTGGGGGAAAGGACCAAAACCCACAATAGTGAAAATCCTGGCTTTTGGTCCACTTTAATGGTATATGAATGCTTTGCAGAAATAAAGATATTTAAGAAGCATTATCATGAAAAATTGCCCAATTATAAAACTCCATATAAATATGCTGGATGGCGGGAGGAGGGGTCACTTATATACCCGGCATCAAGAAATATTAAAAAAAATGTATTTGAATAAAAGGAATAGGAAATTGGGTGACAGGCTCTGTCACCCTGATACACTAAACCTGTCACCATGGATTTTATTCCTACCATGAGAGAATAAACCACAAGCTTTGTGGGAGATTTAATCAGTTTGGGTGTATAAGTGACCCCTCCTCTCATTAGCTGATGTGTTTAAATAGATTTTTAGTATTACACAATTTGGTGATAGTGCTTCTTTAATTACAGATATAATATATATTATGACCTTTTCCTCTCAAGTCCTTCATTTTTTTTTTGCTTTTATGTATCCAGGACGCCCAGAAATATTCCCATACGCCTTGTACTGTACTTTCCTTGGAGCTATTCTGGGCAAAAGTCTCATGGCAGCATCCAAAAAAGCTGTGCTGTCTGTACACCATCCCAAATTGGAGTCAATCTGCTTTCTGCGTGCTAGCACTTCCGCACAGCCAAGGACGCCAATTAAGAACCACATTTTATTTAAAGGACAACTATCATACCCCACCCCTGCCAATGATATGGCATTATATGATAAGCTACAGAATAAAAAATGTTTGTCTAATATAATAGTAGTGCCCAGCAGAAAGGAACAGCGCTGAACGGCCTGGATGGAGGAAGGGGCAGCATCTGTTGACTTGCAAACCTTACAAGCACAGTGCAGCGTCTTAAAGTGTCCCAAAGGCCAGGAATTTCACTTACCTGGGTTTTGGTCCGCATTAAAGGGGCATCCTGATTGGGGTATGAGACCCCCTGGGCTGGCTGTTGACTCACTATGATTCACACTCCCACAGCGCATTTGTGGCCTCTTCAAACAGAGTAGATTGTGGTGCATATTAATGCCCTGCAATCTATCCTAAATGGAAATGATTGCCGGGTGCCTCCTGCTAGCCGCTCCCCTCTTCTGTGCACAGCCACTGCAAGCCACTCATGCATCAGCTAGAGGAGTGCTGGGGATTCCGCAGGAAGCCCACGCATGTGCTGCTGGATGGATTCCAGAGGTGGGTATATGGGCAATCCTGGGGGTTTCACACCGTGGGAGACAAGTTATAACTCTACCCCGGAGTCTTTGAGACTCTAAAGCTGGGTTATCGGGTTTTGGCTTTAAAGGGAGGAACAAAACTCACTTTCTTGAGCTTTGTTCTTCCCTAGCGGGGCATCCCGAGTCAGTGTGTATCCCCGAGATTGTCTCTTCCTGGTTCCCATGTGGGTTGCTCAGCCAATCGGCGGCACTCACTTAATTCAGATTTTCTTGCCACACTGATGTCAGTGAGTCCGGAAAGGAAATCTGGATCAAACTCGCACTTCCAGCCACATCCCTGCTCACCTCTAGCTGTTGGTGTGCCCTCGCCAGCCATTTAGGTACGCGCCTCAGAGAAAGGTATACTGGGGTTGTGACCGCGGCTCCAGGGGTGTTTCACACTGCCCCATAAAAAAGGGAGACCATCACCCATCAAGTCTTATAGTCAAATATTTTTTCCATAGCTTATCATACAAAAGCATTTTCAGATGTGTTTAAAGTAGACCAAAACCCAGGATTTTCACTATCCCAGGTTTAGGTCCCTGTTCTGGATATGTTATAGAAGGCTGCTAGCAAACAGAAGACCAGCACAATGCTGAGAGCGTTTCGCCATCCCTTCACCTGCTCCCCTGCGGCTGCGCATGCCTATGCCAGCCATTCAGATAGGCCTGGTGCAGGTGTACGCCTTAGCTGGAGGGATGCTGGGGATGCCACCATGGCTCGCATGCACTATAGAAATGCTACGTTTTCTAGTGATCTGGGGGAATTTCACAAATTAGGACAAAGAACTGACCGGCTCTAGAGTTTTTTACATTAGTAGTCTGGCTGAGGGCACCTGTCCTGGATCTGTCTCTAGAGGGGTTGGCACTAGACCAAGATGCAGGGCTCAGGTAAGTATAGGTTCATGTTAAATTAAACCCTGAGATCTTTGGGCTGTCAAACTGACAGTAGGGATGTCAAGCAGTCATTCTCCCCAAACCCTCATTCTTATAGAAGTCCCGCTTTGCTCTTCTTCTCTTCTTACAATTTGTGTGCGAAGCATTGGGATGTAGCATGTAAATGATGGACACTTGGGGTAATAACTTAAACCGGACCAACAGCCTTGCACAGTTGTAATTTTAATTGTAAAAACAAACTCCTTTGTCCCATCTGCATGCATGATACTGAAGCATTGTCAGCACTTACATATGCTCCTGCACCCACTCAAAGCTGAAATGCCACCTCACCAATTGTCTCCAGGTAGCGGCCATTTTGGAACTTCCTTTCCCAGCATCCCAGCCATGCTACTGCCTGGATTCAACTGACATAACCCCACAATGCCAAGAAACCCAGCAGCTCCATGAGACACCATTTTGGTTGTAAAATTGACCACACCAGGATTTACAAAAAGGCAAACTAATTTTTATATACAGCAATCGGAATTGCCCTGGGGGGGTGCTTATGAGCACTGTTTCTTCTAAATGTGTAGGTCCAGTTTAATGCAGAGCCGCCATCAGGGCAGCACAGACCAGACTCCTGTGTGGGGCCCTGTCTAGAAGGGGGGCCTGGACGATGTTCCTGATAGCAGCCCTGAACTGGGAGATCCCAGCTCATCAGATTAATTATTCATTTAAAAATCTCACCCACTGTCAGGTCCCTGCTAGCTCACAGATCCGCACATTGGATCAACAGCAAAACAGGTTCAATGTAAAGAGACCGCTTACGGGTTTCTTCTGCTCACTGTCTTTTGCTTTCAGCTCAGCTCAGGCCAGTTAAGGTGACCCCAGCCTGGATTTTGACCCTGCTTTGCATACATACCTTGCCTCCTACCTATCTACCTATAGCTGTGGCCAGTAATGCCAGATGGACCACCCACGGTGTCCTGCGGCTCAGCCTGTCCTTCCTTGTGGAGGGCTCTAGCGAAGACCAGGGTATCGCGTAGACCCCTGGACCTGGGCGTTCAGTGGCCCAAACCATTGTGCTCCCCCAGCTTAGCCCTGACACCCACCCCCTCATGCAGCGCCAATGATCTGCCCTCCACCCCACTATGTGAAATTGAATGTCTGATGACAGCCCAAGAGCCGATCCTGATCCTGTTCCGTGGCTCCATAAAAGACCCTCTTCTGCCTCTAGTGAACCCTACAACTAAGAGATACTTAACTTTTTCCACTCTAATGGGGGACCCAGTAAGGGCCGCACACTGCAGCCCACATGCCCCCTGTTACCTGCCGCACTAATGTACAGACATTGCTGGTCCCCCCTACGAGAAAAAGGTTACCAGCAGCAGGAGGGTATTTTAGGATGCCACAGACCAGGGCCCTCCTTGGAAAGTTATGGTTTAGACCAGCTTTAACCAGACGGTGACCATAAATGTGAAAAGGCAAAAACACAGATGCACTGTACCTTCTCACCCTTCAGAACAGGAGACTGGTGATCACAGACGAGGCCTTCTGGGAAGAAACGTTTTATGTCCTGGATGGCCGCCTGGTAAGAAGTGGAACCTGCACAGCACAAGGGAAATAAATTAAAAATGGAATTTCTAATGGGCAATTATATGTATATTCCACATTAACTCAGCTAAGAGGCCAGAGAAGAAATCCTGATGTGGAACCTCGAGCTGCATTAAAAAAGAAATGGTACAAATAGGACGCAATAAAACTGGACTTTAATGCATGGATGAGTGCCAGAGGACTCCGCTCATCTTCAGTAAATCCCTGTGATTGGTGCGATCTACCATCATCGCACCCGGATATTCTTCTCCTCTGTATGGTGTGCAGGACAGATATCAGACATTTCCAGGCCCCCATACAAGTACAGGGCCAGCATTGCCCGTTGCCATGCTCTTATGATCTTGCGTCACAAAATGCATCGCCGGCATGCATTTAAAACAGCACAGTGATATTTTAGGAGCATCAGTGATTGCCATCCAGGTATTTGTGCTCCCCTTACATGAAGGTCTTTCCAAAGGGCAACCCATAAATCAAACAATGCTGCACACCCTACACTCTAACACCCCTATTCGTAGAGGCGTGTGCAACCATTTCTGGATTTCCTCCCCTAAATTCAGTTGCTGGGAGTTGGTAGTTTAGAGCGAGTTTGGACCTGGTTGTTGTAAAGGTCATGACTGCAATTGGTTATTGGAGCTAAAGTCAAGCCGAGAAAGAGATAGTTGTAACTTCTTTGGATGGGGGTAGTGGGGCAATAAACGAAAGAGGAGGGGGATAGGAGGGATGGATGAGTGGAGCTGGGTAAGTAAGTGAGGCTGGGGGAGGTAGTGAGTAAAGCAGGGTTTAACTGACCATTTTGGGGTCCTCAAAATGGGACAGTTTAAACCAGTTTGTGGATGATGGGTGTGATAGGGTTGTGGTTTAGCATGTGGCTTAATTACTAGTCAGTATTTCTGTTACTATTTCAGGCTTGCTGCCAAATTTGGCTCTAGTCAGGATGCCCCTGGGGTAAGTATGGGGGTGGGCAGTGAGTGGGCACAGGAGCTACAAAATGTGAATGGAGAAGGAGACTTGTCCTTACAAGCTTATAATCTAAAGGTATAAGGGGTAGTAGAGCTGATTATGGGTGATGCCTTACCAGACCATGCAAAAGGATGCCTCATGGGAAATTAAAGTGGACCTTCACCCTGGTTCCGATTCACAGGGACACAACACCATACCTTCCAACTGTTTATAGTGGGAAAGAGGGGCAATTTTAGAATAAAGCCACACCTTCTCATTGAGGGACGGATAGGAGATGCACTGTAACAGTTACAATATAAACACTTTGATTAGGCAAATGTATCATTTATTGATGCTGATCTGCATGTTACACCTCAAAAAGGGACAGGGGGACATTAAACATTCAAAAAAAACTAAATGCTATTATATGATAGGCTATAGAAAAAAATCGCTAATATGTGTATATTTTTTAAATCTTTTCCCTGCACTAAAAAAATTATAATGGTATTCAAAAGTATTTACTTGTGTGATGCCTGTGGCATGGATGGAGGAAATACCATAAAGTTATAAGAGTCAACATAAATACTGGGCGACAATAGCAGGTTGGTCACTATTAAAGGCATGCTCTGAAGTGTCTAGAAAGCAACATGGAGTGGCCATGGCTAACCTTTTGCTGCTTCACCAGGCAGCTTGGATTGTTTACAGGAATCATCAATATCAGCCCCATATCTTTCTCATGACAGGTTTCCTTTATGTCCCATCCAGTGTGCAGGCTCAGCATCCTCTTCCATGTGGATTACAGGATTCCGATGGAGGAACGCCAATAATATCCCGTAACCAAACCAATAAAGGGTCCACACGCCAGCTTTACATTTTAAATCATATTTATAGACCTCTCTTTCCATTTGGATTCATTGCACTGGCTGTCCTGGGTGATGGGGAAGGGGGGGTAATTTGTAATGGAAGGTGAGCCTCATGTACAGCCCTAACAAGGCCAGATGAAGGGTGCCCATGGTATAGAGCAGTTCTTTCTACAGGTCTATCCCCTGTATCTCTCTCCTGTTTCTCCATTTATTTCTCTTCTGTTTCTTCAGGTCTATCCCATGTCTCTTTAACCTGTATATCTATCCTGTTTCTCCATGTCTCTGTCTCCTGTTACTCCATCTCTCTATTATGTTTCTCAATGTCCCTCACCTATCTCTCTCCTGTTTCTCCAGGTCTCTTGCCTGTCCCCTGTATCTCTCTCCTGTTTCTCCATTTCTCTCCACTGTCTCTCTTTCCTTGTTTCCAGGTCTCCTGCCTGTCTCTCTCTCCTGTTTCTTCATGTCTCTCACCTGTCTTACTCTCCTGTTACTCCATGTATCTCACCTGTCTTACTCTCCTGTTTCTCCATTGTCTCTCCCCTGTATCTCTCACTTGTTTCTCTATTTGTCTCTCTTCTGTTTCTCCAGGTTTCCCTTCTGTTTCTTGCTCCTGTTTCTCTTGGTCCCTCGCCTGTTCTTCATGACTCTCTCTTCTGTTTCTCTGGGTCTTTTCCCTGCCTCTCTCTTCTGTTTCCCCAGGTCTCTTGTTCCTGTTTCTCCAGGTTTCTCTCTTCTGTTTCTCCAGGTCTCCCACCTGTCTCTCGCTGTTTCTTTTGGTCTCTCTCCTGTTTCTCCAGGTCTCTCGCCTGTCTCTTTCCCCCATTTCTCCTCTCTCTCTCTCCTGTTCTTCCAGGTCTCTCAAGTTTCTCCATGTTTCTCTCTTCTGTTTCTTCAGGTGTCCCACCCATCTCGCTTTTCCTTTGGTCTCTCTTCTGTCTCTCTCTCATGTTTCGCCAGGTCTCTTGCCTGTCTCTTTCCCCTATTTTTCCACATCTCTCTCTATCATGTTCTTTCAGGTCTCTCTAGTTTCTCCATGTTTCTCTCTTTCCTGTTTCTCCAGGTCTCTCTCTTGTTTTTTCATGTCTCTCATATGTCTCTCTTTCCTGTGTTCTCGTGTCTCGTGTCTTTCCTGTGTTCTCGTTCCCTAGTGCCCAGCCAACTGTATGGATGCCAGAAGACAGCCCGCAATGAAGCCATGACCCCTCACTCTTCCCCAGCCTTTTTCAAGCAACCTGACTGATGATGCATGCACAGAAGCCTGTAGCATCCATAATCCTCCCAGACACAGGCTTCAGTTAGAAGATAATGAATACAAGGGTCAGCAGGGAGTCAGGAGGTCAGTGGAAATCAGGACATAGGGATCAGACCATATTAAACACAAGCAGGCTCTAGAGATCAGATATGGATACAGGGATCTGTACAGTCACAATGTAACATATGGACACGACGCATAAGGGAGGGGAGAAGCAATCATAGTGAGTGCAGCAACAATCTGTGTAATACAAAGAGAGAGCGGAAAAGCATCTATAATTTAGAACCTCCTCATTGAGGTTTTCCAGTAAGTAGGAAGGATGGACAGACAAGATGCTTAATAGCTTCCATCTGCTGCCATTTCCAGGCCTGCGCTGGGTCATCGGATGTGTGAAATGTTCCACATGCTCTAGCTGCAGCAGAAGATGACAGTAAAGTGGACCTGTCATGGATATAAAGAGAATTTCTACATGTTTAATGTGACCAGCATAAACTTCCTTACCTTGGTATTCCTGCAACTGGACCACAACTGCTTCATCCACAGAACTTAAAGCAAAATTTAAGGCTCTATTTACACCTCTCCGCCTGTGCTGCATTGGGCAACGCAAGGAAAAATGCTTACCTTGCTGGCAATACCACGTCACATGCACATGCTATCTCCAGTTAGTTTTCTATACCATGCATATGACTAAACAGCATAGAAAAGACAGTCGACAGAGCCCAGCAGCAGAGAGCACCCCACAATCCAAATCGGGATTTCCCAGGGTTAGGAAATATTCTGTGGACCAAAACCCAGAATTTTGACTATCCTGGGTTTTGGTCCTTTCCCCCAGTTGTGTGAAACCCCCCAGGTCGCCGATGCAAACTCATCACTTCCCAGTCCTACGGCGCATGCGCGTCCACTCGTCCATTCAGCACACTCGGAGCTGCTGATGTCACGTCGTCTAAGCCTTCGTCTAAGGCCAGTGGCTCAGAATGCGCTGACGGCCACATCATCCATTTCCCTCTAACAGGGAGCGTGCCCGCGCTGGCCATTCACAAATGCCTGGCGCAGGCATGCGCCCTGCTAGAGGGATAGCCGGGATGTGGGCGTAGCTCGCGCATGCACCGGTGGACAAAGAAAGAAGGTAAGTGTATGGGGCGACCTGCGGGGTTTCACACAGCGAGGCATCCCAATTTTGGATACCCTGGGGAGGGAATCGATCAGCGCGGGAATCTATAAGATCGCGTGGGCTTTGGTCCATTTTAATACCAGACCAAAAGTGAAACATGACTTTTGTTATCCATAGCCGAGTACACTTCGAAATGATAAAACACAATGTTTACTAAGAATGCGGATGAAGATCCACTATAGACATAGCAAAGTTGTCCCACACACTGGATTGTGGGGTCATATGTTTCGGACCATGTACGGGTCCTAAATCATCGCATGACTTTTGGTCTGGCTTAAAATGAACACTTATCCATTCCCAAGTGTCAGGGAGGGTACTATTCCACAGGGACACCAAACTAACATAATTTACCCCTTACACCATCAGTGAGCTCTGCATTGAATAAATACTTTCCAAATGAAGCTTCACCTAACAGGGGAAAGGAAATAGCTGAACACACATGTGGCAGCCATACCTCCTCCAATAGGAGTTGTGCAACACTGCTGTATCCTATTCTCTCATTATATAGAGCTACTAAATTTTGCAGTTAAAGGCAGCAGGAATAGGTGTGTTAGGAACCTTGTGGGCCTGAACCTGTTGTCATGAAAGGTTTTGGTTTACTTTAAAGTTTCTCACCCTGTCCCCTTGCCCTCCCCGAGTACCTTCTTCTACCTCTTCCTTATCTTGTTTCTATGAGAATGGGGCTAGTAGCCATGCCCACCCAGAAAAGTTGAAATCTTCGATAGGTTAATATAAAAAATGCTGACCGCATCCCCTGTTTCACTGTAGTTTGTGGCGCTTTTCTATCTCCAGCCTATCTGAATGGATGAGCACCAGAGCACGCCTTGTAGAACTGCTGTGGTATTGCCAGTGAGGTCAGTATATCGGCAATCCCAGGGAATTTCAAAAGGCAGGGCATCCCAAATTAGGATGCCCCAGGTAGAGGCAATCACCCAGCCCTGAAGTCTTTTGGATTCCAGGGCCAGACAAACAGGATTTTGGTCTATTTTAAAAGGCATCTATGGGGGGAAAAAGATGGGGTACTTACCTTTCATCCTTGACAGTAAATTTCTCCAGGCCCAGCTGTTCAATATTTATTCTGTGAATAGATCAAGCCTTGTGGTCCTAGCTGCCTTCGATACAGGGAGCACATCAAAGAAGTGCATTCATGCTCCCTATGCACACATTAAATGAAGTTTACTGAGATTTCAGTGTGCTCAGCACTCAAATGGAGATCATAGTAAACCTACCAGACTGAGGATGTACACTGTGAGTACTAAATGGCCAAACCCAGAGGTAGGTGCTGGGGGGGGGGGGGGGGGGGGGGAAGTGTTGCCTTTTTGCTTTGCGTAAAGCTGTAGCTGTTTCCCGATGTTTCTAGAAATGTAATAAAAAGTAATTTATAAAGTAATCCATAGGACAATAGATTTTAGGATGGTTTACTGGGCAAGAAGTCCCCTTTATGTACTGCAGGTGGCACAGCCACATGAAAGCCCAGCAGCTAGCTTAGCAGTGTTATCTCCTTCTATCAGGTTCAGTATGAGACATATTGGCAAATAAGGATCGGCAGCTCACACTTATTAAGGTCACACGCCTACTTACCGTACACGGCATTGTGCAAGGTGCTGGTGCCATACTGGGCTCTCCACAGGAACTGATCTTCATCCTTACACACGTGCGGATCTTCCGGACCCAGGAGGTAAAGGAGTTTAAGGACCGCATTGATTCTCTGCAGACAAAGCACGAGGCAGGGAGCAGACATCAAGTAGTCACAATGTGCCTGGCATGAAGAGTTATCCTGCAGGGGTACAAGATGGCTGAAAGTCACAGTACAAACATTCGGCATCTAAAAGGAAATAGCAAAATAAAAGCAGATACTCACCTTATTTCTCCTACAGCCCATTTAAAGAGGAACAACACACATGAATTTCACTTTCCCGAATTGGGATGCCATGTTGTTTGTACCCCCCCAGGTTTCCCCGTTTCACTCACCTTCCTTCCGCAGACTCGGGTGAGTGCACCCACTGTCACTTGGCTCCCTTTAGCTGCATCCCCCGCCCACCTTGCAGTCGTGGCGTGACCACACCGCCCATTCAGGAAGGCCAGGCGCGCACGGTTAGAGGTGAACGGGGATGCGGCCAGAGTGCACAGGTCTCCATGAGGTCTCTGTGAGAGGGTGAGTGTATCGGGGCTCCGTGGGGGTTTTATACAGCCGGGCATCTCAATTCAGGATGCCCCAAGGACTGGAACTTAGATATTCCTCTTTAGGAGAGCCATTCATGGACTGCATCATGACCCAAAGGTAAGGAAGCTGTCTTGTTACAGGTTTGATTCCCAGCCATGGGACATGACTGAAGTGCCCTTGAGCAAGGCACCTAACCCCTAATGGCTCCCCGGGCGCTGAGTTTAGGGCTGCTCACCTCTCCGGGCACATGTGCATTTAACTGCCTCTTAGTGCATTATAACTCACTACAGGTATCACTTACCGTAATCACTGACTTAGTGTTTATTTACTGGTGTATCTATCTGTATGTTATGCACTTGTGTGTAGTCACTAATATAGTGTATATTCACAGGTGTGTTCGTGGAAGCATGTTATTCACTACATATGTAGTGCACGGATGGTAAAAAATGCAGAGGTAAAATTGCCCACTATTACAGTCCTAGTCTGGCCACAGTCTCCTCAGGGCAGGTCTGGTACAGGGATGCTGCCTTCTGCTTGAAGTTCACATGCTCTATTCACTGTGTGCATTGGAGATGTGCCTCGCACTGGGGGGGGGGGGAGGAGGGTGGCCTGATGCTCTGCCATGCCACATAAAAGGAGACACCATTCAAAGAGGCAGCACCCCTGGAGAAGCCGTAGCGGATCGGTGGAACGCGCGGGGTCTCCTGCCTTCAATCCACTGCCTGATGATTAGTCACGTTGGGCCACAAGGACAGTATGATCTTTACTTTTTCTTTCCAGTGATTGCTTACTACCTCAGCTCCCTTAAACAGCCCTCTGCACTAACAGCACTTTTGTGTATTGGGTTTGCATTGGGGGTCTCATCCCCTGCTTTACTTGGTGAATATAGCCTTTTTATCTAGCATTTGCACTTTAGATTTGATTGATTGCACATGTTTATGGTTTTGATGAATTATTTGTAGTAATTACCTTTTTATACTTGTATTTTTTGCACAAAGTGGAGTAATTGAACACTCACTTGAGTAATTAGAAATATATAAAATATACATATATATATATATTTTTTTTTCCTTGGGCTATTTGTGGAGTTATTTAACACTGATTTCTATTTGTACTTTTTGATACCTTGTGGTCTTCTATAATATGGATTGCTAAGTATTTTAGCATCAGGAATAGTGGATGAATTGATTTTAACAGTGTCTTTGTGTTGCATGTGTGTTTGTATTTTTGCTATAGTGTAACACTTAATAAAATATTATTAAGAATATTAAAAATATTGGAGTTGTGCTCCTTTCTTATGACCCTTATCAATTTGGTTTGGCCCATGTTCTAGTAGCTTGACGGGTCAGGCAGCACACTCAGTTATTAATATTAAAGCTGTGCCTGCTATTTTGTATAAGCTTTCCTTGTTGGAGGTGTGGGGCACCACAGCTAAGCGTTGTTAGTCCTGTGCACGGCGGGGGACCCAATGGCGTAAAACTGCAACGTTTCTGATCCTTGGAACAGGAGGAAGCAGCTGTGGGGGAAAAAGGGTGAGCATCCTGTTTTTAATTTTCTTGCATGTAGAGACCTTTAAATATACCTAGGAAGCCCGGAATCCTCCTGGATTACTCACCTGGCAGAACTTTTGTTCTGCTTGAAGGCGAAAAATGGTGAATCAGCGTGAAGGTGAATGTGTGTGAGAGCTGTCATAGCTATGTTTGTGTGTCAGGAAACAACAGGCATACAACTGATACCTTTAATAGGACAGGAGTGTGATTTTCATATCTCGAAGTGGATCAAAACCGGTCCTGGAGTCTATGATACACCACGGCTAGCTTATCACCTCTCCCCAGGTTATGCCGAATTGGATGCCCTGCTGTATGAAACCCTCAGTTCTTATCTTACCGCCGAGCCCACGGCACATGCGTGGCCGGCAGCAGCATTTCTTCTCCGCCACGCCTGGAACTGGCTGCGTGCATGGCTGCGCAAAGTTGAAGGATGCAAGTGATGCTGCGTGCTGCTGATATGTGTGGCTGGGGATTCCAGTTAGCTTCTTCAGCCGCACATTAATATGAGCAGCCGGAGAAGCTGATTGGACAAGCAGCCACGCCTGTGCCATGGGCTCGAGGAGAGGTGAGTAGATTCGGTTACCTGGGGGGTTTCACACAGCGGGGCACCCCAAACCCAGGGGGATAGGATCAGTCACCGATTGTGCCACACTAGTGCTATAACTCTCACACTGCGTTCTTGAGCTGCGACCACAACCCTGGCCTCCCGGTGGCTGGGCGTGCTCCTGTCCCAAGCCTATCTGAATGGCTGGGTGGGGGAGACCTGGTATGCACCCACTCCCACTTCCCTATCCTAGGCTCTCTTACAAACAGAGCTTTATACCATGCATCAAATGCACGAAATACAGCACCGATTGGATGAGAGCCCGCAAATGTGCCATAGGAACAGTGGAAAGGTACGTTTTTAGAGTGAATCTGAAGGCATCCCAAGTTGATCAAGATGCCAGGTTTTGGTCCACTTTAAGCCACAGCACTATGCTTGAAAGCTTTATAAGCAGACACATGGTGTCCCCCTCCCCTGTCAGGTGATGCTCAGCCCTGCCACTTTCTGCTTATATCAATCACTTTCTGATGAGCCCCTGGCTTTACTTGCTTTCAACCAAAAGAATCTGTGTAAGAAAGATACGTTCTAAAGATACGCTTGCAATCAAACATCCTACTGCCAATCCATGGCTTCCCCTACCTGCTTGGGTTTTGCAGGGGTGATCTGTAACGCATCTTCCCTGCTCAGGGTCACCAGTTTTAGCCCAACTAGGGCAAACCTGTTCATATGCAGCCTGCTTAACATCTTCCCCAGGTTCCGCCTCCAGCAGCCCGGCTTCACAATCAGCACCGTGTAGAGCAAAGGAGGCCCTAAGTGGCAAATCGATTAAAAGTAAGGTAAAAAAAATAATAAATGTAAAATGGACCAAACTAAAACAATTTTTTTTTATTTTACCTTATATATATATATTATATAGTTAGATTTGAATATTTATATTTCAATAATTTTATCGAGTTTTCAATAAAGCAAAACAGAATTCGGAATATACATTGTAGAATATACATTGTATCAATTGCAGAAAAGGTAAAAGAAAAAAAATAAAAATATAAGCTTTTCTGACTAATAATCACCTGTATTAATAATATATTTTCAATAGATTAGCATAGTATTAATCATAAAACAGAAGAATTAAAGAACTCAAAGCTCAAAACTTGGGCAAAACTTTACCTTTACATTTTCACCATATATGAAACATATCACTCACCTGTTTACAATTAACCTAAAGGAGATATATTATGGTATATATTTGCCAACCTAATGGGGACCATATACCAACGAGTAAATACCCTCAAGGTGGATTCTAAAAATGTTAAGAGAACCTTTAGAACTATGAACCGCCCATTTAACTCAACTTTAAAAGTATTCTGTAAATTGCTTTCCAATTTATCATATTATCAAGTTTGCCTTTTTCATCTGAAGGATTAAGATGACATAGAAAGTATAAGTATAAGGTAGAAATGCCAACTTTCCCTCCAGGATGAGTTTCTCAAAAATAGTAATAATAAAATGCACCTATACCTTTGCCCTGTATTCATAACAACACAGACTGGATGCATTTGGCCATATTGCTCCCTGGCTGAGCAGCCCACCCCCAGTGATGATGCAATACACACAGCTCAGCAAAAGGAAGCACTTCAAGCTAACTGCCATTATGTGACAGTTTGGTTGTAATTGAATTAATTAGCATATGGCTGCCATTCATCATAATACTACTACCTGCTGTTTTTTCCTGGTGTTTTTATGAATATTGTGCAAAGGCTGGGGTAACAAAAAACACAGGTTGTTTTTGGACACAGGGCTGGAGATGGATGGTGACCACATAAACTTCCTTTCTGAGTATAGGTGCACTTTAACTCCATCCCCTTTTTTAATTATACTAGGATTTAAAAATGCTCTATTTGTCTATATGTGTATTCTTCTTTTTAAGGAAGTTGAAATTGGTCTCTAAAAATTGGCATGCTCTGTAATCCACTTGGAGTCATAAAATTGCCATACTCTGTAATCCACTTGAAATCATAAATGCCCTTATTCATCAAGCGATAGCGCCAGGTAGTGTCTGACGAGCGCCAGGTCCCGCCAGCTAACGGCGGCTACCGACTCAAGTACGCCCGGCGTCGGCCACAATGCCGCATTTATCAAGCTAAATGAGGCTAGCGCCGGCGAGAGCGACAGCTACCACGGGATTCATCATGTAGCCGACTGCAACGAACAGCGCCGCTGCTAATCCCATCACAGCGCCAGGTATGACCTGTCGCTTCCTGGCGATGTCCAATGCATTTCAATGGAGCAATCTTTAAATAATCATAATTAATTGCTATTAATGTTTTTTTTTTTTTTTAATGTCAAAAATTCTGTGACCACTTCTGCAATGTTAGGATTTTTTTTTAAGGTAAAAAAAAAAAAAAAAAGCTTTTGTGCAGAATTGATATTACAGGTCTGATATTAATGTATTCATATTACAAAATGTTTATAAAAACTTGTATAATTTTACAATCAAAAAATATGGTTGTTTGGGGGTTAAAAACTATTTTAAATCCATCGCCGCCAGCGGTCTGGGGTTTAAACAAGGAATTCACAGCGCTAAAAAATTCGTAGCGTGATTTGTTAATGAATCTGCAGCAAGCCGTTCGCTCTGGCCATTCGCTGTCAGGCGCACCCATACAACGCTGAACCTGTGAAACAGCGACCCCTAAGCCCGTATTCAACATTACCGCACACCGACTGAGTCGCTGTCAACAAGCAAACCCCGGCCAAGCACAGCGAATACTAGCTGGCGCTGTGAAAATCACGCTACTGGCGCTCATCTGTCGCTACCTGGCGCTATTAATGAATCGGCCTCAAAGTCTGCAGAGACCTATAGAGACCTTTTATAGAGACCTTTCTGTGTCCACCATTTTAGATATGCTCTTTTTCTCTCAGACTCAAAGTCAGGACTTTCCCCTAAGGTATGTACAGAAATCAGGTTGTGTGTTTTTCTAATAATATCCCAAAGAGCTAATGCATTAGACAATACAGGACATCATATAGCTGGTCTTTTTACTTTAGCTATCCACATGAGAGAATCAATGGAAAACAAATCACATGCTTTCTGTTCTATCATTACCCAGATGGGCTTTTCTCCACTAATAAACATCCGTGCAAGTTGGGCAAGTTGAGCAGCAACATAATAACTATACAGATTTGGGACACCAAATCCCAACTTATGTTTTGCTATATATAAAATTCCATGATTTATTCTTCTACTTCTGCCTGCCCAAATAAATCTCAACACTTTAGACTCTTTAAATATGCCTTCGGGATAGGAAGTTTTCGGAACAAATATAACAGTCTAAGTAACAAATTCATTTTAATTGCCCTTATGCACCCCAACCAAGACAGCCTCCGGCCAGTCCAGGAGTCCATGTCACCTCCCAATTTATGAAATAATGAACTGGAATTGTTTTTTATAATGAATAAAACTGAGGGATTAGTTGGATCCCAAGACAATTAATATATATGGTGAGGGTCTTGGCGGCTGCTGGAGCCGCTGCCAAAATTGCAGTCTGGGGGGGGGGCATCCAGAAGACGTTCCGGCTCACGAATGCAGCCAATCGTGGCGTTGTTACTGCTCATGTGAGCGTCAGGCAGCCAATCACCGTGCTGGATTCCCACGGGGGGAGCAAGGTTGAGGTAAGGTTTATGGGCATCTGGGGGGTTATGTGCGGGTCCCCCAGACTGTTATTTTAGCAGCAGCCACCAACATCCTCGCCACAGAGGGTGTTGGTCTGCTTTAAAGGATTATTTTAAATTAAGAACCTCTTAGCCGAGAGTCTCAAATCCAATGCCTCAGACTTAGTAATATTTACTTTTATACCCGAAATTTCATGAGCATCTGAAATAAATTAGGAAGTGAAGTGTAGGGTGAGAAAACAATAGAACATCATCAGTAAATAATGCATTTAAGTTCCCTCCCCCCCACACACTGCCTCCCCCTCCCCAACATTCCTGCTTAATATAATTGTTCTCGCCAATGGCTCCATTGACAACACAAATAATATTGGCAAAAAGAATGACCCTGTCGAGTACCCCTGTATATATTAATAGACTTCAACTCAAATCCTTTTATCCCTATAAATGCATGTGGATCCCTATATAAATTTATACATTTCTCAAAATGTTTTGAAATGTAGTTTCAAAACCTTGTCTTTCCAAAACATAAAACATATAATCCCAAGTCAAAGCTTTATGTAAATCTAATGAGAGAAGCATAGCGCTTCTTGCTCCTCCTTGATCCCAATTAGTTTGAACTGCAGAAATCAAGTCAATTACTCTTCTGGTCTGATCCGAGGCCTTCCTGGGATAAAACCCACCTGATCAAGATAAATATACTGAGCCCAAAAGGAGTTAAACCTTAAACCAGAACTTCACCCTAAATAAGAGCCTATCTTATATGTTTCCTCCACGCTGTATATACAGATTGCCCACATTTAAAATCATCCTACCTGCATCTATTGAATTTTCTGAGACTTTAAACATCCAAGATGGCGGCCCATGGGGATGCAAGCAGCCTGCAAACAGGAAGTGTCTTCTGACTGTGTTGCTCTGCATTGCTGACCTTTTCCTGCCCCCAGCTCAGCTCTGTCTGTGCAAAGCACAGCTATAACCCGCCCCCTGCACTTTTGCCCCCTCTCCTCTACTCTGTATGTGATGCTACTGAGCCAAGATGGCGGCGCCTGTATCCTAGAGTGCTGAACAGAGTTTCAGGCCAGTGAAACAAAGAATAAAAAGTAAGCGATTAAAAACATTGAATATATTATTTTAGATGCTGGGGAATAGTTTTTCAAAGGTTTGGGCTTTTTATTAAATGATGCTGAAGGTCCACATTAATACTAATATTTTAGTAAGAAGCTTCATGTCAGTATTTACCATGGAAATGGGTCTATAATTATTACAATCTCCTGGATCTTTTCCTGGTCTTGGGAGGACACTAATCTGTGCTTTATTTTAAATCTTCTAATCTCACTTCATCAGTCCTCAAGCTATTAAGCTATAAAGCAAGATGAGGAGATACAATTTGTAGGAATGTTTTATAATAAATGTTAGTAAAACTATCAGGTCCAGGAGCCTTAGAGACCTTCAACTGCTTTATTGCCATCTTGATCTCCCATTCCTCTATAGCTCTTTCTAAAATATCCTTATGAACCTCTGATAATTAAGGAAATGGGATATCTTTAAAAAATGAATCTGCTTTTGATGTGTCAAAATGAGAAGGAGCAGCTTATAAATTGTTATAAATGTGAAAAATTAATCTTGGATCCATACTGGATTGCTTCCTGGGGGTTAAACTCCTTGCCAAACATGACCCTATTTTGTCTCCTTGGTGCTAAAATGTATGCTTATTCCATCTTAAAGTTGTTTCAACCTTGTTAGTAAGAAACGAGTTTAACACCAGTCTAGTGTTATCTTATGTAAAATATCCTTGTTTGGATTTGATTTATAATGTTTACATAGTTTATTTAATAGTGCGTCTGCTTGCCTTATTTTGATAAAAGAAACTAGCTAATTCTTTTTCCAGCTCAGTAACTATTTCAGGATCACTTAAATAAGGATTCAATTAATCTCCATCTCCAAGATCATGGCTTAAACCGATTCTTCACCCTAAATAAAAGCATATCTTATATGTTTCCCCCACCCTGTACATACAGATTGCCCACATTAAAAAACATAAAGTATATTCATTTTAGATGCGTTTTTTAAGGGTTTGGGCTTATTATTAAAATATGCCGAAGGTCCGATTTAAGTCCAATATAATTAAAATCCACAACCGCTGGGGAATGATCAGCGCAAGAGACTTCCTTTATAGAACAAGACAATACATTGGGAGATCTTATAAAAATATGGTCAATCCTAAAAAAAGTATGGCGAGTCTGAAAGAAAAGACAATTCTGTGAGTACTCACCTATAGAATTGCTTTTGCTATGCATGGCACGGCCTGCTTCCAGAAGTCCTTACGTATGGGTTATTCCACCACAAGATGGCGCAGTGTACTGCAGAAGAGTTGTGGCTCCTCCCGGTACCATATAAAAACAGAATCACCATAGGACTTATCTAGTGTTGACAAGCAGTTATTCAAGAAACCGGGAGATAATAAAGGTAAAAAAAAAAAGGTAACAAACCCCAACTAACTTGGAACAATCACTATAAAGAGGCAACCAAGAATAACGATAACAAGGGTGGGGTAAAGCAGGCCGTGCCATGCATAGTAAAAGCAATTCTACAGGTGAGTATTCACAGAATTGTCTTTTTCCTATTGCATGGCTCGGCCTGCTTCCAGAAGTCCTTACGTATGGGACGTCCAACAGCAGTGTCCGTAAGGTAGGGTGGGATCCCCAAAGAGTAACAACAGGCAGTTCAAACCACTACTACCTGAAGTACCTTGCAACCAAAAGCAGCATCAGCTGAGGCCTTAACATCAACCTTGTAAAACTTAGAAAAAGTATGAACAGAAGACCAAGTTGCGGCCTTACAAACTTGTTCAACAGAAGCTTGGTGCTGAAAAGCCCAAGACGCACCAATAGCACGAGTGCAATGAGCAGTAACCCTAAAAGGAGGAACCTTCCCCCTGGCAGAATAGGCCTGCTCCACCGCCTGACAGGTCCACTTGCTGCTAGTGGATTTAGCCGGAGCAAACCCTTCCTAGGTCCAGTAGGAAGAACAAAAAGAGTGTCAGATTTCCTGAAAGACTCAGTAGCAACCAAATAAAACTTCAGAGCCCTGACAACATCCAAAGTGTGAAGGGTCTGCTCCTTGGAATTAGCAGGGTTAGGACACAAAGAAGGCAAAACAATTGGCTTGATGCAGAGCCTCCCCGTTCAGCTCCCCCGTGCATTTCCCCGTTGGTTTTGGCCTTTGATCGGGTCAGGAAAGGGTGCTACGTTGATTTTAGTGTGCGTTTATGCGCTCAGGTGTGCGCTCAGCCGCCTTTCCGATTGTCGGCTCGCACGAGGCTGTTTCCCGGGAAAACGGACGCCTCGTTCATTGGTCCGTTTTTTTCAGTGATGCAGAGCCTTGATTTCCGCTTGAAAACACCCTAATAAAACGGGGCCGCCGAGCCTTCACTTACGGCAAGTCTGACCAGCCGTATTGGAGCTACGTGCTATTTGGGAATGCATTCCTCTGTGGGCCAACATCAAAGGCGCCAGCTACGCCGTCTGATAGTCCTGAGTATGGCAGAAACCAGGCTGCAGCGCACGCCTTTGGACATCGATGGCATGAGTGACGTTGACCTATTCGAGCTCACCCGCCTTAACCGTGTTTCTCTCCATGCCTTGTATAGCGAGCTGCGGCCATGGTTAGCCCCCACCACAAGAAAGGGGCATGCAATTGCAGGTATGACCAAATTGGTTGGCTGCCTGCAATTTTTGGCGAACGGCTCGTTCCAGAGACTGGGTGCCTTCTCCCTGGGGATGTCCCAGTCTACGCTGAGCCGCAGCCTAACCAAGTTTTTGGATGGCATGGCTACCCTGGCACAGAATTACATATTTTTCCCTCAAACAGGGGAAGCCTGGAATGCGGTTAAGCTGGGCTTTTATAACATAGCCGACATGCCCAACGTCCTTGGTGCAATCGATTGCACACATGTCTCGCTCATCCCCCCTGCGGACCAGGAATATCTGTTCAGGTATGTGGTTTGGGTCTGCTTTTTTTCTGGTTCTCACACATTTTTTATGGCTCACACTAATTACACTTGTGTTTTGCTTGGTGCAGGAACAGGAAGATGGGCCATTCCATCAATGTTCAGGCAGTGGCGGGCCCTGATCTTCAATTTTTCAGTCTGTTTGCTGGCTTTCCTGGGTCCACGCATGATGCGCACATTTTGAGGAACACCAGCCTCTATCAACGGTTTGGAGATATTTCTGGAGGATGGTTACTGGGTATGTGTATTAAAGTTGTATTTCTTGGCCCCCAGGTTTGAATGTGGATTTGCCACTACCCCACTAATCTGTGAGACCTTTCCTGGAAACTTGAAAAGGTTTTTGGTTTAATTAATGGGTGAAAGTATTCTCCACTATTGGCTTATGTTCTGGCCCTCTTATCTCAGTAGCATTACGCAGGCATTTTTAAGGAGTGTACAGGTTGCATGTGTTTGTAGGCTCAGTAAAAATGTCAATTCCTCCCACCATACCTAGCTCACCTATTTGTCCCTGTGTACTAATGTTTCTATGCACACCTAAACCTTTTTTTAGGCATCCACCTTATGTTTGTCTTTTGTATTTTGGCAGGTGACTCAGGCTATCCCTTGTTACCATGGCTGCTCACACCCATCCTGCACCCATCTTCCCAGGCACAGGAGCGCTACAACACAGCCCATAGGAGGTCTCGCTCTGTGGTGGAACGTGCCTTTGGGTTGTGGAAGATGCGTTTCCGATGTCTGGATCACAGTGGGGGTTCTCTTCAGTATCAGCCTGGCAAGGTTATCAAAATAATTATTGCTTGTGGGGTCCTGCACAACCTTGCCATTAGAAGCAGGATTGCTCGATATACTGACCTGGGTGCAGAACCTTTCCCTATTTCTGACGAGCAGACCCCTCCTTACACTGGTACACCAAGTGGGCCAGCACACACAATCCGTGCCGACCTTGTGGCCAATGTATTTTCTTGAAACCACCCCCTGTCTGCAGGCTGGGGAAGATTAAATCACACCTAATAAGTGTTACATGCTGGTCACAAAGCGACTCTCAATGCATTTGGCCTTTACCTCTGCTGCCGGCGCATGTCCATTTTTGGCCAACTATATGATTTCAGGTCCACAACTGTCCGCTTGATTTGTTCAGTATCTCGATGGACAGAACACCATAATGTACCCAAACAGCATTGGCAACAGCCATGCTTTGTGCTTAGCAAAAACGGCCTGTTAGGGACCCACGGCGTGGTTATCGCCCACATGGGTGTGTGTTGTCCCCTGCATCACTTGAAATAGATGGTTGGCTATCTGGGGAGTCGTGTGTGGTTTTTGGGCCGGTGGTTGAGAATGGGTTAGTGTCTCCTTGCTCCTGCGTTTTGGGGAATGTGCCTGTGTCTGTGGAGTCCCCACCGTTTTAGTTGGTGCATGTTCTACATGTGTCTTGTGCCTGCTTTTCTGTTTTATTTTGGATGAGGCATGTGTGCGGCTGCTATGTGGCTTTGGCCTTGGTTGGCTCTTTGTGCTCCCTTTAGGTCTGCCCATATTGATATGGTATCCCACACCAAGCGGAGTGCCTTGAACTTTAAATATTTTTACAACTGCGGTTGCGCGCCTGCGCGCACGCACGCACGTCACCGTGGGGGAACGTCAGAGCTAGATTTTGAAAAAGAAGCCAAGATGTCCCCCGCCGTCTTTACAACGGAGCAGGACGAGATCATCATGGATGTGAGTATGCGAGCGAGCGAGCGTGCGTTTATGTGCGCGCACACATTCCTTGTAATAAAAAAAGAAAAAAACGCAAGAATAGTCTGAAACAACTTAGTTTGTCACGTTACAGACCAGCCCACCTTAGTTTAACCCATGTACGCAGCTACAAACTAGCCTACATGCAGATAGCAGAACTAGGGCAATGTGAGGCAGCAAGAGGTTAATAAAGTGACTTGAGTTAGGCCAGGAAACTTGTTAATGTATTTTGTGGATTAATGGTGTGTCCTTGTCTCTTTTTCTAACAGATGATGCTGAGGAATCGCTACGACTTCCTGCCGTCAGATTATGACAAGCGGACGTTGGCCCTGGCGGTGGTGGACGCGATTGAAAGATCCCAAACCACCTATACCTTCACTCAGATCGCCCAACACTGGTCTGATTTAAAAAGAAGGCATCAGCCCCGGGTGAGGCGGTCCTTCGCAACACATTTCCCATGTAAGTGTAGAAAATGTCAATGCACCTCTAACCCTGGCATCGCCTGGGCGTGGTTTAATGATTGTGTTTGTATTTCAGCCCATGAATGGAATTTGCGGTTCCGCCCCACCCGGACCAGGACATGCAGCCCAGTGTTGGGCGACACAGGTGAAGGTGTAGGTGGTCCACCGCCAGGGTCAACGGCCACCCCCTCCTCTGTTAGTGACTCGGAGGAGCCGCTGGACCTCAGCATGCAGGGGAGGGGGCAATCTGACGGCAGGGAGTCGCGCAGAACAGAGCCTCAACATGACTCCGGTAAGGGAAATATAGTTAGATCTGTGGTAAGACATGCATTAAATACAGATACTCATGTGCACTATTGTTGTAGATTCAGACGTCGCTGGAACATCCCAATGGATGAGTGAGGAAGGGGGCGAGGAGGAAGAGGTTGCTGGGGAAGGTGAGTAGATTGATACCTAGAAGCCTAACTTAATATTATATTAATGAAAGAACAACAGTCTCTAATATCAGTGTGTTTGTCATCCATACAGATTCCCAAATGCCACAGAGGGATTATGAAGGGAGACTCCGCCCCCGACGCAATGTGCGGCCTAAACCTTGTAAGTGGTGTTTATTTAAACTAAAGTAAATGAGCAAATTTTTCCATTTCACCAAAAAACAAATTCAACAGTTCCCTCAAAATGTATCCCAAAAAGTCCTTAAAGCGGACCTTAACTATGAATAAGAGGCTAGCTTAGATAGTTCCCACATCCTGTACATACAGATTGTCCACCTTACAAATCATGTTACCAACCTTTTCCATAGCACATCTCGGCTCTGTGTGAGCAAAGCACAGCTATAACCCACCCCCTGTACCTTATCCCACTCTCCTCTCCTCAGTAAGTGTGATGCTTCAGAGTCAACATGGCGTTGCACGTATCCTAAATTCCTGAACTGAGTTGCAGCCCAGTGGGGGAAAGAATAATAATTGATTGACTAAAAAATTAATATATATTAGTTTAAGATGCTGTGGAAAATTTTTTAAAGAGTTTGGGCTTTTCATTAAATCACGCAGAAGGTCCGGGTTAAAAAGTGCCCCCCCAAAAAACCAAAAAAAACAAACACAATAAACAATGCTAAAGTAATGTTGTTTTTCATTCACAGATCCAAGAAAACAACAGGCTACAGACCCCGAGGCCTAATTTAATTTGTTTTACTTTCAAAATGTAAATATTTTTATTTTTATGTTTAAACAAAAATGTAAAAAAAAAAACACAACTAAAGCAAAAAAAAGGTTATTAATAAATACTTATTAATATTTCGAGAGTTGTCTTTCCTGCAAAAGTACCATCACACAACATCAACACACATTTACATGACACACAAAAGGTTTAGATATGGGACAATAAAACAGAAAAAAACACAAACAATTAAGGTATGCATTAAAGCCAAGAAAGAAGGAACTACAAGATGATTAAGGTATGCATTAAGGACAAGGAAAAAGGAACTACTAGATGATTAAGGTATGCATTAAAGCCAAGAAAGAAGGAACTACAAGATAATTAAGGTATGTATTAAAGCCAAGAAAGAAGGAACTACAAGATAATTAAGGTATGCATTAAGGACAAGCAAAAAGGAACTACTAGATGATTAAGGTATGCATTAAGGACAAGGAAACCCCCACCAAAAAACAAAAGCAAAATAAAAATGTGTGTCAATTTGGCATTTGTGGCCATATGCATATTCCAATGGATTTTGAGGGATGTGCGCTTGCGTGTAGCCTGATTGGCAACTGAAGAGCCATGGAGATGTAAGTATACTTGCTCAAACCACCAAAATGGAAGGTCAAATACGACGGAAACCAAGCAGGTACGTTCAAAAAGCCAGGAAAAATCAGGGAAAAACGGGCCGCCCGTGTGAACGTGAACGGGAGCCCCGATCAAATTGAAGGCACCCGAGAGAGCAAAAAAAGCGTTCCGAGTAAAGTGAAATTGACGGATCAATTAGGGAGCCATTCCGACCGAGGCTCTGCATCACATTTGAGCCACGATTCAAACGGGAGACCCGGACAATCGGAGGGTTTTAAGGGCAGTTCAGAGGAGGCTCTGCATCAGGCCCAATGTCCTGATTGAAATGAAAAGCAGACACAACCTTAGGCAAGAAATCCGGCTTAGCTGAAACACCACCTTATCCTGATGCCGCTCAAAATAAGGTGGTTTGATGGAAAGCGCAGCCAGCTCAGAAACTCACCTGACCGAAGTAATGGCCACCAAAAAGGCCACCTGAAGAGTCAGAATGGGCAAAGCAGCCCCACGGATAGGCTCAAAGGGAGGACCCTGCGAAGCAGACAACACCAGATTTAGGTCCCAAACCGGTAGCATAGGCTTACGTGGCGGACGCACATGAGTAACTCCCTGGAAAAAAGTCTTAACCAACCAGTGATTGGCAAAGGATCTTTGGAAAAAAATTGCCAGAGCTGACACCTGTCCCTTAAGGGTACTAAGTTGAAGGCCCGAATCCAAACCACATTGCAAAAATTCCAGAATCCTGGGGATAGAGAACACCCAACAAGGAAGAGACTTGGACTCACACCAGACAATGTAAGCATGCCAGATCCTGTAGTAGATAAAGGACGAGGACTTCTTCCTAGCCCTAATCATGGTATCAACAAAAGAAGCTGGCAAACCCTTATCCATCAAGATGGAGGTTTCAGCAGCCAAGCCGTTAAAGCCAGCATTTGTAAATTGGGATGGCACAGTTGTCCCTGAGTGAGCAGATCTGGATCCTTGGGCAGGACATACTGATCTACTGCCAACTGCACGACGTCTGCGAACCACACCCTCCTTGGCCAACAGGGGGCCACCAGAATGGCTGGTACCCCTTCCTGGGATATCTTGCGCAGCACCCTGCCCAGCAGAGGAAAGGGAGGGAACACATAGAGGAGCAGAAACTCCGTCCAAGGCATTGCTAGCGCATCCGTGGCAAAGGCCAGAGGGTCCTGTGACAGGGAGACAAACCTGGGAAGCTTGTGATTGTGGCGGGACGCAAACAGGTCCACATCCGGCTGACCCCAGCGGTGACACAGGGAGCGAAAAATCTTGTTCCCCCAACCGACATGTCCCCCTGCTCAGGGAGTCTGCCTCCTGGTTCTCCACCCCCAGAATGTAAACCGCCGAGATGCAAGGGACATTCTCTTCCGCCCAAGACAGTATCAGGGACACTTTCTTGAGGGCTCATTTCCTCCGAGTCCCTCCCTGATGATTAATGTAGGCAACCGCCGTCTGGTTGTCCGAGCGGATCTGAACAACCCGATCCCGAAGGTGCGTGGTCAACTGAGAAAGAACCAACCTGATCGCCTTCAATTTCAGGACATTGATGGGAGCATGGGCCTCCTGGGGGCCCCACCAACCCTGGAACTTCCAGTCTCCCAGCATGGAGGCAGAAAGGTCCTGCCCACTAGAAGATTCCCTGAGTCCAGCCACCACGAGAGGGACTGTCTGGCCGGGGGGACAGAGCAAATTCCTGATCCAGGGACACAGGGTCCCGATCCCAAACTGACAAGAGGTGCAACTGAAGAGGCCTCATGTGAGGGACCACCTCGAAGCAAGACACTATCAGACCCACTAACTGCATCCCTTGCCGGATGGAAGGATGGGGACACAAGAGCAGAATCCGTGCCTGCTTCTGAAGGCCCTCCACTTTCTGCTGAGGCAGGAACACCTTGACCTGAGAGGTATCCAGAGTCATACCCAGAAAGGACCTCACCAGACGGAGACAGTGAAGTCTTGGGATAGTTGATCACCCAGCCGAAGGACTCGAGAGTGCAGGTCACCACCAGAGTATCCTTCTCGGCCTGATGAAGAGACTGAGCCGCAATAAGAATGTCGTCCAGGTAAGGGAGGATGCGAATGCCCCGATTCCGCAGCAGAGCCATCACGCCCGCCACCACCTTGGTGAACACCAGAGGCGCCGAGGTGATACCGAACGGCAAAGCCACAAACTGGTAATGCTGATCCTCTAGAGCGAACCTGAGAAATCTCTGATGACCTGGAAAGATTGGCACGTGAAGGTAGGCATCCTTGATGTCCACGGAGGTCATGAAGTCGCCCGGGCGCAGGGTAAAGACCGCCGAGCGTAGAGTCTCCATGCGAAAGTGCTTGAACCTGACAAACTTATTGAGACCCTTCAAGTCCAGGATGGGCCTCAGGGACCCGTCCTTTTTGGGGACCGTGAACAGATTGGAGTAGAAACCTCGACCCCTTTCCTGGGAAGGCACCAGGCAAATGACTTCTGACTCCAACAGACTTTGAACCGCAAGGCGCAAACCCTGAGCTGACAGAGGGTTTGGAGACATCCGGGATCTGATGAATCTTGGGGGCGACCAGGCTGCAAACTCTATCTTGTAACCGGAGGACACCACCTCCTGAATCCACCGGTCTGAGACGCGTAGCCTCCAGACGTGAGCAAAGAGTCGAAGCCGTCCCACCACCCGGATGGGTGAGGGCGCCTCCTCATGCTTGAGGGGGCTTGGAAGAAGGTTTGGGCTTGGGGCCCCATGTGAGACCGGGACGTCCACGTGGTCTGCCACGGCCCCAAGAATCCCTGCGGGTACCCGAGGAGAGGGAGCCACAACCTCCTCTGGGAGCACGAAAGGAGGGAAGAGGAGGGCCCCCGGAAAGGCCGAGGCTGCCTCCTACGTTGAGGCAGCCTACCATCCTTGGCTAGAACATCCAGACGCTCACCAAGGAGCCGCAGCCCCGTAAAGGGGAGCCCAGTGAGAGCCTTCTTAGCGGCAGCATCAGCCGCCCACTGACGCAGCCAAACAGAGCGGCGCATACCAAAAGGGCAGAGGCCCTACCACACAGCCGTACCGCATCATCCATGGCAGTAAGGACAAAGGCAACAAAATCAGAGCAAAGCAAAAGGGACCTATAATCCCCCCCCCCCTGCTACCAGCCATAGCACCATCAAGGAGACGCTTGAGCTGTTTCTTAAGGGCAATAGCTGTAATGGCAGCAGCGCAGACCGGACGCAGCCCAGCCCCCACACATGTAAAAGCATGGCAGGCCAGCTGATCCATGCGCCGGTCTGCTCTGTCCCACAGTGTAGTAGTGTCAGGGGAAGGCATGACCGAGGTGTTGGACAGCCCTAGAACGGGAGTGTCCACCTCAGAGGGACACGACCATCGCTTGACCAGGTCAGCAGGAAAAGGATACCTCCTATCCCACCCTTTGGACACCGCGGGCAATCTACTAGGACGTTCCTTGAGCACCATATTAGTGAAATGGCTCTGCTCAGGGAACTCCAGACGCTGTTTATCAGGACGAAAGAGCTCACCCTGCTTCCTCTTAGCCACCTCAGGGGGGACAATGTGCAAGATTTCAAAAATGTGAGCCAACAGGCTATCAGTGTCCTCAGGGAACCATGAGTCCTCCCCAGACGCAGACCCAGGGTCACTGATGTCACCCTCCTGCTGGTCCCCAGAGGAGTCAGAGTCCTGAAAGAGTTCCCCCTCCTCTAGGGGGTAAAGGCCAACAAAAGCATCAGGTCCCTTATCCTCCTCAGGAAAGAGGGATGGCACGGGAGCAAGGTGCCGCTTCTTGCCAGAGGCCTTAAGTGGAACAGGCCTGGCAAGCTGCCTTTCAATGCTGGCCACACGCAGTGCCAGATCAGACTGTGACCCCTCGCTAGAATCCCCCTCACTGGGGGCTAAATGCAGGCGCGGGGGAGTAGGCGATGGCGAAGGGGGCGCAAAGCTGGGAAGCAAAGCGGGTAGCCCAGCCTGGGCCGCAACAATACCCTGGACGCACGGCACACACACCGCGGCACTGTTACTCAGAGGGGATGCCCCGCACATGGCACAGAGCCGGGATTGCCCCGAAGGACCCCCAAGCACGCTATCCCCAGAAGCCTCCATATGGTGATTAACACAGGCGCAATAGGCCAGCAGAGGGTAAGGGCTAATAAAAGCCACCCGGGATGCCCCCCCAAGGGATGCCCCCAGAAGCCAGTAAGGGAAGATGAGGGAGGGTAAGGGGTAGGACCGGGAGAAACCACAACCTACAGTTGTCCCGCCAGAAAAACATAAGTAAAGACACATAAGCATCCCGCAGCACATGCCCCAAGAAAACAAAAAAAAAACCCAAAGGGGACTCATGGACCAAGCAGGGCAAGACACCAGCCGCCAGACCACAGGAGGAAGCGACAAAAGGCAGAGATCACCACCGCAGCTCCGGGATGAAGAAGGGCCCCAGAGGCGCAGCAGAAGCAAAATGGCGCCGGCAGAGGAACCTTAAAGGGGCAGGCCGCGGGAGGACGACACGATACGCGTCAACCTCCGGCCCCGTCCCCCTCCCGAAGTGACCGCGCCGGCGTCATCACACAGTAGAAGAAAGAAAAAAAAACGCTGCCCGCCGCGGAGCGTAGTACAAAGCAGCGACGGCGGCAAAAATAGTTAAAAAACAGTTAAAAACAGATTAAAAATAGCTAAACACCCTCGCCGCAATCTTTCCCTTAACCAACGAGAATCTACCATTGCAATCTCCATTTGTGTCCATGTGTATAAATGGAATTCTTGTTGGCTATACAAATATCCACCCCTCTCTTCTTTACACTGCTGTTAGCCATGAAAAAAGGTTCTAAACCTATGTGAAGAAGGTGAAATAGGATTTAAATTAATATTCGCTGCCCATTAATCTCCAATATTTCTATTAGAGATTATAAATATCGCAAATACTAATAATCATATCAGCCCAGCGGCCACTAACCTGATACAAACCAATGGTCGTTGAGGATGTCCTCAAACATCCAGTGAAATTTCCCAAAGAAGAAATATCTTCCCTCAAATGCTTTGCACCACAAACACACAGTAAGATGTATAAATGAAAACGGGTTAAATCACTAACCCAATTTGTTCAGGCAGTTGTTACATGTCAAGATAAAGTAAGTTTACAGTACAATAAATGTTATAATGGAATGAGAGAGATAATGAAGATATACTTAGAACTTAGCCATTAATATTGCATTCATTCTGGTAAGGGGCCCATCCTTTGACTGCCTAGCCCTCCAAGCAGCCTCACTAACACTAGAGGATGTGGCCAGCATTACCAGCCTTCTGAGTGTGTCGTTGCCCTGACTACAACCCGCCAATGTGAGATTAGATGCATATTTTATAAAGGGTATAACCCCCACAATATGCATGTCATCAATTGTAACCAAGAAATTCATGATTCCCCATTAATTTCTTAGTTAAATGAACCTAAACATCAAATACATATCATACAGAGTATGATACTATGTGTATTATCAGTTTTTGGCCAATATATGTATGCCATGTTTGATATCAAAAGATGAAAGGTCTTAAAATACTGAATAAGACTCTCTCATTAATACATGTCATAACTGACATATTTCAGGAGTTACACCGCTCTCCAAAAAATCTCATCCAATGCCTGTCCTTAATGTTTATTTGAGTGTTTATTTGAGAGTTGGGGCCAACCTAATTCAAGGATTCCTTTTCAAGGGGAATGTTCTGCAGCTCAGAAAACACCTCAGCTATTGAGGTAGTTGGCAGCTAGGTGTGAATATGTGAATATAGGTGTGCTAGATGTCAATGTAGTCTATTGTATTTATGGGGCATAGATGGCAGCAACTCAGACTCACATACTATTTGAGTGTTAATCTGGGGGACATCTGTAATCTGTAATCATATCCTTTAACACTATGATTTAAAAATTTTGGTGAATGGGTAAATTAAAACCCTGAATGTTATGATAAATAACTTTGAAACCTTTAACCAAACTAAAAATTCATCACCTCTAAGAAAATCAAGAAAAAAAAAACCCTTCCCATTTCACAAAGAGAGTCAAGCGGTAAACAAGCCTCAGATTCCTTTAGTAAGCAGAGAATAAAAATAGAAAGAAAATGAAAAACATCAGACACAAAAAAACCTATCAAGAAACATTTCGACACAAAAATGAAACAACAAAAATTGTCATCAGAAACAAAAAGTTACCCAATACTGGTATTATGAACACCTAAGTGTTCCAGGAAAAGAGTTGCGTCACAACAATCCCCCCCCCACACAAAAAAAGGGTGTTAACCTGTGAATAAAGCCTTCCCCTGAGTGAAGGTCCACCCCGCAACATATCTGAAGAAAATATTAACCCTTAAGACAAATAAAGTCTATTCATTTAATGAAGTATTTCCTTAAATATATATAATTTCTATAGTATTTAACCATAAACTATAAGGCTTCATTCACACCTCTCTGTTGCGTTAAGAGGAAGCCTTTTGTAAATATGCCATAGGGGACATTGTATCAAAATAAATGCTGCAAATTTGATGCGTTAGCAATGTGTTTGCATTGCGCCACATCCCTTAAAAATACAAGTACTCACCTGTAGAGTTGATATTATACGCATACAGCACGTCCTGCTCCAGATATAGTAATAACATGTGGGTAATCCTCCGCCTGAGGCGCCGTGCACTGCAGACATGTAGAAAACAAGCTCCTCCCGGCCCTACATATACCAAGGGACCTCCCACAAATCCCCAGCATTGACAAGCAGTGAGAAAGAGAAGCCAGGAGGAAAACAACCACCCAGAGACTGGCAATAATATCCAAGATAACAATCACCATACAGGGGATCCAGAACGAGGTGAACCAGGGTGGGGTGGAGCAGGTCGTGCTGTATGCGTATAATATCAACTCTACAGGTGAGTACTTCACAGAGTTGTATTATTCTAAGCATACAGCACGTCCTGCTCCAGATATAGTAATAACATGTGGGACATCCAATAGCAGTGTCCATAAAGTAGGGTGGGATCCCCATGAGAAAAGGCACAGCCAACAGTAACAGCGCTGTCACCCGCAACCTTGCTACCAAGAGCAACGTGAGCAACGCTCTAACTCAACTTATGAAACCTTACAAGGCTGAGTGAAAAACAAGCAGGGAACTATTCAGCCTGCTCAACAAAACCGAGTGCTGAAGGCCCAAGCCAAGCACAAGTAGAAGAGAACAAAACCCAAGAGAGAAGAATGAATCTCCCCTAAACAAATAGGCCAGAGTAACCCTGGTCTCGGCTAGACCAGTGGAAATACTGAAAAACAACGCTAACAAGGCTCAGCAAGAGCCGAAACGTTCACTTTAGGCTCAGAAGGACAACCAATCGAGCAAGACCAATCCAAAGGGCTCCTCCACCCGTGGAAGCAACCAGATCCTGTTGCATAAAGGATGGAGACGCCTATAAGCCCCAAGGGGCATAGTCCCAACCATGGACAGGGAACAGTCCAGGAGTCTCCAATGCCTGTTGAGGGATACAGATCCCCTTAAGCTCAGCGTAAGCAAAACACCAGCCCAGAGGCCGGAGGGTCTGGAATAGAGGAGAACAAAAAACTCCGCCTGGACCCAAACTCGGTGTAAGGCGGAACATCCTCACCTAATGGTGTACAGATATATAAACATATATCAATATAAAATGACTAGGCTAACAGAGCCATCCCCTATGGCACACCTCTGACTGAGGCAACCGCCCCGAAAGAGTAATGTGAGGGAAGGAACAGTTCAGACAAGAACCTGAATAAGACCCAGGGAAACCCTTAGCAGGGCAGCAGGATAAGTAACCCCCCCAAAGGGAGCTTAGAAATTCCCTGGGGAATGCACCTGAGCAACCCCTGAGGAATGCTCAACGCAGAAGATTGAACTAGGCTCTACAGAGGGCGAACAGGGCGAGCCCTGAAAACCCTCAAGGAACTGAGTTGGGGAACCAACTTCAACCATGCTGTAAGAAACTCTAGGACCCAGGGATAAGGCAACATCCCGCAGGAGAGAGAGCTAGTCCAAGCAAGCAAACTAGAGTGACATCTCCCAACATAGCCGGCAGAGAAGGGAGAAGAAGAAAAGGAGGGAGCTAGGCCTAACCCTCCACAAGAGAAAAGACACCCAGAGTGATCCATCTCAAATAGGGTGAAGAACAAACCGTCCAATCCCTGTAGATAGGGGAGACGTAGTAAGGAGTCTGAATAGGCAGAACAGCCCTCGTGAGAGGGCACACAGTACAACTGTCTTCAGCAGAGAATGCGAACCACACCACACTGGGCCACCCAGGGCCCCCAGCGTAACGGTTCACCCTTGCCACAGCAATCCTGTGCAGAACCCCACCTAGCAAGGTGGAAACAAGTTCAGACATATAGGGTATAATGCCCTGACAGAAAGCCATACTAGGTCCCATGACCAAGGCCAGAGAGTCCTGGGACAATAAACCAGGACAATAACCAGGACAGAGTCCCTGTAATAGCCACGGGGCCCACAGGGCCACACCAGCAGGGCTCAGTGAGACACTAGAATCGGCCCTTCTAGCACAGTAGGACAGCCAACAAGCCAATACCAATGAAGTGCAAGGAGTATAAAACCCCCACTTAGATCAGAACCAGACCCTTCTTGAAGGGTCAACCTGTTCCGAGACCTTCACAGATAAACAGGGACAGGCCACTGAGGTCAGACTGACCGAGAGTCCCCAAAGAGACAAGTCCTAAAGGGAAGTAGCCCAGCAATTTAGGACCCAAAAGGGCACAATGTGATAACCGAAAGAACAGTATGAAACCGGAACCCCCTAAAGGCGACTCCCTTAGGAACCACGGGGGATTTCATAAGAAATAGAACCCCCTAGTCAACCTGCCAGACTTGGTCCCCATGGTGACCATCTACAGGGATAAGCAAGAAGGAAAGGGATGATCCCTAACAACTTCCTTGAATTTACAAACTCAAAAGGAACCCCCATAAAAGGGGGAGCGTACTGACCTATTTTCAGGGGTGTTGGAACCCCGTCGAGGATAAGTAACCCAAGGTGCCGCAGGGCCCAAGGGCATCTGAGAATAAAGAACAGCATCTGGGCCGCCACCAACAGGCCCACCAGCTGCAAGGTGAAGGTAGTGTGACTACAAAGAGGGCAAGGCCCCTTCCATACTAAGGCCACCCATAGCAGAAGGGAAGGTTTTAACCTGAACCCATCTAAATGCCACCCCATAGGGAGATACCGAACCAGGGTACACTAAGTAAGTGATGTGCCTGAGCACCAAGCCAAAGACTCCTAAGGAGCCCCAAGTCAACAGCCAACACGGCCTGATTCAAAAAATGGAAGAATGACAATCAAGTAGAACCTAGCGCAGACATCACAGGTGCACGTCCAAGACAACACTCCCATACTCGCCTTGGTGAGCCGTCTGGGAGCTGGGGAGGGATCCAAGACAAGACCCTAATCCGAAGAATTGGTCCTGTAACACTGGCTGGAAATGGCCTAGGAGTCCTGAAGGTACAAGGGACTAAAAAGAGACTATAGATCCTCGCAGGCATCAAGAGGTCCACTGGACAAGAGCGCCTGCTGCCCAACAGGTGGATACCATGTAGGAACTGCCTGTGAAAAATAAGAATGCTAGGTCCAGAATGCCGGTCCTGGTCAGACTGCTTCATCCCAGAGGGAAAAGGCAATGTGGATGCAATTACCAGCCAAGGGCCAACCTGTAAGAGAGCCCAGACCCTGCACGCCGAACTCGGCTTGCGTCAACTCACGAAGGGAAAACAGGGACTAGAGGACCCCTGACAACCTCAGAAAGGGACCGCCCAGCAAACTCCATTCTGCATCCAGGGGGACTAACACCTGTAACCACCTGAACGAAGCATGGCGCCCTGCAATAGGAGCCAAGTGCTGCTATAGGGCGAGGGCGTCCCTTCATGCTTGTGTGGTTTTGGCAGACTTTGGTTTCGCCCTGCCGGAGGTCCCAGGGCGTTGCCTGCCCCCCCCTGGGGCGGGCCTCCACTCCAAAAAGTTGGAAGCACACTTCTGGTTCTCGCTTGACACTAACGTAGGGAGGGGGAGGGGTGTCCCTGCCCCTGGGTGGCCGGGACGGCCTTCTGCGCGAGGGCGCCTTACCCTTTCTTCCAAAAAGGTCCAACCGGCCCCGAATAAGCGTCGTCCTCTAAAAGGAAGACCAGTAAGAGCCTTTTTTGTATCATTGTCAGCCCCCCATTGTCGCAGCCAAAGCAGGCGGCGAATAGCTACCACAAGAACCGAGGTTCTAGCACACATTTTAATAGTGTCATCCATCGCTGAGAGAATAAACCTCACAAAAACGTCACAATCGGACAGTGCATTAAAGACCTCGCAAGGGAGATCCTCCGGCTGTTGGTCAAGTATCTTCCTAAAAAGGGTCCTGGCGGCCACCGCGGTGACGGCCGCAGCACAGACCGGGCGCAGAGCCGTCCCTGCACTCGAAAAGGCGTGGGAAGCCAATCTGTCAATGCGCCGGTCCTCAGCATCCCGAAGGGTACGAGGAGAAGAGGCTGCCATGAAGGGAGGGTTAACAACCCCAATAATAGGCGCATCCACCTCGGGAGGGACTGAACATCGATCAACCAAATCATGGGGAAAAGGGTACTTCCAGTCCCAGACCCCCGGAACCCCTGTAAGTTTACAAGGTGATTCCCATTCCTTAGATATAAGAGTCTGGAAATGATCCTGTTCCAAAAATTCCAGGCGCGGCGTCGCCGTGTGGAAACTCTCCCTCTTGGGTTTGGGAGACTCTTCCGGAGGAGAGATGGACAGTACTTCAAAGATCTTTATAAGTAATTCATCAGTGTCACACAGGCCCCAAGAACCCGGGCCAGAACTGTCACGGCTCCAAGACATCTCGTCTGAGGAACTGGAACCTGAGAACAGTTCACCATCATCAGGAGTCTGCATAGCAGCAGACTCCTCAGTTTCAGTGGGAAACCTAGAGCTAGGGGGCGTCAGGGACCGCTTCTTTCCAGCGCCCAAGCGCTCCGCCAAACCAGACATCACCTGCTCCGCCGTGGGTAACCTGCGCAGCACCACCTGCTGGTCATCCCCGCTCGAGTGCGACTCATCTGGAGTGAGATTTAAGCACGGGGAGACAGGAGTATTGAAGCGAGGTGCAGCTACTGGTAAACCTGATTGCAGGGCCAGCACTTGATCAGCACACGGTCCGCAGACCCGTGCTCTGTCAGCATCAGCGTTAAGATATTTCTGGCCGGGAGAAGCCACTGGAATCTTGGCGTCTGAAAGACATAAGGAAAAGAGAGGGTGTCAGAGCCATGCGCAGCACAGGAAGAAAAAATAACCGAAACGCCCGCGAGGGCACTTACAGAAACCAAGGAAGGAGGAGGATCGTGACCACGCGCGCGCGGGAAGACCGACAAAATGGCGCCAAGCGAACCTCGAAGGGCGGGCCAGAGCTGCAGATGACGCGGAACGTGCCCAAACCGGACCACGCCCCCCCCCCGGAGAGCGCGAAGCTCTAAGCGCGTAACAAGACAGAAAAAGGAGACGGTAATAAACGCCATAGCGTCGCGAAACAGAGCCGCCGTACGCGGCAAGTCAAAGTACATTAAGGCACTGCGGCCAACGTTAACATACTGTTTGAAGTGCGGCTCTGACCCCCGGTAACCAATAAAGGCTATAAGCATAAAGTGTAATAGGGCAAGGTTAGGCCAACGTACACAACCCCCCCCTCTTTTTCCCCCCACTAACGGGGGAAACTAAGGGAGAAGGTGACCCAGCACTCGGGGTTCACCGCTACATGGGGCGTGGGGCAATGATGCGGGAGGGACATCCACTGAAGGCTCACCATTTGCCTTGACCGCCTACCCTATGGTGGGGGATTGCGGTGGAGCATGGCTCCGTTAAGCACACCAGGTGCTGCCTACCTTCACCCGACCAACGCAGCCCAGGCTGGGAGGCATATTCTTCACAGAGAGGACAGGTGAAAATAGTCCCGCAGGGCCTCGGGCTGTAAAGCCCCGCTCGCCTGCGAGAGCGTGATACTTCATGTCTTCGCAGTTCCAGCACTGCAGAGAAATCTGGGGATTTGTGGGAGGTCCCTGGGTATATGTAGGGCCGGGAGGAGCTTGTTTTCTACATGTCTGCAGTGCACGGCGCCTCAGGCGGAGGATTACTCACATGTTATTACTATATCTGGAGCAGGACGTGCTGTATGCTTAGAATAGATTTTTTTTGCATAATAAGTAAATGGTAAAGTCTATGACAATGTGCAGTGTTTCCTCCACGTTGCAACTGCGCTGAGAGTGCAGAGGTGCGAACAGAGTTCAAATCAACCCCAAAATGTAAAAACTATCAAGGCGTTATTAATCTGTCTGGGGCCACAGTATAATGCTTTTATGCCCGTGGGGTGCAGAGCTCTTGAATCATGCGACCACCATGATCAGGCTCGTGCATCTGCCTAGATTTCAATATTTAAAGACCAACTAATACTTGTTTTAGCTTCTGTAGAAAGTGCAGATAACAAGGGACAGGCTTTCTTCAGATCCTAGAATTAGGATGTTATTGCGTTGCCGTTTTATAAGTATGTCAGTTATTTTAGGCTGAATCATGCTTATATAACGTGTTGATGACTTTGTTCCTGTTTTCATTACTTGTTTTGATCATAATAATAACCTTGGATCTGTTCATGTAACCTGTTTCTTATAATTTGCGTATTTATATGGAACTACAGATGAAACATCCCGGGATGCAGCCAGCTTGTTACAATGTAGCAGCTGGGCTCTGTCCAACTTGTTACATTGGACAGCGCAAGGGAGAGAGGCAGCAACATGAGTTATGAAATTTATAAATGTAGATAGGGGCTTCGCAAGACGATCAGGCAAATTCGGGTGTCAGGTCAACCTCAAATGTGGCGGATATTGCGTAGACATAAGGGCTTCCATGCGTCCACATAGTATTTACTGTGTCTACGTGACTTAACTCTGTGGGCTGTTTTTGAACAAAGGCATATAAGCTGGGGATTCTGGACACAAGGCTCATAGCTTCTGTGTGCAAGTGGATGCAGTCTTGTTTGGTTCACTCCCGTCCAACCGCTATATAGGTCTTACCAGTCGATGTGGGCATTAGAGTATGGAATACATAGTGAAATCCCATCTTACCTGCCAGCATGTAGGTGAATATGGACTCGGCCTGTCCTCTCTGGTTTTCTCCACCTGTCAGAGGATGGTTACAATGTACAGTCAAGTCAAATAAAACATGGACATTTCATTCTGAAACTCATTTCCAAAACACCAAAACAACAGGGGAAATCTTGTTTTTGTGTATAAGATATCAGAGATGGATATGGGGACAGAAAAATGAAGGGAATGCATGCACAACATCACGGACCCCTGGTGGAGAACAGAAGTACTACATAGTAGCAAACCTTTACAGGAGAACAGAAGTGCTGAATAGTAGCAGACAGCTGGAAGACAACAGAAACACTGACTGGCAACAGGTGCCTGTTGGGGAAAAGAAGCTCTGTGTAGTAATTTAATATTGGAGGAGAGCATGGATGCTCTGTGTAGTAACATAATATTGGAGGAGAGCATGGATGCTCTGTGTAGTAACAGAATGATGGAGGGGAGAATGGATGCTCTGTGTAGTAACTGAATGACGGAGGGGAGAATGGATGATCTGTATAGTAACAGAAAGATGAAGGGGAGAATAGATGATTTGTATAGTAACAGAATAAGGGAGGAGAGCATGGATGCTCTGTGTAGTAACAGAATGATGGGGGGGAGAATGGATACTCTGTGTAGTAACAGAATGATGGAGAGGAGAATGGATACTCTGTGTAGTAACAGAATGATGGAGGGGAGAATGGATGATCTGTGTAGTAACAGAATGATGGAGGAGAGCATGGATGCTCTGTATAGTAACAGAATCATGGAGGGGAGAATGGATACTCTGTATAGTAACAGAATGATGGAGGGGATAATGGATGCTCTGTATAGTAACAGAATGATGGAGGGGATAATGGATGCTATGTATAGTAACAGAATGATGGAGGGGAGAATGGACGATCTGTATAGTAACAGAATGATGGAGGGGAGAATAGATACTCTGTGTAGTAACAGAATGATGGAGGGGAGAATGGATGATCTGTGTAGTAACGGAATGATGGAGGAGAGCAGGGATGCTCTGTATAGTAACAGAATGATGGAGGGGAGAATGAATAATCTGTGTGGTAACATAATGATGGAGGAGAGCATGGATGCTCTGTGTAGTAAAAGAATGATGGAGTAGAGCATGGATGCTCTGTGTAGTAACAGAATGATGGAGGGGAGAATGGATACTCTGTGTAGTAACAGAATGATGGAGGGGAGAATGGATGCTCTGTGTAGTAACAGAATGATGGAGGGGAGAATGGATGCTCTGTGTAGTAACTGAATGATGGAGGGGAGAATGGATGATCTGTATAGTAACAGAAAGATGAAGGGAAGAATAGATGATCTGTATAGTAACAGAAAGATGGAGGTGAGAATGGATGATCTGTATAGTAACAGAATGATGGAGGGGAGAATGAATAATCTGTGTGGTAACATAATGATGGAGGAGAGCATGGATGCTCTGTGTAGTAACAGAATGATGGAGGAGAGCATGGATGCTCTGTGTAGCAACAGAATGATGGAGGGGAGAATGGATACTCTGTGTAGTAACAGAGTGATGGAGGGGAGAATGGATACTATAGGGTCGATTCAAAGAAACATGTAACAGCTTGGATTTGGGTGCCGATCATCCTATTTTTCACGTCCGCTCGTGCGTTCGTATGAACTTGCGAGTGATTCAATAAGCAAATACGTTTCTATCCTAAAATATACGTCCGTTCGTATGTTATCTCCCGAACTTGCCTTAGTCAGTTGACAATCGTAAAAATCACGTTCATGTGCTCACTTGTTGCGGCGGCAGCCTGTTTTTTGTGCTGCTTCCATCGTCCACCTCTTCCAATTACTTGCGTTTGCCTCTGGTTTTCATTGGTTTTTGGCCTCTTAGATTCGTTCGTTCGTATGTATATAAGATCTTGCGCATGCGCACTCTCACCACTACTGCCTCGCGCCAGGCTCCCACTTTCCTTTATGAACCATAAAACTTACCTAAACCCCTTAGCGCTTGCATCCAACTTCATTTCTCGGTCCCTAAAACTTACCTAAACCCCTTAGCGCTTGCATCCTTCTTCATGTTGACGACCCTAAAACTTACCTAAACCCCTTAGCGCTTGCATCCTTCTTCATGTTGACGACCCTAAAACTTACCTAAACCCCTTAGCGCTTGCATCCAACTTCATTTCTCGGTCCCTAAAACTTACCTAAACCCCTTAGCGCTTGCATCCTTCTTCATGTTGACGACCCTAAAACTTACCTAAACCCCTTAGCGCTTGCATCCTTCTTCATGTTGACGACCCTAAAACTTACCTAAACCCCTTAGCGCTTGCATCCTTCTTCATTTCTCGGTCCATAAAACTTACCTAAACCCCTTAGCGCTTGCATCCTTCTTCATTTCTCGGTCCATAAAACTTACCTAAACCCCTTAGCGCTTGCATCCTTCTTCATTTCTCGGTCCATAAAACTTACCTAAACCCCTTAGCGCTTGCATCCTTCTTCATTTCTCAGTCCATAAAACTTACCTAAACCCCTTAGCGCTTGCATCCTTCTTCATTTCTCGGTCCATAAAACTTACCTAAACCCCTTAGCGCTTGCATCCTTCTTCATTTCTCGGTCCATAAAACTTACCTAAACCCCTTAGCGCTTGCATCCAACTTCATTTCTCGGTCCCTAAAACTTACCTAAACCCCTTAGCGCTTGCATCCAACTTCATTTCTCGGTCCCTAAAACTTACCTAAACCCCTTAGCGCTTGCATCCTTCTTCATGTTGACGACCCTAAAACTTACCTAAACCCCTTAGCGCTTGCATCCTTCTTCATGTTGACGACCCTAAAACTTACCTAAACCCCTTAGCGCTTGCATCCAACTTCATTTCTCGGTCCCTAAAACTTACCTAAACCCCTTAGCGCTTGCATCCTTCTTCATGTTGACGACCCTAAAACTTACCTAAACCCCTTAGCGCTTGCATCCTTCTTCATTTCTCGGTCCATAAAACTTACCTAAACCCCTTAGCGCTTGCATCCTTCTTCATGTTGACGACCCTAAAACTTACCCAAACAACATAATGTACATATGTCTATATGTTTCTAAGCGTGTTTTTTCGTGTTTGTGTAAATGTATTTTTGTGCGCATATTAGAAATGACACATTTATGAAGGCTTAAAATAGTATTTATTTTAAATATTATTTTTTTTTTTTTTTGGTTTCTTTTAAAAACATTTTAAAAATGTTTAAAATGTTTTTGTTTTTAAAATATATCAAACTCAACTTTATAAAAAAGAATGTAAAACTATTTTACAAAATTAGCCAGGACCAAGGGCACTAATCCTCCTCCTCTTCTTCATCTGTTGGCCCCAACGTCGCCTGTATGGCCAGCAGCTCGGCCACCAACTCTTTTATTCTTTTTTTTTTTTTGGCCACGGTTTGTGGCCTCATCCCTGTAAGCAATAGAAAAATAAACATAAATAGGAGTACCAGACCGGTTTGTATGCTGGAAATAGATTTGGGGTTAATTAAATACATGTAAATGCATGACATATGTCATTCTTCAAAGGGATAAAGTAAATGCATTTTCCACAGGTAAGTATTGAAACTCCTTAAACCGGACCTTCCACATTATTTAATGAAAAGCAAGAACTAGTCCCAAATGATTCTGCACCAGATCGAAGTATATTTTGGTGGATTTAGGATTACTGCGCCGCCATCGGGACTCCGAAGCATAACACTTAATGAGGAGAGGAGAGTGGGATCAAGTACAGGGGAGTAGGTTACACTGGTGCTTTGGGAATCCAGAGCATAGCTGGGTTCAGGGAAAGGTCATCAGTCCCACAATGCATGGCAGCACCTTACTTTTTCTAATCTGTATCCCATGCAGCATGTAAATATTGCGCATTCAATATTCCGCCATATTGGATGTTTACAGGCTCCTAACATGCATTAGATTGCTGTAGGCTGTTTTTCAATGTTCCCAATTTGTATGTACAGTGTGTTGGCTAAATATTAGCTATGTTCTTAATACGAGTTAGGGTCCGCTTTAAGCTAACGAAGTGCCCACATGAAAGTGTTAACTACACATTGGCTACGCCTTTAGTTAGGTGTGTGTTATTAGCTAACAACACATTAATATGAATAATGGCATGGATACTTACTGAGTTGGTGGCCGACAGATGGCTGGTTGGGGCCAACAGGCTGCCCTTGGTCCTGGCTATGCTGTGAAGAAGTCCCTGGAGAAACATGTGACATTTGGTTAGTAGTTGTATAGAGTCACTATTCCAAACAGATCTGGCTCCCAGGCTGGCTGACATCACTCACCTTCGTCAGGATCGACTTCCAGCATCTCTGCTGCCTCCTCCTCCACTATCTCACCCGCACCAGAAGCTTCTACAAATACATAATAAAGGATAACTTAGTTTTTGGCCTGCCATGTATATCTTTGTGCCTATACATGAAGAGTGACATACCAGAGCCTTCCCCATGCCTGGCCGGGCATGACTCCCCGCCCACGCGGTTGCGCCCCTCCTCTGTGGTAAGGTCCAGGGGCTGGGCTGAGGAGGCCACAGAGGAGGGGTAGGTCCGTCGCCCGGGAGATCCACCACCTTCACTCACAGATGCAGACTCATGCAGCACTGGTCGGCCTGTGCGCCTCCGGGTGCGGCGAATTCTGAAATCCATTTCCAACACTAACAAAGAAAAGTCATTATAAATAAAGGTATAGCTTATACATTTGCAACATATAACATGCTATCGCTTGGTACTTACTTGGGAAATGGATCCCAAAAAACCTCCGCACCCGGGGCATGTGCAGACGTTTCAGGTCCGACCAATGCTGCATTATCTGGGTGTGAGTGAAGGTGGTGCTGGTGACACGGTGGATTTCCGCGATGATCTCCCGGGCGATGTCCCTTTTTTCACACACATTGGGCGCGAAGTCATACCGGCGCTGAAGCATGATCTGAAAAACATAATGGACACAGAGCTTTTACTTTTACACACAGACCCATATGTGTTGCATCACAAGTTGAGAATTTCATGTCATTAACACACACATTTAGAGTGGCAGCCATTTTTGGGGAGTGCCTTAAAGCGGACGTTGACTGTGAATGAGAGTCTGGTCTTATGTTATATGTTTCACACACCATGTACATACAGATAATAGACAACATTAAAAATCAGCCCCCCTGCATCTATGGCATGTTAGGATGGTTTCAACATCCAATATGTCGGCTTATGCTTAGGCTTTTGGGCCACGTGTGTGGCTTGCCGTTGTGTTTTGCGGTCTTAGGCAAACAGTGTTCCTCAAACATCCGCATCAAGGTCCGAGCCAGGCCAGGTTTGACAGCTAGCCCCGCTACTCCACAGGTTTATTAACTGGTGCTAAGCCAGAGCAATTGCCCTAATTCGGACATCAGCATAGACAGGTGACAACGTGGCCAGGCTCGGCCCTTGAGGATGAAGTGTGAGGAGCCAGTTCTTAAACATTAAGAGACCCAAAACTAGTTTCAAACGCATCATTTACATTTAGGCCATCATTGAGTATTAGCTTAAAACGCAGAGCCAGGCACTTACCAGCATGAGGATCTCTTCCTGTTGACGGGTGAAGATAGTGGGCGCCATCTTTATGCTTCTTCAAGGCAGCAGATAAGTGAAACCCCAGCGGTTTCCTGGTTCCGCTCGAACGTACGTCCGTACGAGCGCGTAGTCGTGCGCATAGGCGTCACACGCTGGGCTCATTATTTAAAGGTCCCTGCACCCAAAGCTCATTCTCTTTGAGCATTTGTGGAAAATGGCACCCAAAAAGCCTGCAGCAAAACGCGCCCAGCCAAGCCAGACCTCGGAGGGCCCAACCACCAGGTCCCAGCAAGGAAGCAAGAAATTACGCTCCAAGAAGGCGAGTACCACCTCGGCCCCACCAAGGGACACTGGACCCTCCCTTACCCAAAAAAGGGCCCCCAAGGCACGTGCCCCTGCGGCCAAAAAACAGGCCACAGCAGCACCCACCACCTCTGCCCCCAGAAGAGGCCGCCCAAGGGAGCCCACACCGCCCATGGTTTCCAGCAGGGCACTTCGCCAACCCAGGCCCCGCAGCAGGGCCAGAAGCCCATCTAGGCCACGCAGCTGGGCCAGAAGCCCATCCAGGGCCAGAAGCCCGTCCAGGCCCAGAAGCAGGGCCAGAAGCCCAGAAAGACGAGACAGGAGGCCCAGAACCCCAGCAAGGCCGCACAGCAGGGCAACAACCCCATCCAGGCCCAGAAGCAGGGCCAGAACCCCAGAAAGGCCCAGAAGCAGGGCCAGAAGCCCATACAGGCCACGCAGCAGGGCCAGAACCCCAGAAAGGCCCAGAAGCAGGGCCAGAAGCCCATACAGGCCCCGCAGCAGGGCCAGAACCCCAGAAAGGCCCAGAAGCAGGGCCAGAAGCCCGTCCAGGCCAAGAAGCAGGGTCAGAAGCCCGTCCAGGCCAAGAAGCATGGCCAGAAGCCAATACAGGCCACGCAGCAGGGCCAGAACCCCAGAAAGACGAGACAGGAGGCCCAGAACCCCAGCAAGGCCGCACAGCAGGGCAACAACCCCATCCAGGCCCAGAAGCAGGGCCAGAAGCCCGTCCAGGCCAAGAAGCAGGGCCAGAAGCCCGTCCAGGCCAAGAAGCATGGCCAGAAGCCAATACAGGCCACGCAGCAGGGCCAGAAGCCCCCGACCTGGCACCAGCCGGGAACATAGCCCCCGACCTGGCACCAGCCGGGAACATAGCCCCCGACCTGGCACCAGCCGGGAACATAGCCCCCGACCTGGCACCAGCCGGGAACATAGCCCCCCAAGAGGCCAAAGAATGGCCACCCTGACCACATCTACACCTGGAAGTTCGGTGGCCAGCCACGCAAGAACACCCAGTCCCTTGGCCAGTCCAGTCCAGTCATTGGGAAGCCAGAAATCCGTCCATTCCCCTACCCAGCCCCAGGCCATAATGTCACCACATGTGTCTGCACACATGGAGGAGCACCCAAGCCAACCATCTGGCCGCACATTGCGCCGCGGCCAGTTGAGTGGGAGATTCTCCCATGACCAAAATATGGCATTGGCTAGTGGCCTTACATTATACTATGACGAGCTCTATGGGAGCAAATCAAAACACACCACGAAGCAGCGCAAGATGGAATTGTTTGAAACCATCCTACGACAAGTAAATGCAGCGGGGGAAGAGAGGAAAGATGTGCCACAAATTCAAAAGAAAATCTCGGATCTCAAATATGCTGTACGTCAAAAAGAAATTAAAAGGCATAATTACAGGTAAATAAATGATGTCTCCAAATATAAGGTTTAGGATGTACTGTATGCACCTTTTCTGAGTACCAAACGATTTTCTCTTTTCAGCATGAAAACTGGAGGTGGCTTTCCTACCAAATTGGAGTTTACCCCTGCTGAGGAGATTGTGCTGGGCCTTCTCCATCCGGTCGCGGTCGGTGGCCATGCGGGTCTAAGGGACACAGACTCACCGACCCGTACCCACGGTGAGTACTCTTAATCTGCATGTTTGCCTGTTTGCTACAAAATATAAAGGTCACTAGTACCAAGATGACGGTATGGCCCTATGGTGTGGCTTGCTTGGGCTCGCACTACTGTGCCTGTTTGTGTCCTGTTTTGGTCCCTGTGAATCACACATTTAGGACCACATACATTATGTAAAAGACCAATTAACAAAAAATATTTGTCAACTAACGAAGTTTATACTGAAAAGTGTTAGATTTGGACTCAATCACAAAACACACAACATTAGGGATGTGTTGGCTATTTGTTGTGTGAGTTGTGTTTGAGGTAACAATTTAATGACACACCCCCAAACATATCTGACCTAGAGCAGCGAGACTCAACTGGCGGCCCGGGGTCCCAATGCGGACCTTGGCACCAGATTCCCGGACCCCTGCCCAGACAGCACTGCACTCAGTTACTTCTGTGTTGACGTGCTCAGAGCTGCCCCCTTGATCGGCGATGTAGTGGTTGGTCTCCTGCCCAATGTCATGGCTCCCTGAAACATAGCATTGCAATATGAAGTACTGCACAGGAAGTGGCATTGCAAGGTACACAGTAACTTGGTGCATCTTTCTCTTGGTCCAATCCTGTCCCGCTGCCCCAGCTCTGCCCCATCTGCCACAGTCCCACCATCTGCCCCCCCCCCCCACTTAAGCCCCATACATTTCTAACATATTTGCTCCATCCATCCCATCACCATCAATTCCTGACCTCCCACCTTTAGCCATCCAATCCATGTCCCCTCAGCTCTGCCCCATCCAGCCCAGCAAGGGCAAGCAGCCTTTATTAGTTTGCACTTGGCAATCTCCAGCCCCTCCCCCAGTGTGTTTATTTCTAACTAGACACCCCCTGCGACAGCCCCATGGCCAGACATTCACCTCTCACCACATACCTTTAAATGGACCTTTACAAGAAGTGTTTGAGTACCCCTGACCTAGAGAATGGTAGTCAAAATCAAAATAGTTGCTGTGCAAGTAGTATGCTGACTGGGTACACTTCCTGACTTTTAACTGAGGTCAGTTAGCAGTTTTCTCGAGCCATTGCACCTATCTAAAATTGCGTGTATTTTAACAATTGTCCCCATTGCTGTAGAGTTGCTTAATATTACAAATAGTGGCTTTTTTTAGTAACTAAAAAAACAATGCTTATGTGTGTGTTTACCTTGTTTTGTTTTCTCTTCTTCAGCCCAGCATGACCCCTCAGCAAGGGTAAACTCACCCCCCAGGTTGCTTATGCCTACCAGGTCCGTACAGCATAGGAGCCCAGATCCGAGATTTCCGGTAAGTTAATTTAGTACCATAAATACTACCAAGTGCTTAAGCATGTGTTAAACTGATGGAATCCCAAATTTGGACGCCAACTTACCCTTTTTTTTTATATGTCCCTACAGACCCGCACAATCATGGAAGAGATCATGGAAATGGAGGAAGCTGATGTCTCCCTGCAGGGCACGTCCGATGACCTCCCCCTGGGTCCCAATCTGGAACTGCTCCCTAATGTTTCTCTGGCCAATCCTCAGCAGCAGAGTGAATCTCCATCCATTGCGCATGCACATGGGGAGACTGACACAACAGTCCCCAGTGTTCACTCTGCTGCTGAGGATTTGCCAAGCATGCCTGTTGCTGTTGAGGGGACGACACAACGCGGCAGGGCACGCCCAAGAGCCAGGGTAATTGTGCGGCGGACTCCATTACGCCGCCCCACAATTTCCCAGGGGAGGCAGAGTGCCCTGCTTCAATTATGGACCCAAGAGAGGGACTCGTATGAGGCACAGCTCGTTAATGAGCGTGAGGAAAGGCATGCCGACATGGTCAACATCAATACCAGCTTACAGGGCATCCTCGCGGAGTTGCGGAGTTGCGTACCCTCAACAGCAACATGGTAACTGCAAGTAATGGCATCCAGTCAGCCATGGCTGAGATGACCAATATGCAGAGAAACATTATGGAGCAGTTTCAAATTCACAATGCAGCCATGGCCCAGGCTAGGTCCCATCCCCACGGACCTCCACCTGGGTATTATGGGCAGCCACCCTATTAAGCCATGATTGTGTGGGACATCTTTTCTCTTACCCCCCACTGTATTTACTTGTCCTTTTAGGTTTCAAACAATCCATTTTGTGTTGCTCATGCAGGTTGTGTTTTGTATTTGCTCCCATATAGCTCCTTAGAGTAATGATTAAGGCCACTAGCCAATGCCATAGGTCTATGTGGAGTGTATCTGGCCACTTATGGCTTTAAATATGTATTTGGTTTGTGCTCCTCCTGTTTGCAGACATGTTTGTGTGACATTATGGCCATGCCCAAATATCCCTGGGCACAGGCAATATTAATGACTGGACTAGGCTGGCCTTTGGACTGGGTGTCCTTGTTTGGTTGTGCCACTCACTTCCAGGTGTAGATGTGGTCGTTTTTTTTTTTTGTTATATCATGCCTTTTTAACCACAGTTGTATGTGGAATGTTTTATGTTAAGCACAATAATTCTAATTCTACAAAGTAAAACAAATTTCACAATTACAATACTTGTGGCGTTTTTAGTGGAAACACATTTTAAATCAGCTTGGGCTAAACCAGATACTTTTTGGTTTAAGAGGTGTAACAATGCAAATATCAAGCTAAGTAAACAACATGAAATACATTAGGCAACAATTAAGGGAAAAATGTTTTAATTTAAGGTAATGCCACATTACGGCAAAACAACATATTGAACAAAAAGGCTAAGACAGACACACAGAATGTTGAAAAACGAAATTAAATTAACTAAAATGCTGCAATATCAAGTTTGCTCGAACTGATTGTCCAGACTCACTGGGTGGCCCAACATAATTTTCTCCATCATCCTCTAGGGCTGTAGAGGGCAGACTATCCACATAACGTGGTACACGTTCTAGTATTGCAAAATTGTGCAAAACAGCACATGCCATGATGATGTCGATCACTTTTTTGGGATCATATTGCAGGGCGCCCCCAGTATGGTCCAAACAATGAAAACGGGTCTTCAACAGCCCAAAGGCCCTCTCCACAACAGCCCTGGTCTTGCGGTGCGCACAGTTGTACGCTTCCTGAGAGGCATCCTGGGGCCGCAGCACAGGCGTCATGAGCCAGGGGAGAAGTGGGTACCCGGAATCACCTTAACAAGACAATTAAATTTCATAAACATTAAAAAGGCAAGACAACAAACACAAAGAATTTGACATATATCCAAATGATGTAAGGTAAAGGGCGTTAAAATACACCCAGGGCACATTAGCAAAATAACTATTGCCACTAATGTAGTACATAAATAAAAATGCCGCTTAAATATACAAAAGAATGATAAAACATCTGCACGGGCAAGGGCAGTTAGAATTTAAAGATATTTTGGGTTTTCTGACATGTTACAATTAGGATGCTGCTGAGGGGCACTCAACATTTATATAAAGAATACAATGTATGCAGTTTAAGTCCACTTTGACATTTAAAGACCAATACTACAAAAGGAACCTAAACTAACAGATACTTGGGTATAAACTCACAACCAATATATTTTGGGACATGGAACTAGGGGCACTCAACATTTATATAAAGAATACAATGTATGCAGTTTAAGTCCACTTTGACATTTAAAGACCAATACTACAAAAGGAACCTAAACTAACAGATACTTGGGTATAAACTCACAACCAATATATTTTGGGACATGGAACTTACAGACATCCTAACTAAAGGGAAAACATTCTGAAGGACAAAGTGAGGCAAGCATTTTGGTTTTGAGTTCCGAAAATAAGACCCAACTAAAATGCAGTTTCAGGCTTATGTAAAGAATACAAAAACAGAAATATCCACAAATAACAGATTATTCAGAAATTTAATACCAAATAAATAGGACACACTTACCAAGCAGCCATGCACCCGAAAATTCACCTGACTCAAATCTCCGAAACAACCCAGATCGTCTGAGTATATATGAGTCGTGCGACGATCCTGGGTAGCCGGCAAGGACACTCAGAAAACGCATGTCCGGCCCAACCACGGCCTGGACATTAAGGGAGTGTCCCATTTTTCGATTCCTTAAGGGAAAAGCATACAAAAAGGGTAATTGATAATTGAAAAAAGGATCAAAAATTTAAAACATGTCTGCACTCTATTGGAAACTACTAATGAAAAGCCTAAATAAGGCATGTACACAAATGAGCCAAAAAAAAATATGCTGCCGCAAAGGAAAACAGGTTACATTACACGTTGGGCAACATAATAACCTAAAACCAAATATAAATACCTATATATATACTCGTCGGCTGCCCTAGGTACGAGTGCCACATGTGTGCAGTCAACAGCACCAATTACGTTGGGCATGTCGGCCACATTATAAAAACCAAGCTTAATGGCGTTTCTGGCTGCCATATCATCCGGAAAATAAATATATTTTGGAGTTATGGCAGCCATGCCTTCCAAAAATTTAGATAGTGCGCGGCTCAGCGTAGGCTGGGACATCCCCACGGAGAGGGCACCCAGCCTCTGGAACGAGCCGTTCGCCAAAAATTGCAGGCAGCCAAGCATCTTGGTCATACCTGAAATTGCTTGCCCCTTCCTTGTGGTGCGGGCTAACCATGGCCGCAGCTCACTATATAATTTATGGAGGGAAGCGCGATTAAGCCTGGTCAGCTCGAACAGCTCAACATCATTCATGCTATCGATGTTCATGCGACGACGCAGGGGCAATCTGCTCTCAGACATCTGGATCAACTCAATGCCAAAAAGCATAAGCCCTTGATGTGCCACAAACTCGCTCCTCTCCATCCTACTCCCGAGGCCAAATAGCTGCCGGCAAACATTTCGTAAAGCAGCTCTTTAATGGGCTTCAAAACAATTAGCAATCAGCTCTCTGAATTGGTCGCAAGCCCATGTGAAGGACGTAAAAAATAGGATCTGACGCAAATAATACGATTTGGACGGGAAAAAGACACGAACTAACGCAAAATATACGATTTCCGTACGAAATGCGTATGTTCATATACGTCTATGCGCGAACGATCGTGCGAATACGAAATGGGCAAAAAAACAAGAAAAAATGACAAACACCCACCCAAACTTACGATTCTCGATACGAAATCAATTAACTTTTGCTCTTTGAATCGAGGGGTATGTGTAGTAACATAATGATGGAGAGGAGAATGGATACTCTGTGTAGTAACAGAATGATGGAGGGGAGAATAGATGCTCTGTGTAGTAACAGAATGATGGAGGGGAGAATGGACGATCTGTATAGTAACAGAATGATGGAGGGGAGAATGGATACTCTGTGTAGTAACAGAATGATGGAGGGGAGAATGGATGATCTGTGTAGTAACAGAATGATGGAGGAGAGCATGGATGCTCTGTATAGTAACAGAATCATGGAGGGGAGAATGGATACTCTGTGTAGTAACAGAATGATGGAGGGGATAATGGATGCTATGTATAGTAACAGAATGATGGAGGGGATAATGGTTAATCTGTATAGTAACAGAATGATGGAGGGGAGTATGGATGCTCTGTGTAGTAACAGAATGATGGAGAGGAGAATGGATAATTGGGGTAGTAACAGAATAATAGCGGGGAGGATAGATGCTCTGTGTAGTAACAATGATGGAGGGGAGAATGGATGATCTGTGTAGTAACAGAATCAAAGAGGGGAGCATGGATGCTCTGTGTAGTAACAGAATGATGGAGGGGAGAATGGATACTCTGTATAGTAACAGAATGATGGAGGGGAGAATGGATGCTCTGTGTAGTAACAGAATGATGGAGGGGAGAATGGATGCTCTGTGTAGTAACAGAATCACAGAGGGGAGAATGGATGCTCTGTATAGTAACAGAATGATGGCGGGGAGAATGGATACTCTGTGTAGTAACAGAATCACAGAGGGGAGAATGGATGCTCTGTGTGGTAACATAATGATGGAGGGGAGAATGGATGCTCTGTGTGGTAACATAATGATGGAGGGGAGAATGGATGCTCTGTGTGGTAACATAATGATGGCAAGGAGAATGGATAATCTGTGTAGTAACAGAATGATGGTGGGTAGGATGGATAATCTTTGTAATAACAGAATGATGGCGGAGAGGATGGATACTTTGTGTAGTAACAGAATGATGGAGGGGAGGATGGACACTCTGTGTAGTAACAGAATAATGGCAGGGAGGATGGATAATCTGTGTAGTAACAGAATCACATAGGGGAGAATGGATGTTCTGTGTATTGATAGAATGATGGCGGGGGGGGGGGGTAATTGATACTCGGTGTAGAATCATAGTGGGCAGAATGGATGCTCTGTGTAGTTACAAAATGATGGAGGGGAGAATGGATGCTCATTGAAGTAACAAAATGATGGAGGGGAGAATGGATGCTCATTGAAGTTACAAAATGATGGAGGGGAGAATGGATGCTCATTGAAGTAACAAAATGATGGAGGGGAGAGTGGATGCTCATTGTAGTAACAAAATGATGGAGGGGAGAGTGGATGCTCATTGTAGTAACAAAATGATGGAGGGGAGAATTGATGCTCTGTGTAGTAACTGTATGAGTAAAGGAGAAGCAACACTGTGTAAAACATTCTAAACTTACATCTTGCGCTGCGGTGGATTCTGGGAGGCGCAGTGTATTTCAAGACCCGGCGACTTTGAGCATCTGCAGAATAATGTATTATCATTATCAGTTGGGGTAGGTACATTGCAATACAGGATGATAATACTCTGACCAAAAGTCAAAGAAATACGTTTTAGTAAATTGTTCCCATAAAGCCCCCTCTGGCAAAAACATTTTGAGAGGGCAAAATCCATGCAGATGTTCTGGATTAACAGGCCGATTCTTTGCTGCAGAACTGCATGGGAGCGGCCATCTTGTCACACACATAAGCATGAGGGGAGAGCTGTGCCAGCAGCAGCTCACACCAAACAAAGATAAATGCCTCAGAAACACTGGAAGCTTGTGTATTATGTTATATAAACACACACACTGAATAACCAGCTGCTAGAGGGTTTGTGTGTGTCTGTGGGTGTGAGCCTGTGAGGGGACAGTTGCAACAATGTATTTTTATCACTGGAATCTGGATTTACTGCACTGCCATTTAGTCGGTGTAAACATTATGTATCAATTCTTTCAGCTGTGCATCAGAGCAATGAGTCATCACAGCTGATGGCTTTTTACTAGAAATAAAGGAGTATGGCACTGATGATATAGGAGGCAATCGGGTTTTATATAAGATGGACTCCTATATGTGGCAAGATGGCCGCTGCCATACAGTTATGCAGCATAGAATCTGCCTGCTATTCCATAACATATGCATGGAATTAAGCCCTCAAATAGTTTATGTCACTGATTACCACTGAACTTGCTTTTTTTTTTACTGTCACCCTGCTTTAATGGTTCACAAACATAAAGCTTCCTATTATTGTATTGGGGGAGCTGCTTTCTAAGCCTGTCAATTTATTTCAGTCTCTTGGTCATGTCACTGCTAGGTTCACTCATACTTTACTATAGAATTTATTTCTCTTGCTGTTATGCAGGGAACAGAAATCAGACCATAGCATTAAAGCGGACCAACATCTGTTTTTTCTTTAACGGGTGTCGGGCCCGCAGTCAGCTAATCAAAACAAGCTGGGGGGGGGCATCCAGAATGTTGGAGTCCCCCCCCCCACGCACATAACCCCTCAGACTCCCGTGATTGGCCGGTGGGTGGTCATGGGTCGTTCCGGTGGCGGCGCCGAGGACGCGACCATGGCACACGTGACCACCTGGTGGCCAATCTCTGGACTCTTTTCTCAGCGCTGGCTCGTAGTAAAGGTGAGGATTATGGGTGTTCTGGGGGGGTTATGTGCAGGGAGGGACTCCAGAATTCTGGATGCCCCCCCAAGCTTGTTTTGATTAGATGACGGCAGGAACAACACCCATTAAAGAAAAACGGGTGTTGGTCCGGTTTAATCTTAGCAAATGGTGGCCTAAGAAAGGAGAAAGCTAGGGAAGGGGGTGCTATAAAGCAAAAGCTAAAACTGAGAAACTACAGCCTCCTAAAAGAACAGACCAGGATGGATCAGCTGCATATACGGTAAGGTAAATATGCTTTGATTTTACACATAACCTTCAAAGGAGGCTCCTCCTGGCTATGCGCACCTGTCATTAGCCATTCAGGTATTCCATGGCGGATGGGCACATGGGATGGAGGGAGGCAAGTGGTATTGTTGTGTGTTATCTTTCAGGGGTATATAACTTTGGACCTGGCCTGGGCATTGCTGGATGCAGTAGTGCAACTGTTAAAAAGCAATACTGGTAAATGCATTCAAACTAACAGATCAATACTTGGAGATCTTGTCAGTCTACATAGTGTGGATATTTAGCAACAAAAAGCAATTAAAGAGGAAAAAACCCTAACCCGGCTCTAGAGTCCAGTGCCAGGTTACAGCTTGCTTTGGAACATCCTGATTTGGGATGCCCCACTGTGTAAAACCCCTGTTTGCCCAGTATGCACCTCGATTTAGGGCTCCCATAGTGCATGCACTTGCCTCCCTCCATCCCGTCCCACCATGGAATACCTGAATGGCTAATGACAGGTGCGCACAGCCGGAAGGAGCATCCCAGGGGAGTCGCTCTAATAATCCATTCATTCAAAATACATTTCCGGGCATTACACATGGCAGGAAATGTTGAGTGAAGGTGAACGGTAGAAACATGGACTGAGACGAGTAAATGGGGAAATCAGGGGCTTTCACACACAAGGAAATCCCAAAGCAGACCAAAGCCCAGGAGAGTGAAAATTGATATTGATTACTTGTTTCTTTATGGTTATTTGCCAAAGAAGCCATTGGGGGTTTCAAGACAATGTTCTGCATCATTGTGTAATTAAAGCAGATCTAAAAAGACTGGTCTGTAGCAAAGACTCTCCCCTTGGGGCATCCCTAACTTATTTGCCCTGCTCCTGGAAAAGGCTGATTGATCCAATTTCCATTTTTTATAAATAAGTGTACTGAGATTGTGGGGTGGCATCCATATCGGCAGAGCTAGCCCACCGGCACATACTCCCCCTGAAAACTGATTTGTCTTACTGGCACCGCACTCCCTCTGTGAAACTAGACCCTATTGGGTTGATTCAAAGAAACATGTAACAGCTTGGATTTGGGTCACGATCATCCTATTTTTCACGTCCGCTCGTGCGTTCGTATGAACTTGCGAGTGATTCTATAAGCAAATACGTTTCTATCCTAAAATATACGTCCGTTCGTATGGCAGTTCGGGAATCAGACCTATGTCAGTTTCCATCCTGATTTTTCCGTTTCATTTCTCAGGTTGCAACATTGGTTTTGCCCTTTTTCCTTTTTTGTCTGGACGTAAATCCTTCTGATCTTGCGGCTCCGCACTACAAACTTACCTCATTAAAGTGCATTCTAAATATTTGGTCTTTTATTTTTCTTTATTTCATTCATTTTGTAGTAACCAACCATTAATGAATGCATTTGCATAAGTAAATCTTACTTTGTTTAATTTTTACTTAACTTGCATTTTTTACTTGTGGATTTAATTTTAATATTTATGCTTCAAATGGTACAACTTTAAATTTTTGGTGTGGTTGCCCACACCCTCTCCATACAGATTGCTCTCAAATATTAAAAAACACCCAGCAACTTCTGCATGTTATGAGCCTAGAAACATCCAAGATGGCGGCTCAGGTATTATCGGGCAGCCTGCAAACAGAAAGGGCCTTGTGACTGTGTTGCTCTGGATTCTTTGATTTCTGACCTTTCCGTGCCCCCAGCTCTGCTGTGTCTGTGCAAAATACAGCAGTAACCCACATCCTGCACTTTATCCCGCTCTCCTCTCCTCAGTAAGTGTGATGCATCTGACCAAAGATGTGCTTAAATAATTAAACAAAGCAAAGGTAAACAACTACACCAATAAATGCTATCTAAAAATATTATTCTAGTACATCAATTTTAAAATAAATAACAAAGGACATAAGTTTCTTTAATTAACGCAAAATAAAGGTTTACATGCAAAGGACTAATTAAGGTCCACATTAAAATGCTTTTATAAGGCATACATGAAATGTATTAAATCAGGCATGCATTGCCATACAATTAATGGCCTCGGCCATGCTGATACATGCAGTTCATTGGAGCACAAGACGCGCAGACTCCTCCACATAGCCAAAAAACCTGTTCACGAACAGCAATCCGGCTGCTAAAAGGTGTCGGCTGTGGCTTTCTTTTAAAACGCGTTTAGAGGTTTCTCTGAATCACACCTAAACACATCCAATTATCCTAAGTTTTACGTTTTGATCCTAAGTTTTAGGATTTGTTCCTAAGTTTTACGTTTTGATCCTAAAATTTAGGAACGAACTTGCGATGATCGTAAGAGCATATACGCATTCGAACGTAGGCTCGTGCGAGTCGTAAATGGCCAAAAAAACAGGAAAAAATGACTAACACCCACCCAAACTTACGATTCTCGATCCGAAATCAATTAACTTTTGCTCTTTGAATCGAGGGGTATGACTGGCTTCTGACACATGGTCCACGGTCCTTTTGGCAGGCAGTAATACTATAGAACTGCGGAACACATGACCACCAGCGGTCAATCACAGTGTTTGGTATCATCTGTGAGCAGGTAAGCCAAGCGGGGCTTGCAAGGGAGGTATGCGCTGGGGGGGGCAACACCCATGTTGTCATAAAAAGGGTGTATTCTAAGTATGTCACACACCCCACTTCAAACATTAATAATTACAATAGGGTTAACGCACCGCTAGGTGGCAGCATTGCAGAGAATCTCCAAAAACGTCAACAGGCCCCTCCCGGTCTATACATACCTGGTACCTCCCAAGAACCTCCCAGTGTTGTTCTCTGCAAGGTGGCGACAAGACAGAAGAAAGAAGTCTCCTGCTTGCAGGTAGCCGGGGTATCCCCCCGCCCCCCCCCCCCCCCCCCGTGGTCTATTTCTGCCCGGCTCTTGTTTGGTAGTATATCTGTTTACTGGCAGCCTCCCAGCTTCGGCTGTAGGCCGGGCAAAAGGTAGCCGGCACCATTGGTGCCTAGGAGATTAGCTCCTCCGCTCGACCCTTCATTGCGGGGCATAGCGGGATTCCCGGAGTGGTGATCCGGATGTGGGATGCCCCCATTTAATAGTAGGTTAGCGGTCAGGATGTGCCTAGCCCTGGGACTTTAGTGATTCCACATTCCGGGGTGTGGGGCGCGCTTTGGGACCGGTGACATGTTTGTGTGAGCTGCTGTGCTGCTGTATTGTGAGGGCTTATGCGCTGTTTACTGTGGCGATTTTTTATTGAGAATCTTCTTGTGTGCCCTTTTTGTCACTGCTTTTTGCGTGAATGGCGTCTCTCCCCTCAGGAGCCGGGGGGGCGGGGCCTCGCGGCGTGCTGCGCCGCGGTCCCGCCTGTGGCTGAGCGCCGTGCTCGGCGCTTGCAGCCTGGCGTGTCCGGTCTGCACAGGGGGGGAACTGAGGAGATGAGTGTGTGGGTCTGTTTTGTGTGCGCACTTGGGACCGGCAGGTTGCTCCGCCGGTCCCGTCTTGGAGGCTGAGCGCGGTCTCTGCCTGCTGGCGCTGACGCTGCAAGGGGGCGGGGCCGTGCGCGCAGGCCGCGCGCTGATTGGCTGTTCCGGAGGGGCGGGGCCTTCTCGGCTCCCGCGCTCCCGGGGCTCGTCTTCCTCTCCCTCACTTCTCGGGGCGGTGTGCGGGCCGCCATCTTCTGCGGTGCCTATCTGCGCTGTGCTCTCCCTCAGGTAGGCGTTTTTTCTTATATCTTGCGGGGGATGTCACATAAAGTTGGTGGCCTGGCCCCCCGTATTACCTCACCTCCTTCTCCCGCCTCCTCGCTCCTGCACGTCTTTTAAAGTGCTGGTTGTGTATTTTAACCATTCCTGTGTCTATGGTTAATGAGGGGGGGGGGAGGGGGGTGTATGTTATGCTGTATGCTTGTTTAGGTATTTTTGTGCCTGGATTGACTCTTGTCCTTTTTCTCTCCTTTTGTGTCTTTCAGATCCTGGGATCCCGTCTGGCAGGGCTCTCCCGGTCTTATATACCTGGCTTGTGGGGGGTGTTTTCATTACAATATATATATATATATATATATATATATATATATATATATATATAAGGGTTTTTATGCTATTCCCCTGGGTCAGGATCTTGTGACAATCTTTAGACAATTGTTAGGTTATTAGGGGGCATCCCGGGTCGCGTACCGCATAAATCCCTGGGTTCTGCGAATACCATAAATTTCACCACATGGAGGCTGCCACAGATACCGGGAATGGTTCTTCGGGACAATCCAAGGTGTGCGGGGGTTGTGGGACTCCGCTCCAGGGAGATGATGTCATTTTGTGTATCCCTTGTGCACAGCAGAACATTGCACGGCAGTCCAGTACTCCGGTGCCTAGCACTTCGTCAGCCGCGCCATCTCCCTCTCCCCCTCGCTTATTCCGGACCCCGTGTGACGTTGTCCTGGGCGGGGATTCGCAGTCTGAGGTATGTGCCCGTTTGACCAGCCTTGAGAAGCGGTTTTCTGCTATGGCCGCTCAGAAGGCTCCAGCTAAGCGGAAGCATCTGTCTCCGCCTCCGCCGGATTCAGATGAGGAAGTTGTGGGAGATCTGGATTGGTCGGATCGTCCCCTTGAAGATGGTGAGCTCATTGAGGAAGAAGATTCTGATGTTCAGCAGTTGCTGGGTTCTGAGGGGGATCAGGCTGACGGCCTCCCTCTCGATTCCTCTACCATTCTGAGCCAGATGTTTGAGGTTTTGGATTTGGAGCCTCCGGTGGTTGTTCCTAGGCCAGGGTCAGCTTTTTGGGGTGTCCAAGCAGCGTTTGGAGTTTCCCAGCCAACAGCATTTTGAAGAAATTGTTTTCAAGCAATGGGAGCAACCTACACGTCTTGTTGGTGTGCCGTCTAGCTGGGATAGGAAGTATCCCTTCCCGGCGGAATTGATGAAGCGTTGGTCTGTCCCCCCTGAGGTAGATACTCCGGTCTTGGGACTGTCCAACACGGCGGTCGTGCATTCCCCTGACACGACTTCGCTCAGGGACGGCGAGGATCGCCGGGTTGATCAGCTTGCCCGTCATGGTTTTGTATGTGCGGGTTCGGTGTTAAGGCCTGTCTGTGCTTCGGCTCTTTTGACTTTTGCTGTCAGGGCAATTGTCAGGGACTTGGGTGTGGATCTCGAGCCCACCAGTGATGAGTCCCTTGCGCTTAAGCGCTGCGATTCTGTCTTTTATCCTGGCCGCTCAAGAGGATGCCATGTTGATGTGTGGCAGGGCTACTGCCTTGCTGGTGGCTATCCGGCGCTGTGTGTGGTTGAGACAGTGGACGGCTGATTTTAATTCTAAAAGATCGCTCACGGCTCTGCCCTTTTTGGTTTTGAGGCTTTTTGGTGAGAGGCTGGATTCTGTTGCCAAGGGAGGTAAGTTACCTCAGCGCAAGAAATTTCGCCGTTCCTTTAGGGGGACGGTCTCCTTCAATCCGTCCTTTCGGGGAGCCGGAGCCGGTAGGGGTGCGGGCTCCTCGGCCCCCAGGGGCGCCAGTTGGGATAGGGGTAGAGGCCGTGGCCGCCCCGCTCGCGTCTGGGGTGCCAAGCCCAAGCCGGTTGCCAAGCCCTCCCAGCAATGAGGGGGCGCCCTCACCCGTTCGGGTGGGGGGGCGGTTGCAACTTTTCTCCCGGGTGTGGGACCAGGAGGTCTCGGACAGATGGATCCGGGAGGTGGTTTCGGCCGGTTACAAGTTGGAGTTCGAGTCCCGTCCTCCTCCAAGGTTCTTCAGGTCTCGGGTGTCTTTGGATCCTTTGGCCGCGCAGGGGCTCCTGGCGGCGGTGAGGAATCTTCTAGACTTAGCTGTCGTTTGCCCGGTTCCTTCTTCAGAGGTAGGGCGCGGGTTTTACTCCAATCTCTTCACGGTCCCCAAAAAGGACGGGTCCTTCCGTCCTATTCTGGATTTGAAGTTTCTCAACAGGTTTATTCGTCCCTGGAAGTTCCGCATGGAAACCCTGCGGTCTGCGATCGGTTCGCTTCGGCAGGGGGACTTTATGACGTCCATAGACATCAAGGATGCGTACCTGCAGGTTCCGATCTTTCCAGCTCATCAGCGGTTCCTTCGTTTCGTGGTGGAGGATCGGCACTTTCAGTTTGTGGCTCTTCCATTCGGCCTCACCTCGGCTCCGAGAGTGTTCACCAAGGTGTTGGCGGGGGTGATGGCCCTGCTCAGAGCTCAGGGGATTCGCATTGTGCCTTACCTGGACGATCTTCTCATCATGGCACCTTCCTTCAGTCAAGCAGAGGGGGACACCAGCACGGTGGTGTCTATGTTGGAGAGGGTCGGCTGGGTGATCAATTACCCCAAGTCCTCACTGGTTCCGGCCAGGGTGGTGACCTTTCTGGGGATGTCATTGGACTCCTGCCAGCACAGAGTGTTTCTCCCTCAGGCCAAGGTTCTGATGATTCAGGAATTGGTCCAGCTGCTCCTCTCCCATCCTCATCCGTCCATTCGTCTGGGGATGAGACTGGTGGGGTTGATGGTGGCCTCGTTCGAGGCAGTTCCCTTTGCTCAGTTTCATACGAGGACTCTTCAACTTCATCTTTTGGCGTCTTGGAACCGGTGTCCGGGGTCGCTGGATCGGTCCTTTCGGTTGTCCCCTCGGGTTCGGCAGTCCCTTCTGTGGTGGTTGGTCTCGGACAACCTTCTGAAGGGCAGGTCTTTTCTGACCCGCTTTGGGAAACTGTCACCACGGATGCCAGTTTGTCAGGCTGGGGAGGTTTTTGGAAGGATCTTCGGTTTCAGGGGCAGTGGGACCCTCAGGAGGTCCACTTGCCCATCAATGTTCTGGAATTGCGAGCCATCAGGTTGGTTCTGTCTCGCTTGACGCATCATTTACAGGGTCTGCCGGTTCAGGTTCGTTCAGACAATCAGACGGCGGTTGCTTACATCAATCACCAAGGAGGGACTCGCAGTCTGGGTGCCCACAGGGAGGTGTCTCTGATTTTGGTCTGGGCGGAGACTCATGTCCCTTGCATCTCGGCAGTTTACATTCCGGGAGTGGAAAACACAGAGGCGGATTTTCTGAGCCGGTGTGCGTCCCGTCGGGGGGAGTGGTCTCTCCATCCCCAGGTGTTTCGGTCACTTTGTCTCCGGTGGGGGACGCCGGAGGTGGATCTGTTTGCCTCTCGTCACAATCACAAGCTTCCGTCCTTTGTGTCCCTGTCCCGGGACCCTCTGGCTCTGGCAGTGGATGCCATGACCCTGAGCTGGAGGGACCTGGGGTTTCTTTATCTGTTTCCTCCGATTCCCATGCTAGGCAGGGTTCTGCGAAAGTTGGTTCTGGAGGGAGTTCCCGCCATTCTCGTGGCTCCAAGGTGGCCAAGGCGGGTGTGGTTCGCGGACATCGTTCGTCTGGCCGTAGATCAGTTCGATCTGCCGCTTCGGCCAGATCTTCTCACTCAGGGTCAACTTTGTTACCCCAGTTTACAAACGCTGGCTTTGACGGCTTGGCTGCTGAAACCTCCATCTTAAAGGAGGAGGGTCTTTCGGATGCGGTCATTCGGACTCTTATTAGTGCCAGGAAGAGGTCTTCTTCTTCCATCTATTACAGGTATTGGAGATCTTATATTGATTGGTGTGAGGCTAGGTCTTTGCCTTGCCGGGTCTTTTCTGTGTCTAGGATTTTGGAGTTTCTTCAGTCGGGGCTGGACTCCGGTCTTCAGCTGAGTACCTTGAAGGGGCAGGTTTCTGCTTTGGCTATTTTTTTCCAGAAGTCTTTTGCTAGTCATCCCTTGGTCAAGACCTTTTTCCAGGGGGTTTCGCATGTGCGGCCTCCTAGGAAGCCTTTGCTCCCAGTTTGGGATTTGAATTTGGTTCTTTCTGCTCTTAAGGCTCCTCCTTTTGAGCCTTTGCGGGATGTTGCTTTGTCCATTCTTACTCAGAAGGTTGCCTTTTTGGTGGCCATCACTTCGGTTCGGCGTGTTTCAGAGTTGGCAGCTTTGTCTATTCAGGCTCCTTATTTTGAGGACCATCAGGACAAAGTGGTTTTTCGATACAAGTCAGACTTTCTACCTAAAGTGGTCTCTGCTTTTCATCTTAACCAGGATATTGTTCTTCCTTCCTTGTGTCCTAAGCCTAAGAATGTCAAGGAGAGTGCTTTGCACTGTTTGGATGTGGTACGTTGTGTCAGGTACTATCTACGTGCTACGTCTTCTTTTCGTAAGACGGATGCCTTTTTCGTTGTGCCATGTGGACCTAGGAAGGGTTTGGCTCCGGCCAAATCTTCCATTAGTAAATGGATTCGTCAGGCCATTGTTGGTGCTTATGCGGCTAAAGGGAAGGATCCTCCTTTCCGCGTTACTGCTCACTCTACTCGTGCGGTTGGTGCGTCCTGGGCTTTTCAGCACCAGGCTTCGGTTGAACAAGTGTGTAAGGCTGCAACTTGGTCGTCTGTTCATACTTTTTCTAAGTTCTATAAGGTTGATGTGCGGGCCTCAGCGGATGCTGTTTTTGGCCGCAAGGTTTTGCAGGCTGCAGTGGTTTGAGTTTTTTCTGCGTTATTGCCTGATTCGGATACCCACCCTTTTCTGGACACTGCTGTTGGATGTCCCTATTGTAATTATTAATGTTTGAAGTGGGGTGTGTGACATACTTAGAATAATACCATTTTGTGAATACTCACCTGTAAAATGGGTATTATAAGTATGTCACACACCCCACTTCACCCGCCCTTTTCGGTATCCTGGCTCTTTATTTGGTGAAGTTTAGTTCTTTACGTTGAGGGTTACATTGTTTGGTTCTGGTACCTTGTCTTACTGCTGTTCTAATACTGGGAGGTTCTTGGGAGGTACCAGGTATGTATAGACCGGGAGGGGCCTGTTGAAGTTTTTGGAGATTCTCTGCAATGCTGCCACCTAGCGGTGCGTTAACCCTATTGTAATTATTAATGTTTGAAGTGGGGTGTGTGACATACTTATAATACCCATTTAACAGGTGAGTATTCACAAAATGGTATTTTCTCCACTTTAAATAACCTCCCATCGCTCTATGGGAAATCCCTATGGTGGTAACTTCAGCATTTTACCCTAGCAACCAATAAGGCATACACACATGCGTGGCAAACCCGTGGCATTTGTAATCACATGGGTCATAAGACAGAGACTAAAGCACAGACTGGGTAAGTCATTAAGCATAATTTCAGGCTTCACCGAGCTTGTTGAAGGGGTACCAAACCCTGGATTTTTATTCTCCTGGGGTATCCTGATTTGGGATGCCCTGCTGTGTGTAAGCCTAGGGAAAGTCATTATTACATCTCCAATGATCCCATGGTGCACATGCAGGCACTCCTCTAATCAGTGTGCTTATACATGTGTGCCACAGAATGGCAGATAGAGAGTGAGCAGCAAGCAACCCTGCAGCCATTTCCCTCTGGCTGTGCATATTAGGCTATTTAGATAGGCCTGGTGCAGGAGCATGTAGCAGCTGGAGGGATTCTGGATGTTCTGCCACAACCCATGCATGTGCTGTGGGATTGCTGGAATTGTGTGTTTCAGGACAATCCCCAGGGTTTCACACATTGTGGTATCCCAAATGGGGGTGCCCCACCAGCTCTAAAGTCTCATAGACTCAATGCCAGCAATTGCTCCTCTATAAGCAGCAGGGTATCTCAATACACAATGCACCTAGTGGACCTTATACTTGCTACATGTCTATTTACAGCAGCAGCCATTGTGACAACCTGGGAAGGGGGTGAACACCTAAATAAAGTGGTGGAGAAACATGGCTCCATTCCTTTGCTATGACATCTCAATGTGGCTCTATGGATTTGTTTCAGATCATAAATGCAGACCTCCGTTACTGGAAGAAGCAAGTCTGATCTAATTACCGGAAACCAAATCCCTCTCTGTGAAGATCAGAGCAGCCTGTCGAAAAGCCGTCTCCGGGGTAGTAGACATGATGAGCTGGAATTGTGGTCTCCTGTTGTCGATGGGTACGAACTGTTGAATGGCATCCGCCAGCGCGGTGAAGGCATGGAGGTGGCGCAGGGCACACACCAGGGCCGGGTGGGATGTCAGCTGTTCGATGCTGGGTTGCCAGTGCCGCTCGCCCACCTCATACGGGGTGATCTCTTTGGCCTGCAGCCTGCTTAGACAGGGCAGCCACTTCAGCCCCAGAACTTCAAAGCCCTCAAAGAGACAACCTGCTAAAACAAAATAAATGGCCATGCATTAAAATAATACAGTTTTAAAATTACAAAAAAAATGAAAAGAATTCAAATATCATTGTGTCTTCCTTCATCGCTGGGTAGCCTCCTCTCTGCAGGTCAGGCGGGCGCTGATCTGCTCTATAGTGAGGGGGGGCTTCCTTTTTTGGCATTCTGTCAAGCTAATGCTGGGCCACCGGGGCAGGGAGACTTCATACCAGAGGCGGAGCCTCTGTGGAAACCCCCATCTTGTGACTAATTATGTTACAGAAGGGGAGGGACATGTAGGGGGATTTCCAGGAAATCTCTCTCCATGTCCCTCCCCTCTAGTGATGTCATTTCACAGGGTAGTGATTGATGGCATGCCACCTGCCAGCATCGGTGGGTGGCATGCCAGATAATTTGACCTGGATCGAGCTTAGGGGTGGATATGAAGTCCATGACTACTAATAACTATGTATAAATGCATCTGGGGTCAATACAAGGATTTTTCCCATGATCTGTTTATACCCCAAACTGTAACCATAACCTGAGGGAACTCTCTGCCAAAGGAGGTAGTCTTGAGAAATACACTAAAAGCAGGGCCGGCCTTAGGATGTAGGGCACCCTGTGTGAGACAACAGGATGGCGCCCCCTTAACACACTTCTGCACTTCCTCATTACTGGCCCAATGACCCACACTGTTGCCAACCAGGGTTTGCTAGAAGCCCCCTGCGCATAACCTAGCATCAAGCCTGATGCCAACCAGAGGTACCCACTCGCAGAAGCGTTCTCTAGCCATTGGCTACCGGTTCACTGCCCCCTGTGACAACAGATGTGGAGGGGAGGCAATGCAGAAGTGGGGGTATCAGGAATGATGTTAGGGGCAAGTGGACCAGCAGTCATTTTTAACATGCTGGCCCACTTTAAAGTAGTATTAACTATTAACTAGTAGTAACTGTATTTCCTGAAGTCTAAAAGACTCTGGAGCTTACTGATGCCCTATCCCAGGGGCATGTGGGATGCCCTACTGCATAAAATCACCTGAAATTGCATGTATATTTACCTCACAAGCCATCCCATGGCACATGCACGGGCCACATCCCCGGCTGATGCGCTCTGCCCTTGCTGCTGGATGAAAAAAGTTTATTTGTCCTGCATTAATATATACAGCATAGAGTGTGGATTGGATGAAGTCCTGCGTATGTGCCATGGGATTGCTTGCAAGGTGGGTATGCCCAAGGGCGGGCTGGCCATAGGGCATACCAGGCAAAATCCCGGTAGGCCGACGGCAGGGAAGCCCGCAACTGGGCGACAGTCACGGATTAGATCGGCATGTCCCACTGTTTCGCCCCCTCTAGAAAGGTGCTTCTGGAGCAGTGGCCGCAGGAAGCCGAGTCAAACTGGCGCTGTGTGCTGGCCGTTTTTTTTCTGTAACGTTTCCATTGGTGAGCCCAGTCCTCGGTACACGATCTCAGGCACCCTCCCCCCAGAACGCACGCACGTGCTCCCCCACCCCAGCCTGCCTAAACTTTAAAGTTGGGATACCCCCACTGGGTGTACTGAGGGATACCCCCACTGGCTGTACTGAGGGATGCCCCTACTGGCTGTACTGAGGGATGCCCCCACTGGCTGTACTGAGGGATGAACCCACTGGCTGTATTGAGCACTGGCTGTACTGAGGGATACCCCCGCTGGCTGTACTGAGGGATACCCCCACTGGCTGTAAAGAGCGATGCCCCCACTGACTGTAATGGGAGATGGCGCAACATGTGCCTGTGGGATGCCCCTCACTCGCTGTAATGAGGGATGCCCCCACTGCCTCTAATGGGGGATTCTGCACACTGTCTGTAATGGGGGGAGTTTAGCACACCATTTGGTTCATAATATTTTCTTTCTAATTTTTGTCTTCTAAACCCTGGTCGCGTGTTTTTATTTGGCCCCACAGAACTGATAGGTCTGGCCTGTGGCACACTGCTTTAACCCCCCCCCCCCCTTTGCATTCTGTGCAGGCCCTGTATAGGGGTGGAATAGGGCCCAAAATGTTACTTCCACTTGCCGCTCACCCATGCAGTACTTCATATTGCAATGCTAGGTGCCAGGGAGCCATGACACTAGCAGGGAGACTAAGCACTACATTGCCCATCAAGGGGGCTGCACTGAGCATGGCAACACAGAAGCAACTAAGTGCAGGGCTGTCAGGGCAGGAGTCCGAAAATCTGGTGGCGAGGTCCGCATTCGGACCCCGGTCTGCCAGTTGAGTATCGCTGATCTAGATGGACTAAAGCCTATTTTCAGTCATACATATTATGTCACTATGTTACTATTGTTACTATGAGGCTGATTGGGACAAATCAGGTTTCGTTGACATTATGTTAGATGCCTCTAATAAGCAGCAGGCACTTGGAGGACAGGCCAGCCCGCTATACAATATAACTGCTTCTCTTGGCAGTAAGGATCCTGGTAAAGCCCTCGCAGGCCACTGAGACACCAAACACAGTAATAGCGAAGATACAAATTAAAACACTTAAGTGATAACGGCTGGCAAACACGCCATTAGCGCGTATCCTCACAGGCTTCATCGACTCGGGCTAATTAAATATACACCTCAGCCAGGCATGTGGATGACACCGTCGGGGAAACCCACACGGTGAGGAAGTCCTATTTACGGAGCTTCCCAAATATAGCTGCCGGCTGGACCGGGAAGAGCTGACGGCGTGGCCCCAGGCGCTGTGTGCTCATTAGGGAGGGAGAGCCCAAGACCTGGCAGCACTCACAGCCCCGGGAGCTCAGCAATGTGTCACCAGGGAGAAGGTGCCTGTGTGGTTGGACACTAGGAAAATCCTACAGGCTAAATAATCCAGAAGGGAAACATAGAAGGCTGACACCCCCTGCAGCATGGATACTTACAATGTAGAGAGCTTCTCCACCTTATCTGAAATCCTCTCTATCTAAGTTGACTGGCATAAAATAAACACCAGATAGCTTCTTCAATTCGAGCAGCCTTTATGTTTTACCAAGTTTAAAGGGGACCAAAACCTGGGATTTTACATAGCCCGGGTGTTAAATGGGGATGTGCAACCCCATGGTTGGCCATAAATTTACCTTCATCTGGCAATCCCATGGCATGTGAACAAGGCTTGCAAAGTGAAAAGTCTAATTAGACAAAGAAATGATAGCGCCATAAATGAGTGTGAAGGAACAATCCAGCTTAAGTGCAGAAACCTCACATATCCAAGTCTGGAGTTCCCCTTTATTCCCCGTTATAAATGCACAGGTCCTTATCTCTTCAGGAAGAGAAATTCACATTTATGTGTTGAACAGCGCAGGTCACAGACCCCCCCCCCCCCCCGGCTGATTGTCACACCTCTAGTCTGAGGAGACTCCGCTGGGTCTGCAGCTCGCTGGACCCCTGGCTGTGAATTTGTCACATGAAAGAGGGGAGCTGCAGACAGCCGGCACCAACACAAATATGACCATAGCAAACCAGGTACAGAATCAGAACCGGCTCACAAAGCCGCACATGGTTACGGCGGGCTCAGCAATAAAGGAAAACCCGGAAAACGGAGATCTAAGGTTCTGACCCGCTTAGGGACCCCATTTCTGGACTCATCGGATGCCCCGCGTCCAGCCCAATCGTTTGGTACCGCTTCCAAAGCCATACGACCCCCCTGCTCCAAGTTATAACCCCTAAAGGGTTTTAGGGGCTGAAGCGAGTGGGAGTGGGAGGTGACAACCCGTCCCACAGAGGGGAGGTGGTGGAGGGGTCTCGCCGCATAAATAGGGTAACCCTGAGCCAGGCATTTGTCACTTATCTGGAGGGGATGTGCGGCAGCATACTGGAGGTGTCCATAATCATCGATAAGCTCTTGACATACCCCTTGTGAGAGCTCCCCATCACTACTACTCTGCAATTGCATACTAAGGTAACTGATTATTGTGTCTCTGTGTAACTCACTCTATCCTGTAACCGTCTCAGAACAGCATATTTGTATCATCTGTATCATTTCATATTACATCATAGCCAAATGCTTGTTATCACTGCCTAGTGTGCTTATAGCATTAAAACTTAAATTTTAACTTGAGTGATCTGTTTGCCTTAAACCAAGAATCTGTGTGTCCGCAGGCTTTGGGCCTGCTGTTTCTGATAGGAGAACTCGGACAAAGGGTTTTGGGGAACGCGGTCTGTGTGTACGGAGGTCCCTGGTTTATAGTTGGATCAGGTGACCCGCGGTTCCCTGACAATGAGTATGATCTGACAGGTAGAGAGGAACTCGCTCCCCCGCGCGCTCCACCGTGCGCCCACAGCTGCAAGCCTTGTTCACATATTAGCATATTTGTAATAGGAGGTTGTTGACACTGTCCTAAAGTTATTTTTATAAATTCTTTTGGCACATAGCACCTTTTGCACCTTTAGGTGGTTTATACATTTTGATAATTTATACTGCTTGGCACTTATAAGTGCCAAGTGCCAAGTATTATAAGTATTTAGGGGGGGTTTCAAAATTAATTAGAGATTAGCGAACTGGTCCCCGGGATGCATTTAAAGGGACAGCTCGATTGGGGAAATGAATTATTGTAGAAAAATTAGAAAAATGTTTTTATATATATTGTGATTAGAATATGAATTGTGATTTCATTGCTTGCACTTTTTATATATAAATATTTCCTCTTTTTATATTTAATTGGGACCAATAATTGAGATTGTACCGCCTACAGCTATTGTTTTCTTATATTTGATGGATACTTGAAAATACTAATATAATCATGTTGAATACTTGGAGTATAATATATAATCTCAGGTAGCGAGTTTATGTTTTTAATTGTCTTGTGGATTAATGTTGTATGTCTTTTAGGTCCTAGGGTGACCATTAATAAAATACATTATTTTTTTATTTGAAAAGCCCAGTTTGAGAGCCCAATTTTCTTGAGAGTTCCATGTGGTTTTTGTGATCGATTTCAGACGTGGTTTGGAACTCGGGGTGCACCTCTCTGGGCATTGATATTTTCACAATTATTGTGTAATATTTTTGTGGTGCCCTCACATTTTGTTTAATGGTTTTACTTTCTGTAAGGGGCTATGATTGAAATCAACGGGGAGCGTGCTCTGCTATATCCCCCATACCCCCAGCCCAGTGCATGCTCCTGCCCTAGCCTCTGATTGGACAAGAGCCCGCAAATGTGGGGAAAGGTGAGTTTTTACGGGCATCCAGGCCAGTCGCTGGTGGGTTTTATTCTGCTTTAAACACTCGTGAAAATGCTATGATAGCATAAGGCTACAGAAAGAACATTAGACTCATGCTTTATCATAAAATATATTTTAATCTGTATTATTATATTCCCACTTAAAGTGACGGCGCTTTAGAGCCTAACAGGGGAAGAGGAGCAGCATGTGTCTGCTCAAAAAGCTTTTAAAGGAGCACTATCGATCGGCCCAATGATAAAAATCCATATTAATATGCTGCATGATGGGAGGAGAGGTCTCTTACGCACCCGACATCAAGAAATATCCAGCCAGGCTTGTTTCTTTCTTTCTTTTTTTTTTTTTTTATTCTTTATTTTCAGAATTAGAACAAGTCAGCACAGAAGTGAAAAGATAAGTACAATGGAGTGACTTTACAGAGCCAGCTAATGCATATACAGTCAATTAAGATACACGTGCATAAAGTTAAGAACCGTTAACAAATGCTCATTTCTATTAAAGCGGACCTTCACTCTGAATAAGAGTCTATATTATATGTTTCCCACACCCTGTACATACAGATTGCTCACATTAAAAATCATCCTACCTGCATCTATTGCATGTTATGAGCCTTTAAACATCCAAGATGGCGGCTTATGGAAGCCGCCATCTTATCAGGCAGCCTGCAAACAGGAAGTGCCTCCTGACTGTGCTGCTCTGCATTCTGGGATTGCTGACCATTACCTGACCCCAGCTCTGCTCTGTCTGAGCAAAGCACAGCTATAACCCACCCCCCTGTACCTTATCCCACTCTCCTCTCCTCAGTAAGTGTGATGCTTCTGAGTCAAGATGACAGCGCCCGTATCCTAAATTCCTGAACAGAGTTGCAGCCCAGTGGGGGAAGGAATAATAAGTTAGTGACTAAAAACGTAAAATATATTAATTTTAGATGCTGGGGAACCGTTTTTTAAGAGTTTGGGCTTTTCATTAAATCATGGTGAAGGTCCGGTTTAAAGACAAAATATGACATATGATGTGTGCGCTTTATTGTCCACCCAGTTCGGCAACAGACCCCCGCGGGAACCAGGTGTCTAGCGCCCGTGGCGGGCCCCACCTACGCAGGGGGAGAGCCACAATAAGACCCATATTAAACATCTTGCTCTGAAGCGAGCTGGCTCAACACAGTAGGGATCAGAGAGAGAGAGAGAAAGACGAAAAGAGAGGAAAGACTAAGGAAAGGAGCAAAGGAAAGAAGGGGGGAGATGGGGATGGGAGGGGCGGGTAGGGAGGGGATGCTAGGAAAATCGACTAAGCGGGGTGCAACCTCAAGCACCAACCAGGGGTCCTCAGCCCCTCACCACACATCACATAGAAACCAGGAGTAGCTTGGGGTGGATAAAATTGCAGGAGGAACTAAGGGCCTACCTGGCGGCCAACAACTGTGAGCTGCTTGAATCTGTCTGTATCTCTAAAAAGGAACCATGGCGTCCAAGTCTGTAAGAATTGTTGCGTGCTCTCATGGATAGAGGCGGTAAGCTCCTCCATTTCCATGACACGGTTGATTTCTCCCAGCCAGTCCGTCACTGAAGGGATCACCTCCGACCTCCATAGTCTCGGGACGACAGCCTTTGCTGCATTAATGAGATGCCATAGGAGCGACTTCTTATAAGTCTTCAGAGGGACATCACCCAAGTGCAGGAGAAGCAGAGAGGGGTCCCGGGGCACCGGACAGTCCACAATCTCCCCAGCGATCCCTGCTACAGATTGCCAAAAGGGCACTATCTTGGGGCAGTCCCAAAATATATGAAAAAAGGTCCCCATCGTTCGCCGGCATCTCCAACATTCCACAGGGACAGACGGGGTTATCCTATGCAGTCTCTGCGGAGTATAATACCACCGCGTGAGATATTTATAGTTTGTTTCTTGTGTCTTTGAGGAGATAGAGGTCTTATGAGTTGCTAGGAATATGTATCTCCACTGGTCCTCCGTCAACTGCCTGTTCAGGTCCCTCTCCCAGTCCGCACAAAAGCGAGGCAAGTCAGCATCCTCAGAGCTCCCCAATAAAGCATATAATTGATACACTAGTTTCGGAGGGGGTCCCGCTCAATCGCCAATTGCTCAAAGGGGGTAAGGGCCCTGGTCAGCGCCCGTTTGGGCCCCAGGCTCAGAAGAAAGCTCCGGAAGGTAAACAAAAGCCACTGGTCAAACAGGTGCGTGTCCCTACTCTCTCTGAGATCCTCTAACCGCATCCAACCAGAAGGCGATATGAGGTCCATCCCTCTTGGGATACCCTTTTCATTAAAGGTCTCTCTAAGCCGAGGAAGAATGCCAATTGGGAGGGATGGGTTGCGCACCAGCGGGACCATAGGGGTCGGCCACGGTGATATCTCTGCCCTTTCTCTAATGTTATCAAGGACTCCAAGGGAGGTGGTCTTTAACAAGGGTCCTCTCCGTAACGGCCACCCAAGCCTCGTCCCTCAGCGGGGTTTGCAGCCAGGTCGCCTCTAGGCCCACCCATTTCTTCCTCACTCCTTGGTGGTGCCAATCTAATATGCGTTGGAGAGGGACAGCACGCCAATACTGAAGCAGGTCAGAGCAAGCTAATCCCCTCGCCTGACGTGGCTTAAAGAGAAGTCGCAGTTTCAGTCTTGGTTTCCGTCCCTGCCAAATAAATTTTACGAAAATCGAATTCAGGGATTTAAAGTATGTTCTAGGGATATGTACAGGGAGGGTTTGAAGTAAGTAAAGAATTTTGGGTAAGATCGTCATTTTATTAATGCTTATTCTACCCAGCCACGAGAAGGTGGGGAGGTCCCAGTTTGCTAAATCCGTCTTAATTCTGGAAAGGAGGGGGCCAAAGTTCGCAGTGTATATCCCGTCTACTGATTTTGTAATTTTAGTACCTAGATATGTAATGGCCGAAGGGGGCCATCTAAATGGGAATGCCGTTTTGAGGAGAGCTTCCGTCTCTCTAGAGAGGTTCACTCCCAGAGCCTCCGACTTGTCATAATTTATCGTTAAGAAGGAAACCTCTCAAACTCCTTCAGTAACACTGGGATGCCCACTGTCGGGTTCGTGGGGAAGAAGAGTAGATCGTCCGCATAGGCTGAAATTTTATGTATGGCTGATCCAACTGTGATCCCTCGGATGTCCCCCTGTCTCCTGATCCTGCACAGGAAAGGCTCCATAGATAACGCAAAAATCAAGGGAGAAAGGGGGCATCCCTGTCTAGTACCATTCCTAATGTCAACTCGACCCGATAGGGTGTCCTTAACCTTGATTCTCGCCGAGGGATCCGAGTAGAGGCCATAATCAATTGCAGTGCCCTAGGCCCCAATCCAATGTGCTCCAGAACCGCTCTAATAAACTGCCAGTTCACCCGGTCAAAGGCCTTCTCGCGTCGGTGGACAGCAGAACAGCCGGCCCCCCGGTTTGTTTGACCCTATGAAGAAGATTTAATACTCTGGTTGTGTTATCGCAGGCTTCCCGCCCGGGGATAAAGCCCGACTGATCGCCATCCACCAACCCCGGGAGTAGCCCTGACAGCCTATTTGCCAGCACCTTTGCAAAGAGCTTAAGGTCCACATTTAGTAATGAAATGGGTCTATAACTGCCACAGGTGAGTGGATCCTTCCCGGGTTTCTGTATCACAGTGACATAAGCGGTTAACATTTCACTTGGGATAGTGGCTTGGGCAGGAGACGCCAGGAGCGAATTAAAGGCCTAGAGAAAATGTGGGCCAAGGAGAGGGAAAAATTGCTTGTAATAACTGACAGAGAACCCGTCAGGTCCCGGCGACTTTCCGTTCGGCAAGCTCAGGACAGCAACCTTCAGCTCCGCCATAGAAATTGGGTTTTCAAGGGCATCCCTCTCCTCCCCCCTCAATATCGGCATCCCAGAGTCCTCAATGTACCTCTTTATCTGTGCCAAGCACCCCTGACTCGGGTCTGCCCCATCAGGACGGATATTGTATAGATTTTGATAAAAGGCCTGAAAGGTCCTTGCAATATCTGGGGTGATATGGAGCTTTTTTTGCTGCTCATCAATAATAGCCTCAATATAATTTAATGATTGCTGCTTTCTGAGGGCTCTCGCCAGGAGTGACTTCTTTTGTTCCCACATTCAAAATACATCCTCTTACATCTCTTTATAATATAAGCGGCTCTGGAGGACAGGAGAGAGTTCAGGGCCGTTCTGGCATCAGAGAGCTCTAGGAGGTTGCTTTTGGCCAATGAGGCTTTATGTGATCTCTCCAGCTCCTGAACCCTCTCCAGTCCCTTCTGCAGCTCCTGCTCCCTTTCCCTCTTCATCTGAGTGGCGTGCCTGATGAGTATGCCCCTAATGACTGCCTTGTGGGCTTGCCAATTATTAAATGGAGAAGTGTCAATGCTTTGAGTTCAAAGTATTCCTTAATGGCCTTTTGAAGGTCAGCCACCAACGGCTTGTTCTGCAAAAGGGACTCATTTAGCCTCCATGTCCATTCCCCCCAGATCCCCCAGCCAACCTGTGAGAGAGAGCTACAGGGGCATGATCTGATATAATTGTAGGTTCTATTTTGGCGTCCGTTGTGTGTGGCAAAAGGCAGTGGGATACTAAAACATAGTCGATTCTAGAATACGTGGCATGTACCGCAGAGTAAAAGGAATAATCCTTAGTGGTGGGGTGACTGATTCGCCACGGGTCACAGAGCTGCGCTTTCTGAAGGAGCTTTTATATTTTCCGCAGTGCCGCGTATGCCAGGGCCGACTGTCCTGTAGAAGAGTCCAATATAGGGTCCAGCGCTACGTTTAGATCTCCCCCAAGAATAATGGGGCCATGAGCCTGCACTGCCATGAGCTTGTCCACAAAGGATTCTAGAAAAGCTACCTGTCCAGAGTTAGGGGCATAAGCTACCGCCAACGTGTATTTTTTGTTATACAAGGAGCCTTTGAGGATCAAATATCTGCCCTGCCCATCCGAAATTTTGTCTGACACCCGAAAAGGGGTATTCTTAGCTATCAGAATCGCCACCCCCCTTGCTTTAACATCTGGAGCATTGCTTGTATAGGACTGGGAGAAGGACCTGGAGGACAGCCTAGATGCTCCGTCACCCCTAAAATGCGTCTCCTGTATGAAGGCAAAATTTGCTTTATGTCTGGACAGTTCCTGAGCTAATTTGGATCTCTTAATAGGAGTGTTCAGTCCTCTAGCATTTAACGAAATCACTCTAAGCTTATTGGTAAAAGGAGGGCTAAGCGCATCGCTAGCACCAGAGCTCCGCATGGTACCGCAATTCCCGGTCACTGTCACTAGCCCCGAGTTTACTATAATCTAAGGGGGATGGATAGCAGGGACGGGGGATGGATAGCAGGGACGGGGGATGGGAGGGGTCAATGATAGGGAGGGAAGGAGGGGAAGAAAGAAAACTAGGATAGAAAAAGAGAAAAGAAAGGAAGTATTGGGAACCGCCCCAAACCTGAGATCAGGGTTTAGTTCCCTCAAACCTGAACACGAAACAATATCCAACGAGGTTCCGAAGGCGCCCTCCAACCACGAGGGGTAAGCGGGAGAATGGTTTGAAAGCCCGGTGTATATGAGGGTGGGGGATAGCCCACCCACGAGAAATCAGAGGAGGTAGCGACACCTCCCAACCCCCAAAATGGGAACAAGAAACCGCCACCGCCCCTCAAACTGGGGACCGAGAGGCCAGTCGCCGCTCGCAACAAGGGTGCGTTCGACTCACGCGGGTCCAGCGCCAACCCCCGGCCGCCACCAAAATATAACACCTTATCAAAACAATGCGTATGCAACCCTGAGTTTAGACTAAAAACAAGATACTTAATAACCAAACACTTGAATACTTGAATCCGGGACTCGTCCTTCCGCTAAAAGGGAAAGAAACAATCAAACAGGCAACAAGCCAGGCCAATCAAGGCCCATGGTTCGGCCCTCCCCCCAAATGGTCGGCGCCGGCCCCCGAACCCGGGAGGGGAGACCGCAGCACAGGCGCCACCCACCAGCCTCCGCCCAGACCGCGGCCCCCCCCCTCGGCTCCTGGCCCAAGGAGCAGCGCCGCCCATGAAAGTGCAGTGCAAAGACCTCTGTAAAAACCCCAAAAGCCCAGCATTTAAGACAGTGTAAACAGGCAAGTATATACGTAGCAATACAAATTATACAAGAGGGCATACGACCTGTCAGAAGGCAGTCCGAGCGACCCGATCGGGGGTAAGAACAGAGGGGGGGGGAGGCCCATCATATATAGCAATGTCCCCTACAGCGTGTTGAAAATAGATGCATCGATCACATCCAGCCAGGCTCACGTGTCAGGGGGCTGGAAAGGTCTACGTCCTCTGACCTGTGGAGGATATGGGTCCGGGGTGGTACCCAACCAGTCCGGAATCTGGAGAGGTCGAAGTCCAAACTGGTGAAGAAACACTGGTAAATCCTCATGCTTGCGAAGTGCGAAGGTTTTGCCCCCCTTGGCAGTAATCAGAGAAAAAGGGTAGCCCCACCGGTACGTCACGTTGTTTTGTTTAAGCAACTCCAGCAGCGGGCGGAGGGTTCTCCGTCTCGCCAATGTGGATCTCGAGAGGTCAGAATAAAAGTGCAACTCCGCACCATCGAAGTCAAGGGGACCCTTCCTCCTCGCCGCCACCATAATTGCCTCCTTCTCCTGAAAAAAGTGAACTCTGCAAATGACGTCCCTAGGAGGGTCACCCGGTCGGGGGGGAGGAGCGATGGCCCTATGCGCTCGATCAATCTCGATTTTAGAGTCTCCTTCCGATTGCTCTCCAAGCAGCGCAGAGAAGATGCCCTTAAGTGTAGGCATTAGGTCCTCTGCTCGGGTTGCTTCAGGGAGACCCCGAATGCGGATGTTGTTCCGCCTATTACGGTTTTCCAAGTCTTCAAGGTGGAGGGTCAGGCTGTTGTTAGCAGCCTCCTGTGCTTGCAAACGAAGGGTCAGTTGTTGTATGTCCGACCTGTCTTCTTGCTGGTTCCGCTCTACCTTATCCAGCCTGGAATCCAATTGTTTTAGATCTCCTCTCAAGAGACCAACCTCTTCGGATAGCTTTTCGCTAATTGAGTGAGTAATCAAGGACAAGCCCTTTTTAGTAGGCATTGAGCGCAGGTGGGCCCAGATTTCTCATAGCGTGCGATCCGCCGGAGATGAAATGCTGACTTGGATGGATTATATCTATGTCCAAATTGGAACAATATCGCACAAGGACACTCGATTCTCCGCAGGGGAGGATGTTTTCAAGCAAAGCTGGCAGAGGGCAAAGCGTTTCTTTCATAAGGTGGAGTGGCTTGGGTGAAGCTCGCCAGGGAGCCCAACGATTATGGTATAAAATGCGAATTGGATAGACTTGGTTGATACTAGATCAATGTCCAGATTGGAAAAATATTGCACACAAACACCTGAGTCCCTGTAGAGGAAGCTGTTTCCAAACAGAGCGGGCAGAGCGCTCCTGTATGAGCAGGTGCAGCTTAAATAAGGCTCATCGAGGCACAGCAGTTATGGCAGGAGATGCGAATGAAAAAGGACTTTGGCAACAATAAATCAATTTCCCGGTGGGGATAATATTGTGGGTAGAAGGCAGAACACAGGTCAGGCAACAGGATCTTGGTGCATGGGTAATGCCCAGCTTGACAATGGGCAACTGAGAACCCTGCCATATTATGCTGACTGTGAGGTACTCACAGCAATCCAGAGGCACAACTATGCACCCCCTGCGTCTCTGACTCCTGTGAGGCAAGGGAGGGGTGGATGAAGACCACAAGATGGCGTCGGGATGGTGTCCCCAGGCTCCGTTCTGTATCCCAGAGGTGGAGGGGCACTGTGATGTCAAGGGGGACCCCAGGATTCCCATGCAGGGCACTGCTCCCTCGTATGGAGGCGGCAAGATGGCGGCCGCTCCCGCCGCCGATAACTGCGAAGTCGGATGGGGGGGGCAGGAGACCGCAATGGGGGGGGTCAACTCCGTCGGTGCCCGGGACGTGTCACTGCCCGCAGCCCCGCCACTCACCTCAGGTCCGGGGCGCAGGCTGCTACGAGTTGCGGAGGCGGGAAGATGGCGGCCGCTCCTCCGGCCGTCGCACTGACAGATCCGCTCCCATCGCCGTTATCCGCAAAGCCGGAGAGGGGGGGGGCAGGGGACCACCAGCGGGGGGGGGGGGGGTCAACTACGCTGGTGTCCGGCGTGTCACTGCCCGCAACGCCGCCGCTCACCTCAGGTCCGGGGCGCAGGTCAGAGCAAGATGAGGAGGCGACAAGATGGCGGCCACTCCTCCGCACTAGTGCCTGCAAGCTTCAAAACAGGCGCTTCTGCCCCTCGAACTCCACGCCAGACGAGTCCCACTGCTACAGGACGCCTTCTCCTCACATCCCAGGTATGCACCACGGGTCGGGGCTCGAAAAGAAAGGTATTAGATGCTAATATAAGCTAATGAGGCCGGGAGCTGATAGCAGTCACGTCCTTGCGGCGCCATGGCAAGCTCTGCCCCCTTCTTTCTTTCTTTTAAGGGAAGGAAGAGGAAATTAGGGGCGATGGGCTATGTCACTCCTGAAACACCCATACCTGACACCCCAGGATTTCAACCCTACCAGGAGAATAAGAACAAAACCCTCCAAAAGACTTGTGGTCTAGCAGACAGCCCATGAGCCACATAAGGGTCCACAAGTCACATGTAGCTTCCGAGCTACAGGTTGGAGAGAAAAAGGGGGAGGTTTACTTTGAAGTGTCCGGGGTGGTATACTGATCTACTGCCAACTGCACGAAGTCTGCAAACCACACCCTTCCTGGCCAACAGGGGGCCACCAGAATGGTTGGTACCCCTTCCTGAGCTATCTTGCGGTCCTGTGTGCTTGTGATGGGACGCAAACAGATCCACATCTGGCTGACCCCAGCGGTGGCACAGGGAGCGAAACACCCTGCTGCTGGGGGACCATTCTCCCAGACGAGTCCCCCTGCTGAAGGAGTCTGCCTCCAGATTCTCCACCCTCGGGATGTACACGGCTGAGATGCAGGGAACATTCTCCTCCGCCTAAGACAGTATCAGGGACACTTCCTTGAGGGCCCTCTTGCTCCGGGTCCCTCCCTGATGATTGATGTAGGCAATCGCCGTCTGGTTGTCCAAGCGGACCTGAACCGCCTGACCTCGAAGGTGTGGAGTCAATTGGGCGAGAACCAACCTTATCGCACTCAATTCCAGAATGTTGTTGATAGGGGTGTAGGCCTCCTGAGGACCCCAGTGACCCTGGAATTTCAGGGATTTGCTCCCCCCAACCTGTCAGGCTGGCATCTGTGGTGAGTGTCTCCCAGCACGGGGCCAGAAAGGATCTGCCCACCAACAGGTTTCTTGAGTCCAGCCACCACGAGAGAGACCGTCTGGCCAGGGGGGACAGAACCAGCACCTGATCCAGGGACCGAGGGTCCCGATCCCAAACTGACAAGAGGTGAATTTGAAGGGGTCTTATGTGAAACTGAGCGTATGGAACCACCTCGAAGCAAGACACCATCAGGCCCACCAACTGCATCCCCTGCCGGATGGAGGGATGAGGGGAAGACATAAGAAGCCTGGCTAGGGCCTGAAGATTCTCCACCTTCTGCTGAGGGAGAAAGATCTTGACCTGAGATGTATCCAGAGTCATGCCCAGAAAGGACCTCACCATTGACGGTGACAGGAAAGACTTGGGATGGTTGATCACCCAGCCGAAGGGCTCCAGTGTGGACACCACCAGCTGGATATCCAGCTCAGCCTGCTGGAAGGACTGGGACATGATGAGAATGTTGTCTAAGTAAGGAAGGATGCGAATGCCCTGAGATCTCAGCAGAGCCAGTACGCCCGCCAGCACCTTGGTGAATACCCTGGGAGCCGAGGTGAGACCGAAAGGTAAGGCCACAAATTGGTAGTGCTGATCCTTCAGAGCGAACCTGAGGAATCTCTGATGACCTGGAAAGATTGGTACATGAAGGTAAGCGTCTTTGATGTCTATAGAGGTCCATGCGAAAGTGTTTGGATCTGACAAATTTGCTGAGGCACTTTAAATCCAGGATAGGTCTGATGGACCCGTCTTTTTTGGGAACAGTGAAAATATTGGAATAGTAGCCTCTGCCCCTTTCCCTCAAGGGCACCTGGAAGATGACCCCAAACTCCAGAAGGTTTTGGACAGCAAGGCACAGACCCTGAGCTCACAGGGGGTTTTGAGCCATCCAGGATTTGATGAATCTTGGGGGCGGCCAAGCAGCAAACTCTATCTTGTAATGGGAGGACACTACCTCCTGAATCCACCGGTCTGAGACGTGAAGCCTCCAGACGTGAGCAAAGAGCCGGAGCTGTCCCCCCACCCGGACGGGTGAGGGCGCCCCTTCATGCCTGAGGGGGCTTGAGTGAGGATTTTGGCTTGGGACCCCAGGAGAGGCCAGGACGGCCACGTCCTCTGCCCCTTCCCCAGTGATCTCCGCGGACCCCAGTAAAGGAGACTCCTCGGCCAGATCTGGAACCACGGAAGGATGAGAGAAAGGCACCCATCCCCCGAAAGGACCGGGACAGCCTGCTACGTTGAGGTAACCTGCCACCCCTGGCAAACAAATCCAAGCGCTCACCAAAGAGACACAGGCCCTTGAAAGTGAAACCAGTGAGAGCTTTCTTAGCATTATCAGCTACCCATTGACGTAGCCAGACAGAGCGGCGTATAGTCACCAACAAGGCAGAAGTTCTACCACACATTCTAATGGCATCATCCACAGCAGACAGAATATATGCAATGAATTCCTCACAAAGCAGTAGAGATCTATACTCTTCTCTACCCGCATCCTCAGATGCCCCGTCCAAGAGACACTTAAGCACCCCTTTAATGGCAATAGCCATAATAGCAGAGGCACAAATTGGGTGCAGCGCCGTCCCCACACAGGCAAAGGCGTGACAGGCCAGTTGGTCCAAGTGCCGGTCCTCACCATCCCGCAGGGTAGTAGTATCAGGAGAATGCATGACAGATGTATTGGACAACCCGAGAACGGGCGCATCCACCTCGGGAGGACATGACCAACGCTTAATCACATCATCAGGAAAGGGATACCTCTTGGCCCTAACACTTAGGCACCCCTGGCAGCTTGCTAGGCCGTTCCCATTCCTTCAGCACTAGATTATTAAAGTGAGGCTGCTCAGAGAACTCCCAGCGTGGCTTAACCATATGAAAAAGCTTGCCCTGCTGCTGCAGAGCCACTGCCGGGGGAGAAATACAAAGCACTTCAAAAATATGACTCAGCAATCTGTCAGTGTCATCAGGGGACCACGGGTCTTCCCCAAAGGGAGTCCCAGTACTACCGTAAATCTTAGGTTGTTCCTCAGAGGATTCCGAATCAGAAAATAATTCCCCCTCCTCAAGGGGGTAAGGACCTGAAAGTGAGTAAGGGTCCTCGTCTTCTACAGGGAAGAGGGAAACCGCGGGTGATAAATGCCGCTTCTTAGCAGAAGCCATACGCAAGGCAGACCCAGCAAGATGTTTTTCAATGCTGGCCACCCGTGCAGCTAAATCAGGTTGAGATTCCCCGCTACCATGCCCCTCGGTGGGGGTCAGATGTAAGCGTGGGGGGGTAGGCAATGCCCGAGGGGGCGCCGCACCAGTAACAGGCAACCCAGGCTGCAGTGCTGGGCGCTGGGTACACACACCCTGACATCATCACTTATAGGGGATACTTCACACACAACACATAGCCGGGCTTGTCCCGAAGGAACCCCAAGCACATTATCCCCAGAAGCCTCCATATGGTGATTATAGTGGCACAATAGGCCAATATAGGGTTAACGCTAAAGATAGCAACCCAGGATGCCCCAAGAGCCCGCTAGGGATGTGGGAGATATAATAGTAATAGTAATAGCCCAGAACTAAAAGAGGGAGGGCCGGGAGAAACCACAATGAGGTCTACTCGCCTGAAAGACATAAGAAGACATCCCCCGTAAGAAATACAGTAAAAATATATATATATATATACATAACAATCCACCCCGCAGGGGCACTCACGGACCGCAGTAGGAAACAGCAGACACGCAGCACGAGGGAGGTAAAAATGGCATCCGCATATACCTCGAGGGGCGGGCCACTAGAGAAGTGATGCAGAAAACATCATCCGCAGAGCCCGCCCCCCCCGAAGAGCGCGAATCGCGCCCACATGATCCCGCTGTCCAATGACGGCGCAGCAGAGCCTGAGGTAATGTCGCTGCCCTCCGCGGAGCGATGTGCAAACGCGCGGCGGCGGCTGCCAGTAAAAAACACATTAAGCAAGACATGTAGGATACAACAAAACCAATTCTGGCACAAGCAAGTGAACATTCAGGCTGCTTGACATACCGCACAAACGCCCCCCCCCCCCCCCCCCCCCCCCCGAGATCTCCAGGGAGAGAGAAGGAAGGGGGCTACTCAGTGAAAAAAAAATTAGAGGAGGGGGCAGATACCTAAGGGGACTAGGGATTAAAAGGGAACCCCGGGAGCAGGAAGGGGCATCCCACAAGGCTCACCACAGGCCTATACCGCTTACCCTGTCAAAGCAGGGACTGCGGTCGGAGCCGCGCTCCTCAAGCACCTAACCCGGGTGCTGTCCTACCTTCACCCGAACCAGTCAGCCGAGGCTGGGAGGCAGTGGGTCCAGAACGGGTGGTAATAGTCCTGCAGGGCCGCAGGCTGGTAAGCCCCGCTCGCCTGCGTATATAGAGAGCCATCTTCTATCTTCGCAGTCCAGACTGCAGATTAAAACTGAGACTGATTTTGTGGGAGGTCCCTGACATGTAGGGCTGGGAGGAGCCACAAGCAGTTTTCTGCAGTCCAGCGCCATCTTGTGGATGTATTACCCATGTGTAAGGAATATTCTGGAACAGGACGTGCTGTATACTTAGAATATATATTTTTATGGTCAATGTTACCCATACTTCAACTATTTAACAACCTATCTGCATATCTGTTGTTAGAATAAAAACAATTGTGCACTGAGGAAGCTGTTTAAAGCGAAACATTTTCACAAAAAATTCTACTTGCTACAACTGAGAAAAAAACTTAATGCTTGCTACAAACTGAAAGAGCCTAATGCTTACTATAAACTGAAAACTGTAACTTGCTACAAACTGTCAACTGATGAAGATATCTATTGTCAATGTATATGTTACCATAAGAAATTGTATATTGTATCAGTAGATGTGTATTTTCATATTTTTTCGGATATTAAAATTTTCTATTAATTGCACAAAAACTCTTGCATCATTAACATAAATACTAAAGTAAGAATCAGACTTAATTGGCCCTACAAAATACTCCCAATCAGGTGTACATTTTGAAGTAAGTTTTGGGGTAAGACGGATACCACCTCGGACATTTCAAAGTAAACCTCCCTCCTTTTCTAAGTATATTTTCAGGGAGTAGGAGCCTATATTAGTACAATTGTCTGCTAAGGAAGAGGGTTGACCCTAGGGTCTGCCCCCCCCCCTTTTCCTTACAGGTTGGAGACCCCTGTCATAGACTAACACCTAGCAAGCCTACTACTCTTAAGCAGGGGCAATGGAGATCATTTGATATCGTCCTTGTATGGTCCTTGTATATGGATATTTCCTACCTCTCATTTTATGTAGCTTATCAATAACATTATTAACTAGCCTTTGAGAAATACAGGCGCACGATAACAAGAGACCTCTACCATATGTTTGACGATTCCGCTAGAAAATAATGTCTACGGCAGCCTGAACTGGGAATCCCAAGGGAGCTTCCCCTGCCGCTGCTTCCATACGCCTGGAGATGAGCATCTGGAAAGGGCGACAAGCGGAGCTGATGGGCATGACTTTCACAAAAGCACAGCGGGGACATTGTGAGTCAGTGGAGAGCAGGCGTCCCCGCAGCCGCTCCCTGAACTGAAATGTCATATAGCTCTGCACTCTCCCCTCGGGGGAGCCCGCGTCCCTGAAGAGCTCACAGTAGCATCCACAGCAGGATCTACCCATTTACAGTGTGGGCTCGGTCACCCCTATGTGATGCGGTAGAATGGCTATTATTCTGGGTATTTTACAATATATAGAGCTGTGATGTACTTGCCATTGCAACTGTGATAGTGTTTACATGCCCTGCCAACATGCTTCAATAGAAGCACTGCAGACGGGGCAGGATTAGAACTGGTGCAATGGTACCGGAAGACCCAGCCCTTTGCCTACTGCATGTATCAAAGGTTCCAGTGAAAAGGTACCGGGGTTCCCTATTGGGTCACCTACGAAACGCAGCCAGGGCCTGTATCCCCCAAATGTGGAAGAAGGAGGATCCGCCCTCATTTGCAATGTGGGTTCTAAAAGTGAACGACATGATGCGGTTCGAGAACCTCATGGCCCCTAGGGACCATAGTCATGAGAAATTTATGCGGCCGTGGTACAAGTGGATGGAATACACAGAGTCGGAGGAGTACGAAACCACCCTGAGTGAGGCGTAGAGGCCTTCTACTGTACTCCATACCTTTCTTTCCCCCTTATACCCCCCCATGTTCCCTCGTGAGGATGGTTTATTTGCTGTAAAACTGAAAGGTATCTTAGCAACGTTTGGTGTACTAGACGTGCCGCTTGTTATTGAGCCGAGAAGGGGAAGCTGGATGTGAAAAGGGCCGACGGAACCCTCATGGGTATTCTGACAGCCGGGGTAAACAACCGGAGGATCTGGGCAGCCGGGACTCGGGTAGCGGTCAGGGCAAGGTTGTATGTTGAGAAAGGAGCTGTCCCCGCTGGGTAACTACCACTTGCCAGGCCGGGCCCCAAAAACTACCACTTGCAAAGGCAAAGAATGTACAAGAACTGGTGCAATGGAGCACCCACTTTGGGCCCTGTGCGGCTCAGGAGGCCCAAAGCACCACTATCCCTTGAGTTGCAGGGGAGGGCCTTCCCCACCTGTTCTCAAGGCCATATTTACTTTTAGAAAAAAGGCCTAAGTTTAGGGCAGCCACCTGCAGGGTATGCTGTAGAGTGTGCCGTTACTGGTATAGTACAACTTGTTCCCAGGGCCATATTTCCCATTAGACAACCCTAGCCCTGGCCCATGTGTGAAGCCCTCTGAAATTGCTAGTATACTACCTTCGCCAGCGACCCCATGGCACATGTGCAGGCTCCCGTTTAATGAGCGCTATATGCCATTTTAATCCAAACATAGACCCCTGTTTGACAACAGAGCCAGACATAGAGAGCGGAAAATGGCTGCATCCCCTTGCCAGCAAGGTGAGTATATCGGTGGTCCCAGGGGATTTCACACAGTGGGGCCGAAGAGGGTTTTGGTCAAGTTTGAACATATGTGATACCACTAGTCTTCAACAGGGAAACGGAAATCGGGAAGCCCATGTGCCTCCCGCAAAATTCACCAGGGCTCACTGTCGCCCGCGAGCGCATCCCCACTTCCCTTTAGCAGAGATTTGCTACCATGGCCAGCCATTTACATAGACTGGAGGTGAGAGTGCTCAGACTAGAGGGAAACCAGGGATGTAAGCCTGTATTCTGGAGTTAAGCCAATGGGCTGAGAGGAAATGCTTTGTGGAGCCCAGTGTTGCAAAGCTGTAGTATTAAATAACTCCAGAACTCAACTCCAGAACTACATGTCACATGGCGGAAGTTTGAGTATGAACAAAATAAGAGTAAGTTAGATATCCACGCACACAGTATGCAGTGATACTCCATAATACTGATTGGTTTTGTAAGACTGGAGTTCAGCTTTAACAGCTGAAGTTTATTACACGTTAAACAGCCCGTAGACTCCCTTTATGATCTGCCTGCATCAGATTTAATTAGGCGAGTTACTAGGAAACTAATGGAAACGTTGGCATTTGTCTTCCAGATTTCGGAGAAATTGTCTTCAAGTCGACATGGTGTCCCCTGGCAGGCGGCGGCGCTGTTTTGAGGATATAATTGGCCACTTTACCATATGATCTCATCAGTGCGATCAAAACAAAGGAAGACACGTCTGACTCCTATCACAGGTTCATAGTGCAGATCTGTGTGGGCCAATCACATCACTCCATTTCATCACAATGACAACAATGACTATTGGATCGAAGGATCAATCGAATAAAAGAAGGCAATGTCTAGGTTATCCACACATTGCCCTTCTCTTTGAAACAATTGATTCATTTTTTTCTAAATAAATAAAATGAAAATATTTTTTTGCTTTTGTTTTTTTAGATTGAAAAAAAGAATCAAACTGAATCATTTTTTCTGTAATTGATTGCTTGAATCAAGTTGCTTATTAAAGAGGAACAACACCTAAGAAAATTACTTTGCTGCCTGGCGGGGCATTCTGATTTGGGTTTCCCTGAAAACTTACCTCTTCCAGGTTTCCATGTGGGCCACTTAGCCAATCAGTGGTGTTCATTCCATTCCGATTTCTTTGCAGCGAGTCATGTGATTACAAGTGCCACGGGTTTGCCACGTATGTGTCCATGCCTTATTGGTTGATGGGGTAAAATGACGAAGTTACTTCCGCAGGGATCTCTCATAGGGTGATGGGACATCATTGAATGCGGACAAACACCCTTTTTATGATGACAACATGGGTGTTGCCCCCCCCCAGCGCATACCTCCCCTGCAAGCCCCACTTGACTTACCTGCTCAGTTGATGATACCAAACACTGTGATTGACCGTTGGTGATAATGTGCTTCACAGTTCTTCAGGGTTACTGCCCGCCAAAAAGACCATGGACCATGTGCCAGAAGCCAGTCATAGGGCCTAGTTTCCCCAAAGGAGTGCGGTGCCAGTAAGACAAATCAGATTTCAGGGGGAGTATGTGCCGGTGGGTGAGCTCTGGCAATATGGATGTCACCCCACAATCTCAGTAAGCTTATTTATTAAAAAATACAATTCTGTGATTACTCACCTGTAGAATTGGTATTATACGTATACAGCACGTCCTGTTCCAGAATAATCCTTACTCATGGGTAATACATCCTCAAGATGGCGCTGGACTGCAGAGACAGAAAAGTGGCTCCTCCCGGCCCCATATATACCAGGGACCTCCCACAAATTCCCCAGTATTGAAAAACAGTTAAAATGAAGCCGGGAGAACTATAACTATTATCAACATTGAACAATCACCATAAAGAGGTAACTAAAAAATACCGTTTTGTGATTACTCACCTTTAAATCGGATATTATAAGTGTGACATACACTCAGCTTCAATAAGTCTTGACAGTTGGGTTATTCTCCAGTAGCGGGCGAACTTCTGCAGAGATGAATGCAAAAAAAGAAGCCCCTCCCGGTCCATAACTACCTGGGACCTCCCACCAATTCCCCAGTGTAAGATAGCAGTAAAGGGACCAGGAAGAACCAAATATAACAATATTAACAAAAAACCAATGGTTCAACATATAAAGGATCCAGAATACCAAACAGGGTGGGTGAAGCGGAGTGTATCTCACACTTATAATATCCGTTTTAAAGGTGAGTAATCACAAAACGGTATTATTCCAAGTGTGACATACACTCCGCTTCAATAAGCCTTGACAGTTGGGACATCCAAAAGCAGTGTCCGTCAAAGGTGGGAACCATAAACAGTAAGGAATGCACCAACTCAAACCACTGCAGCTTGCAAAACTTGGAAAAAGTATGAACAGAAGACCAAGTAGCAGCCTTACAAACTTGTTCAACAGAAGCCTGGTGCTGAAAAGCCTAGGATGCACCCACAGCACGAGTAGAGTGCGCAGTGACCCTAAACGGGGGAGTCCTCCCCTTAGCAGAATAGGCCCCAACAATGGCCTGATGAATCCATTTGCTAATCGTAAACTTAGCAGGTGCCAAACCCTTCCTGGGCCCGCAGGGCACCACGAAAAAAGCGTCCGTCTTGCGGAAGGAAGAAGTAGTCACCAAATAGTACTTCACACAGCGAACAACATCCAAATTGTGCAGAACCCTCTCCTTGTCATTGTTAGGCTTAGGACACAAGGAAGGGAGAACAATATCCTGATTGAGGTGGAAAGCAGACATCACCTTAGGAAGGAAATCCGGTTTAAAACGAAAAACCACCTTATCCTGGTGTCTCTCAAAGTAAGGGGCCTGAATCGACAGAGCCGCCAACTCAGAGACACGCGAACCAAGGTAATCGCCACCAAGAAGGCAACCTTCTGAGTGAGAACCGAAAGAGCAATATCTTGTAGCGGCTCAAAAGGCAGACCCTGCAGAGCCGAAAGAACCAAATTCAAATCCCAAACAGGAACTACAGCTTGTCTAAGGGGCAGCACATGCGCCACCCCTTGGAAAAAAGTCTTAACCAGCGGGTGTAAAGCAAAAGACCTCTGGAAGAAAACCGACAAAGCAGAAACCTGCCCTTTCAAAGTACTAAGCTGGAACCCCAGGTCCAGATTATGCTGAAGAAACTCCAAAATTCTGGGTACAGAAAAAACCCTGAAAGGCAAGGCCCTAGCCTCACACCAATCAATATAGGACCTCCAGGTCCTATAGTAAATGCCAGAAGAGGACCGCTTCCTAGCCCTAATCAGGGTCTGAACAACCGCCTCAGACAAACCCTCCTCTTTCAAGATGAAGGTTTCAGCAGCCAAGCCGTCAAAGCCCGCTTTTGTAAATTGGGGTAAAACAGATGACCCTGAGATAGCAGGTCCGGCAGCAAGGGAAGCCAGTACTGGTCCACGGCCAGCCTTACAACGTCTGCGTACCAAACTCTTCTTGGCCACCTTGGAGCCACCAGAATTGCTGGTGCCCCTTCTAGAACCAGTTTGCGAACTACCTTGCCCAGCATGGAAACAGGTGGAAACAGGTACAGAAAGCCCAGGTCCTTCCAAGCCAGTGACAAGGCATCCACTGCCAAGGCCAGGGAATCCTGAGAAAGAGACACAAAGGCCGGAAGTTTGTGATTGTGCCTTGAGGCAAAGAGCTCCACCTCCGTAGTCCCCCACCTGCGGCAAAGATCCAGAAAAACCTCGGGGTTGAGAGACCACTCTCCGTGGCGAGAGGATCCCCTGCTCAGGGAATCCGCCTCCGAATTCTCCACTCCCGGAATGTAGACTGCCGAAAGGCAAGGAACATTGCTCTCCGCCCAGTGCAGGATCAGAGAGACTTCCCTGAGGGCACTCCTGCTGCGAGTCCCTCCTTGGTGATTTATGTAGGCCACTGCCGTTCGGTTGTCCGAACGCACCTGAACCAGAAGACCCCGTAACTGTGGGGTCAACCGAGCCAGAACCAGATGAATGGCTCTGAGCTCCAATACACTGATGGGGGTGTGAGCCTCCTGGGGACTCCACACCCCGCTGAAATGATGACTCTTCCAATAACCTCCCCAGCCCGACAGGCTGGCATCCGTGGTAACCGTCTCCCAACAAGGGGCCAGAAAGGATCTGCCCTTCACCAGATTGCTCGAGCCCAGCCACCACCGAAATGACTGCCGAACCCTGGGAGACACCTTGAAAGGTTGATCCAATGACAGTGGCCTGTCCCAATACGTCAATAGGAGAAGTTGAAGAGATCTCATGTGAAACTGTGCAAACGGCACCGCCTCGAAGGAGGACACCATCAGACCCACCAGTTTCATCCCCTGTCGGATAGAGGGACAAGGACTGTCCAGAAGAAGACGGATCAGGTCCTGAATCCCCTGCACCTTGGCCTGGGGCAGAAACACTCTGGCCAGACTGGTATCCAGATTCATGCCCAGAAATGAAATCACTTGAGACGGGGAGAGAGAAGACTTGGTGCGGTTGACCACCCACCCGAACCTCTCCAGGGTCGACACCACCAGTTGGGTGTCCAGCTCTGCCTGCTGAAGGGAAGAAGCTGAAATCAACAGATCGTCCAGATAAGGCACAATGCGAATGCTCTGCGATCTGAGCAGAGCCATTACGCCCGCCAAAACCTTGGTGAAGACCCTCGGTGCCGAGGTCAGACCGAAGGGAAGAGCTACAAATTGATAATGTTGATCCTCTATCGCAAACCGGAGGAATCTCTGATGTACCTGAAAGATCCATCTCCAAACAGCCGCGCACCCAAGAAGGGGAGAGCTGTGAGCGACTTCTTGGCTCCCACGTCCGCTGTCTACTGACGGAGCCAGACCAGCCACCAGTAAGGCTGAAATCCTATTACACACGACAATGGAGTCTTCCATCGCAGCCATGATCAAATCCAAAAACAATTCACACTTCTTAAGTATAGCGAACTCAGCGCCATCTGGATCAAGCTGAGCGTTATTCAGCCAGTCCCTGATAAGGGACCTGGTAGCAAGCGACACCAGGGCAGACACACTAACCGGCCGCAGGGCCGAGCCCACGTTGGCAAATGCGTGGCACGCCATCTGATCAAGGCGCTTATCCTCGCCATCCTTAAGGGAGGTGGCGTCAGGGGTGTTCAGCACAGAAGAGTTGGTCAAACCTAAAACAGGCGCGTCGACCTCAGGAGGCGAAGACCAGCGCTTGACCGCCTCCACCGAAAAAATACTTCTTATCCCATCCCTGAGGCACACCAGGAAGCCGGCAGGGCCTTTCCCATTCTCTAAGTATCAGCGCATCAAAATGCCCCTGGGTAGGGAATTCCAGACGGGGCTTGTGAGCCCCCAAAAATTCCCCCTTCTTAAGAGGGGGCGCCTCAGGTGGATCGATATCCAACACATCCAATAAATATGACAAAACAGTGGCCGTATCAACGGCATCTCCCAACGTCTGCCCGACATTGGAATTCCCAGGCTGACCATAGTCAGCCTCTGAATCCTGATACAATTCCCCCTCCTCTAACGGGGAATAATCGGACAATTCAACGGACTCGTCGTCAATATCCCACAAAGGCTGGGCTGACGACAAGTGTCTCTTTTTAGCCTGGGCCTTCTTGCCCACTGTGCTAGCAATCATTTTCTCTATGCTGGCCAACCGAGCCCAAACATGAGAAAGCGACTCCCCACTGGCACCAATGTCACTTGGAGTACTGATCAGGTGGGGAGGGGAAGGCGATGAAGCGGGAGGAGCCGACCCACAAGGCTGGGTACCAGACTGCCACGTTATGGCCTTTTGTGCGCATGGTATACAAATCAGCACATTCTCCCCCGTAAGGGATACCCCACACATGGTCCAGATTGTCCCAGAGGGATCCCGAGCCCGGTATCCTGCAGAGCCTCCATATGGTGAATTTTTGTGGTCAGTCGCAAGACCGTAGGGAATTACGCATAAGCAAACCGGAATGCCCCTTAAAGTCCCGGTGGGAGGATTTTTTGGGGGTGGACAATATTTATAGCTAGGGACCCCAGGTCCAGGAGAGACCCCTTAAAATGCACTTATACAGGGACACCTGTAACACACAAAAAAGGTCACATAAGAGCAGAGCATAGTAAGGGATGCCCTAGCATAGCTATTACAGTCACACTGCCGAAATATTCCTCTAAGGTATATGACTGCATATATATATATATATATATATATATATATATATATATAGCCAAGCAGCCATACAGAGCAATTAAAAGGGATATAGGCACACCCACATAACAACATATGCCCCCGATGGATGTAGCCCACGGGCACAATAACGCCCGGCGACATGTCCGCAAGGAGGGCATAAGCAAAGGCTTTCCAGCTAAGGAGCCCGTATGGGGCACTCACGCGGCCAATGGCGTCCAGACGAGGAGAGGGAGAAGAGGGCGGGCCAGCACGGAGCGCGCCCGCACATGGACCTGCCCCCCTCCAACACGAAATCCCCCCCCCCCCAAGCCGCGCTTCCAGCCAATAGGGCTGGAGCTGGCCGAAGGCAGAAAGTCGCGCTCCCCGGCCAATATGGCCACGGAGCCGACCCTGAGAGCACCGGCCCGCCGCCGCAGAGAGCGTGCGCGCGGGCCGAACGTAAAACATACATGCACACACATACACGTGAATAAAGTAAACAACACACCACACACTGCAAATAGCGGACAGGGAGTCAGCCCCCCCCCCCCCCCGGAGGAGAGTAAGGGACCCGGAAGAGGGAGTGGGAACCCTGCCAATATAAGGCCATAGGCATGTAGGGACAGGGCATCCCGCACCAGGATCACCAAAAACCTGGATCACCGCCTACCCCGTGGTGGGGTCTCACGGTGGAGCAGGGCTCCTACAGCACCCAAAGGGTGCTCCTACCTTTACCAAGGACCCACAGCCGAAGCTGGGAGGCTCAGTACAGGGACAATTTTGGAGGGTCCTGGTAGCAATAGGGACAAAAAAGGGGGGCCGGGCGCGAGCCCGGCTTACCTGCAAGTAAGAGAAGCTTCATCTTCTGTCTTGCTCGCTTCCTGCAGAGAAGACAACTGGGGAATTGGTGGGAGGTCCCAGGTAGTTATGGACCGGGAGGGGCTTCTTTTTTTGCATTCATCTCTGCAGAAGTTCGCCCTCTACTGGAGAATAACCCAACTGTCAAGACTTATTGAAGCGGAGTGTATGTCACACTTGGAATATAATGATAACAAGGGCGGGCTGGAACAGGACGTGCTGTATACGTATAATACCAATTCTACAGGTGAGTAATCACAGAATTGTACTATTCTAAGTACACAGCACGTCCTGTTCCAGAATAATCCTTACTCATGGGACATCCAATAGCAGTGTCCGTAATGTAGGGTGGGATCCCCAAAAGCAACAGCCTGCAGAACTTTGCGACCAAAGGCAGCATCAGCTGATGCCTTAACATCAACCTTCCAAAACTTAGAAAAAGTATGAACAGAAGACCAAGTGGCAGCCTTGCAAACTTGTTCAACAGAAGCTTGGTGCTGAAAAGCCCAAGAAGCACCAATAGCACGAGTAGAATGAACAGTAAGGTGAAAGGGAGGCTCCTTCCCCTTAGCAGAATAGGCCTGTACCACAGCCTGACGGATCCACTTGCTGATAGTGGACTTAGCTGGAGCCAGACCCTTCTTAGGTCCAGACGGGAGCACAAAAAGAGCATCAGTCTTCCTGAAGGATTCAGTAGCCACCAAATAGAACTTCAGAGTCCTGACCACATCCAAAGGGTGTAAAACCCTCTCCTTAGAGTTACTAGGATTAGGATACAGAGAAGGCAAAACAATGTCCTGATTGAGATGAAAAGCAGAAACAACCTTAGGCAAAAAGTCAGGCTTAAAACGAAACACCACCTTGTCCTGGTGTCTCTCAAAGTAAGGGGGCTTGATGGAAAGCGCAGCCAACTCAGAAACACGCCTAAAAGAAGTAATAGCCACCAAAAAGACTACCTTAAGCAGAAGAATGGACAAAGGGGCCCCCTGCAAGGGCTCAAAGGGAGACCCCTGCAGGGCAGATAAGACCAAGTTCAAGTCCCAGACTGGTAACATAGGCTCACGTGGGAGATGCTGAGCAAAAGATCTTTGGAAGAAAATGGCCAAGGCAGAAACATGACCTTTCAGAGTACTGAGCTGAAGACCCAGATCCAAACCATGTTGCAGGAATTCCAGAATCCTAGGAATAGAAAACACACGACAGGGAAGCGTCTTAGACTCGCACCAGTGAATGTAAGTACGCCAAACCCTATAACAGATGGAAGAAGAGGATCTTTTCCTAGCCCTGATCATGGTATTAACAACCGAGGCAGGCAGCCCCTTTTCCATCAAGATGGAGGTTTCAGCAGCCAGGCCGTCAAAGCCAGCGTTTGTAAATTGGGGTGGCATAGGTGCCCCTGAGTGAGCAGATCTGGAACCCGGGGCAGGGCGTACTGATCTACTGCCAGCGAACCACACTATTCTTGGCCAACAGGGGGCCACCAGTATGGCTGGCACCCCTTACTGAGCTATCTTGCGCAGCACCCTGCCCAGCAAGGGAAACGGGGGAAACACATACAGGAGCTGAAAACTCTTCCAAGACATTGCTAAGGCATCCACGGCCAAGGCCAGAGGATCCTGGGACAGAGAGACAAAGACTGGAAGCTTGTGATTGTGACAGGACGCAAACAGATCCACATCCGGCTGACCCCAGCGGTGGCACAGGGAGCGAAACACCCTGCTGAGGAGGGACCATTCTCCCAGACGAGAGGTCCCCCTGCTGAGGGAATCTGCCTCCAGATTCTCCACCCTCGGAATGTACACAGCCGAATCGCAGGGAACATTGTCCTCCGCCCAGGACAGAATCATAGACACTTCCCTGAGGGCCCTCCTGCTCCGGGTCCCTCCCTGATGATTGATGTAGGCAACCGCCGTCTGGTTGTCCGAGTGGACCTGAACAGCCCGACCCCGAAGGTGTGGGGTTAAGTGGGTGAGAACCAACCTGATCACCCTCAACTCCAGAATGTTGATAGGGGTGTGGGCCTCCTGAGGGCCCCACTGACCCTGGTATTTCAGGGATTTCCAAAAGCCCCCCCAACCTGTCAGACTGACATCCATGGTGACAGTCTCCCAGCAAGGGGCCAGAAAGCATCTGCCCTCCAGCAGGTTCCTTGAGTCCAGCCACCACGATAGAGACTGCCTGGCCAGAGGGGACAGAACAAACACCTGATCCAAGGACACGGGGTCCCGATCCCATACTGACAGGAGGTGAAGCTGAAGAGGTCTCATGTGAAACTGAGCATATGAAACCGCCTCGAAGCAGGACACCATCAGGCCCACCAGCTGCATGCCCTGCCTGATGGACGGATGAGGACAAGACAGAAGGAGCCGTGCCTGCTCTTGAAGGCCCTCCACCTTCTGCTGAGGAAAAAAGATCTTGACCTGAGATGAATCCAGAATCATGCCCAGAAAGGACTCCACCATGGAAGGAGACAGGGAAGATTTGGGGTGGTTTATCACCCAGCCGAATGACTCCAGTGTGGACACCACCAGCTGGGTATCCAGCTCTGCCTGTTGGAAGGACTGAGAAGCGATAAGCATGTCGTCCAAATAGGGAAGAATGCGAATGCCCTGAGATCTCAGCAGAGCCATCACCTCTGCCAGCACCTTGGTAAAAACTCTGGGAGCCGAGGTGAGACCGAAGGGCAAGGCCACAAATTGGTAGTACTGATCCTCCAGAGCGAACCTGAGGAATCTCTGATGACCAGGAAAGATTGGAATGGGAAGATAAGCATCCTTGATGTCCACAGAGGTCATGAAGTCCCCTGGGCATAGAGAATTCACAGCGGAGCGCAGAGTCTCCATGCTCCTCATGCTCATCCTCAAATTTGTTGAGGCGCTTTAAATACAGGATGGGTCTAATGGACCCATCTTTTTTGGGAACAGTGAAAAGATTGAAATAGTAGCCTTTGCCCCTTTCCCACAAGGGCACCCGGCAGATGACTCCCAATTCCAGAAGGCCTTGGACAGCAAGGGACAGACCCTGAGCTGACAGGGGGTTTTGAGCCATCCGGGATTTGATGAATCTTGGGGGCGGCCAGGCTGCAAACTCTATCTTGTAACCGGAGGACACTACCTTCTGAATCCACCGGTCTGAAACATGACGCCTCCAGACGTGAGCAAAGAGCCGAAGCCGTTCCCTCACCCGGATGGATGAGGGCGCCCCTTCATGCCTGAGGGGGCTTGGGGGAGGACTTAGGCTTGGGACCCCAGTAGGGACCAGGGCAGCCACATCCTCTGCCCCTGCCCCAAAAATCTCCACGGGCTCCAGCAAAGGAAGCTCCCCGTCCAATTCTGGAACCCCGGAAGGAAGGAAGAAAGGCACCTGAACCCCGAAAGGACCGGGGCTGCCTTCTACGCTGAGGTAACTTGCCTCCTTTAGCAAACAAGTCCAGACGTTCACCAAAGAGGCGCAGCCCCTTGAAGGGAAAACCAGTGAGAGCCTTCTTAGCAGCGTTGTCAGCTGCCCACTGGCTCAGCCAGACCGAGCGATGTATCACCACCAACAAGGCAGATGTCCTGCCACACATTCTAATGGTATCATCCAAGGCAGAGAGAACATATGCAACAAATTCCTCATAATGCAGAAGAGCTCTATACTCTTCACTACCAGCATCATCAGGGGCCCCATCTAAGAGACTCCTGAGCAAGCTTTTAATAGCAACAGCTGTAATGGCAGAGGCACAGACCGGATGCAGTGCGGTCCCCACACAGGCAAAGGCATGGCAAGCCAGCTGATCTATGCGCCTGTCCTCCCCATCCTTCAGGGTAGTAGAGTCAGGGGAATGCATGACGGATGTGTTAGACAACCCCAGAACTGGTGCATCCACCTCGGGAGGACATGACCAACGTTTAACCATCTCAGCAGGAAAGGGATACCTCTTATCCCAACTCTATGGTACCCCAGGAAGCCGGCTAGGCCGTTCCCACTCTTTGAGCACCAGATTATTAAAGTGAGTTTGTTCAGGAAACTCCAAGCGTGGCTTAACAGTATGAAACAGCTCCCCCTGCTGCCGCGGAGCCACGGCAGGAGGAGAGATACAGAGTAAAAATGTGAGCTAAAAGCCTGTCAGTATCATCTGAAGCCCATGGGTCAGACCCAGAATCGGCACCATACACTCTAGATTGTTCCTCAGATGATTCTGAATCAGAAAATAATTATAACCAGTAACGTCAAAAAACTCCTCAGCCTCCATAGGAAAAAGAGTAACACCAGGTGATAAATGCCGCTTCTTAGCAGAAGCCTTACGCGGGCCAGACCCAGAAATATGTCTCTCAATGCTGGCCACCTGTGCAGCCAAATCAGGTTGAGACTCCCCACTGGTATGCACCTCACTAGGCATCAGATGTAAGTGTAGGGGGGTAGGCGAAGCCAGAGGGGGCGCGGGCCCAGCCACTGGTAACCCAGACAGCAGCGCAAGCGTCTGCTGGGCGCAGGGTACACACACTCTGACATCGTCACTTATAGGGGATACCCCACGCGCCATACACAGCCGGGCTTGTCCCGAAGGAACCCCAAGCACATTATCCTGAGAAGCCTCCATATGGTGATTATTGTGGCACAATAGGCCAATTGGGATTGACGCCAATAAGGCTACCCGGGATGCCCCAAGAGCCCGCTAGGGAAGTGGGAGATATACAAATACAATAGCCCTCCAATAAGGAGTTAACGCTAAATAGAGGGGATAGGACCAGGAGAAACCACACAAAAGTTTGACCCGCCTGTAAGACATAATCTTATGTCAAACAGGCGGGCCGCGGAGAAGTGATGCTGAAAACGTCATCCGCAAGGCCCGCCCCCCCCCGAAGAGTGCGAAAACGCACCCCCGTGACATGGCCAGCTAATGACGGCGCAGCCCCCTCCGAGATCTACCCAGGGAGAGCGAAGGGGAAACAGCAGTCGGCCTAAGAAGAGCCTAACTGAGGGGACAGGGGGTGAAGGGCAAACGGCCACGGGAGGGACATCCCATAAGGCTCACCATGGGCCTATACCGCCTACCCTTTGGTGGGGGACCGCGGTAGGAGCAGCGCTCCTTAGCGACTGACAGCGGTGCTGCCTACCATCACCCGACCAGCACAGCCTAAGCTGGGAGGCAGTGAAAAGGAACGGGTGGGAATAGTCCTACAGGCCTGCAGGCTAATAAGCCCCGCTCACCTGCGAGTAGAAAGAGCCATCTTCTAGTCATTGCAGCCCAGACTGCAGAGAAGAACTGGGGAATTTGTGGGAGGTCCCTGGTATATATGGGGCCGGGAGGAGACACTTCTGTCTCTGCAGTCCAGCGCCATCTTGAGGATGTATTACCCATGAGTAAGGATTATTCTGGAACAGGACGTGCTGTATAATTAGAATATGAGAATCGGATCACTTTAAAGACCATTTTCAGTCTTCATCAGCCTTGTCCAGGAGAGGGGCAAATCAGTTAGGGATGCCCCAAGGGGGAGAGTCTTTGCTACAGACCTAAAGTCTTTTTATATCTGCTTTAATTACACAATGAAGCAGAACATTCTCTTGAAATCCCCAATGGCTTCTTTGACAAATTACCGTAAAGAAACAAGTAAAGAATGTAAATTATCACTCTCCTGGGCTTTGGCCTGCTATGGGATTCCCTTGTGTGTGAAAGCCCCTGATTTCCCCAGTAACTCGCCTCAGTCCATGTTTCTACCGTGCACCTGCACTCAGCATTTCCTGCCATGTGTAATGCCCTGAAATGTATTTTGAATGAATGGATTGTCAGAGCGACTCCCCTAGGATGCTCCTTCCGGCTGTGCGCACCTGTCATTAACCATTCAGGTATTCCATGGCGGGATGGGTACATGGGATGGAGGAAGGCAAGTGCATGCACCATGGGAGCCCTGAATCGAGGTGCATACTGGGCAAACAGGGGTTTTACACAGTGGGGCATCCCAAATCAGGATGTTCCAAGGGCAAGCTGTAACCGGCACTGGACTCTAGAGCCGGGTTAGGTGGGTTTTCCTACTTTAATAGCTTTTTATTGCTAAATATCCACACTATGTAGACTGACAAGATCTCCAAGTATTGATCTGTTAGTTTGAATGCAATTACCAGTATTGCTTTTTAACAGCTGCACTACTGCATCCAGCAATGCCCAGGCTAGGCCCAAAGTTATATACCCCTGAAAGATAACACACACCCACTCACTTGCCTCCCTCCATCCCATGTGCCCATCCGCCATGGAATACCTGAATGGCTAATGACAGGTACGCACAGCCAAAAGGAGCATCCCAGCTACTACTTAAAGGTCCTTTGAAGGTTATGTGTAAAATCATAAAATCAATAGCATATTTACCTTACCATATACGCAGCTTCTTTTAGGAGGCTGTAGTTTCAAGTTGGAATTCAAAGACGAGTATCCCTTTGGTGGGGCAGTTATGGCCTAGAGGTAGTTACCGGAAGGTGGCAGGTTCGATTCCCAACCATAGTACATGACTGAAGTGCCCTTGAGCAAGGCCACTAACCCCCAATTGCTCCCCGGGCGCTGAGTTTAGGGCAGCCCACCGCTCTGGGCACATGTGCACTTCACTGCCCCTTAGTTTGTAATTCACTTGTGTATAGTCACTCACATGGTGTTTATTCACTGGTGTGTTCACGGAGTTGTATTGTTCACAGTGCACGGATGGGTAAAATGCGGAGGAAGAATTCCATGTGTGCGTTGGCACACAATGGCCACTATTGCACTATTATCACTATTATTATCACTCTTATATTGTCGGTGTGGCAAAGAAATCTAAATGGGTGGAGCGCCGCTGGGCGAATCCCTGCCCCTGGCTCTAGTTGCACACTCGCCTGTGCTGCCCCCCACAGATATGTCAGGTATGCCAGGGATGCCCCATGAAGAGGCAGAGAATCCCCCCCTCCAAGAATCTTATAGACTTAAGCTTGCAGAAAAAGGTGATTTTGGGAAGAGCTGAGAAAAGTAGAGGTGAGACAGAGATGGGAAAAAATAGGCAGAGGTGCCAGGGGCTGTGCAGGCCGCACATTGTACAGCATCTATACAGCAGAGGGTGAGTGAATAGTAATTGCTATATTATATTGTCTGCACCGCCCCCTAGGGGTGCATGTTGGCAGTGCAGCAATACATCTGTACATGGACAGTATTGTATTATCACTAATCATGCTATTGATCACGTATAGATCACCAAACTCCCAAGTGAACCTGCAGCCCTGGATATGAGAGAAAAACTATTATCATCTTGTCTAAAGTAACACAATAGCAGGTGTATCAAACTGAAAGAGTCCCAGTTACCCATTTGCTTTTCTGTAGATGAGCTTTCTGTTTGTAGTACAATAAATGTGCTTGGTAAAGAAATCAGCCACACTGGAGGATGGTGCATTTGCATGTACAGTGTTACTAGCCCCGTCATAGGTGGCTGGAGATGTGACAACAGGGATTTGCTATTTATCCGGTAGCCTGTCAGAAATGGAAAAGACCCTTACACGGACAGATCTATAGCTTACAAAGCATGTAAGATTGCTTATGGATCTCCTATCCATCTCTCAATGAGGAGCGTGGCCTAATTTAGCAAATGTCCCTCTTTCCCACCCTGAAAAGTTGGTAGGTATGAAATCAGAGTTCAGTTGGGCTCCATTCAATAAGCTTTGAGAAAAATTCTCATGGTAGTAAAAATTTCTCATGGTAGTAATGGTAGTTTATGAAAAAAGCCTGAGAATGTCACTGTTGCTGAATCACCAGACAGGAAGACAATGAAAGTCAATGGAAAGTCAATTGCTACAGTGTAAAAGTTCTCAACTTTTCATAGGAGTAAACAAGTGTCATTAACTTTCATTGTCCTCCTTTATGGTGATTCACAGTGACATTGTCAGGTGAATTTTTTACTACCATGAGAATTTAAAGTGGACCAAAACCCAAGATTTTGACTATCCCGGGTTTTGGTCCTTGCCCTCGGGGCATCCAGTCATGTGTCATGCCCTGCTGTGTGACACCCCCCCCCCCCCCAGTTCGCCCACTCCAACTCCCCTTTCCCTGGACCTACAGCGCATGCGTGGCCTCCGGTCCTAGGCTGGTCTAAAGTCTCAGCCAGAGCCGGCAACTGCATCCCGCATGCCCGCGCCAGCCATTCACAAATGCCTGGTGTGGGTGTACGCCCTGCTAAAGGTATCGCAGGGAGTGGCTGCTGCTTGTGCATGTGCCGTTGGATCAGGGGAGAAGGTGAGTTTACTGGGCGACATCAGGGGTTTCACACAGCGGGGCATCCTGAATCTGGATGTCTCATGGGGATGGAATCAAGCACTCATGGAACCTTTAGATTCAAGGGCAGTCGGCCCTGGGTTTTGGACCAGGCCTACCTGCGACAACCGTGTCTTTTCTAGGAGGTGGTCTAAGAATCTGTCGCAGAAGGTGTCCAGCTGTCCTCAGGATGTAACTGCCACTCATAGTCAGAATCACAACTTGTTCATCCTCAGGGTCCAAAGGGAAAGGCTGCCTGGAGAGCAAGTCCAGCTTTACAGTGATGGGCTCTGGAACACAATGCAGACTTCCTCCTGCCAATGAATACAACCAGAAAATACTGTGAAACTCACCTGTAGAATTGTTTTTGATTATATCCAGTCCAGGTCGTCCCAGTGATGGCATGTGGGTATTCCGCCCCCAGGGGGTGCTCAACTGCAAGATCAAAAAGCTTCAGCTCCTCCCGGCCCCCTATAAAGGCAGGTGTCCCTCTATCAAGTGGTTAAAAAGCAGTAAACAAAAAGAGGACAGGCCAGGAGGCCAAGAAACCATGTTACTTCACATAGCTTCAGCTTGTACTCTCTCTAACAAGACTTAAGAATACAAAGTCCAATGAATAAAAATGGTAATCACCATAACAGGCAAACATGAATAATGAACAAAAGGGCAGGGTGGGATGACCTGGACTGGATAATCAAAAACAATTCTACAGGTGAGTTTCACAGAATTGTATTTTTCCCTATATCCAGTCCAGGTCGTCCCAGTGATGACATGTGGGACATCCAAAGCAGTGTCCATTTGGGTGGGATCCCCAGTGCGGAACAGTAGTAGTTCATCTCACAGGAACATGTAGTTCATCTCACTACCGCCTGAAGCACCTTTCGTCCAAAAACAGCGTCTGCTGAGGCCCTAACATCCACCTTGTAAAACTTTGTAAAAGTATGAACTGAAGACCAAGTGGCAGCCTTACAAACTTGTTCAACCAATGCCTGGTGCTGAAAAGCCCAAGAGGCACTAATAGCTCTGGTAGAATGAGCTGTGATCCGGAAAGGGGGTTCCTTCCCCTTGGCAGAATATGCTTGCACCACAGCCTGTCTGCTCGACTTACCGAGAGTGGACTTGGCTGGTGGCAAACCTTTACTAGAGCCCTCTGTCAGGACAAAGAGCAAATCCGATTTCCTGAATGGTTCAGTCGCAGACAGGTAATACTTTATGGCTCTGACCACATCCGAGGCATGTAGGGTCCTTTCCTTGGAATTAGTCGGTGTTGGACACAAGGAAGGTAAGACAACTTCTTCATTAGGGTGAAAGGGAGAAACGACCTTAGGCAAAAAAAATCAGGTTTAAAGCGAAAAAAAAACACCTTATCCCTATGCCGCTTAAAATAGGGTAGTTTCATACAAAGCGCGGCTAGCTCTGACACACGACGCACCAAGGTGATCGCTACCAAAAAGACCACTTTGAGAGTCAAAATAGATAATGCAGCATCACACAATGGTCCGAAGGGAGGACCCTGAAGAGCAGATAGTACTAAAATTAAGTCCCACACTGGTAATACTGACTTACGCAGTGGCCGGACATGGGTGACTCCCTGGAAAAAGGTCTTGATCAACCTATGGTTGGCAATGGATCTATGGAAAAATACAATTCTGTGAAGTACTCACCTGTAGAATTGGTATTATACGCATACAGCACGTCCTGCTCCATCTATAATAATTACACATGGGTAATCCTCCGCCAGATGGCGCTGTTCACTGCAGACATGCAAAAACAGGCTCCTCCCGGCCCTTCATATACCCAGGGACCTCCCACAAATCCCCAGTATTGAAAAGCAGTGAGAAAAGAAGCCGGGAGAAACCAACCACCAACTGGTAACAATAGTAATGATAACAATCACCATACAGGGGATCCAGAAAAATGTAAAACCAGGGTGGGGTGGAGCAGGACGTGCTGTATGCGTATAATACCAATTCTACAGGTGAGTACTTCACAGAATTGTATTATTCTAAGCATACAGCACGTCCTGCTCCATCTATAATAATTACACATGGGACATCCAATAGCAGTGTCCATAAAGTAGGGTAGGGTCCCCCCCCCCAAAAAGGCACAGCAGACAGTAAAGGCGCTGTCACCTGCAAAACTTTGCTACCAAGAACGACATGAGCAAAGGCTCTAACGTCAATCCCATAACAAAACCTTTGAAAAGGTATGAACAGAGACAAGCAGCAGCCTAGCAACTTATTCAACAGAAAACCTGGTGCTGAAGGGCCAAAGGTACCCAAACACCAATATAACGGAACAAAGGAGAGAGGGAGAATCTTCCCCCTAAAAGGAATAGGCCAGTGTTAAGGCTCAACCAGCCCACAGACAACAGAAGCCTCGGTAAAACTTAGAACTTTCCCCAACGGGGAAATGAAAACTGGTCTCCCGTCAGACAGGCGGGGATACTGACCCCTTCATTAACAAGGATCAGCAAGAAGCCGAAACCTTTACTCAGGACCAGGAAGGCAACCATCCAAGTAAGATCAGTCCAAAGGGCGCATTGGCCCTGGAAGCAAACGAGATCAGGCGCATACATAAGGAGGCACCCGCAGACCCCAAAGGGCATCAGTCCCCCTAAGGGACAAGAAAACAACCAGGAAAATTTCAACACCTGTTGAGGGAATGTAGACCCCTTACTTCAGCCTTATTAAGAATAAGGCCCATAGGCAGACTAAAAGGACTTAAATAATGATCATAAAACACCACTTGGACAAGGGGTCCGACGTAAGGCGGAATACCACCACGTCATGGTGTGTATATAGATATATATATATATATATATATATAACGAGCGAAGGCTAAGTAATCAGATCCACCTTCACAGGCACACGTCTGACTGAAGCAAGAGCCCCCGGAGAAGTGACTTGGACTACAAAACAGCTCAGACAGCATCCAGCATAAGTCCCAAGGGAACAATCCGCAGGGCAAACAGAATGAAAATTGATCCCAAAAGGGACCATAGAACTACTTGGGAGACGCACCTAAGCAATCCCCAAGAGAACTCCTCACAAGGAAGACAGAACCAGACTCCTACAGGAAGACAGCCAGGACAGAACCTGAACCTTCAGAGTACCTAGATGGGGAGCCAACCCCAACCTATGCTGTAATGACTCTAGAACACTGGGAACCGAGAACAACAGGGAAGAGACCAAGACTCATGCCAATCAATATGGGTATACCATAAACCACAATAGACGGAGGAAGAGGACGCCAAGGAAGCTTGCTCCTAGCCCCCCATATACCAAATCACCCAGAAGATAAGCTGTCTCCAAGGGGTGAATGAATCAGCTGTCAAGCCCCAGACTAGAGTCTGTATATTGGGACGACAAAAGAAGGGGCCTGACAAGGGCAGAACCGCACTCCTGAGAGAGCGTACAGGTCAGTAGACCTCAGCAGTAGCATCTGCGAACCACAGTTCACTAGGCCACCCAGGGGCCATCAATTTCACGGGTCTCTATCAGCACAACCGTGCGCAGAACCCCTCATAGTAGGGTGAACGAAGAGAAGGCATATAAAATAGAAAGTCTATGCATAATTTTACTAAGCCCCCATGACCAGAGTCAGAATATTCTGGGACAGTAAAAACAAGGGTGGAGCCCCTGTGGTATAAGCGAGACCTAACAGAGCCACCCTAGTTGGCTCTCAGAGCGACACCAGGATAGCATAACCTGCCACTGAAGGCACTTATTGGAGCGAATACCGCTGAGAAGCAGGGGGCATAGACCCACGCCCAAATCAGGATCAGGAACCCTCCAGAGGGATCATCCTGCTTCAAGCTCCAGACCAATAATAAAACAGGTCATTGTCTTCCAACAGGCCAAGAGTCCCCAAATAGACAGATCCTAAAAGAGAAGTCCAGCCGTATAGAGTCAACGGAAGGCTCACCGTTTCAACAAACCAGTAGGTAAGACCCTCTAAAGCAGTGGTTCCCAACCCTGTCCTCAAGGCACACCAACAGGCCAGGTTTTGCAGATCTCCACAAAGATGCACAGGTGGAGTAATTAGTGCAGCTGCAGAGCAATAGAGCTGGCTATTTGGAGATCCAAAAAACATGACATGTTGGTGTGCCTTGAGGACAGGGTTGGGAACCACTGCTCTAAAGGACCCTACCTAGGAACCACGGGGGGTTTTGGAAGAAATCCCCCCCTCCCCCCCGCCAACCTGCGAGACTTGGTACCCAAGGTGACCATTCACAGGAAGATGCAAGCAAAGAAGTGGGTGCCCCCTGACAGGGCCCTTGAATATGATCAGCTCAAGGGGGGGGGGGGGGGATGAGCACAGACCAAGGGCTTGGTATATAAGGGACATCATCTGACCAACGGGCCCACCAGCTGCAATCCTGCCTGGTGAAAGTAAGATGTCAGCAAAGGGGGACAGAGCCCCCGTAACCAGGAGTCCACTTGTTGCCAAGGAAGAAGGCCCAAGCCTGAACCGAATCCAAGGAATGGAGATAGCGGATAAGGGACCATGAGGGATGGAGGTGACTGAGCACCCATCCAGTAACTCCCAGGGGACACCGCCGGCCGACCAATCCACTCGGCCTGACGTAGAGATTGGGGAGTAAGGAAAGACGACCCGGTAGGTCCTAGTGCGGACGCCCCACAGGCATGTCCAAGACATCACCCTCATCTGCGCCATGGCGAGTAGCCTGGGAGCGGAAGAGAGGCCAAAAGACAAGGCCCCAATCCGCAGGATTACTGACTAGTAACGATCTTGGTGTCCAGAAGACAGAGGGGGGACTAAAAGGGTCTAGAACTCCACAGGGGGCCAGAAGCCCCCCTTGCACAGGGCGCCTGTGTCCCAAGACAGAGATATCATACAGGGACTACCTGTGAGTTTAGAATTGCCGATCCTACCATAGGCCAGCCTGGCCCAGACTGCCTCATCATTTTGAGGGAAGGAGGAAGGTTAATATAGAGGCCATAGCCCCATTCTGTTAAGGGCAACCTGTAAGTAAGCCCAGACTCTGTAGGCCTAGTACGGCCTGCACCAATTCCTGAGGGGAAAACAGGGGCTAGAAGCACCCTGACAACCTCTGAGAGGGACCGCCCAGCAATGCTATCCTGTGTCCAGGGGAACTACCTCCTGGAACCACCCGAAGGAGAAGATACACTCCTAGATAGGAGTCAGGTGCTGTGGCAGTCCCCTCAAGGGCGAGGGCGTCCCTTCATGCTTGGGAAGTCTTGGCAGATTTGGACTTAGCCCTGTCCGAGTGCCCAGGGCGCTGCCTGCCCACCCCGTGGTGGAAATCCACACCGAAAAGTTGGAAGCACACCTCAGGTTCGCGTTTGACACTAACGTAGGGAGGGGGAGGGGTGTCCCTGCCCCGAGGAGGCCGGGACGGCCTTCTGCGTAGGGGTGCCTTACCCTTTTTTCCAAAAAGGTCCAAACGGGCCCCAAATAGACGCCGTCCTCTGAAGGGAAGGCCAGTGAGAGCCTTTTTTGTAGCATCGTCAGCACCCCACTGTCGCAGCCAGACCAGGCGGCGGATAGCTACCACAAGGGCAGAGGTTCTAGCACACATCTTAATGGTGTTGTCCAGCGCTGAGAGGATAAAACTTACAAACACATCACAGTCTGAGAGCGCATTAAATACCTCCCAGGGGAGGTCCTCAGGTCAGTGATCAAGTAGTTTTCTAATGAGAGTCCTGGCGGCCACCGCAGTGATGGCCGCGGCACAGACCGGGCGCAGAGCCGTCCCTGCACACGAAAAGGCGTGGGAAGCCAGTCTGTCAATGCGCCGGTGCTCAGCATCCCGAAGGGTACGATAATGAGGGGCAGTCATGAAGGTGGGGTTAGTAACCCCTATAATTGGTGCATCCACCACGGGAGGTGCTGACCAAAAGTTAACCACATCAGGGGGAAAAGGGTACTTCCAATCCCAGACCCCTGGAACCCCTGTAAGTTTACAAGGCGATTCCCATTCTTTGGATATAAGAGCCTGGAAATGCTCCTGTTCCAGAAATTCCAAGCGCGATGTCGCTGTGTGGAAACTCTCCCTCTTAGGCTTGGGAGCCTCTCCGGGAGGAGAGATTGACAAAACCTCAAAGATCTTTATAAGTAGTTCATCAGTGTCACACAGGCCCCAAGAACCAGGGCCAGAATCATCACGGCTCCAGGGCATCCCATCCGAGGAGCCTGAATCGGAGAATAGCTCACCTTCATCAGAAGGATCCAGGTCCTGCATAGCAGTAGATTCATCGGTTTCGTTAGGAACCGGAGAGCCAGGAGGCGTCAGGGGCCGCTGCTTTCCAGGGCCCATACGCTCCACTAAACTAGACAGCACCTGCTCAGGCGTAGGCCACCTGCGCAGCACGACTTGCTGGTCATCCCCGCTCGAGTGAGACTCATCAGGAGAGAGATTTAGGTCCGGGGAGACAGGTGTATTGAAGGGAGGTGCAGCCACTGGCAAACCTGTTTGCAGGGTCAGTGCCTGTTCAGCACACGGTCCGCAGACCCGTGCTCTGTCAGCATCAGCATGGGGCTGACCACACACAGTACACAGCTGGTCATGTGCCCGAGGGACCCCGGGTACATAATTCTGAGATGCCTCCATATGGTGAGTATCTGAGCAGTATGCCCGTAGGGATTTACACAATAGGCAACCCTGGATGCCCCAAGACTCGCTAGGAAGTGGGAGAATTTGTTATGTGGACCCGCTGTAATATATGTGAGGCCGGGAGAAGCCACCGAAGTCCTGGCGTCTGAAAGACATAATGGGACAAGAGGGGTGGTGTCAGTGCCATGCGCAGCCGAATAAATACATAGAACAAATACCGCCCGGAGGGCACTTACATGACCAAGGGAGGAGGCGGATCGTACAACGCGCGCGAAGATTGTCAAAATGGCGCCAAGCGAACCTCGAGGGGCGGGCCTGATCAGGCTGTGACGCGGAGCGCGTCATGCCGAGTCCCCGCCTCCCCCAAAGAGCGCGAAGCTCTAACCAACGAAAAGAGAAAGACAGTAGTGGATAGAACGCACATACATAAAGTTGCTGTCACGCTGGAAAATGATGCTGCCGTCTGGGCAGTACACTAATGTTAATGAAAGGACAAACAGGCTTGCAACCATAAACTTATGTTGAGCAAGGAGCGCGACACTGACACCCAAATACAATAAAAGATCAAAGGCCTTAAACGTGTTACATTGCACTAGGACTGCCACACATACCCCCCCCCCCCCTTTCTTTTCCCCCGAGCTCCGGGAGGAAGCGAGTGAGAAGCAACCTGCGTCCAGGGACTAACTCTGTGAGGGGCACGGGCAACAATGCGGGAGGGGCATCCACTAGAGGCTCACCATCGGCCTAACCACCTACCCTATGGTGGGGGATTGCGGTGGAGCATGGCTCCATTAAGCACACAAGGTGCTGCCTACCTTCACCCGACCAACGCAGCCCAGGCTGGGAGGCATATTCTTCATAAAGAGGACGGGTGGAAATACTTCATGTCTTCGCAGTTCAGCACTGCAGAGAAATCTGGGGATTTGTGGGAGGTCCCTGGGTATATGAAGGGCCGGGATGAGCCTGTTTTTGCATGTCTGCAGTGAACAGCGCCCTCTGGCGGAGGATAACCCATGTGTAATTATTATAGATGGAGCAGGACGTGCTGTATGCTTAGAATAAGATGGCCAAGGCTGAGACCTGACCCTTGAGGGTGCTCAGCTGGAGACTCAAGTCTAAGGCGTGTTGCAAAAAATCCAGAATCCTAGAAATAGAAAATGTGCGGCAAGGGAGACTCTTGGTCTCGCACCAAGCAATATAAGCGTGCCAAACTCTGTAGTATATCATGGCAGAAGACTTTTTCCGTGCCTGAATCATGGTATGCACAACCGTGGCCGACAGCTCCTTCTCCGTCAGGATTGAGGTTTCAATAGCCAGGCCGTCAAAGCCAGCGTCTGTAAATTGGGGTGCCGCAGCGACCCCTGTGTGAGAAGCCGTGGGTCGTCGGGCATGATGTAGCGATCTACTGACATCTGAACTATCCCCTCGATTCAAAGAGCAAAAGTTAATTGATTTCGGATCGAGAATCGTAAGTTTGGGTGGGTGTTAGTCATTTTTTCCTGTTTTTTTGGCCATTTCCGACTCGCACGAGCCTACGTACGAATGCGTATATGCTCTTACGATCATCGGAAGTTCGTTCCTAAATTTTAGGATCAAAACGTAAAACTTAGGATCAAATCCTAAAACTTAGGATCAAAACGTAAAACTTAGGATAATCGGATGTGTTTAGGTGTGATTCAGAGAACAGTTTTCAAACCTCTAAATACGTTTTGAAAGAAAGCCACTGCCGACACCTTTTAGCAGTCGGATTGCTGTTCTTGAACAGGTTTTTTGGCTATGTGGAGGAGTCTGCGCGTCTTGAGCTCCAATGAACTGCATGTATCAGCATGGCCGAGGCCATAAATTGTATGGCAATGCATACCTGATTCATGTATGCCTTATAAAAGCATTTTAATGTGGACCTTAATTAGTCCTTTGCATGTCAACCTTTATTTTGCAATATATTTGCGTTAATTAAAGAAACTTATGTCCTTTGTTATTTATTTTTAAATTGATGTACTAGAATAATATTTTTAGATTGAATTTATTGGTGTAGTTGTTTACCTTTGCTTTGTTTAATTATTTAAGCACATCTTTGGTCAGATGCATCACACTTACTGAGGAGAGGAGAGCGGGATAAAGTGCAGGATGTGGGTTACTGCTGTATTTTGCACAGACACAGCAGAGCTGGGGGCACGGAAGGGTCCGAAATCAAAGAATGCAGTGCAACACAGTCACAAGGCCCTTTCTGTTTGCAGGCTGCCCGAGAATACCTGAGCCGCCATCTTGGCTGTTTCTAGGCTCATAACATGCTGAAGTTGCTGGGTGTTTTTTAATTTTTGAGAGCAAATCTGTATGGAGAGGGTGTGGGTAACCACACCCAAAATTTTAAGTTGTACCATTTGAAGCCAAAATATTTAAATTAAATCCTCAAGTAAAAAATGCAAGTTAACTAAAAATTAAACAAAGTAAGATTTACTTATGCAAATGCATTCATTAATGGTTGGTTACTACAAAATGAATGAAATAAAGAAAAATAAAAGACCAAATATTTAGAATGCACTTTAATGAGGTAAGTTTGTAGTGCGCAGCCACAAGATCAGAAGGATTTACGTCCAGACAAAAAAGGAAAAAGGGCAAAACCAATGTTGCAACCTGAGAAATGAAACGGAAAATTCAGGATGGAAACTGACATAGGTCTGATTCCCGAACTGCCATACGAACGGACGTACATTTTAGGATAGAAACGTATTTGCTTATAGAATCACTCGCAAGTTCATACGAACGCACGAGCGTACGGGAAAAATAGGATGATCGGCACCAAAATCAAAGCTGTTACATGTTTCTTTGAATCGACCCTTATGTCCACAAACCAACTCCTTCTCGGCCAGCGAGGAGCCACCAGGATAGTCGGTACCTCTTTCTGGGCTATCTTGCACAGCACACTGCCCAGGAGTGGAAACGGAGAGAATGCATAAACTAACTTGAACTCCGTCCAGAGAATCACCAGAGCATCTGTGGCAATGGCCAGAGGATCTCTTGAAAGGGAGACGAACCTTGGGAGCTTGTGAATGTGTCTGGACGCAAACAGGTCCACGACCGGCTGACCCCAGCTGAGACACAGAACGTAAAAGGTCTTGCTGCTGAGAGACCATTCCCCCAAGTGCAAGGCGCTCCTGCTCAGGGAGTCCACCTCCAGGTTTTCTGCCCGGGGAATGTAGACCGCCGAGATGCAGGGAACATTCTCCTTTGCCCAAGTCAGAATCTGGGTTACCTCCTTGAGGGCTCTCTTGCTCCGAGTCCCGCAATGGTGATTAATGTAAGCGACAGCCGTCTGATTGTCCGAGCGAACCTGGGTCTCACGACCCCTTAAATGGGGAGTCAAGCGAAGAAGCACCAACCAGATCGCTCACAGCTCCAAGAGATTTATGGGCAAGCGGTTCTCCTGCGGACCCCACTAACCCTGGATCTTCTGCATCTGCCAAACGCCTCGCCAGCCGGTCAGACTGGCATCCGTGGTAGCTATCTCCCATTGGGGAGTCAGAAAGGACTTGCCTACCAACAGGTTCCTGGAGTCCAACCACCACAAGAGGAACTGCCTGGCCAGGGGGGGGGGGGCAGTGAAAATTCCTGTTCCAGAGACTCCTGCAGCCGGTCCCAGCTGGTCAACAGGTTCAATTGAAGAGGTTTCATGTGAAATTGGGCGAAGGGCACTGCCTCGAAGCATGACACCATTAGGCTCACCAATCTCATCCCCAGACGGATCGATGGCCATTGACAAGACAGCAAGGCCTGCACTTGCGTCTGGAGACTCAAAACCTTCTGCTGTGGCAGAAAGACCTTGACCTGTGCGGTGTTTATCAGCATGCCCAGGAAGGATCTCACTGTTGAGGGAGTGATAAATGACGAAGGCCTCTAGGGTTGACATCACCGTCCGAGTATCGCTCTCGGCCTGTTGAAGGGACTGGGCCGCAATCAGCAATCAGTCGTCCAGATAGGGCAGCACACGAATGCCCTGGTTCCTCAGGATGGCCATGATGCCTGCCAGCACCTTGGTAAATATGCAGGGGGCTGAGGAAATCCGGAATGGAAGTGCCACAAACTGGTAATGCTGATCCTCCAGAGCAAAACTCAGGAACTTCTGATGCCCCTGGAAAATCGGGATGTGCAGATAAGCATCCCTGATGCCCACCGTGGTCATGAAGTCGCCGGGCCGAAGCGATCTCACTACCGACCGTAGGGTTTCCATACGGAAATGTCTGACTCTTACAAACCTGTTGAGACCCTTCAGGTCCAGAATTGGTCTTAACGTTCCGTCCTTCTTGGGAACCGTAAACAGGTTGGAGTAAAAACCTTGACCCTGTTCCTGACGAGGTACAGGGAAAATCACACCTAACCGCAGGAGGTGCTGCACGGCCATTCTCAAACCCTGTGCCTTCAGTGGGTTTTGGGATATCCGAGACCGGAGAAATATTGTGGGCGGCCTGACTGCCAGCTCTATTTTGTAACTGGAGGACACTACCTCCTGAATCCACCGATCCGAGACGTGCCGTCTCCAGATTTGAGCAAACAGCAGAAGCCGTCCCCCCACCCGAATGGGTGAGGGTGCCCCCTCATGCCTGAGAGGACTTGGCAGGGGGCTTGGACTTGGCTCCCCAGGCAGGATTGTGTCTGCCGCGGGACCTACCTCTACCCCAGGTATCTCTACAGCCACCTGAAAATGAATAGCCTCTTCCTCCTCGAAACGAACGATAGGCAGAGGGATTCCGAAAGTACCGAGCAGGCCTCTGTCTTTGAGGGAGTCTACCATCCTTGACCAAAAGGTCCAGGCGCTCCCCAAACAGCCTGTGCCCCACAAAGGGGATACTCGTAAGCGACTTCTTGGCCGCGGCATCAGCCGACCATTGCCGCAGCCAAAGCGAGCGGTGGAGGGCAACAAGCAGGGCCGAAATCCTGGCACCAAGCCGGATCCCATCGTCCATGGCAGAAACAACAAAACCAATGAATTCCAAGCAGGCCTTGAGTTCTTTATACTCCTCCGCCCGCTTGCGAGCCTTAGCTCTATCCACAAGATGTCTCACCTTCCTTTTGATGGCTAGAGAGACAATCGCCGCGGCACACACAGGGCGAAAAAGGGCACCAGCAAAGGTGAACGCAATGCAGACGAGCTGATCCATGCGCTTGTCAGCCGGGTCACGTAAGGAAGCGGTATCAGGTAATGGCATAACAGTATTGTTGGACAACCCCGACACAGGGGGATCCACTTCGGGAGGGCGAGACCATAGCTGAACCAGCTCCTCAGGGATGGGATACCGCCTATCCAGGCCCTTAGGCACCGAGGGTAGCTTGTTAGGCCTTTCCCATTCCTTGAAAATCATATTAGAAAAATGGGCCTGCTCCGGAGAGACCCGCCTTTGTCTTTCGGGCCTAAACAATTCACCCTGCTTCCTCTTAGCCGCTCTGGGAGGAACAATGTGTAGTGTTTCAAACACTGAGGTAAGCAACTTCTCCATATCATCAGAGAGCCACGCATCCTCATCCGAGGAAGAACCAGACATACTGTCATCGCCAGCTGAATAATCCACAGTGGAACAGGACTCATCTGGCAACTCACCTTCCTCCACAGAGCCCAGATCATCAAAGAGATCGTAATTATCTGAGTAAACGGGCTTGAGGTGTCGTTTTTTACTCGTGGCCTTCCTTGGAGCCGTCCGCGAGATCAGTTTCTCGAGAATGCTGATTTTGGCCAGCCTATGCGCCAAATCAGCATGGGACCCCCTGCTGGCCCCCCCTACTGGGGGCTGAGTGCAGCAGCGGAGGGTCCGGAGAGGCCGCAAGCAGTGAAGGGCTGGGGGCAGGGACACCCGCGCGATCATGGTCCAAACTAATGCCCTTGGCGCAAGTGGTACAAACTGTGCTGAATCCGCCCAAAGGATTCCTACTGCGTAAGGGGCAGAGCTTTCCCTGCCCAAAAGGGGGCCCCAGCTCACTATACCCTGATGCTTCCATTATGGTGACTAAAGAATGGTCAATTGGTAAAGGTTACAAGACACTAACGGCCCAAACCTATATGATCCCTCTTAATAAAAAAGGGGGGGGAGGCCCATCAGACTCAGCAAAAGACAAAATACATATTAAAAAACAAATCATTCAAAAGAGGGACTCACAACACCGATAAGGGACAGTCCCTGGAGCTGCAGAAACCTCCTATGACGGGATCCGCAGCAGCAGCAGCAGAGAGCACAGTAGGCCCTACAGCACACATACGTCGGGCCGAGCACCAGCGCATTCCTCGAGGGGTGGGCCCGCCCACCGTCATCCTCTGAGTATGAGTCAAGAGCAGTCATTAACACATGGCCGCGCCGCGACCACACAGCGTGGCTCCTGCAGCGGGAGCAGAGCATAGGCCCGCAAGGTACTGACGAGGGAGCGAGGGAGGTAAGAATGTCATGCTCCAAGGCCCAGCAGAGCCAGCGAGGAGCAAAGGTGAGAAGAGACAAAAAACACAAATGTCACACACACCAATAAAGCTTGTGGGCAGGGAGGGTACATACAGGCATCCTAAGGCCCTAACTAGTGGTCCCCCCCCTCCCTCAGGCTCACCATAAGCCTGAGGCCGGCTACCCTTTAAGACAGGGTCTGCGGCCCAGAGCTTAGCTCTGCCGAACGCCCGACCCCGGCGTTCACCCTACCGTCACGATCCCGTAGCAGCCAGCGGCTGGGGGACAAGGATGGGTCAGAAGGGATCAGTGGAAATAGGGCCCGCAGCGGCCGACGGGCTAGGTGGCCCCGCTCTGCTGCCATTGTCTGAGAGAGTATCCAACGATCTTCTGCATCCAAGACTGCAAGATGAACACTGGAGAATGATAGAGGGACACCTGCCTTTATAGGGGGCCGGGAGGAGCTGCAGCTTTTTGATCTTACAGTTGAGCGCCCCCTGGGGGTGGAATACCCACATGTCATCACTGGGACGACCTGGACTGGATATAGGGAAAAGCTGAATCATTTCATGTTCTCTGCATGTACTTCAATACGCTTTCCTCTCTCAGTTCTCTGTCTGTCTGTACTTTAAGGTTCTGTCCTTAGACCCCAATTCTTTTCTGTTTACACCAATACTTCTGGCCTACCGATAGACACAATTGGCTTTCAGGCCCTATTCTCTCTTCCCTTGTAGCTCATGTTCCAGACTGCTCTCTCTTCATTAATGTGATGTTGTTTCCTCAAACTGAACATGGACAAAACTAAGCTTGTCATTTTCCCACAATCCATTTCTGCTGCTGTCTCCAACATAATTTATCTGCCTCTGACCCCACCATCACTGCAGCTCCTCAAGCACGAGTTCTTATACCAAACTCTGCCCTTTAATTTAGTAACCTCCTGTCATCTCCAACTCAAACACCCTTCCTCACACCTGAAACTAGTGCATGCCATCATCATATCCCGAATAGACTACTGCAACACCCTCCTCTGTGGTCTACCAGCAAACAGACTGGCACCTCTACGCTAAATTCTCAACTCTCCTGCTGCTTGCCCCTTTCACCTCATCTCTCGCTTCTCCAGTGCTGCTCCTCTCCAATCCCTCACGTGGCTGCCAATCTCTGAAAAGAATCCAGTTTAAACTTCTAACCTTAACATACAAATCCCTCTCCAGCCATTCCCTGGCCATACATTGTAATACTTATCTAATGATACCAACATAGATACATTTGACTTCTACACCCCCACCCCTAGCATCCTGAATCACCCTGAATTGAGAGGAGCCAAAGAAATGGCTGAAATAGGGCACATTTCTTTTTTACTTGCATTCCAGGCATTCCAGTGGCCCATTTTGCCTTTAGGTCCAGCTGAATAGCTTCATTGCTTGAAGGCAATTGCTTTTATCAGCAACTATTACTGCCTAGTATCTGCCAGTTTATTCCACAACTTACCAAACCCTTGAAGGAACCTACCCAGGCCTTGCAATAAAGTGTCAGAATAGGGTGCTGCATGAAAACACAATGTGGTATCCAGATCAGCAGGAGAAGACAGGTTGGCCCGGATTGCCCCCAGGAGCCCCTGTTCAACCAGGCCATTCAATAACCCTGCAAGAAACAAAATGTGGTACAGGTCAACTGCAAGACCGCTCTAAATCAAAAACCAAGCCAGATGGGTGCTGAAGCACCTAGGGGTGTATATATTATATAGGTAGAGGTGGAATGGGGCCAAAGGTCAACCCAGAAACTGGCGACGGGCCATCTCATGAGCTGCTAATCCCTGCCCCCCCATGGTACTTCTGAACCAGTCAATGGTTATGTTTGTCAGCTGAGGCTATAGCACTGCAGGGGCAGATCATGGACAGTGGTGGAAATGGTAGGGGCCAGTACTGTAGGGGCCAATACCAATGGAGTGAGTATGGCCCCCATAGCCATGATGCTGGAGATAAAAAGACAATTCTGTGAGTACTCACCCGTAGAATTGTTTTTACTATGCATGGCACGGCCACAAGGTGGCGCAGTGTACTGCAGAAGAGTTGTGGCTCCTCCCAGCACCATATAAAAACAGGATCACCAAGAGACCTCCCCAGTGTTGACAAGCAGTTATACAAGAAGGCGTGAGATAATAAAGGTAAAAAAGGTAACAACCCCAACTAGCGTGGAACAATCACCATAAAGAGACAACCAAGAATAACGATAACAAGGAAGGGGTGAAGCAGGCCGTGCCATGCATAGTAAAAACAATTCTACAGGTGAGTACTCACAGAATTGTCTTTTTCCTATTGCATGGCACGGCCTGCTTCAAGAAGTCCTTACGTATGGGACATCCAATAGCCGGGACATCCAATAGCCGTGTCCATAAGGTAGGGTGGGATCCCCAAAAAGTAGCAGCAGGCAGTTCAAACCACTACCGCCTGAAGTACCTTGCGGCCAAAAGCAGCATCAGCTGAGGCCTTAACATCAACCTTGTAAAACTTGGAAAAGGTATGAACAGAAGATCAAGTCGCGGCCTTACAAACTTGTTCAACAGAAGCTTGGTGCTGAAAGGCCCAAGAAGCACCAATAGTACGAGTGGAATGAGCAGTAATCCGGAAAGGAGGAACCTTCCCTTTAGCAGAATAGGCCAGAACCACCGCCTGGCGAATCCATTTGCTGATAGTAGATTTAGCCGGAGGCAAGCCCTTCCTAGGTCCCACAGGAAGAACAAAAAGAGCATCAGATTTCCTGAAAGACTCAGTAGCAACCAAGTTAAATTTCAGAGCCCTGACAACATCCAGAGAATGCAGGGTCCGTTCCTTGGAATTAGCAGGGTTAGGACACAAGGGAGGTAATACAATGTCCTGATTGAGATGAAAAGCAGACACAACCTTGGGCAAGAAATCCGGCTTAAGCCTAAATACCACCTTATCCTGATGCCGCTCAAAATAAGGAGGTTTAATAGAAAGCGCTGCCAGCTCAGAGACTCGCCTGACTCAAGTGATAGCCACCAAAAAGGCCACCTTAAGAGTCAGAATGGGTAACGCCGCCCCACGGATAGGGTCAAAAGGAGGACCCTGTAGAGCAGACAACACCAGATTCAAGTCCCAAACCGGTAGCATAGGTTTACGTGGCGGACACACATGAGTAACTCCCTGGAAAAAAGTCTTAACCAGCCGGTTATTGGCAAAGGATCTTTGGAATAAAATTGCCAGAACTGACACCTGTCCCTTGAGGGTACTAAGTTGAAGGCCCGAATCCAAACCATGTTGTAAAAATTCCATAATCCTGGTGATAGAAAACACCCGACAAGGAAGAGTCTTGGACTCACACCAGGCAATGTAAGCATGCCAGACCCTGTAGTAGATAAAGGACGAGGACTTCTTCCTAGCCCGAATCATAGTATCAACAACAGAGGCCGGCAACCCCTTATCCATCAAGATGGAGGTTTCAGCAGCCAAGGCGTCAAAGCCAGCATTTGTAAATTGGGATGGCGCAGCTGTCCCTGAGTGAGAAGATCTGGATCCTTGGGCAAAATGTACCGATCTACTGCCAACTGCACGACGTCTGCAAACCACACCCTCCTTGGCCAACAGGGGGCCACCAGAATGGCTGGTACTCCTTCCTGGGCTACATTGCGCAGCACCCTGCCCAGCAGAGGAAAGGGGGGGAACACATAGAGGAGCCAAAACTCCGTCCAAGGAATCGCTAGCGCATCGGTGGCAAAGGGCAGAGGATCCTGCGACAGGGAGACAAATCTTGGAAGCTTGTGATTGTGGCGGGACGCAAACAGGTCCACATCCGGCTGACCCCGGTGACACAGGGAGTGAAATACCTTGTTGCTGAGGGACCATTCCCCCTGCTCAGGGAGTCTGACTCCTGGTTCTCCACCCCCGGAATGTAGACCGCCGAGATGCAAGGGACATTCTCTTCCGCCCAAGACAGTATCAGGGACACTTCCTTGAGGGCTCGCTTGCTCCAAGTCCCTCCCTGATGATTGATGTAGGCAACCGCCGTCTGGTTGTCCGAGCAGATCTGAACAGCCCGACCCCGAAGGTGCGTGGTCAGCTGAGAAAGAACCAACCTGATCACCCTCAGTTCCAGGACATTGATGGGCCTCCTGGGGGCCCCACCGACCCTGGAACTTCAGAGACTTCCAAAAGCCCCCCCTAACTGGTCAGACTGGCATCTGTGGTGACAGTTTCCCAGCACGGAGGCAGAAAGGTCCTGCCCACTAGAAGGTTGAGTCCCTTGAGTCCAGCCACCACGAGAGGGACTGTCTGGCCAGGGGGGACAGAGCAAAATCCTGATCCAGGGACACAGGGTCCCGATCCCAAACTGACAAGAGGTGCAGCTGAAAAGGTCTCATGTGAAACTGAGCAAAGGGGACCGCCTCAAAGCAGGACACCATCAGGCCCACTAACTGCATCCCCTGCCGGATGGAGGGATGGGGACACAAGAGCAGAGCCCGTGCCTGCTCCTGAAGGGCCTCCACTTTCTGCTGAGGCAGGAATACTTTGACCTGAGAGGTATCCAGAGTCATGCCCAGAAAGGACCTCACCAAAGACCCCACCCAGCCGAGTATCCTTCTCGGCCTGAGGAAGAGACTGAGCCGCAATCAGAATGTCGTCCAGGTAAGGGAGGATGCAAATGCCCTGGTTCCGCAACAGAGGCATCACGTCCGCCAGCACCTTGGTGAACACCCAAGGTGCCGAGGTGGTAACGAACGGTAAAGCCACAAACTGGTAATGCTGATCCTCTAGAGCGAACCTCTGGAATCCCTGATGACCTGGAAAGATTGGCACATGAAGATAGGCATCCTTGATGTCCACGGTGGTCATGAAGTCGCCCAGGCGAAGGGTACTGACAGCCGAGCGTAGCGTCTCCATGTGAAAGTGCTTGAACCTGACAAACTTGTTGAGACCCTTCAGGTCCAGGATGGGCCTCAAAGACCCGTCCTTTTTGGGGACAGTGAAAAGATTGGAGTAGTACCCCTGACCCTGTTCTTGGGAAGGCACCAGACAAATGACTCCTGACTCCAACAGGCGTTGAACTGCAAGGCGCAAACCCTGAGCTGACAGAGGGTTTTGAGACATCCGGGAACTGAGGAATCTTGGGGGCGGCCAGGCTGCAAACTCTATCTTGTAACCGGAGGACATCACCTGCTGAATCCACTGGTCTGAGAGGCGGAGCCTCCAGACATGAGCAAAGAGCCGAAGCCGTCCCCCCACCTGGATGGGTTAGGGCGCCTCCTCATGCCTGAGGGGCCTTAGGAGGGGGCTTGGAACCCCAGGAGAGACCGGGACGACCACGGGATCTGCCACAGCCCCAAGAATCTCTGCGGCTACCCGAGAAGATGGAGCCACGACCTCCTCTGGAAGCACGAAAGGAGGGGAAGGAAGCAGAGGGCCCCCGAAAGGGCCGAGTCTGCTTCCTACACCATCCTTGGCTAGAACATCCAGACGCTCCCCAAAGAGCCATAGCCCCGCAAAAGGGAGCCCAGTGAGAGCCTTCTTGGCTGCAGTGTCAGCTGCCCACTGACGCAACCAAACAGAGCGGCGCATAGCCGCCAAGAGGGCAGAGGCCCTACCACCCAGCCGGACTGCATCATCCATGGCAGTAAGGATATATACAACAAAATCAGAGCAAAGCAAGAGGGCCCTATAATCCTCCCTCCTCCTACCAGCCATAGCGCCATCAGTGAGACGCTTGAGCTTTTTCTTAAGGGCAATAGCTGTAACGGCAGCGTCGCAGACCGGACGCAGCCCAGCGCCGACAAATGTAAAAGCATGGCAGGCCAGCTGATCCATATGCCGGTCCGCGCTATCCCGCAGTGTAGTAGTGTCAGGAGAAGGCATGACTGAGGTGTTGGACAGCCTTAGAACTGGAGCATCCACCTCAGGGGGACACGACCATCGCTTGACCAGGTCAGCAGGAAAGGGATACCTCTTATCCAACCCTTTGGGCACCGCTGGCAATCTATTAGGACGTTCCCACTCCTTGAGCACCATATTAGAGAAATGGCCCTGCTCAGGGAACTCCAGACGTTGTTTATCAGGATGAAAGAACTCACCCTGCTTCCTCTTAGCCACCTCAGGGGGGGCAATGTGCAAGGTTTCAAAAATGTCAGACAGCAGTCTATCAGTGTCATCGGGGAGCCATGAATCCTCCCCGGACGCAGACCCAGGGTCACTGTCGTACCCCTCCTGCTGGTCCCCAGAGGAGTCAGAGTTCTGGAAAAGCTCTCCCTCCTCTAGGGAGTAACGGCCACCAAGGGCATCAATTCGCTCATCCTCCTCAGCAAAGAGAGAGGGTGTGGGAGCCAGGTGCCGCTTCTTGCCAGAGGCTTACCTGGGACAGGCCTGGCAAGCTGCCTTTCAATGCTGGCCACACATAGTTACATAGTTAATACGGTTGAAAAAAAGACATATGTCCATAAAGTTCAACCAAGGGGTAGGGGAAGTTATTTTTTAATTTATAGGGGAAGCTATTTATTTTATTTTTTGTTTTAATTTTTTTTTTTTTTACTGATAACCGCTAATAGTAACTGTTAATGTTATTTTCTTCTAAATAACCATCTAATCCTTTTTTGAAGCTGTCAGCGGTTGATGCTGTAACAAGCTTCAGTGGGAGGCTCTTCCATTTATATAGTTCTTATGGTAAAAAAACTATTGTCGCCTCCAGAGACTAAATTTCTTTTTTTCCAATGGAAGGCAGTGCCCCCTTGTCCTTAGAGAGGATTTTACTTGAAATAGTGTTCCCCCATATTTTTTGTATGGTCCATTTATATATTTATACAAGTTAATCATGTCCCCCCTCAATCGCCTCCTCTCAAGACTAAATAGATTTAATTTTCGTAATCTTTCCTCATAACTAAGATCTTTCATTCCGTTTATTAGTTTAGTGGCTCTCCTCTGCACCCTTTCCATAGTCAGAGCGTCCTTTCTATGAATGGGAGCTCAGAACTGGACGGCATATTCCAGGTGAGGACGCACCAGTGCCTTGTAAAGAGGCAAAATTGCATCTCTATCCCGTGATTTCAGGCCTCTTTTAATACATGATAATATCTTGGTGGCCTTGGAAGCAGCTGCTTGGCATTGCATGCTGTTATTTAGCCTGTGATCTACCAGTACCCCCAGATCCTTCTCAACAAGTGACTCTCCCAGTTTTACTCCCCCGAGGACATATGTGGCCTTTAGGTTGTTAGACCCCAAGTGCATGACTTTACATTTTTCCACATTGAACTTCATTTGCCAAGTGGATGCCCAGACACTCAATGTGTCCAAGTCAGCCTGAAGCTTGTGAACATCTTCCATACACTGCACTGTGCTACATATCTTTGTGTCATCTGCAAAAATAGAGACAGTGCTTTTAATTCCATCTTCTATGTCGTTTATAAACAAGTTGAATAATAGTGGGCCCAGCACTGAACCCTGGGGTACACCGCTTACAACTGGTAACCATTCGGAGTAGGTATCATTAACCACAACTCTCTGCACACGATCCTTCAGCCAGTTTTAATCCAGTTACAAACTGAGTTTTCTAATCCTGAAGATCTCAATTTCCCCAATAAGAGTCTTTGGGGGACAGTGTCAAATGCTTTTGCAAAATCCAGAAAAACTATATCCACATCCGCCCCTCTGTCCAGGCTTCTACTCACCTCCTCATAGAAGCCAATCAGGTTAGTCTGGCAGCTTCTGTCCTTAGTAAAACCTTAGTGTTGGTTGTCACTTATAATATTATGGATAGTTACATATTTGTGTATGTTGTCCCTTAATAGCCCCTCAAGCAATTTCCCCACAATGGATGTTAAGCTTACAGGTCTGTAATTGCCCGGAGAAGACCTTGAGCCCTTTTTAAAAATGGGCACCACATTTGCCTTGCGCTAGTCCCTTGGCACTATACCAGTTGCTAGTGAGTCTTTAAAGATCAACATGGGTGACGAGATAACGGAACTGAGTTCTTTGAGAACTCTTGGGTGAAGTCCATCTGGTCCTTCAGTCTTATTCACATTTAAATTATTTAGTTTTTCTTGGATGATATCCACGTTTAGCTTGTTAATTATTATACTTGGGCTATTGCTATCAGTGGCATCTCCTGTGCTGGCTCTTTGCTCTTCTCTTGTGTACACAGAGCTAAAGAATACATTTAACAGCTCCGCCTTATATTCATCCCCAGTGACCATTTCCCCGTTATCATTAATTAGTGCACCTACCTGTTCTGATTTAGTTTTCTTCGAATTAATATATTTAAAAAAAACTTAGGGTTTGTTTTGATTTCTTTGGCCACATCTCTTTCATATTGTGCTTTTGCCAACCTTCTTTCTTATACATTTTATTTACTAGTTTATACTTTTCAGCTGAGAGTTCAGCCTTGTAATGTTTAAATGCCCTTTTTTTGTTCTTTATTGCCCTTTTAACCACAGGTGTCAGCCATGAGGGGTTTAATTTTAGCCGCTTATATTTGTTACCCGTAGGAATACATTTTGCAACCTTGCTACTCACAATTGATTTAAAGCACTCCCATTTGGCATCTGTATCCTTATTCCTCAACAGATGCTCCAAGTCAATGTCCTTGAGTGCAGCTCTGAGCCTGGGGAAGTTGGCCTTTCTAAAATGTAATGTTTTTGCCTTCCCAGGCAGAAAATCTTTCTTACAGTTTATGTTAAATACAATTATACTGTGGTCATTGTTACCAGATTTTCACGGACTGTTACTGCCCCCATTAGGTCATCATTATTTGATATTACAAGATCTAGAATAGCATCACCCCTAGTAGGTGCCTCCACGAACTGATTCATATAATTATCTTGTAGCAAGCTGAGGAATGCTCTCCCCCTTGTAGTGGAAGCAGAACCATGTCTCCAGTCGATTCCTGGATAGTTGAAGTCCCCCATCACCACCACTGTACCAGCCTGTGACGCCCGCTCTATCTGTTTATGCAGTTGATCCTCTATTTCCTCAGTTATATTTGGGGGCCTATAGATTACACCAAACTGTATTTTAGCATTGTTTACATCGCCCCCTACTTCTACCCACAAAGATTCTACATCCTCACAATGTTCTGCTAGTATCCCCTCATTAATATATGCTTTGAGTTCTTGTTTTACATAAAGACACACGCCCCCAGAAGAGCCAGTAAAGGGGAGATGATGGGGGAGTAAGGAGCAGAAATGGGAGAAACCACAACCCACAGTTGTCCCGCCTGAAAGACATAAGTAAAAAGCACATAAGCATCCCACAGCCCATGCCCCAAGGAAACAAAACCCCCAAAGGGGACTCACGGACCAAGGAGACCGAAGGAGCACCAAGCCTCCAGACCACGGGAGGAAGCGACACAGTAACCGGTGACCGCCGCAGCTCAGGAAGGACGAAGGGCCCCAGACGCGCAGCAGACTCAAAATGGCGCCGGCAGAAGAACCTCGAGGGGCGGGATACGCGTCATCCCCTGGCCCCGCCCCCCCAAAGAGCGCGAAAGCAGCGCTCACGTGACCACGCCGGCGCATCACACACAAAAACGCCTCACCGCCATAGCGCCGCCCGCCGCGGAGCGAAGTACAAAGCGGCGACGGCGGCAAAAACAATGTTAAAACACAATTTCACTTAAAAAAAAAAAAAAAACACCTCGCCGCCACCGCCACGCGCCCCCCCCCCCCCTGGAACACATGCCGGAACACACGCCGGAGAGGGGAGGAGAGGAGAGCGAGCAGGCAGCGGCAGGAGCCGGGCCAGGGTAGGGGGGGGGGCCCAGAAACCAAACAAGGCAAACAAGGGGTATAACCAGAACACAGTCCCCAAAACACTCACCCCCTCAGAAGCTAGGACAGGAACTCCGGCATTAGGCACACCATAAAGCCTATGGCCGGCTACCCTTTGTGATACAGGGCCTGCGGCTTGGAGCAGCGCTCCTTGAGCACTTGACCCTAGTGCTCCTCTACCCTCACCCGATCTGGCAGCCAAGGCTGGGAGGCACAGAGGGTCCGGAAAAGGGTGGAAATAGACTCGCAGGGCCGCAGGCTTGGTTGCCCCGCTCACCTGCGCAACATAGAGAGCTGTCTTCTATCTTCGCAGTATCACTGCAGAGGAAAAACTGGGAGATCTATTGGTGATCCTGTTTTTATATGGGTCCGGGAGGAGCCACAACTCTTCTGTAGTACACTGCGCCACCTTGTGGCGGAATATCCCCGTAAGGACTTCTTGAAGCAGGCCGTGCCATGCAGTTGGAAAAGTATTTCTGGGGCAAACGTAGACTAGGGTGTCTTGGCTGGAGGGTACAATAGTGCCAGGCAGCAGCAGACTGGTGCCAAAAATCAGCCTGGGCCTCTAGCCAGTCTGTGACCAGCCTGTGACATTACAGAGTCCTCCAAATGTATTTCCCAGACTTTTAACAAGTAAGCACAATGCTCAAGTTCGTTGGCAGGGGTGGATATAGCCACTTTACATCCAGTGGAACTGAATCTTTAGTATAGAGGCAGGTGGAGGATATGTCCCCTTTCAGTGATTATGTTTATAGCATTGGGGAAGAACATAAGCTGGTGTTCACTGGCTATGGGGGTACAGGGGGCAGACACAAGGGGGAGAACGGGAAGGCTGGAGGGGATGGAGGTTTTAGAAGTAGCAGCCCTACAATAGTGCGGCCCTTCAGGAATTTTACCGGGTCTCCCTATGGGCAGTCCGCTCCTGGTGCCAGGTATGGGTGGAGACTTGGGGGGCAGGAAACAGAGTGGTAGAAGAGAACTGAGTGAATTCTGCAACAGGGTCGAAGTGATGTCCCAGCTCTGTTGGCCCCAAAGCAGTGTCTAGGAATTCTCCCTATGGACAGTCAGTATCTGTATACAGGAATTATATACATTGCTCCTGCAATAAGCTGCTTTGGCTGGGCCCAGTCTTACCCAACCTTCCTTTAATAAATATGCAGGACAGCATCTGACTATCAGTATTGCCACTCCTATTGGCTGTCCCCTTCAGTTGGTGCCATAGAGATCAGGTAAAGGGTGGCAGTGCGGGGTAAAATCTCAAAAGGACACTTGTGGGTGGGATTTGGGCTGAGAAAATCTTATATTTAAGTTGTATAGGGCTCAGGAAATTCTGGTGTCATATATCCCCCCCACTGCACCATTTAGTGCTACTCTTCTGTGCTGGACCCAGTTCCATGCTTACCATGCTGAAGCCCTTGCTGCATAGTATATTTTGCAGATATATATGGTTCCTGGGTACCCTGACCATATAAACTAGGTATGTTAAAGGACAATAATCATGGACCAAAACCCAACTGACCCAGTGCAATTGAATGGCTGTGCGTGGCCGAGTGCGGCTAGGATTCCAGCCAGAGGCTCTAGCTGCACCATGGGCTCGAGGAGAGGTAAGTGAGCTAGGCGAAAGCCAAACCGGGATGCCCCAGCGGGAAGGGCCAAAACCCAGGATAGTGAAAATCTAGGGTTTTGGTCCACTTTAAACACTTGTAAAAAAAATGAAAAGCTGTTATATGATAGGCTACAGAAAAAATAAATATTTGACTAATATACATTATTAGCCACTTGAAGTTTTTTCTTAAAAGAGCTTAACATAAAGTGATAGATGTCAGCAGGGAGTGACAGGGCTAAGCAGCCTGACAAGGGGAGGGAAGGCAGCATGTGTCCACTCACAAAGCCTTTAATCGCAGTGTTGTGTATTCAGACAAATAATTCAACCTATAACATTAGAGGAACTGTCAGGGCTGAATAGAACTCTATTTCTGTCTTTAGTTTTAAAGATATGCATAAAATCATGGACATGGATTTACCTTGCAGAAGAGCCGCGGTGTGGTGTGCAGCATTTTCCCTCCTAAGGAGGAGGAGCAAGCAGTGAAGAGGAGGATCCAGCCCTGGCCGAGGCTCACCATCTGGTTCAATCAAAGGTTTACTGGGGCAAAAGACAGGCAGCTACAATAGAAGAGGAGGGCATGCTATTGAGGTTCAATTGGCAAAGCTTTATATTCACATTAAAGAGGACATGCTGGCAGGTGCCAGGGGAACGCCTGTGAAGGATGGGTGTGAAGAGAGTATAGATATCATTTCTAGTTAAGACCTGCTCATATTCATAAAAACAAAAGACCTAATTTTAATGCAAGCCTCAACTAGGTTTGTCAATTGCCCTGGTGGGGGGGGGGGGCTTCCACTTTAAAGGATCTCGCTGGTACTCTTTACATCTCCAATCGTGGCTGTGAAGGCTAGCATACTCCAAAGTATAAGTCCAGGCATACTGGGGCCTGCATTTCATAAAGAATTATGAAGCTGCCATGTGCATGAGTCATAAGCCCACCACTTTATTATAACCTGCCAATCATAACACACACATACATGGGTCTCCTGTCACCCCCCCGGGCGCTCAGGGGCTGAGTTTCAGAGAACTCTGTTTAGGAGCCATATAGAACAGAGTTGTTTGGTCTCATAGTGTAGGCAGTGCCCAAATGGGGCCGTTGGCACCAGAACAAACTCCCTATAATTTTTCAACTGAAAGTTAGGAGACCTTTAAGATTTAGCTACCCATTGCTAAGAGGCTGACGTTGAGACTCATCCCAGGGGAAGGGGGGTGTCCATCTTGTGTATAAAGTTCTGAAGAGCCAAGATACTTTTGTCTTTTCTCTGGGCGGTCAAGTGTGACGTTTGGATGGGAAAACCACTGCATAACATCTGTCTGCATGGAGGTAGCTGACATGCATTTTATCTGCCAATCCTGATTGTAACTTACACACTTGTATTCACCCTCCTGACCTGTGAATGTATCTATTTATTGTATGTATATAGTTTGTTTAGTATGCTCTTGAAGCAACTGAATATATAACCTAATCTAGGGCTGCTCTGTTATCTTGATTAAGAGCCCACTCGCCCATATTTCTGGGTTGTATTACAAGCTACTGGGCTGGCTTCTGGTCCAATCTAATTCCGTTAACGGACCGGGGGTATATCAAACAGAGTTGGAGAGCATTTGTATGGGGCTGGCAGAGTTCTGTTCACTGGTAGTAGTGAAAGGGCACCACAGCTGGACAGGGTCTAAACAGCCGATATCAATGTACCATTCCGTATGATCTAGGTGGAAGTGATGTCAGTTGAGACCACAAGGTATGATACCTCACAATGGGCTTCCCCTACTCACCTATCTCCTGATGGTTTGCAGCCTGCAGGATAAGTATATTCATTCAGGATGGGGGGGTGGAAACTGCAGCACTGGAGTTTACTTTCGAAGAAGGTGCGGCAACGTCTTGTCCCCAGTGGTAGGAGAGACGTGGAGAATAGGGAGTACAGCCTTCCTGTATGGTAGGAGGAGGGATAGGGATGGCAGGTGGGGCGAGTCACAATGGACCTACACCCTTCCCGAGACAAAGCTTTCAGGGAGAGTACAGGTCCCCTTTAACAAGCTTGTAAAACCCACCAATCATACAGTAATAAATACTCAATGCTACACCTGCATGGAAGACATGTTCAGCATGGCGGCACGTTTTGCAGAAAGACGGAGGCGCCGGATGCCGTGAATGTGGAATCCTCGCCGGCAGCATGTGTGAAGGACATCTCCGTAAGCATAGGGGGGGATGGCAGGAGATACGAGGAGCAATATGTCACCTGGATGGGACAGAAGCAAAGAAATAATAACATAGAACGGTGCCGTAATTTGTCAATAAAGTAAACCCTCCCCTGCTACTCTTCACTAGGGAGGGTCCTGATTCATGGGGCATTAAACTAGGCTCACCTACCCCCTCATGTCATCAGTAAGCTCTACATTACAGAGATACTCACCTTTTTCTAGCAGAACTCCATCTAGAGGGGGAGAGAAAATAGCTACACACACTTGTGTAATCCGCAGCTCCTCTAATAGCAGACATGGTCTACTGGAGTGCGCAGCTACTTCCTGTCCCCCATCATAAAGGGCTTAATGCCCAATTTTTGCTTCCCAGGGATCTTTAACCATAGAGGCATCCTGAACAGGGATGCTCCAGTGGCTATTGTTTTGCCACTTCAAGTCTAAAAAAGTGCAAAGTGATGGTTGTCAGCAAAAAGTGATGGGAACGAGTAGCCTGATGACTGGGGGAGGGGGGATCAGCAAGTACAGTATCAGCTCACAAAGCTTTCAAGTACAATACTGTGCCTTCAAACACACATCACAAGCCCTGACCCATCACAAGTTGAGACCTGAACCTGGTCCCTATTGGAATCAAGGGACCAGAATTAGGGGAGGGCATTCCACCTCTGTGGACCCCTTCGCACCCCCACTCCTCACCTGCTCCCCCCAGAGGCAGTTAAAAATTGTGATGGCGGGTGTGGGGGGCACACAGAAAGATGGCCACCACTCCTGTGAGTGAGACACTCCTAGTGCCAGCACAGTGCCAGTGTCCTCACGCATCGGAGTGGCGCCCATTTTTCTGTAGCACTGCCATAGCCCATTTGACCGCCAAAACACTGCCTGCAGACCAGGGACCGAATCTCGGGGCTCAGGTAAGTTACAGACGCTTTCTGCTGCACACACTGCATAGGTATGCTGGGTTGATGGACTGCCCAGCAACCAGCATTTTCATGTACGAGCCGGATGCCGAATTCAGACTTTGCGGTTCGGGTTCGCCCAACACTAATTATCATGCATTAACCTTTAAACTGCCAACCTACCTAAAGATATTCTAAGTATGTTACACACCCCGCTTCAAGATATTCATTACCTGTGGGTAGTATGGTCCTGTAGAGGGCTTCTGCAGAGATGATTGGAGGAAAGAAAGCCCCTCCCAGTCCATAAGTACCTGGGACCTCCCACTCATTACCCAGTCTTCATCTCTGCAGACGGCGAGCAAGCAGCAGATGATATCTCCTCCTTGCACAGGGGGACTTTAAGGTAGCCGGGTCTACTCCCGGCCTATATATATTTTTATTTCCGTTCGGACTCTTTATTCCCTTTATTAATATATAGCTATTTAAATGCCTCCCAGTCTTGACTGCTGTCCGAGCGAGGGTATAACAGCACCTCAGGTGCTCAGGAGCTATGCTCCACCGCGAGACCCTATAAAGAGGGTAGGCGGTTATACCGGTTTGGGATGCCCTGTCCAAGAGTTTAATTTTCCCCTTAAATGGCCTATTCCCCTTTTTTAGTTGTGTGGAGGCCTCTTATTCAGCTTCTGGTGTTTTTCTATGGGGGCGCCTGGAAAATAGATTTATTTGAAATGTTTGTTTAAAATGTTTACTTTTCTGGTATGAATAGTTATAATGTAAACTTGTTGCAATCTTTTTTGCTGACAGACACCGCTGCGGCTATTGCCGCTGCGGTGCTGGATTTTTACCTCAGAGCTGAGGGGAGGATTTCTCCCCTCACGCTCTTCAGTGAGGGGGCGGGGCCGGGCCTTCGGTATGAGGCCACAGCCCGCGCCCTTTAGGAGTTTGGAGCTGGTAGCGTGACCGAGCGGGGAGCAGCTCCGCTTGTTATGCGGGCTGCTACCGGCTCTATTATGCGCCCGGTGCCGCGGCTGCCTGCGGCACCGGTGCGCGAGTGTTAATGGAGGGGAGCTTCCCCTCACGTCTGACAGACACTGTGCTGGGTTTTTTTCCTCAGAGCTGAGACAGGTGCTGAATTTTACCTCAGAGCTGAGGGGAGGATTTCTCCCCTCACGCTCTTCAGTGAGGGGGCGGGCCTTCGGTATGAGGCCGCAGCCCGCGCCCTTTAGGAGTTTGGAGCTGCTGGGCGGAGCCTTGCAGCGCGCGATCCACGCTGGCCACGCCCCCCTGCTGCGTCTCCTGCTCTGATCTGTGTTACCTCAGGCAGAGGACACAGTGTATTGGCGCCCAAAGACTCAGTGAGTGGCCCTGCGGCCGTTGCTTATCTGTACATATTTGCATATATATATGTATATATATATAGGTATAATAGATATAGGTTTATATAGGGAGAACCTCTTACTGTCTTTTTCTATGTTTTTCAGGCTGAACTGCCAGGAATTTTTTCAGGTTTCTCCTGGTCCTAGAGTACCTGGGTACTTTTGCTATTTATTACAAAACCTCCCACTTGGACAATATAAGGGCATCCCGGGTTGCTTAATAGCGTAATTCCCTCACTCATAGCGACTATTCAAGTTCACCTTATGGAGGCATCCCAAGATTCCGGGCTCCCCTCGGGACAATCCCGGAAGTGTATGGGTTGTGGGGTATCCCTAACAGGGGATGATTTTTTCCTATGTATATCATGTGCACAGCAGACTATTACACGGCAGTCCGGTCCCCAGGCATCTGGGTCAGCGCAGCCGGCTTCATCCTTTCCCCCTCCCACTTTGACCCGTGCCCCGTGTGAGATTGCCACGGGGGGGCAGTCGCAATCTGATGTGTGTGCCAGGTTGGCCAGTATTGAAAAATTCATTTCCTCCACGGTTGCCAAGAAAGCACCGGCTAAGAGGAAGCATTTATCACCGGTTAATCATTTTGAATATGATGATGACGAGGACGGCCTGGATTGGTCAGATTATTCCCCTCTAGAAGAAGGGGAATTATTTGAGGATTCAGATATTTCTGATGATCAGCAATTTGTTGGTGCTGATTCCGATCGGAGCTCAGGGACTTCCTTGGATACTCCTAATGTTCTGACTCAGATGTTTGAGGTGCTTGCTATCTCGCCTCCGGCGGAGGTTCCTCAACAGCAAGGGGAGTTTTATGACGAATCCAAGCCGTGGTTGGAATTCCCTAATCAAAAGCATTTTGATAATATTATTTCTAAGGAATGGGAAAGGCCTGCCTGGCTCCCAGGCATTCCCCAAAGTTGGGATAAGAGGTATCCTTTTCCAGTGGATACGGTTAAGCGCTGGGCGTCTCCCCCCGAGGTGGACGCCCCTATTTTGAGGTTATCCAACTCAGCCGTATTGAACAACCCTGATTGTTCCTCTCTTAAGGATGGTGAGGATAAACGCATTGACCAGATGGCTTGTCATGGTTTTTCCAGTATTGGGGCAGCAATAAGGCCTGTTTGTGCCTCATCGCTGTTGGCGGTGGCTACGAGAAAGGTGGTCAGGCACTTGTTATCCTCCTCTGGTTTGAATCCGGACAGTGAGGAATTTCGTGAACTAAAACAATGTGAGGGGTTTTTGTCCTTCATAGTAGAGCCTCTGCTCTAATGGTTACTATCAGGCGTTCAATTTGGTTACGCCAGTGGGCGGCTGACTTTGGGTAAAAAAAGTCACTAACAGCTCTTCCCTTCGTTGGGTTACGGCTCTTTGCAGACAAGCTGGATGCCGTGGGCAAGGGGGGCAAACTACCTCAACGCAAGAAGCAACGTCGCCCCTTTCGAGGAGCGTCTTCCTTCACTCCTTCCTTTCGGGGATCTAGAGCAGGAAGAGGTTTCGCCTTCCCTTCTACAAGGGGAAATTCCTGGAATAGGGGCAGAGGACGTGCCCGTTCAGGATACAGTTGGGGCTCAAATCCCAAACCCGTGGCCAAGCCCGCTCAACAATGAGGGGGCGCCCTCACCCGTGCGGGTGGGGGGACGGCTACAGCACTTCTCCCAGGTCTGGAACCGAGAGGTCTCGGACAGGTGGATCAGGGAAGTGGTGTCTTCCGGCTACAAGCTGGAGTTCGAGTCCTACCCTCCCCCGCGTTTCCTCAGGTCTCGGGTGTCCCCGGAGGCAAATGGCAGTCATTTGCCCAGTTCCCTCATTAGACCGGGGTCGGGGTTTTTACTCAAATCTGTTCACGGTCCCCAAAAAGGATGGCTCCGTCCGGCCCATACTGGACCTAAAGATTCTCAACAAGTTCGTCAGACTGCGAAGGTTTCGCATGGAAACGTTGCGCTCGGCTATTCATTCTCTTCGTCAGGGGGACTTCATGACGTCCATAGACATTCAGGACGCTTACCTCCATGTTCCCATTTTTCCCGCACACCAGAGGTTTCTGAGGTTCGCGGTGGAGGATCGGCACTTTCAGTTTGTAGCTCTTCCCTTCGGTCTCACCACAGCTCCAAGAGTTTTCACCAAGGTGCTTGCTGGGGTGATGGCTCTCCTCAGAGCGCAGGGGATTCACATTGTGCCATATCTGGACGATCTCCTCATCATGGCACCGTCATTCAGCCAGGCAGAATTGGACACCAGGACGGTAATATCCACTCTGGAGAGGTTTGGCTGGGTGATCAACTACCCCAAGTCCTCCCTACACCCGTCCAGGACAGTATCCTTTCTGGGAATGTCTCTGGATACAGATCTGGCCAGAGTTTTCCTTCCTCAGTCCAAGGTTCTTCTGATTCAGGAGTTGGTTCGGTCGCTCATGTCCATGCCTCGACCGTCCATCCGTCTAGGGATGAGACTGGTGGGTTTGATGGTGGCCTCATTCGAGGCGGTTCCCTTTGCTCAGTTTCACACAAGGACACTTCAGCTCCATCTGTTATCGGTCTGGAACAGGTCTCCTCAGTCGCTGGATCATCTTTTTCAGATGTCTCCCCGGGTTCGCCGCTCGCTTCGGTGGTGGCTGAACTCAACCAACCTACTGAGGGGCAGATCCTTTCGGACTCCTCAGTGGGAGATAGTCACTACGGATGCCAGCCTCTCAGGATGGGGGGGCTTTTGGAAGGATCTGCAAGTTCAGGGTTTGTGGAGTCCCCTGGAAGCTCACGAGTCTATCAATGTTCTGGAATTGAGGGCCATCAGGTTGGTTCTTTGTCATTTGACTCATCAACTGCGAGACTTGCTGGTCCAGGTCAGGTCGGACAATCGGATGGTGGTGGCCTACATCAATCACCAGGGAGGAACCCGCAGCAGGAATGCCCTCAAGGAAGTGTCTCTGATCCTGGACTGGGCAGAGAGACATGTCCCGTGTATCTCAGCAGTTTACATCCCAGGTGTGGAAAACACGGAGGAGGACTCTCTGAGCAGGATGTCAGCCCGCAAGGGGGTATGGTCTCTCAATCCCAGGGTCTTTCACTCAATTTGTCTCAGGTGGGGGTCACCGGCGGTGGACCTATTTGCCTCCCGTCACAATCACAAACTTCCGGCTTTTGTGTCTCTGGCGAAGGACCCACTGGCTCTCGCGACGGACGCCATGTCCCTGAACTGGAGGGATCTGGGGTTTCTGTACATGTTCCCTCCGTTTCCCATGGTGGCCAGAGTAGTGCGCAAGCTTGCTCTGGAGAGAGCAACAGCAATTCTGGTAGCTCCAAGGTGGCCAAGACAGGTCTGGTTCGCAGACGTGGTAAGGTAGAATGGCAGAAGATCAGTTCGTTCTGCCCCTGCTGCCAGATCTGCTCACACAGGGTCATCTTCGTTACTCCAATTTACCAACGCTGGCTTTGACGGCGTGGCTGCTGAAACCTCCATCTTGAAGGAGGAAGGTCTTTCTGACGCTTTTATTCAGACTCTCATTCGTGCTAGAAAGAAGTCTTCTTCATCCGTGTACTATAGGACTTGGAGGTCTTATATTGATTGGTGTGAGGCTAGGGCCTTCCCTTGTAGGGAATTCTAGGTTTCTAGAAATTTGGAGTTCTTGCAACATGGTCTGGACTTAGGGCTCCAACTCAGTACTCTGAAGGGGCAGGTGTCTGCCCTGGCAGTATTTTTCCAAAAGTCTTTTGCACTACATCCTTTGGTTAAGACCTTTTTCCAGGGGGTTACGCATGTGCGGCCTCCTAGGAAGCCTTTGATTCCAGTTTGGGATTTGAATTTGGTTCTTTCTGCGCTACAGGGTCCCCCCTTTGAGCCCTTGCATGATAGTCCTTTGTCTTCCCTTACGCAGAAGGTGGCATTTTTGGTAGCTATCACTTCAGTTAGACGTGTTTCTGAGTTGGCGGCTCTGTCTATTCAAGCTCCATATTTTGAAAGACATCAGGATAAAGTGGTTTTCCGTTTTAAGACGGACTTTCTTCCTAAGGTGGTTTCGTCCTTTCATTTAAATCAGGATATTGTTCTGCCCTCTCTCTGTCCTAACCCCAGCAATGACAAGGAGAGGGTCCTGCATTCTTTGGATGTGGTTCATGTTGTGAAGTATTATTTGGTGGTAACGTCTGCCTTTCGCAAGACTGATGCATTCTTCGTGGTGCCTTTTGGGCCCAAGAAGGGTCTAGCACCCACAAAGTCTACCATCAGCAGATGGATCCGTCAGGCCATTGTAGGGGTCTATTCTGCTAAGGGGAGAGATCCTCCCTTTCGTGTTACTGCTCATTCTACTCGTGCGGTTGGGGCCTCCTGGGCTTTTCAGCACCAGGCCTCTGTTGAGCAAGTTTGCAAGGCCGCTACCTGGTCTTCTGTTCACACTTTTTCAAAGTTTTACAAGGTTGATGTGCGGCCTCAGCGGATGCTGTTTTTGGCCGCAAAGTTCTGCAGGCTGCAGTAGTTTGAGTTGTGCTTTATATGTGCTTTATATGTTTTTGGATCCCCACCCTTTATGGACACTGCTATTGGATGTCCCACAGGTAATGAATATCTTGAAGCGGGGTGTGTGACATACTTAGAATAATACCATTTTGTGAATACTCACCTTGTAAAATGGGTATTATAAGTATGTCACACACCCCGCTTCAACCCGCCCTTTGGATTCTGCATCCTTCATATGGTGAACTTTGCGTTGTTATGACTGATATTTGGCTCTTCCTGGTCCTTTACCTTACTGCTTTCTTTATACTGGGTAATGAGTGGGAGGTCCCAGGTACTTATGGACTGGGAGGGGCTTTCTTTCCTCCAATCATCTCTGCAGAAGCCCTCTACAGGACCATACTACCCACAGGTAATGAATATCTTGAAGCGGGGTGTGTGACATACTTATAATACCCATTTTACAAGGTGAGTATTCACAAAATGGTATTTTTGTCACCCTCTGTTGCCATTTTTCAGTATTTGTGCTATACATGTTTAACTGTGATTTTTGAAGGAATGTCCAAGGATTTCCCAGTAAAATGATATATTGTTTTTTTTCAGCAGAGTAATGAAAAGCCTTGTTTGTCATTTGTTCAGTGCTTTCTCAATAGTTTGGGGTTAAATATGTGGGTAAACATTTTTTTAATTTTGTAGCTTTTTTAAAATAAAAAAGCATGTTTTTCAAGAAGACTATATTGCATGTAAAAGCCCTATTCTTCCAGGTTACAGCGGTACCACATATGTGTCACTACTCTACCTAGGACACACCCAAGCTGAAACTTGTGCTTTAGGAGGCAGGTAATTGGGCCGGGGGTTAATGGCAGGTCACCCCTGGCTGGCAGATGACTTGCCAGCCCCCTCCTGCCATGTGAGCTGGTACAGGGGTCTCGGGGACCCCTTACCATTTCACAAAGTGTTAAATGTAAAAAACACACAGACACAGAGAATAAAGTATATTTTTTTTTTCTCGGGCTTCTGCTCTCACTCCTGCAGCCGGAAGGAGCTCTTTATATCGGCTGTGTGAGATGACGTCAAGAGTTAATTAGAAAAAAATTACATGGGGGGAGACCCCAGGCTTTTTTTTTTTTAAAGGAATTAAATCCTTAAAAATGTTTTTAAAAATGGTGTGTGGTCTCCCTTTCCCAGTAAAACCAGCCTGGGTATCAGCTATGGGGGCTTGTAGACCAGGGCGCGGGGGCCAGCGGCCCTGAAGGCTACAAGCACCCATAGCCCTCATGGCTGTGGGCTCTTGTGCCCCCCCCGAGGATTTGGGGAGGCAGGTAATGGGGCAGGGGTTAATGTCACCGGCTGGCTGGCTGGCTGCCCACCTGCCCTGTGAATATAGGGTACTCATGGACCCCTTACCAGTTCACAAGGAGTCTAATGTGAAAAAAAAGCAATTCTGTGAGTACTCACCTGTAAAACTGTTTTTGTTCTTGCATGGCACGGACTGCTTCGGTATTCATAACAGTTGGGTTATTCCGCCACAAGGTGGCGTAGTGTACTGCAGAAGAGCTGTGGCATCTCCCGGCCCCCTATAAAAAAAGGTAAAAAAAAAACCCAATTAACTTGGAACAATCACGATAAAGAGGCAACTAAGAATAATGATAACAAGGGTGGGTCGAAGCAGGCCGTGCCATGCAAGAACAAAAACAATTCTTCAGGTGAGTACTCACAGAATTGCTTTTTTCTTTATTGCATGGCACGGCCTGCTTCGGTATTCATAACAGTAGGGACATCCAAAAGCAGTGTCCAAAAGTAGGGTGGGATCCCCAATTAGTAACAGCCGGCAGTTCAACTCACTACCGCCTGAAGCACCTTGCGGCCAAAAGCAGCATCCGCTGAGGCCTTAACATCAACCTTGTAAAACTTGGAAAAAGTATGAACAGAAGACCAAGTAGCAGCCTTGCAAACTTGTTCAACAGAAGCTTGGTGCTGAAAAGCCCAAGAAGCCCCAATAGCACAAGAGGAATGAGCAGTAATTCTAAAGGGAGGTTCCTTTTCCCTTAGCAGAATAGGCTTGAACCACAGCCTGACGGATCCACTTGCTGATAGTGGATTTAGGCGGAGGCAAACCCTTTCTAGGTCCAGAAGTGAGAACAAAAAAAGCATCAGATTTCCTGAAAGGCTCAGTAGCGACCAAATAAAACTTCAGAGCCCTGACCACATCCAGAGAATGCAGTGTCCGCTCCTTGGAATTAGCAGGATTAGGACACAATGAAGGCAAGACAAACGTTCTGATAGACATGAAAGGCAGACACCACCCTAGGCAAGAAATCTGCCCTAACCCGAAACACCACCTTATCCTGATGCCTCTCAAAATAAGGAGGTTTGATGGAAAGCGCCGCCAGCTCAGAAACTCGCCTTAAAGAAGTGATAGCCACCAAAAAGGCTACCTTAAGAGTCAGAATGGGCAAAGCAGCCCCACGGATAGGCTCAAAGGGAGGACCCTGCAGAGCAGACAAAACCAGATTCAAGTCCCAGACTGGTAGCATAGGCTTACGAGGTGGACGCACATGGGAAACACCCTGAAAAAAAAGTGTTAACCAACCGGTGATTGGCAAAAGATCTTTGGAAGAAAATTGCCAGAGCTGAAACATGGCCTTTGAGGATACTTAGTTGAAGGCCAGAATCCAAACCATGTTGCAAAAATTCCAGAATCCTGGGAATGGAAAAAACCCAACAGGGAAGAGACTTGGACTCACACCAGGCAATGTAAGCATGCCAGACCCTATAATAGATAAAGGACGAGGACTTCTTCCTATCCCGAATCATGGTATCCACAACAGAGGCAGGCAACCCCTTCTCTGTCAAGATGTAGGTTTCAGCAGCCAAGCCGTTAAAGCCAGCGTTTGTAAATTGGGATGGCGTAGCTGTCCCTGAGTGAGAAGATCTGCATCCCTGGGCAAGACGTACTGGTCTACTGCCAACTGCACAACGTCTGCGAACCACACCCTTCTTGGCCAACTGGGGGCCACCAGGATGGCTGACACCCCCTCCTGGGCAATCTTGCGCATGACCCTGCCCAGTAGAGGGAACTGAGGGAACACATAGGGAAGCCGAAACTCCGTCCAAGGCATTGCCAGTGCATCCGTGGCGAAGGCCAGATGAACCTGTGACAGGGAGACAAACCTGGGAAGTTTGTGATTGTGACGGGACGCAAACAGGTCCACATCTGGCTGACCCCAGCGGTGACACAGGGAGAGAAACACCTGGTAGTTGAGGGACCATTCCCCCAGAAGAGACGTCCCCCTGCTCAGGGAGTCCACCACCTGGTTCTCCACCCCCGGAATGTATACCGCTGAGATGCGGGGAACATTTTGTTCGCCCAAGACAGTATCAGAGACACTTCCTTGAAGGCTCGCTTGCTCCGAGTCCCTCCCTGATGATTGATGTAGGCAACCGCCGTCTGGTTGTCGAAGCGGATCTGAACAGGTGGGACAGAACCAACCTGATCGCTCTCAGTTCCAGGACATTGACGGGAGCATGGGCCTCCTGGGGGCCCCAACGACCCTGGAACTGTAGGAACTTCCAAAAGCCCCCCCCCCAGCCCGTCAGACTGGCATCCGTGGTGACAGTCTCCCAGCACAGGGGCAGGAAGGTCCTGCCCACCAGAAGATTCCTTGAGTCCAGCCACCACGAAAGGGACTGCCTGGCCAGAGGAGACAGAGCAAATCCCTGATCCAGGGACACAGGGTCCCGATCCCAAACTGACAAGAGGTGCAACTGAAGAGGTCTCATGTGAAACTGAGCAAAGGGGACCGCCTCAAAGCAGGACACCATCAGGCTCACCAACTGCATCCCCAGATGGATGGAGGGATGAGGATACAAGAGCAGAGCCTGTGCCTGCTTCTGAAGGCCCTCCACCTTCTGCTGAGGAAGGAACACCTTGACCTGAGAGGTATCCAGTGTCATGCCCAGAAAGGACCTCATCAAGGACGGGGACAGTGAAGACTTGGGAAAATTGATCACCCAGCCGAAGGACTGGGTGTCCTGTTCATTCTGATGAAAGGACTGAGCCACAATGAGGATGTCGTCCAGATAGGGAAGGATGCGAATGCCCCGGGTTCGCAGAAGAGCCATCACTCCCGCCAGCACCTTGGTGAACACCCGAGGCGCCGGTGATACCAAATGGTAAGGCCACAAACTGGTAATACTGATCCTCCAGCACGAACCTCAGAAATCTCTGATGACCTGGGAAGATAGGCACATGAAGATAAGCATCCTTGATGTCCACGGTGGTCATGAAGTCGCCCGGGCGAAGGGTAACGACAGCAGAGCATAGCGTCTCCATGCGAAAATGTTTGAATCTGACAAACTTGTTGAGGCCCTTCAAGTCCAGAATGGGCCTCAGAGAGCCGTCCTTTTTGGGGACCGTGAAGAGATTGGAATAGTACCCCTGACCCTGTTCTTGATGGGGCACCGGACAAAGGCATTGGACTGCCGAAAGTAACCCTTGAGCTGACAGGGGGTTTAAAGACATCCGTGATCTGATGAATCTTGGGGGCGGCCAGGCTGCAAACTCTATCTTGTAACTGGAGGACACCATCTCCTGAATCCACCAGTCTGAAACGTGGAGCCTCCAGACGTGAGCAAAGAGCCGAAGCCGTCCCCCCACCCGGATGGGTGAGGGCGCCTCCTCATGCCTGAGGGGCCTTGGGAGGGGGTTTGGGTTTGGAACCCCAGGAGAGACCGGGACGTCCACGGGATCTGCCACGGCCCCAAGACTCTCTGCGGATACCTGAGAAGAGGGAGCCACAACCTCCTCTGGAAGAACGAAGGGAGGGGAGGGAGACGGAGGTCCCCTGAAAAGGCCGGGGCTGTCTCCTACGCTGAGGCAGCCTGCCATCCTTGGCCAAAACATCAAGACGCTCACCAAAGAGCCGCAGCCCCGCAAAGAGGAGCCCAGTGAGAGCCTTCTTAGCAGCAGCATCAGCTGCCCACTGACGTAACCAAACAGAGTGGCGCATAGCAACCAAAAGTGCAGAGGCCGCCCAGCCTCACAGCATCATCCATGGCAGTAAGGATAAATACAACAAAATCAGAGCATAGCAAGAGGGCCCCATAATCCTCCCTCCTTCTACCAGCCATAGCGCCATGGCAGAGACACTTGAGCAGTGTCTTAAGGGCAATAGCAGTAATGGCAGCAGCACAGGCCGGGCGCAGTCCAGCCCCCACACAAGTAAAAGCATGGCAGGCCAGCTGATCCATGCGCCAGTCCTCGCTGTCCTTCAGAGTGGTAGTGTCAGGGGAAGGTATGACCAAAGTATTAGACAGGCCTAGCACGGGAGCGTCTACCTCAGGGGAACAGGACCAACGCTTTACTAGATCAGCAGGAAAGGGATATCTCTTATCCAATCCCTTGGGCACAGCGGGCAGCCTGTTAGGACGTTCCCACTCCCTAAGCACCATAGAAGTGAAATGGCCCTGCTCAGGGAACTCCAGACGCTGTTTACCAGGACGAAAAAGCTCACCCTGTTTTCTCTTAGCCACCTCAGGGGGAGCAATGTGCAAGATTTCAAAAATTTGTGACAGCAGATTGTCAGTGTCCTCAGGGTACCATGATTCCTCCCTGGACCCAGACCCAGGGTCACTAATGCAACCCTCCTGCTGGTCCCCAGAGGAGTCAGAGTCCTGGAACAGTTCCCCTTCTTCTAGGAAATAAAGTCCCCTAGTAGCATCAAATTCCTCATACTCCTCAGTGGAGCGTGAGGGTGTGGAAGTCAGGTGCAGCTTCTTGCCAGAAGCCTTCCTTGGAATAGGCCCGGCAAGCTGCTTCTCAATGTTGGCCACAGGAAGTGCCAGATCAGACTGTGACCCCCTGCTAGCATCCCCCTCACTGGGAGCTAATTGCAGCAGTGGGGGGGGGGGGGGGTAGATGATCCCGAAGGGGGTGCAGAGCTGGGAAGCTATGCAGGCAAACCAAGCTGGAGCGCAAGGATACTTTGAGCGCATGGCACGCACAGCGTGACATCATTGCTGATAGGGGATACCCCGCACATGGAACACAGCCGGGACTGCCCCGAAGGACCCCCGAGCACGCTATCCCCAGAAGCCTCCATATGGTGATTAACACAGGCGCAATAGGCCAGCACTGGGTAAAGCCTAATACAAAAGCCACCCAGGATGCCCTCCCACGGGATGCCCCCAGATCAGCAAAGGGTGGGGGGGATGAGGGGGAGGAAGGAGTAGAGACGGGAGAACCCACAACCCACTGGTATCCCGCCTGAAAGACATAAGTAAAAACCACACATGAGTATCCCGCAGCACATGCCCCACGATACCAGTAAAAAAAACCCCAAGGGGGAATCACGGACCAAGGACACCGCAGGGTCACCAAGGCACAGACCGCAGGATGAAGCGACACACCGGAGGAAACAGCGCTGCAGCCTGGAAGGGAGAAATCCAGACGTGCAGCTAATCCAAAATGGCGCCGGCAGAGGTACCTCAAGGGGCGGGCCGCGGGGGGACGACGCGATAGGCATCATCCCCCGGCCCCGCCCCCTCGAAGAGCGCGAAAACGACACCCATGTGACCCCACCGGCACCATGACAAAGCAAAAACGCCACAGGTTATAGCGCCCAGAGCCGCGGAGCGCAGTACAAAGCGGCACGGCGGGCAAAAAACACCAAAAAACACACTGTAAACGCCAAAACACCACAACTAACACCACTCGCCTCTAACACCCGCCCCCCCCCGAACAAAGTCAGAGAGGGGGAGGGGGGAGAGAGAGATATGAGAAGGCAGCGGCGAGTATCCAGGCCAGAAGAGTGGGACCCCTGAAGGAAAAGAAGGGGAAACAGTCCCCAAAACACTTACCCCCTCAGAAGCCAGGACAGGAACTCTGCATCCCTAGTAGGATCACCATAAAGCCTATGGCCGGCTACCCTTTGTGGAACAGGGTCTGCGGCTTGGAGCAGCGCTCCCGGAGCACTTGACCCTAGTGCTCTTCTACCCTCACCCGATCTGTCAGCCAAGGCTGGGAGGCAGAGAGGGTCCAGAAACGGATGGAAATAGACTTGCAGGGCCACAGGCTTGGTTGTCCCGCTCACCTGCGCAAGAGAGAGAGACATCTTCTAACTTTGCAGTATCAACGCACAGGAAACACTGGGGAACTCTATGATTAAACCCGTTTTTATAGGGGGCCGGGAGATGCCACAGCTCTTCTGCAGTACACTGCGCGACCTTGTGGCGTAATAACCCAACTGTTATGAATACCGAAGCAGGGTGTGCCATGCAATATAGAAAATACACACACATACCGCTCGTAGCCCTCTTCCCCTGCATTCGGTTCCGCCGATCACTCCCGGCTTGTGTCTCACTTGCCGACGCTGGGAGGAGCCTTTTTATAGAGTGGATTAGATTAAATCAGTGACTGACTCATGCTATAAAAGGCCCCTCCCTGCGGGGGGGGGGGGGGGCGGTGAGATGCCTGAAACCAGCATGCAGGGCAGGGAATGGGCCCTCTCTGCCCCACTGAAGAACCCCGTGGTCAACTTCACCCTGATGAAGTGGAATTAGGAGCCATGGAATGCGTGGGTGCCGCGGCCTGTCTGTTTTCACTGTCCAGCATATTGGTAATATTATTTATTTATATATTATATATCCCACTCTTATTACTGTATATTTGGTCACAGTTTCTTTGGGTATAACATATGAATTGTGTTTGGCACTGCTTTTGTATTAGTATTATTATTTTTTTCTTTTTAACACATATTCACCAATCAGTGGGGTCTTTTTTTCCCCCTTTATTCTTTCTTTTTCTATATTTGGTATTTGGAGTAAGAGATTGTACTTGGACTTTGTTGTGCTTTGAGATCTTTATATTCTTAGTATGTCACACACCCCGCTTCAAGAATCAATAACATATGGGTAATATCGTCCTGAAGAGGCGTTCCTGCAGAGATGATAGCAAAAGAAAGCCCCTCCCCGATCCATAAATACCTGGGACCTCCCACTCACTACCCAGTTTTCCATCTCTGCAGACGGCGAGCAAGTCAGAAGATGATGGCTCCTCCTTGCACAGGGGGATTTAAGGTAGCCGGGATGTTTCCCGGCCCGTTATGTATTTTTTCCGTTTGGACCTCTTTTTCCCCTTAATATATATGCCTCCCAGCCGTGGCTGCAGGTCCAGGCGAGGGTATATTGGCACCTCTGGTGCTTAGGAGCAACGCTCCGCCGTGAGACCCTATACGAGAGGGTAGGCGGCTTTACCGGGTTGGTGACCCCGGTTTGGGATGCCCTGTCCCTTAGCCTTAATATGGGAATGGCCCTCCCAGGATCCCCTTTGTTCCACTATGGGGATGGGGGGAGTGGGTTCTCCTTTTTATTACACTCTTATTTCCTGCACTGTCTTATAACTTCTTGTGTTTCTTTAATTTTATCTGCACCGCGGCCGTCTATATTATGTGCCTCCGTGCTGTGCTGCGGTTCCCTGCTCAAAATGGAGGTATTTTACCTCAGGGTCTCTCTTTGTATGGTTTAGGAGGGGGCGGGGCCGGACCTTCGGCGCGGGGCCGAGGTCCGTTCCTCCCGGCCTTCTTTTATTACTGTAGTTAACACTGGCCAAGCACCGCAGCAGTACATTAGCTGCGGCGCCGGCCGGTTTGGCACTCTTTTCATGAGGGGATTTTTTCCCCTCACGATTCTTATGGGGGCGGGGCCGAACTTGCGGCACGCAATCGCGGCCCGCCCACTACCTTCCCAGCGCCGCTGAGTTGTGGCTTGACTGAGTTGCGGTTTACTGTTGCTAGGCATAGGAGGGGGGGGCGTGACCTTAACAACGCGCGCGTCCCGCGCTGGCCACGCCCCCTCCTCCTCTTCTTTCTGTCAGAAATGATTTCTCCTCACGATCGGGTGGCCGTGTGACGTCCTGGCGGTGCTGTGAGTGGCCTGTGGCCTTTCTCTTTTTTGCTTTGCTTCTTGTTGCTACTTTTTCTCATAGTTCTTTCTTTCTTCTTCTTTCAGAACGAAGGCTTGTAATTCTGATCTATAGTATTAGAGGTTCTTTCCCGGTCCTCATCCCTGGGTTCATTTTATATGTTCACAAATCCTCCCACTCGGGACATTAAAGGGGCATCCCGGGTTGTCTAATTGGCGTAATTCCCTGGGTCTTAGCGACTATTCAAAGTTCACCTTATGGAGGCATCCCCTGACACTGGGACTGGGACCCCTTCGGGGCATCCCAAAAAGTGTATGTTGTGTGGGGTTTCCATCGCTGGGGATGATGTGTTACTCTGTATACCATGTGCACAGCAAACTATTACGCGGCAGTCCGAACCCCAAGCATCGGGGTCAGCACAGCCGGTCGCCTCAACTCCCCCTCCCGCCTTGACTCGTGCCCCGTGTGACGTTGTCATGGGCAGGGACCTGCAATCTGAAATGTGCGCCAGATTGGCTAGCCTTTAGAAAATGCTCTCTAGCTCGGTCGCCCGTAAGGCTCCGTCCAAGAGAAAGCATTTGTCGCCGGCTCTGCCGGTGGATGATCTTGATGACAGAGATAATCTGGATTGGTCCGATTATCCCCAGCTAGAGGACGGGGAGGTTGATGAGGGTTCAGAATTTTCGGACGATGAGCAGTCTGCTGGCGCTGTTGCCGAGCTTTCTGACTTAGGGAGATCCTTGGACTCTCCTCACGCTCTGTCTCTGATGCTGGAAGTTCTGAACATTTCCCCTCCAGAGGAGGTGTCACACCAGAAGGGTGAATTGTTTGAGGAATCCAGGCCGCGCCTGGAGTTTCCTACGCAGCGGCATTTTGACAGAATCATTGACAAGGAATGGGATAGGCCGGCTCGGCTCCCTGGCATCCCTCAGGGGTGGGATAGGAAATATCCCTTTCCTCCTGAGGTGGTCAAGCGCTGGGCGTCTCCCCCCGAGGTAGATGCTCTGGTTTTGGGGTTATCCAACTCCTCGGTTTTAAACAGACCTGATTGCTCCATTCTCAAAGATGGAGAGGATAAACGTATTGATCAGATGGCTTGTCATGGCTTTACCAGTATTGGGTCGGCCATCCGGCCTGTGTGTGCTTCGGAACTAATGGTTTTGGCTGCCAGGTCTGTGGTCAGGGACCTGTTGTCTTCTTCTGGGCTTCGTCCTGGTAGTAACGAGTTCCTTAGCCTTAAACGATGTGAGTTGTTTTTATCCTTTGTGTTGACTGCCTTAGATGACACCTTGATGATGTGTGGTAGGACGTCGGCTCTGCTTGTGGCTATCCGGCGGTCGGTGTGGCTGCGCCAGTGGGCGGCCGATTTCATGTCCAAAAAGTCACTGACGGCTTTACCCTTTGTGGGTCTACGGCTTTTTGGAGAGACATTGGACTCTGTCACCAAGGGTGGTAGGTTACCTCAACGTAAGAAACAACGCCGCTCCTTTCGGGGGGCGCCTGCCTTTAACCCCTCCTTTCGGGGAGCCAGATCTGGCAGGGGTTCTGCATTTCCCTCTTCCAGAGGAGATTCCGGAAGCAGGGGCAGAGGACGTACCCGTGCTGGATACAGTTGGGGCTCTAAGCCCAAACCGGCGGTTAAGCCGGCTCAGCAATGAGGGGGCGCCCTCACCCATGCGGGTGGGGGGACGGCTGCAGCACTTCTCTCAGATCTGGGATCAAGAGGTCTCGGACAGATGGATCCGGGAAGTGGTGTCTTCCGGTTACAAGCTGGAGTTCGAGCTCCGCCCCCCTTCCAGGTTTGTCAGGTCTCGGATGCCGCCGGAGCCTCTGGCAGCGCAGGGGCTCCTGTTGGCAGTGGAGAATCTTCTGGACATGGCTGTCATTTGCCCAGTGCCCCCTTCAGATCGGGGCAGGGGCTTTTATTCCAATCTGTTCACGGTACCCAAGAAGGACGGGCTGGTCCGACCCATCTTGGATCTGAAGTTCCTCAACAGGTTCATCCGGCCGAGGAAATTCCGCATGGAAACGCTGCGTTCGGCCATTCATTCTCTTCGTCAGGGAGATTTTCTGACGTCCATAGACATCAAGGATGCTTATTTACACGTTTGGTTTTTCCAGCTCACCAGAGGTTTCTCAGGTTCGTGGTGGAGGATCGGCACTTTCAGTTTGTGGCACTTCCTTTCGGTCTCTCCTCAGCTCCTCGGGTGTTCACCAAGGTGCTAGCGGGAGTGATGGCTCTGCTAAGGGTTCAAGGTATCCGCATCGTGCCCTATTTGGACGATCTACTGATCATGGCCTCTTCCTTCAACCAAGTGGAGTTGGACACCAGAGCGGTGGTGTCTACTCTGGAGAGGTTCGGTTGGGTGATCAATCACCCCAAGTCTTCTCTATCTCCGTCCAGAATTCTGACATTTCTGGGAATGTCTCTGGACACTTCACAGGCCAGGGTGTTTCTGCCCCAGGCCAAGATTCTTTTGATTCAGGAGTTAGTTCGGCTTCTCTTGTCAACCCTTCATCCGACCATCCGGCTAGGGATGAGGCTGGTGGGGTTAATGGTGGCCTCATTCGAGGCAGTCCCCTTTGCGCAGTTTCACACAAGGACGCTTCAGCTTCATCTGTTGAAGGCTTGGGACAAGTCTCCTCTTTCGTTGGATCAGTCCTTCCTGATGACTCCCCGAGTTCGTCGATCCCTGCAGTGGTGGCTGGGGTCGGTCAATCTGTTGAAGGGCAGATCTTTTCTGGCTCCGTGTTGGGAAACAGTCACCACGGATGCCAGTCTGTCAGGTTGGGGGGGTGTTTGGAAGGACCTCCAGTTTCAGGGTCTGTGGGGCCCGCAGGAGGCTCACGAACCCATCAATGTTCTGGAGTTGAGAGCCATCAGGCTGGTTCTGTTTCACTTGACTCATCAGTTGAGAGGCCTGCCAGTGCAGGTCCGGTCGGACAACAGGACGGCGGTGGCTTACATCAATCACCAAGGAGGGACTCGCAGCAGGAGTGCCCTCAGGGAAGTGTCTTTGATTCTGGACTGGGCAGAGACCCACGTCCCGTGTATCTCAGCAGTCTACATTCCGGGGGTGGAGAACACGGACGCGGACTTGCTGAGCAGGGCCTCCTCTCGTCAGGGGGAGTGGTCTCTCAGTCCCAAGGTGTTTCGTTCAATATGTCTCAGGTGGGGGGTCCCAGCGGTGGACCTCTTTGCTTCTCGTCACAATCACAAGCTCCCAGTCTTTGTGTCTCTCTCGCAGGATCCTCTGGCTCTGGCAGTGGATGCCATGTCTCTGAACTGGAGGGATCTGGGGTTCCTTTACCTGTTTCCTCCGTTCCCAATGCTAGCCAGAGTGGTGCGCAAACTGGCCTTGGACGGCGCGTCGGCAATTCTGGTGGCCCCAAGGTGGCCAAGGCGAGTTTGGTTCGCAGACCTTGTAAGACTGGCAGAGGATCAGTTTGCCCTGCCTCTGCTGCCGGACCTGCTCACCCAGGGTCAGCTACGCTATCCCAATTTACCATCGCTGGCTTTGACGGCATGGCTGCTGCTTGAAGGAAGAAGGTCTTTCTGACGCGGTGATTCAGACTCTTATCTGTGCCAGAAAGCGCTCTTCCTCTTCTATTTACTACAGGACTTGGAGGGCCTATATTGATTGGTGTGAAAGTAGGTTTTTCTCTTGTCGAGAGTTCTCCATTCCTAGAATTTTGGAGTTTCTTCAACATGGTCTAGATCTGGGGCTCCAGCTTAGTACATTGAAAGGGCAGGTTTCTGCCCTGGCGGTGTTCTTCCAAAGGTCCTTTGCACTTCATCCCTTAGTCAAGACCTTTTTCCAGGGTGTTACGCATGTTCGGCCTCCTAGGAAGCCTTTTGTTCCAGTTTGGGATTTGAACCTGGTTCTTTCTGCTCTCCAGGGCCCTCCGTTTGAGCCCTTGAATGAGGTAGATTTGTCTTCTCTTACGCAAAAGGTGGCCTTTTTGGTGGCGATCACTTCGGTTAGGCGTGTTTCTGAGTTGGCAGCTTTATCCATTAAAGCTCCGTACTTCGAGAAACATCAGGACAAGGTTGTCTTTCGTTTCAAGCAGGATTTTCTTCCTAAAGTGGTCTCGGAGTTTCATCTGAATCAGGACATTGTTTTGCCTTCTCTATGCCCAAATCCCAGTGACGATAGGGAAAGGGCTTTGCATTCCTTGGATGTAGTTCGTGTTGTGGAACATTATCTGGAGGTTACGTCTTCCTTTCGTAAGACCGATGCTTTCTTTGTGGTGCCCTGCGGGCCTAGGAAAGGTTTGGCTCCTGCCAAATCTTCCATTAGTAAATGGATTCGTCAGGCCATCATTGGGGCCTATTCTGCCAAGGGGAGGAGTCCCCCTTTCCGTGTTACTGCTCATTCTACTCGTGCAGTTGGTGCGTCCTGGGCTTTTCAGCACCAGGCTTCTGTTGAGCAAGTTTGTAAGGCCGCTACCTGGTCTTCTGTTCACACCTTTTCCAAGTTTTACAAGGTTGATGTTCGGGCTTCAGCGGATGCTGTTTTTGGCCGCAAAGTTTTGCAAGCTGTTGTGGTTTAGGGTTGTGCATTGTTGCCTAGTTTTGGATCCCCGCCCTTGTTATGGACACTGCTGTTGGATGTCCCACATGTTATGGATTCTTGAAGCGGGGTGTGTGACATACTAAGAATAATACCATTTTGTGAATACTCACCTTGTAAAATGGGTATTATGAGTATGTCACACACCCCGCTTCAACCCGCCCTTTTGTATTTAGGATCCTCTTTATTGCGAACTTTGCGTGGTTGTGTTTATATTTGCCTCTTCCTGGTCCCTTACCTTACTGCTTCTGTATACTGGGTAGTGAGTGGGAGGTCCCAGGTATTTATGGATCGGGGAGGGGCTTTCTTTTGCTATCATCTCTGCAGGAACGCCTCTTCAGGACGATATTACCCACATGTTATGGATTCTTGAAGCGGGGTGTGTGACATACTCATAATACCCATTTTACAAGGTGAGTATTCACAAAATGGTATTATTTTACATGTACTTGCACGTTTTGGAGCGTAGTTTCATGCTTTTCCAGCAGCTTTGGGACCGCTTGCTTGGTTTCAACTGTCCTTACTGTATACGTTGTTGTTTTTTACTGTATTACAGTGTATCTTTAAATAAATTTGACTTAATTTATTTTATATTATCTTATTTTATTAATTCATATGGCTATGTGCAATAATAGTTAATTTGGGTAGCTGATGCGTCCCATGTATATAAAGACCCCCGGGGTGTGGGGGGGAGCAGATGCCCCCTTTTGGAAGAGGAGACCCCCCGGTCACTGGATCCCGGACAGAATTGAAAGTTTTTTTTTTTACAGCAAACCTGTGTAAACACGAAGAATGTAGATTAAAAAAAAAGGATATTTGGTCCTTTAAAAGGACAACTAGCAAAAATGTAAAAATGAAATACAATTATATTATAGGCTATAGAAAAAGCCCTGACCCATCATAATTTTCTGCTGTGTGCCTGTCAGGAAATTGGGATGTCCTATATTAAGCTTTCACTAAACTCTAGGGTTGGGTAACCTAGGTTTTGATCGCCTTTAAAAACAGAAATCCTCTGCCCCTTATAGAGGTATGTTACTTACCCATTGTTGTGGCAGTCAGTAGAGCAGGGGGGCGACTTGTGCACCTTGTCTGGCCTGTGGGATGACTCTCAGTGGTGCTTTGAGTTCTAGTTGAGTAAAGAAATAAAATGGCAGATCAGATTACCCACCCCGCTGCATACAGAGACCCACTTTAAAGATTACTCACCTTCTTCTCTGTGGATTCTGAATGCCAATGTCCATATTGCCATTGTTCAGTATCCTCCCCCCAAACCACAGGCTGAGGTCTCGCAGGATATACCCCGGGGTGCGGGAATAATGGAGCAGGGAGTTGGCTTTTGTCTGCCCGTAAATGGCACTTAATGAATTCTGGTCTGTTAGATGGGCGAGTGCGGGATCTCTGGGGCCTGATATGCCGCCCCATAGCTCCAGCGCATGTGGCCCACGCAGGGCCAAGATCAGGACTGGAGGGAGCTGCACATCTCCACCTGCGTAGGAGGTGGGGATTAAGTCTGGAAATAAAGGAATGACAATAAGTATAATGGAATCCTTTATCTGTCAAACAGCTAATCACAGCAGTGACTTACCTCTACCAAAGTATGACTGTAAAGCAGAGGCTTGTGGGTAAAGCAGTCTGAGGCCACACACGTCCAGTCCCGCTGTCAGGATAAGATGGAGGGCGTGATGAAATGCAGCCGGATGTCGCAGCAGGGTGTCAAACAATGTGGCCGCCACCACCTGAGGGATATGATAAGGAGAGGGAAAGTGAACCATAAAATAGACCAAAACCCACCCTGGAGTCCAGGGCAGGCTTACTATCTCCCCCTGGGGCATCCAGGTTCTGGATTTCCTGCTGTGTAAAAACCCCCAAGGTTGCACAATAAACTCACCTTCTCCTCGATCCAACAGCGCATGTGCGCAGGCTGCTTGCACCCAAGCCAGGCATTAGTAAGCCAAGGCACGTTGACGTCAGAGCAGTCGAGCGCACTGACTGGACAAGAGGCTATGCATGCCCCATAGGACCAGGAAAGGTAAGTTTTGGTGGCCGACCAGCGGGGCATCCTGCATCGGGGTGCCCCAGAGGCAAGGACCAAAACCAGGGATAGTCCAAATACATGCTTTTGGTCCACTTTGAAGTTATTAGTGTAAGAATAAATAATTTTTGCTTACCTGCCATGCAGTGGACTGCTGTGTGCTGCTGCTTAAAGCTGTTGTTGAAATTTCGCCCCTTTCCTGTAGCCCAGCCCTGGATTTTATTTATTCATGACCACCGTTTTTAACATTGAATGGTGGTCCTATCTCTACATCAGACAGTGTGGGAGACAACGATGCTGGTGTGTACAGGGAAGGAGCTGCTCCTTAATTTTCTTGCCTATCTTTCGTCTGCTTCTTTGTATAGGACTAACTCTTAGTGCCTAATAAAGGTGGTTATATTTATTCCTTGTAAAATCTAAAGCTCCACTTTCTTCTTACCTCAGTGTCACTGTCCCTGAACAAGTCAGGGGGTAAATGACTCAGCTTCCCTTCAGTCTCCAGTGTTATCCAGAAGAGTCCAGGGGAGGAGGAGAAGACTTTCTTCACTGCCTAAGAATGTGACAGTACAGAACACACATTACTGGAAATAACAGTACACCTAAATCACATGCTACATGATTGATTTTTAACATTTACAATTGGATCAGCCTTCCCCAAACCTCCAGTGTGGCAACTGTGGCCTTCTTCAGGTTTATGGACATACAAAATTATGGACAGTGCTGATCATATGGGATGCAAGAGAAATACTGGAACATGGACCAAGATCTAGAGGATTCGTAGCTTTGTTCCCCATTGCCTCCTGCAAACTGTCTGGCAGGAGGAACAAAACCCACAATAGTGAAAATCTTACATTGTGTTCCTTGTTTCTTGATCAGTAAAGATTCAATACTAGACCTGGAACTCTGTATAATGGGAGACAGGAAAAGGCTGTGCAATGAAGTATGTCATACTCCCCCCTCCCCCCCAAATGTACTGATTTCCATAGGACAATCCCGCTTTGGGGCACTCGTCCTGTCGTTGAGACTCTCTGTATGTGGGGGGCTTGTGGTTTGGCGGGCATGCATGTGCGTGGATGGACTTGCCTGTGTGTGGAGAGGGCTTGGATTTTTGGAGGCTTGCCTTTGTGTAGGGGGACTTGTGTGTGTGGAGGGGGGCTTGCAGTTTCTGTACCTGAGGGTCAGGGTTCAGTCCTATGATGCTGCTCAGTCTGACGGCTGGAACATCAGGATTCAGTGGGAAGAGCTGATCCTGCAGCTGATGAGCCAGCTCCTCTGTCCAAAAGGCGATGCTCTGCAGAGTGTGTTGCGACAAGAACCAGGATACCTGCTGATAAAAGCTGGAGGTCCCCCGTAAGTTTTCATTGCTCTGGATAAACAATAGCCACTGTTATAACAAGCTTTCATATCATTTTTCACCAATTTTATATTCTAAGTATGTCACACACCCCGCTTCAAGATATTCATTACATGTGGGTAGTATGGTCTGAAGAGGGCGATTTGCAGAGATGATTGGAGGAAAGAAAGCCCCTCCCAGTCCATAAATACCTGGGACCTCCCACTCATTACCCAGATTTCCATCTCTGCAGACGGTGAGCAAGTCAGAAGATGATGTCTCCTCCTTGCACAGGGGGATTTCAGGTAGCCGGGTTTATTCCCGGCCCGCTTTTCTCTCTATTTCCACCCGGTTATGTTTTTTATAAGTCCCAATACACATGCCTCCCAGTCTAGGCTGTATCCCGGGTGAGGGTAGAACGGCACTTTTAGTGCTCTGGAGCCATGCTCCACCGTGAGACCCTGTACCAGAGGGTAGGCGGTTATCCGGGCTGGTGACCCCGGTTTGGGATGCCCTGTCCCTTGGCCCCCCTTTCCTGATGCCCTTCTCCTGTGGTGGTGGGGATAAAATGTCGGGGGCCACCTTTTTTACCTCAGAGTTAGGATTTATTTATTGTGCATTGTTTCACTGCTACTGGCGCCAGACGTGAGGAGAACTTTTCTCCTCAGAAGTTGTAGTTGGGGGGTGGGGCCGGCTGTTGGCGCTGGCTTGTCCCCCTGGCTTTACTGTTTTTTGTTGCGGTGACTACCGCAATGGCCGCGGCGCGGTTATTTGCGCTGGCGGTTCCATTAATCTTGTGAGGGGAGATCTCCCCTCACGCGCTGGCCACAGTGGGCGGGGCCGGGCGATTGCGCGTCGCCGCGGCCCGCACCCATTACATCCCTGGGGTCTTTGTGGTTACCGGCGCCGCGGCTGCTGTTCTTGCCATGGCGCCGGTATATGTGTGCGCTATAGTGTTTTTCTGAGGTAATTTACCTCACACATTTTGCCATTAGGGGCGCAGACCCACTGCGGAGCCCGCTTTCCGCTCTGTAAGGGGGCGGAGCTACGCATATCGCGCGCTCAGCGCTGGCCACGCCCACAGGCTCCTCTCTGCCTCTGTGAGCTGCGTGTGTGGTGGACGCCATTTACCTCACGCAGGAAGGCACAGTGAGTGGCCCTATGATATATATATATATTTACTTATATGTAACCCTTTATATCCGGCAGTCTTTCAGGTAGAACGCCTTAGGTTTTAAGGGGTCTTCTTCCGGTCCTTGGGTCCCTGGGTTAAATTCCATGTTAAAATCCTCCCACTTGGGACAATTATAAGGGCATCCCGGGTTGCTTACTAGCGTAATTCCCTCGGTCATTGCGACTACATATAAGTTCACCGTATGGAGGCATCCCCAGATACCGGGCTCCCCTCGGGGCAATCCCGGAAGTCCATGGGCTGTGGGGTATCCCTAACAGGGGATGACGTATTTCTATGTATACTATGTGCACAGCAGACTATTACACGGCAGTCAGAACCCCAGACGTCTGGGTCAGCACCGCCGGCGTCATCCCCTTCCCACCCCGTCTTGGCCCGTGTCCCGTGTGACGTTGTCACGGGTGGGCAGTCGCAATCTGATGTGTGTGCTAGATTGACTAATATTGAAAAATGTATTTCTTCTGCGGTTGCCAAGAAGGCTCCAGCTAAGAGAAAGCATTTGTCACCGGTCCCACCGACATTTGAATATGACGATGAGGATCGCCTGGATTGGTCAGATTACTCCCCTCTGGAGGAAGGGGAGCTATTTGACGAATCGGATTATTCGGACGACCAGCTATTCGTTGGTGCGGACTCTCAGAAGGGGTCAGGGAGTTCTTTGGATACTCCTAACGTCCTTGCTCAGATGTTTGAGGTTCTGGCTATTTCTCCTCCAGAGGTTGCTCCTCATCAACAAGGGGAGTTTTATGAGGAATCCAAGCCGCGCTTGGAATTCCCTAATCAAAGGCATTTTGATAAGATTATTTCTAAGGAATGGGAGAGGCCGGCTCAGCTCCCAGGCATTCTTCAGAGTTGGGATAAAAGATATCCTTTCCCTTCGGACACGGTTAAGCGCTGGACGTCCCCCCCTGAGGTGGATGCACCAATTCTGGGGTTATCCAATTCAGCCGTTTTTGAATAACCCCGATTGCTCTTCTCTTAAAGATGGAGGGGATAAACGAATTGGCCAGATGGCTTGTCATGGTTTCGCCAGTATTGGGGCAGCCATACGGCCCTTTTTGCGCTTCATCTCTGCTGGTGGTGGCTACCAGGTCGGTGGTCAGAGACTTGTTGTCATCTTCCGGTTTGCACCCGGACAGTGACGAATTTATGGGACTTAAACGTTGTGAGTTATTCTTGTCTTTCATGTTAGCCGCCTTGGGGAGCTTCTGCTCTGATGGTGACTATAAGGCGTTCAGTTTGGTTGCGCCAGTGGGCGGCCGACTTTGGGCCAAAAAAGTCGCTGACGTCTCTCCCATTCGTGGGGCTATGGCTTTTTGGAGAAAAATTGGATTCAGTAGCTAAGGGGGGTAAGTTACCTCAACGCAAGAAGCAACGACGTCCCTTTCGCGGGGCGGCTTCTTTCAATCATTCCTTTCGTGGATCCAGAGCAGGAAGAGGTTTCGCCTTCCCTTCCACTAGAGGAGATTCCTGGAATAGGGGCAGAGGACGTGCCCGCTCAGGATACAACTGGGGTTCATAACCCAAAACCTGCGAACAAGCCTGCTCAGCAATGAGGGGGCGCCCTCACCCGTGCGGGTGGGGGGACAGCTGTGACACTTCTCTCTGATCTGGATTCGGGAGGTTTCGGACAAACGGATCCGGGAAGTCGTGTCTTCCGGCTACAAGTTGGAGTTCGAGTCCCGTCCTCCTCCGCTTTTCTTCAGGTCTAGGGTGCCCCCGGACGCACCTGGCGCACAAGGGCTTCGGGAGGCGCTTTTCAAGTCTTCTGGAGATATAGGTCATCTCGCCAGTGCCCCTATCAGATCAGGGTCGGGGATTTTACTCAAATCTGTTCACGGTCCCCAAAAAGGATGGCTCTATCCGGCCCATCCTGGATCTGAAGATCCTCAACAGGTTTATCAGGCTGCGAAAATTTCGCATGGAATCGCGTCGTTCAGCTATCCGCGCTCTCCGTCAGGGGGACTTCATGACGTCCATAGACGTCAAGGACGCTTTCCTCCATGTTCCGATTTTTTCCCGCGCACCAGAGATTCCTCAGGTTTGTGGTGGAAGATCGGCACTTTCAGTTTGTAGCTCTTCCTTTTGGTCTCACCACAGCTCCAAGGGTTTTTCACCAAGGTGCTCGCTGGGGTGATGGCTCTTCTTAGAGCGCAGGGAATTCGCATAGTGCCATATCTGGACGATCTCCTCATCATGGCATCATCATTCAGCCAAGCGGAATTGGACACCAGGACGGTAATATCCACTCTGGAGAGGTTCTGCTGGGTGATCAACTATCCCAAGTCCTCCTTTTACCCGTCCAGGATAGTATCCTTTCTGGGAATGTCTCTGGATACAGATCAGGCCAGAGTGTTCCTTCTTCAATCCAAGGTTCTTTTGATTCAGGAATTGATTCGGTCGCTCATGTCCATTCCTTGTCCGACCATTCGACTAGGAATGAGACTGGTGGGGTTGATGGTGGCCTCCTTCGAGGCAGTCCCCTTTGCCCAGTTTCACACGAGGACGCTACAACTCCATCTATTGTCTGTCTGGGACAGATCTCCTCTGTCGCTGGATCAATTTTTTCTGATGTCTCGCCGACCACTCAGGTGGTGGCTGAACTCAACCAATCTGTTGAAGGGCAGGTCTTTTCAGACTCCTCGTTGGGAGGTGGTCACCACGGATGCCAGCCTCTCAGGATGGGGGGGCTTCTGGAATGATCTGCAATTTCAGGGGTTGTGGGGACCCCTGGAAGCCCACAAGCCTATCAACATTCTGGAATTGAGAGCCATCAGAATGGTTCTTTTTCGTCTGACTCATCTCCTGCAGGGCTTGCCGGTCCAGGTTCGGTCGGACAATCGGACGGCGGTTGCCTACATCAATCACCAGGGAGGGACTCGCAGCAGGAGTGCCCTCAGGGAAGTGTCATTGATTCTGGACTGGGCGGAGAGCCACGTCCCGTGCATCTCGGCAGTTCACATTCCGGGAGTAGAGAACTCGGAGGCGGACTCTCTGAATAGGTGGTCAGCCCGCAAGGGGGAGTGGCCTCAGTCCCAAGGTGTTTCGTTCAATTTGTCTCAGGTGGGGTTCACCGATGGTGGACCTCTTTGCCTCCCGTCACAATCACAAACTTCTGGCATCTGTGTCTCTGGCGAAGGATCCGCTAGCCTTCGCGACGGACGCCGTGTCCCTGAACTGGAGGGATCTGGGGTTTCTGTATCTGTTCCCTCTGTTTCCCATGGTAGCCAGAGTAGTGCGCAAGCTGGCTCTGGAAGGAGCGTCAGCAATTCTGGCGGCTCCAAGGTGGCCAAGACAGGTTTGGTTCGCAGACGTGGTAAGGTTAGCAGAAGATCAGTTCGTTCTGCCCCTGCTGCCGGATCTGCACACACAGGGTCATCTACGTTGCCCCAATTTACCAACGCTGGCTTTGACGGCGTGGCTGCGGAAACCTCCATCTTGAAGGAGGAAGGTCTTTAGGAAGAGGTTTTCTTCTTCCGTTTACTATAGGACTTGGAGGTCTTATATTGATTGGTGTGAGACTAGGGCTTTCCCTTGCAGGGAATTCTCTATTTCTAGAATCCTGGAGTTCCTGCAACATGGTTTGGATCTAGGGCTCCAACTTAATACTCTGAAGGGGCAGGTGTCTGCCCTGGCGGTGTTTTTCCAAAGATCTTTTGCGCTTCATCCGCTGGTTAATACCTTTTTCCAGGGGGTTACGCACGTGCGGCCCCCTAGGAAGGCTCTGATTCCGGTTTGGGATTTGAATTTGGTTCTTTCTGCTCTTCAGGGTCCTCCCTTTGAGCCCTTGCATGATATTGCCTTGTCTTCCCTTACTCAGAAGGTGGCCTTTTTGGTAGCTATCACTTCTGTTCGGCGTGTTTCTAAGTTGGCGGCTCTGTCCATTCAGGTCCCGTATTTTGAAAGACATCAGGACAAGGTGGTTTTCCGTTTTAACCCGGATTTCCTTCCTAAGGTGGTTTCTGCCTTTTCACTTAAACCAAGACATTGTTTTGCCCTCTCTGTGTCCTAATCCCAGTAACGAAAAGGAGAGGGTCCTGCATTCCCTGGATGTGGTTCGAGTTGTGAAGTACTATTTGGTGGTAACGTCTGCCTTTCGTAAGACTGATGCCTTCTTTGTGGTACCCTCTGGGCCCAAGAAAGGTTTTGGCGCCCGCTAAGTCTTCCATCAGTAAGTGGATTCGTCAGGCCATTGTCGGGGCCTTTTCTGATAAGGGCAGAAATCCTCCCCTTCGTGTTACAGCTCATTCTACTCGTGCGGTTGGGGCTTCCTGGGCTTTTCCGCACCAGGCCTCTGTTGAGCAAGTTTGCAAGGCCGCTACCTGGTCTTCTGTTCACACTTTTTCAAAGTTTTTACAAGGGTGATGTTCGGGCCTCAGCGGATGCTGTTTTTGGCTGCAAAGTTCTGCAGGCTGCAGTAGTTTAAGTTGTGCTTTATGCCTTGTTTTGGATCCCCACCCTTTATGGACACTGCTTTTGGATGTCCCACATGTAATGAATATCTTGAAGCGGGGTGTGTGACATACTTAGAATAATACCATTTTGTGAATACTCACCTTGTAAAATGGGTATTATAAGTATGTCACACACCCCGCTTCAACCCGCCCTTTTGTATTCTGGATCCATCGTTTTGTGAACCTTGCGTTGTTATGACTAATATTTGGCTCTTCCTGGTCCCTTACCTTACTGCTTTCTTTATACTGGGTAATGAGTGGGAGGTCCCAGGTATTTATGGACTGGGAGGGGCTTTCTTTCCTCCAATCATCTCTGCAAATCGCCCTCTTCAGACCATACTACCCACATGTAATGAATATCTTGAAGCGGGGTGTGTGACATACTTATAATACCCATTTTACAAGGTGAGTATTCACAAAATGGTATTTTTAGGACCACACAAAATAATTTTATTATTCTAAAACGTCACTGTTCTTACCTCGACCACCTTCATCCAGCGCTGGGTGGTGTCCTCTTACTGCTCCAACTCGTCTGGGTTCCTCGTTGGCTTGTTTGCTCAAAATTACTGCTCTACTCGCATCTGGGTGGAAGGAGAACAAGGGTGCCCCTTTCTCCCAGGCTGGCACTTTACCAGGATCGGCTCCATCAGTGGGAGGGGTATTTAACTCCCTGGGTGTGGCTTCACAGGAACCTGGCTGTCAAATGACACTAGGGGGAGTCCTGTAAAGCCACACCCAGGAAGTGAATCGATACTAAATCCCGTGGACCAATGCCAGTGGCCAAAAATCAGTCCCGGATTTTACCAACCCCAGACATCCCTGCTGTGGCCCTCCAACCATGATGTTGGGGCTATAGCATTCAGGGCTGGGGTTCCTTGGTTTGTGGGTATAGCGGGCTGTGTACAGGGGGCTGAGAGGGAGACTAAGGGGACAGAGATTGAATGAGGGTGTTAAAAGCAGCAGCCCAACTGGCACCAAAGAAGTGCAGCACATCGCCCATTGTCCCGGGTCTCCCTATGGCCAGTCCTCCCCTGACCAGTGCTGTATACTAAAATGCTTTTAGGTTCCATCAATCAGCAGGGGCTGATAACTAGCAGCGATATCTCTGCTGTTGGCAGATCCTCATAGAGTAAAGAGATCTGAGATTGTGGCACATCACCAGAGCGGGAACCTGAGAGAAAGTGGGTATATGACCCGGGTCTCTAGTGATTCCCACTGTGGACCAAATGGGGATGCCCCCTTGGGAACACTGAATGTGGACCAAGATTCTAATTAGAATTCTGATCTACCTTGTATTTCCGGACTTTAGGACCTGCATTTGCTGCCACGTGCCTTGGTGACGGTGACACACAAGCATACAGTGCCAGCCCTTCCTCCCGCCATACTTGTTGAAGCCCCATCACTTGAAAAGGAATGTCAGCTTCAGTGGGAAGACCAAAGGGTGAGACCTACGGAAGAAAGAAGAACCATATATTAGCATTAAAGAGCACTTAAACCCCCCCTGGCACTTCTGGGTCCAGATCAACAGGGTTCCTAGCCTCCCACCTACTCCTGCTGCCTGTGTGTTAAGGGATACCCACCTTTCCACATGGAGCTCTGTGTGATGGGGACCAGAAACTGCTATACATTGAGTGACTCACACTTCTATCATGGCTATCACACAACTAGATTTCCTGCATTGCCGTGCTGTACAGGCAAGTAAAATATGGCTCATTGATTGTATACAGGAAAATAGAACGTAACAATGTCTTTTTACAGTGCAAGTGGAAAATGCTGCATTGTTTGTATACTTACTGCAGTGCAGGAGGGTTACATAAAACACTTGCCTTGCACACAATAAAATATTATAATTATTGTTTATTTATATAGCACCTTCTTATACCGTAGTGCTGTACAGGGTATTACGGACAGGGTAAAACATACTGTATAGGGAGCATTACAGACTACATAGTTGCTGCATAGTGCTACATAGTTCAAACCAAATGTGAGAACAGGAGACAATAGGAAAGAGAGTCCTGCCCTTGTGAGCTTAAAGTCTAAAGGATGGGGGGGGGGGGAGGAGACAAAAGGGGCTGGAGACAAGTGGTAGAGCTTGGGTTTGGCAGCATGTACCCGGTGAAGGAGTTACTTACACCAGATTATATGCTCTTCTCAAGAGGGGGGTTTTAAGGGAACTTTTAGAGGCATGGATCACTGGAGAGTGACGGATTAAAGGCAGAGGGGCCTCCAAGAGAAGTGGAGAGGCACGGGATAAGTCCTGAAGGTGGGAGTGTGAGGAGGTGACCAAGGCAGAGCGGAGGTTGCATTTGGGTTGGTATCGTTGGATTAGTTCGTTCTAGGGCTATAACATTGCAGGGACAGATCTAGGGCAGGGGTGGTAATGGTCACTATTGAAGCTATGGTTTTAAAGTTAGAATTGTTGGGACAGATACTGTGGCAGGGGTTAGGTATGCCCCACAAAAGGGATGCTGAGGCTATAGCATTGCAGGGGCTTGGGTTTCCTGGCTAGGGGAGTACAGGGGGCAGGGGGGGGACTAGGGAGGCAGAGATTGGATATGGGTGTTGAAATCAGCAGCCAAAACAGTCGCCAAAGCACTACAGACAATCAAGAATTCTCCCAGGTCTCCCTATAGCAGTGGTGGCGAACCTATGACACCGTGCCACAGTCAGCACTCAGAGCCTTCTCTGTGGGCACACGTCATATTACCAGTACACACATTCTGTTTTTTTATTCTTAGTATGTCACACACCCCGCTTCAAGAATCCATAACATGTGGGTAATATCGTCCTGAAGAGGGCGTTCCTGCAGAGATGATAGCAAAAGAAAGCCCCTCCCTGATCCATAAATACCTGGGACCTCCCACTCACTACCCAGTTTTCCATCTCTGCAGACGGCGAGCAAGTCAGAAGATGATGGCTCCTCCTTGCACAGGGGGATTTCAGGTAGCCGGGGTAACTCCCGGCCTCTTATTTTGTCTATTTCTGCTCGGACCCCTGCTTGTCCCAAAATTTACCTCATATTACATGCCTCCACAGTCTTGGCTGCTGGCCCGAGCGAGGGTACATTGGCACCTCTGGTGCTGAGGAGCAGAGCTCCACCGTGAGACCCTAAAAGAGAGGGTAGGCGGTCATACCGGGTAGGTGATCCCGGTTTGGGATGCCCCGTCCCTTGACTTTTCCCCTGGGGGGGGGGGCCCTTCCCTTTACCAACTATGGGGGCTGGGGGTTCCTCTCATAGGGGTTAGCTTTATTCTCTTTCTCTTTATTCACTTTCTCTTGTTGATGTGGAGCGTCTGGAAGTAATCCCTCAATGAATAGGTTGCACTGTTGTTACTATGTTGCAGCACCGCGGCTGTCATTGCAGCCGGGTGCCGGGGTTTTTTAGTCTGTGAGGTAATTTTTTTACCTCACACGCTTTGGGGGGGCGGGGCTGGCACTCGGCGCTCTGCCGCGGCCAGCCCCCGTTCTCTCATTCACTCCTCGCCGCAGCGAGCGGGGCGGGTGCTCCGCTAGTGATAGCGGGAGCACCCGCTGTCATGGCAGCCGGCGCCGCGGTTGTCGGCGGCGCCGGTCTCTGGGCTGGTGCGTGAGGGACTTCTTCACACTGGAAGGGGGGGCGGAGCCGGGCTTTCGGCGCGTCGCCGCGGCTCCGCCCTCCTCTGTACTGGCGCCGCTGCGGAGCTGAGCTCCCTGTTACTAGGCAGCTCCCTGTTACTAGGCAGCTTAGGGGGCACAGATCAGCTTTGCGCGGGCTGCGCAGACCACGCCCCTGACAAGGCAGTTCTTCTTCACTTCACCTCAGAAATCGCCATTGTTCTGAGGCGGATCGTTCACCGCAGCGTCTGTGAGTGGCCCTGTGGGCCTCATTTATTTCTTTTTTTCTTATCTGTTAAGTCTTATTGTAGGGACTTATGGGTCTCTCTCTGTCTTTTAGGTGAAGGTTATCCAGGAGGATCTTCTGTAGTATTGGAAGGTCTCTCCTGATCCTGGGTCCCTGGGTCCATTTTAGCATCACAAATCCTCCCACTCGGGACATTAAAGGGGCATCCCGGGTTGTCTAACTGGCGTAATTCCCTGGGTCATAGCGACCACTCAAAATTCACCTTATGGAGGCATCCCCGGATACTGGGACTGGGACCCCTTCGGGGCATCCCAAAAAGTGTATGTTGTGTGGGATTTCCATTACTGGGGATGATGTGTTACTGTGTATACCATGTGCACAGCAAACTATTACGCGGCAGTAAGAACCCCAAGCGGCGGGGTCAGCACAGCCGGCCACCTCAACTCCCCCTCCCGCCTTGACTCGTGCCCCGTGTGACGTGGTCATGGGCAGGGACCTGCAATCCGAGATGTGTGCCAGATTGGCTAGCCTTGAGAAAATGCTCTCTAGCTCGGTCGCCCGTAAGGCTCCGTCTAAGAGAAAGCATTTGTCGCCGGCTCCGCCGGTGGATGATCTTGATGACAGAGACAATCTGGATTGGTCTGATTATCCTCAGCTAGAGGAGGGGGAAGTTGATGAGGGTTCAGAATCTTTCTGATTTAGGGAGATCCTTGGACTCTCCTCACGCTCTGTCTCTCATGCTGGAAGTTCTGAATATTTCCCCTCCCGAGGAGGCGTCACAGCAGAAAGGTGAATTGTTTGAGGAATCCAGGCCGCGCCTGGAGTTTCCTACGCAACGCCATTTTGATAGAATCATTGACAAGGAATGGGATAGGCCGGCTTGGCTCCCTGGCATCCCTCAGGGGTGGGATAGGAAATATCCCTTTCCTTCTGAGGCGGTCAAGCGCTGGGCATCTCCCCCCGAGGTGGATGCACCGGTTTTGGGGTTGTCTAACTCCTCGGTGTTAAACAGACCTGATTGTTCCACTCTCAAAGATGGAGAGGATAAACGTATTGATCAGATGGCTTCTCATGGCTTTACTAGCATTGGGTCGGCCATCCGGCCTGTGTGTGCTTCGGAGCTAATGGTGTTGGCCACCAGGTCTGTGGTCAGGGACCTGTTGACTTCTTCCGGGCTTCGTCCTGGTAGTAACGAGTTCCTTAGCCTTAAACGGTGCGAGTTGTTTCTATCCTTTGTGTTGTCTGCCCTGGATGATACTTTGATGATGTGTGGTAGGACTTCGGCTCTGCTTGTGGCTATTCGGCGGTCGGTGTGGCTGCGCCAGTGGGCGGCCGATTTTATGTCCAAAAAATCACTGACGGCTTTACCCTTTGTTGGTCTACGGCTCTTTGGAGACACATTGGACTCTGTCACCAAGGGTGGTAGGTTACCTCAACGTAAGAAACAACGCCGCCCTTTTCGGGGGGCGCCTGCCTTTACCCCCTCCTTTCGGGGGCCAGATCTGGTAGGGGTTCTGCATTTCCCTCTTCCAGAGGAGATTCCGGAAACAGGGGCAGAGGACGTGCCCGTTCTGGATACAGTTGGGGCTCTAAGCCCAAACCGGCTGCTAAGCCGGCTCAGCAATGAGGGGGCGCCCTCACCCATGCGGGTGGGGGGACGGCTGCAGCACTTCTCTCAGATCTGGGATCAAGAGGTCTCGGACAGATGGATCCGGGAAGTGGTGTCTTCCGGCTACAAGCTGGAGTTCGAGCTCCGCCCCCCTTCCAGATTTGTCAGGTCTCGGATGCCGTCGGAGCCTCTAGCGGCGCAGGGGCTCCTGGTGGCAGTGGAGAATCTTCTGGACATGGCTGTCATTTGCCCAGTGCCCCCTTCAGATCGGGGCAGGGGCTTTTATTCCAATCTGTTCACGGTACCCAAGAAGGACGGGTTGGTCCGACCCATCTTGGATCTGAAGTTTCTCAACAGGTTCATCCGGCCGAGGAAATTCCGCATGGAAACGCTGCGTTCGGCCATTCACTCTCTTCGTCAGGGAGACTTTCTGACGTCCATAGACATCAAGGATGCTTATCTACACGTTCCGGTTTTTCCAGCACACCAGAGGTTTCTCAGGTTCGTGGTGGAGGATCGGCACTTTCAGTTTGTGGCACTTCCTTTCGGTCTCACCTCAGCTCCTCGGGTGTTCACCAAGGTGCTAGCGGGGGTGATGGCTCTGCTCAGAGGCCAGGGTATCCGCATCGTGCCCTATTTGGACGATCTGCTGATCATGGCCTCTTCCTTCAACCAAGCGGAGTTGGACAGCAGAGCGGTGGTTTCCACTCTGGGAAGGTTCGGTTGGGTGATCAACCACCCCAAGTCTTCTCTTTCTCCGTCCAGAATTCTGACCTTTCTGGGAATGTCTCTGGACACTTCACAGGCCAGGGTGTTTCTACCCCAGGCCAAGATTCTTTTGATTCAGGAGTTAGTTCAGCTTCTCTTGTCTACCCCTCATCCGACCATCCGGTTAGGGATGAGGCTGGTGGGGTTAATGGTGGCCTCATTTGAGGCAGTTCCCTTTGCGCAGTTTCACACAAGGACGCTTCAGCTTCATCTGTTGAAGGTTTGGGACAAGTCTCCTCTATCGTTGGATCAGTCCTTCCTGATGACTCCCCGAGTTCGTCGATCCCTGCAATGGTGGCTGGGGTCGGTCAATCTGTTGAAGGGCAGATCTTTTCTGGCTCCGTGTTGGGAAACAGTCACCACGGACGCCAGTCTGTCAGGTTGGGGGGGTGTTTGGAAGGACCTCCAGTTTCAGGGTTTGTGGGGCCCGCGGGAGGCTCACGAGCCCATCAATGTTCTGGAGTTGAGAGCCATCAGGTTGGTTCTGTTTCGCTTGACTCATCAGTTGAGAGGCCTGCCAGTTCAGGTCCGGTCGGACAACAGAACGGCGGTTGCTTACATCAATCACCAAGGAGGGACTCGCAGCACGAGTGCCCTCAGGGAAGTGTCTTTGATTCTGGACTGGGCAGAGACCCACGTCCCGTGTATCTCAGCAGTCTACATTCCGGGAGTGGAGAACACGGAGGCGGACTTGCTGAGCAGGGCCTCCTCTCGTCAGGGGGAGTGGTCTCTCAGTCCCAAGGTGTTTCGTTCGATATGTCTCAGGTGGGGGGTCCCAGCGGTGGACCTCTTTGCTTCTCGTCACAATCACAAGCTTCCAGTCTTTGTGTCTCTCTCGCAGGATCCTCTGGCTCTGACAGTGGATGCCATGTCTCTAAACTGGAGGGATCTGGGGCTCCTTTACCTGTTTCCTCCGTTCCCAATGCTAGCCAGAGTGCTGCGCAAACTGGCCTTGGAGGGTGCGTCGGCAATTCTGGTGGCCCCAAGGTGGCCAAGGCGAGTTTGGTTCGCAGATCTTGTAAGACTGGCAGAGGATCAGTTCGTCCTGCCTCTGCTGCCGGACCTGCTCACCCAGGGTCGGCTGCGCTATCCCAATTTACCATCGCTGGCTTTGACGGCATGGCTGCTGAAACCGCCATCTTGAAGGAGGAAGGTCTTTCTGACGCAGTGATTCAGACTCTTATCTGTGCCAGGAAGCGCTCTTCCTCTTCTATTTACTACAGGACTTGGAGGGCCTATATTGACTGGTGTGAAAGTAGGTCTTTCTCTTGTCGAGAGTTCTCCATTCCTAGAATTTTAGAGTTTCTCCAACATGGTCTAGATCTGGGGCTCCAGCTTAGTACATTGAAAGGGCAGGTTTCTGCCCTGGCGGTGTTCTTCCAAAGGTCTTTTGCACTTCACCCCTTAGTCAAGACCTTTTTCCAAGGTGTTACACATGTTCGGCCTCCTAGGAAGCCTTTTGTTCCAGTTTGGGATTTGAACCTGGTTCTTTCTGCTCTCCAGGGCCCTCCGTTTGAGCCCTTGAATGAGATAGCTTTGTCTTCTCTTACCCAAAAGGTGGCCTTTTTGGTGGCTATCACTTCGGTTAGGCGTGTTTCTGAGTTGGCAGCTTTATCTATTACAGCTCCGTACTTCGAGAAACATCAGGACAAGGTTGTCTTTCGTTTCAAACAGGATTTTCTTCCTAAAGTGGTCTCGGAGTTTCATCTGAATCAGGACATTGTTTTGCCCTCTCTATGCCCAAATCCCAGCGACGACAGGGAAAGGGCATTGCATTCCTTGGATGTAGTTCGTGTTGTGGAACATTATCTGGAGGTTACGTCTTCCTTTCGTAAGACTGATGCTTTCTTTGTGGTGCCCTGCGGGCCTAGGAAAGGTTTGGCTCCTGTCAAATCTTCCATTAGTAAATGGATTCGTCAGGCCATCATTGGGGCCTATTCTGCCAAGGGGAGGAGTCCCCCTTTTCGTGTTACTGCTCATTCTACTCGTGCAGTTGGTGCGTCCTGGGCTTTTCAGCACCAGGCTTCTGTTGAGCAAGTTTGTAAGGCCGCTACCTGGTCTTCGGTTCACACCTTTTCCAAGTTTTACAAGGTTGATGTTCGGGCATCAGCGGATGCTGTTTTTGGCCGCAAAGTTTTGCAAGCTGTTGTGGTTTAAGGTTGTGCATTGTTGCCTAGTTTTGGATCCCCGCCCTTGTTATGGACACTGCTGTTGGATGTCCCACATGTTATGGATTCTTGAAGCGGGGTGTGTGACATACTAAGAATAATACCATTTTGTGAATACTCACCTTGTAAAATGGGTATTATGAGTATGTCACACACCCCGCTTCAACCCGCCCTTTTGTATTCAGGATCCTCTTTATTGCGAACTTTGCGTGGTTGTTGTTTATATTTGCCTCTTCCTGGTCCCTTACCTTACTGCTTTCTGTATACTGGGTAGTGAGTGGGAGGTCCCAGGTATTTATGGATCAGGGAGGGGCTTTCTTTTGCTATCATCTCTGCAGGAACGCCCTCTTCAGGACGATATTACCCACATGTTATGGATTCTTGAAGCGGGGTGTGTGACATACTCATAATACCCATTTTACAAGGTGAGTATTCACAAAATGGTATTTTTCTCCATCTTCTCCCTGGCAACAGAGCAATCAGGTTGACACTTAAATAAAGTTTTGGGTTGCAGTTTGGGCACACCACCTCTAAAAGGTTTGCCATTACTACCCTATGGCTAGTCTGCCCCTGTTAACCTGTGTCCACTGTATGTCTTACAAAATATGTTACCCAAAAGTCACTGTTTTCCCTAGTTTCTCATCATAATGCTGTCAGTGTGCAGAGGGTTACATTTTTTTAGTATTTCACTTACCAAGGAAATAAACCAAACCAGCAAAGCATGATAGACGTTGGCCTGTGAAAGAACACAGAACGGAAATTGGCCTTTGTGTTTTGTTGGTGTGATTGCTTGACCACAACTAGACAGCCGCACTGTAAGGAGCAGCTTCTCCCCGTCACTGCAAACAGGTAACACGTTCATCTCAGGGCTGTACGATGCCTCCTGCAAAGCAGAATAAACACAGGCCAAAAGTGAAAAAAGAAACATCCTGGCAATGGTCCTATTGTGCAGCAATTTCTTAGATTCATCTTGATTTCCAGGTTTGTTTCTACCAGACCACATGTGTGAAACTCAAGGCCCAGAGGCCGGATGCGCCCCTCTAAGCCTTTTTATGTGGCCCTCTGACAGCTACCAGACAGAAGTGGCTGTGGAGCGCTCCTTCTAATTGGCCCAGCCACTCCACGGCTTCTGACACTGGCAGCATGTCCTCACTTCTGTGGTAGGTGCTGCCAACTGATGCACTGGTGTGCTGCACTCCACTGTGGTGCACAGTACCACCTTTAATCCCAGGTGCGGTACCTATAAAAGTGGCTGGAGCGCGCCTTTTAAATGTTTCGCTGAGAGAAGAGAGTGGTGTCAGCAACTATTCTGTGTCTCTGTGCAACCAGCTGTCACTACACAAGGGGGTCCTAACACACCCAGCTAACTGCCACAACAGAGAGTGTTACATCTGATGCAGGGGTGTCCTAGGAAAAATAATTCTGCATCAATCCTGGGCAAACAAACTCTGCATCAGTCCTGGGCAAAAGAATTCTGCATCAGTCCTGGGCTAACGAATTCTGCATCAGTCCTGGGCTAAAGAATTCTGCATCAGTCCTGGGCAAAATAATTTAGCATCAGTCCTGGGAAAAATAATTTAGCATCAGTCCTGGGCAAAATAATTCTGCATCAGTCCTGGGCAAAATAATTCTGCATCAGTCCTGGGCAAAATAATTCTGCATCAGTCCTGGGCAAAATAATTCTGCATCAGTCCTGGGCTAAATAATTCTGCATCAGTCCTGGGCTAAATAATTCTGCATCAGTCCTGGGCAAAATAACTCTGCATCAGTTCTGGGCAAAATAATTCTGCATCAGTCCTGGGCTAAAGAATTTAGCATCAGTCCTGGGCAAAATAATTCTGCATCAGTCCTGGGCAAAATAATTCTGCATCAGTCCTGGGCAAAATAATTCTGCATCAGTCCTTGGAAAAACAATTCTGCATCAGTCCTGGGCAAAATAATTCTGCATCAGTCCTGGGCAAAATAATTCTGCATCAGTCCTGGGCAAAACAATTCTGCATCAGTCCTGGGCAAAACAATTCTGCATCAGTCCTGGGCAAAACAATTCTGCATCAATCCTGGGCAAAACAATTCTGCATCAGTCCTGGGCAAAACAATTCTGCATCGGTGCTGGGCTAAAGAATTCTGCATCAGTCCTGGGCTAAAGAACTCTGCATCAGTCCTGGGCAAAACAATTCTGCATCAGTCCTGGGCAAAACAATTCTGCATCAGTCCTGGGCAAAACAATTCTGCATCGGTGCTGGGCTAAAGAATTCTGCATCAGTCCTGGGCTAAAGAACTCTGCATCAGTCCTGGGCTAAAGAATTCTGCATCAGTCCTGGGCTAAAGAATTCTGAATCAGTCCTGGGCTAAAGAATTCTGCATCTCTCCTGCAAAATCAGTTTGTTACTATACATTTGTATGGTCGTATTTGTATTTAGTTTTGCGTTTGTTATTAAAGAGGTACTGCTGCCCCCTCCTCTGGTTTTACCTTTGGGCAATGTTTACTCACCTCACCAGGGGATCCATCTTCTGGGTCCCTCGGATTCCGGACGACCTTCCGACAGGCTGTGCCATCTTGCATCCCATCAGGTACTGCCCCTGACTTCGCTGAGCAGCGCAGGACTTTGAAGAGCACGGCTAAGCCGTCATTTACAGACAGCTAAGCTGGAGGGGGGGCAGAGACCCTGAAGCAGCCGGTTGTCACCGCAGCAGACAGCAGTGACATCCAAAAGGTAAGTAGGGGCCAATGGGGGGGGGGGTAAAACTGCCCGTTTTTATTTTAGGTCTGATGTTCCTCCTTAACTGTCCCTTTGATGGCAACCGTAATGCTAAAGTGGCCCTTGGTGAAAATGAGTTCCCGTACCCAACCTTAAACCGGACCAATAGCCTGGCACAGTTGAAAAAAAAAACTCCTCAACACACCCTTGCCCTATCTGCATGCATGATACTGAATCATTGTCAGCACATTTGCTCCTGCATCCACTCAAAGCTGAAACGCCACCTCACTGATTTTCTCCTGGTTGTGGCCATCTTGGAACACCCGGGAGGCTTCCTTTCCCAGCCGTGCTGCTGCCTGGATTTAACCGGCACCACACCCCCCCCCCCCCAAAGCCTACCCAGCAGCACTTCTTCTTCAGGCTACTGGCAGCTCCATAGGACGCCATTGAGAGGGGGGTGGGGGAAATCGACCACATCAGTTCAATAATAAAAATCCACATAAATATTCTACATAGCAAGAAAATACCATTTTGTGAATACTCACCTTGTAAAATGGGTATTATAAGTATGTCACACACCCCGCTTCAAGATATTCATTACCTGTGGGTAGTATGGTCCTGTAGAGGGCTTCTGCAGAGATGATTGGAGGAAAGAAAGTCCCTCCAGTCCATAAATACCTGGGACCTCCCACTCATTACCCAGTATAAAAAAAGCAGTAAGGTAAAGGACCAGGAAGAGCCAAATATCAGTCATAACAACGCAAAGTTCACCATATGAAGGATGCAGAATGCAAAGGGCGGGTTGAAGCGGGGTGTGTGACATACTTATAATACCCATTTTACAAGGTGAGTATTCACAAAATGGTATTATTCTAAGTATGTCACACACCCCGCTTCAAGATATTCATTACCTCTGGGACATCCAATAGCAGTGTCCATAAAGGGTGGGGATCCAAAAACAAGGTATAAAGCACAACTCAGACTACTGCAGCCTGCAGAACTTTGCGGCCAAAAACAGCATCCGCTGAGGCCCGCACATCAACCTTGTAAAACTTTGAAAAAGTGTGAACAGAAGACCAGGTAGTGGCCTTGCAAACTTGCTCAACAGAGGCCTGGTACTGAAAAGCCCAGGAGGCCCCAACCGCACGAGTAGAATGAGCAGTAACACGAAAGGGAGGATCTCTCCCCTTAGCAGAATAGGCCCCTGCAATGGCCTGACGGATCCATCTGCTGATGGTAGACTTTGTGGGTGCTAGACCCTTCTTGGGCCCAAAAGGCACCACGAAGAATGCATCAGTCTTGCGAAAGGCAGACGTTACCACCAAATAATACTTCACAACACGGACCACATCCAAAGAATGCAGGACCCTCTCCTTGTCATTGCTGGGGTTAGGACAGAGAGAGGGCAGAACAATATCCTGATTTAAATGAAAGGACAAAACCACCTTAGGAAGAAAGTCCGTCTTAAAACGGAAAACCACTTTATCCTGATGTCTTTCAAAATATGGAGCTTGAATAGACAGAGCCGCCAACTCAGAAACACGTCTAACTGAAGTGATAGCTACCAAAAATGCCACCTTCTGCGTAAGGGAAAACAAAGGACTATCATGCAAGGGCTCAAAGGGGGGACCCTGTAGCGCAGAAAGAACCAAATTCAAATCCCAAACCGGAATCAAAGGCTTCCTAGGAGGCCGCACATGCGTAACCCCCTGGAAAAAGGTCTTAACCAAAGGATGTAGTGCAAAAGACTTTTGGAAAAATACCGCCAGGGCAGACACCTGCCCCTTCAGAGTACTGAGTTGGAGCTCTAAGTCCAGACCATGTTGCAAGAACTCCAAAATTCTAGAAACAGAGAATTCCCTACAAGGGAAGGCCCTAGCCTCACACCAATCAATATAAGACCTCCAAGTCCTATAGTACACGGATGAAGAAGACTTCTTTCTAGCACGAATGAGAGTCTGAATAACAGCTTCAGAAACACCTTCCTCCTTCAAGATGGAGGTTTCAGCAGCCACGCCGTCAAAGCCAGCGTTGGTAAATTGGGGTAACGAAGATGACCCTGTGTGAGCAGATCTGGCAGCAGGGGCAGAACGAACTGATCTTCTGCCAACCTTACCACGTCTGCGAACCAGACCTGTCTTGGCCACCTTGGGGCTACCAGAATTGCTGTTGCTCTCTCCAGAGCAAGCTTGCGCACTCCGCTGGCCACCATGGGAAACGGAGGGAACAGGTAAAGAAACCCCAGATCCCTCCAGTTCAGGGACATGGCGTCCGTCGCGAGAGCCAGTGGGTCCTTCGCCAGAGACACAAAAGCCGGAAGTTTGTGATTGTGACGGGAGGCAAATAGGTCCACCGCCGGTGACCCCCACCTGAGACAAATTGAGTGAAAGACCCTGGGATTGAGAGACCATTCCCCCTTGCGGGCTGACATCCTGCTCAGAGAGTCCGCCTCCGTGTTCTCCACACCTGGGATGTAAGCTGCTGAGATACACGGGACATGTCTCTCTGCCCAGTCCAGGATCAGAGACACTTCCTTGAGGGCATTCCTGCTGCGGGTTCCTCCCTGGTGATTGATGTAGGCCACCGCCGGCCGATTGTCCGACCTGACCGGGACCGGCAAGTCTCGCAGTTGATGAGTCAAATGACAAAGAACCAACCTGATGGCCCTCAATTCCAGAACATTGATAGACTCGTGAGCTTCCAGGGGACTCCACAAACCCTGAACTTGCAGATCCTTCCAAAAGTCCCCCCATCCTGAGAGGCTGGCATCCGTAGTGACTATCTCCCACTGAGGAGTCCGAAAGGATCTGCCCCTCAGTAGGTTGGTTGAGTTCAGCCACCACCGAAGCGAGCGGCGAACCCGGGGAGACATCTGAAAAAGATGATCCAGCGACTTAGGAGACCTGTTCCAGACCGATAACAGATGGAGCTGTAGTGTCCTTGTGTGAAACTGAGCAAAGGGAACCGCCTCGAATGAGGCCACCATCAAACCCACCAGTCTCATCCCTAGACGGATGGACGGTCGAGGCATGGACATGAGCGACCGAACCAACTCCTGAATCAGAAGAACCTTGGACTGAGGAAGGAAAACTCTGGCCAGATCTGTATCCAGAGACATTCCCAGAAAGGATACTGTCCTGGACGGGTGTAGGGAGGACTTGGGGTAGTTGATCACCCAACCGAACCTCTCCAGAGTGGATATTACCGTCCTGGTGTCCAATTCTGCCTGGCTGAATGACGATGCCATGATGAGGAGATCGTCCAGATATGGCACAATGCGAATCCCCTGCGCTCTGAGGAGAGCCATCACCCCAGCAAGCACCTTGGTGAAAACTCTTGGAGCTGTGGTGAGACCGAAGGGAAGAGCTACAAACTGAAAGTGCCGATCCTCCACCGCGAACCTCAGAAATCTCTGGTGTGCGGGAAAAATGGGAACATGTAGGTAAGCGTCCTGAATGTCTATGGACGTCATGAAGTCCCCCTGACGAAGAGAATGAATAGCCGAGCGCAACGTTTCCATGCGAAACCTTCGCAGTCTGACGAACTTGTTGAGAATCTTTAGGTCCAGTATGGGCCGGACGGAGCCATCCTTTTTGGGGACCGTGAACAGATTTGAGTAAAAACCCCGACCCCGGTCTAATGAGGGAACTCGGCAAATGACTGCCATTTCCAGAAGACTCGATACTGCCGCCCGGAGCTGCTGCGCAGCCAGTGCCTCCGGGGACACCCGAGACCTGAGGAAACGCGGGGGAGGGTAGGACTCGAACTCCAGCTTGTAGCCGGAAGACACCACTTCCCTGATCCACCTGTCCGAGACCTCTCGGTTCCAGACCTGGGAGAAGTGCTGTAGTCATCCCCCCACCCGCACGGGTGAGGGCGCCCCCTCATTGTTGAGCGGGCTTGGCCACGGGTTTGGGATTTGAGCCCCAACTGTATCCTGAACGGGCACGTCCTCTGCCCCTATTCCAGGAATTTCCCCTTGTAGAAGGGAAGGCGAAACCTCTTCCTGCTCTAGATCCTCGAAAGGAAGGAGTGAAGGAAGACGCTCCTCGAAAGGGGCGACGTTGCTTCTTGCGTTGAGGTAGTTTGCCCCCCTTGGCCACGGCATCCAGCTTGTCTCCAAAGAGCCGTAACCCAACGAAGGGAAGAGCTGTTAGTGACTTTTTTGACCCAAAGTCAGCCGCCCACTGGCGTAACCAAATTGAACGCCTGATAGTAACCATTAGAGCAGAGGCTCTACTACTCACCATCAAGGAATCATCCAAAGCGGCCACCATGAAGGACAAAAAACCCCTCACATTGTTTTAGTTCACGAAATTCCTCACTGTCCGGATTCAAACCGGAGGAGGATAACAAGTGCCTGACCACCTTTCTCATAGCCACCGCCAACAGCGATGAGGCACAAACAGGCCTTATTGCTGCCCCAATACTGGCAAAACCATGACAAGCCATCTGGTCAATGCGTTTATCCTCACCATCCTTAAGAGAGGAACAATCAGGGTTGTTCAATACGGCTGAGTTGGATAACCCCAAAATAGGGGCGTCCACCTCGGGGGGAGACGCCCAGCGCTTAACCGTATCCACTGGAAAAGGATACCTCTTATCCCAACTTTGGGGAATGCCTGGGAGCCGGGCAGGCCTTTCCCATTCCTTAGAAATAATATTATCAAAATGCTTTTGATTAGGGAATTCCAACCACAGCTTGGATTCGTCATAAAACTCCCCTTGCTGTTGAGGAACCTCCGCCGGAGGCGAGATAGCAAGCACCTCAAACATCTGAGTCAGAACATTAGGAGTATCCAAGGAAGTCCCTGAGCTCCGATCGGAATCAGCACCAACAAATTGCTGATCATCAGAAATATCTGAATCCTCAAATAATTCCCCTTCTTCTAGAGGGGAATAATCTGACCAATCCAGGCCGTCCTCGTCATCATCATATTCAAAATGATTAACCGGTGATAAATGCTTCCTCTTAGCCGGTGCTTTCTTGGCAACCGTGGAGGAAATGAATTTTTCAATACTGGCCAACCTGGCACACACATCAGATTGCGACTGCCCCCCCGTGGCAATCTCACACGGGGCACGGGTCAAAGTGGGAGGGGGAGAGGATGAAGCCGGCTGCGCTGACCCAGATGCCTGGGGACCGGACTGCCGTGTAATAGTCTGCTGTGCACATGATATACATAGGAAAAAATCATCCCCTGTTAGGGATACCCCACAACCCATACACTTCCGGGATTGTCCCGAGGGGAGCCCGGAATCTTGGGATGCCTCCATAAGGTGAACTTGAATAGTCGCTATGAGTGAGGGAATTACGCTATTAAGCAACCCGGGATGCCCTTATATTGTCCAAGTGGGAGGTTTTGTAATAAATAGCAAAAGTACCCAGGTACTCTAGGACCAGGAGAAACCTGAAAAAATTCCTGGCAGTTCAGCCTGAAAAACATAGAAAAAGACAGTAAGAGGTTCTCCCTATATAAACCTATATCTATTATACCTATATGTATACATATATATATATATGCAAATATGTACAGATAAGCAACGGCCGCAGGGCCACTCACTGAGTCTTTGGGCGCCAATACACTGTGTCCTCTGCCTGAGGTAACACAGATCAAAGCGGGAGACGCAGCAGGGGGGCGTGGCCAGCGTGGATCGCGCGCTGCAAGGCTCCGCCCAGCAGCTCCAAACTCCTAAAGGGCGCGGGCTGCGGCCTCATACCGAAGGCCCAGCCCCGCCCCCTCACTGAAGAGCGTGAGGGGAGAAATCCTCCCCTCAGCTCTGAGGTAAAAATACCATTTTGTGAATACTCACCTTGTTAAATGGGTATTATGAGTATGTCACACACCCCGCTTCAAGAATCCATAACATGTGGGTAATATCGTCCTGAAGAGGGCGTTCCTGCAGAGATGATAGCAAAAGAAAGCCCCTCCCTGATCCATAAATACCTGGGACCTCCCACTCACTACCCAGTATACAGAAAGCAGTAAGGTAAGGGACCAGGAAGAGGCAAATATAAACAACAACCACGCAAAGTTCGCAATAAAGAGGATCCTGAATACAAAAGGGCGGGTTGAAGCGGGGTGTGTGACATACTCATAATACCCATTTTACAAGGTGAGTATTCACAAAATGGTATTATTCTTAGTATGTCACACACCCCGCTTCAAGAATCCATAACATGTGGGACATCCAACAGCAGTGTCCATAACAAGGGCGGGGATCCAAAACTAGGCAACAATGCACAACCTTAAACCACAACAGCTTGCAAAACTTTGCGGCCAAAAACAGCATCCGCTGATGCCCTAACATCAACCTTGTAAAACTTGGAAAAGGTGTGAACCGAAGACCAGGTAGCGGCCTTACAAACTTGTTCAACAGAAGCCTGGTGCTGAAAGGCCCAGGACGCACCAACTGCACGAGTAGAATGAGCAGTAACACAAAAAGGGGGACTCCTCCCCTTGGCAGAATAGGCCCCAATGATGGCCTGACGAATCCATTTACTAATGGAAGATTTGGCAGGAGCCAAACCTTTCCTAGGCCCGCAGGGCACCACAAAGAAAGCATCAGTCTTACGAAAGGAAGACGTAACCTCCAGATAATGTTCCACTACACGAACTACATCCAAGGAATGCAATGCCCTTTCCTTGTCGTCGCTGGGATTTGGGCATAGAGAGGGCAAAACAATGTCCTGATTCAGATGAAACTCCGAGACCACTTTAGGAAGAAAATTCTGCTTGAAACGAAAGACAACCTTGTCCTGATGTTTCTCGAAGTATGGAGCTGTAATGGATAAAGCTGCCAACTCAGAAACACGCCTAACCGAAGTGATAGCCACCAAAAAGGCCACCTTTTGGGTAAGAGAAGACAAAGCTATCTCATTCAAGGGCTCAAACGGAGGGCCCTGGAGAGCAGAAAGAACCAGGTTCAAATCCCAAACTGGAACAAAAGGCTTCCTAGGAGGCCGAACATGTGTAACACCTTGGAAAAAGGTCTTGACTAAGGGATGAAGTGCAAAAGACCTTTGGAAGAACACCGCCAGGGCAGAAACCTGCCCTTTCAATGTACTAAGCTGGAGCCCCAGATCTAGACCATGTTGGAGAAACTCTAAAATTCTAGGAATGGAGAACTCTGGACAAGAGAAAGACCTACTTTCACACCAATCAATATAGGCCCTCCAAGTCCTATAGTAAATAGAAGAGGAAGAGCGCTTCCTGGCACAGATAAGAGTCTGAATCACTGCGTCAGAAAGACCTTCCTCCTTCAAGATGGCGGTTTCAGCAGCCATGCCGTCAAAGCCAGCGATGGTAAATTGGGATAGCGCAGCCGACCCTGGGTGAGCAGGTCCGGCAGCAGAGGCAGGGCGAACTGATCCTCTGCCAGTCTTACAAGATCTGCGAACCAAACTCGCCTTGGCCACCTTGGGGCCACCAGAATTGCCGACGCACCATCCAAGGCCAGTTTGCGCAGCATTCTGGCTAGCATTGGGAACGGAGGAAACAGGTAAAGGAGCCCCAGATCCCTCCAGTTTAGAGACATGGCATCCACTGTCAGAGCCAGAGGATCCTGCGAGAGAGACACAAAGACTGGAAGCTTGTGATTGTGACGAGAAGCAAAGAGGTCCACCGCTGGGACCCCCCACCTGAGACATATCGAACGAAACACCTTGGGACTGAGAGACCACTCCCCCTGACGAGAGGAGGCCCTGCTCAGCAAGTCCGCCTCCGTGTTCTCCACTCCCGGAATGTAGACTGCTGAGATACACGGGACGTGGGTCTCTGCCCAGTCCAGAATCAAAGACACTTCCCTGAGGGCACTCCTGCTGCGAGTCCCTCCTTGGTGATTGATGTAAGCAACCGCCGTTCTGTTGTCCGACCGGACCTGAACTGGCAGGCCTCTCAACTGATGAGTCAAGCGAAACAGAACCAGCCTGATGGCTCTCAACTCCAGAACATTGATGGGCTCGTGAGCCTCCCGCGGGCCCCACAAACCCTGAAACTGGAGGTCCTTCCAAACACCCCCCCAACCTGACAGACTGGCATCCGTGGTGACTGTTTCCCAACACGGAGCCAGAAAAGATCTGCCCTTCAACAGATTGACCGACCCCAGCCACCATTGCAGGGATCGACGAACTCGGGGAGTCATCAGGAAGGACTGATCCAACGATAGAGGAGACTTGTCCCAAACCTTCAACAGATGAAGCTGAAGCGTCCTTGTGTGAAACTGCGCAAAGGGAACTGCCTCGAATGAGGCCACCATTAACCCCACCAGCCTCATCCCTAACCGGATGGTCGGATGAGGGGTAGACAAGAGAAGCCGAACTAACTCCTGAATCAAAAGAATCTTGGCCTGGGGTAGAAACACCCTGGCCTGTGAAGTGTCCAGAGACATTCCCAGAAAGGTCAGAATTCTGGACGGAGAAAGAGAAGACTTGGGGTGGTTGATCACCCAACCGAACCTTTCCAGAGTGGACACCACCGCTCTGGTGTCCAACTCCGCTTGGTTGAAGGAAGAGGCCATGATCAGTAGATCGTCCAAATAGGGCACGATGCGGATACCCTGGCCTCTGAGCAGAGCCATCACCCCCGCTAGCACCTTGGTGAATACCCGAGGAGCTGAGGTGAGACCGAAAGGAAGTGCCACAAACTGAAAGTGCCGATCCTCCACCACGAACCTGAGAAACCTCTGGTGTGCTGGAAAAACCGGAACGTGTAGATAAGCATCCTTGATGTCTATGGACGTCAGAAAGTCTCCCTGACGAAGAGAGTGAATGGCCGAACGCAGCGTTTCCATGCGGAATTTCCTCGGCCGGATGAACCTGTTGAGAAACTTCAGATCCAAGATGGGTCGGACCAACCCGTCCTTCTTGGGTACCGTGAACAGATTGGAATAAAAGCCCCTGCCCCGATCTGAAGGGGGCACTGGGCAAATGACAGCCATGTCCAGAAGATTCTCCACTGCCACCAGGAGCCCCTGCGCCGCTAGAGGCTCCGACGGCATCCGAGACCTGACAAATCTGGAAGGGGGGCGGAGCTCAAACTCCAGCTTGTAGCCGGAAGACACCACTTCCCGGATCCATCTGTCCGAGACCTCTTGATCCCAGATCTGAGAGAAGTGCTGCAGCCGTCCCCCCACCCGCATGGGTGAGGGCGCCCCCTCATTGCTGAGCCGGCTTAGCAGCCGGTTTGGGCTTAGAGCCCCAACTGTATCCAGAACGGGCACGTCCTCTGCCCCTGTTTCCGGAATCTCCTCTGGAAGAGGGAAATGCAGAACCCCTACCAGATCTGGCCCCCCGAAAGGAGGGGGTAAAGGCAGGCGCCCCCCGAAAAGGGCGACGTTGTTTCTTACGTTGAGGTAACCTACCACCCTTGGTGACAGAGTCCAATGTCTCTCCAAAGAGCCGTAGACCAACAAAGGGTAAAGCCGTCAGTGATTTTTTGGACATAAAATCGGCCGCCCACTGGCGCAGCCACACCGACCGCTGAATAGCCACAAGCAGAGCCGACGTCCTACCACACATCATCAAAGTGTCATCCAAGGCAGTCAACACAAAGGATAGAAACAACTCACACCGTTTAAGGCTAAGGAACTCGTTACTACCAGGACGAAGCCCGGAAGAAGTCAACAGGTCCCTGACCACAGACCTGGTAGCCAACACCATTAGCTCCGAAGCGCACACAGGCCGGATGGCCGACCCAATGCTAGTAAAGCCATGAGAAGCCATCTGATCAATACGTTTATCCTCTCCATCCTTGAGAGTGGAACAATCAGGTCTGTTTAAAACCGAGGAGTTAGACAACCCCAAAACCGGTGCATCCACCTCGGGGGGAGATGCCCAGCGCTTGACCGCCTCAGAAGGAAAGGGATATTTCCTATCCCACCCCTGAGGGATGCCAGGGAGCCGAGCCGGCCTATCCCATTCCTTGTCAATGATTCTATCAAAATGGCGTTGCGTAGGAAACTCCAGGCGCGGCCTGGATTCCTCAAACAATTCACCTTTCTGCTGTGACGCCTCCTCGGGAGGGGAAATATTCAGAACTTCCAGCATGAGAGACAGAGCGTGAGGAGAGTCCAAGGATCTCCCTAAATCAGAAAGCTCGGCATCAGCGCCAGCAGACTGCTCATCATCCGAAAATTCTGAACCCTCATCAACTTCCCCCTCCTCTAGCTGAGGATAATCAGACCAATCCAGATTTTCTCTGTCATCAAGATCATCCACCGGCGGAGCCGGCGACAAATGCTTTCTCTTAGACGGAGCCTTACGGGCGACCGAGCTAGAGAGCATTTTCTCAAGGCTAGCCAATCTGGCACACATCTCGGATTGCAGATCCCTGCCCATGACCACGTCACACGGGGCACGAGTCAAGGCTGTAGGGGGAGTTGAGGTGGCCGGCTGTGCTGAACCCGCCGCTTGGGGTTCGGACTGCCGCGTAATAGTTTGCTGTGCACATGGTATACACAGTAACACATCATCCCCAGTAATGGAAATCCCACACAACATACACTTTTTGGGATGCCCCGAAGGGGTCCCAGTCCCAGTATCCGGGGATGCCTCCATAATGTGAATTTTGAGTGGTCGCTATGACCCAGGGAATTACGCCAGTTAGACAACCCGGGATGCCCCTTTAATGTCCCGAGTGGGAGGATTTGTGATGCTAAAATGGACCCAGGGACCCAGGATCAGGAGAGACCTTCCAATACTACAGAAGATCCTCCTGGATAACCTTCACCTAAAAGACAGAGAGAGACCCATAAGTCCCTACAATAAGACTTAACAGATAAAGAAAAGAAGAAATAAATGAGGCCCACAGGGCCACTCACAAACGCTGCGGTGAACGATCCGCCTCAGAACAATGGCGATTTCTGAGGTGAAGTGAAGAGAAGAAGAACTGCCTTGTCAGGGGCGTGGTCTGCGCAGCCCGCGCAAAGCTGATCTGTGCCCCCTAAGCTGCCTAGTAACAGGGAGCTGCCTAGTAACAGGGAGCTCAGCTCCGCAGCGGCGCCAGTACAGAGGAGGGCGGAGCCGCGGCGACGCGCCGAAAGCCCGGCTCCGCCCCCCCTTCCAGTGTGAATGAAGCGTGAGGGAAGAAGTCCCTCACGCACCAACCCAGAGACCGGCGCCGCCGACAACCGCGGCGCCGGCTGCCATGACAGCGGGTGCTCCCGCTATCACTAGCGGAGCACCCGCCCAGCTCGCTGCGGCGAGGAATGAATGAGAGAACGGGGGCTGGCCGCGGCAGAGCGCCGAGTGCCAGCCCCGCCCCCCCAAAGCGTGTGAGGTAAAAAATTACCTCACAGACTGAAAAACCCCGGCACCCGGCTGCAATGACAGCCGCGGTGCTGCAACATAGTAACAACAGTGCAACCAATTCATTGAGGGATTACTCCCAGACGCTCCACATCAACAAGAGAAAGTGAATAAAGAGAAAGAGAATAAAGCTAACCCCTATGAGAGGAACCCCCAGCCCCCATAGTTGGTAAAGGGAAGGGCCCCCCCCCCAGGGGAAAAGTCAAGGGACGGGGCATCCCAAACCGGGATCACCTACCCGGTATGACCGCCTACCCTCTCTTTTAGGGTCTCACGGTGGAGCTCTGCTCCTCAGCACCAGAGGTGCCAATGTACCCTCGCTCGGGCCAGCAGCCAAGACTGTGGAGGCATGTAATCTGAGGTAAATTTTGGGACAAACAGGGGTCCGAGCGGAAATAGACAAAATAAGAGGCCGGGAGTTACCCCGGCTACCTGAAATCCCCCTGTGCAAGGAGGAGCCATCATCTTCTGACTTGCTCGCCGTCTGCAGAGATGGAAAACTGGGTAGTGAGTGGGAGGTCCCAGGTATTTATGGATCAGGGAGGGGCTTTCTTTTGCTATCATCTCTGCAGGAACGCCCTCTTCAGGACGATATTACCCACATGTTATGGATTCTTGAAGCGGGGTGTGTGACATACTAAGAATATCCAGCACCTGTCTCAGCTCTGAGGAAAAAAACCCAGCACAGTGTCTGTCAGACGTGAGGGGAAGCTCCCCTCCATTAACACTCGCGCACTGGTGCCGCAGGCAGCCGCGGCACCGGGCGCATAATAGAGCCGGTAGCAGCCCGCATAACAAGCGGAGCTGCTCCCCGCTCGGTCACGCTACCAGCTCCAAACTCCTAAAGGGCGCGGGCTGCGGGCAATAGCCGCCGCGGTGTCTGTCAGCAAAAAAGATTGCAACAAGTTTACATTATAACTATTCATACCAGAAAAGTAAACATTTTAAACAAACATTTCAAATAAATCTATTTTCCAGGCGCCCCCATAGAAAAACACCAGAAGCTGAATAAGAGGCCTCCACACAACTAAAAAAGGGGAATAGGCCATTTAAGGGGAAAATTAAACTCTTGGACAGGGCATCCCAAACCGGAGTCACCAACCCGGTATAACCGCCTACCCTCTTTATAGGGTCTCGCGGTGGAGCATAGCTCCTGAGCACCTGAGGTGCTGTTATACCCTCGCTCGGACAGCAGTCAAGACTGGGAGGCATTTAAATAGCTATATATTAATAAAGGGAATAAAGAGTCCGAACGGAAATAAAAATATATATAGGCCGGGAGTAGACCCGGCTACCTTAAAGTCCCCCTGTGCAAGGAGGAGATATCATCTGCTGCTTGCTCGCCGTCTGCAGAGATGAAGACTGAGTAATGAGTGGGAGGTCCCAGGCACTTGTGGACTGGGAGGGGCTTTCTTTCCTCCAATAATCTCTGCAGAAGCCCTCTACAGGACCATACTACCCACAGGTAATGAATATCTTGAAGCGGGGTTTGTGACATACTTAGAATAATGGGTTACCTATACACTCAATACATTCTAGCCAAGCTTTTTTTTATTTCTTTTACTGGAAGGAAGAAGTATTAGGTTTTGACTGTACCATTCTGCTTTTATGAGGGGAGAGCTGCCTATCTTGAATGGCCTGTCCCCTGAGCCGGATTAACACCTTATTGCTACTGCAATTCTTCTAATGTGTGTAAATGATTTTACCCATCATGCAATGCTTTGGACAAAGCCATATTGCTACTGTTTCCCACAAGCTGGCTCAGGAGACTATAATTATATATAATTTGAATGGTATGCTCACAAAGCTGTCACCTCTGGATTTATTTATTGGGAAAAGAGTTGAGATGTATATGTAGCTCCTCCTCTCACTATCCAGCTTGTTTATATGGATGTTTATTAATAGACAATTTCATGATAGAGCTCCTTTAAAGTGGACCAAACCCAGGTTTTTGTTTATCTCGGGTTCTGGTCTTTGCCCCCAGGGCACCCCGATTAAGGATACCCCGCTGTGTAAAACCCCCCAGGTCGCCCAGTAAAACTCACCTTTCCGCAGTCCTATAGTAATTGTACGGGCTCTCCTCCAATCATCATGGTCGGCTGCCGCATCCCCATTGACTTCTATCAGTGTGCATCACCGCACCGGCCATTTACAAATGCCTGATAAAAGGTATAGCCGACAGCGGTCGAGGCTCGCAAATGTGCCATTGGTTCGGGGAGAAGGTAGGTTTTTTTAGGAGACTCGGAGGGGTTTCATACAGCGGGGCATCCCGGGGGAGGGAATCAGACAAGCCGTCGGACATAGGTTTTGGCCCTTTAAAGAGGAACTTTGGAGGGACTGGAGTCTATAAGACTGGTCCGTTTTCCTGAAGCATCCCAAATTGGGACGCTCCAGTGTGTGAAATCCCCTGGGTCACCCCCGATTTCCTTACCTCTTCCCAAGCCCTCGCTACCTCTCATCACCACAGCCGCAACCACAGCATACCTCTAGCAGTGCACGTACCTGCCCCGGGCCTTTCTGAATAGGCCCACAGCTAGAGAGGTGAGCGGAGATGGAGCCGGTGGCACGATAGTCTCCAATCAGTCATGGTAGCCGCACAGCCGATGTGCATCTAGCAGAGCCAAATGGAGACAATCACGCTGACTGGCTGAGCTCCTGCAGCTGTGCCATGGGAACGTTGGAAAAGTGAGTGTCCAAGCTGATCCGTGGGGGATACACACAGTGGGGCAAAATCGGGGTGCCCTGTCTGAGAGGAACAACACCCAGGAGAGTGAAATTCTCGGGTGTTGTTCCTCTTTAAGTTCATGTATTATAAGGCTAACCTATTTATAAAGCCCTCATTATAAGATTTTCATTGGCTGCCCTTACTTTACATCACTGGTGGCAATAAGTGACAGCTATTCCGCAAATTATGGCTACCAGCTCTGCCTTCCCAGTGTCACATACCGACCCCATGAGACATCTGGAGCAGGAGACATGGCTAGTGGTCGGTATTAATAAATAAGCATGGCTAAGCTTTGCACGGACACAGATGTCACCCTCTGACTCTGCTAAGCAACAGCAGTTTGTCCGTTCTCAAATCCGTCTGCTCGGTTTAGATGCAGGTCAACTATTCTTTCCCAAAATGTGGGATTCTGGGGCAACTGAAGGAGGCCAGGTAAAACCAAACTGAAACCAGGTAAAACCTGCTTTACCTGGCCCAACTTCAGCCCCATTTCAATCTGGGGGCATCCCAATTTGTGATGCTCCTCAGTGATAGCCCTCCAGTTCCCAATTTAGTATATGGGAACCAGAGGGTTTCACATTAAGGTGCATCCCAAATTGGAATGCTCCGAGGGAAAGCTGTCACCCTAAAAGACCCAGACATTTTGTCCATTGGGCCTGTGGTCTGTCCTCTGGCATTGCATGAAAAGACCAATATTAGACCAATGATTTTTTTTATAAAGTTTATATTCATATGACAACATATTTAAAAAAATAGGACTTTAAAATAAGTGCAATTATACAGCTCCCTTGAACCAAATAATACATTTCGAGTGAAAGAAAAACCTACTAATACCTAGGATTTTTACTGGGTTTTGGTCAGCATTACAGGGGTATCCCAATATGGGATGCCCCTGTTTGTGAAATCCCCCAGTTCGCCGGTAACTCACTTTGATCCCTGCTCCCACATCACATATGTGGACCTCCCTCCCTGGTTTTGGTCCACTTTTTGGGGTTTCCAACTCAGGATTCCCTGCGGGCAATTTGTGACCATCCTAAAGTCTATAAGACTAGGGCCGGTGGACTCCATCTTTGAGGGGCATCCTAATTTGGGATACCCCGATTCAGAACACCCGTCAAACTCACCTCATCCCACACCACTTCCCTTTGGCTGTGTGTACCCCCAGAATTGCTGGCACAGGTACACGAGGGAGCACGGGAAAGGACCAGCAGCTGACACTCCATTGATATTTGCAAATTTAAATGGGGGTGCGAGCCACTGATTGACTGGCAGCTTGTGCATGCACCACGGGATAACTAAAGAGTTACTCTTTTACGTTGATCTAGAACAAAACCCAGCATAGTAAAAATCCTGGGATTTGATCTTCTTCAGATTTTCAATATCTCAGGCTTTGATCCTTGTCCCAGGGATGCTCCGCTATGTGAAACCCCCCAGATCGCCCATAAAAACGTACCTTTCCCTGGAGATACAGTAACTTCATGGGTTCTTGTCCAACGGCGTTAATATGCTTGGCATACAGCTCTATTTAGACAATAGGGAACGAGAGGGGCTGCATCTCCAGTTTCCCTTTAGACAGGTGAGCTCTCCCACCCCTAGCCTATCTGAATGGCTGGGTACGGGAGCGTGCTACCCAGGGGGACACAGCTGAGTATCGTGATTTGGGATCCCCCAGGGGAAGGCCAGTGGCCGACCATGGAGTCTTTTATACTCCATTGCTGGTCGAATAAGATTTTGTTCTGCTTTAAGAATGATAAAAAAATTAATCTTTGGCAAAAAAGGAATTATAGGGAAAGCCACCATTGATTTCTATGGTCTGTGCCAGGAAAACCAGACTACCTCGCCAGTTTCGGGTTTCTCCACCGTATTGGTGAATTAAGCTGATGCCAACGTAGGGCTTGGCAAATCAGGTCCATAATGCTAAGTAAGCATGCCGAGACCAACCATCGCTAGATAAGGATCTCAGCAAGATTGATCGGGCGGAACACTCCACCTACCATTCAGCACAGCCTTATTCCTCAAGCTGGAGGCAGGGGATTCCTCTGTAGCCAACCAGGGAGTGCACAGCCACCATTCAGGCTGACTGCTGAAGAATTGCACTGTGAGGGATCAAGGCTGTGGGTGTCCAGTATAGAAGTTTGTTTTTTTCTGCCCACAGATGTATATAAGCAGATTATCTTACTGGATGAAAGAGAATGGGCGTTTGTTCTGCCATGGGTTGCCGGCCATTCACAGACTTCTGTGGCTTCATCTGTTCTAGCTGTGCCTGCATCCGCTGCCTGCTCTTCCTTTGTTTCTCCAGCTTCTCCCTGTGGATCATTTCTGCTTGTCTGCAATGGCGGATCAGACACAAAATCAATGAGTTCACTTGTTTTAATCCCACTTGTTTTCACGTCTGCATTTTCTTTTCTAAACTGTCAACACAATCCAGAGGTGTCATATGCCCAGCTTGCACAAAATGACAGGTGTGTTTTAAAGGGGAACTTTAGAGGAATAATAATTGTTATAAACTGTGTTATTAAAGTGGGGGACTGGGTCGGGGAGATTAACCATATAATGGAGATGGAGGAGCTCACTGTCAAGGTCCATGAGAATACAACGCAATTCTTTCAGACTTGGACGCCGTGGTTTATCTTCAAAGAGACGGAGAGGTTTAAGCAGCTTGTGGTCCCTGACCCTCCCCTTCCTCCCTCTGAGACCTTGGGTACGGCGGGCACCTGAAACCGCTGTGGTTTGGTGGCATCCTCATTTAACAGCAATGCACAAGTTATGTTTGCGCCGGTCAACCCCGGAGGAAGCGTAAGGATAAGCTAACCACCCCCTGGCTTGTCCCCTTCTCCTTCCTGGCTTCCCTTCCCCCCTTTCCTCCCCCTCCCCTACCCCTTTTCTTTCCTCTATTTTTTCCCCCTACCTTCCCTATTTTTTCCCCTATCTTCCATATAGTATTTGTTTGATGCACTATGGCCCCAGCTATAAGTCTCCTGATTACTTGTACTTGCGAGATGGCTCTGTATATCTGCAAATGCTGTACTCTTTTACTTGTCTCTTTATTGAAAATAAAATAAAGAATTAAAAAAAAAAAACTGTGTTATTAAAGTCCCTGTCCAGCCAAAAATAAAACAAAAACTAGATACTCACAGTAGTCCTGTGCAGTTGACTCGCCTGATACCGGTAGTTTGAAACGTATTATTTTTTTTTTCCTGTGGCAGCCTGGACCACCCCCCTCGTGTCAGTCACTGTGACAGGCAGAGCCCACTCTGTTCACTGTAATGGAAGGAGGTGTTCCAGTCCTTGACATGCCCCCATTTATTGAAATAGATACAGATTGTGTGGCCAGTCACAAAGAGTGATGCGAGGAGGCAGTCCTCGAAGCACAGGCCATGGTCATGAGCCTGGTATGGTGCGGTCTGGATCTCCAACAGAAGTCCCCGAATAGTGTTGATCAGCGGCGCAGGACTATTGATAAATAGCTATTTTTTTTTTTTTTTTGCCCAGAGGGTCACTTCAAATAAAGGGATATGTGTTATTAAATTACACCTTCAAAATTCATGGGTGACATAGATTTACCCATTAGAAACAGAGGCCCCAGTTACTGTCCTCTTTCCCCCCCTTTCCATTTTGGAATCATAGTAATTGTTTCAGCAGCCAATTAAATTTCACTAGAAAAATCAAGGTCCAGCATTAGGCAAATCCGGGCAAGTGCCAGGGCACTTGGAAGTGGTGTTACTAGATGTGAAAGGCTGCGGTGCGAACATTGAATGGGGCCTCATCATGGTAAACTGTTTTTCTGTGTTATAATTAAACTGGATGCAACTAGACAACCACAGACTAAAACAGCATAGATTAAATGGTGCCGCTTTTCTCTAAAGCATGCCAAGTGTGCACAAATAAGATAAATACAGTAGAGAAGCAACGATGATGGGGTCCCCTGACCTTCTTGAACCCGGTGTGGTTGCACCCCCTGAACCCCTTATAGTTACACCCCTGACATCCTTAGGGGCTTACTCTGGCTTGGACTGGTACAGAGAATGATTCTTCGGTGGGTTCCACCGACCAGACTGGGGAGCTCGGTGTCCTATGTGCATACCTGCTCATGTCTGGCCTCAGGGCCATAGGAAATGAAATAGATGACAAGGAATGGAGGGCCATCAGAAGCTGGTGAGGACCAGAGGATGACTGGCAGCTGAGGTGGACACTACTACAGGATGATTGGCAGTGGAGGAAGCAGTAGTAATAGAGGATGAATGGTGGAAATGGAAAAAGCAGTGAGAACTGGAGGGGGAATCAGTGGAGGACCCTTTGGTGGCAGAGTAGCTGAAGGGTGACTTGAAGCTACTTGCCCCACATAAATCTGGACCTAGCCCTGTCTGGCTAAAATTCCTGGGCAACAAGGATTCCACCACCACCCACTGAAAAGGCAATGTGTGATTAAAGAGGTATAACCACTCCTCTCAAGTCATCCTGAATTGGGATACCCCGCTGTGTGGACCAGCCAATAAAGCAATTCTGTGAGTACTCACCTGTAGAATTGTTTTTGTTCTTGCATGGCACGGCCCGCTTTGGGCAGTTGGGTTATTCCGCCACAAGGTGGCGCAGTGGTACTGAGGAAAGGCTGTGGCTTGTCCCGGCTCCATATAAAAAACGGGCTTAACCATAGAGTTCCCCAGCGTAGACAAGCAGTGAGACAAAAAGCCGGGATAGAGTAAAGTAAAAAATGTAAAAAACCCCAATTAACTTGGAACAATCACCATAAAGAGGCAACCAAGAATAACGATAACAAGGGTGGGGCGAAGCGGGGCGTGCCATGCAAGAACAAAAACAATTCTACAGGTGAGTACTCACAGAATTGCTTTTTCTTATTGCATGGCATGGCCTGCTTCGGTATTCATAACAGTTGGGAGATCCAAAAGCAGTGTCCAGAATAGGGTGGGATCCCCAAAGAGTAACGGCCAGTAGTTCAAGTCACTACCGCCTGAAGCACCTTGCGGCCAAAAGCAGCATCCGCTGAGGCCTTAACATCAACCTTGTAAAACTTTGAAAAAGTATGAACAGAAGACCAAGTAGCGGCCTTGCAAACTTGTTCAACAGAAGCTTGGTGCTGAAAAGCCCAAGAGACACCAATAGCACGAGTGGAATGAGCAGTAATCCTAAAGGGAGGTTCCTTTCCCTTAGCAGAATAGGCTTGAACCACCGCCTGACGGATCCACTTGCTGATAGTGGATTTAGCCTGAGGCAAACCCTTTCTAGGTTCCAGAAGTTAGAACAAAAAGAGCATCAGACTTCCTGAAAGACTCAGTGGTGACCAAATAAAACTTCAGAGCCCTGAACACATCCAGAGAATGCAGAGTCCGCTCCTTGGAATTAGTAGGATTAGGACACAATGAAGGGAAGACAATATCCTGATTAAAATGAAAGGCAGATACAACCTTTCACAGGATATCCGGCTTAAGCCGGAACACCACCTTATCCTGATGTCTCTCAAAATAAGGAGGTTTGATGGAAAGTGCCGCTAGATCAGAAACTCGCCTTACAGAAGTTATAGCGACCAGAAAGGCTACCTTAAGAGTCAAAATAGACAAGGTAGCTTCACTGATAGGCTCAAAGGGAGGCCCTTGCAGAGCAGACAACACCAGATTCAAATCCCAGACTGGTAGCAAAGGCTTACGGGGTGGACGCACATGAGAAACACCCTAGAAAAAGGTTTTAACCAACCGGTGATTGGCAAAAGATCTTTGGAAAAAAATTGCCAGAGCTGAAACATGGCCTTTTAGGGTACTAAGTTGACGACCCAGAGCCAAACCATGTTGTAAGAATTTCAGAATCCTGGGAATAGAAAACACCCGACAGGGAAGAGACTTGGACTCACACCAGGCAATGTAAGCATTCCAGACCCTGTAATAGATAAAGGACGAGGACTTCTTCCTAGCCCGAATCATGGTATCAACAACAGAAGAAGCAACCCCTTTTCCATCAATATGGAGGTTTCAGCAGCCAAGCCGTTAAAGCCAGAGTTTGTAAATTGGGATGGGAGGGAACACAGAGAAGCTGAAACTCCATCCAAGGTATTGCCAAGGCATCTGTGGCGAAGGCCAGAGGATCCTGAGACAGAGAGACAAATCTGGGAAGTTTGTGATTGTGACGGGACGCAAACAGGTCCACATCCGGCTGACCCCAGCGGTGACAGAGGGAGTGAAACACCCGATTGTTGAGAGACCACTCCCGCAGACGAGACGTCCCCCTGCTCAGGGAGTCCGCCACCTGGTTCTCTACCCCTGGGATGTAGACCGCTGAGATGCAGGAAACATGCTGTTCCGCCCAAGACAGAATCAGGGACACTTCCTTGAAGGCTCGCTTGCTCTGAGTCCCTCCCTGATGGTTGATGTAGGCAACTGCCGTCTGGTTGTCTGAGCGGATCTGAACAGCCCGGCCCCGAAGGTGAGTGGATAGGCGAGAAAGAACCAACCTGATCACCCTCAGTTCCAGGACGTTGATGGAAGCATGGGCCTCTTGTGGGCCCCACCGACCCTGGAACCTCAGGGACTTCCAGAAGCCTCCCCAGCCGGTCAGACTGGCATCCGTGGTGACCGTTTCCCAGCATGGGGGCAGGAAGGACCTGCCCCCCAGAAGGTTCCTTGAGTCCAGCCACCACAAGAGAGACTGTCTGGCCAGGGGAGAAAGAACAATTCCTGATCCAGGGACACAGGGTCCCGATCCCAAACTGACAAGAGGTGCAACTGAAGAGGTCTCATGTGAAACTGAGCAAAGGGGACTGCCTCAAAGCAGGACACCATCAGGCCCACCAACTGCATCCCCTGACGGATGGAGGGATGAGGACATGACAGCAGAGCCCGAGCCTGCAGCTGAAGACCCTCCACCTTCTGCTGAGGAAGGAACACCTTGAACTGAGAGGTATCCAGAGTCATGCCCAGAAATGACTTCACCAAGGACGGAGACAGAGAAGACTTGGGATAGTTGATCACCCAGCCGAAAGACTCCAGAGTGGATGTCACCATTTGAGTGTCCCGCTCGGCCTGAGGAAAAGACTCGGCCACAATCAGGATGTTGTTCAGGTAAGGAATGATGCGGATGCCCTGGTTCCTTAGCAAAGCGATCACTCCCGCCAGCACCTTGGTGAACACCCGAGGTGCCGGGTAATGCTGATCCTGCAGCTCGAACCTTAGAAATCTCTGATGACCTGGAAAGATAGGCACATGAAGATAAGCATCCTTGATGTCCACAGTGGTCATGAAGTCGCCCGGGCGAAGGGTACTGACAGCAGAGCGCAGTGTCTCCATGCGAAAATGCTTGAATCTGGCAAATTTGTTGAGGCCCTTCAGATCCTGAATGGGCCTCAGAGAGCCGTCCTTTTTGGGGACCGTGAAAAGATTGGAATAGTACCCCTGACCTCTTTCTTGATGAGGTACCAAACAAATGACTCCAGACTCTAACAGGCAATGAACCGCCAGAAGCAACCCCTGAGCGGACAGGGGGTTTAAAGACATCCGGGATCTGATGAATCTTGGGGGAGGGGGCAAGGCTGCAAACTCTATCTTGTACCCGGAGGACACTACCTCCAGAATCCACCGGTCTGAGACATGAAGCCTCCAGACGTGAGCAAAGAGCCAAAGCATTCCCCCCACCCGGATGGGTGAGGGCGCCCCTGCATGCCTGAGGAGGCTTGGGAGAGGGTTTGGGCTTAGGATTCCAGGAGAGACCGGGACGACCACGGGGTCTGTCACGGCCCCAAGAATCTCTGCGACCACTGGAGAGGAGGGAGCCACGGCCCCCTCTGGGAATGCGAAAGGAAGGGAGCGGGGCAGAGGACCCCCGAAAGGGCCGAGACTGCTTCCTAAGCTGAGGCAGCCTCCCATCATTGGCTAGAACAGGGGTACTCAACCACTTCTTGTAAAGGTCCATTACAGGCATCTGGTGAGAGGTGAAGGTCTGGGCAGGGGGCTGTCGCAGGGGTGGATAGTTAGAAATCAGCATTGGAGGGATATAGATTCCACAGGCAAAACTAAAAAGGCTGCTTGCCCCACCCCAAAAATCCTACTGGGCACTGGGGAAAACAGCTTTTTTTTTTTGGCCCCACAGAACCTACAGCTCTGGCCCGCGGCACACGTGCATTCTGTGAAAGCCATGTACAGGGGTGAACTGGGGCCCAAATTTAAGTAAAGGGGACAACACAGAAGCAACTGAGTGCAGGGCTTTCAGGGCAGGGGTCCGGAAATCTGACACTGAGGTCCGCATTCGGACCCAGGTCCGCCAGTTGAGTACGGCTGAGCTAGAACATCAAGACGTTCTCCAAACAGCCGCAGCCCCACGAAGGGGAGGCCAGTGAGAGCTTTCTTAGCCGCAGTGTCAGCTGCCCACTGGCGCAACCAGACAGCGGCGCATAGCCACCAAGAGCGCAGAGGTCCTTCCACACAGCCGCACAGCATCATCCATAGCAGTAAGGATAAAGGCCACAAAATCAGTGCAAAGTAAGAGAGTCCTATATTCCTTCCCCACACTGCCAGCTGTTGTGCCATCAATGAGACGCTTAAGCAGTTTTTTAAGGGCAATAGCAGTAATGGCGGCAGCACATACCGGGCGCAAGCACACAGGTAAAAGCATGGCAGGCCACTTGATTCATGCGCCGGTCCTCACCGTCCCTCAGAGTGGTAGTGTCAGGGGAAGGCATGACCGAAGTATTGGACAAGCCTAGCACGGGAGCGTCCACTTCAGGGGGAAATGACCACCTCTTAACAAGATCAACAGGAAAGGGATACCTTTTATCCAAACCCTTGGGCCCCGCAGGCAACTTGTTAGGACGTTCCCATTCTTTACGCACCAAGTTGATAAAATGTTCCTGCTCAGGGAACTCTAGACGCTGTTTACCAGGGCAAAAAAGCTCCCCCTGCTTTCTTTTAGCTACCTCAGGGGCAGCAATGTGCAAAATTTAAAAAACATGTGACAGTAGATTATCAGTGTCCTCAGGGTACCATGATTCCTCTCCGGACGCAGACCCAGGGTCACTATCGCAACCCTCCTGCTGGTTCCCAGAGGAGTCAGAATCCTGGGAGAGCTCCCCCATCTCAAGGGGGTGACAGTCACCAAGCTCATCAATCCCCACATACATCTCAGTAAGGGGAGCAGGCCCGGGGTCCAGGTGTCTCTTCTTGCCAAAGGCCTTCCTAGAAACATTCCTGGCAAGCTGCTTTTCAATGTTAGCCACCCCCAGAGCCAAATCAGAATGTGACTCCCTGCCAACATTCCCCTCACTGGGGCCCAATTGCAGGAGCGGGGGAGTAGGTGAAACCGAGTGAGGCGCAGAGCTGGGAAGCGAAGCAGGCAAACCAGCTTGAAGCGCAAGGACACTTTCAGCGCACGGCACGCACACCGTGACACTGTTACTCACAGGGGATACCCCACACATGGAACACAGCCGTGCTTGCCCCGAAGGGCCCCCAAGCGCGCTATCCCCAGAAGCCTCCATATGGTGATCAGCACAGGCGCAATAGGCCAGCAGTGGGTACAGGCTTAAGACAGAAGCAACCCGGGATGCCCTCCTACGGGATGCCCCCAGAAGTTAATAAAGGGGGGATGAGGGGGAGGAAGGAGTGGAGCCAGGAGAAACCACAACCCAATGGTATCCCGCCTGAAAGACATAAGTAAAATCACACATGAGTATCCCGCAGCAAAATACCCCAATACAATAAAAAAAACCCCAAGGGGGACTCACGGACCAAAGACACCGCGGGGGTCACACAGGCCCAGACCGCTGAATAAGGCGACCCGCCGGAGGAAGCAGTGCTGCAGCCAGGAAGGGAGAAATCCAGATGCGTAGCTTGTCCAAAATGGCGCTGGCAGAGGTACCTCGAGGGGGGGGGGCAGCGAGGTGAACGGCCCCGCCCCCCCAAAGAGCGTGAAAATTGGCACTCACGTGACCCGGCCGGCGCCATGGCAAAGCAAAATCACCTCAGGTCACAGGGTCTGCGGCTTGGAGCTGTGCTCCAGGAGCACTTAACCCTAGTGCTTAACCCTCACCCGATCTGTCAGCCAAGGCTGGGAGGCAGTGAGGTTCCAGAAACGGATGGAAATAGACTTACAGGGCCGCAGGCTTGGTTGCCCCGCTCACCTGCGCAAGAGAGAGAGCCATCTTCTAACTTCGCAGTTTCACTGCAGAGGAAACACTGGGGAACTCTATGGTTAAGCCCGTTTTTATAGGGAGCCGGGACAAGCCACAGCTTTTCTGCAGTACCACTGCGCCACCTTGTGGCAGAATAACCCAACTGTTATGAATACCGAACCGGGCCGTGCCATGCAATAAGAAAATACTCACCTCTTCCCGTAGCCCTTGCTGTGCTTAGCGTCACGGCCGCATCCCCAGAATATCTCTATCTTGGGCGTCTATCTGCGCCAGGTCTTTCTGAAAGGCTGGTGGCTCTCACTCTAGGCAGGTTTCCTTGTCCCTAACAGCCCAGTGCAGCAAAGGAAATCAAATTGAAACAAGAGCCGCTGATTGGCTAAGCGGCTGCACGTGGGAACCAGGAAAAGGTGAAGTTTATGAGAAAGTGAAATTCTTGGATTTTGTTCCTTTTTTATGGAAATAGGTGGATTCTTACCCAGTGCTTCTGCTGGACTCTTCTTGTTTCATGTCCTGTTTGGTAACACAATGTTCCTTTTCTTTCATGTCTTGTTCAGTGCCACAACCCTGCTCCTTGTTTTTCACTTCTTGTTCGGAGACACCACATCCCTCTTTCATGACTTGTTTGGTGACACGACCATGTTGTTCCTGTGACTGTAACGTGGGTTTTCTGGCACCAGCCACTTTCTCCAGCTGCTGTAAATTTGGGCTTTGAAGGGCTGAGATCCTTTTCTTCTGCTTGTGTTTCTTAGCAGGGGGTGGTTGGACTAGGCTTTCTGGACTTGCAGTTGCCTTTGTGTAACGGAGCTGGTGCAGTAACATGCTTTTACCTGTGGTCTCTAGGCTGTAAATGAAACAGTGTTATTTAATACATTTGACAATTACAGATGCCTACAACCTGATAAGCTAAGATTGAGCCAATACAGTTTAGATGGGCCAATTAGTCCATTTCTATTTTTTCTATTCTGTTTTTGCCCCCCAGCTGCATTGCTGACCTTTTTCTGGCTACCCGATTACCGCTTTCTGTCCCACTTTGTGGTTACAAAGTTAATTCCCAGAATAAAATAGTACCAATCAGGATGCATATATCCCACAATTTCACCTCTACCAGGGCAGGCATCAACACTGGGCAAATCCGGGCAGGTGCAGGGGCCCCTACACCTTGGGAGGGTGTACCTCATTCCCTTTAAACCTGGGCAGCCCCTATTTAGGACAAAGGGCTGTACAGTAACTAGGACTGTCAGCCAGGGGTGGATTGGCCATTAGGATTGCCTTTGTTTTTGTCAGTCCTTCTATCCTTTCATTCTATTCTTTACATTTTTTCTTTCTTTCTTCTATTCCATTTCTTTCTTCCTTCGTTACTTCTATTATTTCTGTCAGTCCTTCTATTCTTTGTTACGTTCCTTTTAATCCTTTCTTTCTTTCCATCTATTCTTTGTTTCATTCTTCCATCTGTTCTTTTTGCTATTCTTTCTTTCTTTCCTCCTTCTAATATTTTTGTCAGGCCTTCTATTCCTTGTCTCTTTCCACCTATTCTTTGTTTTTTTTTCTCTCTGTTCTTTCGGCCATTCCTTTCTGCTTTCCTTCTATTATTTTTTTCGGTAATTCCTTCTTTCTGTCATTGCTTCTCTTTAATTTTTTGTCATTCCTTCTATGGTTTTGCTCTTTCTTTCTCTTTGTGTCTTTCCTTTTATTATTTTTTTCTTTCTGTTTTTTGGCAGTATTCTCCATACATGCAGCTTTATCATCATGTATGGAGTGTCATACCACACAGCAAGGGGCCCACTGGGACTCAATTGCCTATGGGCTACATAAACCTCGAGCCAGCCCTGACCTCTACAAGCATCACTGACATCTGATCCAGCATAAAGTATCATCATCTGTAACCCTCTTTCTTCTTTGGACCATCATCTCCCCAGTTGCTGATCTGACAATGATTCTGTTTTACTAACCATCGTGTGTAGCCCTTCCTACCCCAGAGTGCTTCCGAGCTGGTCACTGACTATGTTTGTCAGGCTATAGCACTTCAGGAGCAGATGCTATAGGATTCTTAAAGGACAAGTATAGTTTTCCAACTGCTCCTGTGACCAGCTGTAAGTGTATTTTCAGCAATGACACTTGTCTGCCTCTCAGCTGATACATTTGTTACTTCTCCTAGTGCAGGGGAAACTTGTTACATATAGATACAGTTGGCTGTTAATTTCTGATAAATATGTATCTCAATGTAACAAGTTTCCCTGCAATAGGAGAAGTAACAATTTATCAGCCGAGAGGCAGATAAGTTGGCAAACAATACTTGTGCTCTATAGAGATGGTAATGAACCTTTCGGCTGGTGCTAGATATGGTGGGAGACTTGGGAGGCATGGACCCTTAGGGTGGCGTTAGAAGATGAATGAGTGAATTCTGGCACAGGGTTTGGGTGAGGTGCCAGCCCAGTTGGCCCACTGGGAATTCTGCTCCCTATGGCCAGTCCACCCCTAGCCAAGCCATAAAGGACTTTCATACTTACTCATTTGTTAGTAATGTGTCCCCTTTAGGCCTCTGTGGTTGAGACCTGCTCTCTGCAGCCTTCTTCCAGCTTGTAGCTCTCAGGTCCAGATACACTGTGGGCAGATCTTCTGAACGTACCTTTATTCCGCTCTGTAAAACAGCCGGCCTGGAAAGTCATAAGTGTTAAAATACAGGTAAAGCATTATTTTTCTGGCTTCGGGGAAGCATGAAAACATTTGAGAAAAATACACCCAACTGGTCAACTTTTGGAGGTACATGCACCTAGCTGGCATTCAGTACATGTTACCTTACCGGCAGAAGAACATGGCTGTAGGATCATGGCTCTATGTGTTCCCCTTCTTCTCTCCAGTAACACCATTGTTTTCACAGGGCCCATTCTCTCTCCCGCTGCATAGCCTATTACCTCCTCTATAAAATGTGCCACCACTGTTGAGGTTCTGAGACAGCAGTAGTGATTTGGCCTTCATTTGTCCCTTCTTAGTTTAAGCAGACCTAAACCCTCCCTTGTAGCATGGACTATACTGATCTGGACCCATCTGGCCCAGAGTTGCAAGGGAGGGCCCAGGATTTTAACTACACCGGGTTTTGGCCCGTGCCATCCCATTTTGGGATGCCCTGCTCTGTGAAACCACTGGTTTCGCCTGTATTCTTCCCTCGCTGACGATCCCCCGGAACATGTACGTGGAACTTTCACAATGGGCAGAGTACATTAAGGGAAATGTTCCTATTTGAACATGATCAGACCTACCTTTCAGGGTTCTGATTGCTCTCAGCCTTCTCTTTCTCTCTACAGACCTGTGGAGCCCAGGCCTGCGATTGCTTCACACTCAGTTCCACCAACTTCTCCATTATCCGATCCTGGCGCCTCTTAGCAATGTCCTCATTCCATGGCAGACAGGGCGCCAAGTCATCAACTATGAGAAGACATAACTAACATGTATCCTTCTCCCATAAAGTAAGATCTAAATATTACCTTACCATAAAACACAATAGATGCCCTAGGGAAAAAGCTTAAAGTAAACCTAAAGTCAAAAATAAATCTTTGCCCACTTTAAATCCTTCCCCCTGGGTACCATATTTTTCGCCCTATAAGACGCACTATTTTCCCCCAAATGTCAGTGCGTCTTATTGGGCGAATGTTAAAAAAGTGAAAGAAAAAGTATACTTACATGAGTCTCGCGCCCGCTGTCCCTGCTCTGTCGCCACCACCGCCTCTCGGGCTGGCCTGCGCGCTGAGCCAAACTGCGCCAGAATTCACTCATTCATCTTCTAACACCACCCTAAGAGTCCATGCCTCCCAAGTCTCCCCCCATAACTAGCACAGACAACATTCCCGGTTTGGCTTCCAGCTCCACCACTGCCTCTTGGGCCGGTGCACGCTGACACACAAAAGGCAGTGGCAGCGCCAGAAGCCAGACTGGGGACAGCTTTTATGTAAGTAAACTTTTAATTTTTTCTGGGGCGTTGGGGGGGGGGGGGGAATACCACACTGAATAAAGAGATGGAGGAGGCAGGGGGAATGCCACTACCTATATGGGGAATGGGATGGGGGGGATGCCACACTGCCTATGGGGAATGGCAGGAGGGATGCCACACTGCTTATATGGGGAATGGGAGGGGGGATGCCACACTGCCTATGGGGAATGGGAGGGGGAAACCACACTGCCTATAGGGAATTGGAGGAGGGGGTGCCACACTGCCTATGGGAATGAGAATGCCACACTGCCTATTGGGAATGGGAAGGAGCGAATGCCACACTGACTATAGGAATGGGAAGGGGGGAATGCCACACTGACTATGAGAATGGGAAGAGGGGAATGCCACACTGACTATGAGAATGGGAAGGGGGGAATTCCCCACTGCCCATGGGGAATGGGATGGGGGCATTCCCCACTGCCTATATGGGGAATGGGGTGGGGGATGCCACACTGCCTGTAATGGGGTGTTTTAGCACAACATTTAGTTTAGAATATTTCTTTTCTTATTTTCCTCCTCCAAATCATAGGTGCGTCTTATAGGCAGGTGCGAAAAATACGGGTATATTGATTTGAGATCCCTTGGCCAAAATATTTACTCTCCCATGGTGGGGGCATCACGTCAACATGTTGGTAACCAATAGAGTCTAGTGCTTGGTGTACACAATCTGCTCCTGCCTGCCCATTGCCCAGGAGCAGTCAAGTGAGATGGCAGGGTTACCATCAAGAAGTTTTGGGCCCCATTACATAATATATAACATATTCAAATTACATGGGAAACTGAAGTCCAATGACCTTGGAACCCAGGACGATCGACCTGCTCGCCCGCTCTAGTTTGCCCTGGTAATGAGGAGCCCAGACTCTCTACAGCCCATTTTTTGCCTGGGACTCCTCCACCTTTACACATAATGTGATAGCTGGGCCCTCAGTTTGAATTATGCCCCAAACCGTTGTGAAAGTAAGATGTGCGTGTTCTCGTCCAATCACAGTTGCTTGCCATGCCTCTGTAATTCAGCAAATGGCTCACATTTTTTACAATGTAGAGCAAGAGCAAATGCATTCCCAGCATCTTCAGGCTGTGCTCCATTCAGATACGCCGGGATGGGGGCATGCGTACCGCTGAGCATGCTTCCACTTGCGCTGGGAATCTATAAGAATCCCGGGCCGATCGATTCCCTCCCCCTGGGGCATCCAAAATCAGGATGCCCTATTGTGGGAATCCCAACAGGTCGCCTCATACACTTACCTTGTTTGCCGGTCCAACGGCACGAGCCACAGCCGCATCCCGCTTTCCCTCTAAAAGGACACATGCCCACCCCAGGCATTTGTGAATGGCTGGCGCGGGCATGCTCCCTTGTTAGAGGGAGCCGCTGGCCTTAGATGAAGGCTTAGGCGAGGTGACATCAGCGGCTCCGAGCGCGCTGATTGGATGAGTGGCTGCGCATGCTCTGTAGAACTGGGAAGAGGTGAGTTGGCATCAGCGACTTGGGGGGGTTCACACAGTGGGGCACCCCCGATCGGGGTGGCCTGGGGGCAAGGACCAAAACCCATGATAGTCAAAATCCTGGGTTTTGGTCCACTTCAAGTCCAGTGTGAGTAGAAAATTGGCCAGCTCTGCTGTACCTACCCGCTTGCTCCGTTACTGTCTGTAATAGCGCTGGGAGCACCCTATGCCATCATGGAAAGTGGCACTGTCATAATATATGACATGCTTCATTAAAGTGGACTAAAGCCCATGCAACCTGGCTCTGATGTCTATAGGGCTTCAGGGCTGGGTTACAGAAAGTCCCCCCCCCCCGGGGTCAATTTGGGATGCCCTGCTGTCTAAAACCTTGCTGATCGTTCATATTCTCAACCCTGTGGTGCATGCACACACAATCGGTTCCATTCAGAGCTCGGGGCATGATTATTCACAATTTTAATTGATGATTGAAAGCAAGCTAGCGCATGTGCCGTGGAAGAGTGGTTTGATTGTGAGAGAGTCAGAAACAGGGGCATCCCTAATCGGAATGTCTCTGTATTGCGGATCAAGACTCTGAGTGAAACATCTTTCAGTAAGGTTACTTAAAATCTAAATGTTAAAGAGGAGCAACATCTGGAATTTTCACTCTCCCGGGTGTTGGTCCTCTTGGATTTGAGATGCCCCGCTGTGGGAAATTGCCCATAAAAACTCACCTACTGCGCACTTGCGCTCCATTCATACTCTTCGTAGCTGACCTGATTAGTATTGTATTTTGTTATACATAATGTATTTATTAGAGCCTCCAGAAATACCATTTTGTGAATACTCACCTTGTAAAATGGGTATTATGAGTATGTCACACACCCCGCTTCAAGAATCCATAACATGTGGGTAATATCGTCCTGAAGAGGGCGTTCCTGCAGAGATGATAGCAAAAGAAAGCCCCTCCCTGATCCATAAATACCTGGGACCTCCCACTCACTACCCAGTATACAGAAAGCAGTAAGGTAAGGGACCAGGAAGAGGCAAATATAAACAACAACCACGCAAAGTTCGCAATAAAGAGGATCCTGAATACAAAAGGGCGGGTTGAAGCGGGGTGTGTGACATACTCATAATACCCATTTTACAAGGTGAGTATTCACAAAATGGTATTATTCTTAGTATGTCACACACCCAGCTTCAAGAATCCATAACATGTGGGACATCCAACAGCAGTGTCCATAACAAGGGCGGGGATCCAAAACTAGGCAACAATGCACAACCTTAAACCACAACAGCTTGCAAAACTTTGCGGCCAAAAACAGCATCCGCTGATGCCCTAACATCAACCTTGTAAAACTTGGAAAAGGTGTGAACCGAAGACCAGGTAGCGGCCTTACAAACTTGTTCAACAGAAGCCTGGTGCTGAAAGGCCCAAGACGCACCAACTGCACGAGTAGAATGAGCAGTAACACGAAAAGGGGGACTCCTCCCCTTGGCAGAATAGGCCCCAATGATGGCCTGACGAATCCATTTACTAATGGAAGATTTGGCAGGAGCCAAACCTTTCCTAGGCCCGCAGGGCACCACAAAGAAAGCATCAGTCTTACGAAAGGAAGACGTAACCTCCAGATAATGTTCCACAACACGGACTACATCCAAGGAATGCAATGCCCTTTCCTTGTCGTCGCTGGGATTTGGGCATAGAGAGGGCAAAACAATGTCCTGATTCAGATGAAACTCCGAGACCACTTTAGGAAGAAAATCCTGCTTGAAACGAAAGACAACCTTGTCCTGATGTTTCTCGAAGTACGGAGCTGTAATGGATAAAGCTGCCAACTCAGAAACACGCCTAACCGAAGTGATAGCCACCAAAAAGGCCACCTTTTGGGTAAGAGAAGACAAAGCTATCTCATTCAAGGGCTCAAACGGAGGGCCCTGGAGAGCAGAAAGAACCAGGTTCAAATCCCAAACTGGAACAAAAGGCTTCCTAGGAGGCCGAACATGTGTAACACCTTGGAAAAAGGTCTTGACTAAGGGATGAAGTGCAAAAGACCTTTGGAAGAACACCGCCAGGGCAGAAACCTGCCCTTTCAATGTACTAAGCTGGAGCCCCAGATCTAGACCATGTTGGAGAAACTCTAAAATTCTAGGAATGGAGAACTCTCGACAAGAGAAAGACCTACTTTCACACCAATCAATATAGGCCCTCCAAGTCCTGTAGTAAATAGAAGAGGAAGAGCGCTTCCTGGCACAGATAAGAGTCTGAATCACTGCGTCAGAAAGACCCTCCTCCTTCAAGATGGCGGTTTCAGCAGCCATGCCGTCAAAGCCAGCGATGGTAAATTGGGATAGCGCAGCCGACCTTGGGTGAGCAGGTCCGGCAGCAGAGGCAGGGCGAACTGATCCTCTGCCAGTCTTACAAGATCTGCGAACCAAACTCGCCTTGGCCACCTTGGGGCCACCAGAATTGCCGACGCACCATCCAAGGCCAGTTTGCGCAGCACTCTGGCTAGCATTGGGAATGGAGGAAACAGGTAAAGGAGCCCCAGATCCCTCCAGTTTAGAGACATGGCATCCACTGTGAGAGCCAGAGGATCCCGCGAGAGAGACACAAAGACTGGAAGCTTGTGATTGTGACGAGAAGCAAAGAGGTCCACCGCTGGGACCCCCCACCTGAGACATATCGAACGAAACACCTTGGGACTGAGAGACCACTCCCCCTGACGAGAGGAGGCCCTGCTCAGCAAGTCCGCCTCCGTGTTCTCCACTCCCGGAATGTAGACTGCTGAGATACACGGGACGTGGGTCTCTGCCCAGTCCAGAATCAAAGACACTTCCCTGAGGGCACTCCTGCTGCGAGTCCCTCCTTGGTGATTGATGTAAGCAACCGCCGTTCTGTTGTCCGACCGGACCTGAACTGGCAGGCCTCTCAACTGATGAGTCAAGCGAAACAGAACCAACCTGATGGCTCTCAACTCCAGAACATTGATGGGCTCGTGAGCCTCCCGCGGGCCCCACAAACCCTGAAACTGGAGGTCCTTCCAAACACCCCCCCAACCTGACAGACTGGCATCCGTGGTGACTGTTTCCCAACACGGAGCCAGAAAAGATCTGCCCTTCAACAGATTGACCGACCCCAGCCACCATTGCAGGGATCGACGAACTCGGGGAGTCATCAGGAAGGACTGATCCAGCGATAGAGGAGACTTGTCCCAAACCTTCAACAGATGAAGCTGAAGCGTCCTTGTGTGAAACTGCGCAAAGGGAACTGCCTCGAATGAGGCCACCATTAACCCCACCAGCCTCATCCCTAACCGGATGGTCGGATGAGGGGTAGACAAGAGAAGCCGAACTAACTCCTGAATCAAAAGAATCTTGGCCTGGGGTAGAAACACCCTGGCCTGTGAAGTGTCCAGAGACATTCCCAGAAAGGTCAGAATTCTGGACGGAGAAAGAGAAGACTTGGGGTGGTTGATCACCCAACCGAACCTTTCCAGAGTGGACACCACCGCTCTGGTGTCCAACTCCGCTTGGTTGAAGGAAGAGGCCATGATCAGTAGATCGTCCAAATAGGGCACGATGCGGATACCCTGGCCTCTGAGCAGAGCCATCACCCCCGCTAGCACCTTGGTGAACACCCGAGGAGCTGAGGTGAGACCGAAAGGAAGTGCCACAAACTGAAAGTGCCGATCCTCCACCACGAACCTGAGAAACCTCTGGTGTGCTGGAAAAACCGGAACGTGTAGATAAGCATCCTTGATGTCTATGGACGTCAGAAAGTCTCCCTGACGAAGAGAGTGAATGGCCGAACGCAGCGTTTCCATGCGGAATTTCCTCGGCCGGATGAACCTGTTGAGAAACTTCAGATCCAAGATGGGTCGGACCAACCCGTCCTTCTTGGGTACCGTGAACAGATTGGAATAAAAGCCCCTGCCCCGATCTGAAGGGGGCACTGGGCAAATGACAGCCATGTCCAGAAGATTCTCCACTGCCACCAGGAGCCCCTGCGCCGCTAGAGGCTCCGACGGCATCCGAGACCTGACAAATCTGGAAGGGGGGCGGAGCTCGAACTCCAGCTTGTAGCCGGAAGACACCACTTCCCGGATCCATCTGTCCGAGACCTCTTGATCCCAGATCTGAGAGAAGTGCTGCAGCCGTCCCCCCACCCGCATGGGTGAGGGCGCCCCCTCATTGCTGAGCCGGCTTGGCAGCCGGTTTGGGCTTAGAGCCCCAACTGTATCCAGAACGGGCACGTCCTCTGCCCCTGTTTCCGGAATCTCCTCTGGAAGAGGGAAATGCAGAACCCCTGCCAGATCTGGCCCCCCCGAAAGGAGGGGGTAAAGGCAGGCGCCCCCCGAAAAGGGCGGCATTGTTTCTTACGTTGAGGTAACCTACCACCCTTGGTGACAGAGTCCAATGTCTCTCCAAAGAGCCGTAGACCAACAAAGGGTAAAGCCGTCAGTGATTTTTTGGACATAAAATCGGCCGCCCACTGGCGCAGCCACACCGACCGCCGAATAGCCACAAGCAGAGCCGACGTCCTACCACACATCATCAAAGTGTCATCCAAGGCAGTCAACACAAAGGATAGAAACAACTCACACCGTTTAAGGCTAAGGAACTCGTTACTACCAGGACGAAGCCCGGAAGAAGTCAACAGGTCCCTGACCACAGACCTGGTAGCCAACACCATTAGCTCCAAAGCGCACACAGGCCGGATGGCCGACCCAATGCTAGTAAAGCCATGAGAAGCCATCTGTTCAATACGTTTATCCTCTCCATCTTTGAGAGTGGAACAATCAGGTCTGTTTAAAACCGAGGAGTTAGACAACCCCAAAACCGGTGCATCCACCTCGGGGGGAGATGCCCAGCGCTTGACCGCCTCAGAAGGAAAGGGATATTTCCTATCCCACCCCTGAGGGATGCCAGGGAGCCGAGCCGGCCTATCCCATTCCTTGTCAATGATTCTATCAAAATGGCGTTGCGTAGGAAACTCCAGGCGCGGCCTGGATTCCTCAAACAATTCACCTTTCTGCTGTGACGCCTCCTCGGGAGGGGAAATATTCAGAACTTCCAGCATGAGAGACAGAGCGTGAGGAGAGTCCAAGGATCTCCCTAAATCAGAAAGCTCGGCATCAGCGCCAGCAGACTGCTCATCATCCGAAAATTCTGAACCCTCATCAACTTCCCCCTCCTCTAGCTGAGGATAATCAGACCAATCCAGATTGTCTCTGTCATCAAGATCATCCACCGGCGGAGCCGGCGACAAATGCTTTCTCTTAGACGGAGCCTTACGGGCGACCGAGCTAGAGAGCATTTTCTCAAGGCTAGCCAATCTGGCACACATCTCGGATTGCAGATCCCTGCCCATGACCACGTCACACGGGGCACGAGTCAAGGCGGGAGGGGGAGTTGAGGTGGCCGGCTGTGCTGACCCCGCCGCTTGGGGTTCGGACTGCCGCGTAATAGTTTGCTGTGCACATGGTATACACAGTAACACATCATCCCCAGTAATGGAAATCCCACACAACATACACTTTTTGGGATGCCCCGAAGGGGTCCCAGTCCCAGTATCCGGGGATGCCTCCATAAGGTGAATTTTGAGTGGTCGCTATGACCCAGGGAATTACGCCAGTTAGACAACCCGGGATGCCCCTTTAATGTCCCGAGTGGGAGGATTTGTGATGCTAAAATGGACCCAGGGACCAAGGATCAGGAGAGACCTTCCAATACTACAGAAGATCCTCCTGGATAACCTTCACCTAAAAGACAGAGAGAGACCCATAAGTCCCTACAATAAGACTTAACAGATAAAGAAAAGAAAAAATAAATGAGGCCCACAGGGCCACTCACAAACGCTGCGGTGAACGATCCGCCTCAGAACAATGGCGATTTCTGAGGTGAAGTGAAGAAGAAGAACTGCCTTGTCAGGGGCGTGGTCTGCGCAGCCCGCGCAAAGCTGATCTGTGCCCCTTAAGCTGCCTAGTAACAGGGAGCTGCCTAGTAACAGGGAGCTCAGCTCCGCAGCGGCGCCAGTACAGAGGAGGGCGGAGCCACGGCGACGCGCCGAAAGGGGGGCTCCGCCCCCCCTACCAGTGTGAATGAAGCGTGAGGGAAGAAGTCCCTCACGCACCAGCCCAGAGACCGGCGCCGCCGACAACCGCGGCGCCGGCTGCCATGACAGCGGGTGCTCCCGCTATCACTAGCGGAGCACCCGCCCCGCTCGCTGCGGCGAGAAATGAATGAGAGAACGGGGGCTGGCCGCGGCAGAGCGCCGAGTGCCAGCCCCGCCCCCCCAAGGCGTGTGAGGTAAAAGTTACCTCACAGACTGAAAATCCCCGGCACCCGGCTGCAATGACAGCCGCGGTGCTGCAACATAGTAACAACAGTGCAACCAATTCATTGAGGGATTACTTCCAGACGCTCCGCATCAACAAGAGAAAGTGATAAAGAGAAAGAGAATAAAGCTAACCCCTATGAGAGGAACCCCCAGCCCCCATAGTTGGTAAAGGGAAGGGCCCCCCCCAGGGGAAAAGTCAAGGGACGGGGCATCCCAAACCGGGATCACCTACCCGGTATGACCGCCTACCCTCTCTTTTAGGGTCTCACGGTGGAGCTCTGCTCCTCAGCACCAGAGGTGCCAATGTACCCTCGCTCGGGCCAGCAGCCAAGACTGTGGAGGCATGTAATCTGAGGTAAATTTTGGGACAAACAGGGGTCCGAGCGGAAATAGACAAAATAAGAGGCCGGGAGTTACCCCGGCTACCTGAAATCCCCCTGTGCAAGGAGGAGCCATCATCTTCTGACTTGCTCGCCGTCTGCAGAGATGGAAAACTGGGTAGTGAGTGGGAGGTCCCAGGTATTTATGGATCAGGGAGGGGCTTTCTTTTGCTATCATCTCTGCAGGAACGCCCTCTTCAGGACGATATTACCCACATGTTATGGATTCTTGAAGCGGGGTGTGTGACATACTAAGAATAACAATTTTGCATGGGCTCCACAAATGAAGTAGAAAGTACATAGTAATAAGTATATTATTGAGGACTTAGAGAACAGTACTTTGTAAAGTTACAAAATGCTGTACCAGCGGCATCTAGTGTCTGAATTATATAATTACACCCTAACTTACACCTGGTTACTGATCTCAACTGTCCAAGGCCACGCTTGTTAACTTATTTGTGCCAAGTACTCCCTAGCGGCAAGAAGTTTTCACCAAGCAAGGAGGGAATGAATCATAAATGTTACTAAGCTACATAGGTTACACAAGCCTCATAGCACTTTTAAAGCAAAAAAGGAATAATGTTTTGGGGAATTAATGGCCATTGTATGGCCAAGGAATTATTCCTTCACATTTAACCCATCCATGCAGGGAGACAAACACATGCAGGAAGTTTAATTACCGTATTTTCAACCTAGAAGCACTTATTTTTCCCCAAAAGTGGGGGGGGGAAATGTCAGTGCGTCCTATTGTGCGTCTTATCGTGCAAAAAAAAAAGTAAACTCACCCGTTACCAGCGCTCCTGTGTTGCTGACCGGGCTGCCTACCACACTGCAGAAGGTTAGTAGAAGATAGAAGAGCGACGCGCTCTGTCTCCGCCCCCGCCGCTGCTATCGCTGTCTTTTCCAGCAGCGACAGGGACGGACACAGCGCCCGCCGCAGAGCAGCTGGCTACATGAATCGGGTGGGCGTGGCCTGCACTGCGTCAATTCAGGCCACACCCACCCGATTCACGGAGCCGGCCGCTTGTGTGTTGCTCAGTTGTCAGAGGTGAGTTTACTTTTTTTTTTTCTACATTTGTTGACTGCCTATATAGGAAACGGGGGAGGGGGGCTACCACACTGCTTATATGGTGGAATGGGACGGGGGGATGCCACACTGCCTATGGGAATGGGGGGGATGCCACACTGCCTATATGGGGAATAGGATGGGGGAATGCCACACTGCCTATATGGGGAATGGGAGGGGGGATGTCACACTGCCAATATGGGGAATTGGAGCGGGAATGCCACACTGCCTATATGGGGAATGGGAGGGGGGATGCCACACTGCCTTTATGGAGAATGGGAGGGGGGATGCCACACTGCCTATATGGGGAATAGGATGGGGGAATGCCACACTGCCTATATGGGGAATGGGAGGGGGGATGCCACACAGCCTATGGAAATGGGAGGGGGGATGCCACACTGCCTATATGGGGAATGGGAGGGGGGATGCCACACTGCCAATATGGGGAATGGGAGGGGGGATGCCACACTGCCAATATGGGGAATGGCAGAGGGGAATGCCACACTATCTATATGGGGAATGAGAGGGGGGATGCCACACTGCCTATATGGGGAACGGGAGGGGGGATGCCACACTGCCAATATGGGGAATTGGAGCGGGAATGCCACACTGCCAGTATGGGGAATGGGAGGGGAGATGCCACACTGCCTATATGGAGAATGGGAGGGGGGATGCCACGCTGCCTATATGGGGAATGGGAGGGGGGCATGCCACACTGCCTATATGGAGAATGGGAGGGGGGATGCCACACTGCCTATATGGGGAATGGGAGGGGGGGATGCCACACTGCCTATATGGGGAATGGGGGGGGGGATGCCACACTGCCTGTATGAGGAAAGGGAGGTGGGATGCCACACTGCCTATATGGGGAATGGGAGGGGGAATGCCATACTGTCTATATGGGGAATGCTACACTGCCTATATGGGGAATAAGAGGGGGAATGCCACATTGCCTATCGGTATGTGATGGGGGGAATGCCACACTGCCTATGGGAAGGGGGGATGCTACACTGCCTATTGGGAATGGGAGGGGGTGCCACACTGCCTGTAATTGAAAGATTCTGCACCGTGCCTATTATTTGGTTTAGAATATTATTTTTCGTATTTTCCTCTTCCAAATCATAGGTGCGTCTTATGGTGATTAATACGGTAATAATTACAGAACCCGAGGAGCAGTTGGCGGGTTAGGAGCTTTGCTCAAGAGCAATTCAGTCATGTCCCATCAGGGAATCAAACCTGCCACCCTCCAGTCTAGGCCACTACTGCCCCTAAATTTTTGAATTAAAATAATATACCAACCTATCAGACTCCCCCTGTGGGTGCACCTTGAACATTGCTACCAAAATAAAATTTAATGTCACATTCATCTTTACCAATAAAACATGTCCAAGTAACTTTATAAATAGGTTCCCAATGCAAAGTGTAGCTTAGTAGAGGGATGCATGTGCGATTATCATTTTCTTCCAGAAGGCACCAGTTATAATAGTATATGTTGTATAAATAGGCGTACCCATATCTGCTGTTGAAGCTGAATCTGGCATTGTTCCCTCTGTCAGTTGCTGAAAGATTTCCAATGGCTCTGTTAGCTAAAAAAAAAATATTGGTGGCATTAAGTAAACAAAAATCCCCATTAGACTTTCCGGTAACAGTATTTCTACGAGTCCTTTAGGACGGCCATGGACAGAGAGAAAGGCTCCTCCCCCTAGAGAGGAAACACAAACTGGGACAGGTTTAAAAGCCCTACCCTTTCCCCGCAGTCCTCAGTATTGGGTAAGAAAAAATATTAAACCGAAGGAACACAGAAAATATTTAAAGGGGGGGGGGGGGGTTGTGAAGGGTCGCCCTTAAGGACTTGTAGAAATACCGTTACCGGCAAGTCTAACAGGGATTTTCTCCCATCATCCTTCAGGGCGGCCACGGAGAGGATAAGCAAGGAATTAAGATTCTAAGGGCGGGATACCACCTGTAGTTCATTTCTACCAGAGCTTATTTGTCTGATAAGCGCTTTCAACAGTAGTGCTTATGGAAGGTGTGGGGCGAAGACCTAGCAGTAGCTCAGCAAATTTCTTCTATGAAAGCTTCTGATCTTTCACCCTCGGAAGTGAGGACTGCTATGGAACGAGCCAAAATATATGGAGCGGAAACATCCATACAAGTGTAGGCCCAGGATCTGGCCTGTATATTTCATAGCTTTAGTGCCTTTAGAAGCAGATGGTCGCCTATTCCTTTCTCAATAGGAAACAGGCAATCTATAGAGAAAACTGTGTTTTAATAAAATAACATTTTCTCCGAAAACCAAAGACACAGAGAAACATAGAAACAATGAAGGGTGACGGCAGAAGGAGACCATACGGTCCATGTAGTCTGCTCTTATGTGTATAATGTATGTGCTCTTTATCTTAGGATAGATGTGTGCTTATCCCAGGCATGTTTAAATTCACTGAATGTCAATTTTTCAACTACCTCTGCTGGAAGTTTGTTCCCAGCATCTACTACTATCTCTGTACAATAATATTTTGCACTTGATCTTCCCTCTGACTAGCTTTAGGTTGTGTCCCTTTGTTCTATCATTAAGTTTCTTCTTAAAAACATTTCCCTCCACAACCTTATTGAATCCTTTCACTTATTTAAAGGGCTCAATCATGTCCCCCCTCTCCCTTCTTTCCTCCAGACTGTACAAATTAAGTTATTTAAGTCTTTCCTGATAAGTTTAAGCCCTTCTACCATTTTTGTTGCCGGCCTTTGGGGCCGTTCTATTTAAATAATGTCTTTTTGCAGGTAAGGTCTCCAGAACTGCACACAGTATTCTAGCTGTGGCCTCACCAGGGCTCTATACAGCGGCATCACAACCTCCCTCTTCCTACTGGTGATGCCTCGAGCTAGGCAGCCGAGCATCCTGCTTGCTTTTCCCACTGCCTGGCTACACTGTCCACTCATCTTGCAGCTTTCAGTAATCAGTACCCCTAAATCTCTCTCCTCCGAGGTCCTGGCTAACACAGTGCTGCCCATACGGTGCTCAGAGCAGGGATTCCTTCTACCCAAGTGCAGGATTTTGCATTTAGAGACATTGAAATCTAGTTTCCACAGTTTTGACCATTTATCTAGTAAACCTAAATCATTTTCCATGTTGTAAACACCTCCAGGAATAGGATAACTAGCTCTTGTGTACGAGGAAGACACTGCTAACTGTTAACATGTGACTATGTCCAGGTCAGTCCTACTCTCTGACTACGGGCCGCAAGTGCTGCTCGAGCCTTCACACACGTCCTCTCCCCAAAATATCAGAGGGGATACTTGGGAGCACAAACCAAGCGCCACCCACACTGCCACTGAGGGGGAGGACCCTGCCGACTGGACAGCAAAGCCAGCTAGCACCTGAGTCCCAGGATTACCACATGCCCGGCTAGCTTCGCCCTTCAGTCCCTTGACTGCAGATGTCTGGGGCGCACCCAAGCCTGTGCACCCATCTACCCCTGGAGAACCGGAGGGGAGACCAGGGGACACCAACCAAAGCGCCAATGCCGTCGAGAGGGAGGCTCATGCCAACCGGACCTCAAGCCTGCTAGCTACTGTAGAAGATCAGGAGCCAGCCAGGGTAGGTGATGTGGTGCTCCAGCAGACCCCCTGGCCACAGGAACCCTGCCCTGTGCATAGCCAGGGGGTTAGTGAGCACCCTTTTAGCACCTCCTGGGGTTAAAAAAAATACAAAAAAAAAATAAAAAAACTGGATGATGAAAGCAGGTCCCAGAAGTTTCCTGTAGAGGAAACACAATACTGAGGACTGGGGGTAAGGGGTGGGGCTTTTAAACATGTCCCAGTATGCGTTTCCTCTCTAGGGTGAGGAGCCTCTCCATGGACATCCTGAAGGACGATACTGCTAGTACCTGATATAAAAGGTGGACATGTAGATTGTAGATACTGCTGGTACCTTATGTAAAATGTGGACATGTAGAGTGTAGATACTGCTGGTACCTTATGTAAAATGTGGACATGTAGAGTGTAGATACTGCTGGTACCTGATGTAAAAGGTGGACATGTAGAGTGTAGATAATGCTGGTACCTGATGTAAAAGGTGGACATGTAGAGTGTAGATAATGCTGGTACTTGATGTAAAAGGTGGACATGTAGAGTGTAGATAATGCTGGTACTTGATGTAAAAGGTGGACATGTAGAGTGTAGATAATGCTGGTACTTGATGTAAAAGGTGGACATGTAGAGTGTAGATAATGCTGGTACTTAATGTAAAAGGTGGACATGTAGAGTGTAGATAATGCTGGTACCTTATGTAAAAGGTGGACATGTAGAGTGTAGATAATGCTGGTACCTGATGTAAAAAGGTGGACATGTAGAGTGTAGATAATGCTGGTACCTGATGTAAAAGGTGGACATGTAGAGTGTAGATAATGCTGGTACCTGATGTAAAAGGTGGACATGTAGAGTGTAGATAATGCTGGTACTTGATGTAAAAGGTGGACATGTAGAGTGTAGATAATGCTGGTACTTGATGTAAAAGGTGGACATGTAGAGTGTAGATAATGCTGGTACTTGATGTAAAAGGTGGACATGTAGAGTGTAGATAATGCTGGTACTTGATGTAAAAGGTGGACATGTAGAGTGTAGATAATGCTGGTACTTAATGTAAAAGGTGGACATGTAGAGTGTAGATAATGCTGGTACCTTATGTAAAAGGTGGACATGTAGAGTGTAGATAATGCTGGTACCTGATGTAAAAAGGTGGACATGTAGAGTGTAGATAATGCTGGTACCTGATGTAAAAGGTGGACATGTAGAGTGTAGATAATGCTGGTACCTGATGTAAAAAGGTGGACATGTAGAGTGTAGATAATGCTGGTACCTGATGTAAAAGGTGGACATGTAGAGTGTAGATAATGCTGGTACCTGATGTAAAAGGTGGACATGTAGAGTGTAGATACTGCTGGTACCTGATGTAAAAGGTGGACATGTAGAGTGTAGATAATGCTGGTACCTTATGTAAAAGGTGGACATGTAGAGTGTAGATACTGCTGGTACCTGATGTAAAAGGTGGACATGTAGAGTGTAGATAATGCTGGTACTTGATGTAAAAGGTGGACATGTAGAGTGTAGATAATGCTGGTACTTGATGTAAAAGGTGGACATGTAGAGTGTAGATACTGCTGGTACCTGATGTAAAAGGTGGACATGTAGAGTGTAGATAATGCTGGTACCTGATGTAAAAGGTGGACATGTAGAGTGTAGATACTGCTGGTACCTGATGTAAAAGGTGGACATGTAGAGTGTAGATAATGCTGGTACCTGATGTAAAAGGTGGACATGTAGATTGTAGATAATGCTGGTACTTGATGTAAAAGGTGGACTGGCAGGGTGTAGATAATGCTGGTACTTGATGTAAAAGGTGGACTGGCAGGGTGTAGATACTGCTGGTACTTGATATAAAAGGTGGACTGGCAGGGTGTAGATACTGCTGGTACCTGATGTAAAAGGTGGACATGTAGAGTGTAGATACTGCTGGTACCTGATGTAAAAGGTGGACATGTAGAGTGTAGATACTGCTGGTACCTGATGTAAAAGGTGGACATGTAGAGTGTAGATACTGCTGATACCTGATGTAAAAGGTGGACTGGTATCGTGTAGAAACTGCGCGTTCCTGATGTAAAGGATGGACAGGTAGAGTGTTGATACTGCTAGTACCTGATGTAAAAGGTGGACAGGTAGCGTGTGGATACTGCGAATATTGGATGTAAAAGGTAGACAATCAGTTACTGCTGGTATCCCAAGTAAAAGATGGACGGGATGAGTGTAGATACAGCTAGTACCTGATGTTATAGGTGGACAGGTAGAGGGTAGATACTGCAGATGTAGAGGGTAGATACTGCAGATGTAGAGGGTAGGTACTGCAGATGTAGAGGGTAGGTACTGCAGATGTAGAGGGTAGGTACTGCAGATGTAGAGGGTAGGTACTGCAGATGTAGAGGGTAGGTACTGCAGATGTAGAGGGTAGATACTGCAGATGTAGAGGGTAGATACTGCAGATGTAGAGGGTAGGTACTGCAGATGTAGGAGGTAGGTACTGCAGATGTAGAGGGTAGATACTGCAGATGTAGAGGGTAGATACTGCAGATGTAGAGGGTAGATACTGCAGATGTAGAGGGTAGATACTGCAGATGTAGAGGGTAGATACTGCAGATGTAGAGGGTAGATACTGCAGATGTAGAGGGTAGGTACTGCAGGTACATGAGGAGACAGATGGACAGGTTGAGGGTAGATACTGCAGATGTAGAGGGTAGATACTGCAGATGTAGAGGGTAGATACTGCAGATGTAGAGGGTAGATACTGCAGGTACATGAGGAGATAGATGGACAGGTTGAGGGTAGATACTTTTAAAATAGGCTGCATGGTGTCAGGCTGGAGAGTACATTTCAGGATGTTTTGCATTTCAAGTTACAGTTTCTAGAACAAATCAAAGTACTTTATGGTTCAAACAAACAGACCCCCAAGCCCAAAATATTTCTGCTTATTTCTCAGTAGTAACTACATGGAGCTAAGCGTGGTAAAGGGTTATGTACTCACTGCCTGCCTACTTTCAGTTTAAATGCAGGTGAGCCAAGCTAAAGCTCAGGACATTAATTTTGCCCAACAGATGCCAGACCCATAAAGCAATGACTTGCTGTCTGTGGCTGCCATTGGACACAATACACACCATCTAAGTTTTCAGGGTGGGAAAGAGGGAAATTGTTAAACTAAGCCACGCCCCCTTGCTGAGGGATGGATAGGAGATAGGATGTATCAGTCACAACAATAAAAACACTTAGAATAGGCAAATGATTTATTTATTGATGTAGATCTGAACGTTACACCTCAAAGAGGGACAAATGAGAACAAGAAGGGACATGGTGACATGGGCTCAAAAGAGGGACAGTCCCTTCAAATGAGGGACAGTTCGGAGGTACGACAATACACCATAAAATATTACACTTTCAAAAAATGTCAGACAGCAAGACCCACCTTTGCAGATGAAAGGGCGGACAGGCCAGGTGTCACAGGTACCGGTTCATTTTGCAGTTGACTATTCTCTAGATGCCAACCATTGGCTCCTTTATTAGCTGCAAACTCATCCAGAATATTAAAAGAATGTTTTTTAAAGCTGTATTCTACACTAGTACGATTTCCTTCACCATCTTCAAATTTAGCTGTGGCAGGTGGATTAGTCTCTGGCTTCAGTTCAGCACTTGCATGTTGAGAAGATAAGTTACTTTGGGATGTATGGTGAGCATCCGCGGTCACCTAAAAAATAACACTGATACATTATATTTTTAACTCTATTTCTGAATATAAAAAGATATTCTGTTAGGAAACTATATTTCCCAATGCCCAGTCTAGCACTACAAAAAAAAAGTCAGTTGAAGACCATGGGGTCCATTTAGCACCAGGTACAAAAGTGCACTTTAGAGTAAAACCTGCACTTTGGGGGAAAAATAAAATAAAAGCGCTCCTGAATTCACCCCTATGTAGAAAATGAAAGTAAATAGCATTTTTTACTCCACAAAAAGCAGGAAATGTTTTGTACCTGAGTCAGCACCAGTTGCAAAAAGTAGACAACCTTGTTTTTGAGTAAAAAGAGGCACTTGCTGCGTTTTTTTGTTTGACTTCTTTTTCATTTTTCACTTGGTGCCCAATCAACTCCATGGCCTCGATTCAATAAAGCAATAAAAGTAGAAAAAAATTCTCATGGTAGTAAAAAATTTAATTCATGAGAAGAAATCCTGAGAATGTCACTGTTACTGAATCACTAGATAAAAAGACAATGAAAGTCAATGGCAGCTTTTACTACAGTGTAGAAAGGAGCAAACAGTTCTCTACTTTTCTTAGGAGTAAAAAAGTGCCATTGACTTTCATGGTCTTCCTATCTGGTGATTCAGTAACAGTGACATTCTCAGGCTTTTTTCTCATGAATTGAATCTTTTACTACCATGAGAATTTTTTTCTACTTTTGCTGAATCAACCCCATGTCCCTGAATCTTAGAAATGTATGATTACATGGGAGATTGTGGCAACAGACCAAGTGAGATCTTCTTCCGACCACAAGAAATTATGATTTTTATCTGGCTAGATTTTTCAACAACCTGAGGTCATCCAGATATCCCCTGTTAAAGTGGACCTCCATACACACAGAATGCTGCCGCCAAGATTGTACATCAGAGAGAAAAAGGAGGCAGCTGCTACTGTGCCCGTGGCAGAAGGGGCCCCATGCAAGCTGCCACCCCCATCATGCAGCACCTGTGGAAGTGCTCGGATTGGATTACCAGAGGATTGGGGGAGCACCATTGTCCTATGCATTCACTGATTACCTGTAAGCCAGTAATGTGCTTGGGAGGGGGATATCTACCAAAAGGGCAACAACCACCAGCCAAAAGTCTATAAGACTCTAGCGCTGGTAGTTTCCCCCTTTGCATTCACTGGTTGCCTGTAAGCCAGTAATGTGCTGGGGAGGGGGCTTTCTACAAGACTTTAGGGCTGGTAGTCTCCCTCTTTCTGGGGCATCCTGAACTGGGATGTCTCACTGTGTGTATCCCTGAGGATTGCCCTGTATACTCACCTAGCCGCAATCCCACAGGACATCTCTGGGTCACAGCCGCACCCCCGCTTTACCTTTATCTACAGTGTGTACCCGCATCAACCATTTATGAATGGCTGGTATGGATACACAATGAAGCAGGTGTGTGGTACACGCTCCATTCAGCCCTACTAAAAGCCGAAAAGAATGTGAGGCAGTAATTAGCTGGTGGCCCGCGCATGTGCTGTGGGATCGCTGGAAAAATGAGTTTGCGGGTGACTTCTGGGTTTCACACAGTGGTTAGGAGGAATAAAACCTGGGTAAGTGAAAATGAGGGGTTTTGTTCCTCTTTAATGCTGAGGACTGGGCTGTGTGTATTTTTGGGGGGTATTTTTTTAATTCTGTTTGGGGAGGTATTTTATTGATTCTGAATGCGGGCTGAGGAAGGGCATTGCGACATTTGCTATGGGACCCTGTAAAACTTAAAAAAGGTACACACCCTGCTGCTGCTATGGCCGCTACTGAGGTAAGAGAGCTCACTCAACCTTACACAAACTCAGAAACAGTGTTCTGTGTGTGCAGGCCTTACTTCTCCCTTCTTGGAGTACCGATGCCAACAGCAACAGATTGCAGTTAGTGAAAACCGCTTCCATAAAACACGCATTTGCCAACATAAGAAAATATGTAAAAAAAAAAAAACTAGATTAGCTCAGCACCTTGAAGACACACAAAAAATCTACACTTTCAAAAATTCCATTCAAAGTGGAAATTCCCTTTAAATCTCACACCTGTTTGGATTCTTCAGGTGATGTAGAGAGATTTCCCAAAAAGGTCGAAATGTTTCCTATAATGTGCAGAGCTTTATAAAGGAGGCAGGGAATGTCCCCTATGTTAATCAATAACCTTACTAGCTAGTCAATCATTTGCCAGCAGAAACCTGTAAACAGACACAAACACAAATGTTTGGTAGAGGAATGTTGTGTTGCACTGTAATATTGTTACAAATAGCTACACAATTGCCTGAAGATACTGAAAATGTTTCCAGTGTCAAGCTATGCTTTTAATAAATAGTGAAAATGAAAGAGGAACAACACCCCGAAATGTCACTTTTCGCTGTGTTGTTCCTCTCCGGCGGGGCATCCCGGCATAACGCTGTGTGTACCCCTCAGATCAGCCCAAATCACTCACCTTCCTGTCACTCCCCTGGTGATTGGCTCAGTGGCTCCTCAGCCAATAAACACATTCGCTTTCACTCGGCTCCCTTTGGCTCCGCTGACAGCTAAGCTGAGCAGGGCCAAAGTGAACCGAGTGAGCCACTGGATGCATCCCCCACTCAACTTTTAGCCGTGGCGTGCCCACGCTGGCCATTCTGGGTGTGCACTCGGCTAATGGTGATGAGTGGATCCAGGTTAAGGTGAGTGGATCTGGGGGGTTTCACACAGTGGGGCATCCCAAATTGGGACTGTAACTCAATCCCACTTTTAGACTCCTCTGAAATTCCTCTATAAATAGTAGAGTTACACATGATTCCCAATAGCTACGCAACGTGTTTGGGAGCAAAAACAAACTTAGTCCTGCGATCATACCACCACACAAACATGAAATAGAGGAGGATGGGCGTGCCACAGGCCAACAGGTTGTGTGTTAGAAGCAGGGTGGGGGGGATTAGGGAAGGTAGTTATGGCTGCAATGTCCCAGCACCCCTTCAACCAGCCCCATACATGTCAGTCATTCCCTTCTCATGTGCCTTGTTTCCCTTAGTGTTCGATGTGGTATCCCATCCACCACCACTAAGGTCAGGGGTGAAAAACTCCCACCTCCCTATGGTGGGGAGGGTTCACTTATTTAGGGACAGCAGGGATGGGTTGGGCTTCAGCTTCCATCACAGCCCTTAAAAGACTTTAAAGTCAGGCTCCCTTGGCTCTCTCCCCTGGCGCTTAGACAGTGCTGGTGCTAAACACATAGAATTCAACTGTACCAACGCTAATTTTACAAAAAAATAGGTGTTGCTCTACACTGAGGGGAAGGGGGTAACATTTTTTGTTGAATGGGTGTTGGTCTGGTTTATCTCACCCAGTACCTGTATCTAGCACGTTCCCACTGTGCTCCTGGTGGCGGCTGCAACAAGGCTGCCTTAATCGCATGCTACACATGTGAGCTCAGCATCCTGAATAACTGCTGGTGAGCACAAACATAGTGGGGATATACAGTATAATAGAGTACCACATTTCCCAGACCAGAAGCTCCTCCAAGTGGTGCCATGGAATGGCAGCCTGGAACTGGCCGATGAGTTCTTTGGTTCTTAATGGGCTATTTAGCTCTCGCTGTTTTGGGGCCAATGGCCCATGGGTCTTGCTGTGTAGCCAATGACCTAGCCCAATTTTAAATCTTCTGTGCCATTGGTTGGCCCTCATTTAAAGCTTGCTGTGTTTGCTGCCAGAACTGACCTCTTGTCTGAACTTGGACCCATCTACTCCGTAGGATACTGTGACTTCTCTGCTTCTCCTCCTTCGAACCAAAGGCTTGTTATCGCACTTTGCTTCTGCCTCCCCCTCTGGTTGTGACATCCTCTCAGACTGAATTCCTCGGGAGGGGGTAGAGATGTTCTGAGTGGAACAACAGAAAAGGTCTGTTGTTCCTCTTTAGGTAGTTTACCTTGGATTAATATGTATTAATAGCTAAACTAACAGTTAATTAGGTTAACTGTATTGTTTAATAATGTAATAAACCATATATATTCTTATTTGCAGTGGTAGTGGATAATCTCTTGTTTGACTTGATTTAATAATAAACAGGGGAGGAGACAAACTACATACAGGTAGTCCTCGACTTACGACGTTGATCCATTCTTACGCGGCGGCGTAAACCAAATTTCGACGTATGTCGGATCATACGTTCACAGTACTGTACCATAATAACAGTACAGTACTGCAAACACTTAGCCTATCCAAACACCTATCCTAACACAGTACCCTACATAATTATCAATAAACATAGGTACAGTAAAATATTGTGCAGTATAGTACGTTTAATAATGAAATACTGTACTGTAAGTGCTGTAACAGTAATAAACAGTGTACTGTAATAAACAAAGATACTGTAACAATTCCAAAGAGAGAACAGGCTTACTTATTGGGAGGAAGCTGCAGAAGGTGCTGGAGATACTGGGGCAGCTGAGTCAAGAGGGGCAGCTGAGGTAGAGGGTACAGGATCTGTTGCAGGATTTGTTGCAGGCCTCTCTACCTTCTTGAAGTACTGCTGCAGGTTAGTTTGGAAGGAGACCATCTTCTTCTCCTCCAAGATCTCCTTGTAACAGCTAAGGGAATCCATGACTCCTCTGGCAACCCTAGTGTACCTTTCCATGTTGGGATCCTCAGCCTCAAACCTTGACAACCCTTCCTGTATCAGGGCAAAACCTGCTGCCAAGCCCTGCCTTGTAAATCTCTTAGGTTCTGGGGTTGGTGTGTCTTCCTCTTCCTCTATCATCTGCTTCTCCAGTTGAATAAGGTCCTCAGCAGATAACTCCTCTCCATGAGATGCCAGTAGCTCTGTGACATCATCCTCCTCCACCTCCAGATTCATTGTCTTACTCATATCAACAACGTTCTTTATGACGCTAGTCACTGACTCTTGGACCTCTGTGACATCATTCACAAACTGGTGACACAGTTTTTTCCACACACCATTCATAGTGGTCTGCTTAACCTCATCCCAGGAATCAGCAATGTTATTCACAGCATCAAGGATGTTGTATGTTTTCCAAAAGTCCTTGAGAGTCAAGTCCTTATCCTTTTCAGTTGCTGCTAAAGCATTACCAATGACCCTTTGGAGGTAGTAGGCCTTGAATGTAGCAATGACTCCTTGGTCCATAGGCTGTATTAGGGCAGTGGTATTAGGTGGAAGGTAAACCACCTTGACATTAGGGTTAAAGTCATCCAGATGGGCAGGGTGTCCAGGGGCATTATCCAGAATTAGCAACACCTTAAAGGGGATATCCTTGGAGGTACAATACCGCTTCACGTCTGGCACAAAATGTTTGGTGAACCAGTCATCAAACACTGCAAGTGTCACCCATGCCTTCCTATTAGACTTCCAGATGACTGGTAGATGACCTTTTGAAATACCCTTGAGTGCCCTTGGATTCTCAGCCTGATATACCAGCATGGGCTTCAGTTTGTAGTCGCCAGCAGCATTGCCCCCAAGAAGCAAAGTCAGTCTTTCCTTGCCGACTTTATGACCTGGTGCTGTCTTCTCCTCCTTGGCGATGTACGTACGGTTAGGCAAACGTTTCCAGAACAAGCCTGTCTCATCCACGTTGAACACTTGTTGAGCACAGTAACCACCCTCTTCAATTATCTTAGCCAATTCTTTAGGAAACTCAGTTGCTGCTTTCTCATCAGCACTAGCAGTTTCACCTTGCACTTTAATGTTATGGAAATTGGCACGATCCTTAAACCTCATAAACCAACCCCTACTCGCCACAAATTCTTCACTTTGACTTCCTTCCCCCTTTTCTCTTTTCAAAGCCTCAAACAGTCGCCTAGCCTTCTCCTGAATAACCATAAAACTCACAGGGATACGGCGTTGATTTTGGTCTTCCAACCAAAGCACCAATAATCTTTCCATCTCAATAATAAGCCCACTACGCTGCTTTGTTATCACTGTTGCTTTCATAGGAGCAGATCCTTTCACATGTTCAAGGATACGATCTTTATCCTTGATAATCGTAGCAACAGTCGAACGACTAAGTCCTAATGACCTGCCAATTTTTGTTGCTGTTTCCCCCTTCTCAGATTGCCTTATTATATCCACTTTCACCTCCATGGTGATGGCCTTCCTTTTCTTTGATGCACTGGTATCAGATGAGTCTACCTTTCGTTTGGGAGCCATAATGAAGGGTGTTATGGCGTGCAGGAGACTCGTTTTTCTCATGTACAGTAACCGGGTACAGTGTGCAGTACTCTATGACTTCCGGCGCACGTACAGTTTGACTTACGACGCAAAACCGCGTAAGTCGGAATGAGACGCCGTATAAAGCGTCGTAACCACGAAACGACATAACTCGAGACCGTCGTAACCCGAGGACTACCTGTATGTACAAGCCAGGCCCAAAGCCATTGAGACTGGAGCCATAATCAAGGGAGCTGAAAGAGAAGAGAGGCCAAGACTGGGCCAACTTGGTGAAGGACGTTTTTGACAGATTTTTCCAACTTCTGAACCTTAACAAATGCTACAGTAGGATACAGAAGATCTCTACCACTTATAAGTGTTATCAGTTCACAAAAATAGGCCTCGATTCAATAAAGGTAGAAAAAAATTCTCATGGTAGTAAAAGATTCAATTCATGAGAAAAAAGCCTGAGAATTTCACTGTTACTGAATCACCAGATAAAAACACAATGGAAGTCAATGGCACTTTTTTCTCCTAAGAAAATTAGAGAACTGTTTACTCCTTTCTACAATGTAGTAAAAGCTGCCATTGACTTTCACTGTCTTTTTATCTAGTGATTCAGTAACAGTGACATTCTCAAGCTTTTTTCTCATAAATTGAATTATTTACTACCATGAGAATTTTTTTCTACCTTTATTGAATCGAGGCCTTAGATTGGAAGAAATCTGACTATCTATGGTCAGTTTAGGTCGTTGCATGAAGTCATTAAAGTGAACACAGCAGGCAAAGCCAATTGTTACACCATTGCGTTGGGCGGTATGGGAGGAGGGGGGAAGGATATTATGGTAACAGGACAGCGATTCTGGCCCCTATGTGATAACCTGATTGCGGATAGGATGTGAGGGGATGTACAATCTCCCCAGGAAATCGATGCCTATCGCTCAACTACAGCGACGTTCACATGCTGATGACCAGCGCTGTGACCACAGGCAGAAGGTAAGCGCTGGCTTCTGCAGGGAAAACGGTTTGTATTAAGAAAGACTTTAAACTTCATTTAGGGGATACAGATCCTCTGAAAATTCCCACCTCTTTGTTAGGGTCATGTTGGTAATCTAGAAGCTCTTCAGAGAAAACAGGCACATGACAGTCCTCCCTCTGGAAGATCCCGATTTCTTCACAATCGCTGTCAGACTGTATGATACAAACATATCACATATAATCAGCCCTAACTAAGATGTCAAGGCATGCTGGAGCATTTCTGAAATTCTTCATGCAAAAGATAAAAAAAATAAATAAAGAGCATCTCACCTTGCCAAGTGTTCCTCCGGTGCTGTGCCTGCTCTCAGCTCAGTGCAGTGAATGAGGAAATACTTTCTCATTTGCCCCTCCAGCGCCACCCTGCTGATGTGGGCCACCAATATTAGCTTGGGTAACTAGTCCAGACCACACTTCCCTCTGTATTGATAGCTTGAATGGCACTCTCAGAACTGTCATTCAAGCCCAGCTAACACCTCCCCCCAGCGCCCCTGCAGTGTTCTTTCTCCTGTTTCTGATCCCACTGGGAAGAGTTAAAAGGCAAGTCCAGTCTAAATAATTCTTGTTCATGGGAGCAGCCATGATGGAATTACTGCATGATGCAGCACCATTATCTTCTATTGAGATGTATAAGACAAAGCACTACTGTACCCCCCCCTTCTCCTCTCAATAGAAAACAATGGTACAGCATTATGCAGTAATTCCATCATGGCTGCTCCTATGAACAATAAGAGTTATTTAGAGTGGACTGACCCCAACAAATAAAAATAAAAGAAAAATATACTCACTGTATTTGATTATTCCCACTGCACCTTGCACCATGTTCACTCCATCCAGCTGTGTGCATTCACACTCACAGAAGACGAGCTGGTCCTGAAGTCCTACTGGGGAATATCAGCTTTATCGCCAGCCATGGAGTCTAAAGGACTCCAGGACCAGCCGATTCCATCTCCCAGGGGAATCCTGATTTGGATGGATGGTGCGGAGGAGCGGCCGGCGTTATATACTCCACTGATCTTTACTGGCTGATCTGACAACAGATTGGCTCAGGATTCCCCAATGGAAGGGAAGTTTAGAAACAGACATAGCAGATATGGGAGCAGCCAGAGGCCATGGTATACCCACCCAGGGTCGTAACAACAAACCAAGAGGCACGATTGCAGAATCCTAATACGGTCTTCAAAAAAATAAACCGGAAGTGCCTCATTAAATATTGCACTTGCATCACCCCTCACCTATCCAGAACAGCAAAATTCACAAACTAAAAATGTGGCCAAAAACACAAGGAATCCCTATCGCACAGCAGTGTGAACTCAGCACCAGCATCAGCCTAAAACTATGGCCTCCCAGTCATCTACTAAACAGTCCAGTTCACTAAAATGTATGCTGGGGCCCCACAGCTGCCCCATGAGATGCTTAATGGTAATTACACCCATATACTCACCCCAGAGTCCTCTGAATCCAGTGATGGCGCTTTGATGGAGGAGAGGAATGACTGAAAGTTATATACCTCAGACAAGTGGGGTGGTGGGGCCGAGGGCTCCTGCTTGAGGTCCATGTTGGGGCAACAAGGTAGGTGGTGAAACCCTGAGGGGGAGAACAAGCACACATAGCATCACAGAACACAGAAAAGATTAAACGAACCTGCTTTCTGCTCAATGCCTACTACAAGCTCTTATAGGGTATAGAATAATGCTGGCGCCACACCGTACACTCCCCATACACTCTTATAGCATACTGCTGGCCACACACTTTATAATCCCCATACAATCTTATAGCATAATGCTGGTCACACACCTTACACTCCCCATACAATCTTATAGCATAATGCTGGCCACACACCTTACACTCCCCATATGATCTTATAGTATAATGCTGGCCACGCACCTTAAACTCCCCATATGATCTTATAGCATAATGCTGGCCACACACCTTACACTCCCCATATGATCTTATAGCATAATGCTGTCACCCACCTTACACTCCCCATACAATCTTATAGCATAATGCTGGTCACACACCTTACACTCCCCATATGATCTTATAGTATAATGCTGGTCACACACCTTACACTCCCCATATGATCTTATAGCATAATGCTGTCACCCACCTTACACTCCCCATACAATCTTATAGCATAATGCTGGTCACACACCTTACACTCCCCATATGATCTTATAGCATAATGCTGTCACCCACCTTACACTCCCCATACAATCTTATAGTATAATGCTGGTCATACACCTTACACTCTCCATACAATCTTATAGGATAATGCTGGTCATACACCTTACACTCCCCATACAATCTTATAGGATAATGCTGTCACCCACCATATACTCCTCATACAATCTTATAGCATAATGCTGGCCACACACTGTATACTCCCCATACAATCTTATAGCATAATGCTGTCACACACCTTACACTCCCCCATACAATCTTATAGCATAATGCTGGCCGCACTCTGTATACTCCCCTTACAATCTTATAGCATAATGCTGTCACACACCTTACACTCCCCCATACAATCTTATAGCATAATGCTGGCCACACACCTTATACTCCCCATACAATCTTATAGCATAATGCTGGCCACACACCTTACACTCCCCATATGATCTTATAGCATAATGCTGGCCACACACCTTATACTCCCTATACAATCTTATAGTATAATGCTGGCTACACACCTTACACTCTTCATACAATCTTATATCTATATAAGATCCAGACACCAATCAAACTGCAAGGTGTATGGCCAGCATAAGTCCTTCCAACTGAGTTGCCTTTTGGTCACGTGCCTCACTCTCCACTTCTGTCAGCGTACCTGTTTCTATGGTAACAACGTATTGACTCGGTATCAACGCATTGACTCGGTATCATAATAAAATACAGAAAAACTCTTTGCCTCCGTTAATGTTCGGGAACTTTGCCTGACTTAGTGTCACCCAGTAGCGTCACCTACAACCCAAGAGTCACTTACCGGCTGTCACCGCACTGTATTAGCCAGTGGCGCTCTTTGCACCGCCCACTTAGGCTGCCTCCGAACAGGTGCAGTCTGAAGCCACGCCCCTACACCCTGTGCTCCAAGCGGATGGAGCCACGCCCTCAGCAAGATGGATACTGCATATCATCCAATCAGGATGACCATCGGATAACCACGCCCCTACGTTCCTTCGCGTCTTCACACACTCAGTAACCAGGGCAACAAGTCGAAGCCCCGACCATCAAGGTCCTGGCAGGAATTATATTGCCGGCTATTAAAAAGTTTAAATGTTACTCACAGTCACAGTCAAGCGACAATAGATACAAGTAAACATTATAGTGAAGTAATCTCATTTAGAACTGTGGCCAATGCATTTGCTGTTCACTACACAGCGTCCAGGACTTTGTTTGCTCAGCTGCTATTGGTGGCTTAGTCTAGAGCTCCCAGTTATGCGATAAGCTGATTGGCTGCCGTCCCTGTCAGTCATCAGAGGTGTACAGGCTTCTGGGATGTGTAGTTATTCAAAGTTATAGCTGCGAGCTGGCTGACTGGAGGGGACTGCGATTCCCAGAGTGCTGTGCGGCAGACTCTGTACTAAGGAGAGGTAACTTATGACTGCTCCCATTATATAATGATTATTACTCTGTGTCCTGATAACTGTGTATTAGGTGGAGCTCTGTGTCCTGATGTCTGTGTATTAGGTGGAGCTCTGTGTCCTGATAACTGTATATTAGGAAGGGAGCTCTGTGTCCTGATAACTGTGTATTAGGTGGAACTCTGTTTCCTGATAACTGTGTATTAGGTGGAGCTCTGTGTCCTGATGTCTGTGTATTAGGAGGGGGAGCTCTGTATCCTGATGTCTGTGTATTAGGAGGGGGAGCTCTGTGTCCTGATGTCTGTGTATTAGGAGGGGGAGCTCTGGGTCCTGATGTCTGTGTATAAGGAGGAGGGCAGCTCTGTGTCCTGATGTCTGTGCATTAGAAGGGGAGCTCTATGTCCTGATGTCTGTGTATTGGGGGAGGGAGGCTCTGTGTCCTGATGTCTGTGTATTAGGAGGGAGGAGCTCTGGGTCCTGATGTCTGTGTATTAGGAGGAGGGCAGCTCTGGGTCCTGATGTCTGTGTATTAGGAGGAGGGGCAGCTCTGTGTCCTGATGTCTGTGTATTGGGGGAGGGGGGCTCTGTGTCCTGATGTCTGTGTATTGGGGAGGGGGGCTCTGTGTCCTGATGTCTGTGTGTTAGGAGGAGGGGAGCTCTGTGTATTAGGAGGAGGGGGAGCTCTATGTCCTGATGTCTGTGTATTGGGGGAGGGAGGCTCTGTGTCCTGATGTCTGTGTATTAGGAGGGAGGAGCTCTGGGTCCTGATGTCTGTGTATTAGGAGGAGGGCAGCTCTGGGTCCTGATGTCTGTGTATTAGGAGGAGGGGCAGCTCTGTGTCCTGATGTCTGTGTATTGGGGGAGGGGGGCTCTGTGTCCTGATGTCTGTGTATTGGGGGAGGGGGGCTCTGTGTCCTGATGTCTGTGTGTTAGGAGGAGGGGAGCTCTGTGTATTAGGAGGAGGGGGAGCTCTATGTCCTGATGTCTGTGTATTAGGAGGGGGAGCTCTATGTCCTGATGTCTGTGTATTGGGGGAGGGGGGCTCTGTGTCCTGATGTCTGTGTGTTAGGAGGAGGGGAGCTCTATGTCCTGATGTCTGTGTATTGGGGGAGGGGGGCTCTGTGTCCTGATGTCTGTGTATTAGAAGGGGAGCTCTATGTCCTGATGTCTGTGTATTGGGGGAGGGGGGCTCTGTGTCCTGATGTCTCTGTATTAGGAGGATGGTAGCTCTGTGTCCTGATGTCTGTGTATTAGAAGGGGAGCTCTGTGTACTGATGTCTGTGTATTGGGGGCTCTGTGTCCTGTTGTCTCTGTATTGGGGGGGGGGGGGGGGGGCTCTGTGTCATGATTTTTGTGTATTTAGATGGGAACTCTGTCCTGATGTCTGTGTATGGGGGGGGGGGGGGGGCTCTGTGTCATGTTTGTGTATTGGGGGGGGCTCTATGTCATGATGTTTGTTTATTGGGGGGGTCTCTGTGTCCTGATGTATCTGTATTAGGAGGGGAGCTCTGTGTCCTGATGTCTGTGTATTAGGATGAGGGGGAGCTCTGTGACCTGATGTCTGTGTATTAGGAGGAGGGGGAGCTTGGGTGTCCTGATGTCTATGTATTAGGAGGAGGGGGAGCTTGGGTGTCCTGATGTCTGTGTATTAGGGGGAGGGGAGCTCTGTGTCCTGATGTCTGTGTATTAGGATGAGGGGGAGCTCTGTGTCCTGATGTCTGTGTATTAGGAGGAGGGGAAGCTCTGTGTCCTGATGTCTGTGTATTAGGAGTAGGGGGGGCTCTATGTCCTGATGTCTGTGTATTAGGAGGAGGGGGAGCTCTGTGTCCTGATGTTTGTGTATTAGGAGGGGGGGAACTCTGTGTCCTGATGCCTGTGTATTAGAGGAGGGGGGAGCTCTGTGTCCTGTTGTCTGTGTATTAGGAGGAGGGGGAGCTCTGTGTCCTGTTGTCTGTGTATTAGGAGGAGGGGGAGCTCTGTGTCCTGATGTTTGTGTATTAGGAGGAGGGGGAGCTCTGTGTCCTGATGTCTGTGTATTAAGGGGAGGGGGAGCCTTGATTTGTAATCCTAGTAATCCCTTTATCTTGCTGGTGGGTCTTCTTCGATTGGCAGGCATGGCCCTGGTTCCTCATGTTTTTATTAGTTCATGTGTTAGCTTTATACAGGATACTGGCTGTGATTCGGGAAAGATGTCGAGTGAGCTGAGCGATGAGGCCAGCGAGACGGAGATGCTGAGCCGCAGTCTGTCTATGTGGTACGGGGAACCACTGGATGGACAGGATCTTCCTCTGGATCTCCACACGGCCGCTTCTATTGGCCAGTATGAGGTGGTCCAGCGCTGCGTGCAAAGGTGAGAGCTACTTAATGTTTATATTTGGGATGGTTCACTTAAAACATCTGATGGCCTCAACAACATCAAACAAGCATTTAAAGTGGACCAAAACCCAGCGTGATCGGCCTGTGATTCTTATAGATTGATTCCCGACCTCTGGGGCATCTAAAACCGGGATACTCCACTGTGTGAAATCCCCCAGGTAGCCCTGTTCACTTGCTTCCCCGGTCCAACGGCGAATGCGCGAGCCGCATTCCCGCTGTCACTCTAGCAGGGCACGTGCCCGCACCAGCCATTTGTGAATGGCCGGTGCGGGCACACTCGTTGTTAAAGGGAAGAGGGGGATGCACCCGCCAGCGCGCCCGGAGCCGCTGGCCTTAGATGCTGGCTTAAATGGTGTGACGTCAGCGTCTCAGAGCGTGATGATTGGACAAACAGCGTAGGACCGGGAAGAGATGAGTTTGTTCGAGCAATCTGGGGTCTTTCACACAGCGGGGCACCCCCAATCGGGGTGCTCCGGGTAAAGGACCAAAACCCAGGATAGTCAAAATCCTGGGTTTTGCTCCACTTTAATGCAGGCTTAAACTCTTGCTAGACCCAAGGTAGGGTGTGCAGTTGATGCTGTAGCAGGTCTCCAAGGTTTGCCCCTCCTCACCTTTCCATTCCCCAATGACTACGCTCCAAATGTGATTGCACAACCGCCCGTTCATCCGTGCTCCCAGCATGCATGAGCCTGGCAAACTACAGTGGTCACACATGCCAGGTTTGCCCATGCTGGGAGTACTGAGCTGCAGGAGCGGCTGTCTTATCACATTTATTGCATGGCCGTGGAGAAATGGGATTAGGGGGCCAACTATGGAGACCAGATCCAATACCTACAGCATGCTGCAGGAAATGGAGGAGAGGCACTGTCAGGCTCCAGGTACCACAATTAACCACTTGGACAACTCCAGCTCTCTTGGTAAGGACCTCAACCCCCAATCTCCGCAGCCAGCTTCACCTATAGGAGCCCCCGCTTGCCGAGACGCAGAACACGCCTGCTCGGGATCGGTTGCCCCCAGGACTTTATGGCTCAAAGGATGAAACCTTACGGTACAGAGGACTGGAGAGCCCGCGGCTGGAAGTGGAATTGGGTAGCCCGTATATGAGCGTAAGGTGGAAGTCCAAGGACAGGCTGGAGGTTGGTAACAGGAGACCTGAGGAGGCGACAGAACAATAGCAATAGACAGATCGTGGTCTAGGTTCGAGGCAAGGGTCGGCAGCAGGAGTGGAGATCGAGGATGGTCAAAGGCAAGCAAGGGTCGGCAACAGGAGTGGAGATCGAGGATGGTCAAACAGGCAAAGGTCGGCAACTGGAATGGAGATCGAGGATGATCAAACAGGCAAAGGTCGGCAACTGGAATGGAGATCGAGGATGGTCAAACAGGCAAATGTCGGCAACTGGAATGGAGATCGAGGATGGTCAAACAGGCAAAGGTCGGCAACTGGAATCAGGATCAATATCAGGGATAAACAACTACTAGGGTCTAGGCGCTATAACAGGCAATGACCAACTGGCTGAAAAGGGATTAAATAGGAAGCAGGTATGATTGGACCAGGGGAGAGAGCCTGATGATTGGTGCAACTAGAACCTTACATCTAATAGGATAACACAGGGCGTACCGCCCAGGAGTCTAAAAGGCTGATATATGAGGAAGACAGCGTCCTGAGAACCAGAAGGAGATTGGCCAGCAATAATAAAACCCAGCCCCAACCCCACACCTGTAGTTTAATTAATTCTTCCTCCGGCGGCCGCGCTGAGAGCAGCGCCGCCGGAGGGTATAAGTGTGACGTGCTCGCGCACGCACGAGAACTAGAGCCGGGGCCGCCGGCTGTCACAGGAAGAGGCGCGCGCACGCCAGGCGGAAGAGAGGCCCCCGCCCGCTGCGGCCGCCGAACAGACAGCCGCGCGGCGGGACGGGGAACGCCGCAGGAACGGGGCACAGGTAAGTGGATACTGACATTACCCCCCCCTTCACGAGGGGCCTCCGGACCCTCACCAGGCTTTTCCGGATTGTCACGGTGAAATTTCTTTACCAGAGCCCTGGCATGAACATCCCTAGAGGAAACCCAGCACCTCTCCTCAGGACCATAACCAACCCAATCAATTAAATACTGTATCGTATTACGAATTCTACGAGAATCCAAAATCTTGCTTACTTCATATTCTTGCACATTATTTACTAAAACCGGAGGAGGACCAACAGGAGGGGAGTTTTTAGCAGGCTTCAACAGTGAAACATGAAATGAATCGGAGATCTTCATAGTAGGAGGGAGCCGAACCTTATAAGTAACATTATTAAGTTTCCTGATAATGGGGTAAGGGCCAATAAATTTAGGACCCAATTTATAAGAAGGCTGGCGGAGAGCAATGTTTCTAGTGGAAACCCAAACAAGGTCTCCACACTGAAAGATAGGTTCTTGGGATCTACGACGATCAGCAAATTTTTTATACTTAGCGCGCATAGATACTAAATTTTCCTGGACGCGTGCCCAAACATCTTTCCTTTTCTGAAGCCACTCTTCCAACACCGGAAAATCAGAAGGTGCTGCAGAAATAGAGGAAGCTTTAGGATTCTTTCCATAATTACAAAAGAAAGGGGATATTTTTGTACTGTCACTCGGCGCATTATTATGCGCAAATTCGGCAAAGTCAATAAATTCCGACCACTGCTCCTGAGTGTCAGAGATGTAACATCTTAAATATTGTTCTAAGCTTTGATTCGTTCTTTCAGTCTGCCCATTAGACTGGGGATGATATGCGGAGGATAAAGAAACCTGAATCCCCAAGCGTGAACAAAAATTTTTCCAAAATCGTGATATAAACTGCACACCCCGATCGGAAAAATATTTACTGGAATACCATGAAGCCGAAAAATATGCGAGATGAATAAGCGCGAAAGTTCAGGAGCCGAGGGTAGCTTGGGTAAAGCAATGAAATGAGCCATCTTACTGAATCTATCGACGACTACCCAAATCACAGTGTTTCCATGCGAAAGAGGTAAATCAGCAATAAAGTCCATCGAAATGTGAGACCATGGTTCTTTAGGGATCTCAAGCGGAATCAGATAACCACTAGGGGCCTTGTGTACCCCTTTACTTCGTGCACAAACGGAACATGCGTCGATAAGGGTAGTGATATCACGTCTCATAGAAGGCCACCATACGTGGCGCCGGGCTAAAATAAAAGTCTTACGAACTCCCAGATGCCCAGCAGTTTTTGCGTCGTGGAATTCGCGGATAACATCAGAACGCAAATGCGGCGGTACAAATTGACATCCTATAGGTGCATTTACAGGCGATTCATCTTGGAACGGCGCCAAAACATTAGAGAGATCATGGAGCAAGGCCCCGACTACACAACCAGCAGGTAAGATAAGCTCACCAGTATCTCCCCGATCCTTACATTCACCAAACATGCGCGACAGAGCATCGGCTTTAGTATTTTTTACGCCCGGCTTAAAGGTAATAATAAAATTGAAACGCTAAAAAAACAATGCCCAACGGGCCTGTCGAGAATTCAACCTCTTGGCGGCGCCTATATACTCGAGATTTTGTGATCGGTATATACAGTGATAGGATGTAAGGAACCCTCCAACCAATGACGCCATTCATCAAATGCCAGTTTAATAGCTAATAGTTCCCTATTGCCGACATCATAATTTTGTTCTGCGGTATTAAACTTCCGAGAAAAATAGGCACATGGATGCATACGTTCAGGAGATCCAGAGAATTGCGATAAAACAGCTCCAACACCTAATTCAGACGCGTCAACTTCAATAACAAAAGGTTTGTTGACATCGGGGTGCACTAAAACTGGCGCCGAAGTAAAAGCCTGTTTTAGGACACAAAAGGCTTCAATAGCTGATGGTGACCAGTTAACAGTGAACGCGGCTTTGCGGGTGAGATTGGTGAGAGGCGCAACGATACTAGAAAAACCCTTGATAAAACGTCGATAGAAATTAGCAAATCCTAAAAAGCGTTGTAATTCTTTTAAGGATTTGGGTTGTACCCAATCCCGAACTGCCGAAACTTTTCCCCCATCCCTCTCCAACCCCTGACTAGAAATAATATACCCCAAGAAGGGAACGGAGGCGACCTCAAACATACACTTAGAGATTTTAGCATATAAATTATTTTCTCTCAATTTCTGAAGGACCAGTTTTACATGTTGCCTGTGTTCGGAAAGGTTCTTGGAGTAAATGAGGATGTCATCCAAATAAACCACTACGAAAGTACCCAAATAATCACGAAACACGTAATTAACAAAGTCTTGAAAGACTGCAGGAGCATTGCAAAAGCCAAAAGGCATGACTAAATATTCATAATGACCATCTTTAACATTGAACGCCGTTTTCCATTCATCCCCTTGCCGAATACGGATCAGGTTGAAGGCCCCCTTTAGATCTAGTTTAGAAAAAATTCGAGCCCCCACTACCTGATTAAATAAGTCACCTATTAAGGGAAGAGGATAACGATTTTTAACGGTGATCTTATTCAAGGCTCTATAATCTATGCAAGGCCTTAAACCCCCATCCTTCTTCTCAACAAAAAAGAAGCCGGCACCCGCCGGTGATGTTGACGGGCGGATAAAGCCTTTACTCAGATTTTCCGAAATATATTCTTTCATAGCCTGCTCTTCTGCTCGATTCAGATTATAAATTTTACCCCTAGGAGGAATAGTTCCAGGGAGTAAGTCGATGGGACAGTCATAGGGTCTGTGTGGGGGAAGTTTATCAGCGGATCGCTCAGAAAAGACATCTGCCCAATCTGTATAAGGCAGAGGCAGTTCTTGGGGCAAAATCTGCACACTCCTGAGGACAGTGGAGAAGCAATGTGACCTGCAGAAATTACTCCACTTAACCAGATCACCAGACTGCCAATTAAATATGGGGTTATGGAGCTTTAGCCATGGGTATCCCAAAACTACTGGTGTTTCCGGACAATCGAACACCAGGAATTCTATATGTTCAGAATGAGATGAGCCAGCCACCAATCTGAGAGGAGGGGTCTTGTGACTGACCGGTCCTCCCTGGATAGCCTTCCCATTTATGGCCAAAACCTGGAGAGACTTTTCAAGGGGTACCAGTGGAACCCCCAGGATGGAGATTATGCTCCGATCCAGGAAGTTACCTGCAGCTCCACTATCGACAAAGGCAGATACTGCCTGTCTGGAAAGACCCCAGAAAAGCTCCGTAGCGATTGACATCTTATCATGATGAGAGTAATGCTTCAACCCACCTAGATCAGTACCCTCTTCCTGATCTAGGCGAGAAAGTTTTCCGCCGGATACCCCTTATTTGGACAGGACCTGGCAAAATGTCCTGGGGACCCACAATAGAGGCAAAGACCCAAAGACCGTCTCCGTTGTTTCTCGTCCTGAGAAAGACGGGCTCTGCCAACCTGCATTGGCTCCTCTTGAGAGGGGGAGGAGGTGTTTACCCCACCAGGAGTTGAAGGGTTGGGAGTTTGTGAAGGTCTAAAGGGAGTGGTAACCCTAACCCTTTCCCTGGCTCTCTCCCTAAGACGTCTATCGATCCTGATGGAGACCTGCATGAGTTGATCCAAATCTTTTGGAGTGGGAAAATTGACCAAGGCATCTTTAATATTTTCAGAAAGCCCCATACGGAATTGGCTACATAGGGCTGGATCATTCCAAGTAGACTCCACTGCCCAGCGCCGGAACTCAGCGCTGTAGTCCTCGGCGGAATTCCGACCCTGCTTCAGGGCCCGAAGCCTGTTTTCCGCCGTGGACTGACGATCTGGATCCGCATACAGCACTCCCATACCTGAAAAAAAGGATGTAACGGAGTGTAAGGCAGGATCTTCAGGAAGCAAGCTGAAAGCCCATGACTGAGGATCTCCTTGTAACAGAGAGATAATTAAACCCACCCGTTGGGTTTCTGTGCCAGAAGATAAAGGTCGCAGCCTTAAATAAAGTTCACATGAATTCTTGAAGTTCGAAAAACCGGCCCGGTCTCCAAAGAACTTTTCAGGTAAAGGAACCTTAGGTTCAGGAATATGAGGTGGTACAGCGGGTGTTGTAATCTGGCGGGTTTCTTGATTGGCCACTCTCTGGGCAAGTTGATTAATAGCGGTGGCCATCGCCTGAACTTGCTGTACCAGGTCTTCCATATTAATTTTAAGGCCTGTTATAATGTCAGGCTCCAGGTACCACAATTAACCACTTGGACAACTCCAGCTCTCTTGGTAAGGACCTCAACCCCCAATCTCCGCAGCCAGCTTCACCTATAGGAGCCCCCGCTTGCCGAGACGCAGAACACGCCTGCTCGGGATCGGTTGCCCCCAGGACTTTATGGCTCAAAGGATGAAACCTTACGGTACAGAGGACTGGAGAGCCCGCGGCTGGAAGTGGAATTGGGTAGCCCGTATATGAGCGTAAGTGGAAGTCCAAGGACAGGCTGGAGGTTGGTAACAGGAGACCTGAGGAGGCGACAGAACAATAGCAATAGACAGATCGTGGTCTAGGTTCGAGGCAAGGGTCGGCGGCAGGAGTGGAGATCGAGGATGGTCAAAGCAAGCAAGGGTCGGCAACAGGAGTGGAGATCGAGGATGGTCAAACAGGCAAAGGTCGGCAACTGGAATGGAGATCGAGGATGGTCAAACAGGCAAAGGTCGGCAACTGGAATGGAGATCGAGGATGGTCAAACAGGCAAAGGTCGGCAACTGGAATCAGGATCAATATCAGGGATAAACAACTACTAGGGTCTAGGCGCTATAACAGGCAATGACCAACTGGCTGAAAAGGGATTAAATAGGAAGCAGGTATGATTGGACCAGGGGAGAGAGCCTGATGATTGGTGCAACTAGAACCTTACATCTAATAGGATAACACAGGGCGTACCGCCCAGGAGTCTAAAAGGCTGATAGTGACATATGAGGAAGACAGCGTCCTGAGAACCAGAAGGAGATTGGCCAGCAATAATAAAACCCAGCCCCAACCCCACACCTGTAGTTTAATTAATTCTTCCTCTGGCGGCCGCTCTGAGAGCAGCGCTGCCGGAAGGTATAAGTGTGACGTGCTCGCGCACGTGCGCGAGCACGAGAACTAGAGCCGGGGCCGCCGGCTGTCACAGGAAGAGGCGCGCGCGCCAGGCGGAAGAGAGGCCCCCGCCCGCTGCGGCCGTCGAACAGACAGCCGCGCGGCGGGACGGGGAATGCCGCAGGAACGGGGCACAGGTAAATGGATACTGACAGGCACATGGGTCAGGCTTCAGGTGAGCTTCTTGCTTCCTTATTGTTGCCATTGCCTGGACTGCCCCTTTAAAGAGTCAAAACTGAATGGCGGTCTCTGATCTAACGGCACAGTTGCATCCTCATTTGGGATGCCCTGCTTTGTATCACCACCTGAAAGCCTGAAACCCAGCAGCCCAATACTCACCTTGCTTGATTTTACGACTGCCATTCGTGTGACTGCCAACAGCCAATGAAGTTCACCGTGTTGGTGGATGCACGGCTGGCAGTAATGTGAAAGGTAATGGGAATGCCCCTGTGTTGTTGTTAGATCAAGAGGGCATCCATTCTGATTGGAAGTTTTCTTCAAGAGAGGCCTTTTTTCTGGGTGATCTGGGGTGGGGGGGGGTTACATAGCAGTACATTCCAATTCAGAAATCAGAATGGCATGGAGCAAAATCCAGGATAGTCAAAATCGTGAGATTTTTTTTTCTATAAAATGGGCCTTAAAGTGGACTAAAACTGAGCATGATTTCAACCCAGGAAACTATTCCATAACCCCCCCGGCGCATCCAAAACCAGGATGCCCCGCTGTGTGAAACCCTCCAGGTCGCCCCGTTCACTTTCCTTGCTTCCTGGTCCAACGGCGCACGCGGCATCCCGCTATCCCGCTAGCATTTGTGAATGGCCGGTGTGGGCATGCTCCCTGTTAGAGGGAAGCGGGGGATCTGGCCACCAGCGCACTCGGAGCCACTGGCCTTAGACGCTGTCTTAGATGGCGTGACTTCAGCGACTGTGCGCTGTAGGACCGGGAAGAGTTGAGTTAGATTGGGTGATCTGGGGGGTTTCACACAGCAGGACACCCTCGATTGAGGTGCCCCAAGGAAAGGACCAAAACTCAGGATGGGCAAAAAACTGGGTTTTGGTCCACTTAAACCCTGCACACTAGGCCCTAAAGTCCAAGGACTCCCGGGCAGAGTAAAATCTCCCTCCCAAAGAGGCCCTCCGATTTGGAATTCATCATTAAACCCTCATTTTGCCCTGTAAGCTCACCTCAAGCCTTGCTCCCTCAGCACATGTGCAGGCATCCGAGTGGCAGCGGATGCTGATAGCTGGAGGGAGTGGCCAGCAGTTGGCGCCTAGCAATTCAAACACACACAGTAAAAAAATTATGTCTGTCTGCCTGTTCTCTTCCGAAGTTGTTGCATCTGTCATCAGAAGCAGGGCCGGCGCCAGCACAGGGCAAACCTGGGCAATTGCCAGGGCCCCCGGCATCTTCAGGGGCCCACTCAGGCTCACACTTGGCCATGGTATTTTTTTACAGTGGACCCGAACAACCGAGCGCCGGTTGTTGTGTGCAGACCTGCTCATGGCTGGCCTCAGCAATATTGGAGAAGGTGGCAGGGAATGAAGGGCAATCGATGGAAGCTCAGAAGGTGGAGAGAACCAGGTGACAACTGACAGCAATGATGAAGTCTTTAGTGGCAGGGGAGCAAACGGTAAGGGCTGAAGGATGCTTGGTGGCAATAGAGAATGCAACAAGGACTAGAGGACAATTGGTTTATCTTTAGGGAAGACCATAAAGACTGGAGGGTAATTAGCAGCAGGAGGTGACCCATTTTTGGCAGCGGAGCTGAAAGGTGACATCATGTGACACACTACTTTGGGGCCCACTAAGACTCTCCTGCCCAAGGGCCCCCACAAACCTGGAGCTGGCCCTGATCAGAAGTGCTGCTCCTTATAAAGTGATTTTATAATAAGTACTTGGTGCAGTTTATTTGGCCATATTTGTCCGAACCCCTCCTTTTTTTTTTTTGCTACAGAAGGGATGTGGACCTTAATCAGAAGAATCTGGGTGGCTGGACACCACTCATGTATGCCTCCTATATTGGGCATGACGCAGTGGTGAGTCTCCTGCTGGAGGCCGGGGTGGATGTGAACTGCAGAACCCCCAACGGTCTGACTCCTCTAATGCTGGCGGCCAGCTGCGGCAACGAGAGTGTCGCTTACTTCCTGATACAGGTGAGACATCCAGGAAACGGCCCAGGTTACGTCATCCAAAGAGCCATGCTGTTCTTTCATTCTGATATATGGCATGACTTGGAGCACCTGGGCGTTACAGTTTTGGGCTATCGTTCTTTGTGCTGACATTTTTTCTTATTAACAAATCTATTTGCTTCTATTTATTTTGCCAATACAGCAAGGGGCTGAGACGGAGGCCAGGGATGCCCGGGGCTGGACCGCTCTGTTTCACTGCACCAGTGCTGGCCACCAAAGAATGCTTCGGTTCCTCCTGGAGAATGGGGCAAATGCTGATGCCAAGTAAGAGAGATGACCATGATCTGTGTTGCATTTAGCATGACTTGCGGGTGGATCTCCAGAGAAAGGCTCTTCACATAACAGAACATTCATGCTGTCCTAAAACATCACTCACCAGAGACGAAAGTCTTACAAGGAGGTTACTTGTTTATTAATTTGGCCATTCGAGGGCTTGCATCAGATTCAACGACTGAGGACCAGGAGGCTCACATGCTTTAAAAGCATCAAAAATGACCACAGTCCCTCTATCCTATACAGCAGCGGGGTCTCACCTCTTCCATGTCTTTTTCTATGGCCACCTCCACGGCCAGTGCTGATAGGCTGCTCAGGGTCATGTGCACGCGTCACCCTGAGGGGCCTATCAGCACCTTGGTTGCGCTGCCCTGCTGCTGTATAGTATAGAGTAACTCTGGTCATTTTTGATCATAGTTCCTCTTTAAAGCAGACCTTCAGTAAATGGTGGGGGCAGGAGCCCGTTCACAGCCTGAAGATGCAGGGAATGCAGCCACTCTCTCCATTGTAAACAATCAGAGCCACTTACCGAACGACATAGTCACGGCAAACTGCTCTAAATGGACGAGGGCCTGCACATGCGCCATTGGACCGGGGAAAGGTAAGCGGACACTGGCGGGAGGGGTTCACATGGCAGGGCATTCCCAATACGGCATGCCCCGGGGGAACTCCAGCGGCTGACCCTGAAATCTAAAATTGGGTGCCCTGTGTTTTGCGATCATATACCCAGAAAGAGAGTTTATGTTGCTGCCTTCTTTCCCCAGCGCAGTGCTCCAAAACTGTTTCTGTGTTTCTTTTTTTCACTAAAGCCTTTGCCCAGTATTTATAAATCCGCTAACGGGAAGCTGATGTTCGAATGGCAGCTGTATACTTATTAAAGCGGACCAAAACTCACATTTGTACATCCCCCGAATTGCTCCCCCCATGAAGAGCAACTTTTGCCAATTTTAAGTGCTCCTGCTTCACTCTAATCGCAGATAATGGCGGTTATTTTAGCTTTAAAGCCCCATATCCTCTATTAATTGTCATTGTTGTGTGTGGGAATGATGTCATTGCCATACCTGTGAAATGCCTGACATCTCGCACCAAGGGACAGCCGAAAAAAAAAAAAGTGTTCCAGAACAATTCAAAAAGCGAAAATATCTATTTGTAGTTCTACACCATAAGAAGGGAGTATTGGCCGGGGCTTTGGCCAAATGTATTTCACAAGTTTGTTGGGTTTTGGTCTGCTTTAATTCAGTTACAACTAAACTGTCACATAATGGCAGTTATTATAACTGACCCCCAATACTGAGCAGTGTGTACTGTAACTGAATGTATCATCGCTGCAAAGCATCAGGGGGCAGGGCTGCTCGCCCAGGAAGCAAAATGGCCGCCTGCATACAGTTTGTGTTTTTATGAATATTGGGTAAAGGCTTTAGTAAAAAAAAAAAAAAAAAACACAGGATGTTTTGGAACACTGGGCTGGGGATGGAAGGTGACCACATAGACTTCCTTTCTGGGTATAGATGCGCTTTATATATACGTTTATCATACAGCGATCACCATCCTTATTGGATGCTTGGACACATCCTCATTCTATTGGATGATTCATGCAAACACAACACGTGGTCATAGTATAGCTTTACATATGAAGACCTGGCTTGCCATTCAGTCAACAAAACAGGCTTCTGTTCACTGATGGCCAAGCCTGTGAGGGAGTGCGAGACTCTCGGGTTGAGGCAGACATCATACAGGCAGCTAAATCCGATTTGCTAATATCAAGCTGCTTACACGTTACAATGTTCTCCCTTAGTGGGGGACATCAGACTAAAAGATGGTGACCACATTTAGTCAGTGCAAATCCATCTGCTTCATTTTCATTGGAGGACACAGTGATTGGGCAGCATTGCCTGGTGCATAGTTACAGGAGGTTAGTCTATAGGTGTCCCCAGGTGGGGGCTTACAAGCCAGTACCAGCATATGTTCCATATGCCCCTAGTTAGATCCCCTATGTTGCTATGCCATCTGTACCACATGTTGCTCTCTCATGCCCTACTGTATGTGACTAATGGTTTTTTTTTTGTTGAGGATGCCCAAAGGGTTAGGTTAGGCATGCAAGATACTGAACCCCAAATTTGAGCAATGGTGAATATTAATGCCTGGTTTTGGGCTTCCTATGGATCTGTAACTGAAGGAGGGTGCTTATAAGGGATTTAAAGTTATGTTTAAAATGGCACAAAACCCATCTCAATCGCCCCATGAATCTACAAGATTCCCGGGCCGATCGATTTTCTCCCCTCCCAAAATTAGGATGCCCTGCTGTGCGACAACCCCCCAGGTCGCCCCATTCACTTACCTTGTTTTCCGGTCCCACAGCGCGCCTAAGAGAAGCGGGTGCATCCCACAATACCTTTAGCAGGGCTCATGCCTGTGCCAAGCATTTGTGAATGGCCGGCGCAGGCACGCTCCCTAGAGGGAAGCGGAGTATGCGGCTGTCAGAGCTGCTATTAGATGCGCCGTGGGACCGGGAAGAGGTAAGCTGGTCTCGGCGTCCAGGGGGTTTCACACAGCGGGGCACCCCCGATCAGGGGAAAGGACCAAATGCCAGGATAGTCAAAATCCAAAAATAACCAGACCAACAAAACAAACAGTGCTCATATTCCTCCCTCCCCGGGGCAATTCAGATTACTGCACATAAAAATTAATTTACCTTTTTCTAACACCTGCTGTAGTAAACTTTAAAAACAAAATGGTGGCTTATGCATCGGCAGGCCACCTCCAAACAGGAAGTGCTGATGAGCTTCCTGTTACTGTTATGTCAGCTGAATCCAGACAGCAGCATGGCTGAGATGCTGGGAGAGGAAAGTCTCAAAAAGGCCGCTACCTTTCTTTTCCAACTGTGCCAGGCTGTTGGTCCGGTTTAAGTCTAATGAAGACAAAATGAATACAACAGACTGTTGACCTTCCAGGCCACAGGTTTGATCGTTTAGTCCTACGGGCTGAGATACAAGCATACACATATTAAGTTGGCGCGTAGATCATGTGATGTGCTGCTAGTCCAGGAAGATGCCTGCTGCCTTGTGACCAGTAGCAGGGGACGGCACCAAGGCTAGAAGAGGAGACGGCAGGTTTATTCCTCTTTAAAAGCTTATCAGCAGAGATGCCCGCCGTGTTATAAAGCCCCTGTGGTTTCCCCCAATATCCCATGGGGCATGCTTGGCCTTAGTCGCTCACCTTGCTCGCAGGGGGCAGGTAGTAGGAGATGTCGCCAGGTGCACGGCAAAGCAGAGCACGCCCGCACATGCACTGGGGGATCATTTTGAAGGTAAGCTTTCTAACAATTCCAGGGTTTTACAGAGCCATGGGCCAGGGAATTAGACGGCTAATGAAAGAAATGGCAAGCTGCTCTGTGAATTAAAGTGGACCAACACCCAGGATTTTGACTATCCTGGGTCTTGTTCCACTTCAGCGGGGCACCCCCGATCGGGGTGCCCCGCTGTGTGAAACCCCCCCCCGATCACCCGGAAAACTCACCTCTCCCCGCTCCCACGTGGCCGCGGACAAGTGATCTGACAGCAACGGACAAGCGGCTCCTCCGCCGCCGCGCGTCACTCTTGACGTGCCCGCGCCGGCCATTCACAGACGGCCGGCGCGGGCGCGCGCACGTCTAGAGGGGCGCGAGGGAGGACGAGGTAAGGGGATTTGGGGTGTTTGGGGGGGGTTTCACCCCGCGGGACATCCCGATCTCGGATGTCCCGCGGGGAGGGAGGTGATCGGCCCGGGAATCTTATAGATTCTCGGGCCGATCACGGGAGGGTGATGGTCCACTTTAAGTAGTTCGTGTGGGAGGCCCCAATATGGGCCCACCCATCAGTCTAGTCTAAGTATTAAGCAACAAACATGTCTAACTGTTTGGAGTTTTAGTTGCATATATCTGCAGATACATGTTGAAGCCACATCACCCAACAAGTCTCTTTCTTTCTTTCTCTATCTCTTTTTATCTATCCTATCTATCTATCTATCTATATATATATATATATATATATATATATATAATGAGCCCCATAATAGGGACATGTACTGCAGTTAGTAAAATACAGAGCTACCTACCGACTCCCATTCGGTGCACTACATGGGGGAAGGGTCGTAGCCTGCTAGTGTCGGGTAGACCCCAGCCCTCATGCGTGCACCTGGCTACTTACAAATGAAATTAGACAGCTCTACAGACTTTGAGATACTAGGGCCACTCCAACAAGGTTTTGGCCTTCTTTAACTTCCAGAGTGCTTTGCCAGTATACATCTGATCTAAACTACTATTATTTGCTTCTTTATTTTATCAGGGAACCAGTCTATGGGTTTACCCCACTTATGGAGGCTGCAGCATCCGGACACGAGATCATAGTGCAACATCTACTGAACCACGTAAGTGCTCTGTGGTTTTAGGAGCAGAGGTAAAGGTTTGTAATATCCTACCAGTACATTGGCTGGAAAGATTTCTCTGCTCCCGTACACTGTAAACTGTCCACCATGTCACAGAAGGAGGGCATTGACCCAGTCTATGATAGCTGTGGAAATTGCTGCTGGGTTCCATACTGTTAGTCACATCACTTCCATTGGAATTCATCCTGTAATCAGTTATTACTTTTCTACAATCCTCTGATTAAAGAGGAACTATAAACTATAATCGGAGGAAAGAGATTTCGGGTTACTAATTACTGATATCTGCAAGATGATTGGTCGGTGTAGCCAGACAGTAGGAAAAGCAAGCAGGATGCTCGGCTGCATAGCTCGAGGCATCACCAGTAGGAAGAGGGAGGTTGTGATGCCGCTGTATAGAGCCCTGGTGAGGCCACAGCTAGAATACTGTGTGCAGTTCTGGAGACCTCACCTGCAAACAAATATTATTCAAATAGAACGGGTCCAAAGGTGGGCAACAAAAATGGTAGAATGACTTAAACCTAAAACTTATCAGGGGAGACTTAAAGAACTTAATTTGTACAGTTTAGAGGAAAGAAGGGAGAGGGGGGACATGATTGAGACTTTTAAATATATGACAAGAGGGAATAAGGTTCAGGAGGGAAGTGTTTTTAAGAAGAAACTTAACGATAGAACAAGGGGGCACAGCCTGAAGCTAGTCGGGGGGAAGATCAGGAGCAATGTTAGAAAATATTATTTTACAGAAAGAGTAGTAGATGCTTGGAACAAACTTCCAGCAGAGGTAGTTGAAAAATCAACAGTCACTGAATGTAAACATGCCTGGGATAAGCACACATCTATCCTAAGATAAAGAGTACATACAGTATACACATAAGATAAAGAGAACATACAGTATACACATAAGGGCAGACTAGATGGAGCGTATGGTCTCCTTCTGCCGTCACCCTTCTATGTTTCTATGTAAGTGACCATAGTCTCTCTTTAGTATTTAGTATACAGAATTGGGGCAGTGCGACCCCGCTCATATGCACCCCTCCCCTGGGGCAATTAATGCAGCACGTAAAAATTAATTTACCTTTTTCTAACTCCTGCTAGGGTCAACAAGATGGCAGCTAATGCATTTGCAGGCCACCTGCAAACAGGAAGTGCTGCTGGGCTTCCTGTTACTGTGCATTTCAGTTATGTCAGTTGGGAGAGGAAGCTCCAAAATGGCCACTACCTTTCTTTTCCAACTGTGCCAGGCTGTTGGTCCAGGACTATGGTCATTTTTCACCATAGTTCCCTTTTAAGTGCTTATTAGTGGGACAGACTACCAGTGATTTGGGGGGGGGGGGGGGGGGCTAAGGTCTGTCCATTTGCAGATGGTCTAGACATGGACAGCACTAGGACTTAGGAGAATTCCAAAGGCTAGTTAACTGTTAAAGGGACTGTCCAGGCAACTCACTGCCATGGAGAGAACATGCTAAACCTTCATCCCCGAAGATGCTGACACTGCCACTTAGGACCGATCAGCTGTGGGGAAGAAGGAGCAGGGGTGTGTTTTTCTTTTTCGTTGCCTGGACAGTCCCTTTAATCTTAAAGCGGTACCATACTACAATGTGACAGTTCCCCCCTGTGCAATGATCTCCCGCAATCCCCCAAACTGGCCGCCGATGATCGCGTGGGCCAGCCTTGACCACATTTTTGCTGGTGGATCAAGGTGAAGGTAAAGATTTGGAGGGGTTGCGGGTGTCATTCAGCATCTGGATCCCCCCAAAGACAATGGGCCCTACACCCGTTAGCTAGAAAATGGGTGTGGAACTGTTATTTTAGCCTTTGTATAATGTTTTTCTGTCCTCCATCACAAAGAAGGGGACTTTACTGACTGGGGGGCAAAGGGGTGCACCAGGACCCGCTATACTAAGGGCATATCTCAGGGTGGCCAGTCTGCTGCACCCTGAAGCCATAATGAGTACAGATGTCTTCTGATGTCCACTCCATGCTGGGGCAACAGCTATCCCAGGGGTAAGGAGAGTACAGGCTGCTCAATGTCCCTTTTAGATTAGAACTATCATGGTCAGGGACAAATGTCTATCCTGATTTAATTAATATTATCCTCATTCAGTGGCGTAACAAAATGTGGCCGGGCCCTGGTACATTAAATGGGGCCTCATTATCATACAGTGCCCCTTTACTGTCATTTTAACTAAATTAGATACAACTAGACAACTAAATACTGAAACGGCAGAGACAAATGCTGCTTCTTTTGTGTGTACATGATGCCATGAGAGCACAAAAGTAATAAAGACGAGAAGCAATGAATGGGGGGAGGGGGGCTCTGTGCAGTCACAACCTGTGCACCCCCTATAGTTATGCCTCTGTCCCCATTTCTGAAGACTAGTTGGTGTCACCATAGCCTCTCCTATTTTGGATGTCCTGACTGTTAACAAAAAGACCAAGACAAATCTGGTGGAGCGGGGTAGACTGCCACTGACTCAATTAGAACATGTCCTCACACAAGCACCCCCTGGAGATCATGCAATCGCTGCTCTATATCGAACTCTATTGGGTGCATTTCATGGTTCCCCACCGGGATTTATACAAAAATGGGAGGAGGAGTTGGGGATATCGGTTTCTGAGGAGGAGCTCACTAAAATATATTTACTCACAGGGTGGATTTGATTTAAATCTAACTGATTTAAATCACGATTTAAATCACTAGTCAGTAAGGCTTGATTTAAATCAGTGATTTAAATCAAAGTTTCTACCTAAACTAGTTCTTGCTATTTTAACATGCAAGTAGATGAAGATTTTTAGAATCACTTTTTATATTACTTTTTTCTCCCCAGTTTAATGGGTTAATCATTCATATTTGGACACCACTGTTCTGTTGTACTTAGGAAGGAGAAAAATAATCCTGACCTTAATAACAATTTAAATAGATTTATTCAACTGAAACAATAACATTACAGCATAAGTTATTTGCTTAAACAAACATCCATGTTTTGTTGACTAATTTGGCTAAACAAAATATATATATATTTTAAGAAACTTAGACTGTCAGCCCAGCCGACACATGAAAAACTTAAATCCTACTGTCCCTGCTGTCCTCTGTAGCTCACTAGTCATAGGTTTGTAGAACAATAGGATTAAGGTCTTTTTCTCAACTCTGTTCATGTTGTAACATTTTTGCTGTGAAGAAGAGGCTGGGACCTCTGCGGTTTCAGTTTTGAGAACTGCGTAAGTAAAGCGAGCGTCTGTGATAATATAGGAGAGAAACTGCCCACCGGTGCCCAGCAGATCTGAGCAAATTTGACACCTCATGCTCTGATAGATGCTGGAGATGCCTTGAGAAGCGAGGTAACATGGTCCATATTTGGTGGAGCTGCCCGCCAATCAAGGCCCTTTGGGAGAAGGTCCTATCTATATATAGCAACATCACAGGGGAGTCGATACAGAACTCCCCGCAGGTGGCCCTGTTGTCCTTGCTTCCCGGCCCTCTCTCCCGGGGCAAAAAGGGGGTTCTGCGGCATTTCCTAACGGCGGCGAGAGCAGTCATCCCGAGGCGCTGGAAATCAGACTCCAAGGGCATGCAGGAGAGATACATGATGACATGGGCCGGTTGGATGGACTACAGGGATACTCGCCTGTCACTGGATGTACAGTAGGGGGCTCTGCGCTGGCACACCCCTTCCCACGTTTGTACTTCTCTTCTTGTACGTGTTTTTGTGCGCGCCCTTATTCATACCCCTGTCCCGGACCCACTCACCCCTAACCCTCCCGTTGCCCTCCTAATTTTTGGTCTCCCCCCTTCTTCCCCCTCCTCCTCTTCTTCTTCCTCGCATGTCCTTGTCATTCTGCATCTTCAGGGCTCTTTCCTCTGCCCCTTACGGCCGGCCACCTCCCCTAAAAAGAATACCTGTGTGGGCTTGGTTGCGAGCTGGCCGCTTCCTTTTCCTCCGGCCCTAGAACCTGAGCCTCGGGTGGAAGCTACACCTGGTTGGCAGGTCTGGTATAGAGGAGTCTGAGAGATCAAGGGCATTACCCACAAATGAAACAGTATATAAAGTGTTGACTGGTGTATAATCTGGGGCTGTATACATTGTGGTGGAAACTGGGTGGGCCGGGGGCAGGGGATCAGGGGAGCATGTGCACTGATTTGTAGACAGGGACATGTTCTTGATTTTGTTCTTCTTCTGTATCTTTATCCTGTACTGTTTCCTTATATGATGAAAAACTAATAAAAAGATATTGAACAAAAAAAAAAAAGACCAAGACATTCACAATTGGACTGAATACTTACTTTTCTCTGGCGACAACATTACTTGGTCCTCGCTCCTGCGCTGCTCTTGCGTTCTTTTCTGTGGGGCAGGCATGCTCTCCCATTGGCCGCTAGTGATCACACAGGTGGGTGGACCTGGTCAAGTTTCTGCCTGATTTTAGGCATCCTTTTTTTCAACCAGTAGGTTATCCCAAATTGGGATGTCCCCTGGAGGACTAGAGGTCTGCTATATCTTTCTTCATTTTAGCAGGACAACTAAATGGAATTAATTCTTCACCATGAATCTGTATCCCAGCATTGTCTTACTTATTTTTCCTCCTTGGTAGGGGGTGAAGGTGATGGAGACAGACCGGAATGGGGATACAGCCCGAATGCTGGCAGCGCGCTATGGCCACTCTAGGATTGTGTCACTGCTGGACTCGTTCCGGGTTCGGGGATCTCGAACTCCTAGCAGGGGATCAGGTAATATTTGACTTTCGCTATCGGACAATAGCAAGTGTTCAATTGTGTCCCATAGATTTTCTTTATTTTTTGGTAAGTGAACCAGGAACAAAACCCGGGATTTTGACTTTCCCGGGTTTTGATTCTTGCCCCACGGGGCATCCCGATTTAGGATACCCCACTGTGTGTGAGCCCCCCAGATCGCCCATACAAACTCGCCTTTCCTTTCCAATCAGAGCTGTTTGCTGTGCATATTTTAATCTTCGACACACAGCTCTTTTTACGGCAATCGGCAGTGAAATCGGGCACATCCCCAGCAGTGGGCTTATCAGAATGGCGGGAGTGTGGGCACAATCCAGAGATGCTGGGGATGTAGTGGCTCTCCACATTGTGTACATAGCTGAGGGAGCTGCTGGTGCCTTTTTTTTTTGCAGTACCCCGGTGGGGTTCCACACGGTTGGGCACCCCGATTTGGGATGTTCCAGTGGCAGGCCAGCTGTCTGCCCTGAAATCTTTTAGCTTCCAGGGCCAGCCACATTAGATTTTGTTCCACTTCAGACTTTCCTGGGTTTTGTTCTGTTCCCCTGTGCCCGCTGTGTGAAACCCCCCAGAACGCAGCTTTTCACTCACCTCTTCCTGGTTCCAACAGAATATGTGTGGCCTCTCATCCAATGAGAGCCGTCTGCCATGACTGTCATTTGGCAGTCGGCTCTCACTGAGTAAAATGGGGGAGCGTGCGCTGCTGCATCCCCAGTGGTGTGCACGCTCCCACCCCTTGATTGATGACTTAGTCATGGCAGCAGCTGTCATTGGATGAGAGCCCCGGCATGCACGGTTGGAGTGGGGAAAGGAGTGTTTATGGTGCCCCAGTGTGTGTAGCACAGTGGGGCATCCCGATTTAGGATGCCCCAGGTTGAAGGCCAGCAGTTGGCCCTGGAATTGTTTTAGCTTCCAGAGCTAGCTATCTTGGGTTTTGTTCCACTTTAAATCCAAATACAAATAGTATTCAGTAAGTATCATTATTTTCAGCCCGTCAGGAAGATTTCAGCTCCTCTGATGAGTCCACTTCCACTCCTCAAGTCTCCAGACCACAGAGAAGGACCAAAGGGCCCAGCATTCACGATGGCCCCCAAGCCTTGGCAAAGATAACTGGTGGAAAGGGAGGAAGCGCCCAGCCTGGCTATGGTAAGTAACTAAAGCTATTTACTGTGTGTTTCTGGAAAGCGGTGTTTAAAGTGTAAGTCCACTTTTTGAAAATGTTTTTTTTTTGTGCCAAAGCATGTGTGCTGCTGAGCTGATCTAGGTTTTTTTTTCTTCCTATGTTGGCAAATGTGTGTTTTATGGAAGCAGTTTTCACTACCTGCAGTCGGTTGCTATTGCCAATATACACCAAGTCTGTACACCAAGAAAAGAGAAGTGAGTCCTGTACACACAGAACACTGCTGCTATGGCCACTGCTGAGGTGAGGGAGCTCACTCCCACTTACATATGCCCAGCAGCAGTGTTCTGTGCAACTATCTGCAATCATACACCAAGTCTGCATTTGGTGGTACATTGGCAATAGCAACACATGGAAACTGCTTCCATAAAACGCACATTTGCTAACATTAGAAAACATTAAAATATACCTTATTTTTCACCATATAAACCGCACCTGCCCATAAGATGCATCCAGGATTTGGAGCAGAAAAATAAGAAGAAAAATATTCAGAACCAAATGGTGTGCTAAAATACCTCCATCCCAATCACCCTATCACAGACAGTGTGCAGAATACCCCCATCACCCCATAACAGACCCCGCATTACAGGCATCCTGAATACAGGCAGTGTTCAGCTTGCTCCAAAAACAAGCAAAAATAACTTGCATTCCCTGGCGTTCCCGACGCTGCCCGCCTCCATAGCCACTGCTCCCGACGCTACCCGCCTCCATAGCCACTGCTCCCGACGCTACCCGCCTCCATAGCCACTGCTCCCGACGCTACCCGCCTCCATAGCCACTGCTCCCGACGCTACCCGCCTCCATAGCCACTGCTCCCGACGCTGCCCGCCTCCATAGCCACTGCTCCCGACGCTACCCGCCTCCATAGCCACTGCTCCCGACGCTACCCGCCTCCATAGCCACTGCTCCCGACGCTACCCGCCTCCATAGCCACTGCTCCCGACGCTACCCGCCTCCATAGCCACTGCTCCCGACGCTACCCGCCTCCATAGCCACTGCTCCCGACGCTACCCGCCTCCGTAGCCACTGCTCCCGACGCTGCCTGCCACAAGTTCAAAGCAAGCCGGTTCTGGCCCCCTGGTGTGGTGTGGCATGGCCTGTGACTCATGCCTGACGCTGGCAGGTTTCATAAGCCCACCCAGAAGCTGGAACCGACTCGCTCTGAACTTGCGGCGGCTACGGAGACGGCAGTCAGCAGCGCATATTCTGATCAAGCCGGTTCCAACTTCTGGGTGGTCGCGAACCATAACTCCTGCCAGCGTGACTCGTGGACGCTGGCGTGAGTCACCGGCCACGCCTCACCCAGGAGCCGGAACCGTCTCGATCTAAACTTGCGGCGGTGGGGAGCGTCGGGCAGTGATGGGAGCTAGGGAATGTAAGGTGTGTTTTTTTTTTTTTTTTTTTTTTTTTCATTCGCCCGATAAGTCTGCTCAGCACCTTTGAAACCTAATTTTGCCATACAAAAGTATACACTTCTCCAAAATTCAATCAAAAGTGGACTTACCCTTGAAATTGCAACTGTAAGCAAATTGTACTTCTACCAGGGTATTGGCTTTAAAGTGTTTCCTCCACCTACCCTTGCTTATCTGTCTGTAACTGCTGCCATTCATTCAGTGTTCTATGCCGCTCATTAATATGCACGGAATAGAGCACTGGTTGGAGGAGAGCCCGCACCCTGTGCCGTGGGATTGCACAAGAGATCTCCGGAAAGTCTGGATTCCTGATTCGCTTCTGTTTTCCCCTCCATCTCCAGCGCCAGCCACACCTCAGGGATACGGCACTTTCAACGATCTGGATGAAGACACCGGTGGGCCGGAGGATTTGCGTTATCGGGATGTCACCTCCCCCATTAATGACCGGGACGTGGAGAGCAATGGGAGCAGCAGAGGTGGGTGCAGAAACATGGCGGCTTCTTGTCATTGTATTTATATTATTCTAAGCAGACAGCACGTCCTGCTCCAGACATAGTCCTTACATGTGGGTATACCTCCGCCTTCAGCGCCGTGCACTGCAGAACATGAAGAAAACAAGCTCCTCCCGGCCCTACATATACCGGAGGACCTCCCACAAATCCCCAGATTTCTCTGCAGTGCTAGAACTGCGAAGACATGAAGTATCACGCTCTCGCAGGCGAGCGGGGCTTGACTGCCCGAGGCCCTGCGGGACTATTTCCACCCGTCCTCAGTGTGAATTAATGCCTCCCAGCCTGGGCTGCGCTGGTCGGGTGAAGGTAGGCAGCACCCAGTGTACTTATGGAGCTAGACTAGTGCCCCTCGCCCGGTGTAACGGTGAACCCAGTATATTGGATCACCTTCCTCCCTAGATTCCCCTGTTAGCGGGGAAAAAAGAGGGGGGGGGGGGTTGTGTGTACGACGGCTAATCCATGCGCTTATCACACTAGTCACCCATTGTCTTTATTGGTTACTGGAGTCAGAGCCGCGCTTCACTTTCAGCCTTTTGCTTTCTACAGCTCTTTCATTTACTCTGCGCCTACGTCGGCCCCATTCGTTTGACGCTTGGCGTTCTATCACGGTATTCACTCTGTCAGATTTCTCTGAGGTGATTTCCCTGACAAATATCTGTCGCTTCTGATTGGCTGCGCGCCTTCGAGCTTCGCGCTCTCCGGAGGGGGGGGCGTGGCTTGGTTTGGCGCGTTCCGCGTCATCGCCTGCTCTGGCCCGCCCTTCGAGGTTCGCTTGGCGCCATTTCCTTCTCACATGCGCGCGGTGAAGACGGTCCTCCCCTCGCTGTACTGTAAGTGCCCTCATGGGCGATCCCTTTCCTAGCTTCTTCTTCGCGCTTGGCTCTGACATCCCTTTTCCCATTGTGTCTTTCAGACCGCGGACTTCGGCGGCTTCTCCCAGCCCGGCGTAGCATCCGGTCCAGACCATTTTAAACAAATTACTCCCACTTCCCAGCGGGTGTTTGGGGCATCCAGGGTTGCTTTACAGCGTCAATCCCTACTGGCATATTGAATATAATAATCACCATATGGAGGCATCTCAGGAGATTGTGAACGGGGTTCCTTCGGGACAAGCCCGTCTGTGTGTAGCTTGTGGGGTCTTACCTAGCAGTGGTGACAATGCATGGGTCTGCGTCCCTTGTGCCCAGCAGGCGCTAGCTGGTCTACCCACCTCTTCCGAGGCTGGGCCCGCACCTCGCCTTGCTTCCCCTACTCCCCCAAGCCTGAGTCTAACCCCCAATACTAGCGGGGACTCTCATGCTGATTTTGCCACTAGACTGGCTAGCGTGGAAAATGTAATCGCTGGCTCCTTGACGCGCAAGGCTACTGCCTAAAAGCGCCACTTGAATCCTGAAGCCACTATTCTTCCTGTAGAATCTCACGAGTTACACTTGTCTTATGCACACTCCCCCTCAGAGGAAGGGGAACTGTTTTCTGACTCGGGGTCTTATGACGATGAGTCCAGGAGTCAGGATGAATCTGGTTCTGATCTTTGGTCCCAGGATGACGTTGACAGATTGCTGGCCCAGATCTTTGATGTCTTATCCCTCTCTCCCCCGCCTGCGGCTCCTCGGCAAAGAGGTGACCTGTTCCATACCGCTAGGGTGCGGTTGGAGTTTCCCGAACAAACTCATTTTAATAATCTTGTCTTAAAGGAGTGGGAACATCCCAGCAAACTCCAGGGGGTTCCTAAAACTGTGGATAAGAAGTATCCATTCCCTGCTGACCTGATCAAGTGTTGGACTTCGCCGCCCGAAGTCGATGCCCCGATCCTTGGTCTGTCCAATACCTCTATTATGCACTCCCCTGACACTACTACGCTGCGGGATCTGGAGGATCGGCGGGTTGATCAACTGGCATGTCATGCCTTTGCATTTGGGGGAGCCTCGCTCCGCCCGGTTTGTGCCTTAGCCATTACGGCGGTGGCACTCAGGACGGTGGTGAAGACTGCCCTTGAAGGGGCGGATGACTTGCCGTCTGACGCCACCAATGCTTTAGTTACCTGTGAGACTTTTATCAATTATATCCTGTCTGCATCAGATGATGCTATTAAACTCAGTGCTAGATCCTCTGCTCTGGTGGTAGCCATACGTCGTGCGGTCTGGTTACGCCAGTGGGCCGCTGACAATGTCGCCAAGAAGGCGCTTACGAGACTTCCATTCAAAGGGCTGCGCCTATTTGGAGAAAGGTTAGATATCTTTGCTAAAGGTGGCAAGCTGCCCCAGCGCAAGCGTCAGATTCGGCCTTTTCGTGGCCCAAGCTCTCACTCGACCCCCTATCGTGGGGCTAAACAGGGTAGAGGGGTGTCCTTCGCTGGAGCTCGCACAGATTCCTGGAACAGGAACAGAGGACGCCGCCCCAGTTCTTCCTGGGGGCCCAAGCCCAAAGCCCCTCCCAAGACCCCCCAAGCATGAAGGGGCGCCCTCGCCCGTCAGGGTGGGGGGACGTTTACGGCATTTTCAGCATGTCTGGAGACGCCACGTCCCAGACCGGTGGATTCAGGAGGTAGTGTCCTCCGGTTACAAGATAGAGTTTGCTGTACTGCCCCCTACCAGGTTCGTCGGGTCCCGAATCCCACAGGATCCTGCCTCAGCGCAAGTCTTGAGGCTAGCGGTGCAGGACCTTCTAGACCTCGGGGTCATTTGCAAGGTCCCCTCAAAGGACAGGGGCGTGGGGTTTTATTCCAACCTTTTCACGGTACCCAAAAAGGACGGGTCAGTCAGACCCATTCTGGATTTAAAAATCCTAAACAGATTTGTAAGAAACAGACATTTTCGCATGGAAACTCTGCGCTCGGCCATTGCCTCGCTGCGCCCAGGGGACTTCATGGCATCTGTGGACATCAAGGATGCTTACCTGCACGTTCCCGTGTTCCCAGGGCATTCAAAGGTTTCTCAGATTTGCGCTGCTGGATCAGCATTACCAGTTTGTGGCTCTGCCATTCGGTCTTACCTCTGCCCCCAGGGTATTCACCAAGGTGCTGGCAGGAGTAATGTCTCTAATGAGACAAAAAGGCATACGAGTGTTGCCCTACCTGGACGATATACTCATCTCTTCTCAGTCTCTGCGGCAGGCAGAGCTGGACACGCGGTTGGTGGTGGACACTCTGGAGTCCTTCGGCTGGGTAATCAATTACCCAAAGTCTTCCCTGTCCCCCCTCCTCAGTGACGCCATTTCTGGGGATGATTCTGGATTCAGTTCAGTCAAGGATATTCCTTCCTCCACAGAAGGTGGAAGCTCTGACAATGCAGGTGAGGTCCCTGCTCTCGAGCCCCCATCCCTCCATCCGGCAGGGAATGCAGTTGGTGGGCTCGATGGTGGCAAGCTTCGAGGCGGTGCCCTTTGCACAATTTCATTTGAGAACTCTGCAGCTTCACCTTCTGTCAGTTTGGAACAAGGACCCAGCGTCCTTGGACGAGATCTGGGTGCTTCCCCCCCTCGGTCAGACAATCCCTTGCGTGGTGGCTGGACCACGGGAACTTGACAAGGGGCAGATCCTTCCTGGCTCCCTCATGGGACACGGTCACAACGGATGCCAGTCTCTCGGCTGGGGGGGATTCTGGAAGTCCCTGCGTTTCCAGGGGAGATGGGGTCCTCAGGAGGCCCATCTACCCATCAATGTCCTGGAGCTCAGGGCGGTCAGATTGGTGCTGGAACAATTGACCCAGCACCTGAAGGGTCTGGCGATTCAGGTACGCTCAGACAACAGGACGGCAGTAGCCTACATCAATCATCAGGGAGGAACCCGGAGCAAGGGTGCTCTCCAGGAGGTGTCTCTGATTCTATCATGGGCAGAGACCAATGTTCAATGCATCTCGGCTGTGTACATTCCGGGGGCGGAAAATCTGCTAGCAGATGCCCTGAGCAGGGGGTCGTCCCGTCAGGGGGAGTGGTCCCTCTCCAACACGGTATTTCAGTCTCTGTGTCACCGTTGGGGTCTCCCAGACGTGGATCTGTTTGCGTCCCATCACAATCACAAGCTCCCGAGCTTTGTATCCCTGTTCCAGGACCCTCTGGCTCTGGCCTCGGATGCTCTGTCAATGTCTTGGAGGGAGTTTCGGCTCCTGTATGCGTTTCCACCAATTCCCCTTCTGGGCAGAGTGCTACGCAAGATCGCTCTGGAAGGGGTACCCACGATTCTGGTGGCCCCAAGGTGGCCAAAAAGAGTGTGGTTCGCAGACGTGGTTCAAATAGCAGTAGATCATTATGAACTACCAAGGATACCAGACCTTCTAACTCAAGGTTCTCTACGCCATCCCAATTTACTAACTCTGGCTTTGACGGCTTGGCTATTGAAACCACCATCTTGAAGGAAAAGGGTTTGTCCGCTCCTGTAGTGGCTACCATGGTGCAAGCCAGGAAGAAGACTTCTTCTGCTATATATTATAGGGTATGGCGTGCCTACATTGACTGGTGTGAATCCAGGTCTCTTCCCTGCCGGGAATTCTCAGGTTTCGGCCCTGTCTATTTTCTTTCAGAAGACCTTTGCCCAGCACTCTCTTATCAAGACCTTCTTTCAAGGGGTCACTCATGTGCGCCCCCCTCGGAAGCCTATGGTTCCTGTTTGGGATCTGAATTTGGTTTTGTCGGCCCTGCAGGGTCCTCCTTTTGAGCCTATTCATGAAGCAGCTCTTGCTGTTCTCACGCTCAAGGTGGTCTTTCTGGTAGCTATTACCTCGGTCAGACGTGTGTCTGAATTGGCTGCCTTGTCTATTCAGCCTCCCTACTTTGAGAGACACCGGGATAAGGTGGTGTTTCGCTTCAAGCCTGACTTTCTGCCTAAGGTGGTGTCTGCATTCCACTTGAATCAAGATATTGTACTTCCTTCCATGTGCCCTAATCCTAGTAACCCTAAGGAGAGGGTTTTGCATTCCCTGGATGTGGTTAGGTGTGTCAAGTCTTACCTGGTTACCACTCAGGCCTTTAGGAAGACGGATGCTCTCTTCGTTGTGCCTCACAGGCCTAGGAAAGGTTTGGCTCCCGCCAAGTCTACCATCAGTAAATGGATTAGTCAGGCTGTGGTTCAAGCCTATACTACTAAGGGGAAGACTCCCCCCTTTCGTCTTACTGCTCATTCCACTAGAGCTGTTGGGGCTTCTTGGGCTTTTCAGCACCAGGCCTCTGTGGAGCAAGTTTGCAAGGCCGCTACTTGGTCTTCTGTTCACACCTTTACAAAGTTTTACAAGGTTGATGTTAAGGCCTCAGCTGACGCTGTGTTTGGCCGCAAGGTTTTGCAGGCGGCAGTAGTTTAAACTGCTTGCGGTTGCCTTTCTGTTGGGGATCCCACCCTTTCTTACGGACACTGCTATTGGATGTCCCACATGTAAGGACTATGTCTGGAGCAGGACGTGCTGTCTGCTTAGAATAATACAACTCTGTGAAGTACTCACCTGTAGAGTTGGTATTATACGCAGACAGCACGTCCTGCTCCACCCCACCCTGTTTTCACTTTGTTCTGGATCCCCTGTTTGGTGATTGTTATCTTTGATATTGTTTGCCAGTTTTGGGTGGTTGTTTCTCCTGGCCTCTCATTCTCACGGCTTTTTAATGCTGGGGATTTGTGGGAGGTCCTCCGGTATATGTAGGGCCGGGAGGAGCTTGTTTTCTTCATGTTCTGCAGTGCACGGCGCTGAAGGCGGAGGTATACCCACATGTAAGGACTATGTCTGGAGCAGGACGTGCTGTCTGTGTATAATACCAACTCTACAAGTGAGTACTTCACAGAGTTGTATTTTTGTTTCTTTAGTACGCTTGTTTACCCTGCAGACCCTAAATCAGGGGTGCCCTCGGGCATTAGACACCCCACTTGCCTTCTGCCCGCTCCAAGGCCACTAATCGCGAGTGCAGAAAGCCGCACCTTTGGTTGAACTTGATGGTCTTTTTTCAGCCATATTAACTATGCAGCTAATAAGCCTACAGGCTATGTATATGGCTGGAGAGAGGTCTCTTATTTATATAGAGTGTATTACCCCTCCGCTTGCTATCTAGCATATTTATTTGATTTTTATTATTTAACCATGTAGTACAGGTCAGTCTGCAGCATTGTTGAGTACCCCCTTAAGCAATGAGGTGTCGCATTATATTGTTTTGCCAGCAGAGGGCAGACATGTCATTGTCACATATTAAATAATATATCTTACTACCTGTACATAATACTTTAGGCACAAGTTGTCTGGCCCTACCCTATGCTATCAAACTCAAATACAAATTGTGTCAAGGCTGGGCTTATACTTATTTAATCATGAATGGTATACCTGTGTAGTATCTAGGTTTTGTCAATTGTTCGTTGGAAACACGGAAGTTGGCAATTTCATTGTTTTGCTTTGTTTTTTTTCTGTTTGTTTTTAATTTTCCTTCTCTCCCTTTTATTTAACATTTACCTGTTCAGGTCATTTGAGGATATCCCCTGCTTCTAAATATACTTCTACACATTGCTACAATGTATTTGCTTTGATTTAAAGCGGCCCAAAAGCCACACTTTGAACTAGCATCCCCTGAATTGCTTCCTCTATGAATATCACCCTTTTTCAATTTTTGCTGCTCCCACTTCACTCTAATTCCAAATAATGGCGCCTGTTTTAGCTGTAAAGCTCCGCCTCCTCCATTCATCGCCACTGTTGTGTGTGGCAATGATGTCATTACCGCACCTATGTAATGACTGATCTCCTGCCAACATACAGAGAGGGACAGCCAAAAAAATCAGTGTTCCAAGATGATTCAAAGAACGAAAATATCCATTTCTAGTTCTACACCCTAAGAAGGGAATATCAACAGGGGCTTTGGCCAAATGTATTTTAAAATTTCAGTGACTTTGGGTCCACTTTAAACCCTATAAAATACATGTCTGATCCCTGTGTAAGTTGTATTTAAGGCTCTGGCCATGTTTTATATTGCAGATGGAGACCCCGGCAGAGGACGAAGCAGCAGCAGTGAGGGAATATGTGTCAACACGGGTGTGAGCAGCGAGGCGTCCTTGGAGAGCAATGAGGTACAGAGCCAGACTTGCTGCTATTGTTACTTCCAATATTGATACAAACTTCCGTCCATGTGACACCGCGTATCCATAGCTATAGTACCAAGGTGACCAGCACCCGGCCAACTGCCGCAAATCGGAAACCGCCTTATGCCATTCAGACAGATCTGTTTGGGGCAGTTGTTTGTAGGTCTTAAAGCCATTTAATAGGTAAAAAAAAGGCTACTTACCCGGTACCTTTTGTCCCGCGCAGCTGATTGGTGCTAGTCCGGCGATCAGTAATCACCTGGTTGCTGCATCTGAGCCCGCGCTTCATCCCTCCATTCACCAACATTTATGGGATGGGTCCCCCTCTCCCTCGCCTTCAGTCACAGGAGCACGACAATGCCTTCTCTACAATGGAGGGGGCGTGTCAGGCCTCGGCACGCCTACTCCATTGAAATGAATGGAGAGGGCGAGGCAGTGCTCTGTGACTGATGGCAGGATGCAAACCTAACCCCAAATAAAACCTGGCCCCATGTATTGGCCCCCGACTGCACCGAGATCAGGTGAGTTATTGATCGCCGTTGGACTAGCACCAATCAGCTGTGCAGAACAGCAGGTAACTACCTTTTTTTTTTTTTTTCTTTTTTTTTTTTTGCTGAATCACTTTCATTCAATGTATTAGCATCATCCCCAGAAACCCAAAAGTGTATACCTCCACCTATATTTTATAATCGGGTAGGGAGGTGAAGCCTAAATTGTTACTTAAACCTCTGGCTGCCGAGGCTCAGTGTGCCCTGCAGAACCTGGAAGTGCTTCACCCACTGCTGCTCGTGATTGGGTGACTGACCTGTCAGTCAAAGTCTGTTTCTCTGTCCCCCAAGCCCTCCATGTAAGTTGGTTTTTATCTTATTGTCCAATTTGGGCTTGCCAAAGGGGGGGGGGGGGAGTGATGGATGAAGTGCCTCTTTAAAGATGAACAAAACTGAGGTTTTGTTCAGTGCCCCCGATTTGGCTGTGTGAAGCCGGTATATCGAGGTGCAGGCACTGACTCTCCTGCAATCAGCGATCTTTGCTGATTGGAAGGATTCATCAGGCATCCCTTATGGCCGCTCCCATACGGCTGTGAATTCCTACAACAGCTATTCCAATAGTTCTGGCACCAATGGCCAAAGCGTCTATGTGAATGCAGAGGATGCCACTGTGGCCCACGCATGCACCGTGGGATCGGCAGGAAAGTAAGATTTCCTGGGGGTTTCACACACAGCTTGGGCATAATTATTGGGAAGCTCCGCAAGAAGGGAAAATGAGACTCCTAAAGATGCCGGCCCTGGAGTCTAAAATACTTCAGGGCTGGCTGACTAGGTACCCTTGGGTCATGCCTATTCAGCATGCTCTGCTGTGTGAGCCCCCCCAATCCCCCGTACCTTACCTTTCTCCTGGCCCTTGCCTCGATCGCTTGCCATCGCTGCAGCTGTTCGCACTCCCACGCCCAGCCATTCATATAGGCGCACACCCCACAGAGGAGCCGGGCATGTGTGTGCCACCGCTCAAAACACCGGCTTTATGCCGTAAGCGGTGATTGGACAAGCGTTTGCTAATGCGTTGTAGGACTGGGGAAAGGTAAGTTTACTCAGGGATCTGGGGTGTTTCACACAGCGGGGCATGGACCAAAACCCAGGATAATCCTGGGTTTTGGTCCACATTAAATTTGGGTGTGTGTTTTTTTTCCTTATTGGGCTTATTTCCAGGAGGGGGGGGGGGCAGAGCAGCATCCGGGTGGCCTCTGGAATCGGCTTCCTTCCGCTATGTTGCTGGGAAATTACTGATTTTTAATGTCGGGTCCCCCGACATCTTGGCGCCCTCACAGTGAATGGAGCCGAGGGGTTCGGGCCTCAACTTTCAATTTGCCTGTAATAGGTTTTATGGACTCCAGGGCCAGCCGATTACTTACCCCGAATTGGGATGCCCTGCTGTGTGAACCCCCATCCCCTGCAAAACTCACCTTTCCGACGGTTCAATGGTGCAAACACAGCCACATCCCCAGCATTTTACAGTTGAGATGCCCTCCCTCACCCATGAACACGTATCCAGCTCACCAATGCCCTTTAGACCATAACTTTTATTAATACATTTAAAAAGATTGTATACCTAGTGCAAGATATATGTGAAAGGCTACTTGCACCTGGCTGAGTTGACTGACGCGTTTCGGGGTTGTGGGCCCCTTAGTCTTACCTCCTCCCTCACCCACCCATTTAGGGAAACCGGGGATGTGGGTGCTCCCCTCTCTATGCCAGAGCAGGACCACCGGAAAGGTGAGTTCTGAGGGTGATCTGTGAAGTTTCACACAGCAGGGCATTCCAAATCGCCCTCTGAAAAGTGGCCAATCAGGATAGTGAAAATCCTGGTGATTGGTCCTCTTTAATACTTAAAAGGCCTCTCTAGTTGAGTTTGGTTATATGGATTTTGTTTTGTCCTGCAGCCTGTCTGTAGTTGTTTTTCCTTTCATTTGTTTTCTCAGGACTCTGACCCAGTGGTGGAATCCTCCAGCAGGAAACCTACCAAAGTCCACTGCAAAGGGAGGCAGCGCAATGGAGATGCCCACGCCATTCCTGGCCCCTCAAACTGCAGAGTCTCAAACTCCCTGCCAGAGCCAGACGTTCCGCCATACACTGGGCCTAAGGTATGGAACTGGGCTATAAGTGGTTTTTACCCCCTACCCCTGGGAAGGGACAGCTCTAGGTCAGTGGGGGCCCTTGGGCAAAAGAGTCTTAGTGGGCCCAAAAGAAGTGAGTCGCATAATGACCCATTTGTGACAGCGGAAAGGTGCCACCAATCATCCTCCAGTCCTTATTGCCTTCCCTATAGCCACCAATCATTCTCCAGTCCTTATTGCCTTCCCTATAGCCACCAATCATCCTCCAGTCCTTATTGCCTTCCCTATAGCCACCAATCATCCTCTATTCCTTATTGCCTTCCCTATAGCCACCAATCATCCTCCAGTCCTTATTGCCTTCCCTATAGCCACCAATCATCCTCCAGTCCTTATTGCCTTCCCTATAGCCACCAATCATCCTCCAGTCCTTATTGCCTTCCCTATAGCCACCAATCATCCTCCAGTCCTTATTGCCTTCCCTATAGCCACCAATCGTCCTCTAGTCCTTGTTGCCTTCCCTATAGCTACTAATTGTCCTCCAGTCCTTATTGCATTCTCTATTGCCACCAAGCACCCTTTAGCCTTTACTGTTTGCTCCGCTGCCACTAAAGACTCCATCATTGCTGTCAGTTGTCACCTGGTTCTCACCACCTCCCTTCCATGCCACCTTCTCCATGAGCAGGTCTGCAAACACCAGCCATTCGGTGGTTCAGGACCACTGAAAAATAAGACCGTAAACAAGTGTGAGTCTGAAGATGCCTGGGGCCCTGACGATTGGCCAGGTTTGCCCTGTGCTGGCACCGGCCCTGCCCATGGGTATCCCAATTTGCAAGATCAAAAGCTGTCGCTCCTCCCGCCCCCTATAAAAGCAAGCGTCTCAATATGATTCCCTATTGTTCGTCTTGCAGTCTGGCTGCTGAAGATCGTTGGATACTCTCTCCTGATATTGCAGCTGTGCGGGGCCTCCTAGCCCGTCGGCCGCTGCGGACCTATTCCCACTGATCCCGTGGACCCACTATTGTCTCCCAGCCTTGGCTGATCAGGACTGTGACGGTAGGGAGAACGCCGGGGTCAGGCCGCAGACCCTGTATAAATGGTAGCCGGCCATAGGCTGATGGGGAGCCTATAGGGGGGGGGGGGGAGGAACCACTTTTGCCCTCTTTATTTCCTCTGCCCCACAAGCTTTATTATTATGTTGGTGTGTGTGATTGTCACTTTACTTTTTCCTTGCGCTGACCTACTCGCTCCCTCGAGTTGTCTCTTCCTGCTCCCTCTCCCCCTCCTTCTTGGGCTATTACGCTGTGAGGGGGGGGGGGGTCGGACGCTGCTCGGCGGCCTCTCCTGAGGCCACGGACCTTTGTCTCCGGCCCGGCGTGAGTGTGCGCGCTGTGTGGGGGCCCCGCCGTGGGCTGCCCTGTGGTTTGTCTTGGCTCTTGGAGGTCGGTCTCCATCTTGACTGGCGCTGTGAGGAGGCGGGCGCTGGGTTCGCGCCGTCGGGGGGGCGGGCCGTTATGGCGCTTTTCGCGTCACTGCCAGTGCGGCCCGCCCCTTGAGGAACGCGCGGAGCTGCGGCTGGGCGCCATCTTGCTGCTTCTTCGGCCTTGCTGCTTCTTCTGCTGCTGTCTGGGACCCCTCCGGTGTAGCATCACTGTCGGTGTCGTGAGTCCCTTTGTTTCTATTTTATTGTATTACTGCTATGCACGTGTGCTGTGGGATGCTTATGGCCCCTTCTCTGCTTGTGTCTTTCAGGTCGGGCCCTTATAGATTGTGGGTTGTGGTTCCTCCCGGTCCCCCGCCCCCCCCCTCCCTCCTTCCCCCTTTTTAAGAGGGATCACATTAAAAGAGGGAATATATCGGAGGGCTGTAGCGGTTTGGGCTGTTAGTGCCTTGTAACCTGCATAACGATTTTTGCCTGCTAATCACCATAATGGAGGCTTCTGGGGATAGTGAGCTAGGGGCCCCATTGTGGCGGGTGAAGCTCTGCCCCATGTGCAGTACCAGCCCTCTGGGCGGACTCGGCACTGTTTGTGTCACTTGCGCCAGGAGCGTCTTTTTGGAGCATGATCGGGCGGGCGTATCTGCCCCTAGCCCGTTATTGCCAGCGGCCTTTCCAGAACCCCGGCTACTGCATTCAGCCCCCAGCGAGGGGGAAGCCAGCAAGGGTTCCCAAGTTGATTTGGCATACCGGGTGGTCAGCCTTGAGAGACAGATCTCTTGCACGGCTCCTAAGAAGGCCACGAGTAAGAAGCGGCACATCGAGACTGTTTACTTGGATAATGATGGTGATGATCTTTTTGGAGGTCTGGGCTCCGTGGAGGAAGGCGAGTTGCATGAGGACTCCATTTCCACGGATTATTCTGCCGGCTATGACAGCGAGCCTGGTTCTTCCTCGGGCGAGGATATGTGGCTCCCTGACGATATATTTTTCTAGTATGATCTTCAAGGAGTGGGAAAGGCCCAACAAGCTGCTGTCGGTGCCTAAGGGCCTGGACAGGCGGTATCCCTTTCCTGAGGAGCTGGTCCATCTATGGTCCCGTCCCCTCGAAATGGATTCCGCTGTATCGGGGTTATCCAACACTACGGTTATGCCGTCACCCGATACTGCTGCCTTGCGTAATCCAGCTGACAGGCGCATGGATCAGTTAGTTTGTCATGCCTTCACCTTTGCTGGTGCTTGGTTTCACCCTGTGTGTGCCGCGGCTATTGTCTCCTTAGCCATCAGAAAGAAGGTAAGACGTCTGGTGGATATTGCTAAGTCTCGCAAGCGGGCGGAGGAGTATAAAGACCTCAAAGCTGGCGTGGATTTTGTTGCCTTTGTTGTCTCTGCCATGGACGATGGTGTCCGGCTCGGTGCCAGGGTTTCCGCCCTGCTTGTTGCTCTTCGTCGCTCGCTCTGGTTGTGGCAATGGTCGTCTGATGCTGCGGCCAAGAAGTCGCTTACTATTATCCCCTTCATGGGTCACAGGTTGTTCGGGGAGCGTCTGGACCTCCTGATTAAGGATGGTAGACTCCCTCAGCGACGGAAGCCTGTGCGGCCCTTTCGGGTTCCTCTGCCTATCGCTCCTTTCGTGGAGGAAGAGGCTCTTCATTCTCAGGTGGCCGCAGGGATTCCTGGGGATGAGGTAGGTCCCGCGGCCGATCCAATCCCTCCTGGGGATCCAAATCCAAGCCCCCTGCCAAGGCTCCTCAGGCATAAGGAGGCGCCCTCACCCATCCGGGTGGGGAGACTGCTTCTGTTATTTGCTCATATCTGGAGACCGCGCGTCTCGGATAGGTGGATTCAGGAGGTGGTGTCCTCCGGTTACAAAATACAGCTGGCAGTCAGGCCGCCCTCAAGATTTCTTCAGTTTCGCATATCCCAGACCCCAGTGACAGCACAGGGCCTGAGAATGGCCGTGCAGCACCTTCTGCGATTAGGTGTGCTTTGCCCTGTTCCTCGTCAGGAGTGGGGTCAGGGTTTTTACTCCAACCTGTTCACGGTTCCCAAGAAGGATGGAACGTTAAGACCTATCCTGGACCTGAAGGGTCTCAACAGGTTTCCACATGGAAACCTTACGGTCAGCGGTGAGCTCGCTTCGGCCCGGCGACTTCATGAGCACGGTGGATATCAGGGACGCCTATTTGCACATCCCAATATTCCAGGGACATCAGAAGTTCCTGAGATTTGCTCTGGATGACCAGCATTACCAGTTTGTGGCTCTGCCATTCTGGATATCCTCAGCCCCCCGGGTTTTCACCAAGGTGCTGGCGGGCATCATGGCTATTCTGAGGAATCGGGGCATTCGTGTGCTGCCTTATCTGGACGATTTACTGATTGCGGCTCAGTCCCTTCAGCAGGCCGAGAGCGACACACGGACGGTGTTATCCACTCTAGAGGCTTCGATCACTCCCTCAATGGTGAGGTCCTTTCTGGGCATGACGTTCGACAACTCTCAGGTCAAGGTTTTCCTGCCACAGCAGAAGGTGTTGGGCCTTCAGTCGCAGGTGCAGACCTTGCTGTCTTGTCAGCGGCCATCGATCCGTCTGGGGATGAGGCTGGTGGGCCTAATGGTGTCATGTTTCGAGGCAGTGCCCTTCGCCCAATTCCACATGAGACCTCTTCAATTGAACCTGTTGACTGGCTGGGACCGGATGCAGGAGTCGCTGGAACAGGTATTCTCACTCCCCCCCCCCCCCCCCCCCCCCCGACCAGACAGTCCCTCTTGTGGGGGCTGGACCCCAGAAACCTGTTGGTGGGCAAGTCCTTTCTGACTCCCCAGTGGGAGATAGTAACCAGGGATGCCAGTCTGACTGGCTGGGGAGGCGTTTGTCAGACGCAGAGGATCCAGGGTCATTGGGGTCCGCAGGAGAACCACTTGCCCATAAATCTCCTGGAGCTGAGAGCGATCCGGTTGGTGCTTCTTCGCTTGACTCCCCATTTAATAGGTCATGCGATCCAGGTTCGCTCGGACAATCAGATGGCTGTCGCCTACATCAATCACCAGGGTGGGACTCGGAGCAAGCGAGCCCTCAAGGAGGTGACCCAGATTCTGACTTGGGCAGAGGAGAATGTTCCCTGCATCTTGACGGTTTACATCCCCGTGGTAGAAAACCAGGAGGCAGACTCCCTGAGTAGGGGGGGGGGCCTCTCGTCTGGGGGAATGGTCTCTCAGCAACAATGTCTTTCACGCTCTGTGTCTCCGCTGGGGCCAGCCGGATGTGGACCGGTTTGCGTCCAGACACAATCACAAGCTCCCAAGGTTCATCTCCCTGTCAAGAGATCCTCTGGCCATTGCCACAGACACTCTGACGATTCCTTGGACAGAGTTCAGGCTCCTTTATGCATTTTCTCCGTTTCCACCCAGGGCTTCTCACACAGGGGTCGCTGCGGCACCCCAATTTACAGACGCTGGCCTTGACGGCCTGGCTATTGAGACCTCAATCCTGATGGAAAAGGGCCTGTCTGCCACGGTTGTGCATACCATGATTTAGGCACGGAAGAAGTCTTCTTCCATGATATAATACAGAGTTTGGCATGCCTACATTGCTTGGTGTGAATCCAAGAGTCTCCCTTGTCGCACTTTCTCTATCTCTAGGATCTTGGAGTTTTTTACAACACTTTTTTCCAGGGAGTCACCCATGTACGTCCACCTCGTAAGCCTGTATTACCGGTGTGGGACTTGAATTTGGTACTTTCTGCTCTCCAGGGGCCTCCCTTTGAGCCTTTGTGTGATGCTGCATTGCCTATTTTGACCCTCAAGGTGGTCTTTTTGGTAGCGATCACCTCGGGGCGTCGCTTGTCAGAGCTGGCCGGGCTTTGTATGCAGCCTCCTTATTTTGAGCTGCATAAGGATAAGGTGGTTTTTCGTTTTAAACCTGAATTTTTTTGCCTAAGGTCATTTCTCCCTTTCATCTTAATGAGGAAGTGGTCTTGCCTTCCTTGTGTCCAGCACCGACTAAGGCTAAGGAAAGGACCCTCCGTGCCTTGGATGTGGTCAGAGTATTACCTGGTTGCGACTGAATCCTTCAGGAAATCGGATTTGCTCCTTGTCCTAACAGAGTGCTCTAGGAAAGGTTTGCCACCAGCCAAGCCCACTCTCAGTAAGTGGATCAGACAGGCGGTGGTGCAAGCATATTCTGCCAAGGGGAAGGACCCCCTTTTCGTATTACAGCTCATTCTACCAGAGCTATTGGTGCCTCTTGGGCTTTTCAGCACCAGGCATCTGTTGAACAAGTTTGTAAGGCCGCCACTTGGTCTTCAGTTCATACCTTTACCAAGTTTTACAAGGTTGATGTTAGGGCCTCACCTATGGTGCATGCGCGGCTTCTTGTCCAATCAGCGTTTCCAGATCCACTCGGCTCCAGTCGAGTCTAGTAGAGCACACTGGCTGCATCCCCGCTACCCTCTAATGATAGATTCCAGGGCCTTGAACCATGCCATGGGTTTTGGTCCACTTAATTCCTTAGCGCTTTGCTTCCCAAACTGGTCACCTGCGTATTACCTGTCCTGTCCCTGGACTTCCCTTGCTCTGTTTAAACTGGCTTTTCATTGGTCTTTGCAGTCTCTGTCCTTCTTCTTTGCACACCAAAATCCTAGAGGGAAACCGAGTGCTAGGACAGCATGTAGCCCCTTCCGAGGAGTTGTTAGACCGGGTGACGACAGTTAAACAAAAAACGGTGACTAGTCAGGTCCTTACACTTTTTTCTTAAAGCGGAACAAAACCAGGGAAAGTCATACGTTTGTTCAATCCCCTGGGGGCACACAGCTGTCTCGGGGTGCCTCGGGGGAAAGCCAGCTACCAGCCCTGGAATCCTTAAGATTTAAGCCATAACTACAATGTGCTGTTCATTTGATTGGATCACCTTCTGTCTCTATACAGCCGTACCAGTAGGTGTCGCTGCCAATCTCCACCTAGAACTGAAATCTAGGATTTGGATGGGCTTAAAATACTTTGTTACTCTTCAGCGTGGGCTCACCTGCAGCTTTTGTGTGTTTTCCTACCAGGACCTGGCCGAGATGCTGGAGCAGATTGGCTGCTCCAAGTACCTTTCCGTCTTCCAGGAACAGGACGTGAATCTGAGGATCTTCCTGACGCTGACCGAATCTGACCTAAAGGAAGTGGGCATCACGTAAGTCCCATGCATGGCCGGCCTTTGTGGCGTGCGGTCGCACAGGGCGCCATCCCTACTTTTCTATGTAAGAGGATGCCAGGAGCTCTCAATAGGACCAACAGCCTCTTCTTCTTTTTTTTTTTTTTCTGTTCTTTTTTGCAAATTTCTTTATAATTCTCTTTTTACCTTCTTGAATTTCCCCTTCTTTCTGTTTTTATTTCATGGTTCCTCCATATCTTCTCCCCCTCTTTTTCATGTTGTTCCCACATTCCTTCCATCTTGTTACCTTCCGCCCTGCCGCTCCTCTTTTCAGCTTCCTCACATATTCCTCCTTTTTTTTACCCCATCCCTCTTTTCCAGTTTCTTAATTTTTTTCTCTTTTTTTATCTCTTTTCTCCTTTTTTTCTTTTACTTTCTCCTTCATTCTTTCTCCCTCTCATCCATTTTTTCTTTCTCTCTCTCTCCTTTTTTCATTTTTCTTTCTTTCCCTTTTCTCTCCATTTTCTCCTTATTTCTCTCTTTCTCGCCTTCATTCAAACTCCCCTTCATTGTCTCCTCCTCTCTTTTTCTCTTGTTTCTATCTCGCTTTCATTCTTTCTCCCTCTATCTCTTTTTGTTCTTTCTTCCTCTTTCATTCATTTTCTTTCTTTTTTTCTTTTCTCCTCCTTTCTCTTTTCCACATTACCTCCATCCTCTCACATTCTCTTCCTATGAAATTCCCTCTGCTTCTCTCGATCTCTTTTCCACAGTTTCTCTTTATTTCTCTCTTGTCTTCTTTCAGCCTTTTCTGCATTCCCTCTGCTGTTCTTGCCCCTTCTCTCTGTCTCCCTCTTTCCTATGTTCCCTCTGTGGCTCTCTATCCATTTATGTGTGTGCCTGTCTCTAGGGGGCGCCATCCTGAATCTTGCACAGGCTGATACTGACCCTAAGGCCGGTCCTGTTGCCATACAGGGCCTGGGTAGTAGTGGAACGTTGAATCCTTTAAAAAGCAATTTGTAGGCAAAAGTTATAAAAAGTTATGATATCAAGCATTAAAAGTAAATTCTACTTGGGTGGACTTTCCAACAGACCTCAGGTAAGCGGGGGAGCCTTGTGTTGCTATGGCAATCCTTGTTTGAGGTCAGTAAGAACGTCTGTCAAAGTGGAATTTCCTTTTAAATTGGACCAAAACCCAGGATTTTGACTATTCTGGGTTTTAGTCCATGCCCCTGGGGCACCCCGATCGGGACCCCGCTGTGAGACCCCCCCCAGGTCGCCCGAACAAACTCGCCTGTTCCCGGTCCTAGGACGCATGCGCAGCCGCTCGTCCAATTAGCACACTCGGATCGTCTCTAGACCCTTCATCCAGGAGCTTGTCTAATGTGAGCGCACTGCCAGGCCACATCCCCCGCTTCCCTCTAACAGGGAGCGTGCCTGCACCGGCCATTCACAAATGCCTGCTAAAGGGATAGCGGGGATGCGGCTGCAGCTTGCTCATGCGCCGTTGGACAGGGAAATACACACCAGCGGGGCATCCCCAATTCTCAATGCCATGGGGGGGAGGGAATCCAGTGTCCCTGGAAAGGTATTGATTCCAGGGCCGATGGGGTGAGGGTTTTGGTCCTCTTTAATACCTGATGCCCTTGTCTTCCGGTAAGTTCTCAGGTTTTGTGTTGATAATGGGCCCACTCCGAACATGACCAAAAAGCGCCATGTTTTTGTGTGGCCAATCTATTTAACAAGGTTTTAAGTGTTGTCTGTCATCTTTCTTTTGACACCAATGAACATCACAGCTTGTTTGGACCAAAGAGAAAAATGACGTCCGCCATTGCTCGGTGGCACAGCACAGCCCGGCCACCAGGGGACGCTCTGGAGCAGGCCTATGCAGATCGCCTGGAAGCCGAGATGCAGGAACTGGCCATACAGTTCCATAAGGTAAAGGTTTGGGGCTCGTTTTTGGGTTGAGGTATAAAAGCTGGACATAGATTGCATATGGCTTAGCTTTAGGCTTCTTTTTTGGCTAGTTTTAATCCATTAGCGCTGATCTCTCTGCCCTGATCGATGCCTCGCCTCCCATTTCACGACTCTTAAAGGTTCTTGTCTTGTTATTTTTGACTACAGAAGTGTGAAGAAACAGAGCTTTTAAAGGGACAGGTTGCCCAGGAGAGGGAACTTCGAGCCGTGGCAGAGGGCTGCCTTATGGAGCAGGAGACAAAGTGCAGAGGCATCCGCTGCCAACTGGAGGCAGCGTGCAACATGGTCACTGAAGCTCAGCGGGCAGTCAACCAGCTCAGGTACCCGGGGTCTCCTCCAAAACTACACAATGATTGGGGGGTAATGTATTGTGATTATGGGAGGCTGTCCACGTTTGTAGAGTCTCTTCTATCTTTAAAACACATGCAATCCATTTGAGAGTCTTATACATACTCGCCGGCATTACTCGCTTCCCTGCTCGGCAGTGCGCGCCTCGTCCACCACAACTGAATGGCTGTGCAGGGCCGCACACAGCTGAAGGGAGCCGAGTGATCACGGCGCCGCTCGCAGTTGCAGCTAGGATTCAAGCCGGACTGCTCTAGTCGCAGCGTGGGCCCGAGGAGAGGTAAGTGGACTTGACGACCTAGAGGGTTTCACACAGTGGAGAACCCCAAACCCAGGGTAGTGAAAAGCCTCTGTAGGCAAAGTGCATAAACTATCCTTCATCAGCTTACTTGCTTACCTCCTAATGGCTGCACTCTTCCTGTTAGCATACAACTGCTCCTGGAATTAGAAACAAGGCAAACAGCAGTGGCACACCACCTGGATTAATTTGCCATAGACCACTAATCAAGCTCTGTGATTGGTGGTCTATAGCTCCACCCCATTTCTCAGCTCAGCAAGAATGAGCGCACTAGTATTATGCAGCCCGAGCCATCACAGGCACCACAGCCTTTCTCCCCTCTTCCCTCTTTGCACTTCCACCCTTGATCGCAGTCCTAATTAGCATATGAATAGCCACACCTAATTAGTGTTTCAATCGCCACTGTTTCTAATTCGCATTTGAGTTGCCTGTGTGGTTGTGATTAGGTGGGACAATCACAGAATTTATGGTGTGGGTACCCGGGCTGCAGTGCATCCTGAATTGGGATGCCTCCTTACTCTTTTGGCAAAGGTACCTCCATACAAGTTTTAGATTTTTTTAGATATATGAACATGGACCTCTTCCTAAAGAGACCTGTCCCCTCTCTCACATTCCCCGCACAATGGCAAAATACAATCATGAGAAAAAACAAATCTTTTGCACTTGATTGGATGTTGTAATGTAGTCGTTTTCCAAGTGAGGTGCAGACTTTCCAGATTTCTGATACAAAAAAACAGCACCCTAAAATGCTGAGTGCCTTTTAAGTTTAAGTGGACCTAAATTTTTCATCAATAACCCATTGTGGGCCTGTTACAAATGTGTGTGGGTGGGGGGGAAACCTCTGTTCCACCTGTATAATCGCCCAGGGGTTTTGCCTGCTCTGAATCACTTGTACTGTTGAGGGTGCACGCGTTTCGCCTGTCCCTTGGGATTGTGGTGAGCTGTTTTAATTTTCTTATTGCATGGTACGGCCTGCTTCAGTATTCATAACAGTTGGGGTATTCCGCCACAAGGTGGCACAGTGTACTGCAGAAGAGCTGTGGCATCTCCCGGCCCCCTATAAAAACGGGATTAACCATAGAGTTCCCAGTGTTTCCTCTGCAGTGAAACTGCGAAGTTAGAAGATGGCTCTTTATATTGCGCAGGTGAGAGGGGCAACCAAGCCTGCGGCCCTGCAAGTCTATTTCCACCCGTTTCTGGACCCTCTCTGCCTCCCAGCCTTGGCTGACAGATCGGGTGAGGGTAGAAGAGCACTAGGTTCAAGTGCTCCAGGAGCGCTGCTCCAAGCCGCAGACCCTGTTCCACAAATGGTAGCCGGCCATGGGCTTTATGGTGAGCCTACTAGGGATGCGGAGTTCCTGTCCTGGCTTCTGAGGGGTGAGTTTTGGGGGACTGTGTCTTTTTCTTTTCCATCAGGGAAGGAGGCTTTGGGGATAGCGTGCTTGGGGGTCCATCGGGGCAAGCCCGGCTGTGTTCCATGTGTGGGGTATCCCTTGTGAGTGACAGTGTCAGGGTGTGCATGCCGTGCGCCCAAAGTGTCCTTGCACTCCAAGCTGGTTACCTAGAGGAAGGGGAACTGTTCCAGGACTCTGACTCCTCTGGGGGACCAGCAGGAGGGTTGCAATAGTGACCCTGGGTCTGCGTCCGGGGAGGAATCATGGTACCCTGAGGACACTGATAATCTGCTGTCTCACATTTTTGAAATTTTGCACATTGCTCCCCCTGAGGTGGCTAAGAAAAAGCAGGGTGAGCTCTTTCGCCCTGATAAACAGCGTCTTGAGTTCCCTGAGCAGGGACATTTCACTACTATGGTGCTTAAGGAGTGGGAACGCTGTGCCCAAGGGATTGGATAAGAGGTATCCCTTTCCTGCTAATCTAGTAAAGCGGTGGTCATGTCCCCCTGAGGTGGACGCTCCCGTGCTAGGTCTGTCCAATACCTTGGTCATGCCTTCCCCTGACACTACCACTCTGAGGGACAGCGAGGACCGGTGCATGGATCAGCTGGCCTGCCATGCTTTTACTTGTGTGGGGGCTGGACTGCGCCCGGCCTGTGCTGCTGCCATTACGGCTATTGCCCTTAAGAAACTGCTCAAGCGTCTATGCGATGGCGCTATGGCTGGTAGGAGGAGGGAGGATTATAGGGCCCTCTTGCTTTGCTCTGATTCTGTTGCATTTATCCTTACTGCCATGGATGATGCTGTGAGACTGGGTGGTAGGGCCTCTGCACTTTTGGTGGCTATGCGCCGCTCTGTTTGGTTGCGTCAGTGGGCAGCTGACGCTGCTGCTAAGAAGGCTCTAACTGGGCTCCCCTTTGCGGGGCTGCGGCTCTTCGGTGAGCGTCTTGATGTTTTAGCCAAGGATGGCAGACTGCCTCAGCGTAGGAGGCAGCCCCGGCCCTTTCGGGGGCCCTCCGCCTCCGTCCCCTCCCTTCGTACTCCCAGAGGAGGTTGCGGCTCCCTCTTCTCAGGTAGCCGCAGAGATTCTTGGGGCCGTGGCAGATCCCGTGGTCGTCCCGGTCTCTCCTGGGGTTCCAAGCCCAAACGCCCTCCCAAGGCCCCTCAGGCATGAGGGGGCGCCCTCACCCATCCGGGTGGGGGGACGGCTTCAGCTCTTTGCTCCTGTCTGGAGGTTCCACGTCTCAGACCGGTGGATTCAAGAGGTGGTGTCCTCCGGTTACAAGATAGAGTTTGCAGCCTGGCCACCCTCAAGATCCCGGATGTCTTTAAACCCCCTGTCAGCTAAAGGGTTGCTTTCGGCGGTTCAATGCCTGCTGGAGTCAGGGGTCATTTGTCCGGTGCCCCCTCAAGAACAGGGTCAGGGGTACTATTCCAATCTTTTCACCGTCCCCAAAAAGGACGGCTCTCTGAGGCCCATCCTGGACTTGAAGGGCCTCAACAAGTTAGTCAGATTCAAGCATTTTCGCATGGAGATGCTACGCTCGGCTGTCAGTACCCTTCGCCCGGGCGACTTCATGACCACCGTGGAACATCAAGGATGCTTATCTTCATGTGCCTATCTTCCCAGGTCATCAGAGATTTCTGAGGTTTGCGCTGGAGGATCAGCATTACCAGTTTGTAGCTTTACCCTTTGGTATCACCTTGGCGCCTTGGGTGTTCACCAAGGTGCTGCTGGCAGGGGTGATGGCTCTGCTATGGAACCAGGGTGTTCGCGTCCTTCCTTACCTGGACGACATCCATATTGTGGCCCAGTCCTTTCATCAGGCCTTCATCAGGGTGGTGACCTCCACTCTGGAGTCCTTCGGCTGGGTGATCAACTTTCCCAAGTCTTCACTGTCCCTGTCCTTGGTGAGGTCCTTTCTAGGCATGACACTGGATACCTCTCAGGTCAAGGTGTTCCTTCCTCAGCAGAAGGTGGAGGGCCTTCAGAAGCAGGCACGGGCTCTGCTCTTGTGTCCCCATCCCTCCATCCATCTGGGGATGCAGTTGGTGGGCTTGATGGTGTCCTGCTTCGAGGTGGTCCCCTTTGCTCAGTTTCACATGAGACCTCTTCAGTTGCACCTCTTGTCAGTCTGGGATCGGGACCCTGTGTCCCTGGATCAGGAATTTGCTCTGTGTCCTCTGGCCAGACAGTCCCTTTCGTGGTGGCTGGACTCAAGGAACCTTCTGGTGGGCAGGACTTTCCTGCCCCCGTGCTGGGAGACGGTCACCACAGATGCCAGTCTGACAGGCTGGGGGGGCTTTTGGAAGTCTCTGCAGTTCCAGGGTTGGTGGGGCCCCCAGGAGGCCCATGATCCCATCAATGTACTGGAACTGAGGGCGATCAGGTTGGTTCTTTCTCAGTTGACCACACACCTTCGGGGTCGGGCTTTTCAGATTTGCTCAGACAACCAGATGGCGGTTGCCTACATGAACCATCAGGGAGGGACTCAGAGCAAGCGAGCCTTCAAGGAAGTGTCCCTGATACTGTCTTGGAAGGAACAGAATGTTCCCTGCATCTCAGAGGTATACATTCCAGGGGTGGAGAACCAGGTGGCGGACTCCCTGAGCAGGGGGACGTCTCGTCTGGGGGAATGGTCCCTCAACAACCAGGTGTTTCTCTCCCTGTGTCACCGCTGGGGTCAGCCGGATGTGGACCTGTTTGTGTCCCGTCACAAACTTCCCAAGTTTGTCTCCCTGTCACAGGATCCTCTGGCCTTCGCCACGGATGCACTGGCAATGCCTTGGACGGAGTTTCGGCTTCTCTGTGTTCCCTCCGTTGCCTCTACTGGGCAGGGTCATGCGCAAGATAGCCCAGGAGGGGGTGCCAGCCATCCTGGTGGCCCCCTGTTGGCCAAGAAGGGTGTGGTTCGCAGACGTTGTGCAACTGGCAGTGGATCAGTACGTCTTGCCCAAGGATCCAGATCTTCTCACTCAGGGGCAGCTACGCCATCCCAATTTACAAATGCTGGCTTTAACGGCTTGGCTGCTGAAACCTCCATCTTGATGGAAAAGGGACTGCCTGCCTCTGTTGTGGTTACCATGATTCGGGCTATGAAGAATTCCTCGTCCTTTATCTATTACAGGGTCTGGCATGCTTACATTACCTGGTGTGAGTCCAAGTCTCTTCCCTGTCGGGTTTTTTCCATCCTCAGGATTCTGGAATTTTTGCAACATGGTTTGGATTCCGGTTTGGATTCAACTAAGTACCCTCAAGGGCCATGTTTCAGCTCTGGCAATTTTTTTCCAAAGATCCTTTGCCAATCACCGGTTGGTTAAAACCTTTTTCCAGGGTGTTACTCATGTGTGGCCACCTCGCAAGCCTATGATACCAGTCTGGGACTTGAATCTGGTGTTGTCTGCTCTGCAGGGTACTCCCTTTGAGCCTATTCGTGGGGCTGCCTTGCCCATTCTGACTCATAAGGTAGCCTTTTTGGTGGCTATCACTTCTGTAAGGCGAGTTTCTGAGCTGGCGGCGCTTTCCATCAAACCTCCCCTATTTTGAGCAGCATCAGGATAAGGTGATGTTTTGGCTTAAGCCAGATTTCTTGCCTAAGGTCGTGTCTGCCTTTCATCTCAATCAGGACATTGTTTTGCCTTCATTGTGTCTTAATCCTGCTAATTCCAAGGAGCGGACTCTGCATTCTTTGGATGTGGTCAGGGCTCTGAAGTTTTATTTGGTCGCTACTGAGCCTTTCAGGAAATCTGATGCTCTTTTTGTTCTCACTTCTGGACCTAGGAAGGGTTTGCCTCCGGCTAAATCCACTATCAGCAAGTGGATCCATCAGGCGGTGGTACAAGCCTATTCTGCTAAGGGGAAGGAACCTCCCTTTAGGGTTACTGCTCATTCCACTCGTGCTATTGGTGCCTCTTGGGCTTTTCAGCACCAAGCTTCTGTTGAACAAGTTTGCAATGCCGCTACTTGGTCTTCTGTTCATACTTTTTCCAAGTTTTACAAGGTTGATGTTAAGGCCTCAGCAGATGCTGCTTTTGGCTGCAAGGTACTTCAGGTGGTAGTGACTTGAACTGCCGGCCGTTACTCATTGGGGATCCCACCCTACTTTTGGACACTGCTTTTGGATGTCCCAACTGTTATGAATACTGAAGCAGGCCGTGCCATGCAATAAGAAAAAGACAATTCTGTGACTCACCTGAAGAATTGTTTTTGTTCTTGCATGGCACGGCCTGCTTCACCGCACCCTTGTTATCGTTTATTCTTGGTTGCCTCTTTATGGTGATTGTTCCAAGTTAATTGGGTTTTTTTACCTTTATTCTCTCCCGGCTTCTTGTCACACTGCTTGTCTACGCTGGGAACTCTATGGTTAATCCCATTTTTATAGGGGGCCGGGAGATGCCACAGCTCTTCTGCAGTACACTGCGCCACCTTGTGGCGGAATAACCCAACTGTTATGAATACTGAAGCAGGCCGTGCCATGCAAGAACAAAAACAATTCTACAGGTGAGTACTCACAGAATTGTCTTTTTCCCTATTTGGATGGCATCTCTGAAAGTCTTGTTTGTTAGTCATTTGAATAAATAGTTTCCTGGATATGAGCTTCTTAATCTTGTTCCAGGGATTGCCAAGAAGAGCTGTCACACCGCCTGGGCAGAGCCAACATGAGAACACCACCCTCTAGACCACCAGCTGGTAAGAGAGGAGCACAGATATTGAGGGAATTGTTTCTGAAATCTAATGCAGGTGCCAATACTGAACCAATTACCCTTTTTATTTTAAAGAGGAACAACACACAGGAGTTTCACTTTCCTGTGTGTTTTTCCTCTCTGCGGCGGATCCCAAATTGGGATGCCCCTCTGTGTGTACCACCCCAGGCAAGAACTAGTGCACTGATTGGCTGAGGGCTCAGCTTCTTTCCGGCTACCGACCGCTTGCAGGCGTCCGCCCATTCAGGAAGGTCGGGCATGCGCATGGCTAGGGGTGAGAGGGGGGGATGCAGCCGGAGCGCACAGACGTAGCGAGGGCTCCAAGAGAAGGTGAGTGTTTTGTGGGGTTTGTGAGGGTATCACACAGTGGGGCATCCCGAAGACTGGAACTCTGGAGGCCCTGGAGTCTAAAAGATGTTCTTCTTTAAGAGTCCCACAACTGAGCCCCTCTCAAGTACTCCCTAGCATCAAGAAGTTTCAACCAAGTGAGTCCAAATGGATGATCCATTATAGATCGTACCGAAATAAGTAGGCCACATGCCTTGTAGTGCTTTTAGGTCATTGTTAAAATAATATACCAGACCTGTTGGACACACCGCTGAACACTGCCGTGTTCCCCCTGGGCTGCAGATTGAGAAATGGTCTCTTAGAGGGCCTGTTGGTGGCTCGTTGATTCAGCCCTGAGAGAAGCGGGGCACCAAGGTAAGTAAAAAGTTTCCATTTACTGTAAGAGGCCCATTGTGAGAAACACAGTCCTATGACTTGTATGTTTAGTGTAAAGAGCTCATAGATGATAAGTTATTGACTTAATCCCCCCCCCCCACGGATAGTTCAGTGGCTTTACAGCTAGAGTGTTGCTAATGGTGTGCAATCTGAAGAAAGGTGAGTTACAAAATGGTGTACTGCAAGGTTCTGTCCTGGGCCCCATTCTTTTTTTTTTTTTAATGCTTGAAAGAGACATATGGCCTTGTAGGTACAATGTGTCTTATACAAATGATCAAAAATGGAAATTGGAGTTTAATGTCTCTAAGTATAAAATCATGCACTGGGGGAGAAGGAATCCCTGCTCTGAGTACCGTATGGGCAGCTCGGCAGCATCATTCCCCCGTGATCGAGGGACCGGATCAGCAGTGGCAGCTGCAGCATGGCCTGTGACGAGCCATGTCGGCACAGTTGCCGGGACATGCCAGCACAGTTCAGGCGGCGGAACTCCGAGGGGCGCATCGCCTTCAGTAGAGGGTTGGGGGCGGCGCCTTCAGTAGAGGGATGGGGGCGGCGCCTTCAGTAGAGGGATGGGGGCGCGCGCCTTCGGCAGAGGTATGGGGGCGGCGGTTCAGCAGAGGGATGGGGTGGCGCCTTCAGCAGAGGGATGGGGTGGCGCCTTCATCGGAGGGTTGGGGGCGGCGCCTTCATCAGAGGGTTGGGGCGGGCGCCTTCATCAGAGGGTCGGGGGGGCACCTTTATCAGAGGGATGGGGGGGCGCATTCATCAGAGGGTCGGGGGGGCGCCTTCATCAGAGGGTCGGGGCAGCAGCAGCAGTACCAGCAGCCCTTTTACTAGGGCTTATTTTCAGAGTAAGGCTTATATTTTTAAATATTGGAAAATGCTGAAAATGTTATTTTTCGGGGAAACACGGCAGAATACTGTGAGCAGTTCTGGAGACCTTACCTACAAAAATACATTATTCAAATAGAATGGGCTCAAAGGTGGAAAAACAAAAACGGAAGGACTTGAAAGTGGAGACGTAAAGAACGTAACTTCCAGCAACAGTAAGTGAATGTAGACATGCCTGGGACAAGCATCCATCTATCCTAAGATCATAAAGAACATACACACATAAGGGCAGACGAGATGGACCATGTGCTCTCCTGCTATTAACCTTTTAAGTTTCCAGCAACTTTGCTGAAGACGTTTCTTTCCTCTGTGTCTGAGACATTGCAGCCTGTCCCCTCCAGACACTTTTTCTATTTCTCTGCGTTCATTGTTAAAGTAGCTTTATATGGGGTAGGGATAGCTTTATATTTTTAGTGCCATTGATATTGTTCTTTGTGTCTTGCCAGGACCCCGGGCAGCTGCCCTGAAGTCTATGAGCATGCTGGACCTGTCGGCCTCCCTGGAGGAAAGCACTGCCATGCTAGGTAAGTATTAGTAGGATGGTGGTGATCCCTCTGTTACTAGTAAGAACACTTACCCCCCTCTTCTTTCTGCAGAGAAAGCCGTCCGAGCTGTTCAGGAAAACCTGGGGAAACTGCGCTCCTCAGATAAAGGAAGACCCAAATGGCCTGATCCCTGAGTAGCCAGGTGAGATACACACTGCAGGCACGTGATGAGCTGTGGCCTACAAAAAATAAATGCTCCCACCATAGAGCTTAGAACCTATCTGTAGCCAAAAATAATCCTTTACATTGACTTTTACTCTAGGCCACTATAATTCTTGCTCTCTAATAATGACTGTTAGTCCATTTATTCATGCACTGAGGGGTGGGTATCCCGATTTGGGATGCCTGGAGGAGATACACCCTTGCAAGCCCAATACCATACCAGGTAGGCAAGTGCTGATACTTGGTATTGGGCTTGCAGCAAGCTCAGCGGGGCATCCCAATTACTGCTGCCGGTGGAAGGGGGCCAAGAGCCAATTTTGACTGGTCTGTTTAGGTGTCATATAGTGAGACCCTGTAACCTAAGTGCATTGCTGCTGGGCATATAGTGATAAAACACAGAGCAATTATGATAATAAAATCAACATATTTAAGCATTAAAAAGTTGACCAGTAATAAAAAGTCCCAATGTCTTGTCTCAGACTGATGCACGATTTCACCGTGGCTAAAAGAAACTTTATAGCACCACTTCACGTGCCCACCACCTTATAGGTTATGCTCTTACCAGAAGATGGTTTAATTAGCCGCCTTTTTATTCTTAGTATGTCACACACCCCGCTTCAAGAATCCATAACATGTGGGTAATATCGTCCTGAAGAGGGCGTTCCTGCAGAGATGATAGCAAAAGAAAGCCCCTCCCTGATCCATAAATACCTGGGACCTCCCACTCACTACCCAGTTTTCCATCTCTGCAGACGGCGAGCAAGTCAGAAGATGATGGCTCCTCCTTGCACAGGGGGATTTCAGGTAGCCGGGGTAACTCCCGGCCTCTTATTTGGTTTATTTCCGCTCGGACCCCTGTTTGTCCCAAAATTTACCTCAGATTACATGCCTCCACAGTCTTGGCTGCTGGCCCGAGCGAGGGTACATTGGCACCTCTGGTGCTCAGGAGCAGAGCTCCACCGTGAGACCCTAAAAGAGAGGGTAGGCGGTCATACCGGGTAGGTGAACCCGGTTTGGGATGCCCTGTCCCTCAATATTTTTCCCTGGTTGGCCCTTCACTTTTCCCTCCTAACTTAGTGGGGTCTGGGGGTCCTTACTTAGGGTTAGGTTTATTCCACCTTATTTTGCCATTGTTTTCACAGGACAGCATACTTTTGTTTCCTTATTAAGGCTGTGGATGTGTAGTGTGTGTTTTTTTTTTACATAGCCGGCGCCCCGGCCGCCATTGCAGCCGGGGCGCCGGTTTTTACCTCAGAATTGTGAGGGGAAGTTCTTTTCCCCTCATACTTGGGGGCGGGGCCGGCCTTCGGCGCGCTGCCGCGGCCGGCCCTCCTTAACTCGTACCCCCCTCAGCGTTCGGGAGTGGGGCTGGTGCTTTGCCGCTTTATGCGGCTTTCACCCGCTCTGTATTACCGGCGCCGCGGGGCTTCAGTGGCGCCGGTCTCTTATCTGACAGGAGGGAGCTCTTTCCCTCCCGCATCTGCGTCGGGGAGGGGGCGGGGCCGGGCTTTCGGCGCGTCGCCTCGGCCCGCCCCCTCTTCACTGGGTGCCGCTGCGGAGCTTGTCGCTCCGTGCTGGATGCTGGAAGGGGGCGGGACGGCGGTCTCGCGCTGTCCGCACTGGCCACGCCCCTTCCTTGCTCTTCCTTTTCACCTCACGATCGTTGTGAGGTAACTTCGTTCCCGCTCCCGCTCCTTAAGGATATGTGAGTGGCCCTGTGGGCCTTTATTCATTTATTTCATTTATTCATCTGTTCTTTAATCATGTTGATTAGGGATTGTTTTCTGTTTTTCAGACTTTGGACTGTCAGTGGATCTGCATTAGTAATTAGAGGGTCTCTCCTAGTCCTGGGTCCCTGGGTCCATTTTTTATTGTCCAAAATCCTCCCACTCGGGACATTAAAGGGGCATCCCGGGTTGTCTAACTGGCGTAATTCCCTGGGTCATAGCGACCACTCAAAATTCACCTTATGGAGGCATCCCCGGATACTGGGACTGGGACCCCTTCGGGGCATCCCAAAAAGTGTATGTTGTGTGGGGTTTCCATTACTGGGGATGATGTTTTACTGTGTATACCATGCGCACAGCAAACTATTACGCGGCAGTCCGAACCCCTAGCGGCGGGGTCAGCAAAGCCGGCTACCTCAACTCCCCCTCCCGCCTTGACTCGTGCCCCGTGTGACGTGGTCATGGGCAGGGATCTGCAATCCGAGATGTGTGCCAGATTGGCTAGCCTTGAGAAAATGCTCTCTAGCTCGGTCGCCCGTAAGGCTCCGTCTAAGAGAAAGCATTTGTCGCCGGCTCCGCCGGTGGATGATCTTGATGACAGAGACAATCTGGATTGGTCTGATTGTCCTCAGCTAGAGGACGGGGAAGTTGATGAGGATTCAGAATTTTCGGATGATGAGCAGTCTGCTGGCGCTGATGCCGAGCTTTCTGATTTAGGGAGATCCTTGGACTCTCCTCACGCTCTGTCTCTCATGCTGGAAGTTCTGAATATTTCCCCTCCTGAGGAGGCGTCACAGCAGAAAGGTGAATTGTTTGAGGAATCCAGGCCGCGCCTGGTGTTTCCTACGCAACGCCATTTTGATAGAATCATTGACAAGGAATGGGATAGGCCGGCTCGGCTCCCTGGCATCCCTCAGGGGTGGGATAGGAAATATCCCTTTCCTTCTGAGGCGATCAAGCGCTGGGCATCTCCTCCCGAGGTGGATGCACCGGTTTTGGGGTTGTCTAACTCCTCGGTGTTAAACAGACCTGATTGTTCCACTCTCAAAGATGGAGAGGATAAACGTATTGATCAGATGGCTTCTCATGGCTTCACTAGCATTGGGTCGGCCATCCGGCCTGTGTGCGCTTCGGAGCTAATGGTGTTGGCCACCAGGTCTGTGGTCAGGGACCTGTTGACTTCTTCCGGGCTTCGTCCTGGTAGTAACGAGTTCCTTAGCCTGAAACGGTGTGAGTTGTTTCTATCCTTTGTGTTGACCGCTTTGGATGATACTTTGATGATGTGTGGTAGGACTTCGGCTCTGCTTGTGGCTATTCGGCGCTCAGTGTGGCTGCGCCAGTGGGCGGCCGATTTCATGTCCAAAAAATCACTGACGGCCTTACCCTTTGTTGGTCTACGGCTCTTTGGAGAGACATTGGACTCTGTCACCAAGGGTGGTAGGTTACCTCAACGTAAGAAACAACGCCGCCCCTTTCGGGGGGCGCCTGCTTTTAACCCCTCCTTTCGGGGGGCCAGATCTGGCAGGGGTTCTGCATTTCCCTCTTCCAGAGGAGATTTCGGAAACAGGGGCAAAGGACGTGCCCGTTCTGGCTACAGTTGGGGCTCTAAGCCCAAACCGGCTGCTAAGCCGGCCCAGCAATGAGGGGGCGCCCTCACCCATGCGGGTGGGGGGACGGCTGCAGCACTTCTCTCTGATCTGGGATCAGGAGGTCTCGGACAGATGGATCCGGGAAGTGGTGTCTTCCGGCTACAAGCTGGAGTTCGAGCTCCGCCCCCCTTCCAGATTTGTCAGGTCTCGGATGCCGTCGGAGCCTCTAGCGGCGCAGGGGCTCCTGGTGGCAGTGGAGAATCTTCTGGACATGGCTGTCATTTGCCCAGTGCCCCCTTCAGATCGGGGCAGGGGCTTTTATTCCAATCTGTTCACGGTTCCCAAGAAGGACGGGTTCGTCCGACCCATCTTGGATCTGAAGTTTCTCAACCGGTTCATCCGGCCGAGGAAATTCCGCATGGAAACGCTGCGTTCGGCCATTCACTCTCTTCGTCAGGGAGACTTTCTGACGTCCATAGACATCAAGGATGCTTATCTACACGTTCCGGTTTTTCCAGCACACCAGAGGTTTCTCAGGTTCGTGGTGGAGGATCGGCACTTTCAGTTTGTGGCACTTCCTTTCGGTCTCACCTCAGCGCCTCGGGTGTTCACCAAGGTGCTAGCGGGGGTGATGGCTCTGCTCAGAGGTCAGGGTATCCGCATCGTGCCCTATTTGGACGATCTACTGATCATGGCCTCTTCCTTCAATCAAGCGGAGTTGGACACCAAAGCGGTGGTGTCCACTCTGGAGAGGTTCGGTTGGGTGATCAATCACCCCAAGTCTTCTCTTTTTCTGGGAATGTCTCTGGACACTTCACAGGCCAGGGTGTTTCTACCCCAGGCCAAGATTCTTTTGATTCAGGAGTTAGTTCGGCTTCTCTTGTCAACCCCTCATCCGACCATCCGGTTAAGGATGAGGCTGGTGGGGTTAATGGTGGCCTCTTTCGAGGCTGTTCCCTTTGCGCAGTTTCACACAAGGACGCTTCAGCTTCATCTGTTGAAGGTTTGGGACAAGTCTCCTCTATCGTTGGATCAGTCCTTCCTGATGACTCCCCGAGTTCGTCGATCCCTGCAATGGTGGCTGGGGTCGGTCAATCTGTTGAAGGGCAGATCTTTTCTGGCTCCGCGTTGGGAAACAGTCACCACGGATGCCAGTCTGTCAGGTTGGGGGGGTGTTTGGAAGGACCTCCAGTTTCAGGGTCTGTGGGGCCCGCAGGAGGCTCACGAGCCCATCAACGTTCTGGAGTTGAGAGCCATCAGGTTGGTTCTGTTTCGCTTGACTCATCAGTTGAGAGGCCTGCCAGTTCAGGTCCGGTCGGACAACAGAACGGCGGTTGCTTACATCAATCACCAAGGAGGGACTCGCAGCAGGAGTGCCCTCAGGGAAGTGTCTTTGATTCTGGACTGGGCAGAGACCCACGTCCCGTGTATCTCAGCAGTCTACATTCCGGGAGTGGAGAACACGGAGGCGGACTTGCTGAGCAGGGCCTCCTCTCGTCAGGGGGAGTGGTCTCTCAGTCCCAAGGTTTTTCATTCGATATGTCTCAGGTGGGGGGTCCCAGCGGTGGACCTCTTTGCCTCTCGTCACAATCACAAGCTTCCAGTCTTTGTGTCTCTCTCGCAGGATCCTCTGGCTCTGACAGTGGATGCCATGTCTCTAAACTGGAGGGATCTGGGGTTCCTTTACCTGTTTCCTCCGTTCCCAATGCTAGCCAGAGTGCTGCGCAAACTGGCCTTGGATGGTGCGTCGGCGATTCTGGTGGCCCCAAGGTGGCCAAGGCGAGTTTGGTTCGCAGACCTTGTAAAACTGGCAGAGGATCAGTTCGCCCTGCCTCTGCTGCCGGACCTGCTCACACAGGGTCGGCTGCGCTATCCCAATTTACCATCGCTGGCTTTGACGGCATGGCTGCTGAAACCGCCATCTTGAAGGAAGAAGGTCTTTCTGACGTGGTGATTCAGACTCTTATCTGTGCCAGGAAGCGCTCTTCCTCTTCTATTTACTACAGGACTTGGAGGGCCTATATTGATTGGTGTGAAAATAGGTCTTTCTCTTGTCGAGAGTTCTCCATTCCTAGAATTTTAGAGTTTCTCCAGCATGGTCTAGATCTGGGGCTCCAGCTTAGTACATTGAAAGGGCAGGTTTCTGCCCTGGTGGTGTTCTTCCAAAGGTCTTTTGCACTTCATCCCTTAGTCAAGACCTTTTTCCAAGGTGTTACACATGTTCGGCCTCCTAGGAAGCCTTTTGTTCCAGTTTGGGATTTGAACCTGGTTCTTTCTGCTCTCCAGGGCCCTCCGTTTGAGCCCTTGAATGAGATAGCTTTGTCTTCTCTTACGCAAAAGGTGGCCTTTTTGGTAGCTATCACTTCGGTTAGGCGTGTTTCTGAGTTGGCAGCTTTATCCATTACAGCTCCGTACTTCGAGAAACATCAGGACAAGGTTGTCTTTCGTTTCAAGCAGGATTTTCTTCCCAAAGTGGTCTCGGAGTTTCATTTGAATCAGGACATTGTTTTGCCCTCTCTATGCCCTAATCCCAGCAACGACAGGGAGAGGGCATTGCATTCCTTGGATGTAGTTCGTGTTGTGGAACATTATCTGGAGGTTACGTCTTCCTTTCGTAAGACTGATGCTTTCTTTGTGGTGCCCTGCGGGCCTAGGAAAGGTTTGGCTCCTGCCAAATCTTCCATTAGTAAATGGATTCGTCAGGCCATCATTGGGGCCTACTCTGCCAAGGGGAGGAGTCCCCCTTTTCGTGTTACTGCTCATTCTACTCGTGCAGTTGGTGCGTCCTGGGCTTTTCAGCACCAGGCTTCTGTTGAGCAAGTTTGTAAGGCCGCCACCTGGTCTTCTGTTCACACCTTTTCCAAGTTTTACAAGGTTGATGTTCGGGCATCAGCGGATGCTGTTTTTGGCCGCAAGGTTTTGCAAGCTGTTGTGGTTTAAGGTTATGCATTGTTGCCTAGTTTTGGATCCCCGCCCTTGTTATGGACACTGCTGTTGGATGTCCCACATGTTATGGATTCTTGAAGCGGGGTGTGTGACATACTAAGAATAATACCATTTTGTGAATACTCACCTTGTAAAATGGGTATTATGAGTATGTCACACACCCCGCTTCAACCCGCCCTTTTGTATTTAGGATCCTCTTTATTGCGAACTTTGCGTGGTGGTTGTTTATATTTGCCTCTTCCTGGTCCCTTACCTTACTGCTTTCTGTATACTGGGTAGTGAGTGGGAGGTCCCAGGTATTTATGGATCAGGGAGGGGCTTTCTTTTGCTATCATCTCTGCAGGAACGCCCTCTTCAGGACGATATTACCCACATGTTATGGATTCTTGAAGCGGGGTGTGTGACATACTCATAATACCCATTTTACAAGGTGAGTATTCACAAAATGGTATTATTTTATATCTCCATAAGGACTCTCTTAGACCAGATTGCAATTATCCAAAGGAACTTCTTTTAAGATCGGTCCCAAATTCTCCTTCCTCAGATCACCAAATGAGCCACAGCTCATTTAATATTTCACCATGAAAGTAAGAAGGGAAAAGGGATCTAGCGCAATATGCTTTTTAATATTATAAAAATATATAGGGGGGGGCGTGGCTTGACATGGCGGAGTGAGGTCGTTCTGGGTCTGAGCTCCGCACCTAGTATCCTGACAAAAGAGGTATACCGGCAGAAAACTCACCCGCAACACATATGTCCAGGCGGGGGAAACAGCGGGGATCCAGCAAGAAGGGCAGGACGCAGACGATCCCTGCACTGTTCCGCGCCGGCGGCTCTGAGCGCCGAGGACCAGCCGCAAGGAAGATGGCGGCTGGAAAGGACGGGCACCCACGTGGGCGCGAGATCGCGGAGGAGAGAGGAGCTGGAGCTTCGCGTGTCATTACCCCGGCTGGGGACTCACCGGCACCGCGCGGAGGACGGGGAGAAGCAGAGCACCCGCTCCACAGCTCAGAGCCTGAAGACCGGAGGAGCGGGGGCCGGAAGATAACAGTGTCGGCGGAGGTGCACAGCGGGGCGGACTGGCGGGGCGGAACACCCGGCGGACCCCAGGTTAGTCTTGCGCCCGGACCCCCCCAGTCAGGCCCCCTTACCAAGAGATCAGAAGCTCTGCCTGATGCCATCATATACCCGGAGGGGTGTGATGGGGGGAGGGGGAGGGGTGACACTCTGCCTCACAGTGCTATGTCCCCTGCCCGGGGAGAAAAACACCCCCATGGAAGAGCTGCACCAGGAGACCAGTTTAGCCCGGACTCCCCGCCACGAAGCCCACTGCAGGATACCCCGACTCTGAGTGCACGGGGGCAGGGTTATATCTCCCCGCTCATTGAAGAAATGCTGTCCTGCTCCGGCTCTTTGATGGGCACCCCTTCGCCCCAATTAAGCCCGCGGCCGTCGTGGCAAGTATCCCCGGGAACACCCTCTGATGGCCACGCAAGGGACCTGCTGGCCATGGCAGCGGCGCCCCCCACAGGCATATGGGATGAGGAGGTGCTTCCGGTGATTGAGGGGCCCAGTTTGGGTGATGTGAGAAGGGACGCCCTGCTGCCTGCAGGCTTGGCACCCCGAGAGGGGAGATTATCGGATACCCCATCCCTGGCCCCGCAGCGCCACGCTGCTCACTGCGTCGGGCTCCCCCTCCCACAGGGCTCATCACCCAGCCTGCCGCTGGCCCAACTATCTCACTCCATTGCGGAGGCGGTGAAGATCAATATCGAGGAGGCCCTGAGGGGGCTCCCAACGCGTGGGGATTTTGACGGATATGTGTCCAGGATGGAGGGCACTATCAAGAGAGAACTGGCTGCACTGCAGGGATCTGTGGCTGAAGTAACGGAAAGGATCGAAGGGGTGGAAACCTCGCACAGGGCTCTTGAAATGCGCGTGGCGGATCTGGAACAGCAGCAGGTTCAGAACCAGCGTCTCCTGTCTGACATATTTCTGGCCCATGACGATGCAGAGAATAGGAGCCGCAGAAATAACTTACGCCTGCGGGGGGTTCCTGAGTCGGTGGAGCCACGGGATTTGGTGGAGGCGGTCACCTCCATCTTTAACGATCTTCTGAATCTTCCTGATACCAACCGCATAGAAATGGACCGGGTGCACAGGGCCCTGGGCCCCCGGCCGCTGGACCCAAATAGACCCAGAGACATTATTTGTCGAATCCACTTCTTTAAGATCAAGGAGGAGATTCTTCGCCGCGCGTGGGACAAAGGTCCGGTCAGCTACAAAGGCACGCAGGTGATCATCTTACAGGACCTTTCACGGAGGACTCTGCAGATGAGGAAGCTCTTAAAACCCCTGTTGGAAACTATCCAGGGGAAGGGGGCATCCTACAGATGGGGTCACCCTTTTCAGCTGTTGGTGCGTAAGGGTGGTGACCTGTTTGCCCTCAAAGTGCCTAGTCAACTGCCGGATCTGTTCCGTTTCTTAGAAGCGGAAAATGTGGATGTCCCGGACTGGACAGTCCCCGATCTGACCGTTTACAGCAGTCGGCTGCCACAGCGTCCGGGTGGTGGCCCCAGAGGAGACAGAAGAGGAGCGGGGGGGCCGTAGAAGGTGAAGACTTATCGGTTCGGGCCCGGCGCGGCGTCCTCGCCTGCTGATAGCCTAATCTCTTGCACATACCGTTACCGCTCTTGTGGGCGGGCTGGGCTGTTGGCGGCGGGGGCGCCGTGGGGGACCCCGACAGGAGGGGCGGGCGGCGGCCGGGGGGAGGGGCTTGTCGCCTAGCGATTCTGGCCCTGCTCCTTCCCTCGGGCGCTGTTCCGTCTGTAGTGTGGACCCCCGGCCCGTGGGTCCCTCACCTGTCATGTTTATCACATTGTTGTTGTTGATGTGGGTTGTTCTTTTTTTTTTTCTGTCTCTTTTAGTGGTCAGTTGAGCCCAATGTTTATGGACCGTTTAATTTGACGGGCGATGTTTCTGGGTCCTTTTTTCTCTTGGAGACCCCCGTTTGGATAGCTGCTGGGTTGTACTGCTGAGCGTGGTGTTAACCTACCTATATGGCCTGCTCATTGTGCAGCAGAGTTAAGAAACCTTTGGCTGGGTCATGCCTCGCTGAGTAGCTATAATACAGGTGCGACTCCTTGCCCTCTGTTCGCAAGCCTAGTCTTCCATTCCCCCCCCTCACTTGGTGCACCCCTCTGGAGAAGACCTCCGGCCTCCTCCGGACGGGAGTAGACCTAGCACAGGGCCCTTTCGCCCGTGGCTGGAGGACTCCCTACAGAGTCCTTCCCCCTTCGTGCGTCTCAAAAAGGCACCGCTCCCGCGGACTACTTGCTAGTCCTTTCTTCCTCCCCTGTTTCTGGTGTTCTACAGCCCAGGTCTCTCCCCCCTTCCTTGTCCCCAAAACATACCACCCCGACCATCTTCCCTCCTTTGGCTGACCTTGGCCTACCCTCCCCTCCTCCCTTGGCGTGTGGGACCGGATAGGCTACTAACAGTACTTCTGGTGGTGGGCTCTGTCCCTTTGTAACCTTGCCCCCGCCGATATGGCCCCTGTGAAGATAGTTACTCTGAATGTGAAGGGGCTTAATACCCCGGAAAAGAGAACCATTCTGGGTCAGGAATTAAAGAGATGTAAAGCGAAAATCATTTTTTTACAAGAGACACATTTCAAAAGGGCTGCGGCTCCTAAACTGTGTAACAAACAGTTTCCCCACGTTTTCACCAGCTGCGCAGCAGATGCCAAAAAGAAGGGGGTGGCGATCCTGATTGCCAGAGACGTTCCCTTCATATTAAGAGAGGTCTGGAAAGATGAGTCGGGGAGGGTGGTATTAGCCAAAGGGCTGATCAATCAAAAAATGTACACGTTAGCCTCTATATATGCACCCAATCAAGGGCAGACCCAATTTCTGAAACACACACTGGACAAAATTGAAAAGTTTAGAGAGGGGGAAGTCATATTGGGTGGTGATCTCAATTTAACTATGGAGCCCCTCCTGGACTCGTCGGTGGGCAGGTCGGCGATATCCCATCTGGCTTTGAGATCTCTTAAAAAGAAATTGCATAGCATGCAGCTGGTGGATGCGTGGCGGGTCCGGAATCCTGGGGCGCGAGATTACTCTTTTTACTCCAATGTTCATGGGACCTACTCCAGACTAGACTACATCTGGGTGTCGCACAGCTTACTGGGTCTGGCCACCGGAGACGGGATATACCCAACCTCCTTCTCGGATCATGCCCCGGTGTTCCTTGACCTCGATCTCGTTGACAGGCCCCCCCCCCTTCGACGTGGAGACTGAACGAGTCTCTTCTTCAGGATGCAGTAGTGTCGCAAGCTGTAAGGGAGGGCTTGGAGTCTTACTTTAGAGCCAATGACAATGGAGAGGTCTCCCCGCTTACACTATGGGAGGCACATAAGAGCGTGATTAGGGGCCTCTTAATTAGTCATGGAGCGAGGCTCAAGAGGGAGAGGTTATCCCAAATAGCGAAGCTCACTGATAAGGTCCGTGAACTGGAGCTGTCCCATAAGCAGACTGAGGCGGTGAAGGTGCTCGGGGAACTGACCCATACAAGAGAGGCCCTTAATGCCCTATTGCGACAAAAAGCCAAGCACATAATTAGAAGGTGTAAACGCACTTACTATGAATATGGAAACAAGAGCAGCGCACTATTAGCTAGGGCTAATCAGCAGTCACAGAATTTCGTTTCTGAGATTCTGGACGGCTCCCAACAAACGCAACATACCACTGAGAAGATAGCCGATGCATTTAGAGTATATTACTCGAGCTTATACAATCTTGATGGGGGTGCGGCGGCGCAGACACGCCTAGCTAAAATTGAGGAATACATAAAGGGGTCCGACATGCCATCGGCACCGGAGGAGGTCCTGGCCTCGCTGGAAGACCCGATTGGGATGGAGGAACTGCTGGCGGCAATTCAGCAGACCCCGTCAGGAAGGGCCCCGGGGCCTGATGGTTACTCTGCTAGTTACTATAAAACTTATGTCTCTGTTTTAGGCCCCCACATGGTGAGGGCATGGAATTCAATCACGGACCCGGAGGCGCCTGGTGCCTTCTCAGGCAGGGATCTCGAGGCGTATATATCGGTCCTGCATAAGCCAGGGAAAGACCCTCTTTCTTGCAAGAGTTACCGTCCCATCTCCCTTCTCAACACTGATCTGAAGTTGTATGCCAAGATCCTAGCCAATAGATTGGCGCCGGTAGTGGCCCAGGTGGTTCACTTGGACCAAACGGGTTTCGTGTTGGGAAGGGAGGCCAGGGACAATGTGGTCCGGGCACTTAGTGCAATATACACTGCCCAGAAATCTGATGTACCAATGATGCTGTTATCCACAGATGCGGAGAAGGCCTTCGATAGGGTGGGCTGGCCCTTCTTGAGTGAGGCCCTTCGACATGTAGGACTGGGTGACAACATGAGGAAGCTCATTTTAGCCTTATACACGATACCCTGTGCCAGGGTTAAAGTAAACGGCCATCTCTCCGCCCCGGTGCCGATCCGTAACGGAACCCGTCAGGGATGTCCATTGTCCCCCCTTTTGTTTGCCCTGGCTCTGGAGCCATTCTTGTGTAGGATTAGGAAGAACGTAGACATAGGGGGACTGAGTTTCAGAGGGGACTCCCACAAGGTCGCCGCTTACGCGGACGACCTTTTGTTCTTTATCACAAATCCCACGATCACTGTGCCTGTGTTGATGAAAGAGTTTGAAGTTTTCGGTGGGCTATCCTTTTTTAAAATAAACTTTGATAAATCCGAAGCGCTAAACATTTCGCTCTCGGGGGACGTGGCCAGGGCGGTTCAACAGACATTCTCTTTCAAATGGGCTAGGAGTTCGATAGCTTACCTCGGCACGCGCTGTCGAATATCCTGGCGTTGAATTTCCTGCCCTTGTCCCGGAGAGTGAAAGCTGACCTGGAAAGATGGGACTCCCCGACCTTCTCATGGATGGGCAGGGTGAATATCATCAAAATGTCGATCTTACCAAAACTATTGTATCTGTTCCAGGCCCTCCCTATTAACATCCCTACTCGCTTCTTTAGGGAATTGGAGAAAACTTTAATGGGATTCGTTTGGCAGAAAAAGAGGGCAAGACTCAGGCGGCAGGTATTGTGCAGGCCCAAACATTTAGGAGGCATGGCGATGCCAGATGTCCATTTATATTGGGCGGCATCCCACTTACAGAGAATATGTGAATGGCACACATGCAGGGGGACAAAGCGGTGGGTTCAGATGGAGCACGCCATGGCTTCAGCCCCACTGGATATCTGTGCTTGGAATAGAGAGTCACATATGCCAGAGCTGAGAGCCCACCCAACGGTGGCGGCCTCTTTGAGAGTTATGCGGGGCTTCAGGGAACGCCCGGACATTTCCCCCTGCCCCTCCCCCATGATTGCATTAATAGATAACCCACAGCTCCTGCCAAACTGTACTAGGACGGAACTTAGGGAATGGGGGAAGGTGAGCCAGCTGAGAGGGAGCGATTTGATGTCGGAGAGGGGCTGGGTCTCCCTAGGGGAGCTTAGAGCTAAGTTTGAGAATGGGAACTTAGACCCCTGGACTCTCCTACGATTTCAATCAGTACTATCTAGAGTGGGTTTCCGGAGGGAGAGTGTCAGGAGCTATACAGAATTCGAAAAGCTCTGCCTGGTTGGGCAGCCGCAGCCCCATCTGATTTCCTTTTTGTATTCACTCCTCATCAACGAACAAACCGTCCCACCTACATTCTGGGGTGAGTGGGAGTCAGATCTGGGAAGAACGATAGGCGAAAAGGAGAGGACCAAGATAGCGACCCTGGCACACAAGTCCTCGGTAGCCACGAGAACGCAGGAGGTCAATTATAAATTATTGACACGCTGGTATTTCACTCCTGATAGATTAGGTAAGATGTATGCTATGGCAGACGTGACTTGCTGGAGATGTGGGGAGGAACGGGGGACTCTATACCATTTGTTTTGGACATGCCCCAGAGTTCGGGATTACTGGATAGCGATCCTGCGCATAGTGGAGTAACTTACAGGGGCACAATTACAGGATGACCCAGCCGGGGTCCTACTCCATTCCACGAGGGCCCCGGCGGGGAAGTATAAAAAAACTCTTCTGGTCCATCTGTTGAACGCCGCCAAGCAGACAATCCCTAGACTCTGGAAGCAGAAGAGGGCCCCCTCTGTCAGGGATTGGGTGAAGGAGGTTATGCTGGTCAGGGAAATGGAAGACCTGACTCTAGCTCTTCATGATAGAGACGAGCAATATAGAAATACTTGGCTTCCCTGGCTGATGTACGAGGAATCAGAGGATTTTAGGAACCTGTTTGAATAACGGGTCCGAGGCTGTGCTCATGGTGCTGCCTCGCTTTGCATTGATCTGTCTTGACGGGGTTTGCCGCGCCCCATCGTGAGTAATATCGGACTTGACCGGGCGCTGTTGGGTGCCCGGCTTGGAACCGTGTCCCACACGCCATACCTTGTATTATCCCCTTCCCCCTCCCCTCCCTCTTGCGTTTCCTCATCACCCCTCTCATCCCCTACCCTACCCAAGTCCCTAATGTGTCTCTATGCCCCCCCCCCGGGATGGACGTAGGGTCCTGTCAGACGTGGAGGAAGCGCCGGCTCCCGCTTGAGGGCCTCACAGTGCAACATTTTTGTTTGGAAGGTGGACTGGTGCCACATGGTCTTTACCGAACCCTCCGTTGCATATTATGTAATGTGTTTGTTTAGATGTAAGATAACACTTGTACTTTGACATGGACCCTCATATGTTCCTTCCCACCTATCGTGTATTGTACCCAATGTACCCATTGTCTGTTTGTTTAATATTATAAAACCTTTAAATAAAGAATGTCAAAAAAAAAAAAAAATATATAAAAAGTGCCAATCTCGCACTCACATTCAAATATCTATACATGTTAGATACACACATATCTAACTGATTTACTTAACCATTCCCTTTCAACTGGTGAGGTTCCAGATGATTGGAGAATGGCCAATGTCGTACCAAAAAAGGGGAGTAGAGAAGAAGCCAGTAATTACAGGCCAGTTAGTTTAACATCTATAGTGGTCAAATTAATGGAAACACTCTTAAAAAAACAGATAATTTCCCATCTAAAAATTAATGAACTATTGGACCCAAAACAGCACGGCTTTACTGAGGGCAGATCATGTCAGACCAATCTTATTGATTTCTTTGACAATGTCACTAAAGTGTTAGATGAAGGTGGTGCTGTGGATATCGCCTATCTGGATTTTAGCAAAGCCTTTGACACTGTACCACATAAGGAGCTCATAGATAAGTTATTGAAGGTAGGACTCAGTCCCTGGATAGTTCAGTGGATTTCCAGTTGGCTGAGGGATCGGTATCAGAGCGTTGTTGTAAATGGCGTGCAATCTGAACAAAGGCGAGTTACAAGTGGTGTGCCGCAGGGCTCTGTCCTGGGCCCCATTCTTTTTAATATATTTGTAAGTGACATAGGAGAAGGCTTGGTAGGAAAAGTTTGTCTGTTTGCTGATGATACAAAGGTTAGTAATAGGGTGGATATTCCTGGAGGTGTCTGCAACATGGAAAATGATTTAGCTTTACTGGATAGATGGTCAAAACTGTGGTAACTAGAGTTTAATGTCTCTAAATGTAAAATCATGCACTTGGGTAGAAGGAATCCCTGCTCTGAGTACCGTATGGGCAGCACTGTGTTAGCCAGGACCACGGAGGAGAGAGATTTAGGGGTACTGATTACTGATAGCTGCAAGATGAGTGGACAGTGTAGCCAGGCAGTGGGAAAAGCAAGCAGGATGCTCGGCTGCATAGCTCGAGGCATCACCAGTAGGAAGAGGGAGGTTGTGATGCCGCTGTATAGAGCCCTGGTAAGGCCACAGCTAGAATACTGTGTGCAGTTCTGGAGACCTTACCTGCAAAAAGACATTATTCAAATAGAACGTGTCCAAAGGCGGGCAACGAAAATGGTGGAAGGACTTAAACTTAAAACTTATCAGGAGAGACTTAAAGAACTTAATTTGTACAGTCTGGAGGAAAGAAGGGAGAGGGGGGACATGATTGAGACCTTTAAATATGTGAAAGGATTGAATAAGGTTCAGGAGGGAAGTGTTTTTAAGAAGAAACTTAACGATAGAACAAGAGGCCCAACCTGAAGCTAGTCGGGGGGAAGATCAGGAGCAATGTTAGAAAATATTATTTTACAGAAAGAGTAGTAGATGCTTGGAACAAACTTCCAGCAGAGGTCGTTGAAACATCAACAGTCACTGAATTTAAACATGCCTGGGATAAGCACACATCTATCCTAAGATAAAGAGAACATACAGTATACACATAAGGGCAGACTAGATGGACCGTATGGTCTCCTTCTGCCGTCAACCTTCTATGTTTCTATATGTGCAGTAAATGCCAGAAGCGGTTCTCACCCAACCTCAGTGTTACATCGGCCGATGATGGTAAGGGAGGGGGTGCCGCCTTTGCTGACAAAGTTCCAAGGACTGCTACAAAGATGATGATACTGTCGCCGCCGCTGTCCTCAGTCCTTACTGAGGACAGCGGCGGCGACAGTATCATCATCTTTGTAGCAGTCCTTGGAACTTTGTCAGCAAAGACGGCACCCCCTCCCTTACCATAGTCTATTGTAAAATCTGTTGGATATTCAGGTTATAACACGTTGAGCAATATCGCCTTTTAAATATATAATCTTAGCGCGGTAATTCAACTTAATTTTTTATTCTAATTGCTGCTGGGCAGGCCGATTCATTTCTAGTGCCAGGTAACGGCAGATGAGCGTCTGTACAGCGGCGATAAGAGCAACTGCTAGTGGTCGCTCTGATCGGCTGTGACTCGCTATTACCGAGCGCCTCAGTCGCTGGCCGGCATTGATGATTTTGATGTGTGAGTCACTAGAACACCAGTACAGCGCTTTATGGGAGCGAAAAGTAGTGACTGGTCAGTGTGAGCGACTCAAAACATATTCATCCAAAAAACAGCCTCGACAGCGCCGGCGCTCAAAATTGTCGCTGTAGCCCAGAGCGCCAGAAGCTGTGTGATTAAAGTCTGTTTTTGAACACATATCCACAAAGCAAAAACATATGGAATTACACTGTTATAACATAATGACATTAACACTTTCATACCAGACCTGTAATGACAATTCTGCATAAAAAAATTAAAAAAAAAGTTTTCAAAAATGTATTTAAAAAGCTCAGGAGAGGTCACACAATGATTTGATACAAAGCAAAAAAAATTATTAAAAGAAAACCCTGTTTAAAGAGATGAAAACTAACGTCCATTGAAATGTAGGGGAGAGCGATAGGTAATACCAGGCGCTCTGAAAGCCAGAGCGCTGCCGGGATCCGCAGAGCCATCTGTGATGATGAATCGGTCGCTACGTGTCGCTGTAAGAGGCGCTCACCAGATTCGGCTTCATAAATGTGGTATTGCGTGCCGTGGCCTGAGTTCACCTGGCGCTACCTGTCGCTATCCCTTGATAAATAAAGCCCTATGTTATATAACGTATCCTTTGACTTGTAACTTAAAGAGGAACAACCACTGGTCTTTTTGGGGTGTGAGAAATCCTGGGATCACTGTGAAACTCTCCTTTCCCACGATCCCATGGATTCCTTCAGGTGAATAACTCCCCTCTATCTGATTGGTCATGTGGGCACGCACAGGAAGGAAAGCTTCGGCGAAGATGCCCCTCCATTCAGATTTCCGCTGGCGGATTACAGAAAGCGGGAAAATCGGGCAAATGTGCTGTGGAATTGCCCTCATAGCTGCGTTCCCTTTGGGCTTTCCCTAAGGGGGCATCCCAAATCGCGATGCTCTCTGGAAGAGAAACAAAACCCGGCAGAGTGGGTTTTGTTCTGTGCCCCTGGGGATGCTCCACCATGTGAAACCCCCCAGTTCACCCCGTAAAACTCGCCTCTCCTCGGTCCAACGATGCATGCCATGGCTCTTACCCAATCAGAGCCCTTTGCCATGTTTACATCCTTTAGGAAACTGCTCTGATTGCCTTCAAAGAGGAGCGTGTGCAGCTGCATCCCCCATGGTGTGTGCTCTCCTGCACCAGCTGCAGGGGATATTGCAGCACGCGCTCCCCATTATAAACAATCAGATTTGTTTGCCTGATTGGATGGGAGATGGTGCATCCGCTATTGCACTGGGGAAATGTGAGTTATTACCGACGCTCTGGGGGGTTTTACACAGTGGTGCATCCTAATTTGGGATGCCCTGGGAAAAAGCTAGTCCTGGAATCCAGGCCAGCTGCTGGTGGGTTTCGTTCCACTTTAAAGTGGACCAAAACCCAGCTCCCTGCGGGACATCGAAACTCGGGATGCCCTGTTGTGTGAAGCCCCCCAGGTCGCTCGCTACACTTACCTTAATCCCGGTCCAACGGCGCATACGCATCCCCGCTATCCCTCTAGCAGGGCGCATGCCCGCATTTGTGAATGGCCGACATGGACGCGCTCCCTGTTAGAGGGAAGCGCGAGATGCGGCCACCAGCGAACTCTGAGCCGCTGAGCTAAGACGTTGCTGAGACGGCTCAGCGGCTCCGAGCACACTGATTGGACAAGTGGCTGCGCATGTGCCATAGGACCGCGGTAAAGTGTGTTGATGCGGGCGATCTGGGGGGTTTCACATAGCAGGGCACCCCCGATTGGTGTGCCCCGGGGGAGTGGAGCAAAACCCAGCATTTCCTGGGTTTTGATCCACTTTAAAGTGGTTCACACAATTTCCAAACCGGCTGGATTACTCACCTGGTTCGTGCCCTTGAAGCCAATGTGATCACCTGTGACCAACAGCAGGTGGAGAAAGGGCTGCAGTTATCACATCAGTGGATCCTGGAACACATTTTTTAACATTAGGTCTTTAAAGCCAATAAAAATGGACTATATTCCTCTTACGCCTGGTCTTTGGAGGTGCAGGTGTCTCTCTTTGCAACCTGGGGTTCCTGTCTCGGTGAACCTCCCAGATATCCCTACAAGATTTAATAAGCACACAAAGCATTTATTACAAATGCATTTTTTTATTCATTTAAATTGTATTCGATTTCTCCTGTTGACCAATCCCATTCCTTTATTCCCAGGAGCTGCATTTACTATACCTCAGACGGAGGGTGACTTTCTCCACCCCGAAGCTGACAGACCTCGGAGCATGGGGCCCAGCCGCTGCTCTCCTCAGTCTAGTGGGCCAGCGGAGCCGGGTGCTTCTGCGTCTTCTGGTCTCTGGGCTGGTGGAGTCCGAGGCAGACTGCAACTTGTAGTGATATTCTACTGACACTGGAAACATGGCGGAAACGAGGAGCTATGCCGCTTATCCCAAGGCACAGGTCACATGACCATTCATGGTTCGGACGGTTGCTTTGAATGAAGACTCTGAAGCCATGGAATTTGTATGATTTGAAATAAGCCTTTCAGCCTCTATATATATATATATATTGGATATATATATATATATATATCTCAATGTCTGGCTCGATCACTTCAGCCTTCATTTGTAGGTTTGATTTAAGCAGAACAGGAGAGATAATAATCCAAAGCACCCCCCCCCCCACACGTCCACCATTTTCCTCTTGTTCAGATGTTCTCATAGACTTTCACAATAGACCTCATGCTGTATAAATGAATTTAAATGGCCAAACATGCTATTTATACACAACTAATGAAGCCCCATTGAAATGTATGCGAGAGTGACACTGAGTGACAGGTACTACATGAGGCACTCACCAGATTCGCTTTTTTAAATGTGGTTTTGCGTACAGCGCCCAGCGTTCACCAGGCGCTGCCTGTCGCTACGAGGCGCTATCCCTTCTTAAAGCGGACCTTCACTCTGAATAAGAGTCTATCTTATATGTTTCCCACACCCTGTACATACAGATTGTCCACATTAAAAATCATCCTACCTGCATCTACTGCATGTTATGAGCCTTTATACATCCAAGATGGCGGCTTATGGAACCCGCCATCTTATCAGGCAGCCTGCAAACAGGAAGTGCCTCCTGACTGTGCTGCTCTGCATTCTGGGACTGCTGACCTTTACCTGACCCCAGCTCTGCTCTGTCTGAGCAAAGCACAGCTATAACCCTCCCCCCTGTACCTTATCCCACTCTCCTCTCCTCAGTAAGTGTGATGCTTCTGAGTCAAGATGGCGGCGCCCATATCCTGAATTCCTGAACAGAGTTGGAGCCCAGTAGGGGAAAGAATAATAAGTTAGTGACTAAAAACTTAAAATATATTAATTTTAGATGCTGGGGAACCGTTTTTTAAGAGTTTGGGCCTTTCATTAAATCATGCTGAAGGTCCGGTTTAAGTAACCCTCTTAGGCTTATTGCTGTGACATTAGAAAGTTTCAGGATGATTTGGGGCCACAGGGGGAGCTTTTCTCCAGCTACATCCACCAAACTGCTTTGAAGATGTTGATTCTCTACCTCTTGTCAGGAAACAAGCAATGCCTCATCCTTCTAGGCCACTGTACCGGAACAGCTCCATGCCATCAGCCTCCATGATGGCCGAGGCCTATAAGCAGAACTGGGGGAGATCCCTGCTGACCCGTCCCCAGTATCCGAGCTGTGATTGGGCGCTTTCTATCCCGTCCCAGCCCCTGCAGGATAGAGTCCATCTTATCTTCCTGAGTCATCGCAGGCCAAGCGCCGGCTGGTTCATCTTCCACATCTGCCATTTCTTTCGGATCTCGTACCTCACCTGAGAGAGGAGAAAAATCCATGAGTGTCGGTTATCTGGCTTTATTCCACAGGGTTCACCCCCAGGTGTGGAAAGACTTGAATGCATCAAACCTTTGATGAGATATACTGCCTGTACATGTTTATCAAAAACTGCAATATCTGATAAAGAGTCAATAAATAAATAAATTAATAAAAGGTCTTGTGAAATTAAAGTGGACGTGCTATTCTTTATCTTAAAGCAGACCTTCACCCTGAATAAGAGCTTATCTTATATGTTACCCCCACCCTGTACATACAGATTGCTCACATTAATCCGGACCTTCACCCTTAATAAGAGCATATTTTATATGTTTCCCACACCCTGTACATACAGATTGCCCACATTAAAAATCATCCTACCTGCATCTACTGCATTTTCTGAGCCTTTAAACATCCAAGATGGCAGCCCTTGGATCGGGCTGCCTGCAAACAGGAAGTGTCTTCTGACTGTGCTGCTCTGCATTCTGGGATTGCTGTCCTTTTCCTGACCCTAGCTCTGCTCTGTCTGTACAAGCTATATGTACACAGCTATAACCCCGCCCCTGCACGTTTCCCCCCTCTCCTCTCCTTATTATGTGATGCTTCTGAGCCAAGATGGCAGCGCCCATATCCTAGAGTCCTGAACAGAGCTGCAGTCCAGTAGGGGAAAGAATAATAAGTGACTAAAAATGTTTTAGATGCGGGGAATAGCTTTTTAAAGGTTTGGGGTTTTCATTAAACCGGATCTTCAGCATCATTTAATGAAAAGCCCAAACCCCTAAAAAAAAAAAAATCTATTCCCCGGCATCTAAAATTAATATATTTACTTTTTAGTCACTTCCTTCCCCCACCAGGCTGCAACTCTGTTCAGGACTATAGGATACGGGCACCGCCATCCTGCCTTTTAAAGGCTTATAACATGCAGTAGATGCAGGTAGGATGATTTTTAATGTGAGCAATCTGTATGTACAGGGTGTGGGAAACATATAAGATAGGCTCTTATTCAGGGTGAAGGTCCGGTTTAAATGATGCTGAAGGTCCGGTTTAAAATGTACTGGCCGGTTGATTGGCAGTAAAATGGCCACTGCATATGTGTGCGCCAGCGGGGTCGATAGGCCAGGGATTCTCCAGCCTGTAGCTTGGGTGCCACATGGGCCTCACAGGCTCTTGCTGGTTGGTTTGTGCACTGCCTGGGGTCAGGAAGTGTGACAGGAGGAGAACCATGCAAGCTTACCTGTTGCTGCAGCTTCCAGTGCTGCACTCTTCTCATGGTGGCATATGGCACTTGTGTCACTTTCCTGGGCTAGAGAATGGGAAACTGGGTGTGGTAGCAAAGGGTTAAGGCTAAAAGATTCCAGGGCTGGCCCTGGCTTTTCTCTGGCGCCCCACTGTGTGAACCCCCCCAAGGGTGCCCATAAAAACTCACCTGTCTAAGCTCCAGCGACACATGCGAAGACTCACGTCCTGTGAGCTCCATCTGCTATGACCACGTCATTCAGCAAGTGGCTCTCAGTGTTTACAATGGAAAGCATGCGCTGGCACATGCCCAGTTGTGCACGCTCTCCCGCCACAACCAATCATATAAGTGGAAGCGCGCGCACGGCCAGGATGCGGAAGCAATGCGCTCACCAATATAGTAAATGAGAGCTGCCTGCCAAATGATGGAGTCGCAGCAGACGGCTCTTATTAGACGTGAGCGTGTGTCGCTGGAGCATGGACAGGTGATTTATTCTATGGGGACGGGGCACGGAACAAAACCTGTGAAAGTCATTTTCCCCGGGATTTGTTCTGCTTTAAATTAGTCCACTTTCTGCTCTCCCCATGCTGGCTGTTAGGGGCTGCATCTCTCATGCACCAGCATTTTCCTTGTGTACAGCACGGCTTGTTCAATTCTTAATGATTGGGTATTCCGCCACAAGGTGGCGCAGTTGACTGCAGAAAGACTTGTGGCTCCTCCCGGCCCATATAAAGGGCAGGAATAACCCAGAGAACCCCAGTGTTCTTTCTGCAGTCACACTGCGAAGACAGAAGATGGCTCTATCTGGATCGCAGGAGAGCGGGGCATCCCGAGCCCGCGGCCCTGCAGGCCTATTTCCACCTGTTCTGGACCCTTCTGCCTCCCAGCACTGCTGCAGGTTCAGGTGATGGTAGGGGAGCACCTGGGTCGGGTGCCCGCAGAGCTCTGCTCTGTGCCACAGACCCTAGCTGTGAAGGGTAGCCGGCCGTGGCTATGGTGAGCCTGGTGGGGGAGGGGAGAAACCACACTAAGTCCCTGTATGTGCTGTTTCACTGTGCATCTTTACTGTTCTTGTCGTTCTCGGGGTCTCGACTTCCCTCCGTTACTCCCTCTGTTCTGGCCTTTTTTTCCCTGTCTCTCTCTCTCTCTTTCCCCTTCCCCTCCTCTCACGGCTAGTCTCCGCTGGTCGGGGGGGAGGGATCGATGGCTCCAGTTGGTGCTCGGCGCCGCATGGCTTGAAGCCCGGGCGTTCCTTCTGGGTGCCATTGCTTTCCCTGTGAGGCGCGACGCTTCAGAACTTTGCGCGCTTACGGGGGGGGCGGCACCGCGCGATGACGCGTTACGCATCGTTGTTGCGCAGCCCGCCCCCTCTAGGCTCCGCTGTACTGGCGCCATTTTTGCAGTGCACGCTGGTGCGGGCGGAACAGGCCCCCGTCGCTGTGTGGACTCCGTCGGCTTCTCTTTGGGCCACTGGCTAACGGCCCTGGTGGCTGTCCGGATCTCCGGGTGGGCAAGTCTCCGCTCACTCACGCTTCTGTGGTGCTCCATTGGATCCTGTCCACGCTGCTGCCTCTGTCTGTGCCTGCTCGTGCCAGATCTTATATGGTCCGTGAGTCTGATCCTACTTCATTTATTTTATGGGTGCCTGCTCCGTGGGATGCTCAATTCTTGTCTATGTTGTGTTTTTCAGGCAGGGGACATTGTACTTGTGGTTTCTCCCGGTTCTTTCACCCCCCCACGCCCTCCCGAGGCTGTGGGGTATCCCGGGTCTGGGGTCCAGCGTCCGTTATATTGGCCGCACTCCAAATTAATCACCATATGGAGGCTTCTGGGGATGGCAAGCTTGGGGGTCCTTCGGGACAGGCTCGGCTGTGTCATGTGTGGGACATCCCCTTTGAGTGGTCGCAGCATGGTTTGTGTTACATGCGCCCATTGCGGAACAGACTGGGCCGAGCACCTCCTTACCCAGTCCTGTTCTCCCTGCATCTTCGCCTACTCCCCCATGCCTGCATCTAGTCCCCAGTGAAGGGGAAGCCAGCAGGGGATCCCAGTCTGACTTGGCTCTGCCCGTTGCCAGCATTGAGCGGCAACTGGCCCGTCTGTCTGCCGGCAAGGCCTCTAGTAAAAAGAGGCACCTGGCTACAGGTTTGTCCCTTTTTGCCGATGATGATGATAATTTGTATGATTCCTATGGTGGTCGTGAGTCCTTGGAGGAGGGGCAATTGTTCCACAACTCCGATTCTTCTGGGGATCGTCATGGCGAGTACAATAGTGAACCAGGGTCCTCCTCTGATGAGGATTCCAGGCTCCCGGATGATACCGACAGACTCTTGTCGGCTGTTTTTGATGCCTTACACATCGATCCCCCTAAGGCGGTAAAGAGGAAGCAGGGGGAGCTTTTCCGCCCGGACAAGCAACGCCTAGAGTTCCCAGAGCAGGGACATTTCTCCAACATGGTCCTCAAGGAATGGGAATGCCCTAACAGGTTACCCTCGGTTCCCAAGGGAATGGATAGAAGGTATGTCCCCCCGAGGTGGACGCCCCCGTCCTGGGGCTCTCCAACGCTTCTATTATACAGTCTCCTGACACCACTACCTTGCGGGATATTGCCGACCGGCGTATGGATCAACTAGCCTGTCATGCTTTCACCTTTGTGGGAACGGGCTTACCTCCGGTCTGTGCTGCGGCTATTGCGATTGCGCTTAAAAAGACGGTGAGGCGCCTTGCCGAGGCTGGCAGATTTCGCAAGCGAGAGGACGACTACAAGGACCTTATGCTTTGCTCTGATTTTATTGCCTTTGTGCTGGCTGCTATGAATGATGCCGCCTGGCTCGGTGGTAGGGCCTCTGCCCTGTTGGTTGCCATGCGTAGGTCCGTTTGACTGCGTCAGTGGGCAGCTGACGCTACTGCTAAGAAGTCCCTCACTGGGCTCCCTTTTATGGGACTACGTCTCTTTGGGGAATTTCTTGATGTTTTGACCAAGGATGGTCGGCTTCCTCAGCGTAGGAAGCATTCTCGGCCCTTTCGGGGGTCCTCCTCATTTCGTCCTTCCCGTGGGGGGTGCGGAGCTGTCTTCACAGGTAGCCGCAGGGACTCTTGGGGACGTGGGAGATCCCATTGTCGCCCCGGTCTCTCCTGGGGTGCTAAGCCCAACCCCCTGCCAAGACCCCTCCGGCATGAGGGGACACCCTCACCCATCCGGTTGGGGGGACGGCTCCGGCTCTTTGCTCACGTCTGGAGACAATGCATCTCGGATCGGTGGATCCAGGAGGTGGTGTCCTCCGGTTACAAAATAGAGCTAGCAGCTTGGCCGCCCCCAAGATTCCTCCGGTCACGGATCTCCCAAAATTCCGTGACGACGCAGGGCCTGAGGTTGGCCGTCCAACATCTTCTGTCGTCCGGAGTGGTTTGTCCTGTGCCTCTTCAGGAACGGGGTCGGGGGTGCCCAAGAAGGACGGCTCTCTGAGACCCATCCTGGATCTATAGGAGCTCAACCGTTTTGTCCGGTTCAAACACTTCCACATGGAGACCTTACGGTCGGCGGTGAGCTCTCTTCGGCTAGGGGACTTTATGACCACTGTGGACATCAAGGATGGTTACCTGCACGTTCCTCTCTTCCCGGGGCATCAGAAGTTCCTGAGGTTCGCCCTGGAGGATCAGCACTACCAGTTTGTGGCCTTGCCGTTCGGTATCACATCGGCCCCTCGGGTGTTCACCAAGGTGCTGGCGGGTGTCATGGCCCTCTTGAGGAGCCAGGGCATTCGCATTCTTCCTTACCTGGACGACCTGTTGATTGCTGCTCAATCTTTTCATCAGGCCAAGAGGGATACTCAGGTGGTTGTGTCCACCCTCGAGTCCTTCGGTTGGGGGATCAATTATCCCAAGTCTTCGCTTGTTCCGTCAGTGGTGATGTCCTTTCTGGGCATGACGCTGGATACTTCTCAGGTCAGGTTTCTTCCGCAGCAGAAGGTGGAGGGCCTTCAGATGCAAGCGCAAGCTCTGCTGTCGTGTCCTCATCCCTCCATCCGTCTGTGGATGCAGTTGGTGGGACTCATGGTATCCTGTTCCACATGAGACCTCTTCAGTTGAACCTCTTGTCCGTTTGGGATCGGTATCAGGAATCCCTGGAGCAGGAATTCGCTCTGTCCCCTCTGGCCAGACAGTCCCTCTCCTGGTGGTTGGACTCGAGGAATCTCCTAGCGGGCAAGTCCTTTCTGCCTCCGTGCTGGGAGATTGTCACAACGGACGCCAGTCTAACCGGTTGGGGGGGGGGGGGGGGGGTTGGCAAGTTCCAGGGCCAGTGGGGGCCTCAGGAAGCCCATATGCCCATCAATCTCTTGGAGCTGAGAGCGATCAGGTTGGTTCTCTTTCAATTGACTCCCCACCTTCGGGGTTGTGCGGTCCAGGTCCGCTCGGACAATCAGACGGCTGTCGCGTACATCAATCATCATGGCGGGACTCGGAGCAAACAAGCCCTCAAGGAGGTGTCCCTGATATTGTCTTGGGCAGAGGAGAATGTTCCCTGCATCTCAGCGGTTTATATCCCGGGGGTGGAGAACCAGGAGGCGGACTCCCTGAGCAGGGGGACGTCTCGGATGGGGGAATGGTCCCTCGACAGCAAGATCTTTCTTGCCCTGTGTCGCCACTGGGGTCAGCCGGACATGGACCTGTTTGTGTCACGTCACAATCACAAGCTTCCAAGATTCGTCTCTCTGTCAAGAGACCCTCTGGCCGTCGCCACGGACGCTCTAGCCATTACTTGGTCGGAATTACGGCTCCTCTATGCGTTTCCTCTATTTCATCTCCTGGGGCGGGTGTTGCGCAAGATAGCCCAGGAGGGGGTACCAACCATTCTGGTGGCCCCCCGCTGGCCGCGGAGAGTATGGTTTGCGGATGTCGTTCAGATGGCAGTGGATCACTTCGTCCTACCCAATGATCCGGGGCTTCTAACTCAGGGTCAGTTGTGCCACCCCAATTTACAAGTGCTGGCTTTGACGGCTTGGCTGCTGGGATCTCCATCCTGAAGGATAAGGGACTGCCGGCTTCAGTAGTCAGTACTATGATTCGGGCACGAAAGAAATCCTCGTCCATTATCTATTACAGGGTCTGGCATGCTTTCATTGCCTGGTGCGAGTCTAAATCCTTTCCCTCTCGCACCTTCTCCATTTCCAGGATTTTGGAGTTTTTGCAACATGGTCTGGAGTCGGGTTTGCAACTGAGTATCCTCAAAGGCCAGGTTTCGTCCCTGGCAATCTTCTTCCAAAGATCTTTCGCCAATTATAGACTTTTTTCCAGGGAGTTACTCATGTACGTCCACCGCGTAAGCCTCTGCTGCCCGTGTGGGATTTGAACTTGGTGCTGTCGGCTCTCCAGGGTTCCCCTTTTGAGCCGTTGAGCAATGCTGCGCTGCCCATTATGACTCTTAAGGTGGTCTTTTTGGTGGCTATCACTTCCGTACGTCGTGTTTCTGAGCTGGCAGCGCTTTCTATTAAGCCTCCTTATTTTGAAAGGCATCAGGATAAGGTGGTTTTTCGTCTCAAACCTAAATTTTTACCTAAGGTCGTTTTTGCCTTTCATCTGAATGAGGACATTATCTTGCCGTCCTTATGTCCTGCGCCTTCTAATCCTAAGGAACAAAATCTTCATTCTCTGGATGTGGTCAGGGCGCTCAAATTCTATTTGACCACCACTGCTTCTTTTCGTAAGTCGGATTCTCTGTTTGTCCTTCCTTCTGGACCTAGGAAGGGTTTGCCTCTGGTCAAGTCCACTATCAGCAAGTGGATCCGACAAGCGGTGGGGCAAGCTTACGCTGCCAAGGGGAAGGAGCCTCCTTTTCGTGTTACGGCTCATTCCACTAGAGCTATAGGTGCTTCTTGGGCTTTTCAGCACCAGGCATCTGTTGAACAAGTTTGTAAGGCGCTACTTGGTCGAGGTTGATGTTAGAGCCTCAGCTGACGCTGCTTTTGGTCGCAAGGTGCTTCAGGCGGTAGTGTCTTAAACTGCCTGCTGTTGCTCACTGGGGATCCCACCCTTTTATTCTTGGACACTGCTGTTGGATGTCCCAATCGTTAAGAATTGAACTGAGGCAAGCCGTGCTGTACACAAGGAAAAATACAATTCTGTGATTACTCACCTGTAGAATTGTTTTTACTGTGTACAGCACGTGTACATCTTAGTGGGCTGTGTTTTTGTTAACATGGTCTTGCCTCCCAGCTTTTTGCTTACTGCTTTCAAAAAAACTGGGGTTCTCTGGGTTATTCCTGCCCTTTATATGGGCCGGGAGGAGCCACAAGTCTTTCTGCAGTCAACTGCGCCACCTTGTTAAGAATTGAACTGAGGCAAGCCGTGCTGTACATAGTAAAAACAATTCTACAGGTGAGTAATCACAGAATTGTATTTTTGCATTCCCTGATAAACCCCATAGAACTTGCTTACTTCTGTCGACTTTTTCACAGTCCCCACAATGAATTCATTTTTGAGGGGACCTTTACATTGAGACATGCATGGGTGAGTCATCCTCTGCTGCCGAGGAGTCCAATTGAGTCCAATATAAAGCAGCTGAATGAAAGATTCGGCCACTGACAGCCAACATGGAGAGAACAGGCTAATTCAATCCTTTGCCTGTGATGTCCCTTTTAACCTCTTTGGGAATAGGGGGGTGCGGTACTTCCATGCGCACTCTGCTCAGTATTTGTGCTGTAAATGGATGTGTTTGCCTGTGTAAATGTAAAGCTAATCTTTGGCATTGCACCCTTAACATTTCTAAGGGCCTTGGATGGCACAGAGACATAAAGATATGATTTGCATAGCTCCGCCTGCTGCAAGGTTTGATGAGTAATGCTATCTGTCCTTGTATTGGGTACTGTGCAAATACTTTCCGTTTTAGGAAAGCTCCTCTTTTCCTTTACCCAAGTAGATGGTTTTTTGGTCTGTTTAGCCCCTGTATATTATGCCTAACATGGGTCTCTCCACATGCTGGCTCGTGACTCTGTTTTTGTTGTAAATGGATAGTGAGTGTCTTAAGAACTACAAGTCCCATCATACCCCAAGAGGAAGGCCGATGGTCACTCACCTCTTTATTGGCAAAACAGTAGAGAACGGCGACTAAAAAGCCCTGCAAGAGAGAAAGAAGGTGTAAGCTGCAGGTTCTCTCATTGCATCAGGTTCAAGTCCCTGTCCAGCCAGGAAAAAATAAATAAATGGCGCTTACCTGCAGGCTTGATCCCATGCAGTCCTGCTCTCCTGTTACAGCATTTTTGGCTCCCAGAAGTATGCTACCTCGCTGATTGACATCAAGGGGTGCTGCTCAAGAGCAGCATGTGCTATTTCAAATTCAGTGTGAGACCGCACAAAATCACTGGACTTGCCCTTTACAGTAAAAAGATAAATGGCACCTACCTGCCAGCCTGTAGGCTTAATTGCACAAAGTCCTGTAGGCTCCTGTTTCCCTGGTTTCAGTGAGGTGCCAATGGTGCATTTCGATTTCACTCACAGCAAAGTGCCACACTTTTATGGACTTATCCCATAGACCTCAGATCAGGGGTGCCCTAAGACACAAGACACCCCACTTACCTTCCACCTGCACCAGGGTAGAAGGTAAGTGGGGTGTCTCATACCTGAGGACACACCTGATATGAGGCATTTGTGAATGGCCGACGTGGGTGCGCTCCCTGTTAGAGGGTAGCGGGGGATGCGGCCGCCAATGCCCTCGGAACCGCTTGCATTAGACGAGCTCCTGAAAGAAGGGGCTCGAGCCGATCCGAGCGCGCCGGGAAGAGGGGAGTTCATTCAGGCGACCTGGGCGCTTTTGCACGGTGGGGTGCCCTGGGGGCAAGGACCAAACCCCAGGATAGTCAAAATCCTGTGTTTTGGTCCACTTTCAAGCACTGGCTTTTTTCCATTTGCCTTTACTATAGCAGTAATGGCAGCACCCACATTCACAAGCCTAGTGTCTGTTCCCAGCAGGCATCCTCACTATTGAAAGACTGATACTCGTGCTCCTGCATACTGTGTTACAGGTGGTGGTTAGTAAGAACTGTCTGCATGTCCTCGCCTCTTGGAGAAATGTAGGCTCACTTATTGGTCTGACTGTAGACCATGCTTGGACTGTCCCACATGGGCAGTCCCTGAGAAATTGTTCCCTTCTCACTTCCGGTTAAATGGTAATTGTGTATCGTTTTTTCAGATGTTCCTCTTTGACACACAGGAGAGACTGTAACAGGGTGATGGAATAGACATTATCCCTGTTAAAACAGGTAGTTTGAAGAGGGAAATGGGGTGCAGTAAGGAAATGTGGACACTAGGTGTCGCCCTTGCTGTGCAGGAAATGGTGGGACCCAGAACAGGGGAAACAAGTCAGAACTTGATGGTTGGTTCCAGACCTTTATATAAGGCTAGAACATATATGGGCAGGGTGTGAGAGAGGAACCTGGATTGGGAGACAGATGAGAAACCGGGAAAAAGATAGAGAATTCACTCTGCAAACTGGGCATGGTAAGGACCTTGTTGTGCGATCCCTGGGCAACTGTGAGTCCATAGTAGACTGATCACCTGAGGAGATACTTTTGTCTCATCTGGAAAGAATAGTGAAAAGGGCCATGCTGTGTGTTTCCTGGGCACCTTGTTGATACGGGACTAATCAAGCTGGGTGTGACTGAAGGAAGGGTAATCCTGAATGCCAGGAGGGCCCACTGTGAGCTGTCGTGTATTAAATGGTATCAGCAAATAAAGACTATCTACTGATCCAGATCTGGCATCAGGAGGACCTAGGGCGATAGAAGGGGCTCACATCATCTAAGTACCCAACATGCTCCTAGAGGTAGGCCTCTGCTCCAAACATGGCCTGGTTTGAGGGTCACCTTCCCATCTCCACTAAAGCACACCCTGAACCCCTAAGGTGTCTACAAGGCTATAGAGTTATACTGGCAGGGGAGCTCAGTTTCCCCCTATAGGATAGAATGCAACGGGCAAAGTGGCACCCAAAAAAGCAAGTGTTTGGAAAAGCCCCTGCAGAGCCATCAGGGCCGGCTCCAGGTTTGTGGGGGCCCATGGGCAAGAGAGTCTTAGTGGTCCCCAAAGTAGTGAGTCACATGATGTCACCTTTCAGCTCCGATGCCACAAATGGGTCATGTCCTGCTGCTGATCGCCCTCCAGTCCTTGTCAGCTGGTTCTCGCCACCTTATGAGCTTCCATCAGTAACCCTCCTCATTTCCATGCCACCTTCTCCATTGCTGCTGACCATCCCCTGTTGCTGAGGCTAGCCATGAGCAGGTCTGCACACAACACCCGGCATTCGGCTGTTGGGTCCACTGTTAAATAATACCATGGCCAAGGATGAGCCTGAGTGGATCCCTGAAGATGCCAGGGGCCCTGGCAATTGCCCAGGTGTGCCCTGTACTGGTGCCGGCCCTGAGAGCCAGTGTTGGTCATTTTGCTTCTCTTTTCCCATCTTACCTGGAAAGAGCTGAAGAAGAGATTGAAGAGGACCTTGACGTAACGCAGAATCCCCGATGTCTGCTCGTCTGTGGCAAAGATAAATACCACTTCATGAATCCCAAAAAGAGGGATCAGCGTCAGTGTAGCCTTAGCCAGTCTATGGGGCAGAAAGACACAGGACATGTTACAAGGTCAGACATGTGACTATTACTGGCTACACCGCCATTGCCTATGATCAGGTACAGTTGCATTTCTCCTGTTTAGATTTAGAACATGAATATTAATGCACACCTACACTCAGAAGTATGATGCAAAATGATTCTTATGATTTCATATATAGAATATGACCTTAACAGAGGACTTCACACAAATGACATGTCCTCTTTAGCTTGTACATGCAATTGAAAATCTACCATCACCTTACACCTACATGAAATAAGTTGTATACAATATATACATAATGATATGGTGTTCCTTACTATTACTCAGTAGTATTGTAGGATATCAAAAATGCAGGAGATGTAATACTGATTTAATACTGTGACGGGCGCCCCGACCTCCGCCAACCATCTCTCGGTCAGCGAATTTGACAGCCTCAAGATGGTGACGCGCAGGCGCACAGGGCGTCCATCAGGAGTTCAGCTGAACGTCGAAAGGTATGTAGCTTTAGCTGATCACAGAGGATGTGGAGGACGGGGGATCCACGTTTTAGACATTATTTCCTGTTTAGAGTTATCACTGGCTTTGCCTTGCCTGTGACTTACCAATCTTGCCTAACTCCAGGGCTTGATGCTCATATCCATTAGGCACCATAGGTGTCACCAGGAGCAAAGGGGGGGGGGGGCACTAGAAGAGATCCCCTGGATTTTGTGCTGGTCACTATTTGTCTTTCCTGATGACATCCTTGTTTTTTTGGATAACTTGTATTATTTAGGGAAGGTATTTTTTACTTTGATTGAGTTGCAGAGCATCATTTCAATAAAACATATTGAAAGAAAAAAAAAGAAGGGAGATTTGTTTTATTGGGCTTCCAGAGAGAGACACAGCAAGAAAAACACTTGCTGGAGTTGGGCTATACAGTTCCTTTAATTATTCCTCATTGTTTTCCTCACTATCCAAAACTAAGACAAAAGAGTTGCTGTATTAGTGAACAATAGTGTTTAAAAAAGTAGTTCAGACATGCCTACTGGTGGGGGCGGAGGGAGCAGGGTTGTCATGTCCCACGACATGTGTTTTATTTTACTTCGTAATATAATGTTTATTGGCATATGCTGAGTAGTGTGCCTTTAATTCTCTTTGTCCCTTCCTGGCATCCTTAGTCTTGCTGTGATGGAAGTAGCTCCTCCCTTCTTCTCTCTCCCTCAGCCATTTCCAGTTTGGCATCCAAGCAGGGCACACCTGCTGCTCCCTTCTGCAGTTAGTCTTTTTACATGTTGCTGTATGGGTTACATCACAAGTTTCCTGCTGTATTGAATGTACATGTCAAGATTCCTGCTGTAAGAGTGTTTATTGCAAGATTCTGTGCTAAAATAAAGCTTTTGAAACTTATCTACGTGATCCAGGAGCAGCCGAGTAAACTATCTGCCAAGCCTTATGGAGTAACAACACTTCCATCGCAGACACACACAGAGAATGTGGAGCTGTCTACAGGATTCACATTACTGCCATTTGGTGAGTCACAATAAGGGTGCTATATATATGGCAAGAACTGTGGGTTTTACACTGCGAGGGGTCACAAATCAGTACCAAGGTTTGGACCACTTTCAGCCTTTAGCCACTGCAGACACATCTACCCACCACCTCTCCATGTGCAAGATTTGTTCCACCTAGAGAGGCTTCTTTTCTGATTTCTGCTGCTGCCCATTCTCCCCTTATGTTGGCCACCCCCTCCCCCAGTAGTGCAAGTACCCAGCCAGCAGCTCTGCATACATCTGGCTGCAGGGGTGCACCTGTAAGGAGGCCATGTGAGGCAGCAGCCTCAGACAGCATTGGTTTTCTGTTTTAAAAATATCGATAAAATATTGACGATTTGGGATGACCCGCTATGTGAAACCCCTGGATTGCTGGTAAAATTTAACTGATCGCTGATCCAACGGCCTATGTGTGGGCCGCTCAGCTCCATTCAGCATCTCTTAGCCAACAAGAGGTCTCGGAGGCTAAGGGCCAAATGTAACCATTACTAGTAATGAGAGGGAGCTGGGCTGTTTTGCTGTGTAAAGCCCAGGCCTCAAACAAATTGTATACATACTATGATACAGGGCCGACTCCAGGTTTCTGGGGCCCTTGGGCAAGAGAGTCTTAGTGGGCCCCAAAGTAGTGAGTCACACAATGTCACCTTTCAACTCTGCTGTCACAAATGGGTCATCTCCTGCTGCTGGTCGCCCTCCAGTCCTTGTCAGTTGTCATCTGGTTCTCGCCACCTTCTGAGCTATCAATTGCCCTCCATTCCATGCCACCTTCTCCATTGTTGCTGATCATCCCCTGTTGGGGAGGCCAGTTATGAGCAGATCTGCACACAACACCCGGGATTTGGTGGTTCGGGTCCACTGTTAAATAATACCATGGCCAAGTGTGAGCCTGAGTGGGCCCCTGAAGATGCCAGGGGCCCTAGCAATTGCCCAGGTTTGCCCTGTGCTGGCGCCGGCCCTGCTATGATATGTTGGAGCAACTCCACCCCCCTCTGCCCCAGCCCTTCCTGCTACCAATAGACAGAGCCCAGGGGCTGCTAATATTGTGCAAATCAAATTGTCTCCTTGGGGGTGGGGGTAAAGTGGCATCTGAGTAAATAAGTCCACTGGGAGATTCCCCTGCTGCCCTGGGAGCCTGGTTGTGATACAGGAGATGTTTTGGGTGCTGTGAGCAAGGTTAGCGTGTGTCAGGTCCGAGATATAACCTGGACGGATGGGGTAGAGCAATGGGACAGTGCTGGAACTGGGTTGGGTAAGTAAAATTCTGCTTGTGCCTGTAGATCAGAGATTTGCAAGAGGACCTTCACCCTGAATAAGAGACTTTCTTGTATGTTTCCCCCACACCCTACATACAGATTGCCCACATTAAAAATCATCCTACCTGCACCTATTGTGTTTTTTTAACATCCAGGATGGCAACCCCGTGGAGTCTCAGGCTGCCTGCAAACAGGAAGTGTCTTCTGACGTCGCTCTGCATTCTGGAATTGCTGTCCTTTTCCTGACCCCAGCTCTGCTCTGTTTGTGCAGAGCACAGCTTTAACCCCATCCCCTGCAATTTCCCCCCTCTTCTCTCCTCAATATGAGATGCTTCTGAAGCAAGATGGCAGCGCCCATATCGTGGAGTCCTGAACAGAGATGAAGCTCAGTGGGGAAAAGATTAATAAGTACATCACCAATAACTTTTAAAATATTCATTTTAGATGAATAGTTTTTTAAGGGTGTGGGCTTTTTATTAAATGATGCTGAAGATTTAAGTATTTCTCCTACTACGAGGCCACTTCCAGGGAGATGAACACATAGGTGTGAATTTCGAGATTCCATTATTTAACATGATGATGTAGGCGTATTTACATCCTCACCATGACAGTGACGGCAGATTGCCTCTCCGGGGAAGTGATGTGTTATGACAGCGATCAGTCAGTACATCCTGCTCCCGGCACACAACGGCGACACTTCCAGGAACATCACAGACTAATTTCCATGAATGACAGATCATCACAGCTCGAGAGGAATAGCAAGAATAATTTACGGATAATGCACATCTGCTCAATAACATATTGATTGACTGGAGCGGAGTTTACAAGGCTTTACATGGGCCGGAGATAATGGACGGATGGTGTCAAAAAAATGACTTTTTTTTTTAATATTCTTTATTTAAGAAAATATAAACACATTACAATGGAAAGAAAAGCAAGAAAGGTCCAGAAAGGCAAAATCCACACAGATACAATTCCTCTGTAGATGTGTACAGGCAGGACTCTGATAATCCTATCCTCTTAACACAAACAGCAGACACCAGTTCAATCTTTATGGTCCTAATATTCTCCTAAACCTCTACAATCTTAGGTGGAGCTGCTGACTATAAGCCTACGGTCCTCTGGCAGAGTATTGTGATCTGGTTTCATTCTCTTAACCTGTATCTGGGGGGGGGGGGGGGCATTGCATGTGTCTTTCATTAGGCTCATCATCACCTTGGGCCTATCATTTCCCCCCCTGAAAACATCATATCATTTCTGTATCCATAAAGCACTGTGCATGAAAATGCCAAGCTGGAGTTCGAGAAAGAGAGGGTAATAAAGAGGGGTATATCCAAGAATTATGGGGGGGAGGGTCAGGTTTGAGGGGTGGGGCTTGGGATAAGGGGGTGTTGGGGAGGGTGGCTCAGGGTCTGGACTGTCTTGTCTGCTTTGTCATCTCTGGCGTGACCTGTTCGTTGTCCGACCCTTCCCGATGGGCCAAAGCCTCTCTCAAATCCGAGATCTCAAGGGTCAAAAAGATCCCTGAACTCCTCAGATTTCTGAAAGAGTAGCCAAGGGAGCCAGGTGTTTCTAAACTGCTCATTTCTATCTTGGAGGGCGAGAGTCATGTCCTCCATCTCTCTGATGGCCATGACTTCACCAATCCAGTCCCTTATCAATGGTATCCGCTCTGTTTTCCAGTAGCGGAGGACAACTTGCTTGGCGGCATTAAGCAGGTGCACCAGTAGAGACCTCCTGTATGTCCCCAGTGACATGTCTGATAGGTGTAATAGGATTAGCGCCGGGTCTATCCTGTATCTGCATGCTCTTGACCTTCGATATAATGGGAATGACCTTCGTCCAATAAACCTGGATTCTGGGACATGCCCAAAAAATGTGGAACAACGTCCCCCTTTCCTTATTACATCTCCAGCAGTGTGGGGCAGTGCTAGGGAACATCTTACTAAGCCTGTCTGGAGTGTAATACCACCTGGTCATCAATTTGTAGTTGGTCTCCTGCACCCTTGTGGAGATTGAGGTGTTATACGCTAGGGCCGCAATCTTTTCAAAAGTCGGCTTCCCAAGCCCCCCAAGGAGGTTGAGCCAACCCCTGTCCCGCCATTAGGAGGGTGTAAATGTTCGAAATTAGATGGGTGGGGGGACCACTGTCTACGCAGATTTTTTCAAATTCAGTGAGCTTCCGACACTGCTCTCTCCTGAACCCCAGTAGAGAAAGGAAGGATTGGAGCTGTAGTAGAGTCCAGGGATCAAGTTTGGCGTTGGGCCACCTAGCTCTCAACTCCTCTAGAGGGGACCACCCATTTTCAGAAATTAGATCCCTGCTTCTTAAATGACTTCTTTTTATATTAAAGTAGATCTAAAGCAAGAAATGCTCCCTTAGGTCATTTTATCCCCCACTCCCTGTGGCATTTTGATTTGGGATGCCCATCCGCATAAAGCCACACTGGAAGAATAACAAATGGTTATTCACTTTTCCATGTCCCTGGCTACTTTGGACCAATGTGTTCTCTTACCACTGGTGATCATAATCAAACCACAATGATTCAGAGCTTCATGCGAACGCATTCTTGCCCATTTTTCCTGTGAAAATTCCCATTCTCTGGCCTTTTTCATTCTCATGCGATTCATCCAAGCCATTTTTCAGTGATCAAATTTTTGCAGGGTTTTCTTGCCGTTTTTTGGGATTTTTCGTTTGGAAATAAGAATTGCAAAAGTGAGGGCATTTTTTATTTTTGTCTCTTTTCACTTTTATTTTAAAGAAACGTGGGGTCCCCCTCCCAAAGCCAGCCAGCCCAGGCATTAAGCATAAGGCTTGTAACCCATGGCTAAGTGGCACTCTGTGTGCGGCCCTTAAAGTTACTTATGTCCTTTGGTATGGCCCTTGGGAGATGTGTGTTTGGTCACTTGTGCCTTTAAGGGGCGTGGCTGACATCACGCAGGGGGTGGAGCTTAACACTGAACCACAAGGCCGTGTCACTTCAGTGTGTCTCTCTCCGGGCTGGAGGGAGGTTGTGTTGAGGCTCCCCTGCATGGTTCAAGGTTAGTGTACAGCAGCCTGGCTGACATGAGGCTGCTATTGTGTTTGCGTTGCAACGGCAGCTGCCACCGCTGGCCAGGCCGTTTGCTGGATTTTGATCATGTTGAGCTTAAGGGCTCTGGGTGTGGGGATAGCGGCAGCGGAGACATGCGGCTGTGGCAGCGGCGGCCATCTCGGGCCGGGCCGCTGGTTCCCTTATTCCCATACTTCTTCTTGGAGCCTGGGGGCTCTTTGTGTGCAGCCTTTGCAGAGTGCATTGTGGTTTAGGTCACTGGCCTTCTAACAGACACAAGAGGGGTAAGCTTAGGGGCTTATGGATATATGAAGAGCTGCGGTGGTGAGTGGACGTCGGCATTATCATTATTATTATTATCATGATTATAATTATTATGATTATTGTCTTTATTTTTATCAATATTAGTATAATGCGTATTTATTAATTGTATTTATTAATTCTATTACCAAGAATTTAAAAAAAAAAAAGAAAAAAAATATATATATATAACAATAGAATTTTTTATATATTGATTTTTATGAGTTGGGAAAGGTTTTTTGTCTAATGGATTTTTCTCCTGTTTTATTTTTAGAATTGGAAGAAGGATAAAAAAGGGTTGTGGTTCCTCCCAGTCTCTTTGGAATTGGTTCAGGCTTAGGACCTTAGGTCTGTTTGCCAAATTAAAAAAAAAAAAAACACCATGAGGGAGGCATCAGGGGATAGTGATTTGGGCAGAGCAATGCGGGCTCTGTCCCTTATGTTAGCTGCATCCCCTGGGTAGTTTCAGCACGGTTTGTTCCACTTGCGCCATGAGAATTGGTTTAGACCATAATAGAGCGGCAGCTCAGGTCTCTAGCCCAGCTATTGCTGGTGGGAGCGCGACGGCTCACCCATCCCTTACATCCCCCGGAGAGGGGGAAGGCAGTGAGGCACAGGCGGATGTGGCGCACAGGTGGGATAACTTAGAGAAACAGTTATCCTTGGTCATTCCTAAGAAAGCCACCTATAAGAGGAGGCATTTGGAGCCTGTTTCTGAGGAAAGAGATTTATTTGCCTCTTTTGGGTCTGAGGAGGAGGAAGAGTAGTTAGACGAGCAGCTCTCAGAGGGCGAGTTACGCTCTGGTGAAGAAGATAGTAATTCTATTTTATTCTCTTCTGATGAGGATCCCCTTCTCTCAGACGAAACAGAGTGTTTACTTTCATCAGTTTTTGAAACCTTGAATATTACCCCTCCTGAGGTGGCAAAAAGAGGGAAGGACGACCTGTTTAAGCCAGTAAGGCAAAGGCAGGTGTTCCCGGAACAGCCGCATTTTTCCAGGATGGTGTTAAAGGAGTGGGAAACTCCTAACAAGCTGCCGGCTGTGATTCTCCAGTATCAGGCTTGTCTAATACTTCTATCATGCCATCGACTACTATGGGATCCTTAAGAGATCCCACATAGAGACGAATGGATCAGTTGGCCCGCCATGCTTTTGCTATGGTAGGTTCCTTTCTTCGCCCTGTTTGTGCCACAGCTATTGTATCTTTGGCTTCAAGGAAGAAGGTGAAGAAAATATGGCCAGGGCTAAGTCTCGCAGGCTTACTCAAGAGTCCAAGGATTTTAAGGTTTGTTTGGACTTTAACTCTTTTGCTATCACTGCTATGGGTGATGCGGTCAGGCTAGCTGCTAGAACTTCTGCTCTTCTTGTTGCCTTGTGCCGTTCCTTATGGCTAAGACAATGGTCGGCGGATGCCGCCGCTAAGAAAGCTCTTACAGATCTACCTTTTTTAGGGAGCAGACTATTTGGAGAAAAGCTGGATGGTATGGTCAAGGATGGCAAACTTGGTAAACTTCCTCAAAGGAAGAGGGCAACTCGGCCTTTTCAGAGGCCTTCATCATATTGGCCCTTTCGGAGTGGCAGAGGTGCCTTCTGTCCTTGCTCCCGTAGAGATTTTTGGGGCAGAGGCAGAGCTCGGGGGCAGGAGGTGCCTGGAGAAGGAGGCCCAAACCTCCAGCCAAGCCCACTCCAGCATGAGGGGGGCGCCCTCACCCGAGCGGGTGGGGGGACGGCTCTTGCATTTTACTCCCATCTGGAGACACCACGTGGCGGATCTTTGGATCCAAAGGTGGTGTCATCAGGCTACAAGATCGAGTTTGCAGCCAGACCGCCTGCAAGGTTCCTTCGGTCAGGGGCATCCCGGAACCAGCTAAAAGCAGATTCCCTGAGAGCATCTGTGCAGCATCTACTTCAAAAAGGGGTAATTTGTCAGGTACCCTTTCAGGAAGGTCAGGGATTTTATTCCAACCTGTTTACAATTCCCAAATAGGAAGGGTCGATTTGTCCCATTTTAGACTTAAATGGTCTCAACAAGTATATCCGGGTGAAGCATTTCCGCATGGAGACTCTAAGGTCAGTGGTAAGATCAATCCAGCCCGGGGATCTTATGACTACAATAGACATAAGGGCCACGTATCTTCATGTTCCGATTTTTCCAGGGCATCAGAATTTCTTGAGGTGTGCCCTGGAAGGCCAGCACTTCCAGTTTGTGGCACTTCCATTCGGGATATCCTTGGCTCCAAGAGTATTCGCCAAGGTCTTGGCAGGTCTCATGGCCATTTTCAGAAGCCAGGGGATATGCATCGTCCCATATTTGGACGATCTCTTAATTTCAGCCTGGTCTCCTCGGCAAATCATGAAGGATACGCAGATGGTCCTATCAACTCTGGATGAGTTCGGCTGGGTGATCAATTATCCGATGTTCCATATCATTCCAGCGCCAGTAAGGAATTTCTTAGGAATGACGCTGGACACAGTTCAGGTCAAAGTGTTTCTACCAGAGCAGAAGGCTCTGCTAATTCGGAATCAAATAGAGTCCTTACTGGCCTGCCGGCAGCCGACTATTCGGCTAGGGATGAAACTAGAAGGCCTTATGGTGGCCTGCTTCGAGGCTGTGCCTTTTGCCCAGTTTCACATGAGGCCTCTTCAGTTGAATCTGTTGGCAAGCTGGGATCGAGCCCCGCAGTCACTGGAACAAGTCTTTGTTCTGACTCTCTAGGCCAGGCAAATTCGGCTGTGGTGGTTGGACCCTCTGCACCTATCGGTAGGTAGGTCCTTTCTGACACCGCAGTGGCAGATCGTTGCCACGGATGCCAGTCTTACAGGCTGTGGGGGCATCTGGCAAGCCCAGAAGATCCAGGGATAATGGGGTCTGAAGGAGAATCAGCTTCCCATAAATATATTGGAATTAAGAGCAATCCGGGTAGTGCTTCATTATCTGACGCCCAGTTTAAGGGGACAGGCTGTCCAGGTCCAGTCAGACAATCGGACGGCGGTAGCCTATATCAACCGTCAGGGGGGTACTCGGAGCAGGAGTGCTCTAAGGCAAGTAAGCCGGATTCTGGTTTGGGCAGAGGAGAATGTTCCCTCCATCTCTGCAGTTTACATCCCGGGGGTAGAAAACCAGGAGGCAGCCACTTTGAGCAGGAAGGCGCTGCGTCGGGGAGAATGGTCCCTCAGTCAGAAGATCTTTCAAGCCCTTTGCCTTCGCTGTGGGTGTCCGGAAGTGGATCTCTTTGCATCCAGTCACAATCACAAGCGGCCAAGATGCAGTTCCCTGTCAAGGGACCCTCTGGCCATAGCAATGGACGCCCTGTCAACCTCTTGGGCAAGGTTCAAGTTCCTGTACATTTTTCCCCGCTCCCGCTCCTGAGCCGCGTACTAAGAAAGATATCTCAGGAGGGGGTACCAACCATTCTGGTGGCTCCTAGGAGAAGTTGGTTTTCAGATATAACAAGGATGTCAGTAGACCATTGGCGCCTGCCAGTCGATCCAGACCTTCTCACACAGGGGGCACTTGGGCACTCGAATTTACAGATGCTGGTGTTGACGGCCTGGCTATTGAGACCTCGATCTTAGCAGAGAAAGGTTTATCGGCCAAGGTTATTCTTACCATGATTCATGAAGTCGTCTTCCATGATTTATTACAGGGTCTGGCGGGCGTTCATATCCTGGTGTGAGGCTAGGAAATTTTCATGTAGAAAGTATTCGATTTCTAGAATTCCAGAATTTCTACAAAATGGCTTAGAGATGGGCCTACAATTAGGTACCCTAAAGGGGCATGTATTGGTTTAATCTATTTTTTTCCAGGTCTATCGCCAGCAATGCCCATTAAAACTTTTTTTCAGGGAGTCACTCATGTCCGACCACCGCGCAAGTCTATTTTACCAGTGTGGGACTTGAATCTGGTATTATCGGCTATCCAGGGTGCTCCTTTTGAACCTATGATGGATGCTCCATTGAGCATTTTGCCGATTAAGATAATATTTTTGGTGGCAATCACCTCGGTGCGGCGTGTTTCTGAGTTAGCTGCCTTATGTATGAAGTCTCCTTATTTTGAGCTACACAGAGACAAGGTAGTTTTTCCGTTTAAACCTGATTTTTTACCTAAGGTCGTTTCTCCCTTTCACCTTAATCAAGAGGTAATTCTACCTTCTTTATGCCCTGTTCCAGCTAATGCTAAGGAAAGGGCGTTTCATTCTTTAGATGTATTCCGAGCCGTAAGATATTACACAGATATTACAAAGACGGATTTTCTTGTTGTTATATCGGGAGGGCCGAGAAAGGGGCTTCCGCCAGCTGCCACCTGGTCTTCGGTTCATACATTCACCAAGTTTTACAAGGTGGATGTTAGAGCCTCAGCTGACACTGTTGTTGGTCGAAAGATTCTTCAGGCGGGAGTGAAATGAACTACCTGCTGTTCTTCGCTTGGGATCCTGCCCATAGATGGCACTGCTTTTGGAGATCCCAAGTGTAAGGAGAGTCTGGAATGGATTGGAAGAAAAAACGCAATTCTGTGAGTACTCACCTGTAGAATTGTTTTTTCTGGGAATCCATTCCAGACACTCGGGCCCACCAGTGTTTGGGTCATGATCTATCTTTTGATGTTTCTTTGATGGTGTTTAGTCCATTATTTCATTGGCATGAAAAAAAAAAAAAAAAAAGAGAGAGCTTTAATTACTCGTTTATTTTTTTGAGAGTATTCTGGCGGAGTTCGTGTGAAGTAACATGGACTCCTATATAGGGCCTCCCGGCCTGCCTCTATTTTATGTTTTACTGCTTTTTACGTAACTGATCTAGGTTAGGAGGCAGCTGCTACTTATGGGGCCTTTTTTGTCTTGCAGTCACATCCAATCGGCAAGGAGGTAATCCCAAGTAAGGAGTGTCTGGAATGGATTCCCAGAAAAAAACAATTCTACAGGTGAGTACTCACAGAATTGCGTTTTTTCTAAATTTAACTACTCACCCGCCCTCGTCTTCTTTCTGCTGCTGCACTGTTTTCCTCCGACCTGTTTTCACGTGTCCCATCGCGGGTGTCACCACCAGTGTCTCTTTAGGTGGAGGCATCGGCAGCCAGAAGCTGACAGCTGCGCCACCATTTGGATGAAGGGGAACATAGGTTCCTCCTTCTTTCATTCTTGTTTCCCAGCGAGAGATCAAAGTTTGGACCAGGGGAGCCAGCTTTTAAACTTTAAGTTGTGACCTCCATGGAATCTCCCCTACGTCATTGATGAATTTTCCTGTGCAACCGCTCTTGTGACATCATAAGTGACGTGGGGCAGGTTCCATAGAGGCCACGCCCGCTCCCCGGTGGCTCATAATGGAGTCCCCAGCTGGGATACTAGGTGGGGAACCTGTGTTCCCCTCCTTTCCAAATGTCGGTAGAGTATTCTTAGATGCCTCGTCGGCATACATTTGAAAGATGCTGCGTGGGAACCCACCTGGGAAAGGTATGTGTAAGTTAATTAGGAACAATAAACACCTTTTATTAAAACGTGTGTGTTATTTTTTCACTTTCACTTTGAACTGGTAAGGGGTCCTATGGACTCCTATAACAGTTCATACTCCATTACCCAGAGGAGTAGCTAGTCTTTCTGGCGCCTGGGGCAAAGATTCGAAATAGTGCCCTCCACCTGTGCTCAGGCCCCTCTTTGGGGGCCCCCTGACCTGCTGAATATGGGGAACGTGCCCCCCAGCTATGCCCCTGCCATTACCTGCACCACCAATAGTCATGGTGGTGCATATAAGCCTGGCAGCCCATAGCATGGGAAGATGACGGGCACCAGATCTGTGCTATAGGGCATAAGGGCTTGTAATGGTCAAGGCCAGGGGCCGGCTGTTCGGCCCTTGAGCCCTGGAATTACAAGCCCTTATGCTTGGTTTACCGGGTTGGTAATGCTTAGAGGGGGAAACTTTTTATTTCTGCACATGTTAGGCCGGGCATAATTTAATATCTTTCCCGTCCAGGGCTCCCCCCTTATAAGCATTACCAACTTGGCAAACTAAGGATTGGGAATTGTAATTCCAGGGCTCAAGGGCTGGCCAGTGTGTCCCTGGCCCTGACCATTATAAGATTTCATGCCCTATAGCACAGGTCCGGTGCTAATGCTATGGGTCGTCAGGCTCATCTGCACCACCATGCCTATTGGTGGTGAGGGTAATGGAGTATGAACTGGTATAGGGGTCCATGGGACCCCTTACCAGTTTAAAGTGAAAGCATCCACGCAGCATCCTTTAAAATTAGATCGGCGGGGACCCTAAGCCGGGAGCGTAGCTAGGGGGGAGCAGGAGGGGCACTTGCACCGGGTGCAGCAGGTCAGGGGGCGCCAAAGGGGAGCCTGAGCACAGGTGGAGGGGGGTCATTTCAAATATTTGCCCCGGGTGCCAGAAAGCCTAGCTACTCCTCTGCCTAAGACACTCCACTGGCATTTGTAAAGGAGGGGAACACAGGTTCCCCTCCTATCATCTCGGCTCCCAGCCGGGGAGCAGCTTTTATACTATGAGGCGGGGCTTCTAAGGAATCCCCCCAACGTCAGTTATGGCCCTAGGAATTGGCCTAGAGGGGGTTGCACAGGGAATTAAAGCCCAGGCTCCTCCCCTTCAGTGACATCATTAATGACGTAGGGGAAATTCCATGGAGGCCCCACCTCCAAGTATAAAAGCTGGCCCAAACTTCAGTCCCTCGCTGGGTAGCGAGGATGAAAGAAGGGTTCCCCCTTCGTCCAAATGGCAGATCCCTATACCAGTTCACCGGGGTTAGGAGACAGCATGGCACCTGTTTGTGAGCCTGTCTAGTTCGCCTGTTACTCACCTCAAAGTGATGATTCCGCAGTGCATGTGCAGGCCTCCTCCAGTGATCAATTATTGCTCTGCATAGTAATGCATGGCAATGAGTGATCGTTGCTTTGTGCCTCCCATTGCTCCCCCTTCTACCTGGGTGCCCCAGCAACCAACCATATAGTTATTGTTTGGTGCAGGTGCGCAGGGGATGCCGGATGAGGCCTGTACATGCCCAATTGGATCCCCAGCTCGAAGTAAGGAAAGGACAAACTGGGGGACATCCCAAATCTGTATGCCCATGGGGAGGGATTTCACCCAGTCTCTTTAGACTTTAGGGCTAGGGTAATAGGGTTTGGTCATATCTAGGGTGTGTTGGGAGTATTCATATTGGTATTAGCTCATCCACAAAATGAATGAGCAGAGTGCACATGGCTCCCCCATCCTCCAAACATATTATGCAAAGTAAACTCCAATTTTCTGCCCCATAAAATACTTGCCCTCCCCCAACAAGTGAATTCACCCAAGGAGGTTAAAGAGGTACATCACCCAAGAAATTCCTGGGTGATGTTTCTCTCTGTTGGGGCATCCAAATGTGGGATGTGTTTATCCTCCAAGATCTCCCATAAACTTATCTTTGCCCTTTTCCCATGGAGCATGCACGGGATGCTCAGCCAATCAGCTGCGCTTGTTCCATTTAGATTTCCACATCAGTATAGCAAGGACATCTAAATAAAGTGAGCACCACCAGTTGCATCCCCAGAATGGCCTCTAGCTGTGGGTGTGCCCATTCCGGCTACTCAGAAAGGCCACCAATGTCGTAACTATAGGGGTGCAGAGATAGTGACTGCATCGGGCCCCATAAGGTCCCCATCTCTACCTTAGTTATCAGATTTGTACTTACATGGCATTGTGTACAGATAGGACGTGCCGTTTGTGCTTTGTAGGAGAAACAAGTTCATGGAGCTCAGGACACATCTCAGGAGGAGGAGGAACGCACTGCCGTGGTTCAGGAAATGTGCGGGGTCGGTGCATAAAGCAGTAGGAGCGCTGAGAAAGTCATGCAAAATACAAGCGAATGCGACAAGCCAGCTATTATAATTGCACATGCTACACTGAAGATGCTCACAACATTCACTCCCACGTCTTCATGCTGGTCGTTTCCATCCTAATGACTTCTGAGGGCAACATCAGCATTATCCCTGCTTTTAATTGGCATTCGTGCTCGCCATCATTACAAACATTTACTTATACCAGTTAATCCTAATAAAGTCCCATCATCCTTTGCTGTTTCATTTTCAGTCTTTTGAATATTCATCTGAATATATAGGGGCAGAAGTTAAAAGCACACAGCAGTGTTCCACTCCTAGTTGTCATGGTGACAGCTTAATGTCCCCTCTCCCAGTTAGAGAGGGATTTTTATATTATTACACGATCTCTATTCATATTTACTCTTTAGTCATCACGTCATAATGGCAGGAGGTAATTGTAAGGACATTTAACATCAGCAAATTAGAAATACGAGAAGTATCTGGTTGTTCTTCAACAATTCTGGGAAGAACTGTATTTGTAGGGCGGGCTACAGGTCATACTTCAGATTAAAGCAGACCTCTAGTTGGACAGTAGTTAACTGGGAGTCTGCTAACCCCAGTCAGCTCCACCCTGTAAGGGAGCGGACTTGTCACCGGAGGGTGGCAGGTTCGAATCCTGGTCCTGGGATATGACTGAAGTGCTCTTGAGCAGGGCACCTAACCCCCCAACTGCTCCCTGTGCGCCGTAATTAGGCGCCCACCGCTCCGGGCACTCACTGCACGGATGGGTTAAATGTGGAGGACGGAATCCTATGTGTGCGCAAGCATACAATGGCCATCTCTGCATTAAAAAAAAAAGTAGACCAAAAGTCGATTGGGCCAGACATGGTGTATTTTATACTCCTGGGTCAGCCAATTCTATGTCCCCATGGAATTGGCTCCCTTGGTACGCCCAGTATATTTACCAAACCAGTGATCTTACGGCGCATGTGCAGGAGGTTCCATCTTTTTTAGGCTAACTTCAATATATTTAAGGGGAAAGCTTTCAATAAGACTTGGTCCTCTTCACCATACATGATGACTCTTGTACACATCGAGCCAGTGAACATCGAACTTTAAAAAGCATCTTAAAGAAGCAGTTTGGGGGAATACAGAGGTAAGGCTAGGCTATTTTGGAAGCACTAGGTTGTCCACTAGGGAGTCAAGGGATTGGACAGGAAGCAGTAGTCACCTGGCAAGATGGAAGGCGTAGATGCTGAAGTAAGAGCCAAGATCAAAGGTCACAGGCAATGGGGCAGAATCCTAAGGGTAGCTGAATTGGGGGGTCCCAAGCGAAAATGTAAAGTCCAAACGTTATTTGAGGTAAAGATAGTTAAACAGTCCAATGGGGGTAAGCCAGGTAGCAAGCAGGTCAAAGGTCATAAAGGTGTAAACAAAGTTCAAGTTTTAAAGACTCTTCTGGCAGCATATTGCTGTAAGAGGCTTCCTTATAAAGGTCTGAGAGCTCTTTGGTTGGAGAATGGGGTCAGTTAATTAAATCCAAAAAAAAACACCCAATTTTAACAAAAATACAATTCTGTGATTACTCACCTGTAGAATTGGTATTATGAGTATACAGTATGTCCTGCTCCAAATCTAATACTTACAGTTGGGATATACTCCGCCAGATGGCCTCCAGCGTCCAGGGACGCTGGGTCCTTGTCCCATACAGACAATAGGTGAAGTTGCAGAGGCCTCAAGTGGAACTGAGCATAAGGGACCGCTTCGAAGCACGCCACCATCAGGCCCACCAGCTGCATCCCCTGCCTGATGGAGGGATGGGGACAAGCTAGGAGGGACTGGGCCTGTGCAATCAGACTGTCCACCTTCTGCTGAGGAAGGAAGATCCTTGCCTGAACTGTATCCAGATTCATTCCTAGGCATGGAGTTACCAAGGAAGGGGACAGTGAGGACTTGGGGTGGTTGATCACCCATCCAAATGACTCCAGAGTGGACACCACCAGCTGAGTATCCAACTCTGCCTGATGTAGAGACTGGGAAGTGATGAGGATGTCATCCAAATAGGGAAGCACGTGGACACCCTGACATCTGAGCAGAGACATCACGCCAGCCAGCACCTTGGTGAACACCCTGGGAGCTGAAGTGAATCCGAAGGGCAAGGCCACAAATTGGTAATGTTGATCCATCAGAGCGAACCTGAGGAACCTTTGATGACCTGGGAACACAGGAATATGAAGGTAAGCATCTTTGATGTCCACAGAAGTCATGAAATCCCCTTGGCGCAGGGAACTGATGGCAGAGCGGGCAGAGAGGCAGAGTTTCCATGCGAAAGCGCCTGCCCCTGACAAACTTGTTGAGAATCTTTAAGTCCAGGATGGGCCTGACAGAACCATCCTTTTTGGGTACTGTGAATAGGTTGGAATAAAAGCCCTTGCCTTTTTCTCTTAAGGGGACCTGGCAGATGACCCCCAGCTCCAGGAGGCCTTGCACTGCTTGCACTAGCTCCTGAGCTGACACAGGGTCCTGAGGAATCCGGGATCTGATGAATCTTGGAGGGGGATCGGCAGCAAACTCCAACTTGTAACCGGAGGACACTACCTCCTGAATCCACCGGTCTGAGACATGAAGCCACCAGACGTGAGCGAAGTGCTGCAGCCGTCCCCCCACCCGGATGGGTGAGGGTGCCCCATCATGCCTGAGGGGGCTTGGGAGAGGATTTTGCTTTGGGACCCCAGGAGGAGTCAGGACGTCTTGCACCGCGGTAAGGGGAGGAGAAGGAACCCTGACCCCGAAAGGGCAGAGGTTGCCGCACAAGGCAAATCATCAGGGGCACTATCAAGCATATTTCTGATAAGGGTTCTAGTGGCCACAGCAGTAATGGCAGAGGCACAGACCGGGTGCAGCGCCGTCCCCGCACATGCAAAGGCGTGGGATGCCAGCTGATCAATACGCCGGTCCTCAGCATCCTGCAGGGTAGTAGAATCAGGGGAATGCATGACAGAGGTGTTAGATAGCCCTAGGATCGGGGCATCCACCTCGGGGGGGGGGATGACCAACATTTAACCACCTCAGCAGGAAAGGGATACTTCCTATCCCAACTCTTTGGAACCCCGGGAAGTTTACTGGGGCGCTTCCATTCCTTGAGCACAAGGTTATGGAAATGTGCCTGCTCTGGAAATTACAAACGTGATCTTGCTGTATGGAAAAGCTCCCCTCTTTGCCTGGGAGCCTCAACAGGGAGAGAGATAGACAGAACCTCAAAAATCTGGGTCAATAATCTGTCAGTGTCATCCGGGGCCCAGGGGTCAGAGCCAGAATCGTCATGACCCCTTGGTCTCTCATCAGATGAGCCTGAATCAGAAAAGAGCTCCCCTTCATCAGACGGGGTATAGCCACACAGATTCCAAAACTCCTCAGTTCCCATAGGGAAAACAGTAACATTAGGCGTCAAGTGCCGCTTCTTAGCAGGGGCCTTACGCGCTAAAGACTTCGCAATAATCTGTTCAACCATAGCCAGTCTAGAAGACACATCAGGCTGAGAATCCCCAATAGTATGCAACTCAGCAGGAGTGAGATTTAAGCTTGGGGGAGTAGGTGAAGTGAAACGAGGTGCAGCCACTGGCAGGCCAGATTGCAATGCAAGCACCTGCTCAGCACAGGGTACACAGACCCGCGCCTTGTCAGCGTCAGCATGAGGCTGCCCACACGCTACACACAGCCGGTCTTGTCCCAAAGGGACCCCGGTAACATTATCCTGAGATGCCTCCATATGGTGATTATAGCGGCGCTATACGCCGATAGGGAATAATGCTATATAGCAATCCTGGATGCCCCAAAAACCCGCTAGGGACGTGGGAGTATAATTTTTACAAGGCCTACAAGTAATATACTAAAAACAGGGCCGGGAGAAGCCAAGAATGGTTCGTCCCGCCTGAAAGACATAAGCAGACAAGACCTTAAATACATCGTAACAAAAGTGAAGCAGATCAAGCCGCCCGCGAGGGCACTTACGGACCACGGTAGGTAGGAGTCAGTCGCGCATAGGCCAACCAAGTCAGAAAAGATGGCGTCGGTATACCTTGAGGGGCGGGCCAGTAATAGCGATGACGCGGAACGCGCCAAAGACGGGCCCCGCCCCCCCCCGAAGAGCGCGAAGCCAGAAAGGCCAACAGGCAATGATGGCGCTCCCGCGCCTGAGGAAATGCCGTCGCCAAGCGCGGAACCAAGTCACTGCGCGGCGGCGGCAATTTTAAAAGCAATAAAGACAAGTCAGCGCGGCGGCTGACACAAGAATAAAGACATGTGAAAAGTGAAAGCGCAGACTGCATAACATACATATCTATACACATACACACCCCCCCCCTCTTTTCCCCCGAAGACTACAAGGAGGATGAGGGAGGACGGCGGCCACTTAAATAGGGCCCACCGATAGGCCGGGGCAAGGGACAATAATGCGGGAGGGGCATCCCATAGAGGCTCACCATAAGCCTGAACCGCCTACCCTTTGGTGGGGGATTACGGTGGAGCAGCGCTCCTAAGCACCAACGGCGGTGCTGCCTACCTTCACTGGACAAGCGCAGCCAAGGCTGGGAGGCATATTACTAGTGGAACGGGTGGGAATAGTCCTGCAGGGCCGCAGGTTAATAACCCCGCTCACCTGCGAGTAGAGAGCCAATTTCTCGTCCTTCGCAGCCAGATTGCAGAGAAATTCTGGGGATTTGTGGGAGGTCCCTGGGTATTTGAGGGGCCGGGAGGAGCCTATTTTCGATGTCTCTGCAGTCCAGCGCCATCTGGCGGAGGATATCCCAACTGTAAGTATTAGATTTGGAGCAGGACGTACTGTATACTAAGAATATTGTTTTTTTCCCTAGTGCAGGGGAGCATCTGGATTGCCTGAACAACTTCTTTAACTCCTTCCCATTAACCACTAGCTGCTCATAGTGAGATAGGATTCATGTTATGGAAAAGAAAATATTTAAGTACGCCTTAAAAAAATATAAAATTCTAAGTAACACTACAAGTTTCTCATAGTATAAGAACAATGTTGATGGGGCCTGTCTTTCACCTTCCCTGAGTAAGCCAGTCATCAGCAAAACACGTAGCAAGCAGCAGAACAGCAAAGAAAGAAAAGAACTAAGACCGATAGCAATGGATGGTTGGTTGTTGGTTGGATGTTTTATAATAGATATTAATGATGGATACATGTTTTATATACATTTTGTACACTTACAAATGAATAGTAATCAGTGAAAGAAATATAATAAACATTTAGTCTAATAGGGTTTAAGACCAGTATAAGGTGAAAGTTATTCCCATAAGAAGGAAGAAGTCTCCCCTAAGGAGGAGTACAGCCAGGGTAGGGTGGTTTGAATAGTACAGTAGCTAAGGAGGAACATAAGCCTCGCCATCTCCTGCCCCCCTCTGTTTTTTCCTTAGGGCATTATTTACTCACCTGGCCATGGGATCCATCTTCTAGGTTCCTCGGTTTCCGGGCGACCTTCTGACAGACGGGGCCATCTGGCATCCCATCAGGCACTGCGCCACCCGAAATCCCATGAGACTTTGCTGAGCTGCGAGATTGCAGTGGGACATTGAGGCCAAGGGGCTAAGGCCATGCTTGTTATCAACAGATAGCTAAATGGATCACAGGGTGAGGAGCATGCCCTGAAGCAGCCGATGGGGGGAGGGGAGTAAGTAGGAGCCGATGGGGGAAGGGAATCAGCCTTGTTATTTTTTGATCCAATGTTCCTCTTTAAGGAGGGTTTTTTAAATCAAGCATTCAGTTGCCTGGCCTGGTTACAAAAAGCAAAACCACTAAACGATTGTATAGTTAAACTACTAACATAAAAAACAAACATAGATCAGTGTATCCACTTCATCATCAAGTCAGAAGCAGACCTACTTGAAGAAGTATCTAGGTAAGTCCCAGTCTTCCCCACACAGTGGAAACTTCTATAGGGCAGACAGGGACGGCTTCAGGACACCATACAGATAACCCCAGGCAAATGCCCTCTAGTTAGTACCAAGTAGCTGCTGATGGTCAGGAGAGGTACAGTAACAGCCTAAAAACCATGCTAGGTGAAACAGGCTGTTGAAGATTATAATGTTTCAAAAGTGCCAAGGTCAAGACAAGAAGCTGAAGATCAGAGACACAAGCAAGGTCATATTAGAAGATCAGGCAATAGCAATGGGAAATGCGAGAACAAACACTTGTGCTAGGTAAAAAAATAAAAACTTTGCTCAGTCACCGACTACCCCAAGGCAACATTTACATTTAGCAACCAATGTTCAGATTAGCATATGAAAGTTAAGGCTGATATAGCAAACTGAGTAAGTCCTGCAGGGGTTGTTAATGTAACCAGAATATAGATATGCTGTCAATTCAAGAAAAGGCCATGACAGACACAATTATAGAAAAACACTGAACGACAAAGCAAGTCCTTCCAATATTATTTGCTTGAATTCTCCAAAACCACAATAAAATCTTCTAGACTTGGGACTATTAAAGTGGAGACTATTTGAATTCAATTGCAGGTCTCACCTCAGTTTGTAGTCTGCGTATCCTTTCTGATTGGCTCTGAGTTTTGATAATATCATTTTCAAGATTCTCATGAAGATCAGAAGGTTGGTCTAGGAAAGAAAAGAGGGAGATAGAAAATGCTAGGTATGGGGCTACATTAACAGTATGAAGAAGAGCATACAGGTTGTGACGTATCTTTGGCAAATATGACTTACCACAGAAGCCAGAAGAATAGGGATCCGGATTATCCACCAGTAAGCCATGTTGTCATTCAGGGCCCAGCATCTGGAAAACAGACTCAAACTCAGCATCATCTTTATCACGTTGACACTGTATCTATAATCTATGTAAAATACAGGTTTATTGGTTTAATAGTGTCCAACAGACTGTTGTCCATTGGTAACCTACAATTTAATCTGGACCATTGTGGGGCATGTGTCTCTGATGATAGCTAGAGTCAGTAAGTATAGAGTTAGATTGCTAGTCAGTATTAGCCAGGCAGACAAAGAATGTATATAGCAGTAAATACACAAAATAACAGAAGTGTGAGTAGATCTCTATTCAGCATAGGGTTTAGCTGTTGGTCAGGAGATACGTTATCAGGAAAGAGGAGATAAGCAAGAAGTAGTTTTAATTGGTTTAGTCTGTTCTGGTTACTAGAAGGTTGGCACACAAGTGTGGCTAGAGCCATGTGCGGCATGTAACCCAAAAAATACATATGGTAGTATGAAATTTGCTGAGCCTGGTCCTATTTCAAGGGTGAACCCTCAGTTAGAGATGCAGATTGTGACAAAGGAGCTGACAGAATAAGAACAAAAAGACAAATAGTTGCAGAGAGAGGACCAGAGACTTTCATAGAGGAACAGTGGCAGCCTAGTGGGCCTTGGGTTGGAACCAACACACAGGGACCTGCATACAGGATTAAATCCAGCAAGTCAAGGATTGTAACATCTGCCATATGAGACCACAATTAGAGGCCATAAGATTTTTACCAGAAGACAGTTTGTCTTGCTGCAAGTTGTATTCTGCTCTCGAGGGAGAAATAAAGCACCATCTGTTGTTTCTAAAATGTCCTGTCCCGTCTCCAGATTGGTCCAGCTAAACTGTAAGTAATTGGGAAACATTGCCACACCTACCCACCCTCCCCTATCAATACTGGGCACCCTGGTCCAAAGGATGTCCACTCCTCATAACACTGTCTCTAACCTAGTGGTAGACTGGTTACACCTTAAACTTTACAGTGGACTTTGATCTAATGGTGACCTAGAGCAGGGGTTCCCAACCTTTACACATCAAGTGCCATCTGGATGGTATGAGTTGTCAGTCCTAAAACTGTGTTAAAATTGCACAAACAACCACATAAATTGCGTTCAGAACTTTTTAAAGGGTTACTGGGTCTGTGCATCAATAGTTGAATATAATCTGTGGTCTATCAGGAGGTAAATAAGGGCCAATGTTTTAATGAAGGACTTGATATAAAATCTAATAGTGACCCAGGAGGCATCACTATTGCCTGGTCTGACAAAGGATGGTATGTTTTTCAAGTTGCCTGTAGCCAGGGTTTGTTCCCGGTGGTCTATGCTGTTGTTGTTGGTTACAGTCTAGTACGTGGTCTGTACTGCTTCAAGAATGAGCTCAGATCTATAGTAAAAGGATGAAAGGAAAGACTATGCTTTAACACTGGAGCTTTGTTCAATGCCTAATAATGCTCTATGGTTCAAGAGATTTAAATGGTTTTAATGAGGCAGTTGTCTAATGTCTAACTGTGATCATGGTGTAACAGTGGTATATGGTCCACTTGTTGATAGTCTAAGTTTAATCACAGTGGCTTTTAGTCTACTGTAAGTCCTGATGGTGACATCGCTCTGAACCCATGCCATAAAAGCATATGATATTTAAATGAATTGGTTCAGAGACTTAACATGACCTATAACTAAGAAATAACATGTTAAACAATAATGACTTAAAAGCTAAAGTTGAATGTTGATCTGTGGTCTGAATTCTAATGTATATCCAACGCAGATTAGTAAGTAGAGGATTTGAATATTTTTTTCTTACTCTTTGTTCTCCTTGAGATATTTGAGTGTCATCCACGGAATAACAAATAATATAGGAGTCCCTGCAAAAAAAGTGAAGTGTAGATCCATCACATGTCACACGTGTCTTCCCAGTAAAGTCAATTTTTTATTTGTAGTCATCAAAAGGATCTTCTTACCCCAGCCTAGATACAGGTACAAGGTGTAGTTATTCTTTTCAGAAAACACTGCACCAATCAATAGTTTATAAAGGTAGACCGCCTCCACCACAAACCAATAGTGATTGGCCAAAATGCAGTATTGCATTATCACCTGTGCTGTGCGACATCCTATGGCAGCCTGTAATAGAAATAGTGAATGTTATACAGCTCATTTCAATATACTATAAGTCTGCCCTGCCCACATTAATACATAATGAGTCCCTAACCAAGAACAAATGTTCAATCAGTAGTTCTGATCACTTAAACTGTATGGACATCACAATGACTGCTTACAACCTCAGCCCTAAGGCTTTATAATTTGGGGTGCCCTGTAAGTTAAATATTAAATAGAATATCACTCAACCGTCCCTGGCGGCAGCCACACCTGTTGTGGGCTCCCCCACCACTCCACCAATGACCAACAAAGTTCAGCAGATCTCCATCAGCCACCAGCAGTCACGTGGGATGCGCAAAACAGCGATTTTTCCCAATCTTTTCTTTGAACTTTTTATCTGGCAGGAGCATCCCCAATCAGAATTTCCTGATTGTGGGGTGTGAGCGGACCTCATTTTTGATTAAAGGTCTACTTTAACTGGGTGGTTTGTGGCTGTATCTATAAAAGCAAATGGACACAGGTAAAATGCAAAGGTATGTGCCAACAACAAAGTAACTCACTGCATTTTCACCTGCCTTCAGGCTGGTATTACATTTACTTCCGTTTTTGGCAGAAGACTTTTCTTACTATTTAAGGTTTTCTTAAAGTGGACCAAAACCCACGACGATCAGCCCAATAATCTATAAGATTCCCAGGCTGATCGATTCCCTCTGCCCAGGGCATCCAAATTGGAGTGCCCCGCTGTGTGAAACCCCCCAGGTCCAACTGCGCTTTATCGAGCCGCGGCGGCATACCCAGTATCCCTCTAGCAGGGCACATGCCCATGCCAGGCAGGGCGCCGTCAGCACGCTGATTGGACGAGCGCCCGCGCATGCGCCATAATACCGGGAAGAAGTGAGTTGGCATCAGCAATCTGGGGGGTTTCACACAGCGGGGCACCCCCGATCAAGGTGCCCCGGAGGAAAGGACCAAAACCCAGGATAGTCAAAATCCTAGGTTTTGGTCCACTTTAACAATACACTAGGTTCCAAATGATTGTGAAATAAAACCAGAAGGTTTAGTGAAAATGAACTTACTTTATAGAATAGAAATCCAAAGCAATACAATCAATGCACAGTGCTCATGGGTTAGGTACAATATCAAACAATTATAGGCAGAGTGTCCCACAGACATCAAATTGAGAGCTCTGTTCTAATGTTGCATTCCCTGCTTTTTATACCCACTCAATGTAATGTATCTCTTTAAGAAAATGTGACCAGCTCCCAAATGCTCTCAGTGGTAAACCTGTGCTGGTGCTGTTGCCTAATAGTAAAAAACAGCCTTGGGTGTTTTGTATTAGTTTTAGAGCCAACTTGGTAGCCAGGAAGGAAAACATTTTAATTTTTATATCCATAAGGAAGAACCAATGATTACAAAAATGTCCACTGTTATGGTTATTGCAAAATGTAATTTTATTGGGAATGTCTTTAAACCGGACCAAGAGCCTGGCACAGTTGTAAACGAAAGGTAGTGGCCATTTTGGAGCTTCTACTCCCAACTGACATAACTGACATTGCACAGTAACAGGAAGCCCAGCAGCACTTTCTGTTTGCAGGTGGCCAGCAAGTGCACGAGCCACCATCTTGTTTTTAAAATTGACCCCAGCAGGAGTTAGAAAAAAGTAAATTCATTCATTTTTGACTGTTGGTCTGCTTTAAGTATGATTTGAAAATGTTAAACCTCTGGAGATGAATCATAACTAGCTCTAACCTTGTTGCTGATCAGGACCTCCCAGTCGGACACATCGATAATCTGCATGCCCCATCGCTTCTCCTGCAGAATGTCCCTTACAATGACTGAGATCCCACGTAGGGCAAAGGAGAGGAAGAGGTTGGCGTGAATGTAATTCCGGGTGCAACGCAACTTTCTGAGAAAATAAAAAGATGGGAAATGTTAGTGACTTAAGGTAAAAGGTAGACAGCAATTACCTGGTCCCACACGTCAGGTTTTCTTTGTCTACTGCTACTAATGAACCAGGGTTCCCCAACTTTTTTCATCAAGTACGACTTTTCATTTATAAATGGTCTTAAACCAATAGTGTCACAAAATCGATTGTTCAATATCGGTTTGGGTGTGGGCTGCTTCCAGCACAGAGAGCAAACCAGAAACATCCACACACCAATTACAAGAAGCTGCCACCACCACTGTAACTACACGTTAAACGATTAAATTGGGCCAGTGGAACCCTCCCAATCACCACCCGATCAAACTCTGCTGGCGAGTAATCATGGCGGTCATCACACACACCTACACACCCCTCTCCACATACAAGCAGGGCACAGACAATCACTCCTGTTACACTATTTGATTAGATACACTTTCTCAATCATACAATGGATTAGGTAGAATTGATAGTACAGTCTTTGGGTTAATACTCATATACGAGCAGTCATACAAACTTCAAAAACCAGGGTCATTTCTGGAGCTTCAAGTAAACCATGTTAGAAGTTTTCTAATTGCCAAAAAGGTAGGCCTGAGCTTAGTTGGAAAATGTTAATTAAAAAAAAAATTACACATAATAAAAAAAAACAGTATACATACATGTGTAGAAAAACATTCAGAAAATAAAAGGGGAGAAAACCCTGAAAACCCTAAACCTCATAAAGGCAGGCTGATTCATTACTAGCGCCAGCTATCGCTAGATGAGCGTCTGTACAGAGGAGCTAAGAGCGACCACTACTATATGCTGTGATCGGCTATCGGGCGCTGTAACAGAGTGTCTCATTCGCTGTAGTAACCTGGCCGTCATTGATGAATGAGATGTATATTGGCCGTTCTAACACCAGTACAGCACTGCAGGGAGCGAAAGGTAGCACCAGCTCATTGCGACCGACTCTCATCGACTCACACCATATTCAACAAAAAACAGACACACACAGCGTCAGCGCTCTAAATCTGTTCGCTATAGCATAGAGCGGCAGACGCTGTGTGATTAAAGTCTGTTTTTGAACACATATCCACCAGTAACAAAGCGAAAACACATGCAATTACATTGTTGTAACATTGTGACATTAATACTAGGGATGAGCGAATCGATCCGGACGAACCCGGATTCGATCCGAATTTCAGGAAAAATTCGATTCGGATCGAATCCGAATTTCCCCGCGATTCGATCACTCGAAGTTTTCCTTTAACATCCATTCATTTACATTTACAGGCATTCTAAGATGGCGGACGGGACATGTCTGGACATCTATCCCGCGCCAGTGCAAGCTGGGGCAGTCACATGCAGCCTATCAGCAGCCAGCAAGCCCGGTGACGTCACACAGCGGTATTTAACGGCGGCCATCTTGCTTTTCCTCATTTCTCTATTGCATTCGTGACAGACAGAACGCTGTGTAGCTGAGGCAGTTAGACAGACAGGCAGGGACAGACAGGGACAGGCTGGAGACAGGCAGGAGACAGGCAGGAGACAGGCAGGAGACAGACAGGAGACAGACAGGAGACAGACAGAAAGCCAGGGAAAGGTAGGAAAAACGGAGCTGGCTGACAGGGAGATTTTTTTTTTTTCATCCAGCCTTTGTTAGCGTTTTCAGGCTGCTTATAGTAACTAACTGTGCATATATACTGAACTGATCTTAAGTCTGCTGTGAGGCATCCCATTCTGTGACTAAAGCAGCCTCTGTTTAAGACCATATAAGCATTTGCTCTTATCATATTTGAAATTAGCCTGATAAAGACACTTTTGCTGGGCAAAGCACTACTGGACCCTGCCAGGTCCATTCCTGCCCAGGGCATCCCATTCTGTGACTACAGCAGCCTCTGTTTAAGACCATATAAGCATTTGCTCTTATCATATTTGAAATTAGCCTGATAAAGACACTTTTGCTGGGCAAAGCACTACTGGACCCTGCCAGGTCCATTCCTGCCCAGGGCATCCCATTCTGTGACTAAAGCAGCCTCTGTTTAAGACCATATAAGCATTTGCTCTTATCATATTTGAAATTAGGCCTGATAAAGACACTTTTGCTGGGCAAAGCACTACTGTACCCTGCCAGGTCCATTCCTGCCCAGGGCATCCCATTCTGTGACTAAAGCAGCCTCTGTTTAAGACCATATAAGCATTTGCTCTTATCATATTTGAAATTAGGCCTGATAAAGACACTTTTGCTGGGCAAAGCACTACTGTACCCTGCCAGGTCCATTCCTGCCCAGGGCATCCCATTCTGTGACTAAAGCAGCCTCTGTTTAAGACCATATAAGCATTTGCTCTTATCATATTTGAAATTAGCCTGATAAAGACACTTTTGCTGGGCAAAGCACTACTGTACCCTGCCAGGTCCATTCCTGCCCAGGGCATCCCATTCTGTGACTAAAGCAGCCTCTGTTTAAGACCATATAAGCATTTGCTCTTATCATATTTGAAATTAGGCCTGATAAAGACACTTTTGCTGGGAAAAGCACTACTGGACCCTGCCAGGTCCATTCCTGCCCAGGGCATCCCATTCTGTGACTACAGCAGCCTCTGTTTAAGACCATATAAGCATTTGCTCTTATCATATTTGAAATTAGCCTGATAAAGACACTTTTGCTGGGCAAAGCACTACTGGACCCTGCCAGGTCCATTCCTGCCCAGGGCATCCCATTCTGTGACTACAGCAGCCTCTGTTTAAGACCATATAAGCATTTGCTCTTATCATATTTGAAATTAGGCCTGATAAAGACACTTTTGCTGGGCAAAGCACTACTGTACCCTGCCAGGTCCATTCCTGCCCAGGGCATCCCATTCTGTGACTAAAGCAGCCTCTGTTTAAGACCATATAAGCATTTGCTCTTATCATATTTGAAATTAGGCCTGATAAAGACACTTTTGCTGGGCAAAGCACTACTGTACCCTGCCAGGTCCATTCCTGCCCAGGGCATCCCATTCTGTGACTAAAGCAGCCTCTGTTTAAGACCATATAAGCATTTGCTCTTATCATATTTGAAATTAGGCCTGATAAAGACACTTTTGCTGGGCAAAGCACTACTGGACCCTGCCAGGTCAATTCCTGTTGGGGCATCCCATTCTGTGACTAAAGCAGCCTCTGTTTAAGACCATATAAGCATTTGCTCTTATCATATTTGAAATTAGCCTGATAAAGACACTTTTGCTGGGCAAAGCACTACTGGACCCTGCCAGGTCCATTCCTGCCCAGGGCATCCCATTCTGTGACTACAGCAGCCTCTGTTTAAGACCATATAAGCATTTGCTCTTATCATATTTGAAATTAGGCCTGATAAAGACACTTTTGCTGGGCAAAGCACTACTGTACCCTGCCAGGTCCATTCCTGCCCAGGGCATCCCATTCTGTGACTAAAGCAGCCTCTGTTTAAGACCATATAAGCATTTGCTCTTATCATATTTGAAATTAGGCCTGATAAAGACACTTTTGCTGGGCAAAGCACTACTGTACCCTGCCAGGTCCATTCCTGCCCAGGGCATCCCATTCTGTGACTAAAGCAGCCTCTGTTTAAGACCATATAAGCATTTGCTCTTATCATATTTGAAATTAGGCCTGATAAAGACACTTTTGCTGGGCAAAGCACTACTGTACCCTGCCAGGTCCATTCCTGCCCAGGGCATCCCATTCTGTGACTAAAGCAGCCTCTGTTTAAGACCATATAAGCATTTGCTCTTATCATATTTGAAATTAGGCCTGATAAAGACACTTTTGCTGGGCAAAGCACTACTGGACCCTGCCAGGTCGATTCCTGTTGGGGCATCCCATTCTGTGACTAAAGCAGCCTCTGTTTAAGACCATATAAGCATTTGCTCTTATCATATTTGAAATTAGCCTGATAAAGACACTTTTGCTGGGCAAAGCACTACTGGACCCTGCCAGGTCCATTCCTGCCCAGGGCATCCCATTCTGTGACTACAGCAGCCTCTGTTTAAGACCATATAAGCATTTGCTCTTATCATATTTGAAATTAGGCCTGATAAAGACACTTTTGCTGGGCAAAGCACTACTGTACCCTGCCAGGTCCATTCCTGCCCAGGGCATCCCATTCTGTGACTAAAGCAGCCTCTGTTTAAGACCATATAAGCATTTGCTCTTATCATATTTGAAATTAGGCCTGATAAAGACACTTTTGCTGGGCAAAGCACTACTGTACCCTGCCAGGTCCATTCCTGCCCAGGGCATCCCATTCTGTGACTAAAGCAGCCTCTGTTTAAGACCATATAAGCATTTGCTCTTATCATATTTGAAATTAGGCCTGATAAAGACACTTTTGCTGGGCAAAGCACTACTGTACCCTGCCAGGTCCATTCCTGCCCAGGGCATCCCATTCTGTGACTAAAGCAGCCTCTGTTTAAGACCATATAAGCATTTGCTCTTATCATATTTGAAATTAGCCTGATAAAGACACTTTTGCTGGGCAAAGCACTACTGTACCCTGCCAGGTCCATTCCTGCCCAGGGCATCCCATTCTGTGACTAAAGCAGCCTCTGTTTAAGACCATATAAGCATTTGCTCTTATCATATTTGAAATTAGGCCTGATAAAGACACTTTTGCTGGGCAAAGCACTACTGGACCCTGCCAGGTCCATTCCTGCCCAGGGCATCCCATTCTGTGACTACAGCAGCCTCTGTTTAAGACCATATAAGCATTTGCTCTTATCATATTTGAAATTAGCCTGATAAAGACACTTTTGCTGGGCAAAGCACTACTGGACCCTGCCAGGTCCATTCCTGCCCAGGGCATCCCATTCTGTGACTAAAGCAGCCTCTGTTTAAGACCATATAAGCATTTGCTCTTATCATATTTGAAATTAGGCCTGATAAAGACACTTTTGCTGGGCAAAGCACTACTGTACCCTGCCAGGTCCATTCCTGCCCAGGGCATCCCATTCTGTGACTAAAGCAGCCTCTGTTTAAGACCATATAAGCATTTGCTCTTATCATATTTGAAATTAGCCTGATAAAGACACTTTTGCTGGGCAAAGCACTACTGGACCCTGCCAGGTCCATTCCTGCCCAGGGCATCCCATTCTGTGACTAAAGCAGCCTCTGTTTAAGACCATATAAGCATTTGCTCTTATCATATTTGAAATTAGCCTGATAAAGACACTTTTGCTGGGCAAAGCACTACTGGACCCTGCCAGGTCGATTCCTGTTGGGGCATCCCATTCTGTGACTAAAGCAGCCTCTGTTTAAGACCATATAAGCATTTGCTCTTATCATATTTGAAATTAGCCTGATAAAGACACTTTTGCTGGGCAAAGCACTACTGGACCCTGCCAGGTCCATTCCTGCCCAGGGCATCCCATTCTGTGACTACAGCAGCCTCTGTTTAAGACCATATAAGCATTTGCTCTTATCATATTTGAAATTAGCCTGATAAAGACACTTTTGCTGGGCAAAGCACTACTGGACCCTGCCAGGTCGATTCCTGTTGGGGCATCCCATTCTGTGACTACAGCAGCCTCTGTTTAAGACCATATAAGCATTTGCTCTTATCATATTTGAAATTAGCCTGATAAAGACACTTTTGCTGGGCAAAGCACTACTGGACCCTGCCAGGTCCATTCCTGCCCAGGGCATCCCATTCTGTGACTTCAGCAGCCTCTGTTTAAGACCATATAAGCATTTGCTCTTATCATATTTGAAATTAGGCCTGATAAAGACACTTTTGCTGGGCAAAGCACTACTGGACCCTGCCAGGTCCATTCCTGCCCAGGGCATCCCATTCTGTGACTTCAGCAGCCTCTGTTTAAGACCATATAAGCATTTGCTCTTATCATATTTGAAATTAGCCTGATAAAGACACTTTTGCTGGGCAAAGCACTACTGGACCCTGCCAGGTCCATTCCTGCCCAGGGCATCCCATTCTGTGACTACAGCAGCCTCTGTTTAAGACCATATAAGCATTTGCTCTTATCATATTTGAAATTAGCCTGATAAAGACACTTTTGCTGGGCAAAGCACTACTGGACCCTGCCAGGTCCATTCCTGTTGGGGCATCCCATTCTGTGACTACAGCAGCCTCTGTTTAAGACCATATAAGCATTTGCTCTTATCATATTTGAAATTAGCCTGATAAAGACACTTTTGCTGGGCAAAGCACTACTGGACCCTGCCAGGTCCATTCCTGCCCAGGGCATCCCATTCTGTGACTTCAGCAGCCTCTGTTTAAGACCATATAAGCATTTGCTCTTATCATATTTGAAATTAGGCCTGATAAAGACACTTTTGCTGGGCAAAGCACTACTGGACCCTGCCAGGTCCATTCCTGCCCAGGGCATCCCATTCTGTGACTAAAGCAGCCTCTGTTTAAGACCATATAAGCATTTGCTCTTATCATATTTGAAATTAGGCCTGATAAAGACACTTTTGCTGGGCAAAGCACTACTGTACCCTGCCAGGTCCATTCCTGCCCAGGGCATCCCATTCTGTGACTAAAGCAGCCTCTGTTTAAGGCCATATAAGCATTTGCTCTTATCATATTTGAAATTAGCCTGATAAAGACACTTTTGCTGGGCAAAGCACTACTGTACCCTGCCAGGTCCATTCCTGCCCAGGGCATCCCATTCTGTGACTAAAGCAGCCTCTGTTTAAGACCATATAAGCATTTGCTCTTATCATATTTGAAATTAGGCCTGATAAAGACACTTTTGCTGGGCAAAGCACTACTGGACCCTGCCAGGTCCATTCCTGCCCAGGGCATCCCATTCTGTGACTAAAGCAGCCTCTGTTTAAGACCATATAAGCATTTGCTCTTATCATATTTGAAATTAGCCTGATAAAGACACTTTTGCTGGGCAAAGCACTACTGGACCCTGCCAGGTCGATTCCTGTTGGGGCATCCCATTCTGTGACTACAGCAGCCTCTGTTTAAGACCATATAAGCATTTGCTCTTATTATATTTATATTATAAGACACTTTTGCTGGGCATAGGCTTACTGCTGCCTGCCAGGTGCACTTCTGTTGAGGCATCCCATTCTGTAACATAGCATACCCCTCTTTATTTACACTAAGCAGCTCTCTTATTTACACTAAGCAGGCCTGTTGGAGGCTGAGTGTTACTGCTCACTTTTGGTGTGCATTATATTCTGTTTCATATAGACCCACCGCTGCCCGGGGTTTTTTTAAATATCACCTACTACCACGCCAGTTAGACTATGTCGGGCAGACAAGTGCCTGGAAGTGAAAAGAGGAGTGGCAGAGGCCAAGATTCCGCAGGCAGAGCTCGCATCAGACTGGGGGCCAGTAGCAGCAGGAGTCACGCTGAGAGACCTAATCTGCCAGTATCTGCTAGCGGTCGGGTCTCCACCAGTAACGCATCTGCCGTGGTAGATTGGCTGACGCGCTCATCAACAACATCATCACAACTTACATCTGAGACCCCCAGTCTAGGGTCGGTAGGTTCCTCTGACACAACCCTGAGTTGGCATGCCCCGAGAGCAGTCCCTGTCCTCCCATTGCCTCTGTCCTACGCCGTTCCCTCCCCCAGCGACGTATCCTATGCTTTGGGTTCAGCTCCACTCTTTAGTGAGGAGGACGATCAGATACAGGAGGACAGTCAGCAGCTACTGCCCAGCCAAGAAATGGAGGTGGCTTCTTTAGCTAGGCAGACAAATAGTGATGTGGACAGTGTCATGGGTGCTGCGAGCGTTCCAGCTCCTGCGCCAGACACTGTTGACGAATCCACGAACATCAGTGACGTACAGCCACAACTCGGTGATGATGATGATGACGATGAAGCCGATCGCACTTGGGAGCCGGGTGATGAAGGGGCTTCATCGTCATCATCAGGAGAAGAGGGGCGCAGGTTGCCCCTGAGTCAGCAGCTGAGGCAGCAAGGTGGTAGCAGTCAGCATGGGGGCACAATTCCAAAGGCTGGAGCCGGCCGGGGCCGGGGCCGGGGTAGAGCACCTGCTGTGCGGCAGTCTACCTTATCGGGAGGTAGTGGAGCAGGGGTTCCTGGAGTTGGCAACAGCAGCAGTGAATCAGTGAGGCCAGGGGGTGGGAAAAGTAGCTACTCGGCAGTGTGGCAGTTTTTCCTGAGGCATCCGCAGGAGGGTAACATGGCCACATGCAAGATATGTAGGCAAAAGGTGAAGCGTGGCCAGGGTCCAAATGTTGGCACCACGGCCCTGCGTCAACATATGATGCGTCACCATAAAACGACCTGGGAGAACCGAGGCTCCCAAGGGGTGGTCCAGTCTGCTTCCTCACCAAGTGAGCTCCCAATTTCTGCCAGCCAAGGCTCCAGCACCTCAGCCGAAGGCAGCTGTGCGTCATACCCATCCTCTGTCGCTCCTGCTCCTCCTCCTCCTCCTCCAAGTCATGCATCCCGCCAGCAATCCATCAGCGAAGCCATGTCCAAGAGACAGCAGTATGCGCCCACTCATCCTACGGCGCAGAAGCTGAATGTGCTCCTGTCCAAGTTGCTGGTGCTGCAGTCGCTCCCTTTTCAGGTGGTGGAATCTGCACCTTTCAGAGAACTGATGGCTTGTGCCGAGCCGAGGTGGAGAGTCCCAAGCCGTCATTTCTTTGCCAAGAAGGCAGTACCAGCGCTGCACACTTTTGTTGAACAGAAGGTGGGCCAGTCCTTGAGCCTGTCGGTGTGTAGCAAAATACATGGCAGTGCCGACATCTGGAGCTGTAACTACGGTCAGGGGCAGTACATGTCGTTTACGGCCCACTGGGTGAATGTGGTCCCTTTGCAGCAGCAACTTGGACAGGTCACGCCGCTTCGGCCTCCGCGCTCTCTGCCCATTGGGCCTGTGACACCGTGCGACTCGGCCTCCTCATCCTCCGCCATCTCCTCACCCTCCACTGTAGGCTCAAGTCTCAGTGCCCCTCCAGTCTACCATGTGTGCAGGGCACGGAGGTGTCACGCAGTGCTTCACATGGTTTGTCTTGGCGAACGGAGTCACACAGGGGAGGAACTGCTTAAATGTATTCATCAGGAAATCCAAACATGGCTTACTCCGAGAAAACTTAAAATGGGAATCATGGTTACCGACAATGGGAAGAACATTTTGTCTGCGCTGCGCCAAGGAAGCCTGACCCATGCCCCCTGTATGGCTCACGTCTTCAATCTGGTTGTCAAGCGGTTTCTGAAGTGTTCCCCCCATCTGCAAGACATCCTAACAACTTCAAGGAAACTTTGCATGCACTTCAGCCACTCCTACACCGCCAAACACACCCTTCTTGAGCTACAGCGTCAGAATGGTATCCCCCAACATAGTCTGATTTGCGATGTTTCCACCCGTTGGAATTCCACCCTTCACATGTTGGACCGATTATATGAACAGAGAAAAGCCATCACGGATTTCCTGATGATCCAAGCAGATAGGGGGACTCCCCTGTGTAACTTCAATGTCAACCAGTGGCAGCTCATACGTGACACCTGCCGTTTGCTCAGGCCCTTTGAGGATGCCACTTTATTTGTCAGTGGGCAGGATTACGGGATGAACGACGTGATTCCACTGCTTCATGTACTACAGCACATGTTGGAAACCATGGCTGGTCAGGGCACTGGAGACACATGAACCCCGCTGGAGCTGAACTGGAGGAGGAGGAAGAGGAGGAGGAGGAGTTGCCCAGCGAAACACAGTTTAGGCTTGGCGAAATGGCTGGTTTATCTAGTCAGCGGACAGGAGAGGAGGAGCAGGAGCAGCCAGAGGAGCTAGAGGTTTTTGAGGAAGGCGAGACAGAGGACCCGGGCACACCGTGGCAGTATGCAGTGGAGATGGAGACAGGTAGTCCATCCGAGTCACTTGCGCAAATGGCACGAAGCATGCTCATGTGCTTGCGTAGTGACCCCAGAATTGTTTCCATCTGTCGGCGGGATGACTTCTGGCTGTCCACCTTATTGGACCCTCGCTTCCGGCACAAAATGGGGGCATTTTTTAAACCCACCGAGAGGGAGGACAAACTCAACTACTACAAAGACATTCTACGTAGGCAGTTGGCCGATGCCTATCTGCGCCATGGTCCATACTCTCGCAGGTCTGACTCGAGGGGACCTCTGCGCTCACCTTCCACTGCCATGGCCGCTGGGGGGGTTGGCAGCAGCAGCAGCAGGAGCTCCATCAGCAGCAGCAGCCTCAGTCTTCAGTCGCTAATGAGTAGCTTTCTACACCCGCATAGTGAGGCTACTCATGAGCAGCAGGAAGACCTGGAGCAGGACCTGAACCAGCAGGTCATGTCATACTTTGACATGACCATGCCAACACACCTTGAGGATCCGCTGGACTTCTGGGCAGCCAAACTTGATTTGTGGCCGCAACTAGCAGAGTTTGCCCTGGAAAAGCTGTCCTGCCCGGCAAGTAGCGTGCCATCTGAGCGGGTGTTTAGTGCGGCGGGGGCCATAGTTACGGCGAGGAGAACTCGTCTGTCAACTAAAAATGTGGAGAGACTCACCTTTGTCAAAATGAATCAGGGATGGATCAGCCAGGATTTCCACCCACCAATGCCTGATGCATGCGACTAGATTCAGCATGGTGCCACGTTTTACACTTTCCAAATGGTGCAAAACATATTTATGTCTTTAGGCCATTTTTTGGGCTCCTGCTGCTGCTACTGTCAACTCCTGCCAACTCCAGGGTGTGATTCATCCAATTTTTGGGCTCCTGAAGCCAACTCCAGTGTATATTTGGGCTCCTGCTGCTGCTGCTGCCAACTTCTGCCAACTCCAGGGTGTGATTCATCCAATTTTTGGGCTCCTGAAGCCAACTCCAGTGTATATTTGGGCTCCTGCTGCTGCTACTGTCAACTCCTGCCAACTCCAGGGTGTGATTCATCCAATTTTTGGGCTCCTGAAGCCAACTCCAGTGTATATTTGGGCTCCTGCTGCTGCTGCTGCCAACTTCTGCCAACTCCAGGGTGTGATTCATCCAATTTTTGGGCTCCTGAAGCCAACTCCAGTGTATATTTGGGCTCCTGCTGCTGCTGCTGTCAACTCCTGCCAACTCCAGGGTGTGATTCATCCAATTTTTGGGCTCCTGAGGCCAACTCCAGTGTATATTTGGGCTCCTGCTGCTGCCAACTTCTGCCAACTCCAGGGTGTGATTCATCCAATTTTTGGGCTCCTGAAGCCAACTCCAGTGTATATTTGGGCTCCTGCTGCTGCTGCTGCCAACTTCTGCCAACTCCAGGGTGTGATTCATCCAATTTTTGGGCTCCTGAAGCCAACTCCAGTGTATATTTGGGCTCCTGCTGCTGCTACTGTCAACTCCTGCCAACTCCAGGGTGTGATTCATCCAATTTTTGGGCTCCTGAGGCCAACTCCAGTGTATATTTGGGCTCCTGCTGCTGCTGCTGCCAACTTCTGCCAACTCCAGGGTGTGATTCATCCAATTTTTGGGCTCCTGAAGCCAACTCCAGTGTATATTTGGGCTCCTGCTGCTGCTACTGTCAACTCCTGCCAACTCCAGGGTGTGATTCATCCAATTTTTGGGCTCCTGAGGCCAACTCCAGTGTATATTTGGGCTCCTGCTGCTGCTGCTGCCAACTTCTGCCAACTCCAGGGTGTGATTCATCCAATTTTTGGGCTCCTGAAGCCAACTCCAGTGTATATTTGGGCTCCTGCTGCTGCTGCTGCCAACTCCAGGGTGTGATTCATCCAATTGTTGGGCTCCTGAAGCCAACCCCAGGGTCTCTTTAAAGTAATGTTTGGGCTCCTGCTGCTGCTGCTGCCAACTTCTGCCAACTCCAGGGTGTGATTCATCCAATTTTTGGGCTCCTGAAGCCAACCCCAGGGTCTCTTTGAAGTAATGTTTGGGCTCCTGCTGCTGCTACTGTCAACTCCTGCCAACTCCAGGGTGTGATTCATCCAATTTTTGGGCTCCTGAGGCCAACTCCAGTGTATATTTGGGCTCCTGCTGCTGCTGCTGCCAACTTCTGCCAACTCCAGGGTGTGATTCATCCAATTTTTGGGCTCCTGAAGCCAACTCCAGTGTATATTTGGGCTCCTGCTGCTGCTGCTGCCAACTTCTGCCAACTCCAGGGTGTGATTCATCCAATTTTTGGGCTCCTGAAGCCAACTCCAGTGTATATTTGGGCTCCTGCTGCTGCTACTGTCAACTCCTGCCAACTCCAGGGTGTGATTCATCCAATTTTTGGGCTCCTGAGGCCAACTCCAGTGTATATTTGGGCTCCTGCTGCTGCTGCTGCTGCCAACTTCTGCCAACTCCAGGGTGTGATTCATCCAATTTTTGGGCTCCTGAAGCCAACTCCAGTGTATATTTGGGCTCCTGCTGCTGCTACTGTCAACTCCTGCCAACTCCAGGGTGTGATTCATCCAATTTTTGGGCTCCTGAGGCCAACTCCAGTGTATATTTGGGCTCCTGCTGCTGCTGCTGCCAACTTCTGCCAACTCCAGGGTGTGATTCATCCAATTTTTGGGCTCCTGAAGCCAACTCCAGTGTATATTTGGGCTCCTGCTGCTGCTGCTGCCAACTCCAGGGTGTGATTCATCCAATTGTTGGGCTCCTGAAGCCAACCCCAGGGTCTCTTTAAAGTAATGTTTGGGCTCCTGCTGCTGCTGCTGCCAACTTCTGCCAACTCCAGGGTGTGATTCATCCAATTTTTGGGCTCCTGAAGCCAACCCCAGGGTCTCTTTGAAGTAATGTTTGGGCTCCTGCTGCTGCTACTGTCAACTCCTGCCAACTCCAGGGTGTGATTCATCCAATTTTTGGGCTCCTGAGGCCAACTCCAGTGTATATTTGGGCTCCTGCTGCTGCTGCTGCCAACTTCTGCCAACTCCAGGGTGTGATTCATCCAATTTTTGGGCTCCTGAAGCCAACTCCAGTGTATATTTGGGCTCCTGCTGCTGCTGCTGCCAACTTCTGCCAACTCCAGGGTGTGATTCATCCAATTTTTGGGCTCCTGAAGCCAACTCCAGTGTATATTTGGGCTCCTGCTGCTGCTACTGTCAACTCCTGCCAACTCCAGGGTGTGATTCATCCAATTTTTGGGCTCCTGAGGCCAACTCCAGTGTATATTTGGGCTCCTGCTGCTGCTGCTGCTGCCAACTTCTGCCAACTCCAGGGTGTGATTCATCCAATTTTTGGGCTCCTGAAGCCAACTCCAGTGTATATTTGGGCTCCTGCTGCTGCTACTGTCAACTCCTGCCAACTCCAGGGTGTGATTCATCCAATTTTTGGGCTCCTGAGGCCAACTCCAGTGTATATTTGGGCTCCTGCTGCTGCTGCTGCTGCCAACTTCTGCCAACTCCAGGGTGTGATTCATCCAATTTTTGGGCTCCTGAAGCCAACTCCAGTGTATATTTGGGCTCCTGCTGCTGCTACTGTCAACTCCTGCCAACTCCAGGGTGTGATTCATCCAATTTTTGGGCTCCTGAGGCCAACTCCAGTGTATATTTGGGCTCCTGCTGCTGCTGCCAACTTCTGCCAACTCCAGGGTGTGATTCATCCAATTTTTGGGCTCCTGAAGCCAACTCCAGTGTATATTTGGGCTCCTGCTGCTGCTGCTGTCAACTCCTGCCAACTCCAGGGTGTGATTCATCCAATTTTTGGGCTCCTGAGGCCAACTCCAGTGTATATTTGGGCTCCTGCTGCTGCTACTGTCAACTCCTGCCAACTCCAGGGTGTGATTCATCCAATTTTTGGGCTCCTGAAGCCAACTCCAGTGTATATTTGGGCTCCTGCTGCTGCTACTGTCAACTCCTGCCAACTCCAGGGTGTGATTCATCCAATTTTTGGGCTCCTGAGGCCAACTCCAGTGTATATTTGGGCTCCTGCTGCTGCTGCTGCTGCCAACTTCTGCCAACTCCAGGGTGTGATTCATCCAATTTTTGGGCTCCTGAAGCCAACTCCAGTGTATATTTGGGCTCCTGCTGCTGCTACTGTCAACTCCTGCCAACTCCAGGGTGTGATTCATCCAATTTTTGGGCTCCTGAGGCCAACTCCAGTGTATATTTGGGCTCCTGCTGCTGCTGCTGCTGCCAACTTCTGCCAACTCCAGGGTGTGATTCATCCAATTTTTGGGCTCCTGAAGCCAACTCCAGTGTATATTTGGGCTCCTGCTGCTGCTGCTGCCAACTCCAGGGTGTGATTCATCCAATTGTTGGGCTCCTGAAGCCAACCCCAGGGTCTCTTTAAAGTAATGTTTGGGCTCCTGCTGCTGCTGCTGCCAACTTCTGCCAACTCCAGGGTGTGATTCATCCAATTTTTGGGCTCCTGAAGCCAACCCCAGGGTCTCTTTGAAGTAATGTTTGGGCTCCTGCTGCTGCTACTGTCAACTCCTGCCAACTCCAGGGTGTGATTCATCCAATTTTTGGGCTCCTGAAGCCAACTCCAGTGTATATTTGGGCTCCTGCTGCTGCTGCTGTCAACTCCTGCCAACTCCAGGGTGTGATTCATCCAATTTTTGGGCTCCTGAGGCCAACTCCAGTGTATATTTGGGCTCCTGCTGCTGCTGCTGCCAACTTCTGCCAACTCCAGGGTGTGATTCATCCAATTTTTGGGCTCCTGAAGCCAACTCCAGTGTATATTTGGGCTCCTGCTGCTGCTGCTGCCAACTTCTGCCAACTCCAGGGTGTGATTCATCCAATTTTTGGGCTCCTGAAGCCAACTCCAGTGTATATTTGGGCTCCTGCTGCTGCTACTGTCAACTCCTGCCAACTCCAGGGTGTGATTCATCCAATTTTTGGGCTCCTGAGGCCAACTCCAGTGTATATTTGGGCTCCTGCTGCTGCTGCTGCTGCCAACTTCTGCCAACTCCAGGGTGTGATTCATCCAATTTTTGGGCTCCTGAAGCCAACTCCAGTGTATATTTGGGCTCCTGCTGCTGCTACTGTCAACTCCTGCCAACTCCAGGGTGTGATTCATCCAATTTTTGGGCTCCTGAGGCCAACTCCAGTGTATATTTGGGCTCCTGCTGCTGCTGCTGCCAACTTCTGCCAACTCCAGGGTGTGATTCATCCAATTTTTGGGCTCCTGAAGCCAACTCCAGTGTATATTTGGGCTCCTGCTGCTGCTGCTGTCAACTCCTGCCAACTCCAGGGTGTGATTCATCCAATTTTTGGGCTCCTGAGGCCAACTCCAGTGTATATTTGGGCTCCTGCTGCTGCTACTGTCAACTCCTGCCAACTCCAGGGTGTGATTCATCCAATTTTTGGGCTCCTGAAGCCAACTCCAGTGTATATTTGGGCTCCTGCTGCTGCTACTGTCAACTCCTGCCAACTCCAGGGTGTGATTCATCCAATTTTTGGGCTCCTGAGGCCAACTCCAGTGTATATTTGGGCTCCTGCTGCTGCTGCTGCCAACTTCTGCCAACTCCAGGGTGTGATTCATCCAATTTTTGGGCTCCTGAAGCCAACTCCAGTGTATATTTGGGCTCCTGCTGCTGCTGCTGCCAACTTCTGCCAACTCCAGGGTGTGATTCATCCAATTTCTGGGCTCCTGAAGCCAACTCCAGTGTATATTTGGGCTCCTGCTGCTGCTACTGTCAACTCCTGCCAACTCCAGGGTGTGATTCATCCAATTTTTGGGCTCCTGAGGCCAACTCCAGTGTATATTTGGGCTCCTTCTGCCCCTCATAGTGATGCCACTTCAACTCTCTGCAATTGTGCCGCTCTGCGATTCTATTAGCGATGCCTCTGATCTGCATGTGATATTTCTTCAAAGTATTATTTAACTAACCCAGCACGCATCCTGTGCGTGTTACAGCAAGGCAGAATGGTTTACAACCCTATTGAGGCTCTAGGAGGCTCAGAAATAGCCGTTTTTAATAGCGATTCGTCGCAAATTTATTCGGGTCGAACCGATTTTTGTCGGAAAATTCGGCGAATCAGTCGAATCGAATTTTTCAAAAGTTCGCTCATCTCTAATTAATACTTTAATGCCAGACCTGTAATGACAGTTCTGCATAAAAATATAAAAAATCTAAAAAGTTTTCAAAAATGAATTTTTCTAGGCTAGGAGAGGTGACACAATTATTTGAGAGAAATAAAAATTAAAAACAAAAAACCCTGTTTAAACAGAAAAAAAAGGAACATCCATTGAAATGTATGGGAGAGCTACAGGTAGCGAAAGGTAATACCTGGCGCTCTGGAAGCAAGAGAGCAGGCGCTATACGCTGAACCACCTGTAATGATGAATCATACGATACATGGCGCTGTTAGAGTCGCTCACCAGAACCGCCTTCATAAATGTGGTTTTGCGTACACCATCCAGCGTTCACCAGATGCTGCCTGACACTACGAGGCACTAGCTGCCGCTATCCCTTGATGAATAAACCCAAAGTCTTCAGACTCCGAGGGTTGGAAGAGCAGTTGGGTCAGACACCCCACGATCACGGATCGGCCCCTCTGTATGTTTTTCCCCCTGGATTTATGCTAGATTCCAAGGGGCTGGAAGACAGATGCCATGGGTACCGGGGGCAGGCTGATATTTTATTAGGCTTTATCCCGGGGGAAAAAAAATAACTTATTATAATTTAGGGCTGGGAAGGTCCCACTTGGTAAATATGGGGTTCATAATTTCCCTTAGGATGTAAGCTTTCTAAAGATATTCTCCAGGGGAAAATGCTTTCAATGGGCATCTCACCAGGTTTATCTGGCTGGATTACTAACTTTCTCTTAACAGGAAAGAGTCAAACTGGGCCCCTTTTTTTCCTCATCCAGATCAACAAATATAGGTGCACCACAGGGATGTGTTCTGTCTCCCGTTCTCTTTTCCATATACACAAATGACTTCAAATCCTCAGACCCATCTATCAAGATCATCAAGTATGCAGATGATACCACCTTGGTAGGCCTAATCAACGACAATGATGAGTCTCCCTACTGAACACAAGTAAAAAACCTGGAATCCTGGTGCAAAGAGAACAACCTTATCCTGAACATCCAGAAAACTCGTAGTTGACTTCAGACGTTCCCACCTAACGCATCATCCCATTTCCATCGGTAATGGAGAGGTCAATATCGCTACTAGCACAAAATTTCTCGGCACTGTGATCACGCAAGACTTGAAGTGGAGCAGGCAAGCCGTCATCTTGAAGAAGGCCCAACAGAGACTATACTTCTTGAGACAACTAGCAAGATACGGTATGTCTAAAAGGATCCTAAAGGGGTTCACCATAAGGTCTCGCTTTTTGCGGATGATGCTATCCTGGCTTTGTCACAACCTATCACCACTTTACCTAATCTTTTCCGGGTGCTGGACGAGTTTGCTGAGATTTCTGGCTTAAGATAAATAGGTCTAAATCGGTTGCCATGAATGTGGGGCTCTCGACGGGATCAGTGTTGCACCTCAAATCCACATATGACTTCAAGTGGACTTCAAGTAGCCTCCCCTATTTGGGTGTTCACCTGGCATCCACATATGGGGGTCTCTACGCAGCCAATTATCCACCTCTGATACAATCTCTGAGTTCATTGATGGACTCCTGGGCAGACCTTCCCATATCGTGGTTGGGACGGGTGGCCGCAGTCAAAATAACAATTCTCCCCAAAATCTTGTATTATTTTAGAGTACTACCCGTCAGGAGTCCGGCCTATATGCTCCGAATCCTTCAAAGACGGATTTTCCAGTTTGTCTGGGGGGCTACTAGACCCCGAGTGGCAAGACGCACAATGTTTGCTCATAAATCCCAGGGGGGTTTGGGGGTGCCTAATATTGCACATTATTATAAGGCAGTGCAAATAGCGCAACTGTCCCAATTACATGCAGCAAGAGACCTCCCGTTGTGGGCTCTGCTGGAGATCCCAAACCTGGGGGAGTCCCCGTTGGAGGCTTTGCTGTGGACGGACCCTCGATATAGACCAAAGGACCTGAGCCCTTTGATGGTACACTCCCTTAAGGTTTGGGACTCAGTAAAATATTCCTCAGGATTAATGTCCCCTCACGCTCCTCTTCTGAATTTATGGGACAATCCTCTATTCCCACCCGGTCTCCGGGGAGGGGCGTCCTTCTCGCATTGGGTGACGGTGGGTATCTGTGCGGTCCATCAACTCTTGACGGACAAAGGTCTTATGTCATTTAAAGAACTGAGAGATAAATATGGGCTCCCGCGGACGGAATGGTTCCACTACACACAGTTGAGCCACTGGCTTAGACCCATGCTGGTTGGACCAGTCCCATACAGGAAATGGACCAAATTTGAGTCTATGTGTGTGGGGGAGCCGGATAGTCCGGGGAGGATCTCCCTGCTATACTCTTCCCTTAATGACTTCCCGAAACCTCTTGACCACAATCCTGCATACCCGGAGCATTGTTTCAGGGGATGCTCGATAAAAGGCGATGTGCTTCATATATGGTGGACCTGTCCATTTGTATCACGTCTTTGGCAACAGGTCTTCCGCATGGTAGCCGAGATCATGAGTGTTTCCCCTAAAAGGGACCCATGGGTGGCGCTGCTTCGCCATAAGGCTCCTGAACTTAATAGGCTGCAAAACAAGCTGTTCTCATTCATTATGACTGGCCACTTTTCTTGGTATTTATGGCCCTGTGCTCAGGAAGTCTCTGAAGAATGATGTCTATTTTCTAATAAGATGCTTGTATAAATGCAATGAGGCAGAGGGGGAATCATGACATTGAATGTCACAAATAGGACCAACAGCCTAGCACAGCTGAAAAGGGAAATCTCCAAAACTCACGTTTCATCTGCATGCATGATACTGAATCATTGTCAGCACTTACATTTGCTCCTGCATCCACTCAAAGCTGAAATACTGACTCAACTATTTTCAACAATCTTGGAGCACCTGGGAGGCTTCTTTCCGAGCATCCCAGCCATGCTGCTGCCTGGACTTAACCGACTTAACCCACAATACAAAATGGCAGGTACCCTAGCAGCCCTTCCTCTTTGCAGGCCACTGGTAGATCCATAAGACAACATTAAAGTGGACCCACACCCGTGCGACACGGCTCCATTGCTATATGACAGTCTGGGGGGGAGGCATCCAGAATGCTGGAGCCCCCACTCGCATGTAACCCTCTCGAACGCCTGTAAATCTTACCTTTCCCTCAATCCCCCGCCGGGAACCCAGCAGCACATTCCAGTGGCTGTTACAATGGCGCCGATCACTAACCACATAGGTGCTGGGCGGCGGCCAAACATTGCACTGGAGATACTGTTCTGGTTGGGCTTTTGGGTTCATACTTTAGGTTTGAACTTTGACTCCTATGAGTGAAACCATGGTCAATGAGAGGATGGGACACCTACCTGCACATAGTGAGGATCATCAAAGATGACAAAAGCGCCAAAAGAGACACTGAGTACCCAACGGTATATAAGGCCCTGAAACTGAGTAACAAGTCTCTAGTACCCTCCTGTATAAAAAAGAAAGAGAGTGTTTTGGCTTAACTTACCATCTTCAATCACTAAAAGAAATTCAGAAAAATGTATAACACCAATTAGGATGCCCACTATGTGTATCCCCATAGATTACCGAATGTACTCACCTTTCTGGGCATCCTACGGAACATTAGAGATAACTGGTTAAGCTTAACTGTTAAAGGAGCACTATCACGAAAAATGGCCCAATGATAAAAAATCATATAAATATGCTGGATGGCAGGAGGAGGGGGCACTTATACACCAGGCATCAAGAAATATCCAGCCAGGCTGGATTCCCACCATGAGAGAATAAACCACAAGCTTAGCGGGAGTTTTATTCAGTTCGGGTGTATAAGTGACCCCTCCTCCTTTATATGGATTGTTAATATTACACAATTTTGCGATAGTGCTCCTTTATATCTAAATTTACTTTAATATAACCCCTCCTCCAAACTTTTTGGTCCTGGACCTGGTCCTCAGGTCCTGGATTTTCAACAACTTTAATGCCAGAGTTGAGGCACTGTGTCCGAAGCCTATGCAACTGCTGAAACATGGGGATCATGAATGACATGAATGTCTTATCGACCAGTCACTGGAGCAGCAGTGGCATATCTGTCATGATGAATGGGTGAAGAAACCACTATTCCTGACCCTCTGTGCCTAGACGGACAGGAAGCCAAAATATGGCTTTCTGCTCCCAGCTTGGGACAGTGGTGAGCTTTAACCTTAAGGCTATACTAAAGGCAAGTCTGATTGATGTCCCATTGTCATTGTCCTAAACTTTAATCCATTTTCAAAAAGATCCTGTAGTTCTTAAGTTATCTTTAAAAGTATAAGAGCATTGGAGATTTATAGAAAAAATGAAGAGAAACAGTGAGTGTGGCAACAGCGATTTGATGTAAGCACACTGTGAGAGTGTGAGAGGAGAAAGGAGGGAGGGGTTTCAGAGCTGCAGAGAGAGTCAGCCAATCAGGATGTCTGGGCAGGGAGTGGGCAGTGTTTCCAGTCTTGGTCCACTGAAGGTTGATTGAAGTACCAGATCAGTGGGGTGGGGATTGAGAGCTGAATGAGGAAGTCATTTACTGCACTAAGGAGCAGAGGATGAAGGACAGCGCTAGAGCCTCTGAATAAAAGGTAAGCTACTGATATTTATTTTTTAACTTTTGACTTGCCAAACAATGTAAGAGTATTGTGCCAGTGCTAAATCCCAAGAGCCCAATTGCCCAGCAGCATAGGGGCGTCCTAATTTGCCAGGGTTTAGATTATAGGGAGGGCAGCCATGGCACATGCCCCTTGGCCTCCACCACTTAAAGCACCTGCAGTATATTGCAATCGCAGCTGCCTTCTGTGACAGTCACAGAAGGCATTTGCGTTTGTGCTTTGTGAACAGAAGGAGGAGCAATGACAGGCATGATCTACAACATGCCTGCCACCGGGCACTATGATGGATAATGGCAGGCAGGGCACACACTGATGGATAATGACAGGCAGGGCACTATGTTGGATAATGGCAGGCAGGGCACACACTGGTGGATAATGGCAGGCAGGGCACACACTGATGGATAATGGCAGGCAGGGCACTATATTGGATAATGGCAGGCAGGGCACTATGATGGATAATGGCAGGCAGGGCACACACTGATGGATAATGGCAGGCAGGGCACTATATTGGATAATGGCAGGCAGGGCACTATGATAGATAATAATGACAGGCAGGACACACACTAATGGATAATGGCAGGCATTGGCCTACATCATACACACTGCACACATTCCCCTCCTGATACCTAGCCTGCAACTACTCACCCCTTTCCTTGTTCCAATTAACATGTGACAGGTGGCGAGCAATCAAGTTCACTGGGCAGGTAGGTGCATAGTGATAGGCACGCCCACCCATCAAACCCAATTGGTCATTATTGGTAAGAGAGTGGTAGTGGTGAATAAAAGCTGCTCATTCACCAGACCTGCCATCCAGTTGTGCACTGCAGTTCTGTTGTGACTGTTGGCACTCCCCTTCCATTGCATTTCCCTCTAAGAATCCTGTTGTTTAAAGCAGACCTAAATTAAAAATATCTTCAGACCATCTTTCACCCCAGGATTATGGGATTCCTGTCTTCTTAAAAAGCCCCCTGGAGCCAGAACTTGGGCAAAATACACCTACTTTGGCTGTGGCTTCTGATAGGGTGTTCAGTGATTTACCAGTGACCAGTAGGGTTTGCCATTTTTTTGTATGGCCAGAATAGGGTTGATTCAGCACCACAATTTTTTTTGCATTTCATTTTAGAGAAAATGCTTTTTCTCATCAGTGCTATTCAGCCCCATATTTAGCTGGTCATACTTTTTAAAAATGGTTTCTCTAAAAACAAGAGTGAATAAAAGAAAAATGGTGCTGAATCAGCTCTGATGTGCATGACAAAGTAAGAAATAAGGAGAAATGGGGGGGGGGTTAGCCTTTTCACTTTCCAAATGAAATAGCTTTAACTTAGTTATGGCTTTAGGCACCTTTCAATGTCCTTGAAATAATAACAATTAATATCATGTTAACAATATGAAAAGCCATCACCCATTATGAATGTCACCTCATCTCTTGTCACCTCCATTTCATCCTCACACTGTGATGAGTTCCTCCAGGGTTGAGTCCCGTTAATCGTCTCCCACTGGCCATCTATACCACAGCGCCTTGATACCAGTCCATTCTTTACTGCCAACACAGAGACATGTTATTGTCATTAGCTGAGAATAATCTGCATCTTCGGGCAGCGTCCAGATGGATTAAACAGAAGGATCCTCCAGCAGCCATTGCTTGACTGGCCAGTAACCAAAAAATATAATCCTGGCTTTACATATCATATTTATTTCTTTGTGTTACATCGTTTTGCTTAGATGTTTCAAGCTTCTTTTAACTCGATTGCCACATCTAATGCCAGCTTTAAAGATGGACAGTCTGCCATGACTCGCTAGCAGACCTCTTGTTGTTCCAATGTTTTAGTTCAAAACTAAATCTTTTTTAACTATGCTCTCATTGGTTGATTCTAAGTGCAAGTTCGCTTATTCTTTTTCAGTCTCACTTTTCATTAGGAATTTAATTACCATCCACATTGTAAGGCTTCACGTGCCAGACTTGTGGCTGCTAGCAACTGTTTAGATAGAATTAGAAAAGGCTCCCAGTAAATATTAAATAAACTGGACATGAGTTAATAATTACAGTTTACAACGAGGTAATGCAGTACCAGAAAAGGACACTAGATGGCAGTTTAGGATAAGGAATGAGACAGAATAGCACATTAAATGGTGTAGAGTGGGACTTTAATTTGGGTCAAAAGCATAATTAGAAAATTTATGGTTGAATAACAAGAGTCAAAAAACCCTTGAACATGTCGGCTAACATGTGTAGCGTGTGTCTAGGAGGAGTTAAGGGTACAACTTTAAGCAGACCAACACCCTCTGCAACGAGGGTGTTGGTGGCCACTGATGCCAGCGCTACATGACAAGCTGGGGGGTGGCATCCAGAATGCTGGAGCTCCCCCCCCCCCGCACATAACCCCCCAGGACACCTGTAATCTTTACCTTATCCTTGCATCTCCACCGGGAATCCAGCACCACGATTGGCTGCCTGGCACTCACATGGGCAGGACATTCAGCAGCCGGAACGTCACTGCTCACGTGAGCAGCCAATCACAGTACTAGATTCCTGGCAAGGTAGCGAGGTTAAGGTAAGGATTACGGGTAACTTGGGGATTATGTGTGGGGAGACTCCAGCATTCTGGATGCCCCCCCAAAGCCTGTCATATATCTGCGCTGCCGGCGACCATCAACACCCTCGCCGCAGAAGGAAGAACTCAGACAGGCGTTAGTGTCTTGGAGTTTTGTCTTAAAGCTGAGATGCCAGAGAGGGAAGAGAACTTAGTCTAGGAATTGGGACTGAGAAGACTTGGAAATCAATGACAGCCTAGAAAGACTCCAGTTGGGATAATACCATAAGATTAAGATCAGATGTGGCCAGCTTGGCCTTAGCAGAAAGCGTCTGAATCATCTGTCTTTGTAAACTTGGATGAGGAAGCAACTATGTACTCTCTTCAGCTGTATGCATTGCCAGAGGAGACCGTTGCTTTAAGATGTGGAGTCCTGCCTTTGACTGCAGAACTGTGATTACCTGGGGGTGGGGGGATGGTTACAGCATCCACACCACCTCTTATGCCAAGACCAGGCACCATGGGTCCAAAGAACACCACACTGCCACTAGGTATGAATGGGATACACATGAGCAAAGGTTCCTCCTGCTCCAGCTACTCCGGTTCCTGGCTGAACCTTCCATTACATTCTAGTCTATTGACAGATTCACTTATGTTAACCCACCTGACTTTCTTGCCTATATTTCTTCATCTGAAGCAGGTACCTGCTTTAAACCTGTATTACTCCAAGGCCAATGCATTAGATGACAGCTTCCCATGTGAGGGCTACTTTTAGAAGCAATTGGTGACCTGTCTATAAACATGTTAAAAGGTGACCAAATGTAGGGGCCATTGACATTGGCAGTTGTGCTTTGACCTCTAACATACAGTAGGTACAGCACCATGTGACTGCACATTGGATTTTCCTGTTGATATGGTTTCTGAAAACTGAAGAGGAAGTGAGGCTTCCACAACTAGGTCAAAGACAGCAAAAATAATTAGTTCTACACCTCCTCCTGTGATCACATGACCAATGGCCACACAGCTATTGGTTTCTCTCGAGATGCTGTCAGTGATTTAGTCAAGGAGATCGAACATCATTCACTTGATCACAGGATGTTCATTTAACAAATGCTCCATAATTGTCAACCATAAACCAATGGGGACCAGGGTCTTGGGTGACCAGTGGTCGTTGGGGGGGTTTGAATTGGAGTTTAAAATAAAATCCAGTTGCTAGTGTTTTACTCTGCATGTTACATTTTCGGGGGCTGATGGGAAAATCAGTGTACATACAGGATAATCATTTTGAGGGCTAGGAGATCCATGCACACTGAAGGAGGCACTGCGGGAGTCCATGCATGGACATATTGCATATTTACGTTAGAGGCTAGGAGGTGGGTCCATGTGCACTCTGCTTATTAATATTTGGGTTCTAGGATATATTCATTTTTGAGGTCTAAGAGGCAGCCAGGGATGCTTTTTATATTTTATACCTGTAGGACTGACAGTCCGCGACCTGACAATTGGGGGCACAAGCACTAACAGCGCCTGGGGCAACATGAACACCAAGTAGGGCCCTGATGAGGGCCATAATGAAATATAGGTCTCCTGGTCTGGTCTTGGTGATATCTATTGCTGCTAGATTAGACTCCTGCTTGATCCTTGAAGACAGGAAGTGAGGCTAAACCTTTACAAATCATTCTCACACCTATCTTAATCCAAAAGGATGCATTTGGGCCTTAAAGAGAAACAAAACCCAAACAGGCTGTCCCTGGGGCATTCCAAATCAGGAAGCCCCATTGTGTGAAACCCACTCCCCTCAGGCATCTCAAAACTCATCTTCTTCCTGGGTCCCTTACTGATGTAAACACTGGCAGCTGCACCCCCAGCATTTCTGGGCTGTGCACGGCTTCCCGGAAGCGCACCTGCAGCTGGGGATGCACTCCCAACTGCCACAAACAAAACTGTTCACCGAACATTACATATGCTTGGCAAACAGCTCTGATTTGACGTGAGCCTGCACATGTGCCATAGGACCAGGGAAAGGTGAGTTTTTCTGAGCGATTCTAAATCAAGTTGCCCCTGAGGCAGAGAACAGAGCCTGGGATAGTCAAAATCCCAGGTTCTGTTTCGCTTCAACATAATCTTCTTATACTGGATTTAAAAATCTGTTTGAGTACTATACCTTTCTGGAACCAGGGAAGATAATATGGACAGGGAACACTTGTGATGGTTCCTGGGGTTCCATCTGGCCAACAGGCATACATGTCAAAAGTGCGGTTACAGTGCAGCCCTATAAAGAAAAAGAAAGTCTTAACTGACTCAGCAACATCATTGAATTATCATATTTTTATCATTTATTCTTATTCATTCACGCAAACCAAAAATGTATTAAAGCATTTGGTCCATACATATTCTATTTAACAACATAGCAGGAGCCTTTCTTGACCCATCATGTGACATCTCCCTGGGGCAATTTTTAGTATAAGAAAGAAGAAAATGAGGGAGGAGGACATGAAGATACATGTTAGTCATGACTCATGAGCCATCTCTGCTCCATTACCAGAGGTGCAGCCTATATGGCTGTAAAGGAAGGCTGAGTCCATCTCTCCATTGTCTTCTAAAATCTGGAGTGGTGGGGTAGATTATTTTATTCAGGGCTGGCGTTAAGTTGGAAGGCACCATTTGCAAGACTCCCTCCACCCCAGGACAAAACAGACTGTGTGTCCTCCAAGGGACCTAGTTACTATGGCAAGAACACCACAATATGCAAAGAGATTTGTAAAAGAGGATAAAGGGTGATTCCATCAACGGATAAATCCTTTATATTATCCTATAGCACGTACTGTATGCTTAACCTGTAGCCCTGGGGCTACATGTGCCATCTGATGTGGCCCATGACCTGCCGTGAGGAAAGTGGTGCTGTGTAAAAATAAGTAGAGGCTCAGTAAGGATGAGAGGTAACAGTGGTATAGGAGGGGCCCATTGCCAAATAAAGGAGGCAGCGGTGGCTTGGAGGAATGTGGTGACATTGATAGTGCAACACCTACCCTGGGGGAAATCTCTGACACCATAACAATTTGAGAGTTTTTTCTATATTGAATGTTTGAATTGTATGATTAGCATTTGTAGGCATTTAGATGGGCTGAGTACTGGGAATACAGTTACGATTTGGGATTGTTGGAGGGATGGGCAATACATATGGGACCCATATATTTGGAGGTAAGGCAATCAGCAAGTATATTGGTAGCACACGGGAATTGTTAGATATAAATATGGTGGGGAGTGGTGTGGTGGATCTACGAGTAAAAAACAATCTATGGCGTTTGTGCAAACAGCGGAGATCTGGATTGGTGTAGAAAATCTTTGCTATTTAAAATGAAAAATGTGAAATTCTGAAAATATTCATTGTTTGAGCTTCAAAAGGTTGAGCACCCCTGCTCTGTGTAAATACTAAAGGCCACAATCAATAAAGGAGGAACATGCTATAAAATAGTTTTGCCAAAACATATTTGCAAAATAGTCAAATAATACTATTATACAGAAATAGAAAAATGGATACACTTATGATCAGCAAGTTCTATTGTCAGGGTAGGGATCGCTATGCCCATGCTGACCCAGCATTATATCTCTGTAATTGCATGTCACTGTATATTGCTTTTCTTGACATTACTCAGATATCTGAAAGAATGGTTTATGTATTATAGCTCAGGGTGGTTTCTTATGCACCTGCATAGCATAACATTTTACCATTAATAATATATATTATACTTCTTTAAGCTACAGTTACTGCTACGGTTATTGTTCCTGACATCATTTTTTTCATAGTTTTCAGGTGCTGAAAACAACCTGAAAAATATACCTACAAGATCAGATCATAAATGTATCTTTTTTCTATTTCTGTATATCAGCGCCAAAAAATACTTATTTTTGTATATAGTGTTGTTTAACTATTATGTGTTTTTTGGGGGAAAACTGCTTTATGGTGTGCTTCTCCTTTATTGATTGTGGACCTTCCACTCCAATGGAAGGTAAATTTGTTTTGGAAGCAGAAATGGTTCCTGAGCCAGGGTTGGATGTAAATGTTGTTCCTACTCAAGAAAACATTTTTTTTCAGGTGCGTTTTCAATAAGAGATGTTTCTTGAATCTGGTTTGTTATAATACACCTTACTGTGAGCCAGTTCCCACGGCCCAACATCATTGTCTAACTTCACTGTGCGTATGCGTATGTCCAAATAAAGGAAATTCACAGTAACCTAATCATTAATCCAGAAGTTTCTCCTAATGGCATATCTTTCAATAAGGAAAGCCATAATGGGCGTAGAAGACAAAGACTATGTAGATGATGCTGCCTGACCTTGAGGTTGGGGCGTGTTTGTCATCCACCTGTAACAGTCTTCCTTGTATCGCATCCACTCCTCAATGGTTTTCTCCAGGACCTTTCCAGCAACGCTCTGCACAGGCCAGACAACAAGAAGAATTCATGAATGCTCATTTACAATACCATAGAGCAAGACTTTTCTTATCTCTGATTCATTTAACTATATGCAGTCCCTTCAAATAATTGAGGCCTGAACTATGAAAAACCAGAGTCCTCCTAAACATTGGTAAATAAGACTATTACCCAAAAGTGAAACCTGTGCCTTAGTCCACCCTGCCATGAAGGGACTGCTCACCTTGCCAGAAAACAATGCTGATGATCTTCTGAGCTGGTGGCAAGAGTTCTGTGTCACTGGTGCTCAGTGTCACCTCTGAGAGCCCCGCCACCCCTCTTAAAGGATGTGCATCCTACAATGGCATGTCTATTTGGAGGAGTATGTCTGAAAGTGACAAGAAGAAGAGTTGCTACACCATGACAAGTGATCATCTCATCTGGAAGATGATGGGAAAGGGGTAGCTTAGTGAAGATTTAGGAACAGAATTAACTTTTAAGTGTAGCGCTTAATGTATTCAGTAAAAACAGGAGCTTTTTTCACTTCTCATGTGCAATCTGGTTGGCCAAGTTGGCAATGCCCCTGTCTCCTAGGGCAGACATGTAAGTGATTTAATGGACCCAATCCTCCAGCTGTAGCTATGCCTTTGAAATCAGGAGAATATGAACCAGGTTAGCTAACGGTTCTATAATGGTGTCATTAAGAAGTAATTGCTTTTTTCCCTAGATGAGGCGAATAATTGCAAATAATTAGTAAAAATGCTAAGCTCTTCTGTTAAGGAAATGTGATTGTCTCCAGCGTATACTGTAAGATATTGTAGACGTTCCAAAATGCATAGGTGACATAAGTGGATCATCTTAGAAGCCTTCCCTATAGAGGACTGCACATGTCGCTAATTGCGCTCATTATCTTTCGCTGCTCCTGTGTCATCATTCATGAGCTGTTTAGACCTTTGTTTGTGTCAACTGATTTGGAACAGCATCTGACAACTTTTATTATAATATAATAATAAATAATTATTGCAGTCATTGGGTCTTCAGGGGTGAGGAATGATGTGACCCTTAGTGGTGGCTTCTTAACCTCATAAAGAAATGTTGTTCATACTTCAGTAATTACTGTTCATGAACTTATTTTCTCTATTCTATTCTAATGAGCTATTCTAATGAGGCTCATTAGGATACTTAGCATATACTAATAGAGCCAGGGAAGTTTCTAGGCAAAATATTACTCAGTGCGGGAAGGAAAAAATTCTGTCCCCTTTTCACCCGTCCTAAGGTGCTGCTGCTGTCCCATACCCATGTATTTTGCTGTACCTTTTCCTTAGAAGCAGGTACTGTCCCCTCCCTATGACAACCCAACATGACGGCATGAGGGGCCTGTCGTATGGCCTGCACCACTAACAGTGGTCCTGACTGATCTGCAGAAAACAGGATTACTGATGACTAAAGATGTCCTCAATGGCTTTTCGTTTTACCACTTTGTGAGAGAAAGCCTTTGCTAATTACAAGGTTAATTCAGGACACAGCAGACAAAACAAATATACACAACAATCCCCCAAAAACATATACATATAAGCATGTGAATACATGTGCTTATACTTTTGAGGAAAGCAGTGTACATGTATTCTGTACATTAAATAAATTCTTAATGCAGTTTCTTAAGCATAGTCTTGTGGTGTGCACATTTCTTCTCTATTGCCGTTAAAGACTTGACTCCAAATACTGGGAGGTTTTAGCCAGGTGTCCCTGAGGAATGCAAAACTTGTACGCTGGTTATATTTCCATAATTTATCTTTGGAGTCATTAAAAAGTTCAATACTTAGTATAATGGCAGGTGATCTGAAGTGGCCCAGGCTTTTTGGATAACTGGTTCTTTTTTGATAATTGATGATCAGTGCTATAGGGGCGGTGCTTGGTCTAGGCACCCACGGACCTTCTTTGGAGGTGGTCCTCCTTTTGGTGGCAATAGGGTCTGTCCTGTCTCATGCTTTGCAACTTCCTTGGGCTGTGAACAGGTGCTCTTCCTCCTTTCACTCATGTGAAGGGTCCTAGATGAACCATATGGTCCTACTGGTGTCAACCTTCTATGTTTCTCTGTTTCTAATGGCCTGCCTTCACAATTCTTAGATCATTGTGATTGGGCTGCAAATCGGGGGGGGGGGGGGGGGGGTTCACCAGCCCTGCACAAAATGGGGTAGGGAAAAGTACTCAAAATAATAACAGGAAACAAAAAAATTAAGAAACACATAAATAAATACAAAACATTAAACATTAAAATATTAAAGTACTCCAAATAATCACAGAAAACAAAAACATGAATGAAATACCTAAATAAAAAATAAAGAGTTTTCTTTTTTTTAAATTCGTTCCCACTGCAGGTGACTGCCTACGGGTTTATTTTTTTATATTTTTTTATAGTTTTGTAGTTTTTTGGCCATTTTACATTAGATAGTTTTTTCTAACAGAAAATATTTATTTTTTTATTCTATTTTTCGTTTTTTAAGTGTTTTACCAAATGGCGCTCATAAAGGCATTTAATGTAACTTTAAAACTAGCTGCGGGTTTATTTTTATATTTTTTTTAGTAATTTGTTTGACATTTTGTGTTAGATTTTTTTTTATTGCATTTACGGTATTCAGTTTTCAGTGTTGCATGCAATCTAACATTGAAACTGCTTGAGGGTTTATGTTTTTATATTTTTTTGTAACTTTTTGGAACTTTTCATTAGATAAAAAGAAAATAGGTTAGCCCCCCAAGCCCAAGCTACCAGCTTAGGCACCAAGCATAAGGACTTGTAACTCAGGGTCCCCTGGACCCCTTACTAGTTCACCCCAAGTAAAACAGAAAGAAGAGTCCACACAAAAACGCTGTCTTCCTCCTCTGGCGGGTCTTCTGTTTCCTGCTCCGGGGCCCCTTTAGCCTGCAGATGTGGCGGCGCTGGCCATGCCGCCATTTGAATGGAGGAGGTACATAGGTAAGATAACCACATTTTTGCATATTGATATTTGCACTAGCACATGGCACTTTGTGCATTATATATTATGTGGTATTTATTTGGTTCGATTGGGGTTTATTAGATAGAAGCCAGTAGGGGTTTACAGGGGGGACTCATTATGGATTGTCTTTGGACATAATATGGATTAAGGTCTGCAGAGTTTGTCTCCTCATGTGTGTAAATTTGTTAATCTAAGTTTTAATGTGTTTATATACTTGCCTTTATCTTTTGATTATTATCAGTGATGCATACATATCACTGGCTGTATGAGGGTATCTGGGCCACCCTCTTTTAAATATTTAGCTTTGAGATAAAAAAAAATTTAAAATGCCAACATTTAAAAAAATAAAATAAATAAACCTGCAGGCAGTTTCAATGTTAAATTGAATGCAACACTGAAAACTGAAAAAATACAATTAAAAAATAAAAAGTCAGGTTTTTCTTCGTTAGATAAAAATTGTATCTAATAAAAAATGCCAAAAAATAACCAAAAAACCTGCAGGAAGTTACCCGCAGTGAAAAACTAATTAAACACGGAAAAACACAGGCAAAAAACAAAAAGGCTTGTCTTGAACTAAAGCTTACGCAAAGCACTTTCGCTTGCGTTCGCACAGCAAACTAATCTAATAATTCAAGAATTCACACCATGTGAGTTTGCTTTCACACAAAAACATCTTCCCTAAAGCATGATGTGTGGCAGAACAACCCCTATCATCCTTATAGCAGATTGTGTGGCATAGCAGCCCCCATCACCTCCATAGCCGACTGTGTTGCAGAACAACCCCCATCATTCATCACTTTAGAAGACTGTGTGGCAGAACAACTCCCATCATTTTCTATAGCAGACTGTGACCAAGCCCCTCATCAGTCATAGCAGGCAGCGCTGTGTGCACCTGCCTGGTCGCGGCCATCCCCCATCCTGACCCGGTCCCACCTATTGCCCTTCCTGGTTGGGGAGGTCGGGTGCAGGGGGCATCAAGATGGTCAGCGTGCTGGTCACCCTGATTGTCTACGGAGAGGGTAGAAGCTGATCAGCAGCCCATCAACCAGATTTTCCATGTTGCCTTCCACGTGCCCTCTGCGCCTTCTGGTGAAGTTCGTGTTCGGGCAACTGGACTTGCAGTTCAGTTTCACTCAACACTAATAATGAGGCTTTGTCTCTCCAATAGGGACACAGACTCTCCAATAGGGACACTTTCCTCTCAATCTCAATTGGGAGAGGGTCTGGTGGGGCCTTCCTGAAATTGCCTTATCAGCGATTATCATCTTCACAGTCTTGCTGATGTTCAAGATAAGATCGTTAACCCTGCATCATTGACTCTATCCACCTCAGCCCGATATGAATGCTTATCAGTATTGTTAGTTAACCCAAGGAGTGTGGCCTCAGCTTGACTGAGTTGAAGTACAGTTGTTGGTGTACAGGGTAACAAGTAGTGGTGAAAGTACGAATCTTTGTGGTGCACCAATGTTGGTTTCTCTGGAGCTGGATACCAGGGCTGGTGTCACCACCTGACAAGGTGGAGCAGCTGCCGGGGGCCCCTGCCCTCTGGGGGGCCCACTGACAGGGTTGGCCTTTGGGGTGTGTGACGGCAGACTGGGAGGGCACCGCCACAGCTGGTGCCCACATCTCCTCGATTGGTGGGGTTCCAAACAACGGGGCATCTCAAGGGGAGGAAGTGCTGGGTTTTGTTCTGCATTTAAGTTGCCCATCCCAGCTGATTTTCCATCCCTGGAGCATCCCAGTCTGTTAGTTTCTATCACTGGGATCGCTGGCATAGCCACTATGCAAGCAATTCCACCCCTGAGTTTTGGTCCGCTTTACAGTGGCATCTCAATTTGGGATGCCCCTATTTGTGAAAGAATCCGTTAACTCAAACTGGTGATCCCACAGTGCATTCACCAGTTCGAGGAAAGTAATGAACGGGGGGGGGGGTCACACACAGGGGCATCCAAAATGAGAGAATCTATATTTGGGGCATACCTCGGTGATGTGGCACGACCCACTGAGACCATGCCACCCAAGGGCCCACATAAACCTGGAGCCGGCCCTGCTGGATACTATGGATACTAATTTCACATACTGCAATCTGCAGTATCTGCAGATATACTGCAGTATCTCTGAGAAATTTTGAAACCCAATTACAGATATTTGATGGCACTCCAATGTCAGTTGCCATAAAGGATGTCGGACTTAATTGTGTTGAAGGCTGAGGAAAGATTGACAACAAACATCTGGACATAGGTGTTGGGATTGTCCATATATTCAAGTGCATATTGGAGAGCCAAGTTAATAGTATCCTCAGCTAAATGATTTTCAAGATAGGCGACTTGAAAAGGATCCCGAAACTTCTGAGTGATTATTTTCAGGTATTCCATCACTAACCCCTCAAAGACTTTCATGATTATCGCTGTGAGTGCCACTGGTCTAAAATCATTTAGTTCCGAGGCCTTCTTGGTATTACTACAGATTTATTTTAGTCTGTGCACTCAGCCAGTGATTTATTGTAGATCTTTGTTAGAGTGGGAGCAAGTTGTGCTGCACATGACTTGAGACAAGAAGTGGAAATCCCATCAGGTCCTGCTGCCTTCACAACCCTCAATTTATGGACTTTCTTCACACTGAGCTTCAACTGGTTTACCACCTTGGGACGAGGGCATTGCAATGAAGGGGGCACTCTAAACACAGAGGATTCATCAAACCTTCAATAGAAATTATGGCATTCCTCTGCCAGCTTCTGATGCGGCAGATATAATTTTTTGCTTGCGGTCACTGGGCTGACTCCCCAGGGACGGCTTAGATGTATTTTTCAATCAATCTTGACGTGTTTGAACATGGTGCAGGATGGAAGCAGCAATGAGAAAACACAGAGGTGAACACCGCCAGCACCATCCAATCTCCTTGACCTGTATGTTAATCAATACCGCATCTCAAGCATTCAGCTCGTGCACATGTGACAAGCCGTCAACAGGCCAATCCGCTGAAATTCTCCGCTGACGTCTTCAGTGTGAGAAGCACAGAGCAAACAACTGCCCGCATCACTGACTACACAACGCTCCATGACTCTACTCTGTAAACTATTAAAGCAAACCTGTCACTAGATCTACTCTTCTGCAATCATGCTTCCTTGCTGAGTAAGGGTGTTATGGGTTGATCTGATAGTGAGCTAGTGTGTTAGTTAGTCAATTAGTCACTTGCCAACTGTAACAGATAGTAAGCTAAAAACCCTCTTCAGTCTGGCCATGCAGTAAAGTAAATAGCCTCAGAGGACTCACATCTGCAGTTAGTCAGGGTAAGAGAGCATTAATGGTGCCTGTAAGTTTAGCTAAAGTTTAATGTTGAAAAATAGAAGTCATTTCTAGCAAGCCAGTTCAGAAATGCCTCAAGAATACCTCAAGCCCCATCACCAACCCACCTACCATGATTGGCACAGGGGCACAGATGAGTCATGGCCACTGTTAGTGGTGAAGGCCACAAGACAAGCCTTGCTTTTCCTTATTGGGGTGTCATGGAGAGGAGGCACTGTCTGCTGCTAAGGAAGAGGCACATGTTGGCACATTACTGGTATGGGACAGCAACAGCATCATAGGATGAGTTATTTTTCCTTTCTGCACACATGCAGGAAAGCCCCTCACATATACATGCAAGCCCCCACACATGCAGGCAAGCCCCCCCACACACACATATACATGCAAGCCCCCCACACACATACATGCAAGCCCCTCTACATACACATGCATGCAAGCCCCTCCACACACACGCGTGCAAGCCCCCACACACACATTCATGCTAGCCCCTCCACACACACACATGCATACAAGCCCTCCCCCCCACACACACATGCATGCAAGCCCCCACAAACACATACATGCAAGCCCCTCCATACAGATATACATGCAACCCCCCTACACTCACATACATGCAAGCCCCTCTACACCCTCATAATTGCTACGAGATGAGCATGAGCATTGCGGGACACCAAATTGAGGAACAGGACCCATTTGCGGGATTGTGCTGTAAAAATCGGGACAGTTGGAGGGTATGGATTTGGAGTTGTGTCATTGGTTGCAGAGGCTGCAGTGTATTTATCATTACTGTCAGAGGGATAGTTTGAGGCTCGCAAAACTGAAATGGCCCTTAGTCACGACTTCTGATAATGACAATACAGAGAGGGCCCCAATGGCCAGGTAACTGGCAGTTTCCAGAAACATTTAATAGTGCCACTGTCTATACATCCCTAATGACAATTTTCCTTTTCTTTGTCTTGGCTCAGCTGGGAGATCAGCATCGGGGTCATCAGCTGGAAAGAAACAATACTGAATGTTTCAAGAAAATGTGCAACCAGGGACTGTAAAGCTAGAAGAGTGGCTAGAAGGCGATGCCTAGCTGAGGCTGCAGAATGGCGATGAGACTCGCTTAGCAGATTGGGGGACTGATGCTGCCTGTGAGAAGAGCAGCTGATCCCAGAAACAGCACAAATATCCCCATACCCGGGGTCTGAAAAGCAGAACTATTAAACCGAAGAGCCCCAGGGAAGTCAGGCATTGCCCGGCTGGGGCCCCAGAAAAGCCAGGTGATCTATTCATTTACCTGTGAGTGACACAAGGTGCAAAGGCTGAGCAGTGACAGCAGGGGTGAGGGTCTCATCCAGCTGCAGGTGAGAAAAATAAGAGAAATGAACACAATACAGCCAGCATATTTGCACTTTACAAAATACATAGAATCACCAGTCGCTGTCTCTTACAAGATTTCAATCTAATTACCTTAAAGGCTCTGTCCAGACACACACTACCTTCCTCCCACCTTATCTCTCCTGGGAACAGTGTATAAAGAGCCATTTGAAAGCATCTCAAAATCTCTGATTAGATGTAAATATTTATTCATTTAAAACAAAAAAGCTTTTTATGCTTTAATTTCTGTGTCGTGCGTGTGTATGGAGGGGCTTGCATGTATGTGTGTGTGGGGGGCTTGCATGTATGTGTGTGTGGGGGGCTTGCATGCATGTGTGGGGGGCTTACATGTGTGTGTTGGGGGTTTGCCTGCATGTTTTTTTTTTTCAGTATCGGTGAGGGTCATGCTAATTATTTTGCGAGGGGGGTTTTAATTCTTGGTGCACATTTGGGTGTGAATTAAAACTTAAATCTCGGTGAGCTTTTTAACTTTAACACAGAAAAAACGTGTAATACCATTCTTTTGTTATATTTTCCCCTAAAAAATCACATGCAATGTAGTATTTTTACAGGTGGGGTATATTATTTCCCACAGCTGGGAAATCATGTCATGGTGCAGCTTTATGATTAATTTACATGCTCTGCAGTCGTCACAGACATCTGTGGCACTTTTGTGGCTCAAGACACCAAGGGATTTTAGACCAATTTTATATGGTCTTGGAGGAATGAAATTAAAAGAGGCAAACTTTGGAGCCCTGCTACTTGGCCCTGAAGGAAATACAGGAGAGGCCCATAGACAAGTATCAGGTGATCTGCTTGCTGCCTTATTATTGACATTGGGTTTTGTAACGCTATGGTCATATTATATATTTTGTTCCCTAAGATACAGTAAAATCTCATACAATGAAACAAACATTGCACTGTATATAGATGGTTTGAGCCAGAATGTCTGACTCCTATGTTTAGCAAAATGGCTGCTGAACATTTAATTAGTATTCTGCATGACCAGCAAGAGCCTCCTATGTTCTAGTTTTGGCCTGGGATGTAGTCACATACAAATTAAACAAGCAAGCAATAGATATCTGTTGGATTGCGATCTGGGCCAATCAGAAGATCACCTGTGCTAGTTTGTCTGGGCCAAACAGAGATCACGTGCTAGTTTGCATCGGACAAAGGCACAGTAGTTCAGAGATTGGACAGAGGTGGCTGGTGGGAGCTAAAGGACACACATGTCTTGTTATGAATGGAGACGGACACGATGAGGTTTTCTTTGTGACTGAGAGACCTGCTTTTGTGAACTTGAATGCAGCAGCCATCTCATGGAGATTGAATGAGGCCTGCTGATTTCTACTCGAACCAATATACCAGATGAGCAGCCTGTTTTACCTTTTGTATTGTTTTTATTTGTGGTTTGTTCTTGCCCTGTTTGTGGCTTTCTTTTGTACAGAACTTGTAGTTTTTCTGAATTGTACAATTTATCAAGCAAGGTATAAAGTATTTAAAGTGCATTTTTGTGTTTCTGACATATGAACTTATTAGACATGGTGTGGTGTGATTTAAGAAATGTGTGTGTGTGTATATATGTATATATATATATATATATATATATATATATATATTCCTTTTAACTGCCTTATACATTTAAGGGTTGGAAGCAAAAACAATTGAGGGCTCATCCAGGATTTGAACTAAATTCCAATGAGGCCGTGCACTTTTTTTTCAGGATTGTGTTTTAGAGTTATTTCTTGTTATACCTTTGCTGAGTAGAAAATATTTTACAACCTCTTTAGGAAGGCTGGAATTAAGCATACCTCTAAGGAAGGGACCTGTGTAATTGGGGTTGATTTAGAGCCAGGTGATAATTTTCAAGGAGCGAAAACAGCCAGCCAAAAAAACATAGAATATTGAGTTTTTAGGGCTTTGTTCCATTGCCCGGCTCCCATTGTTTTCTATTTTGACTATCCTGGGTTTTGTTTTTTGCCCCCTGGGCACCCTGATTGGGGATGCCCTGATATTTGAAACCCCCCAGGTCGCTCCTGGTGTTCCACCCAATTTTCAGCCCTCAAGCCTTGCTGGCTCCATTTTACAGCCACGTTTGGTCCCCAGGTCCCCAATGACTTTAACGTTTTTTGGGTTCAGATTCGGGGCCCAAGAACCGATCTTTGGTGGCAAGTTCAGACGATCACGGTGAACCCAAAATCAACCAACCCGCTCATCACTATATACCATTTATGTGTGCAATATAGATGTATCTATCCGTATGAAGTATGAATAAATACATTAGGACACATACTAAATAGAATATTTAATTTATACACAACTACAACACTGGGCCTACTGCCCACTACCATAGCTTGGAGCAATAAGGCACAACATTCCCACCAGGTACACCTGAGTAACACATACTCTACAGTATACCTAGGCAGGGCCGGATTAAGTGTGGCGGAGGCCCCTGTGCACAAAATCTGGTGGAGGCCCCAGATACAGTATTTTTTTTTAAATAAAAATATTAATAAAATAATAGCCCAGCCAACTAACTGATTGGTGGTTGCCTGGCACCCGTCCAGTTACTGGAACATCAGATTGCGTCCCTTGTGCAGGTGCGTGCTCAGGAAATCCTGCTTTGCCATTCTGGGTGGGGGTAGTGTAGTCACCCAGCTGCTCTAGATGTCCTGCCCTGTGGTGGTTTTGGCTGCAGGTTTGCTAAAACAAAAAATACAATTCTGTGAATACTCACCTGTAGAATTGGTATTATACGTATACAGCACGTCCTGTTCCAGAATATTCCTTACACTTGGGTAATACATCCACAAGATGGCGCTGGACTGCAGAAAACAGCTTGTGGCTCCTCCCGGCTCTATATAAGTCAGGGACCTCCCACAAATTCAGTATTGACAAGCAGTTAACAAGAAGCCGGGAGAACAATAATAACCAGAATTCAAAAATGAACATATGAACAATCACCATACAGAGGTAACTAAGAATAATGATAACAAGGGTGAGATAGAACAGGACGTGCTGTATACGTATAATACCAATTCTACAGGTGAGTAATCACAGAATTGTATTATTCTAAGTATACAGCACGTCCTGTTCCAGAATATTCCTTACACTTGGGACATCCAATAGCAGTGTCCGCAAGGTAGGGTGGGATCCCCAAAAAGTAACAGCGGGCAGTTTAAACCACTGCCGCCTGTAGAACTTTGCGACCAAAAGCAGCATCAACTGAGGCCCTAACATCAACCTTGTAAAACTTAGAAAAAGTATGAACAGAAGACCAAGTAGCGGCCTTGCAAACTTGTTCAACAGAAGCTTGGTGCTGAAAAGCCCAAGAGGCACCAATAGCACGAGTAGAATGAGCAGTAAGGCGGAAGAGAGGCTCCTTCCCCTTAGCAGAATAGGCCTGTACCACAGCCTGACGGATCCCCTTGCTGAACTAAGTGGACTTAGCTGGAGCCAGACCCTTCTTAGGTCCAGAAGGGAGAACAAAAAGAGAATTAGTCTTCCTGAAGGATTTAGTAGCCACCAAATAGAACTTCAGACTCCTGACCACATCCAGAGAGTGCAAAACCCTCTCCTTAGGGTTACAAGGATTAGGGCACAGAGAAGGCAAAACAATGTCCTGATTGAGCAGACACCACCTTAGGGAGAAAATCTGGCTTAAAACGAAACACCACCTTGTCCTGGTGTCTCTTAATATAAGGGGGTTTGATGGAAAGTGCCGCCAACTCAGAAACACGCCTAACAGAAGTGATAGCCACCAAAAAGACTACCTTAAGCGTCAAAATGGACAAAGGGGCCTCACGCACAGGCTCAAAGGGAGCCTCCTGCAAGGCAGATAAGACCAGGCTCAAATTCCAGACTGGTAACATAGGCTTACGTGGAGGACGCATGTGAGTAACCCCCTGGAAGAAGGTCTTAACCAGACGTTGGTGAGCAAAGGATCTTTGGAAGAAAATAGCCAAAGCAGAAACATGACCTTTGAGGGTACTAAGTTGAAGACCCAAATCCAAACCATGTTGCAGAAATTCAAGAACCTTGGGATAGAAAACACCCAGCAGGGAAGCGACTTAGACTCACACCAGTCAATGTAAGCATACCATAACCTATAGTAGTTGGATGACAAGGACTTCTTCCTGGCCTGAATCATGGTATTAACAACAGAAGCAGGCAGCCCCTTTTCCATCAAGATGGAGGTTTCAGCAGCCAGGCTGTTAAAGCCAGCGTTTGTAAATTGGGATGGCGTAGCTGCCCCTGAGTGAGCATGTCTGGATCCTTGGGCAGGACGTACTGATCTACTGCCAACTGCACAATGTCTGCGAACCACACTCTTCTTGGCCAACAGGGGGCCACCAGAATGGTTGGCACCACTTCCTGGGCAATCTTGCGCAGCACCCTGCCCAGCAGAGGAAAAGGAGGGAACACATAGAGGAGCCGAAAGCTCATCCAAGACATTGCTAGTGCATCCATGGCCAAGGCCAGAGGATCCTGGGACAGAGAGACAAAGACTGGAAGCTTGTGATTGTGACGGGACGCAAACAGATCCACATCTGGCTGACCCCAGCGGTGGCACAGGGAGCGAAACACCCTGCTACTGAAGGACCAATCTCCCAGACGAGAAGTCCCCCTGCTGAGGGGGTCTGCCTCCAGATTCTCCACCCCCGAGATGTACACAGCTGAGATGCATGGAACATTCTCCTCCGCCCAAGACAGTATCAGGGACCCTTGCTTGAGGGCCCTCTTGCTCCGGGTCCCTCCCTGATGATTGATATAGGCAACCGCCGTCTGGTTGTCCGAGCGGATCTGAACCGCCCGACCCCGAAGGTGTGGAGTCAACTGGGCGAGAACCAGTCTTATCGCCCTCAGTTCCAGAATGTTGATAGGGGTATGGCCTCCTGAGGGCCCCACTGGAATTTCAGGGATTTCCAGAAGCCCCCCCAACCTGTCAGACTGTCATCTGTGGTGACTGTCTCCCTGCACGGGGCCAGAAAGAATCTGCCCACCAACAGATTCCTCGAGTCCAGCCACCACGAGAGAGTGTCAGGTTCCACTCACCCGTTCCCCGGTTCAGCGGCGTCCCCGTGGTGCGGCCGCCCGCTGTGCGGCCTCCTGCTTTTGCTGGCGTGCGCGCGCGACCACGTTCCATTTATGCCCTCCGGCGGCCGCGCTTGGAGCATAAATGGAACGTGCTCGCGCGTGGGGTGGGGGGAGTGGGGTGGGGTGGGGTGGGGGGAGTGTTCGGCTGCACAGGGCCAATGAGCCCTTGACTTGGGGCTGAACGCCCCTGGGGTTGTAGATGGGCCAATGAGCCCAGGGTAGGTAGGTTGCCCTCATCCCTCGTCCTGGCCAATCCCAAACCAGTTCCTATGTGCACCAATCACACACCCATTCCCCTCATGCCCAATCTTGTCTGTGCCTATATCTGGTTCGCTCCGTCAGTCACCCAGTGCCTGTGATAGCGCCTTGTACCCTGCATAGTCTTGTGATATACCTTGTTTGATCTCCGTTGCCGACCCCTGCCTGAACCGACTATTCTCGATCTGATCTCCGTTGCCGACCTCTGCCTGAACCGACTATTCTCGATCTGATCTCCATTGCCGACCTCTGCTTTGTACCTTGACCTCGAGCTGCCTCTTCCTTCTGTACCGCTGCGATCTCTGACTTCCCCGTGTCAACCTCTGGCCTGGTTCTGGACTTCTGCTACACTCGCTCTTAGCCATTGGTTCTTCAGACCTCTTAACCAGTAATCCTTTGAGCCATTGAAGACCTGGGGGCAACCGATCCCGGGCAGGCGTATTCTGCGTCCCGGCAAGCGGGGGCTCCTACAGGTGAAGCTGGCTGCAGAGATTGGGGGTTGAGGGCTTACCTAGAGGGCTGGAGTTACCAGAGCGTGACAGAGAGACTGTCTGGCCAGAGGGGACAGAACCAACACCTGATCCAGGAACCGAGGGTCCCGATCCCATACCGACAAGGGGTGAAGTTGAAGAGGTCTCATGTGAAACTGAGTGTATGGAACCGCCTCGAAGCAAGACACCATCAGGCCCACCAGCTGCATCTCCTGCCGGATGGAGGGATACATAAGAAGCCTGGCTTGGGCTTGAAGACTCTCCACCTTCTGCTGAGGTAGAAAAATCTTGACCTGAGATGTATCCAGAGTCATGCCCAGAAAGGACCTCACCATTGACGGTGACAGGAAAGACTTGGGGTGGTTGATCACCCAGCCGAAGGACTCCAGTGTGGACACCACCAGCTGGGTACCCAGCCCGGCCTGTTGGAAGGACTGAGATGTGATGAGAATGTTGTCCCAAGTAAGGAAGGATGCGAATGCCCTGAGATCTCAGCAGAGCCATTACGCCCGCCAGCATCTTGGTGAATACCCTGGGAGCCGAGGTGATCCCGAAAGGCAAGGCCACAAATTGGTAGTGCTGATCCTCCAGAGCGAACCTGATGACCTGGAAAGATTGGTACATGATGGTAAGCATCCTTGATGTCTACAGAGGTCATGAAGTCGGGCGTAGTGAATTGACAGCTGAGCGCAGAGTCTCCATGCGAAAGTGTTTGAATCTGAAAAATTTGTTGAGGCGCTTTAAATCCAGGATGGGTCTGATGGACCCGTCTTTTTTGGGAACAGTGAAAATATTGGAATAGTAGCCTCTCCCCCTTTCCCTTAAAGGTACCTGGCAGATGACCCCCCAACTCCAGAAGATTTTGGACAGCAAGGAACAGACCCTGAGCTGACAGGGGGTTTTGATCCATCCGGGATTTGATGAATCTTGGGGGCGGCCAGGCTGCAAACTCTATCTTGTAATCGGAGGACACTACCTCCTGAATCCACCGGTCTGAGACATGAAGCCTCCAGACGTGAGCAAAGAGCCAAAGCCGTCCCCCCACCCAGATGGGTGAGGGCACCCCCTTATGCCTGAGGGGGCTTGGGGGAGGATTTGGCTTAGGACCCCAGGAGGGGCCGGGGCGGCCACCTCCCCTGCCCCAATAGTCTCCGCGAGCCCCAGCAAAGGAGACTCCTTGACCAATTCTGGAACCACGGAAGGAATTGAGAAAGGCACCCGTCCCCCGAAAGGACCGAGACGACCTCCTACATTGAGGCGACCTACCACCCCTGGCAAACAAGTCCAAGTGTTGACCAAAGAGGCACAGCCCCTTAAAGGGAAAGCCAATGAGAGCCTTCTTAGCAGCATTATCAGCTACCCACTGACGCAGCCAAACAGAGCGGCGTATAGTCACCAACAGGGCAGAAGTCCTACCACACATTCTAATGGCATCATCCATGGCAGACAGAACATATGCAACAAATTCATAGCAAAGCAGGAGAGATCTATACTCTTCTCCTCCCGCGTCATCAGAGGCCCCATCTAAGAGACTCTTAAGCAAATCCTTATAAGCAATAGCTGTAATGGCAGAGGCACAAACCGGGCGTAGCACGGTCCCCACACAGGCAAAACCATGGCAAGCCAGCTGGTCCATGCGCTGGTCCTCACCATTCCTCAGGGTAGTAGTGTCAGGGGAATGCATGACAGATGTATTGGACAGCCCCAGAACGGGCGTCCACCTCGGGAGGACATGACCAACGCTTAATCACCTCAGAAGGAAAGGGATACCTCTTGTCCCAACTCTTGGGCACCCCAGGGAGCTTGCTAGGCCACTCCCATTCTTTGAGCACCAGATTATTAAAGTGAGTCTGCCCTGGGAATTCCAAAGTGGTTTAACAGTATGAAAAAGCTCACCCTGCTGCTGCGGAGCAACGGCAGGAGGGGAGATACAAAGCACTTCAAAAATATGAGCCCAAAGGGAGACCCGGTACCACCATAAACCATAGGCTGCTCCTCAGATGATTTTGAATCAGAGAACATTTCCCCCTCCTCCAGGGGGGAATAACCAGTAGTGTCAAAAATACAATTTTGTGATTACTCACCTGTAGAATTGGTATTATGAGTATACAGTACATCCTGCTCCAGATATAATACTTACTATCGGGTATTACTCCACCAGATGGCGCTGGACTGCAGAGACATCGAAAATAGGCTCCTCCCGGCCCCTCAAATACCCAGGGACCTCCCACAAATCCCCAACATTGAAAAGCAGTTAAAGAGAAGCCGGGAGAATGAAAACAACCCAAACTAGTAACTATAACAATGATAACAATCACCATACAGGGGATCCAAGATAATGCAAAACCAGGGTGGGGTGGAGCAGGACGTACTGTATACTCATAATACCAATTCTACAGGTGAGTAATCACAGAATTTTATTATTCTTAGTATACAGTACGTCCTGCTCCAGATATAATACTTACTATCGGGACATCCAATAGCAGTGTCCATAAAGTAGGGTGGGATCCCCAAAAAAGGTAACAGCAGACAGTTTAAACCACTGCCGCCTGCAAAATCTTGCGGCCCAAAACAGCATCAGCTGAGGCCCTAACATCAACCTTGTAAAACTTTGAAAAGGTATGAACAGAAGACCAAGTAGCGGCCTTGCAAACTTGTTCAACAGAAGCCTGGTGCTGAAAAGCCCAAGAGGCACCAATAGCACGCGTAGAATGAGCAGTAAGGCGGAAGGGAGGATTCTTCCCCTTAGCAGAGTAGGCCTGAATCACAGCCTGAAGGATCCATTTGCTGATAGTAGACTTGGCAGGAGCCAAACCCTTCCTAGGACCAGAAGGGACCACAAAAAGAGCATCAGTTTTTCTGAAAATTGCAGTAGCCACCAGATAGTACTTCAGACACCTAACCACATTCAAGGAATGCAAGACCCTCTCCTTAGCATTACTAGGATTAGGGCACAATGAGGGAAGAACAATGTCCTCAAATGAAAGGCAGACACTACCTTAGGCAGAAAATCTGGCTTGAAGCGAAACACCACCTTGTCCTGGTGTCTCTCATAGTAGGGGGGCTGAATGGAAAGCGCCACCAACTCAAACACACGCCTAACAGAGGTGATAGCCACCAGAAAGACAACTTTGAGAGTAAGAATGGCCAGGGTAGCATCCTGCACAGGTTCAAAGGGAGCACCCTGCAAGGCTGACAAAACCAAGTTCAAATCCCAAACAGGCACCATAGGCTTACATGGGGGACGCACATGAGTCACACCCTGGAAAAAAGTCCTTATCAGAGAATGCTGAGCAAAGGACTTCTGGAAGAAAACAGCCAGGGCAGAAAACCTGACCTTTCAGAGTACTAAGTTGGAGCCCCATCTCCAACCCATGCTGCAGGAACTCCAGAATCCTGGGAATTGAGAACACACGACAGGGAGGAGACTTAGACTCACACCAGTCAATGTAGGCACGCCAAACCCTGTAATAAATGGAAGAAGAAGACTTCTTCCTAGCCTTTATCATGGTATCAACAACCGAGGTAGACAGCCCCTTCTCCATCAAGATGGAGGTTTCAGGAGCCAGGCCGTCAAAGCCAGAGTTTCTACATTGGGATGGCGTAGGGAGCCCTGAGTGAGCAGAGTGTACTGATCTACTGCCAGCTGCACCCCGTCTCTTCTTGGCCACCTGGGGGCCACCAGAATTGCTGGCACCCCCTCCAGAGCAATCTTGCGCAGAACCCTGTCCAGCATGGGGAATGGAGGGAAGACATACAGAAACTGAAATTCCTGCCATGACATTGCTAGAGCATCCATGGTCAAGGCCAGAGGATCCTGGGACAGGGAGACAAAGGCCGGTAGCTTGTGATTGTGATGGGACGCAAACAGATCCACATCTGGTTGGCCCCAACGGTGACACAGAGATTGGAACACCCTTCTGCATAGGGACCATTCTCCCTGGCGAGAGGTCCCCCTGCTCAGAGAGTCTGCCAGGAGATTTTCCACCTCCGGGATGTACACAGCTGATATGCAGGAACATTGGTCTCCGCCCAGGTCAGGATCGGAGACACTTCCTGGAGGGCCCTCTTACTCCGGGTCCCTCCCTGATGATTGATGTAGGCAACTGCTGTCTGGTTGTCCGAGCGCACCTGAACAGGCAGGCCCCGAAGGTGAGGAATCAACTGAGCCAGAACTAACCTGATTGCCTGCAGCTCCAATACGTTGATAGGTGTGTGGGCCTCCTGAGGGCCCCACCTCCCCTGGAACCGCAGGGACTTCCAGAAACCCCCCCAAACCTGACAGACTGGCATCCGTGGTGACCATCTCCCAGGAAGGGGTCAGAAAAGATCTGCCCCCCCAACAGGTTCCTTGAGTCCATCCAGCACGAGAGAGACCTCCTGACCAGGGGGGAAAGCACACAGACCCTGTCCAGGGATGCTGGGTCCTTGTCCCACACTGACAAGAGGTGGAGTTGCAGAGGCCTCAAGTGGAACTGAGCATAAGGGACAGCCTCGAAGCACGCCACCATCAGGCCCACCAGCTGCATTCCCTGCCTGATGGAGGGATGATGACAAGATAGCAGGAACTGGACCTGTGCAATCAGACTGTCCACCTTCTGTTGAGGAAGGAAAATCCTTGCCTGAACTGTATCCAGATTCATTCCTAGGAATGGAGTCACCAGGAGGGGGGCAGCGAAGACTTGGGGTGGTTGATCACCCATCCAAATGACTCCAGGTTGGACACCACCAGCTGAGTATCCAAATCTGCCTGATGTGGAGATTGGGAGGTGATGAGAATGTCGTCCAGATAGGGCAGCACGCGGACACCCTGATACCTGAGCAGAGACATCACGCCAGCAAGCACCTTGGTGAACACCCTGGGAGCTGAGGTGAGACCAAAGGACAATGCCACAAACTAGTAGTGAACCTGAGGAACCTTTGATGACCTGGAAATACAGGAATATGAAGGTAAGCACCTTTGATGTTCACAGAAGTCATGAAATCCCCTGGGCGCAGGGAACTGATGGCAGAGCGCAGGGTTTCCATGTGAAAGCACCTGCTCCTGACAAATTTGTTGAGGATCTTCAAGTCCAGGGTGGGCCTGAGTGACCCATCTTTTTTGGGTACCGTGAATAGGTTGGAATAGAAGCCCTTGCCTTTTTCTCTTAAAGGGACCTTGCAGATGACTCCCAGCTCCAGGAGGCCTTGCACTGCCTGCACTAGATCCTGAGCTGACACAGGGTCCTGAGGAATCCGGGATCTGATGAATCTTGGGGGCGGCCAGGCAGGAAACTCTATCTTGTAACCGGAGGACACTACCTCCTGAATCCACCAGTGTGAGACATGAAGCCTCCAGACGTGAGCAAAGTGCTGAAGCCGTCCCCCCACCCGGATGGGTGGGGGCGCCCCATCATGCCTGAGGGGGCTTGGGAGAGGACTTAGGCTTGGAGCCCCAGGAGGAGCCAGAACGTCCACGTCTTCTGCCCCCTACCCCAGAAGTCTCCCCGGGCCCCAGTAAAGGAAACCCCCCTCCCTTGTCTAGCACCACGGTAGGGGGAGAAGAAAGAGCCCTGACCCCGAAAGGGCCTAGACTGCCGCCTGCGCTGGGGTAACCTGCCTCCCTTAGCAAAAAGGTCCAGGCGGTCCCCAAACAGGCGTAGTCCTTTGAAGGGAAAACCAGTGAGGGCTTCTTGGCAGCGTTGTCAGCAGCCCACTGGCGTAGCCAAACCGAGCGGCATATAGCCACCACAAGGGCAGATGTTCTGGCACACATTCTAATGGTGTCATTCAAGGCAGAGAGGACAAAATTTACAAAAACATCACAACTGGAGAGTGCATTAAACACCTCACAAGGCAAATCATCAGGGGCACTATCAAGTATACTTCTGAGCAGGGTCCTAACGGCCACAGCTGTAATGGCCGAGGCACAGACCGGGCACAGCGCCGTCCCCACACATGCAAAGGCATTGGAACGCCAGCTGGTCAATGCGCCAGTCCTCAGCATCCCGCAGGGTAGTAGAGTCAGGGGAGTGCATAACAGAGGTGTTAGATAACCCTAGGACCGGGGCATCCACTTCGGGAGGGGATGACCAACATTTAACCACATCAGCAGGAAAAGGATATTTCCTATCCCAACTCTTAGGTACACCGGGAAGTCTACTGGGACGTTTCCATTCCTTGAGCACAAGGTTATTGAAATGTGCTCGCTCAGGAAATTCCAAGCGTGACTTAGCGGTATGGAACAGTTCCCCCCTTTGCCTGGGAGCCGCAACTGGGGGAGAAATGGACAGAACCTCAAAAATCTGGGTCAGCAATCTATCAGTATCATCCAGGGCCCAGGGGTCAGAGCCAGAATTGTCATGTCCCCTGGGCCTCTCATCAGATGACCCTGAGTCGGAGAAAAGCTCCCCTTCGTCCGAAGGTGTATGCCACAAAGATGCCAAAACTCATCAGTTTCCATAGGGAAAAGAGTGACATTAGGCGTTAAGTGCCGCTTTTTAGCAGGGGCCTTATGCACCAAGGTATTAGCAATTAACTTCTCAACACTAGCCAGTCTAGAAGACACATCAGGATGAGAATCCCCACTTGTATGCAACTCAGTAGGAGTGAGATTTAAGCTTGGGGGGTGGGTGAAGTGAAACGAGGTGCAGGCCCAGCCACTGGAAGGCCAGATTGCAGAGAAAGCACCTGCTCGGAACAAGGTACACAGACCCGCGCATTGTCAGCGCTAATAGGGGACACCTCACAAGCTACACACAGCTGGGCTTGTCCCGAAGGAACCCCAGTCACATTATCCTGAGATGCCTCCATATGGTGATTATAGCGACAATATAGGCCAATAGGGATTAACGCTATACAGCAACCCGGGATGCCCAAATAACCCGCTAGGGAAGTGGGAGTAATTACACTAGGCCTCACAAGTTAACCAACTAATAGAGGGGCGGGAGAAGCCAATGGATTCACCCGTCTGAAAGACATAATCAAATGAGCCGTAAGCAGACAATAATAAAAAGGTGGTAATAAAGCCGCCCGCGAGGGCACTTACGGACCGCGGTAGGTAGAGGTCCGTCACGCAGCAGCCAACAAAGCAGACAAAATGTCGTCGGTCTACCTCGAGTGGAGCGAAGCCAACACATGACAAGCAGCCAATGACGGCGCGGCAGCGCCTGAGGTAACGCCGCAGCCAAGCGTGGAACATAGTGAAGAAAAGGCGCGCGACGGCGGCGGCGGCAATTTTAAGTATAGTAATAGTAAAACAAGTCAGTGCGGTGGCTGACACAAAGCACAATGTAATAAAGCACAAAGCCAATACACGTATATGCATACACACACGCACACCCCCCTTCTTTCCCCCCGAAGGCTACAAGGAGAATGAGGGAGGACAGCGGCCACTTGACATAGGGCCCACCGATTGACAGGGGCAAGGTGGAATAGTGTGGGAGGGGCATCCCATAGAGGCTCACCATAAGCCTGAACCGCCTACCCTTTGGTGGGGGATTGCGGTGGAGCAGCGCTCCTAAGCACCTAACAGCGGTGCTGCCTACCATCACCCGACCAGCGCAGCCAAGGCTGGGAGGCACATTAAAAATGGAACGGGTGGGAATAGTCCTACAGGGCCGCAGGCTAATAGCCCCGCTCACCTGCGAGTAGAGGGTGCCATTTCTTGTCCTTCGCAGTCCAGACTGCAGAGAAAATCTGGGGATTTGTGGGAGGTCCTTGGGTATTTGAGGGGCCGGGAGGAGCCTATTGTTGATGTCTCTGCAGTCCAGCCCCCTCTGGCGGAGTAATACCCGATAGTAAGTATTATATCTGGAGCAGGACGTACTGTATACTAAGAATAAATTCCTCAGCTTCCATAGGAAAGAGGGAAATGGCGGGAGATAAATGCCGCTTCTTAGCAGAAGCCTCAGCAATATGTTTTTCAATGCTGGCCACCCGTGCAGCCAAATCAGGCTGAGACTCCCCGCTGGTATGCTCCTCGCTGGGGGTCAGATGTAAGCGAGGGGGGGTAGGCGAAGCCCGAGGGGACGCAGGCCCAGCAACAGGTAACCCAGACTGTTGCTGGGCCTGCGTCCCCTCAGGCTTCGCAGGGTACACATACCCTGACATCATCACTGATTGGGGATACCCCACACGCAACAAATAGCCGGGCTTGTCCCGAAGGAACCCCAGGCCCATTATCCCCAGAAGCCTCCATATGGTGATTTGAATAGCACAGTAGGCCAGTAAGGGTTAACACTAAGGAGCTACCCAATAACCCGCTTGGGAAGTGGGAGATAATGCGGGGAGATGGCCGGGAGAAACCACAGTGCTATAGTTTTAACCCGCCTGAAAGACATAACAAACATTCCGATGAGAATACAGCAAGGAATCCAGAAAAAAGAGGGGTTAAAGACAGGATTCCCAGGGAGCCATGGGCGCCCAGGGGACAAAGGGAGAAGAGGGAGGAGGGGAACCTATGGGAAGGATTAAGGCACAGGTGGAGCCTGGCACACCCAAGAAGCAGTGGGGGCATCCAAAAAGGCTCACCATCAGCCTAAACCGCCTACCCTGTCGGAGCAGGGACTGCGGTAGGAGCATAGCTCCTCAGCACCTTTTTTACTGGTGCTTACTAACCCAAACCCCCTCCCACCCCCCAACTTTTTTTGTTGCCACAGCTGTTCCATTAAATGATCAGACAGACTTTCGTGCCTAAGAAATGTGATCTTTCTACTTCTAGAAGCAAATGGTGGATTGGATGATGTGATAGAACTTGGAAGTCAAATTACAGCGGCATAAACATCTGAAAAACATTCTGACTTTCCCTGAGGTCCTGCTAAGAGCTGAGGACTCAGATTTGGTGACTTTTTACACTTTATAGAAAGTTTTTTTATGCTGTTTTTTTCAGTTACAAGTTGAAAGGGACATTGATTCGATTGAGATTGGTTCAACCAAATCCCTAGTAATTGGACGATAAGCACTTTATCAGACTGATTGTTGTCCAATATTTTACTATTCATAGGGAATAAACTGAGTGGAACGTAACACTATTATATTTTTATATATTTTGTACCCTAAGAAATTGTAAAAAATCTCATACAATTAAAATTTGCATTTTATATGGGACAATTGCCAACCAGGAGCAGCATGGTTGGCTCCTTAATTAGTATTTAGCATGGTTGAGAGAGACCTTCCTTTGTTCTGAAGGATCTGGCTTGGTAGCTTTGACCTAAGCTTAGACTCATGTGTGCATTTGAATACAAATTAAGCTGAACAGCAATAGATACCTGTTGGATTGAGTTCTGGGCCAATCTGAAGATCCCCTGTGCTAGTTTGTCTGGGCCAATTGGAGATCATCTGTGCTAGTTTGAATGAAACAAAGGCACAGCAGTGGAGAGATGAGAGATTTGCTTGGGGCAGCTGGAGGACAGAGAGATTGCTCGTGGGAGCGGATGGGGGCACCTTTGGGAAGCAGACGATGATGACTGGTCCCTTGTGGATGATGAGAGACAGAACTGCTTTTTGTGGATGAGAGAACTACCACCATCTTGCCCTGTTCAAGGTTTTCTTTTGTACAGCGCTTGTATTTTTTTGTATTGTACATATAAATTTGAGCCTTTTAACTACTGTCTTATACATTTAAAGCGGATTAAAACCCTCGTGGCCGGGCCCTGGAATTTAAAAGATTTCAGGCCCAGGTGCTAGCCTACACCCTCCTACACCAGATGCCCGGCTGTGTGAAAACCCCCCAGGGTGCAGGTGATCTTACCTGATCCCGGCAGGTCCCACAATGTGATCTCCACCAGCACCGAATCTACTGTCCAGAACCTCAAACTCCACCCTGCAGTCTAAGAATCTTCACAAGCTCTTCTCTAGAGACCCCTGCATGAGAGGATAGTTTGCTGCTTAAGAAGTCCCAGGTTGTGCCCAGGGAGACAATGGACTGAGCAGGCAGGCAAGTGGTTCCCTGGTATAGATGGTTAAGCAGCACAAAAGCTAAAGGGCAGGGGGCATCAGTGAACAAGAGTAATGCAGTAGATAAAGCCAAAGGTTGTGGACAACACCAGCTCTTGACTACACCACCATTGACCAGCTGTGTGCGGGCTGCACAGAGCAACAAAAAGGGGGACAGAGCTTAGTACTGTAATGAAATAAAATGGAGTGTACTAGTGATTAAAAGAAAAGGAGGGTAAGAACGAATCTGCTGTTAGTTGAGTAAATGTTTGTGGGGAATAGGGCAAATATTATATTACATTTTATTGCTGAAGCCCGGCTCCCCCCCCTTCAAGATTATTTGTTCTTAGCAAATGTTACCCTTACAAGTCTAGCAGGAAAAATACAATTCTGTGATTACTCACCTGTAGAATTGGTATTATGAGTATACAGTACGTCCTGCTCCAGATAGAATACTTACATTCAGGTACTACTCCGCCAGATGGCGCTGGACTGCAGAGACATTGAAAATAGGCTCCTCCCGGCCCCTCAAATACCCAGGGACCTCCCACAATCCCCAGCATTGAAAAGCAGTTAACGAGAAGCCGGGAGAATTAAAACAACCCAAACAGGTGGTTATAACAATGCTAACAATCACCATACAGGGGATCGAAGATAATGCAAAAACCAAGGGTGGGGTGGAGCAGGACGTACTGTATACTCATAATACCAATTCTACAGGTGAGTAATCACAGAATTGTATTATTCGGGGAGGCCGATTCATTAATAGCGCCAGGTAGCGACAGATGAGCGACTGAAGAATGGCGCTATGAGCGCCGCTAGCGTACGCCGCGGGCGGTAGGGATTCGCTATAGCAGGCCCCCTCAGTCGCTACCTGGCGTTGTTGGGAACAACGCCTACATTGCTGAATATGTTGCAATGTGCACGTTCTCTGCCCATATCCCTTATCCGCTGTGGAAAAAACACAAGGAGAGAGACAGCAATTAGTACTAGTACATGTTTTTGTTTTCATTTTTACTAATTTCGCTTACTAGGCCACATATTTTAGGCCAAATATTTTGACATGGTTAATTATTTACCCAGTAGCCAGCCAGCTGGCATTTCGTTGTTCTCAAACTTCCGGCACAGGACTGTCCCCTGCAAGACGTAAGAATCGTGGCATGAGCCGGGGAACCCCGATCTCACCGCCCGCAGCTTCATTTCGTGGTCACAGACCACCATGATGTTTAATGAATGAAATTGTTTCCTGTTTCGGTAATACAGCTCCTGTGCACGGGGAGGGCGGAAAGGGATATGTGTACCATCAACGCACCCTAGCACATTCGGGATCCCTCCCATTAGATAGAAAGCATGTTTTATTTTGGCAACCTCCTCCTCATCCTCAGGAAACTTGATGTAAATTGGGATCAAATCACAAATCGCCAGAACTACCTGGATTAATATGCGGCTCATAGTAGCCTGGCTGATCCCGCTGAGGAGGGCAGAGGTTGCCTGGAAGGTCCCTCGTGCCAAAATATTCAGAGTGGCACACAGGCGTACTATGCCTGGAATGGATTGAGTGCGTTTGGTGGATGGCTCGATTTTGTGCTTAATCTGATCATATAGGGACTGTAGTGCAGCACGATTCAGACGGAAGCGGCTCCTGATCTGCTCGTCACTTAAGTCCCATACTGAAAGGCGGATTCCAAAGGAGCGGGGTGCCCTAAGCCTCACAACACCCCGCTCCCTGTCCTCCTGCTCTTCCAGCATACGCATACATCCATCCACCCAGACACCATACATCACCCTCTTATCCATCACACACACACTCAACAGATATACAAAATCAAACAAACAAAAACAAAAACCACAAACATACCACACACACAAACAATCACACTCCTCACACACTCACTACAATGCAGCTCACCACAAAACCAGAAGTATAGTGGTCCAAACCACCAGCCTGCTGAAAAACAGCTTTCTAAGTTAGGCACAACCAAGAGGGGAGTTGCTGCACAGCCCACAAAAGGCCCCAAAATCGAGCCTCACTTGCTGTATGCTCCACAATATTTGCATATGCCAACAAAATCAATCTCCTAAAGAAACAGCACTGATGTCAGAAATCACCCAACAAGCCACAGAGAGTGAGGACCAAACCCAGACAGACACTCAAATGAGCTAAGGGAAACAAGCACCACACCACAGCCTTTGCCACAGTGTAACAATACCAGAAGCTTGCAAAATCCTGCCATTTATACTTCACTTTCAAAAAGGACAGGTCCGCTTTGCCGCCTTTTGCGTTGCTCTGCTATTTCCGGGCTCCAATTAGCTGACCCAGGTGTGCGTGAAACGGAGTGCGCACGTGCACGCTAGTAGCACTACTAGCGTACGTGAGCCGAAACTTGCGTGCATTAACGGACATGGCAGAAAATTCTGTGGTGGGCCAATGAAAGGTAAGCTGCTGTTTATTTAAATAGCTGTTAGGATAGCCACATGTCACAAGTGTTTAATATACATGCGTACATTGTTGTATTTGGTTGTGTGTTGTTTGGTTAATGAGGTCTGTAATTAGTTAATTGGCTAACACACATGCTTCAGTCAGTGCAGTGGAGGTGTGGCTACAAGCACCTGGCCAGTATGTGTGAATCTATTAAGTGGACTGGTTTGTGATTGGCTGTTAGAGCACATAAAACCTGGCCAACCCAAAGAGAGTGCGATGCCATTCTGTAGTCTGCATGCGTGCTTGTTGGTTGTGTATTGGTGTGTGTGTGCAGCTACAGGATGGAGCCAAATTCAGGACATCTGCCGCCCACAGCAGGCCCAAGTAGGAGTGTGGTGGGTGCTGTGCGCAGACCTACCTTAAGGAAAAGGGCCCAGCCTGAAGGTGGTGCAGCACCCCAGGCTAAGCGCCCAGGTGCCAAGAGGGAGCCTGAATTTTATTTGGCGGAGAATAATCATCTTGTGCGCCTTACCCTTGCTAAATGGGAGCTGATATTTGGCTCCCAAAGCAAGTCAATAGGCAAACAAGAAAGAAGCAAACTGTGGCATGCCATTGGTGTTGAGCTTAGTAGCACCCACGTAGTGGCCCATCCTGCAGGAAACGCTTCTACACTTTGAGAGGGGCCCTTATCAAAAAGATGAATTACGATCTTGATGTGGACAGTGGGACCATCCAGGCTCCAAAGAGTACCTACAGGCCGTATGAGGAGATGCTGAAGGCCAAAATTCCACTTGCTCGGCTGCAGGGTGTGGATCCTGGGGATGACACCACAGGTTGGACTGAAGGTACATATTTTCTGCATTTTTTTGGCAGCTAATGTTAATGTATGTGATTTGCTTTTTCTCTTTCTGGCCAACTAACAGTAGGACCTGTGAAGTAGTACATTATACCTCATAAATGTTTTACTTTCCTGTCTGTTGCTTTCTGCATAGGTGCACATGGTGCTGTCCAGGATTTGGCTGAGGACACACCAACTCCTGCCCTTCAACCAACCTCAAGCCTAACCCAGTCTGCCATTGAAGGTATTTAACACTAATTTAGGTGCTGGTTTTTTGGGGACCAAATGGGTGTGGGACCATCTCAAACAATAGAGTGGGGCACTGTTGAGGATTAATAATATGGACCTGCGGCCTAATTTCACGGCCACTTTAACCCTCACAGCAACTAACTAACAAGGCCCTAACATGTGTAGCTATGTTGGAAGCCAGAGATGTGTGGCCATATATCTGCATATACATGTGGAAGCCACACTGGCCTTGATTAGTGAATATTAGTGAATGAGCTGCTCACACACACCTTAATGCATGGTTTATTTTTTGCCGCACATTACCAATGGCTCAATGTTTGCTTTGTTTTTTCCTAGCTGCCCCGCCATTGGCCCCAGCATCTCCTCAGGAGCCAAGCTACTCTTTGGATGTCGGTAAGTGCATGTGTCAACCTTGCTTTATCCGCTTTAACACAAGTGCATGTGTATCATTCCTCTTTTTTCTTTGTAGGCCAAGTGACTGGTTCATCTTTGGACCCCACTTCCGATGTTGCAGGTCAACAGGACCCTGTTGGTGTGTATTGCAATAAATAATGTATCCTTTATGCTGTTTATGTTACACTGGTTCTATTTGGTTAGTCTAATAATCTACATGTTTGCTCTGTCAACTTGAAGATGCCTATTTTGAGTGCTTATTCCATCCCCAGGGTCAGTCTAATAGTTTTTTGAGTGATTGCAATGCATTTTTTTTAAATATTTTTAGACAAACATTCACCCAAGTAGTTGGAGGAATATTTAGAGACATTAATTGTGTATTTTAGTTGGCCAGAATATCGGAAGTGGCTGTCCGGAAAGGGCCCTTCACGTTCAGGCTGCCAGAGATGAGGGTAAGTTGTTTTGGCTTGATGATCTAGTATGTATTTTGGCTCTACTTTTGTGGCACTTTCTTCAGGCAACTTGTGTTTCAACATGTATTTTTCAGGGCAAAGCTCGAGTGAGGTCCCCACTCCAGACATCTGGGAGATTGCGGGTATGTGTAATTTTACCAATGTGTCTGATCTTATTTTGACAAATTATTGCCTCATATTCCTCTAACATACATGTTAGCAATCTGAGTTTAACAGATACCTTTTGACTAGTGTGTAATCTGGCACTTTGTGGAGGTATGGCCTCGATAGGCTATCCATGTTACTTTTGAGTTTGGTTCACTGACCTACTAACCTGACTTTCCTGTTTAGCATATGCCAACTTGCCAGAGCTCTCGGATGTGGATTTGCCCCTCTCTGGCAGCGATACCCCGCTCCTACCTGTGGCGGACGACACGGAGGTAACATGGCTGATTTAGAGGACCAATAACCACATTGCCATGTTCGTGGGTAGGCGATGAACCAACATGTCACATTTCCTTTCTTGGTTGTTTTGGCAGGAGGCGGGACCAGAACCCCAAGCTGGGACCTCTTCCCAAGTGCCATGCGGCCAAGCTTCAGAGGCTCCAACAAGGGTAAGTAGTATTGTTACAGTTTGGGCAAATTATTTTGAGGGGCATAGCTGCATTGGTTCTGTTTGACTAAAATGTTGTTTTCTATTTTGTTAGCCTCAAACCAGAGCAAGAGGCGGTGTGGCACCAACCAGTCATGATTTCTATGAGCTAGGGGTCCGGATGCTGGAGGACTACAGTCGCCAACAGCCGCGTGATGGAACTAATGAGCGCATTGCGGCGTTGGAACATCAGGTGCTGATGTGTCAGCAAAAAAATGGGGCCCAGCAGCGCAAGATCGACCAGTTGCTACAAGCACAACAACAGCAACAGAACCAGGAACTTGGTCGCCTTGCAAATCTCATGGAGCAATCTCTCCAGCGCCAGGAACAATCTCTACAGCGCCAGGAAGAATGTCTCCAGCGGCAGGAACAAAGTTTGTTGTTGACACAACAGCTCATACAACAGCAGTCTATTTTTTTTACTGCACTGTTGGCCCCCAACACCACCCCTAGCAATGACTCACAACCTCCCCGGCAACCCAGCCAAGAATATTAATTTGTTTATGTTTGTATTTGTTTTGTGTAAATACATTTCATTAACCCGCCTCTAAATTGTTTTTTTCCAAAGACATAGCTAAGAACACAGTCAGGGATGAGTATCTTGATCTACATATGTAAATGTAGGCCAAAATTAATGCCACACATTTGTGACCATAGCTTACTATGGTTTACACATTAAATGGCTACAAAGGTATGGCAAAATTTAAACACAAATGGGTTTGCCGACACTTAAACTATGCTTGGCAAGGCACAACACACTGTAATTAGCAAAATATCAAATTTTTAATATTAAACTTGGGCAACAGGCCCAACATTGGCCCACAAAGGGGCTCCAACAAGGGGCCAGTCATCCCCCCACCCTAACGCCGCCGCCTCTTCTTGGCCAGCAGCATAAGGCGAAGACGCCGGATCGACCGCCACAGTCTGCGATGCTGGTTTTCACAAGCTGTAGAGATTAAAAAAAAAAACAGATTTAATAAATGGAATGTGACCTCAACAGACACAGATGTAGCAATGTAATGTCAGTGGGTCCAATTAGCTGACACTCACATTAACATTGTTGCCCACTGTGCCCTTAGGTGTTAACATTATATGAGTACTAGTGGCTGGCTTAAATGTGGCCACCACATCCCAAGCATACATTTACTCTTAAATCTTGGGAATAAAAGAAGGTATAAGTCCCAGTGTGGACATTTATGTGTTTAGTCACAGCCAAACATCAGGGCCTAAGTCCTAACGAGTAAACTAGTTTGTCCCAGAATCTTAGAGGTCACGACCTAAGCAGGCCCATTTGGTTGTGTATAAACCACAAATTGTCTCTATGTGGCAAACTCAAGAATGTGAGGCAACAATCAAGCATGCAGACAGGCATGTAGGATTGTTGCCCAAACACATGTAACCTAGATGTGTGTTGATTAAACACATAGGTACATTGTAAATGTCTGCAGATTTGACTATAAGACATAGGGTTCACAAGTCTTTAGGCATATGAAGTGGGATGTACTCACCATCGCAGCTGTGGCGGGGGCCCATGCTGCTGGCCGTCCCTGGAGCTGGGGTGGGGAGGATGGTCACCGGCTCCGTCTGCATAGCAACATCTGTCAGGAGAAAGCAAAAGAGAAAAGCAAAATTAGTGGGCCAATGACACCTGACTATTTGACATCCATCTGGTTAGGGAGTCTGAAAAATCAAATGCTTGCATGGTTACACACATGTTGTCCAACATTAGCATATTTCCTGGTCCATGAGTTCATGTAAATTATTTATGGTTGCAACATGGACACATAAAGATAATGTGCCAATAACCTTGACAGTGCAATGGTAAGGACTAATTTGCAGTTGATTGTCGAATGTTACTAGTGTGCAACATGTGTTAGCCGGAACAACTTAACCAAATAACACATTTGCTAGCCCCCATCATGGTGTGGGCAGAAACATAGGGGTGGTTGCCAGTTGGATTGCACTGTAGTGGGGTTTGTGATGTTAATGTACATTATCAAACCAGCTTGTACTATGGACTGTTAAAAGTGGGCCAAGACCCAGGATTGATACTTTTCTGTGTTTTGGTCCACTTTGGCAGAGCACCACAATTTGAGTGAGACACCGTCCGCCGCCGCTGCCTTCTGCACATCACTCCTCCAGTGTGTGCGCACGCGCAGCCCATTAGGAAACAGAGAGCGCAGGCGCACACACATCTAGAGGGGCACGCAGGAGGCTGCGCCGGTGGCTTCTGCCACCCCCAATGAGGTAAGGAGTTTGTGGGCTTTTTTGGGGGGGGGCCCTGGGTGAGGGAGGTGATTGGGCAGGGAAGCTTCGAGATTCCAAGCACAATCAACAATGGGTGTTGGTCCACTTTAAGGAATGTCATAACATAGGGAATGTGAGGGATAACAACAAACACTTACCATGACTATGCCCGTGGAGAAGGCGTTGCCAAAAGGCCATGGAGGTGCCGCCTATATGATGCCCTGCAAATTAGAGAGGAATGGCAAGGGCTAAGTACAAATGGCCAGATGAAACCTGTCACAGACTAACAATGACAAAATGTGCACTCACCAGGGGATGATCCGCCACTTGAAGCCCAGGGAGGGCTCTGAGGAGGAGGCGGGGAGCCTCGGCTCCTCACACTCTGCTCCGAAGATCCCCCAGCCAAAGGGCCACCCTCCTCCCTCTCACTCCCTGCTCCTTCAGGGAGTGTGGGAGAGTCCATTCCTTCCACCCCACTTGGACTCCCCACTTGAGAGTGGCCCCTTGGCTGGTGAGACTCCTCAGAGTCAGAGTGTGAGGAGCTGAGGCTTGATCCTGCCAGCCCCCCAGCAGCACACTCCTCTGGGGCGTCATCCCCTTCCTCCCCTGGGTCCTCTAAATAGGATCCGCGAGAGGGACCCGATGACTCCCCCGAGTCCGCCTGCCTGGTTCGGGGGAGGAATCCCTTCCCACGTTTCCCCAGGGGAAGACGCTTATCTGTGTTGAGGGGGTGAATGAAAATAATTAATATTAAGACCCCAAATGGACACAGCTTAGCAGATTATTTAAACAAAAGTATAAACATAGCATAAGCTTAAACTTACCTGATGCGTAGGCATCATATAGGCGGTACACGCCTTCAGGGTCCCGGCGCTTGAAGTCCGACCACTTTTGTTGTATAGCTCGGACGGAGAGCTGGGTGTTGAAGCGCCGGGACACTGTGGCCTTCACCTCCATGGCTATTCGTTTTTTTCCCCCATGGGCATAGTCATACTGCTTGATGCAGAAATCCTATGAGAAATGAAAAACAAACACAAATCAATACATGACATCAGAACAATGGCATAAACAGTTATACTGAGACCAGATTAAAGTGGACCCACACCCTGGATTTTGACTATTCTGGGTTTGGGTCCACTTTGGTGGGGCACACCAATCGGGGGTGGGCCGCTGTCTGAAACCCCCTTGGAAGGCCAGAAATACACCACTGACCACGCTCCCACGTGACTGCACCAGGCTAGCACAGCGCTCTGCGCCGCTGTGGTATGCGCGTCCAAGGCCGCTTGGACGTGCATACCAGCTCAGCTGCCTCTGAGCGCTGAAGGACGCGTGTGGCGTTTGACTCTAACAGGGAGGGCGCCTGCGCAGGCCATTAACAAATGTCTGGCGCAGGGGCCCACCCTGCTAGAGGGAAGCGCAAGACGCATCTGCAGCTCACGCATGCACAGATGGGACGGGGCTGAGGTAAGGTTTATGGGCCTCCAGGGGGGTTCATCCCCGCAGGACATCCAGATTTGGGATGCCCCGCGGGGAGTGATCAGATTGGTCCAGAAAACTAATAGATTTCAGGGCCAATACCCCCTGTGTGTTGGTCCACTTTAAACATAAAATCCAAGAAAAACATACTCACTTTGACCACCTGGCCATTTACGCGGCTATCCACACACATTCTTTTTTTTTTTGCTGGCCCAGGAGGGGAAGGGGTGGGAGGGGTGTTAGGTGGGGGAGGTGAGGTAGGTGGGGAGGTGGGGGAGGGGTGGTGGGGTCAGATTCGGAGGAGGAGCTGGGAAGGCGCTGAATCCGTCTCCTGGGCAGCATGGTGGAAACGCTAAGGAGGAAACAGGAACCGGATATCACCAAAGCGACAGGGACAAAAAAAACGCTCCGCGCACCAGGAACAAGCTAATATCAGCTATGTGCAAGCTAAGTGGCGGAAAAAGTAAATTGACGCATTACAACAAGCTATTGGCCTAAGCGCTAGTCATTTTTAGCTTTAGGTGGCTTTGAAATGCAAAGGAGGAAACCGGAACCGGATATGACCAAAGCAACTGTGAAATAAATTTTAAAAAACAAGCTCCGCGCACCAGGAACAAGCTAATATCAGCTATGTGCAAGCTAAGTGGCGGAAAAAGTAAATTGACACATTACAACAAGCTATTGGCCTAAGCGCTAGTCATTTTTAGCTTTAGGTGGCTTTGAAACGCAAAGGAGGAAACCGGAACCGGATATGACCAAAGCAACTGTGAAATAAATTTTAAAAAACAACCTCCGCGCACCAGGAACAAGCTAATATCAGCTATGTGCAAGCTAAGTGGCGGAAAAAGTAAATTGACGCATTACAACAAGCTATTGGCAAAGACGCCATTAATTATTAGCTTGATTTAGCAGGGGGTTCAAGATCCTGTAATGCATAGGTCCTTGAAAAACAAAAAGCTTGGTGCTTAAAAATACAAATCTTATTCCTTCATAAAATAATCACACAATAAAACTATCCAACTACATGATAATGTGGCACACAGGAGAATGCATAACGGGTTGTTATGAGCTTGTACGCCTAAATAAATCCTGCAGAATGTGGACATGCACGCTCAAAACTACAGTGTATTCATTAAGAACGACTGAGGTCGCGGGAAGTGAATTCCTTGAAAATGGCAGAAGGGCACATGTATGAACAGCACAGCGCAGCACAGCGCAGCACAGCGCCGCTCGCGCCGCCACATAGCGAATCAAAACAGCGACTGCACAAACTCTGACCACCACAGATTCATCAAGGACAGGGCTGCCGAATAGCTTGGGCGCTGACAATTTCGATGAGCGAACGTGAGCGCCAAACATCACTGACTAAAAAGTAGCTTTACAAGCCCCGTGTGTTGTGAAAACAAGCGATTTTGAGCCCAATGAGTTTTGTGGGAGGAGATGCATTTTAGATGTCACTCACAATATTACAGTGTAAAAATTACAACATTCATCTAAAAAAGAAAAATAACAAGACAGATTAATAAAACATATCCCAATAAACATGTGTTGAATTTTGTGCCAAAGACAAGAACACAAAAACCACTTAAAACAATCATTGCAGCGTCTGCCATTGAAATGTATGGGAGAGCGGCAGGTAGCGCCAGGTCATACCTGTCGCTGTGATGGGACTAGCAGCGGCGCTGTTCATTGCAGTCGGCTACATGATGAATCCCGCGCTAGCCGTCGCTCTCGCCGGCGCTAGCCTCATTTAGCTTGATAAATGCGTCATTGTGGCCGACGCCGGGCGTACTTGAGTCGGTAGCTGCCGTTAGCTGGCGGGACCTGGCGCTCGTCAGACACTACCTGGCGCTATCGCTTGATGAATAAGGGCCTTAGTATACAGTACGTCCTGCTCCAGATATAATACTTACATTCGGGACATCCAATAGCAGTGTCCATAAAGTAGGGTGGGATCCCCAAAAAGGTAACAGCAGACAGTTTAAATCACTGCCGCCTGCAAAACCTTGCGGCCAAAAACAGCATCAGCTGAGGCCCTAACATCAACCTTTTAAAACTTTGAAAAGTTATGAACAGAAAACCAAGTAGCGGCCTTGCAAACTTGTTCAACAGAAGCCTGGTGCTGAAAAGCCCAAGAGGCACCAATAGCACGAGTAGAATGAGCAGTAAGGCGGAAGGGAGGATTCTTCCCCTTAGCAGAGTAGGCCTGAATCACAGCCTGACGGATCCATTTGCTGATAATAGACTTGGCAGGTGCCAAACCCTTCCTAGGACCAGAAGGGACCACAAAAAGAGCATCAGTTTTTCTGAAAGGTGCAGTAGCCACCAGATAGTACTTCAGACACCTAACCACATCCAAAGAATGCAAAACCCTCTCCTTAGCATTACTAGGATTAGGGCACAATGAAGGAAGAACAATGTCCTGATTCAAATGAAAGGCAGACACTACCTTAGGCAGAAAATCTGGCTTGAAGCGGAACACCACTTTGTCCTGGTGTCTCTCATAATAGGGGGGCTGAATGGAAAGCGCCGCCAACTCAGACACACGCCTAACAGAGGTGATAGCCACCAGAAAGACAACTTTGAGAGTAAGAATGGCCAGGGTAGCATCCTGCACAGGTTCAAAGGGAGCACCCTGCAAGGCTGACAAAACCAAGTTCAAATCCCAAAAAAGGCACCATAGGCTTACGTGGGGGGCGCACATGAGTGACCCCCTGGAAAAAGTCCTGATCCGAGAATGCTGAGCAAAGGACTTCTGGAAGAAAACAGCCAGGGCAGAGACCTGACCCTTCAGAGTACTGAGTTGGAGCCCCATCTCCAACCCATGCTGCAGAAACTCCAGAATCCTGGGAATAGAGAACACACGACAGGGAAGAGACTTAGACTCACACCAGTCAATGTAGGCACGCCAAACCCTGTAATAAATGGAAGAAGAAGACTTCTTCCTAGCCTTTATCATGGTATCAACAACCGAGGTAGACAGCCCCTTCTCCATCAAGATCGAGTTTTCAGCAGCCAGGCCGTCAAAGCCAGAGTTTGTAAATTGGGATGGCGTAAGGGGCCCTGAGTGAGCAGATCTGGCACCCTGGGCAGAACGTACTGATCTACTGCCAGCTGCACCACATTTGCGAACCACACTCTTCTTGGCCACCTGGGGGCCACCAGAATTGCTGGCACCCCTTCCAGAGCAATCTTGCGCAGAACCCTGCCCAGCAGGGGAATAGAGGAAAGACATACAGGAGCTGAAAGTCCTGCCATGACATTGCTAGAGCATTCGAGGTCAAGGCTAGAGGATCCTGGGACAGGGAGACAAAGGCCGGGAGCCTATGATTGTGACGGGACGCAAACAGATCCACATCTGGTTGACCCCAACGGTGACACAGAGATTGGAAAACCTTGTTGCAGAGGGACCATTCTCCCTAGCGAGAGGTCCCCCTGCTCAGAGAATCTGCCAGGAGATTTTCTTCCCCCGGGATGTACACAGCTGATATGCAGGGAACATTGGCCTCCGCCCAGGTCAGGATCAGAGACACTTCCTGGAGGGCCCTCTTGCTCCGGGTCTCTCCCTGATGATTGATATAGGCAACTGCCGTCTGGTTGTCCGAGCGCACCTGAACAGACAGGCCCGGATGGTGAGGAGTCAACTGAGCCAGAACTAACCTGATCGCCCGCAGTTCCAAGACGTTGATAGGTGTGTGGGCCTCCTGAGGGCCCAACCTCCCCTGGAACCGCAGGGACTTCCAGAAACCCCCCCAACCTGACAGACTGGCATCCATGGTGACCGTCTCCCAGGAGGGGGTCAGAAAGGTTCTGCCCCCCAGCAGGTTCCTGGAGTCCAACCACGAGAGGGACCGTCTGACCAGGGGGGAAAGCACACAGACCCGGTCCAGGGACGTTGGGTCCTTGTCCCATACTGACAAGAGGTGGAGCTGCAGAGGCCTCAAGTGGAACTGAGCATAAGGGACCGCCTCGAAGCACGCCACCATCAGGCCCACCAGCTGCATTCCCTGACTGATGGAGGGATGATGACAAGATAGCAGGAACTGGACCTGCGCAATCAGACTGTCCACCTTCTGTTGAGGAAGAAAAATCCTTGCCTGAACAGTATCCAGATTCATTCCCAGGAATGGAGTCACCAAGGAGGGGGACAGTGAGGACTTGGGGTGGTTGATCACCCATCCAAATGACTCCAGGATGGACACCACCAGCTGAGTATCCAATTCTGCCTGATGTAGAGACTGGGAGGTGATGAGAATGTGGTCCAGATAAGGCAGCACGCGTATGCCCTGAAACTTGAGCAGAGACATCACTCCTGCCAGTACCTTGGTGAACTCTCTGGGAGCTGAAGTGAGACCAAAGGGCAATGCCGCAAATTGGTAGTGTTGATTCTCTAGAGCGAACCTGAGGAACCTTTGATGACCTGGAAATACAGGAATATGAAGGTAAGCATCTTTGATGTCCACAGAGGTCATGAAATCCCCTGGGCACAGGGAACTGATGGCAGAGCGCAGAGTTTCCAAGCGAAAGCGCCTGCTCCTGACAAATTTGAGGATCTTCAAGTCCAGGATGGGCCTGACTGACCCATCTTTTTTGGGCACTGTGAAGAGGTTGTAATAGAAGCCCTTGCCTTTTTCTCTTAAAGGGACCTTGCAGATGACCCCCAGCTCCAGGAGGCTTTGCACTGCCTGCACTAGATCCTGAGCTGACACAGGGTCCTGAGGAATCCGGGATCTGATGAATCTTGGGGGCGGCCAGGCAGCAAACTCTATCTTGTAACCGGAGGACACTACCTCCTGAATCCACCAGTGTGAGACATGATGCCTCCAGACGTGAGCAAAATGCTGAAGCCGTCCCCCCACCCGGATGGGTGAGGGCACCCCATCATGCCTGAGGGGGCTTGGGAGAGGACTTAGGCTTGGAGCCCCAGGAGGAGCCAGAACGTCCACGTCCTCTGCCCCTACCCCAGAAGTCTCCCCGGGCCCCAGTAAAGGAAACCCCCCTCCCTTGTCTAACACCACAGTAAGGGGAGGAAAAGGAGCCCTGACCCCGAAAGGGCCGAGACTGCCGCCTGCGCTGGGGTAACCTGCCTCCCTTAGCAAAAAGGTCCAGGCGGTCCCCAAACAGGCGTAGTCCTTTGAAGGGAAAACCAGTGAGGGCCTTCTTGGCAGCGTTGTCAGCAGCCCACTGGCACAGCCAAACCGAGTGGCGTATAGCCACCACAAGGGCAGATGATCTGGCACACATTCTAATGGTGTCATCCAAGGCAGAGAGGACAAAATTCACAAAAACATCACAACTAGAGAGTGCATTAAACACCTCACAAGGCAAATCATCAGGGGCACTATCAAGGATACTTCTGAGCAGGGTCCTAATAGCCACAGCCGTAATGGCCGAGGCACAGACCAGGCGCAGTGCCGTCCCCACACATGCAAAGGCATGGGACACCAGCTGGTCAATGCGCCGGTCCTCAGCATCCCGCAGTGTAGTAGAGTCAGGGGAGTGCATGACAGAGGTGTTAGATAACCCTAGGACCGGGGCATCCACTTCGGGAGGGGATGACCAACACTTTACCACATCAGCAGGAAAGGGATACTTCCTATCCCAACTCTTAGGTACACCGGGAAGTCTACTGGGACGTTCCCATTCCTTGAGCACAAGGTTATTGAAATGTGCTTGCTCAGGAAATTCCAAGCGTGACTTAGCAGAATGAAAAAGTTCCCCCCTTTGCCTGGGAGCCGCAACAGGGGGAGAAATGGACAGAACCTCAAAAACTGGGCCAGCAATCTATCAGTATCATCCGGGGTCCAGGGGTCAGAGCCAGACTCGTCAGATGACCCTGAGTCGGAGAAAAGCTCCCCTTCCTCCAAAGGGGTATAGCCACATATATGCAAAAACTTCTCAGTTTCCATAGGGAAAAGAGTGACATCAAGCGTTAAGTGCCGCTTTTTCTTCTTAACTTCTCAACACTAGCCAGTCTAGAAGACACATCAGGCTGCGAATCCCCACTTGTATGCAATTCAATGGGAGTGAGATTTAAGCTTGGGGGAGTAGAAGAGGAGAAACAAATCGCAGAGTCAGCCACTGGAAGACCAGATTGCAGTTCAAGCACCTGTTTGGCACAGGGTAAACAGACCCAGCGTCAACATGAGACTCCCCACAAGCTACACACAGCCGGGCTTGTCCCGAAGGAACCCCGGTCACATTATCCTAAGATGCCTCCATATGGTGATTATAGCGGCACAATAGGCCGATAGGGATTAACGCTATACAGCAACCCGGGATACCCCAATAACCCGCTAGGGAAGTGGGAGTAATTACACTAGGCCTCACAAGTTAACCAACTAATAGAGGGCCGGGAGAAGCCAATGGGTTCGCCCGTCTGAAAGAAATAATCAAAGGGAGCCGTAAGCAAACAATAATTAAAAAAGGTAATAAAGCCGCCCGCGAGGGCACTTACGGACCGCGGTAGGTAGAAGCCCGTCACGCAGAAGCCGAACAAGCAGACAAAATGACGTCGGTATACCTCGGGGGTGGGCCCGCACGAGCAATGACGCGGAACGCGGCAGAGACAGGCCCTGCCCCCCCGAAGAGCGCGAAGCCAACACGTGACAAGCAGCCAATGACGGCGCACCGGCGGCTGAGGTAACGGCGCCGCCAAGCGCGGAACACTGGGAAAAAACACGCGCGGCGGCGGCGGCAATTTCAAGTATATTAAAAGTAATACAAGTCAGTCTGGCGGCTGACGCAAGGCATAATGTAATGAAGCATAAGCCAATACATGTATATACATACATACACACACACCCCTCTTTTGCCCCGAATGCTACAAGGAGAATGAGGGGGGACAGCGGCCATTTAACATAGGGCCCACCGATAGACAGGGGCAAGGGGCAATAGTGCGGGAGGGGCATCCCATAGAGGCTCACCATATGCCTGTACCGCCTACCCTTTGGTGGGGGATTGCAGTGGAGCAGCGCTCCTAAGCACCTAACAGTGGTGCTGCCTACCATAACCCGACCAGCGCAGCCAAGGCTGGGAGGCATTTACTGATGGAACGGGTGGGAACAGTCCTACAGGGCCGCAGGCTAATAGCCCCGCTCACCTGCGAGTAAAGAGAGAGCCATATTTTTGTCCTTCGCAGTCCAGACTGCAGAGAAAATCTGGGGATTGTGGGAGGTCCCCAGGTATTTGAGGGGCCGGGAGGAGCCTATTGTTGATGTCTCTGCAGTCCAGCGCCATCTGGCGGAGTAGTACCCGAATGTAAGTATTCTATCTGGAGCAGAACGTACTGTATACTAAGAATCGGAAGGGCATATATGGGCATGAGGTTCTGACACTCAGAAAAGGCAGTTCCCCTACGGCACCCCTACGGCTCCCCTAACACCTTTGTCAGACAGCGAGGGGCCAGCATCCTCCTTAGCTGGGGAGGTATGATAGCATATGGGGCTTCAAAAGAATTCCCCAGGACCTGTGTCTCGGAGGAGGGAGGGTGAAGGGGCAGAGATCGAGCTTAAAGGTAGGCCTGGGAGACCAGGACTTGGTCACTTTCTGGGGGGAGGTTGCGGCGCATGCGCGCTGACGGTGCCTGGATCATCCTCGCCACTCACCTCTATGTGGGAGCCCATCATCACTACCCTACATCTGTATTTTAAGGTAACTCTGACTGTTATATTTCTGCTTGTAACTCAATGAAACCTGTAACCCACTCAGAATGGCATTTGTATTCATTCCATCATAGCCAAATGTTAGTAATCAGTACTGTGAGGAATAGAGCAAATATTACATTTCATTTTATCGCTGATGCCCGGCATCCCCCTTTAAGATTCTCTGTCCCTAGCAAATGTCACCCTATTCCCCCTGTTAAGGCTTCCTAGTCATAAATATGCACAGGACCTAATCTCCCCAGGAAGGAGAATTAGCATTTATGAGTTGAGCCAAGCGCAGATCACAGACTCCTTGCTGATTCTCTTACACCTCCAGCCTGGGAAGGCCCCGATGGGTCTGAAGGAGGTATGACCCCTGGCTTTGAGCTCCTTCACATCAAAGATGAGAGCTGCAGACCAGCGCCACCAACACAAATCAGACCATAGCTGGGCCACTATATGTCCCAGCACCAAGCCAGGTACAGAACTAGAATGGGTCCATAAAACCTCACTTGGATTTAGGTTCATCAGAACTCTACGACAAGGGGATCCTAGAGAAATGGAGATTTGACCCATTTAGGGACTTGGCAATCAGCCCAATCTTTTGATTGTATCCAAAGCCATACGACCCCCCTGCTCATAGTTATAACCCCTAAAGGGTTTTAGGTGCTAATGCAGGCTACACAGCGGTGGGAGGGGACAGTCCGGCCCACAGAAGGGAGGGAGGGAAAGGGTACTGAGGCATAAAGGTGGTAACCCTGGGCCAGGCTTTGTCACTTCTGGGGAGGTCATGTCATGCGGCAGCGTGCTGGAAGTGCCCATGAATATGCTTGCCATTCACCTTCATTCTGTGAGAGCTCTTCATCACCACTCTACAACTGCAACTTAAGGTAAATGTCTATTATATCTCTGCATGTAACTCACTGTAACCTGTAACCCACTACTCAGAACAGCATTGGTATTTATTCATATTCCATTATAGCCAAATGTTTGTTATCGCTGCCTAGTGTGCTTATTACTTTAAAACCTATATTTAACTTGAGCGATCTATTTACCTTAGCCAAGAATCTGTGTGTCCAGGGCTTTGCTGGGCCTGGGAGTCCCGCTAGGCGGACTTGGACAGGGTTTTGGGAAAGCGGTCTGTGTGTCCGGAGGTCCCTGATTTATAGTTGGATCACGTGACCCGCAGTTCCCTGACAACTACCTAGTGTGCTTATTGCATTAAAACCCAGCTCTGCCCCTGATTGGACTCATCATTCTGCTTCTCCACCCCTGAGGAATCCTCTTCCTGTTCCTGATAGTGACAGTAGATTGCAAGCTCCTTTGTGCAGTGAACAATATGTCAGCGCTGTGAAGAGCTAAAGAGAGAAAAAGAGATTATCTCACGTTTTGTAGCTTCAGGGGATTTGGAATTATTCCTTGAGCCTCATAAGAAATTATTTTGCTGTGCTGGTTGCCCTCAGGTAGACGCGGGCATCAGAAACCTCTTGCGCGCAGTTATTAAGCCTTGGCTTTACTGTCCCTTTAATTATCCAGTGGAGGATTTATAGAAGATTTTAGTCATAATTTCCCTGAAGACGTGACTCTGGCATCGCTAAGGATGAATCCGGAACGACGTATCGCCACATATTACAAACCGGAGGAGATAATGAATTGCTGCCAGGGCCCATTGCCAGTGGCACTACAGTGATGCTAATGATCATTATTAAAGGGCCAGTGCACTTAATTTAGCCTATTTTATATGAGGCGAAGCGTTACATTACATAACAAGCACGCGCCTTATATATAGGGTGGGAGTAATAATGGGGGATCCTCTGAATCTCACCCTTTCTATGGAAGTGGATCTCGTTAAAACGTGCCTTTAATTTAATTCCCTATATACGATACCTTGATAGATTGCAAGCTCCTCTACCTGCAGCTCTCACTATACCTAAATATATTAAAAATTCATCCTTTTTTGTATCCTTTTATTATGTATCCATATAATTCCTCTTTCTGTATGGACTTTCTCTATGGACTGTGAGTGTAACCTCTCTTTCTTTTTTCTTTCTTTTGGTTATACTGTAATTTGTATCCTTAAAGTGGACCAAAACCTAGGAATTTGATTATCCTGGGACTTGCCACCGTGTGAAACCCCCAAGGTCGCCGAAACAAACTCACCATGCACGGCCGCTCATCCAATCAGCACGCTGATGGCCGCATCCCCCACTACCCTCTAACAGGGAGTGCACCCATGCTGGCCATTCACAAATGCTAGAGATATAGCGGGGATGCGCCCACTGCGCGTGCATGCACCGTTGGGCCGGGAAAGAAGGTGAGTTTATGGGCGACTGGGGGGGTTCACACAGCAGGGCATCCCAAATCTGGATGCCACGGAGGGAGGGAATCAATCGGCCTGGGAATGTTACAGATTCGGCTTTGATGAATGTGATGTATGTTGGGCGCTCTAACACCAGTACAGCGTTGCGGGAAGTGAAAGCTTAGTGCGACCGACTCTCAGCGCTCCACACCATATTCAACGAGAAAAAACAGACTCACACAGCGTCAGCGCTCTGGATCTGGTCGCTGTAGCATAGAGCGCCAGATGCTTTGTGATTAAAGTCTGTTTTTTAACACCTATCCACCAGTACCAAAGCGAAAAGACGCGGAATGACATTGTTTTAACATTGTGACATTAACACTTTAGTGCCAGACCTGTAATAACAATTCTGCCTATAAAAGTGTTTGTTTGCAGCCAGGAGAGGTCACACAATGATTTGAGCAAAAAAAAAAACAAATAAAATGTCAAACACGCTGTTTAAACACAAGCAAATGAACGCCCATTGAAATGTATGAGAGAGCAACAGTGAGCGAAAGGTACTACATGGCGCTCTGGAAGCTATACGCTGAGCCGCCTGTAATAATACATCGGACGCTACTTGGTGCTGTTAGAGTCGCTCACCAGAATCGCCTTCATAAATGTGCTTTTGCGTACAGTGTCCGGCGTTCACCACACACTGCCTGCCGCTACGAGAAGCTATCCCTTCTTAAATAACCCCCAAAGCCTCTGTTCTATTTTCCTACAAGCTACTCGTTCCTTTCTGTGTGAAGTCAGCAGCTCACTAATAAAATAAGAAAATAGGGGAAAAGGGAATGTGATGTCCTGATGGGCTATTTTTACCCTATTATTTAAGCTTTCTGCCTCCCTCAGCCAAGACAATGATCTATTATGTGCCTGTTTTCTACAGCAGCGTGCTGCAAGTCTAATCTCCTCTGAGGGGAAGCAGCAATCATTACTGATTATTTGTCACAGGTTACTTTACACCTCCATGGCTGAGATGTCAGACAGGTGAGAAATTCACCGCAGAGGGTCTCATGAGACTGTACGCGCGTCACTGCTCCTGTGCTGCACAGGCGTAATTCTGGCTATTTTAAGAGTTATGTTAAAACATGAATGAAAATCGGACACTAAAACTGGTTAGATACATGTGCCCAGGTAGTGGACTGAAACCAATTTCGATGCCTCCTTCAGCATTGCCGCATCATCTCTACTCCCTCCTCCCCGCACACCCCCTCCCATAGACATTTATATATGCTGGGAAAGCAAAGAGGGGAAGCCACCAGAGGGCTGGGCATATGCCATGGGATCCCATAATGAGGTAAGAATATGGGGGGGGGGGGTTACATAGTGATGTCTGTAGAGGAAGCCTGGGTGTCCCAGTTTTTGGTCCTCTTTAAAGCAGCATAAACCCTCCCTGGTGAGTGTAGGGCCTCTAACCCCCCCCCCCCCCCCCCCTTTATGAGGCTGAATTTCAGAGATTTGTTGGTTTGATGAGGACGAAGAAACTATGGGGGTTATTTAAGAAACGCTAACGCCACGTAGCGTCGTGTGAACACTGGGCTCAGTATGTGAAAACCATATATATGAATCTGGTGAGCGCCTGTAATAGTGTCATGTCGTGTCACATGTATCATTAGCGGCGGCTCAGTGTAAAACGCCGGTGCTCTAGGTTCAGTAGTGCCATGTAGCACCTGTCGCTCAGTATCGATCTCCCATACATTTCAATGGTGTTTTATTTGGTTGTGTATAAATAGCGTTTTCCTAAAGTAATGTTCTAAATTTTCGTTCAAATCATTGTGTTGGGCTCTCCTGCCCGGCAACCAAACACTTTTATTGTTTTTTTTATGCAGAATTGTATGTGCAGGTCGGCCATTGCAGTGTTATTGTCATAGTGTTAAAATAATGTCATTCCATGTGTTCTCACTCTGGAGCTTGTGTATATGTTTTGAGAAACAGACTTTTTGCACATAGCATCTGGCGCTCAACACTACAGCGCCCAGTTTTAGACAACACTGGTTGTGTGTAGTTTTTTTTTAAGTGGACCAAAACCCAGGATAGTCAATAGTTTTGACTATCCTGAGTTTTGGTCCTTTCCCCAGGGGCACCCCGATCAGGGGTGCACAGCTGTGTGAAACCCCCCAGGACGCCGTAGCCAACTCACCTCTTCCTGGTCCCACGGCACGTCTAAGAGCAGCAGCTCTGATGGCCCCATCCTCGTGCTGTGGGACCGGGAAGAGGTGAGTTGGTTGCGGCGATCTGAGGGGGTTTCACATAGCAGGACACCCCTTGATCAGGGTGTCCCCGGGGAAAGGACCAAAACCCAGGATAGTAAAAATCCTGGGTTTTGGTTACTTAAAATATGGGCTTTAGCGCCGAGTGCCGGACGCACTTACCGTATTTTTCGCCCTATAAGACGCAGTGTGGCATCTCCCCCATCCCATTCCCCATATAGACAGTGTGGCATTCCGCCCCCCATTATCATAGGCAGTGTGGCATTCCCACCCCCCTATTCCCCATTTAGGCAGTGTTTCCCCCCCCATTCCCATAGGCAGTGTGGCATCCCCCTCCCCCCATTATCATAGGCCACGTGGCATCCCCTTCCCCCCATTATCATAGGCAGTGTGGCACTCCCCTCCCCCCATTATCATAGGCAGTGTGGCATCCCCCTCCCCCATTCCCATAGGAAGTGTGGCATCCCCCCTCCCCCCATTATCATAGGTATTGTGGCATCCCCCGCAATATGGCATCCCCTTCCCCCATTATCATAGGTGGTGTGGCATCCCCCTCTCCCCATTATCATAGGCAATGTGGCATCCCCCTCCCCCCATTCCCATAGGCAGTGTGGCAGAAGTAAGAAAAAAAAAAGGGAAACTCACCTCTCCGCTGACATCGCTCCTCTGAGAGGCTGGCTCTGTGAATTGGGTGGGCGTGGCCTGCACCACGTCGGTGTCGACGCAGGCCACACCCACCTGATTTACGGAGCCGGCCAGTAAGAAGCAGTCGGTCTGTCCCCGTCCCCGCCGCTGCTATGTCTTTTCTGGCAGCGACAGCAGCAGCAGGACAGAGACAGCGCCTGCCGCTCCTGCATCTGCTGCCTCTTCCTGGGCACAGACGAACACCCAGGTCAGGGCAGCAGGTGGGCCACGCCCACCTGCTGCACAGACCTGGGTGCTCGCGTGTGCCCCAGCCGGAAGAGGCAGCAAATGGAGGAGCCCTGTCGCTGCCAGAAAAGACAGCGATAGCAGCGGCTAGGACGGAGACAGAGCCCGCAGCTCCTCTGTCTTCTTCTGTTCTGGGCTCCGTCAGTGTGGCAGGCAATGCGGGAGCGCAGGTAACGGGTGAGTTTTTTTTTTTTTTTTTTATTTTTTTACATTCGCCCGATAAGGTGCACGGACATTTTTCCCCCACTATTGGTGAAAAATAAGTGCATCTTATAGAGCGAAAAATACGGTAACTGGCGCTACCTATCGCTCGCTGCAGCATTGTCCTATTGTTAGATGTAGCATTGCCTTGGGCGGCTTTCCCTCAAGACACCACCTAGTGTTCTGGATTGGCTCTGCAGTGAATCAAGGAGAACGCTTCTACAGCGCCCTCCAGACATCACATTTATCAATGATGGACAGGATACTACAGCATCACTTGTCCGCCCGCTACGCTAGGTAGGAAAAGATCAGTATCTCTTCGTCAGAAGAGTATATTACATTTTAATTCCTGATGCTTGCCTCTTTTCATCCTAAGACCCCATCTAACAAAATGTCCCTTTGTCAAAGCCATCTGCTAGCCTAGGTGTCAATCCTTACTGCAAGCCACGCATGCACCCTGGGGGGGCCTCTCCGCTTGCGGTGCATTGGGCAACGCAATCACAACGCAAGTGAAAATGCTACCCATTACTTTCTATGGGCTAGTTCACATTTATACACACCGTACATATGTGAAGTGGTCCATTAAAAATAATTGGCAGCCTTTTGACTGCATTGCCCAACGCAACGCAAGCAGAGAGGTGTGAATAAAGCCTTAAAAACTTTAACTATATGTCTTTTTATGTCCAAATATGTTAGAATAATAGAATGTAATCTGTTTTAGTGTTTTCTTTCTGGAGTTTTGTATGGGGAAAGGAAGAGAGCCAGTCTCTCCAACCAACCATGGTCCTCAGTGGTTTACCTATGATTTTTTTGATTCAGTCGGAATCTATCTGTTCCAATTGAGAAAGTATCAGATTAAAATTTGCTTAAACAATAATGTGCTTGGCTGAGCCTGTCGAGGGTTTTATTCCATTTGAGGAATGCACCAGGGACCACTTTAGATGTACAGAAATGTATATAATAGGTTAAGATACACAGTGAAAAAAGGGACATTTATGTAAATTTAAAGGTGAGGAATATAAAAAAATAATATGACGATAAAGGTTTCACTGCTTGTTTGCAATATATATATATATAATCTATAAATTTGCAGCTGTAATTATTAAAGGGAATGTTAGCTAGGGGGCGGTCACAGGAACCCCATATTAGTGCCTAGGAATTGCTGTGAAACATACCTTTCTGGCAATCCCACATCACATAGGCAGGATGCAGTGACATCCCCTGGCTGATGGGTGCTCCTGGGCCAGGCCTGAATAACTAGCAAGGGCATGCAAAGCTGAAGGGATGTCCCTCACTGGCTGTAATAGAGGGATGTCCCTCACTAGCTGTAATGGAGGGATGCCCCTCACTGGCTGTAATGGAGGGATGCCCCTCACTGGCTGTAATGGAGGGATGCCCCTCACTGGCTGTAATGGAGGGATGCCCCTCACTGGCTGTAATGGAGGGATGACCCTCACTGGCTGTAATGGAGGGATGCCCCTCACTGGCTGTAATGGAGGGATGCCCCTCACTGGCTGTAATGGAGGGATGCCCCTCACTGGCTGTAATAAGGGATCCCCCTCACTAGCTGTAATGGAGGGATGCTACTTACTTGCTGAAATGGAGGAATGCCCCTCACTGGCTGTCATTTGGGATGCCCCTCACTGGCTGTCATTTGGGATGCCCCTTACTGGCTGTCATTTGGGATGCCCCTCACTGGCTGTCATTTGGGATGCCCCTCACTGGCTGTCATTTGGGATGCCCCTCACTGGCTGTAATGGCAGGGTGCACCTCACTGGCTGTAATGGAGGGAGGCCCCTCACTGGCTGTAATGGAGGGACGCCCCTCACTGGCTGAAATAAAGGGATGCCCCTCATGGGCTGTAATGAGGGACGACCCTTACTGGCTCTAATGAGGGATGACCCTCAGTGGCTGTAACGTGGGATGAACCCTCACTTCCTGTAAAGGGGGGATATTGGGGTGGGGTGATTGGGGGTATTTCAGCACATCATTTAGTTCAGAATACTTTTTTCTTATTTTTGTTCTCTTAACCCTGTGTGTGTTTTATGGAGCAAAAATATACGGTATATGTATATTTATGATGTGACATTAATGTACTATACTGGGTCAGGATCAGTACAGCACGGCCAATGTGCCCTAAAAGGTCCCGGGCCATTTTTAACACCAGACCACTCCTGGTTGGAGGCTTGCCTGTATGTATGTGTGGGGGAACCTGCCTGCATGTATGAGTGGTGGGCTTGCCTGCATGTATGTGTGATGGGCTTGCCTGCATGTATGTGTGTGTGGGGGCTTGCCTGCATGTATGTGTGTTTGAGGGGCTTGCCTGCATGTAGGTGTGTGTGGGGGCTTGCATGTATGTGTGTGTGGGGGGAGCTTGCCTGCATGTGTATGTGTGCGTGTGGGCGCTTGCATGCATGTATGTGTGTGTGGGGGGGCTTGCCTGCATATATGTGTGTGGGGGGCTTGCCAGCATGTATGTGTGTGGGGGGGCTTGCCTACATGTATGTGTATGTGGGTGGCTTGTCTGTATTATTATTATGTAATTTTTGGGTGGTGTTACCCTTTAAGGGCGTGGCTGGGGGCATGGCTAAGGACGTGGTTTACTTGAAGAAAAATGTCCTCATGCCGCTGCACGTATCCCTCTTTCCCATATTCAAAAGTTAGGAGGTATGTCCCTGTCACCTCAGAACCTGACACTTTTCATTTTTGTTCATTTGAATAAAATAAAAAAAACACATGGTGTATAAATAGGCCCTCCCATCTGGCATGTTTATTCAGATTTTTATTATTAGACTATTTTCATGATAGTTTCCTTTATGAATGTAGTAAATATATGGTAATTATTATGTACCCTAATGTGCCTTAATGCATCTTATTGAATTTCCAATCCTCATTCATTATGGTTTGTAGTCTCCAGTGGCCAATAAAGTAAGTAAAACATTCTAATAAAAGATGAAAGCTGGTTCTTGTATAACCTGCTTCCTCAACCCATTATAGACTTACAATAAGAAATAACATATTCAAATCACATTTGAACATCGCAGATGTGCAGGTTTCTAAGTGGTCTGGTAACATCCCAGAGGCTTATTTTCCGATTTCAGAAGTCACAATTCACAGTCATTTTTAAACATTATCATGATGACACCTAAGGATTTTCTATAACCTCTTACCTTCTTTAAATAATAAGTAGGGCTTAACAAATGGAAAAAAACAAAAAAGCATAACATTCCCCTGATCATGCTCTAAAACCTAAAACAAGCATTTTGCCTGGGGTTGTATATCTTACTTGCACACAGTATTTATTACTAACTAACCCAGGACTAAGTCACCTAAAGAATGCCATTTACTTGAAGATTGCATCATTTCATTCAGTTTAGTTTAGTATCCAGTGGTGTGTAAAGAGTTCCTCAGGGTCATGAGTTTCACTTAGTATGCTGGAGTGGGTAGAAAATTCCTCAGGGGCAGTTGTTTAGCTTGGTATCCAGAGGTTGTGGTAAGTTCATTAGATGCAGGTATTTAGTACAGTATCCAGGGCCGGATTAAGTGTGGTGGAGGCCCCTGGGCACAAAATCTGGTGGAGGCCCCATATACAGTATTTTTTTTCGTTAAAATAATAGTCCAGTCAAGTAACTGATTGGTGGTCGTCAAGTCCCTTGTGCCACCCTTGTGCAGGTGCGTGCTGCTCCGGAACTCCTGCTTTACCATTCTGGGTGGGGGAGGTGTAGTCGCCCAGCTGGTCCAGCAGAAAACAATTCCCTGCATTGAGCTGCCAGTGGCTGTGCTTGATGGCTTATGTGCAGTAAGCGGCCACCGATTGACAGCTCTGCACGCACCCATCACTGTAGCACTGTGGATGGTGGCTTTGCTGCTCTAGGCTCTCTGCCCCGCCCTGTGGTGGCTTTGGCTGCCCAGGTGCGGGGGCCCCCACTGCTGCTGATAAAGCAATTCTGTGAGTACTCACCTGTAGAATAGTTTTTGTTCTTGCATGTCATGGCCTGCTTCGGTATTCATAACAGTTGGGTTATTCCGCCACAAGGTGGCGCAGTGGTACTGCAGAAAGCTGTGGCATCTCCCGGCCCCCTATAAAAATGGGATTAACCATAGAGTTCCAGCGTAGATAAGCAGTGAGACAAGAAGCCGGGAAAGAATAAAGGTAAAAAATTTAAAAAAGGTAAATTAACTTGGAACAATCACCATAAAGAGGCAACCAAGAATAACGATAACAAGGGTGGGTCGAAGCAGGCCGTGCCATGCAAGAACAAAAACAATTCTACAGGTGAGTACTCACAGAATTGCTTTTTTCTTTATTGCATGGCACGGCCTGCTTCGGTATTCATAACAGTTGGGAAATCCAAAAGCAGTGTCCAAAAGTAGGGTGGGATCCCCAATGCGTAAAAGCTGGCAGTTCAAGTCACTACCGCCTGAAGCCCCTTGCGGCCAAAAGCAGCATCCACTGAGGCCTTAACGTCAACCTTTTAAAACTTGGAAAAAGCATGAACAGAAGACCAAGTAGCGGCCTTGCAAACTTGTTCAACAGAAGCTTGGTGCTGAAAAGCCCAAGAAGCACCAATAGCACGAGTGAAATGAGCAGTAATTCTAAAGGGAGGTTCCTTCCCCTTAGCAGAATAGGCTTGAACCACCGGCTTACGGAGCCACTTGCTGATAGTGGATTTAGCCGGAGGCAAACCCTTCCTAGGTCCAGAAGTGAGAACAAAAAGAGCATCAGATTTCCTGAAAGGCTCAGTAGCGACCAAATAAAACTTCAGAGCCCTGACCACATTCAGAGAATGCAGTGTCCGCTCCTTGGAATTAGCAGGATTAGGACACAATGAAGGCAAGACAATGTCCTGATTGAGACGAAAGGCAGACACCACCTTAGGCAAGAAATCCGGCTTAAGCCAAAACACCACCTTATCCTGATGCCGCTCAAAATAAGGAGGTTTGAAAGAAAGCGCTGCCAACTCAGAAACTCGCCTTACAGAAGTGATAGCCACCAAAAAGGCTACCTTAAGAGTCAGAATGGGCAAAGCAGCCCCACAGATAGGCTCAAAGGGAGGACCCTGCAGAGCAGACAACACCAGATTCAAGTCCCAGACTGGTAGCATAGGCTTACGAGGTGGACGCACATGAGTAAAATCCTGGAAAAAAAGTTTTAACCAACCAGTGGTTGGCAAAAGATCTTTGGAAAAAAATTGCCAGAGCTGAAACATGGCCTTTGAGGTTAGTTGTAGGCCAGAATCCAAACCATGTTGCAAAAATTCCAGAATCCTGGGAATGGAAAAAACCTGACAGGGAAGAGACTTGGACTCACACCAGGCAATGAAAGCATGCAAGACCATATAATAGATAAAGGACGAGGACTTCTTCCTAGCCCGAATCATGGTAACCACAACAGAGGCAGGAAACCCCTTCTCTGTCAAGATGTAGGTTTCAGCAGCCAAGCCGTTAAAGCCAGCGTTTGTAAATTGGGATGGCGTAGCTGTTCCTGAGTGAGAAGATCTGGATCCCTGGGCAAGACGTACTGGTCTACTGCCAACTGCATGACATCTGTGAACCACACCCTTCTTGGCCAACAGGGGGCCACCAGAATGGCTGACACTCCCTCCTGGGCAATCTTGCGCATGACCCTGGCCAGTAGAGGGAACGGAGGGAACACATAGGGAAGCCGAAACGCCGTCCAAGGCATTGCCAGTGCATACGTGGCGAAGGCCAGAGGATCCTGTGACAGGGAGACAAACCTGGGAAGTTTATGATTGTGACGGGATGCAAACAGGTCCACATCCGGCTGACCCCAGCGGTGACACAGGGAGAGAAACACCTGGTAATTGAGGGACCATTCCCCCAGACGAGACGTCCCCCTGCTTAGGGAGTCCGCCACCTGGTTCTCCACCCCCGGAATGTATACTGCTGAGATGCAGGAGACATTCTGTTCCGCCCAAGACAGTATCAGAGGCACGTCTTTGAAGGCTCGCTTGCTCCGAGTCCCTCCTTGATGGTTGATGTAGGCAACCACCGTCTGGTTGTCTGAGCGGATCTGAACAGCACGACCCTGAAGGTGTGTGGTCAGAACCAACCTGATTGCCCTCAGTTCCAGGACATTGATGGGAGCATGGGCCTCCTGGGGGCCCCAACGACCCTGGAACTGTAGGGACTTCCAAAAGCCCCCCCAGCCCGTCAGACTGGCATCTGCTGTGACACTCTCCCAGCACGGGGGCATGAAGGTCCTGCCCACCAGAAGATTCCTTGAGTCCAGCCACCACGAAAGGGACTGCCTGGCCAGAGGAGACAGAGCAAATTCCTGATCCAGAGACACAGGGTCCCGATCCCAAACTGACAAGAGGGGCAACTGAAGAGGTCTCATGTGAAACTGAGCAAAGGGGACTGCCTCGAAGCAGGACACCATCAGGCCCACCAACTGCATCCCCTGACGGATGGAGGGATGAGGACACGACAGCAGAGCCCGAGCCTGCAGCTGAAGACCCTCCACCTTCTGCTGAGGAAGGAAAACCTTGACCTGAGAGGTATCCATGCCCAGAAAGGTCCTCACCAATGACGGGGACAGTGAAGACTTGGGAAAATTGATCACCCAGCCGAAGGACTCCAGAGTGGAGATCACCACCTGGGTATCCTGTTCAGCCTGATGAAAGGACTGAGCCACAATGAGGATGTCGTCCAGATAGGGAAGGATGCGAATGCCCTGGTTTCTTAGCAGAGCCATCACTCCCACCAGCACCTTGGTGAACACCCGAGGTGCCGAGGTGATACTGAATGGTAAGGCCACAAACTGGTAATGCTGATCCTACAGCACAAACCTCAGAAATCTCTGATGACCTGGGAAGATAGGCACAAGATAAGCATCCTTGATGTCCATGGTGGTCATGAAGTCGCCCGGGCGAAGGACAGCAGAGCGTAGCGTCTCCAAGCGAAAATGTTTGAATCTGACAAACTTGTTGAGGCCCTTCAAGTCCAGAATGGGCCTCAGAGAGCCGTCCTTTTTGGGGACCATGAAGAGATTGGAATAGTAGCCCTGGCCCTGTTCTTGATGGGGCACCGGACAAATGACCCCTGACTCCAGCAGGCATTGAACCGCCGAAAGTAACCCTTGAGCTGACAGGGGGTTTAAAGACATCCGGGATCTGATGAATCTTGGGGGGAGGGGGGGCAGGCTGCAAACTCTATCTTGTAACCAGAGGACACCACCTCCTGAATCCACCGGTCTGACGTGAGCAAAGAGCCGAAGCCATCCCCCCACCCGGATGGGTGAGGGCGCCCCCTCATGCCTGGGGGGCCTTGGAAGGAGGTTTGGTCTTGGAACCCCAGAAGAGACCGGGACGTCCACGGGATCTGCCATGGCCCCAAGACTCTCTACGGCTACTTGAGAAGAGCGAGCCACGACCTCCTCTGGAAGAACGAAGGGAGGGGAGGGAGACGGAGGTCCCCCGAAAAGGCCAAGGCTGCCTCCTACGCTGAGGCAGCCTGACAACTGTTAGGGCGAGCGCTGCACGCCCGTCTCACAGCAAGTCACTTACCTCCATGGCTGCATGCACCCGTCATCCATCTTGCAGCACTTCCTCATGGCTGCATTCAGCTGCCGCCCTTCCCCCCCATGCTTCCTGCTCACATGCTCAGGTGCACGCACGTCTCTGTCCACTAGAGGGCGAGCGCACTGGATTCCTGAGATTTAAAGAGCCTGTACAGCACTGATTGGCGCCTGGTCATCCAATCCTGCATCCACTTCCCCTATTTAAAGAGGCACTTCCTTTCCTTCAGGGCCAGATCTTGGTCTCTCCATGCTTGTTGAAAGTCAGACATTCTTGGATTGCTCACCCGTGTACCGACCTCTGCCTGTCCCCGACTCTGAACCTTTGCTGCCTGCCCCGACCTCGGCTACTCACCTTTACCGCGAACCTGTGCTGCCAGCCCCGATATCTGCCTGTACTTACTACGCCTTTTTGCCTGCCACTTGTGTACCTCACTGAACCTCGGCTGACTGTGGGACTGGGCCGCTGTTAGGGGGTAGCGACCTGGGGGTCACTCGCCGCACCAACCTGCCTTGCGGTGGGCTCTGGTGAATACCGGTGGCCTCTTAGACTCCGCTCCCCTAACACGCTACCCGCCATCGGTTCCACAGTTAAAGCGGATCCACACCCGAGTCCGCTCCACCCAGTCCGTGACAGTAAGATCTGGCCATGGATCCCGCTGAGGTGCCACTGCCTAACGCCTCAGAATTGCTCACTGTAGTGGCTATGCAGACTCGCCAAATCAACCAGCTCGCCGCCATGGTTCAGCAATTACTAACAATCCTGCAGCAGCAATTGCCACCTTCCGCTCCGGTGTCGCCGCCACCTGTAGCACCTCCAGCTAGACTTTGTCTCTCCTTGCCGGCTAAATTTGATGGGGATGCCAAGTCATGCCGAGGTTTCCTTGCCCAGTGTTCTCTGCATCTGGAGATGTTGGCGGACCAGTTTCCCACTTTCTGCTTACAGGAAAGGCCCTGGCCTGGGCTACTCCTTTATGGGATCGCAACGAACCAGTGACTTCCAACTTACATGCCTTTGTTTCTGAGTTTCGCCATGTCTTTGAGGAACCAGCCCGGGCCTCATCGGCAGAAGCAGCCCTGCTTAACTTGGTCCAGGGCGACCGGTCTGTTGGCGAATATGCCGTACAGTTCCTCACCCTGGCGTCAGAATTATCCTGGAATAATGAGGCCTTGTGTGCCTCCTTTAAGAAAGGACTTTCTAGCCATATTAAAGATGCCCTAGCGGCACGTGATTTGCCTTCGTCTTTGACTGATCTTATTCGCTTGGCCACACGCATCGATGTGCGTTTTTCTGAAAGGCGAGAGGAACTCCGCCTGGGAAAGAAATTTGAGTGCCCTAGGAGGGCTTCACGTCTGGCCCCTGTTTTCCAACATCCACCTTTGCCCGCACATGCGCCTTCCACTGAGGAGGCTATGCAGGTGGACCGATCTCGCCTAACTCCGTTGGAGAAAACTCGTCGAAGAAACGAGAACCTTTGTTTGTACTGTGCCAGCTCCGAGCACTTCTTGAAAGACTGTCCTGTTCGCCCGCCACGGGCGCACCTAGTAAGGGTGGGAGAGGCATCCCTGGTTGGGTGTGCTACCTCTTCACGCCTTACGGTTCCAGTGCAACTCTCCATTTCTGCTAGCGTCTCTGTGAATTTGTCAGCTTTTCTGGATTCGGGCTCCGCGGAAAACTTCATCGGGGCCTCTTTGATTGACAAGTATAATATCTCTGTGAGTCGCCTCGCAAGGCCTCTAGTTATTGCTTCAGTCAATGAAGATAGACTTGATTGCATCGTGCGATATCGCACAGTACCGCTCCTTTTGAAGGTTGGACCCGACCATCAGGAGAGTATTGAGTTCTTCGTCCTCCCCAGTAGCACTTCTCCAATTCTTCTCGGCCTACCTTGGCTTCAACGTCATGACCCCACGCTTGACTGGAATACTGGCGATATTAAGTCATGGGGCCCAGCCTGCCCCAAGAGGTGTTTTGGACCCATTCCCGCCAAGCCTGCTCCTGTCACTGCTCCCTCCGCCCTGGTACCGGCACCAGCCAGAGAGGCCTTTGTATCTCCTCGCCAATACAGCAAAGTCTTGAAATTAGAACCTGAAGAGAACATTCCGGTTCATAGTCTCATCCCTGACTTTCTGGGTCCCAAGAAGAGGGGGAGACCCAAGGGGGGGGGGTACTGTTAGGGCGAGCGCTGCATGCCCGTCTCACAGCAAGTCACTTACCTCCATGGCTGCATGCACCCGTCATCCATCTTGCAGCACTTCCTCATGGCTGCATTCAGCTGCCGCCCTTCCCCCCCATGCTTCCTGCTCACATGCTCAGGTGCACGCACGTCTCTGTCCACTAGAGGGCGAGCGCACTGGATTCCTGAGATTTAAAGAGCCTGTACAGCACTGATTGGCGCCTGGTCATCCAATCCTGCATCCACTTCCCCTATTTAAAGAGGCACTTCCTTTCCTTCAGGGCCAGATCTTGGTCTCTCCATGCTTGTTAAAAGTCAGACATTCTTGGATTGCTCACCCGTGTACCGACCTCTGCCTGTCCCCGACTCTGAACCTTTGCTGCCTGCCCCGACCTCGGCTACTCACCTTTACCGCGAACCTGTGCTGCCAGCCCCGATCTCTGCCTGTACTTACTACGCCTTTTTGCCTGCCACTTGTGTACCTCACTGAACCTCGGCTGACTGTGGGACTGGGCCGCTGTTAGGGGGTAGCGACCTGGGGGTCACTCGCCGCACAAGACCAACCTGCCTTGCGGTGGGCTCTGGTGAATACCGGTGGCCTCTTAGACTCCGCTCCCCTGACACGGTACCCGCCATCGGTTCCACAGTTAAAGCGGATCCACACCCGAGTCCGCTCCACCCAGTCCGTGACAACATCCTTGGCCAAAACATCAAGACGCTCACCAAAGAGCCGGACCCCCCCGCAAAGGGGAGCCCAGTGAGAGCCTTCTTAGCAGCAGCATCAGCTGCCCACTGACGTAACCAAACAGAGTGGTGCATAGCCACCAAAAGTGCAGAGGCCCTACCGCCCAGTCTAACAGCATCATCCATGGCAGTAAGAATAAATACAAAAAAATCAGAGCAAAGCTAAAGGGCCCTATAATCCTCCCTCCTCCTACCAGCCATAGCGCCATCACAGAGACGCTTGAGCAGTTTCTTAAAGTGGACCAATTCCCAGACCGATCAGCTTCCTGACTGCAGGGCACCCCGATCGGGGGTGCCCCGCTGTGGGAAACCCCCCAGAAACCCCTAAATCCCTACCTGCTCCTCAATCCAGCGGCGCCCGCCGCCGCCTCCTGTGCGTCCCTCTAGCAGGACGCGCACCCGCGCCGGCCGTGTGCGAATGGCCGGCGCGGGCGCGCGCCCTGTAAGAGTGACGCACGGGAGGCGGCGGCGGGCGCGCTCTCTTGTCCGTCCCTGCCTCCCGTTTTTCCGCCGGCGGGGATTGGCTGCAGCGGTCACGTGGGAGCGGGGAGAGGTGAGTTTTTGGGGCTTTCTGGGGGGTTTCACACAGCGGGGCCACCGAAGTGGACCAAAACCAAGAATAGTCAAAATCCAGGGTGTTGGTCCACTTAAGGGCAATAGCAGTAATGGCAGCACCACAGGCCGGGCGCAGTCCAGCCCCCACACAAGTAAAAGCATGGCAGGCCTGCTGATCCATGCGCCGGTCCTCGCTGTCCTTCAGAGTGGTAGTGTCAGGGGAAGGCATGACTGAAGTATTAGACAGACCTAACACGGGAGCGTCCACCTCAGGGGGACAGGACCAACGCTTTACTAGATCAGCAGGAAAGGGATACCTCTTATCCAATCCCTTGGGAACAGTGGGCAGACTATTAGGGCGTTTCCACTCCCTAAGCACCATAGAAGTGAAATGGCCCTGCTCAGGGAACTCCAGACGCTGTTTACAAGGACGAAAAAGCTCGCCCTGCTTTCTTTTAGCCACCTCAGGGGGAGCAATGTGCAAGATTTCAAAAATTTGTGACAGCAGATTGTCAGTGTCCTCAGGGTACCATGATTCCTCCCCGGACGCAGACCCAGGGTAACTAATGCAACCCTCCTGCTGGTCCCCAGAGGATTCAGAGTCCTGGAACAGTTCCCCTTCCTCTAGGGAATAAAGTCCACCAGTGGCATCAAATTCCTCATACTCCTCAGTGGAGCGGGAGGGTGTGGAAGTCAGATGCCGCTTCTTGCCAGAAGCCTTCCTAGGAATAGGCCCGGCAAGCTGCTTCTCAATGTTGGCCACACGAAGTGCCAGATCAGACTATGACCCCCTGCTAGCATCCCCCTCACTGGGAGCTAATTGCAGCAGTGTGGGGGTAGGTGATGCCGAAGGGGGCGCAGAGCTGGGAAGCGATGCAGGCAAACCAAGCTGGAGCGCAAGGACACTTTGAGCGCACGGCACGCACACCCTGATACTGTCACTCACAGGGGATACCCCACACATGGCACACAGCCGGGATTGCCCCGAAGGACCCCCAAGCACACTATCCCCAGAAGCCTCCATATGGTGATTAACACAGGCGCAATAGGCCAGCGCTGGGTAAAGACTAATACAAAAGCCACCCGGGATGCCCTCCCACGGGATGCCCCCAGATCAGCAAAGGGTGGGGGGGATGAGGGGGAGGAAGGAGTAGAGCTGGGAGAAACCACAACCCACTGGTATCCCACCTGAAAGACATAAGTAAAAACGACACATGAGCATCCCACAGCACATGCCCCACGAGACCAATAAAAAAACCCCAAGGGGGACTCACGGACCAAGGACACCGCAGGATCACCAAGGCACAGACCGCAGGATGCAGCAACACACCGGAGGAAACAGCGCTGCAGCACGGAAGGCAGAAATCCAGACGCGCGGCTAATCCAAAATGGCGCCGGCAGAGGTACCTCGAGGGGCGGGCCGCAGGGGGATGACGCGGTACGCGTCTAGTGGCAAGCAGGCCTCTCCCTGGCTTCCCTGGGGCTGCTTGGCCATTTGCATTCCTTGCAGCAGGCCTCCTACCGGAGTCTGGAGAATGCTGGCACCTGTCCTGGGCCCCTTGCGTGAGTGCACCAGCATCTTAGGGTTTCCGTTGTTTTTGTTATTAGTTATCTTGTTAGTTAGCCTTGTTTATTGACCCTTTGTTTTTGTATCTGAATTCAAGATCTTTTTGTTTCCTTTGTCTTTACTATTAAAACCCTTGTTAGAGCATTTCCATTGTTCCTGTGTCTTTGCTCTGGCGAAACAATCTGCTCCCCTGGCAGAGAGTTCATATTGGAGAACTCTCCGGCCTGACAGCCTTTAGCTAAATGTCTATGCTGAACCAGAGAAATCCTCAGAGGAAGGTGTTTAGCTTGGTATCCTGGGTGGGTGTATAGAGAATTGCTCAGGGGCAGGTGTTTAGCTTAGTGTCTGACACTGATTAGGAAACATTCCTTAAAGGAAGATGTTTAGCTTATGGGCAACCAGACAATTCCTCAGAGGCAGGTGTTTAGCCTACTAACTGTTGTGGCAATGGCAGATCACGTACATTGTCATAGCTCACTCAGCTTCTGCTGATGCCGCCCCCTCCTCACCTCCTGTGCTACTCAACCTGCAGTGTCCTGTTTTGCTTGGCAACTCAAGAGCTGGATGGATCAAGGCTCCTGACTGAAAGGTAGCATTTTAAAAGCCACCTCCAGTCTGTAACACGCTGCTGACTGTATTACCAGTGTGTGTGTGCTACTCAGCTACTGTATTGAATTCTTTGCATTCTTGCCTGCCTGTTGCAGATCCCTTGCATGGACTTCAGATTAACCCCTGCCTGCATGTTGCTGACCTCTGCATGGACTCTAATTAGCTATTGCCTGCTGTTGCCAACCCATCCTGCTTTAGCACCCGCCTGAATGTACTGGTTTCAGATGGCAGCCTCCAAGTGACCTTAATTGAGCTTCTCCGTTGACAGCTCGGGACCCGCCTACAGCTGCCTTGCTTCATCTGTCGCTCAAGGTACGTGTCCATAGTCTGTGCTAAGGTGATCCGTAACACTAACTATGGACAACTAGAGAATTCCTCAAGGTGATTAGTTTAGTTTAGTATCTATGGGTGTACTAAGAGATTCTCAGTGGCAGGTGTCTAGCTAGGTATTTAGGGGTGTGTATAGAATTTAATAGGGGGAAGGTGGACACACAGAGAAATCCTCAGAAATGGGTGTTTAGCCTAATATCCAGGAATATATTGAGAAATATTATAGGGCAGGTGTTCAGCTTAGTAACCCTGGGGCAGGGTGTTTAACTTAATATCCATGAGTATGTAGAGAAATCCTCAGGGGTAGGTGTTCATCTTAGCATCCAGGGACATGTAGAAATTCCTAAGGAGTAGGGTGTTTATCTTGATATTCAGAAGCACACAGTGCAGGACTGCTTCCTGTGCTTTTGCCCTTGTCTGCATCAGGCCCACATTTGCTTTTCCCTCTAGTTAAAGCGGACCAAGACACCTGCCACATGGGTGTGGGTCGCCACTGATATAAGACACTATGGGAAGCATCCAGAATACTGGAACCCCCACGCACATAACCTTTCCCATGGTCCTCCGCCACTATGATTGGCCACTGAGGGCCTCACGTGGGCACCCGACGGTCAGATCACTGTATTCCCAGCAGGGGAACGAAGAAAAGGTAAGGTAAGGTTATGGGCGTTCTGGGGGGTTATGTGCAGGGTTCTGGATGCCCTCCCTCCAGAGTGTCTTAAGCAAGTGGGGACCTACCGGGATGTTGGTCCACATTAATGAGTCACTTATTGTGTGTATGTATGAGAAAAGGGAGTTTTTTGTCTAGTTCTCAAGGTTTCTAAAGTTACTAAACATGGTTAGATTACATCTTAGCTGTAAGATGGATCAGTATGATAGGACTAGGAGCTTAAAGGTGAAAGCCCCTCCCCTCACTCCCCAAAGAATAAGAAATAAAATAAAAAAATGTTTACATTCCAAAGACAAGATGGCATAACATCACACCCTGAGGTTGCCCGGATGTGACCTACTGCGCCTGTGTGGAATGCGCTGACCAGATAAGGATGAGCCAACCTGTACCCTTTATTAGAGACATTGCCTTTTATAGTATTACTGTTTTATGTTAATAGCTTGATTATGTAGGTTCCTGTTTTGTATGTTTGTATAAATAAAGCGTGCCTGCAGAGAGGGGGCAGATGCGCTTCTCTGAGGTGTATGTTGTTAATTACCACTGCCTGTTGTGACTTCATATCTTGTAACCATTAACTAATTAGGAACTGGCCGAGGTGAGAGATCTCTGGGACTGCGCACAGCGTCCACATCAATTGGCACCCCAGATAGGACCAATGAGAAATCGGATGCAGGATCAAGCGACCTTGGATAAGACACTCGCGGTAGAGTCTGCACACCTCCTGGGTAAGATAAGACCTTTTTTCGTCTTATGAATAATACCCAGCCGATAGTGTCCTGATCCTACTCACCCCAACTCTCTGATGTGATGGGGTCAGCTTCTTAAAAGGTCAGGCATATTTTATTATCCTATTTGATTTACCAGACTCTCGTTCTGGTTATGTGTTAAGTGGTTTAAATCTGTAAATTGAGTCTGTGCAAAACTTGCATTGTGATTAGGCTGAGAGGAAGCATTTGGGTCAGAAAGTAGGCTGTCACCAATTCCCACAGTTTACTCAGCGCGTGCCAGAGTGTGAAGGGTGGCTGACCTAGGGATAAAGAAAAAAGCCCTGACTTCAAAACACTTGGTGGTTTAGATTACCTGTGACTCCTTGTGTTTGTCTTTTTGTTTGTTCAATGGAAAGAAGTGATTGAGATAGTTAAGCCTGTGTATGTGTGTGTGAGACTCACATTGTCTTTTGTTTGTCTATTTAGAAAAAGGGAGTAAGAAAGATAATTATGTGGAAGAGAGAACTGCAATAGACTGGGTTTTGTGTAAGGAAGGAATGAAGGATGTTACGATTGTCAGTGTGTGAATTACACGAGGACAGACACAGAGAATAATTGCAGAGAGAAAAGGAAAGTTGTCAGATAATAAGTTATGGTCTGATGTTTTAGCATGGCAGAGGACGGCTGTAATGTTGCATGATAATAACAGGATGGTATGTGTACAAGGTCTGACTTCTTGACAGCAGTAATCCTCTTCCGTATGTTATGGATCGAAATCGGCTCGTGCAGCGGCAGCATTAACATGCAGTGACGAGGGAGCTGTATGCGGGCCATGTGGGAGAGTGGGTTTCATCTGAGCAGCCAGAGGTGGGGTTACCCAACCCCTTTGCACTTTCTCTCATGCCTGCCCCTATTCTAGCCGCGCCCCCATTAAACTGTTCCCATGTCTCCAGCTACTATCCTCTCCTGAGCCGGAAATCGACATCATACCTAGCACCCACACCCTCTGGGGCCTACTGGCAACCAGATGAGAATAACCATGTTCCCACCCTGGTCCCTGTTACAACACCATCCTCTATTCCCTTGGTGATGGCTAGGGAAGATGAGAATGAAAAGACTGAGAGAAAGAGAGGGAGACAAAAGAATGTGAAGAACCCCTTTACTCCCCAACCTTCCTCCATGCCAGTCCTGTCCCCTCAGAAAGACAGGGAACAGGCAACTGCCCAGGGTGAGGGGGAGGAGGAAGATGAGGAGGATGCTGGATACACCAAGTGTTTGGCGGGTCCATCCATGTCTCCTTCGATCCCCAGCAGACTCTAGCCCTAGTACAGTCCCTGTCTGACCCAGGAAACAACCCATGTTATTTTATAGGAAAATGGTCCAGATACAAGAGCGTATGATGCTTCCTTGGGCAGATTTGATACCTATAATAGAAAAAAAGCAGGAGACAGTTTTTGGCCCCTGATTGGTGCAGCACTGACCAGACCAGTGAAAATACATAATCTAGATGCCAAACAGGCTGCAAAAGGATAGAACAGATAAAGGTATGGGCAAAAGACAGGACTGCTGATCAATCAATATGTCTTACTGGTATGACTCAAACAAAGGATGGACATGTAGAAGCCTGGGGTATCAAATTAGCACTTGCTTTAGTTAGTTATTTGATGTTAAGTAAGACCTTTGTAGACGGGTTAAAGGATTGTCTAAAAAAGCCTCTGATAGTGGACCGACCTGAGTACCGCACTCTACCCGTAACCACCCTTGTAACTATAGCCCCCATCCTGGAATCAGGACCGGGAAAGAAAATGGCCACCCTCATGATGATGGGAGATCAACCTAGGCTTAACCCCTCCCCACAGGAAAGAAACCAAAAGAAATGTTATAACTGTGGGAAACCAGGTAATTCAGAAATCAGTGTAGGGTCCCTCGTAGGCCCAGAGAATCAGCCATGGCAGCAGGAAATTCAGAAGGATAACAATAGGCCTGTAGCCATGGGAGCTCCCCACCTGTATGCACATAGTCTTTGCTGCCCCTATCTCCTTGGATAAGACTAGAGACATTGGCCTTGATTCACAGCCTCCTTTACATGGGCTTTCACATGCGAAAACATGTTTTTGTGTATTTTTTGTGAGATTTTTCTGCCATTTTCGAGATTCTCTTTTTTCTTGCGTATGTGTGTTTTCGTTAGCGCGAATAAGCATTTTAGATTATCATATATATTTTTTTATTTTATTTCGCGTTTACTGGAATAATACGTTATTGGTGTGGGCTTGCGCATAATTCAGAGCCTTGATTGTTGATTAGAACACGGCCAATAAAACAAGTGTGTTTATGCCCAACTTATGGGGTCTATTTCCTGGTGAAAGTGTTCCGTCGTGTAGAAGCACCGGGTGAGGAGATATTTAAGGAAACTCTTTCCAAGTAAGTAGCTTTCCATTACATCTTAGGAATACACTGACCTTAGGCAGGCCTGTGTTTATAACAATGCTATCCTCTTCTAGTAAGCGAGCATCCACCATACAGAATTAGGCCCACCCAGAGGCGAGGAGTCTGGCCAAGGCTGGATAGATCTGGGAGACGGAGAGGTGGTGGCAGACCAGTGCCAATGGCCTCAACCTCCTCTACAAGGCACCACCAACCACCCCTGGACCAACCTGCAGAGTAGGAACAACAGCTTTTGGGCAGGGAATTAGAAGATGAGGAGGTCCAGCAGCACTCAGGTATGATTAACACACAGAAACACACACAGGAACATGTACTGTAAACACACACTCATTTTTTACATCTACGCTTTTAGATGCTGAGGTCGCGGGCGAGGAGCAAGGACAGAAGAGTCCACACCAAGCACCTGAGGTGCAAGGAGAAGGTGGGTGATGTGACACACACAATCTAAGCTAACTTAAAAAAAAAATTATTAAACATATTTTTGCTTTCTCTACAGAATCAGACAAAGAGGAGTGGCAGGCCCCAGTGCGGAGGGTGGTCCCCCAACAACAGTTCGCCCACCAGCCAAATAAGTTTAAAGACAAGTTTATTTATTAAAGTTAACATGCCTTCCTCAACAGGTAATCATAATGCATAGGCTAGAAACTAATCTTTATTTTCATTTAACAGGCCTCACACAGGATGCCCAGCAGCGCAACAATTGACTGCTGCTGTGCATAGCCTGGTGGTAGAAATCGAGGAGCTGGCAGCATCGATGGGGACCCCAAATGAATAAAAGAGTGGGAGACTGTCACTAATTGTATATAGTTTTTACAAAGAAAAATTTTACAAAAAAAAACAAATTTTTACCTTAAACAAACAAAAAAAAAATTAAATAAATATAACAAACTTGACAATGCGTATTATGTCACTCATTTATGGTTATTTACAATCAAAGTAATGTGTTAATAAATACACTTCTGCACATAAATCCGAAGAGAAGGCACAAGAAAATTAATAAAATATAAAGACAAAAGGAATTTAAGGTAAGCATGAAACCATTGGGACATGGAAAAAACATACTGACAAGGGAGTTAAGGTAAGCATGAAACCATTGGGACATGGAAAAAACACACTGACAAGGGAGTTATGGTAAGCATTGGAGCAGAAGTGAGTGATGGAATAGCTGATGAATCAGTACATGAATCAGTTAATAAGCTGCGCGCATGCGTACATGCCTGCAGACATACCAGCTTCTACATCAAAATTAAGTTTCTACGTATATTTTGAGAAACATGCAAGCTGAATATCGCAGGACATTGAAATTTTACGCTGGAAGGTACGTTGAAAAACGCTCAAAAATGGTAGTAGATGAGGATTACAATATAACGTAAACGAAAACCTCGTCCTCTCGTCTACGCTGCGAGAGCCGTACACAGCCATTTACGATGGCTTAAGCAGCTACGAAAACAAAATGGAACTCTCCTGATGGAGGCTCTACATCATGCGTAAGCATGTATACCTACGAATACTATGTGAAAATTACACATTTAGAGTCAAAAACTAGATGGATTTTAGAAGGCTTTGAATCAACCCTATTGCCCTGGGACACCCTTTACAAGTCCTGGCCCCCCATGGCATTTCAGCCCAAGCACCTCAGACTGCAAGCCATTATTCTATTACCTGACAATGTCACCCTGGCTCGCTGTCATACCTTGAACCCCACCACTCTTCTCCCTCTTTCAAGGGGGTACCCGGTAAGGATGGTAACCGTTACACCTTGATGGACCAACTCTCAGTCCCCAATCATGACTGTTTCCAGATCATGAAGGAAGAAAACATTCTCAACTAATGTAGCTGAGCTACCACTGCAGGATGTTGATTTCACACTGTTCATGGATGGCAGTAGGTATGCTGATCAAAATCACTTTTACACTCATATGTGATTACAGCAGTCACAGACATTTTATGGCAGAAAGCTCTTCCAGCCTCTATGTCTGCACAATGAACTGGTAGTGATTTTGAAGGTGAAATCGCACAGGAATACCCCAAAGAAGCTCATGGCAAAAGTTTGGCAGACAAGGCAGCCAAGTGGCCAGAATGAATGAGGAAGAAAAAATGGTGGATACAATGGCTCTTTTCCAGGGATGGATATGTTACGCAACCTACAGGAACAGGCCTCCCTGGAGGAAAAGAGGGAATGGTTACATAGAGGAGCCAGTGAGGGATCTGATGGACTATATGACGCACAAGGCAAACCATGCCTCCCCTGAGTTATGTTCCCAGCCGTGGGGGAGGGACCTCACGGACCAACGCATTGATTCAAGACCCTCATGAACAACCTGACTGATGCATATTGGATCACCTCTGGCATTGCCTCTGATACTGCCCACTATGCTGCAAGTTGTCTGATTTGTGTAATCCAGGAAGGATGGAGAAGGTTCCCCCACAACACTTATGCAAAGCCTTATACCTGTTCCAAAGGATCCAGATTGACCACAATGACCAGATGCCACCATGTGGATGATACGTGTGTGTGCTGGCGGTGATTGACATGTTTTCAGGATAGCCCGAGGCCTACTCAGTGAGAAACCAGTCGGCGAAGACCACTGCGACTAAATTTCTCTGTCAAATTGTGTGCCGTTTAGAAAGTTGTCAAGGCCCGGCCTTTAGTGCTACTCCGACCAAAGAGATCTGGGAAGCAAAAGGTTTCCACCTTTAGCTTTCATACACCTTATCACCTGCAGAGTTCAGGGAAAGTAGCAAGGCTAAACGGAGTGATTAAGAATAGCATCTTGAAGGCCCAGCAGAAGTGTGGGAAACCCTTGGTAGATGTGTTACCAATTACGTTGTTCACTGTCAGACATACCCCAAGGGGGAAGGGAAAAACTCTCCCCTCATTAAATTCTGTTTGGGACCCATTCCAACATGACGTTAAAATATGATACATGGATATCCTGTGTGGTCGCATTAGCTAAAAGGTTGGCTAACCTACACACTCTCTCAAGTTTTCTGTTCCATCCCAGGTCCAGATGCAGAGGCCACCCACAGCATACAGCCCGGTGAGTGGGTCTTGATTAAGAAGTTTGTGAGAAAAGCAGTGGAACCCCAATACGAGGATCCCCATCAAGTCCTGCTAACTACTTCCACATCAGTCAAAGTTGTGGGAAAGCCATCATGGATACAAGCTTCACACAGCAAAAAGGCCACAATACCACCCACTCCAGACGACACCCCTTTCCCCTCCCCTTGTGCCTCGCACTAGGGGTGGGGCTATATGTTTTCTTTCCCTAGTTTCTATGTGCCATGGCCCAGCCTATGGCAAGCACCAGGAAGAATGACCAGGGAGAGACGATTTTATGGTTTAACACCCCTGCCCATGTAGTAATTTACCAATTTGACAGCTGTGACATTCTGATCCGCAAGACGGGAGACTGGCTGTGGGCCCTGAGGGATGGCCCAAAATACACGTGTTACTGACGAATATTGGGGAAGTAACTGTGGCCACTGGGGGGAGCAGTGGGTTGAAACACAGGGGCAACTGATTGGGGATACAAATCTACGTCAACCCTCAATAAGAGTGGTAAGTCTCTCATCAACCAGATGACCCTAACCAGGAAGGCTGGAGAAAGATATTACAGGGAATCACGTAACCCTGCTAGATGCATAAGCCTGAATCTCACCATAGAAAACTGCCGACAATGGTACCTACTGGTTAGAAACACACGTAAATGGAGGTTGTGACTTGAGCTCCTGCTTAGGGAGGTTCCACATGACGGAGAAACCTGTCAGAGGGACCCCCTTGGCTTGCACATGAGGTTTAGGGCAACCTCAGGTAAGCTGCTCCCTTTTTATCTCTTGCATTGTATGTCCCAAATTGGGACTCTCATAGATTAGAGTTAGGACTGCACCCATAGAGGCACCTTAGCGCGGTGGTGCAGCTTAGCATACTTCTGCAGATGTGTGTGACCGAGCCTCTGTTTTTACCAGATTTAGAGACATATTATAGGTTGGTCTGCAAGCTAACAGGGTTGAATGCTGCAGCTCCTTTAAGTCTTTAGTAACCTAATTGCCCTGCTGACTTGCACCTCCCAGGTTAGTTATAAAATGGTCTGAGCAGCTGCTACTCCCCCTTTGTTCATTTTGAATTTGTGCAAGCACATGGGGTGTGGGGTCTAGCCTGTATTGCAAGGTCTTGACCCTTCCACCCCATGGCTTGCACATGAGGTTTAGGGCAACCTCAGGTAAGCTGTTCCTTTTTTATCTCTTGCATTGTATGTCCCAAATTGGGGCTCTCATAGATTAGAGTTAGGACTGCACCCATAGAGGCACCTTGGCGCGGTGGTGCAGCTTAGCATATTTCTACAGATGTGTGTGACCGAACCTCTGTTTTTACCAGATTTAGAGACCGATTAGGTTGGTCTGCAAGCTAACAGGGTTGAGTGCTGCGGCTCCTTTAAGTCTTTAGTAACCCCCTTGGAGGCACCCATTTAGGCACCACCCCCATACCCCTGAATGCATGGCAACAGAAGTGCTTTAAAAAATGTATACAAAAATAAGGGGAATGGGAGTGAATGCATGTAACTGAAATGACCTCCCCATCGATCAAAACTCCTCAGCCAGGGATAGGAATCACTGTCTATCCTGGGAATTACCTGCTACAGTAGGACAAAAGGAGACATGGTAGGTAGGAAGTTTCCCATCTGGCTGTTGTGGGACCGAAGGAACCTCAGAAGAAACCAACAAAATTTTAACAAACCACCTTGTAATTTGGGGGATGTTTCTTGGATATACAGAAAACATGTTATAGATGAGTCTTGGAAGGAGCAGTGCGCCCTTGCTAAAGTTATAATGCCCTTTCACATCACCCCCTCCCTAGTAGATGAGGAGCCACACCTGCAGAACAGAAGGAGGAGCGCAGCCCCAAGGGACATTTTCTCACAAGATCCCCATGTGTATATAGATGCCATAGGGGTCCAAAGGGGGTGCCAAGTGAATTTAAGCCAAGAAGTGAAATAGCTGTAGGCTTTGAGTCTATAATTCCTACCACAGTGGTGAATAAAGATGCAGATAGCCATGATTCTAATAATAGTTCTCTGCTTATTTGCTGTTATTACCTGTCGTCTAATTCCTTGTTTTAGCAATCTGATAGGAAAGATGGCTGAAGGAGCGGTTCCACAGATGGTTAGTTAAGATGAAGGATGTGATGAAGTCCAAAATCTACACTCATTTAAGGAAACACTCTGCATCTGCTTATGATACCCTGGTCCCAGGCCTAGTCCTCCCTCGATTGTAGATCTTCTGATTTCCATATGTGAAATTCTGTAACCAGGGGGTTACATTAGGTATGGGTCATATGAAGTGCAGCAGGAAAAGAGTCCCAAGCACATATGAACAGAAGGATAGGAGATAGGAGATTTGGGTTAGAGTAGTTAGGGTCTTTCAAGGGGGGCTGTGATGAATTGGTATAATGGGACGATGAGCCCAGAGGTGAAAGCCCGTCCCCACTTCCTAAAAAATAAGTAATAAAACCTATGTTCACATTCCAAAGTAAAAGATGGTATCATACCATACCCTGAGGTTGCTTGGATGAGACCTACTAAGCCTGTGTGGACTGTGCTGACCAGCTAAGGATGGACCAACCTATACGCTTTATTAGAGACATTGCCTTTTATAATAATTCTGTATTATGTTAATAGCCGATAAGCTTGATTATGTAGGTTACTCTTTTGTATGTTAATGTATAAATAAAGCGTGCCTGTGGAGATGGGGTAGAAGTGCTTCTCCTAGGTGTATGTTGTTAATTACCACTGTGTGTATCAACTTCATATCTCGTAACCATTAACTAATTAGGAACCAGCCAAGGTGAGAGACCTCTGGGACAGCCCACAGTGTTCATATCAGGTGTATAAAACATATAAGCCCTTATATAGGCCAGCAGTGACCCTGTGTGTGGAGTGAGATACGCACATCGCCTGGGACTATTTCCTCAAGTGTTATTACTCATCTGGCTGTTTTAAGGGGGTCTCCCAGCCCAGAGACTGGTAAAAAATGTTGCTAAACTTAAAGTGGAACAAAACCCTGCTTAGCTGGCCTTCCCCAAGACATACCAAATTAGCATGCCCTGCTGTGTGAAACCCTGAGTGGTCTCCCACAAAACTCACATTTGCCGGCGACTCCCACAGCGATGTAAACAGTGGCAGCCACATCCCCGGTGAGTATGGGTGTTTTTTTTATTTTTTGTTTGGACAATAACTTTAATCGGTTAATTTGATCACTTGTGCTGATTAATCATATAATAAAACCATATACCCATATATACACGTGTACACTATACATACAAAAATATTGCAACACAACTAATTCCTGATTCAGGGGTGTCATTTGGCATATATAAACTATGTGGTCAAAAGTATTGGGACAACCTCTTAATCATTAAGGTGTATAAAATGAAGCACCTAGCCATGCAGGCTGCCTTTCCAAATATTTGGGAAAAAATTACATCTTTGCCCAAACCTCACTGAATCCCAGCATGATGCTGTTATAAGATGTGTTCTTCCCTCCTTGATCATAATCAGCTTGCAGTGATGAAATTGAAAAGTTAGGAAGCACAGCAACTCCACATAAAGTTACAAAGAGGGATTGCTGCTGCAACACTCTGATACTGACACTGCTGATCATAGATGGGTTCCAAATTCCAACTGTTCAGGCATTAACAAAGAAAAATAATTTTAATCACCCTTTCTCCCCAGAGGCAGGCCCAGTGATTATAACCTTAATGATGTCTGAGAATGGGTTCTCCAGCTGCGTTCAACATGTTTCGGGTGGAAGTTGATCAGGTGACCCACAGGACCCGATCTTAGAAGCTGGGAAAATGTGAACATCTTTTCTTAAGCCTATACAGTCCCTCTAACATGATGGAAAGTGTGCCTCAACCCCATCAGGAGCTACCTGGAATGAATTTCCAAGTCTGAGGAGCTGCATGCAAGCCTTCTAAGTGTCACAAGATGAAGGAGTATAAGGCACAATGATGCCACTGTGGAGCAGAGGACATAAATCCTGTAGAGCAGGGGTTCCCAACCATTGGTTTGAGTAATGCCGTGGTACTCGAGAGCCTATCAGGTGGTACTTAGCAAGCTTGTAGACTACTGACCTGAATCTCCATCCTGATTTGCAGCATCTATACTTTACCAACCCTGATTTTCTCAATGCTTACAAAGGTGTTTCAAATGTTAATGTAAACTACTTTTGTGCATTTCTTGCAAATTAAACATAGTTTTAGGTGACTGATAACCCACATATATGACCCAGATTGTACGTGAGATCATTTAAAAATGGAGAGTGGTACTTGATGAAAACCTGTTGGGAACCCCCACTGTAGAGCAAGCAAACACGCTTCTCTATCTGGTGATCCGATAGACGAGTCTGGAAAACTGGAGAGAATTATTTACCTGGCTGTATTCTACCTGTAACCCTAAGGTTTGCTGGAGGAGGGGTCATGGGGTTGTTTGGAAAGGTTTGGAAACAATTTGTGTAAATTTTCACCTTGCTCTGTATCAGTCCCAAGGTAGATAATGGGGTTGATTCAGAGCCTGGTGAGAAGACTCCCCTGTTTTTAGAAGACAAAACTGCCATTCACTTTCATTGTCTATGGGGTGTAGATTTTCACCTGGCTCTAAATCAGCCCCAAGGTAGACAATGAAAGTGAATTTTCTCTTCTAAAAAAAGTTAGTTTTTGTACTGTTGGTGTTATGGGATACAGGGATACAGAAGGCAAAGGCAATTTTAGCCCATTGTGTCGGACTATGAGAGACATCCAGGTTTACAGTTTCACCTTATAATTTATCTTCTGAGGCATGTGAGTGTGGCCCTTGGCTCTGTGATGCCGCATAATAAGACAGGCATTCTCATCAACCTGACTGTTCTCCCTCTCTCTCAGTGTCCACAGTCTGATGATGTGGTGCTTTAGACCACCAGCTTAGCCCTCTTATTGGTGGTCTAAGGCAAAGAATTCAGGGTGTGTGACAGAACTTTTTGCCTTGTTTCTACTTTCAGGAGCAGCTGTGTGCTGACAGGGAGAGCGCAGCCATGATAAGATGAGCTGCTGAATGACAGTTTATGCACTTTGCCTACAGAGTGCCTTTAAAGGGCCACTCCAGCCCCTTCCTGAAAAATTAACATAACCCCCCGCCTTGCCCCCTCCAAATAGCGATCCTGCTAATGTAATTAAAAAAAGAAAAGACACTCTCCTTCACTCTGAATCCAGCCCCTCAAGTCAGCAGTGTTGCAGAGAGCATCTGCTCTCAGCTGCCAGTTCGGACTTCAGGAAGATGGTGGTAGGCATTCGGTGAGTGCCTATTTTTTTTCCTTTTATTACATTACCAAAATTGCTATTTGGAGGGGGCAGTGCGAGGGTTATGTTTATTTTTCAGGAAAGGGCTGGAGTGGCCCTTTAAGTATAATAAAATGACAATGCATCCCTGAACGCACATCCATTATGAATGTCCAATTTCTACACAATGCTCTAGGTCTAAGTGTCATGACACCTGTTTTGAAGTTTGATGAGCTGGGGGAAGGGGATTCTTCCTATTCCACAATCTAACAGAAAATCTATCCCAGCTTTACTTCCATGAATATATTTATCGCAGAAGACACTCAGGCACACAATGCTATCGACTGGAATAAGTGGTCATGTCAGTGAGCATCATATAGACTTATTTACTAAAGAGGCCATGTCCTGATTACCCGATTATTAGAGTTGCTGTTGGGTTAGGGGCAAATTCAAAGCAAATTTATATACGTATGTTATTGTTAGAAGGGGAATTCTTTTGCATTTTTGTGCTAGGGGCTCTAGACTTTATATTACATTTTACTATCTAAAAAAAATGTATTTTGCATTATTTTGTTGAGAATAGGTTCTACATTTACATGCAGATGCTTTCTCATAGAAAAAAAATGGAGTTTTCATGCATTAGATTTTTAGAGGGGATCTATCAAAGGCCGATTTTTCTTTTGCATTATTCTGTTTATGCCGAATAAGGTGTTAAAGGTGGATTCTCCTTACACTCTTAAATTGCACTATGAAAAGGAAAAGTCAGAAGTTATATATAGAGTTCCTTCCACTCTAGGATATGGTGCATTTGCCTAAAAGGGACTTCTGAAGTTGCACAATATTCCCCAGTTTGATTAACTTTTATTCAATTAATGACATTTAGCTGCCTTGCTTTCTAAAAAGCACAAAACATGTCCCAAATGTTCCTTATAATACCATACTTTGGGATTTAGATCTTAGAATTTTGAGCAAATTCAGCCAAACTGCACCTGAACCAATAAGAGACTTGTTCCAGTAACACAATTAATTTTACATGGGCAATAATATTATGCCGTTAACAGATTTATAATAAAAAATAAATCAAATGCAAGGATAAAATAAAGGAACTCAATAGTTGGTAAGAGCGTTTCTGGTAAGAGCAGTTACTGAAAGCACTTGTGTCGTAGGTTGTCCCAAGAATCTTGGAGAACTCTCATTGGTAAATCTTGGCTGTAGTCAGATTGATCAGGTTCTCAGTGGTTTCTGATAACACTGCTGGACATCTGATCACTACAGTGTGAGCCAAAGCATGGTTAAGGCACCCTACAGGTTTGGAGATATACTTCCTGCAGATTAAGTTGGTGATTTGCACAATATTAATGGCATGCTCCAGCTGATAAGTACATGCCAACTCATCATGCAATACCATCTACAAGACATTTTCATTCTACATGACCATAAACCCTAACACACTGCCATATTTGGGAATTACCTGCAGAGGCAAAATAAAGTCCAGCAAAGCAGCCAATGTCTAGAGTGAAACAGTGACAAGGTACAACATAACGACTTGGTCAATGATGGAATGTCCCTGCTAAGAGGTACATGAATGTTCTTGGCCATCAATCAATAACAACTAGTCAGATTCATTCATTAAGAGACTAATTTAAGACTAGCGGCACGTATTGCCATGTGAGCGTTTATGTAGCGGCACTTAGAACGTTGGCAAGTGGTCGCTGCAAGCAGGTGTCTGGCGCTGTGACCTTGCTTAGCGCCTGGACAAGTGACGCTGTACTATCCTGTCCTGTATTGATAAATGTGACGTCTGGAGGGCGCTGTAGAAGCGCTCTTCCTGATTCACTGCAGAGCCAATGAAGAACGCTAGGTGGTGTCCTGAGGTCAAAGCGCCCAAGACTACAATACATCTAACAACTGGACATCGCTGCAGTGAACGATAGGTAGTGGCAGTTAAGTGTGTCTGGCACTCGGCGCTAAAGCCCATATTTAAGAAAAAACTACACACAACCAGCGTCGGCGCTCTAAAACTGGGCGCTCTAGCATCGAGCGCCAGAAGCTATGTGATGGAAGTCTGTTTATAAACATATAAACACCAGGACCAGAGCGAAAACACATGGAATGATATAGTCTTAACACTGACAATGACACTGTAATAGCAGACCTGCACCTACAATTCTGCATAAAAAAAATAAAAAAAATCACAATAAAAGTGTTTGGTTGCTGGGCAGGAAAGGCCACACAATGATTTGAGCCAAACATTTAGAACATTAATTTAGGAAAATGCTATTTATACATAACAAGATAAAACACCATTGAAATGTATCGGAGAGTGCTACTGAGCGACAGGTGCTACATGGCGCTGCTGAACCTAGAGCGCTGGCGCTTTACACTGAGCCGGCACTAGTAATACATGTGATGCTACACGGCACTATTAGAGGTGCTCACCAGATTGACTTTCATATATGTGGTTCACCCGATGCTACGTGGCGCTACGTGCCACTACCTGGCAATAGCGTTTCTTTAATCACCACCTTATTCTACAGCATGACAAAGACCCTTACACACAGCCAAGAAAAGCAAATCTAATGTGTACCAATGTAGCCATGTCGGGAACATGGCAAATTCTCTATGACTTTTTGGGGGTTCAGAATGCAAACTATGTTGTCTTTTGTTTTTATGGCAGTAAAATTAACATGTAATAATAGCACTATAAAAACAATAGACAACATAGGGTTCGTCTTGAACCAAAATTCTTTGGGGGCCTTAAAAGCAACCTACAAGATGAGAACCTCCAAGCAAGTGTAAAGTGAGTTGGTGATTTATGCCCTTATTCATCAAGCGATAGCGCCAGGTAGTGTCTGACGAGCGCCAGGTAGCGGCAGCTAACGGCGACTACCGACTCAAGTACGCCCGCGGCGGTCACAATGACGCATTTATCAAGCAAAATGAGGCTAGCGCCGGCGAGAGCGTCGGCTAGCGCGGCATTCATCATGAAGCCGGCTGGACCGAACAGCGCCGCTGCAAATTCCCTCACAGCGCCAGGTATGAGCTGTCGCTCCCTGGCGATGTCCAATGCATTTCAATGGAGCAATCTATAATAATTCATGATTAATTGGTAATCATTTTTTTTTAAATTTTTTTAATGTCAAAAAATCGGAGAACACTTCTGCAATGTTAGGATTTATTTTTAAGTCAAAAAAAAAAAAAAAAAAATATATGTGCAGAATTGATCTAACAGGTCTGAGATTAATGTATTCATATAACAAAATGATTCTAAAAACATGTATAATGTTACATTCAAAAAATATGGTTGTTTAGGGGTTAAAAACTAGTTAATACAGATCGGCGCCAGCGCTCTGGGGTTTAAACAAGGAATGGACAGCGAAAGCACATTCGGAGCGTGATTTTTTGATGAATATGAAGCTAGCCGTTCGCTCTGGCCATTCGTTGTCAGGCGCTTACATACAACGCTGGACCTGTGAAACAGCGACCCCCCAGCCAGTATTCAACATTACCGCACACCGACTGAGTCGCTGTCAACAAGCTAATGCCGGCCAAGCACAGCGAATACTGGCTGGCGCTGAAAAAATCACGCTACAGTCGCTCATCTGTCGCTACCTGGCGCTATTGATGAATCGGCCTCCCCGTCAATATTGATGGTATGTTACTGCTGACAGGTAATGCAGATTCCTGTGAGCAAGCGGTATTCATATAGTTACTAAAATCTTTATCAATCGTCAGCATTGCAATGACCCAAAACACGTGGACAAAATCATAAAGAAGTGTTTATAGCGAAAATAAAAAAGAATGGTGCAACGGGTGTCAGAGTCCTCATCTAATATCATCTGAGAGGCGTATACTTAAAACGGACCTTCAGCATCATTTCATGAAAATCCCAAACCCTTAAAAAATTCCCCATCATATAAAATGTATATATTTTACGTTTTTAGTCTCTTACTTTTTATTTTTTCCTCTGCTGGGCTGCAACTCTGTTCAGGACTCTAGGATTTGGACGCCATCATCTTGCCTCAGAGGCATCACACATACTAAGGAGAGGACAGAGAGGTAAAGCACAGAGGGGTGGGTTATAGCTGTGCTTTGCACAGACAGAGCAGGGGTCAGGAGAAGGACAGCAATCCCAGAATGCAGAGCGGCATAGTCAGAAGACACTTCCTGTTGGCAGGCTGTCTGATGCTCCTTGAGCTTGGATGTGTAAAGGTTCAGAACACGCACTAGGTGCAGGTAGGATGATTTTTAATGTGGGCAATCTGTATGTACAGGGTGGGGGAAACATATAAGATGGACTCTTATTCAGAGTGAAGGTCCAGTTTAAGTTACAAAAGCAAATCCAGCAACACAGCCATTTCTGGGATGGAACAGTGACAAGTTCTCCAAGGTGCTCTGGCCCAGTGTACATTGAGTTGATCAATATTGATGGCATGCCTCTACTGAGAAGTACATTTGTGTTTCTGGCAAGACCAACTGGGAGAAATCTAACTGATCCCCATTGTTCAACACAACAATAAGAACAAGGAATCATGCATCAGGTGGCATGTTTCCAACAGAGCTATGGCTTAAATATTATTAATCTAATCTTCGATTACTTACAAAGACAACAGCAAGACTTCAGTCCAGCAACACAGCCATGCATGGGGTGGAACAGTGGCAAGTTCTCCAGGTTGCTTGAGGAAATCTACAATATGAGGACCTCCAGACTGTTGTACATTTAATTGGTGCTATGGTCGATGCTATGTCACTGCTAAGAGGTACATGTGTCTGGGCATCAAGCAATAACATCCGAGAGGTATATAATCGGTCCTATCTTTTTACCACAGTATATTAATGACCCAAACACACAGTCCAAATTAGGGAATAACTACAGAGGCAGAAGCAATTTTATAGTCCAGCAATGCAGCAATGTCTGGTGTGGAATAGCGGAAAGTTCTCTAGTAACCTAAAACATGAGGGCCTCCAGACTATTGTACATCGGTTCTATGATTGATGGCCTGTCACTGCTAAGAGGTATGTGCAGGTTCCTGGCCAATAGCATCTGGGAGGCATCTAATTGGTCCTTACTTCATTCTACAGCATCACATTGTCCCAGAAGAAAGTCCATTAGCACAGCCATGTCTGGGTAGATCTGTAGAAAGTTCTCCAGTTTGTTTTCAGTAACCTTCAATGTTAGAAGCTCTAGGCAAATGTACATTGAGTTAATGATATGGTCACTACTAATAGCATGTCACTGTTGGAAGAATATGTAGGTTCCTGACAATCAAGCCATACCATCTTGGAGGCACCTACACCACAAGGAGCCCCAAGTAACGGCACATATTGTAACAGAGCTGCAAAAGGATGCTAAACGCAAATATTAATTCTTGTTTCTTTCTGTTGACTTTTTAAGACCTCTCATAATAATTATATAGATCCCCCAGATTTGTTCCTAAAAACATTCCAGCTTTTCACCATTTTTTACTAGATGCCTAAAAACTACTAAAGAATCCCTCTTAGAGCTAAAGAAATATTTAATATAACTGATATATACCCCCAAGATTTGCGGCACTTTTTGGGCACATCACCCTTTTTGATTTACTGGCTTTTGTTATAATAAGATTGGTCGTGCACATTTCTTTTGTTTGATATAATATAACTGATATACAGGGTACTGACCATAGAGAGCAATTGAAAATAAGCACAAACACAATGAAGCACAGCCAGCAAGCTCCGAAAGAATAATGGATGACAGGAGTCTCTGCAGGCAAAGACACACTTCTATATAAAGATGCTCCTAATCACTGGCGAAAACTTTCAGCAGCAAACATCAGAAAATTCTTCTGCCACCAATAACCTTCAAGAGGATTACGATGTTGAAGTCTGCAGATGGCATTTACATTGCAATGGGAACTAATCCAATAGTGTTTGTTCATATATGACATAATCTAGTATTATCCAGTAAATACATGTAAAGGAAATATAGACTATCTCAATATTTGCTATAGTTTCTTTTACTACTTAATATATGAATGTACAATATATACTGTCTTATAATATGTGCCTGCACTGCAACTAAAGTTAAAGAAGTGCAAATTCAAATCACTAACTGCTTATTAAAAATAATGTCCAGGAAAGGCTTACCTGGCAGATTGGGGAATAATCAGAAGTAGCCAGGTTAGTGCTTGCTGCATCGCCCAGGTAGGTGCCGGTGTCATATAAAAGGTGCAGACTCTACATCCAGATCTGATTAGCAGTCTCTATGGAGAGAGGGCTCACAGTCTTTCCCTGAAAGTCCCTCTTAGGCTCCCTCCCTTTGATAGGTTTCTCATGGGTTCTATGCATTTCTTTCCCAGACCCCTCCTCTGCCCACCCCTCCTCACATCCTCCTTGTCTGTGCATTTAATACACCACGTATATATGATATAAATCTATCTGCTATGTGACATTTTAGATCTAACCTCCTTGTGTATGAAATTAACCAGGCAATCCAGAAAAAGGAAGTGAAGTTGTGAGTGAAAGAAAATTAATAGAAAGGTGTTAAGAAAAAAAATAAAGGGGGTGGGAAAGTACAAGGAGAAAGATGAAAAGATCAAAACAAAATACACAAAAAGAAAAAAACGAAGTGCACAATAAAAAAAGAACACAGTGTAAAACACAGATAAGAAAATAAGGTAAGGGTAGTAACAATGAGAAGGTGAATAATTAAGGCTGGGGTCTCCAGTATGTGAAATTATAGAGGCTTTGCTGCTGGATAGAGTTGCATTGAATGCAGGACTGGCCTTTCTCTTTTTCACATTTCTTTCATCTTTCTCTCTTTTTCACCTTCCTTTTATTATTTTGCTTTCACACCCCCTCTATTGTTCTTTTTTCAGCATTCCTTCCATAGCTCTTTTTCACATCCCCTCCGTCATTCTCTATTTTCCACATTCCCTCCGTCATTCTTTCTTTTCCACATCCCCTCCAACATTCTCCCTTTTGCACATTTGCTCCATTGCTCTCTCTTTTTCACATTCCCTCCATTGTTCTCCCATTTTTACATTCTCTCCATTATTCTCCTCCACATTCCCTCCATGCAGCTTAGGGGGGATCACCTCATTCCCTCTACCCTGGTCAGCCCCTATGCAGGACACAGAGCCATGAAGTAACTACGGACTGTCAGCAAAGGAGAGATTGACCATTGGGAGAGCCTTTCTTTCAGTCACTCCTTCTATTCTTTGTTTCTTCTATTCTTTTTATTCTTTCTATTTATTCTTTGTTTCTTTTTTCATCTATGCTTTCTGCCATTCCTTCCTTTATTTCCTTCTTTTTTTCTGCCAGTCCTTCTATTCTTTCTTTCTTTCCTTCCATCCCTTTTTTTCCCATATCTTCTCTCTCTCGCTCCTGTTTTTTTTCTATCATTTCTTTTATTCTCTCTTTGTTTCTGTCATTCATTCTATGCTTTTGTTCTTTCTTTGTTTCTTTTCATTTCTTTTTTATATTTATTTCTTTCCATCTATTTTTTCTTTCTTGGCATTCCTTTTCTTTCTTTCTATCTTTCCTCCCATTGTTCTCTCTTTTGCACATTCCCCCAATTGTTTGCTCTTTTGCACATTCCCCCAATTGTTCTCTCTTTTCACATTCCTCTATTGTTCTCTCTTTTTCACATGCTCTCCATTGTTCTCTCTTTTTCACATGCTCTCCATCATTCTCTCTTTTTCACATGCCCTCAATTCTTTCCATTTTTTATATTTCTTTATTTCTTTCCGTCTATTCTTTTTTGTCATTTCTTTTATTTCTTTCTCTTTCCTGCTTTCATTTTTTCCTGTAATTTCTTCTATTACTTCTATAATTTGTAATTCTATAGAGTGTCATACCACACTGCAAGGGGTCCATTAAGCAATAGAATATTGCCCAAGGACCCACATAACCTTTAGCTCTGCTCTCTTTTTCACATTCCCTCCATCGTTCTCTCTTTCCCACATTCCCTCAATCGTTCTATCTTTTCACATCCCCTCCATCGTCCTCCCTAATCCACATCCCCTCAATCATTCTCTCTTTTCCATATCCTCCCCATCATTTGATCTCTTGCACATTTCCTTTGCATACTTTTCTGTATTTCATCCATCTTTCTCTCTTCTCCAAAACGTCCTCCCTTTTCTGCATTATCTTCATCTTTTTCTGTTCTTCACATTCCTTCCTTAATTCAATGTTTTCACATTTCTTTCCTCTCCTTGCTCTTTTTTACATGCTCCTTATTATTCTCTTTTCCAGACCCCCTTCTTCTTTTTCCTCATTTTTTCTCCCCCCTTTTCCATGCTCCCTTCATCTCTCTCTTTTACATCTCAATCCCCCTTAAAGGGAAATTCCAGGCAAATAGTTAAATGATCCTGCTTCCTGCTCTCCCCATGCTGGCTGCCAGGATGGAGCCATATTTCATTCAGCCATTATCCAGCCTGCTTTATATTACTCAATAAGTCCCAGTGAACTGTGTTCCATCTGCTGAGTCTCCTCAGTAGCAAACAATGACTCATCTCTGCATGTTTCAATGTGAGGGTCCCTTCAGAAGTCAGTTCATTCTGGGGATCCTGAAAGTCAGCACAAGAGAGCAAGGTTTGGGTTTATGAGGGAAAGTGCTGGTGAATAAAAGACACAGCTCCTGAAAGCCAGCATGGGGCAGGCAGAAAGCAGGATCATTTAACCCGTTGCCTGGAATGTTCCTTTAACTCCATCCTTCCTTTTATACTTTCTCCCTATTGTCTGAGTATGAACATGAATGTGTGTGTGTGTGTGTGTGTGTGTGTGTGTGTGTGTGTGTGTGTGTGTGTATGAGTAGGGCAGGCCCCAGCTTTATGTGGGCCCTTGGGCGGTATGCCTCAGTGGGCCCCTTTGTGGTGAAGAGTCGCGTCACATCACCGGAGGACATCCCAAATCTGGGTGCCCCCTAGGGATCATGCTGTTTGGACCAAAACTCTAGTTTTGGTCTAAACGAATCTAGATTCTCCTGATTTTGGATGCCCCTGTGTGTGACCCCTCCTCCCCCTTTGTTCATTATTTTCCTGGAACTGGTGAATGCACTGTGGGATCGCCAGTTTGAGTTAATGGCCAAACCAGGGGGGTTCTTTTACAAACAGGGGCATCCCAAATTAAGATGCCACTGTAACGTGGACCAAAATTCAGGGGTGGAATGGATTGCATAGTGGGTATGTCAGCGATCCCAGGGGGTTTCACACAGTAGGGTATCACAGATTCAACAAAATCCAGCACTTCCTCTCCTGGAATCTAAATCGAGATGCCCCGTTGTGTGGAACCCCGCCATTCCAGGAGATGTGGGCACCAGTCTGCCGCCGGTCAAGTGGCATCACACACCCCAAAGGCTGGCCCTGTCAGGGCCCCCCTGGAGGGTGGGTCCCCCGGCAGCTGCCCCACCCTGCCGGGTGCTGACGTCAGCCCTGTGTATGAGTGTGTCTGAGTGTGTGTGTCTGAGTGTGTGTGTCTGAGTGTGAGTGTGTGTGTATGAGTGTGTGTGTCTGAGTGTGTGTGTGTGTGTATGAGTGTGTCTGTGTGTGTCAGAGTGTGTGTGTATGTGGGAGGTGCCACCTAAAATATTTCCAGAGGCTGCCTCCTGATTGTATGTAAGTCTAGTGTGTTGCCAGGAATGCCCACAGAAGGCAATAGTTCACATGAAAGCTGCACATGCACACAGGGGATAAATGTTTCTGCTTTGCCTGGAGTCCCCGCTCTGCTATTACTACCAGTGACCCCCGATGAATGTCAGGAGAAGCACCTGTCACTGGACTAAGCTGAGGGCCAAGAAGTGGTGCGATGCCTTGTAACAGCAGTGTATACCATGAGATGGGGGACTGGTGACAGATCAGGGCAAGAGACTCAGTGGTGGGATAACATGAGCTGTCAGAGGACAGAGCAGGAAGCAATCTGCTAATAAAAATGGAAATGTACGGCTGGCTGTTTAATTCTTGTTTTTTTTTTACAAATCAATAGCAATCAGTGAGGAGAAGGGATAAGATAAGTCAACAAGTTGGAATATATAGAGTATGCTCAGTTAACATCCGAGAAATTGAACACATTTGCCAATATGACCCCTACACTTTTCCATGTCTTCCCCTGTGTTTAAAGTGGACCAACACCCAGGATTTTGACTATCCTGGGTTTTGGTCCACTTCGGCGGGGCCGCTGTGTGAAACCCCCCAGAAACCCCGAAAAACTCACCTCTCCTCGCTCCCACGTGACGGACAAGACAGCGCGCCTGCCGCCGCCTCCCGCGCGTCACTCTTACAGGGCGCGCGCCCGCCCTGTAAGTCAGGGGTCTGATCGGTCCGGGAATCTTATAGATTCCTGGGCCGATCATGGGAGGGTGTTGGTCCACTTTAAAGGTTATAAGTGAGAGCTGTGTAAGCATGGCTATGTTTACACTCAGCTGATATGTCTGCTGTCCATCCGAGACAAAACACAACAGGGAATAAAAACTGGAAGTCATCACTGTCACTTCTGCATGTGTCCTCCATCTTTCTCATTTTCACATCCCCTTCATCACTCTCTCTTTGCCACATCCCATCCATTGGTCTCTCTGTCACATCCCCTGCATCGTTCTCTTTTTACAAAATTCCCTACATCTTTCTCTCTCTCATTCTTTCCATCTTTGTCTCCCTTCTCCATGTGCCCTCCATCTTTCTCATCCCCTTCATCACTGTTCACTTCATCTCTTTTCCGCATTCTCTACTTTGTTCTCTCTTTTACGGATTTCCTACAATGTTCTCTCTTTTCCACATTGCCTACATTGTTCTCTCTTGGATATCTGATGCCTGGGTCTGGGAGTTTTTTTCTTCTGGAAACAAGATCACGTTCTGGACCAGGCCTTCACACAGGTTTGTGGTGTCCAAGCCTTCCCACGATGTAGAAAGTGCGGCGGCTAACAACCATGCAATAGATCTTTTGCTGTAACGGGGAGTTGTAGTACCTGTGCCTCCCTCAGAGTGGGGCTGTGGCTTCTACTCAGTACTATTGGTCATCCCCAATAAGGATGGGTCTGTTCAGTTGATCCTGGACCTCGGCATCTGAACAGTTACATTCAGGTGCAGAAGTTCTGCATGGAATCTCTAAGGTTGGTCGTGATGATGCTGGAACAGGGGAATTTTATGGCCACGGGGTAAATAAAGGATGCTTATCTGCATGTCCCCATCTTTCCTGGTCATTAGCAATACCTGCCTTAGTGGTGGACACCCATAATTTTCAATTTGTGGCACTGCCATTCGGACTGTCCACTGCCATGCGAGTGTTCACAAAGGTCATGGCAGTGGTAATAGCACTCCTGTGGAAGGCAAGGCACCCCATACCTGGATGACTTGCTCATCTGAGCCCCATCTCTGGCACTGCGGGATGTTCAGATGGTCCTGTCCAGGCTGGAACTTTTCGGGTGGGTCCCAGGTGGTTCCATCCATGGCGGCGACTTATCTAGGTATGACAATTGATCTTCGACAGGCACATTTCCTTCTCCCGGTGCAGAGGTGCACGGCTTTTTAGGAGGTGGTGAGGTTTCTGCTGATAGGCGACCATTCCATGATCAGGCAGGGCATGCATCTCCTTGGCCTGATGATGTCTACCATTGAGGCAGTTCCATATGCCCAGTTCCACTTCAGGCGTCTACAAATGCTGCTCCTATCAAAATGGCGTAGAACTGTGCAGACATTGCACCGTCGCTTCATCTTAAAGGACAATGCTTGCCAATCCCTGAATTGGTGGCTGGACCAGCAACTGCTGGCAGTGGGTCGGTCTTTCCTGCCGAACTTATGGGTCATCCCGACCAAAGGCACCAGTTTGATAGGTTGGGGTGGTGTTCTGGACAAGCAGAGGGTTCAGAGTCTCTGGGACCAGCGGAAGCGCAGTCTTCCAATCAATGTGTTGCAGCTGAGGGCAATTCTGCTGGTTCTTAGGCATTGTTCTGCCCAGTTCTCTATTTGAGCAGGGAGATAGTAGACCAGGGGGAATGGTCTTTGCACCAGGACCTTCAACCCTCCTGCGACCAATGGGGAGTGCCGGAGGTGGACCTCTTTGCATCTGGACACAATCGGAAGGTCCAGAGGTTCGTGTCCAGGGTGAGAGACCCCCTGGCCATGGCGGTCGACGTGTTGGCCATTCCCTGGTCATGGCACAGCCTGCTCTACTCATTTCCGCCACTGCAAATCTGGTCAGCCAGGCAGTGGAGCCCCCTTGGCTCCTCTGCAGCACCCCAATTCTCCAGCGCTGGCTTTAGCAGCTTGGCTGTTGAGACCAGCATATTGGAAGAGACAGGTTTGTCTGGCGCTGTAATACGGACCTTGATTCGAGCATGGAAACAGTTGTCCTAGGGCTTTCGTGTCTTGGTCTAAATCTAAGGGCCACTCCCGTAAGAGGTTCTCGGTACCCAAAATTTTGGAGTTCCTCCAGCAAGACCTGGACGCTGGCCTACAACCCAGCAACTCTAAGGGCTAGGTCTCAGCCTTGTCCATTTTTTTCCAATGGACGATCATGGAGCATAGGTTAATTTGCACTTTCATACAGGGCACTGCGCATGTTCAGCCTCCACGGTGGTCGCTAGTCCTGCCCTGGGATCTCAATCTAGTCCTATCAGCACTTAAGGGGCCCCCTTTGAACACATGTTGGAGGCTTCCCTAATGACGTTCACATTGAAGGTAGCTATTCTTGTGGCTATCACCTCCATCTGGCGGCAGCGCTTTTGATCAGATCACCCTTTTTGGTGCTACATGAAGAGAAAGAGGTGTTTAATGTGAAGCCCAAGGCGGTCTCTCCCTTCCATCTTAATCAGAAGATAGTGCTATCCTCCTTGTGCCCACACCCCACTCGCCATAAGGAGCGACTCCTGCATGTGTGGTCAGGGCATTAAATTATTACTTGGCCATTACTCGAGAGGTATGTAAGATGGATGTCTTGTGATCCCAGTAGGCCCAAGTATGGTTCTGGCAGCTGCCAAGTCCACTCCAAATGGATCAGCTAGGTGGTCATACAAGCAATTGATCCACCAAGGCGATTGTCACATCTTGGGCTTTCCAACACCAGGCGCCAGTGGAACAGGTCTGCAAGGAGGTGACCTGGTTGTTACGCCGCACCTTCACCAAGTTTTACATACTTCAGGACATCTGCTGATGCCCCCCTCCTCTCCAGGGGTCTAAGCTTGAGGTGTCAGTGCCGTTTCCTTTTTTGCCGTCTCATCCTTACATAAAAGGTGGCAGTTCATCTGTGAAGCAAAGGTGTGCATCCCGCTAGGGATTTCCATCAAGAGGATGCTGGTCTGACTGATCAGGGCTACCCAGTTAAATGGGTTGGTTTAATGTAGAATTTGCCTCTTTTTGGTGATGAAAATATTTTTTCTATTTTTCTTTTTCAAGGGGTCCTTTCCTTTTACCTGGAACAAAGTTGTAACTTTTGACTTGTTTCATCAGTCTTCAGACGGCTTCTTCAGAAAAAAGCAATATAGAATCTCTCTATGGTATGTACCTTCAAATAACATAATTTATTTTACTTACAGAACTTCTGTGAATCAGAAGAGTATAAAACTCAACGACGCCAAAGTTACCAATCCAAATCCTGAGCTCCATCTACAAACTAATAGAAAATCAGCCATCCCCCTTCTACTGGAGCAATCGCAAACACAGAATCAAATAGAAAAAAAAACAATTGTCATGGCAACCTATCTGAGTCTGAAATTCTTTCTGAGCCAACCACACTACTCCCCTAACCCAGACAAAATCAGGTCAGTAACTCTAAAAGCGGACCTTCACCCTGAATAAGAGTCTATCTTATATGTTTCTTACACCCTGTACATACAGATTGCTCACATTAAAAATCATCATACCTGCATCTACTGCATGTTATGAGCCTTTAAACATCCAAGATGGCAGCTCATGAGACATTGGGCAGCCTGCAAACAGGAAGTGCCTTCTAACTGTGCTGCTCTGCATTCTGGGATTGCTGACCTTTTCCTGACCCCAGCTCTGCTCTGTCTGAGCAAAGCACAGCTATAACCCGCCCCCCTGTACTGTATCCAGCTCTCCTCTCCTCAGTAAGTGTGATGCTTCTGAGTCAAGATGGCGGCGCCCGTATCCTAGAGAGTTGCAGCCCAGTGGGGAAAAGAATAATAAGTGACTAAAAAATTAAAATATATTAATTTTAGATGCTGGGGAATCATTTTATAAGGGTTTGGGCTTTTCAATAAATCATGGTGAAGGTCCGGTTTAACTCAGACTTTGTAGTAGGGATAAAGAATCAGGCTTTACGAGATACTGAGCAGGAGCGGCATATTAGGTATTACCACATATGGCAACCCTCAGTGGGAATAACCCCTTCCTCCAGGCTGTGAGCGGGCAAAGGCAAAGGATGTCAGGATCTACAACTACTACAGCTCCAGAGCTACCTCCGAACGTTGGATCTTCACAGACAGTATTGATTTCACCGAAAAAAGTCCAGGATTCATTAAAAGATTATTATGCTCTGCTGTCGAAAATAAGTCTCCGAGACCCCTCTTCCCCCAATGTAGAAACAAATGGGAAAGAGACATAGAAGGGAAACGTACCACATCGGTCTGGGAAAAAGTATACAAGTATATCTCAAACATAAGGTAAGCCCCTTTGCAAAAATTCACCTTAAACTCACCACAAACCAGGGGCGAACCTAAGGGGGGTCCCTGGGTCTGGACCACCCCAGAAGGGCAGTGAAGTGTAGGAACATGTCATCTACCAATTAACTATCCCCTCAATCCCCTGCTGCTGTAATCTACCACTCACCTAACCCCTGCTCCCCCTGTCCTCTACCACTTACCTAACCCCTCCATCCCCTGCCGCTGTCCTCTACCACTCACCTAACCTCTCCACCCCTGCCACTGTCTTCTACCACTTGCCTAACCTCTCCACCCCCTTCCGTTGTCCTCTACTGCTCACCTAACCGCTCCACCCCCTACCGTTGCCCTATACTACTTACCTTATCTTTCCACCCATTGCCACTGTCCTCTACTACTCACCTAACCTCTCCCACCCTTCTGCTGTTCTCTACCGCTCACCTGACCTCTCCACCCCTGCTGCTGTCCTCTACCACTCACCTAACCTTTCCTCCCGTGTCGATGTCCTCTACCACTCACTTAACCACTCCACCCTCTGCCACTGTCCTCTACTGCTCACCTAACTGCCCCTGTCCTCTACTGCTCACCTAACCTCTACACCCCGTGCTGCTTTCCTCCACCATTTACCTAACCTTTCCACCCCTGCCACTGTCCTCTACCACTTACCTAACCCCCCCATCCCTAGTCACTGTCCTCTACCACTCATCTAACCCCTCCACCCCCTGCTGCTGTTCTCTATCACTCACCTAACCCCTCCACCCCCTGCTGCTGTCCTCTTTCACTCACCTTAACCCCTCCACCCCCTGTTGCTGTCCTCTATCACTCACCTAACCTCTCCACCACTGCTGCTGTCCTCTATCACTCACCTAACCTCTCCACCACTGCTGCTGTCCTCTATCACTCACCTAACCTCTCCACCACTGCTGCTGTTCTCTATCACTCACCTAACCCCTCCCCGTGGCCACTGACCAGCACCTCTGACCTAACCTAGCAGAAGGCTCAGCAGCAGCAAATACCCATCAGCAGCAGTAGTCGGAGTGGGCAAAACCTGGAGGATCCTCAGAGGAAGCACTTACCAGAGGGTAAACAGTAGCAGAGAAGGGAGACTGACAAGGATCAGGAAGTCGAGATGAGTACTAAGTGGCTGACCCATAATGCAGTGCAACTCAGGTAACTGTAAATAAACCTAGCCCGGCGTGCATAAGAATGAGAATGGAGGGGAACAATCACCAGGATTCTCACTATGCTGGTGATTGTTCCTCTCCAGCAGGGCATCCCGATTTGGTGTGAAACCCCATTGAAATGCTAGTATATCTTACCCTTCTGGTGATCCCATGTGCATGCTCTCCTCCAATTAGTTATTAGTGCTCCATTCAGCTTTACTAATCCACTCTGACATCAGAGCTGGCTTAGTAAAGCTGAATAGCGCATGAGCAGCTTGCTGCTTCCCTTTGGCTGTGCGTACCCATGCCAGCCATTCAGAAATGCCTGGTGCGGGTGTCTGCATCAGCCAGAGATGGCAGCGTAAGTGCGTCATAAGAGCTTTGGTGAAGTGAATATACTAGGCAATCTGGAGAATTTCACACAAAGGGACATCACAATTCGGAAAAGGAAATCAGCGCCCCCTGGAGTCTTTAAGCTCCCTGTGGACCAGGACCCCTCCCAGAGGTCTTTAGGAATGTAAAATGCAACTTGCCCCCTCCTTCCTTTTACGATCCTGACACTAGAGGCTTACCTTTTAATTTTAATGCTCTGTCTACAAGGGGACTATGAATTGGCATTGTGTGTAGCCATTTCCAGGTCATCTTAGAGTTACGGGTGTGGCATGGGCATGACTGGGGGTGTCGCTGCGGACACCAATTCTCCTCCTCTTTCCCATTTTAAAAAGTTGAGAGGTATGCTTGATGTGAGCTGCCACAGCTCTTCTGGGACAAACCTCTTCCACGCCCCTGCCCAGACTTGACCCCCTGAGTGGGTCAATACCTCAGACAATAATAAGATCCTACCCTTTACCATTTTAGTGGTGCACCAAAGAACCGGTCACCCTCAAACATTTGTGGTGGGATTACTCAAAGATAAACCCCATCTGGAAGGCAGTTGTAGATTTTTAGAACTCGCTAAAATTGGAAGTCTCCCCCCCGCCCCCCATTCCATTGACTGGGGCTCTATTAAACATAGACAATACATGACACCAAAAAGCATCAGACAGACTGTACTCCTTTATGGAGTACAAAAACATATGTTGGAGGGATAAACATTTTCCAGCCCGTATTAACTGGAAGCGACAAATTAAAAGTAGTATAGAAATGAAAGTGGGCCTCTCAAATAAAGTAACATTTGAAGCATTAGGGCAAATGGCAATGGAAGATCTGGGAAATAATGAAGGCACCTCCAATAGTACCTAGGCCTCATAGGAACCTCCAACAAGGCCTAGCTCCCCAATACACCTTATTCTAGTATATTTCCCCGGCAGATAGGTAAGGCCCATAAATCACGGGTGACCGGTGGGAAGGAATGGGGATTAACTAGGGCCCACAGGCAAATATACAAAAAAAAAACGCATACGATTCCCAGATGACGAGGCAATGAAATGACTCCATTCCAACAAATCCAATCTGAAATGAATGATGGAAGGAGAAAGGATTATATAAAACATCAAGAGACCCTCATTTTAGTTAAACATGGGGCAAGTTTAGCCATGTGTCCTTTTTAATCAAAATAAGTAGAAGTTATTTTCTTGTAATTATCATTACCAATATCTATAATCACACCTTGTAAAGTGCTACGGAAGATGATGTCGCTATATAAATAAACATTATTATTAATAAAATAATCCATTTATAGTATAATAAGTAACTAGTGAAACTTGTTAACTACTAAAATGCCCATGTAATCACTTTAATAAATATCAATACATATCTATCAAACGAAAAACAAAAAAAATTGAGCAATGTATATTTTATTTTATAAAAAGTAAAAAATAAATAAACTACTCAATAGAATTGTTTTCTTTATGGTGTGGATGCAAGCATGTTTTTTTTTACTTTTTAGTTTCAATGACAATCATTATTTTGTGAAAAAGAGACCAACTATGGATAACTCTGAAGAATAACACGAAATCCAAGGAATAAATCAGATGCAAAGCTACATTAAGACATTAAATCAAGTGCCCAAGGTAGGGTCAGGCTACATCATTGCTTGCACTTCCATGCCCTGTGATATCTTCCCAATTCATAGCGATAGTGATTTGTCGTCAAGCATTCACTGATTTATTTAACCCAGTGAGTCATGGTTAAACCTGCACCCGATGTAGGGGGGTTTCCAAGCAACTTGATGCTCGGGTGATGAGAGCTTCGTAGAGAGGAGAAGAGGTCTGCACCTGTCATCCTCATGGCAGCCGCTGCTCGTGGTTGTACGGACAATTATGTTTTCTGTTACATTTAATAATTTAACAATAGGGCTCCAACCAGTTTAGAGCCATGTATTACAAGGACCATTAAAAGCATTATTATCCAGAAGACAAATAACCCACCTTCTAGAGTTTCATACAAAACAAGGTTTTATGTTTGTCACTCATGTGTGCCTGTAAAGCAAGGCTAAAATCAGTGTAGTACAAAACTCATTAAAGTGACAACCCCTTCCCCCCAGAGGCATAAACAAGCCATAGGAAGTACAAACTTGTGCTTTAAAGCAGATCAAAGTCTAAAAGTTTAGCTATGTGAAAGCTATTGTCTCTTACGTGTTCTTGGCTGGTCAATGTAGCACCGGAACGCCCTCTCTACTCACTGCAATGCAAAGGGTGTGTCAAGACCTGGCTTGCCTTTTCAATTGCAGTGAATGGACCAGACGTGCCTGAGCTAAAGCGACTGATGGTGGGGGGCACTGTCCCACCGAGAAAACAGAAGAGATGGGTGATTGGGCCGGACTGTGGGGGACATGCATCTAGTGATCAGGTAAGAGCTAGAACCCTTGACTAGGAGAGATTGTCTGTGTAGGACGAAAGGTTGAGTATTTTTGTATTTGCCTCTTTAAAGCAGAAAAAATCCCCACCCGGCTATCCCTGGATTCAAACATTCCAGGGCTGGCTGCTGGCCTTCCACCTGGGAATCTGGATGCCCCGCTGTGTGACCCCCCACCCCCAGGGTGCCACAGAGCTCATGTACTTCCTGGCTTCCTGCCACATCACCGCATCTTCAGCCTATGTTTGCACTCCCATCCCTAGTCATTCATATAGCCTGGGGATGGGAGTGTGTACTGACTGCTGCTCTAGATTGCCGAAGTGCAGGGCACTGATTGGATGAGAGCCAACGCATGAGCCATAAGCCTGGAAAGAGTTTTACTGGACAATCTAGGGGTTTCACAAAGAGGGGCATCCCAAACTGAGATACCTGGGGGGGCAAGGAACAAAACCCAGAATAATCAAAATCCAGGGTCTTGTTCAGCCATGATCATAGTTTCCCTACCCACTACCAAGTCCTCATCCAATCTCATTCATTCAGACAGCCCTCCTGCTGTTTGTGCATTCACAAAGTCTTATGAAAGGTCTTAGAACGATGATTGGGACAAGAGCTTACTACTGCATTGCACATCATAACCTATTTTTTCACTGGAAAAACCAAAACCCTCTTTGATGGTCCTGGAGCCTAAAATTGTAATATCTTCCCAAAGCAATGCATGTTGGGTAAAAGCATCTCTAAACAGAATTGCAATAGCAATAAACTGTTGTCCCAGCACAGTCTAGTTCAGGGGATAGGCAATTAGAGTGGAGTAATCCTTCTGCTATTAAAGCCAAATGGTACACTTCCTCCTTTTCTATTTTTATTTGCTAACTACCATATGTATGTGGATTTTTTGGACTGTTAGTGCTACTTTAACTAAACATGTAAGGCATCAAATAATACAAAAACAGCAGAGAAAACAAACCTATTGTGTATGATTATAAAGAGTCTATACGATTCTTGGAGGGGCTGCTCTACCTCTTTATGGGACATCCCGAATTGGGAGGCGTCGCTGTGTGAAACACACCATATCTCCCAATCCACTCACCACTCTCAGGTGTCCGCATCCCAAGTCGGGAGGCCCTGCCAGAGAGCAACATCACCCAAGAAAGTCATTTTCTTGGGTCGTGTTCCAATTTGAGTATGCAAAAAAACAAATCAATATCTTATTGATATAATGGTGTATTAAATATTTTCCACTATCTTTAACACTGAATAAGAGCATATCGTATGTTTCCCAAACCCTGTACATACAGATTACTCACATTAAAAATCATCCTACCTGCATGTACTGCATGTTATGAGCCTTTAAACATCTAAGATGGCTGCTCATGGAGCATCAGGCTGCCTTCAAACAGGAAGTGTCTCCTGACTGTGTTGCTCTGCATTCTGGGATTGCTGTCCTTTCCCTGACCCCCTCTGCTCTGTCTGTGCAAAGCACAGCTATAACCCAACCCCCTGTACTTTATTCTACTCTCCTCTCCTCATTATGTGTGATGCTTCTGAGTCGAGATGGTGGTGCCCGTATCCTAGAGTCCTGAACAGAGTTGCAACACAGTGAGGGAAAGAGTAATGAGTAAGTGATTAAAAACTTAAAATATATTAGTTGTAGATGCTGGGGAATTGTTTTTTGAGGGTTTGGGCTTTTCATTAAATCTTGCTAAAGGTCCTCGTGGTCCGAAACGCGTTGACGTGTTTGATCTTTTATTGGGAATAGCCTTTTTATTGATTTTTGGAATAAAGTGTTTTGCTGATTTTATGGGAACTGGCTTGATACCTGTTTGTGATCTGCATAATTGGAGTTGAGCACTCTTAGCAGTGCTGATTTTCCCAAAACCCTGGGCAGGAAGATACTATTATAAGGTAGAGCTGACTTTTTTATTTGCTTTGTCTTTTCCTGCTGATGGGGGACCTGACATTGGATGCACACAGTTGCCTATGGAACACAACAACATGTCAGTGACAAAAACAATATGTACGCTACCAACTCTCAGCACACCCCTGCCATAGATTGAAAACCCCTATGTGTGAGATTTCCACTTTGACAGCGCTAAACACGGCCATGTCATTCTCTTCCGGAGGGAAGGCTTGGTACGTTGCCTTGACTTTCAGCTTGGGTACCTTGCCTATATACCAAGATGTGAAGTTGCAAACACCCACTCAAAAGTCAGTCACCAGTATCATTACAAGGCATGGCTCTTTTTGGAAATGTTAATAAATGCGGAAATCCTCTGATAGACATGTGCGTAGAGTATGCAATGTAGAAGATCAAAGACTTCTGCTGGAGAGCAGCTCATCCACAGAAAGGCAGCTCTCCCGTCTTCATTCATCTATAGTCTATAAATAATATAGCCACATACCTGTATCCCACGTCCACCCACTCAGGGCTTAGTCACTGGAGCTGAGCACAAACATTCACACAAAATAAAATACTTTCTGCTGAGAGTAGAAGTGACACTACATTGGTGATATTTAAAGGAGCTGTATAATAAAATCAATCAATATTAAAAATCTTTATAAACACGCTGAATAGTGAGAGATGGTGTAACTTATACACCTCCACTTAAAGTGGACCAAAACCCACCCTGGAGTCTATGAGACTCCAGGGCAGGCATACTGGCTCCCCCCACCCGGGCATCCAGATTTGCGATGCCCCTTTGTGTAAAACCCCTGAGGTCGCCAGGAAACTCACCTTCTTTCCTGGTCCAACGGGGAATGCGCGAACAGCGGCTGCATCCCTGCTTTCCCTTTAGCCAGGCATTTTCGAATGGCTGGCGCAGGCACACTCCCTGTTAAATGGTAGCAGGGATGTGGCTGCCAGCCCGCTTAGATCCACTCGCCTTAGACGAGCTCCTAGACGAAGGGGTGGGAGTGGATCCGAGTGCGCCGACTGGACCAGAAGCTGCTCATGCACCGCGGGACTGAGGAAGCGTGAGGTCGGGCGATCTGGAGTTTCACACAGCGGGGCATCCCCAATCGATGTGCCCCCGGAGCAAGTACCAAAACCCAGTATAGACAAAATCCTGGGTTGTGGTCCACTTTAAAATAAATCCTGCCAGGATTATGGTTTCCTTTTCCCAGTAGGAGTAAAATCCAGGGGTGACAGGTGTTTGAGCATACCATTCCAATTTTACAGGGGTGATCTGCTCTATTCCAATTCCTCTCCTGAGCCAGCCTGTTGGGAGGAGTAGCCTCTCTAAATAGCTGCACAAAGCATTGCATGCTGGGTAAAAGCATCAACACATATCAGAAGAATCTCTATAGAAACATACTGTTTCTGAAACAAACTCAAGGGACAGACCATTATAGCTCAGCAGATCTCGCTTTGAAAGCAGAATGGTTTGTTTAAAAATACAGATTCTTCTGCCTTCCATTAAAACTACTACTGTGAACTGGTAAATGGTCCTGGTTGGCCAGATGCTCTTCCAGCAAACCTGACAGAGCTCTGGGCTGTACCAAAGTGCACAGAGGCAGAAGACATGTACCAAAGGACATTGGGGCAGGTGGAACCAGCAGGGCTAGGGGCCTCTGAGTCCTGGGTTGCCAGCCCCTATGCCTGAGGTTGAGGCTTGCAGGAAAGTCCACCAAAGCAGGCTTTTCTAAAGGTGAGCAGGTGAAGGTATAGGGAGCCAAAGGGACAAAAGAGTACTTTAGGTCATTTTTCTTAGGAAAAGAGAGTCTCTTTCATGTTTCCAGAAACTAAAGTAGATTGGGAAAACAATTATAATATATATATATATATATATATATATATATATATATATATATATATATATTTATATATATTTATTTATATGCATGTTTTAAAATAGGGCGACATTCTATATTAGCCTAAGGGCACATAGCTTGTGCTATTCCTATCCAAGTTGCCAGGTCTCACATTTATGTGTGTTGTATAATGAAAGTTGTGACTGCTGCAATGGCAGTGCATCTGCTTTCCACTTTCCTTCTTGGTTGCACTCATTTCTGCCAATACAGCAGAAAAAAGGTCAGATACAACCTGAAAATCTCCTAATGAAGTGGAACTGGAGAATTCAGAGAAGGAAGGGACTATAACTGGGTTGCTTAACCTTTTGAAAAGCGGGGGCCACTTTAGTGATTTACTAACTGGTCATGGGCTACAATGAATTGAATCTTTTTTTTGTTAATATCATAAATCTGATTTTAACGAATCGACCATATTTTTGCCTCATAAGACGCATCCAACAGCTGGGGGCATCTTATGAGGTGAATAAAATGAAAGAAAAAACCTACAGAAACTGTGTGTGCCTGTGTGTGTGAGGCATGTCGCACACTGACTGTAATGGGGGGATGATGCACACTGGCTGTAATGGGGGGATGCCACACACTTGCTGTGATGAGGGATGCCACACACTGGCTGTAATGAGGGATTCCACACACTGGCTGTAATGAGGGGTGCTGTACACTGGCTGTAATAAAGGATGCCACACACTGGCTGTAATGAGGGATTCCACACACTGGCTGTAATAAGGGGTACCGCACACTGCCTGTAATAAGGGATGCTACACACTACCTGTGATGAGGGATTCCAAAAACTGGCTGTAATGAGGGATGCTGCACACTGCCTATAATGAGGGATTCTGCACACTGGCTGTAATAAGGGGTGTCGCACGCTGGATGTAATGAGGGATGACACACACTGGCTGTAGTGATGGAATGCAGCACACTGGCTGTAATAAGGGATTCCGCATGCTAGCTGTAATGAGGGGTACCGCAGACTGGCTGTAATGAGGGTCTCCGCACACTGGCTGTAACGAGAGATGCTGCACACTGCCTGTAATGAGGGATTCCACACACTGGCTTTAATGAGAGGTGCCACACACTGCCTGTAATGAGGGATTCCGCACACTGACTGTAATGAGGGATGCCGCACATTGTCTGTAATGAGGGATGCCGGGATGAGGGCAGTATAAGTCAGTTCTAGGCTAGGACAAAACTGTAAGCTCCTTTTCTGAAAGCCCAAGCAAAGCTATGGCAAAACTCTAAGGGACTTCAAGAGATTCATTATACTAATGCTGACCAGCAAAAAGGGTAACAATGCTTTGAACTTGAATTTCAGGCTCCATATCTCACCATCTACTAAAGCTTCAAATGTGGGACTACCATCATTCTATAGACAATCATCTCATACATACACTGGACTTGCAACTGTTTAGCATAGTATAAATTATGCAGATTCTTGTTGTGTAACTGCATTGTTACTGTTTGGTGGTGGAACAATCTTCTTCTTCTTGTATACTATACACTACAACCTGTTCTCACATTCTCTAATAGGTCAGTGGTTTATTAGGTTGATTCCCAAGCTAAAGGTCACTTGTTCATATCGAGGAACAGCCATTAAAAAGATTTCACAAGAAAAGAAAAACAGCATCACCCAGCTCATCGATAGAAGTATCTCGGCCAGGAAAGTTGCCAAATTGTCATGTGACTGCACATCCTCATGAATCCGCCCATCCATTCCAAAGCCAAGAGGTGGACGTCAAGGCATAATATCAGAGTCAGCAATTGACGCATTACAAGGTCTCTCAGCTCTGGTGCAACAAACACAGTTCTGGAGGTGGCTCGTATGCAGATGTCCATGCAAGCATCATGCAATGTGCATTACACAAGTCTGGAGTGATGGCCCGAATAAAGGTGAAGACGCCTCAAATTCAGTATCATCATAAGAAGCGTTCTCTGAAGTTCATGGACAGTAGAAGTTTGGAAAAGTATGATTTGGTGTAATAAGACTATAGACTCTGATGAGCATGAGCGAATCTGGAAGAAACAAGGGATCGAGAAATTGAAGGAACTGTTAAAGCAGAACAAAACCCAGGATTTTGACTATCCCAAGTTTGCTTCATGCCTTGCTGTGTGAAATCCCCCAGATCACCCAGAAAAACTCACCTCTTCATGTTCCTATGGCGCAGGCATCAATCCCATTTCCTCATCGTGTCTCTGATCCTCAACCCATTTAACTTTCGCCTTATCCTAGTCCCCCTCACTCCAGTAAGAGCACTTGGCTGGTAAAGGCTGTTAACTTGGCCTCTGCAATGGGTTACAAGCCCCAATGCCCAATGCATTGGGCTAGTAGCCCAAAGGGAGGGTGGAAACCCATTTTTTTAAATACCAATGTGTTTGTTTTCATAAATGAAATGCAAGGATAAAGCAAATGCATTAAAATTGCAGGATATATCTTTCACAAAACGCCTGCACTTGAGCAACTTATATGTGTAAGTAGAGCCTAAATGAAACGAATAAGTAACACACTCACAAAATGCTGACACCGAACCAGAAGCACTATGTTAGTCATTGAATTCATGTACTGCCCTGATCGTGGCCCTGGGACCATGCCTGGTGCCCACATGAGGATCCTCATGTGCTCTGGTGGGTCAGTGCAACACTCCATACAATATCTTGTAAACTTTAAAGTGGACCAAAACCCACGGATTTGCCTAAGAATCTCTAAGATTCCTGAGCCGATTGATTCTCTCCCCGCAGTCATCCATAATCGGGATGCGCCGCTGTGTGAAACCCCCCAGGTCACCCTTAAATTCACCTTCTTTTCTGGTGTAACGGCGAATGCGCGAGCGACATCGCCGCTATACCTCTAGCAAGGCGCATGCCCGTGCCAGGCATTTGTGAATGGCTGGCGAAGGCATGCTCCGTTAGAGGGTAGCGGGGGATGCGGCCTCCAGCACACTCGGATACGCTCATATTAGATGAGCTCCTGGATGAAGGGGCTTGAGGGGATCCGAGAGCTCAGATTGGACGAGCGGTCACGCATGCGTCGTAGGACCGGAAAGGGGTGAGTTTGTCTGGGCGACCTGGGGGGGTCTCACACAGTGGGGCAACCCCAATAATCGGGGTGCCTCGGGGGCAAGGACCAAAATCCAGGATAGACAAAACCCTGGGTTTTGGTGCACTTTAAGTGTTAACCTAAAGTGGGTTGTGCAAGGCACATAATTGCAGAAGGACTTTGATCATCATTGAGCAGCCGCAATATTGGAACAACAGCATCTTTTTTAGAGATACACATCCCTCTGGATTACGTAGCGATTCACTTCTCATAATTCAACGACAAAGAGAGATGTTTTCACATTTATCCTCCAGAATAGTTGACAGTTTTTCATTAATGATGATCCAAAGGAGCCTCTGCTTAACAAGATCCAGTGTAATAACTAATTTGTTCCACAACGTACTGAAGCATTTGCCATTTTTAGAACTATAAATAAAAAATGTCAGTCTCTGAGTCAGCTTTAGAATACCTGGAATTTTCTGGATTTGAAGAATGAAAGAGGATTTCAGGACATTAGCTAGAATAGACTGCTATCAAAACCATTGGGCATATTCAGAGGTGTTTATAAATATACAATACTCATACAATACGAGTTCAAGGAAATGATGCACCACAAAGTTCAAACATTAGTGATAACAAAGTGACTTAGGGGTTTATTTATCAAGGGCTTGCGCCAGGTAGTGTCTGACGAGCGCCAGGTCCCGCCAGCTAACGGCGGCTACCGACTCAAGTACGCCCGGCGGCGGTCACAATGACGCATTTATCACGCTAAATGAGGCTAGTGCCGGCGAGAGCGTCAACTAGCGCGGGATTCATCATGTAGCCGACTGCTACGAACAGCGCCGCTGCTAATCCCATCACAGCGACATGTATGACCTGGCGCTCCCTGGCGTTGTCCAATGCATTTCAATGGAGCAATCTTTAAATAATCATAATTAATTGCTATTAATTTTTTTTTTGTTTTTTTTAATGTCAAAAATTCTGTGACCACTTCTGCAATGTTAGGTTTTTTTTTTAAGTAAAAAAAAAATTTAAAACATTGTGCAGAATTGATATTACAGGTCTGATATTAATGTATTCATATTACAAAATGTTTAGAAAAACTTGTATAATTTTTACATTAAAAAAAAATGGTTGTTTGGGGGTTAAAAACTACTTTACACACATCGCCGCCAGCGCTCTGGGGTTTAAACAAGGAATTCACAGCGCGAGAAATTTTTGAGCGTGATTTGTTAAAGTGGACCAACACCCACGGGTGATCGGCCCGGGAATCTATAAGATTCCCGGGCCGATCACCCCCCACCCCGCGGGACATCCGAGATCGGGATGTCCCGCGGGGTGAAACCCCCCCAAACACCCCAAACTCCTTACCTTATCTTCGGCGGCGGCCGGCCGCCGCCGCCTCCCTCGCGCTCCTGTAGGCGTGCGCGTGCCCGCGCCGGCCGTCTGCGAATGGCCGGCGGGGGCGCGCGCGCGCCGAAAGTGACGCGAGGGAGGCGGCGGCGGCGGCTGTCGCTTAGACGTTCCTGATCCTCGCTTGTACGTCGGCGCTGGGAGCGGGGAGAGGTGAGTTTTTCGGGGGGTTAGTGGGGGTTTCACACAGCGGGGCACCCCGATCGGGGGTGCCCCACCGAAGTGGACCAAGACCCAGGATAGTCAAAATCCTGGGTGTTGGTCCACTTTAATGAATCTGCAGCAAGCCGTTCGCTCTGGCCATTCGCTGTCAGGTGCACCCATACAACGCGGAACCTGTGAAACATCAACCCCTAACCCCGTATTCAACATTACCGCACACCGACTGAGTCGCTGTCAACAAGCAAACCCTGGCCAAGCACAGCGAATACTAGCTGGCGCTGTGAAAATCACGCTACTGGCGCACATCTGTCGCTACCTGGCGCTATTAATGAATCGGCCTCCCCGTGAATAATAAGGATAAAATGCAGCAAAGGTGATTCATTCACAAATATGCAAAAATATGAAAAGGAAACTTGACTTTGAACCAGTTTCAAGTTATGCCAGCACAGCTTTGCACCCCCACCCCAACACAGAAGACATTCACAGGCAGTGTTTGCCAGACATCTGATCGAAAGCTTCCCTCTGATTGCACAATATAATACTTTATGTATCTGTATGAGCCCCAAAGACCTCTAAAAACAGGCATGTGGACAGTGAGTGGGGAGCCAAAAGCAATCATCTGAGAATATTTAGAGATTAAGATTTAGTGGGTTTGCAGGGGCTTAATCAAGGGGGGGCTGGCATTTGGATGCCCCTGTCGACCAACATCCATTTTATGTAAATGTTAAAGGTCCGGTCTACTGCAGATCTAGAACCTAAAAAACTCCAAGGAAAGGTTACAGAGCACCAACATTTGTGGTGCCCAGCCCCGTAGTCTAAAAGACTTCATGTCTGAGTGATTTCCTGTCCCTAGGGCAACCCAATTTGGGATGCTTTGCTGTTTGAAACCCCCAATGTTCCTGTAAACTCACCTCAATACTCAATCCCATGGGGTATGTGTGGCTCGGTTCTGGCATCCCTGCTGTTCGCACTCACCATGCACTGAAGAAGCAGGAAATGCTGTGGGATGAGTGGCTAAACTTAGTTGAGAACCCTGTGGCTCCCCTGCTTCCTCTTTCATTGCGATGGCACACAGCAGGGATGCCGGACAAGGCCTGTACATGAGCCACTGGATTGAAATGAATATAGGGCAGGGTTTGTATATTTACATAGTAAGAAATCCTAGATCAGAGAGAGAAGCATCCTGATTTGGGATGCCCTGTGGTGTATACACCCCCAGTTCAATTTGGGGTATCCCAATGCATTTATTACTTCTGCCCCCACCTGTAATACACAAAGTGGCCCGAGACACCAGCAGGCTGATGGTGAGTCCACTTTTATTGCTATCTTGAGCAACTTATATGTGTAAGTAGAGCCTAAATTAAACGAATAAGTAACACACTCACAAAATGCTGACACCGAACCAGAAGCACTATGTTAGTCATTGAATTCATGTACTGCCCTGATCGTGGCCCTGGGACCATGCCTGGTGCCCACATGAGGATCCTCGTGCTCTGGTGGGTCAGTGCAACACTCCATACAATATCTTGTAAACTTTAAAGTGGACCAAAACCCACGGAGATTTGCCTAAGAATCTCTAAGATTCCTGAGCCGATTGATTCTCTCCCCGCAGTCATCCATAATCGGGATGCGCCGCTGTGTGAAACCCCCCAGGTCACCCTTAAACTCACCTCCTTTTCTGGTGTAACGGCGCATGCGCGAGCGACATCGCCGCTATACCTTTAACAAGGCGCATGCCCGTGCCAGGCATTTGTGAATGGCTGGCGAAGGCATGCTCCGTTAGAGGGTAGCGGGGGATGCGGCCTCCAGCACACTCGGATACGCTCATATTAGATGAGCTCCTGGATGAAGGGGCTTGAGGGGATCCGAGAGCTCAGATTGGACGAGCGGTCACGCATGCGTCGTAGGACCGGAAAGGGGTGAGTTTGTCTGGGCGACCTGGGGGGTCTCACACAGTGGGGCAACCCCAATCGGGGTGCCTCGGGGGCAAGGACCAAAATCCAGGATAGACAAAACCCTGGGTTTTGGTGCACTTTAAGTGTTAACCTAAAGTGGGTTGTGCAAGGCACATAATTGCAGAAGGACTTTGATCATCATTGAGCAGCCGCAATATTGGAACAACAGCATCTTTTTTAGAGATACACATCCCTCTGGATTACATAGCGATTCACTTCTCATAATTCAACGACAAAGAGAGATGTTTTCACATTTATCCTCCAGAATAGTTGACAGTTTTTCATTAATGATGATCCAAAGGAGCCTCTGCTTAACAAGATCCAGTGTAATAACTAATTTGTTCCACAACGTACTGAAGCATTTGCCATTTTTAGAACTATAAATAAAAAAGAATGTCAGTATCTGAGTCAGCTTTAGAATAACTGGAATTTTCTGGTTTTGAAGAATGAAAGAGGATTTCAGGACATTAGCTAGAATAGACTGTTATCAAAACCATTGGGCATATTCAGAGGTGTTTATAAATATACAATACTCATACAATACGAGTTCAAGGATATGATGCATCACAAAGTTCAAACATTAGTGATTATATGAATAATAAGGATAAAATGCAGCAAAGGTGATGCATTCACAAATATGCATAAATATGAAAAGGAAACTTGACTTTGAACCAGTTTCAAGTTATGCCAGCACAGCTTTGCACCCCCACCCCAACACAGAAGACATTCACAGGCAGTGTTTGCCAGACATCTGATCGAAAGCTTCCCTCTGATTGCACCATATAATACTTTATGTATCTGTATGAGCCCCAAAGACCTCTAAAAACATGCATGTGGACAGTGAGTGGGGAGCCCAAAGCAATCATCTGAGAATATTTAGAGATTAAGATTTAGTGGGTTTGCAGGGGTTTAATCAAGGGGGGGCTGGCATTTGGATGCCCCTGTCGACCAACATCCATTTTATGTAAATGTTAAAGGTCCGGTCTACTGCAGATCTAGAACCTAAAAAACTCCAAGGAAAGGTTACAGAGCACCAACATTTGTGGTGCCCAGCCCCGTAGTCTAAAAGACTTCATGTCTGAGTGATTTCCTGTCCCTAGGGCAACCCAATTTGGGATGCTTTGCTGTTTGAAACCCCCAATGTTCCTGTAAACTCACCTCAATACTCAATCCCATGGGGTATGTGTGGCTCGGTTCTGGCATCCCTGCTGTTCGCACTCACCACGCACCGAAGAAGCAGGAAATGCTGTGGGATGAGGTGCTAACCTTAGTTGAGAACCCTTTGGCTCCCCTGCTTCCTCTTTCATTGCGATGGCACACAGCAGGGATGCCGGACAAGGCCTGTACATGAGCCACTGGATTGAAATGAATATAGGGCAGGGTTTGTATATTTACATAGTAAGAAATCCTAGATCAGAGAGAGAAGCATCCGTATACACCCCCAGTACAGTTTGGGGTATCCCAATGCATTTATTACTTCTGCCCCACCTGTAGTTACATCCTTGCCTGCAAGATTGACAGCTAATACACAAAGTGGCCTGAGACACCAGCAGGCTGATGGTGAGTCCACTTTTATTGCTATCAATGCCCCCTTCTCTTGATTTCACGGTCACTGTAACCTATACCTGCCTCTGAAGAAGACTTGTTCTTCTGGCAATAGGCTGAAAAATGGTCACCCTCATCATACACCTGATTTTTTTTCGCCTACTGGTAAATTGAGTAAAAGTGAACGGTGGAAGAAAGGATAGGCGGAATCAAGCTGCCTATTGTTACAAGGATATCTTGCACCTTGCTGGAAGCTGCTACTCCGCACCACAGCCAATCACTGCTAATTGGCAGAAAAAAATGAATTGCCTCGCTGACAGCTAAACTGTGATCTTGTTAGAAAAAGGAAGAAATAGAACATCTATCTGAAGGTAATGATTGGTGCCCTGCTATTTATCCTGTAATTCCAGCTCTAAACTTCTCTGTTGGAATAGGAACAAAGGCAAAGATAATGTCACTGACCATTTAAAGGTCGACTTTGAGCTTAAACGCAAAGACCTTGGCAACTGGATGCTGGCTGCTAATGAGGGTGCATACAGGAGAATGTTAGCTCTTGCCTGGCATTCGAACACAGGTGACCCATTGATTGCCCTTCCTAACACATCTCTAGTTCAAGCCCATTCCTGGCATCTGGACCTCATTCCTGAAAACATGAATGGCTATGGACCCTTTGCCTCCTTTGCCCCTGTGCTAACCCACCATCTCCTGTCTTTAATTCTTTGGTCCTAAAAAGGCAAGTGACCCATGAACCATTTGCTTGATTTTTTCAGTGCTTGTTTGAATTATTAACACAAGGTTCACATTTTTGAAAACAGGAGTGGTAATGGGCCATATGCCCCCGTTCCTCCTATGCTACAACATGAGTGACTATTTGCCTGCTTTTTTAGCTCCGTTTTTTGTACTAGCCCATTCCTGGCACCTGGCAAAAAGGAGTGGCCATGTACCACATGTGCCACCGCCCATATTCTAACCCTTTGCTGACATATTCTGGTACCGTAATTTTAAATTTAAATTATCTGTGGATTTTCTATTCGTTTTCGCTCCTGGAAGTTGCTTATTGTGTGTAAAGCAACCTAGCCCTTCCTGACACTTATTCTTTGCTTTTGAATGGATGAGATACAAGTGATAGGGCCAAGTCTCCCTTTTGTTAGACCATTCTTTCACCTGGTCCTTATACTTGCAAGTAAAGTGGCCATGAACCAAGTGCCCTTTCCTGGCACATGCCGCCTATTTTTTAAACCCAAGTCGCCTATGGATCACCTGCCACCTTGTTTCCTGTTGTAGCCCTTTCCTCATACCTGGTCCCTATTTTAGTGACCCAAGTCGCCTATGAGTTATCTGCCAACCTGTTTCTTATGATAGCCCTTTCCTGGCACTTGGTCTCTATTTTTGAGACCCAAGATACCTGTGGATCATCTGCCAGCCTGTTCTCATGTTATCCCTTTCCTGGCACTTGGCCCCTATGCTTGAGACCCAAGTCACCCATGGATCCTCTGCCACCCTGTTTCATGTGGTAGCCCTTTCCTGGCACCTAATCCCTATTTTAGAGACCTAAGTCACCCATAGAGCATCTGCCACCCTGTTTCCTATGGTAGCCCTTTCCAGGCACCTGGTCCCTAAGACTGAGACCCAAGTTTCCTATGGATCATTTGCCACTGTTTCCTGCAGTAGCCCTTTCCTGGCACTTGACCCATAGTGGAGATCAGATTGACCCGTATGCATAATTTCCCCGCTATGCTAGCCCTTTCCTGGCACTTGTCCTCATGTAAGCTCACATCTCTTGTACTCTGGCATCTATGTGTTTATTTACTTGTCTGTTACATTTGGTTCATAATATTGTGTGTTTTATATGCATTGTTGTATTATCTATCTATGTCTATGTAGTGTCTTCCTGTCTTACCCCCGAACTTCTACCTTGTACAGCGCCATGGAATAAGATGCCGCTTTATAAATAAACAATAACTAATTTGTAAAGACACCATGGAAAATTGGACACCTACGTCCCATTGTTCTAACCATTTGCAATACTTGCACTTATTATCCCCTTGTGAGAGCATCACATGTCTGCTGGCTGTATAAGTAATTTCACATGTCTGCATTGCTTCTGAGATTTCACACACCTTGCCCGGCTGCCTTCACATTACCCTGCTGCTTGCAATGAAGTATTTTCTCCCCATTTGGGTTGAAGTGGGTCCCTTAAGCCAAATGATAGACTCACCTGAATAGAGTTTTGAGGGCACTTTTGAAGGTTGGGTGGGGAACGGCAAATTGTATGAGGAAGTGTATTCAAAAGGAGTGCAGCAGCATGTGTAAAGTCCTGAAAATATGAGGTTGAGTATAGCAGAACACCACGAGAAAAGAGGAGACTGGTATTTCTGATAAGGAACTAAATTAAACAAGAGGATTGGCCAGAGAGGGCTTTGTAGGTTACGGTTAGAAGTTTAACATGTATTCTTCTAGATACTGGCAGCCAGCGAAGAGACTGAAAGTAATAAAAGGAAGCATTGAGGAGTAATAATGGAGAAAAACATGGTTGGGAGTCATACAGATGTACAGGAGACACTGATAGAATAAAAGTAGTTATGGAGAGATGGAGAAGAGGACACACAAGGGAAACTTAAGGATAGAAAGGGAATATAGTAATTGAATAGAGGGCATGGATGGAGGATAAAAATAAATTAAAGAATATGAACAAAGGACACACAGAGATGGAGAAGGTGTAGAGAAAGGGGGAAGGATGAGGTAGAGAAGGATGGGATGGGACACAGAGAAATAGAGGAGACTATAGAGAGGGAAAACAGAAATGTATGGACATGGAGGGATGGAGCGGGAATACAGAGAGGGGACATGAAGAACGGCAAACAGAAAGTGGGAGTGGAGATGAGGCACAGTGGATTAACAGAGACTAAAGCGTGAAAGAGAGGGGTGAAGACGAAGATACAGGGGTGAGAATGGGGTATGGAGAGGGGACACAGAGATAAAAAGAGAAGAAAATATAGAAAAAGACAAAAAAGATGCAGAATAGATGCAGAAAAATGGTGGAAGGGTATGAAAGGAAAGCAAGGAGGGGATACATGGTAAGAAGTAGTGACAAAAAGAGGAGAAAAGTAAAAGAAATAGAGATGGCAATGTGAGGGGGTGCAGATAAATGAAAATGGGATAGAGAGATGACGGGGCACTAGGAGATAAAGTAGGAGATGGTAATGGGGAGGGGACACAGACTGATGGAACAGGGTTGTAAAAGGTGCCAGAATAAGATGAAAAGGTGACTTAAAGTGGACCAAAACCCAGGATTTGGACTACTTGCCCCAGGGCAAATACACCCACCGAAACCAACTCACCTCTTCCCGATCCTACGACGCATACACGGAAGTCACGTTCCCGAATGCAGCCTCTGCTCGTGCGTGCATCGTTGGACCGGGAAGGTAAGTGTATGGGGCGACCTGGGGGTTTCACACAGCGGGGCATCCCGATTTCGGATGCCCTGGGGGGGGGGGGTTGATCGCTATGGGTTTAGGTCCACTTTGAAGAAAAATATATGTTAATGAAGATTGATGGGGACATAGATTGATGAAAATTGGGTAAGAACAGTAGAGACAGGTGAAAGGTCACAAGGAGATTAGAAAATAGATGGAGAGATGGTACAGAGAAGGGAACACATATAGATGAAAACGGGGCAAGAAGAGGGAAAGGGGATGAAATGGGGTACTAGCAGATGAGGAAAACAGGTGGTAATGAAGAGGGAAAACAAATAGATAAAATGGGGTAAGAAGTGGGAGGAAGATGAAAAGGTGGCTAGCAGATGAGGAAAAAAGGTGGTAATGAAGAGGGGGCACAGATAGACAGATTAAAATGCGATACGAAAGGGGGAATGAAAAGAAGCTAGAAGATGTAAAAATGAGATGGTAATGAAGAGGGGACACAGACAGATGAAAATGTGGTAAGAATGGGAGAGATATGAAAAGGGAATTAGGATAGGGAATAGAAACTGAGAGATGGTAATAAAGAGGGGACACAGATAGATGCAATAGAGTAAGAAGACAGGATGGGGATGAGATGGTAATGAAGAGGGGACACAGATGCAATGGAGTAAGAAGAAGGGATGGGGATGAGATGGTAATGAAGAGGGGACACAGATGCAATGGAGTAAGAAGAAGGGATGGGGATGAGATAGTAATAAAGAGGGGACACAGATAGATGCAATGGAGTAAGAAGACAGGATGGGGATGAGATGGTAATGAAGAGGGGACACAGATGCAATGGAGTAAGAAGAAGGGATGCAGATGAGATGGTAATGAAGAGGGGACACAGATTGAAAGGTAGGCAAGATAGGATAAAGAGTAAATATAAAGGTGACAAAGGAGAATACAGATGTGACAGTTGTGTAAAAAGTTGTGTAAAAAATATGGGGGGCTGGACATGCAAAGGAGTCACAAGAAATCATGAAGAGGACAGAGAGAGAAAGAGATCAACACATGAGGACTGACAGGAGACAAGACATAACGAAGGAATACAGAGAGAATGAGTGGAGGCATGATCTATCGGTCAGTATGAAAAAAGATCCTGTTCAGATAGCTTCCAAACCGCTCAACTCCAATCAGCATCAATGCGCATGTTCCAGCTGCGCGTCTCGGCATTATGGGCCTCGGGAGCCGCCGTACGCCAGCAGTTGTCATGGCAGCGAACGCCTCCGCCTGGTAACGGCCTGAGAAGTGAGCTGTGTGGAAGCGGAGAGCGGCGGGGTAGCGCCATGTCTTACCGGGACTTGCGGAGTAAGAGCTGACTGAATGTTTTCGTTATTGTGTGTTTATCCTGTGTAATATGGCGACCACTTCATTGGTTACTATAAGGGCCTACTGGGTAGGAAAATGCCTGGAAACAAAAATGTTTTATCTGAAATGCAGCCTATCCCGAGAGACAGAGAACATGGCAACGGCCTGCTTGGCATGGTTCTCTTGCAATACTCACCTGACATTCCCTCAGAGCTCTGGGTGATGTCATAACCTCAGAGCTCTGACTGAGTGACGTCAGTGCCTCAGAGCTCCGACTGAGTGACGCCATTACCTCAGAGCTCCGACTGGGTGACGCCATTACCTCAGAGCTCCGCCTGGGTGACGCCATTACCTCAGAGCTCCGACTGGGTGACGCCATTACCTCAGAGCTCCGACTGGGTGACGCCATTACCTCAGAGCTCCGACTGGGTGACGCCATTACCTCAGAGCTCCGACTGGGTGACGCCATTACCTCAGAGCTCCGACTGGGTGACGCCATTACCTCAGAGCTCCGACTGGGTGACGCCATTACCTCAGAGCTCCGACTGGGTGACGCCATTACCTCAGAGCTCCGACTGGGTGACGCCATTACCTCAGAGCTCCGACTGGGTGACGCCATTACCTCAGAGCTCCGACTGGGTGACGCCATTACCTCAGAGCTCCGACTGGGTGACGCCATTACCTCAGAGCTCCGACTGGGTGACGCCATTACCTCAGAGCTCCGACTGGGTGACGCCATTACCTCAGAGCTCCGACTGGGTGACGTCCTTATCTCAGAGCTCCGACTGGGTGACGTCCTTACCTCAGAGCTCCGACTGAGTGACGTCCTTACCTCAGAGCTCCGACTGAGTGACGTCCTTACCTCAGAGCTCCGACTGAGTGACGTCCTTACCTCAGAGCTCCAACTGGTTGACGCCATTACCTCAGAGCTCCAACTGGGTGACGCCATTACCTCAGAGCTCCAACTGGGTGACGCCATTACCTCAGAGCTCCGACTGGGTGACGCCATTACCTCAGAGCTCCGACTGGGTGACGCCATTACCTCAGAGCTCCGACTGGGTGACGCCATTACCTCAGAGCTCCAACTGGGTGACGTCCTTATCTCAGAGCTCCGACTGGGTGACGTCCTTACCTCAGAGCTCCGACTGAGTGACGTCCTTACCTCAGAGCTCCGACTGAGTGACGTCCTTACCTCAGAGCTCCGACTGAGTGACGTCCTTACCTCAGAGCTCCAACTGGTTGACGCCATTACCTCAGAGCTCCAACTGGGTGACGCCATTACCTCAGAGCTCCAACTGGGTGACATCCTTATCTCAGAGCTCCGACTGGGTGACGCCATTACCTCAGAGCTCCGACTGGGTGACGCCATTACCTCAGAGCTCCGACTGGGGGACGCCATTACCTCAGAGCTCCAACTGGGTGACGTCCTTACCTCAGAGCTCCGACTGGGTGACGTCCTTGCCTCAGAGCTCCGACTGGGTGACGTCCTTGCCTCAGAGCTCCGACTGGGCGATGCCATTACCTCAGAGCTCCGACTGGGCGACGCCATTACCTCAGAGCTCCGACTGGGTGACGCCATTACCTCAGAGCTCCGACTGGGTGACGCCATTACCTCAGAGCTCCGACTGGGTGACGCCATTACCTCAGAGCTCCGACTGGGTGACGCCATTACCTCAGAGCTCCGACTGGGTGACGCCATTACCTCAGAGCTCCGACTGGGTGACGCCATTACCTCAGAGCTCCGACTGGGTGACGCCATTACCTCAGAGCTCCGACTGGGTGACGCCATTACCTCAGAGCTCCAACTGGGTGACGTCCTTATCTCAGAGCTCCGACTGGGTGACGTCCTTACCTCAGAGCTCCGACTGAGTGACGTCCTTACCTCAGAGCTCCGACTGAGTGACGTCCTTACCTCAGAGCTCCGACTGAGTGACGTCCTTACCTCAGAGCTCCGACTGAGTGACGTCCTTACCTCAGAGCTCCAACTGGTTGACGCCATTACCTCAGAGCTCCAACTGGGTGACGCCATTACCTCAGAGCTCCAACTGGGTGACATCCTTATCTCAGAGCTCCGACTGGGTGACGCCATTACCTCAGAGCTCCGACTGGGTGACGCCATTACCTCAGAGCTCCGACTGGGGGACGCCATTACCTCAGAGCTCCAACTGGGTGACGTCCTTACCTCAGAGCTCCGACTGGGTGACGTCCTTGCCTCAGAGCTCCGACTGGGTGACGTCCTTGCCTCAGAGCTCCGACTGGGCGATGCCATTACCTCAGAGCTCCGACTGGGCGACGCCATTACCTCAGAGCTCCGACTGGGCGACGCCATTACCTCAGAGCTCCGACTGGGCGACGCCATTACCTCAGAGCTCCGACTGGGCGACGCCATTACCTCAGAGCTCCGACTGGGCGACGCCATTACCTCAGAGCTCCGACTGGGCGACGCCATTACCTCAGAGCTCCGACTGGGCGACGCCATTACCTCAGAGCTCCGACTGGGCGACGCCATTACCTCAGAGCTCCGACTGGGCGAAGCCATTACCTCAGAGCTCCGACTGGGCGACGCCATTACCTCAGAGCTCCGACTGGGCGACGCCATTACCTCAGAGCTCCGACTGGGCGACGCCATTACCTCAGAGCTCCGACTGGGCGACGCCATTACCTCAGAGCTCCGACTGGGCGACGCCATTACCTCAGAGCTCCGACTGGGCGACGCCATTACCTCAGAGCTCCGACTGGGCGACGCCATTACCTCAGAGCTCCGACTGGGCGACGCCATTACCTCAGAGCTCCGACTGGGCGACGCCATTACCTCAGAGCTCCGACTGGGCGACGCCATTACCTCAGAGCTCCGACTGGGCGACGCCAGTACCTCAGAGCTCCGACTGGGCGACGCCAGTACCTCAGAGCTCCGACTGGGCGACGCCAGTACCTCAGAGCTCCGACTGGGCGACGCCAGTACCTCAGAGCTCCGACTGGGCGACGCCAGTACCTCAGAGCTCCGACTGGGCGACGCCAGTACCTCAGAGCTCCGACTGGGCGACGCCATTACCTCAGAGCTCCGACTGGGCGACGCCATTACCTCAGAGCTCCGACTGGGCGACGCCATTACCTCAGAGCTCCGACTGGGCGACGCCATTACCTCAGAGCTCCGCACAGAGAGTGATGTGTGCTCAGCCAGGAATCTTGAACATGCGTGCTTACTGATCTATGCCAGCTAGCCGGGCTAACAGATGCCTCTAGCGGAATGGTCTGTGTCGGATTGCTAATCATTTTTGGGCTTTGCAGAATCCGCAGCCCATGACCCCGGAAGTAGAGATTTTAGCCACCTAATTAGTGGCTAATACAATTAGGTATTTGAGATAAAAATAGCCACATAATCAATACAGCAGGGGGCAGGTTTTTGCTGCTGCATATGTTTATTAGACTGTTGGTCCACTTTAAAGTGCATAAACTGTCATTCAGCAGCTCACCCCATCATGGCTGCCCTCTCCCTTTCTGTCAGAACATAGCTGCTTTTTAAAAGTAGAAACAAGGCAAAGAGTAGTGGCACACACCCTGTATTCCTTTGCCAATGACCACCAATAATAGGGCTAAGCCGGTGGTCTGAAGCTCCACATCATCAGAATGTGAACACTGGGAGAGAGGGAGAACGGCCAAGGGTGATGAGAATGCTTGCCTTACAGACCCTGTCCATTATGCTGATTATTATGTGGCAAAAGATAAAAGGTAAGGTGAAACTTTAAATCTTGATATCTCTGCCATTTTTTCTTCAGTTTAAAGTGGACCAACACCCAGGATTTTGACTATCCTGGGTTTTGGTCCACTTCGGCGGGGCACCCCGATCGGGGGTGCCCCGCTGTGTGAAACCCCCCAGAAACCCCAAAAAACTCACCTCTCAGCGCTCCCACGTGAGCGCCGCAGCCAATCCCCGCCAACGTCCAGGCGGGGATCAGGAACGTCCAAGACGCTTCCGCCGCCGCCGCCTCCCGCGCGTCACTCTCGGCGCGCGCGCGCCCCCGCCGGCCATTCACAGAGGGCCGGCGCGGGCGCGCGCACGTCTGGAGGGGCGCACGGGAGGCGGCGGCGGCGGAAGCGGCGGCGGATCAGGTAAGGTGTTTTTGGGGTTTCTGGGGGGTTTCACCCCGCGGGACATCCCGATCTCGGATGTCCCGCGGGGTGGGAGGTGATCGGCCCGGGAATCTTATAGATTTCCGGGCCGATCACCCCTGGGTGTTGGTCCTCTTTAAGACAATGCCAAACGTAGCCCGCCACAATAGTCTAACACATGGATGCTCAGCCTTTTGACCAGCATGGGCCCCCTAAATGAAATGATTTAGAACCTGGTTGCGGGCCACAATTAATGTTCCAAATTTTTCCATTTGTAATAGCATAATGAAGATCTTCTACAATGATCAGGATACCCACTGTCGCCACAACCTCATATGTCTTTCCACCAAATTCATATGTAACATCCCCACGTGCTAGCAGTGCACATGCTGATTGGCTTACCTCTCTGAATATATGGGTCTGTTGTTTAAAGCTTTTCCCATCATTCCCTCATCTTAAACCGGACCTTCACCATAATTTATTGAAAAGCCCAAACCCTTAAACTAATTCCCAGCACCTAAAATTAATATATTTATTCACTTATTATTCTTTCCCCCACTGGGCTGCAACTCTGTTCAGGACTTTAGGATATGGGCGCCGCCATCTTGCCTCAGAAGCATCACACATACTGAGGAGAGGAGCGTGGGATAAAGTGCAGGGGGGTGGGTTATAGCTGTGCTTTGTTCAGACAGAGCAGAGCTGGGGTCAGGAAAAGGTCAGCAATCCCAGAATGCAGAGCAGCACAGTCAAAAGACACTTCCTGTTTGCAGGCTGCCTGATGTTTCATGACTCGCCATCTTGGATGTTTAAAGGCTCATAACATGCAGTAGATGCAGGTAGAATGATTTTTAATGTGGGCAATCAGTATGTACAGGGTGTGGGAAACATATAATATAGGCTCTTATTCAGGGTGAAGGACCGCTTTAACCATGTTCCCAGTAATCAACCCATCTAAGCTCACACCAATGCTAAGCATACATTTATTCTAGAAAAACTATTTTACCAAATTAATCTGCCAAAGATTTTGACCAGGGTGGTGGTGTAGAATCATTGGTACCATGTTCCTCCAAGTCACCACTGCTCCCCTCCTATATCACTCTCTGTGCAATTGCCCATCCTTACTGTACCCCTTATTTAAATAGAAACGTTACAGGTATTTGGGAGTTGATAAAAACTCCCCACACCTGGCTTGCTCGGCCCTCTGCCCCTCCGGTGTAACATTTGGCAATTTTAAACCTACCTGTCCAGTCGCATCCCTCTTGCCGTCCCGTCATGCACTGCACCACCCCTCAGATTTCGTGCATGCGCAGTGTTATTGCATAGGCTGCAAATCTAGAAAGATTTGAAGAGCGGACGGCGAAGGGTAGGTACTGCTAAAGCCTTCACTTGGCGATGGCTGAGGGGTGGTGGAAATGGGCCAGGAATGCTGTTGGATGTGTGCGTTTTAGATAACACCAACATCCAAAAAGGCAATGAGGGAGGGGGGAGGCATGTTTAGAGAGGAACATCAGCAAAGGTCTTTAACTACCTTTTACATGTTCATTTTATTTATCCTTCCCACTTTCCACACAGCAGGTTAGGGGCCACATCAGGTGGCTCTGAGGGCCACATCAGGTGGCTCTGAGGGCCACATCAGGTGGCTCTGAGGGCCACATCAGGTGGCTCTGAGGGCCACATCAGGTGGCTCTGAGGGCCACATCAGGTGGCTCTGAGGGCCACATCAGGTGGCTCTGAGGGCCACATCAGGTGGCTCTGAGGGCCACATCAGGTGGCTCTGAGGGCCACATCAGGTGGCTCTGAGGGCCACATCAGGTGGCTCTGAGGGCCACATCAGATGGCTCTGAGGGCCACATCAGGACCTTAGGTTGAGCATGTGTGGTCTAACAATTGCCTTTGCTTTCTGTATGCCTTTATTTGAATTTGTTAGTTCACACTGACCTTGATCTTTCCATATTCTATCAGAGAAACGTCCTGATAGATAATCCTTTTTCACAATTTTTTTTTTAGTCACAAGTTTTAGAGTAGGTTTACTTTAATTGGGGTTGGGTCACTCTCTTTATCTGGATGCTGCCGTTTTCAGAGTGCTGATGACCTCAAAAGCCTTGGAGGAGTAGTACCCAGGGAAGCAGATGCCAATTTTTATTAATACTATCTTGTTATTGCTTTTTCTATTGTCCCATTTTCAATAATAACTGTTATCTTTGCAGCATGAGTTAAAAAAAATTAACCTATCTAATCTGATCTTTTCTGTCCCCAGACTTTACAGAAATGATGCGGGCACTGGGATACCCCCGCCTTATCTCCATGGAAAATTTCCGGAGCCCCAACTTTCCTCTGGTGACAGAAGTACTCTTATGGCTAGTTAAAAGGTATGTGGAGTTTTATTACCAAAACTTCTATTTTGATTATTATTATTAGTGTTTATTTGGTGCCATCTTCTTCTGTAGCACTGTACAAAGTAGTAATTACAGATAGGGTAAAACAGTACCTGGATTATGGCAAACAAGATGCTAAAAGTTCAAAGTTATAACGCTATGAATACCAGATACAATACAGAACGCCCTTTCCAACAGTAACCTTCCTTCTGTGTCTTCTCTCCTCCTTAGGTACGAGCCACACACAATTATCCCCATGGATGTGGACACGGAACAGGACAGAGTGTTCTTCATTAAAGCTGTAGCCCAGTTTATGGTGAGGACATGAGTGTTGCATTCTTAATCATTCTATTAATTTACTGACATGCTGTGGGGTCATTTATTTAGAACAGAGCGGGTTGGTCATGTATGTGTCGTGCAATCCTAGATCAAGGTGAGTATACAGGAACCCTGTATACTCATCCCATGGGGGGCATTCATCTGGTCCTTTTAGCCTTTTTGCTTGTGTTGAACATACATTTTTTTTAAGACCCTATCCAAGGCAGTGTAATAACACCTCCTAAGCCCCAGCCATGTAAATGCAATCAACTGCCTATCTGCTTGGAATCTCCCCCCATGTAATTTCAGGCAGGCAGGAAACCCTTTTCCTTGCACAGACTGGTCACATGACTGCCAGTGACCACCTCGGTTAAAGTGGATGTCCAGTCTCTGTGTAACTCCCCCACCCCACCTTTCTTCCCTAGCAATGAAGCTGGATGAGGGCTACAAAAGAAATAAGCCTTACCTCTATCGAATCCAGCGCTGTCACTTGTAAAAGGCCAGGGCCGCACACAGAGCTGAGGATAACGTCTCAGGGGTTACATAGAGACTAGACATCCACATTAACATGGCATCTACCTGGCAAATGGCATTGGCAGCAGTCACATCGACCACAGGAATGAATGACAGGAAGGTTTCTGCCCGTATTTTAGACATTTCTGGTGTTCATATAATGTAGAGAACCACCATTTCTATTGTTGGTGCAGACATTGGTAAGCCTACAGTCTCTGAATCTCTGATCTGTTGTCACTCTCCTTACACCTTGTTCTCCTGCTTCTTAGAAGCTAGGTGTGAAGCCCTGACATATGGAACTGTCCTATTAAAGCGGACCAACAACCTGGCACATTTAAAAAGGCAAGGTAGCATCCATTTTGGAGCTTCCTCTCCCAGCTAAACCATGCTGCTTCCTGAATTCAACTGACATAACTGAGAATGCACAGTAACAGTAAGCCCAACAGCACTTTGTGTTTGCAGGCGCGATTTTGTTTTTAAAATTTGCCACAGAAAGAGTTAGAAAAAAGGTAAATTAATGTTTATGTGCAGCAATCTAAATGGCTCTGGGGAGGGAATGCAATTGAGCACTGTTTGTTGTGTTAGGTTGGTTTAAGTCATTTTTGACTGTTGGTCCGCTTTAAATTACAAATTGCTACAGCACATTTGGATTTGGACACCTGCTGAAGCTATCCTAAGGAGGCCACATTTTATATTTTACTCTTTTCGATGTCATTCTACTCTCCTGCTACAATAAATATTTTCTTATATTCTTAAAATGGTGTCATCCGCTCACAGCATGGGACCCCCCCAATACTGCTGCCATATTACTCAGAAACAGCTTTTCTGGCCATAATACAAGACCCATTCGTCCTCAATAATACAAGACCCATCAGTCCTCCTAATGTAAGAAGTGGTGTGCAGGTAAGTATTTGAAAGGTGTATTGCAGTGAGGTGGCAATGGGAAGGGTTTTGGGTGCTGGACAGGCATCCCTCTTTCAAGTTTTGGGTCCCCTTTAATTTTCAGACCACCATCTTTTCTGATACTATATTTAATCTAGAGCGGTAAACTAGCACATAGCCACCATGCTTGCTTGAAGAGTAAAAGCACCCCTAATCAGAAATGCCCCATGGGAAAATTGGCCTCCCTAGAGTCTTAAAGTCCAATGTTCCACCTTACAAATACTTAAACCGGACCAACACTCTTTATTACTCTCTGCAGATAGCAAAAAGCTCAGGGGGGGCATCTAGAATGCTGGCGCCCCTTCGCACCTAACTGAACAGATTGTTCGTAATACTCACCTTAATTACGAGCCAGCGCCGGGAAAGGAGCCCCGTGATTGGCTGCCAGGCGGTCATGTGGACCGTAGTCGTGTCCTCTGTGCCGGCCGCGGCAGGACCTGCCCACGTGACCACCTGGCGGCCAATCCTGGGACTCCTTTCTCGGTGCTGGCTCGTAATGGAGGTTCTTTCAAGCAGAGAGAAGGACCAACACCCGTTATTACTTTAAGTTTAACTCCTTAACTTCTGCACCCCCACAGCATGGAAGAAAAGCAACAGGTTTGGTGGGAATTTTGAACATTAGGTGTATAAGTATCTCCTCCTCTTGACATTTAGCAAGTGTATACAGATTCTTAATATTGGTCTATTCTTGCGTTGGAGCGCCTTTTAAGTTAAATAAAATCTATATAGTTTGAAATCTTATCCTGCTTATTATCATTAGGCAAGCTAATACATATGCATTCATAATAATTACCATAAGTATTTAGAATCCACTGCAATCAGTGATAATTATGCCACAGGAAAGGGACAGGCAGATGTATTCACTGAACACATTATTTGAAGGCTTAAAGGGTAATTCCACTTTCAATGTATTTTTACAAGTTTCCAATTATTGTGTGGCAAAATTATGTCTTCAGTGTGCTGAGCTTTTCTGTTATTTTTTCAATTTGTTTTAAATTAAAACGGTTTTATATAGCAACAACGTGTTTACCTTAGCTATGTACACCAAAGTGGTGCTTTGGAGTACATATCCTAGATTTCCACACACTAGCTTGCTAATCATCTGATTGGCTAAGACATAGGTGACAAATTTAACCCATTCTCCTGAAATTACTTATTCAGTTAGGAAGGATCATAGTCTTTTGTGTTCTAGGAGCAAAAGGGTTAATAGCAGGGTTCCCAGCTGTATTGGTCATTAGGCTGCTAAAGTCTTCAGCTATTACACTAGAAGAATTGTGGGAACTTGTAGTCCATTGTTTTTGCTCCAGACCATGAAAACCACTCCCACTGTAGCACTGTAATCCCAGGAATATGAGAAACCTAGGAACAGTGTTTGGGGTCAAAATCCTAACACAAATGTTTATTTTACATTCAAAAATAGGTTCATATGCATCCCTCCCCAGAGCAATTTTAGATTTCTGCACATAAACATTCATTTACCCTTTTCTAACTCTTGCTGTGGTAAATTTTAGAAACAAAATGGCAGCTCATGCATTTGCAGGCCACCTGCAAACATGAAGTGCTGCTGGGCTTCCTGTTACTGTGCATTGTCATTGAGATGCTGGGAGAGGAAGCTCCAAAATGGCTGCTACTTTTCTTTTGCAACTGAGCCAGGCTGTTGGTCCAGTTGAAGAAGTCAACACTTAAAAAGAGAGTCTAAAGCAAGGATGCACAACCTTCTTGGTCTAAGGGGCCGCATTTTCTTGTTCCAAATCAAGGGACTGCAATTAAATGAAAGCAAGTAAAATGCAAACGATTTACTGCTGCAAAGTTGTTACTGAATATTTGTGGTATATGCAGAGGTGAGCAAAAGTGGGCAGGGGAGAAGCAAGAAAAGGTCAGCAGAAGTGGTAAGAGTTGAGGTAAGCAGATGTTAGGTGGGAAAAGTAAGGCAGAGGTGTGACAGACAAGGGTGAGATGGGAAGATGTAAGCAGAAGTTAGGTGGGAAGAGGTAAGTAAAGGAGAGATATGGTAGGTAGAAGTGTGACAGACAGATGTGAGAATGGCAGAGGTGAGGACAGAAATCCATAGAATACAGACCATAAAATGCCCAAACCAGAAGTGAGGGCACATTTCATTGCATGAAAGACCTCACAATTGGTTTCAAGACCCTTCCTATCGTAAGATTTTGCCAGAATTTAGGCTCTTGTTTTGCTTTGAGCTATAACTTGTTGACTCAATGCTGCCAGCCTTTCCCTGCACTTTGCTGTGCTTAGATGCTGCATTTGCATTAATGCTGATGATTACTCAAATCCAAGTGTCACCCACCTCTACAGAGAAGTTCATCTGTGCCTTACTCCCTGCTTCAGAATTAGCACTGTACTAGTGCACTAGTGGCCAACCTCATGTACTGCAGGCAAAGCAATCTTAGCTTTACAACTACCTAACCTTAAAGCCATTTTTTAGCCAATAAAAAAAAATGAATGGAGGGGGGCGTAGTAGATCACTGTGACTGATGGCGGGGTCATCGTCGTGTCTAAGGAACCTACGAAGAGGCAGCATGATGAGCGAAAGGAGCGCGATGATCGACTGAGCTGCGCTGGATGTGAATCTAACAATGAGGTAAGCCATGCAGCACTATGGTCTACCTTCAGGATGACCACTGAGAGAGAGGCTGCTCTTGTTTTTTGTGTTTCCTCTCCAGGAAACCTCTGTGAGCCACATAGTTCATTTTGTTATTTTAGTTTTTTATTTTTTCCCCCAGGAGCTGCCTGGGGTGGTACTGGCCGGCCCTGGGCTATACTTTCACAGGGCAGTTGCCTCCTATGGGGCAGGTCAAGGGTGAGTTTGCTTGTTACTGGCCCCGGAGTACCGCATCTTCTCCAGCGCTGCGCCTGTTACTAGCTTCGGTCAGGGGCGCGGATTCCAGTTCCCAGAGGGTGCCAGGTTCCCCGGAGTAACCAGGGTCCGGGTGTGCTCCCGCGTGGGGCCACGCTCCCGTTCTAGCGCGTCCATGCAGGAGGTGTCCTGGGAGCAGGCAGATGCGAAGCACATCCAGGGCACTGCATCAATTCTGGTGGCGCACCCTGTGGAAGGAGGAGACTTGAGACCTTCAACTAGGTCACTTCCGGCGCGATTTCATACAGCAGTGCAGCGTGTCAGAGGGGGCTGTGGCGATACACCAGTTGTTCAGGGGGCGTGCGGAAAAATAAAGCAGACAGTAGACCCCCCCCCACTTCACATTCAAATCTAATTAAGAAAGAATGGCAGTGCCCAGAGAGAAAATTCTTTCTCTCTAACTCCATTAAACGTATGTTCCCGAGCCTTGGTCCAAATGTCCGAAACTGGGCGCATCACTGGCCCAGGTCTCTAGAGCATCGAACCTCAGCTTTGAGAATTTTTGCACCTTGCCAGACCCTATGGACAGACAGGCAGACGGAATTCTTAAAAGGACCTTCAGCTGCCTTCACGTTTTAAACCACTCTTGGATCTGATTAGGTTGCTAGGAATCTGGGGGTTTGGCTCAATAATCTTAAAGGATACATAGAGTCAGAAACTCCTAAACAGGCTCTGCTGGAGACCCTGCCGTGCATGTTTAGAGCGGTTTCATTTCTGGAAGATGCCTCGACCAAAGCAGGGAGGGGGTACAGTCAAAATCAACGCACTTCTTAATAGTGCCAGGAGGGCAATATGGTTAAAAACCTGGCGAGGAGATTTAGCATCCAAGGTTAGCCCTCTCTCATTTCAGGCCACTATTGATAAACAGGAACATCCAGGTGGGAACCGGCAATGTTATGGCAATCGTATACATAAACCGACGGGGGTACAAGGTCAGATTCCCTCCGGTTTATTGGATGGATTCTTGTTTAAATACTGAGAAATGGGAGAAAGGGCTGGGGCTTTAAAACTTGTCCAAGTTTGTGTTTCCTATGAAGGGGGAGGAGCCTTTCTCTCAGTGGCCGTCCTGAAGAACTCGTAGAAAAAACATAAGTCTAACAGGGATTTTTTTTTATTGGCTGGAAATTGTCTTTCCGGACCCACAGCCTGGCGCAGTTGGAAAGAAAAGGTAGCGGCCATTTTGGAGCTTCCTCTGCCAGCATCTCAGCCATGCTGCTGTCTGGATTCAACTGACATAACTGACAATGCACAGTAACAGGAAGCACAGCAGCACTTCCTGTTTGCAAGTGGCCTGCAAATACATGAGCCCCCATTTTCTTTCTTAAATTTACTACCGCAGGAGTTTCAAAAAGGTAAATGTACAGCAATCTAAATGGCCCTGGAGAGGGATGCATATGAGCACCATTTGTTGTGTTGGTCTGGTTTAAGTCATTTTTGACTGTTGGTCCACTTTAATCCCTTGTTCACACCTGCATTTGTGGCAGATTCAGCGGTACTGTAAAAAAAAAAAAAAAAAAAAAAATCAATGGCATCTCTACGGCCCCCAGGGGGGCAGAGAGGAGAAAAAATTTGGCCTTAAACAGTCTTGCCTGCTGTGTCCTGGCTACGAACGCATCCAATTAAACAGGGCTATCTATTAAAAGCAAACAAAAACACAGAAAAAGCACAAATTCAATATAGAATCCCTGCCGCAAACGAGACCGAACAGGTGTGAACATAGCCTTTAGAATTAGGGGTGTCAGGGGCCACAACTGAGGTCACTGCGGGGGGTAGTTGGTGCATTACTGGGCTAATGTGACCCAGGTATTGAGATAATGGTGTTTGCAATAGCGGGCCCCAAGATGTAAAATTAATAGCCAAAAATGTGTACTTAAAATCTTCTGACTTGCTTTAAACCGGACCTTCACCATGATTTAATGAAAAGCCCAAACTCTTAAAAAACAATTCCTCAGCATCTAAAATTAATATATTTTACATGTTTAGTCACTAATTTATTATACTTTCCCCCACTGGGCTGCAACTCTGTTCGGGAATTTAGGATACGGGCGCCGCCATCTTGACTCAGAAGCATCACACTTACTGAGTAGAGGAGAGTGGGATAAGGTACAGGGGGGCGGGTTATAGCTGTGCTTTGCTCAGACAGAGCAGAGCTGGGGTCAGGGAAAGGTCAGCAGTCCCAGAATGCAGAGCAGCACAGTCACTTCCTGTTTGCAGGCACTTCCTGTTTGCAGGCTGCCTGCAAAAATGGCAGCTTCCATAAGCCGCCATCTTGGATGTTTAAAGGCTTATAAAATGCAGTAGATGCAGGTAGGATGATTTTTAATGTGAGCAATCTGTATGTACAGGGTGTGGGAAACATATAAGATAGACTCTTATTTAGAGTGAAGGTCCGCTTTAAGTTTCTCTCTCAATCGGATTCTGACTCATTTTGCACGGTGACTCCAAGTAGTCACATTTTTCCTTTTTTTGGATTCCATTGTGCAGCTAATAATATAATTGTCAGAGGCGCTTGTCTTAATCTAATAACTATACCATCGGAGGAAATGTAAACTCATATACACATCACGGCTCACTTTGCTGATAAACTCAATTGCTCTGGCGCTTTATTGAATTGCAATGTGGCCTTAGCGGACTACTGCTGTGTTTCTCGTAATTGATATTTTTTATTATTCCATTTTCAGTAATTGGGAAAAGATGAAACCTTGTGTAGGAATGTAGGAGCAGCATGTGAGGGGGGGGGGTTGTTTTAAAGACATGTTCTATACCGTGGCTGAAGTAGGGAAGGTACTGCAACCAAGCACAAAGGGAAGGTGAAGGAATGGCATGCCTGATTTTTGCTTTATACTATTTGTAATATATATATATATGTATGTATATATATATATATATATATATATGACCGAAAATCTGGTCTATTGCCATCTCTAAAGGGCCACATATGATATTTTACATCACCTATCTCTTAGCATATTCTCTTATCGGGAAGCTGCAGGGCCACGTCAAGGCACCCATTTTTCCTGCAGTCCTACTCTAACAAGAGCTCCCCACAATTTTGGACGCACACAGCAATGAATAAACTGAGAGCTGAACTTACCAGAGGCTGCCCAGGGCTCTAACCCTTTACCTCTGTGTGTTCATATGTTGGGGGGGGGGGGGGGGTCAACTTCACAACATGTGGCTGAAGGCCCCTCAACATTTATCCACATGCACTCACCACACTACAACAGACAAAAGAGAAAGCAAGCGGCACCATCAATTTATAGCTGGACTGAGCAGAACACGTGTGGCTTTGCAGCTAGTCAAAGACAAAACAAAAAGGAGTACCCTTGCACTCAAATACCCAGCAGCCTGCAACAAATCCTACAATCTATCTAAATTTAAAAAACAGCAAGGTTGGCGAGAAATGTCAAGAAGCAGCTGCTTGCCATTTCTCTTTTGTCTGTTGTAGTGTGGCGAGTGCATTCAGCCCATTTTTTCAGCCACATTTTGTGGAGTTGACCCCCCCACATGTGAATCACCAGAGGTAAAGGGTTAAAGCCCTGGGCAGCCTCGGGTAAGTTCAGCTCTCAGTTTATCCATTCCTGTAGGTGTCCCAAAATTGGGAAGCCCTCATTGTTAGAGTAGGACTGCAGGTCAAAGAGGTGCCTTGACGGGGCCCTGCAGCTTCCCATCCATTTGCCAATGCATGCAATGAGAACCTTGCTGTTTTTTAGACAGATTGTAGGATTTGTTGCAGGCTGGTGGGGATTTGAATGCAGGGGTATTCCTTTTTGTTCTGTCTGTGACTAATTGCCTAGTCCAGCTATAAATTGATGGTGCTGCTTGGCACTTCTCTTTTGCTAAGTACCAGAATCATTGAGTGAGATTTAAAGAGACACACACAGGAATTTTGCTTTCCCTGTGTTGTTCCTCTGTGCATTGGCATCCCAAACTGGGATGTCCCGCTGTGTGTAATGTATGATTTATTTTTATTTATTTTTTCACTCAACCGGGTTAAGTGCTGTGGCTCCTTTAAAGTGGACAAAAACCCACTGAACTTGTGAATTACATTTGACCAAAGCCCCTACTGATACTCCGCTCTTAAGGTGTAGGGTATAAATGGGTATTTTCGCTTACCAAAATGTCCTGGAACACAGATTTATTTGCTGTCCATCTCTTTGAGATGGCAGGTGATCAGTCATTGCACAGATGTGGCAATGACATCATTGCCACTCTCAACTGTGGCAATAAATTGAGCAGACGCGGCTTTACAGCTAAAACAGGTGGCAGTAGCGGGAATCAGAGCTTAGGCTAATGCTAGTTAAAAATGTGGGTTTTGGTCCTGCTCAAGTGCGCCTCCCTGGTTAAACCAGACCAACACCCGTTTTTACTTTAACGGGTGTTGGTCCAGCTGTCTGCTGATCGTAAGAAGCTCAGGGGGGCATCCAGAATGCTGGAGTCCCCTCGCAGCAAACCGCACACAAGGCACAAGGCCCCCCCTCAGCTTCTTACGATCACAAGACAGCGGGGCCAACACCCGTTAAAGTAAAAACAGGTGTTGGTCCGGTTTAATTATAAATTGGTCTGAATGGCTGCCACCCCTCCTTTTGTACAAGCACAGGTGGTGGGGGGTCTTGAGCTGTATGGGGGCATGTTTCACTCAAGAGTATAGGGTAAACTTCTCCCAATTTATCTATCGCATTGTATGTCCCAAAGGGGACTCGCATATATAACAGTGTGTGTTGAGTGCTGTGGCTCCTTTTAAGATTTGTCTATTCTCATCGCCCTGCTCACGTGCACCTTCCAGGTTGTTGTCTGCCACCCCTCCTTTGTACCCTTTTTTTATTTGATTGCTCACCCCTGAAGACCTCTCTAATACATGATGGTTCGCTTTTACCTGCAGTTAAATATAATTGTGAAAATGAAGCGTGTAAATCATTTATATTAATAAAATAGTAACCTTGGGCTATATGACACCTTATAAATATGTGATGTGGGAAATCTTGTCATCTAGAGCTGAGAATCTAGCACTGGCTGGATGTCATGCTGATCATATTCAGTCTTTTCCATATCTCAGGGGAGAGCATCCAAGACATTATTGTATATATTTCCACAGCAGGTGTCTGTCATCACCTCTTGTTTGGCTCCCACAGCTCTATCGGAGAGCACAATTAAACACAGATTACTGCAAGAGACAAAACTAGCCTGCTTCTATCATATACTATGACATCACAGCGCATAGTCTCCAGTTCTTGGTCCGGAGCACTACTGTGTATAGATAATTATTGCCATGATTGGCAGCACCACCTCCTTTTTTTCTAGGGAAGTGTTTGATCATTGGCACAGGATCCTGGCAGATATTTTCTTTGTGTGCTGGTACTTTATTTATTACTTCTGCCTATTACAAAATACGCCCAAGGGCCTAATACAGTGCAGTACAACGTCAGTTAATTGCCTGTCAATAAACAGACTATCCATTTTAATTAGAAAGCTTCACAAGAAAATGATTATTTGTACATTTTGTAATATCAGTTCTTCTTAAAGAAATGTGCTCTTCAGGATTGGATCTACCCACATAGGGCATGTGAAGGTTGTATGGTTACTTGAGTGAAACCTAACATCTATCTTACATATCTGCTACCTTTGTTTTGTTTGTGGTGTTCTATAGAACCACCAAAACATTGTACATAGGAACTGCCTGCTTTGCATCAATAGTTTTCTTTTATATTCTAAGCATACAGCACGTCCTGCTCCAGATATAGTAATAACATGTGGGTAATCCTCCGCCTGAGGCGCCGTGCACTGCAGACATGTAGAAAACAAGCTCCTCCCGGCCCTACATATACCCAGGGACCTCCCACAAATCCCCAGATTTCTCTGCAGTGCTGGAACTGCGAAGACATGAAGTATCACGCTCTCGCAGGCTAGCGGGGCTTTACAGCCCGAGGCCCTGCGGGACTATTTCCACCCGTCCTCTTTGTAGAAGAATATGCCTCCCAGCCTGGGCTGCGTTGGTCAGGTGAAGGTAGGCAGCACCGTGTGTGTTTAACGGAGCCATGCTCCACTGCAATCCCCCACCATAGGGTAGGCGGTTTAGGCTGATGGTGAGCCTCTAGTGGATGCCCCTCCCGCATTATTGCCCCGTACCCCGGGTAGTGCTGAACCCTGTGTAAAGGGTCGCCATCCTCCCTCATTTCCCCAACCAGTTAAGGGGAAAAGAAAGGGGGGGGGGTATGTGTGTGGCGGTCCCAGTCTACCAGTATGTCACACTTATGGCCTTATTTCTGCCCTTCATTAACATTGAAATGTCAGAGCCGCGCTGCTTGCTCGTTATTCGGTTTTCGGCTGCCGCTGTATGTCTTATACATAGTTTGCTGCGTCGTCTAGAGGCTGTGGCGCCTTTTCCTTACTAGATGTAACGTTTTTTTACGAATCCTTAAGCGTGTGACTGTATCCTTGCCTTGCCATTACCTCTGAGCTTCGCGCTCTTCGGAGTGGGCGGGGACTTGAATTGTTGCGCTCCGCGTCACGGCCGAGCATCGAGCCCGCCCTTCGAGGTTCGCTGGGCGCCATTTTGTTGATCTTCACGCGCGCGCGTGGTGGCGGTTCCCCTTCTCCCTTGGTCTGTAAGGGCCCTCGCGGGTGACTCCTTTTTATATGTTTTTCCAGCTGCGCATGGCTCTGACACCCATTCTTCTCCTTATGTCTTTCGGACGCCAAGATTCCAGTGGCATCTCCCGGCCTGATATACATATCTTAAACGGGTTCACATTTAAATTCTCCCACATTCCTAGCAGGTCTTGGGGCATCCAGGGTTGCTTACAGCATAAATCCCTACTGGCATATTGATTAGATTAATCACCATATGGAGGCATCTCAGAATTATGTGTCCGGGGTCCCGCGGGGACAAGCCCGGCTGTGTACTATGTGTGGACAACCCCATGCTGATGCTGACAGAGCACGGGTCTGCGGACCGTGTGCTGAACAGGTGCTGGCCCTGCAATCAGGTTTACCAGTAGCTGCACCTCGCTTCAATACACCTGTCTCCCCGTGCTTAAATCTCACTCCAGATGAGTCGCACTCGAGCGGGGATGACCAGCAGGCGGTGCCGCGCAGGCTACCCACGGCGGAGCAGGTGATGTCTGGTTTGGCGGAGCGCTTGGGCGCTGGAAAGAAGCGGTCCCTGACGCCTCCTGGTTCTAGGTTTCCCATTGAAACTGAAGAGTCTGCTGCTATGCAGGACCTTGATCCTTCTGATGAAGGTGAACTGTTCTCAGGTTCCAGTTCCTCAGACGAGATACCCTGGAGCCCTGACAATTCTGGCCCTGGTTCCTGGGGCCTGTGTGACACTGATGAGTTACTTATAAAGATCTTTGAAGTACTGTCCATCTCTCCTCCGGGAGAGTCTCCCAAGCCCAAGAGGGAGAGTGTCCACACGGCGACGCCGCGCCTGGAATTTCTGGAGCAGGATCATTTCCAGGCTCTTATATCTAAGGAATGGGAATCGCCTTACAGGGGTTCCAGGAGTCTGGGACTGGAAGTACCCTTTTCCCCCTGATTTGGTTGACTGCTGGTCAGTCCCTCCCGAGGTGGATGCACCTATTATTGGTGTTGCTAACCCTCCCTTCATGGCAGCTTCTACTCATCGTACCCTTCGGGATGCTGAGGACCGTCGCATCGACAGACTGGCTTCCCACGCCTTTTCGTGTGCAGGGACGGCTCTGCGCCCGGTCTGTGCCGCGGCCGTCACTGCGGTGGCCGCCAGGACCCTTCTTAGGTAGATACTTGACCATCAGCCGGAGGATCTCCCTTGGGAGGTCTTTAATGCACTGTCTGATTGTGATGTTTTTGTGAGGTTTATTCTCTCAGCGATGGATGACACCATTAAAATGTGTGCTAGAACCTCGGTTCTTGTGGTGGCTATTCGCCGCCTGCTTTGGCTGCGACAGTGGGGGGCTGACAATGATACAAAAAAAGGCTCTTACTGGTATTCCTTTTAGAGGACGACGCTTATTCAGGGCCCGGTTGGACCTTTTTGGAAGAAAGGGTAAGGCACCCTTGCGCAGAAGGCCGTCCAGGCCGCCCAGGGGCAGGGACACCCCTCCCCCTCCCTACGTTAGTGTCAAGCGAGAACCAGAAGTGTGCTTCCAACTTTTTGGAGTGGAGGCCCGCCCCAGGGGGGGCAGGCAACGCCCTGGGACCTCTGGCAGGGCGAAGTCCAAATCTGCCAAAACCACACAAGCATGAAGGGACGCCATCGCCCTGTTGGGCGAGGGGGCTGCCGCAGCACTTGGCTCCTACCGCAGGGCGCCATGCTTCGCTCAGGTTGTTACAGGAGTTAGTCCCCCTGGATGCAGAATGCAGTTTGCTGGGCGGTTCCTTTCTGAGGTTGTCAGGGTTCTTCTAGTCCCTGTTTTCCCTTCGGGAGTTGAGGCAGGCCGAGTTCGGCGTGCAGGGTCTGGGCTCTCTTACAGGTTGGCCTTTGACTTTTGATTGCATCCACATTACATTTTCCCTCTGGGATGAAGCAGTCTGACCAGGGCTGGCATTCTGGACCTAGCATTTATATTTTCACAGGCAGTTCCTACATGGTATCTACCTGTTGGGCCGCAGGCGCTCTTGTCCAGTGGACCTCTTGCTGCCTGTGTGGATCTATATTCCCTTTTAGTCCCCTGTGCCTTCAGGACACCTAGGCCATTTCCAGCCAGGGTTGCAGGAGAAATTCTGCGGATTGGGGTCTTGTCTTGGGCCCCTCTCCTGCTCTCAGACGGCTCACTAAGGCGAGTATGAGTGTTGTCTTGGACGTGCCCCTGTGACGTCCGTGCTAGGTTCTACTTGATTGTCATTCTTTTCCAATTTTTGCATCAGGCCATGTTGGCTATTGACTTGGGGCTCCTTGGGAGTCCTTTGGATTGGTGCTCAGGCACATCACTTACTCAGTGTACCCCGGTTCGGTGTCTCCCTACGGGATGGCATTTAGATGGTTTCAGGTTAAAACCTTCCCTTATGCTATGTGTGGCCTTAGTATGGAAGGGGCCTTGCCCTCTTGTTGTCACACTATCTTCACCTTGCAGCTGGTGGGCCTGTTGGTGGCGGGCCAGATGCTGTTCTTTATTCTCAGTTGCCCTTGGGCCCTGCGACACCTTAGGTTACTTATCCTGGACGGGGTTCCAACACCCCTGGAACTAGGTCAGGGTGCTCCCCCTTTTTACGGGGGTTCCTTTTGAGTTGTAAATTCAAGGAAGATGTCAGGGACCATCCCTTTCCTTCTTGCTTCTCCCTGTAGATGGTCACCATGGGGACCAAGTCTGGCAGGTTGACTAGGGGGTTCTATTTCTTAAATCCCCCGTGGTCCCTAAGGGGGTCCCCTTTAGGGGGTCCATTTTCATACTGTTTTTCGGTTATCACATTGAGCCTTTTTTGTGGGCTCTAAATTGCTGGACTACTCCTCTTCAGGACTTGTCTCTTTTGAGGACTCTCGGTCAGTCTGATGACAGTGGCCTGTCCTTTTTTATCTGTGAAGGTCTCGGAACAGGTTGACCCTTCAAGAAGGGTCTGGTTCTGATCTAAGTGGGGGTTTACATTCCTTGCACTTTATTGCTATTGGCCTTGTTGGCTGTCATACTGTGTTAGGAGGGCCTATTCTAGTGTCTCACTGAGCCCCTACTGGTGTGGCCCTGTGGGGCCCCATTGCTTTTACAGGGATTCTGTCCTGGGTTATTGTCCCAGAACTCTCTGGCCTTGGTCATGGGGGCCTAGTATTGTCTTCTGTCAGGACATTAGACTCTATATGTCTTAACTTCTTTCACCTTTCTAGGTGGAGTTCTGCGCAAGATTGCTGTAGCAAGGGTGAACCGTTACGCTGGGGGCCCTGGGTGGCCTAGTGGGGCGTGGTTTGCAGATTCTGCTGAAGACAGTCGTACTGTATGCCCTCTCACGAGGGCTGTTCTGCCTATTCAGGCTCCTTACTACGTCGTCCCTATCTACAGGCCTTTTAGGCGATTGGACGGTTTGCTCTTCACCCTATTGGAGATGGATATCTCTGGGTGTCTTTTCTCTATTGGAGGGTCAGGCCTAGCTCCCTCCTCTTCTTCTTCTCCCTTCTCTGCCGACTATGTTGGGGGATGTAGTGTTGTTGCCTTGCTTGGACTAGCTCTCTCTCCTGCGGGATGTTGCCTGATCCCTGGGTCCTAGAGTTCTTACAGCACAGTTGAAGTGGGCTCCCCAACTCAGTTCTCTCAGGGCTCGCCCTGTTCGACTATTGCAGAATATATATATATATATATATATATATGTATGTTTGTATATCTGTACACCATTAGGTGAGGGTGTTCCGCCTTACACCGAGTTTGGATCCAGGCGGAGTTTTTATTCTCCTTTATTCCAGACCCTCCGGCCTCTGGGCTAGCGTCTTGCTCACTCTGAGCTTAAGGGATCTGTATCCCTCAGCAGGCATTGGAGATTCCTGGACTGTTCTCTGTCCATGGTTGGGCTTATGCCCCTTGGGGCTTATAGGCGTCTCCATCCTTATGTAACAGGATCTGATTGCTTCCACGGGTGTAGGTGACCTTTGGATTGGTCTTGCTCTGTTGGTTTGGCTTTCTGAGCATACAGTAAACGTTTCGGCTCTTGCTGAGCCTTGTTAGCGTTGTTTTTCAGTATTTCGACTGAGACCAGAGTTCATATTCCCCGATGGGGAGGGTTCTAAGGTTGCCATGGCTACCCTTTTTTGTAGTAGCATGGTTAGGCTGTTACTCTGGCCTACTCGTTTAGGGGAGATTCATTCTTCTCTCCTGGTTTTTGTTCTCTTTCTACTTGTGCTTGGCTTGGGCCTTTCAGCGCTCGGTCCTGTTGAGCAAGCTGACTAGTTCGCTGCTTGTGTTTCAATCAGCCTTTGTAAGGTTTCATAAGTTTGAGTTAGAGTATTTGCTCACGTTGCTCTTGGTAGCAAGGTTGCGGGTGACAGCGCTGTTACTGTTGGCTGTGCCTTTTCTCATGGGGATCCCACCCTACTTTATGGACACTGCTATTGGATGTCCCACATGTTATTACTATATCTGGAGCAGAACGTGCTGTATGCTTAGAATAATACAATTCTGTGAAGTACTCACCTGTAGAATTGATATTATATGCATACAGCACGTCCTGCTCCACCCCACCCTGGTTTCACTTTGTTCTGGATCCCCTGTATGGTGATTATTATCATTGATATTATTGCCAGTCTCTGGGTGGTTGGTTTTCTCCTGGCTTCACCTTCTCACTGCTTTTCAATGCTGGGGATTTGTGGGAGGTCCCTCCGGTATATGTAGGGCCGGGAGGTGCTTGTTTTCTACATGTCTGCAGTGCACGGCGCCTCAGGCGGAGGATTACCCACATGTTATTACTATATCTGGAGCAGGACGTGCTGTATGTGTATGATATCAATTCTACAGGTGAGTACTTCACAGAATTGTATTTTAAAATTCTTCATTTATAACAACTGCCAAGATGGCAAAAGTTACAACCAAGGCCGCTGTCTGAAATGTACAGGCCCTATTCAGCCAAACTGTCAGAGCCTCCAATTTACATACTTCTGTTTTTAGATGCTGTATGATGACAATGCTTCATTCAGTACCCTACTGGTGTAAGGCTCTGTTATTCCAAGCTCCTGCTCAAAGTCATTGAAAGCTTTTTTGCTTCAATTTGTCGACTTCCCAGAAGCTCAACAGTTTCCTTTAGGCGCCTCTGCCCCAACCCTTAATCTTGTGCAGACATGCCTGCCCAGCTAAAGGACTTCACATGGTGCAGCCCCTTGCGCCTCATACTCCTGGTCCTTCCACACAGCAACACGGATGCTCTCCAAGACCTATCCAACATCAGTGGCCTCCATCTCAGGCTTGTCAGCCACAGTAGTCCTTCTTGCATAGATCAGAACTTGACTGGGCTACTTGGCTAGTGGGACCCACCCAGCTTTCCTTCCTGGACAGACTCCAAGATCCTATGGAGTACCTTACAAGCAGACCCTTAATGGAGGCTGTAACATGGTGCTCTCTCTCTATCTATATGAATATGAAGAACAGCATTGTTTTCCTGTCTAATCACTTGCACCCACCTGCCTTCCCATTTGGAAAAAGTTCAATCAAAATGGCCAACATGTTGATGATATAGCCAGGGGTTTCACATTCCTTCTCAACTTGTATCTAAGATTATATCACTGTATTTTATATGGTTGTTGCCCGTGTATAAAAGTACTAAATGCTATGTAGACAAATTTAATATAAGCCAGGGGAGTGAGGTAAAAGATCTGTATAGCCTGAAGGTTACTTATATACCTGTTCCCATGCATATAATGGGCATAATACAATTTCCTCAGGATAAGGTGGGGCTCTGTTTGTAATCCCACGTGCAAGGCTGCATTGGCGTGGGCTTCTACTATAACACAACAGTCCACAACACAACAGGAGTCCAACCATTACCACTGTGCTGGAATGCAAATGAATAATTAAATATTTAGGAAAAGGGAAAAAATCTGAAACAGAACCTTTATTTTCTGCTTTCAATCATTTTTATTAAATTCCAGAAAGCAAATAATTACAAGCTGGAAGTTGGTATTAAGCAAACACGATGCTGTCAGCAGCTTGCATAATATAAATATTAAAGTGAAAGAATGTCCATAAATTTGCAATCAAACAAGAAGAATGAGTGAAAAGACAATAAGATTTAAAAATCTGACTTGAAGAGAAGGTACTAGAGGGGAGGACGTAAGGGGGCTAACGCTCTGCATACATGAGTCAATTCTCCCTCCCCGAGGCAACAAGCACCTGAACCCACAGGGCCTACAGCAAGGAAGCCCTTTCTAGGTTGGGTGTGCATAATCAATTCAGGGCTTCCAGCTGTCCAGCAATTTCTTATGGCTGTCTGAAAGGATACTTGTCAATTCATAAAGAAGCTATGCATTCTTCATTTACTCCTAAAATACACATGGGGAGTTTTTTTTTATTACTTTAGCAATAGATCACTTAGCTGTTACTAGAAGAAACACCTTAACCTATTCTGGTGAATGCTTAAACCCTTGGTCCTCTGATGCAACAAGGCCACCCATTAATCTCTTCTAAAGTACTCCCATACAGTTTATGGTGTCAACCAAAAACCCTGGACCAAAACCATGCAACCTGTGGGACACCTCCACCAAGATATGAATGACATCCCCAGGGCATCACAGCCATGGAAACATTTTGTTAGTGTCCCTGGGGACCAGGTGAGCAAACCTGGCAGGTACCAGGTATTTAGTCTTGATAGGATGTTATTTGGCACTCCAAAATAGGAATAGGTATGTACAAAGATTGCACAGTTAAGGAAATAGATGTGTGTGCGTCACAAATCCATGTGTGTGCGTCACAAATCCAAGTCCAGGCAAAGTGCCAATACACTGACTATTCAAAAAATTATATAGGCCCTATATCAACCATCTTATGAAAATAGATCCCACATAAGAATAAAAGTGCTAGTACAAGTACAATAAAGTTCTAAGTACAGTGCAACCTCCTCAATAGAATCTTGACATAGGCACAGCAAACTTCTCTGATCGGACTAGAGCCCACGCATGCGCCGTGGTCGGGGAAAGGTAAGCGGTTTCTGACGACCTGGGGGGGTTTCACGCAGCAGAGCATCCCAAATCGGGATGCCCTGTGGGAAGGCCAGCGGTTGGTCCAGGAATCTTTTAATGGATGATGATGGAATCTTTTAGGGCAAGCCGCACAAGGTTTCTTTCCACTTTTAAATAAATGTATTATGTATTGATTATTAAAATTATTTAGTTATTCCTTGCGTAGTGCCTAGGTGATTACTAGATCAGGATCTGATTACCTGGTCATTTCTGTTGGGTGTAAGGATCCTGCAGTAGATATGAGTAGATGTAGACATCAAATTCCTCTGAATTCAGAACAATGAACATAGTGACCAGATGGGGGACAAATAGCTCCTTTAGCTTCTTGTAATATATTGTAGAGAATCCATCAGGGTAGGGAGCTTTACAATCCTGACCCATTTTCATTACTTCTCTAGCTGAAGCGTGATTGGTTCTCGTGATAAACATGGCTTCCAGTCACCCACCTTCTCACTGCTGTTGATATTTGACAGTGTCCAGGTTGAATATCATCATGTCTGAGCTCTTCCCGTAGCTAATCCCCAAGAATATGGCTGCCTCTTTTTATCTGGAGTTTCCTGTGTTAAGGGATTGACCTCTGTGTTCAGAATTCACTGTTTCTTGAAGCCAGAAAAGAGAGTTGGCACACTTGCTCTTGCTGTCACTTGGGACAATCCACATTGGTGAAAGTCACATTTAGTTTCTACTCGAGAAATTTTGTAATTTAACAGATTTAAAACTTTATGCTATCTTAAACTAGCCATTACGTAGTAAACCTGTATTTTTTGTTATTTTGTTAAAGGCCACCAAAGCTCACATTAAACTGAACACCAAGAAGCTATACCAGGCAGATGGGTACTCTGTCAAGGAACTGCTTAAGGTCACAACTGTCCTCTACAATGCCATGAAAACAAAGGGAATTGATGCCATCCAAGATGGAGAGGAGGAAACCTCAACATTTAAGTTTGACCTGGGAACTAAGGTCTGAATTGCCTTTTGTGTTGTTGTACCCTTGTTGTGCTGCCCCCCTGTGTACACTGTCTTACAGAACTGCCTGTCTTAGTTTAGGAGCCTTTAATCATAATGAATCATGAGATCTGGCGTGGATTGCAAGCTTAAAGGAGCAGTATCGCGAAATTTGCATTAAAAAAGATAAATAATTAAATAGCCACACAATAGCTTCTAACGTGTATAAATAATGTGGCGATAGAAAAAGAAAAAAAATCTGCCATAGTTTTAAATTGTATAATGACAATGGCTCAGTCCATTTGCTGAATAGGGGGATCTGCTGGGTTGTATTTAGTGAGCTGCTTCATTTAGCCCACTGGTCTCCTAGCAACACTTTACCTCAAAGGCTGACACTGTAATCAGTGGTAATGGCTGTGTGTGTGTGAGGTGCTGCTTTTGTTATGAGACCAGGTGACTCAAATGTGTAAAATCTATACAAAATAAACTAAACTGACTGAAAATGACTGAAATTCTTCTTTGAATAACTGTGCAGGAAAATCTAAAGGTATTAAAGTGGAACAAAACCCTGAGTGGCCGACCCTGAAGTCTATAAGACCTGGCCATTGACCTTCCCCCTTGGGCATTCTAAATCGGGATGCCCCACTGTGTGAAACGTCCCCTGGATAACCACAGATCCCCCCCATTGTTCTGGCGAGCTCAGGCAGATAGTCATTTAGACAGGCCGGGCGGCCAGGAAGGTTACTGCTCAGGCTCCCCATCTGCGTGCAAACAGAGCCAGCCAAGCAAACAGCGCTGATTGGATGAGAGCCCGCGCATGCACTGTGGGACAGGGAACAGGCGAACTTGGGGATTTCACATATCAAGTCGGGATGCCCCCAGGGGCACAAAACAAAACTCCAGAAAACCCTGGGTTGGACTTTGCTCAAAACACACAAAGCTGAAAGAAAGATCATATGGAAAAATGAAAAATAAGAATATGAAAGAGAAAATGGTAAACTGAAAAATTCTGCAGCAGAGCCAACATGAAGGGAAAACTGTCAAAATAAAAAATGTTTAGAGCAAAAAAACAGGATGTAAGCCCAAAAATCCAATTCTGAAATAAAATAACCCCCCCCCCCCACAAAAAAAAATGAAAAACTGGCGAGTCTGAGATTTGAACCAGTGACTCTCTGGTTCAAAGACATTGAATTTACCAATGAGCTAAATGACTTCTAGAGCTTTTCTCTCTGTTTTAGATACACAAGTTCTGGCCAGGCAATGTTGCAATATTATGCTGGACGGCTGCCAGTACTGAACAGCTGATTACTTTGTTACATTGTTTCCCCCTCTCCTCAGTGTGGAACGGGCCAGAGTGTCGGCCCCGACACTCAGCAGACATAAACATGAGCTATTAGTCTCCAGCTGCACAACACAGACATCATTTTTTTTCTACATTTTGTAATTCTTACTCCAACACTTACCTACATTCAAAGTACCATTTACATATAAGTCACCAAGAAAAATTCGCGATACTGCTCCTTTAAGAAGTACAACCAAGGAGGCTGGAAAGCAGAGTTGGTTAGAATTATAGTTAGGTTATTGTTTATCACTCAAAAACTAGATGTGACAATCATACCACAGGGTAGCTGAATACAAGACTATAACATTGGAAACTGGGAAGTGGGCCAGACAGAAAACACTCACCAAGCAGAAGCAAAATACTATACTAGCTTTGCCCCCGCCAAAACTGATCCACTGTCTGCATGGCATGACTCCCAACAATCAAAGTAAAAGAAAAACTGCTATCATCTCCCCTGGCACTTTTCACTGTTGAGAATATAGACAGCGTTAAATAAATCCTAAGCATTTAATACACAGCCAGATACATGGAAATTGGTATACATAAAGAATGCGGCCATTGTAAGCTTATAATCTAAAAGAAGTTGACACAAGAGGTTGAGTCACAGGTAGTATGTAATGTACCAAGCATGTTGACAAGTGCACGGAGGGGTATTACTACTGGGAAGTGAAGTGGGAATCCAGTTTCAATGCTCTTCTGAATAGATTTGTTTTGAGAGCACTTTTGAAGGCTTGAAAGGTTGGGGTGTGGTAAATGAGAGCGAAGGGGAACAGCATGTGTGAATGCCTGGAGATCAGAGAGGAGGTGATCAGGAGTTGAGGACAGGCAGAGGTCTGAGAGCGAATGCTGCATCTGATTTGGTATTTTTAAATTAGTGATAGTAGAGATGCGCTTTACCTGAAAGAGCTTTGAGGTCATTAGGATTGTGAGATCATTAACAAATATTGCTATATTGGAGATGGGAACAGAGTTGGATGGTGGGAAACTAATGCCCTTATTCATCAAGCGATAGCGCCAGGTAGTGTCTGACGAGCGCCAGGTAGCGGCAGCTAACGGCGACTACCGACTCAAGTACGCCCGGCGGCAGTCACAATGACGCATTTATCAAGCAAAATGAGGCTAGCGCCGGTGAGAGCGACGGCTAGCGCGGCATTCATCATGAAGCCGCCTGGACCGAACAGCGCCGCTGCAAATTCCCTCACAGCGCCAGGTATGAGCTGTCGCTCCCTGGCGATGTCCAATGCATTTCAATGGAGCAATCTATAATTATTCATAATTAATTGTTATTAATTTTTTTTCGGAGACCACTTCTGCAATGTTAGGATTTATTTTTAAGTAAAAAAAAAAATTAAAAAAAATATGTGCAGAATTGATCTAACAGGTCTGAGATTAATGTATTCATATTACAAAATGATTCTAAAAACATGTATAATGTTACATTCAAAAAATATGGTTGTTTAGGGGTTAAAAACTAGTTAATACACATCGCCGCCAGCGCTCTGGGGTTTAAACAAGGAATGGACAGCGACAGCACATTCGGAGCGTGATTTGTTGATGAATATGAAGCTAGCCGTTCGCTCTGGCCATTCGTTGTCAGGCGCTCACATACAACGCTGGACCTGTGAAACAGCGACCCCCCAGCCCGTATTCAACATTACCGCACACCGGCTGAGTCGCTGTCATCAAGCTAACGCCGGCCAAGCACAGCGAATACTGGCTGGCGCTGAAAAAATCACGCTACAGTCGCTCATCTGTCGCTACCTGGCGCTATTAATGAATCGGCCTCCCCGAAGAGTACGGGTCCCAGAGTGGAACCTTACAGCACACCAACATCCTGGAGCAGGCTTCCCCAGCTCTCTCCTCAAACTGGGTCAGGTTTTTTGGATCTCCACATAGCTGATCTATAGCTCTGATCTGTAATCACCACACCTGTGCATCTGTGTAGATTTGCAAAGCATGACCATTTGGTGGCTTTTAAGGAGAAGGTTGGGGAATACTAATCTAGAGGGATAGCACACTATGAAAGGTGACTGTAGACAGACTAACACAGGCAATTAAATATAACCCAACAATCCATTTAACTACTTAAAGGGCCACTCCAGCCCCCTCCTGCAAAATAAAAATAGTGCCCGCCCTGCCCCCGGCAAATAGCGATTAAGCTCATGTAATAAAAAAAAAAAAAAACACCTTAAACCGGACCTTCAGCATGATTTAATGAAAAGCCCAAACCCTTAAAAAAATATTCCCCAGCATCTAAAATTACAATATATTAGGTTTTAGGTCACTTATTATTCTGTCCCCCACCGGGCTGCAACTCTGTTCAGGACTCTAGGATATGGGTGCCGTCATCTTGACTCCGAAGCATCACACATACTGAGGAGAGGAGAGCTGGATAAAGTGCAGGGGGTGGGGTTATAGCTGTGCTTTGCACAGACAGAGCAGAGCTGGGGTCAGGGAAAGGACCTCAATCCCAGAATGCAGAGCGACACAGTCAGAAGACTTCCTGTTTCCAGGCTGCCTGATGCTCCATGAGCTGCCATCTTGAATATTTAAAGGCTCATAACATGCAGTAGATGCAGGTAGGATGATTTGTAATGTGAGCAATCTGTATGTACAGGGTGGGGGAAACATATAAGATAGGCTCTGCCTTATTCAGGGTGAAGGTCCACTTTAACCCTAAATCCAGCCCCTGAAGTTAGCGGTGCCGCAGATGCGCCGCCAGCATCTTCCTGAAGTCCTGGCCAACCACTGGGAGCAAATGCTCTCTGCATTGCGTGAATGGGCAGGTGGGAGCATGCACGATGTGGAGAGCGTGAAGATTGCAGCGCCATGGCAACGCTGACTTCGGGGGCTGGATTCGGGGTTAATGTGAGTTTTTTTTTTTTTCCTTTTATTACATGAGCCTAATCGCTACTTGGCATGGGCAGGGGTTATTTTTTATTTTGCTGGAGTGGCCCTTTAATTTCTGTAGTTCAGCTTCTTGATTTCCGGGCTCCTTATCATTATAGTGCAGGTCTTTTTCCTGGAGATACCTAAAGGTTATCCTATTTGTCTGTTGATAGGAATTCCAGGCCTGTGGTGCAGTAACTTATCTTCCTGTGTTAATTCTCCTGCAGATCACGGACTTGAAAATGGCCAGGCAGCTTGCTTCAGAGATTACCTCCAAAGGGGCTTCATTGTATGATATCCTTGGCAAGGAGGCTGACCTCAGAGTAAGTAGAATGCTACTTTTAGAAGTCTTAGTGGTAGTAATAGTTTAAGCACCATAATCACCTTTTTGTGGTAACCTTACCGGGCCCCCACTGGACCACTGCCTACTAGTGACCTCCATGTCGAACTGCCACTGACCTAGTCCGTCACATATCCACTCCATTTATTTCAGAGGGCATGTACTGAAGTCTGGCACGATCCCTCTGTTGCAGTGAATGCCGTGGGCAGTCACTGTGACAGAGGTAGTGGGGGCATTTTGTCCCAAAGGTGTGAACACCATGGGGCTCCGTCTGGGTCCACCATATGTTTTTAAGTTGTTTTTTTCTCTACATCCAGTCCAGGTCGTCCCAATATCCTTACAAATAGGTAGCTCCGCCCCAAAGGGGGCGTGGACTGCCAGATCAAAGATGTAGCTCCTCCCGGCCCCCTATCATTCCCCAGTTGTTCATCTTGCAGTCTGGACTGCAGAAGATCGTTGGCACTCTCTCTCAGTTATTGGCAGCAGAGCGGGGCCACCTAGCCCATCGGCTGCTGTGGACCTTATTTCCATGGATCCCTTTCTGACCCACTCCTGCCTCCCAGTTACCTGGCTGCTACGGGATCTGTGACGGTAGGGTGAACGCCGGGGTCTGTGTCGTTCGGCAGAGCTTAGGCTCTGGGCCGCAGACCTTATATTAAAAGGTAGCCGGCCTCAGGCTGATGGTGAGCCTGAGGGGGAACCACTGTGTTTTTTTCCTGGTATCCTGCTCGGGTCGCTCCACTCTTCATTCTTCACGATTGGGTTATCCGCCACAAGGTGGCACAGCTGACTGCAAGACGAAACTTGTGACTCTTCCCGGCCCATACAAGGACAGCAAATTTCCCATAATTCCCAGAGTTCTCTTGCAATCTGGCTGCGAAGATGGAAGACTATTCCTTTTTTGATATTGCAGGCGAGCAGGGCATCCCAAGCCTGTCGGCCACTGCAGACCTATTTCCACCTGTTCCGGGACCCATCCTGCCTCCCAGCCTTGGCTGCGGTTCAGGTGACGGTGGGGGAACGCCTAGGGTCGGGCGTTCACAGAGCTATGCTCTGGGTCGCAGACCCTGTACCCAAAGGGTAGCCGGCTGTAGGCAATGGTGAGCCTATTTGGGGGGGGGGGGGGAGGAACTACCTGGGGTCCCCTTATGCCTGTTTTATTGTTTGTTCCCACATGATTTATTTTTCTGTGTGTTCTGTGCTTGACTTTTTACTGTTCTGATACTTACCTTCCTTGCTCCTGCCCTTCTCCTCTCTGTCGCTCCGGTAGTCCCCTGGCGTCCCCCGGAGGGCGGCAGTCCCCCGGCACGCTCTCCGCCTGCTGCGGGCACCAACAGCAATCTGCGGCAGGGGTGGGGGGGACCCTCCCTGCCTGTCTCTCTCTGGGCGCCATTTTTCCTTCCACGGGCACCCGGAGTTCCCGTGCTGCGGGGGGGCCGGGCCCGCTCCTCGAGGTGCCATCTTCCCCTCTGCGTGGGAGCTCTGCTGGCCGCATTCTGCTTTCCTCTTTGTGCCCAGGTCTGCTGCTGGCTGTGTGGACAGCGACCGTGGGTCCTTCCCTCGCGGGTGCATGTGCTGTGGGGTCCGTGAGTCCGGTCCTTTTATTTTATATATTTTTCATGCATGTATATAGTATTTTATCGTGGTGCATGCGCTGCGGTGCGCTCATGTGTGCCCCTTTTGTGTCTTCAGGCAGGCCCCATATTGTTCTACGGTGGTTCCTCCTGGTCCATGCTGATGGTGATTATGAGGCCTTTGGTGGCCGTGATTCCATGGAGTAGTGTGAATTATTTCATGATTCCGACTCCTCAGGGGACTGCCCGGGTGACTTGATTGTGACCCTGGGTCCTCTTCAGACGAGGACATGTGGCTCCCCGATGACACGGAAAAGCTTTTGTCGGCGGTGTTTGATGCCTTGCACATTGTTCCCCCGAAGGCGGCCAAGAAGAAGCAGGGGGATCTTTTCCGCCCTGAGAGACAGCGTCTTGTTTTTCCTGAGCAAGGTCACTTCTCCAAATTGGTTTTTAAGGAATGGGAGAGGTCTAATAAATTGCCTTCGGTGCCTAAGGGCCTAGACAGACGGTATCCCTTTTCGGAGGAATTGATTCGTCTATGGTCTCGTCCCCCGGAGGTGGATGCTTCTGTTCTAGGGCTCTCCAACACCTCGGTTATGCCGTCTCCTGACACTACTACCTTGCATGATAATGCTGACCGGCGCATGGATCAACTCGCTTGCCACACCTTCACTTTTGTGGGGGCTGGTCTGCGTCCTGTCTGCGCTGCGGCCATTGTCTCCATTGCCATTAAAAAGAAGGTTAGGCGCCTTGTGGAGGTCGCCAGATCTCGCAAGCGAGCGGATGAGTATAAGGAATTTTTGGTTTGCGCTGACTTCATTGCCTTTGTTATCTCGCCCATGGATAATGCTGTCTGGCTTAGCGGTAGGGCTTCGACCCTGCTGGTTGCTCTTCGTCGGTCTAGCTGGCTGCGACAGTGGGCGGCCGATGCCGCCGCCAAGAAATCCCTCACTGGGATTCCCTTCTTGGGACTTCGTCTTTTTGGGGAGCGTCTTGATCTCTTGGCGAAGGATGGACGGCTCCCTCAGCGCCGGAAGCAGGTACGGCCCTTTTGGGGCTCTTCTTCCTTTCGCCCCTTCCGAGGGGGACGATGTTCTTCCTTCCCTGGTGGCCGTAGGGACTCCTGGGGACGAGGGAGATCCCGCAGTCGTCCCAGTTCCTCCTGGGGGTCCAAGCCCCCCCGCCAAGGCCCCTCAGGCATGAGGAGGCTCCCTCACCCATCCGGGTGGGGGGACGGCTTCTGCTTTTTGCTCACGTCTGGAGACAGCACGTCTCGGACCGGTGGATTCAGGAGGTGGTGTCCTCCGGCTACAAGATAGAGCTGGCAGCCTGGCCGCCCCCAAGATTTCTTCGGTCCCGGATTTCCCAGAACCCATTGACGGTGCAGGGCCTAAGGTTTGCTGTACAACGACTTTTGTCGTCCGAAGTGATTTGTCCTGTGCCTCATCAGGAACGGGGTCGAGGTTTCTATTCCAATCTTTTCACGGTGCCCAAGAAGGTCGGATCTCTGAGACCTATCCTGGACCTGAAGGGTCTCAACAGGTTTGTCAGGTTCAAACACTTCCGCATGGAGACCTTGCGGTCAGCGGTGAGTTCACTTTGGCCCGGCGACTTCATGACCACAGTGGACATCAAGGATGCCTACCTGCATGTTCCTATTTTCCGGGGACATCAGAAGTTCCTGAGGTTCGCCCTGGAGGATCAGCACTACCAGTTTGTGGCACTGCTGTTCGGAATCTCTTCGGCCCCTCGGGTGTTCACCAAGGTGCTGGCGGGTGTCATGGGCCTACTGAGGAGCCAGGGCATTCGTATTCTTCCTTACATGGACGACTTGTTGATTGCTGCTCAATCTCTTCAGCAGGCTGAGAGCGACACTCAGAAGGTATTGTCCACTCTCAAGGCTTTCGGTTGGGTGATCAATTATCCCAAGTCTTCGATCACTCTGTCACTGGTGAGTTCTTTCCTGGGCATGACGTTGGACACTTCTCAGGTCAAGGTGTTCCTCCCTCAGCAGAAGGTGGAGGGTCTTCAGATGCAGGCGCGGGCCCTGCTGTCTTGTCCTCACCCATCCATCCGTCTGGGGATGCAGTTGGTGGGCCTCATGGTGTCTTGCTTCGAGGCTGTACCCTTCGCCCAGTTCAACATGAGACCTCTTCAGTTGAATCTCTTGTCCGTTTGGGATTGGACACAGGAGTCCCTGGAGCAGGTATTCGTCCTGTCCCCCCTGGCCAGACAGTCCCTCTTGTGGTGACTTGAGAAACCTTCTAGTGGGCAGGTCCTTTCTGCCTCCGTGCTGGGAGATTGTCACCACGGATGCCAGTCTGACCGGTTGGAGAGGGTTTGCAATCGCTGAAGTTCCAGGGCCAGTGGGGCCCTAAGGAGGCCCATGTGCCTATCAATCTTCTGGAGCTGAGAGCGATCCGGTTGGTTCTTTTTCCAGTTGACTCCCATCTACGGGGTCGTTTGGTCCAGGTCCGCTCGGACAATCAGACCGCGGTCGCCTACATCAATCATCAGGGCGGGACTCAGAGCAAGCGAGCCCTCAAGGAAGTGTCCCTGATCCTGTCTTGGGCGGAGGAGAATGTTCCATGCATCTCGGCGGTTTACATCCCAGGGGTGGAGAACCAGGAGGCGGACACCCTGAGCAGGGGGACGTCTTGTCTGGGGGAATGGTCTCTCAGCAACTAGATCTTTCACGCCCTGTGTCGCCGCTGGGGTCAGCCGGACGTGGACCTGTTTGCGTCCCGTCATAACCACAAGCTGCCAAAATTCGTCTCCTTGTCAAGAGATCCTCTGGCCTTCGCCACGGACACACTAGCAATTCCTTGGACGGAGTTCCTGCTCCTCTATGCTTTTCCTCTCTTTCCTCTTCTGGGTCGTGTGCTGTGCAAGATAGCCCAGGAAGGGGTACCGACCATCCTGGTGGCCCCCCGCTGGCTGAGAAGGTGCTGTTCACGGACATAGTCCAGATGTCAGTGGATCAGTACGCCATGCGTGACGATCCAGGGCTTTTCACTCAGGGACTGCTACGCCACCCTAAATTTCAAACACTGGCTTTGATGGCTTGGCTGTTGAAACCTCCATCCTGATGGAAAAGGGGCTGCGGGCCTCGGTCGTGAGTACCATGATTCAGGCTCAGGAGATATCCTCTTCCATGATTTATTACAGGGTCTGGCACGCTTACATTGCCTGGTGTGAGTCTAGTTGTTTCCTTGTCGCACTTTTTCCCTTTCCAGGATTTTTGAGTTTCTACAACATTGCCTGGAATCGGGCCTACAACTGAGGACCCTCAAGGACAGGTTTCGGCTTTGGCTATTTTTTTTCAAAGATCTTTCGCCAATCATAGACTTATCAAGACTTTTTTCCAAGGAGTTACCCATGTACGTCTGCCGCGTAAGCCTTTGCTACCGGTGTGGGATTTGAACTTGGTGCTTTCTGCTCTCCAGGGTCCCCCCCTTTAAACCCTTGTGTGATTCTGCTTTACCCATTTTGACTCTGAAGGTGGTCTTTTTGGTAGCTATCACTTCGGTGCACCGCATCTCTGAGTTGGCGATGCTTCCTTTGAAGCCTCCTTACTTTGAGCGGCATCAGGATAAGGTGGTTTTTCGTCTTTAACCAGAATTCTAGCCCACGGTTGTCTCCGCTTTTCATCTCAATGAGGACATAGTCTTGCCTTCCTTGTGTCCTGCGCCTTTTAATTCTAAGGAGAGGACCCTCCATTCCCTGGATGTGGTCAGGGCGCTTAAGTACTATTTGGTTGCTACGGAGTCCTTTCGGAAGTCGGATTCTCTGTTTGTCCTCTATAACGGACCTAGGAAGGGCTTGCCTCCAGCCAAATCCACTATCAGCAAGTGGATCAGACAGGCGGTGGTGCAAGCGTATTCTGCCAAAGGGAAGGAACCCCCTTTCCGTGTTACAGCTCACTCCACTAGAGCTATTGGTGCTTCTTAGGCGTTTCAGCACCAGGCTTCGGTTGAACAGGTTGTAAGGCCGCTACCTGGTTGTCAGTTCATACTTTTTGTTTTACAAGGTTGATGTTAGGGCCTCAGCTGATGCTGTTTTTGGTTGCAAAGTGTTTCAGGAGGTAGTGTCATGAACTATGAGCTGTTGCTCACTGGGATCCCACCCTTTCTTGGACACTGCTTTTGGATGTCCCATTTGTGAAGAATGAAGAGTGGAGCGACCCGAGCAGGATACCGGGAAAAATACAATTCTGTGATTACTCACCTGTAGAATTGTTTTTATTGGTATCCTGCTCGGGTCGCTTCATCCCACCCTTGTTTTGTTATCCTCTTTTGCCTTGCTATGGTGATTACCGTTGAGAGAGTTATAGTGGGGCTGTGTGAAGTAACATGGTCTCTGGCCTCCCGGCTTTTCTCTGTATTATTGCTTTTCAACACTGGGAATTGGGAAATTTGCTGTCCTTGGATAGGCCGGGAGGAGCCACAAGTTTCGTCTTGCAGTCAGCTGCGCCACCTTGTGGCGGATAATCCAATTGTGAAGAATGAAGAGTGGAGTGACCCGAGCAGGATACCAATAAAAACAATTCTACAGGTGAGTAATCACAGAATTGTATTTTTACTGTTTTGTCCCTCCCTGCCCACAAGCTTTATTGGTGTCTTGGCTGTTTTCTTGTACTGTATGTTTTTTACTTGCTGGCTCAGGCTGGCCTGGGTGAGGAGCTGTCTGGCAGCACCCACCTCCCTGCGCTCCCTCGTCTGTCTCCTGGGACGCGGACTGCTGGCATGCCGCATCGCCGGCTGTGCGGCGCTGTCTAGGAGAGACGGGGTGGAGAGAGTGTGTGCTCGCGCTGCTTGTACGGCGGGCCTCGCCGCCGCCATCTTGCTTCCGTAGTTCTGAGGGGGCGGGCATCTTCTTGCCCTCAGCCCCGTGTGTGTGTGACGCGTCACCGAGGGGGCGGAGCCTGGCGAGGTTCTTTCTAGAAGTCTGGCCTGGACGCTGCTGCTGCGCTGCTCTCCTCCTCGCTCCTGTTGGGGACAAGCTGGGGCCCTTCGGTCTGCGGACGCTGCGGGACTCTATTGTCGGTGTCGTGAGTCCCTCTTTTTATTGTGCCAAGGCTGATCAGGGGCTCTTTCTCTCTTGTTATTGATCGTGGGCTGAGGTTGAGGGCTGTGGTTCTTCCCGGTCCCCCCTTTTTTTCCTTATTAAGAGGGATCATTATAGGCTTGGGCCACTAGAGTCTTGTAGCCTTATTGATTTTTACTGCTTAAATCACCATAATGGAGGAATCAGGGGATAGTGAGCTGGGGGCCCCTTTTGGGCAGGACAGGCTCTGCCCCTTGTGCAGTAGGAATCCTCTGGGCGGATTCAGTACTGTTTGTACCACTTGCGCCAGAGGCATTATTTTGGACCATGAACGGGCGGGCGTCCCTACCCCTAGCCCTGCGCTGCCATCGGCCTCTCCATACCCTCCGTTGCTGCATTCAGCCCCCAGTGAGCGGGGAGCCAGCAAGGGGTCTCATGCTGACTTGGCGCATAGGCTGGCCAATCTCGAGAGACAGATCTCGCGGACGGCCCCTAAGAAAGCCACGAGTAAGAAGCTGCATCTGGAGCCCATTTGCTCGGATGATGACGATTTTTTGGATGGTCTGGGCTCTGTGGAGGAAGGTGAGTTGCCAGATGATTCTCGCTCCACGGTGGATTACTCTGCTGGTGATAACAGTATGTCTGGCTCTTCCTTGGACGAAGATGCGTGGCTCCCGGATGATACGGAGAAATTGCTTTCCTCAGTGTTTGATACACTACACATTGTCTCTCCCAGAATGGGAAAGAGGAAGCAGGGAGTTTTGTTTAGGCCCGAAAAGGCAAAGGCGGGTTTTCCCGGAGCAGGCCCATTTTTCTAACATGATCCTATCCCTTCCCTGATGGGCTGGTTCAGCTATGGTCTCAACCTCCCGTGGTGGATCCCCCCATGTCGGGGGTTGTCCAACACTACTGTTATGCCATCACCTGACACTGCTTCCTTACGTGACCCTGCTGACAATAGCATGGATCAGCTGGTCTGCCATGCGTTCACCTTTGCTGGTGCCCTTTTTCGCCCTGTGTGCGCTTCGGTGATTGTCTCAATAGCCATCAGAAAGAAGGTGAGACACCTTGTGGATAGAGCTAAGGCTCGCAGGTGGGCTGAGGAGTATAAGGAACTCAAGGCCTGCTTGGATTTCATTGGGTTTGTTGCTACTGCCATGGGCGATGTGGTCCGGCTCGGTGCCAGGATTTCGGCCTTGCTTGTTGCTCTCCGCCGCTCGCTCTGGCTGCGGCAATGGCCGGCTGATGCGGCTGCCAAGAAGTCGCTTACGAGTATCCCTTTTGTGAGGAACAGGCTGTTCGGGGAGCGCCTGGACCTTTTGGTCAAGGATGGTAGACTTCCTCAAAGAAGGAAGCCTGCTCGGTCCTTTCGGAAAACCTCTGCCTATCGTTCCTTTCAAGGAGGAAGAGGCTCTTCATTTCCAGGTGGCCGCAGAGATACCTGGGGCAGAGGTAGGCCCCGCGGCCAACCCAATCCCTCCTGGGGAGCTAAATCCAAGCCCCCTGCCAAGCCCTCTCAGGCATGAGGGGGCGCCCCCTCACCCATCCTGGTGGGGGGACGGCTTCTGCTGTTTGCTCAGGTCTGGAGGCGGCACGTCTCGGGTGGGTTGATTCGGTAGGTAGTATCCTCCGGTTACAAGATAGAGCTGGTAGCCAGGCCGCCCACAAAATTCCTCCGTTCACGGATTTCCCGAAACCCGATAAAGGCCCAGGCCTTGAGAACGGCTGTGCAACACCTCCTGCGGATAGGTGTGATATGCCCTGTACCTCGGCACGAACAGGGTCAGGGATTTTACTCCAACCTGTTCACGGTTCCCAAGAAGGACGGAACGTTAAGACCAATCCTGGACCTGAAGGGTCTCAACAGGTTTGTAAGAGTCAGACATTTCCGCATGGAAACTTTACGGTCGGCGGTGAGATCGCTTCGGGCCGGCCACTTCATGACCACGGGGGACATCAGGGATGCTTATCTGCACATCCCGATTTTCCAGGGGCATCAGAAGTTCCTGAGGTTTGCTCTGGAAGATCAGCATTACCAGTTTGTAGCACTTCCATTTGGGATATCCTCAGCCCCCCGTGTCTTCACCAAGGTGCTGGCGGGCATCATGGCTATCCTGAGGAGCCAGGGCATTCGTGTGTTGCCCTATCTGGACGACTTGCTGATTGCGGCCCAGTCCCTTCAGCAGGCCGAGAGCGATACTCGAAAGGTGTTGTCAACCCTGGAGGCCTTCGGCTGGGTAATCAACTACCCCAAATCATTTGTCACTCCCGCAACATTGAAATCCTTCCTGGGAATGGCGATAGACACCGCTCAGGTCAAGGTCTTCCTGCCACAGCAGAAGGTTTTGGGTCTCCAGACGCAAGTGCAGGCCTTGCAGCCGTCGGTACGTCTGGGGATGAGATTGGTGGGCCTAATGGTGTCCTGTTTCGAGGCAGTGCCCTTCGCCCAATTTCATATGAGACCTCTTCAGTTGAACCTGCTGACCGACTGGAATCGGACTCAGGAGTCCCTGGAACATGGCTTTTCGCTGTCCCCCCTGGCCAGGCAGTCCCTCTTGTGGTGGTTGGACTCCCGGAACCTGCTGGTGGGCAAGTCCTTTCTGACTCCCCAATGGGAGATAGTTACCACGGATGCCAGCCTGACAGGCTGGGGAGGCGTTTGGCAGACTCAGAAGGTCCAGGGTCAGTGGGGTCCGCAGGAGAACCGCTTACCCATAAATCTCTTGGAGCTGAGAGCGATCCGGTTTGTGCTTCTTCGCTTGACTTCCCACTTAAGGGGTCGTGCGATCCAGGTTTGCTCGGAGAATCAGACGGCTGTCGCCTGCATCAATCACCAGGGCGGGACTCGGAGCAAGGGAGCCCTCAAGGAGGTGACCCAGATTCTGACTTCGGCAGAGGAGAATGTTCCCTGCATCTCGGCAGTCTACATTCCCGGGGTGGAGAACCAGGAGGAAGACTCCCTGAGCAGGAGCGCCTCGCGCCTGGGGGAATGGTCTCTCAGCAGCAAGACCTTTCACGCTCTGTGTCTCCGCTGGGGTCAGCCGGACGTCGATCTGTTTGCGTCTAGACACAATCACAAACTTCCAAGGTTCGTCTCCCTACCAAAAGATCCTCTGGCCATTGCAGCAGACGCTCTGGCGATTCCTTGGACGGAGTTCAAATTTCTGTATGCATTCCCTCCGTTTCCGCTCCTGGGCAGAGTGCTGCACAAGATAGCCCAGGAAGGGGTACCAACCATCCTGGTGGCTCCTCGCTGGCCGAGAAGGAGTTGGTTTGCGGACATAGTTCAGATTTCAATAGACCACTACCTCATGCCCGACGACCCAGGGCTTCTCACTCAGGGGTTGCTGCAGCACCCCAATTTACGGACGCTGGCTTTGACGGCCTGGCTATTGAAACCTCAATCCTGACGGGAAAAGGGGTTATTGGCCACGGTTGTGCAGACGATGATTCAGGCACGGAAGAAATCTTCTTCCATGATATACTACAGAGTTTGGCACGCCTATATTGCTTGGTACCAGGCCAAGAGTCTCCCTTGCCGAAAGTTTGCTATTTCACACGGCTTAGACTTGGGTCTTCAGCTGAGCACCCTCAAGGGTCAAGTCTCAGCTTTAGCCATTTTTTTCCAGAGATCCATTGCCAACCATAGGTTGATCAAGACTTTTTTCCAGGGAGTTAGCCATGTCCGGCCACCGCGTAAGTCAGTATTACCGGTGTGGGACTTGAATTTAGTACTATCTGCTCTCCAGGGTCCTCCCTTCGAGCCATTGAGCGATGCTGCATTGTCTATATTGACTCTCAAAGTGTTTTTTCTGGTAGCGATCACCTCGGTGCGTCGTGTATCAGAGCTGGCCGCGCTTTGTATGAAACCTCCCTACTTTGAGTTGCACAGGGATAAGGAGGTCATTTCTCCCTTTCACCTTAATGAGGAAGTTGTCTTACCTTCCTTGTGTCCAGCACCAGCTAATTCCAAAGAACGGATCCTCCATGCTTTGGATGTGGTCAGAGCCATAAAGTATTACCTGGCTGCGACTGAATCCTTCAGGAAATTGGACTTGCTCTTTGTCCTAACAGAGGGTTCTAGGAAGGGATTGCCACCAGCCAAGTCCACTCTCAGTAAGTGGATCAGACAGGCAGTGGTACAAGCTTATTATACCAGGGGGAAGGAACCCCCTTTTCGGATCACAGTTCATTCTACCAGAGCTATCGGTGCCTCCTGGGCTTTTCAGCACCAGGCGTCGGTGGAACAAGTTTGTAAGGCCGCAACTTGGTCTTCTGTTCATACTTTGTAAAAGTTTTACAAGGTGGATGTCAGGGCCTCAGCTGACGCTGTTTTTGGCCGAAAAGGTGCTTCAGGCAGTAGTGAAATGAACTACATGCTGTTCCGCAATGGGGATCCCGCCCATATGGACGCTGCTTTTGGATGTCCCATTCGTAAGGATATTGGGACGACCTGGACTGGATGTAGAGAAAAATACAATTCTGTGAAACTCACCTGTAGAATTGTTTTTGGATACATCCAGTCCAGGTCGTCCCACCCCGCCCTTGGGTTCATTATGTCCTGTTTACCTGTTAGGGGGATCAACCATTTTCCTGTTCATAGGACATTGTTTTTTGCTCTAAGTATTTTGCTTAGAGAGAGTACAAGCTGAAGCTATGTGAAGTAACATGGTTTCTTGGGCCTCCCGGCCTGTCCTCTTGTTGAATACTGCTTTTTAACTGGGGAATGATAGGACAGCCGCCCTTATAGGGGGCCGGGAGGAGCTACATCCTTGATCTTGCAGTCCACGCCCCCTTTTGGGCGGAGCTACCCATTCGTAAGGATATTGGGACGACCTGGACTGGATGTATCTAAAAACAATTCTACAAGTGAGTTTCACAGAATTGTTTTGTTCTACCTGTAACATACCTACTTGGACCAGCTCTGGAAAATAAAGGACTGTCCCTGGGGCATCCAGATTTGGGATTCTCTGCTGTGTGAAACCCCCCAGATTGCTTTGTTTATTCACCTCACCAGCTACTCTCTTTCTGATGCACGCATTTGGGCATGCACAGCTGAAAAGGAACAGACAGCGACTAAGCTCCATTTAGAAAGCTGATTGAAGGAGAGCTTGTGCATGTTCTGTGGGATGACCAGCAAGGAGACTGTGACTAAAAACACCGGTGCCAAAATGACTAATACCACCCTTTTGAGAGAGCATACTAGCTTAGTCAGACATCAGCTGGCTGGGAGCATGCTTTGATTTAACGCTTAGCCTGCCAAGGTTCTTCAAAGGAAAATCCACTCTGGGTCTGGCGGGAGGGCTTTGTATGTCCAGCTCCCATCGAAGTCAATAGGCGCCTTGGTACATGGAAATTCCCAGTGGATGGAGGGGCTTGTTGTTTTCAGTGGAAGCCAGCCATAACCAAGCCACATCCACCCACCATCTGGAACCAGGGAACCCAGCTTTACAAACCGCAGCTGCGGGAGGACAATTGGCCAGGGGGTAACATAGTGAGGTAAGTGTGTCATCCTGTGCCCCTTGGAACTTGACTGGTCTGAGGTCTCAGGAAAACTCTACTATAATTTTTCCTTTAAAGCAAAGGCAAAATGCTGTATTTAAACTAAAATTAAAAACTGCCATCTCTCCCTTGGCACAAGTCCAATTTGTGGTTTTAAAATAAAATGGGCTCACCTGCTTGCGGAGCAGTGCTGCATCCCTTGGCCGCAGAAGGCCACATGGATCCCTGCTTCCCCGTGCATTCATAACCCTGTACCACTGACTGATTGACTGCATAGTCGGCCCAAACTCTGCACAGCAGAAGCAAAGCATATGAAGCCCTGCTTCTCCCTGAATTCACAGCGTCTCTTGCTGGGGACCCTACTGCACTGCAACAGCAGTTCTGCTCCACTGATGATGGATGACTGTCAATCCTGGTCAGTGAATCAGCTTGGATGTTGAAAACTCCCACCAGGGAATGTTCTAGGTGGTACCTATTGGTTATTTATTTATTTTCTTTTTTTGAGCATTTTCTTACCTTTCCAATGAGCCCACGTCGCAGTTGCGGCTCTCGCAATCGGCTTATGCGGCGCACAATTTAATGTTCGGTTGGAGAAGCTGAATGAGGGCCTAGCAGCACTAGCAATCGGCATGCGGCGCCTCCTGCATCCCTTGGCTGTGTGTCGCCACGGAGGTCATTCAGTTACAGTCAGCGTACACGTGCAGAGTCTGAGAAAGATGCAAGAGATGCCAGCCAAGGGCTTGTTGGATAGGTACCAAGAGTAGGCAACTGGAGGGGTTTCACACAATGGGGCATCTTATAGGTGCTAGGTTGGATTAAGGCCCACCTGAAAGTAATAGTCCAGCCAGCTAAAAAAGATTCCCACCACTGATCAGTCTTACTTCAGGACCGATGTCAAGTCACTGACAACCTCTGCAACAAACATCCCCCAAGACTGCTGCACATCCACTCTATTCACAGCAATAATGGCGGCGTGGCAAGGCCTGTCACAATCTGGTAAGACGATTGATGATCCATTATTTGGCTGGGCTATAACTTTGAAACATGTTATTCCAGCTTGATGGCAGCCACGGCATGTCCCCTTCTCTGCTTGTTACCACTTATGTTCAGCGGACAGGTATTGGTACCACCATATTTGAGTACGCCATTGACAACCAGAAGGAGGCATGTGGGGTGCAACTGCGAGGTGAATGAGTAATATTCTAAGTATTTCACACACTCCGCTTCAGAATAGTCATTACACTTGGGTTATACTGACCTGTAGAGGGCGATCTTGCAGAGATGTAATGAAAAAAAGGGAGCCCCTCCCGGTCCATAAATACCTGGGACCTCCCACTCATTCCTCAGTCTTTCATCTCTGCAGTCGGCGAGCAAGTCAGAAGATGGATGTCTTCTCCTTGCAGGTAGCCGGGGTAACTCCCGGCCATCTTGTTGGTCTATTCCTGCCTGGACCCACTTTTATTTAAGTATCCCTTGCCTCCCAGCCTAGGCTGCTGGTCCGGGCACAGGTAGACGGCACCTTACGGTGCTCAGGAGCTCTGCTCCGCCGTGAGACCCCATACTAGGGGGTAGGCGGCTGTCCGGGTTGGTGATCCCGGAGTGGGATGCCCCGTCCCTGGCCCCTCCACTTCTAACTGGGTTTCCCCCTCTCCCGGTCACCCATTGCTCCCTTATTGAGGGGGGGGGGGGGGAGCGCACACCTTCTCCCTTGTGAATTATCTCTGTGGATGTTATTGAGGTGTGTGTCTGTGTTATTTACTGTTGTGTGCTTTTCTGTTCACTCTTGGCCGGCGCCGGCCGTTTCTGGCAGCGTTTTCTTGGGGGAGCTTCTTCCCCTCAGGTTCCGTGTGGGGGGGCGGGGCCGGGCGCTCGGCGCGCTCCTATGGCCTGCTGCTGGCGCCGCTGCGGAGCCCGGCCACTGGTCGGGAGCCGCGTTCTGTCAGGGGAGGGGGGCGGGGCCGGGCGCGACGCGCGAACCGCGCCGGCCCGCCCTCCTTCTTCCTTATCTGCTCTCTGCTTCGCATCGTGCTCTGCTGTCGGCGCCCTTATAGTAAGCGCCCTGTGGGCTCCATATTTTACATTACTTCATTTTATCTGCTTGTTATGGATGTGTATATATATGGAGGCTTCCCAGGATACCGGGCTTGGGCTCCCCTCGGGGCAATCCCGGCAGTGTATGGGGTGTGGGGTATCCCTTACAGGGGATGATGTATTTCTTTGTATACCATGTGCGCAGCAGGCTATAACGCAGCAGTCCGGGTCCCAGGCGTCTGGGTCAGCGCCGCCGGCCTCGTCGCCTACCCCTCCCGTCTGATCCGTACCCCAGGTGGTGATGTCACGGGTGGGGAGTCGCAGTCTGCTATGTGTGCCAGATTGGCCAATCTTGAGAAATTATTTTCTAGCACTGTGGCCAGAAAGGCCCCGGCTAAGAGGAAGCACTTGTCTCCAGCCGCGCCGGCCTTGGATTTTGATGAGTTTGATTCACTGGACTGGTCTGATTATTCCCTGCTAGAGGAAGGGGAGTTATTTGAGGAGTTCGATGGTTCTGATGATCAGCAATTTGTAGGCGCTGATTCCGAGCAGGGACAGGGGGTTACCATGGATACCCCTAAGGTCCTGGCTCATCTTTTCGAAGTTCTGGCTATTTCTCCCCCAGAGGAGACTCCTCCGCGGAAGGGGGAGTTCTTTGGGACTTCTAAGCCGTGCTTGGAATTCCCAAATCAAAAGCATTTTGATGGCATTATTCCTAAGGAATGGGAGAGGCCTACTCGGCTTCCGGGTGTTCCTCAGGGCTGGGATAAGAAATATCCCTTCCCGGTGGACGCGGCGAAGCGCTGGTCGCCCCCTCCCGAGGTTGATGCCCCCGTGTTGGGGTTGTCTAATTCTTCTGTTTTGCATTCTCCTGACTCCACCACCTTTAAAAGATGGTGAGGACAAGCGCATTGATCAGATGGCTTGTCACGGCTTTGCCAGTGTCGGTTTGGCCTTGCGGCCTGTTTGTGCTTCGGCACTTTTGGCGGTAGCTACCAGGTCGGTTGTTAGGGACCTGTTGACTGCTTCCAGGCTTGACCCGGCTAGTGATGAGTTCGCCGCCCTTAACCCTTCTAGTGCCAGCTACGTGAGTCTCACGTAGCAGCCTCTACTCTATCGGGGGTCGGATGGCTCCAGGAGAGCCCCCGGAATAGCGCCCCCCCCCCCCGCTTCGGCAGCATCAGCTGCTAACTGTAAAATAAAAAAAAAATTAAAAATGACATTTACTTACCTGCAGTCGCGCTGCCTCCCTCCGGGTCTCCTCTTCACTGGGGGGGGGCCTCCAATCGCCCCCCCCCCCCGCTGGCTCTTCAGCTTCAGGGGAGAGCCTGAAAGGGCTCTCCCCCTCCTCTCCCGACGGGCGCCGCCATCTTGCTGTTAAGTCCCACCCCTTTGGGGGTGGGGCTTATGACGTCACTCACCAGGTGTAGTCCTGGCTCCCTGCTGCTCTTCATTCAGATGCGATCATGCTGGCCACAGGAGCAGAGCGGCAGGTGATCAGATCATCACCTGCCCCTCTGCTACTGTAGCCAGCATGATCGCATCTGTCATCACATCGAGGGACAAAGGAGCTGACGATCGGAGGTAAGTAAAGTAAAAATAAAAGTAATTTTTTCTTATGTGTCAGTGTGTTTTTTAATGTTAACCCTTTGTGAACTGGTAAGGGGTCCATGAGACCCCTGTACCAGTTCACAAGGCTGGGGGCTGGCAAGTCACCTGCAACTAGCGGGTGACTTGCCATTAACCCCCTCACCCCCAATTACCTGCCTCCCCAAAGCCCAGGGGGGGGGGGCAGAAGACGGCCCACACAGGCTATGTGGGCTTGTAGGCTGCAGGGTGGGGGGGCCACAAAAGCTGGCCCCTCCACTCTGTTCCTACAAGCCCCCATAGCTGGTCCCGGGCTGATTATAACGGGTAAGGGGGACCCTACGTCATTTTATTTTTTTATTTTTAAGGGTTAGGGTTAGCCTAATCCTAACCCTTAAAATTCCCCCCAAAAATTGGTGTCCCCCCATGTCATTTTTTTGGGGAGAGCACTTTATAACATTTACAAATAAAATACAACTACTATCCACACTATAAACATAAGGGGTTAATTAAAAACTCCTCCTGGGGGGGGGACCCCATTTTTTTTTTGAATTTTAAGGGTTAGGGTTAGCCTAACCCTAACCCTTAAAATAGAAAAAAATGGGATTGCCCCCCCCCCCCCTCTGGGAGGGGTGACCCTATGTATTTTTTTAGGGGATTTTTAAGGGTTAGTGTTAGCCTAACTCTAACCCTTAAATTCCCCAAAAAATGGGGTCCCCCCTCTGGGAGGAGGGACCATAGGTCTTTTTTTTGTTTTAATTAACCCCTTATGTTTATAGTGTGGATAGTAGTTGTATTTATGGGGCTATCACATGCAATATGGTTTTCATTAATAAAACACATTTTTTATTTAAAATAAAGGAGACAATTGTCTAAAAAATATAAATTTTTTTTGTTTTTTTACGCAAAAATATTCAAAAAACAAGACATTTCATGTTAAAGCCTAAACTCTGCTGCAAAAAAATATGTATATAATTTTTCTGGAAATTCCAGCAAAAATTACGGTTAAAAAAAATCGCAGAATAGGGAAAATGACCTGTCAACAGAGGGTGACAAAACTTCAAGTAGGCTGGCAATTAAAAGGGTTAATAGTACCTATGCATGTTGGGTATTGTTCTGCTCGGGGGACCTTGCGCTTTTAGATTTAGCTTGTTTTTTCTTGTTTGCATATTGATATTTTAGGAAAACATGGTTTTTATTCTGCTTTTTTATAATTTTTCTTAGGGAAACCCTGTGCAACCTAAGAATTCTTCAATGTGTACTTTCAGGGAATATATGATTTATGGGGGATATTCCAAATGTAAAGGGTTGTTTTGGTTGAAAAATTGCAAGGTGCGCACTTTGTCAGAGCTAAAAATTTCAAGTACAATTACCGTTATGCGCACGCTTTACTTTGGGGTGTTTGGCAACTCTTCCCTTGACAGTAGCTATGCATTTTGGGTATCGTTCTGTTCGGGGGATGTTGCTTTTTCAGATTTTACTTGTTTTTTCTTGTTTGCATATAGTTTTTTTTAGGAAAATCCCTTCAAAAATCAAGGTTGAACATATGTAGCGCAAAATAGTGAAACGTGGTCTGGCAACAAAGGGTGACAAAAATTCTAGGAAGGCTGGCACTTAAAGGGTTAAGAGGTGCGAGTTGTTCATGTCCTTTGTGTTAGCCGCTCTGGATGACACCATGGTGATGTGTAATAGAACGTCGGCCTTGCTTGTGGCTATTCGGCGGTCGGTTTGGTTGCGCCAGTGGGCGGCTGATTTTGTGGCTAAGAAGTCGCTTACGGCTCTTCCCTTCGTGGGGTTGTGGCTTTTTGGAGAAAAATTGGATTCAGTCGTGAACGGAGGCAAGTTACCTCAGCGAAAGAAGCAGCGTCGTCCCTTTCGGGGGGGCGGCCTCCTTTAACCCTTCCTTTCGTGGGGCCAGAGCTGGCAGGGGATTGGCCTTCTCTTCCTCCAGAGGTGATTCCTGGAACAGGGGCAGAGGACGTGCCCGACCAGGTCACACCTAGGGTTCCAAACCCAAGCCAGCTGCCAAGCCAGCTCGGCAGTGAGGGGGCGCCCTCACCCTTGCGGGTGGGGGGACGGCTGTGACACTTCTTCCAGGTCTGGGACCAGGAGGTCCAGACAGATGGATTCTGATAGTGGTGTCTTCCGGTTACAACCTGGAGTTCGAGATCCGGCCCCTCCCAGATTCTTCAGGTCTCGGGTGCCTTCGGATCCTCTGGCCGCGCAGGGGCTCCGAGCGGCAGTAAAGAATCTTTTGGACATGGCTGTCATTTGTCCGGTGCCTTCCTTGGAAAGGGGCCTGGGCTACTATTCCAATCTGTTCACGGTGCCCAAGAAGGACGGCTCCGTTCGTCCCTTCTTGGATCTGAAGCTCCTCAACAGGTTTATCCATCCCCGGAAGTTCCGCATGGAAACGCTGCGCTCAGCCATCAATTCTCTTCGTCAGGGGGACTTCATGACGTCCATAGACATCAAGGATGCTTATCTGCATGTTCCTATCTTCCCGGCACACCAGAGATTTCTCAGGTTTGTGGTGGAAAATCGGCATTGTCAGTTTGTGGCCCTTCCGTTCGTCCTTACCTCGGCTCCAAGGGTTTTCACCAAGGTGCTGGCAGGGGTGATGGCCCTCCTCAGAGCCTAGGGTATTCGCATCGTGCCATATCTGGACGACCTTCTCATTATGGCATCCTCTCACAACCTAGCGGAGCTAGACACCAGAGCTGTGGTATCCACTCTGGAGAGATTCGGCTGGGTGATCAACTATCCCAAGTCCTCCCTCTCCCCATCCAGGGTGGTGTCTTTTCTGGGAATGTCTCTGGATACTTCTCAGACCAGGGTGTTCCTCCCTCCACCCAAGGTTCTGTTGATTCAGGAGTTGATTCAGCTTCTTCTGTCCAACCCTCGCCCGTCCATCCAGCTGGGGATGAGACTGGTGGGATTGATAGTGGCTTCCTTCGAGGCGGTTCCCTTTGCTTAGTTTCACACAAGGACGCTCCAGCTCCATCTTTTAGCTGCTTGGGACAGGTGTCCGCTGTCATTGGATCAGTCTTTTCTGATGTCTCCCCGGGTTCGGCATTCCCTTTGGTGGTGGCTGGAACCAAGCAATCTGATGAGGGGCAGGTGCTTTCTGACCCCTTGTTGGGAGACAGTCCCCACGGATGCCAGCCTGTCAGGTTGGGGGGGTTTCTGGAAGGATCTTCAGTTTCAGGGACTGTGGGGGCCTCAGGAGGCTCACGATCCCATCAATGTTCTGGAGCTGAGGGTCGTCAGGTTGGTTCTGTCTCACTTGACTCTTCAGTTGCAGGGCTTACCAGTTCAAGTTCGGTCGGACAATCGGACGGCGGTCGCCTACATCAACCACCAGGGAGAGACTCGCAGCAGGAGTGCCCTCAGGGAAGTGTCCTTGATTCTGGCCGGGGCGGAGAGCAATGTCCCATGCATTTCGGCGGTGTACATTCTGGGTGTGGAGAACACGGAGGCGGACTCCCATGTCGTCTCGCCGGGGGGAATGGTCTCTCAATCCCAAGGTTTTTCGGTCACTTTGCCACAAGTGGGGGATTCCGGAGGTGGATCTCTTTGCCTCTCGTCACAATCACAAGCTTCCGGCGTTTGTGTCTCTCTCACGGGATCCTCTGGCTCTGGCAGTGGATGCCATGTCTCTGAGCTGGAGGGATCTGGGGTTCCTGTACCTGTTCCCTCCGTTCCCTATGATGGGCATGATGGTGCGCAGATTGGCACTAGAAGGGGCACCAGCAATTCTGGTGGCTCCAACATGGCCAAGGCAGGTTTGGTTCGCAGACGTCGTTCGGCTGGCGATCAGTTCGATCTGCCCCTTCTGCCGGATCTGCTCACTCAGGGTCAACTACTTTACCCCAATTTACCAACACTGGCTTTGACGGCGGGGCTGCTGAAACCTCCATCTTAAGGGAGGAAGGTCTTTCTGTTGCTGTGATTCAGACTCTTGTTAAACCGGACCTTCACCCTGATTTAATGAAAAGACCAAACTCTTAAAAAACAATTCCTCAGCATCTAAAATTAATATATTTTACATGTTTAGTCACTAATTTATTATACTTTCCCCCACTGGGCTGCAACTCTGTTCGGGAATTTAGGATACGGGCGCCGCCATCTTGACTCAGAAGCATCACACTTACTGAGGAGAGGAGAGTGGGATAAGGTACAGGGGGGCGGGTTATAGCTGTGCTTTGCTCAGACAGAGCAGAGCTGGGGTCAGGGAAAGGTCAGCAGTCCCAGAATGCAGAGCAGCACAGTCACTTCCTGTTTGCAGGCACTTCCTGTTTGCAGGCTGCCTGCAAAAATGGCAGCTTCCATAAGCCGCCATCTTGGATGTTTAAAGGCTTATAAAATGCAGTAGATGCAGGTAGGATGATTTTTAATGTGAGCAATCTGTATGTACAGGGTGTGGGAAACATATAAGATAGACTCTTATTTAGAGTGAAGGTCCGCTTTAAGGCTAGGAAGCGGTCTTCCTCTACCATCTACTATAGGACTTGGAAGTCTTATATTGATTGGTGTGAGGCTAGGGCCTTGCCTTGCATGGTGTTTTCTATTCCTAGTATTTGGGATTTTCTGCAACACGGTCTGGACTTGGGGTTCCAGCTTAGTACTTTGAAAGGGCAGGGTTCTGCCCTGGCGGTTTTCTTTCAAAGGTCTTTTGCTCTTCATCCTTTGGTTAAGACCTTTTTCCAGGGGGTTACGCATGTGCGACCTCCTAGGAAGCCCCTGCTCTCAGTTTGGGACTTGAACTTGGTTCTTTCTGCTCTTCAGGGTCCTCCTTTTGAGCCGTTGCAGGATATTCCTCTTTCTATGCTTACTCAGAAGGTTGCTTTTCTGGTCGCTATCACCTCAGTTCGGCGTGTCTCAGAGTTGGCGGCCTTGTCCATTCAGGCCCTTTACTTTGAGAGGCATCAGGACAAAGTTGTTTTCTGCTTCATGCCAGATTTCCTTCCTAAAGTGGTTTCTGCCTTTCATCTTAATCAGGACTTTGTTCTTCCCTCCTTGTGTCCTAAGCCCAGCAATGACAAGGAGAGTGTCTTGCATTCCTTGGATGTGGTTCGCTGTGTGAAGTACTATTTGGTGACTACTTCTTCCTTTTGTAAGACTGACGCTTTTTTCGTGGTGCCTTCCGGGTCGAGGAAAGATTTGGTGCCCGCCAAGTCTTCCATTAGTAGATGGATTCGCCAGGCCATTGTTGGGGCCTATTCTGCCATGGGGAAGGTTCCTCCTTTTCGTGTTACTGCTCATTCTACTTGTGCTGTTGGGGCTTCCTGGGCTTTTCAGCACCAGGCCTCTGTTGAACAAGTTTGTAAGGCTGCTACTTGGTCTTCTGTTCACACTTTTTCCAAGTTTTATAAGGTTGATGTGCGGGCCTCAGCTGATGCTGTTTTGGCCGCAAAGTTCTGCAAGCTGCAGTGGTTTAAGTTGTGTGTTATTGCTTTGTTTGGATCCCACCCTTTATGGACACTGCTATTGGATGTCCCAAGTGTAATGACTATTCTGAAGCGGGGTGTGTGACATACTTAGAATAATACCATTTTGTGATTACTCACCTGTAAAATGGGTATTGTAAGTATGTCACACACCCTGCATCACCCCACCCTTTGGTATTCTGGATCCTTTATATGGTAAACCTTTTTTTCTGTTACTGGTTATAATTTGCTCTTCCTGGTCCCTTTTTCCTTACTGCTGTCTTTAATACTGGGGAATGAGTGGGAGGTCCCAGGTGTTTATGGACCGGGAGGGGCTCCCTTTTTTTCATTACATCTCTGCAAGATCGCCCTCTACAGGTCAGTATAACCCAAGTGTAATGACTATTCTGAAGCGGGGGGTGTGACATACTTATAATACCCATTTTACAGGTGAGTAATCACAAAATGGTATTTTTCCAATTTTGGTCTTTCTATGGAACATTGTGTAGCAGGGTATTCCACAATCAGGTGCTTAGGGTCTGTGGGGACTTTACTTTTTTGACTATAGGTCCAATTTAAAAAGGAGTTTTTATGGTCATGAGCTTCTTCCTTTTCATGCTTACTTGCTAAGAGTTTATGTAGTTTTGTAAAATCTTCAGCAGTCTTTAACTTTGGTACTGTTGTAACTTGTAACTGCTTCCTCCCCTGACACATACCGTTTACACTCCCTACAGAAGCCTATGTTGTCTAAGTAGGCATATTTAGTTCTTTTGTGCAAAATATGATGTGCAGCACCTCTGGCAGAATAATGAAAACTGACAGCAACCTACATAACCGGTGTGTGCATTCCAGCAATATTGACAAGCACCAATCAAAGCTTAAATTGACCCTTAACAGATTGAGCCTTTATGGAGGTTCACTCCAACATTTACAATATGCGGCCTAAAATCCCATCGGGAATGAAGAAGACCTAGATTTGGCAGAAAACTCACTTTACTGTAATAGTTCTTGGTGAAACTGGATGACCGCTCATGGGTGACACACATACAAGTATAATTAAATGAGGTAAAGCCACAGCAAGTGCACACAAAGGCTGCCACGATGCTTCCCTTGCTCATTACTCACATTGCCTAACGAGCTCTATGTGTGATTGATTACCTGCTCACTGCTCCATAGATCTCTGAACTTCACTCCCCCTCATGCTTGGAGCTTTAAATAGCCAGCGCTGCCTCACAGGAAGTGGCCTCTGGAGTCTAAGAAAATACATTGCACATCTTTCACAGTGATCTACCATTTTCTGAGTTGACTTGGAAACTTTCATAGCCACATAGCACCAGCTTATTAGACTTATTAGTAAGAGCTATGAAATGTGTGGACCATCTCCTTCTGAAATTCTGCCTTTATTTCTGACTCACTTTATGTTTCCGCATTTTTATTCCGTACGCATACGTCAGGGCTGTCCTGATCATTGTAAACTGGCCTTAAAGGGATTGTCCAGCCTTATCATCAAATTAATTGTTCGTTCAGCTTTATCTTGCGCTGCCCAAGATCCCTTGTTTTCTATTCCCCCAGGCAACATCAGAAAGAGAAATTGTGAGTTATTTCCCCTGCCTCTTGGACCCCCCCCCCCCCCCCCCTCTTCCCAAACCTGACCAACAATAAGAGCCTGTGAAGGACTGCTGCCTCTGGATTATAATTTGTCATTTGCTCTCCACCCAGCGCATGCTGTGGAAGGGGCCACAAGCACGATCACGCTGGTTGCACCTGTTTTTAGCATAGGGCAAATCAATAAATCCTTTCCTGGTGGGTGGACACGCCTACTGCCAGGAAGGAGAAAAGGTAGATGGCATAAGCTGAGCCATTTGATTGTGTATTTTTTAAGAAAAAAAATTACATTGTGGTCCCCTATTCTGAGGCTTCCAACTGGCACACCAAGCATAGGGGCTTGGTTCCCCATTGCTTGGAGGCCAAACGGATGGCCTTTGGCCTTGCCAGGACACCAGCCCCTAAGTGCTTCGGCCCTGTTCCGTCCCTCCAAATTCTAGCAGAGCGGTAATTTTGCCCACTGCTGCCAGCAGAAGAGAAGCCAACGAGAGACTCCAGAGGAGCTGGACAGTGAGAGGACACCCCCACCAGCGCTGGATAAATATAGTGCAAGAAATAAGTAATGAGTTGGGGTTACAAGCATAATCACATTGAATGCGCCTGGCCCAGGGGGGCCTTAGAGACCGAAAAAAAGCTTAGGGTCAATAGGGTTGATTCAGTGCCCTTTTCGCTCGCATTTCCTTTGCGTGACAATTTTTGTTCTCGTCCATTTTTCCCCCTTGTCTGATTCAGCCATTTTCTCTGCAATCATTTTTGTGTGAAATGTGTTTATTTAGCGTGATTTTTAGTTTGGTAGCAAGACCTAAAAAAAAACGTCTCTATATCAACCCTAATATCTTTAAATGTCAATGTTGAAATGCAAACAGACCCATCTACTACTGCACACTAATTCACAGTGTCTGGTTTTACCAGCATGGCTATTGAAGTTGGGGTTCTGGAATAAAAGGCTCCTCTCATGTGACATGTATTTTGCTGAAGACATTACAGCCATAGTTGGCCAGGCCAACTACCAGTGCTCAAACTTGCATCACCTGGTAAAAGCAACAGGGCGGTTGCATCACTGGCATTTTTAAAGTGCAGATCTTGATGCCTCCTAACCTTTTTCAGAAATCTCTGGTGGATAAATCCTTATTCAAAGCATTTTTACTGGGAGCCCCAAACTTGTAACATCCTCTGGCTGTCACCCCCATTGGATGTCCCTTCTTACTGTCCTGGTCTAGTGGATAATACTTTACTACCAATACTACCAAACTGACCAATTAATTGGGAGTTCTAAATGGGAATAGTAGAATAATATCCTCATTGTTCTAGATCTTGCTATATAATGTATATTCTATTTAGTTATGCTCATAAGATGCAATAGTAAAAAAAATAAATTTGTGAAAGCATTCATAACTCCAAACATTTCTTAAATTCCACCCAATATTCCACACCTCCTAATTATACTCCTTGCCATTCGGATCTCTCATTCTTTGGCTTAGAGAGTAATGTTGCTGTCTGTGTAAGGAAACCGGTTTTGGTATAGGTTCTTCAAAATGGGTAATTTACTAATGTATGTATGCCGACGAGAACCCTACTTAGCATTTTAATTTGATGTTCGAATAAATGCTGTGAGATTTCTTAATTGCCCTTCAAGCAGAGGTAAACAGACAGTCCACAGTTCCACATACTCTGCACTACAAGAGGCCGTTGTTAAACTGGACCAACAATTGCCACAGTGTTAACGACGCCTGTGAGCTGATGAAATTCAAGGATCATGCCGCCCATCCGATACACTCTTTCCATCAATTCAGTCTTAACATTGAGTATTTTGTACAATGTTTTGGCTTTTAGGGGATTTTCCAGAGGATGAACATCCCAAATTAAAATGCCTGGGTGGTAGGGGTAAAAGCATGCCTGAAGTTATTTTTATACCCAAGGTCCAATTTAAAGGCAAAGTCCACTTTTGATGACTTTTTTAAAAGTTTCCATTATTGTGTGCCAAAATTATGCCCTCAAGGTGCTGAGTTTTTTCTTGCAACAATGTGTTTGTTAGCAACATACACAAACTGTTGTGGTGTGCAAAGCAGAAACTTCCTGACTCTGGCTTGCTAATCATCTGATTGGCAGGTAGAGATGACATTCCACACTCCTGAGCTCACAAGTTTAACACCTTCTCTATTTCAGACTCTTGAGATGAGGGGATCGGAATCAAGTGTTCCTGTAGCTGAACGGTTACTGACAGCGTTACGCTCACATGCGCTTGAATGCTAGGGATGTGGCCAGCCGGCTGGCCTACGTCCTCACCAATCTTGGGATCACCTAGTCGGCAATGGAAGAACCCTTTTTTTTTTTTTAACTGAGGTGGGGAGGGTGGGTAAAAGAAAAACTAATTTTTCCTACATGTGAGGGCTCTGTTTACACGCAGACCTTCAGCAATTGGGAGTGCAGCGGCCACATCCCCAGTATTTGCACGCTCCTGCTCCCAGCCTATATGAATGGCTGGGGGCGAGAGCGTGATCATAGCTCAAAGATGCCGCCGGATGCTGACATTGCCAAGAGCGCCAGGAATCAGGTGAGTTTTGTTGTGTCCTAGGGGTGAGGTCGATTCACACAGCAGAGCATCCAGATCTGGGATACCCCTGTGGAAGGTCAGCTGCTGGTCCTGGAATGATCCTATGGCCGGCCACTCTGGGTTTTGTTCCGCTTTCATAACTGTAATGTAGTAATTTCTGCTTTAAAGAGCACAACTCAGAACCTTTAAAAAGGAACTTTGCAGGCCTTGGAGTCTAAAAGACTCAAGGGCCGTTCGAGTTCCACTAATTTGGGCATCTCGAATTTGGATGCCTAGCTGTATAAAACACCTCTGAAGCCCACACGTGCCCTCATCCCCACTCGCTTTCAGCCATGCCAGCTGTCAGGAACCGCTTACCTGATCCCCGTTCCAGCAATGTCTCCAGGCGGCCAGCTGCAGCTGTCACTGTGCGGCGGCCGCGCCGAACGGCGTCGGCTCGAGCAGCGTCGGCTCGAGCGGCGCCCAGCTCAGCCACGCCCCCCGCTTCCTCCTCCAGGAGACGTGCTCGCGCGCGGCCGCGAGCACGTGTCTGTTATGCCCTCCGGCGGCGCTGTGCTGCGCGCACCCGCCGGAGGATCAAGTAAAGGGTTAATGAATCTTAGGGGATTGAGGGCTTCGCCCTCTTCTGCTCTGCAGCCAATTACCCTTGGAATCCTATGTGCTCCAATCAGTACACTGCTTCCCTCAGACCTGTTCCTATAAAGGCAATTCCCTCTCAGTTGTGAATTGCCTGTGATAGCGCTCAGAACCCTGTGTTACCTACTCCTGTGAAGTCTAGCCTGTTGCCGATTTGATTGTACGACCATTCTCGATCCTGAATCCTTGTTGCCGACCTCTGCCTGAATTGACGCCTCTCGATCCTGAATCCTTGTTGCCGACCTTTGCCTGAACTGACGCCTCTAGATCCTGATCCCCAGTTGCTGACCTCTGCCTGAACCCCGACTACGTCTTGCCTGACCCCTGGTGCCGCTACGATCTCTGCCTTCCCGTTATCGACCTATTGCCTGTCTCTGGACTTCCGTCACTCACGCTCTTGCTATTGGTTCTCCAGTCCTCCCACATATAAGCTTACATCCTTTGAGCCATTAAGTCCTGGGGGCAACCGATCCCGGGTAGGCGTATCTTGCGTCCCGGCAAGCGGGGGCTCCTACAGGTGAAGCTGGCTGTGGAGATTGGGGGTTGTGAGCTTATTAAGAGGGCTGGAGTTACCCCGAGCATGACATTATCACAGGCCAAAAAATGGATGACCTGGTACAGCAGGTGCAAGCTATGGCCACAGCGATCAACCAACTCGCTCAAAGAGTGGCCACTCAGGAATCTCGTCAAGTGCCAACTTCCTCTGTACCACCTCATTTCTCCGAACCTAAGATTCCACTGCCTGAGAAATTTTTTGGAGAACGAGCAAAATTTTCCAATTTCAAGAATGCCTGCGAACTATATTTTAAGTTAAGACCTATCTCCTCTGGCACAGAGGTCCAACGAGTAGGCCTAGTCATTTCCTTGCTTCAAGGAGACCCACAGTCCTGGGCCTTTAGTTTACCGTCCCATGACATTGCTCTGCAATCAGTGACTGCCTTCTTCAATGCTATGGGCGTTTTATATGCCGATCCAGATATACAGTCTACCGCAGAGAATAGGCTTCGGGCCTTAAAACAAGGACGGAATTCGGCTGAAGACTACTGTGCTGAATTCCGCCGCTGGGCTATCGAAGCTAGGTGGAACGATCCAGCTTTGTGTAGTCAGTTCAGGGTGGGACTGTCGGATAGCATCAAGGATGCCTTAGTCAATTTTCCCCCGCCAGTGGACCTAGATCAATTAATGCAGGTCTCCATTAAAATAGACCGACGTCTTAGAGAAAGGGCCAGGGAGAGAGTCGGGGCTCCCACGTCCTTTAGACCAGTCCAGAGTCATAGATCCCCGGTTCCCCGTGGAGAAAATACCTCATCATCCTCCCAGGAAGAACCTATGCAATTAGGGAGAACCCGCTTATCCCAAGAGGAGAAACAGCGTAGGCGATCCGAGGGGTTATGCCTGTATTGCGGGAATTCTGGTCATTTTGCAGGGTCCTGTCCCAACAAGGGGAAACCGGCGGAAAACTTCCGCACCCAGACCAGGTAGAGAGTACTGATCTGGGTGAGTCAGTTTGTAACTCTCGCCAGAATAAGATGCTTGTACCTATTGACTTGTTTTGGGGGTCCTCTAAGCAGACAGTTTCCGCCTTCATAGACAGTGGTGCGGCTGGAAACTTTTTGGACAGGAGCATGATCTCCACCTTAGGGATCCCTGTAGTTCCTCTTGAAAGATCCCTACAAGTTTTAGCTATCAATGGAAAGACAATCCAGGGAGGTCCTATAAATACCAAGACCCCACCTCTCAGACTAATTGTCGGCTCTTCTCACTCTGAATTCTTAGAATTCTTTATTTTTGATTGTCCGGAAACTCCGGTGGTTTTGGGATACCCCTGGTTGCAACTCCATAACCCGGTGTTAGATTGGCGGGCTGGGGAGTTGGTCAAGTGGAGTGACCACTGTAAAGGTCACTGTTTTAATACAGGCCTCAGAAGCGTTCAAGTCTTACCACAGGAATTACCTCAGCCATACGCTGATTGGATCGATGTATTCTCTGAACGCTCTGCTGATACTCTTCCTCCACATCGGTCCTATGACTGCCCCATTGACTTGCTGCCTGGCACTATTCCCCCGAGGGGAAAGATCTATAACCTTACCCTGCCCGAGGAGCAAGCAATGAGGGAGTATATTACCGAAAATCTTAGGAAAGGATTTATCCGTCCCTCTACCTCGCCTGCTGGGGCCGGGTTCTTTTTTGTAGAGAAGAAAGATGGTGGCTTGAGACCGTGCATAGATTATCGAGCCTTGAATAAGATCACTGTAAAAAACCGATACCCCTTACCCTTGATTGGGGATCTGTTCAATCAAGTCACAGGAGCTCGAATTTTCTCCAAATTGGATTTGAGAGGGGCTTACAATCTGATTCGCATCCGACAGGGGGACGAGTGGAAAACTGCATTTAATGTGAAGGATGGGCACTATGAGTACCTGGTCATGCCCTTTGGTCTTTGTAATGCGCCAGCCGTTTTCCAAGATTTTGTTAATGATATATTCAGGGAATATCTCGGTAGATTTGTAGTCATCTACTTGGATGATATTCTCATTTTTTCTAATTCTTTACCGGAGCACAGACACCATGTTAAGTTGGTGCTACAAAAATTAAGAGAGAACAACTTATTTGCTAAACTGTCTAAGTGTGTGTTTGAAGTCACTACAGTTCCCTTCCTAGGGTATGTTATTACCAACCAGGGTTTGGAGATGGACGCGGGGAAGGTTTCAGCAGTTCAGGATTGGGTCCAACCCAAAACTTTAAAGGAATTGCAACGTTTTCTAGGTTTTGCAAATTTTTATCGGCGTTTCATAAAAGGCTTTTCCCATGTTGTTGCACCCCTTACCAACCTTACCCGCAAGGGGGCCTTTACTGCTAACTGGTCCCCCTCTGCCTGTGAGGCCTTTCTAACCTTGAAACGGGCCTTTACTTCGGCACCTGTCTTAGTGCATCCAGATATTCATAAAGCTTTTATTATTGAAGTGGATGCTTCTGAGCTGGGAGTGGGTGCAGTTTTGTCACAATATTCTGGTAACCCTGAGCGTCTCCATCCATGCGCTTATTTTTCGCGTAAATTCAGTACCGCGGAACAAAATTATGATGTTGGCAATAGGGAACTATTAGCTATTAAACTGGCATTTGACGAATGGCGGCACTGGTTGGAGGGTTCATTACATCCTATAACTGTGTATACCGATCATAAAAATCTCGAATACATAGGTTCTGCCAAGAGGCTGAACTCTCGTCAGGCACGTTGGGCATTATTCTTCTCGCGCTTCAATTTTATTATTACTTTCAAGCCGGGTGTAAAAAATACTAAAGCTGATGCTCTATCTCGCATGTTCGGTGAATGTAAGGATCGGGGTGATTCTGGTGAACCAATTTTACCCACAGGTTGTGTGGTGGGGGCGTTACTACCTGATCTCTCCAATACCTTGGCGCCGTTTCAAGATGAATCTCCTAGTGATGTACCCTTGGGGTGCCAGTTTGTTCCGCCGCACCTGCGTTCGGATGTAATTCGCGAATTTCACGATGCCAAAACTGCTGGTCATTTGGGTAACCGTAAGACGTTTATGCTTGCCCGTCGTCATGTATGGTGGCCTACCATGAGACGCGATATCACTGCCTTTATCGACGCTTGTGCTATTTGTGCTCGAAGTAAAGGAGTTCACAAGGCTCCTAGTGGCAGTTTGGTTCCTCTTGAAATTCCTGCTGAGCCATGGACCCATATTTCTATGGATTTTATTGTAGATTTGCCTCTCTCACATGGTAATACTGTCATTTGGGTGGTCGTAGATCGTTTCAGTAAGATGGCACATTTCGTTCCTTTGGCCAAACTTCCTTCTGCACCTGAGCTTTCGCGGCTGTTTACTTCGCATATTTTTCGTATTCATGGTATTCCGTCCAATATAGTCTCTGATCGGGGTGTTCAATTTACTTCCCGTTTTTGGAAACACTTCTGTTCGCGGTTGGGAATACAGATCTCTCTTTCTTCTGCCTACCATCCCCAGACTAATGGGCAGACGGAAAGAACTAATCAAACTTTGGAACAATACTTAAGGTGTTATGTTTCTGATGCCCAAGAACAATGGGCGGAATTTATTGATTTCGCCGAATTTGCTTACAATAACGCGCCTAGTGAGAGTACCAAGGTATCTCCTTTTTATTGTAACTTAGGGAAAAATCCTAGAGCTTCTTCCCTTTCAGGGTCACCTTCCAATCTGCCGGCGTTGGAGGAGTGGCTTCAAGAACGGAAGAATATCTGGACACACGTTCAGGAGATTCTTAAGACCACTGGTTTGAGGTATAAGAAATTTGCCGACCGCCGCAGATCACAGGAACCTACTCTTCGAGTAGGCGATCTAGTTTGGGTCTCCACTAAAAATATTGCGCTCCGTCAGCCATCTAGCAAATTAGGTCCAAAATTTATTGGTCCTTTTCCAATCGTCAAGAAGTTGAATAATGTGTCTTTTAAAGTTCAACTCCCGCCAACTATGAAAATACCTAATTCCTTTCACGTTTCACTGTTAAAACCGGCGAAGAATGCTCCTCTTGCTGGTCCTGCACCAATTCTTCTTAATAATGAGCCCGAGTATGAAGTGAATAAGATCTTGGATTCACGTAAAGTGCGTAATTCTTTACAGTATTTGGTGGATTGGGTTGGCTATGGTCCGGAGGAAAGATGCTGGGTGGCAGCGAGGAATGTTCATGCCAAGGCTCTTGTAAGAAGGTTCCATCGTGACAATCCAGGGAAACCGGGTGAGGGTCCGGAGGCCCCTCGTGAAGGGGGGGGTAGTGTCAGGAACCGCTTACCTGATCCCCGTTCCAGCAATGTCTCCAGGCGGCCAGCTGCAGCTGTCACTGTGCGGCGGCCGCGCCGAACGGCGTCGGCTCGAGCAGCGTCGGCTCGAGCGGCGCCCAGCTCAGCCACGCCCCCCGCTTCCTCCTCCAGGAGACGTGCTCGCGCGCGGCCGCGAGCACGTGTCTGTTATGCCCTCCGGCGGCGCTGTGCTGCGCGCACCTGCCGGAGGATCAAGTAAAGGGTTAATGAATCTTAGGGGATTGAGGGCTTCGCCCTCTTCTGCTCTGCAGCCAATTACCCTTGGAATCCTATGTGCTCCAATCAGTACACTGCTTCCCTCAGACCTGTTCCTATAAAGGCAATTCCCTCTCAGTTGTGAATTGCCTGTGATAGCGCTCAGAACCCTGTGTTACCTACTCCTGTGAAGTCTAGCCTGTTGCCGATTTGATTGTACGACCATTCTCGATCCTGAATCCTTGTTGCCGACCTCTGCCTGAATTGACGCCTCTCGATCCTGAATCCTTGTTGCCGACCTTTGCCTGAACTGACGCCTCTAGATCCTGATCCCCAGTTGCTGACCTCTGCCTGAACCCCGACTACGTCTTGCCTGACCCCTGGTGCCGCTGCGATCTCTGCCTTCCCGTTATCGACCTATTGCCTGTCTCTGGACTTCCGTCACTCACGCTCTTGCTATTGGTTCTCCAGTCCTCCCACATATAAGCTTACATCCTTTGAGCCATTAAGTCCTGGGGGCAACCGATCCCGGGTAGGCGTATCTTGCGTCCCGGCAAGCGGGGGCTCCTACAGGTGAAGCTGGCTGTGGAGATTGGGGGTTGTGAGCTTATTAAGAGGGCTGGAGTTACCCCGAGCGTGACACCAGCCTTACTAAATGGGTGTCATCGGTAGCCAGCTCTAGAAGGTGAGCGGGGTATGTGGTTGGCGGTGCACTCAGCTCCCTTCATCCCTGCTCAGTTGCTTGGCCGTCCAGGCGGCTTAACCGTCAGCTAAAGTTGAAGGGAGCAGAGTAAAAGCTAGTGCGTTTATTGGCTGAGCGAGCTGCTCAGCGCGCTCTTTCTCGCCTGAGTCTGCGCCTTGGGAGCTACAGGAAGGTGAATGGGGCGTCCTGTAGGAGAGACACACAATGGGCATCCCAATTTGGCCACTGCATAGAGGAACAACGCCCCAAAGATTCAAAATTGGGTGTGTTGTTCCTCTTTAAAGAAGCAGCACATATATCCACCTAATGCATATTCACTAATTTTCCTTTATTTCCTTCAAAAGAGTCCTTGCACTTAAAATGTTTGTAAATGCCCAGACCTTGAAAAACTCAGACTGGCTCTGCAGTGTGACAATGTCCCAACTAATGGTAAATGCTCAGATGCCTGTAACTTTCATCACTTGAGGACAAGTGCCCTCCAATATAATATCATGTATACACGTGTTTCCAGACCAGCTGCAGGATACAGCAGGGGCAGACCTGACCTAGATCGGAAGCCGCAGTACATGTGGGTCTGCCATGTGTGACACAGTTGGCGTGCAGGAGGAGGGGATCTCTCATAAATAGTACTTGATTCATCAGTCAGATGAATAGGAATATCTCTGCACTTGTCCTGTCACTTTATCCCATGGCTTATTTTTACTTGACAGAAGCTTTACATCTATCTTCTTGAGAGCCCACAAAACACCTAAAAGGACCCATCATCCCCTTCCTATTCTCATTAGTCACCTGCTTCCTACTATTTATTGACCAAGATTATTCTTTTCTTCCTCCTTTTTCAAAAGTGAAGGCATTTTTAGATTTTTAACCTTGTGTCCAATTAGGCATCAGTGGATTTCGGCTCATTAGCTATCTAAATTTAAGGGGAAAGCTGATATTCTGTAACAATGTGTTAGGAAACTTTACAAGTAACCTTGTGAAATGGAAATGAGGACATTTTAACATCTATCTGTTGTATAAAAAAGGAGGTCAACCGGCACAATGTTTAGCCAAGGCTGTGAGAGGCTAGGCTGGTGTATATGTTTTTATTTTTTGTGAACTGAAGGCCTTTACTGCAATGTACAGCAATCTATGCTGCTAGTCCTATGAAATCATAGATGTCATCCTGACACAATTGAGATTTAGTTTTCCTACACTGCAGGCCAAAACCAAAGATGCAGAACCAAATTTTCCTACCCCCCCATTGTTCTCTCCCTGGAAGTATAAAATAAATAGTTTGTTCTACTTACCCTGACATATCGTGAGCCCAGTTTTTGGCGTTATATTCCTGAGCTCCTGTAGCAACAGATTGTAGCCCTATAGGTGGTCATTACAAAGATTATGATAGAGGATCATGATGCAATCCTGCAATTACTGGTCCTGCCACTCAAACTGCTGGCAATCTGGCAAAATTGCTACATTTATTGCTGGGAAAGGAGAGAAGACAGAATGGCAAAACCATCCAGAAGGTACTGCCTTTGGGTGGTGGGATGCGGAGGTATATAGGTCAAATAGATGGGTTTTGGTCCTTTTTAAAATGAACTTTTACAAATCACACCTACCCCAGTTGTTCATACTCCCTGCATCCAGTGTTGAGGGTCTAACAACTGCAGCACCAACAACTCCCACCTTTCCCTCTTCAAGGGATACTCCTCCGTCCCACCTGACTCTTGGTGATCGATAGGGTTCACCGGGCACTTCACATGATGAATGCTTACCTTCCCGACAAACTCTACTGGTTACTGATGGGGTGGTAAACAGACCCCACAGCTGCCACCGCTGCAGGGACATGTTGGTATGAGTATTTTTCCCATTAAAGGGATTTTCAAGAGGACGGATGTATAAAGCAATTCAACTTTACAAAATAGATGCCATTCGGCATATAGCTCAGTGGTGGGGGGGCTCCCCCACACATACACTGCCACCTGCCTGAGATAATCTCTCCTGCTCCTCATTCCACTGGCGAAATGCAGGCCTATGTTGTGTTCTTCTTCAGTATTCTATACCTCCTCCAACCTGCAGTGTGTGCTCCTTCCCTCTGTCATGAAGGAGCATGCTGCATGTTCTTTCCTGAATGGAAAAGGATTGGGAAGTGTGTACACCACAGAACATGCTCTTCAGAAGAAAGATTTGTAAAAAAGGACAAGATATCCTCACATGCTGCTGTGTCAGATTATTTGCCAGAGAGAGGTAAAGCTGAAGCCAGAACTAAATAGTGCATAGTAGCCATATTTGAAAAGAACCAGTTATAAATACTTAAAGGGGTTGCTGTTAATATTTAGCTCCTTTTTAAGCCCAGACCCTGGATTTTATTCATTCTTTTATTATTAATTTATTTATTTTTTTGCATTCAGAGGTGGAACTGTCTTCATCCTTCTTGCCCCAGATTATGTGGGACACATCTGATACTTGTCTGGGTAGGGGAGGACATCTGATCCCTGCTTCTTTGTATTGGTCCACATTTCAGTGTTCTAAAAAGGTGGTCTTGAACTTCAGGATGTGGGATTCAGAAAACTGTTTGTACCTCAGAAACGAAAGCTTTATTTAGCAGCTAACCAGAATAACTCTTTTGCATGATTTTGTTTTAGACTTTGCCTGTACTAATCCTTTTTAATAGGGTTTATCCTCCACATCCAGTTATACTACACACATTACTGGACAGAAAATCACCAGAATATAATGCTGCCATGGAGAAGGATCTGACAACCCAAAAATGACCATCACAGAGCAGCAGATCCTATCACATTAATTCTATAATAAATTGTAGACCAACAAGGGATGAGACCCAGGGCAGAATCTCATACCCGCCAGTGGTGTATCTCCCAAAGGACGGATCCCTTATGATTCACATTGCAGCAGAGGAACCATTAGGCCAGTAACAAATGCTTGTTACCAGTGTACCGTCAACTGCGCTACTTTCACGCACACTAGATTGTTTTACAAGCAGCAACACAATTAAAGAATTAAACCAAAGACCTTTGTTTCAGTATTGTGCGTTCCACTTCCTTTCCCTGCTCGCCCTAGCATTTCACTGATTGATCTGACCTGCTGTCTGAAGTTGCTGCAGAACTCATCCAAGGCTATGTGACTAACATAAAAATGACCGCGTTTTTTTAGAGATGACAGCATTCTTATATCTCATTCTAATTAATAGGAATTTAGGCTGAATAACAGCAAATTCACTCCAGGCTTCAGGGCTTTTATGTCGTCTTTCCATCAATTGATGATTCATGGCCGTGTCAATGTCACCCACTGATATCTCCTCTGCCTTTTATCTGCGCCTTGATTGTCATCCTCCAACATGGCAGTGAAGCTCTGCCCTTGCATTAAGCACTTTATTGTTTACAATGTATATTAAATGTGCCTTCAGGTTTATATAGTGTATTAGGAAATGTGCCGATAGGTCACTTTGACCATCCTAAAAGCTCTACAGTGTTGATATAAAGGACAATCTTTTCTGAATAATTGTGTACTCATAGAAAGCGATCATATCTCTCATGCAGCTAAACCAAAACCTAAACTCTTCTTACCCGCAGGATACTTGTTCTAGCAACACCATGGCTTATCTGACGCTATTCTTCTGTTGCTTTGGCTGAGCTCTACTTTCTCCAGTGCAGGTCTCTTTGCTGTTTGTAACCCCATTGAAGAGGTTTAGCTTCAGTTCCTGTTGGAAGGATCATGTACACAGAACAGCACTACAGATAGCATGGTTTACCTGCCAGCACCCGCAATCTTTTTTAAACATAAGTTAAAAAAAGGTTACACAGGACCCTTCAAGCCGAAAAGCTAGCATAGGATCATTTCTAGATGATTGACAACCAGCTCCCAACTTCTCCTCAACCGCTGTATTGCTTAGAAATATTTAGGCATATATAGAATATTAAGTCCTCTAGACACAGGCTGAAATGCTCATAGCTAGCCTAATTGGTGGTTTTGACCAGACTATTTGGTACTGCACCAAGATGACCTCTGGGGACCCTTGAAATACTATTAGTCAGATGGGGTAAACATGCTTTTGATCACTTAGGGGGCCTCGAATGAGTGCGTGGTGGAAGCAAGGTGGCTGAGCTGGATGTTTGCAAGCGCAGTTCCTTTGTTCATAAAGTACCATGCTTTAGATGATAACAAAGGGGGGTGAAGAAACGGATAAAGGGTATATAGTATTGGGGTTTACAGAGGTAGGGGAGGATAGAGGGGTGACAAGTTATAGACAGAGGAGGTGGGCAGAGAAAAAGTATGGGGTGCAAAGAATAGAGAGTGACAGGTATCAGACAGAGAGGGTGTAAAGCGGGGGGTGCAGATTGCCACTGAGTGCTACAGGCAGGTAGTTCAGGAAGTCCATTTTGAAAATACTGTGCTCTGTCTTCCCACATTGCTGGCTGCAGCCCCGCAAACCACAGACAGAAGACATAATACCGGCATGCACCTGGCCTTGTGGGATTTGTAGTTTTGTCTTGCACTGTCCATAAGCTTGCTGCCCACAGGACAGGGCTCTTCCTGGCCTGGTGAGGAAAGGGGGAGGGGGGATCAATAAGGATAGATCTTTCCTTTTGAGTGTAGAGACTTTGGGAGACGTCCATCAGTAACTCATGCACAACCAGAGGGCAGTTTGCAGATAACCATTAAGGAACCCCTGGCTTATAACAAAATTGGCAGTTTTAAAAGCCTCTTAAACTAGACCTTCACCCTGAATAAGAGTGTATCTTGTATGTTTCCCCCACCCTGTACATACAGATTGCTCACATTAAAAATCATCCTACCTGCGTCTATTGTGTTTTTTGAGCCTTTTAATATCCAAGATGTTGGCCCATCTGCCTGCAGACAGGAAGTATCTTCTGACACTGCGGCTCTGCATTCTGGGATTGCTGTCCTTTTCCTGACACCAGCTCTGCTCTGTCTGTGCAAAGCCCAGGTATAACCCACCCCCTGTGCTTTTCATCCCTCTCCTCAGTATGTGATGCTTCTGAGGCAAGATGGCGGCACCCGTATCCTGGAGTCCTGAGCAGAATTGCAGTCCAGTGGGGGAAAGAATAATAAGTAAGCGACTAAGAACTTTAAATAGATTAATTTTAGATGCAGGAGAATAGTTTTTTTAAGGGTTTGGATTTTGCATTAAACTATGCTGAAGGTCTGGTTTAAGGCTTTTTCGTTGTGTTACTTTATTTTTATAAAGAAAATATGGAACATTGGGGTATACTGCACTAATCTCAACTTCTCAGCCCATGCACATTGCTAATTACAATGTGCTTGTGGCCTGGTATAGTGCAAAGCATAAATGTACAAGATGTTTATGCAAGATGACCTATTTCTGTTGTTGTACTGTTGGTATGAATGACATGTTTGTATTGTATTGCCCTGACTCTTCAGTTCCCTTACTTATTATACCTTTAATTAAAGTGTTTGAAAACGAAATAGCTCCAGGCCTTAAACTATGCCTCGGGGTAGCTTGCATCCGTCAGTGTAGGGGCCTTTGATTACAGCTCTCTGAATGTAATTCTTTAGTCAGTTTTCTGCCACCTTCTTGAATTATCCATCAGCCATGCCTATGTTCAGGTGTCTTCCTAGCTTCCTTTGAAAAGAAAGCTGGTTTGACACCTGTTTTTGTATATACCTTATTGACCATTACTGAATGTTGTACGTGGTCTCTTGTTTTTGCAGGAACTGAGAACAGCCGCAATCGCCCGACCCTTGGAGATAAATGAGACTGAGAAGGTGCTGAGGACATCTGTCAAAGAAGTTTTGGTGGGTTCACTATTAAATGCAAATAGATGATTAACAACCTTGGCTTCCCTTCCTTGCAGCAGATCCCTTGATCTTTGGATCTTACAGCATAGGACTCGGGTACTTGCTCCTGACACCTTGTACAGGGGGAGCGCACCTAGGCAGTGCTTTGTAAGTCTTCACTGTACAAAGAGGTCTATAGGTGACATGTGCAGCTCCTACACAACTATATGTATTTCAGGGAGGAAAGGTGTTTGGCAAGTCAAAAGCTCTCTGCTTCCTCTTCTGTTTCTCTTCTTAGTGAAGAAAATCACTTCCCAATTCAGTCCTCACCCCACTGATCTTTTCCATGAATCAACCTTTAGGGGATCAAGAACGGAAACACCCCCCCCCCCACTCCCTGCCCAGACATCCTGATTGGCTGCCTCTCACTGCAGCTCTGAAACCCCGCCCTCCTCTCTCCTCACACTGTGCTTACATCACATCGCTGTTGCCACACCCACTGTTTCTCTTAATTGTTTCTATGAATCCCCAATGCTCTTATACTATTCCAAGTATGTCACACTCCCCGCTTCCACTATTCATATGGGTTATGGTCCAGTAGAGGGTGAACTTCTGCAGAGATGAAAGCAAAAAAGAAGCCCCTCCCGGTCCATAAATACCTGGGACCTCCCACACATTCCCCAGTACCTTCTCTGCAGGACGGCGAGCAAGTCAGAAGATGTGGGCTGCTCTTCCTTGCAGGTAAGCTGGGCTTACGCCCTGCCATGCGGTGCCTTATTTCTGCCCAGACCTTTATTTTTTAATTCCAGTATAGCCTTCCAGCCTTGGCTGCAGGTCCGGGTGATGGTAGGCTTCACCTTATAGGTGTTAGGGAGCCATGCTCCCCCGTGAGACCCCATACAAGAGGGTAGGTGGTTTCCGGGTTGGTGATCTCGGTTTGGGATGCCCTGTCCCAATTCACTTCCCTGGCACTTTACGGTGAGGGATTCTCCCCCTTCCAGGTCCCCTCGCATACCCTCCGGGGGAGGGGGGGGAGGCATTGTGCTTATACTTTTCACCTTGTTACGTGTGTGTGTGTGTGTGTGTGTGTCTGTGCGTTTTTGCTGCATGTTTCGTGCTTTGCGCTCTGCTGCCGGCCGGGGAGCTTCTCCCCCTCAGGCTGAGTTGTGAGGGGGTGGGGCCGGGCACTCGCGCTTTGCCGCAGCCCGCCCCCCCTTCTGTTTGGCGCCTTTGCGGGCCCATCCCATTGATGGGATCCGCATTGCTGGACTAGGAGGGAAGAGGGCGGGGCCTGGTGCGGCGCACGATCCGCGCTGGCCCGCCCCTTCTTCTTCTCTCTTTCTCTTTCTTTCTCTCTCTCTCTCTCTCTCTCTCTCTCTCTCTGTCACGGAGGCTGCTGCTGCTGCACTGGACGCCATTTTGCGGTGTGTGTGAGTGCCCTGCCGGGCTTCCCCTTCTAATTGCTTGGCCAGTATGTCCCAGTCGCGCTTGGGGCAGCACTGGCCCCCCTCTGCCACTGTGTTTCATTACATGTATATTATTATTCTTTGGTGTGCATGTGCTTATTGCCATATTTTTGTCTTTCAGGAGGACTCCCTGTGCATTGCTTAAAAGGGTGTTCTCCCGGTCCTAGGGTCCCTAGCAGTATATTCTAAGCATACAGCACGCCCTGCTCCAGATGTAGTAATTACATGTGGGTAATCCTCCGCCTGAGGCGCTGTTCACTGCAGACAGGTAGAAAACAGGCTCCTCCCGGCCCTACATATACCGAGGGACCTCCCACAAATCCCCAGATTTCTCTGCAGTGCTCACTGCGAAGACAGGCGAGCGGGGGCTTTACAGCCCGAGGCCCTGCGGGACTATTTCCACCCGTCCTCTTTATGAAGAATATGCCTCCCAGCCTGGGCTGCGTTGGTCGGGTGAAGGTAGGCAACACCTTGTGTGCTTACGGAGCTAGGCTCCACCGCAATCCCCCCACCATAGGGTAGGCGGTTAAGGCTAATGGTGAGCCTTCAGAGGATGCCCCTCCCACATCAGCGCCCCACACCCCGTGTAGCGGTGAACCCCGAGTATTGGGTCACCTCCCTTCCTAGTTCCCCCCGCTATTGGGGGGAAAAGAGGGGGGGGGGGGTTGAGTGTACGACGGACTAACCTTGCCCTATTACACTTGTAAGCTTACAGCCCTTGACGGTTAATGGGTGTCAGAGCCGCATTTCACATTGATCTTAACTCTAGTCGCAGCGCCCTTAATGTATTTACTTGGCGCGTACGGCGGCTCTGATCGCGGACGCTGCGGGTTTATTTCTGTATTCTATCCTGTCATGTTTAGTCCCTGAGGTGATTCACTCGGTCTGGTTTCAGTTTCTAACTACTTTTTTTCTGATTGGCTACGCGCTCCGAGCTTCACGCTCTCCGGGGGGCGTGGTCTGATGTGGTGCGTCTGGCCCGCCCTTCGAGGTTCGCTGGCGCCATTTCCTTCTCACGTGTGCGTGGTGAAGACTGTCCTCCCCTCGCTGTTCTGTAAGTGCCCTCACGGGCGAGCTTTCTTTAGCTTTTGCTTCTCCTCGCTTGGCTCTGACATCCCTGTTCCCCTTGTGTCTTTCAGACCGTGAACTTCGGTGGCTTCTCCCGGCCCGGTGTAGCGCCCGGTCCAGACTTTTAAAAAATCACTCCCACTTCCCAGCGGGTCATTGGGGCATCCAGGGTTGCTTTATAGCGTCAATCCCTACTGGCATATTGCACATAATAATCACCATATGGAGGCATCTCAGGATATTGTGAATGGGGTTCCCTCGGGACAAGCCCGTCTGTGTGTAGCTTGTGGGGTCTTACCTAGCAGCGGTGACAATGCACGGGTCTGCGTCCCTTGTGCACAGCAGGCGCTAGCCGGTCTCCCCACCTCTTCCGAGGCTGGGCCCGCACCTCGCCTCGCTTCACCTACTCACCCAAGTCTGAGCCTAACCCCCAATACCAGTGGGGATTCTCATTCTGATTTGGCCACTAGGCTGGCTAGTGTGGAAAACTTAATTGCTGGCTCCTTGGCGCGCAAGGCCACTGCCAAGAGGCAACATTTGAATCCTGAATCTACTATATTTCCTATAGAATCTGATGATTTACTTCTTTCTTACGCACATCCCCCCTCAGACGAAGGGGAACTGTTCTCTGACTCGGGGTCATACGCCGACGAGTCCAGGGGACAGGAAGAGTCTGGTTCTGATCATTGGTCCTCGGACGACATTGATAGAGTGTTGACCCAGATCTTTGACGTATTGTCCCTCTCTCCCCCTGCCGCGGCTCCCCGGCAAAGGGGTGATCTGTTTCACACCGCTAGGGTTCGGTTGGAATTTCCCAAACAAACCCATTTTAATAGCCTCGTGCTGAAAGAATGGGAACACCCCAGCAAACTTCATGGGGTTCCTAAAAGTGTGGATAAGAAATATCCCTTCCCTGCTGACCTGGTCAAGTGTTGAAAATCGCCACCAAGAGGTTGATGCCCCAATTCTAAGTCTGTCCAACACCTCTATCATGCACTCCCCCGACACTACTACACTGCGGGATTCGGAGGATCGGCGTGTTGACCAACTGGCATATCATGCCTTTGCATTTGGGGGAGCGTCGCTCCGCCCAGTGTGCGCCTTAGCCATCACGGCGGTGGCGCTCAGGACTGTGGTTAAGACTGCTCTTGAAGGGGCGGATGATTTGCCCTCTGATGCTGCCAATGCTCTGGCCACCTGTGAAACTTTTGTGAACTATATCCTATCTGCATCGGACGATGCTATTATGTTGAGTGCTAGATCTTCTGCTCTGGTGGTAGCCATACGCCGAGCGGTCTGGTTGCGCCAGTGGGCCGCTGATAACACCGCCAAGGCGGCCCTTACGGGGCTTCCATTTAAGGGATTGCGCCTGTTTGGAGAAAGGTTAGATATCTTTGCCAAGGGTGGCAAGTTACCCCAGCGCAAGCGTCAGATTCGCCCTTTCGTGGCCCAAGCTCCCTATCGACCCCCTACCGCTGGGTCTTGCGCAGATCCCTGGAACAAGAATAAAGGACGCTGTCCCGGTTCCTCCTGGGGGCCCAAGCCCAAGGCCCCTCCCAAGACCCCTCAAGCATGAAGGGGCGCCCTCGCCCGTCAGGGTGGGGGGACGTCTACAGCACTTCAAACATGTCAGGAGTCGCCACGTCTCAGACCTGTGGATTCAGGAGGTAGTGTCCTCCGGTTACAAGATGGAATTTGCTGTACGGCCCCCTACCAGGTTCGTTTCCTATATTTCCTATAGAATCTGATGATTTACTTCTTTCTTACGCACATCCCCCCTCAGACGAAGGGGAACTGTTCTCTGACTCGGGGTCATACGCCGACGAGTCCAGGGGACAGGAAGAGTCTGGTTCTGATCATTGGTCCTCGGACGACATTGATAGAGTGTTGACCCAGATCTTTGACGTATTGTCCCTCTCTCCCCCTGCCGCGGCTCCCCGGCAAAGGGGTGATCTGTTTCACACCGCTAGGGTTCGGTTGGAATTTCCCAAACAAACCCATTTTAATAGCCTCGTGCTGAAAGAATGGGAACACCCCAGCAAACTTCATGGGGTTCCTAAAAGTGTGGATAAGAAATATCCCTTCCCTGCTGACCTGGTCAAGTGTTGAAAATCGCCACCAAGAGGTTGATGCCCCAATTCTAAGTCTGTCCAACACCTCTATCATGCACTCCCCCGACACTACTACGCTGCGGGATTCGGAGGATCGGCGTGTTGACCAACTGGCATATCATGCCTTTGCATTTGGGGGAGCGTCGCTCCGCCCAGTGTGCGCCTTAGCCATCACGGCGGTGGCGCTCAGGACTGTGGTTAAGACTGCTCTTGAAGGGGCGGATGATTTGCCCTCTGATGCTGCCAATGCTCTGGCCACCTGTGAAACTTTTGTGAACTATATCCTATCTGCATCGGACGATGCTATTATGTTGAGTGCTAGATCTTCTGCTCTGGTGGTAGCCATACGCCGAGCGGTCTGGTTGCGCCAGTGGGCCGCTGATAACACCGCCAAGGCGGCCCTTACGGGGCTTCCATTTAAGGGATTGCGCCTGTTTGGAGAAAGGTTAGATATCTTTGCCAAGGGTGGCAAGTTACCCCAGCGCAAGCGTCAGATTCGCCCTTTCGTGGCCCAAGCTCCCTATCGACCCCCTACCGCTGGGTCTTGCGCAGATCCCTGGAACAAGAATAAAGGACGCTGTCCCGGTTCCTCCTGGGGGCCCAAGCCCAAGGCCCCTCCCAAGACCCCTCAAGCATGAAGGGGCGCCCTCGCCCGTCAGGGTGGGGGGACGTCTACAGCACTTCAAACATGTCTGGAGTCGCCACGTCTCAGACCTGTGGATTCAGGAGGTAGTGTCCTCCGGTTACAAGATGGAATTTGCTGTACGGCCCCCTACCAGGTTCGTTGGGTCCCGGATCCCTCAGGACCCTGCCTCAGCTCGGGTCTTGATGCTGGCTGTGCAGGACCTTCTGGATCTAGGGGTCATTTGCAAGGTCCCCTTAAGAGACAGGGGCAGGGGATTCTATTCCAACCTTTTCATGGTACCCAAAAAGGATGGGTCAGTCAGACCCATTCTGGATTTAAAAATCCTCAACAGATTTGTCAGAAACAAGCACTTTCATATGGAAACTTTGCGCTCGGTTGTCGCCTCGCTGCACCCAGGGGACTTCATGACATCTGTGGACATCAAGGATGCTTACCTGCACGTTCCGGTGTTTCCAGGACACCAAAGGTTTCTCAGATTTGCGCTGCTGGATCAGCATTACCAGTTCGTGGGCCTGCCATTCGGCCTCACGTCGGCTCCCAGGGTATTCACCAAGGTGCTGGCAGGGCTGATGTCCCTGTTAAGACTAAAGGGCATACGCGTGTTGCCCTACCTGGACGATATACTCATCACCTCTCGGTCTCTGCGGCAGGCAGAGCTGGACACTCAGTTAGTAGTGTCCAACCTGGAGTCATTCGGCTGGGTGATCAATTACCCCAAGTCCTCTCTGTCCCCCTCCTCGGTGACCCCGTTCCTGGGGATGATTCTGGATACAGTTCAGTCAAGGATATTCCTTCCTCAGCAGAAGGTGGAAGCTCTGACGACGCAGGCAATGTCCCTGCTTTCGAGCCCTCATCCCTCCATCCGGCAGGGAATGCAGTTGGTGGGCTCGATGGTGGCAAGCTTCGAGGCGGTGCCCTTTGCCCAGTTTCATTTGAGATTCCTGCAGCTTCACCTTCTGTCAGTTTGGAACAAGAACCCAGCGTCCTTGGACGGGATATGGGTGGTTCCCCCCTCGGTCAGACAATCCCTTGCGTGGTGGCTGGACCACAGGAACTTGACAAGGGGCAGATCCTTCCTGGCTCCCTCCTGGGAGACGGTCACAACGGATGCCAGTCTGTCGGGTTGGGGGGGGATTCTGGAAGTCCCTGCGCTTCCAGGGGAGGTGAGGCCCTCAGGAGGCCCATCTACCTATCAATATCTTGGAACTCAGGGCGGTCAGATTGGTGCTGGAACAATTGACCCATCACCTGAGGGGTCTGGCGGTTCAGGTACGCTCAGACAACAGGAAGGCGGTTGCCTACATCAACCATCAGGGAGGAACCCGGAGCAAGGGGGCTTTCCAGGAAGTTTCTCTGATTCTAACATGGGCGGAGGCCAATGTCCAATGCATCTCGCCTGTCTACATTCCGGGGGTGGAGAACCTGCTAGCAGATGCTCTGAGCAGGGGGTCGTCCCGTCAGGGGGAATGGTCCCTCTGCAACAGGGTATTTCAGTCCCTGTGTCACCGTCGGGGTGTGCCAGATGTGGATCTGTTTGCGTCCCGTCACAATCACAAGCTCCCGAGCTTTGTATCCCTGTCTCAGGATCCTCTGGCTCTGGCCACGGATGCCCTGTCCATGTCTTGGAGGGAGTTTCGGCTCCTGTATGTGTTTCCACCAATTCCCCTTCTGGGCAGAGTTCTGTGCAAGATTGCTCTGGAAGGGGTACCCGCGATTCTGGTGGCCCCAAGGTGGCCAAGAAGAGTGGTTCAAATGACACTAGATCAGTACGATCTGCCAAGGTTGCCAGATCTTCTAACTCAGGGGTCTCTACGCCATACCAATTTACTAACTCTGGCTTTGACGGCTTGGCTGTTGAAACCTCCATCCTGATGGAAAAGGGTTTGTCTGCATCTGTAGTGGCTACTATGGTGCAAGCCAGGAAAAAGACTTCTTCTGCTATCTATTATAGAGTCTGGCGTTCTTACATTGACTGGTGTGAGTCTCGGTCTCTTCCCTGCTGGGAATTTTTAGTCTCTAGGGTGCTGGAGTTTTTACAACATGGTCTAGACTTAGGTCTTAAGCTTAGTACTCTGAAGGGCCAGGTTTCGGCCCTGTCTATCTTCTTTCAGAAGACCTTTGCCCAGCATCCTCTTATCAAGACCTTCTTTCAGGGGGTCACTCATGTGCGTCGCCCTCGAAAGCCTATGGTACCTGTTTGGGATTTAAACTTGGTTTTATCGGCCCTGCAGGGTGCTCCTTTTGAGCCTATTCAGGAGGCTGCTCTTGCTGTTCTCACGCTCAAGGTTGTCTTCTTAGTAGCTATCACCTCTGTTATGCGTGTGTCTGAGTTGGCTGCCTTATCTATTCAGCCTCCCTACTATGAGAGACACCAGGATAAGGTGGTGTTCCGCTTCAAGCCAGACTTTCTACCTAAAGTGGTGTCTGTTTTTCATTTGAATCAAGATATTGTACTTCCTTCTCTGTGCCCTAATCCTAGTAACCCTAAGGAGAGGGTTTTGCATTCCTTGGATGTGGTTAGGTGCGTCAAGTATTACCTAGTTATCACTAAGACTTTCAGGAAGACTGATGCTCTCTTCGTTGTGCCTCACGGGCCTAGGAAGGGTTTGGCTCCCGCCAAGTCTACCATCGGTAAATGGATTCGTCAGGCTGTGGTTCAAGCCTATTCTACTAAGGGGAAGTCTCCCCCCTTCTGTCTTACTGCTCATTCTACTAGAGCTGTTGGGGCTTCTTGGGCTTTTCAGCACCAGGCCTCTGTGGAACAAGTTTGCAAGGCCGCTACTTGGTCCTCCGTTCATACCTTTACTAAGTTTTACAAGGTTGATGTTAGGGCCTCAGCTGATGCTGTGTTTGGCCGCAAGGTTTTGCAGGCGGCAGTAGTTTAAACTGCTTGCTGTTGCCTTTTCTGTTGGGGATCCCACCCTACTTTACGGACACTACATACATATTATATGCATACAGCACGTCCTGCTCCAACCCACCCTGGTTTCACGTTGTTCTGGATCCCCTGTTTGGTGATTGTTATCATTGCTATTATTGCCAGTTTTGGGTGGTTGGTTTCTCCTGGCTTCTCCTTTCACTGCTTTTCAATGCTGGGGATTTGTGGGAGGTCCCTCGGTATATGTAGGGCCGGGAGGAGCCTGTTTTCTACATGTCTGCAGTGAACAGCGCCTCAGGCGGAGGATTACCCACATGTAATTACTACATCTGGAGCAGGACGTGCTGTATGCATATAATACCAATTCTACAGGTGAGTATTTCACAGAATTGTATTTTTGGGGCACTTATAAATCCTCCCACTCGGGACAAAAAAGGGGCATCCCGGGTTGCTTACCAGCGTAATTTCCTCTGGTCATTGCGACTACCTTAAAAAATCACCATATGGAGGCTCCACAGGATACCGGGCTCGGGCTCCCTTCGGGACAATTCCGGATGTGTGTGGGTTGTGGGGTACCCCTTACGGGGGAAAATGTACTGATTTGCATACCGTGTGCGCAACAGGCCATAACGCGGCAGTCTGGTTCCCAGGCTTCTGGGTCAGGGCTGTCTGCTTCATCGCCTACCCCACCCCGCATTATCTGTACCCCAACTGACCCTGTCATTAGTGGGGAGTCGCACTCGGAGGTCTGTGCTAGGCTGGCCAACCTCGAGAAAATTATTTCTAGCTCAGTGGGCAAAAAGGCCACTGCTAAGAGAAGGCATCTTTCACTGGCTACGCCGGTAATTGATTTTGATGATTATGACTCCCCTGACTGGGCTGATTATTCCCCGCTTGAGGAGGGGGAACTGTTTGAGGAATCAGAGACTGAGGAACTGCAGTTCTTTGATTCGGATGCCGAGCAGGCGCTGGGGGATGCTGTTGATACCCCCAAGGTCCTGGCCCATCTCTTAGAGGCTCTGGATATTTCCCCTCCAGCAGAGGCCCCTCCTAAGAAGGGGGAATTCTTTGGGTTCTCTAAGCCCCGCTTGGAGTTTCCAAATCAGAATCATTTTGACAGTATGATTCTTAAGGAATGGGAGAGGCCGAGTCGGCTTCACAGTGTTCCTCAGGGATGGGATAGAAAGTATCCCTTGTCGGTGGATGCGGTGAAGCACTGGTCTTCCCCTCCCGAGGTTGATGCGCCGGTTTTAGGATTGGCCAACATACTCCTGATGCCACTACCCTTAAGGATGGCGAGGACAAGCGCATTGATCAGATGGCATGTCATGCCTTTGCCAGTGTGGGTTCAGCTTTGCGGCCTGTCTGTGCATCTGCACTCGTGGCTGTGGCTACCAGGTCTGAGATTAGGGACATGTTAAATGGGTCCCAGCTCAACCCGGACAGCGTTGACTTCACAACCATTAAGAGGTGTGAATTGTTCATGAATTTTGTTTTGTCGGCTATGGACGACCCTATTACCATGTGTAGCAGAACCTCGGCTCTTCTTGTGGCCATGCGCCGATCGATCTGGCTACGCCAGTGGGCGGCTGACATTGTGGCCAAGAAGTCACTTATTGCCTTGCCCTTCCTGGGTACGCAGCTGTTTGGAGACAAATTGGATTCTGTGGCGAAAGGTGGAAGGCTACCTCAGCGTAAGAGGCAGCGTCGCTCCTTTCGTGGGGCAAGCTCCTTCAATCCTGCCTTTCGCGGTGCCAGAGGGGGCAGAGGTCTTGCCTACTCTGGCTTCAGAGGTGATTCCTGCAACAGGGCAGAGGACGTGCTCGTCCAGCCTCTACCTGGGGTTCCAAGCCCAAGCCCGCTGCCAAGCCAGCTCAGCAATGAGGAGGCGCCCTCACCCTTACGGGTGGGGGGACTGCTGCGGCTCTTCTTCCAAGTCTGGGCCTGGGAGGTTACAGACAAGTGGATATTGGAAGTGGTCTCGTCTGGGTACAAACTGGAGTTCGAGTACCGGCCTCCTCCCAGATTCCTAAGGTCTCGGGTGCCTTCGAATCCTCGGGCTGCGCAGGGGCTCCTGTAGGCTGTAAAGAACCTCCTGGTCTTATGCCCGGTGCCTCTTTCAGAGAGAGGCCAGGGCTATTATTCCAACCTTTTCACGGTTCCCAAAAGGGATGGCTCCATAAGACTCATTCTGGATTTGAAGCTTCTCAACAAGTTCATCAGAACCAAGAGGTTCTGCATGGAGACTCAGCACTCAGCCATCAGTTCCCTTCGTCAGGGGGATTTCATGACGTCCATAGGCATCAAGGATGCTTACCTTCATGTACCAATTTTCCCAGCACACCAGAGACTTCTCAGGTTTGTGGTCTGTTTACCAAGGTTCTGGCGGGCATTAAGGCCCTGCTCAGAGCCCAGGGCATTCGCATTGTGCCATATCTGGACGACCTGCTCATTACAGCTTCCTCCCTCTGCCAGGCGGAGCTGGACACCAGGACGGTGGTGACGACGCTGGAGAGGTTCGGATGGGTGATCAACCACCCCAAGTCTTCTCTCTCCCCATCAAGGGAGATTTCCTTTCTGGCCATGAATCTGGATACCAGTCAGGCCAGAGTGTTCCTACTTGACCAACCCTCTCCCTTCCATTCGGCTAGGGATGACTCTGGTGGGTTCGATGGTGGCCTCCTTCGAGGCAGTCCCCTTTGCTCAATTCCACATGAGGTCGCTACAACTCCATCTATTGCTGAAATGGGACAGATGTCCACAGTCCTTGGATCAGTCATTTCTGATGTCTCCCAGGGTTCGGCAGTCCCTTCAGTGGTGGCTGGAATCAAGCAATCTGATGAGGGTCAGATCGTTCCTGGCCCCTCGTTGGGAGATGGTTACCACGGATGCCAGCCTGTCGGGCTGGGGAGGTTTCTGGAAAGATCATCAGTTCCAGGGGTTGTGGGGTCCTCAGGAGGCTCACAACCCCATCAATGTCTTGGAGCTCAGAGCTATCCGCTTGGTTCTGTCGCGTCTGGCACTTCACCTACAGGGTTTACCGGTTCAGGTTCGATCAGACAATCATACTGCGGTAGCTTACATCAATCACCAAGGAGTGACTCGCAGCAGGAGTGCCCTCAAGGAAGTCTCTCTGATTCTGACATGGGCGGAGAGCAATGTTCCTTGCATCTCGGCAGTATACAGTCCGGGAGTGGAGAACACAGAGGCGGACTCCCTGAGCAGGGGATTCTCTCGCCGAGGGGAATGGTCTCTCAACTACAGGGTGTTTTGGGCCCTGTGTCACAAGTGGGGGACTCCGGAGGTGGATCTCTTTGCCTCTCGGCACAATCACAAGCTCCCAACCTTTGTATTTCTGTCTCAGGATCCTCTGGCCCTGGCAGTGGATGCCTTGTCCCTTGCCTGGGGGGTCTGGGGTTTCTGTACCTGTTTCCCCCCTTCTCCATGGTGTGGAAGGTAGTGCGCAAGCTGGCTCTAGAGAGGGCACCAGCAATTCTGGTGGCCCCAAGGTGGCCAAGACAGGTTTGGTTTGCAGACGTTGTAAGATTGGCGGTAGATCAGTACAGGCGGCCCCTGTCTCCGGAACTGATCTCTCAGGGTCAACTACGTTACCCCAATTTACAAACGCTTTGACGGCGTGGCTGCTGAAACCTTCATCCTGAGGGAGGGAGGTTTGTCTGAGGTGGTTATTCAAGCCTTGATTAAAGCTAGGAAGAGGTCTTCCTCTACCATTTACTATAGGACTTGGCGGTCCTATATTGACTGGTGTGAGGCTAGGGCCTTACCTTGCAGGGTGTTTTCGATTCCTAGGATTTTGGAGTTTCTACAGCATCTGGATCTGGGGTTCCAGCTCAGTACTTTGAAGGGTCAGGTTTCTGCCCTGGCTGTCTTTTTTCAAAGGTCCTTTGCTTTGCATCATCTGGTAAAGACTTTTTTCCAAGGGGTCACTCATGTTTGACCCCCTAGAAAGTCATTGGTTCCCGTTTGGGACCTAAATTTGGTTCTTTCGGCCCTCCAGGGGCCTCCCTTTGAACCAATGCAGGATGTGGCTCTTTCTGTGCTCACTCAAAAGGTTGCCTTTTTGGTGGCTATTACCTCTGTTCGACGTGTCTCTGAGTTGGCGGCTCTGTCTATTCAAGTCCCTTACTTTGAGAGACACCAGGGTAAGGTGGTTTTTTCGCTTTAAACCAGATTTCCTTCCTAAGGTGGTTTCTGCCTTCCATCTCAATCAGGATGTAGTTCTCCCTTCCTTGTGTCCTAGGCCTAGCAATGACAAGGAGAGGGTTTTGCACTCTTTGGATGTGGTTCGTTGTGTGAAGTACTATTTGCTTGCTACTTCTCCTTTTCGTAAGACGGACGCCTTGTTCGTGGTGCCTTCTGGGCCCAGAAAAGGTTTGGTGCCCGCCAAGTCTACCATTAGTAAATGGATACGCCAGGCCATTGTTGGGGCCTATTCTGCTAAGGGGAGGGTTCCTCCTTTTAAGATCACTGCTCATTCTACTCGTGCTGTTGGGGCTTCCTGGGCTTTTCAGCACCAGGCTTCTTTTGAACAAGTTTGTAAGGCTGCTACTTGGTCTTCCGTTCATACTTTTTCAAAGTTTTTTAAGGTTGATGTGCGGGCCTTAGCGGATGCTGTTTTTGGCCGCAGGGTTCTGCAAGCTGCAGTGGTTTAAACTCGTGCATTTTTTTGCTGTATGGTTAAGAATGTTTTATTAGCTCTTCCTGGTCCCCTTACTGCTGTCATATACTGGGGAATGTGTGTGAGGTCCCAGGTATTTATGGACCAGGAGGGGCTTCTTTTTTGCTTTCATCTCTGCAGAAGTTCGCCCTCTACTGGACCATAACCCATATGTCATGAATAGTGGAAGTGGGGTGTGTGACATACTTATAATACCCATTTTAAAGGTGAGTAATCACAAAATGGTATTTTTACAAATAACTTTGTAACTACAGGGTCTTTTTGAAAATAGATTGAAATTCTGGTCATTACAACCCGTAGCCCGAGACAATGGGACAACAATCAGACTTGCCTTTAGTATAACTTTAAAGGAGCAGTATCACGAAATTTGCATTAAAAAAGATAAATAATTAAACAGCCACACAATAGCTTCTAACATGTGTATAAATAATGTGGCGATAGAAAAAGGAAAAAATATCTGCCTTTCTTTTAAATTGTATAATGACAATGGCTCAGTCCATTTGCTGAATAGGGGGATCTGCTGGGTTGTATTTAGTGAGCTGCTTCATTTAGCCCACTGGTCTCCTAGCAACACTTTACCTCAGAGGCTAACACTGTAATCAGTGGTAACGGCTTTGTGTATGTGAGGTGCTGCTTTTGTTATTTTGTTATGAGACCAGGTGACTCAAATGTGTAAAATCTATACAAAATAAACTAAACTGACTGAAAATAACTGAAATTCTTCTTTGAATAACTGTGCAGGAAAATCTAAAGGTATTAAAGTGGAACAAAACACTGAGTGGCCGACCCTGAAGTCTATAAGACCCGGCCATTGACCTTCCCCCTTGGGCATCCTAAATCGGGATGCCCCACTGTGTGAAACGACCCCTGGATAACCACAGATCCCCCCATTTTTCTGGCGCGCTCACGCAGATAGTCATTTAGACAGGCCGGGCGGCCAGGAAGGTTACTGCTCAGGCTCCCCATCTGCATGCAAACAGCGCTGATTGGATGAGAGCCCGCGCATGCGCTGTGGAACAGGGAAAGGTACGTTTTCACAGGCGAACTTGGGAATTTCACATATCAGGGCATGCCCCTAGGGGCACAAAACAAAACTCCAGAAAATCCGGGGTTGGGCTTTGCTCAAAACACACAAAAGCTGAAAGAAAGATCATATGGAAAAATGAAAAATAAAAATATGAAAGAGAAAATGGTAAACTGAAATATTCTGCAGCAGAGCCAACATGAAGGGAAAACTGTCAAAATAAAAAATGTTTAGAGCAAAAAAACAGGATGTAAACATAAAAATCTAAATTCTGAAATAAAATAACCCCCCCCCCCCCAAAAAAAAAAAACTGGTGAGTCTGAGATTCGAACCAATGACTCTCTGGTTTAATTTACCAATGAGCTAAATGACTTCTAGAGCTTTTCTTTCTGTTTTAGATATATGAGTATATGAGTTCTGGCCAGGCAATGTTGCAATATTATCTTATGCTGGATGGCTGCCAGCACTGAACAGCTGATTACTTTGTTACATTGTTTCCCCCTCTCCTCCAGCGTGGAACAGGCCAGAGTGTTGGGGACACTCAGAAGACATAAACATGAGCTATTAGTCTCCAGCTGCACAACACAGACATCATTTTTTTCTAAATTTGTAATTCTTACTCCAACACTTACCTACATTCAAAGTACCATTTAAATATAAGTCACCAAGAAAAATTTGCGATACTGCTCCTTTAAGTATATATATGATTGTTTAATACTAAACAGGTCATTTTAATGTTATTGCTTAGTGGATTGAGCAGGAAGTAAAGACCCCCCCCCCCCCCCCCAGAACCTAATGGGGATGAATCAAGCCAGAGTGCTGTACAGTTTGAAGAGGCTTCCTTCTTATGAGTTCTAAGCCTCCGCTCACTCTGAAGGTTGAAGGAGGGGCTGGATTTATAAAGGCTGTGAGTAATATCTGGGAGAGTGGGACATGGAGCGAGAACACCATAAAGTCCTTCTTTACTTCATCTTCTATTCTACAGCCTACTGTGAATGGGGAAATTCTGGTCTCATCCCTGAGGTTCCAAGGGACTGGGAAGCCTGAAACCCCTTTCCCCCTGGTGCATTAATTAGCCCCTAAAGTAGTTTGTTACCAGGTGGACTACTGATCACCTGCAGATGGAGTGAGCTGCCTTAAAGTGTAACTGTAGGCATTGCGTTGGGCTACATTTGGCACTCCTAAACCATTTTCCATTTTTAAATTGAAGAAGAAATGGTTGGGATATCGAGGTTTACAGTTTCACCTCATGATTTCTCTTCTGAAAAAAAGGGGATGTGGCCCTTGGATCTTTGAATCTGCACAATAATCAGCATATCGGGCTGGCTCTGTGCTTACAGCAATGTGATGAATCTGGAGGAGGATACAGAGGGAGGGGTGGGAGAAGGGAGGGACTAGCAATCCTGTCCCGCTGTGCTGAGCTGAATGGGGGATGAAAAAGAGAATGTCATTGACTCGCCCTATAAAGATTTTTATTTTCGTCATTTTCCTAATATTTATTTTACTTTTTAAAATTTTTTTCAAGGGACAGATTTTCTCCTTATGGTTTGCCAGGGATTTACTGTTGCATACTCCCATCTGCACAAATCCTTTCTCCCTAATACCAAAATTACAGGAGCCTGCAAATTGTCATCTACCCATGGAGGTAGATACCTGATGCATTGCTGCTTGCCACTCAATATTAGCTGACCAGCCACTTAATAGTACAGTAAACCCCAGGGATCACAGTAGTTTGACAATCTTTCCTTTATCTACCCAGCTGAGCAAATTGTTATCCCTGTCAGGGAAAGCGCTGGGGGAGCAGAGTGTAGGGTCTCTTTTAATAAATATTCTCTATATTTAATCAAGCATGCAGGCAAAACTCACAAAAGAGGAAATACTGTGCTCATGTGAAAGCACCAAGGACATTGAATGGAATAAAACCTCTTAGACCTTCATACTTTATGTGCAGCTAATGGATGTCCCCAGTGATGCTGATGTACATTACCGCTAAGTGACAGTGGCTGCTGATGGTGGCAGAAGCTTTCCTAGTGGACATGTAATGACTTGTTTTAAAGCGGACCAACACAACAAACAGTGCTCACATGCATCCCTCCCAAGGGCAGTTTAGATTGCTGCACATAAAAAAATCATTTACCTTTTTCTAACTCCTGCTGTAGTACATTTTAAAGACAAAATGGCGGCTCATGCATTTGCAGGCCCACTGCAAACAAGAAGTGCTGCTGGGCTTCCTGTTACTGTGCAATGTCTGTTATGTCAGTTGAACTTGGGCAGCAACATGACTGAGATGCTGGGAGAGGAGACTCCAAAATGGCCGCTACCTTTATTCCAAGTATACAGCACGTCCTGTTCCAGAAGATTCCTTACACATCCACAAGATAGCGCTGGACTGCAGAAAACAGCTTGTTGCTCCTCCCGGCCCTATATAAGTCGGGGACCTCTCACAAATTCCCCATATTCTTAGTATACAGTACGTCCTGCTCCAAATCTAATACTTACAGTTGGGATATACTCCGCCAGATGGTGCTGGACTGCAGAGACATTGAAAATATGCTCCTCTCGGCCCCTCAAATACCTTGGGACCTCCCACAAATTTCCCAGAATCTCTCTGCAGTCTGGCTTCGAAGGACGAGAAATTGGCTCTCTTCTCGCAGGTGAGCGGGGTTATTAACCTGTGGCCCTGTAGGACTATTCCCACCCATTCCACCATTATATGCCTCCCAGCCTTGGCTGCGCTGGTCGGGTGGAAGGTAGGCAGCACCTCTATCAGGTGCTTAGTAGCGCTGCTCCACCGCAATCCCCCACCAAAGGGTAGGCGGTTCAGGCTTATGGTGAGCCTCTATGGGATGCCCCTCCCGCACTATCGCCCCTTGCCCCTGTCTGTCGGTGGGCCCTATTTGAGTGGCTGCCGTCCTCCCTCATCCTCCTTATAGTCTTCGGGGGAAAAGAGGGGGGGTGTGTATGTGTATAGATATGTATATGAAGTCTGTGCTTTCAACTTTCACATGTCTTTATTCTTATGTCAGCCGCTGCGCTGTCTTGACGTTATTGCCATTTTAAAAATTTGCCGCCGCGTGCTGACTTGGTTCCGCGCTTGGCAATGGCATTACCTCAGGCGCTGCTGCGCCATCATTGGCTGTTTGCCTTCTTGCTTCACGCTCTGCAGGGGGGGCGGGGCCCGTCTTTGGCGCCTTCCACGTCATCGCTGTTACTGGCCCGCCCCTCGAGGTATACCGACGCCATCTTTTCTGACTTGGTTGGCCTATGCGTGACGGACTACTACCTACCGCGGTCCGTAAGTGCCCTCGCGGGCGGCTTTATCTGCTTCACTTGTGTTACTATGTACTTAAGGTCTTGTCTGCTTATGTCTTTCAGGCGGGACGAACCTTCGTGGCTTCTCCCGGACCTGTTTTTTAGTTTATCATTTGTAAAGACCCTGTATAAAGTTATACTCCCATGTCCCTAGCGGGTTATTGGGGCATCCAGGGTTGCTATATATCGTTATTCCCTATCGGCGTATAGCGCCGCTATAATCACCATATGGAGGCATCTCAGGATAATGTGACCGGGGTCCCTACGGGACAAGGCCGGCTGTGTGTAGCGTGTGGGCAGCCTCATGCTGACGCTGACAAGGCACGGGTCTGTGTACCCTGTGCTGAGCAGGTGCTTGCACTGCAATCTGGCCTGCCAGTGGCTGCACCTCGTTTCAATTCACCTACTCCCCCCAAGCTTAAATCTCACTGCTGTTGAGTTGCATACTAGTGGGGATTCTCAGCCTGGTGTGTCTTCTAGACTGGCTACTATTGAACAGATTATTGCAAGGCCTTTAACGCGTAAGGGCCCTGGTAAGAAGCGGCACTTGAGGCCTAATGTTACTGTTTTCCTTATGGGAACTGAGGAGTTTATGAATCTGTATGGCTATACCCCGTCTGATGAAGGGGAGCTCTTTTCTGATTCAGGCTCATCTGATGAGAGACCAAGGGGTCATCACGATTCTGGCTCTGACCCCTGGGCCCCGGATGACACTGACAGATTATTGACCCAGATCTTTGAGGTTCTGTCTATCTCTCTCCCTGTTGAAGCTCCCAGACAAAGAGGGGAGCTTTTCCATACAGCAAAATCACGTTTGGAATTTCCAGAGCAGGCACATTTCCATAACCTTGTGCTCAAGGAATGGGAGCGTCCCAGTAAACTTGCCGGGGTTCCAAAGAGTTGGGATAGGAAGTATCCCTTTCCTACTGAGGTGGTTAAATGTTGGTCATCCCCCCCCCCCCCCAAGGTGGATGCCCCGATCCTAGGGCTATCTAACACCTCTGTCATGCATTCCCCTGATTCTACTACCCTGCGGGATGCTGAGGACCGGCGCATTGACCAGCTGGCCTCCCACGCCTTTGCATGTGTGGGGACGGCGCTGCGCCCGGTCTGTGCCTCTGCTATTACTGCTGTGGCCACTAGAACCCTTATCAGAAATATGCTTGATAGTGCCCCTGACGATTTGCCTTGTGAGGTGTTTAATGCACTCCCCAGTTGTGATGTTTTTGTAAATTTTGTCCTATCTGCATTGGATGACACCATCAGAATGTGTGCCAGAACTTCTGCCCTCGTGGTGGCTATACGCCGCTCGGTTGGGCTGCGCCAGTGGGCTGCTGACAATGCTGCCAAGAAGGCCCTCACTGGCTTTCCCTTTAAAGGATTGCGTCTGTTTGGAGACCACCTGGACCTTTTTGCTAAGGGAGGCAGGTTACCCCAGTGCAGGCGGCAACCTCAGCCCTTTCAGGGTCAGGGCTCCTTCTCCTACCCTTACCGTGGTGCAAGACAAGGAAGGGGGGTCTCTTTCCCTGGGGCCCGGGGAGATTTCTGGGGTAGAGGCAGAGGACATGGGTGTCCTGGCTCCTCCTGGGGTCCCAAAGCTAAATCCTCTCCCAAGCCCCCTCAGGCATGATGGAGTGCCCTCACCCATCCGGGTGGGGGGATGGCTGCAGCACTTCGCCCACGTCTGGAGGCTTCATGTCTCAGACCGGTGGATTCAGGAGGTAGTGTCCTCCGGTTACAAGTTGGATTTTGCTGCCGATCCCCCTCCAAGTTTCATCAGATCCCGGATTCCTCAGGACCCTGTGTCAGCTCAGGAGCTAGTGCAAGCATTGCAATGCCTCCTGGAGCTGGGGGTCTTCTGCCAGGTCCCTTTAAGAGAAAAGGGCAAGGGCTTTTATTCCAACCTATCCACAGTTCCCAAAGGGGATGGTTCTGTCTGGCCCATCTTGGACTTATAGATTCTCAACAAGTTTGTCAGGGGCAGGCGTTTTTCGCATGGAGACTCCAAGGGGATTTTATTACTTCTGTGGACCTCAAAGATGCTTACCTTCATATTCCTGTGTTACCAGGTCATCAAAAGTGCCTCAGGTTCGCTCTGATGGATCAACATTACCAAATTGTGGCCTTGCCCTTCGGCCTCACTTCAGCCCCCAGGGTGTTCACCAAGGTGCTGGCTGGCGTGGTGTCTCTACTCAGATGTCAGAGCGTCCGCATGCTTCCCTATCTGGACGGCATCCTCATCACTTCCCAGTCTCTACATCAGGCAGAGTTGGATACTCAGCTGGTGGTGTCCACTCTGGAGTCATTTGGATGGGTGATCAACCGCCCCAAGTCCTCACTGTCCCCGTTTTCTGGTAACTCCATTCCTAGGAAGGAATCTGGATACAGTTCAGGCAAGGATCTTCCTTCCTCAGCAGAGGGTGGACAATCTTATTGCACAGGCTCAGTCCCTCCTAGCTTGTCCCCACCCCTCCATCTGGCAGGGGAAGCAGCTGGTGGGCCTGATGGTGGCGTGCTTCGAATCGGTCCCTTATGCTCAGCTCCACTTGAGGCCTCTGCAACTTCACCTATTATCTGTATGGGACAAGGACCCAGCGTCCCTGGACAGGGTCTGTGTGCTCTCCCCCCTGGTCAGTAGGTCCCTCTGGGGGTGGATGGACCCGAGGATCCTGTTGGGGGGCAGAGCCTTTCTTGCTCCTATCTATGTCTTGGAACTACGAGCGATCAGTTTAGTTCTAGCTCGTTTGGCTACTCATCTTCAGGGCCTGCCTGTTCAGGTGCGCTCGGACAACCAGACGACCGTTGTCTACTTCAGTCATCAGGGAGGGACCCGGAGCAAGGGGGTCCTCCAGGTAACGTCTCTGATGCTGACCTGGGCGGAGGCCAATGTCCCCTGCATCTCAGCTGTGTACATCCCGGGGGTGGAAACTTGTCCAGTGGCCTCTCTGAGCAGGGGGACCTCTCAACAGGGAAACTGGTCCCTATGCAGCAGGGTGTTTCAATCTCTGTGTCACCATTGGGGCCAACCAGATGTGGATCTGTTTTGCGTCCCGCCACAATCACAAGCTTCCAGCCTTTGTCTCCCTGTCCAGGGATCCTCGAGCCCTGAACTCGGATGCCCTAGCAATGTCACAGGAGGACTTTCAGTTCCTGTATGTCTTCCCCCCCAATTCCCCTGCTGGGCAGGGTTCTGCACAAGATCTCTCTGGAAGGGGTGCCAGCAATTTTGGTGGCCCCCAGGTGACCAAGACGAGTGTGGTTCGCAGACGTGGTACAGCTGGCAGTAGATCAGTACGCTCTGCCCTTGGTGCCAGATCTAATCACTCGGCTCACTACGCCATCCCATTTTACAAACTCTTGACGGCTTGGCTGCTGAAACCTCCATCCTGATGGAGAATGGGCTGTCTTCCTCAGTAGTGGATACTTTGATTAAAGCTAGGAAGAAGTCTTCCTCTTCCATTTATTACAGGGTTTGGCGTGCCTACATTGACTGGTGTGAGTCTAAGTCTCTTCCCTGTCGTGTCTTCTCTATTCCCAGGATTCTGGAGTTCCTGCAGCATGGGTTGGAGATGGGGCTCCAACTCAGTACTCTGAAGGGTCAGGCTTCTGCCCTGGCTATTTTTTTCCAAAAGTCCCTTGCTCAGCACCCTCTGATCAGGACTTTTTTTCCAGGGGGTCACTCATTTGCGTCCCCCACGTAAACCTATGGTGCCTGTTTGGGATTTGAACCTGGTTCTGTCAGCCCTGCAAGGTGCTCCCTTTGAACCTGTGCAGGATGCTGCCTTGGCCATTCTTACGATCAAGGCTGTGTTTCTGGTGGCTATCACTTCTGTCAGGCGTGTGTCTGAGTTGGCAGCGCTGTCCATTCAGCCCCCCTACTATGAGAGGCACCAGGACAAGGTGGTGTTTCGTTTCAAACCTGACTTTCTGCCTAAGGTAGTGCCTACTTTTCATTTGAATCAGGATATTGTTCTTCCTTCTTTGTGCCCTAAGCCTAGCAATGCTAAGGAGAGGGTTTTGCACTCTTTGGATGTGGTTAGGTGTCTGAAGTACTATCTGGTGGCTACTGCACCTTTCAGAAAAACTGATGCTCTTTTTGTGGTCCCTTCTGGGCCTAGGAAGGGTTTGGCTCCTGCCAAGTCTACTATCAGCAAGTGGATTAGTCAGGCTGTAATTCAGGCCTACTCTGCTAAGGGGAAGAATCCTCCCTTCCGCCTTACTGCTCATTCCACTCGTGCTATTGGTGCCTCTTGGGCTTTTCAGCACCAGGCTTCTGTTGAACAAGTTTGCAAGGCCGCTACTTGGTCTTCTGTTCATACCTTTTCAAAGTTTTACAAGGTTGATGTTAGGGCCTCAGCTGATGCTGCTTTTGGCCGCAAGGTTCTGCAGGCGGCAGTGATTTAAACTGCCTGCTGCTGATTTTTCTTGGGGATCCCACCCTACTTTATGGACACTGCTATTGGATGTCCCAACTGTAAGTATTAGATTTGGAGCAGGACGTACTGTATACTAAGAATAATACAATTCTGTGATTACTCACCTGTAGAATTGGTATTATGAGTATACAGTACGTCCTGCTCCAACCCACCCTTGGTTTGCTTTTTTCTGGATCCCCTGTATGGTGATTGTTATCATTGTTATAATTGATAGTTTGGATTGTTTAATGCTCCCGGCTTCTCCTTAAATGCTTTTCAATGCTGGGGAATTTGTGGGAGGTCCCCGGGTATTTAAGGGGCCGGGAGGAGCCTATTTTCGATGTCTCTGTAGTCCAGCGCCACCTGGCGGAGTATATCCCAACTGTAAGTATTTTCTTATCTGCATTCTGGGCTGTGAAGATAGAAGATGGCTCTTTATGCTGCGCAAGTGAGCGAGGCTTATCGGCTATTCCCACCCGTTCCGAACCCACTGCCTCCCAGCCTCGGCTGAACTGGTTCGGTAGGCAGCACTGGGATCAGGTGCTGAGGAGCGCTGCTCCAATCGCAGTCCCTGCTTTGACAGGGTAGGCGGTATAGGCCTGTGGTGAGCCTTATGGGATGCCCCTCCCGCTCTCTGGGGTTCCCTTAACCCCTGTCCCCCTTAGATGGGCCCCCTCCTCTCTTTATTCTCTCTGGCATTTGTGGCTGCTGCTCCCCTGCCTCGCTCTCCCTGGGGAGACCTCCGGGGGGGGGGGTGTTGCCACTTAGTTTTACTGTTAATGGTGCCGCTGCTGCACGCTTGTACTACGCTCCGCGGACGGCGGATTGCCTCAGGCGCTTTCGCGCCATCATTGGCCGCCGTAATCAAGTGGGCGAGTTTCGCGCTCTTCTGGGGGCCTTGCGGATTACGTTTTCCGCATCACTTCTCCGCGGCCCGCCCCTCAATGTATATGAGGGCCCCATTTTGACTCTCGGGCTCCGTGTCTGCTGTCTACCTACCGCGATCCGTGAGTGCCCCTGCAAGGAGCCTTTTTTATATATGTATATCTATTTGATTGTGTTTATTATTATGGGGATGTCTTCTTATGTCTTTCAGGCGGGTTAAACTTTATTGTGGTTTCTCCCGGTCCTCTCCCTTTTGGTTAAGGCTATTGCTATTTTATCTCCCACTTCCCTAGCGGGCTCCTGGGGCGTCCCGGGTAGCTATCATTAGCATTAACCCTATATTGGCCTGTTGTGCCACGCTAATCACCATATGAAGGCTTCTGGGGATAATGTGCTTGGGGTTCCTTCGGGACAAGCCTGGCTATGTGTTGCGCTGCAGTCTGGGTTGCCTGTCGCTGGGCCTAGTGCTGCGCCCCCTCTGGCTTTGCCTACCACCCCACGCTTACATCTGACCCCCAGCGAGGGGAATGCCAGCGAGGAGTCTCAACCTGATCTGGCTGCACGGGTGGCCAGGATTGAAAAACATATTGCCGGGTCTGCCCCGTGTAAGGCTTCTGCTAAGAAGCGGCATTTATCACCAGCGGTTTCCCTCTTCCCTGTTGAGGCTGAGGATTTTTTTTACATTACCGGTTATTCCCCCCTGGAGGAGGGGGAATTATTCTCTTGATTCAGAGTCATCTGAGGAACAGCCTAAGGTTTATGGTGGTACCGGTTCTCCCTTTGGGGAAGACCCATGGTCCTCAGATGACACTGACAGGCTTTTGGCTCATATTTTTGAAGTGCTCTGTATCTACCTTCCTGCTGTGGGTCCACAGCAGCAGGGTGAGCTTTTTCATATGGTTAAACCATGCTTGGAGTTTCCTGAGCAGACTCACTTTAATAATCTGGTGCTCAAAGAATGGGAACGGCCTAGCAAGCTCCCTGGGCTGCCCAAGAGTTGGGACAAGAAGTATCCCTTTCCTGCTGAGGTGATTAAGTGTTGGTCATGTCCTCCCGAGGTGGACGCGCCCGTTATGGGGCTGTCCAATACATCTGTCATACATTCCCCTGACACTACTACCCTGAGGGATGGTGAGGACCTGCACATGGACCAGCTGGCTTGCCATGCTTTTGCCTGTGTGGGGACCGCGCTACGCCCGGTTTGTGCCATTACAGCTATTGCTATTAAAGGGCTGCTTAGGAGCCTTTTGGATGGGGCCTCTGACGCGTAAGGAGAAGAGTATAGATCTCTCCTGCTTTGCTATGAATTTGTTGCATATGTTATGTCTGCCATGGGTGATGCCATTAGAATGTGTGGGAGGACTTCTGCCCTTTTGGTGGCTATACGCCGCTCTCTTTGGCTGCGTCAGTGGGTAGCGGATAATGCTGCTAAGAAGGCTCTTCTCTTTAAGGGGCTGTGCCTCTTTGGTGAACGCTTGGACTTGTTTGCCAGGGGCGGCAGGTTACCTCAACGTAGGAGGCCGTCCCGGTCCTTTTGGGGGACAAGTTCCTTTCTCCCTTCCTTCCGTGGTTCCAGATTTGGTCGAGGAGCCTCCCTTGCTGGGGCTCGCAGAGACTATTGGGGCAGAGGACGTGGCCGCCCTGGCCCCTCCTGGGGTCCCAAGCCAAAGTCCTCCCCCAAGCCCCCTCAGGCATGAAGGGGCGCCCTCACCCATCCAGATGGGGGGACGGCTTCGGCTATTTGCTCACATCTGGAGGCTTCATGTCTCAGACCGGTGGATTCAGGAGGTAGTATCCTCCGGTTACAAGATAGAGTTTGCAGCCTGGCCGCCCCCAAGATTTGTCAAATCCCGGATGGCTCAAAACCCCTTGTCAGCACAGGGTCTGTGCCTTGCTGTCCAAAATCTTCTGGAGTTGGGGGGGTCATCTGCCCGGTGCCTTTAAGGGAAAGGGGCAGAGGCTTCTATTCCAATCTTTTCACTGTTCCCAAAAAGGACAGGTCCCTCAGGCCCATCCTGGATTTAAAACGTCTCAACAAGTTTGTCAGATTCAAGCATTTTCTCATGGAGACCCTGCGTTCTGCAGTCAATTCACTGCGCCCGGGCGACTTCATGACCTTTGTAGACATCAAGGACGCTTACCTTCATGTACCAATCTTTCCAGGTCATCAGAAATTCCTCAGGTTCGCTCTGGAGGATCAGCACTACCAATTTGTGGCCTTGCCTTTCGGTATCACCTCGGTGGGCGTAATGGCTCTGCTGAGATCTCAGGGCATTCGCATCCTTCCTTATATGGACGACATTTTCATCACATCTCAGTCCTTCCAGCAGGCAGAGCTGGATACCCAGATGGTGGTGTCCACACTGGAGTCCTTCGGCTTGGTGATCAATCACCCCAAGTCTTCCCTGTCCCCATCATTGGTGAGGTCCTTTCTGGGCATGACTCTGGATACATCTCAGGTCAAGATTCTTCTCCCTCAGCAGAAGGTGGAGAGTCTTCAAGCTCAAGCAAGGCTTCTTCTCTCTTGCCCCCATCCCTCCATCCGGCAAGTGATGCAGCTGGTGGGTCTGATGGTGTCTTGCTTCGAGGCGATTCCATACGCTCAGTTTCACATGAGACCTCTTCAGCTTCACCTCTTGTCATCATGGGAATGGGACCCTGTGTCCCTGGATCAGGTGCTTTTTCTGTCCCCTCTGGCCAGGCGGTCTCTTTCGTGGTGGCTGGCCTCAAGAAACCTCTTGATGGGCAGACTCCTTACTGGGAGACGGTCACCACAGATGCCAGTCTGACAGGTTGGGGGGCTTCTGGAAATCTCTGAAGTTCCAGGGTCAGTGGGGCCCTCAGGAGGCCCATACCCCTAACAACATTCTGGAACTGAGGGCGATAAGACTGGTCCTCGCCCAGTTGACTCCACACCTTCGAGGTGGGGCGGTCCAGATCTGCTCGGAGAACCAGACGGCAGTTGCCTACATAAATCATCAGGGAGGGACTCGGAGCAAGAGGGCCCTCAAGGAAGTGTCCCTGAATTTGTCCTGGGCGGAGGAGAATGTCCCCTGCATATCGGCAGTTTACATCCCGGAAGTGGAAAACCTGGAGGCAGACTCCTTGAGCAGGGGGATGTCTCGGCTGGGTGAGTGGTCCCTCAGCAACAGGGTGTTTCGCTCCCTGTGCCATCCCTGGGGGCAGCCGGATGTGGACCTGTTTGCATCCCGTCACAGTCACAAGCTTCCAGTCTTTGTCTCTCTGTCCCAGGACCCACTGGCCTTGGCCATGGATGCGCTAGCAATGTCTTGGAAGAGCTTTCAGCTCCTTTATGTGTTTCCTCCGTTTCCTCTGCTGGGCAGGATGCTGAGCAAGATTTCCCAGGAAGGGGTGCCAACCATTCTGGTGGCCCCCTGTTGGCCAAGAAGAGTGTGGTTTGCAGACATCGTGCAGTTGGCAGTAGATCAGTACGCCCTGCCCAAGGTTCCAGAGGGGGTTACTCACGTGCATCCTCCACGTAAGCCTATGATACCAGTCTGGGATTTGAACTTGGTATTATTGGCCTTGCAGGGGTCTCCCTTTGAGCCCTTGCGTGCGGCCCCTTTGTCTGTTTTGACGCTTAAGGTAGCCTTTTTGGTGGCTATCACTTCTGTTAGGCGTGTTTCTGAGTTGGCGGCGCTTTCCGTCAAACCTCCTTACTTTGAGAGACACCAGGACAAGGTTGTGTTTCGTTTTAAGACAGATTTTCTGCCTAAGGTTGTGTCTGCTTTTCATCTCAATCAGGACATTGTTTTGCCTTCTCTGTGCCATAATCCTAGTAAGGAGCGGGTATTACATTCTCTGGATGTGGTCAGGACCTTGAAGTTCTATTTGGTGGCTACTGGACCTTTCAGGAAGACTGATGCTCTTTTTGTTCTCCCTTCTGGGCCTAGGAAGGGTTTGGCTCCAGCTAAGTCCACCATCAGGCTGTGATTCAAGCCTATTCTGCTAGGGGGAAGGAACCTCCCTTCCGTCTTACTGCTCATTCTACTCATGCTATTGGTGCCTCTTGGGCTTTTCAGCACCAAGCTTCTGTTGAACAAGTTTGCAAGGCCGCCACTTGGTCTTCTGTTCATACTTTTACAAGGTTGATGTTAGGGCCTCAGCTGACGCTGCTTTTGGCCGCAAAGTTCTGCAGGCGGCGGTGGTTTAAACTGCCCGCTGTTACTTTTGGGGATCCCACCCTACCTTACGGACACTGCTATTGGATGTCCCATGTGTAAGGAATCTTCTGGAACAGGACGTGCTGTATACTTGGAATAATACAATTCTGTGATTACTCACCTGTAGAATTGCTATAGTATACAGCACGTCCAGTTCCATCCCACCCTTGTTATCATTATTCTTAGTTATCTCTGTATGGTGGTTGTTCATTTTTCATTTGGGATTTTTTGTTATTATTGTTCTCCCGGCTTCTTGTGTAGCTGCTTGTTAATACTGGGGAATTTGTGGGAGGTCCCCGACTTATATAGACCGGGAGGAGCCACAAGCTGTTTTCTGCAGTCCAGCGCCATCTTGTGGATGTATAACCCATGTGTAAGGAATCTTCTGGAACAGGACATGCTGTATACTTATAATACCAATTCTACAGGTGAGTAATCACAGAATTTTATTTTTTTCTAACTACCAGGCTGTTGGTCTGGTTTAAATGAGTTTTGCAGCCAACATCTTAAACTTGTATGAGACTGGTAAAGGTTAATATCCTGATCAAGGTACCAGCCGTGGCTCAACCTGCTTGCATTGCAGGCTGCCCACCTTTGGTTCATATTTTGTGGTCTAGATTTTAATATTTTTACTAGGTTGCTGCACAGGATTAGCAAATATTTTGGGGAGTGTTTAGGCCTAGCAACTGCTCTTTTTGTAATCTTTTTATCTTCTCCCTTTGGGAGATACAGACTTAGGTCTTGATTCAATAAGAGTTGAAAAATATTCTTGCTGTTGTAAAAAAAAAATCACTTGAATAAAAAGCATAAGAATGCTACTGTTGCTGAATCACAGGCTAGGAGAACAATGGAAGTCAATGGCACTTTTTACTACAGTGTAAAACCTTTTTTAAAAAGTTCACTACTTTTCTTAGGAGTAAAAAGTGCTATTGACTTTCATTGTCTTTCTAGCTGGTGACTCAGCAACAGTGTAATTATCGGGCTTTTTTCTCATAAGGTGAATTTTTACTACCATGAGAATTTTTTTCTTATTGAATAAAGGCCAAAATGCCTGTTTTTGAGAGAGAGGAAATTTATTTACAAGTGTACCAAATATGAGCTTGCTGTGCCAGTGATACTGCCTTGTTCACTATGATAAATATTCTGTTTGGTTTCCTCAGGTAAGTGAGACTGAATATCTTGGGTACCCTCACAAATGGCACAAAAAGCTATTACATTTGCTCTAACCGTTCACTACTCTTATTAAAAATTAAAGAGTTCAGATTGATCATTGCAAGCAAGCCTTTTTTGCCGGACTATACCCCACAAATAAACCAAAACCCAGACTGTATGGTCTGTACAAGCTGGTTAGCAGCTGTAGTTTGGGCACATTTGGACTCCATAGAATCTAGTCTCTATGAAAGCTTATCCAGGTCATAATGTTTTTCTAGAGACAAGTCAAATTGGTCTGGACTTTCCATGTACAATTTTCTTCATGTAAATGTATTCACCGTCTACAGTACCTATGAAAGTTCCTGTGAAACAATTACCATTGAATTGTGGAAACATGTATGTTGCACTGCCAAGTATAAATGTCATGATATTGTGGGTTCACTACCAGCCTTATACTGTATGTTTAAAAGACCACAGGGCTTGATGATGCAACGAGTTTTTCTAGCCTTTTAAATTAAGCCTAATATAACAGGTTTTCTTGAAATAAATACAAATCTGAGACCCTATGGCTCAGGTTTGTTTTTCATGCTCACACTATGAGCTACTTTTCTTGATTTTGTTCTTCATTTACTTACACAATTCCCACCAGAGGAGCCATCAGCACCCCCATGTTTCTGTGCAGGAGGGTTGTGCGCATTTACCCCTGACTTGCTAGATAATTTGTAGGTATTGTGTAGCATTGTCTTTCTAGGTGGGCAATAGCCATGTTACCATGGTATTAAAAGTCCTTTTCTACAAGTCGAAATATATAGATTAGCTCTTTGCATACCGCATTAACAAGCAATGAATGAGCTTTATTTCACATCCAGATTATACATTTACTCACCTTACTTATACCGCAGCAAAGCCCTCTTATACCAGGTTTTTACCACTACTACTACTTTTGTCACTACTCATCACTACCCTGTAGTTAAAGAGCAATCCAGCAGATGGAACTAAGCCCCACCAATTTGCACCCTCCAGAGTTTTAGGATTTTTACCCAATAAATCATTGAAACGAGAAATAAATGCCGAACTTCTGACGCGTTTCAGCTGATAGTACCCCTATATCATAGATAATGATTACCAAAAATAAATGTAAATAAGCCCATACAAAACGCAAATGTTTGACATCCATGCCTGGGCCGAAGGCCTCCCCAGAAACTGCAGCACCACCCAGAAATCCTTGCCTTATCTGCTCAATCCATTGCCCAAAGCAGGAGGAGGCCATACCTCTTAGATAAGCAATGTGTACAGCGCAATGTCCTTTACATGCAGCCTCATCACCCCATCACAACAGAGCATTGATCGATGTTTGTTCTGAGGCCACAAACCAGCCAGAGGCTGCAGCATGTTCCCTTGTTGTTTAGTGATCTTTGTGTTAAATTTACTAGAAGAAAGAAAAAACTTCTAACCAATAGAAGAATTGCAATTATAGACTTATACAGTATTCCCTGGTAAAAGCAAAGCGGGGCACTCTAAATCTTGTCACCTGAAATTTAGCTAAATTAAATACAGTTTAAATATGTGACCCCTCCTTTTGCCATCTAGCATATTTATGCTGATATTTTAAAGCTCTTTTAAAATTCATTCTCACCATAAAGGCTCTGAGTGCCATTTGGAGCCTTCAGTGCATGTAGCAACAGGTAGACCCCTATTGGAATCAATACCCTGGCCAGACTTTTTCCAGAAAAAGCTGGGTCATTTATGCTAATTTAATTGGAATTAAAGCTAATTTGAAAAATAATAAAAGCAGAAATATTCTTACCTAATGGGTGTGGGGATGGCCCGGGCCACATTGTGACAGGCCTGAGGCAGCATCCAGACTGGAGTTCGCCCCCCCCCCCCCCCCCAAAGTATGCAGCCATACGATTGTCCACCCGCAGTCACATGGGTGGCCCTAATTCTCTTTTCCACCTGCTGATAAGGGCCAGTCCACGTGAAGGTGGGGCTACATTTCGGCCAAGGATCAAGAATGAAGGCAAGCATTGCAAGGGTCAAGGTCTGTCACAATATGGCCCCACACCCATTAGATACAATTTTGGCTTGGGTCCGCTTTATTGTGCAGGTGTATGTACATGCTGTTATTCTAAGTATACAGCACGTCCTGCTCCAGAGAGAATTCCTTATGTTTGGGTTATACGTCCACAAGATGGCGCTGGACTGCAGAGACAGCAAAAAAGTGGCTCCTCCTGGCCCCTTATATACCAGGGTCCTCCCACAAATTCCCCAGATCTTCTCTGCAGTCTGCGCTGCGATGACAAGAAGATGGCTTTCTCTACTCGCAGGTGAGCGGGGCTTATTGGCCTGCGGCCCTGTCGGACTATTCCCACCCGTTCCATTTTTTATTTGCCTCCCAGCCTTGGCTGCACTGGTTTGGGTGATGGTAGGCAGCACCACTGGGTGCATAGGAGCGCTGCTCCACCGCAATCCCCCACCAAAGGGTAGGCGGTATAGGCACACGGTGAGCCTTATGGGATGCCCCTCCCGCACTATTGCCCCTCGCCCCTGTCCATCGACTGGCCGCTGCCCTCCCTTGCTCTCCCTTGTAGTTCTCGGGGGGGGGGGGTGTATTTATACATTCACTCCTTGTTATACTAGGCTTGGTTTTCTGGTCACCGCAATGATTTGGTTGCACTGTTTGCTTTAAAATTGCCGCCGCCGCCGCACGCACTTGTACAGCGTTCCACGGTTGGCGGCAACATTACCTCAGGCGCTGCTGCGCCATCATTGGTTAGGTTTGTCACGTGGGCGGCTTTGCGCTCTTCGAGGGGGCAGGCCCTGCGGATGGCGCATTCTGCGTCCGCGGCCCGCCCCTCGAGGTATACTCTGTGCCATTTTGCTTCCTTTCTGCGGAGTGGCTGGTGTCTGCGTCCCGCGGTCTGTGAGTTGCCCATGCGGGCTTATTTATCTCTTGACAGTTGTCTGCATGCCGCTTATGGGGTCTCTCTATTTATGTCTTGCAGGTGGGTCAAACTTAATGGTGGTTTCTCCCGGTCCTTTCCCCTCTATTTAGTTCAAAACTTTATTGAGGCCTATTGCTATCTCCTCCCACTACCCTAGTGGGTCATTGGGGCATCCCGGGTAGCTTCTTCAGCGTCAATCCCGATTGGCCTGTTGGGCCACAATAATCACCATATGCAGGCTTCACAGGATAATGTGCTTGGGGTTCCTTCGGGGCAAGCCCGGCTGTGTACTGCGTCTGGGGTGGCCCCTCTGAGTGACAATGTCAGGGTTTGTGCTCTTTGCTCACGCCTGGAGGCGTCATGTCTCAGACCAGTAGATTCAAGAGGTAGTGTCCTCCGGTTACAAGATAGAGTTTGCTGCCTGCCCCCCCCCAAGATTCATCAGATCCCGGAGGGCTCAAAACCCCCTGTCAGCTCAGGGTCTGATTCTCGCTGTGCAAAACCTTCTGGAGCTGGGTGTCATCTGCCAGGTTCCCTTCAGTGAAAGGGGCGAAGGCTTTTATTCCAACCTTTTCATTGTGCCCAAAAGAGATGGGTCCGTCAGACCCATCCTGGATTTAAAGCTTCTCAACAAATTTGTCAAGTTCAGGCACTTTCGCATGGAGACTCTCTGCTGTGACTTCATTACGCCCAGGGGACTTCATGACTTCTGTGGACATCAAAGATGCTTACCTTCATATTCCAATCTTTTCATGTCTTCAGAGATTCCCCAGGTTCGCTCTGGAGGATCGGCACTATCAATTTGTGGCGTTGCCTTTCAGCTCCCAGTGTATTCACCAAGGTGCTAGCGGGAGTGATGGCTCTGCTGAGATTTCAGGGCATTCGCATTCTTCCCTATTTGGACGACATTCTCATCATTCTCAGTCCTTCCAACAGGCAGAGCTGGATACTCAGCGGGTAGTGGCCACTCTGGAGTCATTCGGCTGGGTGATCAACCATGCCAAATCTTCCCTGTCTCCCTCCTTGGTGACGTCATTTCTGGGCATGAATCTGGATATAGCTCAGAGGAATTTTTCTTCCTCAGCAGAAGGTGGACAGTCTGCAAGCGCAAGCTCAGTTCCTTCTGTCTTGCCCTCATGCTTCCATCAGGCAGGGCATGCAGCTAGTGGGCTTGATGGGGTCTTGCTTTGAGGCGGTGCTTTACGCCCAGTTTCACATGAGGCCTCTGCAACTCCACCTTCTGTCAGTATGGGACAAGGACCCTGTGTCCCTGGATCAGGAGTTTGCTCTATCCCCCCTGGTCAGGCGGTCCCTCTCGTGGTGGCTGGACTCAAGGAACCTGTTGGCGGGCAGATCCTTTCTGGCCTTGACAGGCTGGGGGGGCTTCTAGAACTCTCTGACATCCCAGGGGCTGTGGGGCCCTCAGTTGGCCCACTCCCCGATCAACATTCTGGAACTGAGGGCGATCAGGTTGGTTCTAGCCCGCTTGACCCCACACCTTCGGGGTCGGGCTGTTCAGGTCCGCTCGGACAACCGAGTATTTCGCTCCCTGTGTCACCGTTGGGGTCAGCCAGCCAGATGTGGACCTGTTTGCGTCCCGTCACAATCACAAGCTTCCAGTCTTTCTGTCTCTGTCCCAGGATCCTCTGGCCTTGGCCATGGATGCTCTAACACTGCCATGGAGGGGGTTTCAGCTTCTGTATGTCTTCCCCCCGTTTCCCCTGTTGGGCAGGGTTCTGCGCAAAATAGCTCAGGAAGGGGTGCCAGCAATTCTGGTGGCCCCCTGTTGGCCAAGACAAGTGTGGTTCGCAGACATCGTGCAGCTGGCGGTAGATCAGTACGCCCTGCCCAAGGACCCAGGTCTGCTCACTCAGGGGCGGCTCCGCCACCCCAATTTACAAACGCTGGCTTTGACGGCCTGGCTGCTGAAACCTCCATCTTGATGGAAAAGGGGCTGCCTGCCTCTGTTGTTAACACCATGATCATGGCTAGAAAGTCCTCTTTTTCTATCTACTATAGGGTGTGGCGTACCTACATTGACTGGTGTAAGTCTAAATCTCTTCCCTGTTGGGTGTTCTCTATTTCTAGGATTCTAGAATTTCTTCAACATGGTTTGGATCTGGGGCTTTAACTCAGCACTCTGAAGGGTCATGTTTCTGCCTTGGCTGTTTTCTTCCAGAGATCTTTTGCTCAGCATCATCTGGTCAAGACCTTCTTTCAGGGGGTGACTCATGTGCATCCCCCTCGTAAGCCTATGTTGCCAGTCTGGGACTTGAACTTGGTCCTATCTGCCTTGCAGGGGTCTCCCTTTGAGCCTGTGCAAGACGCTGCTTTGTCCATTCTTACTCTTAAGGTAGTGTTTTTGGTGGCTATCACTTCTGTTAGGCGTGTTTCTGAGTTGGCGGCGCTTTCCATCAAGCCCCCTTACTTTGAGAGACACCAAGACAAGGTGGTGTTTCTCTTTAAACCTGATTTTCTGCCTAAAGTTGTGTCTGCGTTTCATCTCAATCAGGACATTGTTCTGCCTTCTCTGTGCCCTAATCCTAGTAACCCTAAGGAGAGGGCTTTACATTCCTTGGATGTGGTCAGGAACCTGAAGTTCTATTTGGTGGCTACTGAACCCTTCAGGAAATCTGATGCTCTTTTTGTGGTCCCTTCTGGTCCTAAGAAGGGCCTGGCTCCTGCTAAGTCTACCATCAGCAAGTGGATCCGTCAGGCTGTGGTTCAGGCCTATTCTGCTAAGGGGAGGAGTCCTCCCTTTCACCTTACTGCTCATTCTACTTGTGCTATTGGTGCCTCTTGGGCTTTTCAGCACCAGGCTTCTGTTGAACAAGTTTGCAATGCTGCTACTTGGTCTTCTGTTCATACCTTTTCTAAGTTTTACAAGGTTCATGTTAGGGCCTCAGCTGATGCTGCTTTTGGCCGCAAAGTTCTGCAGGCGGCAGTGGTTTAATCTGCCTGTCGTTGCTTTTTGGGGATCCCACCCTACCTTTCGGACACTGCTATTGAATGTCCCAAAAGTAAGGAATTATCTCTGGAGCAGGACGTGCTGTATACTTAGAATAATACAATTCTGTGATTACTCACCTGCAGAATTGGTATTATACGTATACAGCACGTCCTGCTCCATTACTACAGGTGAGTAATCACAGAATTGTATTTTTAGAAGGTCAGATCTGGTGACAGATTTAGATTAAGTGTCCTCATGAGTGGCTTTACCTTTGGCAACCAAGGTGGTTCCCTTGTATTTAGTGCATCCCCTCTCCTTCATTCTAGTCCCAGCTATTCTCATTTTACATCCACTGCTCTGTTGATTTATCTCACTTCCTATCAGCAATAAGCAAACAGAAAAAGTATGGTTGTCACTGGAACAGAATACCAATTCAACCCACATTACTATTTCCTCTTCTAAAAAGGGATTTGGGCTAGAGGATAATACTCCTTAAAGGGAAAAATAAAAGTAAATAAAATACTTAGCCTACCAAGTTTTACCCAATGTCTTGCCAGGCTATTATCATCAACATCCATCAGCAGGCAAACACTTTGGTATTTCTATACAATGTACAGTATTGCTGGTTTGATTGAGAAGAGAATATAAAACTGCAGCTTTTCTTAAGCCTGTTTTTTTCTGGTGGGCTGTGTCTCCCACAGATAAAATGAAAAGCTTTCTTTTTTAAATGAAATGGAGGTATATAGCCCCTCATAATAACCAATTCTTTTTTTAATGCCTTCTCATAAAAAGCCAGCGTTTAGCCATCAATTAGTCTTTGTCCTTGGCAATGTTTCACTTCTATGTGCAACAGTGTGAGACAATCTGCATTGTACCAGCATCAGACTAAATGCTCCCCTTTTTTATACTTATATATGTGGCGCACAACATCTCCCTTTTAGGGTGCCATGAACAAGCCTTTTCAAGCCCTGTTTGTTGATATTTCTAACATTCAAACATGTAGTGGCCTGAAAGGGTTTACCTGTATAGATAAATGGAAGTAATGCAGGTTTATTGGCCCTGAAGTGGCGGGTTCCCGATTTGTGCCGAGTAATTGTTCCTCAAAGGAGATGTGTAAATTGAACAAAGGTTTTTTTGCTGAACTCCAGGCACAACAGAAGTGCTTTAGTTCATATATATAATACACCACAAGATGTCTTTTTGCATTTTAGGGAATTTTTAAAGAGCATCGGTGGGCATATGTAAAAAACTAAGAATACTTAGGCTCCAGGACTGCATATTCTTCTTGGTCCCCAGCTGAAAAAAATATGACCTGGAGAAAAATTATATACTTACAAATTATGCCATCTTCCCTCTAACATCTTGTTCCTCATCTGCCCTTCCAGTGCCACCCTGCCTCCTCATAGCAAGCGCTCTTTGTCCCAGCACCGACCCACCTATTATGCTGATTATTATGCAACATCACATCTTCGGGGACCCTGCCCACATGCTTCAGAAGAGAAATCATGGGGTAAAACTGTAAACCTTGATATCTCCATCGCCATTTCATTTTCTATTTAAAAACTGAAAACACATTAGCACAGTTCCAAACATAGCCCAACACAATGGTCTAGCAATTAGCTATGCCTGAAATATCACTAAGATTCTTGTGACCTGAACTTGGTGCTCCCCTATGTTGGTTCTTGTACAGAAAGTGGAGGTTTCAGAAACCTGTTCTGTTAATTGGGTTTGGTATCCTATTGTTTGGCTGTTTCTTCTAAGATACAATGTTAATATTCTAAGCAGACAGCACGGCCTGCTCCAGACATAGTCCTTACATGTGGGTATACCTCCGCCTTCAGCGCCGTGCACTGCAGAACATGAAGAAAACAAGCTCCTCCCGGCCCTACATATACCAGAGGACCTCCCACAAATCCCCAGTTTTCTCTGCAGTGCTGGAACTGCGAAGACATTAAGTATCACGCTCTCGCAGGCGAGCGGGGCTTGACAGCCCGAGGCCCTGCGGGACTATTTCCACCCGTCCTCATTGTGAATTAATGCCTCCCAGCCTGGGCTGCGCGGGTCGGGTGAAGGTAGGCAGCACCTAGTGTGCTTACGGAGCTAGACTCCACCGCAATCCCCCTCCATAGGGTAGGCGGTTAAGGCGTATGGTGAGCCTTCTATTGGATGCCCCTCCCGCACTAGTGCCCCTCGCCCGGTGTAGCGGTGAACCCAGTATATTGGAGCACCTTCTTCCCTAGATTTCCCCGTTAGTGGGGGAAAAAAGAGGGGGGGGGGGGGGGTCGTGTGTACGATGGCTAATCCTTGCCCTAATCACACTAGTCAACCATTGTCTTATTTGGTCCTCGGAGTCAGAGCTGCGCTTCACTCTCAGCCTTTTGCTTTCCTACTGCGCCTTCAGTTATTACTCGGCGCGTACAGTTTTTATTCGATAGACGCTTGCGTCCTATCACTGTTTTCACCCTGTCAGATCTCTCTTAGGTGATGTCTCCCTGACAATATCTGTCGCTCCTGATAGGCTGCACGCCTTCGAGCTTCGCGCTCTCCGGGGGGGGGGGGGGGCGTGGTGCGGTTCGGCGCGTTCCGCGTCATCGTCCGCTCTGGCCCGCTCTTCGAGGCTCGCTTGGCGCCATTTCCTTCTCACATGCGGGTGGTGAAGACGGTCCTCCCCTCGCTGTTCTGTAAGTGCCCTCATGGGCGATCCCTTTCTTAACTGACTTCTTCGCACTTGGCTCTGACGTCCCTTTTCCCCTTGTGTCTTTCAGACCGCGGACTTCGGTGGCTTCTCCCGGCCCGTTGTAGAGTCCGGCCCAGAACCTTTTATCAAATCACTCCCACTTCCCAGCGGGTGTTTGGGGCATCCAGGGTTGCTTTACAGCGTCAATCCCTACTGGCATTTTAAATATAATAATCACCATATGGAGGCATCTCAGGATATCGTGAATGGGGTTCCTTCGGGACAAGCCCGTCTGTGTGTAGCTTGTGGGGTCTTACCTAGCAGTGGTGACAATGCACGGGTCTGCGTCCCTTGTGCCCAGCAGGCGCTAGCTGGCCTACCCACCTCTTCTGAGGCTGGGCCCGCGCCTCGCCTTGTTTCTCCTACCCCCCCCCAAGCCTGAGTCTAACCCCCAATCCTAGCGGGGACTCCCATGCTGACTTTGCCGCTAGACTGGCTAGCGTGGAAAGTTTAGTCGCTGGCTCCTTGGCGCGCAAGGCTACCGCTAAAAAGCGCCACTTGAACCCTGAAGCCACTATTCTTCCTGTAGACTCGGATGATTTACATTTGTCCTACGCACACTCCCCCTCAGAGGAAGGGGAACTATTTTCTGACTCGGGGTCCTACGACGATGAGTCCAGGAGTCAGGATGAATCTGGCTCTGATCTTTGGTCCCAGGATGACGTTGATAGATTGCTGGCTCAGATCTTTGATGTGTTATCCCTCTCTCCCCCGCCTGCGGCTCCTCGGCAAAGAGGTGACCTGTTCCATACCGCTAAGGTGCGGTTGGAATTTCCTGAACAAACGCATTTTAATAATCTAGTCTTAAAAGAGTGGGAACATCCCAGCAAACTCCAGGGGGTTCCTAAGACTGTGGATAAGAAGTATCCTTTCCCTGCTGACCTGATCAAGTGTTGGACTTCGCCGCCCGAAGTCGATGCCCCGATCCTGGGCCTGTCCAATACCTCTATTATGCACTCCCCTGACACTACTACGCTGCGGGATCTGGAGGATCGGCGGGTCGATCAATTGGCATGTCATGCCTTTGCATTTAGGGGAGCCACGCTCCGCCCGGTTTGCGCCTTAGCCATCACGGCGGTGGCGCTCAGGACTGTGGTTAGGACTGCTCTTGAAGGGGCGGATGACCTGCCATCCGATGCCGCCAATGCTTTGGTTACCTGCGAGACTTTTATCAATTATATCCTGTCTGCATCGGACGATGCTATCAAGCTGAGTGCTAGATCCTCTGCTCTGGTGGTAGCCATACGCCGTGCGGTCTGGTTACGCCAGTGGGCAGCTGACAATGTTGCCAAGAAGGCCCTCACGGGGCTTCTTTCAAAGGGCTGCGCCTGTTTGGAGAAAGGTTAGATATCTTTGCTAAAGGGGGCAAGCTGCCCCAGCGCAAGCGTCAGATTCGGCCCTTTCGTGGCCCAAGCTCCCACTCGACCCCCTGCCGCAGGGATAAACAGGGAAGAGGGGTGTCCTTCGCCGGAGCTCGCACAGATTCCTGGAACAAGAACAGAGGACGCCGCCCCAGCTCTTCCTGGGGGCCAAAGTCCAAAGCCCCTCCCAAGACCCCCCAGGCATGAAGGGGCGCCCTCGCCCGTCAGGGTGGGGGGACGTCTACAGCATTTTCAGCATGTCTGGAGACGCCACGTCCCAGACCGGTGGATTCAGGAGGTAGTGTCTTCCGGTTACAAGATAGAGTTTGCTGTACTGCCCCCTACCAGGTTCGTTGGGTCCCGAATCCCACAGGATCCTGCCTCAGCTCAAGTCTTGACGCTGGCGGTGCAGGACCTTCTAGACTTCGGGGTCATTTGCAAGGTCCCCTTAAAAGACAGGGGCGTGGGGTTTTATTCCAACCTGTTCACGGTGCCCAAAAAGGACGGGTCAGTCAGACCCATTCTGGACTTAAAAATCTTAAACAGATTTGTCAGAAACAGGCATTTTCGTATGGAAACTCTGCGCTCGGCCATTGCCTCGCTGCGCCCAGGGGACTTCATGACATCTGTGGACATCAAGGACGCTTACCTGCACGTTCCGGTGTTCCTGGGGCATCAAAGGTTCCTCAGATTTGCGTTGCTCGATCAGCATTACCAGTTTGTGGCTCTGCCATTCGGACTTACGTCAGCTCCCAGGGTATTCACCAAGGTGCTGGCAGGAGTAATGTCTCTGTTGAGACTAAAAAGCATACGAGTGTTGCCCTACCTGGACGATATACTTATCTCATCCCAGTCTCTGCAGCAGGCAGAGCTGGACACGCGGTTGGTGGTGACCACCCTGGAGTCCTTCGGCTGGGTGATCAATTACCCAAAGTCCTCTCTGTCCCCTTCCTCAGTGACACCGTTTCTGGGGATGATTCTGGATTCAGTTCAGTCAAGGATATTCCTTCCTCCACAGAAGGTGGAAGCTCTGACAACGCAGGTGAGGTCCCTGCTCTCGGGCCTTCATCCCTCTATCAGGCAGGGAATGCAGTTGGTGGGCTCGATGGTGGCAAGCTTCGAGGCGGTGCCATTTGCCCAATTCCATTTGAGAACTCTGCAGCTTCACCTTCTGTCAATTTGGAACAAGGACCCAGCGTCCTTGGACGAGATCTGGGTGCTTCCCCCCTCGGTCAGACAATCCCTGGCGTGGAGGCTGGACCTCGGGAACTTGACAAGGGGCAGATCCTTCCTGGCTCCCTCCTGGGAGACGGTCACAACGGATGCCAGTCTCTCGGGCTGGGGGGGATTCTGGAAGTCCCTGCATTTCCAGGGGAGGTGGGGTCCTCAGGAGGCCCATCTACCCATCAATGTCCTGGAACTCAGGGCGGTCAGGTTGGTGCTGGAACAATTGACACAGCACCTGAAGGGTCTGGCGATTCAGGTACGCTCAGACAACAGGACGGCGGTGGCCTACATCAATCATCAGGGAGGAACCCGGAGCAAGGGTGCTCTCCAGGAGGTATCTCTGATTCTAACATGGGCAGAGACCAATGTTCAATGCATCTCGGCTGTTTACATTCCGGGGGCGGAAAATCTACTAGCAGATGCCCTGAGCAGGGGGTCGTCCCGTCAGGGGGAGTGGTCCCTCTCCAACTCGGTATTTCAATCCCTGTGTCACCGTTTGGGTGTCCCAGACGTGGATCTGTTTGCGTCCCGTCACAATCACAAGCTACCGAGCTTTGTATCTGTCTCAGGATCCTCTGGCTCTGGCCACGGATGCTCTGTCAATGTCTTGGAAGGAGTTTCGGCTCCTGTATGCGTTTCCACCGCTTCCCCTTCTGGGCAGAGTGCTACGCAAGATCGCCCTGGTAGGGGTACCCACGATTCTGGTGGCCCCAAGGTGGCCAAGAAGAGTGTGGTTCGCAGACGTGGTTCAAATGGCAGTAGATCAGTACGATCTACCAGAGATTCCAGACCTCCTAACTCAGGGGTCTCTACGCCATCCCAATTTACTAACTCTGGCTTTGACGGCTTGGCTATTGAGACCACCATTTTAAAGGAAAAGGGTTTGTCCGCTTCTGTAGTAGCTACCATGGTTCAAGCCAGGAAGAAGACCTCTTCTGCCATATATTATAGGGTGTGGCGTGCCTACATTGACTGGTGTGAATCCAGGTCTCTTCCCTGCCGGGAATTCTTAGTCTCCAGGGTGCTGGAGTTTTTACAACATGGTCTAGACTTAGGTCTGAAGCTTAGTACCTTGAAGGGCCAAGTTTCGGCCCTGTCTATATTCTTTCAGAAGACCTTTGCCCAGCACTCTCTTATCAAGACTTTCTCTCAGGGGGTCACTCATGTGCGCCCCCCTCGGAAACCTATGGTTCCTGTTTGGGATCTGAATTTGGTTTTGTTGGCCCTACAGGGTCCTCCTTTTGAGCCTATTCATGAAGCAGCTCTTGCTGTTCTCACGCTCAAGGTTGTCTTTCTGGTAGCCATTACCTCGGTTAGACGTGTGTCTGAGTTGGCTGCCTTGTCTATTCAGCCTCCCTACTTTGAGAGACTCCGGGATAAGGTGGTGTTTCGCTTCAAGCCAGACTTCCTGCCTAAGGTTGTGTCTGCGTTTCATTTGAATCAAGATATTGTTCTTCCTTCCTTGTGCCCTAATCCTAATAACCCTAAAGAGAGGGTTTTACATTCCCTGGATGTGGTTAGGTGTGTCAAGTCTTACCTGGTTACCACTCAGGCATTTAGAAAGACGGATGCTCTCTTCGTCTGGGCCTCATGGGCCTAGGAAAGGTTTGGCTCCCGCCAAGTCTACCATCAGTAAATGGATTCGTCAGGCTGTGGTTCAAGCCTATACTACTAAGGGGAAGACTCCCCCCTTTCGTCTTACTGCTCATTCTACTAGAGCTGTTGGGGCTTCTTGGGCTTTTCAGCACCAGGCCTCTGTGGAGCAAGTTTGCAAGGCCGCTACTTGGTCTTCTGTTCATACCTTTACAAAGTTTTACAAGGTTGATGTTAAGGCCTCAGCTGACGCTGCGTTTGGCCGCAAGGTTCTGCAGGCCGTAGTTGTTTAAACGGCTTGCTGTTGCCTTTTGTGTTGGGGATCCCACCCTTCTTTACGGACACTGCTATTGGATGTCCCACATGTAAGGACTATGTCTGGAGCAGGACGTGCTGTCTGCTTAGAATAATACAACTCTGTGAAGTACTCACCTGTAGAGTATTATATGCAGACAGCACGTCCTGCTCCACCCCACCCTGGTTTCACTTTGTTCTGGATCCCCTGTTATACTTAATATTTTGTTTTGCCAGTTTTGGGTGGTTGTTTCTCCTGGCCTCTCCTTCTCACTGCTTTTCAATGCTGGGGATTTGTGGGAGCTCCTCCGGTATATGTAGGGCCGGAAGGAGCTTGTTTTCTTCATGTTCTGCAGTGCACGGCGCTGAAGGCGGTATACCCACATGTAAGGACTATGTCTGGAGCAGGACGTGCTGTCTGCATATAATACCAACTCTACAGGTGAGTACTTAACAGAGTTGTATTTTTTTGGATCTCACCGAGATTTGTAGAATTTTGTAGAAAACATGCATTCCCTGCAGTCACTGCAGCTGTCTTTTTGAGGCTTTGTATGAAGAAACCATGTTTTGATTGCAGTCAGCATGTGAAATGTACTGTATGGATTGAAACCAATGTGACATGAAAGGAGTTTATAGGTGGAACATCCCTTAAAGTGTTCAAACTCCTGGTAGACATGAGTGTTTATTGGTTAGCGGGGTCTTCCAAAAAGAAAATGTTTTTACAATGCTTTTTGGGGACATGCTTGAAACCACATCTGTAGGGTGTGATCTCAAATTACTAACAGCATAACATTGTACTGATATTCCAGAGTTTTACTGTATTGTTTTCTTGAAATGAAAAGTATATAGCAGGCACCAAGAGGATTATCTATTGACGTTTCCAAACCTAAATGAGTTATTACCATTACGTGATATTACTTTTTAATGGCTATAATAAAGCTAGTTTGGAAAATGGCAAATTGCATAAGGTTGAAATGATATTTAAGGAAGGTACAGCACATTCAGAATATTTTCAGTGTGTTACAAAAAGAACATCAGAAATCTTTCAGTTTGTGGTATGATATGAAACACTTCTCTGAAAAGTAATAATGCTTATGTAGCTAATATATATAATCTTGGTCAGTATGCAACAAGCTATCTTTCAGTGGCCACTGTGAGAGAGCCTCATGAGCCCCATTGTCAGTGACCTTATCCTTGCTTGTTGTTGACCAGTCATCACTTTCTTGAACACATCCTGTTGGGCAGGGGCCATCACTGCACAGAAACCCCCTTCCATTTGGGTTAAGAATGTTATCTTATCACAGAGTTGTTTCTAATTTATTTTAGGAACAGTGCCAAAAAATGAAGGAACTCCTAACTAACGGTGCTTCTGATGAGCAAAATCTGGAGTCTAAAATTGAGAAGCGCAAACAGGAGCTGGAAAGGAACCGAGGCAGATTGCAGACTCTTCAGAGTGTCAGGTAAAGTTTAGTTTTCAGATTTTTTCTTTAGGGTAATGCTGAGCTATAAATCTGGAACAGTTAGCAGGTGGTCTGGACAACCCTTTGAACCTTAAATCCTATATCTAGCAGATTATATTATAGTGGAGTATAGAGGACACCTCTTTTTAGTTAAGTATCTTTTTATTAAGATTTTACATCGTATAATAGAATAGAACAAACAGAAGATCAGTACATAAAAGGGATAGAAGGAAGAAAACATGTTCTTCTCTGTATCCACAGGCATATACTTATTTTCAGCATACCAAAATCAATGAACTCACCCCGCCCGCCCCCCCTATTCCCAACCCCCAGCTGACCCCCATCGAAGGAGCGCCAAGTTATTCCGAAGATTGACCCGCTACTAGTCCTTTCAACACTCAGCTCGCGCTCTCTGCCCCGTCCCCCGACCAGGCCCACCAACCAGGAGTGTTATATTAACTGGGGCCCATAGGGAAGGTACCAGAGGGGCGCGGCCCAACCGGGAGGTGACGAGGCCCACAACAGGCCTCCATCTGACAAGGGGACGGAGTGTCACGGAAGCAGGGGGGGGGCGGTCCAGGGGACACTGGACTCCAGCGGCATGCAGAGAAAAGAGGAAGGGATACAGGGGTAGGTATGCGAGAATATTGAGAGGAAAGCAGAGATATAATGGGATTATGAACATGGGCACAAATAAGGACAAAAGAGGACAAAGACAGGGGCAGGGGCCAGAGTGCGCTAACACATAGTACCTACTATGCCTCCATTGGCAGGCGAGTATCTCTATAGTCTATCCAGACGGCCCATATCATTATATACTTCTCCTGTGTACCCTCTGATTCTGAGAACATCTCCTCCTCCATGCGGCGTATGGCCTCCACCTCTAGCACCCAATCAACAAGCGATGGCGAGGTTGTAGATTTCCATCGCCTCGGAATTATTGTCCTCATCACTGTCAAAAAATGTTGCAGCACCCCCTTTTTGCCAAGGGTAGTAAGGACGCCTCTTTTTAATATGTTTGTAAGTGGCATATTGGATATCCATTGAGGTGTCTTCAAAATAAAAAATGATTTAGCTTTACTGAATAAATGCTCAAAACAGTGGATACTGGAGTTCAGTGCCTCCAAATGTAAAATCATTCACTTGTATAGAAGGAATCACGTTCTGAGTATCGTATGGGCAATACGGTGTAAGCCAGTACTTCGGAGGACAGAGATTTGGGGACTCTGATTACAGAAAGCTGCAAGATGAGTGGACAATGTAGCCAGGCAGTAAGGAAAGCAAGCAGGATGCTGGGCTGCATAGCTTGAGGAATGTGAATGTGTGATGCCGCTATATAGAGAGCACTGGTGAGTCCATAGTTAAAATACTGAGTTCCGTTCTGCAGACCCCACCTACATTATACATTCCTCAGATAGATTGGGTTCAAAGGCGGGCAACAAATGTGGTGGAACTCAAAACCTTTTTAAAACTTATCAAGGTTGAGACTTAAAGAACTCAATTTGTACAGTCTGGAAGAAAAAAAAAGAAAGAGGAGACATGATTTAGACCTTTAAAATTATACTAAAGGCAAGCCCAATTGTTGTCCCATTGTTTTGGGCTACACTTCCCAAACTTCAGTCTGTTTTCAAAAGGACCCTGTAGTTCCTAAGTTATTTGTAAAAGTATTAGAGCATTGGAAATGCAGAGAAAAAATGAGGAGAAACAGTGGGTGTAGCAACAGCGATGTGATGTGCTTTACTTATATAATAGTAATAAAATAAGTGCATTGTTGTGCCTCTAGTTATTACTGCCAGCACATAGTGTGACCAGAAATAGGGGGTGAGAGATGCTGCAGGCTAAGAGCGTCTCCAGTCTGCCAGCACATATTGTGACCAAAGAGGAGGGCGGGGTTTTTTTATAGCTGCAGAGAGAGACAGCCAATCTGGACGTCTGGGGAGAGAGTGGGAGTGTTTCCGTTCTTGGTACAGGTCAGCAGGGTGGAGGCTGAATGCGGAAGTGATTTACACACGAAGTAGACTGACATAGCAGGAAGGAGGGTGCTGGAGGGGCTTCAATGTAAGGTAAGCTACTGATATTTATTTTTTAACTTTTGACTTGCTAATCACTTCAAATATGTTAAAGGATTGAATACGGTTCAGGAGTGGGGTGTTTTTCCCTATATCCAGTCCAGGTTGTCCCAAGTTATGACATGTGGGTATTCGCCCCTAGGGGGCGCTCGACTGCAAGATCAAAGATGTAGCTCCTTCCGGCCCCCTATAATGGCAGGTGTCCCTCTATCATTCTGCTTGCTTGCTCACCTCCCTCGCTCCCTCGTCGTCGCTATGGCTGCGGGGTCGCCGCATCGCCGCTGGTGCGGCACTATCTGTGACGGGGGGGAGATACTCTGCGCTAGGGCGCGGTGGGCCGCGGGTGACGCCGTGGCCATCTTGCTGAGCCTGGCCAGCGTTGTAGGGGGCGGGCGCATCTTCCCACACGTCGCCGGGGGGGTGGAGCCTGGCGCTGACACGCGTCAACGTCATCACGTTGGCGCTGCACTCCCCTCGCTGGGAGATCCCCCTGCTGCTGAGGGATCACGTTCGTCATCGGAGGCTGCGCTGTCCCTCTGTCGGTATCGTGAGTCCCTGTTATTCTTAGTATACAGTACATCCTGCTTCAGATATAATACTTACACTTTGGTTATCCTCAGCCAGTTGGCGCTGCACTGCAGAGACATGCAAAACAGGCTCCTCCCGGCCCTTCAAATACCCAGGGACCTCCCACAAATCCCCAGATTTCTCTGCAGTGCTGACTGCGAAGACATGAATTATCACTCTCTCGCAGGTGAGCGGGGCTATTAAAGCCTGCGGCCCTGTTGGACTACTCCCACCCGTCCTCTTCGTGATGTGCCTCCCAGCCTGGGCTGCGCTGGTTGGGTGAAGGTAGGCAGCACTACGCGTGCTTAATGGAGCCATGCTCCACCGCAGTCCCCCACCAAAGGTTAGGCGGTTTAGGCTGATGGTGAGCCTCTAGTGGATGCCCCTCCCGCATTATTGCCCCATACCCCGTGTTGCGGTGGACTCTGTTCAAAGGGTCGCCATCCTCCCTCGTTCCCCCCGTAGCTCGGGCGTAAAGAAAGGGGGGGGGGTGTATGTGTGTGGCGGTCTTAGTGTATTGATTACACGTTATGGCCTTAGTATTGTTCTTGACTTATACACCTTGGTGTCAGAGCCGCGCCGTTTGCCTTTTATTACTATCGGCCGCCGCCGTGCGGGTCTCTTGCTCTTATGGGTGAGCATGCGAACAGGCGGCGGCGTCGCCTCAGACGCTGCGGCGTCTTCTTGGCAAACCCCTGTTTTTTTCTATGTGTGTCATACACTCGACTACCTCAGAGCTTCACGCTCTTCGGGGGGGGCGTGGACCTGGCTTGGCGCGCTTCGCGTCACAGGCCCGCTCTGGCCCGCCCTTCGAGGTTTGCTTGGCGCCATTTCAGATGCTCGTCGCATGTGCGCGTGGTGACGGTCCTCCTCCTCCCTAGGTCTGTAAGTGCCCTCGCGGGCGATTTTCTTCATTCTTGCTCACTGCGCATGGCTCTGACATCCCTATTCCCATTATGTCTTTCAGACGGTCAAATCCAGTGGCTTCTCCCGGCCCGGTGTAATTGCCAGTTGGACCTAGTATAATTACTCCCACTTCCTTGCGGGTCTTTGGGGCATCCAGGGTAGCTTATAGCGTCAATCCCTACTGGCCTATTGTGCCCATTAATCACCATATGGAGGCATCCCAGGATATTGTGAACGGGGTTCCCTCGGGCCAAGCCCGGCTGTGTGTAGCTTGTGGGGTCTCGCCTATCAGCGGTGACAATGCACGGGTCTGCGACCCTTGTGCACAGCAGGCACTAATGGTACTTCCCGCCCCTCCTGTGGCTGGGCCTGCACCTCGCCTCACTTCACCTACCCCTCCAAGCCTGAGTCTAACCCTCAATACAAGCGGGGATTCTCATCCTGATGTGGCTACTAGACTGGCCAGTGTTGAGAAATTGCTTGCTAATTCTCTAGCGCGCAAGGCCACTGCAAAAAAACGGCACATAATCCCTGATTCTGCTCCTTTCCCTACGGAGTCTGATGAGTTTTCGCATCTATACGGCCATACCCCTTCGGACGAAGGGGAGCTGTTTTCTGACTCAGAGTCTTCTGATGAGAAGTCAAGGGGTCATGACGATTCCGGTTCTGATCACTGGACCCCGGATGATACTGACAAACTACTGCTTCAGATTTTTGAAGTTTTGTCCATCTCTCCCCCCTGTTGCGGCTCCCAGGCAAAGGGGTGAGCTATTTCATACTGCTAAGGCTTGATTGGAATTTCCTGAGCAAACCCATTTCAATAACCTCGTGCTGAAGGAATGGAAACATCGCAGTAGACTTCCCTGGATTCCTAAGAGTTTGGACAGGAAGTATCCATTCCCTGCTGATATGGTCAAGTGCTGGTCATCGCCCCCTGAGGTCGATGCTCCTATTCTAGGGCTGTCTAACACCTCTATTATGCACTCTCCCGACACCACTACGCTGCGGGATTCTGAGGACCGGCGCATTGACCAATTGGCGTGCCATGCCTTTGCGTTTGGAGGGGCGGTGCTGCGGCCAGTCTGCGCCTTGGCCATTACTGCTGTGGCGCTCAGGGCCATGGTCAGGAATGCACTTGACGGCCCAGACGAGTTGCCTACTGATACTATTAATGCACTGTCTAACTGTGATGTATATGTAAACTTTATCCTGTCTGCTTCGGATGATGCTATTAGGCTGTGTGCCAGATCTTCCGCCTTGGCGGTGGCTATACGCCGCGCGGTATGGCTGCGCCAGTGGGCGGCCGACAATGCTGCTAAGAAAGCCCTTACTGGGCTTCCATTTAAGGGCCTACGCCTGTTTGGGGACCGCCTAGACCTCTTTGCTAAAGGAGGTAAGTTACCACAGCGCAGGTGGCAGCCTCGGCCCTTTCGTAACCAGGGCCCCCTTTCAGCTCCCTACAGAGGTGTTAAGCAGGGGAAAGGGGTGTCCTTCGCGGGGGCTCGTGCAGACTCCTGGCATAGGAGAAGGGGGCGACGCCCTGGCTCCTCCTGGGGGACCAAACCCAAAGCCCCTCCCAAGACCCCTCAGGCATGATGGGGCACCCTCGCCCGCCAGGGTGGGGGGACGGCTACAGCACTTCGCACACGTCTAGAGGCACCAAGTCTCAGACCGGTGGATTCAGGAGGTAGTTACCTCTGGCTACAAAATAGAGTTTGCTGTGCGGCCCCCCCTCAAGATTCATCAGGTCCAGGATCCCCCAGGACCCGGTATCAGCTTCGCGTTGAAAGATCAACATAATCAGTTTGTGGCCCTACCATTTGGCCTCACTTCAGCTCCCAGAGTGTTCACCAAGGTGCTGGCGGGAGTGATGTCCTTGTTAAGGTCAGGGGGCATTCAAGTGCTGCCCTACCTGGACGACATCCTCATCGCCTCATGGCCCCTACAGCAGGTGGAGCTGGACACTCAGCGGGTGGTGTCCACCTTGGAGTCCTTCGGCTGGGTGATCAATCATCCCAAGTCCTCTCTGTTCCCATTCGTCGGTGACCCCATTCCTGGGGATGATTCTGGATACGGTTCAGTCACGAATATTCCTTCCCCAACAGAAGGTGGAAGCTCTGACTGCGCAGGTGCGGTCCCTGCTGTCTTGCCCCCAGCTCTCCCTCAGGCAGGGAATGCAGCTAGTGGGTCTGATGGTGGCGAGCTTCGAGGCGGTGCCCTTTGCTCAGTTCCATTCGAGGCCTCTGCAGCTTCACCTCCTCTCAGTATAGGACAAGGATCCCGCGTCCCTGGACGGGGTTTGAGTGCTTCCCCCGTTGGTCATAAGGTCCCTCTCGTGGTGGCTAGACCACAAGAACTTGCTAAAGGGCAGGTCCTTTCTAGCCCCCTCCTGGCAGACGGTATCCACGGATGCCAGTCTGTCAGGTTGGGGGGGATTCTGGAGGTCCCTGAGGTTCCAGGGCAGGTGGGGCCCTCAGGAGGCCCATTTACCCATCATCATTCTGGAACTACGGGCGGTCAGGTTGGTTCTGGAGCAGTTGACCGATCACCTGCAGGGACTGTCTGTTCAGGTGCGCTCAGACAACAGGACGGCGGTTGCCTGCATCAACCATCAGGGAGGGACCCGTAGCTAGGGTGCCCTCCAGGAAGTGTCATGGATTCTGACATGGGCGGAGGCCAATGTTCAATGCATTTTGGCTGTTTACATCCCGGGGGTAGAGAATCTCCTGGCAGACTCTCTGAGCAGGGGCACTTCCCGTCAGGGGGAGTGGTCCCTCTGCAACAGGGTATTCCAGTCCCTGTGTCACTGTTGGGGTCTACCGGATGTGGATCTGTTTGCATCCCGTCACAATCGCAAGCTCCCGCCCTTTGTCTCCCTGTCTCAGGATCCTCTGGCCGTGGCCACGGACGCTCTGTCGTTGTCTTGGAAGAAATTTCGGCTCCTCTATGTCTTTCCCCCGTTCCCCCTGCTGGGCAGGGTTCTGCGCAAGATTGCCCTGAAAAGGGTGCCAGTGATTCTGGTGGCCCCAAGGTGGCCAAGAAGAGTGTGGTTCGCAGACGTGGTACAAATGGCAGTAGACCAGTCCTGCCAGAGGCGCCAGATCTACTCACTCAGGGCTCCTTACGCCATCCCAATTTACAAACTCTGGTTTTGACGGCCTGGCTGCTGAAACCTCCATCTTGATGGAGAAAGGCTTGTCTGCCTCAGTGGTGGATACCATGGTACAGGCTAGGAAGAAAACTTCTTCTGCCATCTATTATAGGGTATGGCATTCCTACATAGACTGGTGTGAGTCTAAGGCTCTTCCCTGCAGGGAGTTCTTCATCCCTAGGATTCTGGAGTTTTTACAACATGGATTGGAGTTGGGTTTAAAACTCAGTACTCTGAAGGGTCAGGTTTCTGCCCTGTCTGTCTTCTTTCAGAAGTCTTTTGCTCAGCATCCCTTGGTTAAGACCTTCTTTCACGGGGTCACTCACGTGCGTCCCCCACGTAAGCCTACGGTCCCTGTTTGGGACTTGAACCTGGTTTTGTCTGCCTTGCAGGGTGCTCCCTTTGAGCCTATTCATGATGCTGCTTTGGCTGTACTTACCCTCAAAGTTGTTTTTCTGGTGGCTATCACTTCGGTCAGGCGTGTGTCTGAGCTGGCGGCGTTGTCTATTCAGCCCCCATACTACGAGAGACACCAGGACAAGGTGGTGTTCCGCTTTAAGCCAGATTTTCTGCCAAAGGTGGTGTCTGCCTTTCATTTGAATCAGGATATTCTTCCTTCATTGTGTCCTAATCCTAGCAACGCTAAGGAAAGGGTTCTGCATTCCTTGGATGTGGTCAGGTGTTTAAAGTATTACCTGGTAGTCACTGCGACCTTCAGGAAGACTGATGCTCTTTTTGTGGTCCCCTCTGGTCCTAGAAAGGGTTTGGCTCCGGCCAAGTCTAATATTAGCAAATGGATTCGTCAGGCTGTGATTCAGGCCTACTCTGCTAAGGGGAAGAGTCCCCCCTTCCGGCTTACTGCTCATTCTACTCGTGCTATTGGTGCCTCTTGGGCCTTCCAGCACCAGGCTTCTGTTGAACAAGTTTGCAAGGCCGCTACTTGGTCGTCTGTTCATACCTTTTCGAAGTTTTACAAGGTTGATGTTAGGACCTCAGCTGATGCTGTTTTTGGCCGCAAGGTTTTTGCAAGCGGCAGTAGTTTAAACTGCCTGTTGTCACCTTTTGTTGGGGGATCCCACCCTACTTTATGGACACTGCTATTAGATGTCCCAAGTGTGCGGTGCGGAAGCGGAAGGATGTTTCACTGGAGGGTGCGAGACTGTCTTTCTTCCCGGACTTCACGGCGGAGGTGCAGAGACAGCGCCGATCCTTCAACGAGGTGAGGGCACGGCTCCGGGCGAAAAATATCAGATACGCCATGCTTTTTCCCGCTAAGTTACGAGTCCAGGATGGAACAGCTACCAGATTTTTCCTCACGGCGGAGGAGGCCAGCGACTGGATTGACTCACTCCCTGTGGCCTGAGAGTGGAGCAGCCACTGATGGTCCAGCGAAGACGTCACTGTGTTGGACGCTGATGAACCCCATTGAGACACTTGTAGGAGCTCTGAGCTTGTGATGTACCTTCCACTGGCGTGTTGGGTGGCCGGTGCTGTTGTTGTTCACCGGGGACCCAGCATGAAGAGACCGGGACTTCACCGTGGAGGTGGTGCAGTGTTTGGGTTCCGGGTTCCCCCCCCCCCTCAACGCCCCCCTAGTCCTTATGTATTGCTCGTTACCCGCCATCCTTGAATATCTTTTACACACGGTTGCATGGAGTGCAAGGTAATCTCTTGGAATGTGAGGGGTCTTAATGATCGTATAAAGAGATCTTCAGTACTTCAATTCTTGAAGCGCCATAACCCTAATATTATAGTTCTACAAGAGACCCACCTGTTAGGCCAGAAATCACTATCAATCAAAAGACCATGGATCGCTCATTTGTTTCACTCCCATTATTCTAGCTACGCCAGGGGGGTGTCGGTACTGGTGGCTAAGCATCTCCCTTTTCATCTCATATCAGTGTGTTCCGATCCTAAGGGCAGATTTGTTATTGTACATGCAAAGATATATGATGTCAGTGTTTTGATAGTTGGTATATATATCCCACCCCCCTTTGATGCAACAGTCCTTCAGGAGGTCATGGACAGACTGGCCGCCCTCCCACCCGACCCCTTATTGCTAGTGGGTGATTTTAATATGATCCTGGATAGGTCATTGGATCGGTTGACCCCGGGGGTGGGGCCGACTACCCCGCTGGCGGTGTGGGCGGCTACCCTGGGCTTGACTGAGCTGTGGAGATGGAAGCATCCCAATGATAGAGCATTCTCCTGCCACTCTACCCCCCACAAGTCGCTTTCCCGCATTGATTTGGCTTTTGTATCTGGATGTCTTTTGTCTAGGGTGGTGGCTTGTGAGTATCTGCCACGGGGGATATCGGACCACTCGCCTTTGATGGTGACGGTGCGCATGTCCGGGGATCAATTAGGCCTACGGAGATGGGCTCTTAACCCCCTATGGCTGGAGGATCAGGAAGTTTGCAGCTCACTTGAAAGGGACCAGGAGGGATACTGGCAGTGTAATGGGGGAGAGACCTCAATTAATACACGTTGGGATGCATTCAAGGCCGTTATTAGAGGTAGCGCCATCAGCGCAATTAGGGCGGCCAGGGTAAAAAGGGGGAGGTCGATTAGAGAGTTGGAAGAGAGAATGGCTAAGGCTGAGGAAGAATTTGTATTAACACAGGCCCCTGCTGACCATGACTTGGTCAAATCACTCCAAAGGGAGTATAATCTGGCATTAACCGACTCCGCGAGGAAAATGCTGCTATTGAAACAGCAGACTGTATTTGAAAAAGGGGACAAGAACGGGAGGACCCTGGCATATCGTTCAAGAGCAGAATCCCCACAAACACATATAGCTGGCATTACGAGTCAGGCCCAGTTTGTGGCGGACTCGGAGGGGATCTCTAGGCAGTTCCTTGACTACTACAGCCGCCTGTACTCCTCTGGGGTGCGGTACGGTCCGGTGGACTTGGCGGCCTTTCTCGATACCATTGCTCTCCCATCCCTCTCTGAGGCAGACAGAGCAATGCTGGCCGGCCCGATAACATGCGCTGAAATTGAAAAGGCGATCGCCCTGATGTCTAATCGGAAGGCCCCCGGACCTGATGGTCTGCCCTCGGAGTGGTATAAGAAGAATGGTTCGGCTCTGGCGTCGAGGCTGTTGGAGGTCTTCTCTGAGGCCTTGCACTCCGGGACCCTGCCCGAAACCTTTGCACAGGCAACTATCACCTTGATATATAAAGAGGGGAAGCCTAGGGACTCCTGTACTTCATATAGGCCAATCTCCCTACTAAATCAGGATGCTAAGATCCTTGCTAAGATTCTGGCAATCCGGCTTAACACAGTAATTCTGTCGCTTATAGGGGCTGACCAGTCGGGCTTTATGCCAGGTCGGACGACGAGTATTAATTTGAGGAGATTATTTAGTAATCTGCAAATTCGGCATGACAATGCTAGGAGCAGAGTGCTTATCTCATTAGATAACGAAAAGGCCTTCGACTCGGTGGAGTGGCCCTATTTGTGGAGTGTTCTGGATAAGTTTGGCCTTCCCCCTACTTATATTAAATACATACAGATGCTTTATAGGAATCCCAAGGCAAGGGTGCGAGTAAATGGGGTCACGACGACTGAATTCTTATTACACCGGGGTACACGCCAAGGGTGCCCCCTTTCCCCACTGTTGTTTGCACTTGCGATTGAGCCCCTGGCGGCGCTAATTAGAGACTCCCCAGAGATCCGGGGGTGGCAATTGGGGGGCACTATCGAAAAAGTCTCCTTATACGCAGATGATACCTTGGTCTATTTGGCGGATGCCAACGGTTCATTAGAGGCCCTACTGAGCATAATAGCCAGATTTGGCCGGTTTTCCGGCCTTAAGATCAACTGGGAAAAGTCCAGCCTGTACCTGGTGGATAGGCCGGAGGATACCTTGATTTCTCCGAGCTCGTCTCCAGGTGGTGGACCGGTTTAGGTATTTGGGAGTTGTCATACATGGGGACCCCTCTAAATTTATTGACTTAAACATATGTCCCGTGGTTGGCGCCCTTAGGGGGAAGGTGGCTCAGTGGGCAGCTCTCCCCCTCTCTGTGATCGGTCAAATTAATATGTTTAAAATGGTCTTCCTCCCTAAGTTCTTATACATATACCAATCGTCGCCTGTGGTGTTGCCGGCCTCCCACTTTCGGCTCCTTGATTCTATTCTATTTAAGTTTATCTGGGGGGTTTCCCCCCCAAGATGAATAGAGCCATTCTTAGGGCGCCTCTGCAATCTGGGGGCCTGGCGGTACCACATATGTTATTATACTTCTATGCTGCCCAACTAGCATACATTACTTGGTGGATGAGCCCTTCGGTAGTTAACCCGGTAACTTCCCTGGAAACTTCCTTGTTGGGTCCGGAGGTTTCCCTACGGGCTCTGGTGCACAGGGGAGCAAAGGGTCTTCCGCGCGCCACCACATGTATAAGAACCACTCTCCACGTATGGCAGCGGGTGCACGATACGTTGGGCCCCCCGCGCCCCCCACTAGAATGGTCCCCTAATACACCTCTGTGGGATAACCCTAGACTGCCTGAGTTGATGTCCCTCCCGGATACAATTTTCTGGAGGAGGAGAGGAATTACGTTGTTATCACACATATTCTCGGGGGGAACGCTGATGTCATATGAACAGTTTTGCCAGGTGTTTGCGCTACCCCCAAGGGAATTCTTTCGATACCTGCAACTTCGACATGCTCTGAGGAGTCGGATTCCCTTGGGGGGACTGCAATTAGTGGAATCAAAAGTTGAAACATTGGTAACGACCGTTAACTTAGGTAAACCCACCTCAACACTGTATGGCGCCCTCCTCTCGGGTCTTCCCTCCCCTTTGGACAGAGCACTGGAGAAATGGAGAGCACTGATCCCAGACCTGGAACAGGTTGACTGGGAGGAAGCGATAGACAATCTGTACTCCTCAGTCATAGACTCGAGGGACAGATTGATTCAGGCTAAGTGGCTCCACCAGGTCTATCTGACCCCGGTTAGACTCAAGAGGATGGGCCTACTAGATTCAGATATTTGCCCCAGATGCAACTCCGGGCCAGGTACGTTGATACATATGATCTGGGAATGTCGGGTGATCTCGTCATTTTGGGAGGAGCTGTTTAATTTCATAACCACCTCTGTGGGCTTGTCAACCATTAGGGTAGTGGCCCTTGGTCTGCTGAGTATTGTTGAGCCTTCATTGGACGACGGTCCTCAGAAGGTCCTACTGCGACTGCTAATGTTTTATGCAAGGAAATGTATCCTACTTAATTGGAAGCACCCGAGTGTACCGACCTTATCGGGCTGGAAAAGCCTGGTGAATGGAAGGCTAATCCTCTATAAGATGACCTACGAAGCTAGGGGATGCCCAAATAAATTTGAAAGGGTATGGGGAGCTTGGCTTAATACCTCTAACTCCATCAATGACTAGAAACGAGCTAGTTACCTGATATATGTTGGTTTCTAACCCTCGGACCTCATAACACTCACCCGTCATTATGGAACGATGCCAATAGCGGGCGGGTGTGAATGTTGAGTGAACGTGTGTGTGTGTGTGTGTGTGTGTGTGTGTGTGTGTGTGTGTGTGTATGTGTGAACAACTTACTTTAGTTTAGTAGTCTATAAGAATCTGTTTATTCTTGTTTTTTTGTTGTTTTTCCCTTTTCTAGTGTAAGAATGGTTAAGGGCTGTCCCCATGTGGGATGGTCGTGTTGTATTATATGTACATGTATGTTACAAATTAAAACTGCATAAATAAAAATTTATAAAAAAAAAGATATCCCAAGTGTAAATATATCTGGAGCAGGACGTACTGTATACTAAGAATAATACAATTCTGTGAATATCTCACCTGTAGAATTCATATTATTTGTATACAGTACGTCCTGCTCCACCCCACCCTGGTTTTGCATTATTCTGGATCCCCTTTATGGTGATTGTTATCATTGTTATCGTTACCAGTTGTTCTGGGTGGTTTAATTCTCCCGGCTTCTTGTTCACTGCTTTTCAATGCTGGGGATTTGTGGGAGGTCCCTGGGTATTTGAGGGGCCGGGAGGAGCCTGTTTTGCATGTCTCTGCAGTGCAGCGCCATCTGTGGGAGGATAACCCAAGTGTAAGTATTATATCTGGAGCAGGACGTACTGTATACAAATAATATCAGTTCTACAGGTGAGATCTTCACAGAATTGTATTTTTTCTGGCTGTATTATGATCAGTTGCTTTGGGCTTATTCTGATCATGGCTTTTTCTCCCCCTCTCATGTATAGGTCGTGGGCTTGAGGGTTTTGGTTCCTCCTGGTCCCCCTTTTTAATAAGGGGGAACACTTATAGGTTTGGGCCATTAGTGTCTTGTAACCTTACTGATTTTGACCATTTTTAATCACCATAATGGAGGCATCAAGGGATAGTGAGCAGGGGGCCCCAATTGGGCAGGAAAGGCTCTGCCCCTTGTGCAGTAGGAATCCCTTGGGCGGATTCAGCACTGTTTGTACCACTCGCGCCAGAAGCATTATTTTGGACCATGAACGGGCGGGCGTCCCTAGCCCTGCGCTGCCGGCGGGCTCTCCTGGACCCTCCGCTGCTGCACTCAGCCCCCAGCGAAGGGGGGGCAAGCAGGGGGTCTCATGCTGACTTCGAGCATAGGCTGGCCAATCTCGAGAGACAGATCTCGCGGACGGCTCCTAAGAAAGCCACGAGTAAGAAACGGCACCTCGAGCCCGTTTACTCGGATGATGCCGATCTCTTTGATGGTCTGGGCTCTGTGGAGGAAGGTGAGTTGCCAGAGGATTCACGCTCCAAGGTGGATTATTCGGCTGGCGATGACAAGTATGTCTGGTTCCTCCTCGGACGAGGATGCGTGGCTCCCGGATGATACGGAGCAGTTGCTTACCTCAGTGCTTGAGACACTACACATTGTTGCCCCAGAGCGGCTAAGAGGAAGCGGGGAGATTTGTTTAGGCCTGATAGGCAAAGGCGGGTTTTCCCGGAGCAGGCCCATTTTTCTAACATGATTTTCAAGGAATGGGAGAGGCCTAACAAGTTACCGTCGGATTCTAAAGGCCTGGACAGGCGGTTCCCCTTCTCTGATGAGCTGGTTCGGCTATGGTCTCGCCCTCCCGAAGTGGATTCCCCCGTGTCGGGGTTGTCCAACACTACTGTTATGCCGTCACCTGATACTGCTTCCTTGCGTGACCCTGCCGACACCTGGTGTGCTATGCTGTGCTTTTTCGCTCTGTGTGTGCCTCGGCGATTGTCTCTCTAGCCATCAGAAATAAGGTGAGACACCTTGTGGATAGAGGTAAGGCTCACAAGCGGGCGGAGGAGTATAAAGAACTCAAGGCTGCTTGGATTTCATTGACCTTGTTGCTACGGCCATGAACGATGGGGTCCGGCTCGGTGCCAGGATTTCGGACCTGCTTGTTGCCGCTCCAACGCTCGCTCTGGCTGCGGCAATGGTCGGCTGATACGGCTGCCAAGAAGTCGCTTAGAGTATCACCTTTGTGGGGCACAGGTTGTTTGGGGAGCGCCTGGACCTTTTGGTCAAGGATGGTAGACTCCCTCAGAGACGGAAGCCTGCTCGGGTCTTTCGGAATCCCTCTGCCTATCGTTCCTTTCGAGGAGGAAGAGGCTCTTCATTTCCAGGTTGCCGCAATGATACCTGGGGTAGAGGTAGGTCCCGCGGCCAACCCAATCCCTCCTGGGTAACCAAATCCAAGCCCCCTGCCAAGTCCCCTCAGGCATTCGGGTGGGGGGCAGCTTCTGCTGTTTGCTCAGATCTGTAGGCGTTGCGTCTCGGATCGGTGGATTCAGGAGGTAGTGTCCTCCGGTTACAAGATAGAGCTGTCAGTCAGGCCGCCCACAAAATTTCTCAGTTCACGGATATCCCGAAACCCACCTCCTTGTGCAACACCTCCTGCGGTTAGGTTTGATTTGCCCTGTACCTCGGCAGGAACGGGGTCAAGGTTTTTACTCCAACCTGTTCGCGGTTCCCAAGAAGGACGGAACGTTAAGACCAATCCTGGACCTTAAGGGTCTCAACAGGCTTGTAAGAGTCAGGCATTTCCACATGGAAACCTTACGGTCGGCGGTGAGATCGCTTCAGCCCGGCGACTTCATGATCACGGTGGACATCAGGGATGCTTATCTGCACATCCCGATTTTCCAGGGGCATCAGAAGTTCCTGAGGGTTGCTCTGGAGGATCAGCATTATCAGCTTGTGGCATTTCCATTCGGGATATCCTCATCCCCCGTGTCCTCACCAAGGTGCTGGCGGGCATCATGTCTATCCTGAGGAACCAGGGCATTCGTGTGCTGCCCTATCTGGACGACTTGCTGATTGTGGCCCAGTCCCCTCAGCAGGCCGAAAGCGATAACCGGACGGTGTTGTCAACCCTGGAGGCCTTCGGCTGGGCAATCAATTACCCAAAGTCATTTATCACTCCCTCCACATTAAGATCCTTCCTGGGAATGATGAGAGACACCGCTCAGGTCAAGGTTTTTCTGCGACAGCAGAAGTTTTTGGGTCTCCAGACGCTAGTGCAAGCCTTGCTGTCTTGTCAACGGCCGTCAATACGTCTGGGGATGAGATTGGTGGGCCTAATGGTGTCATGCTTGCAGGCTGTACCCTTTGCCCAATTTCACATGAGACCTCTACAATTGAACCCGCTGTCCCCCCTGACCAGGCAGTCCCTCTTGTGGTGGTTTGGCTCCGGGAACCTGCTGGTGGGCAAGTCCTTTCTGACTCCCCATTGGGAGATAGTTACCACGGATGCCAGTCTGACAGGCTGGGGAGGCGTTTGGCAGACTCAGAAGATCCAGGGTCAGTGGGGTCCGCAGGAGAACCGCCTACCCATAAATCTCTTGGAGCTGAGAGCGATACGGTTGGTTCTTCTTCGCTTGACTGCCCACTTAAGGGGTTGTGCGATCCAGGTTCGCTCGGACAATCAGACGGCTGTCGCCTATATCAATCACCAGGGCGGGACTCGGAGCAAGAGAGCCCTCAAGGAGGTGACCCAGATTCTGACTTGGGCAGAGGAGAATGTTCCTTGCATCTCGGCAGTGTACATTCCCAGGGTTGAAAACCTGGAGGCAGACTCCCTGAGCAGGAGCGCCCCGCACCTGGGAGAATGGTCTCTCAGCAGCAAGACCTTTTACGCTCTGTGTCTCCACTGGGGTCAGCCGGACGTGGACCTGTTTGCGTCCAGACACAATCACAAGCTTCCAAGGCTCGTCTCCCTCTCAAGAGATCCTCTGGCCATTGCAACAGACGCTCTGGCGATTCCTTGGACGGAGTTCAAATTTCTGTACGCATTCCCTCCGTTTCCTCTTCTGGACAGAGTGCTGCGCAAGATAGCCCAGGAAGGGGTACCAACTATCCTGGTAGCTCCTCGCTGGCCGAGAAGGAGTTGGTTTGCAGACATAGTTCAGATGTCAGTAGATCGCTACATTATGCCCGACGACCTAGGGCTTCACACTCAGGGGTGACTGCGGCACCCCAGTTTACGGACGCTGGCTTTGACGGCCTGGCTATTGAAACCTCAATCCTGATGGAAAAGGGGCTGTCGGCCACGGTTGTGCATACCATGATACAGGCTCAGAAGAAGTCGTCTTCATGATATACTACAGGGTTTGGCACGCTTGGTGCAAGTCCAAGAGTCTCCCTTGCCGCACATTTTCCATTTCTAGGATTCTGGAGTTTTTGCAACACGGCTTAGACTTGGGTCTCCAGCTGAGCACCCTCAAGGGTCAGGTCTCGGCTTTGGGCATCTTCTTCCAGAGATCCATTGCCAACCATAGGTTGATCAAAATGTTTTTCCAGGGAGTCACCCATGTCCAACCGCCGCGTAAGTCAGTATTACCGGTGTGGGACTTGAATTTAGTACTATATGCTCTCCAGGGTCCTCCCTTCGAGCCATTGTGCAATGCTACATTGTCGATTTTGACTCTCACAGTGGTATATGCTTAGTATACAGTACGTCCTGCTCCAAATCTAATACTTACAGTTGGGATATACTCCGCCAGATGGCGCTGGACTGCAGAGACATCAAAAATAGGCTCCTCCCGGCCCCTCAAATACCCAGGGACCTCCCACAAATCCCCAGAATTTCTCTGCAGTCTGGCTGCGAAGGACGAGAAAATTGGCTCTCTACTCACAGGTGAGCGGGGTTATTAACCTGCGGCCCTGTAGGACTATTCCCACCCGTTCCACTAGTAATATGCCTCCCAGCCTTGGCTGCGCTGGTCGGGTGAAGGTAGGCAGCACCGCCGTTGGTGCTTAGGAGCGCTGCTCCACCGCAATCCCCCACCAAAGGGTAGGCGGTTCAGGCTTATGGTGAGCCTCTATGGGATCCCGCACTATTGCCCCTTGCTCCTATCGGTGGGCCCTATTTAAGTGGCCGCCGTCCTCCCTCATCTTCCTTGTAGTCTTCGGGGGAAAAGAGGGGGGGTGTGTGTATAAATATGTATGTTATGCAGTCTTTGCTTTCACTTTTCACATGTCTTTATTCTTGTGTCAGCCGCCACGCTGACTTGTCTTTATTGCTTTTAAATTTACCGCCGCCGCACGCTGACTTGGTTCCGTGCTTGGCGTGGGCATTACCTCAGGCACTGGTGCGCCATCTTTGGCTGTTGGCCTTCTGGCTTCGCGCTCTTCGGGGGGGGAGGCGAGGCCCGTCTTTGGCGCGTTCCGCGTGATCGCTATTACTGGCCCGCCCCTCGAGGTATACCGACGCCATCTTTTCTGACTTGGTTGGCCTATGCGCGACGGACTCCTACCTACCGTGGTCCGTAAGTGCCCTTGCGGGCGACTTTATCTGCTTCTCTTTTGTAACGATGTAGTTAAGGTCTTGTCTGCTTATGTCTTTCAGGTGGGACGAACCCTTCTTGGCTTCTCCCGGCCCTGTTTTTAGTATATTACTTGTAGGCATTGTAAAAATTATACTCCCACGTCCCTAGCGGGTTATTGGGGCATCCAGGGTTGCTATATAGCGTTATTCCCTATCGGCGTATAGCGCCGCTATAATCACCATATGGAGGCATCCCAGGATAATGTTACCGGGGTCCCTTCGGGACAAGACCGGCTGTGTGTAGCGTGTGGGCTGCCTCATGCTGACGCTGACAAGGCGCGGGTCTGTGTAACCTGTGCTGAGCAGGTGCTTGCATTGCAATCTGGCCTGCCAGTGGCTGCACCTCGTTTCACTTTACCTACTTCCCCGAGCTTAAATCTCACTCCTGCTGAGTTGCATACTAGTGGGGATTCTCAGCCTGATGTGTCTTCTAGACTGGCTACTGTTGAACAGATTATTGCGAAGTCTTTAGCGCGTAAGGCCCCTGCTAAGAAGCGGCATTTGACGCCTAATGTCACAGTTTTCCCTATGGGAACTGAGGAGTTTATGAATCTGTGTGGCTATACCCCGTCTGATGAAGGGGAGCTCTTTTCTGATTCAGGCTCATCTGATGAGAGACCAAGGGGTCATGACGATTCTGGCTCTGACCCCTGGGCCCCGGATGACACTGACAGATTATTGACCCAGATTTTTGAGGTTCTGTCCATCTCTCTCCCTGTTGAGGCTCCCAGGCAAAGAGGGGAGCTTTTCCATACAGCAAGATCACGTTTGGAATTTCCAGAGCAGGCACATTTCCATAACCTTGTGCTCAAGGAATGGGAGCGCCCCAGTAAACTTCCCGGGGTTCCAAAGAGTTGGGATAGGAAGTATCCTTTTCCTGCTGAGGTGGTTAAATGTTGGTCATCCCCCCCCCCCCCCCCCCCCGAGGTGGATGCCCCGAGCCTAGGGCTATCTAACACCTCAGTCATGCATTCCCCTGATTCTACTACCCTGCGGGATGCCGAAGACCGGCGTATTGATCAGCTGGCATCCCACGCCTTTGCATGTGCGGGAACGGCGCTGCGCCCGGTCTGTGCCTCTACCATTACTGCTGTGGCCACTAGAACCCTTATCAGAAATATGCTCGACAGTGCCCCTGATGATTTGCCTTGTGAGGTGTTTAATGCACTCTCCAGTTGTGATGTTTTTGTAAATTTTGTCCTATCAGCATTGGATGACACCATCAGAATGTGTGCCAGAACTTCTGCCCTCGTGGTTGCTATACGCCGCTCGGTTTGGCTGCGCTAGTGGGGTGCTGACAACGCTGCCAAGAAGGCCCTCACTGGTTTTCCCTTTAAAGGACTGCGTCTGTTTGGAGACCGCCTGGATCTTTTTGCTAAGGGAGGCAGGTTACCCCAGCGCAGGCGGCAACCTCGGCCCTTTCGGGGTCAGGGTTCCTTCTCCTCCCCTTACCGCGGTGCAAGACAGGGAAGGGGGGTCTCTTTCCCTGGGGCCCGGGGAGATTTCTGGGGTAGAGGCAGAGGACGTGGATGCCCTGGCTCCTCCTGGGGCACCAAAGCTAAATCCTCTCCCAAGCCCCCTCAGGCATGATGGGGCACCCTCACCCATCCGGGTGGGGGGACGGCTGCAGCACTTCGCTCACGTCTGGAGGCTTCATGTCTCAGACCGGTGGATTCAGGAGGTAGTGTCCTCCGGTTACAGGTTGGAGTTTGCTGCAGATCACCCTCCAAGATCCCGGATTCAGCTCAGGAGCTAGTGCAAGCAGTGCAAGGCCTCCTGGAGCTGGTGGTCATCTGCCAGGTCCCTTTAAGAGAAAAGGGCAAGGGCTTTTATTCCAACCTATTCACAGTACCCAAAAAGGATGGTTCTGTCAGGCCCATCCTGGACTTAAAGATTCTCAACAAGTTTGTCAGGGGCAGGCGCTTTCGCATGGAGACTCTGCGCTCTGCCATCAGTTCCCTGCGCGAAGGGGATTTCATGACTTCTGTGGACATCAAAGATGCTTACCTTCATATTCCTGTGTTCCCAGGTCATCAAAGGTTCCTCAGGTTCGCTCTGATGGATCAATACTACCAATTTGTGGCCTTGCCCTTCGGCCTCACTTCAGCTCCCAGGGTGTTCACCAAGGTGCTGGCTGGCGTGATGTCTCTGCTCAGATGTCAGGGCGTCCGCGTGCTTCCCTATCTGGATGACATCCTCATCACTTCCCAGTCTCTACATCAGGCAGAGTTGGATACTCAGCTGGTGGTGTCTACTCTGGAGTCATTTCAACCAACCCAAGTCCTCACTGTCCCCTTCCTTGGTAACCCCATTCCTAGGAATGAATCTGGATACAGTTCAGGCAAGGATCTTCCTTCCTCAGCAGAAGGTGGACAGTCTGATTGCACAGGCTCAGTCCCTCCTAGCTTGTCCCCATCCTTCCATCAGGCAGGGGATGCAGCTGGTGGGCCTGATGGTGGCGTGCTTCGAAGCGGTCCCTTATGCTCAGTTCCACTTGAGGCCTCTGGAACTTCACCTATTGTCTGTATGGGACAAGGACCCAGCGTCCCTGGACAGGGTCTGTGTGCTCTCCCCCCTGGTCAGGAGGTCCCTCTTGTGGTGGATGGACTCAAGCAACCTGTTGGGGGGCAGATCCTTTCTTGCCCCTTCCTGGGAGACTGTCACCACGGATGCCAGTCTGTCAGGTTGGGGGGTTTCTGGAAGTCCCTGCGGTTCCAGGGGAGGTGGGGCCCTCAGGAGGCCCACACACCTATCAATGTCTTGGAGCTGCAAGCGATCAGGTTAGTTCTGGCTCGCTTGACCACTCATCTTCAGGGCCTGCCTGTTCAGGTGTGCTCAGACGGCAGTTGCCTACATCAGTCATCAGGGAGGGACCCGGAGCAAGGGGGCCCTCCAGGAAGCGTCTAGGATCCTGACCTGGGTGGAGGCCAATGTCCCCTGCATTTCAGCTGTGTACATCCCGGGGGTGGAAAATCACCTGGCGGACTCTCTGAGCAGGGGGATCTCTCGCCAGGGAGAATGGTCCCTATGCAGCAGGGTGTTTCAATCTCTGTGTCACCGTTGGGGCCAACCAGATGTGGAACTGTTTGCGTCCCGCCACAATCGCAAGCTTCCAGCTTTTGTCTCTCTGTCCAGGGATCCTCTGGCCCTGACCTCGGATGCGCTAGCAATGTCATGGAAGGACTTTCAGTTCCTGTATGTCTTCCCCCCAATTCCCCTGCTGGGCAGGGTTCTGCGCAAGATTGCTCTGGAAGGGGTGCCAGCAATTCTGGTGGCCCCTAGGTGGCCAAGAAGAGTGTGGTTCGCAGACGTGGTACAGCTGGCAGTAGATCAATACGCTCTGCCCTTGGTGCCAGATCTGATCACTCAGGGCTCACTACGCCATCCCAATTTACAATCTCTGGCTTTGACGGCTTGGCTGCTGAAACCTCCATCTTGATGGAGAAGGGGCTGTCTTCCTCAGTTGTGGATACTTTGATTAAAGCTAGGAAGAAGTCTTCCTCTTCCATTTTTTACAGGGTTTGGCGTGCCTACATTGACTGGTGCGAGTCTAGGTCTCTTCCCTGTCGTGTGTTCTCTATTCCCAGGATTCTGGAGTTCCTGCAGCATGGGTTGGAGATAGGGCTCCAACTCAGTACTCTGAAGGGTCAGGTGTCTGCCCTGGCTATTTTTTTCCACAAGTGATTTGCTCAGCACCCTCTGATCGGGACTTTCTTCCAGGGGGTGCCTGTTTGGGATTCGAACTTGGTTCTGTCAGCCTTGCAGGGTGCTCCCTTTGAACCTGTGCAGGATGCTGCCTTGGCCATTCTTACGCTCAAGGTTGTGTTTCTGGTGGCTATCACTTCTGTCAGGCGTGTGTCTGAGTTGGCGGCGCTGTCCATTCAGTCCCCCTACTATGAGAGGCACCAGGACAAGGTGGTGTTCCGTTTCAAACCTGATTTTCTGCCTAAGGTAGTGTCTTCCTTTCATTTGAATCAGGATATTGTTTTTCCTTCTTTGTGCCCTAATCCTAGCAATGCTAAGGAGAGGGTTTTGCACTCTTTGGATGTGGTTAGGTGTCTGAAGTACTATCTGGTGGCTACTGCACCTTTCAGGAAAACTGATGCTCTTCTGTGGTCCCTTCTGGTCCTAATAAGGGTTTGGCTCCTGCCAAGTCTTCTATCAGCAAGTGGATTCGTCAGGCTGTGATTCAGGCCTACTCTGATAAGGGGAAGAATCCTCCCTTCCACCTTACTGCTCACTCCACTCGTGCTATTGGTGCCTCTTGGGGTTTTCAGCACCAGGCTTCTGTTGAACAAGTTTGCAAGGCCGCTACTTGGTCTTCTGTTCATACCTTTTCTAAGTTTTACAAGGTTGATGTTAGGGCCTCAGCTGATGCGGTTTTTGGCCGCAAGGTTCTGCAGGCGCCAGTGGTTTAAACTGCCTGCTGCTAATTTTTCTTGGGGATCCCACCCTACTTTATGGACACTGCTATTGGATGTCCCAGCTGTAAGTATTAGATTTGGAGCAGGACGTACTGTATACTAAGAATAATACAATTCTGTGATTACTCACCTGTAGAATTGGTATTATGAGTATAGAGTACGTCCTGCTCCAACCCACCCTTGGTTTGCATTTTCTTGGATCCCCTGTATGGTGATTGTTATCATTGTTATAGTTGATAGTTTGGATTGTTTAATGCTCCCGGCTTCTCCTTAACTGCTTTTCAATGCTGGGGATTTGTGGGAGGTCCCTGGGTATTTAAGGGGCCGGGAGGAGCCTATTTTCAATGTCTCTGCAGTCCAGCGCCATCTGGCGGAGTATATCCCAACTGTAAGTATTAGATTTGGAGTAGGACGTACTGTATACTCATAATACCAATTCTACAGGTGAGTAATCACAGAATTGTATTTTCTGGTAGCGATCACCTCGGTACGTCGTGTATCAGAGCTGCCGCTCTTTGTATGAAGCCTCCCTATTTTGAGCGGCATAGGGATAAGGTGGTTTTTCGCTTTAACCCTGATTTTTTTGCCTAAGGTCGAGCACCGGCTTATTCCAAAGAACGGACCCTCCATGCTTTGGATGTGGTCAGGGCTATAAAGTATTACCTGGCTGCGACTGAATCCTTCAGGAAATCGTATTTGCTCTTTGTCCTAACAGAGGGCTCTAGGAAGGATTTGCTACCAGCCAAGTCTACTCTCAGTAAGTGGATCAGACAGGTGGTGGTGCAAGCATATTATGCCAAGGGGAAGGACCCCCTTTTCGAATCACAGCTCATTCTACCAGAGCTATTGGTGCCTCAACTATTGGATGTCAGGGCCTCCGCTGATGCTGTCTTTGGCCGAAAGGTGCTTCAGGCGGTAGTGAAATGAACTACATGCTGTTTTCGCACAGGGGATCCCGCCCAAATGGACACTGCTTTTGGATGTCCCATATGTCAGCACTTGGGACGGCCTGGACTGGATATAGGAAAAAATACAATTCTGTGAAACTCACCTGTAGAATTGTTTTTGGATATATCCAGTCCAGATCGTCCCACCCGCCCTTGTGTTCATTGTTTCCTGTTGCCTGTTATGGTGATCACCATTTTTCATTCATTGGACATTGTTTCCATTGTTAGAGAGAGTATAAGCTGAAGCTATGTGAAGTAACATGGTTTCTTGGGCCTCCCGGCCTGTCCTCTTTTTGTCTACTGCTTTTTAACCACTAGAGAATGATAGAGGGACACCTGCCTTTATAGAGGGCTGGGAGGAGCTACATCTTTGATCTTGCAGTCGAGCGCCCCCTAGGGGGTGAATACCCACATGTCATCACTTCTACAAAAACAATTCTACAGGTGAGTTTCACAGAATTGTATTTTTAAAGCGGCCCAAAAGTCAAAAAGCCCCCCTCTGGCAAAAACTTTGAAAGGGCTTAACTCCATGCAGATGTTTTGGTATAACAGGCCGATTCTTGGCTGCAGAACTGCATTGGAGCTGCCATGTTGTGTCACACATAAGCATGAGGGGAGAGCTGTGCCAGCTGCAGCCCACACCAAACTGAGAGATAGATGCCTCAGAAACATGGACAGCTTGTGTATTATATAAACACAGGCATGCACACACACTGAATAACCAGCTGCTAGAGAGAGTGTGTGTTTGTGTGTGTGTGGGGGGGGCTGCAACAATGTATCTTTATCACTGTTCACTGCAGGATCTGGATTTACGGCACACCTATTCAGACAGTGTAAACATATATATCTTCTAAAATGATACAATTCTTTCAGCTGTGCAGCAGAACAATGAGTCATCACAGCTGATAAAGGAAGATTACACTGATATGTGAGACAATTTTGTGGGATTGGGTTTATATGTAAGCTGGACTCATGTATGTGGCAAGATGGCTGCTGCCATGCAGTTATGCAGCATACAATCTGCCTGCTATTCCATAACATCTGCATGAAGTTAAGCCCTTTCAAATAGTTTGTCACTGATTACCAGAGTGGGGCTTTAGGGGTGCAATTTACTGAACTTGCTTTTTTTGATTGGTCTGCTGTAAGAAACTTAATGCTGAAGCAAGGTAGCACAACCTGAATCTAAGCCAATCAGAAGAGAATATCAGAAGCAACGTTAGAAAATATTATTTTACAGAAAGAGTAGTAGATGCTTGGAACAAACTTCCAGCACAGGTAGTTGAAAAATTTAAAGTAAACATGCCTGGAATAAGCATACTGTTTATCCTAATATAAAGAGAACATACGCAAAGGGCAGACTAGATGGATCGTATGGGTCTCCTTTTGCCATCTACCTTCTATGTTTGTGTTTATTTGATTCTAAAGGCTCCCAGCCACAAACTGGTACTTATCTCTACACCCATCAAATACAAATAGTGGTAAAGCAAATATCTCCACTGCCTTTCTTTGTACCGTTTTTAATGCAGATATAAGTTTTTTCGTATCATTTCTTTGCAGGCCGGCCTTTATGGATGAGTATGAAAAGTTGGAAGAAGAGTTACAAAAGCAGTATGAAATTTACGTGGACAAATATCGCAATCTCTGCTACCTGGAACAGCAGCTGGAGGACCATCATCGGGTGGAACGAGAACGTTTTGAGGTGAAAAATCAAAAGTGTATATTACAAGTACAGTGTTGGTGAGACCATGCTCAAGTTATTGCAGGATTTAATCGATCCCATAGACTTACCAACCTGCAGCCCTGAGTTCAGAGACACACATTTACTGATACATGATCATGCTGCTGCCATTAACATTCCAATATACACAGAGCCCTGCTGCTGCCACTGTGATCTGTCCCCCGTCTGACTCATTGGCCACATCACCAGTCAGCGTCTGTAATAATTCAGAACTGAGGGCACGGCCACACACAGTGCAATCCCACATAGATTGGTGGTGATCATACAATTGAGTATACAGGATCATGTAATATAATGCAGACCAACTTTATATATACATATATAGGAAAATATATGACAAGCAGAATATTTGGCTGCTTTTCTATGAAAATAAAAGCATTAATAAAAGATAGAAAAATACACTTTGCTGTTAAAGTGCATCCATGCTCAGAGGGAAGTTTATGTGGTCACATTTCATCCCCAGCTCAGTGCCCCAAATTTGCCTGTGTTTCTTTTTTTTTTTTTCTTTCTACTAAAGCGTTTGCCCAATATTCACAATAACGCAAACTGGATGCATATGACCATATTGCTTGCTTTTCAGTGTTCTGTGCAGTTAGGTGTGAGGGGGCTCCAGCGTTCTGGATGCCCCCCCCCCCCCTTTGAGGTTCTTGCTATCAGCAGAGAGAGAGGGACCAACACCTGTTAAAGTAATAACGTGTGTTGGTCTGGTTTAACTAATTAGCATATGACTGCCATTCGCCATAATGCTTTTTCCTCTTTTTATCAATATTGGGCAAAGGCTTTAGTAAAAAAAAACAGTTTTGGGGCACTGGGCTGGGGATGGAAGATGACAACATCAACTTCCCTCCAAGTAAAGATGCTCTTTAAAGTAGACCAACAGTGTATTAGACATACAGTTTAAAAAGTTGAGTTGAGTTTTCTCATTTGCCTTAACTGGATGTTTCCGCATCCATGGGCTGTGGAATCCACATGAAGAGCAGACCATTCATATCTGACATCCATTCATTATTCCCCTCACACCTGCGCTCTCACAAGACTTGCGTGCTGGCAATCACTCTGAATTTCCAAGGCAGCACTGGGCCCCTGCTACATATATATGTCAATAAGCTGCCCACTGTCCGACAGACATAAGTGGGGACGAGGAAGCAGCACTCGGCCCCTGTTACATATATATGTCAATAAGCCGCCCGCCGACAGACATCAGCGGGGATGAGGAGACATTGCTCGCCCCCGCTCTAACGGCTTTATACTCGAGCGCATGTGTGTGGTTTCCAGAGCACTCAGCTCCTGGGTGATGTCAGCACCTATTACTGAATGTTTTAATCCTGAGGGAGGCACAGGGTTTGTGCTTTCAAATTAACAAATACATTTATTCTAAGTGTGCCATACACTCCACTTCGGTCATCATGACATCTGGGTAATCTCCAGTAGAGGGCGAACTTCTGCAGAGATGAATATGCAAAAAAGAAAGCCCCTCCCGGTCCATATATACCTGGGACCTCCCACCAATACCCAGTTCCTTCTCTGCAGGGAAGGCGACAAGACAGAAGATGAAGACTTCTTTACTTACAGGTAAGCCGGGCTCGCGCCCGGCCTTCTATTGTCCCTATTACTGCCAGAACCCTTCTAAATTGCCCCTATATTTAGCCTCCCAGCTTAGGCTGCGGGTCCTGGTGAAGGTAGGAGCACCCTATGGGTGCAGCAGGAGCACTGCTCCACCGTGAGACTTCACTATGGGGTAGGCGGTTATCCAGGTTTCTTGGTGATCCTGGTGTGGGATGCCCCATCCCTCTAGGCCTATGGCCGGCTTCTGGCAGGGTTCCACCCCTTCCGGGTCCCTTATTCCCCTCCGGGAGGGGGGGGGGGGGTTGCCTGGCCTGGCCGATATTTTGTTTTCCCCAGCTTATGTCCCTGTGTGGTTAGTGTGTTATTCTAAGTATGTCACACACCCCGCTTCAGAATAGTCATTACACTTGGGTTATACTGTCCTGTAGAGGGCGATCTTGCAAAGATGTAAAGAAAAAAAGTGAGCCCCTCCCAGTCCATAAATACCTGGGACCTCCCACTCATTCCCCAGTCTTTCATCTCTGCAGTTGGCGAGCAAGTCAGAAGATGGATGTCTCCTCCTTGCAGGTAGCCGGGGTGACTCTCGGCCCTCTTTTTGATCTATTTCTGCCCGGACCCCCTCTCTCTTTCGAATTTACCTTGCCTCCCAGCCTAGGCTGCTGGTCCGGACAAGGGTAGACTGCACCTTATGGTGGTTAGGAGCTACGCTCCACAGTGAGACCCCATACCAAGGGGTAGGCGGTTTGCCGGGTTGGTGATCCCGGCTTGGGATGCCCCGTCCCTTGCCTTCCACCTCCAGTGTGGATTCCCTCTGTCCCGGTTCGCCCTTGCTCCCTAGGGGTGGGGGGGGCCTTATCTCCCATTGGGTAAATGGTAGTAATCCTTCAGAACGGCCACATGAGAGAATCTGTGTGTGGGTTTTACTTATGTTGTGTGTGTGTGTGCTTCACTTGTTTATTGGCGTTGGCTGTGCCGCGGCGCCGGCCGTTGCTAGCAGAGCTGACGGTGGGGGAGCTTCTTCCCCTCAGGTGCAGTGATGGGGGGGGGGCGGGCCGGGCGCTCGGTGCGTTCGTTGTCATGTTCGGTGATGTTGTCATGGGTGGGGTGTCGCAATCTGATGTGTGTGCCAGATTGGCCAATCTTGAGAAATTATTTTCTAGCGCTGTGGCCAGAAAGGCCACGGCTAAGAGAAAGCACTTGCCTTCAGCCGCGCCGGCCTTTGATCTTGATGAGTTTGACTCACTTGACTGGTCTGATTATTCCCCGCTAGAGGAAAGGTTCTGACGTTTAGCAATTTGCTGGCGCTGATACCGAGCAGGGACAGGGGGATGCCGTGGATACCCCTAAGGTCCTGGCTCATCTTTTTGAGGTTCTGGCTATTTTTCCTCCAGAAGAGGCTCCTCCGCAGAAGGGGGAGTTCTTTGGGACTTCTAAGCCGCGCTTTGGAATGCCCAAATCAAAAGCATTTTGATGGCATCATTCTTAAGGAATGGGAGAGGCCTACTCGGCTTCCGGGTGTTCCTCAGGACTGGGATAAGAAATATCCCTTTCCGGTGGACGCGGTGAAGCGCTGGTCGTTCCCTCCTGAGGTTGATGCCCTCGTGTTGGGGTTGTCTAATTCTTCTACCATCTAACAGAGCGCATTGATCAGATGGCTTGTCATGGTTTTGCCAGTGTCGTTTCGGTCTTGTGGCCTGTTTGTGCTTCGGCGCTTTTGGCGGTAGCTACCAGGTCGGTTGTTAGGGACCTGTTGACTACTTCCAGGCTTGACCCGACTAGTGATGAGTTCACCGTCCTTAAGCGGTGCGAATTGTTCATGTCCTTTGTGCTAGCCGCCCTGGATGACACCATGGTGTAGTAAAACTTCGGCCTTGCTGGTGGCTATCGGTCGCAAAAGGAGACAAGTTACCTCAGCGAAAGAAGCAGCGTCGTCCCTTTCAGGGGGTGGCCTCCTTTAACTCTTCCTTTCGCGGGGCCAGAGCGGGCGGGGGATTGGCCTTCTCTTCCTCCAGAGGTGATTCCTGGAACAGGGGCAGAGGACGTGCCCGTCCGGGTCACACCTGGGGTTCTAAACCCAAGCCCGCTGCCAAGCCAGCTCTGCAATAAGGGGCGCCCTCACCCTTGCGGGTGGGGGGACGGCTGCGACACTTCTTCCAGGTCTGGGACCAGGGGGTCTCAGACAGATGGATTCTGGAAGTGGTGTCTTCCGGTTACAACCTGGAGTTCGAGCTCCGGCCCCCTCCCAGATTCTTCAGGTCTCGGGTGTCTTCGGATCCTCTGGCTGCGCAAGGGCTCCGAGCGGCAGTAAGGAATCTTCTGGACATGGCTGTCATTTGCCCGGTGCCTTCCTTGGAAAGGGGCCTGGGCTACTATTCCATTCTGTTCACGGTGCCCCAGAAGGACGGCTCTGTTCGTCCCATCCTGTATCTGATGCTTCTCAACAGGTTTATCCGTCCCAAGAAGTTCCGCATGGAAACTCTGCATTCAGCCATAAATTTACTTCGTCAGAGGGACTTCATGACGTCCATAGACATCAAGGATGCTTATCTGCATGTTCCTATCTTCCCGGCATACCAGAGATTTCTCAGGTTCGTGCTGGCAGGGGTGATGGCCCTTTTCAGAGCCTAGGGTATTCGCATCATGGCATATCTGGACGACCTTCTCATTATGGCATCTTCTCTCAGCCTAGCGGAGCTAGACACCAGAGCTGTGGTATCCACTCTGGAGAGATTCGGCTGGTTGATCAACTATCCCAAGTCTTCCCTCTCCCCGTCCAGGGTGGTGTCATTTCTGGGAAGGTTTCTGGATACTTCTCAGGCCAGGGTGTTCCTTCCTCGTCCCAAGGTTCTGTTGCTTCTGGAATTGATTCGGCTTCTTCTGTCCCACCCTCGTCCGTCAATCTGGCTGGGGATGAGACTGGTGGGATTGATGGTTGCTCCCTTCGAGGCAGTTCCCTTTGCTCAGTTTCACACAAGGACGCTCCAGCTCCATCTTTGGCGGGTTGGGACAGGTGTCCGCTGTCGTTGGATCAGTATTTTCTAATGCCCCCCCCGGGTTCGGCATTCCCTTCGGTGGTGGATGGAACCAAGCAATCTGATGAGGGGCAGATCCTTTCTGACCCTTCATTGGGAGATAGTCACCACGGATGCCAGATTTTCAGGTTGGGGGGGTTTTCTGGAAGGGATTTCAGTTTCAGGGACTGTGGGGGCCTCAGGAGGCTCCTGACCCCATCAATGTTTTGGAGCTGAGAGCCATCAGGTTGGTTCTTTTTCACTTGACTCTTCAGTTACAGGGCTTACCGGTTCAAGTTCGGTTGGACGATCGAACGGTGGTCGTCTACATCTATCACCAGGGAGGGACACGCAGCAGGCGTGCCCTCAGAGAGGTGTACTTGATTCGGCGGTGTACATTCCGGGAGTGGAGAACACGGAGACGGACTCCCTGAGCAGGTGCTCATCTCGCCGGGGGGAATGGTCTCTCAATCCCAAGGTTTTTTCGGTCTCTTTGCCACAAGTGGGGGACTCCGGAGGTGGAACTCTTTGCCTCTCGTCACAAGCTTCCGCCATTTGTGTCTCTCTCGTGGGTTTCTTTGGCTTTGGCAGTGGATGCCATGTCTCTGAGCTGGAGGGATCTGGGTTTCCTGTACCTGTTCCCTCCGCATAGCAGATCGGTGTGGTAAGGGCCCGATGGCCACTTCTTTAGCTTGTGTGTGAGGGCTCCTCTTTAACTGGTCTAGAGCATGTGTGTGTGTGTGTGTGTTATTTACACTGTCTTGCTGGAATATAGTTAACATATATATATATGTATATATATATTGTGTGGCTGCAAGATCGATGCTTGCCTGTTTTGTGTGTTACAGGTTGCCCTGTATATGTGCATATTAAGGGGTCCCTCCTGGTCCTGGGGTCCCTAGTGTAAAATTGTCCACCCAAAAATCCTCCCACCGGGACTTTTAAGGGGCATCCCGGGTTGCTTATGCGTAATTCCCTGCGGTCTTGCGACTGACCACAAAAATTCACTATATGGAGGCTCCGCAGGATACTGGGCTCGGGCTCCCTCTGGGACATTCCGGGCCATGTGTGGGGTGCGGGGTATCCCTTACGGGGGAGAATGTGCTGATCTGTATACCATGCGCACAAAAGGCCATAACGCGGCAGTCTGGTACCCAGCCTTTTGGGTCAGCTCCTCCCGCTTCATCGCCTTCCCCTCCCCACCTTATCCGTACCCCAAGTGACATTGGTACCAGTGGGGAGTCGCTTTCTGATGTTTGGGCTAGGTTGGCCAGCATCGAGAAAATTATTGCTAGCACGGTGGGCAAGAAGGCCCAGGCTAAAAAGAGACATTTGTCGGCGGCCTAGCCCTTGTGGGATGTTGACGACGATTCCGCTGATTTGTCAGATTATTCCCCGTTAGAGGAGGGGGAATTGTATCAGGAAACAGAGGCTGACTATGTTCAGTCTGGGAATTCCAATGTCGGGCATGCACTGTTTTGTCACATTTATTGGAGGTGTTGGATATTGAACGCCTTAAGAAGGGGGAATTTTTTTGGGCCTGCAAGCCCCGTCTGGAATTCCCTACCCAGGGTCATTTTGATGCGCTGATCCTTAGAGAATGGGAGAGGCCCAGTCGGCTTCCTGGTGTGCCTCAGGGATGGGATAAGAAATATCCTTTTCCGGTGGAGGCGGTTAAGCGCTGGTCTTCTCCTCCCGAGGTCGACGCGCCAGTTTTAGGTTTGACCAACTCTTCTGTGCTGAACACCCCTGTCGCTTTTTCCCTTAAGGATGGTGATGATAAGCACCTTGATCAGATGGCGTGCCACGCATTTGCCAACGTGGGCTCGGCCCTGCGGCCTGTTAGTGCATCTGCCCTGGTGTCGCTTGCTACCAGGTCTCTTTTCAGGGACTGGCTGAAAAACGCTCAGTTTGATCCAGCTGGCGCTGAGTTCGCTATCCTTAAGAAATGCGAATTGTTCATGGATTTTGTCATGGCTGCGATAGGGCCAGAGCGACTAGGGGTTTGGCCTTCTCGGGTGTCAGGGGCTCGTCCTGGAACAGAGGCAGAGGTCGGGCACCTCCCGCGCTTCCTGGGGTTCCAAGCCCAAGCCTGCCGTTAAACCGGCTCGGCAATGAACGGGCGCCCTCACCCGCAAGGGTGGCGGGACGGCTGTGGCTCTTCTTCCAGTTCTGGGCCCGGGAGGTCACAGACATTTGGATCTTGGAAGTGGTCTCCTCCGGGTACAAACTGGAGTTCGAGTACTGGCCTCCCCCAAGATTCTTAAGGTCTCGGGTGCTCTCGGACCCTCAGGCTGCACAGGGGCTCTTGTTAGCAGTAAAAAACCTTCTGGACATGGGGGTTATATGCCCAGTGCCTCTGTCGGAGAGAGGCAGGGGTTACTACTCCAACCTTTTCACGGTTCCCAAAATGGAGGGTTCGGTGAGACCCATTCTAGATCTCAAGGTTCTCAACAGATTTATCAGAGCCAAAAAGTTCCGCATGGAGACTCTGCGCTCGGCTATCAATTCCCTTCGCCAAGGGGATTTTATGACATCCATAGACATCAAGGATGCGTATGTGCATGTTCCGATTTTTCAGGCACATCAGAGATTCCTCCGGTTTGCGGTTGAGGATCAACATTATCAGTTTGTAGCTCTTCCCTTCGGTCTGACCTCGGCACCGAGGGTCTTCACCAAGGTTTTGGCGGGCATAATGGCTCTGCTCAGATCTCAGGGCATTCGCATTGTGCCTTATCTGGACGATCTGTTGATATCACCTTCTTCCCTCCATCAGGCGGAGCTGGACACCCACCATGTGGTGTCGACCCTGGAAAGGTTCGGGTGGGTGATCAACCGCACCAAGTCTTCTCTCTCCCCGTGATTTAATTTTTGGGCGTAATCTGGATACCATTCGGGCCAGAGTGTTCTGCCCCAGCACCAAGATGCAGGGGATTCAGGGCCTGATCCGCCTTCTTCTGGCCAGTCCTTGTCCCTCTATCCGACAGGGGATGAAACTGGTGGGTTTGATGGTATCCTCCTTCGAGGCGGTGCCATTTGCACAGTTTCACATGAGATCTCTTCAACTTCACCTATTGACGTATTGGGACAGGTGCCCACAGTCATTGGATCAACCTTTCAGGATGTCTCCCAGGGTTCGGCAGTCCTTTCGGTGGTGGCTGGACTCAAGCAATCTGGTGGAGGGCAGATCCTTTCTGATCCCTTGTTGGGAGACGGTTACCACGGATGCCAGCCTGTCGGGCTGGGGAGGTTATTGGAAGAGTCATCAGTTCAGCGGGGTGTGGGGTCCCCAGGAGGCTCACACCCCCATCATTGTCTTGGAGCTCAGAGCCATTCGACTGGTTCTGGCTCGGCTGACCCCACATTTACGGGGTCTTCCGGTTCAGGTTCGTTCGGACAACCGAATGGCAGTAGCTTACATAAATCACCAAGGAGGGACTCGCAGCAGGAGTGCCCTCAGGGAAGTCTCTCTGATCCTGCACTGGGCGGAGAGCAATGTTCCTCGCCTTTCAGCAGTCTACATTCCGGGAGTGGAGAACACGGAGGCGGATTCCCTGAGCAGGGGAGAGTGGTCTCTCAATCCCGAGGTTTTTCTGGATCTTTGCCGTAAGTGGGGGACTCCGGAGGTGGATCTCTTGGCCTCGAGGCACAATCATAAACTTCTGGCCTTTGTGTCTCTTTCTCAGGATCCTCTGTCTCTGGCAGTAGATGCCTTGTCACTGGCTTGGAAGGAGTTGGGGTTTCTGTTCCTGTTTCCACCCATCTCCATGCTGGGCAAGGTAGTTCGCAAACTGGTTCTAGAAGGGGCACCAGCGATTCTGGTGGCTCCAAGGTGGCCAAGAAGGGTTTGGTACGCAGCCGTCGTAAGGATGGCTGTAGACCAGTACTGGCTTCCCTTGTTGCCGGACCTGCTATCTCAGGGTCATCTACTTTACCCAAATTTACAAACGCTGGCTTTGACGGCTTGGCTGCTGAAACCTTCATCTTGAAGGAGGAAGGTTTGTCTGAGGCTGGTGTTCAGACCCTGATTAGGGCTCGGAAGTGGTCCTCTTCTGGCATTTACTATAGGACTTGGAGGTCCTATATTGATTGGTGTGAGGCTAGTGCCTTGCCTTGCAGGGTTTTTTCTATACCCAGGATTTTGGAGTTTCTTCAGCATAATCTGGATCTTGGGTTCCAGCTTAGTACTTTGAAAGGACAGGTTTCTGCTCTGTCGGTTTTCTTCCAGAGGTCTTTTGCTTTACACCCGCTGGTTAAGAACTTTTTCCAAGGGGTGGCGCATGTGCGGCCCCCTCAGAAGGCTGTAGTTCCTGTTTGGGATTTGAATTTGGTTCTTTCGGCTCTGCAGGGTCCTCGTTTTGAGCCGCTACAGGATATCACTCTTTCGGTTCTCACTCAGAAGGTTGCTTTCTTAGTGGCTATTACCTCTGTTCGGCGTGTCTCTGAGTTGGCGGCCCTGTCGATTCAGGCCCCTTACTTTGAGAGACACCAGGATAAGGTGGTTTTTCGTTTTAAGCCAGATTTCCTTCCTAAGGTGGTGTCTGCTTTCCACCTCAATCAGGATATTGTTCTCCCTTCCTTGTGTCCTAAGTCTAACAATCACAAGGAGAGGATTCTGCACAATTTCGATGTTGTTCGCTGTGTGAAGCACTATTTGGTGACTACTTCTTCCTTCCGCAGGACGGATGCTTTTTTCGTGGTGCCCTGCGGGCCCAGGAAAGGTTTGGCACCTGCTAAGTCTACGATTAGCAAATGGATTCGTCAGGCCATTGTTGGGGCCTATTCTGCTAAGGGGAGGACTCCTCCTTTTAGGGTCACTGCACACTCTACTCGTGCTGTTGGTGCATCCTGGGCTTTTCAGCACCAGGCTTCGGTTGAACAGGTTTGTAAGGCTGCTACTTGGTCTTCCGTTCATACTTTTTCCAAGTTTTACAAGGTTGATGTGCGGGCTTCAGCGGATGCTGTTTTTGGCCGCAAGGTTCTGCAAGCTGCAGTGGTTTGAGTTGGTACATTCTTTACTGTTTCTGGTTCCCACCCATGACGGACACCTTTAAAACGGGTATTATGAGCTTTTATATGGGGAATTCTGGGGCTTTTATATGGGGAACCATTGGTTTTGATTGTTATGGTTATATTTGGTTCTTTCTGGTCCCTTTACTGCTTTTATACACTGGGGAATTGGTGGGAGGTCCCAGGTATATATGGACTGGGAGGGGCTTTCTTTTTTGCATATTCATCTGTGCAGAAGTTCGCCCTCTACTGGAGATTACCCAGATGTCATGAAGACTGAAGTGGAGTGTATGGCACACTCATAATACCCGTTTTAAAGGTGAGTACTCACAAAACGGTATATTCTTAGTATACAGTACGTCCTGCTCCAGATATAATACTTACACTTGGGTTATCCTCCACCAGATGGTGCTGCACTGCAGAGACATGGAAAAAACAGGCTTTTCCCGGGCCTTTAAATTCCCAGGGACCTCCCACAAATCCCCAGATTTCTCTGCAGTGCTGACTGCGAAGACATGATGTATCACTCTCTCACAGGTGAGCGGGGCTATTAAAGCCTGCGGCCCTGTTGGACTATTCCCACCCGTCCTCCCTGTGATGTGCCTCCTAGCCTGGGCTGCGCTGGTCGGGTGAATGTAGGCAACACCATGCATGCTTAACGGAGCCATGCTCCACCGCAGTCCCCCACCAAAGGGTAGGCGGTTTAGGGCTGATGGTGAGCTTCTAGGGGATGCCCCTCCCACACTATTGCCCCGTGTAGCGGTGGGCCCTGTACAAAGGGTCGTCATCCACCCTCATTCCCCCCCTTAGCCGGGGGGGGAAAGAAAGGGGGGGGTGTGTGTAGTGGTATTAGTGTATTTTTACACGTTATGGCCTTAGTCTGGCCCCGGACTAGTATTCCTGGGGTCAGAGCCGCGTTGTTTATTTCTTTACTGTGTAACTGTCGCCGCCGCGCGCACCTCTTCCTTTACTGGATGTGCTGCGCCGGGCGGCGACGTCGCCTCAGACGCTGCAGCGTCTTCATTGGCAAATCATCTTTTCTAAGTGTACCATTCACTTCGCTCCTCATGACAGCTTGTAACTACCGCTCTGGCCCGCCCTTCGAGGTTCACTTGGCGCCATTTTGATGCTGGTCGCACGCACGCGTGGTAGTGGTCCTCCTCCTCCCTTGGTCTGTAAGTGTCCTCACGGCCGATTTTCATGATTCTTGTTTACTGCGAATGGTTCTGACACCTTTTATTCCCATTATGTCTCTCAGACTGGTGAACACCATTGGCTTCTCCCGGCCCGGTGTAAAATTGTAGCGGGCCTTGTATTATTCTCCCACTTCCATAGCGGGTCTTTGGGGCATCCAGGGTTACTTATTGTGTAAATCCCTACTGGCATAATGTGCCTTGATTAATCACCATATGGAGGCATCTCAGAATTATGTGACCAGGGTCCCTCTGGGACAAGACCGGCAGTGTATAGCGTGTGGACAACCCCATGCTGATGCTGACAGGGCACGGGTCTGCGTACCCTGTGCCAAGCAAGCCCTGGCCCTGCAATCTGGTCGGCCAGTGGCTGTACCTAGCTTCAATTCACCTATCTCCCCAGGCTTAAATCTATCTCCTGCTGAGTCGCCTACAAGTGGGGAATTGCAGCCTGCTGGCCCTTCCAGACTGCCTACGGCGGAACAGATTATTGCTAGGTTGTCAGAGCGAATGGGCCCTGGTAGAAAGCGGCACCTGTCGCCCCATGTTTCTCTATGCTCTATGAGAACTGAAGGGTTTGCTACTCCGTGTGACTATACCCCTTCTGATGAAGGGGAGTTGTTCTGTGACTCAGGCTCTTCTGATGAGAGGCCGAGGAGTCATGACGATTCAAGCCCGGAATACTGGGGCCAGTGTGACACTGACGACCTGTTGATTAAGGTCTTTAAGGCACTGTCTATCTCTCCCCCCCCGGTCAGGTCCCCAAGCCTAGAGGGGAGCGTTTCCATACTGCGACTGCACGTTTGGAATTTTTAGAGCAGGCTTATTTCCATACCCTTGTGCTCAAGGAATGGGAATGCCCCAGTAAACTTCCAGGGGTTCCAGGGGACTGGGATAAGAAATACCCTTTTCCCCCTGAGGTGGTTAATTGTTGGTCATCACCCCCCCTGGTGGATGCACCGATCATAGGGGTCCCTAACCCCCCTTTATTACAACCCCTGCTTATAGTACCCCTTGGGATGCTGAGGACCGGCGCATTGAGCTGCTGGCCTCCCATGCCTTTTCTTGTGCCAGGACGGCGCTGCGCCCGGTCTGTGCCGCAGCCATTACTGCAGTGGCCGCTCGAACCCTCATCAAAAAATTGCTCGATCATCACTCCGAGGATCTCCCCTGGGAGGTGTTTAATGCGCTCTCCAATTGTGATGTATTTGTGAAGTTTATTCTATTAGCGCTAGATGACGCGATGGCTATTCGTCGCTTGGTCTGGCTGCGACAGTGGGGTGCTGATGCTGCTACTAAAAAGACTCTTACTGGGCTCCCCTTTAGAGGGCAACGCCTATTTGGGGCCCGTCTTAGACCTGTTCGGTAAAAAGGGCAAATCACCCCTTCGCAGAAGGCCATCTCGGCCCCCTCGAGGCAGGGGCACCCCTCTTCCCCCCTACTTTAGTGTTAAACAGGAACCAGGGGTGTCCTTCCGGATTTTTCATGCAGACTCCTGCCCCACGAGCAGCAGAAAACGCTCTGGCCCCTCCGGCGGGGCTAAGCCCAAATCTTTCACCAAACCCCTTCAAGCATGATGGGGCGCCCTCGTCCGGCTGGGTGAGGGGATGGCTGCAGCACCTTGCTCTTATCAGGAGGCATCTCGCCTCATTCTGGTGGATTCAGGAGGTTGTGTCCTCCAGATACAGGATAGCGTTTGCTGCACGGCCTTCCCCAGTTTTTATCAGGTCCCAGGTACTCCTGGTCCCTGCCCCTGTTCAGTTGCTGGCACAGGCCATGCTAGGCCTGCAAGGTCTGACGGTCTCTTGCAGATTGCCCGTAATAGGCAGAGGCAAGGGCCGCTATACCACCTTCCACAGCCCCTCAAAGGATGGGTCGGGTGGCCCATTCTGGATTCACAGCAATTCTCTAATTACAGGCAGTTTCCTGCATGGAAACTCTTGAGTTGGGCCATCAGCACCTTGCGCCCAGTGGGCGTCTTGCCGTCTGGGAAACTCTTCAATGCTTATGTTTACATTCCTGTGCCCTCAGATCTCTGAGGCTCTCCAGGTTCGTGTTGGAAGTCCAAACTGTTAATTGTGGCCCTGTTATCTGGCCTCTCTTCAACTCCCAGAGTGTTCACTCAGGTGCTGTCGATGGTGATGTCTTTGATGAGACCAAGGGACGTCCGTGCGATGTCTACCCGGATGCCCTTCCTCACTTCCCTGTCTCTGCGTCAGGATAGTTGGATACCCGGCTGGTGGGTCCATTGGGAGTCATTTGGATGGGTGTTCAATCACCCCGAGTCCTCGCTGTTCCTTAAAGTGGTAACTCCATTAATAGGAATCATTCTGGATTAGGTTCAAACCAGATTCTGCCCCTCTCAGCAATTAGGTGGGCATTCTGGTCTCATGGGCCCAGTCCCTCACTACTGTCCCGGTTTCTTACCACCAGGCAGGGATGCAACTGGTGGGCCCGTTGTTAACTTGCTCGGCAGGAGCCCGAGTAGCTAAAGAGGTCCCTTATGCTCAGTTCCCCTTGAGCCCGTCTGCGACTTCCATTGGTAACATAGGACAGGGATCCAGCACCCCTGGAGCAGGGCCTGGGGCCTCCACACCTGTATGACGGTTTTCTCTTGAAAGTGGATGAACTCGAGGGACTGTCTGGGGGCAGTTCCTCCTTGCCCCTTTCTGGAAATGGCCACCATGGATGCCAACCTTTCAGGTTGAAGGGTTGGTTTCCTCCGAAACTCCCTGCGATTCTGGTGTTGGTGGGCCTTTTAGAGGGTCCTTACGCCTATTGAAGTCTAAACAGTGAGCGTTTTTCAGTTGGCTCTACCTCGCTTGACTGCTCCCCTTCTGGATTTGCCAGGCTGGGGGTGCTCGGTCCGTCTGACGACAGACGTGCTACATTAACCATTGGAAGGGGCCTGGAGCTGGCGGACCTTCCAGGGAGTGTCTATGTTCCCTTCTGAGCGGAGACAATGCTCCCTGCATGTTAGTGATATTAGCTCCGGTGAAGCCCCTCTGCGACAGGATGTGCTAATCCCCGTGTCGCTATGGAGTCCAACCAGTCGTGGATCTGTTGGGTTCCGTCACCTTCACAGGCTATCGGCCTTTTTTCCCTGTCCCAGGATCCTATGTCAGTGGTCCGGATGCCTTTAGTACCGCCTTGACAGGACGATTTGTTCTGTATATCCTTCTCCATTCCCTCTGCTAGGCAGGGTTATGCGGAAGATTACTCTGGTAAGGGGACCAGTGATTCTGGTGGCCCCCAGTTGACCTAGTACAGTGTGGTTGCAGACATGGTACTGTGGTCAGTAGTTCTGCACCTTGCCAGGAGTGCCAGTTGATCACTCAGGGCCCCCTTTACGTCACTATAATTCATGGTCCCTGGCCTAGTCGATCTGACTGCTGAAACATACATCTTGATGGAGACAAGTTTAGCTGTCTCGGTGTTTGTGACGATGGGAAGGCTAGGAGTAAGCCTCTTCCTCGTCTTCTTCTATTGTTGTAGGGTATGGCATACCCACATTGATTGGGGCGAGTCTAGTTCTCTTACCTGTGGGGCGTTCTCGGTTCCCAGGTTTCCAGTGTGGCTTTCAGCATGAATTGGAGTTGGTTCCCCAGCTCAGTTCTCTGATGGGTCAGGCTCTGCCCTGTCCACCTTTCCTTAGCAATCTCTGGTCACGTAGCTGACTTTAGAGGCCCATAAAACAAAAAGTAAAAAACATACAGACTTACTTTACCTCGGGTTACCGGCACCCGGGCAGCGATCTGACAGTTGTCGGTAGTGATCAGAGCAGGGAGGGTGGGAGGCAGAGAGGCTCTGATCTCCCTGCCTCCCACCCTCCCTGCTCCGATCACTACCGACAACTGTCATCTGCAGCAGCATGGGACACTGGACACTGGTAAGTATAAGTCAAAAAAAGAATAATAAAATATTTGTCTGGTGTCTTTTTTTTTAACGTAACCCTTTGTGAACTGGTAAGGGGTCCATGAGACCCCTTATACCAGTTCACAAGGCTCTGGGTATGGCAAGTCACCTACGGCAAGCGGGTGGCTTGCCAAAACCCCTAGCCCAACATTACCTGCCTCCCCAACAGCCAGGGGGCTGTTGGCCCCTGCGCCCTGTTCTACAAGCCCCCGTAGCTGGTCCGGGTCGGTAATGCTGGGTAAGGGGGACCCTATGTCATTTTTTGGGGGGGATTTTAAGGGTTTTTAACCCTTAGAATTCCAAAAAAGAAATAAGCCCCCCCCCCCTGGGAGGGGGGACCCTAATGTCATTTTTTTTTTTTTATTAACCCCTTACAACTATGCAATCATATTGCATAGTTGTATCCTATCTGGAATCTCCTAAACTGCTGTTTCAGGAAAGGGGGTATACCTATACATATGTGGTACCATTGTAACCGGGAGAAATAGGGCTTTCACACGCAATAATATTTTATTAACAAACTTACATTTTTTATTACAAAAAAAAACTACAAATTGTAAACAATAGGTTTTTTTCATTTTTTTGCACATATTTCACCCAAAAGTATTGAGAATACACTAAAAAAAGGCCAAACAAGACATTTCATGTTGAAGCCCAGACTCTGCTGAAAAAAACAATATATAATTTTCATGGAAATCCCTGGAAATCCCTTCAAAAATCAAGGTTGCACACGTGTAGCGCAAAAACGTGAAAAGTCGTCGGGCAACAGAGTGTGACAAAAAATCTAGGTAGGCTGGCACTCAAAGGGTTAAGCAGAAGAGAAGTCTCCCTGTTGGCGGGGTCATATCACCAATAACCATCTTGTTGAAAAGTATCCCCAGGCCGGCTACCCAGGTTGTTTGCTAATTGGCCTTATTTATAGGATATGTATCAAATTTATATAATATAAATATAAGTTATTGGAGCAGAGTCAAAAGCCAGCCTCTTCCCCTCCACCAACCTAATAGCTGGTTATGTATGACAAAAATGATAAAAATATGATTAAATGAAATAACTCTTTTATTATATATCTTTTTGATTTATGGTAGATTAGAATCATATTCCAAAATTTCGGAATTGTTGACAGTCTGGAACCATTTTGACATCCCACTGTCATTGTTGAAGAGTCTGGGAAAGGGGGATCTCTGACTTACTGTCCCCAGCACCCAGGTGTTGGCCACTGAGCTGAAGGAATGTCTTTTCTTGCTCAAATTATGAAAATAGACCTGCTGCTTTGCTACCAACTATATTAATTTGACATTTTACTGCTACCTCCTGGTCATGCAAGCTTTATTGTTGACAGGAGCAGGGTTTTTCTACCCTCTCCTCCAGTACTAGCAGCAAGTCCTAATATGTGAACAGATGCTCATTTAGTTGTTGGAGCTTTAGCAGTGCTATAAATGTGCCTGTTTGGAGTTCCTTAAAACAAGAGGTGTCGGAGGTGCTATAATTAATAAATAATGGCCAGTTTAGGAAACATTGGGCTAGAGAGGGTCATGTGCCTGGGAGGTTGATTCCTGTAAGCACAGATTACTGGTCTTCAAGTGGAAGCCCGGACTTTTCCTACATTGCTGCCATGCCATTCTTACCATCTTCATATGGTGGCCCAGGCTCCTGCTGCCATAGATCTTAGCCAATTACCACCTTCAACCTAGAAAGTTCATTTTTAGGCCATATAAGCCCTTGTAACTAAAAAGTATGACCCAGATGACCAAGGGTGTGGTCACTGTGAACTGTAAGCGACCACATTAGTTGGACTAGCTTTTGCGCTGCATTAGGGACTGCTGTATAAAACTAAAGATGATATATATGAAACCTTGTGTTGTTAGTTTCCCAGCACCCATCTCTTGATCTGTCACTTATTGCCAGAGAGAGATGCATTATTGCTTTTTACTCCTCTGACAGTATGCTCCGTTGTCAGCAGAAACCTGTATTCTAAGCATACAGCACGTCCTGCTCCAGATGTAGTAATAACATGTGGGTAATCCTCCGCCTGAGGCGCCGTGCACTGCAGACATGTAGAAAACAAGCTCTTCCCGGCCCTACATATACCGAGGGACCTCCCACAAATCCCCAGATTTCTCTGCAGTGCTGGAACTGCAAAGACATGAAGTATCACGCTCTCGCAGGCGAGCTGGGCTTTACAGCCCGAGGCCCTGCGGGACTATTTCCACCCGTCCTCTTGTGAAGAATATGCCTCCCAGCTTGGGCTGGGTTGGTCGGGTGAAGGTAGGCAGCACCTAGTGTGCTTACGGAGCTAGACTCCACCGCAATCCCCCACCATAGGGTAGGCGGTCAAGGCTAATGGTGAGCCTTCAGTGGATGCCCCTCCCGCATCATTGCCCCACGCCCCGTGTAGTGGTGAACCCCGAGTACTGGGTCAAAAAAAGAGGAAAAAGAGGGGGGGGGGGGGTTGTGTGTACGTTGGCCTACCTATTACACTGTATGCTTATAGCCTTTATGGTTACCGGGGGTCAGAGCCGCACTTCAAACATTATGTTAACGTTGGCCGCAGCGCCTTTAATGTACTTTGACTTGGCGCGTACGGCGGCTCTGTTACGCTATGGCGTTTATTACTGTCTCCTTTTTCTGTCTTGTTACGCGCTTAGAGCTTCGCGCTCTCTGGGGGGGGGCCTGGTCTGGTTTGGCGCGTTCCGCGTCATCTGAGCTCTGGCCCGCCCTTCGAGGTTCGCTTGGTGCCATTTTGTCGGTCTTTCCGCGCGCGCATGGTCACGATCCTCCTCTTCCTTGGTTACTGTAAGTGCCCTCACGGGCGTTTTCGGTTATTTTGTCTTCCTGTAGCGCATGGCTCTGACACCCTCTCTTCTCCTTATGTCTTTCAGACGCCAAGATTCCAGTGGCTTCTCCCGGCCTGATATATATATCTTAACGGGTTTATATCTAAATTCTCCCACATTCCTAGCGGGTCTTGGGGCATCCAGGGTTGCTTACAGCATAAATCCCTACTGGCATATTACTTAGATTAATCACCATATGGAGGCATCTCAGAATTATGTGTCCGGGGTCCCGCGGGGACAAGACCGGCTGTGTACTGCGTGTGGACAACCCCACGCTGATGCTGACAGAGCACGGGTCTGCGGACCGTGTGCTGAACAAGTGCTGGCCCTGCAATCAGGTTTACCAGTAGCTGCACCTCGCTTCAATACTCCTGTCTCCCCGTGCTTAAATCTCACTCCAGATGAGTCGCACTCGAGCGGGGATAACCAGCAGGTGGTGCCGCGCAGGTTACCCACGGCGGAGCAGGTGATGTCTGGTTTGGCAGTGCTTGGGCGCTGGAAAGAAACGGTCCCTGACACCCCCTGGTTCTAGGTTTCCCACTGAATCTGAGGAGTCTGCTGCTATGCAGGACCTTGTTCCTTCTGATGAAGGTGAACTGTTTTCAGGTTCCAGTTCCTCAGATGAGATGTCTTGGAGCCGTGACAGTTCTGGCCCTGTTTCTTGGGGCCTGTGTGACACTGATGAGTTGCTTATAAAGATCTTTGAAGCACTGTCCATCTCTCCTCCGGGAGAGTTTCCCAAGCCCAAGAGGGAGAGTTTCCACACGGCGACGCCGCGCCTGGAATTTCTGGAACAGGATCATTTCCAGACTCTTATATCTAAGGAATGGGAATCACCTTGTAAACTTACAGGGGTTCCGGGGGTCTGGGACTGGAAGTACCCTTTTCCCCCTGATTTGGTTGATCGATGGTCGGTCCCTCCCGAGGTGGATGCACCTATTATTAGGGTTGCTAACCCTCCCTTCATGGTAGCTTCTACTCATCGTACCCTTCGGGATGCTGAGGACCGGCGCATTGACAGATTGGCTTCCCACGCCTTTTCGTGTGCAGGTACGGCTCTGCGCCCAGTCTGTGCTGCGGCCGTCTCCGCAGTGGCCGCCAGGACCCTTCTTAGGAAGATACTTGACCAACAGCCGGAGGATCTCCCTTGGGAGGTCTTTAATGCACTGTCTGATTGTGACGTTTTTGTGAGGTTTATTCTCTCAGTGATGGATGACACTATTAAAATGTGTGCTAGAACCTCGGTTCTTGTGGTGGCTATTCGCCGCCTGCTTTGGCTGCGACAGTGGGGGGCTGACAATGATACTAAAAAGGCTCTTACTGGTCTTCCTTTTAGAGGAAGACACTTATTCGGGGCCAGGTTGGACCTTTTTGGAAGAAAGGGTAAGGCACCCTCGCGCAGAAGGCCGTCCCGGCCACCCAGGGGCAGGGATACCCCTCCCCCTCCCTACGCTGGTGTCAAGCGAGAACCAGAAGTGTGCTTCCAACTTTTTGGAGTGGAGGCCCGCCCCAGGGGGGGCAGGCAACGCCCTGGGACCTCCGGCAGGGCAAAGTCCAAATCTGCCAAACCCATGCAAGCATGAAGGGACGCCCTCGCCCTATTGGGCGAGGGGGCTGACGCAGAAATTGGCTCCTATCGCAGGTCGCCATGCTTCGTTAAGGCTGTTACAGGAGATAGTCCCCCTGGATGCAGAATGGAGTTTGCTGGTCGGTCCCTTTCTGAGGTTGTCTGGGTTCTTCTAGTCCCTGCTTTCCCTTCGGGAGTTGAGGCAGGCCGGGTCCGGCATGCAGGGCCTGGGCTCTCTTACAGGTTGGCCCTTGACTTGTGATTGTATCCACATTACCTTTTCCCTCTGGGATGAAGCAGTCTGACCCGGGCGGGCATTCTGGACTTAGCATTTACATTTTCACAGGCAGCTCCTACATGGTATTTACCTGTTGGGCCGCAGGAGCTCTTGTCCAGTGGACCTCATGATGCCTGTGAGAATCTATATTCCTTTTGAGTCCCCTGTGCCTTCAGGACACCTAGGCCATTTCAAGACAGTATTGCAGGACCAACTCTGCGAATTGGGGTCTTGTCTTGGGTCCCTTTCCTGCTCCCAGACGGCTCACTAAGGCGAGTATGGGAGTGTTGTCTTGGACGTGCCCCTGTGACGTCCGTGCTAGGTTCTATTTGATTGTCATTCCTTTCCAATTTTTGCATCAGGCTGTGTTGGCTATTGACTTGGGGCTCCTTGGGAGTCCTTTGGATTGGTGCTCAGGCACATGGGGGGGCCTTTAGACGGGTTCACGTTTACACCTTCCCTTCGGCTATGTGTGGCCCTAGTATGGTAGGGGCCTTGCCCTCCTTTTGTCGCGCTACCTTCACCTTGCAGCTGGTGGGCCTGTTGGTGGCGGCCCAGAAGCTATCCTTATTCTCAGATGCCCTTGGGGCCTGTGACACCTTAGGTTACTCATCCTGGACGGGGTTCCAACACCCCTGGAACTGGGTCAGTACCCTCCCCCTTGTTACGGGGGTTCCTTTTTGGGGTTTGTAAATTCAAGGAAGGTGTCAGGGACCATCCCTTCCTTTTTGCTTTTCCCAGCAAATGGTCACCATGGGGACCAAGTCTGGCAGGTTGTCTAGGGGGTTGTTATTTCTTCTGAAACCCCCGTGGTTCCTAAGGGGGTCCCCTTTAGGGGGTCCGTTTTCATACTGTTTTTCGATTATCACATTGAGCCTTTTGCAGGCTCTAAATTGCTGAACTACTCCTCTTCAGGACTTGTCTTTTTTGGGGACTCTTGGTCAGTCTGACGACAGTGGCCTGTCCTTTTTCTATCTGTGAAGGTCTCGGAACAGGTTGACCCTTCAGGAAGGGTGGGGGTTTACATTCCTTGCACTTCATTGGTATTGGCTTGTTGGCGGTCCTACTGTGCTAGGAGGGTCTATTCTAGTGTCTCACTGAGCCTCTACTGGTGTGGCCCTGTGGGGCCCTGTTACTATTTCAGGGACTCTGTCCTGGGTTATTGTCCGGGGTTATTGTCCCAAACCTTGCTGGCCTGGGTCATGGGGGCCTAGTATTGCTGTCCGTCGGGACATTATACTCTATAGGTCTTAACCTTTTTCACCCTGCTAGGTGGGGTTCTGCACAAGTTTGCTGTAGCAAGGGTGAACCGTTACGCTGGGGGCCCTGGGTGGCCCAATTGGGCGTAGTTCGCTGATTCTGCTGAAGACAGTCGTACTGTATGCCCTCTCACGAGGGTTGTTCTGCCTATTCAGGCTCCTTACTACGTCGCCCCTATCTACAGGCCTTTTTAGGCGATTGGATGGTTGGCTCTTCACCCTATTGGAGATGGTTATCTTGGGGTGTCTTTTCTCTATTGGAGGACTAGGCCTAGCTCCCTCCTCTTCTTCTTCTCCCTTCTCTGCCGGCTATGTTGGGAGATGTCGTTCTAGTTTGCCTTGCTGGGACTGGCTCTCTTTCCTGCGGGATGTTGCCTGATCCCTGGGTCCTAGAGTTATTACAGCATGGTGTAAGTTGGCTCCCCAACTCAGTTCTCTGAGGGTTGTCAGGGCGCGCCCTGTTCGCCTACTGTAGAAGTCTAGTTCAATCTTCTGTGTTGAGCATTCCTCATGGGTTGCTCAGGTGCATTCCCCAGGGACTTTCTAAGCTCCCTTTTGGGGGGGTTACTTATCCTGATGCCCTGCTAAGGGTTCCCTTGGGTCTCATTCAGGTTTTTGTCTGAACTGTTCCTTCCCTCACATTCCTCTTCTGGGCGGTTTGATTCAGTCAGAAGAGTGCCATAGGGGATGGCTCTGTTAGCGGTCCTAGTCATTATATATGTGTATATATATATATGTTTATATGTCTGTACACCATTAGGTGAGGGTGTTTTCGCCTTGCACCGAGTTTGGATCCAGGCGAAGTTTATATTCTCCTTTATTCCAGACCCTCCGGCCTCTGGAGCTAGTGTCTTGCTTACTCTGAGCTTAAGGGATCTGTATCCCTCTACAGGCGTTGGAGATTCCTGGACTGTTCCCTGTCCCTGTTTGGGATTATGCCCCTTGGGGCTTATAGGCGTCTCCATCCTTATGTAACAGGATTTGATTGCTTCCATGGGTGTAGGAGCCCTTTGGTTTGGTCTTGCTCGGTTGGTTGTCCTTCGGAGCCTAAAATAAACGTTTCGGCTCTTGCTGAGCCTTGTTAGCGTCGTTTTCAGTTTTCCCACCGGTCTCGCCTGAGACCAGGGTTCATATTCCCCGACGGGGAGGGTTCTAAAAGTTGCCATGGCTACCCTTTCTTGCAGTAGCATGGTTAGGCATTAATCTGGCCTATTCCTTTAGGGGAGATTTATTATTCTCTCTTGGTTTTTGTTCTCTTTCTACTTGTGCTTGGCTTGGACCTTTCAGCACTTGGTTCTGTTGAGCAAGCTGACTAGTTCGCTGCTCGTGTTTCACTCAGCCTTTGTATGGTTTCATAAGTTTGAGTTAGAGCATTTGCTCACGTTGCTCCTGGTAGCAAGGTTACGGGTGACAGCGCTGTTACTGTTGGCTGTGCCTTTTCTCATGGGGATCCCACCCTACTTTATGGACACTGCTATTGGATGTCCCACATGTTATTACTACATCTGGAGCAGGACGTGCTGTATGCTTAGAATAATATAATTCTGTGAAGTACTCACCTGTAGAATTGGTATTATACGCATACAGCGCGTCCTGCCCCACCCCACCCTGGTTTCACTGTGTTCTGGATCCCCTGTATGGTGGTTATTATCTTTGATATTTTTGCCAGTCTCTGGGTGGTTGGTTTTTCTCCTGGATTCTCCTTCTCACTGCTTTTCAATGCTGGGGATTTGTGGGAGGTCCCTCGGTATATGTAGGGCCGGGAGGAGCTTGTTTTCTACATGTCTGCAGTGCACGGCGCCTCAGGCGGAGGATTACCCACATGTTATTACTACATCTGGAGCAGGACGTGCTGTATGCGTATAATATAAATTCTACAGGTGAGTACTTCACAGAATTGTATTTTCTCACCAGATCTCATCATGAGCCCATCACTCACACACTTATATGTTCAGTTACTGTGATGAATAAATCGAAGTACCTAAACAATTTCCTATTATTATTATTCTCCTGTTTCCTTCACGCAATAATGGCCTACAAGATAAATAATTGCCTTCAGTTTTTTAAAGGCGCTTTCAAGTCCACTTTCAATTGAATTTTTGAAAGTGTTTATTGTTGTGTGGCAAAATTATGTTTTAAAGCTGCTGAGCTGATCTAGTATTTTTATTTTTTTTTCTAATTAGTAAACGTGTGTTCTATGGAAGCAGTTTTCATCTGTTGCTATTGGCAATGTACACCAAATCCAGACTTGGTGTACGTTGCCAATAGCAACAGATTGCAGATAGTTGCACAAAACACTGCTGTAGGGCATGTGTAAGGTTGAGCTCCCTCACCTCAGCAGCAGCCATAGCAGCAGTGTTCTGTGTGTACATGGCTCACTATTCTCTTCTTGGTGTACAGACTTGGTGTATGTTACCAATAGTAGCTGGTGCAGGTAGTGAAAACTGCTTCCATAAAACACACATTTGCTAATGTAGATCAGCTCAGCACCTTGAGAACATCATTTTGGCACAAAAAAATACACACTTCCACACAAATTCCATCAAAACTGGAATTACCGTTTAAATCATTTAGCAGGCATTTGGATAAATAAGTAGTCCTAATTTCGCTGGGTACATATATTACATACATATTACAAAAAGGAAATTGTTCCCTGTCCTGCGCCACATGAAGGAGGTCCCAGTCCAAAGACTTGGAGGTGCTGGAACATAGGAGTTTTCTTTCAATAAGGTTTTGAACATTGTGTTTCTAAAAGTAACAATATTTAGGTGATGGGGGGCTGATGGATGGTGGCAGTATAGTATAGAACAAGCCTTAGGCATTTAAATGTTGGATGCCTTGCAGGGAAGTAACTGCTCTTGTATTTTGTAGTCCAGGTGCAAGGGATGCCAGAGCCAGATTAAAGGGACATGATTGTCCACCATTTATTAACAATGGGCAGCAATTCATCTACAGTTATCTACAGGGGCTTCCACTAGACTTTCTGTCCAGGGACCTCAACCACACTTAATTTGGTCCTGAGGGACACTATACCTTTGGATAGAAGGGAGCAGAGCTAAAAGTAACTGTTGTATCTTGTAGTCCTGGTGTAAGGGATACTATGCCTTTCAACGTGAAGAGAACAGATGGAACCAGGAGTGACTGGGATGTAATGGGTAATTAATAGCCTTTTTCTTCCCATCTTAGAGTCCTTGGTGATATATTGGTGATGATATTTGCTAGAAAGGTAGTCTACTGTTTTGAGGGTGTTCAATACCAATGTTATTTATACCAGTGGCTAAGTTCTTTCAAGGCAAGTTATGCATTTTTAATATTTATGCCAACTGGCCAGCAACAGTTCATTTACAAAGCAGTAGGCTGCAAAACACTTTCAAGCCATAGGTTTGTAGGAACCACAAACTGCAATGCAGTGTTGGTTCATGGTGAAATGTGGGAACTTGGATCTTTTGAATGCAGGACCATTCATCTAATATTTTCTTGTCTGCACACATATTCAAACAAAGACAGTTGGATTACAGCAAAAAAAGGCAGACTTATGCTTTTTGTGTATCATAGTGCAGGTTCGATACTAGCTTTACACCTTATACACTTCTTATTTTATTGATTTTGGCTGTTCACTGATTGCCTTAACCAGCTGTTAAAATGCTGGTCTTGCTTCTAGGGTTAAAATGATTACTTAGTGCCTCCTCCGTCTTACCAACTGTTTCTCAAATGCTTCAATGCAGCTAATAAAAGTGATTATGTCAGGCCAGATGAATGATAGTGTGTCTGTCTGATGAACTGTGTCTTCAAATATGACTGTGAAGAGCTATTTATCTTGTAAAATAAAAACTGTGAGCCACAGCTGGACTGCTAAGGACGAGAAATGGCTCTCTCTACTCGCAGGTGAGCGGGGCTATTAGCCTGCGGCCCTGTAGGACTATTCCCACCCGTTCCATTAGTTATATGCCTCCCAGCCTTGGCTGCGCTGGTCGGGTGATGGTAGGCAGCACCGCTAGCAGGTGCTTAGGAGCGCTGCTCCACCACAATCCCCCACCAAAGGGTAGGCGGTTCAGGCTTATGGTGAGCCTCTATGGGATGCCCCTCCCGCAATATTGCCCCTGCTCATCGGTGGGCCCTATTATGTGGCCGCTGTCCCCCCTCATTCTCCTGGTAGCCTTCGGGGGAAAAAAGGGGGGCGGGGTGTCGGTATGGATGCTTTGCATTTACGTGTTTTAGACATTTATTTTTTATTCATTGTCTTGTGCCAGCCGTGCGCTGTCTCGCTTACTTTTACCATATTTAAAATTACCGCCGTGCGCCTTTTCTGACACTATGCCCACGCTTGGCGGCGGCGGTGTTACCTCAGGCGCCTGTGCACCGTCATTGGCTGCTTGTCATGTACTGGCTTCGCGGTCTTCGGGGGAGGCGGGGCCCGCCTATGGCGCGTTCCGCGTCATTGCTGTTGCCGGCCCGCCCCTCGAGGTATACCAACGACATCTTGTCCGCTTGGCTTGGTTTATGCGCTACGGTCCCCTACCTACCGCGGTCTGTAAGTGCCCTCGTGGACGGTTTTTATTATCTAATTTTCTTAATACTGTCTGCTTACAGCCCCTTTTTTTTATGTCTTTCAGGCGGGTGAATCCATTGGCTTCTCCTGGCCCTCTTAGTTGCTAATTTTTATAGGCCTAGTTGTATTTACTCCCACTCCCTAGCGGGCTATTGGGGCATCCAGGGTTGCTTTATAGCGTTAATCCCTATTGGCCTATAGCGCCGCTATAATCACCATATGGAGGCATCTCAGGATAATGTGACCGGGGTTCCTTCGGGACAAGCACGGCTGTGTGTAGCGTGTGGGCAGCCTCATGCTGACGCTGACAAGGCGCGGGTCTGTGAGCCCTGTGCTGAGCAGGTGCTTGCACTACAATCCGGCCTTCCCGTCCCTGGGTCTGCACTTCGTATCACTTCACCTACCCCCCCAAGATTAAATCTCACTCCTACTGAGTTGCATACAAGTGGGGATTCTCAGCCTGATGTGGACTCTACTACCCTGCGGGATGCTGAGGACCGGCACATTGACCAGCTGGTGTCCCATGCCTTTGCATGTGCGGGGACAGCGCTTCGCCCGGTCTGTGCTTCTGACATTACCGCTGTGGCCACTAGAACCCTTATCAGAAATATACTTGATGGTGCCCCTGATGATTTGCCTTGTGATGTGTTCAATGCACTCTCCAGTTGTGATGTTTTTGTAAATTTTGTCCTCTCTGCCTTGGATGACACCATTAGATTGTGTGTCAGGACATCTGGCCTTGTGGTGGCTATACGCCGCTCGGTTTGGCTACGCCAGTGGGCTGCTGACAATGCTGCCAAGAAGGCCCTCACTGGGTTTCCCTTCAAAGGACTACACCTGTTTGGGGACCGCCTGGATATTCCTAGTATGTCACACCCCCCACTTCCCAATATTCATGACACTTGGGAACCCGGCCTGTAGAGGGCAATCTTGCAGAGATGACATGGAAAAATGGAGCCCCTCCTGGTCCATAAGTACTGGGTTCCTCCCACTATTCCTCAGTCTTTTCGTCTCTGCAGTCGGCGAAGCATTCAGAAGATGACTCTCCTTCAAGCTGCAGGTAGCCGGGCTTGCTCCCGGCCCCTTTTTTTCTCTATTTCTGTCTGAAACTCTTTAAACCTGTTTGGTTATATTGTATGCCTCCCAGCCCTGGCTGTGTGGTTCAGGCAAAGGTAGATACATACACCTTCTGGTGTATACAGGAGTATTACTCCTCCGTGAGACCCAAATGTGGGTAGGCGGCTTCCGGGTTGGTGTTCCCGGCATGGGATGCCCCTGTCCCTTTATAATCCCCTTGTGCCTTATGGCTGCATTTCTATCCTCTCCCCTTAGTTCTCCTTTAACCCTGCTGGGTAAAAAGGAGGGGGGAAGGGGGGGCTTTATCTGGGCTTATTTGTCACCATGCACACACAAAAAAAAAGAGATATATAAAATAAGTCTTTAGTTCTTATTTTTATTATCACTATACTATTTAATAGGAAATGTTTTATTTATATTTTCCTATCTCTGTCTAGGCAGCATTTTTTGCTTACCTATTAAAGCTCTTTGTTTCTGGCTGTGTTCAGATTTGGATTTTCCCTCCATTTTTGGCCATGTGATCCTGGAAGTGGGCGGGGCCTAGGCATGCTTTTATTCAGAGAGCACCTGGTATGCTCTGTTTGACTTCCTGTTTCCTGCTTCCCTGTGGCCTTACCTCATGATGTGAGCTTATTGCATGGGCTGTGAGTACCCTTCAGATTGGCTGAAGGGAGTTTTTTCTGTCATTTATTTATATTGTGTGCATTTGTTTTTTGTTTTTTTTGTTTTCTCTGTAGGTGGAAACTCCTTATTTTAAAAGGGGTTTCTCCTGGTCCTTATATAAAAAAAAAAGCCCTTAAGCCTTATTTGGGGGTCCATTTGTGTTTCAATCCTCCCACTTGGGACTATTTGGGACTTTGGGGCATCCTGGGTAGCAATTGCGTAAATCCCATATATACTTGGCGACTATAATCAATTATAGTATAATACTAAACACCATATGGAGGTATCCCAGGATAACGAACATGCAATTCCCTCTGCACAGACTTGGCAATGTTTTGGATGTGGGGCATCCCTTGTTGGGGATAACGCAATTCTTTGCGTCCCTTGTGCACAATTAACTATTATGCAGCAAACTGAGGCCCAAGCTTCAGGGCCTGCGGCTAATGCCTCACCTCCTACTCCGCCATGTCTTGTCCGTACCCCCAATTATACTGTCATGGGTGGTGAGTCGCATGCTGATTTATGTGCCAGATTGGCTCATCTTGAAAGATTAATGTCTACCTCTGTGCCTAAGAAGGCCTCCGCTAAAAGAAAGCACTTGACTCATGCCGCTCCGGCAAGTGAGTCAGACAATTGGGAATTGCTTGATTGGTCTGATCCTTCTCAGTTAAAAGAAGGAGAATTATATGAGGAATCAGATGTTTCTGATGAACAGCAATTTGTTGGTACTGAGATTGAGCAGGGTGAAGCAAGTGTTGTGGATACCCCAAAAGCTCTTGCTCAGTTATTTGAGGTTTTGGTTATTACTCCTCCTGAAGTAGTCCCTCCTCAAAAGGGGAATTCTTTGGAGCCTCTAAACCTCGTTTAGAAATCCCAGATCAAAAGCATTTTTTTGATATTATTCTTAAAGAATTTGAGAAGCCTGCGCAGCTTCCTGGCATTCCCTTGGGCTGGGACAAGAAGTATCCCTTCCCAGCTGATACTGTTAAACGTTGGTCATCACCACCTGTGGTGGATGCCCCTGTGCTTAATTTATCCAATTTTTCTGTGTTGCATTCTCCTGACTCCACTACACTTAAAGATGGAGAGGATAAGCATATTGATCAAATGGCGTGCCACGCTTTTTCCTGTGTGGGCTCGGCCTTGCTGCCTGTTGGTGCTTCACCGCTCATGACAGTGGCTATTAAGTCTGTTGTGAGAGACCTAATGAATTACTCAGGGCTTGATCCAGCCTCTGATGAGTACGCCGCTCTTAAGCGATGTGAGATGTTTTCATCCTTTGTACTTTCTGCCTTAGATGACACTCTGGTCATGTGCAGCAGAACCTCTGCCTTGTTAGTCGCCATTCGGCGGTCGGTGTGGTTGCGGCAGTGGGCAGCTGATATTGTAGCCAAGAAATCACTTATAGCGCTCCCTTTTGTGGGATTGCGCCTCTTTGGAGAAAGATTGGATTCTGTCACTAAGGGAGGTAAATTACCTCAGTGTAAGAAACAACGTTGTTCCTTTCGTGGAATGGCCTCTTTTAACCCTTCCTTTCGGGGGTCTAGATCCGGTAGAGGATCGGCCTTTTCAGCCCCTAGAGGGAATGCATGGAATAGAGGAAAGGGACGTGGCCGTCCAAGTCAGAATTGGGGGTCCAAAACCAAATCTGCCACTAAGCCTGCTCAACAATGAGGGGACGCCCTCACCCTTATGGGTGGGGGGACAGCTGCGGTTCTTCTTCCAGGTCTGGGTTAAGGAGGTATCAGACAATTGGGTTCTGGAAGTAGTCTCTTCCGGTTACAAACTGGAATTCGAGTCCCGGCCTCCTCCCAGATTTTTCATGCCCCGGATGCCGTCAGATCCGGCAATTGCGTAGGGACTGTGGGCAGCAGTAGCGTATCTGTTAAACATACAGAAAATAACAGCACAGAGCTCATAAAAAAGTCCTTTTATGATTTCACAAAATGAAGTAAATTCTTCTTCAAGATTAACACATCACCAAGTGATCCTAAGCCGATTCAGTGCAGAATCCACCACCTAATGTTAAAATGCTTACCAGAAATAGGTAGGAGAAACGCCTTTCACACCCAATAATAATGGTGCTCTCTTATATAAATCCAGGTATATCCAAATGTAGATTCCACAATTAATTCACCGTGTCTGCCAGAGTATGAGGCTATGTGTGGGATGTCCTCCTAAACATCCCTATCAGGGCCCCTGGGGACTAGCCCTCGCACTCCAAAAAAATAATGATAACCCAAAATAACTAAATTCAAAGCTTTATTATGGATAACAATTTAAAACCATATATTACAATTACAACCATTCATGGTGCCATACCGTGCATAACCACATGGGGGAGCCGACTGGCCAGACCTATACTTATAATGTGCCAAAATACATAGTGACAACCTATATGCTGATCAGTCTAATAAAGTGCTTAAGTGCTTCTGACCTAATAACATCAATTCAATCAAACAGGACCCCGGACATGAGCCAGGCCCAACAATAAACAAGGGTGAAAGAACAGACAATAAAGCAATATACAAACAATATAACAGTGTACAATCTTACTGTGTGTCTGGCCAGCAAGGATCCCCACGGCAAGCCCACGCGTTCCGAGCCAAAATGAGGCTCTTTCTCAAGGCTGTGTAATGGGAAGATGAGAAAGAGCCTCATTTTGGCTCGGAACGCGTGGGCTTGCCGTGGGGATCCTTGCTGGCCAGACACACAGTAAGATTGTACACTGTTATATTGTTTGTATATTGCTTTATTGTCTGTTCTTTCACCCTTGTTTATTGTTGGGCCTGGCTCATGTCCGGGGTCCTGTTTGATTGAATTGATGTTATTAGGTCAGAAGCACTTAAGCACTTTATTAGACTGATCAGCATATAGGTTGTCACTATGTATTTTGGCACATTATAAGTATAGGTCTGGCCAGTCGGCTCCCCCATGTGGTTATGCACGGTATGGCACCATGAATGGTTGTAATTGTAATATATGGTTTTAAATTGTTATCCATAATAAAGCTTTGAATTTAGTTATTTTGGGTTATCATTATTTTTTTGGAGTGCGAGGGTTAGTCCCCAGGGGCCCTGATAGGGATGTTTAGGAGGACATCCCACACATAGCCTAATATAGTATGCCTTTGCAATAGGGCCCTTGCTTTGGGCAGCGCACCCGGTGTACATAGATCTTTGATTTAGCAGTGAGTGTGCCACCTGCCGATACCTCTATCTGCCAGAGTATGACTTCCACAATCAAAGGGTTAAGGGGTTTGACTCCCAGTACATAAAAGATATAAGAAGAAATCTAGTGCAACTCAGCTAACAAACACTAAGATTTATTTAAAATAGATTTTGCACTCACATTTAATTTCATAAAAAACAAGCATATCAGACAAACTTGCAGAAAAGCGACTCTCACCGCCAATCCATCCCGTCCATCGATAAGTTCCACCAATACGGGATTCAATAAAAGAAGTAAAAAGCTGCTGTTTACCAACGCGTTTCGTTCCGGAGCGGAACTTTGACCAGGTTAACAGCAAACAAGGATTTCAAAATTAAATACCGACAAGCGCCCAATGACCGGGGAGTGCATACACTCCTTCTGGGTTACGGAGGTGATTTCCACTGCGCATGCGCCCAGTCAGCGGGGAGTGCATACACTCCTTCCAGGTTACAGAGGTGTCTCACACTGCGCATGCGCCCGGCGCTTCAATAATAGTGGAGAAATGAGGCTGAGGGCTTTATCTTACGCTAATAATATTAAAAGAGTACCCAAGCTCCCCGCATTTAGATAAAAACTGATATTAATCAATGACCGGGGAGTGCATACACTCCTTCCGGGTTACGGAGGTGATTTCCACTGCGCATGCGCCCGGCATGCGCCCAGTCAGCGGGGAGTGCATACACTCCTTCCGGGTTACGGAGGTGTCTCACATTGCGCATGGGCCCGGCATGCGCCCGGCGCTTCAATAATAGTAGAGAAACTTATGAGGCTGAGGGCTTTATCTTACGCTAATAATATTAAAAGAGTACCCAAGCTCCCCGCATTTAGATAAAAACTGATATTAATCAGAATTCATACCTATATAAAAAGTTTAAAAAGCTTCCAAAGCATATAATGCGCATGCGCAGTATCGAAATCACGTTTACGCTGTGACCGGTGACAGAATAACATCTATCACCACTACATAAGTGAACTGCGCAAGCGTGAAGAAGGAAAAAAAAATATATATATACGTATGGAACCTATTTAGAAAGGGGGCTGTGACAACTGGGTACAGCAGTAAAAAGCAATCTATCTGTCCCCAGTGAAATAAAACCAAATAGCCAAACAAATGGTAATATAAGCTATCAAAAGAACTCCAAAAAAATACCCGTTCAGTGGAACAAACCAAAAGGACGGGGTGATCAATAGGTGAGAGTCACTTTGTCAGAAACAGAAAAAAATTAGTACATTAAAACCAAACTACAACAATGACCACCCAAATACAAAAAACTTGCAAAGGGATCACGAATCATCAATAAAGCAGTTTAAATCATACTCGACATTGAGACCGCCAGGGACCAAAGTTTCTAGATTGTAAATCCAACGACTCTCCAGTCTAGACAGGTCCCTTTCCATGTTGCTCCCACGCCAGTGGGATTTAACCCTATCTACACCCATAAAGGAGAGGAGATTGGGGTCAGATGAATGATATTTTTTAAAATGGGCCGATAGGTTATGTGCCTCAAATCCCCTTTTAATGTTGTAAATATGCTCTCTAATACGGGTTTTGAGTGCCCGAGTGGTTCTTCCAATGTAGATTAAGCCACTAGGGCACCAAATCGCATACACCACAAATCTCGTACTGCATGTAATGCAATCTTTGATTTTAATAGGATTTGCCATTCCCGTAACAAAGAAAGTGGTCGAAGATTTATTTAATTTTATCCCAGTTTTACAACCGCAACATTTCCCACACCTGAAAAACCCAGAGGGAGGGTGTGTGACCAAAGTGACCGGTCTCGGTGGATCAACAAAACTACGAACCAAACGGTCCCTCAAGTTAGGCGCCCTCCTATACACACAAACCGGCCTTTCTGGTACCAGTGGACCAATCACCGGATCGTCCCTAAGAATGTGCCAGTTCTTTTTCAAAACCCCCTCAAATTTCCGATGCTGAGAATTATAGCCGGTCAGAAAAGCAAAATCATTTGTCCTATTCATTCTCAAAACCTTATCCCGTGGTTCCAGGAGTGAGGCTCTATCCATATGCCTAACTTGTTTTTTCTGCAGCTCTATCTCATCTAAAGGGAAACCCTTATCCTCAAATATCTTCTGGAGCTGTGAGGCCTGGACATCATAGTCTATCAGATTACTACAATTTCTCCTAATCCGGGTAAACTGACCCTTAGGGATAGCCCGGAGCCAGTTAGGGTGGTGACAACTGGTCCTGGATATATCCATTCCTATCTGTAGTTTTGAAGTGTGTAAGGTGTAAAGTTGAGGTATGTCACATTTAATTTCCAAATCCAGAAAATGTATTTTAGAATCACTAATATCCGCAGTGAAATCCAAGTTAAATTCATTGGAGTTTACTTGTTTAAAAAAGTCTTCCAATAACGTTTTTGGCCCCTCCCAGATGACAATGACGTCGTCAATATATCGCCGCCACAATTTCAGGGAGGGCCAAACTCTACCAAAAATAAAGCTAGCCTCCCAATATCCAACAAACAGGTTGGCCATACTGGGGGCAAATTTTGCCCCCATGGCTACTCCTTTAGTTTGAAGATAAAAATCACCCCCGAACCAAAAATAATTGTGCTCGAGGGAGAAGCGCAGGCACGCCATTATAAAGTCAGCCTGTTGTTGGGGAAGGTTTGACTGGTGTTGTAAAAAGTGTCTAACCGCCATGATCCCCAGTTCATGCGGGATCACTGTATACAGTGACGTGACGTCAGCTGTTGCCAATAAACAACTGTGTGTTACCTCAATGCTTTGACATATAGTTAAGACTTGGCCTGAATCCCTAAGATAAGCAGGAAGTGTGACAACTAAAGGTTGAAGGAAGTTATCGACGTATTCACCAAGTCGACACGTGAGTGAATCCACCCCACTAACTATGGGACGCCCTGGGGGTTTAGTTTGGCACTTATGTATTTTCGGGAGCTGATAAATAGTTGGAGTGCGGGGTTTCATAATGTTTAGATATTTATACTCCCTCTCACTCAAAATCCCAAGATCCCGACCATTTTGTAAAAGATCCACTAAGTCTCGCTGGTAATCCTTAATAGGATCTGAATCTAATTTCGCATATGTTTCAGTATCCGAAAGAAGACGGGTAAGTTCAGCCAAGTAATCATGCTTATCTAAGATAACTAGCCCCCTGCCTTTGTCAGCGGGCTTAACCACAATTTCAGTGTTCTTCTCCAGTTTTTTAATAGCCCGCATTTGAGAAAGGGACTGATTCCACTTTTTCACACGTATTTTCTTCAAATCCTTAATTAGTGCTCCTATGAAGACATCCAATCTCGAATTGGATGCATTCAGAGGGTTAAACACCGACTTATTTCTTAGCTCTGTATGTTTAAATACCGGAGTTTCAGCGTCTGTACAATCAGGCATGTCATTTTGTTCACAATGGGTACCATTCTTGCTTAAAACGAATTTTTTTACATTGAGCTTACGTATAAACTTTAAAAAGTCAATATGTACAGCAATTTGTCAATATCCCTAGGGGGAGCATATTTTAAGCCCTGGTCTAGGGCTCTAAGTTCATTGTCACTTAGTTGAACAGAGCTTAAGTTGAAGATACCCTGGCCTAATGCCAACGGGTTCTTCTTGTGCTTTGGCCCTCCTCGTCTGCCTCTTCGTCCCACCCTTTTCTCTTTAATGATCCTCTGCCCGTTTGGGGAGGACTGTTGATTTTCCATCGATCTTTCAGAAATGGTGCATCTTCAGGGTGGTGCGGTCTGGAACGTTCCGCCCGAAAAGGAGGGTGTTCTAATTCCCCCTCAGCTAACAATGTCTCCCTCCCCCTTTTATAAAAAGGGTCTTCTCTTTGCCAAACCCCAGGATGGAGACCGCTTCCTCCAACTCACCCCTTTCTCTCCCTGTCTCATAGGGAATCTCCTTTGATATTTTCTTATTGGAGTCAGGGGATTGTCAGAGAAGTGTCGCCCATATTTCTCAGCTGGTGGTCTGCCCCCAAAAGAATTTAAACATGGCTGTCATCTGCCTAAGTGCCTCCAGCGGAAAGGGGTTTGGGGTTTTATTCCAACCTATTCACGGTACCCAAAAAGGACGGCTCTGTTCGGCCTATCCTAGACCTAAGGAGACTCAATCAATTTATCAGTTTCAGAAAATTCCGCATGGAGTCTCTGCGATCAACTATCGATGTTCTCCATCAGGGGGACTTCATGACATCCATAGACATCAAGGATGCTTATTTACACATTCCTATTTTTCCGGGTCACCAGAGATTTCTCAGGTTCTCGATAGAAGACCAGCATTATCAATTTGTGGCCCTGCCATTCAGCCTCACCTCGGCCCCAAGAGTCTTTACCAAGATGCTGGCAGGAGACAGATTGGATAGAAAGGGCGGTGGAGTAGCCATTTATGTCAAGACTACCCTTCAATCAACAATAATTCAGCATACACATAATGAACTAGAAACTCTCTGGGTTACCATGCAGACTAAGGAGGGAGCTGTGGTCAGAATTGGTGTGATATATAGGCCCCCTGGACAATCTGAGGATCTAGATAACCTGTTAATAGATGAAATCAGTGGAATGGCAGAGAAGGGGGACATTGTAATTACAGGTGACTTCAACATGCCTGATGTGGACTGGAATATCCCAAGTGCATCGACATGCAAGAGCAGGACTATATTAGAGGCACTTAATGGAGTGTCTCTAAAACAACTTGTGACATTGCCAACTAGAGGAGATAACATTCTGGACTTAGTTCTGACCAATGGGGATCTGGTGTCCGAGTTCAGGGTTGAAGAAAATCTGGGTTCCAGTGACCATCAATGCTTATGGTTCAGAATAAAAACAGACATTGTGCAATCACACACCAGAACCAAAGTGCTAGACTTTAGGAAGACAAACTTCAAGGAAATGGCGGAGTATGTAGAAAGAAAATTAGGTGAGTGGAACAGAGTAGCAGAAGTGAGTGCCCAGTGGTAACTATTAAAAATGGCCATCTTAAAGGCAACTAAGCAATTTGTGAAACAAACTAGCAAGAATAAAAGGAAGAAGAAACCATTATGTTTTACTAGGGAAGTCAGCACTATCATAAAAGATAAGAAGTCTGCCTATAAGAAGTATAAAGTAAGTGGAAGTGTAGCTGACAGAGAGGCGTATAAAATTAAACAGAGGGAAGCAAAACTAATTATAAGGACTGCTAAAGGGCAAAAAGAGGAAGAAATGGCCAAATCTATGAAGAGGGGAGATAAAACCTTTTTCCGATATTTTGGTGACAGAAAGAAGAAAAACAATGCAGTCTCAAAAATTAGAAATAGGGAAAATAAATATATTGACGGAGATAAGGCTGTGGCTGACCATCTGAATAGCTACTTTTGTTCGGTATTTTCAGATAGTAGCAGGCATAGTCATAGCACAACATCCAGCTGGGAGAGTACAGCTCCGGAGTTTCTGGAGGCTGATGTCTTAGCCGAGCTGGCACATCTAAAGGTAAGTAAGGCAATGGGTCCAGATGGAATCCACCCCAGAGTTCTAAGGGAACTTAGGTTTGTGATTGCAGCCCCTCTAACTGATTTACTTAACCATTCCCTTTCAACTGGTGAGGTTCCAGATGATTGGAGAATGGCCACTGTCGTACCAATCCATAAAAAGGGGAGTAGAGAAGAAGCCAGTAATTACAGGCCAGTTAGTTTAACATCTATAGTGGTCAAATGAATGGAAACACTCTTAAAAAAACAGATAATTTCCCATCTAAAAATTAATGACCTATTGGACCCAAAACAGCACGGCTTTACTGAGGGCAGATCATGTCAGACCAATCTTATTGATTTCTTTGACAATGTCACTAAAGTGTTAGATGAAGGTGGTGCTGTGGATATCTCCTATCTGGATTTTAGCAAAGCCTTTGACACTGTACCACATAAGGAGCTCATAGATAAGTTATTGAAGGTAGGACTCAATCCCTGGATAGTTCAGTGGATTTCCAGTTGGCTGAGGGATCGGTATCAGAGCGTTGTTGTAAATGGCGTGCAATCTGAACAAAGGCGAGTTACAAGTGGTGTGCCGCAAGGCTCTGTCCTGGGCCCCATTCTTTTTAATATATTTGTAAGTGACATAGGAGAAGGCTTGGTAGGAAAAGTTTGTTTGCTGATGATACAAAGGTTAGTAATAGGGTGGATATTCCTGGAGGTGTCTGCAACATGGAAAATGATTTAGCTTTACTGGATAGATGGTCAAAACTGTGGAAACTAGAGTTTAATGTCTCTAAATGTAAAATCATGCACTTGGGTAGAAGGAATCCCTGCTCTGAATACCGTATGGGCAGTACTGTGTTAGCCAGGACCTCGGAGGAGAGAGATTTAGGGGTACTGATTACTGATAGCTGCAAGATGAGTGGACAGTGTAGCCAGGCAGTGGGAAAAGCAAGCAGGATGCTCGGCTGCATAGCTCGAGGCATCACCAGTAGGAAGAGGGAGGTTGTGATGCCGCTGTATAGAGCCCTGGTAAGGCCACAGCTAGAATACTGTATGCAGTTCTGGAGACGTTACCTGCAAAAAGACATTATTCAAATAGAACGTGTCCAAAGGCGGGCAACAAAAATGGTGGAAGGACTTAAACTTAAAACTTATCAGGAGAGACTTAAAGAACTTAATTTGTACAGTCTGGAGGAAAGAAGGGAGAGGGGGGACATGATTGAGACCTTTAAATATGTGAAAGGATTGAATAAGGTTCAGGAGGGAAGTGTTTTTAAGAAGAAGCTTAATGATAGAACAAGGGGGCACAACCTGCAGCTAGTCGGGGGGAAGATCAGGAGCAATGTTAGAAAATATTATTTTACAGAAAGAGTAGTAGGTGCTTGGAACAAACTTCCAGCAGAGGTAGTTGAAACATCAACAGTCACTGAATTTAAACATGCCTGGGATAAGCACACATCTATCCTAAGATAAAGAGTACATACAGTATACACATAAGGGCAGACTAGATGGACCGTATGGTCTCCTTCTGCCGTCAACCTTCTATGTTTCTATGAGTGATGGCTATATTCAGGGTCCAGGGCATCCGCATTGTGCCTTTCTTCTTATCGCGGCCTCCTCCCTCGAACAATGGAGTTGGACACCAGGATGGTGGTCTCTATGCTAGAAAAGTTCGGATGGGTAATAAGTTACCCCAAATCCTCTCTCTGTCAGTCCAGGGAAATTCCCTTCCTGGGCCTGATTCTGGATACATTTCAGGCCAAGGTTTTTCTTTCTTAGTCCAAAATGGTTCTGATTCAGGACTTCATTTGTCTATTCTTGTCCAACCCTCGTCAGTGTATCCGTCTAGGGATGAGACTAGTTGGATTGATTATAGCTGCATTCGAGGCAGTCCCGTTTGCCCAGTTTCGCATAAGGACGCTTCAGCTCTTACTCTTGGCAAAGTGGGACAGGTGCCCACTATCAATGAATCAGACTTGTCTATTGTATCCCCACGTTTTGCAGTCCCTTCAGTGGTGGTGAATATCGCACAACCTCCCGAAGGGCAAGTCATTTCTGACTCCACGTTGCGAACTGGTTACCACGGATGCCAGCCTGGTGGGCTGGGGGGGGGGCTTCTGGAAGCATCAGTTCCAAGGATTGTGGGGGCCTCAGGAGGCTCATTCTCCAATCAGTGTATTAGAGCTTCGGGCCATACATCTTGTTTTACTTCGACTGACCCATTTCTTACAGGCCTGCCAGTTCAGGTTCGGTCAGAAAACCGAACAGCTGTTGCCTACATCAATCACCAGGTAGGGACTCGCAGTTGGGGTGCCCTCTGGGAAGTGTCTCTGATCCTTCAGTGGGCAGAGATCAATGTTCCCTGCATATCAGCAGTTTACATTCCGGGGATAGATAATGTGGAGGCAGACTCCCTGAGCAGGGGATGTTCTCGCCAGGGAGAATGGTCTCTCAATCCAAGGGTCTTTCAGTTCCTCTGTCACAAGTGGGGGACTCCACGGTTGGACCTGTTTGCTTCTCGTCACAATCACAAGCTGCCAGCTTTTGTGTCTCTATCCCAGGATCCTCTGGCAGTGGCAGCAGATGCCATGTCTCTAGCCTGGAAGGATCTGGGGTTCCTATATCTGTTTCCCCCATTCTCCATGATCAGCAAGGTGGTGCACAAGCTAGCACTGGATGAGGTGCCAGCAATTCTGGTGGCGCCAAGGTGGCGAGGACGTCTGTGGTACGCAGACATCGTAAGGCTGGCAGTGGATCGTGTCCATCTGCCTCTTCTTCCAGATCTCATCACTCAGGGTCAACTTTGTTACCCCAATTTACAAACGCTGGCTTTGACGGCATGGCTGCTGAAGTCTCCATCTTGAAAGAAGAAGGTCTTTCTGATGTGGTTATTCAGACTCTTATTAGAGCTAGGAAGAAGTCTTCCTATGTCATTTATTACAGGACTTGGAGGTCCTATATTGATTGGTGTGAATCCAATGTAGAGTATTTTCTATTCTGGAATATCTGCAACTAGGTCTGGATATGGGATTACAGATTAGTACTTTGAAAGGGCAAGTCTCTGCCTTGGCAATTTTCTTTCAAAGATCGTTTGCTCTTCATCCTTTGGTTAAGACCTTTTTCCAAGGAGTCGCGCATGTGCAGCCTCCCAGAAAGCCTTTACTTCCTGTTTGGGATCTTAATTTGGTGCTTTCGGCTATGCAAGCTGCTCCCTTTGAGCCATTGCAGGATATTCCTCTTCCTATTCTTACTCAGAAGGTTGCCTTTTTGGTTGCTATTACTTCTGTCCGCCGAGTTTCTGAACTGGCGGCTTTGTCTATTCAAGCCCCTTATTTTGAGAGGCATCAAGATAAGGTTGTTTTCCGTTTTAAACCAGATTTCCTTCCTAAGGTGGTGCCTGCTTTCCACCTAAATCAGGATATAGTTCTTCCTTCCTTGTGTCCTAAACCTAGTAACGACAAGGTTACGGATGCCTTTTTTGTTGTGCCTTCTGGGCCCAAGAAGGGTTTTGCTCCTGCCAAATCTTCCCTTAGTAAGTGGATACGTCAGGCTATCATTGGGGCCTATATGGCGAAGGGGAAGTTTCCCCCTTTTCGTGTCACCGCTCATTCTACTCGTGCTATTGGAGCCTCTTGGGCTTTTCAGCACCAAGCTTCTGTTGAAGAAGTCTGCAAGGCTGCGACTTGGTCTTCTGTGCATACTTTTTCTAAGTTTTACAAGGTTGATGTGCGGGCCTCAGCGGATGCTGTTTTTGGTCGCAAAGTTCTGCAAGCTGCAGTAATTTAAGTTATGCATTATTCCTTTGGGATCCCCACCCATTATAGACACTGCTGTTGGATGTCCCAAGTGTCATGAATATCGGGAAGTGGGGGGTGTGACATACTAGGAATAATACCATTTTGTGAGATACTCACCTGTAAAATGGTTATTACGAGTATGTCACACCCCCCACTTCCCCCCGCCCTTTTTTGTTCGAGGGATCCTTTATATGGTGATTATTATTATTATTTCAAATAATTTTACAATTATTGAATATAATTGGCTCTTTTTGCTCTAAGGGATCCTTTATTTGGTATTATTATTCTCATATCATTTTACAATTATTGAATATAATTGGTTCTTCCTGGTTCTTCACTGCTGTTTAAAAAGACTGAGGAATAGTGGGAGGAACCCAGTGCTTATGGACCAGGAGGGGCTTCTTTTTTCCATGTCATCTCTGCAAGATCGCCCTCTACAGGCTGGGTTCCCAAGTGTCATGAATATCGGGAAGTGGGGGGTGTGACATACTCGTAATAACCATTTTACAGGTGAGTATCTCACAAAATGGTATTTTTTTAGGGTTTCTTTTTGGCCTGCAGAAAGACTTTAAGTACAACTCTCTTAAAGGCGAACCTCCCCCCCCCCCCCCCCCCCCCCGGCAGATGGTGGTGTAAGCTATTTACAAGGGATAAACCCCTTGCATATGTTGGAATAGCAGGCAGGTGCTGCACTCCTGAACCAATGTGAATGGCCATCTTGCTACACACCTGACAGACCTTCTGAAAAACCCAGGCCCACAGAAGTTGCATTACATCTTTGTACAATCATCCCTTATCACTAGCCAGAATAGAAAGCTATCCATTGTAATGACTCATCTTTGCTTAGAAAGATCCTAAAGACATTGTTGCAATATTGTTAGCAACTGTTGTAAACCTGGGCCACTGCCGACCCATGAAGATACATAATTACACAGCTTCTCACACACACACACACACACACCATTCTTCTCCTCCACAAGCTGTTATCTATGTGTGTGCAGCATGACAGAGATGCTGCCCCATGTTTTTAGGACATATCTCTCTGGTGTGGGCTGCTTATAGCAAAACTCCAGACTACTGCCAGCCTGCCTTTTGTGAAGCAACAAAATGACACCAGTACACAGCTGATCTTTTCATCAATCCAGCCAGATAGAGTGATTTTTACACCATAATATGGAATATGGATTCAGGTAAAATATGTCTCTGGCTGGTAGTGCTCATAATGTGTAGGTAGGGCAGTCATGTAGCAAGATAGCCGTTCCCATGATTTTCAGGAGCACAGAATCTGCATGCCATTTCACAAAATCTGCATGGTGATGTCCCCTGGGGCAACCCGAACGGAGGTGCCCTGCTATGTGAAACCCCCCAAATCGCAGAGTGCAACTCGCCTTTTCCCAGTCCTACGGCGCATGCGCGGCCGCTCGTCCAATCAGCGCTCAGAGCCGCTGACGTCACGCGGTCTAAGCCAGTGTCTAAGGGCAGCGGCTCCAAACGGCCATTCAGAAATGCCTGGCAAAGGAACGCACCCTGCTGGAGGGATAGTGGGGATGCAGCCGAGGCTTGCGCATGCACGGTTGGACCGGGAAGCAAGGTAAGTGTATAGGGCAATCTGGGGGGTTTCACACAGCGGGGCATCCCGATTTTGAATGTCCCGGGTGGGAGGGAATTGATCTGCCCGTGAATCTCGCTGGGTTTTGGTCCACTTTTAGCCCTCTCAAACAGCATACACCTGTGATCATCACAGTGAGGTTCGCTTGGTGGTTGAGCTTTTTTTGTTTCCCCTAGATCTTTCTACTTTACATTTTCAGAGCTGATGAGTGACTGAGGCAGGTTTAGCATGCAAGCAACCTGGGGGGGGGGGGTCACAAAGCGGGGCATCACAGTGACCAGCCCTGGAATATTTTAGATTCCAGGGCCAGCCGCGCCAGGTTTTGTTCCACTTGAAATATGCTTGCTCCATTGAAATCAATGAGAGTCCTTTGTTGAAGTATATAAACACAGCAAAGGGCTCTGATTATACGAGAGCCCATGCATGCACCGTTGGACCAAGGAGGTGTGAGTTTTACTGGGCAAACTGGGGTGTTTCACACAAAGGATGACCCATGAGCACAGAACAAATCCCGGCAAAGTCAAAATACCGGGTTGTTCCACTTTAAGGTAAGGAATACTTAATCAGAAATATTACCATCTTTGATGAATAGAAAGATGTATTCTTGAATCATGCCTTGAAGTAAAGGCATTAGGTAGTTTCTGGAGAGGTGCCATCTAATGACTCTGCCTCGTTAAAAGTCACAGGTCCCCCATGAGACTCTCAATACAGGTCCCCCATGAGACTCTCAATACAGGTTCCCCATGAGACTCTCAGTACAGGTCCCCCATGAGACTCTCAGTACAGGTCCCCCATGAGACTCTCAGTACAGGTCCCCCATGAGACTCTCAGTACAGGTCCCCCATGAGACTCTCAGTACAGGTCCCCCATGAGACTCTCAGTACAGGTCCCCCATGAGACTCTCAGTACAGGTCCCCCATGAGACTCTCAGTACAGGTCCCCCATGAGACTCTCTGGGCCTCCGCAGCATGTGGCATGTCTACCTTTATTCTTAGTATACGGTACGTCCTGCTCCAAATCTAATACTTACACTTGGGATATACTCCGCCAGATGGCGCTGGACTGCAGAGACATCGAAAATAGGCTCCTCCCGACCCCTCAAATACCCGGGGACCTCCCACAAATCCCCAGAATTTCTCTGCAGTCTGGATGTGAAGGACGAGAAATGGCTCTCTACTCACAGGTGAGCGGGGCTATTAGCCTGCGGCCCTGTAGGACTATTCCCACCCGTTCCACTAGTAATATGCCTCCCAGCCTTGGCTGCGCTGGTCGGGTGAAGGTAGGCATGCCTACATTGACTGGTGTGAGTCTAAGTCTCTTCCCTGTCGTGTGTTCTCTATTCCCAGGATTCTGGAGTTCCTGCAGCATGGGTTGGAGATGGGGCTCCAACTCAGTACTGAAGGGTCAGGTTTCTGCCCTGGCTATTTTCTTCCAGAAGTCCTTTGCTCAGCACCCTCTGATCAGGACTTTTTTCCAGGGGGTCACTCATGCGCGCCCCCCACGTAAGCCTATGGTGCCTGTTTGGGATCTGAACTTGGTTCTGTCAGCCTTGCAGGGTGCTCCCTTTGAACCTGTGCAGGATGCTGCCTTGGCCATTCTTACGCTCAAGGTTGTATTTCTGGTGGCTATCACTACTGTCAGGCGTGTGTCTGAGTTGGTGGCGCTTTCCATTCAGCCCCCCTACTATGAGAGACACTAGGACAAGGTGGTGTTTCGTTTCAAACCTGACTTTCTGCCTAAGGTAGTGTCTGCCTTTCATTTGAATCAGGATATTGTTCTTCCTTCTTTGTGCCCTAATCCTAGCAATGCTAAGAAGAGGGTTTTGCACTCTTTGGATGTGGTTAGGTGTCTGATGTACTATCTGGTGGCTACTGCACCTTTCAGGAAAACTGATGCTCTTTTTGTGGTCCCTTCTGGTCCTAGGAAGGGTTTGGCTCCTGCCAAGTCTACTGTCAGCAAGTGGATTAGTCAGGCTGTGATTCAGGCCTACTCTGCTAAGGGGAAGAATCCTCCATTCCGCCTTACTGCTCATTCCACTCGTGCTATTGGTTCTGCAGGCGGCAGTGGTCTGCTGCTGATTTTTCTTGGGGATCCCACCCTACTTTATGGATACTGCTATTGGATGTCCTAAGTGTAAGTATTAGATTTGGAGCAGAATGTACTGTATACTAAGAATAATACAATTCTGTGATTACTCACCTGTAGAATTGGTATTATGAGTATACAGTACGTCCTGCTCCAACCCACCCTTGGTTGGCATTTTCTTGGATCCCCTGTATGGTGATTGTTATCATTGTTATAGTTGATAGTTTGGATTGTTTAATTCTCCCGGCTTCTCATTGTCTGCTTTTCAATGCTGGGGATTTGTGGGAGGTCCCCGGGTATTTGAGGGGCTGGGAGGAGCCTATTTTCGATGTCTCTGCAGTCCAGCGCCATCTGGCGGAGTATATCCCAAGTGTAAGTATTAGATTTGGAGCAGGACATACTGTATACTCATAATACCAATTCTACAGGTGAGTAATCACAGAATTGTATTTTTTGCCACAAGCAGTGTTTGCCAGAAACAGTTCAGTGTAATTATAAATAGGCTGTTGGAAGGCCATGTGGGTGCTCCAAAGATTGGTGTTTTATCTTCCTCCGTGATGGAGGCCACGCAAGGAATGCCCTCCCAGTCCAGGCTTCATTCTCTACAGTAGGCAGATGTTAAGTACGGAGCATCTCTCCAGATGGATAAACATGTCTCATCTGATACACCCCTAGCCCAATGAGCACTAGCCAATCACTGAGCCTGTACATCTGCTCCTCCGAGACCCACACATTAGTCTGCTTACATCCAAACATCAACAGCTCAGGAGACTTCCACTTGAATGAGTACTAGAGTCACTAGAGGGTTATTAAAGTAAATTATTCAGCTACCCAGCGACATGAGATGATTGCCAACAACTCCAGAAGACAACGTCTTATTTCTGGCCACCCTCAAATGTTCTAGGTCAACAAACGCAAATGGAAAAGTTGGACATCGTAGCCCCTATATTTATATATACAGAGCCATTAAAAATAATTTGGACCCCTTGAAATTTTCCAAGTTTTTAAACATTTTAGCCAAAAACCTATAGGCTTTGTTCACACTTCTGCGCTTTCTCTGCATTGTTGCACTGTGTCACAACACAGAATAAACTTTGTACACTATTCTAGATGGGATAGTTCACATATTTGCACTGCATTGCGCAACACATTATAAAAGCATTGCAGGCACCTTTTTCTGTGCAATGTTGTAACAGCGCAGGTCAATAGAAATCTATGGCAATGCAAGTGCAGCGCACGTATAACGCAGTGTACCTGTGTAGCGTGTGCGTTGCCATAGACTTTCCCATTTACTTATTATGCAAAAAAAAAGATTTTAAAAAGCACAATGCAAATGCATTTCTAACGCATTAAAAGTGCAGAGTTTTTTTGATACACTGCCCCTCATTATTACAAAGCGCCTGCTCTTAATGCAACGGAGAGGTGTGAATAGAGCCTAAATGTATTTTATTGAGACTTTATATAATAGCACAACACAAAGTACAGTTACAGTGGAACAGTTTTAATCAAAGCATGTTCATGTGTTGGAATGGCCCAGTCAAAGTCCAGACCTAAATCCTACTGGGAATCTGTGACATGACTTGAAAATTGCTGCTCACAAACACTCTCCATCCATCTGACTGAGCTAGAGTTATTCTGCATAGAATGGGCAAAAATGTCAACTTTGAGATGTTCACAGCTGATATAGATATACCCAAACAGACTTGCAGCTGTAATTGTAGCTAAATGTGGTCCTACAAAGTATTGACTGGGGGGGCATATATCATTTTCCTTACACTTCACAAATACTTGATACTCTGTGTTGCTCTGTTATATAAAATCTTAATGAAATACATGTGTGTGGGTTTAATATTTAAATGTGGATATATATATATAATAATATGTATGTATATACATATGTGTGTGTTTTAACTTTTATGCTCAAGAATGTGTGTGAAGAGAATCTGGATTCTCCAGGGACATAGTGAAAATCCTGGTGATTGCTCCACTTTAAAGCAGACCTTGACCCTGAATAAGAGTCTATTTTGTATGTTTTCCTCACCTCATTATAAATCATCCTACCTGCACCTGTTGTGTTTTTTTTTTAACCTTTTAACATCCAAAAAGGGCAGCCTGAATCCACACAGGAAGTGTCTTCTGGATATGCCGCTCTGCATTCTGGGATTTCTGACCTTTTCCTGACCACAGCTCTGCTCTGTTTGTGCGAAGCACAGCTATAACCCACCCCCTGCACTTGCCCACCCCCCTTTCTCTCCTCCGTATGTGATGCTTCTGAGGCAAGATGGCGGCACCTGTATCCTAGAGTCCTAAACAGAGTTGCAGCCCAGTGGGGGAAAGAATAATAGGTAAGCGACTAAAAATATATTAATTTTAGATGCTGGAGAATAGTTTTTTAAGGGTTTGGGCTTTTCATGCAATGATGCTGAAAGTCCGATTTAAGCATGTACAATAGTACAACATAGAGTGGAATATAAATTAGAAAGCAAAGCAAATGTTACATGATCAGTATTTTTCTAAGCCTGCTTAATGAGCTTTTGAAATGTGAGAATATTAGAGCGTTCTGGTTTATATGCAGTAGGTCATTTTAATTATACATAAATCCTTTGTATAGTGTCTGATAGCGTTGTCTGCTGTATCCTTCAGGAGGCTGAGAACACGCTGAAACTGATGCAGAGCAAGCTGAGAGAAGAGGAGAACCGGCTGCACAAATCGGCAAGTAAGTCTGTTGTGGCAAAGTTGACTTTAAACCCTTTGCAGACAAGCCCTCATTGTGTACCTCACTTAAAGGTGCAGGTGACATAAAATATAACACTCTCCAGGTTTTTGAGCCACATTGGTTGACCGCTTCATGTCTGGATTGGAGCATTAAACAGTGATAACCAGTGCTTGGTGAAGAATATCAAGCAGAAAGGTTATCATTGGACATAGTCCAGCCGTCCTGTTCTACCTTCCTTGAATGTCTGCAGGCAGCCTAAAAAGGAGAACTCCAAAACATTGGAGGAAGTTGGTGGTGACTACTTTGTACCTCGGCTTGATGAAAAAGACTTTACCTCACCCCTGCAACATGCCCTGCTGCATCCCACCTCTTTGCCATCTTGAGACCACTTCCACAGGGTCGTAACTGTAGGAAGTGCAGAGGTAGTGACCACATCAGGGTCCATGTATCCGATTTGTGTTTCCTCAGTGTCATGGGAAGAAAAAAGAAACACAAGTTGTCTCTGCTATTTTATTCTTTAGTTGTCTATAATTATTAAACAATCATATTAGCATGGAAAAATAGAAATAAAAGAGAATATATACCAACATTATCCTCATTAATTAAACCTATTGGTACATAATACCAGTAGGCCCCTATTAACCCTTCACCGATAAACAAAAACACTGCTAAGACCAGGGGTACTCTCTATATGAAATTACACCCCCCCCTCCCAGGACATCGGACAGTACCAATAAAACCTTATAGTACACTTCCTCAGGGCATCCCATGTATAAGCTTATACAAGGGTTCTTCAAAAAAATGAAACAAAATAACATTTAATATTCTAAGTATACAGCACGTCCTGTTCCAGAATATTCCTTACACATGGGTAATACATCCACAAGATGGAGCTGGACTGCAGAAAACAGCTTGTGGCTCCTCCCGGCCCTATATAAGTCAGGGACCTCCCACAAAATCCCCACAGAATCTCCACAGCCCGCCCCTCTAGGTCTGCGGACGCCATTTTGTCTCCTTGCTGTGTGTTGTTGGCTCTCTGCGGTCTGTGAGTAACCCCGGTGGGGTGATTTTTTCTAAAGTTTTTTCTGTCTTATTCTCATGGGAATGTTTGATTATGTCTGTCAGGCGGGTGAAAACTTCAGCACTGTGGTTTCTCCCGGCCATCTTCCCTCACTAAAACTCCCATTTCCCTAGCGCTTCTTGGGGCATCCCAGGTAGCTCTTCAGCGTTAACCCTTACTGGCCTATTGTGCCATTCAAATCACCATATGGAGGCTTCTGGGGATAATGGGCCTGGAGTTCCTTCGGGACAAGCCCGGCTATGTGTTGCGTGTGGGGTATCCCCTATTAGTGATTATGTCAGGGTTTGTGTGCCCTGCGCCCAGCAGGTACTTGCGCTGCAGTCTGGGCTGTCTGTTACTCCTGGGGGTGCGCCCCTTCTGGCCTCACCTACCCCCCCCCACGCTTACATCTGACCCCCACTGAGGGGCATACTAGTGGGGAATCTCAACCTGATTTAGCTGTATGGGTGTCCAGCATTGATAAACATCTTGCTGGGTCTGCCCCGCGTAAGGCTTCTGCTAAGAAGCAACATTTATCACCCCCGGTTTCCCTCTTCCCTGTGGAAAATGAGGGCCCTTACTCACTCTCAGGTCCCTACCCCCTTGAGGAGGGGGAATTATTTTCTGATTCCTCTGAGGAACAACCTAATATATATGGTGGTACTGGGACTCCCTTTGGGGAAGACCCGTGGTCCCCTGATGATACTGACAGATTGCTGAGTCACATTTTTCAAGTGCTTTGTATTTCTCCCCCGGCAGTGGCTCCGCAGCAGCAGGGTGAGCTTGTTCATACGGTTAAGCCACGCTGGGAGTTCCTTGAGCAGTCTCACTAATCTAGTGCTCAAAGAATGGAAACGGCCTAGCAAGCTGCCAGGGGTGCCTAAGAGTTGGGACAAAAGGTATCCCTTTCCTGCTGATGTTGTTAAGCGTTGGTCATGGACCAACTGGCCTGTCATGCCTTTGCCTGTGTGGGAACGGCACTGCGCCTGGTTTGTGCCTCTGCTATTACGGCTATTGCCATTAAAGGGGTGCTTAAGTGTCTTTTGGATGGGGCATCTGAGGATGCGGGTACAGAGGAGTATAGATCTCTCCTGCTTTGTGAGGAATTTATTGCATATATCCTCTCTGCCATGGATGATGCTATTCGAATGTGTGGTAGGACTTCTGCCCTGTTGGTGGCTATACGCCGCTCTGTCTGGCTACGTCAGTGGGTAGCTGATAATGCTGCTAAGAAGGCTCTCACTGGTTTCCCCTTCAAGGGCCTGCGCCTCTTTGGGGAACGCTTGGATTTGTTTGCTAAGGGTGGTAGGTTACCACAACACAGGAGGCCTTCTCGGTCCTTTCGGGGGACAGGTGCCTTTCTCCCATCCTTCCGTGGTTCCAGAACTAGCCGTGGAGTCTCTTTTACTGGGGCCCGCGGAGATCATTGGGGAAGGGGCAGAGGACGTGGCCGTCATGGCCTCTCCTGGGGTCCCAAGCCAAAATCCTCACCCAAGTCCCCTCAGGCATGAAGGGGAGCCCTCACCCATCTGGGTAGGGGGACGGCTTCGGCTTTTTGCTCACATCTGGAGACTTCACTTCTCAGACCGGTGGATTCAGGAGGTAGTGTCCTCCCGTTACAAGATAGAGTTTGCAGCCTGGCCACCCCCAAGATTCATCAAATCGCGGATGGCTCAAAACCCCCTGTCAGCTCAGGGTCTGTGCCTTGCTGTCCAAAACCTTCTGGAGTTAGGGGTCATCTGCCATGTACCTTTAAAGGAAATGGGCAGAGGCTACTATTCCAATCTTTTCACTGTTCCCAAAAAAGACGGGTCCATCAGACCCATCCTGGATTTAAAGCGCCTCAACAAATTTGTCAGATTCAAACACTTTCGAATGGAGACTCTGCGCTCAGCTGTAAGTTCACTACGCCCGGGGGACTTCATGACCTCTGTAGACATCAAGGATGCTTACCTTCATATACCAATCTTTCCAGGTCATCAGAGATTCCTCAGGTTTGCTCTGGAGGATCAGCACTACCAATTTGTGGCCTTGCCCTTCGGTCTCACCTCGACTCCCAGGTTTTCACCAAGGTGCTGGCGGGCATAATGGCTCTGCTGAGATCTCAGGGCATTCGCATCCTTCCTTACTTGGACGCCAGCAGCAGGGTGTTTCGCTCCCTGTGCCACCGTTGGGGTCAGCCAGATGTGGATCTGTTTACGTCCTGCCACAATCACAAGCTTCCAGTCTTTGTCTCTCTGTCCCAGGACCCTCTGGCCTTGGCCATGGATGCACTGGCAATGTCTTGGAAGAGCTTTCAGCTCCTCTGTGTTCCCTCCGTTTCCTCTGCTGGGCAGGGTGCTGCGCAAGATAACCCAGGAGGGGGTGCCAACCATTCTGGTGGCCCCCTGTTGGCCAAGAAGAGTGTGGTTCGCAGACATTGTGCAGTTGGCAGTAGATCAGTACGCCCTGCCCAAGGAGCCAGACCTGCTCACTCAGGGGAAGCTACGCCATCCCAATTTACAAACGCTGGCTTTAATAGCCTGGCTGCTGAAACCTCCATCTTGATGGAAAAAGGGCTGCCTTCCTCTGTTGTTAATACCATGATTAGGGCTAGGAAGGAGTCCTCTTCCTCCATCTATTATAGGGTATGGCATGCTTATATTGACTGGCGTGAGTCTAAGTCGTTTCCCTGTCGGGTGTTTTCTGTCCCTAGGATTCTGGAATTTCTACAACATGGTTTGGATTTGGGTCTTCAACTGAGTACCCTTAAAGGTCATGTTTCTGCCTTGGCCATTTTCTTCCAAAGGTCCTTTGCTCACCATTGTCTGGTTAAGACCTACTTCCAGGGGGTTACTAACGTGCGTCCCCCACGTAAGCCTATGTTACCAGTCTGGGATTTGAACTTGGTCTTATCTGCCTTGCAAGAGTCTCCCTTTGAGCCCTTGCGTGAGGCCCCTTTGTCCATTTTGACACTTAAAGTAGTCTTTTTGGTGGCCATCACTTCTGTTAGGCTTGTTTCTGAGTTGGCAGCGCTTTCCATCAAACCCCCTTACTTTGAGAGACACCAGGTCAAGGTGGTGTTTCGTTTTTAGCCAGATTTTCTGCCTAAGGTTGTGTCTGCTTTTCATCTCAATCAGGACATTGTTTTGCCTTCTCTGTGCCCTAATCCTAGTAACCCTAAGGAGCAGGTTTTACACTCTCTGGATGTGGTTAGGACCTTGAAGTTCTATTTGTTGGCTACTGAATCCTTCAGGAAGACTGATGCTCTTTTTGTGCTCCCGTCTGGACCTAAGAAGGGTCTGGCTCCAGCTAAGTCCACTATCAGCAAGTGGATTCGTCAGGCTGTGATTCAAGCCTATTCTGCTAAGGGGAAGGAACCTCCCTTACTTACGCCTTACTGCTCATTCTACTCGTGCTATTGGTGCCTCTTGGGCTTTTCAGCACCAAGCTTCTGTTGAACAAGTTTGCAAGGCCGCTACTTGGTTGATGTTAGGGCCTCAGCTGACCGCAAGGTTCTGCAGGCGGCAGTGGTTTAAACTGCCTGCTGTTACTTTTTGGGGATCCCAATCTACCTTACGGACACTGCTATTGGATGTCCCATGTGTAAGGAATACTCTGGAACAGGACGTGCTGTATACTTAGAATAATACAATTCTGTGATTAGTCACCTGTAAAATTGGTATTATATGTATACATTAGTCACCTGTAAAATTGGTATTATATGTATACAGCACGTCCTGTTCCACCCCGCCCTTGTTATCATTATTCTTAGTTACCTCTGTATGGTGATTGTTCATTTTGAATTATTGTTATTATTGTTCTCCCGGCTTCTTGTTAACTGCTTTGTCCATACTGGGGAATTTGTGGGAGGTCCCTGACTTATATAGGGCCGGGAGGAGCCACAAGCTGTTTTCTGCAGTCCAGCGCCATCTTGTGGATGTATTACCCATGTGTAAGGAATACTCTGGAACAGGACGTGCTGTATACATATAATACCAATTCTACAGGTGAGTAATCACAGAATTGTATTTTTATTATGTTACTCTGGACATCTCATATAAGCACATCCTATGTGTGCTGGAGATTTCTTTATGAAACACCAAAAAAACAATCAAGGGAAAAAGATCTGTCTGCATAATTGCAATTAAGATATCCTTAGGATACACAGGACCTGATCCTAAAATGGCAATGTTCCTAAATACCCAACCCTCTTCCATGTGAACATATGAGGGGCATCCCAAACAGGGAACAGTTTATTTTCTCTAAGGTCATAAGCAGTTGATCCACCAACATGTAGAAGGATAGGCAGGATCCCACAGGACAACAATGGGGCTTGTCATTAGTATTATTTTAACTCCCCTGGGGCTGCTACATGGCGGCTTCCTTTCTCCCAATTCTTGATTTATGCTATCTTCTGTCTTGCTCAAGCTCCTCCCTAATGGATCCACTCTTGGGAAGAACGCGCTCTAGCGGTCTAATCCCTCTTTATATATCCCTTAACTCTGAACAACACTGTAGACATTAGTGGCTGTCATTCTGATGTTGCCAACTAGATCATGTTTACCACCCAATTTTCTCTTGTTTTTCTAACATTAAAGTGATTCAGCAGCCAAAAAAAAGTTTTTTTGTATCCCACAGCTGATTGGTGTTAGTCCGGCGATCAACAACTACCTGATCACTTGATCCGAGCCCACGCAGCATCTCGTACTGTCTGAGGCAGAACATGGAGTTGGGATAGATGGAGTGTCGGGCTTGCGAACCGCCATCAATCACAGGAGCTCTGTCCTGCCCTCCCTTTGCATTGCAATGGAGTAGGTGTGCCGCGGCCTGACAGATCCCCTCCATTGTAGTGAATGGAGAAAGCATGACAGTGCCCCCTGTAACTGATGTTTTAACCAAGGAAAAGGGTGGCCGTACAACCACTTTGGTGGTGCAAAAAATAGATAAGAGGCACATGGGACAGGCTTCAAGTGGACTGCCTATTGCCTTTGCTTATACTGTCCCTTTATGGCCCTGGGGCTACACCATCACATTGATTCTGGTAGTAAAAATGCAAGTGTGAGATGTCAAATCATTAAGTGTTTTTATTTCGACTAGTGACCACTGACATGCATCATTTTATTTCTTCTGACATTCTATTATCTACCCGACACCTCGTATCTCTCTCTTTACCACCACACCAGACAGTAATGAAGACTCGGACAGCGAGATCCAGGAGGACGATGGATCTGATGATCTGGAGGATGATGACAGGAGACTGGGAAAGATGCAGATGAGGCGAGGGATGCCTTCTCAAGGTACATTTGATGTCTTTGTGTCACATAGCAGAGCTTCTCCTGGAAAATGAAACCTAATAGGATATTAGTGCTGACATAACCTGCGGCCACCTAGTGTCACCCTGATCTGTGAACACATTAGTGCCTATCTGCGTGAATGTACGTTACATCAAAAGTTATGTTAAAGGTTGACACTTGCTGCCAGTCCTGACAAGCTGACTTCATTTTATATTGGAAAGGAATTTACTCATTAGCAATCAGCAGTTATGGTATGTTTGCATTCTGTACCACCTATGAGTTTAAGGTATATACGAAGTTTACCTAGAAATAATTTCACACACCACAAATATTTAGATGTGGTTGAGATGTAATTGCAGCAATCTATTACAAAAGCTCAGTACCATATGCATCCTCCTCTCCTGTGCAGGAAACATAAAACTGGAAGAGCATTAATAGGCCCACCCCCTCCCTCTGATCCTCAGTGTTTTGTGTTTCCTCTGCAGGAAACATGTTTTTTTGGCAGGTCCGGATCCCCTTCCTTCCCAGAGGTCTTCCACCTGAAGCCGGGAACTGGACGGTGGAAGGCCAGGAACCAGATTTTCACACTTGGTTACCTGGGGAGGTGTCCCGTTTCGAATGCCAAGGTTCTCCAGGCCTCTTTCTCTGTCCTCGTCAGGTGGCAGGCTCCAGGGAATGCTGCAGTGAGGTCCGTGGCTCCGCAGGAGACCAAGGGTACATTTGGCGCTCATGGATGTGAGTTGGTCGGGTATTGGCTGCATCCGGTGAGAACAAAGGTGAGTAGTGCGGGCCCTGGCCCATAGGAGGGACCGAGGCTTCTGTGCCCGCTGTCTGGAGGACTTTGCAGTCCCTAATTTCAATCCTAAGGCTATAATTTCTGGTTTTATGAACAACTTGTCTAGCAGCCTGGATAATACGTTTGCTGTATACTAGTCCAAGCTAGAGCAGTACCTACCAGCTTTTCTAGAGACTCCCAGCCCCAATCCACAGGGTAGGGTGTGGGGAAATTTACAGGGGGCCCCGGCTAGTGGCTCAGCTAGTATGGTTCAGATCAGTCAGGGGGAATGTTCAACCCCTAGAGGCATATATTTAGATGAGGAAGGGGAGGCCATGGGTCCTAAGATGAGTTTGTTCATTCTGGGACCTCAAGTAAACTGTTTTAGATTTTCAGTAGAAGAAACGCCTGATCTTATCCAGGCCATCTACACCACGCTTAAGATTGATTCAGTTTCCAAGCCCCTGTCTCTTAAAGCGGACCTTCACCCTGAATAAGAGCATATCTTATATGTTTCTCTTGCAGTCTGACTGCGAAGATGGATCTTTTCTCTCTCCATGGATATCGCAGATAAGCGGGCCGCTGCAGCCCTATTCCCACCTGCTTTCAGTGGACCCTTCTGCCTCCCAGCCTCGGCTGCTGATCAGGTGAAGGTAGGGGAACACCGAGCGTCAGGCGTTCGGCAGAGCTATGCTCTGGGCCGCAGACCCTGTCACGAAGGGTAGCCAGCCATAGGCTATGGTGAGCCTATATGGGGGGGTGGAGGAACCATCTTGGGACCCTTATTATGTTATGCTCCCACAGCTTTATTAGGGTTGTGTGTGTTGTGTACTTTCTCACTCATACTCACCTCTTCCTCCTCTTCTCTCCCCTCTCTCTGCGTCCAGGCTGCGAGGGGGGGCGCGGACCTCGGCCGGGGGCCTGCATAGCGCCGCTGCGCGCTCCATGCCTCTCCTGCCTAGGTGGTCTGCGGTCCGGCCGCCTTCGCTCTGCTGCTGCGAGTGGGTGGCCAGGGCCGCGTCATCGTCGCACGGCCCGCCCCTTGAGGAGCTCTTTCGGCGCCATTACTCGACACGTGCTTCTGTGTCCCGGCCTGTCCTTCTCCTGCTGTAGCTGCGGCGTGTTAGCTGGATAAAGCCTCCGTTCACTGGCAGTTTTGTGGGCATATCCTGAGGTCCAACAGATCCGGCTCTGCTGCGGTCCGTGAGTCCCTTTATTCTTAGTATACAGTACGTACTGCTCCATATGTAATACTTACACTAGGGTTATCCTCCGCCAGATGGCGCTGCACTGTAGAGACATGTAAAACAGGCTCCTCCCGGCCCCTCAAATACCCAGGGACCTCCCACAAATCCCCAGATTTCTCTGCAGTGCTTACTGCGAAGACATGAAATTATCACTCTCTCGCAGGTGAGCGGGGCTATTAGCCTGCGGCCCTGTTGGACTATTTCCACCCGTTCCTCGTGTGATGTGCCTCCCGGCCTGGGCTGCGCTGGTCGGGTGAAGGTAGGCGGCACCAGTGTGCTGACTGAGCGCTGCTCCACCGCAATCCCCCACCAAAGGGTAGGCGGTATAGGCTGATGGTGAGCCTTTATGGGATGCCCCTCCCGCATTAGTGCCCCGTGTAGCAGTGGGTCCTGTACAGAGGGCCGCCATCCTCCCTCATTCTCCCTGTAGCCTTCGAGGGGGGGAAAGAAGGGGGGGGTGTGGGTGAGTGTGTATCGTGATTCGTGCATACGGTGTATTGTCTAGTATATGTGGTGTCAGCCGCCGCGCTGACTTGTCCTTTTTTACTATTGCTAATGCCGCCGCCGCGCGCGTCTTTTCCTTCATTTGGATCCTCCGCGCCGGGCGGCGGCGTTACCTCAGACGCTTCTGCGTGATCATTGGCTGCTTGTCTGTGGGCTTCACCATTTTGTCTGGTCGCGCGTGCGTGTGTGATGGTTCTACTTACCGCGGTCCATAAGTGCCCTCGCAGGCGGCTTTATACTCCTTTTTTAGTGTGTATGGTTCTGACACCGCTTCTTTTCATTTTGTCTTTCAGACGGGTGAATCCATTGGCTTCTCCCGGCCCAGTGTAATTGATAGTTGGGCCTAGTATAATTACTCCCACTTCCCTAGTGCGTTACCGGGGCATCCAGGGTTGCTTTATAGCGTCAATCCTTACTGGCATATTGTACCTAATAATCACCATATGGAGGCTTCTCAGGATAATGTGACCGGGGTTCCTTCGGGACAAGCCCGGCTGTGTGTAGCTTGTGGGGTCTCACCTATTAGCGGTGACAATGCACGGGTCTGTGTTCCTTGCGCACAGCAGGTGCTAACGTTGCAATCCGCCCCTCCTGTGGCTGGGCCTGCACCTCGTCTCACTTCACCTACTCCCCCAAGCTTGAGTCTCACTCCCATTGACTTGCATACAAGCGGGGATTCTCAGCCTGATGTGTCTGCTAGACTGGCCAGTGTTGAAAAATTGATTGCTAATACTTTAGCGCGTAAGGCCACTGCTAAAAAGCATCACTTAACCCCTGATGTCACTCTTTTTCCTATGGAATCTGATGAGTATTTGCATTTATGTGACTATACCCCCTCGGACGAAGGGGAGCTGTTCTCCGATTCAGGGTCATCTGTTGAGAGACCCAGGGGTCATGACGATTCTGGCTCTGACTCCTGGGCCCCTAATGATACTGACAGACTGCTGGTACAGATTTTTGAGGTTCTCTCCATCTCCTCCCCCTGTTGCGGCTCCTAGGCAAAGGGGTGAGCTTTTTCATACTGCTAAGGCTCGTTTGGAATTTCCTGAGCAAGCTCATTTCAATAATCTCGTGCTTAAGGAGTGGGAACGTCCCAGTAGACTTCCCGGTATACCTAAGAGTTGGGACAGGAAGTATCCCTTTCCTGCTGATATGGTCAAGTGCTGGTCATCCCCTCCCGAGGTGGATGCCCCTATTCTAGGGCTGTCTAACACCTCTGTCATGCACTCCCCTGACTCTACTGCACTACTCTGCGGGATGCCGAGGACCGGCACATTGACCAATTGGCGTCCCATGCCTTTGCATTTGTGGGGACGGCGCTGCGCCCGGTCTGCGCCTCGGCCATTACATCTGTGGGGCTCAGGTCCCTGATCAGAAGTGTACTTGACGGTGCTCCTGATGATTTGCTACCTGATGTGTTTAATGCACTGTCTAACTGTGATGTGTTTGTAAACTTTATCCTATCTGCCTTGGATGATGCCATTAGGATGTGTGCTAGAACTTCTGCCTTGGTAGTGGCTATACGCTGCTCGGTTTGGCCGCGCCAGTGGGCTGCCGAAAATGCTGTAAGGAAGGCCCTCACTGGACTTCCATTTAAGGGGCTACGCCTGTTTGGGGACCGCCTAGACCTTTTTGCTAAAGGAGGTAAGTTACCCCAGCGCAGGCGGCAGTCTCGGCCCTTTCGGGGCCAGGGCTCCTTTTCACCCCCCTACCGTGGTGCTAAACAAGGAAAAGGGGTGTCCTTCGCGGGGGCTTGTGCAGATTCCTGGCATAGGAACAGAGGACGACGTCCTGGCTCCTCCTGGGGGTCTAAGCCCAAATCCTCTCCCAAGCCCCCTCAGGCATGATGGGGGCGCCCTCGCCCATCAGGGTGGGGGGACGGCTACAGCACTTTGCACACGTCTGGAGGCATCACGTCTCAGACCGGTGGTTTCAGGAGGTAGTGTCCTCCGGTTACAAGATAGAGTTTGCTGTTCGCCCCCCCCCCCCCCAAGATTCATTAGGTCCCGGATCCCCCAGGACCCTGTCTCAGCCCAGGTATTGGCCTTCTGGGTCTGGGGGTCATTTGCAGGGTCCCTTTAAGAGAAAGAGGCAAGGGGTTCTTCTCCAACCACTTCACAGTTCCCAAAAAAGATGGGTCAGTCAGGCCCATTCTGGATTTAAAGATCCTCAACAAATTTGTCAAGAACAGGCTTTTTCGCATGGAAACTCTGCGCTCGGCCATCAGCTCCCTGCGCCCAGGGGACTTCATGATGTCTGTAAGCGACATCAAAGACGCTTACCTTCACATCCCTGTGTTTTCAGGACACCAAAGGTTCCTCAGATTCGCGTTGGAAGATCAACATTACCAGTTTGTGGCCTTGCCATTTAGTCTCACTTCAGCTCCCAGAGTGTTCACCAAGGTGCTGGCTGGGGTGATGTCTCTGATCAGGTCAAGGGGCATCCGCGTGCTGCCCTACCTGGACGACATACTCATCACCTCTCGGTCTCTACAGCAGGCAGAGTTGGACACTCAGCTGGTGGTGTCCACCCAGGAGTCCTTCGGCTGGGTGATCAATCACCCCAAGTCCTCTCTGTCCCTTTCCTCGGTGACCCCGTTCCTGGGAATGATTCTGGATACGGTTCAGTCAAGGATATTCCTTCCTCAACAGAAGGTGGAAGCTCTAACTGCGCAGGTGAGGTTCCTACTCTCGTGTCTCCATCCCTCCCTCAGGCAGGGAATGCAGTTGGTGGGCCTGATGGTGGCGTGCTTCGAGGCGGTGCCTTTTGCTCAGTTCCATTTGAGGCCTCTACAACTTCACCTTCTGTCAGTTTGGGACAAGGACCCAACGTCCCTGGACGGGGTCTGTGTGCTCCCCCCCCCCCCTAGTCAGGCGGTCCCTTTCGTGGTGGCTGGACTCCAGGAACTTGCTGGGGGGCAGATCTTTTCTGGCCCCCTCCTGGGAGAGGTCACCACGGATGCCAGTCTGTCAGGATGGGGGGGATTCTGAAAGTCCCTGCGGTTCCAGGGGAGGTGGGGCCCTCAGGAGGCCCACTTACCTATCAACATTTTGGAACTACGGGCGATCAGGTTGGTACTGGATCAGTTGTCCAATCACCTGCGGGGTCTGTCTGTGCGGGTGCGCTCAGACAACAGGACGGCGGTTGCCTACATCAACCATCAGGGAGGGACCCGGAGCAGGGGGGCCCTCCAGGAGGTGTCGCGGATTCTGACATGGGCGGAGGCCAATGTTCAATGCATTTCGGCTGTGTACATCCCGGGGGCAGAGAATCTCCTGGCAGACTCTCTGAGCAGGGGGACCTCTCATCAGGGAGAGTGGTCCCTCTGCAACAGGGTATTCCAGTCCCTGTGTCACCGTTGGGGTCTACCGGATGTGGATCTGTTTGCATCCCGTCACAATCACAAGCTCCCGGCCTTTGTCTCCCTGTCTCAGGATCCTCTGGCCTTGGCCACAGATGCTCTGTCCATGTCATGGCAGGAATTTCGGCTCCTGTATGTCTTTCCTCCATTCCCCCTGCTGGGCAGGGTTCTGCGCAAGATTGCTCTGGAAGGGGTGCCAGTGATTCTGGTGGCCCCCAGGTGCCTAAGAAGAGTGTGGTTCGCAGACGTGGTGCAGATGGCAGTAGACCAGTACGTTCTGCCAGGGGTGCCAGATCTGCTCACTCAGGGCCCCTTACGCCATCCCAATTTACAAACTCTGGCTTTGACGGCCTGGCTGCTGAAACCTCCATCTTGATGGAGAAAGGCTTGTCCGCCTCGGTGGTTGATACCATGGTGAAGGCTACATTGACTGGTGTGAGTCTAGGTCTCTTCCCTGTCGGGTGTTTTCAGTCCCCAGGGTTCTGGAGTTCTTACAGCATGGGTTGGAGTCGGGGCTCCAACTCAGTACTCTGAAGGGTCAGGTTTCTGCCCTGTCTGTTTTCTTTCAGAAGTCTTTTGCTCAGCATTCTTTGGTTAAGACCTTTTTCCAGGGGGTTACTCATGTGCATCCCCCACGTAAACCTATGGTCCCTGTTTGGGATTTGAACTTGGTTTTGTCTGCCTTGCAGGGTGCTCCCTTTCAACCTATACAGGATGCTGCTCTGGCTGTGCTTACCCTCAAGGTTGTTTTTCTGGTGGCCATTACTTTGGTCAGGCGTGTGTCTGAGTTGGCGGCTCTGTCTATTCAGCCCCCATACTATGAGAGACACCAGGACAAGGTGGTGTTCCGCTTTAAGACAGACTTTCTGCCTAAGGTGGTGTCTGCTTTTCATTTGAATCAAGATATTGTTCTTCCTTCATTGTGCTCTAATCCTAGCAACGCTAAGAAAGGGTTTTGCATTCCTTGGATGTGGTCAGGTGTCTGAAGTATTACCTGGTGGTCACTGCGTCCTTCAGTAAAACTGATGCTCTTTTTGTGGTCCCTTCTGGGCCCAGGAAGGGTTTGGCTCCTGCCAAGTCTACTATTAGCAAATGGATCCGTCAGGCCGTGATTCAGGCCTATTCTGCTAAGGGGAAGAGTCCTCCCTTTCGCCTTACTGCTCATTCTACTCGTGCTATTGGTGCCTCTTGGGCCTTCCAGCACCAGGCTTCTGTTGAACAAGTTTGCAAGGCCGCTACTTGGTCTTCTGTTCATACCTTTTCAAAGTTTTACAAGGTTGATGTTAGGGCCTCAGCTGATGCTGTCTTTGGCCGCAAGGTTTTGCAGGCGGCAGTGGTTTAAACTGTCTGCTGTTACCTTTTTTGTTGGGGATCCCACCCTACTGTTTGGACACTGCTATTGGATGTCCCTAGTGTAAGTATTACATTTGGAGCAGGACGTACTGTATACTAAGAATAATACAATTCTGTGAAAGACTCACCTGTAGAATTGATATTATTTGTATACAGTACGTCCTGCTCCACCTCACGCTTGGTTTTGCATTATTCTGGATCCCCTGTATGGTGATTGTTATCATTGTTATAGTTACCAGTTTGGGTGGTTAATTCTCCCGGCTTCTTGTTCACTGCTTTTCAATGCTGGGGATTTGTGGGAGGTCCCCGGGTATTTGAGGGGCCGGGAGGAGCCTGTTTTACATGTCTCTGTAGTGCAGCGCCATCTGGCGGAGGATAACCCTAGTGTAAGTATTACATTTGGAGCAGGACGTACTGTATACTTATAATATCAATTCTACAGGTGAGTATTTCACAGAATTGTATTTTTTTGGCATTTGTTTGCTAGTATTTGCCTTTATTCAAAGTATACAGCACGTCCTGTTCCAGAATATTCCTTACTCCTGGGTAATACATCCACAAGATGGCGCTGGACTGCAGAAAACAGCTTGTGGCTCCTTCCGGCCCTATATAAGCCAGGGACCTCCCACAAATTCCCCAGTTCATTTCTGCAGTCTGCGCTGAGAAGATAGAAGATAGCTCTCTTGTGGCGCAGGTGAGCGGGGCTTATGGCCTGCGGCCCTGCCGGACTGTTCCCACCCGTTCCGTAATATATACTGCTTCCCAGCCTCAGCTGACAAGGTTCAGGTGAAGGTAGGTTAGCAAGCACCAGTTAAAAAGGTGCTGAGGAGCTATGCTCCTACCGCAGTCCCTGCTCCAACAGGGTAGGCGGTTTAGGCTGATGGTAAGCTATTTGGGATGCCCCCACTACTCCACCTGTGCCTTAATCCTTCCCATAGGTTTTTCTACTCCCTCTTCTCCCATTGTCCCCTGGGCACCTTGCTCCCCGGGAATCCTCTCGTTCTCCCTCTGGGTGATCTCGGGGGGGGGGGGGGGGGGGGGGGGTGTTCCGCAGAAAATGCCTGTGTTTTTTACTCTTTATTATGTGTATTTTCATCGTAAAACGCCGCCGCACTTGTACTGCGCTCCGCAGACGGCGGCGTCATTCTCCTCAGAGCTGCCGGGCCGTGGCTGCCCGGCAAGATCACGTAGGCGCTCTTCGGGGGGGGGGGGGGGGGGGCAGGTTTCTGGGAATGATGTTATTCTAAGTATGTCACACACCCCGCTTCAAGATATTCATAACCTGTGGGTATACTGACCTGAAGAGGGCGATCTGCAGAGATGATTGGAGGAAAGTAAGCCCCTCCCGGTCCATAAATACCTGGGACCTCCCACTCATTACCCAGTCTTCATCTCTGCAGGACGGCGAGCAAGCAGAAGATAATCTCTCCTCCTTGCAAGGGGGTTTTCCAAGGTAGCCGGGTCTACCCCCGGCCTATATTATTTTATTCCCGCTCGGACTTATAAACCCTATTTAATATATTTAATATTTACATGCCTCCTCAGTTTTGACTGCGGTCCGGGTGATGGTACTTTAGCACACACGTGCTTAGGAGCTAGGCTCCGCCGCGAGACCCTATTTAGAGGGTAGGCGGTTATGCCGGGTTGGTTTTCTCCCCTCACGCGCTGTGTCATTGGGGGCGGAGCCGGACTTGCGGCGCGTCGCCGCTGCCCGCCCCCTATCTTTCCCGGGCACCGCTGAGGAGCTTTGGCTCCTATCTGTTCTATCTCTAGGGGGGCGGGGCCGGTAAAGCGCGCGATCCGCGCAGGCCACGCCCCTCTTCTCCGTCTCTCACTCTGCTGCGCTGCCCTTACAGTTACCTCACGCAACTGGGCTGCATGCTGCCGGGCCCTGGTCTGGTCCGGAGGTTCTGTGAGTGGCCCTGTGGGCCTTTTGTTCATTCTATTAGTATTCAATATAGCTTCTGGCTTCTAATTAATTTTTGTCTGTGTTTTAGGTGAATTCTTCAGGGAATTGTTATAAGGGGGTTTCTCCTGGTCCTAAGTCCCTGGGTACTTTCACTGGGTTTCTTTCCTACAAAATTCCTCCCATTTAAAAAGGACACTATAAGGGCATCCCGGGTTGCTTCATAGCGTAATTCCCTCTGTCATAGCGACTCATTAAGTTCACCTTATGGAGGCATCCCAGGAATCCGGGCTCCCCTCGGGACAATCTCGGAAGTGTTTGGGGTGTGGGGTATCCCTAACTGGGGACGATTTCTTTTTATGTATATCTTGTGCACAACAGACTATTACGCGGCAGCCAGGACCCCAGGCTTCTGGGTCAGCACCGCCGGCTCCATCCTCTCCCCCTCCCATTTTAACCCGTGCTCCATGCGATGTTACCATGGGGGGGCAGTCGCAATCTGATGTATGTGCCAGATTGGCCAGTATTGAAAAATTTATTTCCTCTACGGTAGCTAAGAAGGCGCCGGCTAAGAGAAAACATTTGTCTACGGTTTCTCATTATGAATATGATGATACGGATGGTCTGGATTGGTCAGATTATTCCCCTCCAGAGGAAGGGGAGGTGTTTGAGGATTCGGATTAATTCCGAGGATCAACAAATTGTTGGCGCTGATTCTGATCAGGGGTCAGGAGGTTCCTCGGACACCCCTAATGTTTTGACTCAGATGTTTGAGGTTTTGGCTATCTCGCCTCCGGCGGAGGCCCCTCAACAACAAGGGGAGTTTTATGAGGAATCCAGACCGCGCTTAGAATTTCCTAATCAAAATCATTTTGATAATATTATTTCCAAGGAATGGGAGAGGCTCTGCCGTTTTGAATAACCCTGATTGTTCCTCCCTCAAGGATGGTGAGGATAAACGCATTGACCAGATGGCTTGTCATGGTTTTGCCAGTATTGGGGCAGCTATACGGCCAGTTTGTGCCTCATCACTGTTGGTGGTGGCTACTAGAAAGGTGGTCAGGGATTTACTATCCTCGTCTGGCTTGGATCCGGACAGTGATTAATTTCTTGTACTGAAACGTTGTGAGGTTTTTCTTTCCTTCATTTTAACTGCTCTGGATGATTCATTGATGATGAACAGCAGGGCCTCTGCTCTTATGGTTACCATTAGGCGTTCAATTTGGTTGCGCCAGTGGGTGGCCGATTTTGGGTCTAAGAAGTCTCTGACGTCTCTTCCCTTTGTTGGTCTAAGGCTTTTTGGAGAAAAATTGGACTCAGTAGCTAAAGGTGGAAAATTACCTCAACGTAGGAAGCAACGTCGCCCCTTTCGAGGGGCGGCTTCCTTCACCCCTTCCTTTCGGGGAGCTAGAGCGGGAAGATGTTTTGCCTTCCCTTCTACAAGTGGAGACTCCTGGAACAGGGGCAGAGGTCGTGCCCGTTCAGGATACAGTTGGGGTTCAAAACCCAAGCCCGCTCAACAATGAGGGGGCGCCTTCACCCGTGCGGGTGGGGGGACGGCTGCGACACTTCTCCCAAGTCTGGATTCGGTAGGTCTCGGACAGATGGATCAGGGAAGTGGTGTCTTCCGGTTACATGCTGGAGTTCGAGTCCCGCCCCCCCCCCCCCCCCCGCGTTTCCTCAGGTCTCGGGTGTCCCCGGACGTACAGGCTGCATTGCAGCTCCGGGCGGCGGTATCGAGTCTTCTAGAAATGGCGGTCATTTGCCCAGTACCCCCATTAGAACGGGGTCTGGGTTTTTACTCAAATCTGTTCACGGTTCCCAAAAAGGATGGCTCCGTGCGGCCCATCCTGGACCTAAAGATTCTCAACAAATTCGTCAGGCTGCGAAAATTTCGCATGGAAACGTTGCGTTCCGCTATCCACTCTCTTCGGCAGGGGGACTTCATGACGTCCATAGACATCCAGGACGCTTACCTCCATGTTCCCATTTTTCCCGCGCACCAGAGGTTCCTAAGGTTCGCTCTGGAGGATCGGCACTTCCAATTTGTAGCTCTTCCCTTCGGTCTCACCACAGCTCCAAGGGTTTTCACCAAGGTACTTGCTGGGGTGATGGCTCTTCTCAGAGCTCAAGGAATTCGCATAGTGCCATATCTGGACGATCTCCTCATATTGGCATCGTCATTCAGCCAAGCGGAATTGGACACCAGGACGGTTCTATCCACTCTGGAGAGATTCGGCTGGGTGATCAACTACCCGAAGTCCTCCCTCCACCCGTCCAGGTTAATATCCTTTCTGGGGATGTCTCTGGATACAGATCAGGCCAGGGTGTTCCTTCCTCAGTCCAAGGTTCTTCTGATTCAGGAGTTGGTTCGGTCGCTTATGTCCATTCCTCGACCGTCCATCCGGCTAGGGATGAGACTGGTGGGTTTGATGGTGGCCTCCTTCGAGGCAGTTCCCTTTGCTCAGTTTCACACAAGGACACTACAGCTCCATCTGTTGTCGGTCTGGAACAGGTCTCCTCAGTCGCTGGATCAATTCTTTCAGATGTCCCCCCGGGTTCGCCGCTCGCTTCGGTGGTGGCTGAACTCAACCAACCTGCTGAAGGGCAGATCCTTTCGGACTCCCCAGTGGGAGATAGTCACCACGGATGCCAGCCTCTCGGGATGGGGGGGCTTCTGGAAGGATCTGCAATTTCAGGGTTTGTGGGGTCCCCTGGAAGCCCACGAGCCTATCAATGTTCTGGAATTGAGGGCCATCAGGATGGTTCTTTGTCATTTGACTCATCAACTGCGAGGCTTGCCGGTCCAGGTCCGGTCGGACAATCGGACGGCGGTGACCTACATCAATCACCAGGGAGGCACCCGCAGCAGGAATGCCCTCAAGGAAGTGTCTCTGATTCTGGACTGGGCGGAGAGCCATGTCCCGTGCATCTCGGCAGTTTACATCCCGGGAGTGGAGAATGCGGAGGCGGACTCTCTGAGCAGGCTGTCAGCCCGCAAAGGGGAGTGGTCTCTCAATCCCAAGGTCTTTCACTCAATTTGTCGCAGGTGGGGGTCACCGGCGGTGGACCTCTTTGCCTCCCGTCACAATCACAAACTTCCGTCATTTGTGTCTCTGGCGAAGGATCCTCTGGCCCTTGTGACGGATGCCATGTCTCTGAACTGGAGGGATCTGGGGTTTCTGTACCTGTTCCCTCCGTTTCCCATGGTGGCCAGAGTAGTGCGCAAGCTTGCTCTGGAGAGAGCACCAGCAATCCTGGTGGCTCCAAGGTGGCCAAGACAGGTCTGGTTCGCAGACGTGGTAAGGTTGGCAGAAGATCAGTTCGTTCTGCCCCTGCTGCCAGATCTACTCACACAAGGTCATCTTCGTTACCCGAATTTACCAACGCTGGCTTTGACGGCGTGGCTGCTGAAACCTCCATCTTGAAGGAGGAAGGTCTTTCGGATGCTGTGATTCGGACTCTTATTAGTGCTAGGAAAAGGTCCTCATCTTCGGTGTACTATAGGACTTGGAGGTCTTATATTGATTGGTGTGAAACCAGGGCCTTCCCTTGTAGGGAATTCTCTATTTCTAGAATTTTGGAGTTCTTGCAACATGGTCTGGACCTAGGGCTCCAACTCAGTACTCTGAAGGGACAGGTGTCTGCCCTGGCGGTGTTTTTCCAAAAGCCTTTTGCGCTTCATCCTTTGGTTAAAACCTTTTTCCAGGGGGTTACACATGTGCGGCCTCCTAGGAAGCCTCTGATTCCAGTTTGGGATTTGAACTTGGTTCTTTCTGCACTTCAGGGTCCCCCCTTTGAGCCTTTGCATGATATTCCTTTGTCTTCCCTTACGCAGAAGGTAGCCTTTTTGGTAGCTATCACTTCCGTTAGACGTGTTTCTGAGTTGGCGGCTCTGTCTATTCAAGCCCCATATTTTGAAAGACATCAGGACAAAGTGGTTTTCCGTTTTAAGACGGACTTCCTTCCTAAGGTGGTTTCGTCCTTTCATTTAAATCAGGATATTGTTCTGCCCTCTCTGTGTCCTAATCCCAGCAATGACAAGGAGAGGGCCCTGCATTCTTTGGATGTGGTTCGGGTTGTGAAGTATTATTTGGTGGTAACGTCTGCCTTTCGCAAGACTGATACATTTTTCGTGGTGCCATTTGGGCCCAAGAAGGGTCTAGCACCCACAAAGTCTACCATCAGCAGGTGGATTCGTCAGGCCATTGTCGGGGCCTATTCTGCTAAGGGGAGAGATCCTCCCTTTCGTGTTACAGCTCATTCTACTCGTGCGGTTGGAGCTTCCTGGGCTTTTTTAGCACCAGGCCTCTGTTGAACAAGTTTGCAAGGCCGCTACCTGGTCTTCTGTTCACACTTTTTCCAAGTTTTACAAGGTTGATGTTCGGGCCTCAGCAGATGCTGTTTTTGGCCGCAAAGTTCTGCAGGCTGCAGTAGTTTAAGTTGTGCTTTATACCTTGTTTGGATCCCTACCCCTTATGAACACTGCTTTTGGATGTCCCACAGGTTATGAATATCTTGAAGCGGGGTGTGTGACATAATACCATTTTGTGAATACTCACCTTGTAAAATGGGTATTATAAGTATGTCACACACCCCGCTTCAACCCGCCCTTTTGTATTCTGGATCCTTCATTTTGTGAACTTTGCGTTGTTATGACTTATGTTTGGCTCTTCCTGGTCCCTTACCTTACTGCTTTCTTTATACTGGGTAATGAGTGGGAGGTCCCAGGTATTTATGGACCGGGAGGGGCTTACTTTCCTCCAATCATCTCTGCAGATCGCCCTCTTCAGGTCAGTATACCCACAGGTTATGAATATCTTGAAGCGGGGTGTGTGACATACTTATAATACCCATTTTACAAGGTGAGTATTCACAAAATGGTATTTTTTACATCATATCTCATCAGAGGCCCGCCCCTCGAGGTCTGCGGCCGCCATTTTGATTCTCTTGCTGTATGTGTGCTGCTGCTCCCGCGGTCCGTGAGTAACCCCGGTGGGGTGATATTCCATATTCTTCATGTGGTTTCTCATGGGAATGTTTAATTTGTCTTTCAGGCGGGTTAAAACTCAGACACTGTGGTTTCTCCTGGCCATCTCCCCTCATTACCTCCCACTTCCCTAGCGGGTCATTGGGGCATCCCGGGTAGCTTTTAATTGCGTTAATCCTTTCTGGCCGGTTGTGCCATTCAAATCACCATATGGAGGCTTCTGGGGATAATGGGCCTGGGGTTCCTTCGGGACAAAGCCCGGCTATGTGTTGCGTGTGGGGTATCCCCAATCGGTGATGATGTCAGGGTATGTGTATCCTGCGCCCAGCATGTACTTGTGCTGCAGTCTGGGTTACCTGTTGCTGGGGATGCGCCTCTGGCTTTGCCTACCCCCCACGCTTGCATCTGACCCCCAGTGAGGTGCATACCAGTGGGGAGTCTCAACCTTATTTAGCTGCACGGGTGGCCAGCATTTAAAAACATATTGCAAAAAAAACATATTGGAGGACATCTGCCCTTTTGGTGGCTATACGCCGCTCTGTCTGGCTGCGTCAGTGGGTAGCTGATAATGCTGCTAAGAAGGCTCTCACTGGACTTCCCTTTAAGGGGCTGCGCCTCTTTGGTGAACGCTTGGACTTGTTTGCTAAGGGTGGCAGGTTACCTCAATGTAGGAGGCCGTCCCGGTCCTTTCGGGGTGCCTTTCTCCCTTCCTTCCGTGGTTCCAGAATTGGTCGAGGAGCCTCCTTTGCTGGGGCTCGCAGAGATTTTTGGGGCAGGGGCAGAGAACGTGGCCGTCCCGCCCCTCCTGGGGTCCCAAGCCTAAGTCCTCCCCCAAGCCCATCAGGCATGAAGGAGCACCCTCACCCATCCGGGTGGGGGGATGGCTTCGGCTCTTTGCTCACATCTGGAGGCTTCATGTCTCAGACCGGTGGATTCAGGAGGTAGTTTCCTCTGCTTACAAGATAGAGTTTGCAGCCTGGCCGCCCCCAAGATTCGTCAAACCCCGGATGGCTCAAAACTCCTTGTCGGCTCAGGGTCTGTGTCTTGCTGTCCAAAATCTTCTGGAGTTGGGGGTCATTTGCCCGTCCCCTTCAGGGAAAGGGGCAGAGGCTTCTATTCCAATCTTTTCAGTGTCCCCAAAAAGGACGGGTCCATCAGACCCATCCTGGATCTAAAACAAGTTTGTCAGATTCAAGCATTTTCGCATGGAGACTCTGCGTTCAGCTGTCAATTCTTTGCACCTGGGCGACTTCATGACATCTGTAGACATCAAGGATGCTTACCTTCATGTACCAATCTTTTCAGGTCATCAGAAATTTCTCAGGTTCGCTCTGGAAGATCAGCACTACCAGTTTGTAGCCTTGCCTTTCGGTCTCACCTCGGCTCCCAGGGTTATTCTTAGTATACAGTACGTCCTGCTCCAGATAAGAATCACTTGGGTATTACTCCGCCAGATGGCGCTGGACTGCAGAGATCGCGAAATTGGCTCCTCCCGGCCCCTCAAATACCCGGGACCTCCCACAAATCCCCAGATCTTCTCTGCAGTCTGGACTGCAAAGGACAAGAAGATGGCTCTCTCTTCTCGCAGGTGAGCGGGGCTATTAGCCTGCGACCCTCTAGGACTATTCCCACCCGTTCCATTATTAACGTGCCTCCCAGCCTTGGCTGCACTGGTACGGGTGACGGTAGGAAGCACTGCTGTCAGGTGCTTAGGAGCACTGCTCCACCGCAATCCCCCACCAAAGGGTAGGCGGTATAGGCTTATGGTGAGCCTCTATGGGATGCCCCTCCTGCCCTATTGCACCTTGTCCCTATCTATCGGTGGGCCCTCTGTAAAGTGGCCGCTGCCCTCCTTCGCCCTCCCTTGTAGCTCTCGGGGGGGGGGGGGGGGATGCCTATATATGTGTGTCTATATGCCTTGGTGTTTTCACTGTATTATTTGCTGCTTTCGGTGTCAGTCTCCGTGCTGACTTGGTTGCACTGGTTGCTTTTTTTAAAAATGCCGCCGCGCGCGCTCCTTGTGCTCCGCGGTTGGCGGCGGCTGTTGTGCGGTCATTGGCTGCTTGTCACGTGTGCTAGCTTCGCTCTCTTCGGGGCGGGGCCCGCGGTTGTCGCGTTCCGCGTCACTGTTTCCGCGGCCCGCCCCTCGAGGTATACCGGCGCCATCTTTCACTGGTTCGGCTGCTGCGTGACTGGCATCTAGATGATTTCCCTCGCGGGCGGCTTTATTTACCCTGTGTCTTTATATTAGTCACTTATGGGGTTCTCTTCGTTATGTCTTTCAGACGGGTCGAGCTCTATTGGTTTCTCCCGGCTCTTCTCCCTCTATTTAGTTATTAAACTTTTGAGGCCTAGTGTGTAAATTACTCCCACTTCCCTAGCGGGCTATTGGGGCATCCCGGGTTGCTTTTTATAGCGTGAATCCCTATCGGCTTATTGTGGCGCTATAATCACCATATGGAGGCGTCTCAGGATAATGTGCTCAGGGTTCCTTCGGGACAAGCCCGGCTGTGTGTAGCTTGTGGGGTGTCCCCTACTAGTGCTGACAATGTGCGGGTCTGTATACCTTGTGCCCAGCAGGTGCTTGCGCTGCAGCCTGGTTTACCAGTAGCTGGCCCTGCACCACGTATGGCTTCACCTACTCCCCCAAGCTTAAATTTGACTCCTATTGAGTTGCATACCAGTGGGGACTCTCAACCTGATGTGTCTTCCAGACTGGCTAATGTTGAGAAGTTGCTGGCTAATACCCTGGCGCGTAAGGCCTCTGCTAAAAAGCGGCACTTGACGCCTGATGTAACTCTGTACCCTATGGAGGCTGATGAGTTCTTGGAACTGTCTGGTTATACCCCCTTGGAAGAAGGGGAGTTATTCTCTGACTCAGAGTCATCTGATGAGAGGCCCAGGGGTCATGATGATTCTGGCTCTGACCCCTGGGCCTCAGATGATACTGATAGGCTGTTGGCTCAGATTTTTTAGGTACTGTCTATCTCTCCCCCGGCTGAGGCCCCCAGGAAGCAGGGGGAATTGTTTCATACTGCTAAGCCAAGGAATGGGAGTGTCCCGGCAGACTTTCCGGTGTCCCTAAGAGTTTGGGAATGCATAACAGAGGTGTTGGACAACCCTAGGACCGGGGCATCCACCTCCGGAGGGGATGACCAGCGCTTCACCACATCAGCAGGAAAGAGGTACCCCTTTCCTGCTGATGTGGTGAAGCGCTGGTCATCCCCTCCAGAGGTGGATGCCCCGGTCCTAGGGTTGTCCAACACCTCTGTTATGCATTCCCCTGACTCTACTACACTGCAGGATGGTGAGGACCTGCATATTGATCAGCTGGCGTATCATGCCTTTGCCTGCGTGGGGACGGCACTGCGTCCGATCTGTACCTCTGCCATTACAGCTGTGGCTATTAGGACCCTGCTGAGAAGTGTCCTAGATGGTGCTCCTGATGATGTGTCTAGTGAGGAGTTTAATGCTCTCTCTCGTTGCGAGGTTTTGTGACTTATGTCCTCTCTGCCTTGGATGATACCATTAGGATGTGTAGCAGAACCTCTGCCCTTGTGGTGGCTATACGCCGCTCGGTATGGCTGCGCCAGTGGGCTGCTGACAACGTTGTCAAGAAGGCTCTCACTGGTTTCCCCTTTAAAGGACTACGCCTGTTTGGGGACCGCCTGGACCTGTTTGCTAAGGAAGGTAGGTTACCCCAACGCAGGCAGCAGTCTCGGCCCTTTCGGGGCCAGGGCTCCTTTTCTTCCCCCTACCGTGGAGCCAGACAGGGGAGGGGGGGGTCTCCTTACTGAGGCCTGAGGAGATTTCTGGGGTAGGGGCAGAGGACGTGGATGCCCTGGCTCTTCCTGGGGCTCCAAGCCTAAGTCTTCTCCCAAGCCCCCTCAGGCATGAAGGGGCGCCCTCACCCATCCGGGTGGGGGAACGGCTTCAGCATTTTGCTCACATCTGAAGGCTTCATGTCTCAGACCAGTGGATTCAGGAGGTAGTGTCCTCTGGTTACAAGATAGAGTTTGCTGCCTGGCCGCCACCAAGATTCATCAGATCCCGGATCTCTCAGGACCCTATGTCAGCTCAGGCTCTAGTTCTGGCGCTGCAAAGCCTTCTGGAGCTGGGGGTCATCTTTCAGGTCCCCTTACGAGAAAGGGGCAAGGGTTTCTATTCCAACCTTTTCACCGTGCCAAAAGAGATGGGTCAGTCAGGCCCATCCTGGACTTGAAGATCCTCAACAAATTTGTCAGGTGCAGGCACTTTCGCATGGAAACTTTGCGCTCTGCCATCAGTTCCCTGCGTCTAGGGAACTTCATGACCTCTGTGGTCATCAAGGATGCTTACCTTCATATTCCTGTCTTTCCAGGTCATCAAAGATTCCTCAGGTTCGCTCTGGAGGATCAGCACTACCAATTTGTGGCATTGCCCTTCGGTCTCACTTCAGCTCCCAGGGTGTTTACCAAGGTGCTGGCAGGAGTGATGTCTCTGCTCAGGTCTCAGGGCATTCGCGTGCTGCCTTATTTAGACGACATTCTCATCACTTCTCAGTCCCTTCAACAGGCAGAGCGGGATACTCAGCTGGTAGTGTCCACACTGGAGTCATTTGGCTGGGTGATCAACCATCCCAAATCTTCCCGGTCTCCCTCCTTGGTGACTCCTGGGAATGAATCTGGATACAGTTCATGCAAGGATTTTTCTTCCTCAGCAGAAGGTGGACAGTCTGCTAGCCCAGGTTCAGTTCCTGCTATCTTGCCCTCATCCCTCCATCAGGCAGGCAGGGGAGGCCTCTGCAACTCCACCTCTTGTCAGTATGGGACAAGGGTCCTGCGTCCCTGGACCAGTTCCTGTGCTGTCTCCCCAAGTCAGGTGGTCCCTCTCGTGGTGGCTGGACTCCAGGAACCTGTTGGTGGGCAGATCCTTTCTGGCCCCCTGCTGGGAGACGGTCACCACGGATGCCAGTCTGACGGCTTGGGGGGGCTTCTGGAAGTCCCTCCAGTTCCAAGGGCGATGGGGCCCTCGGGAGGCCCACACACCTATCAACATTCTGGAGCTGAGAGCGATCAGGTTGTTCTGGCTCACTTGACCCTGCACCTTCTGGGCCGGCCTGTTCAGGTCCGCTCGGACAACCGGACGGCGGTTGCCTACATCAGTCATCAGGGTGGGACCCGGAGCAAGGGGCCCTCAAGGAAGTGTCTCTAATTCTGGCCTGGGCGGAGGACAATGTTCCCTGCCTGTCAGCTGTGTACATCCTGGGGGTGGAGAATCTGCAAGCAGACTCTCTGAGCAGGGGGACCTCTCACCTGGGAGAATGGTCCCTCTGTGGCAGGGTGTTTCAGTCTCTTTGTCACCGTTGGGGTCAACCAGATGTGGATCTGTTTGCGTCCCGTCACAACCACAAGCTCCCGGCCTTTGTCTCCCTGTCCCAGGATCCTCTGGCCTTGGCCACGGATGCGCTAGCAATGTCATGGCGGGACTTTCAGCTCCTGTATGTCTTTCCCCCATTCCCTCTGTTGGGCAGAGTTCTGCGCAAAATAGTTCAGGAGGGGGTGCCAGCAATCCTGGTGGCCCCCAGGTGGCCAAGAAGAGTGTGGTTCGCAGACGTGGTGCAGCTGGCAGTAGATCAGTACGTTCTGCCCAGGGTGCCAGACCTGCTTACTCAGGGTCATCTACGCCATCCCAATTTACAAACTCTGGCTTTGACGGCCTGGCTGCTGAAACCTCCATCTAGATGGAGAAGGGGCTGTCTGCCTCTTTGGTTGATACCATGATAAAGGCTAGAAAGAAGTCTTCTTCTTCCATTTACTATAGGGTTTGGCGTGCCTACATTGACTGGTGTGAGTCTAGGTCTCTTCCCTGTCGTGTGTTCTCTATTCCCTGGATCCTGGAGTTCCTGCAGTATGGGTTGGAGCTGTTGGCTCCAACTCAGTACTCTGAAGGGTCATGTCTCTGCCCTGGCTGTTTTGTTCCAGAGGTCCTTTGCCCAGCATTCTCTGATCATGACCTTTTTCCAAGGGGGTTACTCATGTGCGTCCCCCACGTAAGCCTATGTTGCCTGTTTGGGATTTGAACTTTATCTTGTCTGCCTTGCAGGGTGCCCCCTTTGAGCCTGTGCAGGATGCTGCCTTGGCCATTCTTACTCTCAAGGTTGTCTTTTTGGTGGCTATCACCTCTGTTAGGCGTGTTTCTGAGTTGGCGGCGCTTTCCATCCAGCCCCCCTACTTTGAGAGACACCAGGACAAGGTGGTGTTTCGCTTCAAGCCAGACTTTCTGCCTAAGGTCGTGTCTGCCTTTCATCTGAATCAGGACATTGTTCTTCCTTCTTGTGCCCTAATCCTGGTAACGATAAGGAACGGGTGTTGCATTCCTTGGATGTGGTTAGGAATCTGAAGTACTATCTGGTGGCTTACTGCACCTTTCAGAAAAACTGATGCTCTTTTTGTGGTTCCCTCTGGTCCTAGGAAGGGTTTGGCTCCTGCCAAATCTACTATCAGCAAGTGGATCCGTCAGGCTGTAATTCAGGCCTACACTGCTAAGGGGAAGAATCCTCCCTTCCGCCTTACTGCTCATTCTACTCGTGCTATTGGTGCCTCTTGGGCTTTTCAACACCAGGCTTCTGTTGAACAAGTTTGCAAGGCCGCTACTTGGTCTTCTGTTCATACCTTTTCAACGTTTTACAAGGTTGATGTTAGGGCCTCAGCTGATGCTGCTTTTGGCCGCAAGGTTCTGCAGGCGGCAGTGGTCTGACCTGTCTGTTGTTACGTTTGGGGATCTCACCCTACTTTATGGACACTGCTATTGGATGTCCCAGGTGTAATTATTCTTGTCTGGAGCAGGACGTACTGTATACTAAGAATAATATAATTCTGTGATTACTCACCTGTAGAATTGATATTATGAGTATACAGTATGTCCTGCTCCACCCCACCCTTGGTTTTGCATTATCCTTGGATCCCCTGTATGGTGATTGTTATCATTGTCTATAGTTAAGGGTTGATTCTGTTATCTTTCTCCCGGCTTCTCGTTAACTGCTTTTCAGTGCTGGGGATTTGTGGGAGGTCCCGGGAATTTGAGGGGCCGGGAGGAGCCAATTTCGCGGTCTCTGCAATCCAGTGCCATCTGGTGGAGTAATACCCAAGTGTAATGATTCTTATCTAGAGCAGGACGTACTGTATACTCATAATATCAATTCTACAGGTGAGTAATCACAGAATTGTATTTTTACCAAGGTACTGGCGGGAGTAATGGCTCTGCTGAGATCTCAGGGCATTCGCATCCTTCCTTACTTGGACGACATTCTCATCGTGTCTCAGTCCTTCCAGCAGGCAGAGCTGGAAACCCAGATGGTGGTGTCCACACTGGAGTCCTTCGGCTGGGTGATCAACCACCCCAAGTATTCCCTGTCCCCGTCATTGGTGAGGTCCTTTCTGGGCATGATTCTGGATACATCTCAGGTCAAGATCCTTCTCACTCAGCAGAAGGTGGAGAGTCTTCATGCTCAAGCCCAGCTTCTTCTGTCTTGCCCTCATCCCTCCATCCGGCAGGGGATGCAGCTGGTGGGCCTGATGGTATCTTTCTTCGAGGCGGTTCCATACGCTCAGTTTCATAGGAGACCTCTTCAACTTCATCTCTTGTCAGTATGGGATCTGGACCCTGTGTCCCTGGATCAGGTGTTTGTTCTGTCCCCTCTGGCCAGACGGTCTCTCTCGTGGTGGCTGGATCCAAGGAACCTCTTGGTGGGCGAATCCTTTCTGGCCCCGTGCTGGGAGACAGTCACCACGGATGCCAGTCTGACCAGTTGGGGGGGCTTCTGGAAGTTCCTTCAATTCTAGGGTCAGTGGGGCCCTCAGGAGGCCCATACTCCTATCAACATTCTAGAACTGAGGGCGGTAAAGTTGGTTCTCGCTCAATTGACTCCACATCTTCGGGGTCGGGCTGTTCAGATCCGCTCGGACAACCAGACGGCGGTTGCCTACATCAATCATCAGGAAAGGACCCGGAGGAAGTGTCCCTGATTCTGTCCTGGGCGGAGGAGAATATCCCCTGCATCTCAGCTGTGTACATCCCGGGGGTGGAAAATCTGGAGGCAGACTCCCTCAGCAGGGGGATGTCTCGGCTGGGGGAGTGCTCCCTCAGCAGCAGGGTGTTTCGCTCCCTGTGCCACCGTTGGGGTCGGCCGGATGTGGATCTGTTTGCATCCCGTCACAATCACAAGCTTCCAGTCTTTGTCTCTCTGTCTCAGGACCCTTTGGCCTTGGCCGTGGATGCACTAGCAGTGTCTTGGAAGAGCTTTCAGCTTCTCTATGTGTTCCCTCCGTTTCCTCTGCTGGGCAGGGTGCTGCGCAAAATAGCCCAGGAAGGGGTTCCAACCATTCTGGTGGCCAGTATAGAGCGTCAGTTGTCCCGTTCGGCCACTGGCAAGGTCACAGGTAAGAAGCAGCATTTGGAGCCGGCTTATGCCATTTTTGATGATGATGAGGATGACTATGAGGCCTTCGGTGGCCGAGACTCCATGGAGGAGGGTAAGTTATTTCATGATTCTGACTCCTCTGGGGACCGACAGGGGGCCTTGACAGTGGCCCCGGGTCATCCTCTGATGAGGACAGCTGGCTTCCCGATGACACAGAGAAGCTGTTGTCAGCGTTTTTTTAAGCCTTGCACATTGTACCCCCAAAAGCGTCCAAAAAGAAGCAGGCGGCCCTTTTTTGGTCTGAGAGACAGCGTCTGGTCTTTCCTGAACAGGGTCTTTCCTGAACAAGGAGCGCCTGGATCTCCTGGCAAAAGATGGAAGGCTTCCTCAGCGTCAGAAGCCTATGCGGCCCTTTTGGCTGCAGAGACTCCTGGGGGCGAGGTAGATCCCGCGGGCGTCCCGATCCCTCCTGGGGGTCCAAGTCCAAGCCCCCTGCCAAACCCCCTCAGGCATGAGGAGGCGCCCTCATCCTTCCGGGTGGGGGGACGGCTTCTGCTATTTGCTCACGTCTGGAGACAGCATTTCTCGGACAGGTGGGTTCAGGAGGTGGTGTCCTCCGGGTACAAAATAGAGCTGGCAGCGTGGCCGCCCCCAAAATTTCTTCGGTCACGGATTTCCCAGAACCCCTGAGGGCCAGGATAGGCCTCAACAAACCTCAACAGGTTTGTCAGATTCAAACACTTCGCCAGTCTGACCAGTTGGGGAGGGTTTTGGCAGTCGCTGCAGTTCCAGGGCCAGTGGGACCCTCAGGAGGCCCATGTGCCTATCAATCTCCTGGAGCTGAGAGCGATTCGATTGATGCTTTCTCATTTGACTCCCCATCTACGGGGGCTTGCGGTCCAGGTCCGTTCGGACAACCAGGCGGCGGTCGCCTATATCGATCATCAAGGCGAGACTCGGAGCAGGCGAGCCCTCAAGGAGGTGACCCAGATCCTGACTTGGGCGGAGGAGAATGTTCCCTGCATCTCAGCAGTTTACATCCCCGGGGTGGAGAACCAGGAGGCAGACTCCCTGAGCAGGGGGACTTCTCGTCTGGGGGAATGATCTCTCTGCAACAAGATCTTTCATGCCCTGTGTCGCCGCTGGGGTCAGCCGGACGTGGACCTCTTTGCGTCCTGACACAATCACAAGCTTCCAAGGTCCGTCTCTCTCTGTCAAGAGATCCTCTGGCCTACGCCACGGACGCGCTAGCAATTCCTTGGACGGAGTTTCGACTCCTCTACGCCTTCTCTCCTTTCCCTCTCCTGGGTCACGTGCTGCGCAAGATAGCCCAGGAAGGGGTCCCGACAAGGCGGTGTTGGTTCGCTGACATAGTGCAGATGTTAGTGGATCGTTGCGTCATGCCCGACGATCCAGGGCTTCTCACTCAGGGTCTGTTACGCTACACCAATTTACAAACGCTGTCTTTGACGGCTGAAACCTCCATCCTGATGGAGAAGGGGTTGTCTGCTTCGGTTGTGCGTACCATGATTCAGGCTCGGAAGAAATCCTCTTGTCATGTTTTATTACAGGGTCTGGCACGCTTACATTGCCTGGTGTGAGTCTAAGAGTTTCCCTTGTCGCACTTTTTCCTTTTCTAGAATTTTGGAGTTCCTACAACATGGCTTAGATTCGGGTCACCAGCTGAGTACCCTCAAGGGACAGGTTTCGGCATTGGCTATTTTCTTCCAAAGATCCTTCGCCAATCATAGACTTATCAAGACCTTTTTCCAAGGAGTTACTCATGTACGTGTGGGATTTAAATTTGGTGATCTCTGCACTTCAGGGGCCTCCGTTTGAGCCCTTGTGCGATGCTGCCTTATCCATTTTGACTCTGAAGGTTGTCTTTTTGGTAGCTATCACTTCGGTGTGTCGTGTCTCTGAGCTGGCGGCGCTTTGTATGAAGCCACTTTTGAGCGACATCAGGATAAGGTGGTTTTTCGTCTTAAGCCGGACTTCTTACCCAAGGTTGTTTCTGCCTTTCATCTTAATGAGGACATTGTCTTGCCTTCCTTGTGTCCTGCGCCTTCTAATTCTTCTGGATCTTAAGTATTACATGGTTGCTACGGAAACCTTTAGGAAGTAGGATTCTCTTTTTGTCCTTCCTGACGGGCCTAGGAACGGCTTGCCTCCAGCCAAGTCCACTATCAGCAAGTGGATCAGACAGGCGGTGGAGCAAGCGTATTCGGCCAAGGGTAATGAACCCCCTTTTCGTGTTACAGCTCCCTCCACTAGAGCTATTGGTGCTTCTTGGGCCTTTCAGCACCAGGCTTCGGTTGAACAGGTTTGTAAAGCCGCTACTTGTTCTTCGGTTCATACTTTTTCTAAGTTTTACAAGGTTGATGTTAGGGCCTCAGCTGATGCTGTTTTTGGCCAGAAGGTGCTTCAGGCGGTAGTGTCATGAACTACATGCTGTTGCTCTCTGGGGATCCCATCCTTTCTTGGACACTGCTTTTGGATGTCCCAATTGTCAACAATGAAGCGACCCGAGCAGGATACCAAGAAAAATACAATTCTGTGATTACACCTGTAGAATTGGTTTTATTGGTATCCTGCTCGGGTCGCTTCATCCCACCCTTGTTCTGTTATCGTCTTTTGCCTTTTATGGTGATTACCATTTGAGAGCGTTTATATTGGGGCTGTGTGAAGTAACATGGTCTCTAGCCTCCCGGCTTATCTCTGTATTTACTGCTTTTCAACGCTGGGAATTATTAGGGAAATAGCTGCCTTTATATGAGCCGGGAGGAGCCACAAGTTTCGTCTTGCAGTCAACTGCGCCACCTTGTGGAAACCCAATTGTCAAGAATGAAGTGACTCGAGCAGGATACCAATAAAACCAATTCTACAGGTGAGTAATCACAGAATTGTATTTTTCGGCCCAGAGCTGGAGGCTGTGCTGACTAAATCTTCAGAGTGGGGTAAGAACTTCTGAGTCAAAAGAGAGCCTCCTATTCCACTGCAGACTAAGCCCTCAAAGGGACTTTAGACCAGAGATCAGGAAGCTCTGGAAGGCACAGAGAAGTAGGGGCAGAGGAACAGCCAACCCTGTCCAAGCCCCTTTCCTGACTGTCAAGTGAGAGGGAGACTCCTTAATTTTCTTCCTGCTTGGAAGGAGACCTCTAAGAGTCCCTTTGTGCTTCGGATAGTACAGGAAGGGTACAAGTTGGAATTTGCCCAATGGCCGCATTTCTGTTGATCCAGCCTCCCGAACTTTATCACAAGGCAGTGATTGAGCCGGTTCCGGGTCTTCTCAAATGGGAGGGAGTTTACTCCCACGTATTGTTAGTGCAGAAGACTTCGGGAAATACTGGATGATTTTAAACCTAGAAACCTTTAAATCGAGACCTTCAGGATGCGTACCTTCATGTTCTTACCCATCCTTCCCACCGGAGATTTTCAAGATTCGCCGTCCGGCTGGAGGGGAAAGTTTCTCATTGGCAGTTCCGAGCAATGCCCTTCGCGCTCTTTTCAGCTCCTCGGATCTTCACAAAGATTCTGGCGGAGACAACAGCTTATATCGGATTGAAGCAGATAAACATTGCTCATATAGACAATCTGCTCTTGTTCGCCGTGGACAGATCTTCCCTTCCAGCCGGACTGTAGATGCCCATGCAGTTCCTGCGAAAGCTAAGATGGGTTCTGAAAAATTGAATCTAATTCCAGGTTGCCAATGCTCTTGCCTGGGATATGAAATCAATGTGCCCTTGAGACACATCCTGGCTTTGTTGCCCCATGACTTCTGCAATGCCAGCAGTAGTCTGGGCACAGTTCCACTCGGGAGCTCTCCAGAGCTTCTTTCTGGGGGCATGGGACAGGTCTGCTCTGCCTCTGAAACAGATAGTGACGCTCTCAGATCAGGTCAGACAAAGTCTTACTTGGTGGACACGGATTCAAAACCTTACGGGGGGCAGGCCTTGACACCAGAAGGATCCTTTCATAATCACCACAGACGCAAGTGAGTTCAGGTGGGGGCTCACCGCTTTTGATGACAGGGGTCTTGGTACAGAGCAATGTCAAGAAATTCCTCTAACTTAAGAGAACTTATGGTAGGGAAGATGGCTCTCGGTATGGACAAGGCTCTACAGAACAGAGACATTCAGATTGTGTCGGGGGGGGGGGGGGGGGCAAGGTCCAGGGAGCTCTACAGAGTAACCAGTTCAATTCTCAGTTTGGAGAACCAAGCCAGATCCATACCAGCTGTCCACATAAAGGGGAACCTCAATGTGGAAGCGGACATCCAAAGCGGGGTGAGGGTGGATCAATCAGAATGGGAATAGGACTAGCAGACCTTTTTCCCCTGGTAACAAGGTTTTATGGACAGCCAAGCATAGACTTCTTTGCTTCAAGAACCAATACCAAATGCCAGAGGTACTTTTTTTCTGTCAAGAACCCCCCTCGCTTGAGATTTGGATGTCTTCAGCAGCAGTTGTAGGGAATTCAGGCTTTGCTATACCTGCCCCTGATGAGGATTCCACTTCTGGTGGCTCCTCACTGTCCCAAGAGATCATGGTTCTCTCTCATGAGCCAGATGTCAGTGAAGTCACCCTGCCCCCCCCCCCAGTCGCCCCGGGGCAAAGACCCATCTGACACCCACTCAGACTGGCTGTATGGATCCTAAATGGAACATGCTAAAGCGTAAGGGTCTCTAACAAGATTATTGCTACCCTGCTACAGAGTAGAAAATTGGTAACTCGAAAGATTTATTGTAAGGTCTGTAAGCGCTATATGTCTTTTTGCTCCTCCAGGTCATTACTGTCTGACAAGATTGCATCGGTTTTTGAATTTCTTCAGGAAGATTATGAGTTGGGCCTAACGCTTAGTACGTTAAAGGTGCAGGTGTCTGCTCTCTCGGTTTTTCTCAAAGACTACCTGAGAAATAATTCTCTAATTGACAGATCATTTTAGCCTTGGCCAGAAAGAGACTGGTTCAAGCAAAAATGTTTGTTACTTGGGACTTAACTTTGGTCCTCCATGGCTAAGCCGTACTGGAGGACTCTGGGGGAAAACCCCAGTTAGCTTACTGGTAACAGTATTTCCATTAGTCCTCCAGGACAGCGTCCTGCATCCCGCCCCTCTGTTTCATCTGGTCGGGGGTGGGGTAGCACAGGTGCTCATTTTATCTTAACCTTTTCTGTCTCCCTTTCGGGCTTGGTGGTTTTTGGTTGCTTTAGAAAAACACTGAGGGAAAAGGCGGGTCTTTTAATGCTCTTCCAGTTTTGTGTTTCCTGTACAGGAGAGGAGGAGGTGGCTAAGCCATGCTTGGGGGACTAATGGAAATACCTTTACCGGTAAGTTACCTGGGGTGAGATTCTGAGCACTGGAGCAGGAGAAAGCTGCTTCAGGGGATTGCTGGTGAGTATACTTTTTATGCTTGGATAGTCCCTCTTTAAAGTGGACCAACACCCAGGATTTTGACTATCCTGGGTTTTGGTCCACTTCGGTGGGGCACCCCGATCGGGGGTGCCCCGCTGTGTGAAACCCCCCAGAAACCCCAAAAAACTCACCTCTCCCCGCTCCCACGTGAACGCCGCAGCCAATCCCCGCCAACGTCCAGGCGGGGGACAGGAACGTACAAGCCGCTTCTGCCGCCACCTCCCGCGCGTCACTCTCGGCACCCACGCCGGCCATTCACAGAGGGCCCCTCCAGACGTGCGCGCGGGAGGCGGAAGCGGCGGCGGATCAGGTAAGGTCTTTTTGGGGTTTCTGGGGGGTGGGAGGTGATCGGCCCGGGAATCTTATAGATTTCCGGGCCGATCACCCCTGGGTGTTGGTCCACTTTAAAGCTTTGGACATTCTCCATTTCTGCATACAAAGTGCTGCCAGGTGATGCATTGTGCCAACAGTGTAAAGTCACAACTGTGTATCAGGACACAGCAAGTGGTGTTTGATCTCCTTGTCTTGCACTGCAGGAAAAAATAACCAAAAATGTTTGCCCAGCCTATGAGCTATTGAGCACCATTTCCTATGTGCTAACCCAGTGGTCAATTAGCGTGTTTGTCAGCTGATGTGATAGCATTGCAGAGACATTATGGAGCATTATAATGAACAGGGGAAGCTATAGACACTTTAGTATAGTGGTGGTAGATACTATGGCAGGGGTGGGTATGGCCCCCATAGACATGATATTGAGGCTATGGACAGAGGTCCGGAGAACTGAATTTCAGCACAGGCTGTGGGTTGAGTGGACAGCATGCTGGGTGCTATGCCCTGCCCAGTCAGCACTAAAGCCAGATGGCCCCCCGCAGTTGAGAACTTTTAACTTGTGTAATACATGTCTTTTTTTATTTTTTTAGGGATGAGAGCTCAGATTGTAGGAACAATGCACGGGGGAGAAAGTGATGAGGTAAGTGGTGGCAAATAAAAGCCAAGTAAATCTTTGTGTAAAGAATACCCAAACCCAATCTTATTACTACAGGCGTCACTAAACCAACTGTCTGCTCCTTCATATCACCAGTTTATATTTACTTGGGAAACAGATCTGCACAATACAAGACCATTTAACGCATTGACCAATATTTAGGGCGCAGTCTCTTTTTGTCCCATATTAGAAATGGGAATTGATAAATTATAGTTTTATTGCTTTATTGTGGTGGAATGCAGAGCCAGTAGATATTGCCAGATAATGCAATAGGTAAAACTATACACTGAGACCCGTGGGTGATCCTTTTACATGGTAAGTGGGCTAGGATTTATTAAAGTCAAAGTAAGTTAATTTCTTTTCTGACTACTGCCAGAGCATGCGGAAATGACTGTTATCTTTTGCAAATGTGGACTCCAGGATGAATGGTCTCCTCGTTAATGGAAATCTTACAAGTATACTATTGACATACATTCAAAATACATTTCTATTGGGGTACTCTAGCTGGGATACTCTGATTTTGTCATGGACCCGTTGCATTTCAGTAAACTGCTTTCAGTCAATACTGGCTAGGAAGTGGGACAGCCCGAGTAACCAACACTTTACCTTCCTAATTCTGAATCCCAATTCCCCTATTCCTCCCTGGTGATATCATTGTATGTAAGGGTGGTGCTTTTCGCAGCCTTGCTACCGCTGCCATGCAGCATGTTGGGGCAGGCGCTGATGTGGGGCCAGTGTGAGTGAATTTTTCATTTTAACCCCTGCCCTGGCACAGGGGAGAGGGGCACTAAATACACCAGTTTGGTGGCTTTAGTGTCCCTTTTAAGTGTACCATGGGTCTTTTGGACTACTTTAACATTACATTTGCTTCCTAGCATAATAATATTAATTGGCCCATAAGTAATATCACTCCTATAACTGTAGCATATGCCTTTGAGGTTTACAGCTTGATATCAACATTAGTTAGACAGATAGTCTCAGTATATCAGTAATACTGTACCTATTTGTAAGCTTTAACATTTTTAAAATCTGATAAGTATTGTTTGTTTTTTTTTTATCATTAGAAAATGGTAAGTCGTACATTAAAAGAAAGATACATTAGGTAATGCTGTCAATTAAACCAACACAGTAAGTGTAGGCTGCAGCGCCATCTAATGGCTTATTGGTTTCCGTATATTGGTTGGAAAATTAGCTGTTACTGCAAACTTAACATATGAAAGCCTATGACGCTGCCGTAAGTGGGGTTTAACTTCTCCACATTTCAGTAAGTATCCAAGCTAGGGGGGTTATTTGTTAAAGTGCGGAAAACTGTATCTTACCTGCAGAACTCTGCCTCAAATCCTACTCCCCTTATTGAATATTAACCAACTAAGGCAAAACTCTCCACTGACATAATTTGGGGGTGATTTGATTATACCTGAGTGAAGAAGTCTTGCCAGCTTTAGAAAATATTGACTATGTGAGTTGAAAGTGTTTTCCAGTTTTGTGGAGTGAATTTCCCCCTAGAAGTTAAATGTATTCAGACCTTGTGCCATTTTTACCTTCTTGAGGCATATTATATGAGCAGCAGCATGGCCATTCCTTTGTCGCCCCTCATTATTACAGTTAATATAGTGGGCTTGCTGCAGGCACTTTGACTAATAGTGGGGGTCTGGGACTCAATTTCATGATCCAGTGAGTCTGTTGGCATCAGACTACTACCAGATCTGCTGCAGTGGACAAAAGGCCTATTTTATTTTTTTTTTTAACATGGATAAACTACTACTTTAAGAGCATGCCAGAGCATGTTTAAACTTGACCTTCACCCTGAATAAGAGTGTACCTCTTATGTTTTCTCCACCCTGTACATACAGATTGCCCACAATAAAAATCACCCTACCTGCATCTACTACATTTTCTGAGCCTTTAAACATCCAAGATGGCGGCACATGGAGTATCAGGCTGCCTGCAAACAGGAAGTGGCGCTCTGCATTCTGGGATTGCTGTCCTTTTCTTGACCCCAGCTCTGTTCTGTTGGTGCACAGCACAGCTGCCCCCCCCCCCCCCGACTTGGCCCCCTCTCCTCTGCGGCCCAGTGAGGGAAAGAATAAAACGTAAGTTACTAAAAACGTAAAGTATATTAATTTTAGATGCTGGGGAATAGTTTTTTAAGGGTTTGTGATTTTCATTAAATGATGCTGATGATCCGGTTTAAATGCCATGCCCCCATTCGCTACGATTCAGACAGTTGAATGCCATCTTTGCAAGTGCTGGCATGTGGGCTTTAAACTGGACCTTCAGCATCATTGAATGTAAAGTCCAAACCCCTAAAAAAAACTATTCCTCAGCATCTAAAATTAATATACTTTACGTTTTTAGTAACTTTTTATTCTTTCCCCCACTGGGCTTTAACTCTGTTCAGGACTGTAGTATATGGGCACCGCCGTCTTGCCTCAGAAACATCACATATTGAGGAAAGGAGAGAGGTGAAAAGTACAGGGGGGGGCGGGGTTATAGCTGTGCTTTGCACAGACAGAGCAGAGCTGCGGTCAGGAAAAAGACACTTCCTGTCTGCAGGCAGCCTGAGACTCCATGGGCCACCATCTTGGATGTTAAAAGTTAAAAAAAAAAAAAACACAGGTGCAGGTAGGATGATTTTTAATGTGGGCAATCTGTATGAAGAGGGTGGGGGAAACATACAGGATAGGATTTTATTCAGGGTGAAGGTCCGCTTTAAACAAAGAATCAACTAGGTGTACCCATTGTACTCAAAAATAAAGATCACAGCATCCTGAAAAAATGAAGTGTATTGGGGTTTCAAGAGTTTTTTTTAAATAATTATCTCACCAAGATCCTGTTTGTACAGACTGTAGTGCTGAATTAAAGCTAGGACTTCCCAACCTTTTTCCATGTGGTGTACCTCTTCCTAATTTATAATTATTTCAGGTGCTAGATAATGCAGCAGGAGAATAGAATCAAGTGGTTGAGGTAAAAGGGTCAATGATGAGCACAGAGCAGAAAAAAATAAGGATGACTCATTTCTATAGGCGTCAGAAGTTGCATTAATGAGATATGCCTTGAAGAAAGTGCCCTGTGTAGTTCTACGCATGAGATCAGGGATGCAATTCAATGGGCAAAGCCTCTGTGTGAGCCATCACAACTTTGGGTGTTCTAGACATCATGCGACTGGGACCCGCGGTGTATATATATTCTGTGGCAGCTCTGGATGACGGTTTCTGAGGTAGCACCCTTCCAGTTGTGTATTGCGCTGGGTCTTGGTTTATTCCAGCTATCAGGAGAATGGGCCTGTTGTCTGGGCTTTATATAAAATCCTTAACTGCAGGATTGGAGACTGATGTGGACTGGATAAAATCCATCACTATGCTTAACATTTTAGCTGTTGTTTTTATCCCTATGCTATCAGCGCACGGAGGCGGGAGCCAGTCCTGCCATGGTACATAGCCCTGAGGCTAACCTGAACGAGGGTAAACAACAGCAGGTTGGTACATGCCCTGCTCATACCCCTCCCACATACTATAGATCACTTACCTGCAGTGGGCTAGATGTATTAAATGTCTGTGTTATGTATAGCAGAAGCTGTTTGGAAGGTATTCCAACCTAGTAGGTTGTTATCTGTGTTACCCTTTTTAATGGTCTTGATCTAAGTCTTCTCCTTGTCTATATCCCACCCACCCATTTCTCTACTACCCCGTTTCCCCCGAAAATAAGCCCTCTTAAGATTTTTCAGCACATTTGCTAATGTGTGAAATATAAGCCCTACCCAACAATGAGCCCTAGTTACAATATATAATCCAGCTGACACATCACGGCTGTAAAGGAGGGTGAGGACACATCAAGTCACGCAGGTAAGCTTGTCTGTTGGCAGTGCAGTGTCCGATCCTGCTGGCTCTACCTCAGCCTGTTTCCATGCCAGATCCCCCTGCACCCCCCTGCTGCCAGCCGGCTCTGTGCACATACTGTACTGAAGCTGCTGTACTGCTGCCACCATCTTCCAGCTGCCAGCCTGCTTTAAGACATCCCTTGAAAATAAGCCCTAGCACCTACTTTGGGTGCAAAAATTAGACTTTTGGGGAAAACACAGTACCAGTATTTTAGAAGTTGTTGGTAAAACTCAACCTTTTCTGTTCTTCTGTGTTCTGGCTCTGTTCCCCACCATAACTTAAGTTATGTCGTCTTATAGGATGGCCTGGAGGACAGTGAGATGGATGTGGATGATGATGATGACGATGATGATGATGATGATGAGGAGGAAGAAGATGAAGAAGAGGAAGAAATCCTAAGAGTGAGAAGGCCCAGCAAAAACCCTGGTAGACCCAGCAGACGGCCTCGACAAACGGAGTCATTTGTGGAAAGCGACAACGACTTTTAGACTCGGCTGCCTAGAACAGCAACTTGTTATAGCTGTATAGCTGAATCCAGTACAATAAATGTGTTTTTAAATTGTATAATCTCTGCTTTGAGGTATGACAGGGTTCATTCTGTGCTTGTAGACCTCACTTCCTCCATCATGACAGCCTGTTTTTGAGTCTACTAGACCCACTTATGCCATACAGAAGAAGTTGTTATGCAATGCTTTCCCTGCAATTGCTATAAATAAAACAGAAAAAGAACAAGCTGCATGTAATGTTATACCTACAAACCTGCTCCCCCTTCTTCATCCCCCTTGAAGTGGACCTATCGCCAGAATTTTGACTATCCTGGTGATTGGTCCTTGTCCTGGGGCATACCTATTTAGGATTCTCCACTGTGTGAACCCCCCTCCCCCCCAATTACCCACTCCACTCACCTTTCCGACATTCCTATGGCACAGGCACTGGCACCCGTCCAATCAGCGCTTTATACTAATGCACGACATAAAGTTGGCATAGGGAGAGTGGCGGCCGCATCCCTGGTTTCTCTGTGGAGTGTAGCCGCTTATCGGCTCTCTGATCCATTTGGCCCTTTCGACTGAGAATTGGTTAAGGGCTGAATGGAGACGAATACATACAAATAAAGAAGAGCGCACAGATGGCTGCATCCCCGTTAGCCTCTAGCTGGGGATGAGCCTGTGTCGGCTATTTACAAATGCCTGGTGCGGGCATGCCTATGCACGGCCAGAGAATCTGAATAGATGAACAGCTGCGTCTACGCCGGCGGGGGGGTTCACGCAACCGTGGTGCCCCAGGAGAAAGGACCAAAACCTGGGATAGTGAAAATCCCGTGTTTAGGTCTATCTTAATCTCACTTCTTGACCAAATAGGAAAAGGCCAGGGAGTCTTCTAGGGACCCGAATGATGGCACTGAAACCCCATATATTCTTAGTATACAGTACGTCCTGCTCCAGATAGATTACTTACACTTGGGTTATCCTCCGCCAGATGGCGCTGCACTGCAGAGCCATGCAATACAGGCTCCTCCCGGCCCCTCAAATACCCGGGGACCTCCCACAAATCCCCAGATTTCTCTGCAGTGCTTACTGCGAAGACATTAGCCTGCGGCCCTGTTGGACTATTCCCACCTGTCCTTCGTGTGATGTGCCTCCCAGCCTGGGCTGCGCTGGTCGGGTGAAGGTAGGTGGCACCGTGTGTGCTTATGGAGCGCTGCTCCACCGCAGTCTCCCACCAAAGGGTAGGCAGTATAGGCTGATGGTGAGCCTTATGGGATGCCCCTCCCGCATTACTGCCACATGCCCCGTGTAGCGGTGGGTCCTGTACAAAGGGCCGCCATCCTCCCTCATTCTCCCCGTAGCCTTCGGGGGGGGGGAAAGAAGGGGGGAGTCAGTGCGTATAGTGATTACGTGTATGACTAGATATGTGGTGTCAGCCGCCGCGCTGACTTGTCTGTTTTTACTATTACATGGCCGCCGCCGCGCGCGTCTTTTCCCTCATTTGGCGCGGACATCCAAATGAGGGAAAAGACGCGCGCGGCGGTGGCCATGTAATAGTAAAAACAGACAAGTCAGCGCGGCGGCTGACACCACATATCTAGTGGTGTCACCTCAGACGCTGCGGCGTTATCATTGGCTGCTGTCTATGGGCTTCGCGCTCTTCGGGGGGAGGGGGCCTGGCCTAGCGCGCGCCGCGTCACGGCCTGCTCTGGCCCGCCCTTCGAGGTTCGCTCGGCGCCATTTTGCTGTATAGTCGCGCGCGCGTGTGTAACGGTCCCCCTTCCACGGCCTGTAAGTGCCCTCGCGGGCGACCTTTATGCTCATTGCTTATGGTGCATGGTTCTGACGCCCCTTCTTCTCATTGTGTCTTTCAGACGGGTGAATCCAGTGGCTTCTCCCGGCCCGGTGTAATTGTCAGTTGGGCCTAGTATAATTACTCCCACTTCCCTGCGGGTCATTGGGGCATCCAGGGTAGCTTACAGCGTCAATCCCTACTCGCCTATTGTGCCTATTAATCACCATATGGAGGCATCCCAGGATAATGTGACCGGGGTTCCTTCGGGACAAGCCCGGCTGTGTGTAGCTTGTGGGGTCTCGCCTATCTGCGGTGACAACGCACGGGTCTGTGTTCCTTGCGCACAGCAGGCGCTAATCTTGCAACCCGCCCCTCCTGTGGCTGGGCCTGCACCTCGTCTCACTTCACCTACTCCTCCAAGCTTGAGTCACACCCCCAATACAAGCGGGGATTCTCATCCTGATGTGGCTGCTAGACTGGCCAGTGTTGAAAAATTGATTGCTAATACCTTAGCGCGTAAGGCCACCGCAAAAAAGCGTCACTTAACCCCTGATGCCACTCTTTTCCCTACGGAGTCTGACGAGTTGTTGCATCTATATGGCTATACCCCCTCGGACGAAGGGGAGCTGTTCTCTGACTCGGGGTCATCTGGCGAGAGGCCCAGGGGTCATGACGATTCTGGCTCTGACCCCTGGACCCCGGATGATACTGACAGACTGCTGGTTCAGATTTTTGAGGTTTTGTCCATCTCTCCCCCTGTTGCGGCTCCCAGGCAAAGGGGTGAGCTTTTTCATACTGCTAAGGCTCGGTTGGAATTTCCTGAGCAAACCCATTTCAATAACCTCGTGCTTAAGGAGTGGGAACATCCCAGTAGACTTCCCGGGATACCTAAGAGTTGGGACAGAAAGTATCCCTTTCCTGCTGATATGGTCAAGTGCTGGTCATCTCCCCCCAAGGTCGATGCTCCTATTCTAGGGCTGTCCAACACCTCTATTATGCACTCCCCTTACACTACTACGCTGTGGGATTCTGAGGACCGGCGCATTGACCAATTGGCATGCCATGCCTTTGCATTTGTGGGGGCGGCGCTGCGCCTGGTTTGCGCCTTGGCCATTACGTCTGTGGCACTCAGGGCCCTGATCAGAAGTGTACTTGAAGGCCCTGATGAATTGCCACCTGATACGTTTAATGCACTGTCTAACTGTGATGTGTTTGTAAACTTTATCCTATCTGCCTTGGATGATGCCATTAGGATGTGTGCCAGATCTTCTGCCTTGGCGGTAGCTATACGTCGCGCGGTTTGGCTGCGCCAGTGGGCTGCTGACAATGCTGCAAAGAAAGCCCTTACTGGGCTTCCATTTAAGGGGCTACGCCTGTTTGGGGACCGCCTAGACCTCTTTGCTAAAGGAGGTAAGTTACCCCAGTGCAGGCGGCAGTCTCGACCCTTTCGGGCGGGCCCCCTTTCACTCCCCTACCGAGGTGCTAAGCAGGGAGAAGGGGTGTCCTTTGCGGGGGCTTGTGCAGATTCCTGGCATAGGAGCAGAGGACGATGTCCTGGCTCCTCCTGGGGGTCTAAGCCCAAATCCTCTCCCAAGCCCCCTCAGGCATGATGGGGCGCCCTGCAACAGGGTATTCCAGTCCCTGTGTCACCGTTGGGGTCTACCGGATGTGGATCTGTTTGCATCCCGTCACAATCACAAGCTCCCGGCCTTTGTCTCCCTGTCTCAGGATCCTCTGGCCTCTTGGCCACAGATGCTCTGTCCATGTCATGGCAGGAATTTCGGCTCTTGTATGTCTTTCCTCCATTCCCCCTGCTGGGCAGGGTCCTGCACAAGATTGCTCTGGACGGGGTGCCTGTGATTCTGGTGGCCCCCAGGTGGCCAAGAAGAGTGTGGTTCGCAGACGTGGTGCAAATGGCAGTAGACCAGTACGTTCTGCCAGGAGTGCCAGATCTGCTCACTCAGGGCCCCTTACGCCATCCCAATTTACAAACTCTGGCTTTGACGGCCTGGCTGCTGAAACCTCCATCTTGATGGAGAAAGGCTTGTCTGCCTCGGTGGTTGAGACCATGGTGAAGGCTAGGAAGAAAACTTCTTCTTCCATCTATTATAGGGTATGGCGTACCTACATTTATTGGTGTGAGTCTAGGTCTCTTCCCTGTGGGGTGTTCTCAGTCCCCAGGGTTCTGGAGTTTTTGCAGCATGGGTTGGAGTTGGGTCTAAAACTCAGTACTCTGAAGGGTCAGGTTTCTGCCCTGTCTGTCTTCTTTCAGAAGTCTTTTGCTCAGCATTCCTTGGTTAAGACCTTCTTTCAGGGGGTCACTCATGTGCGTCCCCCACGTAAACCTATGGTCCCTGTTTGGGATTTGAACTTGGTTTTGTCTGCCTTGCAGGGTGCTCCCTTTGAGCCTATTCAGGATGCTGCTCTGGCTGTACTTACCCTCGAGGTTGTCTTTCTGGTGGCTATTAGTTCGGTCAGGCGTGTGTCTGAGCTGGCGGCTCTGTCTATCCAGCCCCCATACTTTGAGAGACACCAGGATAAGGTGGTGTTCCGCTTTAAGCCGGACTTTCTGCCTAAGGTGGTGTCTGCTTTTCATTTGAATCAAGATATTGTTCTTCCTTCATTGTGCCCTAATCCTAGCAACGCTAAGGAAAGGGTTCTGCATTCCTTGGATGTGGTCAGGTGTCTGTAGTATTACCTGGCAGTCACTGCGTCCTTCAGGAAAACTGATGCTCTTTTTGTGGTCCCCTCTGGTCCTAGGAAGGGTTTGGCTCCTGCCAAGTCTACTATTAGCAAATGGATTCGTCAGGCTGTGATTCAGGCCTATTTTGCTAAGGGGAAGAATCCTCCCTAACGCCTTACTGCTCATTCTACTTGTGCTATTGGTGCCTCTTGGGCCTTCCAGCACCAGGCTTCTGTTGAACAATTTTGCAAGGCCGCTACTTGGTCTTCTGTTCATACCTTTTCAAAGTTTTACAAGGTTGATGTTAGGGCCTCAGCTGATGCTGTTTTTGGCCGCAAGGTTTTGCAGGCGGCAGTGGTTTAAACTGTCTGCTGTTACCTTTTTGTTGGGGATCCCACCCTACTTTATGGACACTGCTATTGGATGTCCCAAGTGTAAGTAATCTATCTGGAGCAGGACGTACTGTATACTAAGAATAATACAATTCTGTGAAAGACTCACCTGTAGAATTGGTATTATAAGTATACAGTACGTCCTGCTCCACCCCACCCTGGTTTTTGCATTATTCTGGATCCCCTGTATGGTGATTGTTATCATTGTTATAGTTACCAGTTTTTGGTGGTTAAATTCTCCCGGCTTCTTGTTCACTGCTTTTCAATGCTGGGGATTTGTGGGAGGTCCCCGGGTATTTGAGGGGCCGGGAGGAGCCTGTTTTGCATGTCTCTGCAGTGCAGCGCCATCTGGCGGAGGATAACCCGAGTGTAAGTAATCTATCTAGAGCAGGACGTACTGTATACTTATAATATCAATTCTACAGGTGAGTATTTCACAGAATTGTATTGTTGTGGTTGCCACTTTTAGATTCTGTTAACACAATTTATGTTACGTGAAACTACTCTGTTCTAACTCTGAATGGTCAGAGTTGTTCCTTGGATGACAAGTCCAGTCCTCTTTGCCAATGTGAAAAAAAATCTCAGTGGGAAGTTAACTGTGCCCTACCAGGCTAATCAGGACACTTTCTTTGAAACAGTGATCCCCCAACCTTTTTTTTTTTGCCACTTTCCATTTTAGGTGGTGCGCATGGGATGTCGTCACCTAAAACCCTTGTAAAGGTGATGGCAAGCAGAATGCCGCACATTAGTTTGGGGTAAATGTAGGCCGCAGCATCACTGTGTACCACCTAACAGGAACTCCACTGGTTGGGAACCCCTGCATTTGAACTCTTCTGGGCCAGATCATATGCCAATATTAGCAAGAGCCAGGGAAGCCTGTCACCAGCTTCCCAGCCTAAATCACTGTGTCATATGGGGGCACATGAAGAAACTATGACTTTCCCATTTTTATTATACACATGATCATAGCAGCCAATCACTCCTTCATCTGATGTGCAAACTGATTATTGCTGGAGTTCCCTGTTTAATTTGAGCTTTCATTAATACATGCATTTATATATATAAAAATCTTATATATATATTATTATAAATTATTTTTATTAATACATTTTGTATATTATTAATCTTTTGCCATTTACATATCACTTGCAAGGAAGTTGTCCGATAATTACAAAATGTCTTTGTGACTGCACAATTAGCAGGATAAGGTAAGACTTGTTCTTTGTCAGTTCCTGCATTTTTTATTATATGGAGACCAAATCCAAAGTTCACATTCTGGGGCCCATGTTTCATCTTTGAATATACTTACATCTTAGAGGATGGATGGATATGTAATGTGTCATTACATAAGCAGGGTGGTTATTGCACTTGTAAGGCAGCTATGATTGCTTTGGAAATGTATGGGAAACTGGCATGTTATGGTTTAGTATTTGATGGTTTAGGGACCTTGGGGGCTGTCTAAGGGGCCCTGGACATTATGTGTGTTCCTTTAGTTAGTATTGGTGGTTTGCAGGTTGGTATGGAAGAGCCCTACAGTATAGCTGGTGATCTTACAAAATGGTGTATATATTCACTGGATACTACAGGGGCACAAGTGTGATATAAGGGGTGCATAATGGTATGATGGACTCACAGACAGTGGTGCACCTCTAATGAGGCCACTTGAGGCAATTAACCTGCTTTTTTATTAATTTATTTATTTTATTGCTGTCATGTTTTCAAGCCAACTAAAGGTGGCTCAGCAGCCCTGGCCCGCCTCCACTTCCCACCCTATGTTTTGTTGAGTGGGGGGGGGGGGGCGTCTTTTTATAATTCGTCTCAGGTAGCATAGAGGCTAGGTTCACCCCTGCCCAGATAAGATGGCATGATTCTCGAAGTATAGTAATGTGGCAAATTGTTGTAGGGGCCAAGTGAGCCTCCAGAGTTCACCTACATGGGGCAAAAAAATTACTACTGGCTGGAGTATGGAAAGAACTGCCATTGTATTGTGGTGTTTGACTTGTCTGGAAGGAAGGACCAAACAATAGATTGAGGCTGCCAAAACAATAGACATAGTGACTGGGAATATCTAGATCTATACATGCTGGCCCTGGTGAGGGCCCTGAAAATATTAATGTCAGCCCTGTATGTTGAAGACAACTGAGATAAAATCTCAACAATGTCCATTTAAATTCGTTAATCCGTTAAATTTGTACGGCTGTACGATGGAAAAGTCACTTGAAGTCATTACTTCTGAATCCTTTACATTCCTGTTTAAAGTGGACCAAAACTCATAAAAATGAGTTGGTCCTCATTTAAGCCTAGGAGGATCTTGATTTGGGAAGCCCAGCATTGTGAACTGCATGTTCTCATGTTTGGCACCATTCACATGTACTGACTTTAGGCATCTTCTATGGTCACAGTGCATCTCGGTGCATCGTTCTTTAGCACATCCGCAATCACCTTGGCTCCAGACTGACCAATGCTGTTCCCCTGCAGACTGTAGAAAGTAAAAAAGTCAGATGAAAGTAATTCTATTGTTCTGTATTAAAGTAGAAGCAATTTGTGTCGCCGCACTGGCAAAACATATATAACACCAAAAACTGTATGTAGCGCTGCGGTGATGTAGTGGAACAATACAATATTAAAGAAGACGTGGGGGTAGCCCCAAACCCTCCACACAGCCACGCCAAAAACACCTCTGCACCGCTATATATTCCAAAGCAATACAAATTTTATTCATAAAACTTCTTCCCTTTATTCTTTAAATTGCATTAAAAACTCTTTAGGTTTCACCATTTGCGATACCATTTATGGGCTTATTGCCCTTTGGGTATACCCGTTTCACTTTCCGCTTGGTCTCCACCTATAGACCTATCAATGGTTAACATAGGGGTTGATTGAGTGCCTGGTGAGAAAACTCACATCTTTTTTAGGTGAGAAAACTGCTATTCACTTTAATTGTCTACCAGGTGTAAATTTTCACCTGGCTCTGAATCAGCCCAAAGGTAGACAATGAAATTGAATGACAATTTTCTCACCTAAAAAAAGGGGGGGGGGTTCTCATCAGGCTGTGAATTGACCACCCAGATTAACGGGGCTTTGAGTGGTAGAACCAGCTAATGTCGGATTGCATGGAGACCCAGTGGCTGGGATTTGAATAGGTTGTCTGTCTAATCTTGCAGTGCTAGGTCTTGTATTAGGTATGGAATGCCCGCCGCTCCCAGGACCACAATCTGATGACATTGGAGCCCAGAAATAGTATGACCATAACATAGTTTACAAATTGTCCGTGTAAATGAAAACCGTAACTTATCTTTCTACTCCTAGGCAGAGGACTTTCACTAGGGAGAATGTCCATTACAAATTGAAGTCCCTGAACAATCTATATAGGTGAGCACACATTTGAGAACTATCTGGGCCTAAGTGGAGTGACCGGTTCTTCACGCTTGTATGCGATGTTGCGAACACATAAGATTCATGTACTGTATGAAGGTGTTGAAAGGCCTTTTTCCTTCGGTAATTATAAAATGAGCCTGGATTCAGTCTTGACAGCTACTCTGGAGAAATCAAGAGCAGATAGACTGCTTCATAGCTAAGATGCAGTGCCAAGCCTTCCCTTTTTAATGGATTTCTCCTGACTGATTTTAGAAAATGGCGTGTGCGCCAATCAGGGTGAAAGTTGAGCTACAGTTGGTTGTCAGTAAAGGTCTGAAAAAAAAAATCGTAACAATCGTAGGATTGTTAGAAAGGTTAATCAGAACCCCCTCCCCCATGACTAAAAAAGACCCTCAGGCATATTTAGCAGACTCAGGACTTGTGATACATTGTTGCACAAATATGTCATTTATGGGAGAGTAATCAGAAGAAAAGCTCTCATGCATCCTCACAAAAGACAGCTTCATATGTTTGCAAAAGAGCACCTTGACAAGCCTGGCCATTTTAAAAACAAGACCTGTGGACCGATGAGGTTAAAAATAAAATATTTTGATCTTTTTACATTTTAAAAAAGGAAAATGGGCCGAAAAAAAACATTAGGCACCCTGCATAGCAAGTACCTAGTAACACCCTCTTAGGTAAGTATTGCATTTTGTAGCCAGCCAAAAGTCTTTGTTTTTGTTTAAGGGATTTTCATCCATTCTTCCTTGCAAAAGGCTTCCAGTTATGTGAGACACCTGGCTGGTCGTGTTTGTGCTTCTCTTTTGAGGTCTATCCACAGATTTTAATTTATGTTCAGATCAGGGGACTGTGAGGGCTATGGTAAAACCACATGAGGCAGCCTGTTGTGGAGTGTTTGGGATCCTAATTCATTTGTAGAAGCTTTTCGTTTAGTTTGTGCTATATTTGCTTCCTGAATTTGCTGGAATTTTATTGAATCCACTATTCCCTCCTCTTGTCAAATGGCCCCTGTGCCATTGGCTGCAACACAACACCAAAGCATGACTGATCCACCCCTATGTTTAATGGTTGGAGAGGTGTTATTTGTATAAAATTCTGGGCCCTATTTACTCCAAACATACCTTTGCACATTGTGCCCCAAAAATCTATTTTGCAAAGGGAATGTGTCATCATAACTTTATGCGGTTTTGAGATAATTTCATATTTAACTATCCACAATAATTTAGACCAGGGGTGCGTAAAATTGTAACTCCTGGCTTTCGAGTGTAGGCAAGAAGTTTGCAGGTATGTCAGTTTATCTGGTATGGCTGAACACGGAGTTGATGAGATACTAGTAGACAACTAGGTAGATTACTGTGACGCTTGTAACAGATGGATGCCTAACACACATTGTTCTCTCAAGACTACTCATCATGGCCTCAAGTCATCTGTCACCTTTCATTTTTACATTTTCTATAGTACAGGGATGCTGCGGCACAATTCTCAGCAGAATATGCCATGGGAGCAGAGAAGCATGAATAACTAAAGACATGAGTTAAAAACATACATACTGTACTGTACCTGAGGGAGATGAGAGAAGAGTTTCCAGAGATGGCATGTGCCAGGCAGATGGCACCATCCAGACCGATGGCATTTTCCTGCAGACTAAAGGGAGAAGAGTACAACAGAGCCTTTATCACTCCTCATGTAGTCATAAGAGGGTTAGACCCCTCAGAATTTATATTTCAGTATCTTTTGGATGTTGTACTGGTATACCAACTCTCAAAATAGCTCCGATGTGATATCATTCAAGTATGTACAGTAAAATAGAACATCTATTGTCATATTTTGTGTGCTCAGACAATTGAATTTTTCTTTAGTTTGAAACAAAATATTTTTTTCGATGAAATTCAGGTCAAATTTGGCTAGTTTTTTATGTTTTGTTTAACTGTTAGACACAAGAAAAAATGGTGTGGGATCCCCCCTAAAGCTTCCAGTCCAATATGTCAAGCATATGAGTGGTATCCCCATAGCTCGAGGGTCAATGAAGCAGGCTCCCAGACATGATGGATACCATACCTTCCTAAACCTACACACACCCACATCCCCATGAGAAATATATGTGGCAGATGGGATAAGAAGTCCCGCTGACTGTCCCTCAGGCAGCCGGATAACTATGTGCTGCTGACAGCTGCTTGTGTATTTGACAGTGTATGCATTTGTCAATTGCGCATTTACCACACTACGTGCAGGTTGGAATAAGAGAATGACGCGGAATGCGTCTCTACAGGAAGCACAGGAGTGATTGATTATTCGACCTGGCCGGAATACGAGAATGACGCAGAACGCGTCACTACGAGCAGCACGCACGTGATTGGCTATCGTCAACCGGTAGGAGGGAATTCATGTATATAATGGGGATGTGGAGGGCCGCCCACCACCCTGACGAAGCTCCGGTGGGCGGAGCGAAACACGCGTCGGCGGACGGCCGGCCCCCTCCACGTGCAAGCCACCCCGCTTTCAGCCCTGCTCCAGCCTACAGCTCTTCCAATTTAAGTGTTGCGCAACACCGACATACGGCGGCAAGGTTCAGTGAAGGCCATCGACGTGCCAAAGCTAAGTACTGGCCTATGTGAGGCGTCTCTATAAAGTGACTGTATTGCTCACCCGAGCCCCAAAGAGATATATATGCAGTGCCATGCTGGTAATTGATACAGCGCCCATGTAAGATATCCGGTATATCGTTAATTTGAGCGCAAGCTGCAACTGGGCCTCGGGATACTTGGCAGTCCAAAAGATCTGAATAACGGAGGCACCACCATTGTATGGCCACTATAATCCCAGCCGCATACAACTATGGAGGCAGCACCTAGTGTGAGGAGATATGCCACTGACTCCTGCAGTTAATTTAGCTTGCATGTCATACAAGCACAGAGCAGTGTGTCATATTGTACTTTAGGCGGAATATAGCAGCGCTGCTAGCGGGGTGTGCTACATGAGTGCGTGGTAGTGTGTGTTTCGTGCACGGTGGGCCCCCGTGATTTTAGAGCACTGTATGTTTATATTTTTTATTTGTCAGAATTGTCCCATGTGTGTGCTGAGATAGGTGCAATAAATTCTTGTTTGTTCAGCTAATTTTGTTTCTAGCATTTTGCCAGGCCTACACTTAACCGGATGTGTTGTATGTTTTTCTTGAGCAAATTTCAGTGGTGGTTAGTAGGACGCCGCTGATCCTGCGGCAGTGCATATGCTTTGACATTCAAACTCTCTCCAGCCATTTTACCAGTATTTGTTGATGGATACCAGTGCAAATGTGTAAAAGGGTTATGCACATCAGTAAGAAAAACAGGGTGCTCGACCCGGGGCTGTCCTTTGCCCCACAACAGTACCAAAAGTGAAGGTAGAGGGTCCGCACTCCTTAAAAATTCCAATTCTTTATTAGCTAAAAATTCCCTTAATCATAGATATCTATGATTAAGGGCCAGCCTTGAGCCCGAAACTCGTCAGAGGACGGCACTACCACTTTGCTCTGGATCTGATTTACATGTTTTTATGGCTAACGTATGACATTTACTGGATGGAGATGATTTTAATAAGTAATTAATAAAGCATTGGAATTTTTAAGGAGTGCGGCCCCTCTACCTTTAATTTTGACCAGCCAATTTGCTTCGCTTCAACATTAAGGAGGAGTTCTGAGTGGTGTTCCCCAAAAATACTTTTCGAGAGCACCAGCTCCATACTCGCAGCAGGTTCTTCTGCACCCCTGTGCCAAGGAGAGGGTAAGGTTTCCACCTCATTGAACTGGTAAAGGGTTCTCTCAGAATTAAAGTAAAGTAAAAATTGTTTTTAAATAAACATAATATTGGAGGTTGGCACCCCTCCACTGGGTGTCCAAGCTTGCATCTTCATTGTGATCCCCAACAGTCTTGTGGCATTAGGTCAGTGAATTGTGCCCATTTTTTGGCAAGAGCAATCCCCTTCCCCACATACTGACTGGAATAGCTTGGAGCTTCAAGACCCACATCAGATTTTTATTATAGCTTGGAGGCACTTTGCTTTTTATTGGCAGATTTGCAAAGATCAGAACACAGAATATTATATTTAAGCAACTCTGGTAAATGTTATCTTCCACTTACTTTAATACTTGCAGTGTGCAGTTAACCCTGAGTGCACCAGCCAAGGCTTTGGCTCCTGGAAGGCCGATGTGATTCCCTCGCAGGCTGTTGGAACAATTTGGAAAATTTCAGCCAAAGCCCTTCTAAATAATAAACCTGATCCAGCTAATAATGGAGAAGTCCGGCCAATTTTTTTATTTTTTTTTTTATTTTTTTTTTAAGCGCTGGGAGGTTCAAATGAGTTTCTTGCTTTGTCGTCTGGGTCCAAGAAATTTGGCCATGTTAGGTGCAGGACTTAAAAAAAAATTACCTTGGTGGAATGAGTCAAGTTAACATCAATAAGGTTGCGCCCCAGAGAGTTTAATTTTGAGCGAATCGGCATGCCCCATTGTGTGAACCCCCCCAGATGGCTCACAAGAGCCTTACCTTTATTCTTAGTATACAGTACGTCCTGCTCCAAATCTACCGTATTTTTCGCCCTATAAGACGCACCTAGGATTTGGGGGAGAAAAATAAGAAAAAAAATATTTTAAACCAAAAATGCACCATTACAGACAGTGTGGCATTCCCCTTTCCCATTGGCCATGTGGGATGCCCCCATTCCATAGACAGTGTAGCATGCCCCCATCCCATTCCCCATATACCCAGTGTGGCATCCCCCTCCCATTCCCTATATAGGCAGTGTGGCATTCTCCCCCCTCCCATTCCCATATAGGCAGTGTACACCCCATTATCATAAGCAGTGTGGCATTCCCCCCTCCTATTCTCCATATAGGCAGTGTGCCCCCCCATTCCCATTGGCTGTGTGGCATCCCCCTCCCCCCATTAGTATAGGCTGTGTGGCATCCTCCTCTGCCCCCATAGGCTGTGTGGCATTCCCCCTCCCCCCATTAGTATAGGCTGTGTGGCATCCCCCTCTCCCCTCATAGGCTGTGTGGCATCCCCTCTCCCCCCATTTGTATAGGCTGTGTGGCATCCCCCTCTCCCCCCATTTGTATAGGCTGTGTGGCATCCCCCTCTCCCCCCATAGGCTGTGTGGCATCCCCCTCTCCCCTATAGGCTGTGTGGCATCCCCCTCTCCCCCATAGGCTGTGTGGCATTCCCCCTCCCCCCATTAGCATAGGCTGTGTGGCATCCCCCTCTCCCCCCATAGGCTGTGTGGCATTCCCCCTCCCCCCATTAGTATAGGCTGTGTGGCATCCCCCTCTCCCCCCATAGGCTGTGTGGCAACCCCTCTCCCCCCATTTGTATAGGCTGTGTGGCATCCCCCTCTCCCCCCATAGGCTGTGTGGCATCCCCCTCTCCCCCCATAGGCTGTGTGGCATCCCCCTCTCCCCCATTAGTATAGGCTGTGTGGCATCCCCCTCTCCCCCATAGGCTGTGTGGCATCCCCTCTTCCCCCATTTGTATAGGCTGCGTGGCATCCCCCTCTCCCCCCATAGGCTGTGTGGCATCCCCCTCTCCCCCATTAGTATAGGCTGTGTGGCATCCCCCTCTCCCCCCATAGGCTGTGTGGCATCCCCTCTCCCCCCATTTGTATAGGCTGCGTGGCATCCCCCTCTCCCCCCATAGGCTGTGTGGCATCCCCTCTCCCCCCATTTGTATAGGCTGTGTGGCATCCCCCTCTCCCCCATTGCCTGTGTGGCATCCCCCCCCTCTCCCCCCATTTGTATAGGCTGTGTGGCATCCCCCCTCCCCCTATAGGCTGTGTGGCATCCCCCCTTTCCCCCCATAGGCTGTGTAGCATTCCCCCTCCCACCCATTAGTATAGGCTGTGTGGCATCCCCCTCTCCCCCCATAGGCTGTGTGGCATCCCCTCTCCCCCCATTTGTATAGGCTGCGTGGCATCCCCCTCTCCCCCCATAGGCTGTGTGGCATCCCCCTCTCCCCCATTAGTATAGGCTGTGTGGCATCCCCCTCTCCCCCCATAGGCTGTGTGGCATCCCCTCTCCCCCCCATTTGTATAGGCTGCGTGGCATCCCCCTCTCCCCCCATAGGCTGTGTGGCATCCCCTCTCCCCCCCATTTGTATAGGCTGTGTGGCATCCCCCTCTCCCCCATAGGCTGTGTGGCATTCCCCCTCCCCCCATTAGTATAGGCTGTGTGGCATCCCCCTCTCCCCCCATAGGCTGTGTGGCATTCCCCCTCCCCCCATTAGTATAGGCTGTGTGGCATCCCCCTCTCCCCCCATAGGCTGTGTGGCAACCCCTCTCCCCCCATTTGTATAGGCTGTGTGGCATCCCCCTCTCCCCCCATAGGCTGTGTGGCATCCCCCTCTCCCCCCATAGGCTGTGTGGCATCCCCCTCTCCCCCATTAGTATAGGCTGTGTGGCATCCCCCTCTCCCCCCATAGGCTGTGTGGCATCCCCTCTCCCCCCATTTGTATAGGCTGCGTGGCATCCCCCTCTCCCCCCATAGGCTGTGTGGCATCCCCCTCTCCCCCATTAGTATAGGCTGTGTGGCATCCCCCTCTCCCCCCATAGGCTGTGTGGCATCCCCTCTCCCCCCTTTTGTATAGGCTGCATGGCATCCCCCTCTCCCCCATAGGCTGTGTGGCATCCCCTCTCCCCCCATTTGTATAGGCTGTGTGGCATCCCCCTCTCCCCCATTGCCTGTGTGGCATCCCCCCCTCTCCCCCCATTTGTATAGGCTGTGTGGCATCCCCCCTACCCCTATAGGCTGTGTGGCATCCCCCCTTTCCCCCCATAGGCTGTGTAGCATTCCCCCTCCCCCCCATTAGTATAGGCTGTGTGGCATCCCCCTCTCCCCCCATAGGCTGTGTGGCATCCCCTCTCCCCCCATTTGTATAGGCTGCGTGGCATCCCCCTCTCCCCCCATAGGCTGTGTGGCATCCCCCTCTCCCCCATTAGTATAGGCTGTGTGGCATCCCCCTCTCCCCCCATAGGCTGTGTGGCATCCCCTCTCCCCCCATTTGTATAGGCTGCGTGGCATCCCCCTCTCCCCCCATAGGCTGTGTGGCATCCCCTCTCCCCCCATTTGTATAGGCTGTGTGGCATCCCCCTCTCCCCCATTGCCTGTGTGGCATCCCCTCCTCTCCCCCCATTTGTATAGGCTGTGTGGCATCCCCCCTCCCCCCTATAGGCTGTGTGGCATCCCCCCTTTCCCCCCATAGGCTGTGTGGCATTCCCCCTCCCCCCCATTAGTATAGGCTGTGTGGCATCCCCCTCTCCCCCCATAGGCTGTGTGGCATCCCCTCTCCCCCCATTTTTATAGGCTGTGTGGCATCCCCCTCTCCCCCATAGGCTGTGTGGCATCCCCCTCTCCCCCCATTTGTATAGGCTGTGTGGCATCCCCCTCCCCCCCATAGGCTGTGTGGCATTCCCCCTCCCCCCCATTAGTATAGGCTGTGTGGCATCCCCCTCTCCCCCCATAGGCTGTGTGGCATCCCCTCTCCCCCCCATTTGTATAGGCTGTGTGGAATCCCCCTCTCCCCCCATAGGCTGTGTGGCATCCCCCTCTCCCCCCATAGGCTGTGTGGCATCCCCCATTAGTATAGGCTGTGTGGCATCCCCCTCTCCCCCCATAGGTTGTGTGGCATCCCCTCTCCCGCCATTTGTATAGGCTGTGTGGCATCCCCCTCTCCCCCCATAGGCTGTGTGGCATCCCCCTCTCCCCCATTAGTATAGGCTGTGTGGCATCCCCCTCTCCCCCCATAGGCTGTGTGGCATCCCCTCTCCCCCCATTTGTATAGGCTGCGTGGCATCCCCCTCTCCCCCCCCATAGGCTGTGTGGCATCCCCTCTCCCCCCCATTTGTATAGGCTGTGTGGCATCCCCCTCTCCCCCATAGGCTGTGTGGCATCCCCCCTCTCCCCCCATTTGTATAGGCTGTGTGGCATCCCCCCCTCCCCCTATAGGCTGTGTGGCATCCCCCCTCTCCCCCCATTTGTATAGGCTGTGTGGCATCCCCCCTCTACCCCCATTTGTATAGGCTGTGTGGCATCCCCCCTCCCCCCAATTCCCATAGGCTGTGTGGCATCCCTCTCTCCCCTCATAGGCTGTGTGGCATCCCCTCTCCTCCCATTTGTATAGGCTGTGTGGCATCCCCCTCTCCCCTCATAGGCTGTGTGGCATCCACTCTCCCCCCATTTGTATAGGCTGCGTGGCATCCCCCTCTCCCCCCCCATAGGCTGTGTGGCATCCCCTCTCCCCCCCATTTGTATAGGCTGTGTGGCATCCCCCTCTCCCCCATAGGCTGTGTGGCATCCCCCCTCTCCCCCCATTTGTATAGGCTGTGTGGCATCCCCCCCTCCCCCTATAGGCTGTGTGGCATCCCCCCTCTCCCCCCATTTGTATAGGCTGTGTGGCATCCCCCCTCTACCCCCATTTGTATAGGCTGTGTGGCATCCCCCCTCCCCCCAATTCCCATAGGCTGTGTGGCATCCCTCTCTCCCCTCATAGGCTGTGTGGCATCCCCTCTCCTCCCATTTGTATAGGCTGTGTGGCATCCCCCTCTCCCCTCATAGGCTGTGTGGCATCCACTCTCCCCCCATTTGTATAGGCTGTGTGGCATCCCCCTCTCCCCCCATAGGCTGTGTGGAATCCCCCCTCCCCCCCCCTTAGGCTGTGTGGCATCCCCCCTCCCCCCCAATTCCCATAGGCTGTGTGGCACCCCCCTTTCCCCCCAGTCGGCTTAAGTAAAACAAAAAAAAAGTTAAACTCACCTCTCCACTGACACCGGATAGGGATCGCCATCCTCCCTCGTTTCCCCCCTAGCCCCCTTTCCCCTAGGGGGAAAAGAAAGGGGGGGAGGGGTCGTGAGTATGGCGGCCTCAGTGTACCCTATCCCACGCTTATGGCCTTTGTGTCGTGTTTGACTGAGAATGGATGTCAGAGCCGAGTTTTCCAATTGAACGGACGGCGGCGGTTTTGTTGATGCTGCGGCTTATTTTTTGCTCCTAATCCGTAGTGACTCCGCTGCGGTAACACTGATCATCCTTCAGGGGCTTGCTTTGACTTCGTCACTGCCCTGTTTCCAGCTTCTCTATTTGCTTAGCACGTTCGGAGCTTCGCGCTCTCCGGGGGGGGGCGTCCCTGACTTGGCGCGCCCACGTCACGTTTTGGCGCGCTCCGCGTCACCTTCAGCTCTGACCCGCCCTCCGAGGATAGTTTGGCGCCATTCCTTTTCGCGCGCGCGTGGTGACGACCGTCCTCCCCCTGCTGTCTGTAAGTGCCCTCGCGACCATTTTTTATCATTATTATATAGCTTATAGTGTCCCCTTGCGCTTGGTTTGACATCCCTGTCCCTCTTATGTCTTTCAGACCGCGGATTCCGGTGGCTTCTCCCGGCCCGCTGTATCCCCTGGTTGAGACTATTAAAAAAATTACTCCCACTTCCCAGCGGGTTATTGGGGCATCCAGGGTAGCTTATAGCGTCAATCTCTACGGGCCTACTGTGCCGATACAATCACCATATGGAGGCATCTCAGGATATTGTAAACGGGGTTCCTTCGGGACGAGCCCGGCTGTGTGTAGCTTGTGGGGTCTTACCTAGCAGCTGTGACAATGCACGGGTCTGTGTTCCTTGTGCACAGCAGGTGCTATCGTCTCTTCCCGCCTCTTCCGTGGCTGGGCCTGCACCTCGCCTCACTTCACCTACTCCCCCAAGCCTGAGTCTAACCCCCAATACAAGTGGGGATTCTCATCCTGATATGGCTACTAGACTGGCCAGTGTTGAAAAATTGCTTGATAGCTCGCTAGCGCGTAAGGCCACCGCCAAGAAGCGGCATTTAACCCCTGACTCTGCCCTTTTCCCTATGGAATCTGATGACTTGTTGCAGCCTTACGGCCAACCCCCCTCGGACGAAGGGGAGCTGTTCTCTGACTCTGGGTCATATGACGAGGAGTCCAGGGGTCATGACGAATCTGGTTCCGAGCACTGGACCTCGGATGATATTGACAGACTGCTGGCTCAGATTTTTGAAGTTTTGTCTATCTCTCCCCCTGTTGCTGCTCCCAGACAAAGGGGCGAGCTCTTTCATACTGCTAAGGCTCGTCTTGAATTTCCTGAGCAGACTCATTTCAATAGCCTCGTGCTTAAGGAATGGGAACAACCCAGAAGGTTGCCTGGGATCCCTAAGAGTGTGGATAGAAAGTATCCCTTCCCGGCTGACTTGGTTAAGCGCTGGTCATCGCCTCCTGAGGTCGATGCTCCTATTCTAGGGTTGTCCAACACCTCTGTTATGCACTCCCCTGACACTACTACGCTACGGGACTCTGAGGACCGGCGTCTTGATCAATTGGCATGCCATGCCTTTGCCTTTGGTGGAGCGACCTTGCGCCCGGTTTGCGCCTTAGCCATTATGGCAGTAGCGCTCAGGGCCATGGTTAGGAATGCACTCGATGGCACAGATGAGTTGCCCGCTGATACTGTCAATAATCTGTCTAACTGTGACGTGCTCATAAACTTTATCCTGTCTGCATCGGACGATGCTATAAAGATGTGTGCCAGATCTTCTGCCTTGGCGGTAGCTATTCGCCGTATGGTTTGGCTGCGGCAGTGGGCGGCTGACAATGCCGCTAAGAAAGCCCTTACTGGTCTTCCATTTAAAGGGCTACGTCTGTTTGGAGACCGTCTAGACCTCTTTGCCAAAGAAGGCAAGCTGCCCCAGCGCAGGCGGCAGTTTCGGCCTTTTCAAGGCCAGGGCACCCCTTCAATCCCCTACCGCGGGGTCAAACAGGGAAAGAGGGGTGTCCTTCGCCGGGCCCCGTGCAGATTTCTGGCACAGGAATAGAGGACGCCGCCCCGGTTCCTCCTGGGGGCCCAAGCCCAGAGCCCCTCCCAAGACCCCTCAGGCATGAGGGGGCGCCCTCACCCGTCAGGGTGGGGGGACGTCTACAGCACTTCGAGCACGTCTGGCGGCGCCACGTCTCAGACCGGTGGATTCAGGAGGTATTGTCCTCCGGATACAAGATAGAATTTGCTGTACGCCCCCCACCAGATTCATTGGGTCCCGAATCCCTCAGGACCCCGCCTCAGCCCAGGTCTTGCTGCTGGCCGTGCAGGGTCTCCTGGATCTAGGAGTCATTTGCAAGGTCCCCTTTGGAGACAGGGGCAAGGGGTTCTACTCCAATCTCTTCACAGTACCCAAGAAGGATGGGTCAGTCAGGCCCATTCTGGATTTAAAAATCCTCAACAGATTTGTCAAGAACAGGCATTTCCGCATGGAAACTCTGCGCTCGGCCATTGGCTCGTTGCGTCCAGGGGACTTCATGACGTCAGTAGACATCAAGGATGCCTTCACTTTCCGGTGTTTGCAGGACACCAAAGGTTTCTCAGATTTGCTCTGAAAGATCAGCATTACCAATTTGTGGCTCTGCAGTTCTGCCTTACGTCGGCTCCCAGGGTGTCACCAAGGTGCTAGCAGGGGTAATGTCACTGATAAGGCTAAGGGGCATACGCGTGCTGCCCTACCTGGACGACATCCTCATCACCTCTCGGTCTCTGCGGCAGGCAGAGTTGGACACTCAACTGGTAGTGTCCACCCTGGAGTCCTTCGGTTGGGTGATCAATTACCCCAAGTCCTCTCTGTCCCCATCCTCGGTGACCCCGTTCCTGGGAATGATTCTGGATACGGTTCAGTCACGGATATTCCTTCCTCAACAGAAGGTGGAAGCTCTGACTGCTCAAGCCAGGTTCCTGCTCTCGTGCCCACAGCCCTCCATCAGGCAGGGAATGCAGTTGGTGGGCTCGATGGTAGCGAGCTTTGAAGCGGTGCCCTTTGCTCAGTTCCATTTGAGACCTCTGCAGCTTCACCTTCTGTCAGTATGGGACAAGAACCCGGCGTCCTTGGACGGGGTCTGTGTGCTTCCCTCCTCGGTCAGACTGTCCCTTGCGTGGTGGTTGGACCTCGAGAACTTGACAGGGGGCAGGTCCTTTCTGGCCCCTTCCTGGGAGACGGTCACAACATATGCCAGCCTGTCAGGTTGGGGGGGATTCTGGAAGTCCCTGCGCTTCCATCAACATTCTGGAACTGCGGGCAGTTCGGTTGGTGCTGGAGCGGTTGACCCAAAACGTGAGGGGACTATCGGTCCGGGAACACTCCGACAACAAGACGGCGGTTGCATACATCAACCATCAGGGAGGGACTCGGAGCAAGAGTGCCCCCCGGGAGGTGTCTCAGATTCTGACATGGGCGGAGGCCAATGTACAATGCATTTCGGCTGTTTACATTCTGGGGGCGGAGAATCTGCTTGCAGATGCTCTGAGCAGGGGGATGTCTCGTCAGGGAGAGTGGTCCCTCTGCGACAGGGTATTTCAGTCCCTGTGTCACCGTTGGGGTCTACCGGATGTGGACCTGTTTGCGTCCCGCCACAACCACAACCTCCCAACCTTCGTGTCCCTGTCTCAGGACCCTCTGGCCTTGGCCACGCATGCCCTGTCCATGTCTTGGAAGGAGTTTCGGCTCCTGTATGTGTTTCCACCATTCCCCCTGCTGAGCAGGGTTCTGCGCAAGATTGCCCGGAAGGGGTGCCTGTGATTCTAGTGGCCCCCCGGTGGCCAAGAAGAGTGTGGTTCGCAGACGTGGTTCAAATGGCAGTAGACCAGTACGATCTGCCAGGGGTGCCAGACCTGCTAACACAGGGCCCTCTACACCATCCCAATTTACAAACGCTGGCTTTGACGGCCTGTATGGTGTACCTACATAAACTGATGTGAGTCTAGGTCTCTTCCCTGTAGGGAGTTCTCTGTCCCAAGGGTTCTGGAGTTCCTACAGCATGGTTTGGAGTTAGGTCTAAAACTCAGTACTCTGAAGGGTCAGGTTTCTGCCCTGTCCGTCTTCTTCCAGAAAACCTTTGCTCATCATCATTTGGTTAAGACCTTTTTTCAGGGGGTCACTCATGCGCGTCCCCCTCGTAAACCTGTGGTTCTCGTTTGGGATTTAAACTTGGTCTTATCTGCCTTGCAGGGTGCTCCCTTTGAGCCTATTCAAGAGGCTGCTCTGGTTGTTCTTACTCTCAAGGTGGTCTTTTTGGTTGCCATAACTTCGGTTAGGCGTGTGTCTGAGCTGGTTGCTCTATCCATTCAGTCTCCATACTATGAGAGACACCAGAACAAGGCAGTGTTCCGCTTTAAGCCGGATTTTCTGCCTAAGGTTGTGTCTGCCTTTCATTTGAATCAGGACATTGTTCTTCCTTCCCTGTGCCCCAATCCTAGTAATGACAAGGAAAGGGTTCTGCACTCCTTGGATGTGGTCAGGTGCTTGAAGTACTACCTGGTTGTCACTGCGGCTTTCAGGAAGACTGATGCTCTTTTCGTTGTGCCTTCTGGTCCTAGGAAGGGCTTGGCTTCTGCCAAGTCTACTATCAGCAAGTGGATCCATCAGGCTGTGGTACAAGCCTATTCTGCTAAGGGGAAGAGTCCTCCCTTCCGTATTACTGCTCATTCCACTCGTGCTATTGGTGCCTCTTGGGCTTTTCAGCACCAGGCCTCTGTTGAACAAGTTTGCAAGGCCGCTACTTGGTCTTCTGTTCACACCTTTTCAAAGTTTTACAAGGTTGATGTTCGGGCCTCAGCTGATGCTGCTTTTGGCCGCAAGGTTTTGCAGGCGGTTGTAGTTTAAGCTACGTGCCGTTGCCTTTTTTGTTGGGGATCCCACCCTACTGTTATGGACACTGCTATTGGATGTCCCAAGTGTAAGTATTATATTTGGAGCAGGACGTACTGTATACTTAGAATAATGCAATTCTGTGAGATACTCACCAGTAGAATTGGTATTATACATATACAGTACGTCCTGCTCCACTCCACCCTGGTTTTTGCATTATTCTGGATCCCCTGTGTGGGGATTGTTGTTATTGTTATCATTACCAGTTGTTTTGGTGGTTGGTTTCTCCCGGCTTCTGGTTCACTGCTTTTCAATGCTGGGGATTTGTGGGAGGTCCCTGGGTATATGAGGGGCCGGGAGGAGCCTGTTTTTGCATGTCTGCAGTGCCACAGCGCCCTCTGGCGGAGGATTACCCAAGTGTAAGTATTATATTTGGAGCAGGATGTACAGTATACGTATAATACCAATTCTACAGGTGAGTATCTCACAGAATTGTATTTTTAGTGGCCGCTGTCCTCCCTCATCCTCCTTGTAGTCTTCGGGGGAAAAGAGGGGGGGGGGTGTAAATATGTATGCTATGCATTCTGTGTTTTACACCTTTTTTCCATTCTGTTTAGTCTTGTGTCAGCTGCAGTGCTGGCTTGTCTTTACTGTCTTTTTTAAAACTGCTGCCGCCGCGCGCTGGCTTGGTTCCGCGCTTGGCGGTGGCATTAGCTCAGGCACTGGTGCGTCATCATTGGCTGCTTGCACGTTCTGGCTTCGCGCTCTTCGGGGGGGCGGGGCGGGGCCCGTCTATGGCGCGCTCCGCATCATCGCTGATATCGGCCCGCCCCTCGAGGTATACCAACGCCATCTTTATCCTGCCTTTGGCCCATGCGCGACGGACCCCTACCTACTGCGGTCCGTAAGTGCCCTCGCGGGCGGCTTTATATCTTTCACTTTTTGTTACTGTGTGCTTACAGGTCTTGTCTGCTTATGTCTTTCAGGCGGGGCGAACCCTTTTGGCTTCTCCCGGCCCTGTATTAGTATATAACTTGTAGGCTTTGTAAAAATAATACTCCCACTTCCCTAGCGGGTTATTGGGGCATCCGGGGTTGCTATATAGCGTTATTCCCTATCGGCGTATAGCGCCGCTATAATCACCATATGGAGCCATCCCAGGATATTGTGACTGGGGTCCCTTTGGGACAAGACCGGCTGTGTGTAGCGTGTGGGCAGCATCATGCTGACGCTGACAAGGCGCGGGTCTGTGTACCCTGTGCTGAGCAGGTGCTTGCATTGCAATCTGGCCTGCCAGTGGCTGCACCTCGTTTCACTTCGCCTACTCCCCCAAGCTTAAATCTCACTCCTGCTGAGTTGCATACTAGTGGGGATTCTCAGCCTGATGTGTCTTCTAGACTGGCTACTGTTCCATACAGCAAAATCACGTTTGGAATTTCCCGAGCAGGCACATTTCCATAACCTTGTGCTCAAGGAATGGGAGCGCCCCAGTAAACTTCCCAGGGTTCCAAAAAGTTGGGATAGGAAGTATCCCTTTCCGGCTGAGGTGGTTAAATGTTGGTCATCCCTCCCCCGAGGTGGATGCCCCGATTCTAGGGCTATCTAACACCTCTGTCATGCATTCCCCTGACTCTACTACCCTGCGGGATGCTGAGGACCGGCGCATTGACCAGCTGGCATCCCACGCCTTTGCATGTGCAGGGACGGTGCTGCGGCCAGTCTGTGCCTCTGCCATTACTGCTGTGGCCACTAGAACCCTTATCAGAAATATGCTTGATAGTGTCCCTGATTATTTGCCTTGTGAGGTGTTTAATGCACTCTCCAGTTGTGATGTTTTTGTAAATTTGTCCTCTCAGCATTGGATGACACCATCAGAATGTGTGCCAGAACTTCTGCCCTTGTGGTGGCTATACACCGCTCGGTTTGGCTGCGCCAGTGGGCTGCTGACAACGCTGCCAAGAAGGCCCTCACTGGGTTTCCCTTTAAAGGACTACGCCTGTTTGGGGATCACCTGGACCTTTTGCTAAGGGAGGCAGGTTACCCCAGCGCAGGCGGCAATCTCGGCCCTTTCGGGGTCAGGGTTCCTTCTCCTCCTCTTACCGTGGTGCAAGACAGGGAATGATTAAAGCTAGCAAGAAGTCCTCCTCTTCCATTTATTACAGGGTTTGGCGTGCCTCCCTGTTGTGTGTTCTCTATTTCCAGGATTCTGGAGTTCCTGCAGCATGGGTTGGAGATGGGGCTCCAACTCAGTACTCTGAAGGGTCAGGTTTCTGCCCTGGCTATTTTCTTCCAGAAGTCCTTTGCTCAGCACTCTCTGATCGGGACTTTTTTTCCAGGGGGTCACTCAAGTGCGCCCCCCACGTAAGCCTATGGTGCCTGTTTGGGATCTGAACTTGGTTCTGTCAGCCTTGCAGGGTGCTCCCTTTGAACCTGTGCAGGATGCTGCCTTGGCCATTCTTACGCTCAAGGTTGTATTTCTGGTGGCGATCACTTCTGTCAGGCGTGTGTCTGAGTTGGCGGCGTTTTCCATTCAGCCCCCCTACTATGAGAGACACCAGGACAAGGTGATGTTTCTTTTCAAACCTGACTTTCTGCCTAAGGTAGTGTCTGCCTTTCATTTGAATCAGGATATTGTTCTTCCTTCTTTGTGCCCTAATCCTAGCAATGCTAAGGAGAGGGTCTTGCGCTCTTTGGATGTGGTTAAGTGTCTGATGTACTATCTGGTGGCTGCTGCGCCTTTCAGGAAAACTGATGCTTTTTTTTTTGTGGTCCCTTCTGGTCCTAGGAAGGGTTTGGCTCCTGCCAAGTCTACTGTCAGCAAGTGGATTTGTCAGGCTGGGATTCAGGCCTACTCTGCTAAGGGGAAGAATCCTCCCTTCCGCCTTACTGTTTATTCCACTCGTGCTATTGGTGCCTCTTGGGCTTTTCAGCACCAGGCTTCTGTTGAACAAGTTTGCAAGGCCGCTACTTGGTCTTCTGTTCTTACCTTTTCAAAGTTTTACAAGGTTGATGTTAGGGCCCCAGCTGATACTGCTTTTGGCCGCAAGGTTCTGCAGGCGGCAGTGGTTTAAACTGTCTGCTGCTGATTCTTCTTGGGGATCCCACCCTACTTTATGGACACTGCTATTGGATGTCCCAACTGTAAGTATTAGATGTGGAGCAGGACGTACTGTATACTAAGAATAATACAATTCTGTGATTACTCACCTGTAGAATTGGTATTATGAGTATACAGTAGGTTCTGCTCCACCCCACCCTTGGTTTTTGGATCCCCTGTATGGTGATTGTTACCATTGTTATAGTTGATAGTTTGGATTGTTTAATTCTCCCGGCTTCTCATTAACTGCTTTTCAATGCTGGGGATTTGTGGGAGGTCCCCGGGTATTTGAGGGGCCGGGAGGAGCCTATTTTCGATGTCTCTGCAGTCCAGCACCATCTGGAGGAGTATATCCCAACTGTAAGTTGTCACGCTCTGGTAACTCCAGCCCTCTAGGTAAGCCCTCAACCCCCAATCTCCGCAGCCAGCTTCACCTGTAGGAGCCCCCGCTTGCCGGGACGCAAAATACGCCTGCCCGGGATCGGTTGCCCCCAGGACTTCAATGGCTCAAAGGATGAGAGCTTACTGATTTAGAGGTCTGAAGAACCAATGGCTAAGAGCGAGTGTAGCGGAAGTCCAGAACCAGGCCAGAGGTTGACACGGGGAAGTCAGAGATCGCAGCGGTACAGAGGGAAGAGGCAGCTCGAGGTCAAGGTACAAAGCAGAGGTCGGCAACGGAGATCAGATCGAGAATAGTCGGTTCAGGCAGGGGTCGGCAACGGAGATCAGATCGAGAATAGTCGGTTCAGGCAGGGGTCGGCAACGGAGATCAGATCGAGAATTGTCGGTTCAGGCAGGGGTCGGCAACGGAGATCAAACAAGGTATATCACAAGACTATGCAGGGTACAAGGCGCTATCACAGGCAATTCACAACTGAGAGGGAATTGCCTTTATAGGGACAGACAGAGAGGGAAGGTGTGAGTGATTGGTGCACTTTAAGATCCAGGCCAGGATTGGCCTGACCTGTCCCTAGCTGGGCTCATTGGCCCAAAGACAACACTAGGGCTCATTGGCCCTGTCCCTGCAGGGCACTCCCACCACCCCACCTGGCCTTAATTAACTTTCCCCCGGCGGCCGCGCTGAGAGCAGCGCCGCCGGAGGATATAAGCAGAACGTGCTCAAGCACGTGTAAGGGAGCCGGGGCCGCCGGCCGGAACAGCAGGGGGCGCGCGCCAGCAGAAGCAGCCGCTGCCTGGCGCGGCCGCCGAGCAGACACAGCCGCCGCACCCGGCCGCCCACGACCAGCGCTGGAACGGGGCCCAGGTAAGTGACGATTTCTGACACTACCCCCCCCCCCTTCACGAGGGGCCTCTGGACCCTTACCAGGCTTTCCCGGATTGTCACAATGAAATTTTTTCACAAGGGCACTGGCATGCACATCTCTTGCTGTCACCCAACATCTTTCCTCCGGACCATAGCCAACCCAGTCAACCAGATACTGTAAAGAATTGCGCACTTTACGTGAATCTAAGATCCTATTCACTTCATATTCTGGCTCATTATCAACAAGAATCGGCGAAGGACCAGCAGGAGGAGTGTTCTTAGCTGGTTTTAAAGTGGACCAACACCGAGAGGTGATCGGCCCGGAAATCTATAAGATTCCCGGGCCGATCACCTCCCACCCCGCGGGACATCCGAGATCGGGATGTCCCGCGGGGTGAAACCCCCCAAAAAAACCCCAAACACCTTACCTGATCTTCCTCGCGCCCCTGTAGGAGTGCTCGCGCCCGCGCCGGCCGTCTGCGAATGGCCGGCAGGGGCGCGCGCGCGCCGAAAGTGACGCGAGGGAGGCGGCGGCGGTGGCAGCCGCTTGGACGTTCCTGATCCCCGCCTGGACGTTGGCGGGGATTGGACCGTCCAGTCACGTGGGAGCGGGGACAGGTAAGATTTTGGGGCTTTCTGGGGGGTTTCACACAGCGGGGCACCCCCGATCGGGGTGCCCCGCCGAAGTGGACCAAAACCCAGGATAGTCAAAATCCTGGGTGTTGGTCCACTTTAACAGCGAAACGTGGAAAGAATTAGGTATTTTCATAGTCGGTGGGAGTTGAACTTTAAAAGACACGTTATTCAACCTCCTGATAATAGGATAAGGTCCAATGAACTTGCGACCTAATTTACTAGAGGGTTGACGGAGCGCAATATTTTTGGTGGAGACCCAAACTAGATCACCCACCTGCAGAGCTGGTTCCTGCGACCTGCGACGATCAGCAAATCTCTTATATCTCAAGCCCGTGATTTTGAGAATCTCCTGAACGCGGGTCCAGATATTCTTCCGTTCTTGAAGCCACTCTTCCAATGCCGGCAAATTGGAAGGTGACCCTGAAAGGGAAGAAGCTCTAGGATTTTTCCCCAAATTACAAAAGAAAGGAGACACCTTAGTACTCTCACTAGGTGCATTATTGTAAGCGAACTTAGCAAAATCGATAAATTCCGCCCATTGCTCTTGGGCATCAGAGACATAACATCTTAAGTATTGTTCCAAAGTTTGATTAGTTCTTTCCGTCTGCCCATTAGACTGGGGATGGTAAGCAGAGGAAAGGGAGATCTGTATCCCGAGTCGTGAACAGAAATGTCTCCAAAAACGGGAAGTAAATTGGACACCCCGATCGGAGACTATATTCGACGGAATACCATGAAGACGAAAAATATGCGAAGTAAATAGCCGCGAAAGCTCAGGAGCTGACGGAAGCTTGGTCAATGGAATGAAATGTGCCATCTTACTGAAACGATCAACGACCACCCAAATTACAGTATTACCATGTGAGAGAGGCAAATCAACAATAAAATCCATAGAAATATGAGTCCATGGTTCAGCAGGAATTTCAAGGGGAACCAAACCCCTTTACATCGGGCACAAATAACACAAGCGTCGATAAAGGCAGTAATATCGCGTCTCATGGTAGGCCACCATACATGTCGACGGGCAAGCATTAACGTCTTACGATTACCCAAATGACCTGCAGTTTTAGCATCGTGAAATTCGCAAATTACATCAGAACGCAAGTGCTGCGGCACAAACTGGCAACCTAAGGGTACATCTCTAGGAGATTCATCTTGAAACGGCGCCAAAGTATTAGAGAGATCAGGAAGTAACGCCCCGACCACACAACCCGTGGGTAGGATCGGTTCACCAGAATCACCCTGATCCTTACATTCTCCGAACATGCGAGATAGAGCATCAGCTTTAGTATTTTTTACACCCGGCTTGAAAGTAATAATAAAATTAAAGCGCGAGAAGAATAATGCCCAACGTGCCTGACGAGAGTTCAGCCTCTTGGCAGAACCAATGTATTCAAGATTTTTGTGATCGGTATACACAGTTATAGGATGTAAAGAACCCTCCAACCAGTGTCGCCATTCATCAAATGCCAGTTTAATAGCTAATAGTTCCCTATTACCGACATCATAATTTTGTTCCGCGGTACTGAATTTACGTGAAAAATAAGCGCATGGATGAAGACGCTCAGGGTTACCAGAATATTGTGACAAAACTGCACCCACTCCCAGCTCAGAAGCATCCACTTCAATAATGAAGGCTTTATGAATATCTGGTTGAATTAACACAGGTGCCGAAGTAAAGGCCCGTTTCAAGGTCAGGAAGGCCTCACAGACAGAGGGAGACCAGTTAGCAGTAAAGGCCCCCTTGCGGGTAAGGTTGGTAAGAGGTGCTACAACATGAGAAAAGCCTTTGATGAAACGCCGATAAAAATTTGCAAAACCTAGAAAACGTTGCAATTCTTTTAGGGTCTTGGGTTGAACCCAATCCTGAACCGCCGAAACTTTCCCCGCATCCATCTCCAAACCCTGGTTGGTAATATACCCTAGGAAGGGAACTGAGGTGACTTCAAACACGCATTTAGAAAGTTTAGCATATAAGTTGTTCTCTCTTAATTTTTGTAGTACCAACCTAACATGGCGTCTGTGCTCCAATAAAGAATTAGAAAAAATGAGAATATCATCCAAGTAGATGACCACAAATCTACCGAGATACTCTCTGAATATATCGTTAACAAAATCTTGAAAGACGGCTGGCGCATTACAAAGTCCAAAAGGCATGACCAGGTACTCGTAATGGCCGTCTTTCACATTAAAAGCAGTTTTCCACTCATCGCCCTGCCGGATGCGAATCAGATTGCAAGCCCCCCTTAAATCCAATTTGGAAAAAATTTGGGACCCAGTGACTTGATTGAACAGATCCCCAATCAAAGGCAAGGGGTATCGATTCTTTACAGTGATCTTATTCAAGGCTCGATAATCAATGCATGGTCTCAGGCCGCCATCTTTTTTCTCTACAAAAAAAGAATCCGGCCCCAGCAGGCGAGGTAGAGGGGCGGATAAATCCCTTCCTTAAATTTTCGGTAATGTACTCCCTCATTGCTTTCTCTTCGGGCAGAGTAAGATTATAGATTTTTCCCCTCGGGGGAATCGTGCCAGGTAGCAAGTCAATAGGGCAGTCATAAGACCGATGAGGAGGAAGAGTATCAGCAGAATGTTCAGAGAAGACATCAACCCAGTCTGCATATGGCTGAGGTAACCCCTGAGGTAAAACTTGCACACTTCTGAGGCCTGTAGTAAAGCAGTGATTTTTGCAATGATCACTCCACTTGATCAACTCCCCAACCCGCCAATCTAACACCTGGTTGTGGAGTTGTAACCAGGGGTATCCCAAAACCACCGGAGTTTCTGGACAGTCGAAGATGAAAAATTCTAAGAACTCAGAGTGGGAAGAGCCAACAATTAACTGAAGAGGTGGGGTCTTGGTATTTATAGGTCCCCCCTGGATAGCCTTCCCATTGATAGCCAAAACTTGTAGGGATCTTTCAAGAGGAACTAAAGGGATACCTAAAATGGAGATCATACTCCTGTCCAAAAAGTTTCCCGCCGCACCACTGTCGATAAAGGCGGAAACTGTTTGCTTAGAAGAACCCCAAAACAGGTCAATAGGCACTAGCATTTTATTTTGGCGAGAGTTGCAAACTGACTCACCTAGACCAGCACTCTCTCTCTGATCTAGGTGTGGGAGTTTTCCGCCGGCTTCCCCTTGTTTGGACAGGACCCAGCGAAATATCCCGCGTTCCCACAATATAGGCATAACCCCTTGGATCGCCTACGCTGCTTTTCCTCTTGGGATAACCGGGTTCTCCCTAATTGCATGGGTTCTTCCTGGGAAGGAGATGAGGTATTCTCCCCACGGGTAGTTGGGGAACTAAGACTCTGGAAGGACCTGAAGGACGTGGGAGCCCTGGCTCTCTCCCTGGCCCTTTTAATGGAGACCTGCATTAATTGGTCTAGGTCTGCGGGTGGAGGAAAATTGACCAAAGCATCCTTGATGCTTTCCGACAGCCCCACCCTGAACTGACTGCACAGAGCGGGATCATTCCATCTAGATTCGATAGCCCAGCGGCGGAATTCAGCACTATAATCTTCAGCCGAATTCCGTCCTTGTCTTAAGGCCCGGAGCCTATTCTCTGCCGTAGATTGTTGATCAGGATCAGCATATAAAACGCCCATAGCACTAAAGAATGCTGTAACGGATTGTAGGGCAGAGTCATGGGATGGTAAACTAAAGGCCCAGGACTGCGGGTCTCCTTGAAGCAGAGAAATGACTAGGCCTACTCGTTGGGACTCAGTGCCTGCGGAGATGGGTCTCAGCTTGAAATACAGTTCGCAGGCATTCTTAAAATTGGAAAATTTTGCTCGTTCTCCAAAAAACTTTTCAGGCAGTGGAATCTTTGGTTCAGAGATATGAGGTGGTACAGAGGATGCCGGTAACTGACGAGACTCCTGAGTGGCCACTCTTTGAGCGAGCTGGTTTATCGCCGTGGCCATAGCTTGCACCTGCTGTACCAGGTCATCCATCGTGGGGCCTGTGATAATGTCGCGCTCTGGTAACTCCAGCCCTCTAGGTAAGCCCTCAACCCCCAATCTCCAAAGCCAGCTTCACCTGTAGGAGCCCCCGCTTGCCGGGACGCAAAATACGCCTGCCCGGGATCGGTTGCCCCCAGGACTTCAATGGCTCAAAGGATGAGAGCTTACTGGTTTAGAGGTCTGAAGAACCAATGGCTAAGAGCGAGTGTAGCGGAAGTCCAGAACCAGGCCAGAGGTTGACACGGTCAGAGATATAAGCAGAACGTGCTCGCGCGCGTGCGCGAGCACGTGCAAGGGGGCCGCCAGCCAGAACAGCAGGGGGCACGCGCGCGCCAGCAGAAGCAGCCGCTGCCCGGCGCGGCCACCGAGCAGACACAGCCGCCGCACCCGGCCGCCCACGACCAGCGCTGGAACGGGGCCCAGGTAAGTGACGATTTCTGACATAAGTATTAGATTTGGAGCAGGACGTACTGTATACTCATAATACCAATTCTACAGGTGAGTAATCACAGAATTGTATTTCCTGGGCCCTTGGCGTGGTTATCGGCCACCGTTGCATCCCCAGCATCGCTGCACCTGTGCGCACTCCCACGCCCAGCCATTTAGATAGGCTGGGAGCTCACACTCCACAGGGGAGCTGTGTGCCACTGCTCCCTTTATGCACTGCATAAAGCAGTGATTGGACAATGGCGTACAGTGGGTGATCTGGGGGGTTTCACACAGCAGGGTATCCCAATTCAGGGCAAGGACCAATCACCAGGATAGTCAAAATCCTGGCGATTGGTCCACTTTAATGGGACTGTAAACCCAAAGACAATAATAAGGTGGCCAGCAGCTCACCTGATGCCTGTCCCATGTGCTTCTCCTTTATTCCCTGCAGTACAGTGTACACGCTGTAGCAGGGTTCCAACATTTCCCCTACTTTCAATTTTATTTCTCTAGAACCATGCACAACATTGGTCTAACAGCCACAAAGTCCCGTGGTGATCTAAGTGTGAGTGAGCATGGCAAGCCACAGTGGTCCCACAGATGTCTCTGAACATAGCAGAGCATGTTCAAGTCTCATAAAGCTGCATAATGTCACACCCTTCCCAGCTCAACTATGACTTAGAAAGCAACATTAGAATATTTAAGGTGTTTACATATAATTGGAGATTTTTAGATACTTTAAAATAACACTTTTCCCAAGAACAGTGAAAGTTAGTGTGTGCTGGACAGGGCCCCTTTGCTGGGTGTACGGGTATCCGTGGGACCATATTTTGATCCTGATGAAACTCTAATTTTCTGTGAAATAAACTTCCTAATTCTAGTCTTAGTGGGGTTAGATTCACCCCTGTGGTAACACAGATGGCAAAAAACTACAAAAGTCCCTGTCCAGTCCAGCCCAGGTTCTGTCTCACAAACAGGCTGCAGAAAGGAGCCTTTTAGTCATCCAGCTGAATGACAAGGACTGTGTAGGACATCATGAATTTTTTATCCATATTCGTAATATGCTACCCGAAGATCTATGATCAGAGGTAGAGTTTTTGGTTTTGGCCAGTTGTTTGGTTCTGGTCACAAGAACCTCTACCAGATCACAATATGAGAAAAACCAATGACTAAGGTCCCAGTCTAGACACCTTTTACCTTCCCTGGTGGGAGCGGGTTAAAATTAGCCATTTCAAAGCATCTCAAAATCTCTGATTATATGTAAATAACTTAATAATCTTTGTTTCAGTTTCTGGGTCATGGCTGGGCTGGGAAGGGCATGTTAACTTTCTAAATCTCAAAGTGATCAGCAAGTCAAAAGTTAAAAATAAATATTGGTAGCTTACCTTTTATTGAGTTGCTCGAGCATTGTGCTTCTTTATCCGTCTCCTTTTTGAGGAAAATCTCTTCCTCATTCAGCTTTCAAACCTCACCCTTCTGACCTGGTCCATCAATCAACCTTCAATGGACCAAAGATAGTGACACCCCCCCCCCCCCATTACCTGCCCAGACATCCTGATTGTCTGATCCTGATGCTTTGATGTGGGTGGTTGGAAACAACTGGGTTACCACTGGGGCTTGCTCATGCTGAGAGCTCCAAGTGACACCAAGACCACTTTTTTTGCACAGTCCTGGAGGAATGAAATTAAAAGGATGGACAGAATTTGGATGCCTGCTATGGCTTCTACCTTGCTCTGCAGGAAAATTAGGCTTCAGGTGAGCTGCTTCCTGCCCTATTATTGCTGATGCCTGGACTGGTCCTTGAACTGGATAAAGTTTCACTAGGAGCAAGTTATTCATAGTCAGTAGATGTGTGTATGGTTTCATTTATATATGTGTGTGCCAAAGTCTTTTGGTCACCAGTAAGTTGGGGGCCCAACAGATCTTTGCTATGAGGCCCAGTAATTAGTATTCATGTCACTGGTGTCAACTCTCTTAGTACTTTACTTTATTGAGAATAAGAACGTTCTGAATGGAATTGACAAAAACGTGATGTGGGTGACTAGCAACCCACTAATGGAGACGACCCTCCCAAATTGAATGGAATTGACTTGAATGTACTCACTCAAGAGTGGTGAGGCTTTTGTTAACCAACAAAGCCTCCGCCAGCGACTGTGCCCCAGATGGTCCAATGGCCGTTCCCTGCAGACTGGAACATCAGCACTGGTCAGCAATGCAAGACAACAACCCCACTGATCATAGCAGCAGTAATATATAATGTATATAACTCAAGCCAGCATGAAAGCTATTTGAGGTTTCCTATGCTATGTCTACAGTATGTTTGGAGCCACAGCTAGGCCACCATCCGAGCAATACAGTTATAACTTTGGTAAACTTTAACTTAAATCAGATTATAAGTAAGAAGGCAGAAAAAAGTGGGTTGTGCATTGGATTTTGGACCCTGTATTCTTAGTATACAGTACGTCCTGCTCCAAATATAATACTTAGAAGTGGGTTATACGCCGCCAGATGGCGCTGGACTGCAGAGACAGGGCTCCTCCCGGCCCCTCAAATACCCGGGGACCTCCCACAAATCCCCAGAATTTCTCTGCAGTCTGGCTGCGAAGGACGAGAAATGGCTGTCTACTCGCAGGTGAGAGGGGCTATTAGCCTGCGGCCCTGTAGGACTATTCCCACCCTTCCACTAGTATTATGCCTCCCAGCCTTGGCTGCGCTGGTCGGGTGAAGGTAGGCAGCACCGCTGTTAGGTGCTTAGGAGCGCTGCTCCACCGCAATCCCCCACCAAAGGGTAGGCGGTTCAGGCTTATGGTGAGCCTCTATGGGATGCCCCTCCCGCACTAGTGCCCCTGCCTATCGGTGGGCCCTGTCCCCTTAAGTGGCCGCTGTCCTCCCTCATTCTCTTTGTATCCTTTGGGGAAAAAGAGGGGGGTGTGTGTAAATGTGTATGCTATGCATATTGTGTTTTACACTTTATATCTATTCTGTCTGTCTTGTGTCAGCCGCCATTTACCTCAGGCGCTGGTGCGCCGTCATTGGCTCTATGGCGCGCTCTGCGTCATCGCTGATACCGGCCCGCCCCTCGAGGTATACCGACGCCATCTTTAACCTCCTTGGTTGGCCCATGCGCGACGGACCTCTACCTACCGCGGTCCATAAGTGCCCTCGCGGGCGGCTTTATATTCTTCCTTTTATTACTGTGTGCTTACGGTCTTGGCTTCTTATGTCTTTCAGGCAGGGCGAACCCTTTCGGCTTCTACCGGCCCTTTATTAGTTTTATAGCTAGTAGGCCTTGTTAATACTCCCACTTCCCTAGTGGGTTATTGGGGCATCCGGGGTTTCTATATAGCGTTATTCCATATCGGCATATAGCGCCGCTATAATCACCATATGGAGGCATCCCAGGATAATGTGACCGGGGTTCCTTCGGGACAAGACCGGCTGTGTGTAGCGTGTGGACAGCCTCATGCTGACGCTAACAAGGCGCGGGTCTGTGTAACCTGTGCTGAGCAGGTGCTTGCATTGCCATCTGGCCTGCCAGTGGCTGCACCTCGTTTTACTTCATCTACTCCCCCAAGCTTAAATCTCACTCCTGCTGAGTTGCATACAAGTGGGGATTCTCAGCCTGATGTGTCTTCTAGACTGGCTTCTGTTGGCAGCAACGCTGCCAAGAAGGCCCTCACTGGTTTTCCCTTTAAAGGACTGCGCCTGTTTGGGGACCGCCTGGACCTTTTTGCTAAGGGAGGCAGGCTACCCCAGCGCAGGCATCAATCTCGGCCCTTTCGGGGTCAGGGTTCCTTCTCCTCCCCTTACCGTGGTGCCAGACAGGGGAGGGGGGTTTCCTTTCCTGGGACCCAGGGAGATTTCTGGGGCAGGGGCAGAGGACGTGGACGTCCTGGCCCCTCCTGGGGTCCCAAAGCAAAATCATCCCCAAGCCCCCTCAAGCATGATGGGGCGCCCTCACCCATCCGGGTGGGGGGATGGCTGCAGCACTTCGCTCACATCTGGAGGCTTCATGTCTCAGACCGATGGATTCAGGAGGTAGTGTCCTCCATTTACAAGATAGAGTTTGCTGCCTGTCCCCCTCCAAGATTCATCAGATCCCAGATTCCTCAGGACCCTGTGTCAGCTTAGGAGCTAGTGCAAGCAGTGCAAGGCCTCCTGGAGCTGGGGGTCATCTGCCAGGTCCCCTTAAGAGAAAAAGGCAAGGGCTTTTATTCCAATCTATTCACAGTACCCATAAAAGATGGGTCAGTCAGGCCCATCCTGGACTTGAAGATCCTCAACAAATTTGTCAGGGGCAGGCGCTTTCGCATAGAAAATCTGCGCTCTGCCATCAGTTCCCTGCGCCTAGGGGATTTCATGACTTCTGTGGACATCAAAGATGCTTACCTTCATATTCCTGTGTTCCCAGGTCATCAAAGGTTCCTCAGGTTCGCTCTGATGGATCAACACTACCAGTTTGTGGCCTTGCCATTTGGCCTCACTTCAGCCCCCAGGGTGTTCACCAAGGTGCTGGCTGGCGTGATGTCTCTGCACAGATGTCAGGGCGTACGCATGCTTCCCTATCTGGACGATATTCTCATCACTTCCCAGTCTCTACATCAGGAAGAGTTGGATATTCAGCTGGTGGTGTCCACTCTGGAGTCATTTGGATGGGTGATCAACCACCCCAAGTCCTCCCCACTGTCCCCTTCCTTGGTAACTCCATTCCTAGGAATGAATCTGGATACTGTTCAGGCAAGGATTTTCCTTCCTCAGCAGAAGGTGGACAGTCTGATTGCACAGGCTCAGTCCCTCCTAGCTTGACCTCATCCCTCCATCAGGCAGGGGATGCAGCTGGTGGGCCTGATGGTGGCATGCTTCGAAGCAGTACATTATGCTCAGTTCCACTTGAGGCCTCTGCAATTTCACCTATTGTCAGTATGGGACAAGGACCCAGCGTCCCTGGATGGGGTCTGTGTGCTCTCCCCTCGGGTCAGGAAGTCCCTCTTGTGGTGGATGGACTCAAAGAACCTGTTGGGGGGCAGATCCTTTCTTACCCCTCCCTGGGAGATGGTCACTACGGATGCCAGTCTGTCAGGTTGGGGGGGTTTCTGGAAGTCCCTGCGGTTCCAGGGGAGGTGAGGTCCTCAGGAGGCCCACACACCTATCAATGTCTTGGAACTACGGGCGATTAGGTTAGTTCTGGCTCACTTGACTACTCACCTTCAGGGCCTGCCTGTTCAGGTGCTCTCGGACAACCAGACGGCAGTTGCCTACATCAATCATTAGGGAGGGACCCGGAGCAAGGGGGCCTTCCAGGAAGCGTCTCTGATCCTGACTTGGGCGGAGGCCAATGTCCCCTGCATATCAGCTGTGTACATCCCGGGGGGTGGAAAATCGCCTGGCTGACTCTCTGAGCAGGGGGACCTCTCGCCGGGGAGAATGGTCCCTATGCAGCAAGGTGTTTCAATCACTGTGTCACCGTTGGGGCCAACCAGATGTGGATCTGTTTGCGTCCCGCCACAATCACAAGCTCCCAGCTTTTGTCTCTCTGTCACGGGATCCTCTGGCCTTGACCTCGGATGCTCTAGCAATGTCATGGCAGGACTTTCAGTTCCCGTATGTCTTCCCTCCAATTCCCCTGCTGGGCAGGGTTCTGCGCAAGATTGCTCTGGAAGGGGTGCCAGCAATTCTGGTGGCCCCCAGGTGTCCAAGAAGAATGTGGTTCGCAGACGTGGTGCAGCTGGCAGTAGATCAGTACCTTGGTGCCAGATCTGCTCACTAAGGGCTCACTACGCCATCCCAATTTACAATCTCTGGCTTTGACGGCCTGGCTGCTGAAACCTCCATCTTGATGGAGAAGGGGACTGTCTTCTTCGGTTGTGGATACCTTGATAAAGGCTAGGAAGAAGTCTTCCTCTTCCATTTATTACAGGGTTTGGCATGCCTACATTGACTGGTGTGAGTCTAAGTCTCTTCTCTGTCGGGTGTTCTCTATTCCCAGGATTTTGGAGTTCCTGCAGCATGGGTTGGAGATGGGTCTCCAGCTCAGTACTCTGAAGGGTCAGGTTTCTGCCCTGGCTATTTTCTTCCAGAGGTCCTTTGCTCAGCACCCTCTGATCAGGACTTTTTTTCCAGGGGGTCACTCATGTGCGCCCCCCACGTAAGCCTATGGTGCCTGTTTGGGATTTGAACTTGGTTCTGTCAGCCTTGCAGGGTGCTCCCTTTGAACCTGTGCAGGATGCTGCCCTGGCCCATTCTTATGCTCAAGGTTGTATTTCTGGTGGCTATCACTTCTGTCAGGCGTGTGTCTGAGTTGGTGGCGCTTTCCATTCAGCCCCCCTACTATGAGAGACACCAGGACAAGGTGGTGTTTCGTTTCAAACCTGACTTTCTGCCTAAGGTAGTGTCTGCCTTTCATTTGAATCAGGATATTGTTCTTCCGTCATTGTGCCCTAATCCTAGTAATGCTAAGGAGAGGGTCTTGCATTCTTTGGATGTGGTTAGGTGTCTGAAGTACTATCTGGTGGCTACTACACCTTTCAGAAAAACTGATGCTCTTTTTGTGGTCCCTTCTGGCCCTAGGAAGGGTTTGGCTCCTGCCAAGTCTACTATCAGCAAATGGATCCGTCAGGCTGTGATTCAGGCCTATTCTGCTAAGGGGAAGAATCCTCCCTTCCGCCTTACTGCTCATTCCTCTCGTGCTATTGGTGCTTCTTGGGCCTTCCAGCACCAGGCTTCTGTTGAACAAGTTTGCAAGGCCGCTACTTGGTCTTCTGTTCATACCTTTTCAAAGTTTTACAAGGTTGATGTTAGGGCCTCAGCTGATGCTGTTTTTGACCGCAAGGTTTTGCAGGCGGCAGTGGTTTAAACTGTCTGCTGTTACCTTTTTTGTTGGGGATCCCACCCTACTTTATGGACTGCTATTGGATGTCCCAAGTGTAAGTAATCTATCTGGAGCAGGACGTACTGTATACTAAGAATAATACAATTTTAAGTATACAGTACGTCCTGCTCCACCCCACCCTTGGTTTTGCATTATTCTGGATCCCCTGTATGGTGATTGTTATCATTGTTATAGTTACCAGTTTGGGTGGTTAAATTCTCCCTTCTTCTCGTTCACTGCTTTTCAATGCTGGGGATTTGTGGGAGGTCCCTGGGTATTTGAGGGGCCGGGAGGAGCCTGTTTTACATGTCTCTTCAGTGCAGCGCCATCTGGCGGAGGATAACCCAAGTGTAAGTAATCTATCTGGAGCAGGACGTACTGTATACTTATAATACCAATTCTACAGGTGAGTATTTCACAGAATTGTATTATCCTGATCCCTGTGCATATCAGCTTCCTGCTCCTGTCTGGGGGTGGATAAACCCCTAACCATAGGATGCTACTTTTTATTTAGGACAGCAGGCATTGTCTGACAAGCAGTAGAGGGAAGCCCTTAGAGCAAGATGTGAAGACAGAACCCTATATCTCTTAATGAAGGTAACAGGGGATCTAAGGGGAGGGTTGGTTTTTTTATTCACCCATAGGTGCACTTTGGTACAAACTTTTGTATTTACATTGCTTATGACCAACTTACTAAAGAGCTGAAAGAGTGGTGTTCTCCTGTAGGGCCTTAGAAAGTATAGAGATGCCTTCATCGCTGATCGCATTCTCCTGCAAACTGAAGAAGACAGGAGCTAGTCAGTTTCAGAATCTGATGGATATGGTCTAAAACTAGTATTGTAGGGCCATGATACTGAGGCTGTAACATTGCAGGGACACAATGTGGGCTTGGGTGCGAGGGTACAGTGGGGCTGGGTAGGGATAATGTAGGAAGTGAAGGTGGTTTATTTCCGCCACAGGCTCCAAGTGAGGCGGGATGTGTGCTAGGGACTTTACCACCCCAGCTGGTACCAAAACAGTGTGCCCCAGCGGGAAGTCTCCCTGTCTTTCTGGGTAGGAATAAAAGTCAGGTCTGCATCAATGTAAGATGTGGATTCAGAGAAATGTAGAGACAGGGCATACTTACTCTAAGGAGTGCAAACCCTGGTTAACACAAAGGGCTCCCGCAAGGGATCTTGCTGACCCCACTCTCAGAAAATTCCACTGGAGACTGAGAAAGACAAAACAGAAACATGATGATAATGGTAGCTAGAGGAAACCACAAAGCAAGTCAGACTTAATTTGATTGTGTCTTTTAGAATTGTAAAGTCACTACTCTTATTTGTTCAGGACAAGACTTGTTACAGAACCGCCCTCTCACTTAGATGTGTTGATGGGATATTCCTTTCCCTGTAACTTGGGTTTGAAACCCCAGAGTGGATGTATCCTAATGTGAGGGACTGAATTATTGCAAGCTGAGAAATCAAATCATGTGCCATGCTGCCAGGAGCTCTGATGTTGCTATTTATGCATTTGGCCCAGTCCTAGAGAAGTAGCTCTTAGTTAAGTTATATTTATTATCACTTGCATGAGCCCTATTGCTTTTGGTCTGTGCTGCGTAGTGACCAGCTTGTCCATCTGTGAGCTTGGTTCTAATCCTTATTTTCAGCTCCTAACAGCCTCTCCTCTGTGGTCTGGAGATCCCCACCATAGTTATATTTAGTTCAGGGATCCATGTGCAGTGCAAGATATTGGCAGGAAGGTGATAAAAGGAGATAAAATGCCCTCTCAGGTGTTAAATTAGAACCTTCCTAGGGACCAAGTGGCAGAGTAGATAGGGTGATCCTGAGTTCCAGCATCACATCAAAGACTGTTTTACTAAAAGCCTGCATGACAAGCAGATCTCTATACTGTTTGCAGGATCTCCTTACCGCTCCCTATCTTGTTATTTGGTTTCCTCATCTAAGGAATTATACCACCTCTACAATCAACCTCAGGGGCCACGGCAACTGGACCATACCAGCACTTATCTGACGGTATGATATATACCTGGATATATGTGCATAAACCTACCAAAGCCCCTGCTATGCCTTTAATCCATTATATTATACTGTTGCCTGTATGTATATTGTTTTTTTTTTTTTGTTAAATGTATTTAAAGCAGAATTCTAGTAAAAAATGACCATAGTTCTGCAGTACTAGTTAGCAGCAGGGCATTGCTGCCTTTAAAACAATAAAACAGGTGCCCAGATACTCAGCACAGCCTATCAGCATCGTGGCCAGTGCTGATAGGCTTGCCCAATGGCTGCGCTGACAGGCTGCTCGTGGTGACGCTCCCATGTGGCCGCAAGCGAGCCTATCAGGCCCAGAAGCGTGAGTATCAGGGTGCCCGGTTTCTTGTTTTAACAGCGCAATGCGCAGCGGAGCAGCCCCAGTCATGCTGCTAACTAGTACTGGAAGCATGGTCATTTTTGACTATAGTTCTGCCTTAATAGGAACATTCCAGGCAAAGCACCAGCACCAGCACTTTGCATTCCCTGATAAACCCCTAAAGCGCAACAAAACCCAGGATCTTGTTCTGTGCCCCGGGGGCATCCTGACTTTGGATGCCCCACTGTGTGAAACCCCCAGAATGCCCATACAAACTACCTTTACCCAGTCCCGCAGCGCATGTGCGGGCTTTCATACACTCAGAGCCATTTGCCATGGATGTGTAATGATCATCAAATGCGAGGGAGCCCCAAAAGCTGATTAGTATTGCGGTGCCCTGGGGGGATCACACATCGAGGCATCCTGATCTGGGATGCCCCTGGGAAAGGCCAGTCACCAGCCCTGGTGCCAGTCACCAGGGCCATGCCACTAGGATTTCATTTCGCTTTACGAACTTCTGATAATTCATTGGTCTCCAAAATTAATTAATTAATTAATTAATTTTACGTCTGAGGGGACTGAGGCAATGAGACATGCATGGGTGACTCATTCTCTGCTGTTTGGGAGGCCCTGCAGAAGGGATATAGTTCACTTTATTACGAAATATAAAGATGACCAAATGAAAGAAGTAGCCCCTAGCAGATGGAGGGAGCTGGATAGTTTAATAATTTGCCTGGAATGTCTCTTTAAATACTCTTTGCAGTCACTGCTGGGAGCAGTATTCCCTCTGCCCCTTACCTACTAGTTAAAGGAGCACTATCGGGGGGAAAAAATGGGCCAATAATAAAAATCCATATAAATATGCTGGATGGCGGGAGGAGAGGTCACTTATACATCTGGCATCTAGAAATATGCATCTAGGCTTGTTTTTTATTTCTATTAATCGAAGGAAGAGGAAATCGGGTGAAAGGTTCTGTCACCCCTGATACCTTAAAGTGGACCAACACCCAGGATTTTCACTATCCTGGGTTTTGGTCCACTTCCGCGGGGCACCCCGATTGGGGGTGCCCCGCTGCGTGAACCCCCCCCCCCGATCGCCCTAATTAACTCACCTCACCCGCTCCTACGCGAGCGCTCGTCTAATCAGAGCGCTCAGAGCCGCTGTGGTATAGACGGACAAGCGACTGACAACCACAGTGGCTCTGAGCGCGCTGGAGGCCGCGTCTCATGCCTCCTTCTAACAGGGAGCGCGCCCGCGCCAGCCATTCACAAACGGCCAGCGCGGGTGCGCGCCCTGCTAGAGGGAAGCGCGAGATGCGTCCCGCGCATGCGCCGTTGGAACGGGGATAAGGTAAGGTTTCTGGGCGTCCTGGGGGGTTTCACCCCGTGGGGCATCCCGATTTCGGATGCCCCGCGGGGAGGGATCTGATCAGCCCGGGAATCACTTTAAACCGTCACCCCTAGATTTTATTCCTACGGAGAAGAAAACCACAAGCTTGGTGGGAGTTTTATTCAGTTCAGGTGTATAAGTGATCCCTCCTCTCATTAGCCAATGTGTTTATATGGGTTTTTAATATTACACAATTTCGCGATAGTGCTCCTTTAAGTTCCCAAAATGGTCCCCATTACTCACAAGGGCCCAGTTTGGGTGGAGGCACTGATAAATTTAGTACCAAACCTACTCTTCCACTTAGGGAAGACTCAGGTTCTCCTTGATAAGTACAGGTTACCACCATAGCCTGTCTAAAGGGGGTCATTTATCACAACTCACCCTAAAAGAGGTCTACACATAGAGGATGTGTATTTAAAGCCTCCCATCAGCCAACTCCTACAGTGGGCTGTTCCTCACTGTTGGCAGTGATCAGGCTGTGTCCAGTGTACTATTCCCAACTGACAGCCTGGTGTCCCTGGGGTGAGAGGGCAGTGTTCCTCCTGGTAGGGCTTACACCTGCAGGTAGCCCATACCCCAACCAGGGATACCAACCTTCAATCGTGCCCATTCTACACATCTTTCCCCCAACCTATAGAGCTGTTTACCAAAGGTATGTTTTTATGAGGGCTTGTTTACAACTATTGTTTACTGTACCTTTAATACAAGGACTTACTGTAGAGTATCAAGAGTTTGGTTTTCCTTCAGTGCCAAACTCAAGGCTTCCACTCCTTGGTCATGCAGAAGATTGGCTGTCAGACTGTCAAAGTGAAATGATACATTATACAGCTTACTGTGGCTTGTTTAATTTACTATTATTTGCTTTTAGGGTCTAAATAATACAGACAAGCATCATAATTATATAAGTATAAGGTAATAATATAAGTAAAATATGAATAGAGAGTGTGCAACCTTCCAAAGGTACTACCAAAAGAACAGTAATTGAATTGGTGTAAACACCAATTACAGTAAACACTATCCATTACATTTAAAGCAGAACAAAGCCCAGTGTAGCCGACCCTGTAATCTAAAAGATTGGGGGGTTTCACACATACTAATCTTGGGAAAAATCTGTATATTTGAAACCCCCCGCCTGTAACAGCTTTTGACAGTCCAGCAGCGCATGCACACTTTCGTCCAAACAGACTTTTGCCATGCCTATGTCATTTGGAAAAAGGCTCCGATGTTTTGCAATGGGGAGCGAGAGTGGCCACATTTTTGGGCTGTGTGCACACTCCTGACCCTCAGATAGGCTGGAATGGGAGCATGATCTGCTGGAGGTGTGCACTTTTGCGCTCCCCATTGCAACACATTAGAGACATAGGCACAGCAAGCGGCTCTGATTGGACAAGAGCCTGTGCATGGACTATTGAACTAGGAAGAGGGTTTTACTGGTTGAACTTGGGGGGGGGGGGGGGTGTTACATAGCGGGACATCCAAAATTGGAATGGCCAAGAGGAATGGAACATAACCTGAGATAGTCAAAATCCTGGGTTTTGGTCAACTTTAAAAACAATAAGCCAGGGGTGGGAGGGGAAAAAAGGAGCATCCAATGTACATGCTAGCTGGCATTATAAAAGCAATAAGTGAAAACGGATATACCGTATTTGCCGGCGTATAAGACGACTTTTTCCCCCTGTAAAACATGGATGTCGTCTAATACACCAGGTGCACCTGGGTCACATACAGCGGCGAGCATCAGCAGCCCGTTCTGCTGGGCTGGAAGCAGTGGCGCTCCCCCCGCAGCCTGGTCCGTGCAGAAGGTAGTCGGGAACTGTTAATGTGTGTGCAGCTCCCCTGCGCTGCCCCTCTCCCCCCTCTCTTCCTCCTCTCCCCCCTCCCTTCCTCCTCTCCCCCCCTCCCTCCTGTTTCCTGTGTCAGCACGCCATTATATCTTTCCCTTCCCCTGGCCGTGTGTGATGATAGTGCAGTGCCATCTCTCCACGGTCTCCTCTCCGTGGAGCTCCCCTGCGCTGCCCCTCTCCCCCCTCTCTTCCTCCTCTCCCCCTCCTCCCTCCTGTTTTCTGTGTCAGCGTGGGCCAGTATGTGTTCCCCTTCCCGGGCCGTGTGTGAAGTGATGAGATGCCGGGACTGACTTGCTGATAAGAAGATGGCTACAGAAGAAACATGAAGCATCAGAGCAGGTCAGAAGGCAAACTGTTAGTACCTCAAAGCAGACCCAATCCCAGGAGTTTCCCTCACCTGGTTTTTGGTCTACATTACAGGGGCATCCGAATTTTAGATAACCATGTGTGTGAAACCCACATTGGTTTTTACTCAACTCCAACCACCCACCCACGGCGCATGCACAGGCTAACATTTAATCAGAAAAGATTGTAGTGCATATCACTGACCACAATCTATTCTGAATGCAGCAACCTCTGCTGACTGCTCCTCGTGCTATGCACAGCCACTGCCTGCCATTCAAATATGCTGGCAGTGGATGCCACATGAGCTGCAGGAGTAACAGGGATTCACACAGCCAGGCAACCTGTATTGGGATGCCCTAGGAACAAGCTGTAACCCAGCCTTTGAGTGCTTTAGAGCTGTTTTACCAGAGTTTTGGTGTGTTTTGAAGTGGATCAAATCCTGATTTGGGATACCCAACTGTGTCAACCCCCCTGAATCAGTGCATAAACTTACCTATCCAGTGATCCAACGGTGCATGCGCGAGCGGGGATGGCTCCATTTGAACTTTAGCCATCGTGTTGTTGCCTGCTCTGCACATCCACTGGCCATAGCTCCCATGGCAGCTTTAGAATCCCAGGACAGGTAAAGTGTTTAATCCCAAATTGGGATGCCTCATTATCAACACCCACTATTGCCTAGGTGCTGGTCCTGCTGCATCACTATTAAACATCCAGAAAAGAACATTTGGTTTCTGAGCACTAGAAAAGAACAGCAGAAAATCACAGACCTGATCACTGCAAGGGGCCCACTGTGACACTGTCACCCAAGGGCCCATCAAAACTCGGAGCCAGCCCTGGCAGGTGTACACAAGGGTTTACTAACATATGCCCTTGTGACAGTTTTCCTGCATGTCATAAGCATTTGAATATAAATTAACATGTTGAAATAAAATCTGATGTTCTTTTACGTTTTATTTGGTGTGCGGAAGAGGGAGTAGTCTTATACGGCGAGTATATAACAAACTCTATATTTTGAGTGGAAATGTTGGGGGGTCGTCTTATACGCCGGCAAATACGTTATATAAAATGTAAGTCCTAATATCAAACAATGTGCAGTGTATAAAGTACTGCAATGAATACACAAGTAATTAAAATAACCACGAAAAGTGAACTATAACTCCACAAGCAACTAGGGGGTTGATTGGGGACAAATTGTGACATAACAAAAAGCAACTGATGGTCTGACCGCCAATGTTTTAAAGTCCCACGTTCCCTGGTCACCCACACCACTGCCTCAGGGAATGTACATTTAATATAATAACAGTTATAATATAAATATGTTATTAAAGGTGCTGTTAACATGAAATTCTAATGTTGGTAAAAACCCATCGAATCCACACATGCAAAGAAATCAAACCATGGATGTCCATAGTTGGTCTGGTGCAGGGCCAGGGCCAGCCTTAGGATGGATGGAGCCCCCCTAATGCCCCATATGGTTTCCGACATCCACCAGGGTATGGTGTAAGCCCCCCTGTGCATAACGTAGCATCAAACTTGATTCCAGGCAGAGAAACCCACACACAGAAGAGTTCCCTAGCCATTGGCTGCCAGTTCCTCTGCCCCATGTGGGGTGGTGAACTGGCAGATGGTGGGGAGGCAATCAGGCATGATGCTAGGGGTGAGGGAACCAGCAGTCATTTTTGACTGCTGGCCTGCTTTAAAGTGGACTAAAACCTGTATTTGCTGGTCCTGAAGTCTTAAATAACAGAGGTGAGCATGGCACCCCTTCCTTCTGACCCAACCAACCCGTGCAGCTCCAATTGACTCACCCAACTGAATGGGTGAGTGAAAGGCAAACCAGTAAACTGAGTGGGTGAGTGAAAGGCAAACCTTTGCCTTTGAAATGCTACCATTCCGGCTGTTGGAGAAGGAGAGCTTTAAAAATCTTAAGGCGAGGGGGCCAGTTATCTCAGAGCATGGTGCTAATAAAAATCTTATGGCTGCGGCTGCTCCACAATACATCATTCCCCCCTGCAACAGCTTCTCTTAGCAGGCCATCACTGCCCTGCACCAACAGATGGAGAAAATAAGGTGTGCACTGCACAATGCTATATGTTGCAAGGTCAAGATCACAATTGACATGTGGACAACTAAGCATGGGCAGGGATGTTACATCTCTTTAACTTCCCACTGCGTTAATATATTGACCACCCAGGATTGCTGGACATCACCTGCAGCACCCGTTTGAGCACAAGCACAGCCATGGGTAAACGGCAGCAGGCTGTGATGAAACTACTCTGGGTGAAAGACTCACACACTGCCCTGGAGATGTGGACTGGCATCCAGAAGGAGACAAATGAGTGCTTGCTGCCGTTGAACCGTAAGCCAGATGGGTGAAACCTAGTAGCATCCTTGGGCCAAGCCGGACTGATGCACATCAGTTGCCTGGTGCATGTGCTCAGCTTGTTTGTTTCAAGCTTCCTGGCCAGTTATGTATTGGTGTGCCATGTGCGTGCATTTTCGGCGTTTACACCCTGCTGCTGCTCGCCTATCTGCACTGCATAGGAACTTCGGTACATTGATTGTAAAATGTAGATCAAATATGGTATACAATTCCCCTTGACTGCAGAATGTAGATCAAATGTGGAATACAATTCCCCCTGATTGCACAATATAAATCAAATGTGGCATACAACTCTCTCCCACTAACTGCCCCTTAAGTGGTCTGAGCAAGTTGATACTCCACTAATACTTGATATTAAACTGCAATCACAGCGCAAGGGTGAAATCACTATTACTTGATAATAAACCGCAATGACAGCACAGTGGTCTGAGCAAGAGAATAATCACTATTACTTGATATTAATCTGCAATGACAGCACAGTAACCTGAGCAAGGGTATAATCACTGTTACTTGATATTAAACTGCAATGACAGTACGGTGAGCTGAGCAAGGGTATATTTAGTATTACTTGATATTGACACACAAGTGCTCTCAACAATTGAATACTCCACTAACATTTGGTAATAAAGAGCAGTGACCCCCAAGTGGTTTGATCAATTGATATTAAAGAGCAGTGATCCCTGCCCACCCCCCCCCCCCCCCCACCATTCTTCATCTCTCTGGGGCCACCGTGCGCACCGTCTAGCAAGAACTAAGGAGGACAGCTCCTGACTCCCTCCTGCCATTCCTTCTCTCCATTTCTGGAGGATAGAGAATAAGCGCCGCCATATTGCTCCAGGGAGTGAGGAGAGGGACCCTGCTACCTGGAGATTTCCACCATCAGCACACCTAGCTTTAAGGCACTGTGCCAAGGGATTTTTGGACTGCTAACTCCCCCCTCACCCATTCTCAAGACCCCTACTTACTTGCTTCATGTGGTGACGGGAGGCGCACCTGCCTGGTGGGGATTGTGTAGCTCCTTGCACAGGGGCGAGGGTCAGTGTGTGAGATCTGGCCTCCCCTTTGGCCCAGAGAGTGTGCAAGGACCTTCACCCTCTTTGAATCTGAGGGCATACACTGGGACAGCTCCGCAGAATATCGCTGCCCCCAAGCCACACTACTAGGGAGAAGACTGACTTGTCACCCCCAACATCCCCTTCTTTTACTCCGAGAGGGAAACATCCCTCTATAGAAATGTAAGGTTCACCTGTTATTTATTCCTGCACTTTACTTGCATAGGTTCTGCGTATCTGCAGCAGCTTACGAAGTGGTTAGAATCTGTTTTGAGATCTATTTAAGTCAATTCTTAGCCTGCACTGCCATCTTGTGAAATTGGCTAACCATACAAATGAGCTATTAATGTGGGCCAAAGCCCAGGATTTTGACTATCATGGGTTTTGATCCTTTCCCCCGGGGCGCCCCACTGTGTGAAACCCCCCAGATCGCCAATGCCAACTCACCAATTGGCACTCTCGGAGACGGTGACATCACGTCATCTAAGCTTCGTCTAAGGCCAGCGGCTCCGAGCTCGCTGGTGGCCGCATCCCCCGCTTCTTTCTAGCTGGGAGAGTGCTCACGTCGGCCATTTACAAATGCCTGGTGCGGGCATGCGCAGCCGTAGCTCGCCGTTGGACCGGGAAACAAGGGAAGTATAGGGTGGACCTGGCGGTGGTTTCACACAGTGGGGCATCACAATTTTGGATGCCCCGGGCCGATCAGTGTGGGTTTTGGGCCACTTTAATCTATGATCTCTTTAGGAAACATGTAAAGCGCTGTAATAATTGTCTAGCTTATACAGCCACCCAGTTGACAATTACTATATTACATGCAAATTTTCAACATACTTGACAACTCACATTGTCGTACATCGCCACCTAGTGGAGTAGGTGGTTAATACAAGTGAAATATTGATCAGTGATTTTTCTTGTCCCCGGCAGACAGGGAAGATCCAAGAGCTGTACGAGTTTACTTAATAGTCCAGACCACCACTTAGTCGTACTAAGCCTTGAAATTTGCCCTCCGTTTATATTTAAGTAATTTTAAGAACCTAATCGACTGTATTATGGAGAAATTCTTGGACAAATTTTGCTGCAGAGAGGCCCACCTGACAAAACAACCAAAATCAAAAAGAACAAACCCAAGGACACACAGGAATCTTATCCAGAATCGTCCCTGATCCACTCTCCTTAGATGAAACATCTCAGAGATCTTCCCTCCGCCCTTCACAAATAGAACTGACCAAGACCACCGCAAGGGCAGTGTCTAGTCCCATACTTTGACAGGAAGTTCAAGCTATTAGAAAACAAAATGGAGAATACCATGGCTTCTGTCTCAGATAACATAGCCCGCATCACGGAGACAGAACAGCGTGTCAGCGACATAGAAGACCAATTCTTAACTTCCTTGCTGGCAAATCTGGCCAACACCAAAGATAGAAACTGCTATATACAAGCAATCCAACACCCCAGTACCAGCACTTACCTGACTAGCCAAGCTGACATATTTAAAGGCTTTGAGCACTACTTCGAGAGCCTATACTGTAGCAGGGTGGGAGAGCAGCCACTCTCTGCCACAGTTAACACAATCTCAAACCCAGCTCTTGAATCAGTCAGTGGGGGTCCTGGAAATCCAGAACGCTATTAGAAGACTGCCAAACCATAAAACACCCAGCCCTGATAGACTGACTGTAGAATTTTAACAAGACTCCTGGAAGTAGAGGAGTGAATTACCGCAAGGAAAACTGCTATCATGCTTTACAACAATCCCTTTCCTACCCTGACCCCTCATCAATTAGGCTTTCTTAGCAGCGGAGGTGGTGGCTTCAGGTAATCCCCACCGCTTGAGTATCTTACTGAGTCTTGATGCAGAAAAAGCCTTTGATTAATCAGACCAGTTCTTCTGTCCTCCGGATATCCCGGGGAACAAGGCAGGGATGCCCTCTGTCTCCTCTCTTTAATATTCTCTTCTCTTGAGATCACTCAACGCCTTGCCCTTTTTCCGAGGTATCCGCATTGGACATGCATCGGTTAAGAAGATCACTGCATTCGTGGACGACATACTGTGGTATGTAGCAAATATGGTTGAAGCCCTAACTCACTTTCTGAACTAAATTAAAGCGGACCTTCACTCTGAATAAGAGTCTATCTTATATGTTCCCCACACCCTGTACATACAGATTGTCCACATTAAAAATCATCCTACTTGCATCTACTGTATGTTATGAGCCTTTAAACATCCAAGATGGCGGCTTATGGAAGCCGCCATCTTATCAGGCAGCCTGCAAACAGGAAGTGCCTCCTGACTGTGCTGCTCTGCATTCTGGGACTGCTAACTGTTACCTGACCCCAGCTCTGCTCTTTCTGACCAAAGCACAGCTATAACCCGCCCCCCTGTACCTTATCCCACTCTCCTCAATAAGTGTGATGCTTCTGAGTCAAGATGGCGGCGCCCGTATCCTAAATTCCTGAACAGAGTTGCAGCCCAGTGGGGGAAAGAATAATAAGTTAGTGACTAAAAACATAAAATATATTAATTTTAAATGCTGGGGAACCATTTTTTAAGAGTGTGGGCTTTTCATTAAATCACGCTGAAGGTCCGGTTTAACTTATGAAAATGATAACCTTCCCTAAAGTATTATATCTATTACCCTCCCCTTGCTCCTGTGCTCTAAGGATTTGACCAGAATCAACATAGCTTTTGGATCTTTCATTTGGGGCAAGAAACAGAATACCATCAATTTTGAAGCAATCTAAAGGGAACAGGGGAGTAAATATGCCTGACATTGAACAATATAATCTAGCAGCAATAACTAAGTACAGATCAGATCCATCATACAGCTAAATTCACTAATACAGAAATAGATCAAAACTTAATTCCCCACACAAATATACTCTATATCAGCAGTACTCAACTGGCAGACCGGGGTCCAAATGCGGACCTTAGTGCCAGTTTTTTGGACCCCTGCCCTGACAGCCTTGCATTCAATTGCTTCTGTGCTGCCGTGCTCAGCACTGCCCCCTTTACTTGATCAGCGATGTAGTGCTTAGTCTCCCTGCCTGGGTCATGGCTCCCTGGCACCTATCATTGCAATATTAAGTACTGCACGGACGGGAAGTGGCATTGCAAGAACACACAAACTTTGTTTCTGATTTGCCCCATCCATCCCTGTCCCGCCATCTCTGCCCCATCCATCTCCACCCCCCCCCCCCCTCTCCAGCTCTGCCCCATCCCTCCCAGTTTTTTCAGTTTTGCCTGTGGAATCTATAGGCCTTCAGTGTGCGGATTTCTAACTATTCCCCTTCCCCTCCGCCCAGACCTTCACCTCTCACTGGATGACTGTATATGAACCTTTACAAGAAGTAGTTGAGTACCCCTGCTCTATATGTTACACACACTTAATCTGTGCTAAATAACCCTCTGCTTTATTTAGCCTGGCAAACCTGACACAAATTAAGAAAAAGTTTTAATCTAAACAGCCCTGTATCATTATTCCTTCCCTTGCCATATACGCAAGGTGGTGCAGTGGGGTCCACCACTAACAGGGTCGTACTCAGCACCTCGCAAACTTCTGGACAGAGCACTGAGGGATGGCTCCCTGGTTTATCACTCTACAGCCAGAATATACACTATAATTCGAGGCACCCTAGACTATCAGAATAGAAGGACGGGATTGGTGTTGCGGACAAAGTAACTCCCCCAAATGGATATAGCTAGATTGTTAACTAAATTGAACTATCATGGGACAACGCTTCCCTCCTCAAGTTATAGGGAAATGACCCTTCGTTTTTCCACAACTCTTATATTTCACCCCAAAGAGCTTTTATGATGGGCAATAGTCCTACTCACTCCTGCTCGAAGTGCAAGACAAAGGAAGCTAACTTCCTCCACATGTTTTGGGAATGCCCTAAAATCAAAGAATTTTGGCATCTAGTAATAAAGTACTCTCTTCGGCATTTACTAAACTATATTCCAAACACCCCAGAGTGTTTGGAGAGATCACCCTGGACGGGGAGGGGGTTTCGAGAGGGGGATGGAGATTAGCTCTTATCATTTCGGCAGTAGCCAGAAAATCCATTTTACAGCAATGGGTCTACCCCAAAACTCCCACATTGACATTATTTCTCACATTTTTGTTCCAAATGGAGTTTCTGGAAACATTGCTCCAAAAAAGAAATGTTTTACCACATGGGGGAGCTTCATGGAGACATTATCAGATGTTTTCAAGCATCAAATACACAATTCACTGGGTCAAATCACGTAGTTCCTCACCAAGGGTGATGGAGGGAGATTACATGATAAGTGGCCTGAACAATTGGTATTAAAGAGTAGACACCCAAGGGGTTTAAGCAAATTGTATTAAACAGAAATGACACTAAAGTGGTTTGAGCAAGTGGTATTGAAGAGCAGTGACACACAAGTTGTTGAGTAAGTGGTATTAAAGAGCAGTGACACACAAGTGCCCTGAACAATTGATATTAAACTGTAGTGGCACACAAGTGGTTTTAGCAAGTGGTATTAAACAGTACTGACACCCAACCTATCTAGCCCTCACTCCAGCAGGTTTCCCTGAATAAACGTCCTGAAAAGGACAATAGCGTGATTAGCAACCTATCTAGCCCTCACTCCAGCCTCTTTTCAGCCAATCAGCCGTTTTCTGGGTTCGGGACCAATGTGCGCACTTATTTCAATTTGAAATCCATGCTCAGACTCGGGGACCCAAGCTCGCAAAGTTCAGTACAAACCCAAACTTTGCAGTTGGGCTCACCCATCCCTACTCCTCAGATGAACCAGTTGATATTCATTTGATCCAAGTGGCAGAATGGTTTCTAATTACTGATAGATTTCAGCTGGTGACATAACTTTCCATACTTTTTTCCTGTGTCATTTCTTATTATTACACATAACTTAATTTATGGACGTCTATTATTTTATTTCTTTATTTGATTGCTCCCTATTGTAAAACATCAGATATGTAGGCACGGCAAATGGCTCTGACTGGATGAGAGCCCACGCATGTGCCACTGAACCAGGAAGAGGTGAGTTTTACAGTGTTAACACAGTGGGGCATCCTAAAACAGGATCTCCCTGGGGCACGGAACAAAACCCAAGATAGTCAAAATCCTAAGTTTTGTTCTGCTTTAAAAAATAAGCCAAGGGTGGGAGGGGAAAGAAACATCCAATGTATATGCTAGCTGGCATTATTAAAAACAATTAGTGAAAAAGGATGCATATGATATGTAAGTCCTAATAATTATATAATATATCAAATAAGGTGCAGCATATTAAGTGCTAATTGCTGCAATAAATACACAAGTAACTAAACTACACATACTAACTATACATAATTTATGGAATCTATTGTTTGATTTCGTTGCACGTGTTGTGTAGATTGGATGGGTTGTCACCAACATCTTTCATGTCAATAGCACCTTTAGATTTACTTCAAAAAAGTTTAACACTTATTTCACCCGCTGGTGGTCAAAATAGTGGCCAGGTTGGGACTACTGGATATAGATTTTGATCAAGAAATACCCAGGGCTCATGGATTATTAGTACTTACTCTAAATGGGTCAGGGTGGTATTTGTCTGCAGAGCCTCTGCCAAGGCTCGAGCTCCTTCACTGCTGATGGAATTCTCCCTCAAACTGTTGAAATAGAGGAAAAGACAATTAGACCAGGTGAAACCAAAAACAGGGCCATAGAACCAAGGGAGAAGGCTGCTCAGAAACAAGTACTAACATGTTTACCCACAACAACATCCATTTTACACCAAATTGGCCTGTGTCCTGGGGGGCGTCCCGGTTGCTGATGTATCCCGAGCATACACTGCCATCGGCCCCTCATTTCACAAGTAAAATCTGGCCCAGCAATTGACCACCAGTGATCACATGGTCCAGACAGACAGCTGGTGTAAAATTGTTGTTGGTTAAAGCAGACCAAAACCCATGATTTATATTCTACTTGTCAGGGCTGGATTAAGTGTGGTGGAGGCCCCTGGGCACAAAAGCTGGTGGAGGCCCCAGATACAGTATTTTTTTCCTTTAAAATATTAGTCCAGCCAAGAAACTGATTGGTGGTTGTCTGGCACCCGCCTACTTACTGGAATGTCAGATCGAGTCCCTTGTGCTGGTGCGTGCTGCTCGGGAACTCCTGCTTTGCCATTCTGGGTGGGGGGTGTAGTCGCCCAGCTGGTCCAGCAGAAAACAGTTCCCCGCATTGAGCTGCCAGTGGCTTTGCTTGGTGACTTATGTGCAGTGAGTGGCCGCTGATTGACAGCTCTGCATGCACCCATCACTGTAACGTTGCTGACAGCGGCTTTGCTGCTGTAGACTCTAGGTCCTGCCTTGGCTGCAGGTCTGTAAAAACTAAAAGAGGCTTGCTCAGGCGCAGGCCCACTGCCGCCAATAGTTTTGATGCTGGCTCCGCTGCACGTCAGACTGACTGAAAAGCCTCCTGGATCAGACCATAATACAAAGGTTGGTGGAGGCCCCCTTTGCAGGGTAAGTGGTGGAGGCCCCGGAGCACATGCCCTGTGAAGGTTGGAGGTCGGAATCAATAAAATGAATGTATATCTGAACATCCCCTCTCTCCTTTATAAATAGAGAAATAGATTCCTCTTTGCATTGTATGCTATATAGTGGCTAATAAAGTTGAAATAGACCCCCAGCCACTTCTCTTTGCGCTGAGTCTTTCTTTAGCTTATAAAGTTAATTAAGCTGCTATTACTGAAACTGCTTATGTAAGGCTTATCAAAGGAATACGCTGCTTTGCATGAGATACTCCCTGTTCTATATACTCCCCAAGAACACTGTGCCCTGTGCGACCTTGAACATAGGAAGAAATGTTCTCTTTTCATCTTTGATTAAACTTAGGTAATTTTATGTTCTGCGCATGCTCTAACTATGAAAAGTTTTATGTTCTGCGCATGCTCTAACTATGAAAAGTTTTCAATAAAAAAGGGGGTCAGAAGCGCCCCCCGGGCTCAGTTTCTCTGAGGTTTTGCTACACACCTTGTTGCGTGTATTGATTTCTCTTAGAATATAGTAATTGGGAATCAGACAAACAGAAGCCAGACCGCGTCCAGTGACGGGGACGTAACATTTCTTGGCAGCCCGAACAGGGACTCCTCTAAGCGGTCGCAAGTGGTATCGCACCCTCCGAACGGAACATCAACTGACGCCACCTCGGAACAGCAGACTTCAAAACCTGGCCAGGTAAGAGAAAAATTTTTATTATCTCTTATACTCTGCTTTTCCTTGTGAGGCATCAGCGGGTCCGTTCTAAGGTGAGATAGGTTTATCCAACCACTGCGAACGAGGAGTCATTTATATAGAACCATTTAAGGCGCTTCTGTTGTCTGCATTTGTTTTGTCTGTCTGTATTTGTTTGTACTGTCTGTTCCTCTTTTAGATAGTTAAATATACTGAGATAGGTATAATTGTGATATCATGAGCCTGGCATCTAGTTAAAAACTTTGGAAGGTCATTAGACGCCCCATCCCACTGGCGAGGAGAAACCCGCTATAACCCAGTGACGGTGAACGCAAGTGGTGACCAGAAGAAGTTTTAGATAAAAATTTTACCCTGTACGGTTCCATAGCTCATTTAGGCGTGAGCCAGTTTGTCAAGTTGATCGGATTTGACGGCACCTTTACGGTACATGCCAGCCGATCCTGACTACGTTGAGTTATAAGAACCACAGTTCCCAGGCTTAGTTAGAAGACCAGGTGATTTCAGAAAATTAAAGCCAATATTACTGGGATGGGAATAAGATACAATTAGTGTATCTAGGACTGTCACTTACCCATATGATAGGTGATGTGTTGTTTGTGATCCTAATTGTTTGTCTTGGATTATGTGTTGCTATTTGGTTAGCGTGTAGGATCACTAGACATTACCAGGAGAGACCCAGAGAGGTACTCCAGTTCCTAGTTCCTTAGGAGGAAGCCAAAGAAGGCTAGCCCACAGAGAGGTTAGACCCCAAAACGGTACCTAAAGGCCGGTTGCTAGGAAGATGGGAAAAGAACAGTCCAAAGAGATACCCCAGGAAGAGAAGTGGCAGACATTAGAAGAAATCACCAGGGAAAGGTGTGGCTTAGATGCCGCTAGGAATTTGAAAAAGATTTGGAAGGAATTTAAGCTAGTTCATAAATGGCAGTTAGACATAGGAAAATGGGAACAGATAGCGAAAGGAAAACATGGCATAATTTTTGATAAAGGATGGGAACATCAGGTAGAATGTGCCCTTAAGCTTTCTAATTTAGCAGAAGAAGAAGGGTGGACATACAGCCCACATAAGAAACAATGGAATACTACACCATTGTTACACCCACAAGGGGAATTAAATCCAGAAGCCCCTGCTGAATACATACCTCCTCCATCATATGATAGGACAATGATGAAAGTACCCAGTAAGTTGTATCCCCAGCTTCCTTTAGAAAGTAACAATATGTATGGTCCGGAGCCAGATGTAAGTCTCTGGCAATGTTATTGTGGATATATTAATAAGGGTTGGAACAGAATGTGTTTGCAATGTGAAACTAAGGAGCGGGATAAGATAGTGAAAGCCCCAGACACATGGAAGTGTAAGCACTGTGGATGTGGAGGTATGCATTTAAGTCAACCAGAATGTAGAGTTTGTGGAGCTGATCAACGGGGAGGGGATCCAGATGAAAGGGTAAATGTAGTTAAGGCTACATGGACATGTGCCCATTGTATGACATATGGTATTAAGTCCAATGTCACCCATTGTCCAAGATGTAAGACCTATAGGAATGCAGGACCTCCCCCAAAGGCAGACCAATATACTTTGGTAGCTCCGGTTTTTGCTCACACCAGAACCATACCTGGAGCAACTCCTCAAGATGCCCCTGCAATACAGGAAACCCCTTATTACAAGCCATGGACGCCTTCTGAATGCATGGCTTTGTTACAAAATGCCCCCGATCCAGCTACCAGCCCCTCTAGGTTTGCCCGCTATGTGAATCAAATGATGACTTCACATAATGCAACCTGGCAGGATGGTGAGGACTTGTGTAGGATGAAAATGTCCCCTACTCAGTTTCAACAGTTCACCAGTGGAATTAGAAACAGGCCCCCAGTAGAGGGAGCTAATAATACTAGAACAGCACATTCTAGAGATGCATTTTTAGATCAACTTCAAGCATTTTATAAAGTTTTAAGTAAAGAAACAGCAGTCAGAAGCCCAAACTATAGCTTCAGGTTTCGATGGTCTGCCTAAAGTTATGTCCGTATCTAAGCCACTAGAGGGCAGGCTTGGTCCACACATGTTTATCTCTAAATTTTTAGTTTGTGAGTCAGCTCCTTACAACTTATTGGGTGTGGATAATTTAACAAAGTTACAAGCAAAAATTGATTTTCAAGAAGATTGTCAAGATGTTTTAACCTTACCTGATCATCCTGATGATTTAGAATATTGTATGCAAGTACAAGCTCTTGAAGATTTTGAACTCACTAATGTACTTACAGAGAATGATCAAGACCTACTAAGAACTGTACCTGACCATTTATGGTCTTAAACCGGACCTTCACCATGATTTAATGAAAAGACCAAACTCTTAAAAAACAATTCCTCAGCATCTAAAATTAATATATTTTACATGTTTAGTCAGTAATTTATTATACTTTCCCCCACTGGGCTGCAACTCTGTTCGGGAATTTAGGATACGGGCGCCGCCATCTTGACTCAGAAGCATCACACTTACTGAGGAGAGGAGAGTGGGATAAGGTACAGGGGGGCGGGTTATAGCTGTGCTTTGCTCAGACAGAGCAGAGCTGGGGTCAGGGAAAGGTCAGCAGTCCCAGAATGCAGAGCAGCACAGTCACTTCCTGTTTGCAGGCACTTCCTGTTTGCAGGCTGCCTGCAAAAATGGCAGCTTCCATAAGCCGCCATCTTGGATGTTTAAAGGCTTATAAAATGCAGTAGATGCAGGTAGGATGATTTTTAATGTGAGCAATCTGTATGTACAGGGTGTGGGAAACATATAAGATAGACTCTTATTTAGAGTGAAGGTCCGCTTTAAGTCAGGGTCTGATATAGGACTTCTCCCTGTCTCACCAGTAGAGGTCCATATCAAACCAGGATCTACCCTACCACAGCTTAAGCAGTACCCTTTGAGTGCTGCACAAGAACAAGCTATAGGAGAACAAATTGACGAGCTTTTAGCCAAGGGTGCTTTGATTCAGATGCAATCAGGGGCTAATACTCCTTTGTATCCAGTCAGGAAAAAGGTTTTGGAACCTGTGAAATACAGGATGTACAAGATCTTAGAGCCATTAATAGTATTTTGGCTCCAATGACACCAGTGGTTCCAAACCCTCATACATTGCTTTCTCAAATACCGAGTACAAGCATGTATTTTTCTTGCGTGGATCTAACGGGAGCTTTCTTTTCGGTTCCTTTAGCACCTGAATGTTACCACCTCTTCGCTTTTCAGTCTTGGCAGGATGGAAACCACCAACAGATTGTGTACTTCTACAATAGGTAGGCGATTTGCTTCTTTGCTGCCCAGACAAAATCACATGTGAGGAGGGTACTTTGTCTCTTCTTACATTTTTGGCTGAGAATGGCTGCAAGGCTAGCAAAGAAAAGCTACAATTCTGCCAAACACAAGTTACCTTTCTAGGTCATTGCATTTCACAAGGCACTAGACACCTTACTAAAGACAGAGTAGAAATAGTTAGGAACATGTCACCTCCTAAGACACATAAACAGTTAAGAGCGTTTCTAGGACTCATCTCTTACTGCAGACAGTGGATTATGCATGCCAGTTCACTTATGCAACCACTGTATGATTGTGTCAAAGTCACACTTTTTTTTTTTTTTGCCTAACACCAGAAGCAAGAGATGCTTTTGAACAACTTAAACTTGCAGTCACACAAGCACCAGCTTTAGGTCTTCCTGATTATTCTCAGCCATTTACACTCATGGTTACTGAAATACAAGGACACGCTACAGGAGTTTTAATGCAGGCACATGGCACAAAACAAAGACCTATTGCTTATTATTCGTGTAGCAGCAGTTTTTCTATTGGTAGACAAAGCTTCTGAAATTGTACTTGATAATGAATTAGCTGTGTCTACCAATCACGACATTCATGGGATATTATCACAGGTAAATCCCAAACACCTGTCAATGGCTAGACAGCTTAGGCTGCAGTGTACCCTTTTACTACCCCCAACAATTAAGTTTCAAAGATGTACTTCTCTGAATCTGGCGACTTTGTTACCAATTTCTTCAGATTCTGAAGGGGGGAATAATAGTGAAGATTTTGAGAATTTTTTAGAATTTGAACATACTGAAGACACACATGACTGCATTAAACTTATGAAACAAGAAACAATGGGTTTACCACATGTGCATGATACACCTTTAGAAAACCCAGAATTTGAATTTTTTGTAGATGGCAGCAGATATGCTGATGAAAAAGGGTCAATTTCATACAGGTTATGCAATAGTAACTGAACATGAAGTTGTAGAAGCAGAACCATTACTACCTCACATGTCTGCTCAAGAAGCAGAACTTACACCCCTCTCTAGGGCATTAATGCTGCTAAAAGACACTACAGGCACGATCTGGACAGACTCCGCCTATTCTTGGGGTATTGCCCACGATTACGCCCACTTGTGGAAAGCAAGGGGCTTCTTAACAGCTGCAGGAACCCCCATTAGACATGCTGATTTAGTTAAAGAAATTCTGACCAACCTGAACAATGTCAAAAAGGTGGCTATAGTAAAAGTAGCGGCCCACACAAAACAAACAACCAAAGAGGCAAAAGGTAATGAAAAAGCTGACTTAGCAGCCAAACAAGCAGCTTTGAAGAAGATAGAGAGTGTAAGTGTAAATCTTACCCAGGAATCGGCGGTAAGTATGGAACTAATGAAAAATCTTCAGGACAAGGTAATGCCTGAGGAAAAGGAAAAATGGCTCAGAGCAGGAGCCCAGCAAAATGATGGATTATGGGTCAAAGGAAGCCGATTGTGCTTGCCTAGCTTCCTATACCCAGAACAGGCACAGGTATCACACCTGTCTACACATCAGAGTGCAAACTCTATGGTAAGGAGTACCAATCAGACTTGGTATGCTCCAGGCTTTAGTAGCATGGCACGACAATACTGTGCAGCATGCTCTATTTGTTTGACAGAAAATCCAGGACAGGTTGTTAAAACACCTGTAAGACATCAACCTAGGTCTCCCTATCCTTTTCAAAGGCTTCAAATTGATTACATCCAACTCCCTAAGAGTGGACCCTTTGAGTATGTACTTGTGTGTATTGACATGTTTTCAGGATGGCCAGAAGCTTACCCAGTAAAATCAGCAACAGCTAAGACCACGGCAAAGAAATTAATCACAGAATTAATACCACGTTTTGGTCTCTTCGAGACCCTAGAGAGTCAGACCATGGCTCGCACTTTACAGGTGAAATAATGCAAAATGTAATGCAAATGTTAGGTGTCCAACAGTCCTTCCATACACCCTATCACCCACAGAGTTCAGGGAGTGTGGGGAGACTGAATGGCACCATTAAACTGAAGTTACAGAAAACTATGAAGGAGTTAGGTAAACCATGGATAGATTGTTTACCAATTGTGTTATTTTCAATAAGATGCACCCCTACAAAGAAAACAGGGTTGTCACCTTATGAAATTTTGTCTGGAAGTGCTCCCAGAACTGGGTTGTACTTTCCACAACATCTTGCCCTAAAATGTGATGAATTGACTGATTATGTGATACAGTTGCAGAAACATCTCACTAAACTGCACAAAAGTGTTTTTGATTCTCTTCCAGACCCCGACCAGATAACAGGAACTCATAATCTCCAACCAGGAGACTTTCCCCTCGATTCAAAGAGCCAAAGTTAAGTGATTTCGTATCGAGAATCGTAAGTTTGGGTGGGTGTTTGTCATTTTTTCTTGTTTTTTTGGCCATTTCGTATTCGCACGATCGTTCGCGCATAGACGTATATGAACATACGCATTTCGTACGAGAATCGTATAATTTGCGTTAGTTCGTGTGTTTTTCCCGTCCAAATCGTATTATTTGCGTCCGATCCTATTTTTTACGTCCTTCACATGGGCTTGCGCCCAATTCAGAGAGGTGATTGCTAATTGTTTTGAAGCCCATTAAAGAGCTGCTTTACGAAATGTTTGCCGGCAGCTATTTGGCCTCGGGAGTAGGATGGAGCGGAGCGAGTTTGTGGCACATCAAGGGCTTATGCTTTTTGGCATTGAGTTGATCGAGATGTCTGAGAGCAGATTGCCCCTGCGTCGTCGCATGAACATCGATAGCATGAATGATGTTGAGCTGTTCGAGCTGACCAGGCTTAATCGCGCTTCCCTCCATAAATTATATAGTGAGCTGCGGCCATGGTTAGCCCGCACCACAAGGAAGGGGCATGCAATTTCAGGTATGACCAAGATGCTTGGCTGCCTGCAATTTTTGGCGAACGGCTCGTTCCAGAGGCTGGGTGCCCTCTCTGTGGGGATGTCACAGCCTACGCTGAGCCGCGCACTGTCTAAATTTTTGGAAGGCATGGCTGCCATAACTCAAAAATATATTTATTTTCCTGATGATATGGCAGCCAGAAACGCCATTAAGCTTGGGTTTTATAATGTGGCCGACATGCCCAACGTTATTGGTGCAATTGACTGCACACATGTGGCACTCGTACCTAGGGCAGCCGACGAGTATATATATAGGTATTGAGATTGGTTATTATGTTGCCCAACGTGTCATGTAACCTGTTTTCCTTTGCGGCAGCATATTTGTTTATCCCTCATTTGTGTAGCTGCTTTATCTCGGCTTTTCATTAGTCTTTCCCAATAGAGTGCAGACATGTTTTGTGGTTAATTTATTATTTTGGGTCAAATATCAATTACCCTTTTTGTATGTTTTTGCCTTAAGGAATCGTAAAATGGGACACTCCCTTAATGTCCAGGCCGTGGTTGGTCCGGATATGCGGTTTATGAGTGTCCTTGCCGGCTACCCCGGATCGTCCCACGACTCCTATATCCTCCGGCGATCTGGGTTGTTTCGGAGATTTGAGGCAGGTGAATTTTCGGGGGCATGGCTGCTTGGTAAGTGTGTCCTATTTGTGTGTTCTTAAATGTGGCATTAATCTTGTATTTGTTGATATGTTTGTTTTGGAATTCTTTACATAAGCGTCCAACTGCCTTTTTCTTGGCTCATATATTAGGAACTTCCCAAAAAAATGCTTGCCTCGCTTTGGCCTTCAGAATGTTTTCCCTTTAGTTAGGATGTCTGTAAGTTCCTTGTGCCTAAATATATTGGTTTGGAGTTTATACCCAAGGATCTTTGACCTTTGGCTCCTTTTGTACTATTGGTCTTTAAATGTCAAAGTGGACTTAAACTGCATACATTGTAGTTTCCAGAGAAATGTGGATAGGCCCTCAGCAGCATCCTAATTGTAACATGTCTGAAAACTACAAATATATGTAAAATCCAAATACCCTTGGCCGTGCAGATGTTTGTTAATTAATTGGTATATAGAAGTGCCATTTTTATTTAGGTTATACCTTAGTGGAATTTTTGGGGGCCCTAATGTGCCCTGTTTTTTTTTGGGAACACTTTACCTTACATCATTATGATATCTGTGAAATTTTTGGTGTTGGTTGTGTTGCCTTTTTAATTTTGATTACATTTAATTCTCTGTTTAAGGTGATTCCGGGTACCCACTTCTACCCTGGCTCATGACGCCTGTGCTGCGGCCCCAGGATGCCTCTCAGGAAGCGTATAACCGTGCGCATCGCAAGACCCGGGCTGTTGTGGAGAGGGCCTTTGGTCTGCTGAAGACACGTTTTCGTTGCCTTGACCATACTGGGGGGGCCCTGCAATATGATCCCAAGAAAGTGATCGACATTATAATGGCATGTGCTGTTTTGCACAATTTTGCCATCATGGAACGTGTCCCACGTTATGTGGACAGCCTGCCCTCTTCAGCCGTCGAGGATGAAGTCGAGAATTTTGTGGGGCCCCCCAGTTAGTCTGGCCAATCAGTTCGAGCCAACCTGATCAGCCAGCATTTTACTTAACTTTTTTCCCTGTCTCACCATTCTGTGTGTCTGTGTTATCCTTTTTGTTACATATGTTGTTTTGCCGTAATGTGGCATTACCTCTAAGTAAAACATTTAGACCTTAATTGTTGCCTAATGTATTTCATGTAGTTTCCTTAGCTTTAGCTTTGCATTGTTACACCTCTTCAAACCCAAATTATCTGGTTTAGCCCAAGCTGTTTAAAATGTCTTCCCACTAAAAACGCCACAAGTATTGTAAGTGAAGTTTTTTTTTTACTTTGAAAAGGAAAAATTATAGTGCTTAACAGAAATCATTCCACATACATCTGTGGTTACAAATGGATAACATTACAAAAAAACATCGAGCACATCTACACCTGGAAGTGAGTGGCACAACCAAACAAGGACACCCAGTCCAAAGGCCAGCCTAGTCCAGTCATTAATATTGCCTGTGCCCAGGGATATTTGGGCATGGCCATAATGTCACACAAACATGTCTGCAAACAGGAGGAGCACCAACCAAATACATATGTAAAGCCATAAGTGGCCAGATACACTCCACATAGACCTATGGCATTGGCTAGTGGCCTTAAGCATTACTCTAAGGAGCTATATGGGAGCAAATACAAAACACAACCTGCCTGAGCAACACAAAATGGATTGTTTGAAACCTCAAAGGACAAGTAAATACAGTGGGGGTTAAGAGAAAAGATGTCCCACACACCCATGGCTTAATAGGGTGGCTGCCCATAATACCCAGGTGGAGGTCCAGGTGGAGGTCCATGTGAATGGGACCTAGCCTGGGCCATGGCAGCATTGTGAATTTGAAACTGCTCCACAATGTTTCTCTGCATATTGGTCATCTCAGCCATGGCTGACTGGATGCCATTACTTGCATTGGCCACGTTGCTGTTGAGGGTACGCAACTCCGCGAGGATGCCCTGTAGACTGGTATGGATGTTGACCATGTCGGCATGCCTTTGCTCACGCTCTGTAACGAGCTGGGCGTCATAAGAGTCCCTTTGTTGGGTCCATAATTGAAGCAGGGCACTCTGCCTCCCCTGGGAAATTGTGGGGCGGCGTAATGGCGTCCGCCGCACAATTACCCTGGCTCTTGGGCGTGCCCTGCCGCGTGGTGTCGTACCCTCAACAGCAACCGGCCTGCTTTGCAAATCCTCAGCAGCAGAGTGAACACTGGGGACTGTGTCAGTCTCCCCATGTGCAAGCACAATGGATGGAGATTCACTCTGCTGCTGAGGATTGGCCAGAGAAACATTATGGAGCAGTTCCAAATTGGGACCCAGGGGGAGTTCATCCGACGTGCCCTGCACGGAGACATCATCATCTTCCTCCATGTCCTGGATCTCTTCCATGAGTGTGCGGGTCTGTAGGGACATATAAAAAAAAAAGTCTAAGTTGGCGTCCAAATTTGGGATTTCAACAGTTTAACACATTCTTAAGCACTTGGTAGTATTTATGCTACTAAATTAACTTACCGGAAATCTCTGATCTGGGCTCCTATGCTGTACGGACCTGGTAGGCATAACCAAACTGGGGGGTGAGTTTACCCTTGCTGAGGGATCATGCTGGGCTGAAGAAGAGAAAAACAAACCACGTAAACACACACATAACCTTTTTTTGGATAGGTAATCAAATATAGCTCTATTTGTAATATTATTCAACTCTAGAGCAATGGTGACCTTTGTTCAAACACACGCAAGTTTACATAGGTGCAATGGCTCTGAAAAACTGCTAACTGACCTCAGTTCTAAGTCAGGAAGTGTACCCAGTCAGCATACAACTTTCAACGCACATTTTGGGATTTAGCCTACCATTCGCTAGGTCCGTGGTACTCAAACAATTGTTGTAAAGGCCCATTTCAAGGTATGTGGTGAGAGGTGAATGTCTGGGCATGGTGCTGACGCAGGGGGTGTCTAGTTAAAAATAAATACACTGGTGGAGGGGCTGGAGATTTCAAAGTGCCAACTAATAAAGGCTGCTTGCCCTTGCTGGGCTGGATGGGCCAGAGCTGAGGGGACAGGGATTGGATGGCTAAAGGGGGGAGTTAACGTATTGATGGTGATGGGATGGATGGAGCCAATCTGTTACAAATGTATGGGGCTTATGTGGGGGGGGGGCATGGGGGGACTGTGGCAGATGGGCCAGAGCAGGGGCAGCGGGACACGATTGTGGCCAGAGAAATTTTTACAAAGTTACTGTGTACCTTGCAATGCCACTTCCTGTGCAGTACTTCATATTGCAATGCTATGTTTCAGGGAGCCAGCACATTGGGCAGGAGACCAACCACTACATCGCCGATCAAGGGGGCAGCTCTGAGCACGTCAACACAGAAGTAACTGAGTGCAGGGCTGTCTGGGCAGGGGTCCTTGAATGTGGTGCCAAGGTCCGCATTGGGACCCCGGGCCGCCAGTTGAGTCTCGCTGCTCTAGGTCAGATATGTTTGTGGGTGGCTAATTAAATTGTTAACTCAAACACAACTCACACAACCAAAAGGCAACCCATACATAATGATGTGTGTTTTGTGATTGATTCCAAATATATCACTTATCTTGCGAAACTTCATGACTTTAACAATCCAATTGGACATTTGATCTTTGCCATAATGGCTGTGGGCCTAAATGTGTGATTCCCAGGGACCAAAAGAGGACACAAACAGCCACAGTAGTGCGAGGCCAAGCAAGGCAAACCATAGGGGCATCCCGTTATCTTGTTACTAGTGAACTGTAGATTATTTAGCAAACAGGCAAACATGCAGATTTAAGAGTACTCACCGTGGGTACGGGTCGGTGAGTCTGTGTCCCTTAGACCAGCATGTCCACCGACCGCGACCGGATGGAGAAGTCCAAGCACAATCTCCTCAGCAGGGGTAAACTCCAATTTAGATGGAAAGCCACCTCCAGTTTTCAGGCTGAAAAGAGAAAATCGTTTGGTACTCAGAAAAGGTGCATACAGTACATCCAAAACATTATATTTAGCGAAAACATTTATTTACCTGTAATTATGCCTTTTAATTTCTTTTTGCCGTACAGCATACTTCAGATCAGAGATTTTCTTCTGAATTTGGGACACATCTTTCCTCTCTTCCCCCGCTGCATTTACTTGTCGGAGGATGGTTTCAAACAATTCCATCTTGCGCTGCTTGGTGGTGTGTTTGGATTTGCTCCCATATAGCTCGTCATAGTATAATGTAAGGCCACTAGCCAATGCCATATTTTGGTCATGGGAGAATCTCCCACTCAACTGGCCGCGGCGCAATGTGCGGCCAGATGGTTGGCTTGGCTGCTCCTCCATGTGTGCAGACACATGTGGTGACATTATGGCCTGGGGCTGGGTAGGGGAATGGCCGGATTGGTGGCTTCCCAATGACTGGACTGGGGACTGGACTGGCCAAGGGACTGGGTGTTCTTGCGTGGCTGGCCACCGAACTTCCAGGTGTAGATGTGGTCATGGTTGCAATTCGGGGCCCTCTTGGGGGGCTAGGTTCCCGGCTGGTGCCAGGTCGGGGGCTCTGTTCCCGGCTGGTGCCAGGTCGGGGGCTTCTGGCCCTGGATGGGGTTCTTCGGGCCCTGTAGGGGCTTCTGGCCCTGGATGGGGTTCTTCGGGCACTGTAGGGGCTTCTGGCCCTGGATTGGGTTCGGCGGGCCCTGTAGGGGCTTCTGGCCCTGGATGGGGTTCGGCGGGCCCTGTAGGGGCTTCTGGCCCTGGATGGGGTTCGGCGGGCCCTGTAGGGGCTTCTGGCCCTGGATTGGTTTCTGCGGCCTCTGGCTGGGCTTCGTGCCCTGGATTGGGTTCTGCGGCCTCTGGCTGGGCTTCGGGCCCTGGATGGGGTTCGGGCCCTGGATGGGGTTCGGGCCCTGGATTGGTTTCTGCGGCCTCTGGCTGGGCTTCGTGCCCTGGATGGGGTTCGGGCCCTGTAGGGGCTTCTGGCCCTGGATTGGTTTCTGCGGCCTCTGGCTGGGCTTCGTGCCCTGGATTGGGTTCTGCGGCCTCTGGCTGGGCTTCGTGCCCTGGATGGGGTTCTGGCCCTGGATGGGGTTCGGGCCCTGGATGGGGTTCTTCGGCCTCTGGCTGGGCTTCGTGCCCTGGATTGGGTTCTGCGGCCTCTGGCTGGGCTTCGTGCCCTGGATGGGGTTCGGGCCCTGGATGGGGTTCGGGCCCTGGATGGGGTTCTTCGGCCTCTGGCTGGGCTTCGGGCCCTGGATGGGGTTCGGGCCCTGGATGGGCTTCGGGCCCTGCTGCGGGGCATGGGTTGCCGAACAGCCCTACTTGAAGGCATGGCCGGTGTGGGCTCACTTGTGCTGCCTCTTCTGGGGGCAGAGGTGGTGGGTGCTGCAGTTGCCAGCTTTTTGGCTGCAGGGGCACGGGGCTTGGGGCCCCTTTTTTTGGTACCTGAGGGTCCAGGGTCCCTTGGTGGGGCCGAGGTGGGAGTCTTGCCTCTCAGTTTTCGCCGACCTTGCTGGGACCTTGTTGTTGGGCCCTCCGTGGTCTTGCTTGGCTGGGGTCGCTTGCTCATAGCCTTTTTCGGTGCCATCGTACACAAATGCTCAAACAGAATGAGCTTTGGGTGCAGGGACCTTTAAATAATGAGCCCAGCGTGTGACGCCTATGCGCACGACTACGCGCTCGTACGAACGTACGTTCGAGCGGAACCAGGAAACCGCTGGGGTTTCACTTATCTGCTGCCTTGAAGAAGCATAAAGATGGCGCCCACTATCTTCACCCGTCAACAGGAAGAGATCCTCATGCTGGTAAGTGGCTGCCTGTGCATTTTAATCTAATAGTCAATGATGGCCTAAATGTAAATGATGCGTTTGGAACTAGTTTGGGGTCTCTTAATGTTTAATCACTGGCTCCTCACACTTCATCCTCAAGGGCCGAGCCTGGCCACGTTTTCAACTGTCTATGCTGATGTCCTAATTCGGCCAATAGGTCCGGCTTAGCAACAGTTAATTAACCTGTGGAGTAGCGGGGCGAGCTGGCAAACCTGGCCTGTCTCGGACCTTGATGCGGATGTTTGAGGAACACTGTTTTCCTAAGCCATAAAAACACAACGGGAAGCCACACACGTGGTCCAAAAGCCTAAGCATTAGGCTACATCTTGGATGTTTAAACCATCCTAACATGCCATAGATGCAGGTGGCCTGATTCTTGATGTTGGCTATTATCTGTATGTACATGGTGTGTGATACATATAACATAAGACCAGACTGTCATTCACAGTCAACGTCCTCTTTAAGGCACTCCCCAAAAATGGCTGCCACTCGAAATGTGTGTGTTAATGACATTAAATTCTCAACTTGTGATGCAACACATATGGGTCGGTGTGTAAAAGTAAAAGCTCTGTGTCCATTATGTTTTTCAGATCATGCTTCAGCGCCGGTATGACTTCGCGCCCAATGTGTGCGAGAAAAGGGACATCGCCCGGGAGATCATCGCGGAAATCCACCGTGTGACCAGCACCACCTTCACTCACACCCAGATAATGCAGCATTGGTCTGACCTGAAACGTCTGCACATGCCCCGGGTGCGGAGGTTTTTTGGAATCCATTTCCCAAGTAAGTACAAAGCAATTGCATGGTATATGTTCCAAATGTATAAGGTATGCCTTTATTTATAATGACTTTTCTTTGGTAGTGTTGGAAATGGATTTCAGAATTCGCCGCACCCGGAGACGTACAGGCCGACCAGTGCTGCATGACTCTGCATCTGTGAGTGAAGGTGGTGGATCTCCCGGGCGACGGACCTACCCCTCCTCTGTGGCCTCCTCAGACCAGCCCCTGGACCTTACCACAGAGGAGGGGCCAAGCAGCGTGGGCGTGGAGTCATACCTGGCCACGCATGGGGAAGGCTCTGGTATGTCACTCTTCATGTATAGGCACAAAGATATAAATGGCAGGCCAAAAACTAAGTTATCCTTTATTATGTATTTGTAGAAGCTTCTGGAGCGGGTGAGATAGTGGAGGAGGAGGCAGCAGAGATGCTTGAAGTCGATCCTGGCGAAGGTGAGTGATGTCAGCCAGACTGGGAGCCAGATATGTTGGGAATAGTGACTCTGTACAAGTACTAACCAAATGTCACATGTTTCTCCAGGGACTTCTTCACAGCAGAGCCAGGACCAAGGGCAGCCTGTTGGCCCCAACCAGCCATCTGTCGGCCACCAACTCCGTAAGTCTCCATGCCATTATTCATATTAATGTTTGGTTAGCTAATAACACACACATAACTAAAGGCGTAGCCAATGTGTAGTTCACACTTTCATGTGGGCACTTCGTTAGCTTAAAGAGGACCCTAACTAGTATTAAGAACCAAAGAATTAGCCATCACACTGTACCTACAGATTAGAACCATGGAAAAACAGCCTTCACCCATCTAATGCATGTTATTAGACTGAACAAAACCAATATGGGGGAATATGGAATGCGCAATATTTACAGGCAGCATGGGATAGAGATTGAAAAAAGGAAGGTGCTGCCATGCATTGTGTGAGTGATGACCTTTCCCTCAACCCAGCTATGCTCGGGATTCCCAACGCACCACTGTAACCTACTCCCCTGTACTTTATCCAACTCTCCACTCCTCATTAAGTGTTATGCTTCATAGTCCAGATGGCGGCGCTGTAATCCCCAAAAAACCCTAAATAACTTTGAGGTGGTGCCGAATCATTTGTGAATAGTTATTGGTTTTCATTAAATAATGTGGAAGGTCCGGCTTAAGGAGTTTAAACACTTACCTGTGGGAAATGCATTAACTGTATCCCTTTGAAGAATGACATATGTCATGCATTTACATGTATTTGATTAACCCTAAATCTATTTCCAGCATACAAACCGGTCTGGGACTCCTATTTATGTTTCTTTCTCTATTGGTTACAGGGATGATCCCCCAAACCTTGGCGGGAAAAAAAAAAAGAATGAAGGAGTTGGTGGCCGAGCTGCTGGCCATACAGGCGACGTTGGGGCCAACAGATGAAGAAGAGGATGATGAATAGTGCCCTTGGTCCTGGCTCCTTTGTTTTACTTGTTTTTAAATATTTTTAATTTTTTATAAGCCTTTTATGGTTTTGTAAAAAAAAAAAAAATTATGTTTGGTTAAAACAAAACAAAAAATGTTTTTTACTGTTGAAAAAAAAAAAAAAATCTATGTGTTTTACTGTTTTAAAAAAAAAAAAATTATATGTGTTTTACCGAGACCAAATTACCCAAAAAAAATAAAAAACAAAACAACCCAAAAAAAAAAAAGAGGTTTTAACAATTATTTAAAACCAAACCAAGCTAATAATGAAAATAAATTAGATTTTAAGCCTTCCTAAATGTGTCTTTTCTAATATGCACACACCCAAAAAATTACACAAACCAGAAACAACACGCTTAGAAACATATAGACATATGTAAATTATGTGATTTTCTTACGTTTTAGGGACCGAGAAATGAAGTTGGATGCAAGCGCTACGGGGTTTAGGTAAGTTTGAGGGACCGAGAAATGAAGTTGGATGCAGCCGCTAAAGGGTTTAGGTAAGTTTGAGGGACCGAGAAATGAAGTTGGATGCAGCCGCTACGGGGTTTAGGTAAGTTTGAGGGACCGAGAAATGAAGTTGGATGCAAGCGCTACGGGGTTTAGGTAAGTTTGAGGGACCGAGAAATGAAGTTGGATGCAGCCGCTAAAGGGTTTAGGTAAGTTTGAGGGACCGAGAAATGAAGTTGGATGCAAGCGCTACGGGGTTTAGGTAAGTTTGAGGGACCGAGAAATGAAGTGGGATGCAGCCGCTACGGGGTTTAGGTAAGTTTGAGGGACCGAGAAATGAAGTTGGATGCAGCCGCTAAAGGGTTTAGGTAAGTTTGAGGGACCGAGAAATGAAGTTGGATGCAGCCGCTACGGGGTTTAGGTAAGTTTGAGGGACCGAGAAATGAAGTTGGATGCAAGCGCTACGGGGTTTAGGTAAGTTTGAGGGACCGAGAAATGAAGTTGGATGCAGCCGCTAAAGGGTTTAGGTAAGTTTGAGGGACCGAGAAATGAAGTTGGATGCAAGCGCTACGGGGTTTAGGTAAGTTTGAGGGACCGAGAAATGAAGTGGGATGCAGCCGCTACGGGGTTTAGGTAAGTTTGAGGGACCGAGAAATGAAGTTGGATGCAGCCGCTAAAGGGTTTAGGTAAGTTTGAGGGACCGAGAAATGAAGTTGGATGCAGCCGCTACGGGGTTTAGGTAAGTTTGAGGGACCGAGAAATGAAGTTGGATGCAAGCGCTACGGGGTTTAGGTAAGTTTGAGGGACCGAGAAATGAAGTTGGATGCAGCCGCTAAAGGGTTTAGGTAAGTTTGAGGGACCGAGAAATGAAGTTGGATGCAGCCGCTACGGGGTTTAGGTAAGTTTGAGGGACCGAGAAATGAAGTTGGATGCAAGCGCTACGGGGTTTAGGTAAGTTTGAGGGACCGAGAAATGAAGTTGGATGCAAGCGCTAAGGGGTTTAGGTAAGTTTCTGGTTGAGGGTGCGCATGCGCAAGATCTTATAAACATACGAACGCACGAATCTAAGAGGCCAAAAACCACTGAAAACCAGAGGCAAACGCAAGTAATTGGAAGAGGTTGACGATGGAAGCAGCCGAAAAAACAGGCTGCCGCCGCAACAGGTGAGCACATGAACGTGATTTTTACGATTGGCAACTGACTGAGGCAAGTTCGGGAGATATCATACGAACGGACGTATGTTTTAGGATAGAAACGTATTTGCTTATTGAATCACTCGCAAGTTCATACGAACGCACGAGCGGACGTGAAAAATAGGATGATCGTGAGCCAAATCCAAGCTGTTACATGTTTCTTTGAATCAACCCATTTGTCTATGTAAAGAAACATTCTAGAAAATCTTTAGAATCAAGGTTTGAAGGACCCTTTCAAGTTCTTTTGACAAAGCCTACTTCAGTGAAGCTTGAAGGAAAATCCACTTGGATACACGCAAGTCATTGTAAAAAGGTTACAGGTCCAGAGGAAAAATGAAATATTTCCCCTTAACAATGATAATGGCTTTCTGCCTCAATATTTCATCCCCTGCACCTATAAGAAATAGAAGGGAGATAGGCACTTATCATCAAAAGTTTCTTTTGCTGAAGTATAAATACTCCTATGCTAGACAAACTGGTTTTGATAAATGTTAGATATGTAGTAAGTTACATCCTTCGTCTTCCCCTACAGTGGATTAAGAATATCTTGATTAATATTTTGGCATTGTGCCTTTTGGGCATAATGATTTATGTTCTAGTAAAACTAGCGCTTTGTCTTGTAGCCAAGATCAAGACACCTAAAGTAAACCATAAACGTATTTTGGTTGCAAAATAATGCTCTTTCTAGATTAAGTGAGTAGCTATGTTTCTTTCCTTTAGAATTGGCATATTATCATAATTTTGTGTAGAAAAGACAATTTTGTTATTCTATAGTTATTTTGGTTGTTTTAACTGTTATTAATCTTTGTGCTTATTCCAAGACTAAGAGGCAACACTCGCCGGCCTGGGATAGTACCTGATGAAATTTTAAGGGATGAAAAGCCAGAAGAAAATTATACAACCTCATTGTGATCAGTCCACTCTTTGAACAATTAGAAGTAACATCTGACAGCTATATGAGAGCCAAAGACTGAGAGCTAATCGCTAGGGTTAGGGTTCAGTCAGGCTTACAAAAGAGTTCCTGAACTCATTTGGCCAGATGATAGTGACAGGAGTCTACACGTGACTAGGGAGATAGGGAATGTTCAAAGGGGGGACTGTGAAGGTTGGAGGTCGGAATCAATAAAATGAATGTATATCTGAACATCCCCTCTCTCCTTTATAAATAGAGAAATAGATTCCTCTTTGCATTGTATGCTATATAGTGGCTAATAAAGTTGAAATAGACCCCCAGCCACTTCTCTTTGCGCTGAGTCTTTCTTTAGCTTATAAAGTTAATTAAGCTGCTATTACTGAAACTGCTTATGTAAGGCTTATCAAAGGAATACGCTGCTTTGCATGAGATACTCCCTGTTCTATATACTCCCCAAGAACACTGTGCCCTGTGCGACCTTGAACATAGGAAGAAATGTTCTCTTTTCATCTTTGATTAAACTTAGGTAATTTTATGTTCTGCGCATGCTCTAACTATGAAAAGTTTTATGTTCTGCGCATGCTCTAACTATGAAAAGTTTTCAATAAAAAAGGGGGTCAGAAGCGCCCCCCGGGCTCAGTTTCTCTGAGGTTTTGCTACACACCTTGTTGCGTGTATTGATTTCTCTTAGAATATAGTAATTGGGAATCGGACAAACAGAAGCCAGACCGCGTCCAGTGACGCGGACGTAACAGCCCCTTGCGCCCCTCATAATCCAGCCCTGCTACTTGTTGGTCCGCTTTACAGGGAGTTACTGATTTGGAATGCACCAGTGTGTGAAATTTCCGAGTTTCACCCTATACTGACCTCGATCCAGTGATCCCACAATGCATTTCAGAGTTTTCCTCTAATCGGGATTTACTGCCGCTTGCAAGCGCTGTTGAATCTCAGAATCAAAAGGAGTACTGGGTGAACCAGGGGGGTTCACACACCAGGGCATCCGAAATCAGGATGCCCCAAAAGGTAGCTGGATTAGACTCCAGAGCTGGATGACCTGGGTTTGGGTCTGCTTTAATATTGGGGATGGTGGTCTTCACTCTGCCAAGGTAATCTGTGAACCGGCGAGTTCTTCCAACACGCTGTCACATAAATGTATGATTTTGGGCTATTGAGGGTCTGGGCCACTTAGGTTGCACTCTTGCCACTTGAATGTGTGCTCTGTGGGGCTGCTTACAATATGACACATCTATTATGGTCTGCGGGATCCACTCAGAGTGGTCCAGTTTGGGTATCAGGGTTCTGATTCTGGTATTGGCAGCACAAAAACAAACATATTATACTTACCTAACCCTTATGTCTGCTACTCCAGTGATGAATTGACAGCAGAAGGACTTTCCTTGTTTTCAGCTTTGCTTTGCAGTAGAGTGCAGACTGACCATTGCTGATATAAGGCATGGCCGGCCTAGGTGTCCTCCCCAAACCTCAGTCAACAACTGAGGGCAAAGGAGCGTTTTTATTTTTACATTGTATACACTCACTTTAGGTTTTTCAGGCCTCGATTCTGTCCCAGGCCAATGGTAAGAGACTTCAGGCCATGGTTGCTGATGGAATTACTCTGCAGGCTGAGACAAATAATATCAGTAAATACAGATGGTGATGGGTAGTTACACCGACTGCAAGAATACATAAGAATTCTCCCAACCTCCCCTTAAATTCTTACTGCTGAAAATGTCTAGATGGCTGGCAAAGCCTCATGTAGACAAGGAATCAACATGGAGACCTTTTACCACCGTGGAGGGCAATCATAAATCCTTTGATGTTGACTTTGGAAGGATGTGCCACAACAGTTTTCCTCTCCTCTAAGTTCAGTTATTTCTTTAGGTGCTTAAAGTGGACCAAAACCAGGAATCTTCACTATCCAACTTTCTAGTAAGCACTCCTAAAACGTTTTCCAGCCCTTATCCCTGCTAATCATAATGATAATCACATCTCTTAGTACAAGGTATTGGAGGTGCGCGGAAACCTCTAGGTACATCCAGAAGTTGAGGCTTCCAGGACCTTACAGCAATGACCATACTTCTAAAAATTCTTACTACTTGTAAATGGCTTTGATTATGCATTTACACCCCCCAACCATAAATTGCTAGACCTGTGTATTACTCTTACATTCTGTTTTTGGCATCTATGATCTGGCATCACTTACTCTAAGTTAATTAAACTTGAATTAGCCATGAGGGCTCCGGCCAGGGCTGAAGCTCCTTTGTCTCCCAGGGGGTTGCTGGATAACCTGAAGGTAATAAGAATAAATGTAACAAAACATAGAAAATATGAATGTGTTAGCAGGTTTGAAGGAACCATCTGTGGAATATATTGTAAAGTTGTGCTCACATAGGGCAGGCAGTTGTAAGAAAGATGACTCACCATAGCTCCTGAAGCACCATGTTCTTTTTTAGACATGCTGCCAAGTTCTCTGCCCCCTCCCAGCCAATGCTGTTGCTCTTGATGCTAGAAGAAAGAAAGAATCCTACATAGATTAAGCATCAACCCTGCACTTTAGGTAAATGACAGCCAAGATCAATAATACAAACAAGCAGGGCCGGATTATGAGAGGGGTGTAAGGGGCTAGAGCCCCGGGGCCTCCACCACTTGCCCTGCAAAGGGGGCCTCCACCAACCTTTGGGTTATGGTCTGGTCCAGGAGGCTTTTCAGTCTGACGGGTCACGGGGCTGGCAACAAAGCTATCAGCGGCAGTGGGAGCGCGCCTGGGCAAGCCTTTTTTGTTTTTGCAAACCTGCAGCCAAAGCCACCACAGGGCAGAACGGAGAGTCTAGACCAGCAAAGACGCTGCCAGCAACGCTACAGTGATGGGTGCGTGCAGAGCTGTCACTGCACATAAGCCGCCAAGCAAAGCCACTGACAGCTCAATGCAGGGAACTTTTCTGCTGTACCAGCTGGGCCACTACACTACCCCCCGCCCAGAATGGCAAAGCAGGAGTTCCCGAGCAGCACGCACCCGCACAAGGGTGACACAAGGGACCCGATCTAACGTTCCAGTAAGTAGACGGGTGCCAGACAATCACCAATCAGTTACTTGGCTGGACTATTATTTTAATGGAAGAAAAAATACTGTATCTGGGGCCTCCACCAGATTTTGTGCCCAGGGTCCTCTACCAAACTTAATCCGGCCCTGCAAACAATTTCGAAAGCAAGTTTCTATGTCAGTGCTTTCCAATGTGTGGTCCTGGGCCCCTAAGATGCCTACCATGTGGCCCCCATCCTACCTGCTACTTTTGATAGCACAGTGGAAGTTAATCAGGCTGTCCTGTTGTTTACACAAGAAGCTGAGGTCCTTGTGTGAATTTGCCCAGAAGCTGCCATGTACTATACAAGGCTACTGTGTACAGTATTACCACTACCAATGGTACTACAAATAATGGAGAAGCACACTGCTAAAGTCAAGCTGGACCACGGCCAAACTGAATTAAAATAAATAGTAGGAAGAAATGAACTGGAATGAATGTTAAAGTCGCCTAGTGGCGACGAAACGCGTCGGCGGTGGTGAGTGGCGGATTTCTCAAGACCTTTCATTTTAAAGTGGTACCCAAGCTTTTGAAACTTTGCCTTCCTGTGGCTGTCGGATTCCAGGGCCGGCGAGATCTGGATTTATTGAATGCTGTCACTATCAGCCCTATTCTTGAGTGCATTTCTTTTATACTTATTAAACATTTGATTATTGCGGAATTACGCTAGATTTGGTTCTTTTATTTCCTGTATTCATTCTGCTTAAACTTGGACTTCTATTGTGCTACTATTTCTGGCGAGCATATGCCTTAAAGGGAACACGCCCGGAACTGTTTGCTGCTGTTTTCGATATTTTTTAAGCCCTTCTCTTTCCTATAGTTGGTAAGAGTTTGAATAGTCGGTGGTGTATTGAATTCAGTCATGTTAAACCATCACCAAGTATTAGTGCTATGTGCTTTTTATATCTATGGAATGAATCTTGACTGTTCCCAGATCTGCCCACAGGCCAACCAACCAGTTACCTGGGTTAGAATTTTTGGTGAAATTAGTCTATCTGGTGTTGATTTTGAAGGGCTCGCATAGTCATTCTCAGTAGTTCAAATGTGTCCTGATGTTGGTGGAAGCGGGTAATATTTTAACAAAATCAGATGGGTGAAGGAGAAAAAAGGCTGTTAGTGTGTTATGAGAACCCCAGCAGAACATCATTTTCTGAACAAGTCTATGTTTTAGAGGTTAGACTGGTGGTGGGAACCCAAGTTTAGCAATACCATATGGGGATATCGAGTCTGAAGGGTAACCCCCCCCCCTTACGGACTTAGTGTCATAGGCAGTTGTAATAGACTGGGAGAGTCAGTTGTATTAGAGTAGGATAAATTGTTAAATAGTTAGACATGTGTCTGGGCTCCTTAGCAGCCTGGAAGGTTCTTCACAAGACCCGTGTATGTGCACCTCCTCGACAATACAGCAGTCTAGTAGCTCAGTGGGATCAGAGGCAATATAAGTAAAGAACCAGTTAAACCAGAGAAGTAAGAAGTTCTTGGAGGGAGTGGACCCAGCTGGAAGGAAGCTGTGCAGGGGGAGTAGAGGCAGACAGAAGCCAAAGGAATCCTAAACTAGACTAAACCAGACAGCAACCACAAATAATCTGTGGTGGGAACTAAAGGTGCAGGCACCTAGTTGGGATGTCCTGTATCAGCTAGAGCAACCAAAACAGACTGGCACTCCTGCAATCTATTCTGAGATTTCTGTTCGCCTCCCCTCTGTTAGTCGTTCCACTGACTGCCAGTCCCACAGCAAATCCTGTTTAAAACTCTCTTACCTACAACACGCTCTCCAGCCAGGCTCCTCCCTACATTTAATCTTTAATCCAACAGTATCAACCTAGGCATGCCTCTGCTTTGCCTCTGAACTTTTCCTGCCCCCCAACCTATCACCTCCTCTCACACTCGCCTCCCGGACTTCTCACGTGCTTCTTACGTGCCACTCCAATTTTCTAGAATGCCATCCCCCACTCGATTCACCACTCTACAATCCTCCAAGCTTTCAAAAGCACCCTCCAAACCCACATATTCAGACAAGCATACAACCTGGCTTAAGGGCACATGGCACAAAATTCAGTATAGACTGTTTGTGATCCTACCCCTTTGTCTCTACCCCTTATCCTTTGGACTGTAAGCTCACAAGGACAGGGCTCTCTCTCCTATTGTATCTTAAATTCATTGTGAACCCTGTAACACGCTTTTGTAATAGTCTATGTACTGTATGTTCTACCCTTCTGAAAACACTACTTTGTACAGTGCTAGGGAAAATGATGGCGCTATATAAATAAATAATAATAATAAAATGGGTGTGGGGATACTTTACCTGTTACTAGTAAATGTATAGAATTTTTCTCTAACCTGTCCCTTGGTTGAACTTAATGGACCTAAACCAGACCTTCAGCATGATTTAATGACAAACCCAACCCCTTAAAAAACTATTCCCCAGCATCTAACATTAATATATTTTACATTTTTTGTCACTTACTTATTCTTTCCCCCGCTGGGCTGCCAATCTGTTCAGGGCTCTAGGGTACGGGTGCCGGCATCTTGGCTCAGTAGCATCACATACTGAGGACAGGAGAGCGGAATAAAGTGCAGGGGGCGGGGTTATAGCTGTGCTTTGCACAGACAGAGCAGAGCTGGGGTCAGGAAAAGGACAGTAATCCCAGAATGCAGAGCGGCACAGACAAAAGACACTTCCTGTTTTCAGGCTGCCTGATGCTCCATGAGCTGCCATCTTGGATGTTTAAAGGCTCATAACATGCAGTAGATGCAGATAGGATGATATTTAATGTGGGCAATCTGTATGTACAGGGTGGGGGAAACATATAAGATAGACTCTTATTCAGGGTGAAGGTCCGATGTAAGTCTTTTTTCAACCACATTAACCATAACTATATGCAGAGTTTAGGGCTAGGCCGTTCCCTGTCCTAGGAGCATCTCAATTTGCACCCTGGTTTCTCTCTGTACTCATCTCGATCCCAAAGAACTTACGCAGGCCTCTGGTGGTGTTCCATAATTGCACACTTGCTGCGTTATGCAGACTCAAATGGCTGCCGGTGGGGCCACTCAGGCTGAAGGAAGACGATGTTGCAGGGTGGTTCTGGATTGCGTCAGAGCTTTACCACAGCCATGGGATTCAGGGGAGTATGCGGGGGAAAAATAGTGGATACACCTAGGAAATTCTCTAAAGGAACTTTAAACCCAATGGCAATGATAAGGCAGCAAGCAACTCAACTGATGCCCGTCCCATGGACCTGTCCTCCATTTCCTGCAGTGCCAGTTAGAAGCTGTAACAGGGCTTCAGGTTTACCCTCCTTTTAATTTCATTCCCCCAGGACCACACAAAAATGTGGTCTAACAGCCACTCTAATCCTTGCAACCCTCAGTGTGCACAAGCATGACAAATCACCCTTCACCAGCACAGGCACAGCCCAGAAATTAAAGTGAAGCAAGTGTCTTTGCTTAGAATACACAAGGTATTTACATATAATCAGAAATACTATGAAATTGCTCATTTTACGCTGTTCGCAAAGAAGATATGAAGGAAGGAAGTTGATGTGCGTCTGGACAGGGAGCTTCGATAGGACCATCTCATTTATATGGGATTTGGTTCACTTTAATAACTTTAGGCAAACCAACCATGTCCTAAGGAAGGTTAAATTTAAAAAGAAAACTAATGTATCAACTCCCCTTAGTGTCCTGGTAATGAATTGGATAAATATACTCAGAAAATGATTTTGGCTTGAAAGGAAAAATTGGGGGAAAATTAAGGGAAATTAAATCTTCTTTTGGCTCGTATCTTCCTTCTAGCACTATTTCAATAGGCTCTAATTGCACACAGCATGAGATTGTGAGGTGGGGGCTTAAACAGCTAAATTAGAACAATTATATCTTGTCAGAAACCAATGGCATACAAATGGTATACCTAACGAAAGTTAAAATAACTATAACAGGAATACCAAGGAGCAATGAGGGCAGAAAACATCCAGTCGGTAATGTATCTGGGGTGGGGGAGCAAAATAGATTGTTGTTTTGGGGGGTTTGGTCCACTTTAAATTTGAAATGTGGCCTAAATTTCTGCCCAACATTGTGATTAATAACGAAACCTTTTAGAAGAATTTCCATCTCTTATTTTTTTATTTTGTAGACTTACTTCAAAGACCTCAGAGTTTGGTTCAGCAGTAGAGAATCAGCCAAGTACTGGGCCCCTTCAGACTTAATCTGGTTGTTTTGCAGGCTGTGAAAGAAACCAAAGACAGTAGCAGACTTTGAGAGATCTTCTATTAAGACCGATATGGAAAGTGTTAGCAATATACATGGGATTGAGCCTGCAGGCTGACAAGTAAGTGTATTTTTTTAATTGTGCCTTTAGTGTCCCTTTAAGGCTGATGAAGCTGGCGTGAGTCAGGTAGGCGGAGTTGTAACAGTTCTTCATGACAAGTTTTTTTTTTTATACCTTGACTGAGAAGCAGGGAAAATACAGACAAGCAACGCAGGGAACAGCTACCCTCCCCTGCACAAACAAGCATTATTGTGTTCCACACTGACTGATGGGCGGGTGGAGGTAGGTCCACCTATCAATGCTAAAAAAGGTGGTCATGAATAAATAAAATGCAGGGGCTAGGCTACATGAAAGAAGCTAAGTCCCAACAACAGCTTTATTTAGCAGCACATTATGCTTAATCCTCTGAAAAGCAGGTAAGCAATGATTTGGTTTTACACTTTGCCTGGGCAATTCCTTTAAAGTGATTCAGCAGGCATCAAAAAAACAATAAGGCTACTTACCTTCTGTCCCACGCAGCTGGTCAGTCCAGGTCGGCGATCAGCAGCTCACCCGACTGAAGGATCCAATCCTGTGCTGAAGCCGCCGCATCTTACGCCTGACCATGGGGACAGGTTTGATGGTGGGTCGGGATTGCGACACAGTCACAGGCGCACTGCCACACCCTCTCCATTCATTGCAAGGGAAGTAGTAGCCTGAGCCCTGACATGCCCACATTATTCATTAAATAACTAAGTAACCTAATAAATAAATAACAAACTTGACGCTCTGCCGTGATGGTAGCCTCGGGTCATTGTTTGGGCCCACCAGAGGATCCTCTCTTAGGCCAGTTTGACACCACCACCATTTCTTTGTTAGGTTATTAGCTTCAAGGTTGTATATGGGTGGGTCACAGGGGGTTCCTGAAGGGTATGCCTGGACATTAGAGATTAGGGGAGGCCCTAGAGTGTTATGGTGACCCTTAAGTGATATGGGTGACCCAGGGATGGTAAAGGAGTCCTATATGTGGCAATTTTGGAAGTAGAGTAAGGGTGGCCCCGGGGTTCTAGAGGAAAGCCTTGGGCATTATCAGTGGGCCCAGAGTGATCAAGGGGGTCCTTGAGTGATGTGTAGCCTCCCTGGATATTAAGGGTGGTTCCCAAGGGTGGTAAAGAGGTCCCTTTAATGATATGGGGGCAAAAGGGTAGCAGGAAAGGGTGCTCACAAACGAAGTAGGTGAAATGAAAGCCCTGACAGTTTGGCTGTACAAGGCCAAGAATTTCTTGATGGTGGCTCTGACATGCATTAATGTGGACCTGCCATTTGGTTTAATGTCACTCACTTCAGATTCAGAAGCACTTGATTGCTCCTCAAAGCCTCTGCCAATGCTCTGGCTCCGCTGGGTCCAATGATGTTGCCATGGAGGCTGCAATACAGAACACAAGGTGATGTATGTTCATTTATAATACACATACGCATCAACATGAAACAGATGCACAATGAAAGTGGGAATTATGATACCAGTTGCATAAATAAAGGTCTCACCCCACTGCTGGAGCCTTTAGCAATCCTGCAAGTAAACTGATCATTTGTTTGGGGCCTCAATGTGGGGCACTTAGATTAAACTGACCAAATTACAGGGTGAATGGCATGTTGGGATGTGGCTTATTTACGGGCCCTTTAGGGACAAATATCTTCAGCATTCTATATGTACTCTCTGTAAGTAGGTGTGGCCTTTTCCATGGTCACATGATCAAAGCACAACTCAGGGATCTCCGGTCTGTAGAGGATGTTGCTGACTGACCCTATGTTCAGCCAATCCGTGCATTCCACTACCACTGTTTAGCCAATGAGCTGGAGCAGGGCCCCAGTTGTAAACTGACCAGAAGTCAAGATTCGGTGGGAAGTATACGAGTCTTTGGGGAGATAGTGGGAAAAAAATGCCTCAAAATGGGACAGCTGGTCAGATTACCCACAAGTCTTTATTTAAAAGGTCCATGCAGGGTAAAGTCTTATCTACTATGTGAGAGGCAGGATAGGCTTACAGACTAAAAGTGGCAAGGTCTGTCACAATACTATATGGGCCCAGCAATCACTTTCTGTGTCTCATGCTTCATTTCCCGATATGCTGCCATTTTGGAGGCAGATATGTCGAGTAGGAGATTCACTACAAGGATGGTTATTGGGTGGTACTGGAAAATGGTAGGGGTGGTATTAGTGGACTTGAAAGCTACTTAAGATAGTATAGGTAGATTTCAGATTGCTTACCAGAGGCCCTATTAATACAAGGCCCCTGGATGAACAGTTAGCTCACTAGGTTATTTGTGATAGCACAGGACAAGCAGGGATGCACAATGATATGATGGACCCCTAAGGTAGCATAATTTTATCTTTATGTCTGAAAATGGGGACAGTTGTACGAAGGCCCCGTTGGGTCCCTGCGAATCAGTCGAATAGGGCACATACATGCTTGGTTTGAAATAATAGACCGGCATACTAGTTGGCTTCCTTGGGTATGTGTCGGCATGGTGAGAAGCCTGTACTGAAATTCCAAATCACTTACTCGAGCAAGGAGGTTGTATGGTTCACCATCAGGGCTTTGGCCAGCAACTTAACACCTCGGTTACCCAAACGGTTCTCTGCGAGACTAGAAGACACAGGTTATTTTTGAAATATCCTAATAATAAATATCCTAATCTTATTGCTCATTCACACCTGGCTGGTTTAACTGAGTTTTTGAAACCAAAAAATAGTTCACATGCTTCTCTGTGGTCCCATTCACACATTAATCACTGCATCACAGCCCAATAGAGTAACCTACATGGACTGTGAGAAGGGTTAAAATATGGCCTAGGACTTGACAACCAGTGGTAACAGGGGTAACAGGTATTTAAATAATATTACATTTGTTCTCACCTTGCGTGATGTATACACAGGCTTTAATAAAGCGTCAAATATGAAATTAGGTCCTTAGTAACAATTGCCCCTGCGGAATACCCATCTGGGATACCACTACAGTCATATCACCAAGCCATATTTCTTGTCCATTCCTGAATGGATATCAACAGGAAAGGTGAGTTTTCCTCTAATGCAGACCTAACTGATGCCATGACAGGGTGATTTAGGTTAGTTTACCAGTGAGAACCAATATTCTGCCTGGCACAAAGCAGAAAAGGAGGGTGTGGTTCTTCTTTAAAGCAGAACTACACTCTATAAGTGAAGCTTGTTCCTGTGAGTAACACTACTTCTTCACTAACCTCACCCCAGCCTGCTGTGAGTTAGCTCTCTATTCATAGTGGACCATCCAAAAATCACAGCATATACTGCAGAAGCTGGATAGTACAGTGTGTGCTGCAACTCCTGACCCCCCATCAGACAGAAACCCGAATATGTGTTTATTTCAGGATTGGTTATGGGGCATAGGGCAATAGTCACTGTAATATAGTCCAGTTTATTACCTGATCTTTTGGATGGCACAGTCCTTGGCACGCAGAATTGTAGCAAGAAGCTCCATCACATCATCTCTGAAGTTGTTATTCTCCATTCTAGATTATAAAAATAATGAATTAACATTTTAGAAAATTACTGCAGAATTACTTCAGACATATTCAAGCTGCTCCGTTAACTTCAACTCTCCCCCCTCTTATGTTTTATAACATTGAAGCTGTTCACGTTAGGGTCACAGGGTTAACAGAATACAGTCATTTGTACTACTGGCCCACTATATTAAATTATCCCAAAGTTCCACTTTAAAAGGGGGATCATTTAACCTACTTTGTTTGTAGAAATAGTTTGGCGACTTAAAGTGATACAGCAGGCAAAGGTAATTGTCACACCATTGCATCGGGCTACATTTGGCACTGTCCTAAATTGAAGGAGAAATGGCAGAGATATCAGGGTTTACAGGTTTAGCCAATTACATTCCAATCCCATCCCCCAATCAGCTCAGCAGCGGTCATCCTGACCAGGTATGTCGGGATGATTTGGGGGTCTGTCTAAAGATTTAAAATTACTTACAGTAGAGTCAGTATGAGCAACAAAAGCTCAAGAGATATGCTCAAAAGCAGAATATTGATGGCCCATGCTTTAGAATAGACATCACCCCCATTCCACAGATATTGGCTAAACAGTGGTAGTGGAATGCATGGATTGGCTGAGCATAGGGTCAGTCAGCAACATCCTCTACAGACCGGAGATCCCTGAGTTGTGCTTTGATCATGTGACCATGGAAAGGTCACACCTACTTACAGAGAGTACATATAGAATGCTGAAGATATTTGTCCCTAAAGGGCCCGTAAACAAGCCACATCCCAACATGCCATTCACCTTGTAATTTGGTCAGTTTAATCTAAGTGCCCCATATTGAGGCCCCAAACAAATGATCAGTTTACTTGCAGGATTGCTAAAGGCTCCAGCAGTGGGGTGAGACCTTTATTTATGCAACTTAATAAAAAAAAAAGACAACATTGTTTTATGTTTAGAACCCTGCGGTGTGAATATATTTTGTATGCATTTATTATTTTTCCTGGACCGTGGTATATTTTTAAGTGATAGTAACCATTTCTTTGGGGTATGGGATTATAATAAGGTTTGAGATTGTAACCCTCCTAGACTAAACGCCAACAGGGATAGGTAGGAGTGGGTAATAATCTGTTGTGGCAGTAGATCTAATAAGAAAATGTACTTGGAGCTTACATTTCCATATAATAAAGTAGATGGTGGTGCTGGATAAGATAAGATCACTCAAGGTTAGAGTAACTCTTGCTGGTCATGCAGAGGTCAGTAAGAAAACTGATAGAAAGGGGAATAACGGGAATCCACAGGGATTGGTGGAAATGGTTTTGGAGATACATTGGTTCACAAAAATGTTGAGTTAATGGAGTATTTAAAGCGGACCAACAGTCAAAATGAATTAAATCAGACCAACACAACAAACAATGCTCATATGATCCCTCTCCAGGGCAATTCAGATTGCTGCACATAAAACATAATTTACCTTTTTCTAACTCCTATTGGGATAAATTTTAAAAAACAAGATGGCTGCTCATGGGCTTGCATGCCACCTGCGAACATGAAGTCATGTTAGGCTTCCTGTTACTGTGCATTTCAGTTATGTCAGTTGGGATAGGAAGCTCCAAAATGGCTGCTACCTTTCTTTTCCAACTGTGCCAAGCTGTTGGTCTGGTTTAAGGAAGAATCCTTGAGGGAATATGGAGTTGTCTTCTTCTTGTCTTGTCTAGTCCTGCAAGAATAGTCAAGCTGGGGAGAGATCACCAAAGGATTGCTACAGAAAGCCATTGGTGGCAGCCTACAGGGAAACCGATGGAGTGCAGACCTAAACAGGGATAAGTCCAGCAGTGACCAGCATGTATGAACTTGTGTGAGAATTACTGTCAAGTGGAACCGTAATCATCATGTAATCAAGGTGCAATAAACCATCACCTTTTTATTCAACTACAAGGAGTCCTGCTTTACTGGGAAACTTCTGAATTGTGAGTAACACATGCACCCCCACCGCATTGGGCTGTCACGAATAGAAAGACTCTCACTTCTTGACCACACTGCCACTGAAGCGGCACATGTATAACATTTTTCCAAAGTGAACCTTGTGCCTTTTTGTCCTTGACCTTGGGCTGCTAAGCTGGCCTTTTCTGTGCTTTTTTTTTCATATAGTTCTAGGATGCACCTTCTTTTGATAATACTTTGTTTTTAATACTTTGCCCCGCTGCGTAAACCCCCCAGATCGCCCTCAAAAAAAATCACCTCACCCCGCTCCTGCGCGAGCGCTCGTCCAATCAGAGTGCTCAGAGCCACTGTGGTATGTACGGACAAGCGACGGACAACCACAGCGGCTCTGAGCACGCTGGAGGCCGCATCTCGCGCTTCCCTCTAACAGGGAGCGCGCCCGCGCCGGCCATTCACAAATGGCCGGCGCGGGTGCGCGCCCTGCTAGAGAGAAGCGCGAGATGCGGCTTGCAGATGCGCCGTTGGAACGGGGATAAGGTAAGGTTTCTGGGCATCCTGCGGGGTTTCACACAGCGGGGCCTCCCCATTTCGTAGGCCCCGCGGGGAGGGATCTGATCGGCCCGGGAATCTTATAGATTCCCGGGCTGATCCCCCCTGGGTGTTGGTCCACTTTAAGTCCCTCCATCGCTGTTCTTCCTGCTATGTCGGTCTACTTAGTCAGGAAATCACTTCCTCATTCAACTTTCAGTCTCCACCCCACTGACCTGGTTCTTCAACCAATCTAGAGTGGTTGAGAGCAGAAACATCCCCCAACTCCCTCCCCAGATGTCCTGATTAGCTGCCTCTCTCTGCAGCTATGAAACTCCGCCCTCCTCTCTGGTCACACTATGTGCTGGCAGGCTGAAGAGACGCTTTTAGCCTGCAGCATCTCTCACCCCCTTTTTCTAGTAACACTATGTGCTGGCAGCAGTAACTAGAGACACAACAATGCACTTATTTTTTTCTATTCAGTGTGCTTACATAACATCGCTGTTGCCACACCCACTGTTTCTTCTAATTTTTTCTCTGCATCTCCTATGTTCTAATACTTTTACAAATAACTTAGGAACTACAGGGTCTTTTTGAAAATGAATTGAAGTTTGGAACATTGCAACTTGTAGCCTGAGACAATGGGACAACAATTAGGCTTGCCTTTAGTACAACTTTAAGGCACCTACTTGAGGTTCATGCAGTACTGCAGCTGTGGAAGAAAGTTCTTCACTAGACTGTAATTCAGACACTGGGAAAGGTTGGTTTCTTGAACACAACTGTACGATGTCCTCAGAAGAAAGGCAAGAGCACAACAATTCAATGGGTTTATCTTCTTGCGCAGTGTTTCTCTCCTCAGTGCCTCCTCAACAACTCGTATCGCCTCTGTGTGGCCAATCTCATACAGGCAAAACATCAGATTAACTATTGCACAGGAGATGGTTTGTTCACCACTCAAGCAATTCTGTAAGTAGTCCACCACTTGCCCACGGTGGCTGCTTGAGTCTTCCTTGTTCGGAAGACAACCAACTAAAACCTTCAGAACCTGGGGAGATAAGATGCCAGAGAGGAAGCGTAGAAAGATAGATAAATGTATTCCATCCAGTTGTAAGGTCCGTTGGGTAACATTTTTGTAATGGTTAAGAAAGCCCAACTTGGGCCAAGAAACTGCTGCTTCTGCAAACAGGTCAAAGATGGCACGTTTGGCTGCAGAGTAGTAGTGTATAGCTGCCAAGAACTCCTGCAGGAGAAGGTGGGAAAAGCAGAATGATGTGCAATAAGGGGAGTTCTGGGACACCAGCAGTCGGGCACAAAGGCTACCTGGTAATATTGGCATCTCAATCCCACAAGATTTCAGGTCTGACTCATAAAAAACTGATCGCCTTTTAAGCAATCCCAGAAACGCCAACTTTCCTAGGTTGCCCACAGTACGACGCGCACTACTAGGTTGCTCAATTCCCTCCAAACCGGTAAATTGAGATTTCAGATACCAAGAGAAGATGATGGATAATGTCGCTGGTAGACTTGAAAATGTAGACTCATTGGAACACATGGCACAAGCAAGAGACACTCCTATGATGTAGCACAAGGTGGGCACAGAACACAAGGCATTTAAGGCACGATGCAATTCAAGATATCCACAGACTCGTTTCACCATGCCATTTGTTTCATGGAGGACCTGAGCCATATACAGGTTGATTTCACTATATTCCAGTCCAGGGATTTCTGTCAACCGGTCCACCAGCCCTGCGGGAATGGAGGCAGCAGCTCCTGGCCTTGATGTTACCCACACGGTGACATCAGGCAAGAGGTTTCCTCTCAGAATGTTGGTGATGAGACACTCGGGTGACATTTCCTTTTGTGGATCAGTACTACCTATGGAGTCCGAAAAGTCCAAAGGGGCCCGAAGTTGATCCAAGCCATCCAAAATCAGAAGGGAATTAGGAGGGGGCATGGCGTATTGGGGGCAGGCGATACGCATTAACTTTTCCACAGAGAGACGTTCAAATGTGTTCAGCTCCCAAAGGTTCAGCGTCAACAGACATGAGATGTTTGTGCACAACTCGCCCCGTACCCATTTCTCCACAAACAGCCTCACCAGGGTGCTTTTTCCAGCTCCTGCCACTCCTATAGTTAATGTGATTTGGGGCGGTAGAGAGACCCGTGACAGGGGCATCAGAAGTTTTTCCAGAGTTATTCGTTTGGGAGTTCCTCTCCCAGCCTGGCCTAACTCCAGCTGGATGATATCATGTTCTTGAAGCTGGGCATCTGTGAGGCCTTCCACCAACAGAAGATGATCGAGTTGAGCCAGCAGCATGTGCTGATCGTATTCCACACTGTCCAAATGCTTCTTCACCAGTGGATCTGTATAAAAAAATGCAAAATTAAATGGTTACATTAAAGATGATGCATTGACTAGGCCTAGGTGTCCGGGAGACCTTTTTTCACCATTATACTTCTTTTCCTCAGTTTTGGCTCCAAAGGCACATTTAGCATTACGTCCAAGTGTTTTATCAGAATTAATGGGGGATTATTTTACATTATACTAAAAGGGGAACCCTACCATTGTGTACAGTTACTGTACTTTTGTTAAATGGAATTTCTTTTTCTTTTCTTTTAAGGAATTCTAGCTATGTAAACCAATGTTTCAATACATTTTAACCCCATAACTGTTCTAGGAAACTAGAAAAAAAATTAAAAAAATGTCACATGTGTCTCCATTAGTAATAGCATTTCCAGACACACAGTGCATGGTGTGGGGTCTGTTCACACAGTGAGGATCAGCAGTCTGCTCAGGCAAAACTGTAAGCTAATTTTCTCAGAATGGTAAAACACAGGCAAAACAGTTAGGAGGTTAAAAGGCCGTATTGCCCTAAAAGAAAATACTTCAGCAAAAGCCTTTGTATACCAATATTTTACTGTTGTTAAATGTGTCTTCATATTTCACTCTATAAATTCACTATTTTGTTAAAGCCATAATCTCCCTCAACCAGAATAGGAAGGACTAGTATTATATATACAGCACTTTTGAAAATGATATTGCTTTGAAAAGAAATAATAATGATATACAGACATTGATTTCCTTTAGTTTAAGGGGGCTTTTTATGTTCTTTAACTTTAAAAATGCATTTCTTAGCTAAAGGGGTCCTAAATTATGAAGTTTATTATTCGAGTTCGATTACATTATTCAAAATAATCAAATTGGCCAAATTTTGGTGAACAGCAACACTAGTCGTAGCAACACTCCTGACTTTTCTGTTTCATAAACTCTTCATATCTGTTAGTTAACATGAAGTTAGATTTTCATAATGAGGTCACAAACAGTAAAAATAATATTGAATCAGTTGATACCTTTCCACACTCTATCCAAGACTAAAAAAGTGAGATAAGACAATGAAACAGACAAAAATAGATAAAGCTCACCCACCATAGTGTCGCATGCGCAGGTAGAGGTTGAAGCGGCTGTTCTCTATGCAGGTCTGCAGGCCTTGTAGGTAGCCTCTGCCCTTCCCTCCTAGTGTGTCCATCAGAGCCTCAGCCCGTCTGGTCAGTGGGGTAATTTCTTGGAAATGGTGGATCTCCTCTGCAGTCAGCATCTGCAGCTCCACCAGCTGTGCCATGATCTCCTGGAGGGAATCTGGACAGGCGCTGTTTGCCAGCTGCCTCCTGTAATGGAGGATCCAGAGGCCTGGGAGAAATGAGAAGAGGATGAAAACTAAAAAAGGACATAGCAGCTAATTCAGTCCATTTAAGTTTAGATAGTTCCCAGTGGCTGGCAACATGTGGCCTGCAATCAGACTGAGATGAGTCTTGGGTTCACTATTGAAACTGGCTCTGGGGTACCACCCTACAGTAAATTCCTACCAAGAGTAGATAAACTGTGCTCTCCTGTAGAAGAATAGAGATATCCACCAGCTCCTATTATAGAAAAAGCATCATTACTATTACATACTGCACCTATCTATGCCATATCTATTAAGCAATGGGGTGGTACACAGGACCTGAATGAAGAATTAGCTTAAAATGTTGTTTGCAGATACTCAATAGATTCCCTATATCACCTGTGCAGTGGCCCGCAGCGTGGCATCACTTTCGGTTGCTTCACCACAGGCGGTTTCTTTTTAAAGTCTGGATAGCAATGCCTTCCAACCAAGACCAGAAGTGACACCAGGGTGGCAGCGGACAGAAATAACTAAAAGCGGGCACCAAAGGGCTATGGCGTCCATAGGAACGGCAACTTTTTCGGAAGGTGACTGGGGGGGGGCACAATATCCCAGGTGAGATCAGCTGATCACTGGGTAACCGGTTGAGGCAGGGTTAATTTTGGGGGACACCGGAGAAAAATGTGGGTGACTTGGCATCTCTGTCTGTGGGCCAGTCCCACTCTGCCTATCTGCCATTAGTGACACTACCACAGGAAAAGCTCTCTGTAACTAGGGCTTCATCCTTTCTTCTTCTTCACTAGAGGTAACATACACATTTTGCCGTTTTTCACCAGACAGGGGTAACCATTCTTATCAGTCCCTCTATGGTGCTAAAATTAAGGGCAGTTATGCTAGAAATCAATCAACAGTATGGCAGCCAGGGACATGCATAGGGGGTGCGGATTGAGCTCTTTCTTATCCAGTTAGTCTTTCTGTCCCTTGCGCTGGCCTCTAGTGTTCAGTGCCATGTATTGCACCCACTGTCACACTACACATGGAACACTAGAGGTCATTCTCCAACAAAGAATGCAGAAGGAACTCTTATTGGCACATTGAGTGGCATTTCTTTATCGGCAATTATAAATACGGAATATATTATTTTATTTGTGCATATATGGGCATTGTATGCTTGCTCACACATAGGTTTTTTCCTCTGCAGTGAGACAAACACAAGAAGAGAGTGCACAAGTGCTTGGAGTGGTGGGCTGCCAAAACCATGGCACCCAGGGAGCAGCTGAGGGGTTAGGTGCCCTGCTCAAGAGCACTCCAGTCATGTCCCAGATGGGAATTGAACCTGCAATCTTAAACCTGAACCCCTAGGCCATGACTGTCCCATATCTGTGGGATTTAGTGAAAGATAAGTTCAAGGGAGCTACAGAAAAGGGGTCAATAAAGAAAAGCGTACACTGGTGAAGTGAATTTGGGACTACTCTGAGTGGGCTGGGCAACCCTTATCCATTTTCTTTTATTTAGTTCTTGTGTATTTTTAATGTGTTTATGCAATAGGGTCAATTGATTGTATATATTGTTGCATGGTGGGGTACATTTTGAACAGTTTAGGAGGGGCTCATGCTTGTAGGTAATGAAAGTACAAAGCGGAGGGGAGCTTTGAAGTCTTATCAACAATATGTAGAAAAAATGCACACCTCAAAACCGTTGGTTGTAGATTGCAAAAAGAGTGTATTCAAATATAGTGCACAGTTAATATACATATATACAAAAATTCTTCTAGGAATACAATAATCGCCAGCACAAGTATCTATATCAGCCACATCTTGCAAAGACCATGTGTTAAATGTTACAATAAGCAAAACTCCTCACTAGGTGGCACCAACACTCAGTTTTTATGTATCCACATAGAATTTCATAGAAAGATATTGTAACACATGATTCTCATTGATTAACACAGTAATAGCAGTACATAGTGAAACCACCAGGTGGAGCTAGAGTACAATTTGATACCAGGACAAACACACTGGCTATACAAAGACTGGCAAAGTTAGAAATAATTCACACATACAGGCAGCGCAATCAGAGCACAGCTCAACAGTCCAATAGAACAGAATATCACAACAAGAAAATACGTTACAGCATAGGCGGAAATGTATAGCCAGTGTGTTTGTCCTGGTATGTACTGCTATTACTGTGTTAATCAATGAGAATCATGTTGTGTTACAATGGGCTCGATTCAACAAAGGTAGAAATAAATTCATGTCACTCGAAAAATCAGATCACATGCACAAAGTTTTAACTTTTTCGAGTGATTCAAAAAAGGGGTTGAATTAAATACTTGCACTCGAAAATGCAATCGTAAAATTTTCAAATTATTGGAAAATGTACTCAAATTTATTTTTCTATTGTTTAGTATTGTTTTCTGACAGTTGCATGGTGTTGTAAGGCTTTTTAATGGGTAAATGTAAATGCATAATTTTTTTCTCAACTTTTTAAGTTACCTGTGTAGCTGTATGTACATGGCTAACATGGATACATGTAATAAAGAGGCAAGGTATGCTGTAGTGGAAGTACTAATTAAACAGTAATATTTGTAAGAGGCATATATGTAGTTTTTTTTGGGGGGGGGGGGTTGGTTGGATTGCCAGGGACCTGTATTAAAAATGTTTCCTTTAATGCAGAAATGTGGCCATTGTTTTCTATACATAGCACCACGTGTCCCTGGGTGCAGGGAGCAGCTCTTTGCTAGCTTTAACCTCATGGTAAGCCATTCTTATGCTTACACTATAACGTGGACCAAAACCCAGGATTTTGACTATTCTGGGTTTTGGCGCACCGCAATGTAAAAACCCAAAGGTCGACCAAAGGTTTTCTACCAGTTAATGGTGCCAAATATGGATTCCAAAGCTGCACGATTTAGCCTAGTAAGCTGGAAAAGTGCTTGATATGGCAGCTGATCCACTTCCAAACGTGTCCGAAAATATGGGAATGGGTAGTGTGCGCCTTCTCTGCGCCACATCATCTGCAATATGTTCGAAGTCAATGGCCTCGATTCACAAATCATTGAAAAAAATTCTCATGGTAGTAAAAAATTTAATTCATGAGAAAAAAGCCTGAGAATTTCACTGTAACCAAATCACCAGATAGGAAGACACTGAAAGTCAATGGAACTTCTTACTACTAGTAAAAAAGGGTAAAAAGTTCAGTATTTTTTTCAGGAGTAAAAACGTGCCATTGACTTTCATTGTCTTCCTAACTAGTGATTCACAAACAGTGGAATTCTCAAGCTTTTTTCTTATGAATTGAATTTTTTACTACCATTAGAGTCTACTACCATTGCAAAGAAAGTAGAAGGGCTCCATTGTGAGAGAGCAAAATGAGTTTTCTCCTGCTGAAAGCTGCATCAAAAAACTAGTGTGAAACACTCTAATTTATATCATGTGTGTGGCTCATCAAGTCCACCTGAATCAGTAGTAACATTTTCGAATTGTAAAATGCAGTAGTACATTTTTCGATCCACTAATTTAATTCGCACTTTTACAATCGCACTCGAATTTAATTCAAGTGACTTGTGTTTTACAATGGTTCCAGGTAGCTGAATCACTCGTAAAAAAAATTTAGCAAAATCGCAACTTTTTAAGCACAAAACACACGAAAAGAGTGTATTCAAATATAGTGCACAGTTAATATACATATATACAAAAATTCTTCTAGGAATACAATAATCGCCAGCACAAGAATCTATATCGGCCACATCTTGCAAAGACCATGTGTTAAATGTTACAATAAGCAAAACTCCTCACTAGGTGGCACCAACACTCAGTTTTTATGTATCTACATAGAGTTTCTTAGAAAGATATTGGGCTCGATTCAACAAAGGTTGAAAATGGATTTTTTGCAATCTACAACCAACGGTTTTGAGGTGTGCATTTTTTCTACATATTGTTGATATGAGTTTGTTGATCTCAATGGGGAAGGGATCTTTACTTTGAAATTTTGCACCCCCAATAGACAAAATTGTATTGGGCCCATTTTGGTGTGCAGGTTTGCTGAATTTTCTATCTTCAAGCTTTGAAGTCTGTCATGAATAGGGCAGGCAGGGGACATGTTCATGTGTAACTATAGCGGATGAAGGGGGTCCGACCACAATGGGCCCCATCATTGTTGCTCCTCCACATCAATTAGCAAAAGGAAATCTCCATATATCTCTGCTGTTTCAGTCTTTAGTTAAAAGACAGAAAACAGTTTACTGTATGAGTTGTGAAAGTGCGCCCCTGTAATGTTTGCACCAGGGCCCCTTCACATTTCGTTACACCACTGAACATGTTGGTAGCCAGGATGGTGAAGAATGGACAGAGACGTCTGTGAAGGTTCTCATTCATCCAGGTCAGACTATAGGGTCGATTCAAAGAAACATGTAACAGCTTTGATTTTGGTGCCGATCATCCTATTTTTCCCGTACGCTCGTGCGTTCGCATGAACTTGCGAGTGATTCTATAAGCAAATACGTTTCTATCCTAAAATGTCCGTCCGTTCGTATGGCAGTTCGGGAATCAGACCTATGTCAGTTTCCATCCTGAATTTTCCGTTTCATTTCTCAGGTTGCAACATTGGTTTTGCCCTTTTTCCTTTTTTGTCTGGACGTAAATCCTTCTGATCTTGCGGCTGCGCACTACAAACTTACCTCATTAAAGTGCATTCTAAATATTTGGTCTTTTATTTTTCTTTATTTCATTCATTTTGTAGTAACCAACCATTAATGAGTGCATTTGCATAAGTAAATCTTACTTTGTTTAATTTTTAGTTAACTTGCATTTTTTACTTGAGGATTTAATTTAAATATTTTGCCTTCAAATGGTACAACTTAAAATTTTGTGTGTGGTTACCCACACCCTCTACATACAGATTGCTCTCAAATATAAAAAAACACCCAGCAACTTCAGCATGTTATGAGCCTAGAAACAGCCAAGATGGCGGGTCAGGTATTCTCGGGCAGCCTGCAAACAGAAAGGGCCTTGTGACTGTGTTGCTCTGCATTCTTTGATTTCTGACCTTTCCGTGCCCCCAGCTCTGCTGTGTGCAAAATACAGCAGTAACCCACATCCTGCACTTTATCCCGCTCTCCTCTCCTCAGTAAGTGTGATGCATCTGACCAAAGATGTGCTTAAATAATTAAACAAAGCAAAGGTAAACAACTACACCAATAAATTCAATCTAAAAATATTATTCTAGTACATCAATTTAAAAATAAATAACAAAGGACATAAGTTTCTTTAATTAACGCAAATATATTGCAAAATAAAGGTTGACATGCAAAGGACTAATTAAGGTCCACATTAAAATGCTTTTCTAAGGCATACATGAATCAGGTATGCATTGCCATACAATATATGGCCTCGGCCATGCTGATACATGCAGTTCATTGGAGCTCAAGACGCGCAGACTCCTCCACATAGCCAAAAAACCTGTTCAAGAACAGCAATCCGACTCCTAAAAGGTGTCGGCAGTGGCTTTCTATAAGATTCCCGGGCCGATCACCTCCCTCACCGTGGGGCATCCGAAATCGGGATGTCCCGCGGTGAGGGACCCCCCCAAAAACCCTTACCTCCTCCCCTCTAGATGTGTGCGCGCACGCGCACGCCGAGAGTGACGGCGTGGGAGGCGGCGGCAGATGAGCGCCTTGTCCGATCGGGGTGCCCCGCCAAAGTGGACCAAAACCCAGGATAGTCAAAATCCTGGGTGTTGGTCCACTTAAAAAAAAAAAAAAAAAAAAAAAAGTAGGGGGGGACCCCATTTTTTGGGGGGATTTTAAGGGTTAGGGTTAGGCTAACCCTAACCGTTAAACATTTTTTTTTAAATTACGTAGGGTCCCCCCCTCCCAGGGAGGGGGGGGACCTCATTTTTTTTTTAATTTTAAGGGTTAGGGTTAGGGTTAGGCTAACCCTAACCCTAACCCTTAAAATTAAAAAAAAAATGACGTAGGGTTCCCCCTCCCGGGGGGGGGGGACCTCATTTTTTTTTTGAATTTTAAGGGTTAGGGCTAGGGTTAGGCTAACCCTAACCCTAACCCTTAAAATTCAAAAAAAAAATGATGTAGGGTCCCCCCTACCCGTCATAACCAGCCCGGAACCAGCTATGGGGGCTTGTAGGAACAGAGTGGGGGGGCCAGCTTTTGTGGCCCCCCCACCCTGCAGCCTACGAGCCCACATAGCCTATGTGGGCCCGGGCTCTTCTGCCCCCCCCCTGGGCTTTGGGGAGGCAGGTAATTGGGGGTGCGGGGGTTAATGGCAAGCCACCCGCTAGTTGCAGGTGGCTTGCCACACCCCAGCCTTGTGAACTGGTACAGGGGTCTCATGGACCCCTTACCAGTTCACAAAGGGTTAACAGTTAAATAAAACACACACACACAGTAAAAATTATTTTATTAAAAAAAAAAAATGTTTTTTTTTTCTATACTCACCTCCGATCGTCAGCTCTTGTGTCCCTCGCCGCTCTGATGACAGATGCCGGTGATCGGCAGCCAGAGGAGGAGGGGAGGCAGGAGATCAGAGGATCTCCTGTCCCCATCCTTCTCCGGCCACCGATCACCGGCATCTGACAGCTGAGAGGCCTGGAGCTGTGAAGACGCTGGCCGAGTGACGTCATAAGCCCCGTCGGAGGAAGAGGGGAGAGAGCCTGAAAGGCTCTCTCCTGAAGATAGAAAGCCCTGGGGGGGGGATCGGAGGCCCCCCAGGTGAAGAGAAGGGCCGGCGCGATCGAGCGCACATGGAGGTGAGTAAATGTCATTTTTATTATTTTTTTTTTTTTACAGGAAAAGCCAGCAGCCGCAAAAACGGGGGGGGGGGCCTACTCCGGGCTCTCCCCTTCCTCCGGAGGAGCCCCGACAGGGGATCGGAGCCCCCCAGGGTGAAGAGGAGACCCGGCCGGTTCGAATGAGGGGTCAGGTAAGTGTTTTTTTTTTACATTTTCAGGCGCTAGCAGGGGGTAAAGCCAGGCACGTAAATTTTACGTGGCTGGCGTTTAACGGTTGGAGAAGCAGCCACGTAAAATTTACGTGGCTGGCGTTTAAAGGGTTAAAACGTATTTAGAGGTTTGAAAACTGTTCTCTGAATCACACCTAAACACATCCGATTATCCTAAGTTTTACGTTTTGATCCTAAGTTTTAGGATTTGATCCTAAGTTTTACGTTTTGATCCTAAAATTTAGGAACGAACTTCCGATGATCGTAAGAGCATATACGCATTCGTACGTAGGCTCGTGCGAGTTGGAAATGGCCAAAAAAACAGGAAAAAATGACTAACACCCACCCAAACTTACGATTCTCGATCCAAAATCAATTAACTTTTGCTCTTTGAATCGAGGGGTATATCTATATGAAATCAACTGGACTGGATGTTTTGCTAAGGAGCTAATTCTCAATAATTATAAAACTAATTGGACTAGTCTTCTATCTTTTTGACTAATATCGACTGCATCCCTCAAACTACAGGCAGTAGCTTTTGGATGGTTTTGCCATTCTGTCCCAGCAATAGATCCAGCAATTTCCCTGAAGTCCAAGATTGCGATGGCAGTCTGATTTCAGTGGCAAGACCAACAATTGCCACATTGCATCATGACCCAGCACCGCTAGATTAGAACAATGGCATATTTAAATAAAGGAGAGGGCTATCGGGAGATTGGCTAATTTGGTTTTGGATCACTGGTGGGTTTTGGATCTGCTTTAAAGAGGAACTTGGACATAAACTAAAAAGGGGCCAATTCCCCCCATCACCCCCTACTTACCTGGCTGCTTCATGGCACGTTCCATGCCGCCGCCACGGCTTAGCTGTCTGTAAATGACAGTGCGGCTTTAGCCAATCATTTCAAAGTCCTGCCCCGCTCAGCAAAATCTCACGAGATTTCAAGTGGCTCCATCACATCCCAGTCATGGGCACTGCGCAGGCGTGAGATTGGGGGCCGTGCACAGTGCCTGATGGGATGCAAGATGCCACTGCCCGTTGAAAGGTTGCTGGAATCCAAAGGACCCAGAAGATGGATTCCCCGGGGAGTTGAGTAGAAGCTACCCAAAGGTAAAACCAAAGGGGGGGGGGGGGGATTGTTGGGTTTGGGGGAGGCTTTAACCTAACAGAGAAGAGAAAAGGAATATGTCTATGTGTCAGGCCAGGCAGGCACCAGTGAGACACTAAGAGGCTGATTTATTAATAGCGCCAGGTAACGACAGTTGAGCGACTGTAGCGGTATTTTCACAGCGCCCGCTAGTAGTCGCTGTGCTTGGCCGTTGTTCGGTTGTTGATAGCGACTCAGTCGGTGTGCAGTAATGTTGAATACGGGGTGATGATTCGCTATTTGACAGGTTCCGCGCTGTATGGGAGCACATGATAGCGAATGGCCATAGCGAACGGCTCCCACCATATTCATTAACAAATCACGCTCAAAAAATTCTCGCGCTGTGAAATGCTTGTTTAAACCCCAGAGCGCTGGCGGCGATGGGTTAAAAGTAGTTTTTTAACCCCCAAACAACCATATTTTTGGAAACAAAAAAAAAGTTTTTAAAAACATTTTGTAATATGAATACATTAATTTCAGACCTGTAATATCAATTCTGCACAATTTTTTATTTTTTTTACCATAAAAAAAATATCTAACATTGCAGAAGTGGTCACAGAATTTTTGACATTTAAAAAAAAAAAAAAAAAAAAAAAAAATTTATAACAATTAATTATGAATATTTAGAGATTGCTCCATTGAAATGCATTGGAGAGCGCCAGGTAGCGAGAGGTCATACCTGTCGCTGTTCAAGGTCGCTCGCTGGGGTGAGGCTGGAATAATGATGAATGATTCGCTATCTGGCGCTCTCTCAGTCGCTAAGCAGGATCGGCTTGATAAATGTGTGATTGTGGTGGGGAGCCGGCGTTCTCCTGGCGGTGAGCGTCATTACCGTTCGCTCACCAGTCGCTACCTGGTGCTATCCCTTGTTAAATAAGGGCCTAAGCAGGCAGCTGGGCTTTGACTCACCCTAGGCGGGCCATAAATGACTCAATGTAGTAGCCATGCAGCTTTTTATTTACCCCAGTGGGGACAGTGTAGCTATTAGACTAGACCTCACTCCACCAAAAGCTTCCACCATCATCCACATACCTTCCATGTCATTGTCTCAAAGTACCATAAGACCTTGGGATTCCAGACTTGTTCCATGTCATCTCCAGGGACAGATTTAGGGGTGGCCAACCACTTCTGACATCATCCTGATAGAGGAACAAGATTCTGATATTTATTATTGTACACAGTGTATTTATACAGTTCCTTAAATAGTATGACATTTCCTGGATTCATTTTCAGTCCAGTCTAAATAACTCTTGTGGTTGATGGGAGCAGCCATGATAGGATTGTCTGTCCATTGTCTTCTATTGAGATGTATGAGGCAAAGAACTCCATTCTCCTCTCAATAAACGTCAATTGGGTGCAGCAGATGCAGTAATCCCATCATGGCTGCTCCCATGAACCACAAGAGTCATTTAGACTGTACTGTCCCTTTAAGGAGGAAACCCAAAATGGCTGCTGCTGAATGTCCACCGAGGACGGGGGTGTACAGTTCTGCAGTGTGCATCCATTTCTGGGTCCCCATTGGACGAAAATATACAAGAAATAGCTAACTATTAACTGCAGGCGTAACTGGTGGCAAGAGGGGTAGGTTTAGGCAGCCATGGACCAGGATCCTCCCATCACAATATTGCCATAGAGGCTTTATTCTATCCCGATCCCTAAACATAAAGGAGATCAATTTGAAAGTTGAATATTAAAGGGATTGTCCAGGCTAAATCATTGCAGAGGATTCTGCAAGGGGTGCCGCAGCATAAAGCAGAAGCATCACACATACTGAGAGGAGAGTGGGATAAAAGGAAAGGACAGCAATCCCAGAATGCATAGCGACACAGTCAGAAGACACTTCCTGTTTGCAGGCTGCCTGATGCTCCAAGAGCCATCATCTTGAATGTTTAAAGGCTCATAACATGCAGTAGATGCAGGTAGGATGATTTAAATTTTTTTTTTTAATGTGAGCAATCTGTATGTACAGGGTGTGGGAAACATATAAGATATAAAACATATAAGATATGCTCTTATTCAGGGTGAAGGTCCGCTTTAAACCGGACCAACAGTCTGGCACTGTTGGAAAAGAATAGTAACGTCCATATTGGGGCTTCCTTTCCCAGCATCCCAGACATGTTGCTGCCTGGATTCCACTGATATAACTGACAATGCACAGTAACAGGAAGCCCAGCACCACTTCCTGTGTGCAGGTGGCCTGCAAAATGCAAGAGCCGCCATTTTGTTTTTAATACTACAGCAGGAGTTAGAAAAAGGTAAATTAAGTTTTATGTATAGCAATCTAAATTGCTCTGGGGGGGGGGGGGGGTGCATATGCGCACTGTTTGTTTCGTTGGTCTAGTTTAAGTTATTTTTGACTGTTGGTCTGGTTTAAGTCACACTGCAGTGTAGTACAGAGTAATATGAAATTGTTGCGTTATTAACCGTTACATCTTGGCTTACCATCGCTGTTAATGAACAAACTTAGACTAAGCTAGCTGGGCAGCACTCGCCTAAAGGCCACTAACACATATAATCACATCAATGTCTGTGTGCACACTCAGCCCAGTACAGCAATGTGAAAACCTAGACTAAAGAAATGGGGGAAACCCACCCTCCCCCAAAAACAAGTACCGGGCTAAGAATGAGTGGCACTACTCATAAGCATACAAAATTAAGAAAAGTTTATTATTCTAAATGGTTAGACAATTATGACATACTAACACAGTTTACATAAACACAATAGACATAACACACAAATATAAAAACATCAGGGGGCACCAGAGGTCTGCCAAATTAATCAAATGACCCTAAAAATCCATCCTGAAACAAGGACACCTAATAATCAATCTAAAATATGTGCAAATCTACAATAAATTGTGCAATTGTGCCATATATCAACACTATTTACAAAAGGAAGTATCAAAAATCACTCGAACAAAACACAGGAGGACTAGCCAGGGTGTGCAGGGGAAATAGTAGTAATTCAAAAATATGATAACACAAAGAAAAAGTAACAGTGCATTTATACAGACCAACCGGGGTACCCCTGTAAGGATAAAACGCCAACGCGTGTCGTAGTGACCACACACTACTTCATCAGGGCGGCAATAAGGGGGGCCCCACAGCAAGTCCCTTATAAAGCAATAGGCATACCCGCCCCAAAGAAAGGAAGACCAATGTCAGCCCGCAATCCACAAAGCCCACCTCATCCCCCGCCTCCAGCGCGTCCCGTATGGCCAGTGCGCAACCTCACAGGTCTGTGGCATAATAGCCGGCTTGATGATTATGGTGCAGCTGAGCCGGGACTCGCGCGTGCGCACTCCGGCCGGAAGTGCGTCACGCGAGCCCCGCTCGCTGTTGCCGGGCAACACACAGCGCAATAGAAAACAATAAAAAACGGCCAGAACTGGGGCGTCAAGAGGATCCCCATCATACCCAAGCTCCAAGAGGCCGACTGGATATACGGGAGGCAAAGTATGCAACAGAACAGGCCCACCGCGAGAGGCCGGAGCGCACGTGAGTCACAGTCCCCGTCTCCGTGACGTCACCAGCGCTCCGGCCGCCCGATGCAAATTAAGCAGCCCAAGAATGACAGGGCGGTGGGTGCAAAGATAGATAGACACCCAAGGGGGTGATGATGAGGGGTGCTATATACTAGCAGGGGAGAGGACGGCTTGTGGCGGGATTGCTATGCTCAATCCATAAGGGGGCGGTACATGAAAAAATCAATGCCTGACATGCTAATGTGCTGTGACAGAAAACTGTCAGCACAATAACCAGTATAGGGACCGATGGGGGAACCACCTTACTATCCTTAAAAAACAATGTTACACAATTAGCAACATATAACTTGATTAACCAACCATTTAATAATGAATTATCCATCTATATACATGAGATCACACATCAAAAAATTAAATCGATATAATCAAACCGGTCCTATGTCATAAGCAAAGTTGATCTTCACATATGGCTGTAGATTAGTAGGAGGTCATTCATAATAAGGAGGGGTCATGCATCACAACAGAAACTATAGAGGCCAACACCCAAAGCGTACATCATTTATTGAAAATGCTTAAAACTGAGTCTCTCTTGATCCAGAGTGGCACCTGCGGAGTGTATCGATCCAGAGTGTATCCCAGCACAAAGTACTTATATGTATCACTGTTCATTGACCAAGCCGGTCAGAAATTACTCCGGTAAGAGCCAAAACTCCAGGTAAGTGGGGGTCACCCAGTCCTCCACCACAGGCTCAACTCAGATGTCATCCGAGACGATGGGAAACACGGTAACCGAAGCTCCCTCCACCGAACCGTCATCCAGAGGGGAATCAAGTCAGGTCATCATCCCACATAGATGGATTTGAGGCAACCAGAACTCATTATACGATTGAGGCCCAATAAAGGGCACAGGAACAGAAGGGCTATGAACCGGTAACCACGGGCATGCTGCAATCCTGGACCAGAACGTGTGTTTGCCAAAAAATCGTCCAAAAGTGGCTCCCCACAGCATCCTGATAGGGCATCCCATTCCACAAACACCGATCAAGGACGTCCGTTAGTGATTCCTCTGTTCAGCCACTTCTCTCGTTGTGACAGAAACAGCGCCTCCACCTCAAGGCGTGTGCGATACCACTATTCATATCTATAATAAAAAATCAGAATTAACAACCGTGAAAAGTGATTATTAATGTGAGAGTAAAACCAAACAAATGCGGCAGGAGCAAAACATCACTCCACAAAGCCAAAAATAAGTGCACTATAAATGCAACAAAACAAGTGACTAAAAACCAAAAACACCCTGAGTGGGTGCATGTGCCCCTGTTTACAAACCCAAAAAACATCTATCCACCTGTGACATAAAGTGGCACTGAACCCTGAGTGAGCCACCTCATACCCCCAAGAACGGTGTGAAGGACACATCTTCATTTAAACCCACAGGATGTTGTGAATTAAGTAGATAAATCCACCTTAGTTCTTGTTGGAGCAGTTTGCGTTTGAGATCTCCCCCCCTAGGGCCCGTCACAACCCTCTCTATACCCATGACCCCCACTCAGGGTGTTTTTGGTTTTTAGTCACTTGTTTTGTTGCATTTATACTGCCCTTATTTTTGGCTTTGTGGAGTGGCTTTCCTGCCGCATTTGTTTGGTTTCACTCTCACATTAATAATCACTTTTCACGGTTGTTAATTCTGATTTTTTATTATAGATATGAATAGTGGTATCGCACACGCCTTGAGGTGGAGGCGCTGTTTCTGTCACAACGAGAGAAGTGGCTGAACAGAGGAATCACTAACGGACGTCCTTGATCTGTGTTTGTGGAATGGGATGCCCTATCAGGATGCTGTGGGGAGCCTCTTTTGGACGATTTTTTGGCAAACACACGTTCTGGTCCAGGATTGCAGCATGCCCGTGGTTACCGGTTCATAGCCCTTCTGTTCCTGTGCCCTTTATTGGGCCTCAATCGTATAATGAGTTCTGGTTGCCTCAAATCCATCTATGTGGGATGATGACCTGTCTTGATTCCCCTCTGGATGACGGTTAGGTGGAGGGAGCTTCGGTTACCGTGTTTCCCATCGTCTCGGATGACATCTGAGTTGAGCCTGTGGTGGAGGACTGGGTGACCCCCACTTACCTGGAGTTTTGGCTCTTACCGGAGTAATTTCTGACCGGCTTGGTCAATGAACAGTGATACATATAAGTACTTTGTGCTGGGATACACTCTGGATCGATACACTCCGCAGGTGCCACTCTGGATCAAGAGAGACTCAGTTTTAAGCATTTTCAATAAATGATGTACGCTTTGGGTGTTGGCCTCTATAGTTTCTGTTGTGATGCATGACCCCTCCTTATTATGAATGACCTCCTACTAATCTACAGCCATATGTGAAGATCAACTTTGCTTATGACATAGGACCGGTTTGATTATATCGATTTAATTTTTTGATGTGTGATCTCATGTATATAGATGGATAATTCATTATTAAATGGTTGGTTAATCAAGTTATATGTTGCTAATTGTGTAACATTGTTTTTTAAGGATAGTAAGGTGGTTCCCCCATCGGTCCCTATACTGGTTATTGTGTTGACAGTTTTCTGTCACAGCACATTAGCATGTCAGGCATTGATTTTTTCATGTACCGCCCCCTTATGGATTGAGCATAGCAATCCCGCCACAAGCCGTCCTCTCCCCTGCTAGTATATAGCACCCCTCATCATCACCCCCTTGGGTGTCTATCTATCTTTGCACCCACCGCCCTGTCATTCTTGGGCTGCTTAATTTGCATCGGGCGGCCGGAGCGCTGGTGACGTCACGGAGACGGGGACTGTGACTCACATGCGCTCCGGCCTCTCGCGGTGGGCCTGTTCTGTTGCATACTTTGCATCCCGTATATCCGGTCGGCCTCTTGGAGCTTGGGTATGATGGGGATCCTCTTGACGCCCCAGTTCTGGCCGTTTTTTATTGTTTTCTATTGCGCTGTGTGTTGCCCGGCAACAGCGAGCGGGGCTCGCGTGACGCACTTCCGGCCGGAGTGCGCACGCGCGAGTCCCGGCTCAGCTGCACCATAATCATCAAGCCGGCTATTATGCCACAGACCTGTGAGGTTGCGCACTGGCCATACGGGACGCGCTGGAGGCGGGGGATGAGGTGGGCTTTGTGGATTGCGGGCTGACATTGGTCTTCCTTTCTTTGGGGCGGGTATGCCTATTGCTTTATAAGGGACTTGCTGTGGGGCCCCCCTTATTGCCGCCCTGATGAAGTAGTGTGTGGTCACTACGACACGCGTTGGCGTTTTATCCTTACAGGGGTACCCTGGTTGGTCTGTATAAATGCACTGTTACTTTTTCTTTGTGTTATCATATTTTTGAATTACTACTATTTCCCCTGCACACCCTGGCTAGTCCTCCTGTGTTTTGTTCGAGTGATTTTTGATACTTCCTTTTGTAAATAGTGTTGATATATGGCACAATTGCACAATTTATTGTAGATTTGCACATATTTTAGATTGATTATTAGGTGTCCTTGTTTCAGGATGGATTTTTAGGGTCATTTGATTAATTTGGCAGACCTCTGGTGCCCCCTGATGTTTTTATATTTGTGTGTTATGTCTATTGTGTTTATGTAAACTGTGTTAGTATGTCATAATTGTCTAACCATTTAGAATAATAAACTTTTCTTAATTTTGTATGCTTATGAGTAGTGCCACTCATTCTTAGCCCGGTACTTGTTTTTTGGGGGAGGGTGGGTTTCCCCCATTTCTTTAGTCTAGGTTATCGCTGTTAATGAATGCGGTAAGACCAACCTTAACAAAAAGTGAAAGAAGAGAATGATAGACAAAAAGGAGAAAAGGAGGGTGTGAGAGAAAGGGGGGGGGGGTTCAAATGGTGAATAGGGTAGATTATTCAACTGTATATTGACTCAACCATACACTGACCAAGCAACAAAGGGCCCCCAGATCACAGCCAACCAACCAGACTACTCTCCAAATTGGGGGTGTGTATTCTATCCAGGGTTGCCACACCTTCAAAACATTCTTGTTTGTGTCATATTTTTCTTTTATTCATGACCACCTTTCTGGTGGTTAAAAGGTGGACAACCAGCAAAAAGACAGACTAGCAAAGCAGGGAGCAGCTGTCCTCCCCTGCACACACAAGCATCAGTTTCTTTGGCACAGCCTGATGTAAGAGGGGCAAAGAAAGGTCCATCTCCCAGTGCTGAAAAAAGGTAGTCATAAATAAATAAAACCCAGGGGCTGCGGGAAATGGGCCAAATCTCAACAACAGCAGCTTTGCTCAGCAGCATATCCTCTACATGGCAGGTAATCAATGATTTGTGTTTACACTTATCCTGAACAATCAGTGACAGGTTGTTGAGTGCACCATTCCTCGTCACCTCTAACACATTTCCCCTAAGCCAGCCCCAGGCTGTAGCAGTAATTACTTTTACATCTGACTAATGGGTAAAAGAAACTGACACACATTGAAAGAATTACAATAGCAATAAGCTGTTATTCCAGCACAGGCTGGTTCAGGACACAGGCAAGAGAGTTGAGTAGGTCCCCCCCTGTAAAGACAAAATGGTACATTCCAATGGTACATAACCTGGATTATTTTTCCTTCCACTAAAAGAAAAAAACAGTCTTGTTTGGATTTTTGTTGTATCGGGGAGTATAAGTGACCCCTCCTCTTGCTATCCTGCATATTCATTATAGCTGGACTATTTTTCCAGTGCTCCTTTGGTTCTTAAAAATGTCACTGTCATATACACTTACCTAGGTGACAGAAGGTGAGGGTGAAGGGGGCCGAATATCTTCTTCTGGTGTTCTAACCCTTTTCAAGGTACACAGTTTCCCATCAATGAATGTTTATATCGCTTCTTTCAGCCTCGCTTCAATTCAAATAAAATCTTTATCTGCCGTTTGCTGGGTGCAGCAGCAGCAGCTCAGAGGTGAGTGGTTGTGCTGCTTTGCGCTTTCTCCTCGCTGTCTGGTCTGATCAGAGCATCTCACCTCTTCCTGCTCTGCCGGTGCTCCACCACTTCCTGTGCTGCATAGTCACACTGAACTAACAAGGCACCTTGTCACTAGAGGGGATCTATACAGGTAGTCCTCGGGTTACAACGGTCTCGAGTTACGTCGTTTCGTGGTTACGACGCTTTAGTCATAGAGTACTGTACACTGTACCCGGTTACTGTACATGAGAAAAACGAGTCTCCTGCACGCCATAACACCCGTCATTATGGCTCCCAAACGAAAGGTAGACTCATCTGATACCAGTGCATCAAAGAAAAGGAAGGCCATCACCATGGATAGGTGTTTGGATAGGCTAAGTGTTTGCAGTACTGTACTGTTATTATGGTACAGTACTGTACGAACGTATGATCCGACATACGTCGAAATTCGGTTTACGACGCTGCGTAAGAACGGATCAACGTCGTAAGTCGAGGACTACCTGTATAAAGGAGAGGTCAGGCATCACTCTACATCATGGATGTACTACCTGCGGCTCAGGGGCCCGCATGTGACCCGAACTGCCCTCACTTGCGGCCCCAGCTCACCTAAAGACTTAGTGCAGGCATGTTAAAGCAGACCAAAACCCACATTTTTAACTAGCATCCCCCTATGAAGATACCATTTGCCAATTCTCACTGCTCCTGTTTCACTCTAATACCAGATACTGACGCCTGTTTTAGCTGTAAAGCTCCGCCTCCTCCATTCATTGCCACTGTTGTGTGTGGCAATGACGTCATTACAATGTCATATACATTGACTAATCGCCTGCCATGTTACAGTAAGGGACAGCAACAAAAAAAAACAGTGTTCCAGGACCATTCGAAAAGCAAAAATATCCATTTCTAGTTTTACACCCGAAGAAGGGAGTATTGGCAGGGGCTTTGGCCAAATGTATTTCACAAGTTCAGTGGGTTTTGGTCTGCTTTGTAAAAAAATGTACAGAATGTAGCAAAAAGTGCAGGCTGACAACTTAAAGTAGACCAAAACCCAGCGCAATTGGCCCAGGAATATATAAGATTCCCTCCCCCCCAGGGGAATCCAAAATTGGGACCACCCAGGTCGCCCCGTTCACTTACCGCTTCCCGGTCCAACGGCACATGCGCGCGCTGCGGCCACATCCCCGCTATTTCTGTACCAGGGCGTGTGCCCACAACAGGAATTTGTGAATAGACTGTGCGGGCACGCTCCCTGTTAGAGGAAAGCGGGGGATACAGCCGCCAGCGATTCGAGTGCACTGATTGGACGATTGGATCTTGCATGCGCTGTAGGACCGTAAAGAGCTGAGTTGCGCTCGGTGATCTGGGGGGGTTTCACACAGCGGGGCACCCCCCGATGACTCATCTTCTCTGCCCCTTCCCCAGGGAGAGATGTAACAATTCAAAACAATGTATTTGTTTACTGTTGCTCAGCACATGTAACACATTTGTAACAAATAACAGCTGTGCAGGGCCAGGAGAAAATGCTACTTCTATCATTTATGGAGGAGTATTTATAGGCAGTCAAGGCTTCAGGATTAGGGATGGGCGAACCCCCTAAAGGTCGGGCTCGGTCAAACTTTGAATAAATGAAAAACAATGTGGGGGGGGGGGGGGTATTCGCACTCATGGGATTCGGCGCCCATCTTTTTGTAGCCCCGGCTGGGGCCAGATTCAAATGCTGCTGCCGCTGACAGAGGAGGAACGTGCAGAGGTAAGTCACAGCAGCTTCCTCCTGCAGCAACAGTAGGTGGTGTGAGTTGATGGGCTGCTCAGTAGCCCATCACCCAGCTTTTCCGTGTTCAGGCCGGACTCGAACATGAACTACTAGCTGAAGCCGATCGGGGTGCCCCGGGGTCCACTTCAAATAACAAAGAAACATAGGGGTCGATTCAGAACCTGGTGAATTCACTTTCATTGTTTACCAGATGCAACTTTTCACCTGGTGGTGAATAAGCCCCCAAGGTAGAAAATGAAATTGAACAGCTGTTTTCTGTCCTAAAAGATGTGAGAATTCTCACCTGGCTCTGAATTGACCCCATAGGGACTGTTGTTAAAGAAGAACAACCACCCCCTCCAGTCTATAAGACTTTTGTGGAGATGGTCTACTTCTTTACTGGGCATCCAAAGTTGGGTTGCCCGACTGACTGAATGGGCGGTTAGGGCACGCCCAAGGATAGATGCAAGAAGGGATGCGGCCGGTGGTGCTCGCTCTGTTTAGATTTCCTGGAACAAACAACGCTGATGGCAGACCGAATGGCCAACGCATTGGGGTGGGAATTAGGAAAAGGTGAGTTCACTGCCAGGTGATACACCCACAGGATGCCCCCATTCAAATCTTGGATTTTGTTCCTCTTTAAGACCTCCATTTTTTTTCAGCTTTCACAGTCCTTTGCACTGGTGAGTGGATTGGGAACTTGATGATCCTTGATGAAAAGCCTGTGCTAAAGACAAAGCAGGGACTGGCACTTTCACCTTAAAGATGCCCCCGCCATCTCACAGTTTAGATTCTTTCTACATTCAGCAGCACACAGGGGAGGACAGCTTAGACGCCAGGAGGGGGCCCAAGTGGCCCTGACAAAAAGGGGTGGCCCTGGCCTGAGAGCCATTGGCTGCTACACTGTTTCTTGTGGGCCCTGATGATGAATGAGGGGGTCTTTCCCCCCAATGTTGGTTTGCCTGGCCATCACATATAGTTATAAGGTGCAGTCTCTGCAGTTTATATATTGTGCCTGGGCCAGGGCCCCCATAACCTATAATGTGATGGCTGGTTCCCTTGTTTAAACTTCAGTTTCCTACATGATCTAAACACTGGGGCCCAGATACAAATAGGGGTCCAGCCAATACATATAGATTATGGGGGCACAGGCCCTATACAGCCTATTTTGTGTCTGGGCCTCCTATAACCTATAATGTGATGGCTGGGTCCCTTATTTGAACATATCAGGGACTCAGTTCAGTCTAGCCATTACATATCCGTTTAGAGGGTGGCCCAGATGTTGTTGGGTGGAGCCAAAAGATTCTACAAGGCGGCCTTGAGATGTGCATTCTGTGTTAGGTGTTCATGTAGCCCATAAAATGTACCTTTGCCCGGTCACACAGCCCATGCCTGGCCTCTCATCTTATCAGCATCGTATGCTGCGCATATTTATGCCTGGTATACGGCTTTGTTTAGACATAGAGCTCAGCTATAGCCAGCGGGTGCAGCCACATCCCCAGATTCCCTTTAGACGATAGAGGGCTCCCCCCCCCCACCCCAGACTCTATGGCTGGGCTCGGAAGTGTGCCTTAGCCCAGAAATGCTGGGGATGTGGTCGGCATTGTTTACATGGTCGTAGTATGGGAGCCAGGATAAAGGCAAAGGTGAGCTTTGTGGTGACCTGGGGGTGGGGGGTTCACACAGTGGGCCATTTCAATTTGGGGCCCATTTGGGATGGCCCAACAAAGTAAAAATCAGATGGAAGACCAAAAAAGGGCTAAATGACTTCTCATGGGCCCACTCTTGCACCAGTCTCACAGCTAATAGGGTTCACTGAATGGACATGAACACAGTGCAAGCATGCTTGCCTGACAAGAACCTGATTGTTTGCCAATCAGCTTGCTGGGAGGGAATGAGCAGTGGTACATCATCCCATGGCATCATTGTGTCCATGGCAACTGCTTCAAGAGCGCTGGACCACGAGATGAACTGGGATACCATCTGGTTGTGCTGTGAGTGTGGAGTGATCAGCTATTCCTGGGGGCTGGGGAGTTTCACACAGGGGGGCATTCCAAATAGATTTAGAACCTCATATAATTTATATAACCTCATATATATTGATTTTCAATCTTTGCATGTCTTTGTGATATTCGTTTTAGTTTCTGACCGTCCTTTTCTTGCTTTGGAATGAAGCATCTCACCTTAGCTTGTCTGTGGGCCAGACACCCCCCCCCCCTTCTCTCCTTGGCGCTTATTTAGTGCGGTCACTGTCAGCACAGGTCAGCCTACAATGTGTCAGTTTCAGATCTCCAAAATAAGGCGGATGACTCAGAATAACATTTTGATTTTGGATTTCATCCATCCTGAAAGCGGATCCTTCTGTGCAAAGTAAAGTAGTAAAGTAAAATGCTTCCTTCTGCCCCACGCCACTGGACTCCCATGACGGACTCGAGTAAGATAAATGGAATTTATACTGTTTTGTTTTGAAGAACATTTTTTAGACATTTCATAGGAGAAATTCCACTTGTATCACCTGCTGGCTATGATACATTGTATCAATCACTCTGCTCAGCAGTAATAGCCACAATCATTTTTTTCATCTATAGCCGCTGTCCTGAATGTAGAATTCCAAAAGTGGGAACTTGTGTGCCCTGGTAGGTCAAAGCAATAATGTTTATTAACATAAAGTTCTCAGGGTCTAGGATCACATAGATCCATGGATTCAGGAAGGGGTGAATGGACAATTATCTTTAGCAACCCATTTATACTGAAGCAGAAACCACAAAAAGGACTGCAAAAATACAATTCTGTGAAATACTCACCTGTAGAATTGGTATTATAAGTATACAGTACGTCCTGCTCCAGATAGATTACTTACACTTGGGTTATCCTCCGCCAGATGGCGCTGCACTGCAGAGACATGTAAAAACAGGCTCCTCCGGGCCCCTCAAATACCCAGGGACCTCCCACAAATCCCCAGCATTGAAAATCAGTGAACGAGAAGCCGGGAGAATTTAACCACCCAAACTGGTAACTACAACAATGATAACAATCACCATACAGGGGATCCAGAATAATGCCAAACCAAGGGTGGGGTGGAGCAGGATGTACTGTATACTTATAATACCAATTCTACAGATGCTCCAGATAGATTACTTACTCTTGGGACATCCAATAGCTGTGTCCATAAAGTAGGGTGGGATCCCCAACAACAAGGTAACAGCAGACAGTTTAAACCACTGCCACCTGCAAAACCTTGCGGCCAAAAACAGCATCAGCTGAGGCCCTAACATCAACGATGTAAAACTTTGAAAGGGTATGAACAGAAGACCAAGTAGCGGTCTTGCAAACTTGTTCAACAGAAGCCTGGTGCTGGAAGGCCCAAGAGGTACCAATAGCACGAGTAGAATGAACAGTAAGGCGAAAGGGAAGACTCTTCCCCCTAGCAGAATAGGCCTGAATCACGGCCTGACAGATCCATTTGCTAACAGTAGACTTGGCAGGAGCCAAACCTTTCCTGGGCCCAGTAGGGACCACAAAAAGAGCATCAGTTTCCCTGAAGGACGCAGTGACCACCAGGTAATACTTCAACACCTGACCACATCCAAGGAATGCAAAACCCTTTCCTTAGCGTTGCTAGGATTAGGGCACAAAGAAGGAAGAACAATATCTTGATTCAAATGAAAGGCAGACACTACCTTAGGCAGAAAAAACTGGCTTAAAACGGAACACCACCTTGTCCTGGTGTCTCCCAAAGTATGGGGGCTGAATAGAAAGAGCCACCAACTCAGACACACGCCTGACCGAAGCAATGGCTACCAGAAAGACAACCTTGAGGGTAAGAACAGCCAGAGCAGCATCCTGCATAGGTTCAAAGGGAGCACCCTGCAAGAGAGACAAAACCAAGTTCAAATCCCAAACAGGGACCACAGGTTTACGTGGGGGACGCACATGAGCGACCCCCTGGAAAAAAAGGTCTTATTCAGGGAATGCTGAGCAAAAGACTTCTGAAAGAAAACAGACAGGGCAGAAAACCTGACCCTTCAGAGTACTGAGGAGGAGTCCCGACTCCAACCCATGCTGTAAGAACTCCAGAACCCTGGGGGCTGAAAACACCCGACAGGGAAGAGACCTAGACTCACACCAGTCAAGGTAGGTACGCCATACCATGTAATAGATGGAAGAAGAGGTTTTCTTCCTAGCCTTCACCATGGTCTCAACCACCGAGGCGGACAAGCCTTTCTCCATCAGGTTTCAGCATGGAGGTTTCAGCAGCCAGGCCGTCAAAGCCAGAGTTTGTAAATTGGGATGGCGTAAGGGGCCCTGAGTGAGCAGATCTGGCACCCTGGGCAGAACGTACTGATCTACTACCAGCTGCACCACGTCTGCGAACCACACTCTTCTTGGCCACCTGGGGTCCACCAGAATTGCTGGCACCCCTTCCAGAGCAATCTTGCGCAGAACCCTGCCCAGCAGGGGGAATGGAGGAAAAACATACAGGAACTGAATGTCCTGCCATGACATTGCTAAAGCATCCGTGGTCAAGGCCAGAGGATCCTGGGACAGGGAGACAAAGGCCGGGAGCTTGTGATTGTGACGGGACGCAAACAGATCCACATCTGATTGGCCCCAACGGTGACACAGAGATTGGAACACCCTGTTGCAGAGGAACCATTCTCCCTGGCGAGAGGTCCTCCTGTCCAGAGGGTCTGCCAGCAGATTTTCCACCCCCGGAATGTACACCGCTGATATGCAGGGGAAATTGGCCTCCACCCAGGTCAGGATCAGAGACACTTCCTGGAGGGCCCTCTTGCTCCGGGCCCCCCCCCCCGATGATTGATGTAGGCAACTGCCGTCTTGTTGTCCGAGCGCCAATGAACAGGCAGGCCCTGAAGATGAGTAGTCAAGCGAGCCAGAACTAACCTAATCGCCCGTAGTTCCAAGACAGTGATAGATGTGTGGGCCTCCTGAGGGCCCCACCTCCCCTGGAACCGCAGGGACTTCCAGAAACCCCCCCCCCCCAACCTGATAGACTGGCATCCGTGGTGACCGTCTCCCAGGAAGGGGCAAGAAAGGATCTGTCCCCCAACATGTTCCTTGAGTCCATCCACCACAAGAGGGACTCCTGACCAGGGGGGGAGCACACAGACCCTGTCCAGGGACGCTGGGTCCTTGTCCCATACAGACAATAGGTGAAGTTGCAGAGGCCTCAAGTGGAACTGAGCATAAGGGACCGCTTCGAAGCATGCCACCATCAGGCCCACCAGCTGCATCCCCTGCCTGATGGAGGGATGGGGACAAGCTAGGAGGGACTGAGCCTGTGCAATCAGATTGTCCACCTTCTGCTGAGGAAGGAAGATCCTTGCCTGAACTGTATCCAGATTCATTCCTAGGAATGGAGTTACCAAGGAAGGGGACAGTGAGGGCTTGGGGTGGTTGATCACCCATCCAGATGACTCCAGAGTGGACACCACCAGCTGAGTATCCAACTCTGCCTGATGTAGAGACTGGGAAGTGAAGAGGATGTCGTCCAGATAGGGAAGCACGCTGACACCCTGACATCTGAGTAGAGACATCACGCCAGCCAGCACCTTGGTGAACACCCTGGGGGCTGAAGTGAGGCCGAAGGGCAAGGCCACAAATTGGTAATGTTGATCCATCAGAGTGAACCTGAGGGACTTTTGATGACCTGGGAACACAGGAATATGAAGGTAAGCATCTTTGATGTCCACAGAAGTCACAAAATCCCCTTGGCGCAGGGAACTGATGGCAGAGCGCAGAGTCTCCATGCGAAAGCGCCTGCCCCTGACAAAACTTGTTGAGAATCTTTAAGTCCAGGATGGGTCTAACAGAACCATACTTTTTTGGGTACTGTGAATTGGTTGGAATAAAAGCCCTTGCCTTTTTCTCTTTAATGGCACCTGGCAGATGACCCCCTGCTCCAGGAGGCCTTGCACTAGCTCCTGAGCTGACACATGGTCCTGAGGAATCCGGGACCTGATGAATCTTGGAGGGGGATCGGCAGTAAACTCCAACTTGTAACCGGAGGACACTACCTCCTGAATTCACCGGTCTGAGACATGAATCCTGCAGACCTGCACGAAGCGCTGCAGCCATCCCCCCACCCGGATGGGTGAGGGCGCCCCATCATGCCTGCGGGGGCTTGGGAGAGGATTTAGCTTTTGAGACCCCAGGAGGAGCCAGGACGTCCACGCCTTCTGCCTCTACCCCAGAAATCTCCCCGGGTCCCAGGGAAGAAACATAGAAACATAGAAGGTTGACGGCAGAAGGAGACCATACGGTCCATCTAGTCTGCCCTTATGTGTATACTGTATGTACTCTTTATCTTAGGATAGATGTGTGCTTATCCCAGGCATGTTTAAATTCAGTGACTGTTGATTTTTCAACTACCTCTGCTGGAAGTTTGTTCCAAGCATCTACTACTCTTTCTGTAAAATAATATTTTCTAACATTGCTCCTGATCTTTCCCCTGACTAGCTTCAGGTTGTGCCCCCTTGAATACCTCCCTTCCCTGTCTTGCATCACTGTAAGGGGAGGAGAAGGAACCCTGACCCCTAAAGGGCCAAGGTTGCCGCCTGCGCTGGGGTAACCTGCCTCCCTTAGCAAGAAAGGTCCAGGCGGTCTCCAAACAGACGCAGTCCTTTAAAGGGAAAACCAGTGAGGGCCTTCTTGGCAGCATTGTCAGCGGCCCACTAGCGCAGCCAAACCGAGCGGCGCATAGCCACCACGAGGGCAGAAGTTCTGGCACACATTCTGATGGTGTCATCCAATGCTGATAGGACAAAATTTACAAAAACATCACAACTGGAGAGTGCATTAAACACCTCACAAGGCAAATCATCAGGGGCACCATCAAGCATATTTCTGATAAGGGTTCTAGTGGCCACAGCAGTAATGGCAGAGGCACAGACCGGGCGTAGCGCCGTTTCCGGCACATGCAAAGGCGTGGGAGGCCAGCTGGTCAATGCGCCGGTCCTCAGCATCCCGCAGGGTAGTAGAATCAGGGGAATGCATGACAGAGATGTTAGATAGACCTAGGATCGGGGCCTCCACCTCGAGGGGGATGACCAACATTTAACCACCTCAGCAGGAAAGGGATACTTCCTATCCCCAATCTTTGGAGCCCTGGGAAGTTTACTGGGGCGCTCCCATTCCTTGAGTACGGTTATGGAAATATGCTGCTCTGGAAATTCCAAACGTGATTTTGCTGTATGGAAAAGCTCCCCTTTTTGCCTGGGAGCCTCAACAGGGAGAGAGATAGACAGAACCTCAAGGTCTGGGTCAATAATCTGTCAGTGTCATCCGGGGCCCAGGGGTCAGAGCCAGAATCGTCATGACCCCTTGGTCTCTCATCAGATGAGCCTAAATCAGAAAAGAGCTCCCCTTCATCAGACGGGTTATAGCCACACAGAATCATAAACTCCTCAGTTCCCATAGGGAAAACAGTAACATTAGGCGTCAAATGCTGCTTCTTGCCAGGGCCATTACGCGCTAAGGACCTCGCAATAATCTGTTCAACAGTAGCCAGTCTAGAAGACACATCAGGCTGAGAATCCCCACTAGTATGCAACTCAACAGGAGTGAGATTTAAGCTTGGGGGAGTAGGTGAAGTGAAACGAGGTGCAGCCACTGGCAGCCCAGATTGCAATGCAAGCACCTGCTCAGCACAGGGTACACAGACCCGTGCCTTGTCAGCGTCAGCATGAGGCTGCCCACACGCTACACACAGCCGGTCTTGTCCCAAAGGGACCCGATAACCTATCCTGCAATGCCTCCATATGGTGATTATTAGGCACAATAGGCCAGTAGGGATTTACGCTATAAGCAACCCTGGATGCCCCAATGACCCGCTAGGGAAGTGGGAGTAATTATACAAGGCCCAACTATCAATTACACCGGGCCGGGAGAAGTCAATGGCTTCACCTATCTGAAAGACACAGTGGGAAGAAGGGGTGTCAGAACCAAACACACTACAATGAGTATAAAACCACCCGCGAGGGCACTTAAGGACTGCGGTAAGTATAACCGCCACACGCGCGCTGACAAAATGGCGCTGAGAGTACCTCGAAGGGCGGGCCAGAGCGGGCCGTGACGCAGGGCATGCCAAGCCAGCCCCCCCCCCCCCCTGCATTTGCAATAGTAAAAAAAAAAAAAAAAAAGACAAGTCAGCGCAGCGGCAGACACCACATATACTAGTCAAAAGACATGACAAAACGCCGTATGCATGAATCACGCTACACGCTCACCCACACCCTCCCCCCCTTCTTTCCCTGCCGAAGGCTACAGGGAGAATGAGGGAGGATGGCGGCCCTCTGTACAGGACCCACCGCTACACGGGCCGTGGGGCAATAATGCGGGAGGGGCATCCATAAAGGCTCACCATCAGCCTATACCGCCTACCCTTTGGTGGGGGACTGCGGTGGAGCAGCGCTCCTAAAGCACACATGGTGCTGCCTACCTTCACCTGACCAGCGCAGCCCAGGCTGGGAGGCACATCACACGAGGAACGGGTGGGAATAGTCCAACAGGGCCGCAGGCTAATAGCCCCGCTCACCTGCGAGAGAGTGATAATTTCATGTCTTCGCAGTAAGCACTGCAGAGAAATCTGGGGATTTGTGGGAGGTCCCCGGGTATTTGAGGGGCCGGGAGGAGCCTGGTTTTACATGTCTCTGCAGTGCAGCGCCATCTGGCGGAGGATAACCCAAGTGTAAGTAATCTATCTGGAGCAGGACGTACTGTATACTAAGAGGCCGATTTATTAATAGCGCCAGGTAGCGACAGATGAGCGACAGTAGCGTGATTTTCACAGCGCCGGCTAGTATTCGCTGTGCTTGGCCGTTGTTCGGTTGTTGACAGCGACTCAGTTGGTGTGCGGTAATGTTGAATACGGGGTTAGGAGTCGCTGTTTGACAGGTTCCGCACTGTATGGGAGCGCATGACAACGAATGGCCATAGCGAACTGCTCCCAGCATATTCATTAACAAATCACGCTCAAAAAATTCTCGCGCTGTAAAATGCATGTTTAAACCCCAGAGCGCTGGCGGCGATGTGTTAAAAGTAGTTTTTTAACCCCCAAACAACCTTATTTTTGGAAAAAAATAATAAACAAGTTTTTATAAACATTTTGTAATATGAATACATTAATATCAGACCTGTAATATCAATTCTGCACAAATTTTTTTTTTTTTTTTTTTTTTTTTTTTACCTTAGATAAAAAAAATAACATTGCAGAAGTGGTCACCGAATTTTTGACATTTAAAAAAAAAACAAAAAACATTAATATCAATTAATTATGAATATTTAAAGATTGCTCCATTGAAATGCATTGGAGAGCGCCAGGTAGCGAGAGGTCATACCTGGCGCTGTGATGGGATTAGCAGCGGCGCTGTTCGCTGAAGTCTGCAACATGATGAATCCCGCGCTAGCTGACGCTCTCGCCGGCGCTAGCCTCATTTAGCGTGATAAATGCGTGATTGTGTTCGCAGCCTGGCGTTCTGGAGTCGGTAGCCGCCGATAGCTGGCGCTACCTGGCGCTAGTGAGACACTACCTGGCGCTATCCCTTGATAAATAAGGCCCTAAGAATAAAAGTACTAACCTTTTCTCCCCTGCAGCAGCCATCTAGCCTCAGTGTCTGTGCAAGCACAATCCCATTCACTGCGGTTGAGTTACATGAGGGGCGATGGGCAGCACATGTGGACACCTGAAGTCCCAATCTCAGAACCTAAAAAAGTTCTGAGCACTGGACTGTCCAGAAGCTGCTGCAGGGGAGAAAAGATAATTACCCCTTTTTAAATGTATTTATTATTACACTCCCTTAAAAAGAAAATGTTCTTTCAAAGGGCACCCCCGTGGGCTTACCGAGCATGGAAGAAAGAGCCCATCATTGGGGAAGGTGAAGGGGTGGAGCTATTATACCCCATATCATTGTATGTTTGAACACCAGCATCTTTCACTGTATTGGGGTTGCTGGTACAGATTCTACTTCTCCAGCTTTGTCATTGGCACCAATGGAGGAATATAGAAACTTTGAGGCAACAAAAGAGAGACTAGGCTGAAAATATGGCTGCACTGAAGTGGCTGGCATTTAATCTGGCAGCAGTGCCCTCCACACACCCCGTCTCTCTCCTCATGGACATTTTCATGGGCTTCTAAGCAAGAATAAGGGGTTTATCCATCTCTTTTAGCCAAGGAGTGGAGTCATCCAAATAACTTCTTTGTAGTGAGTGAAATGGGGGAACCTACCCCCCTCCACAGATATGTACCTGGACCCCATCTATTGATACCCCCAGGGCTGGAGTAGTTGGAGCTATAACTCGTAGAACCCTGTGATACAGGACACTGGATAGTAACACAGATTAAAGGTTGCTGTTCCCATATCCATCTGAGGACCTGGGAAAGGGCAGTGAGAGTCTATAACTGGGTATGCGGAGAAAAATTCTGGAGTACTATAGCGTGTAGAGAAAGGGGATAAAAGAGGTGGAAGGGGAAGAGGGGGGTAGCAATCGCCCAGAGGGAGCCATTTATCTGACCTAATACAGACCAATCAGACTCACACTAAAGAGTTCAATTGCGAGTCCCGGAAGTCCATCCACCTGGCTCAAACCAATGTGTATTTCTCCTGTGTATCCTGAAACCAGCTTCTCCATTTGGGTGAATGAACTCCACGAGCGAGCGTACCCAATGGTTGCATCCTCAGCTACCCTCTAAAAGGGAGCATGCCCGTGCTGGCTATTCACAAATGCCTGGCGTGGCTGCATGCCCTGCTAAAGGGATAGTGGGGAGCGGCCGCTGCTCATCAATGTACCTTTGAAGAGGGTGAGAAGGTGAGTTTACTGAGGGACCAGTGGGATTTCACACAGCAGAGCATCCCAAATTTGGATGCCCCAGGGGAGGGAATCAAGTGGCCCTGGAATCTTATAGATTCCATCTGGCAGTGGGTTTGGGCTTTAAAACGGACCTTCAACCGGACCTTCAGCATGATTTAATGAAAAGCCCAAACCCTTAAAAAACTATTCCCCAGCATTTAAAATTAATATATTTTACTTTTTTAGTCACTTATTATTCTTTAGCCCACTCTGCTACAACTCTGTTCAGGACTCTAGGATACGGGCGCCGCCATCTTAACCCAGAAGCATCACATATACTGAGGAGAGAAGAGCGGGATAAGGTGCAGAGAGTGGGGTTATAGCTGTGCTTTGCAGAGCAGCAGACAAAGCAGAGCTGGGGTCAGGGAAAAGACAGCAATCCCAGAAAGCAGAGCAACACAGTCAGAAGACTCTTCCTGTTTGCAGGCTGCCTGATGCTCCATGAGCCGCCATCTTGGATGTTTAAAGGCTCATAACATGCAATAGATGCAGGTAGGATTAATTTTAATGTGGGCAATCTGTATGTACAAGGTGGGGGAAACATATACGATATGCACTTATTCAGTCTGAAGGTCGGCTTTCATCCTGAATAAGAGTCTATGTTATATGTTTCCCCCACCCTGTACATACAGATTGCCCACATTAAAAATTATCCTACCTGCATCTACTGCATTTTCTGAGACTTTAATCATCCAAGATGGTGGCTCATGGAGCGTCAGGCTGCCTGCAAACAGGAAGTGTCTTCTGACTGTGCTGCTCTGCATTCTGGGATTGCTGACCATTTCCTAACTGCAGCTCTACTTTGTCTGTGCAAAGCACAGCTATAACCCGCCCCCTGCACTTTTGACACCTCTCCTCTCCTCAGTATATGATGCTTCTGAGTTAAGATGGCGGTGCCCGTATCCTAGAGTGCTGAACAGAGTTGCAGCCCAGTGGGGGAAAGAATAAAAAGTAACTGACTTAAAAGACAATTCTGTGAGTACACACCAGTAGAATTGCTTTTACCGTGCATGGCACGGCCTGCTTCACGATGTCATTACATCTGGGTATTCCGCCACAATTGCTTGAGCTGACACCTGTCCCTTGAGGGTACTAAGTTGAAGGCCCGAATCCAAGCCATGTTGCAAAAAATCCAGAATCCTGGGAATAGAAAACACCCCACAAGGCAGAGACCTAGACTCACACCAGGCAATGTAAGCATGCCAAATCCTATAGTAGATAAAGAATGAGGATTTCTTCCTAGCCCTAATCATGGTATCAACAACAGAGGCAGGCAACCCCTTATCCATCAAGATGGAGGTTTCAGCAGCCAAGCCGTTAAAGCCAGCGTTTGTAAATTGTGATGGCACAGTCGTCCCTGAGTGAGCAGATCTGGATCCTTGGGCAGGACATACTGATCTACTGCCAGCTGCACAACGTCTGCGAACCACACCCTCCTTGGCCAACAGGGGGCCACCAGAATGGCCGGTGCCCCTTCCTGGGCTATCTTGCGCAGCACCCTGCCCAGCAGAGGAAAAGGAGGGAACACATAGAGGAGCCGAAACGCTGTCCAAGGCATTGCTAGCGCATCCGTGGCGAAGGCCAGAGGGTCCTGAGACAGGGAGACAAACCTGAGAAGCTTGTGGTTGTGGCGAGATGCAAACAGGTCCACATCCGGCTGACCCCAGCGGTGACACAGGGAGTGAAATACCTTGTTGCTGAGGGACCACTCCCCCAGCCGAGACATCCCCCTGCTCAGGGAGTCTGCCTCCACCCCCGCAATGTAAATCGCAGAGATGCAAGGCACATTCTCTTCCGCCCAAGACAGTATCAGGGACACTTCCTTGAGGGCTCGCTTGCTCCGAGCCCCTCCTTGATGATTGATGTAGGCAACCGCCGTCTGGTTGTCCGAGCAGATCTGAACAGCCTGACCCCGAAGGTGTGAGGTCAGCTGAGCAAGAACCAACCTGATCGCCCTCAGTTCCAGGACATTGATGGAAGCATGGGCTTCCTGGGGGCCTCACTGACCCTGGAACTGCAGAGACTTCCAAAAGCCCCCCCAACCGGTCAGACTGGCATCTGTGGTTACAATGTCCTGCCCACTAGAAGATTCCTTGAGTCCAGCCACCACGAGAGGGACTGTCTGGCCAGGGGGGACAGAGCAAATTCCTGATCCAGGGAAACCGATTCCAAACAGATAGAAGGTGCAACTGAAGAGACCTCATGTGAAACTGAGCAAAAGGGACCGCCTCGAAGCAGGACACCATCAGGCCCACTAACTGCATCCCCAGCCAGATGGAGGGACGAGGACACAAGAGCAGAGCCCCGTGCCTGCTTCTGAAGGCCCTCCACTTTCAGCTGAGGCAGGAATACCTTGACCTGAGAGGTATCCAGAGTCATGCCCAGAAAGGACCTCACCAAAGACGGAGACAGCGAAGACTTGGGATAGTTGATCACCCAGCCAAAGGACTCTAGAGTGGAGGTCACCACCTGAGTATCCTTCTCGGCCTGATGAAGAGACTGAGCCGCAATCAGAATGTCGTCCAGGTAAGGAAGGATGCAAATGCCCTGATGCCGCAGCAGAGCCATCACGCCCGCCAGCACCTTGGTGAACACCCGAGGTGCCGAGGTGATACCGAACGGTAAGGCCACAAACTGGTAATGCTGATCCTCTAGAGCAAACCTGAGAAATCTCAGATGACCTGGGAAGATAGGCACATGAAGATAAGCATCCTTGATGTCCACGGAGGTCATGAAGTCGCCTGGGCGAAGGGTACTGACAGCCGAGCGAAGGGTCTTCATGCGAAAGTGCTTGAACCTGACAAACCTGTTGAGACCCTTCAAGTCCAGGATTGGCCTCAGGGACCAGTCCTTCTTGGGGACCGTGAACAGGTTGGAGTAGAAACCCTGACCCCGTTCCTGGGAAGGCACCAGGCAAATGACTCCTGACTCCAGCAGACGTTGAACCGCAAGGCATAACCCCTGAGCTGACAGAGGGTTGTGAGGCATCCGGGATCTGATGAATCTGGGGGGCGGCCAGGCTGCAAACTCTATCTTGTAACCAGAGGACACCACCTCCTGAATCCACCCGTCTGAGACATGGAGCCTCCAGACGTGAGCAAAGAGCCAAAGCCGTCCCCCCACCCGGATGGGTGAGGGTGCCTCCTCATGCCTGAGGGGGCTTGGGAGAAGGTTTGGACTTGGGATCCCATGAGAGACCGGGACAACCATGGGATCGGCCCCAGAAACCCCTGCGGGTACTTGAAAGGAAGGGTCCTCAACCTCCTCCGGGGGTACGAAAGGAGGAGACTGAAGCGGATGGCCCCCGAAAAGGCCGAGGCTGCCTCCTACGCTGAGGCAGCCTACCATCCTTGGCTAAAACATCCAGGCGCTCACCAAAGAGCCACAGCCCCACAAAGGGGAGCCCAGTGAGAGCCTTCTTAGCAGCAGCATCAGCTGCCCACTGACGCAACCAAACAGATCGGCGCATAGCCACCAAGAGGGCAGAGGCCCTACCACTCAGCCGTACTACATCATCCATGGCAGCAAGTATAAAGGCAACAAATTCAAAGCACAGCAAGAGGGTCCTATACTCATCCCTTCCAGCTGTAGCGCCATCAAGGAGACGATTGATCTCTCTCTTCAGAGCAATAGCAGTTATGGCAGCGGCACAGGCCGGATGCAACCCAGCCCCCACAAATGCAAAGGCATGGCAGGCTGGCTGATCCATGCGCCGGTCCTCGCTGTCCCGCAGTGTAGTAGTGTCAGGGGAAGGCATGACTGAAGTGTTGGACAACCCAAGAACAGGCGTGTCTACCTCGGGGGGACCCGACCACCACTTAACCCAATCAGCAGGAAAGGGATACTTCTTATCCAACCCCTTAGGCACCGCGGGCAATCTACTAGGACATTCCCACTTCTTGAGCACCATATTAGTGAAATGACTCTGCTCAGGGAACTCCAGACGCTGCTTAACAGCACGAAAAAGCTCACCCTGTTTCCTCTTAGCCACCTCAGGGGGGGCAATGTGCAAAACCTCAAAAATGTGAGACAACAGATTAGCAGTGTCCTCAGGGAACCAGGAATCCTCAGACTCAGACTCAGACCCAGGGTCACTGTCTCGCCGCCCACCAGCTGGTCCCCAGAGGAATCAGAGTCTGGGAAAAGCTCCCCTTCCTCTTGGGAGTAACGGTCATCAAAAAGATCAATTTCCTCCTGCTCCTCGGTAAACAGGTCAGGCGTGGAAGCCAGGCGCCGCTTCTTGCTAGAGGCCTTGCGTGGAACAGGCCTGGCAAGCTGTCTTTCAATGCTGGCCACACGAAGTGCCAGATCAGAATGTGACCCCCTGCTAGTATCCCCCTCACTGGAGGCTAAATGCAGGCCCGGCGGGGTAGGCGATGCCGAAGGGGGGCGCAGAGCTTGGTAAAGAAGCAGGCAGCCTAGACTGAAGTGCAAGTACAGCTTGGGCGCACGGCCCACACACCGTGACATCATTGCTGATAGGGGATACCCCACACATGGAACACCGCCTGGATTGTCCCGAAGGACCCCCGAGCACGTTATCCCCAGAAGCCTCCATATGGTGATTAATACAGGCGCAATATGCCAGCACAGGGTAACGGCTAATAAAGCCACCCGGGATGCCCCCAGGAAAGTATGGGGAGATGAAGGGGGGGTGTAAGGAGCAGGACCGGGAGAAACCACAACCCATGGGTGTCCTGCCTGAAAGATATAACCAAAAATACATAAGTATCCCGCAGCACATGCCCCAAGGACAACAAAAGAACCCCAGAGGGGACTTACGGACCAAGCAGGAAAAGGAGCGCCCGCCACCAGACCACCAGAGGAAGCGACACAGCCGCAGCCCAGGGATGAAGAGGGCCCCAGACACGCGGCAGAAGCAAGATGGCGCCGACAGAGGAACCTTGAGGGGCAGGCCGCGGGAGAACGACGCGATACGCGTCATCCGCACAGTAAAAAATGCCTCACAGATATAGCACCGCCCGCCACGGAGCGCAGTACAAAGCTGCGGTGGCAAAAGTATACAAAAACAGTCTAAAAACACACACCACTACCACCCCCCCCCCACCCCCCGCGACACCCATCGGGGAGGGAAGGCGGAGGAGAGCGAGCAGGCAGCGGCGAAGCCCAGACCAATTGGGAAGGGGGGGACCCCGAACACAGAAAAAACATTCCATAAACTCCCAAAACACTCACCCCCTCAGAAGCCAGGACAGGAACTCCGCATCCCTAGTAGGCTCACCATAAAGCCTATGGCCGGCTGCCCTGTGGTCTGCGGCTTGGAGCAGAGCTCCTTGAGCACTTGACCCTAGTGCTCCTCTACCGTCACCCGATCCGTCAGCTGGAAACTGGTGGAAATAGACATGCAGGGCCGCAGGCATGGTTGCCCCGCACACCTGCACACAGAGAGAGCCATCTTCTATCTTCGCAGTAAGCACTGCAGAGAACAACTGGATACGTTTATGGTGATTCCGTTTTTATATGGTACCGGGCGGAGCCACAACTCTTCTGCAGTGCACTGCGCCACCTTGTGGCGGAATACCCAGATGTAATGACATCGTGAAGCGGGCCGTGCCATGCATTGGGAAAAACGTTATATATATTAATTTTAGATGCTGGGAATTATTTTTTTAAGGGTTTGGGCTTTTCATTAAATGATGCTGAAGGTCCGGTTTAAGCACAATAGGCTCGATTCAGAGAGACAAAAAAAAACTTCCGTTTTAGTTCCGATCCGTTTTCTTTTGGAAATGTTTCCGTTCTCGTATGAGCGATTCTATGCATGCATTGAAAACCTTCTGTAAAGTTTCCGTCCGTTCGTACGGCAGATTACGAATACGAGGATGTAATTTTTCATCCAGACTTTTCCGTTTCATTTTCACATGTTACAACGTAGGCTTTAGTTTTTCCCTTTTCCCATCGTATCCTCCAACGAATCCTTTACGTTTCCCGTTAGTTTCTGTTTCCCCTTTTCAATAAATAATCGTCCAGACGGAAATCCTTACGACCTTGCGCCTGCGCACTACAAACTTAACTCATTAAAGTGCTCGCCTACATATTTGCCACCCTCACTTCTACTACAATGTTTAGCTAAATCACTTAGCACTGTCCTCCATCTTCCCTTTTGGACCCTTAAAGCTCACCCAAACCACTTAGCACTATCCTCCATCTTCCCTTTTGGACCCTTTAGGCTCACCCAAACTACTTCTCGGTTAGGTTCTTCTTCCATTTTAGCCCCCTAAAACTTACCCAAATCACTTCTCGGTCATGTGAATATTCATCTTTAAATATTTCTGGGCCCATTAGTTTTGTGTTAATGTATTTTGTAAATGAAATGACAATGTAACATTTTTTTTTATTCCATCATAAAATATAAAATTTTTAAAAATTTTGAAAATTTCAAATTTTTACAACTATAAAAAACAAAATACATAGCAATGGCAGGCCACAGAACATTATTCTTCATCTGTGGTCCCCAACGAGTTGCGCAGCTCCTGCATCTCGCCCACCAACTGAAGGACCCTGACACTCAGTTGTGCCGCTCTGGCACGTGTGGTCCCTGTTAAAAAAAGGTAAATTAAAATATTGGTATAACCTTGTTGGGGTCATACTGCAGTGCCCCCCCCCCCCCCCTGTATGGCCCAAACACCTAAATCTGGACTTCAAAAGCCAGAGGTTTGTTTGGAAAATGATGCCTGCAGAATGCGGGCCAGGGGTTCTCTAATCGGGCACTATGCAAAACCCGGCCCGTGGCGAGGGCCGGGTTTTGCATAGTGCCCGATTAGAGAACCCCTGGCCCGCATTCTGCAGGCAAAGAACAGGCATCAGGAGCAAGGGCGAGTGCCACATCTTGCAGTTCCTGCAACCAAATATAAAATAATTACACAAAGCAAAGGTAACCGACTAAAACAATAACTCCTACAACAAATTAAGATTCAAGTTCAACAATACAAATATAATTCACAAAGGACATAAGTCTAAAAAAATATAGCAATTATATGGATGTGTGGAAAAATAAATGTTTACATGCTAAGGACTAATTAAGGTCAGCATTAAAATGCATCTATAAGGCATACATGAAATGTATTGATTCAGGTGTGCATTGCTATACAATTTATGGCCTCGGCCATGCTGATACATGCAATGCCTTGGTGCTAAAGGCGCGCAGACTCCTCCACATAGCCGCAAAACATGTTCAACAATAGCAATCCGAGCCCTCAAAGCCCCGTAAGTGGATCGGAAATGAAATGGATTTATAGGGTGGTGGTCCGTCGGAAATCATCTCTCTCTGAATCAGACGGAAACCCATCCCAACAACGGAAGTTATCTGAACGAACGGAAAATTTCAGATTTTGTTTGGAAAATGATCCGAACTAACGGAAATGTTCCGATTTTGTTTGGAAAATGATCCGAACGGAAATGTTCCGATTTGCTTCCGTTCATCGAAAACGCATTCCCGAACGTTCGTACGAATGAAAAATGAACGAAAAAAAAGCAAAAAAATGACAATCACCCACCAAAACTTTCACAGACAGCTACGGAAGTCCGGACGAATGTGTCTCTGAATCGAGCCTATGGACTGTGCTGTTGATACAATATTTTAGAACTTGTGACCCATTTTTAATCTTGCCCAGGGCCACATTTTGTCTAAAACCAGCCCTGTCTACAAACTGACCCTCACCCTACCAGGCAGGAGCAGCAGGTGTCCGAGGCCCCATACAGCTGTTTGGGCAAACCCAAACCGTAGAGTTCAGGTTCATGAACATGAATGCAGACTTTAGCCAGAAGTCTGTGTCTGAGTTCGCCCGAACCCAGAAAAATACAATTCTGTGAGAATCTCACCTGTAGAATTGGTATTATATGCATACAGCACGTCCTGCTCCAGAACATATTCATAACGTATGGGTATACCTCCGCCTTCAGTGCCGTGCACTGCAGATCATAAAGAAAACAAGCTCCTCCCGGCCCTACATATACCGGAGGACCTCCCACAATCCCCAGCATTGAAAAGCAGTGAAAAGTGAAGCCAGGAGAAACAAACCACCCAGAAGGTCTGGCAATAACACCAAGTGAGTACAATCACCATACAGGGGATCCAGAACAAAGTGAAACCAGGGTGGGGTGGAGCAGGACGTGCTGTATGCATATAATACCAATTCTACAGGTGAGATTCTCACAGAATTGTATTATTCTAAGCATACAGCATGTCCTGCTCCAGAACATATTCATAACGTATGGGACATCCAATAGCAGTGTCCACAATAGGGTGGGATCCCCATGAAAAGGCACAGCCAACAGTAAAGCGCTGTCACCCTAAACCATGCTATCAACAACGAGAGCAATGCTCTAACCTCAACCCTTGAGCCTTGTGAAGGGAGAACTGAGCTCAAGCAGCGGACTGGCCGGCTTGATCGCCAGAGCATAGTGCTACATGGCAAGCCAAGCACTCGAAATACAAGAACGAATAACAATAGGGAAGAAAAACTTCCTCTAAAGGGTAGGCCAAAATAACTGTCTAACCATGCCGCTACAAGAGGGGGTAGCCATGGTAACTCAAACTTTTCCCAATGGGGAATACATGTCCAGGTTGCGGACGGAACCAACAGAAGTGCTGACAAGAATATTCCGCAGAGCCGAAAGAGTCCTACAGGTCCGGAAGGATGACCAACCAAAAAGGACCAGGCCAGAGGGCCCTAAGTCCATGGCAACAAACAATCCGGTACTCAAGAAGGGGGCAGTAGACCCCAAGATAAAATCCCATCAGGGACGAGATAGTTCCGGCAGATCTCTAACCTCAGTAGAGGGGCACAGATCCCTTTCATAATATAGTAAATTAGATCATAGTCCCAAGACCAGAGGAATCGTCCCAGGCAGAAAGGGCGAGATAACACCTGAATCCCACTTAGAGTGAGGCGGGTACCCTCACCTCATGGTATAGGTCTATACCAAGGCATGCATATGTATAATAAAATATAAATAATGACTAGGACCACCAATAGTGCCGTTCCTTATGGCACCCCACTGCCTGGGGTAAACTCCCCCGAGGAGCAACCTGATGGAGGGAGCAGGTCAGACAGGGACCTGACTAAGACCTGTGGGAGCCCTTGGTAGGGCTTCAGGATAAGTCCTCCCCCAAGGAGGAACTAGGGATCCACTAGGAACGCTCCTGAGCAGACCCTGAAGAATGCAAACAAAGGAATGGATAGGGTCTCGTAATAGAAGAACAGATCAGGCCCCAACCATAGACCGAGTCAAGTAGTGAGCCCAAACCAAACACTGCTTGTAGGACCCTAATCGCAGGGGCAGATACCCTCCCGTCAGGGAAGGAACTTAGACCCAGCTAATAGCATAGGGGCAACATAAGCTAACCCAGCGTGGCCGCAGGAAGAAAATTAATGAGAAAGACCAAGTCCAGAGCCTCCAAGGAGCAGGACACCCCAAGATCCATGATCTCCGGCAGGGTAAGCCCCCGATCCTGCCAATGCTAAGGTAGGTCTAAGGGAAAGGAACCATACTTTGTTTCAAATAGTCCTTGTAAGGGAACTTACCTTCCAGCTGTACCCAGCCGGGCTCCCTGAGACCCCACACCCCACTGGGCCTCGCAGGCCCCAAGCATAGGGTGCTGCATGCCCTCAGAGACTAGCGCAAGCTCTCCCCGCGCCCGGTAGGGCAAGGGTATAATATCTTCAAGTAACTACCCAGCCAGAACCACTAGCCCCAACCAGGGCAGACCAATCTGGCCAACAACAGGGGGAGACCGCTGTAATAGAGGCGGGGTCCCACAGAACCCTGCCAGTGTGAGCCCAGAGGCACAACAGAGAACCTCCCAAGGGAGGGACACTTCAGGAGGGACAAGGAATACCAAGCCCCCTAAGGAATCAGGGCTCCCCTGGACAATATCCAGGCCCAAGAATTCCGCAGGAACAAGGAGCCACCACTATCCTATTAAGGCAAAAAGTCCCCCAATGGACGGGTACAAAAGGAATAGTCCCCAACTAGGACTCAAAACGTGCTCCTTATGACAAAAATTCACCTAGGAAACCTGAACCTTCAAGGTCCCTTCCTAGTAACCCCCAGGGGATTCAGAAGAAAAGACCCCCTTTGTCATCCTGCCAGAATAGATACCATGGTAACCATCAGGGAAAGGCAAGGAGTATGGAATGCTCCCCCACGGTACTAACGAGTAACCAGTAGAAGAATAAGTGCCTCCACAAGGGGGTAGGGTAAGCAAAACCAGGCCCAGGGTGCAAACCCCTCATCCAGGGCTAATGGCTAAGTCACTTCAGAGCCCAAGATCCCCGAGACGAATGGTGTCCAAGGACGAGCCGCCAATCAGCTCACCAAAAGCGAAGCTGTCTGGGGGAATCATTATACAGGACGGAGGTCTCATACCTGTAAACTCCTTATAGTCAAGGAAAAAAAGGGGGCACTGGGTGAAACCTACGCCTGGTGTAAAACAGGGATTAGAGGGTGGAGCCGAGTAGGACTCCGGTTTTTGTCAAGTTCCATCCCCAGAGCTCCGTGTGAGGGAATAGGAGAGCCTAAAAGGTCCCCTGTAAAAAACGCCCCTTGGTGTCGTGTGAGCCAACACACCCTTCCTGAGCCCAGTGCGTACAAGTCTCGACGGTGTTAGTGAACACCAATACCAGTCGTAGAGGGCTCAGTATCCCGAAGGCTCCCCAGAGCATGGAAAAATCCAAACACGCCCAGCAGCCAGGGGGTCCCTGGGGCATGGGGCACAGACAGCCCTGTCAAGGGCGGACTTGCCTGTGGATTGACTCTTCTGTTCTCCGCTGCTTGCCGCCGTGGGGTGGGTGCTTGCGGGGGCATCTTTTCCTTCTGCCCCCTCCTTTCCATTTTGGCGCCTCATCTTTTTTCTTGCATCGATTAGCGGCTGACAGGTGACGTCACGACGACCCGGAAGTGGCTGCCGGAGACACCGGGATTGACGGTAATTATCTTGATTATCTTTCTACTATTAATAGAGCATTGTTCATGGCTTGTATTATCTATGATTAAGGGCACCTAGCCCGAAACGCGTTAGACAGACTAGGACTGCCAGCTATGTTTTTACCGCTGCTTTACACATGCTTTGGATCGTTTTATTGGATGAAATAAAAGTGAAATTTTAGGAGTGCGGACCCATTTTTTCTTTTGTACATTAGCCCTGTCAAGGGCGCCAGGCCGAAAGATTATGGTACAGATTATGGTACAGATGCCACACCCTCCTAGGTGTTAGGCAGATAAAACTCCCTCATCCTGGAAGGGAGAGAAGGAGGGGCAGACCCGCTCAGGGGCCCCAGATTCTATGTGATAATGGCGTTCAGCAGGGAAGCCATACCTGGCAGGCCCAGTTAAGCCTGCACCGAAGACGGGCATGGAACCATAGTGCTCCTAACCGACTCAGGGAAGGACCACCCAGCAAACACCGATCCATCTCTAGGGTAACTACCTAAAGCCACCAGAGCGAGGCAGGATGCCTCCTGATAGGAGTAATGTGCTGTGGCCTTCCCCTCACCCAGGTGGGTGAGGGCGTCCCATCATGCATGAGGGAAATCAGGGAAGGAAAAAGAATTAGCCCGACCGGAGGGCCCCGGGCCCTGAACGTCACTCCTGGGGCAGGAAATTGAACCAGACCCAGCAGGGGGCAACCCCGGTTCCTGTACAACGGAATGATATGGAGGGGGAGGGGTCCCCCTGCTCCGCGGGGGGCGCAGCGGCCGCCTCTGACTGGGTGGACTGGCCTGTTTCTCAAATAAGTCCAGACGTGCCCCAAACAGGTGATGCCCTCTAAAGGGGAGCCCCGTCAAGATCCTTTTAGTGTCATCGTCTGCCCCCCACTGACGAAGCCAGAGCAGGCGACGTATAGCCACCACTAGGGCAGAAGTCCTAGCACACATTTTGATGGTGTCATCCAAGGCCATAAGGATAAATTTAAGAAATATATCGCAACTAAAGAGTGCATAAAACACCTCCCAGGGTAAATCTTCAGGCTGATCCTCCAGTGACTTACTTATAAGAGTCTTAGCGGCCACTGCCGTGATAGCCGCGGCACAGACAGGGCGCAGCGTCGTGCCAGCACAGGTAAAGGCGTGGGAAGCAAGCCTATCGATATGCCGATCCTCGGCGTCCTGCAGGGAACTGTAAGCCGGAGATGTAAGGAATGGGGGGTTAGGGACCCCAATAATCGGAGCGTCCACGGCTGGGGACGAGGACCAAATATCTACCATCTCGGGGGGGAAAGGGTATTTCCAAGCCCAATCATCCGGAGTCTTTTGAAGAGCAGCGGGACATTCCCACCCTTTAAGAACAAGGGCATGGAAGTGAGCCTGCTCAAGAAATTCCAAGCGAGGAGGCGCGGTATGAAAGCGCCCCCCTCTCGGTCTGGAGACCGCACCGGGAGGCGAAACGGACAGTACCTTAAAAATCCTGAGTAAAATTCCGTCAATGTCAAGCTGGTCCAAGACATCCAGACCAGCATCATCCCGACCCCTCGATCTCTCGTCAGGAGAGCCCGGGTGAGAGAACAGGTCCCCTTCCTCCGAAGTGGTACTAGCACGTGTAGACAAGGACTCCACAGAGCCCATAGCACAGGCCGAAGTCGCGGGAGAAGAAGGCCATTGTCTAACTGGGCCGATCCGGCCAGCCAAGCCTTCCACGATCTGGGCCAGGGTGGGCCGTCTAGGAGAGGGATCTATTTGTAACCCCCCACTTGTACAAGACTCAACAGGACTGAGGTTTCGGGAAGGGGGAAGGGGTGGGAAGGAGCGAGGAACAACCGCAAGCGTGCCCCGTCCGCCTCAGCATGGGGGAGACCACACGATGTAGACAGTCGGTCCTGTCCCGAGGGGACCCCGGTAACACAATCCTGAGATGCCTCCATATGGTGATTGTTCAATTATAGTATGTCGATAGGGATTTATGCCGTAAGCAACCCTGGATGCCCCAACTACCCGCTGATCAATGTGGGAGATTTTGGGAAGGCCCGCTCCTTATACTTATGAGTATAGCAATGTATACGTATAAGGTAATTATATGAATAGGTATATAGGTATATATGTATATGAGGCCAGGAGAGGCCGTCGGGAAATCAGCGTCTGAAAGACACAATGGAAAGAGATGTCAGGAACATGCGCAGATGGGCAGACAATAATGAGAGGGATTCGCCCGCAAGGGCACTTACAGCTCAAGTGGAGGAGGAGACCGCCACGATGCGTGCGCGGGAAGCTAACCAAAATGGCGCCCAGCGAAGCTCGAAGAGCGGGCTAAATACTCCGCCGTGACGCGGAGCGCGCCAGACAAAGGCCCCTGCCCATTCTAAAGAGCGCGAAGCTCTGAAGTAAAAAATAAGGCAATGGTGCAACAGCCGGCCTAACGTACCATAGAGCGGACACCGACAGTAAATTCGGGCACCGCGGCAACCATATTAAGTGGCAATCAATTAGAAAAATACACACGGGCAGCCGAAAGGAAGCAATCAGCGCGGCCCTGACATCTCTGATGCTAGTAAGGGCAGAATAGAAGCCACGAGCGTGACACACCGGTACACTAAGACCGCCACACGCGTACCCTCCCCCCCCCCCTTTCTTTTCCCCCCGTAGACGGGGAAAAGAGGGAGAATGGCGACCCGAATAGGGCTAGCACTACGCGGGGTATGGGACAATAATGCGGGAGGGGCATCCCTTGGAGGCTCACCATCAGCCTAAACCGCCTACCCTATGGTTGGGGAATTGCGGTGGAGTCTAGCTCCGTAAGCACACGAGGTGCTGCCTACCTTCACCCGACCAACGCAGCCCAGGCTGGGAGGCATGTTACTCACAAAGAGGACGGGTGGAAATAGTCCCGCAGGGCCTCGGGCTGTAAAGCCCCGCTCGCCTGCGAGAGCGTGATACTTCATGTCTTCGCAGTTCAAGCACTGCAGAGAAATCTGGGGATTGTGGGAGGTCCTCCGGTATATGTAGGGCCGGGAGGAGCTTGTTTTCCTCATGATCTGCAGTGCACGGCGCTGAAGGCGGAGGTATACCCATACGTTATGAATATGTTCTGGAGCAGGACGTGCTGTATGCTTAGAATAATGGTTGATGGGCTGCAGAGTGCAGGAATAGGAAGCACCTGTACAACTTACCTGTGGCAGCTGCCAGTGTCCTGGGACAGCCATATTTTTGAAACCCTAGCTGTGAACATTTTGACAGGAAAGAACACCGACTGGATCATGAGGCTCAGGTAAGTTGTACAGCCTCTTCCTGCTGCTGCACACTCTGCATGGGGCCATTTTGATCCCAAAGTTTGGGTCCTTATTGATTTCAATGAGGAGCGAGTTCGGGTTAAGTTCGGCACCTGAATCGAACTTTTGTTCAAAGTTCGGCCGAGCTTGCCGAACCCAAACTAATAGGGGTTCACCCAGCACTAGTTATGTGTAATTTTTATATGTGCTTAATGTGTGGGGGGGGGCTTAATACTCTGTCCCAAAATTTGCTCTCATCACCCCTCTCCAGCAGCAGCGAGGCAACTGGGTTAAAAAGCTTGATCAAGCTGATCTGGGTGGCTAACTGTTGCCACGAAGGAACACTCCAAACTTCAGGGCCCCTCGAGTACCCTTCCCCATAATAAATGTGTCTAAATCTTGATGTGAAAGTAACCTGGTCATTCTGAATCCTGAATCCTTAGATGCATTGTTGGTCTTGCTGTTCTGTGTGTGGTCAGGGCATCAGTGCCTTAAAGGGGCACTATCACGAGATATAAACACACTTATACATCCAAACTGAAAAAAACTCCCGCCAAGCTTATGGTTTATTCTCTCGTGGCAGAAATAAAATCCAGGGGTAACAGGTTTAGTGTTTTGGGGTGACAAAACCTGTCACCCCCGATTTCCTATTCCTTCTATTAAAATAAAGAACACAAATCTGGCTGGATATTTCTTGATGTATACATGACCTTTCCTCTCGCCATCCAGCATTTTTATATGGATTTTTATTATTATAGTGCTCCTTTAAGGACTACAGCCATGATTGGGCCCCATTTGCCCTGTGAAATAGTAAGACAGCTACTAGGGCTTATCTTAATAGAGAAAAACAATTAAGCTTGTGATTCTTATTTTCGTGACAGTTCACAAAGCTGAAGCAGTTGTGCAGCATCAATGTTTGTGATAAGACGCCTGCCCAAAGGTTTGAGAACATTGTTCTGCTGAGTATGAGATCAGATACAGTAAGAAAGGTAAAGCACTGCATCCTCATACAGGACTTATATATAAATACACACATACACATATATAACCAGGGGGCTGCAAAGTGTCAGGAAGTAATAAACCACAGGAGGAAAGAGACTGAGCGAGCTGCGTGCAGAAACGTTGTTATAGAATATTAGATTTAAAGGGACAGTCTAGATAAAGGGTTAACAGCCTGTTTCCTGCTCACCTTAATGCTGGATATCACACCATGTCTTTCCTTCAGCAGTGCAGTATATTTCCTTAATAACCCTATTGAACTCTCTCCCTTTTGTTGCCCTGGCCATTCATGCATGAATCAGACTGAACGCCCTTGAAAAGTGTAATTTAATGACAGGGACGTGTATGAAGGTCAGCAGAGTTATTGCCTATATACTCGTATCTGCAGATTCACACAGCAATGAAACGCAGGTGTGTTAAGTACTAAATCAGGACCTAAACCCTTCCTAACAAATGTCAGGTAGGGTTCCAGGTCTGCTAAGAGCCTAACCTAACTTCTTCTGCTGCCGGAGAACTCAGGAAATGCTCAGCTTTTCCTCACAGATGGGTCTGTTCAGCCTAAAATAATATCTATAATCACCTTTTATCCAGCAGTTCAGGCCTCTAAATGCCCCCTCCATTGCAGTGGATGAATTGTAAAGCTGTTCATCTGGAGATCACATATGAATGACCAAGCTTTATCATATGGGAGCAGAGTGTAACACCTGCAGGGGACTGCATCTATTTTTTGTTGCCTGGACTGAAAATAATTATCCAGGCTAAAATTAAAGTAGACTAAAACCCGGGAATTTCACTAGCCCTGGTTTTGGTTATTGCCACGGGGCAGTTTGCCCACAAAATCTGGTCCCATGGCGTATGTGCAGGGCTCTCGTTGAATCAGTACTGTATGGCAGACATATCAATGCATGGCACACAGCTCTGTTTAGACACAGATCCCACGTTAACGGAGTGGGCACATTCCCGGTCTACCTGTGATCAGAATTGCTGATGGTTACAATGCTGTGAGAGCCACAGGGGAAAAAAGTTTACCAGTGAACCCTGGGGATTCTTGCAATATGGCATCCCAAATAAGGTCGCCCCAGGGGAAGCCATTATCCGACCCTGGAGTCTTTTAGACTGCAGGGATGGCCCCTCCAGGGTTTTGGTCTGCTGACCTTTTGTCCCCCACATATGATCGCTCCTACTGCAGGGCTGGGTGCCTTACCCGATTGGTAGACCTGAGTCCCGCAACCGTAGTCAAAGTAATACCAGCTCGCCCCCTTCATTGCAATGTTAATAGAGGGAGCCTGCCAAGTACTGACCAGGAAACCACTAACCACACAATATTGTAGGATGTGTTAGTCTACCTCACATGTCTTAGCAGCTGATCCCTGTAACCAATCAGACGAAGCCCTGCTATGAAAAGGTATTATGGTGTTAGGGGCAGTTCATTCAAGGATGGAATGGATGGTATGGATTTCAGAAAATATCTTCTACTTCTGCAGTCTGCTGTCCCTGGGAATATGTACTCCCCTACAACTGGCAACCGGCAGTTTGGCCAGTCTGTGATTCCCCTTGCCCCCACCCATTAGCGAGGGAGCCAGATCCTTTATGACTTTGATTGGGAAATGTCCTGCTGAAGAAAGATGACTGGATGATTTCTGAGGTCCCTGCAGATTAAACTCACAACTAGTGTCATATCATGCACATGTAGAAAAACCACTATGGGTAGAGATAAAAACACAATTGAGAAAAACTAGAATACATAATATACTCCCGAATAACTGTGTAACAGTAGATAACCCAATTATCTCCCACGCTCTAATAATTTGGGATTGATGCAAAAGGAAAGGAAAACTAATATCTTCACATTTACCACCTGCCTCAGTCATAGACCACCCTCCTTTTCCAGCTTACTCACATTCTCCCCACATCTTTCAATGGTGGAAGCAAGAAAAACTGGAGTTTGACTTGTCCACACATTGTGATGTGAAGTCCTTTCAGGCCAACAATAATTGCTCATCTTCAGAAACCTTTCACTATTTACAGATTAAACTTTTCATACAATCACACCTTAGTTTAGGAAATAAAGCTGTTGTAGATCTCTATGATCTACAGTGTCTTAATTGTAAGACACTTACTAAATATGCTGATAAAAGGTTTGCAAATCTTTCTCTCACTTGGTCAGATAAGTAATAGAATGCAGTTTGGAGAAATATTTTCCAAAGATATATGGATGTTGGAGCCTTGGAAATCAACGTATAAGTAATGATGCGTTGGAACCTACCAGAACTTATTAATCAATCCATACCAAGTGCTTCGCCTCTTTATTTTAGAAACTGTCAAAATTTAGGTTCATATTTTTTTATTCGGTGGGAATGTCCTGGACCAAAAATTGTGACCTAATAGCTAAAGTATTTGGGTTTACTGTCAACCCTTCTCCCGAATATGCATTGCTTGCACTAAAACCCCCAGAATGTAATAGAAACCAGTTTCAACCTTCAACCATAATAGATTATCAACTTGTTTCGTTATTCACATCCTTTCTCCTTCCCTGCCACCTACTCATTACCTTAATTTATCTTTCTTAGACTGGACCAACACCAGTCTCTTTCTTTAACAGGTGTTGGTACTGCTGTCAGCTGTTCCCAAGAAGCTCGGGAAGGCATCTAGAATGCTGGAGCCCCCCTTGCAGATAACCTTCCAGAACGCCCATAATGCTCACCTTCATTACGAGCCAGCACCGGGAATGGAGTCCCACGTTTGGCCACTGGGCGGTTACTTGCCGGTGGCCGGTGCAGAGGACACGAATATGGCCCACATGATAGTATACCCTGAGGTGTTTTCACCAATACTGGTGGGCTTTTACTCATTAAGGGACGTCTGTCTTCAGTACTGACCCAAAGGGACAGATTATGATGCAGTCTTTGCATTCTGTTGCAATGTAAGAAGTCAGTTTTGTATTCACATATTTATTCCACATAAAATCCACTTGCCATATATACAAATTAATTGTTTTTTTGTTACATTAAAAATACATAAGCATAATTCTGTACAAAATTTCATTAATTATTTACATGAATAGATTTTCCTTCAAATTTCAAGATCCAGATTACCCAAGACGATCGCTTCCTTGCTGGCAAGTTGCATTTTCTATTGTCTTCTTCAGACTCCATTGGCTAGACCATACATTTGAACATAGAGAATTCACCCAGAAGCATGGAGACTCCACCCATAGCAGCGAGAGTAGAGGGTGGTGGTGGTGAGAGCGGTCTTGTTGCTGGATTCCCTAAGCAGCAATACATTAATTCTGATTGGTCAATTTCCCTTAAAAAGGCATGTGTACTTTCAATACACCATAAGCTCTTTTAATACATCTTTAGAAAGTGATCCCTTTTGCCAGTATCACTCATGTGATCTACAGCCCCCCCTTTCAGAGAAGTCAGGCTGAATGTAAACAAGACATTCAGGGTATATAGTGTGTGCAAATGTAAACCGAGTAATACAGACTGCACTTACAACAGGATGATTAAATGAAACGGGGGTACCACCGCATTTTCAACAGAAACTTCTGAGTAATAAGCATTTACACATGTTGATGGGGAGCTTTTCTTAGGCTGCACAGTTACTTTCTTCTACCCACTTATTCAAACCAGTAGAGAACTCACTGAAGACCTGGAGAAAGGACAAAGCATGACATAGGTGTCTATTCTGAATAACATCACACTGAGGGCAGGGGTATCTACATGGCAGGTGTCCTGTGCAAACCAAAACCCTTCCGGGAGTTGCAATGGAGGATTGTAGGTCTTCCTTTCATCTCATGGCATCTTAATGCTGGAAAGTGTCCCCTAGTCAGGCACTAAAGAGCAAATGCAGCCAGAGAATAGGACGAGTCTCATGGCCACATACCTGGTCCAGGGACCAAGCACAACTGTGGATTTTCCAGCAACAAGATACCTAGAATTAAGAAAGGAGAAGGTGAGGGAGGAAGCTCAGCTATAGTCTAATTTCCTGGAGCTGGCCATTCTTACTGCCGCCATTCTTATTGTCGCTTTGCTGCTTTCCTCCTCCCGCGGCTCTTCTTCTCTTTGCGGGCAGTGGCTGTTGTGAACGTCACACAGTGCGAGTCCAGAAAGTCCAGCAGCTTCCCAGCAGCTATCTTAATCCCGCTCTGCTTAAGCTCGCCATGAAGGGCGGCCAGGTCCAGGGGCTGGTAAAGCAATATGCGCTTATGGAGATCAGGCCGAGCCTCTATAAACTTCCTCACTGCCTCCACTTTCAACTCCTCCTTGCTTGCTGCTTGCGAGGCCGACACCGGATCGTCATCATCTTCATCTGCAAATGCCGTCTCAAACTCATTAGTGCTGGAGCTGCAGAGAGAGGACACGTTACAAAAACATATGGCGATCTTCCTGAGGATATAGAAAAAGCTGATGCTAATCAGAGCACTCCCAAGTAGGCTTCAAGAAACACTCACTAAGCAAAAGAAAATAATACCCAGACCTATACCATATAAATGGAGAGGAGAAGTGATGGTCAGCACACAGGGCTGACTTTGTGCCTTCCCACATCCTCATTAATGACACAATGTGCCTGTAGATGTCATCCACACTGAAAGCCTCAGCTAAGACTTATTGTTCTAACAACTGGCATGGCCTCTATGAATGATCCTGCTGTTGTAATGAGACTGCAGGAAAGCATGGCAAGTGGAACGAAACCCACTGTGGCTGGTCTTAGAATCTAAAAGATTCCAGAGCTGGTCCCTGGCCTTCCCTAGGGGCATCCCAAATCGTTATGCCCAGCTGTGTGACCCCCCCCGGGGCACCGCAGAGTTCACCTACCTGCCTGGCAAAGTAAACATATGGCAGCCGAATCCCTGCATCTTAAACGCGCTCCCACCCCAAGCCATTAAGATAGGCCACTGCGCTCCCAGTTGCTGAAGCTCTGCATGTAAACAGAACCATTTGTTGAGCATTAGCAACCACATGATCGGAAGAAGTGGGTTTTTCTAAGCATTCTGGGGGGCATCTCAATTCGGGATGCCCCCAGGACACAGAGCGAAACCCAAAGTAGTCAAAGTCCTGTGTTTTGTTCCGCTGTAAAAGTGGCCCTGGAGTCTATGAGACTCCATTGGTTAAAATCCTAGGTTTTGATCCACTTTAAGCAAGGTCTCGCTGCTATTTTAGGGCGAGTGCAGGTGCACACATGCGAAATGCATGTACGCAATGTACATGTAGTTGGACTACACTAATGCATGCGTGCAGACACTCGTCAACCAGGTAACCATATGTGCAGGTGTGGATGAGGATTGCAAGCCAACATCCTTCTACCTACCTGTACCCTCTGCTGGGAAATGATAGGATTAATCTCAGACCATTGGCACCTACAGCTTTAAAGCAGACTAAACCCTTGTCACCCGGGCCTTGAGCCAGGGTGAAAGTCCTCCTCCATGGAACATCCCGATATACCCCTGGGATCGCCCGTAATCTTACTCGATTGCCTGGCGGAAGGTAGGTGCAGCTGGAAAGAGCGGCCATCAGGAGTGGGGATACAGCAATCTCAGGATTTTCACATATGGGGCATCCCAAATAGGGATACAAGAAACACACAGTGCCACCTCTTTCAGCTTGACTACTGGAGGAGTGTTGGTGAACGCAAAGAGAAGACACACACCACAATCAGGCTACGGGCAGAGGAAGTAAAAAATACACTGGTTCCTATTCTTCTCTTACCTGTGGGATATGGAAGACATGTCACTTGCGGCCACAGAGGAGGTTGTAGATTCCTGGGATGCTGTCAAGGGTTGATCATCTCCACTCTCCATTTCCTGTGCTGAACACACAGACGTCAACTTCTTTTTCCCTCGCTGTGGCAAAGAGCTGCTAGTGGTCTTGGTGAGGGCTGGACGGCTTTTTTTGATGGGGCTCTGCACTGCTGTGCTTGGTTTTCTATGGTTAGGCAGCAATGAGGGAGCATCTTCTTCAGAATCTGAGCTCATGACCTGGTGGGTGTAGCGGTAAATCTCCTTCAGCTTCAGCACCATTTGCTTCTTGGGAAGAGCTCTAACGCCAAATCTAAGCAAAAAGTAGCAAAGAAGGATACTTATCAAGCATGAAAATACAAAATATGAAAAAAAGGAAATTTGTGTACTCACCAGTAAATTTATTTTCTTGTCATCTTCCATTCCGGGGCACCACCATCATTAAAGCATGGGTTAACCTCAGCCAGAGACGAGAACTGCAAGAAAAACAACCTAAGCCCCTGACGGCCTATATAAGGCAGGCTGTGGCCGGACACCCCCGGTTAATGAATAAGTCCACAACCCTGGGAGGGGATGGATGCTAACCTGTGTGTATCGCGCATACCTTGTTCAGAACCTAGCAAAGAAAACTCTAACCCTGTAGAAGGCATCAATAGCAACCGAAGCAGTCGTAACAAAACAGTAGGACGGGTGTGGTGCCCTCGAATGAAAGATGGTGAGAAAAGAAATTTACCAGTGAGTACACAATTTTCCTTTTTCTCGTCCCAAAGCAGTGACGACAGCAACCGGCGTCAAGATAACCAGGAACGGTGGAACTGAACCTCAAGACTAGACCCCTGGCAAGCGGTTCACCACCACCTGCGGTACCTTACGTCCCAACCCAACAGCTGGCACCCAGTCATCAACTCGGTAAAACTTGGTGAAGGTGTGAAGGGAGGACCAGGTCGCTGCCTTGCACACCTGGTCCACCGATGCCTGGTGCGGAAAGGCCCAAGGCTTGACAATCGCCCTGGTAGAGTGAACTGTGACCCAGAAGGGCGCCCCCCAAACCTTGCAGGTGTACGCTTGCATGGCCGCCTGTCTGATCCATTTGCTGAGAGTGTATCTGGATCGCATCCAGGCCCCTCCGTGGTCTTTCCAGGAAGTAATACTTCAACGCCCTAGTGACATCCAGTAAATGCAGGAGTCACTCCTTATAATGAGTGGGGCACAGACAAATATAGGGCAGCACGATCTCCTGATTTAGATGAAAGGGGGAGACCACTTCGGACTGACAATCTTGTTTGACATGGAACACGGCCTTGTCCTCATGCACCAAAAATGGTGCCAAAAACATGCCTGTTTGCTGTCGTCACTGCTTTGGGACGAGAATCGCCAGAGAGGCATCTGGAAAAAAGAGACAAAGCCAAGACCTGGGCCTTAAGGGTGCATTGCTGCAGGCCAGAGTCCAGACCTTTCAGAAGAAAATCCAGGATTCTGGGTTCCGAGAACCTCCTACAAGAGTAGCCCTTTGACTCGCATCAAGCCAAGAAGGACCTCCAAGTCCTGTAGTACATTCAGAAGGATGACTGCTTTCGTGCCCGAATCAAGGAGGGGACTGTAATGGCCTGGTGTGGAACTGGGCATATGGAACTGCCGCGATGGTGGATACCATTAGACCCAGGAGATGCATGCCATGACGGATAGTGGGGCGGAATGGACAGTACCATGCGTAGTGCAGCAGCCGCCCCCCCCCCCCACAAGGTCGGGTGAGGGCGCCCTGTGAGGGGGGCTTGGCTGAGATCTTGGGCCTGTTGCCCCATGGGGACTCGGGCTTCCTCTTCCCTGAATTGTCTTCTCGGCGTCTGGAGGCAGTCGATGCTCCAAACCTCCGTAAGGGACAAAAATTGTCCGACTTCCGAAACAAGGTCCTCTGTTTCCACTTCTGCAGAAGACTAGTTGATTTCTCTCCTGTGGCCTTCCTGACCAGGTCATCCAGAGGTTCACTGAAAAGACAACCCCCCAAAAAGGGGAGGACAATAGGTGTATTTTTGGAGGCAGCTTCAAACGACCAATGCTTCAACCAGACTGTGCGCCGAAAGGTGACTAACAAGGCCAGACCTCTAGCCACCAGGTGCACCATGTCATCCATTGCTGGCACGATGTACCTGAAAATCTCCATAGCAAAGGTGTTCAGAGAAGCACAGATAAGATCTCATTCTTTAAATGCCTCCACTGTCGCCTACGTATCGTCTACCTCAGGTAGCAAAGACCAGACCTTAACCGCTTCCTCTGAGAAGAGAAATCTGGCATCCAAATCCTTAGGGAGAGGCAGAAGCTTCGCTGGCTTCTCCCACTCATTTTCCACCAGCCTGTCAAAATGGGAAAATCTGGGCAACACCTGCCTGGCCTTTTGGCGCTTGTAAGGCTCACCCCACCACTACTGCCACGGCAGAGGTTTAGCCAGGTGCAGGACCTCTATGAGCTCATCAACCTGATCCATCGCATGATCCGAAGGGGCGACAGACGCATGCCCCTCTGACCGTCCGGAACTGGAGACCGAATTGCTAAAGAGGTCCTGACCATCGAAGCTGGAATCCTCAGAGGACTTCGCCTGAACGTGTTTGCGCTTAGCACTAGCCTTCCTGCCTGGTTGGATGGAGACCAACGCGGGATGCCCCAGCGGACCAAAGCTACCGACCATACCATGTATCATCTGGACCGCCACATCCTTAGGTAAAACCCAATCGGTTGATGGGCCCTGGGAAAAGAATTGTCTGTGGGGAGGCAGCCACAATGCAACGATCCTAGGGCGACAAGTTCTACAGAAGCAGAGCTGGCCAGCAGCAGCAGCAACATGGGGAGTCTCGGTGTCCCAGGCACCAGGAGGAACTTTTGGCACCTTTCCAAAATGGCGGTGCCTCATGCTGAAAAAATAAAATTCTGTGAAACTCACCTGTAGAATTGTTTTTGGATACATCTAGTCCAGGTTGGCCCAATATCCTTACGACTGGGTGTTCGCCCCTAGGGGGCGCTTGACTGCAAGATCAAAGATGTAGCTCCTCCCGGCCCCCTATAAAAGCAGCTGTCCCTCTATCATTCTCCAGTGGTTAAAAACAGTACTCAAAAAAGAGGACAGGCCGGGAGGCCTAAGAAACCATGTTACTTCACATAGCTTCAGCTTGTACTCTCTCTAATCAAAAGACTAGAACAAAACAATGTCCTATGAAAAGAAAAATACATCAATTCTGTGAAACTCACCTGTAGAATTGTTTTTGAATATATCCAGTCCAGGTCGTCCCAGAAGTAATGACATGTGGATATTCCGTCCCCAGGGGGCGCTCGACTGCAAGATCAAAAGCTGTCGCTCCTCCCGGCCCCCTATAAAAGCAGGTGTCTCACTATGATTTCCCAGTGGTCAAACAGCAGTAAGAAAAGAGACAGGCCAGGAGGCCAAGAAACCATGTTACTTCACATAGCTTCAGCATGTACTCTCTCCAACAAAAACGTAAAGACAACGGGCCAATATAAAAATGGTAATCACCATAACAGGCAACAAGAGATAATGAAACAAGAGCGGGGTGAGTTTCACAGAATTGTATTTTTCACTATATCCAGTTCAGGTCGTCCCAGAAGAAATGACATGTGAGACATCCAAAAGCAGTGTCCATTAGGGCGGGATCCCCAGTGCAGAACAGCATGTAGTTCATTTCACTACTGCCTGAAGCACCTTTCGGCCAGCATCAGCTGAGGCCCTAACATCAACCTTGTAAAACTTGGTAAAGGTATGAACTGAAGACCAAGTGGCGGCCTTACAAACTTGTTCAACAGATGCCTGGTGCTGAAAAGCCCAAGAGGCACCAATAGCTCTGGTAGAATGAGCTGTGATGCGAAGAGGGGGTTCCTTCCCCTTGGCAGAATATGCTTGCACCACCGTCTGTCTGATCCACTTACTAAGAGTGGACTTGGCTGGTGGCAAGCCCTTCCTAGAACCTTCTGTTAAGACAAAGAGCAAATCCGATTTCCTGAAGGATTCAGTCGCAACCAGGTAATACTTAATGGCTCTGACCACATCCAAGGCATGGAGGGTCCTTTCCTTAGAATTAGTTGGTGCTGGACACAAGGAAGGCAAGACCACTTCCTCATTAAGATGAAAGGGAGAAACGACCTTAGGCAAAAAATCAGGTTTAAAGCGAAAAAACCACCTTATCCTTATGCAGCTCAAAATAAGGAGGCTTCATACAAAGCGAGGCCAGCTCTGATACGCGACGCACCGAGGTGATCGCTGCCAAAAAGACCACCTTGAGGGTCAAAATAGGCAATGCAGCATTGCACAAAGGCTCAAAGGGAGGACCCTGGAGAGCAGAAAGTACCAAATTCAAGTCCCACACCGGTAATACAGGTTTACGCGGTGGACGTACATGGGTGACTCCCTGGCAAAATGTCTTGATCAATCTATAACTGGCAAAGGATCTCTGGAAAAAGATGGCCAAGGCTGAGACCTGGCCCTTGAGGGTGCTCAGCTGGAGACCCAAGTCTAAAACGTGTTGTAAAAACTAGATCCTAGAGATAGAGAATGTGCGACAAGGGAGACTCTTGGATTAACACCAAGCAATGTAGGCGTGCCAAACATGTAATATATCATGGAAGAAGACTTCTTCCGTGCCTGAATCATGGTATGCACAACCGTGGCTGACAGCCCCTTTTCCATCAGGATTGAGGTCTCAATAGCCAGGCTGTCAAAGCCAGCGTCTGTAAATTGGGGTGCCGCAGCGACCCCTGTGTGAGAAGCCCTGGGTCGTCGGGCATGATGTAGCAATCCACTGACATCTGAACTATGCAAACCAACTCTTTCTCGGGCAACGAGGAGCCACTAGGATGGTTGGAACCCCTTCCTGGGGTTCTTGCGCAGCATGTTTCCCAGGAGTGGAAACGGAGGTAATGCATAAAGGAGCCTGAACTCCGTCCAAGGAATTGCCAGAGCGTCTGTGGCAAAGGCCAGAGGATCTCTTGACAGGGAGACGAACCTTGGGAGCTTGTGATTGTGTCTGGACGCAAACAGATCCACGTCCGGCAGACCCCAGCGGAAAAAGATCCTGTCATTGAGAGAGCATTCCCCCAGACATGAGGCCACCCTGCTCAGGGAATCTGCCTCCTGGATTTCTACCCCGGGGATGTAAACCGCTAAGATGCAGGGAACATTCTCCTCTGCCCAAGTCAGAATCTGAGTCACCTCCTTGAGGGCTCGCTTGCTCCGAGTCCTGCCCTGGTGATTGATGTAGGCGACAGCCGTCTGATTGTCCGAGCGAACCTGGATCGCACAACCCCTTAAATGGGAAGTCAATCGAAGAAGCACCAACCGGATCTCTCTCAACTCCAGGAGCTTTATGGGCAAGTGGTTCTCCTGTGGACCCCACTGACCCTGGATCTTCTGTGTCTGCCACACGCCTCCCCAGCCGGTCAGACTGGCATCCGTGGTAACTATCTCCCACTGGGGAGTCAGAAAGGACTTGCCCACCAACAGGTTTCTGAAGTCCAGCCACCACAAGAGGGACTGTCTGGCCAGGGGGGACAGTGGAAATTCCTGTTTCAGCGACTCCTGCATCCGGTCCCAGCCGGTCAACAGATTCAATTGAAGAGGTCTCATGTGGAATTGGGCGATGGGCACCACATCGAAGCATGACACCATTAGGCCCACCAGTTTCATCCCCAGATGGATCGGTGGCCGCTGACAAGACAGCAAGGTCTGCACCTGCGTCTGGAGGCCCACCACCTTGACCTGAGAGGTGTCTAACGTCATGCCCAGGAAGGACCTCACCATTGAGGGAGCGATCAAAGTCTTGGGGTAATTGACTACCCATCCGAAATCCTCGAGAGTGGATAACACTGTCTGGGTGTCGCTCTCGGCCTGATGAAGGGACTAAGCCACAATCAGTAAATCGTCCAGATAAGGCAGCACATGAATGCCCTGATTCCTCAGAATAGCCATGATGCCCGCCAGCACCTTGGTAAAAACCCGGGGAACTGAGGATATCCTGAATGGCAGAGCCACAAACTGGTAATGCTGGTCCTCCAGCGCAAACCTCAGGAACCTCTGATGTCCCTGGAATATCGGGATGTGCAAATAGGCACCCCGATGTCCAGCTTGGTAAGGAAGTCGCCGGGCAAAGCGAGCTCACCGCAGAACGTAAGGTCTTCAGGTCCAGGATAGGTCTCAGCGTTCCGTCCTTCTTGGGAACTGTGAACAGATTGGAGTAGAAGCCCTGACCCTGTTCCAGACGAGGCACAGGGCAAATCACCCCTAACCTCAGGAGGTGCTGCACTGCCATTCTCAGGCCTGTGCCTTCAATGGGTTCTGGGATATTCGAGACTGAAGAAATCTTGAGGGGGGCCAGACTACCAGCTCTATTTTGTAACCGGAGGACACCACCTCCGGAATCCACCGATCCGAGACGCGCTGTCTCCAGATGTAAATAGCAGAAGCCATCCCCCCACCCGGATGGGTGAGGGTGCCTCCTCATGCCTGAGGAGCCTTGGCAGGGGGCTTGGACCTGGATCCCCAGGAGGGATTGGATCGGCAGCGGGACCTACCACGTCTCCAGGAATCTCTGGGGCCACCTAAAAATGAAGAGGCTCTTCCTCCTCGAAAGGAGCGATAGGCAGAAGAACCCCAAAAGGGCCGCGCAGGCTTCCGTCACTGAGTCTATCATCCTTGATCAGGAGGTCCAGACGCTCCCCGAACAACCTGTGCCCCACGAAGGGGATACTAGTGAGCGACTTCTTGGCCGCGGCATCAGCCGTCCATTGTCACAGAGCGAGCGGTGAAGCGCAATAAGCAGGGCCGAAACCCTGGCACCGAGCCGGACACCATCGTCCATGGCAGAGACAACAAAGGCAACAAAATCCACACAAGCTTTGAGGTCTTTATACTCCTCAGCCCGCTTGCGAGACTTAGCAATATCCACAAGACGTCTCACCTTCTTTCTGATGGCTAAGGAGACAATAAGGCGAAACAATAAGGCGAAACTAAGCACCAGCAAAGGTGAAGGCATGACAAACTAGCTGATCCATGTGCCTGTCAGCTGGATCACGCAAGGAAGCAGTATCGGGTGACGGCATAACCGTAGTGTTGGATAACCCCGACACAGGGGAATCCACTTCGGGGGGACAGGACCATAGGCGGACCAGCTCCTCAGGAAAGGGATACCGCCTGTCCAGGCCCTTAGGCACCGACAGCAGCTTGTTAGGCCTTTCCCACTCCTTGAAAATCATATTAGAAAAATTGTCCCTGCTCAGGAAAGACATGCCTCTGTCAATCACCCTGCTTCCTCTTAGCCGCTTTTGGAGGGACAATGTGCAACGTCTCAAAAACTGAAGCCAGCAACTTTTCCGTATCATCCGGGGGCCACGAATCCTCGCCCGAGGAAGAGCCAGGCCTGCTGTCATAGCCGGCAGAATAATCCACAGTGGAAATGGAGTCCTCATGCAACTCGCCTTCCTCCACGGAGCCCAGACCTCCAAAATATCATCATCATCATTATCCGAGTAAACGGGCTCGATGTGCCGCTTCTTACTCGTGGCCTTCTTAGGAGCCGTGCGTGAGATCTGTCTCTCAAGGCTGGCCACCCGGTATGCCAAATCAACTTGGGACCCCCTGCTGGTTCCCCCTCGCTGGGGGCTGAAGTAGAGGGCGTTCGGGAAGGGCCGCCTGCAATAATGGGCTAGGGGCAGATACGCCCACCCGATCATGCTCCAAAATGCCGCTCCTGGCGCAAGTGACACAAACAGTGCTGAGTCCGCCCTGAGGGCTGGTACTGCACATGGGACAGAGCTTCACCCCCCCAGATGGGGCCCCTAGCTCACTATCCCCAGAAGCCTCCATTATGGTGATTAGCAGACAAAAATCTTTATGCCGGTTACAAGGCACTGACGGGCCAAACCTATGTACCCCTCCTATATACTCCCTCTTTTTGTGATCCCTCTTAATAAGGAGGAGGGGGGAGGAGGGGGGGGCGGGGGACCGGGAGGAACCACAACCCACAATCTATCAAAGGGCTCAACCTGAAAGACACAAGCAAAGAAGGGTCATAAGCATCCCACAGCACATGCGCATAACAGTAAAACAATAGATATTGATAACGAAAGGGACTCACAACACCGACAGTGATGGCTACACCGGAGGGGTCCCAGACAGCCAGGCAAGAGAATCAAAATGGCACCGGGTCAGCAGCTCCGCGCGTTCCTCAAGGGGTGGGCCGCACGGCAGGGTCATAGGCCCCGCCCCCCCCGAAGGCGCGAACAGCTGCGTCTGCATCCTGCATCCTCACAGCCTGCGCCAAAACCCAAGATTGAGGCCGGCCTCCAAGAATCCACAAGACAGCCCACAGCGGGGCCTCTGCACAACACGCAGCGCGCGCACCAGCCTCGCACCGCGCTGGAGACAAAAAGGCCCGCGGCCTCAGTAGAGGCCACCGAGCAGCATCCGCGCCCCCTGGGGGCGGAATACCCACATGCCATTACTTCTGGGATGACCTGAACTGGATATAGTGAAAATGGTTGATCACCATAACAGGCAAACAGGACATAATGAACTCAAGGGCGGGGTGGGACGACCTGGACTGGATGTGTCCAAAAACAATTCTACAGAGGTCGCCCCAATATACTTACGACTGGGACATCCAAAAGCAGTGTCCATATGGGCGGGATCCTCAGTGCGGAACAGCATGTAGTTCTACTGCCTGTTAACTACTGCCTGAAGCACCTTTCGGCCAAAATCAGCATCAGCTGAGGCCCTGACATCCACCTTGTAAAACTTTGTAAAAGTATGAACTGTAACTGAAGACCAAGTGGCGGCCTTGTTCCACCGATGCCTGGTGCTGAAATCCCAAGAGGCAACAATAGCTCTCGTAGAATGAGCTGTGATGCGAAAAGGGGGCTCCTTCCCCCTTGCAGAATATGCTTGCACCACCGCCTGTCTGATCCACTTACTGAGAGTGGACTTGGCTGGTGGCAAACAGTTCCTAGAGCCCTCTGTTAGGACAAAGAGCAAATCCGATTTCCTGAAGGATTCAGTCGCAGCCAGGTAATACTTTATGGCCCTGACCACATCCAAGGCATGGAGGATCCGTTCTTTGGAATTAGCCGATGCTGGACACAAGGAAGGTAAGACAACTTCCTCATTAAGGTGAAAAGGAGAAACGACCTTAGGCAAAAATCAGGTTTAAAGCGAAAAACCACCTTATCCCTATGCAGCGCAAAGTAGGGTGGTTTCATACAAAGTGCAGCCAGCTCTGATACACAACGCACTGAGGTGATCGCTACCAGAAAGACCACTTTGAGGGTCAGCATAGACAATGCCGCATCGCACTAAAGTCCCACACCGGTAATACTGACTTACGCAGTGGACCCTGAAGAGCAGATAGTACTAAAGTCCCACATCGGTAATACTGACTTACGCGGTGGACGGACATGGGTAACTCCCTGGAAAAAGTCTTGATCAACCTATGGTTGGCAATGGATCTCTGAAAAAAGATGGCTAAGGCCGAGACCTGACCCTTGAGGGTGCTCAGCTGAAGACCCAAGTCTAAGCCATGTTGTAAAAACTCCAGAATCCTAGAAATAGAAAATATGCGGCAAGGAAGACTCTTGGTCTCGCACCAAGTGATATAGGGGCTCCAAACTCTGTAGTATATCATGGAAGAAGATTTCTTCCGTGCCTGAATCATTGTCTGCACAACCGTGGCAGACAGCCCCTTCTCCGTCCGGATTGAGGTTTCAATAGCCAGGCCATCAAAGCCAGCGTCTGTAAATTGGGGTGTCGTAGCGACCCCTGTGTGAGAAGCCCGGGGTCGTCGGGCATGATGTAGTGATCTATTGACATCTGGACTATGTCTGCAAACCAACTCCTTCTCGGCCAGCGAGGAGCCACCAGGATGACTGGTACTCCTTCCTGTGCTATCTTGCGCAGCACTCTGCCCAGGAGCGGAAATGGGGGGAATGCATACAGAAATTTGAACTACGTCCAAGGAATCGCCAGAGCGTCTATTGCAATGGCCAGAGGATCTCTTGAGAGGCAGACGAACCTTGGAAGCTTGTGATTGTGTCTGGACGCAAACAGATCCACGTCCGGCTGACCCCAGCGAAGACACAGGGCGTGAAAAGTCTCGCTGCTGAGAGACCATTCCCCCAGGCACGAGGCACTCCTGCTCAGGGAGTATGCCTCCTGGTTTTCCACCCCGGGGATGTAGACCGTCGAGATGCAGGGAACATTCTCCTCTGCCCAAGTCAGAATCTGGGTTACCTCCTTGAGGGATTTCTTGCTCCGAGTCCCGCCCTGGTGATTGATGTAGGCGACATCCGTCTGATTGTCCGAGCAAACCTGAATCGCACAACCCCTTAAATGGGGAGTCAAGCGTAGAAGCACCAACCGAATCGCTCTCAGATCCAAGAGATTTATGGGTAAGCGATTCTCCTGCGGACCCCACTGACCCTGGATCTTCTGGGTCTGCCAAACGCCTCCCCAGCCTGTCAGACTGGCATCCGTGGTAACTATCTCCCAATGGGGAGTCAAAAAGGACTTGCCCACCAGCAGGTTCCGGGAGTCCAACCACCACAAGAGGGACTGCCTGATCAGGGGGGCAGCGAAAAGCCGCGTTCCAGGGACTCCTGAGTCCGATTCCAGACGGTCAGCAGATTCAACTGAAGAGGTCTCATGTGAAATTGGGTGAAGGGCACTGCCTCGAAGCAGGACACCATGAGGCCCACCAATCTCATCCCCAGACGTACCTACAGCTGCTGACAAGACAGCAAGGCCTGCACTTGCGTCTGGAGACCCAAAACCTTCTGCTGTGGCAGGAAAACCTTGACCTGAGTGGTGTCTATCGTCATTCCCAGGAAGGATCTCACTGCAGGAGTGACAAAGGACTTGAGGTAATTGATTACCCAGCCGAAGGCCTCCAGGGTTGACAATGCCGCATCGCACTAAAGTCCCACACCGGTAATACTGACTTACGCAGTGGACCCTGAAGAGCAGATAGTACTAAAGTCCCACATCGGTAATACTGACTTACGCGGTGGACGGACATGGGTAACTCCCTGGAAAAAGTCTTGATCAACCTATGGTTGGCAATGGATCTCTGAAAAAAGATGGCTAAGGCCGAGACCTGACCCTTGAGGGTGCTCAGCTGAAGACCCAAGTCTAAGCCATGTTGTAAAAACTCCAGAATCCTAGAAATAGAAAATATGCGGCAAGGAAGACTCTTGGTCTCGCACCAAGTGATATAGGTGCTCCAAACTCTGTAGTATATCATGGAAGAAGATTTCTTCCGTGCCTGAATCATTGTCTGCACAACCGTGGCAGACAGCCCCTTCTCCGTCCGGATTGAGGTTTCAATAGCCAGGCCATCAAAGCCAGCGTCTGTAAATTGGGGTGTCGTAGCGACCCCTGTGTGAGAAGCCCGGGGTCGTCGGGCATGATGTAGTGATCTATTGACATCTGGACTATGTCTGCAAACCAACTCCTTCTCGGCCAGCGAGGAGCCACCAGGATGACTGGTACTCCTTCCTGTGCTATCTTGCGCAGCACTCTGCCCAGGAGCGGAAATGGGGGGAATGCATACAGAAATTTGAACTACGTCCAAGGAATCGCCAGAGCGTCTATTGCAATGGCCAGAGGATCTCTTGAGAGGGAGACGAACCTTGGAAGCTTGTGATTGTGTCTGGACGCAAACAGATCCACGTCCGGCTGACCCCAGCGAAGACACAGGGCGTGAAAAGTCTCGCTGCTGAGAGACCATTCCCCCAGGCACGAGGCACTCCTGCTCAGGGAGTATGCCTCCTGGTTTTCCACCCCGGGGATGTAGACCGTCGAGATGCAGGGAACATTCTCCTCTGCCCAAGTCAGAATCTGGGTTACCTCCTTGAGGGATTTCTTGCTCCGAGTCCCGCCCTGGTGATTGATGTAGGCGACATCCGTCTGATTGTCCGAGCAAACCTGAATCGCACAACCCCTAAATGGGGAGTCAAGCGTAGAAGCACCAACCGAATCGCTCTCAGCTCCAAGAGATTTATGGGTAAGCGATTCTCCTGCGGACCCCACTGACCCTGGATCTTCTGGGTCTGCCAAACGCCTCCCCAGCCTGTCAGACTGGCATCCGTGGTAACTATCTCCCAATGGGGAGTCAAAAAGGACTTGCCCACCAGCAGGTTCCGGGAGTCCAACCACCACAAGAGGGACTGCCTGATCAGGGGGGCAGCGAAAAGCCGCGTTCCAGGGACTCCTGAGTCCGATTCCAGACGGTCAGCAGATTCAACTGAAGAGGTCTCATGTGAAATTGGGTGAAGGGCACTGCCTCGAAGCAGGACACCATGAGGCCCACCAATCTCATCCCCAGACGTACCTACAGCTGCTGACAAGACAGCAAGGCCTGCACTTGCGTCTGGAGACCCAAAACCTTCTGCTGTGGCAGGAAAACCTTGACCTGAGTGGTGTCTATCGTCATTCCCAGGAAGGATCTCACTGCAGGAGTGACAAAGGACTTGAGGTAATTGATTACCCAGCCGAAGGCCTCCAGGGTTGACAAGGCCTGCTGAAGGGACTGGGCCGCAATCAGCAAATCGTCCAGATAGGGTAACACACGAATGCCCTGGCTCTTCAGGATAGCCATGATGCCCGCCAGCACCTTGGTGAACACACGGGGGGCTGAGGATAATACCATTTTGTGAGTACTCACCTGTAAAATGGTTATTAAGAGTATGTCACACACTCCACTTCCAAAGATCCATGACACTTGGGAAAACCGGCCTGTAGAGGGCTATCTTGCAGAGATGACATGGAAAAAGGAGCCCCTCCTGGTCCATAAGTACCGGGTTCCTCCCACTATTCCTCAGTCTTTTTAAAAAGCAGTGAGAACCAGGAAGAGCCAATTATATTCAATAATAATCACCATATAAAGGATCCCTAGAACAAAAAAGGGCGGGGGAAGTGGGCTGTGTGACATACTCGTAATAACCATTTTACAGGTGAGTGCTCACAAAATGGTATTATTCCTAGTATGTCACACACCCCACTTCCAAAGATCCATGACACTTGGGGCATCCAATAGCAGTGTCTATAATGGGTGGGGATCCCCAAGGAATAATGCATAACTTAAATTACTGCAGCTTGCAGAATTTTGTGGCCAAAAGCAGCATCCGCTGAGGCCCGCACATCAACCTTGTAAAACTTAGAAAAAGTATGCACAGAAGACCAAGTCGCAGCCTTGCAAACTTGTTCAACAGAAGCCTGGTGCTGAAAAGCCCAAGAGGCTCCAATAGCACGAGTAGAATGAGCGTTGACACGAAAAGGGGGAACCTTCCCCTTAGGCCCCAATGATGGCCTGACGTATCCACTTACTAAGGGAAGATTTGACAGGAGCAAAACCCTTCTTGGGCCCAGAAGGCACAACAAAAAAGGCATCCGGAAGGCTGAGGTAGTAACTAAATAATACTTAACACAACAAAATACATCCAAGGAATGTAAGACCCTTTCCTTGTCGTTACTAGGTTTGGGACACAAGGAAGGAAGAACTATATCCTGATTTAGGTGGAAAGCAGACACCACCTTAGGAAGGAAATCCGGTTTAAAACGGAAAACAACCTTATCTTGATGCCTCTCAAAATAAGGGGCTAGATAATAGACAAAGCCGCCAGTTCAGAAACTCGGTGGACAGAAGTAATAGCAACCAAAAAGGCAACCTTCTGAGTAAGAATAGGCTTTCTGGGAGGCCGCACATGCGCGACCCCTTGGACAAAAGGTCTTACCCAAAGGATGAAGCCATATACAGACCTCGTTGCAGATATTCCAGAATTCTAGGAATAGAAAATACTCTACAGGGCAAAGCCCTGGATTCACACCAATCAATATAGGACCTCCAAGTCCTGTAATAAAAGACAGAGGAAGACTTCTTCCTAGCTCTAATAAGAGTCTGAATAAACGCATCAGAAAGACCTTCTTCTTTCAATACATTGATTGGAGAATGAGCCTCCTGAGGCCCCCACAATCCTTGGAACTGATGCTTCTTCCAGAAGCCCCCCCAGTTCACCAGGCTGGCATCCGTGGTAACCATTTCCCAACGCGGAGTCAGAAATGACTTGCCCTTCTGGAGGTTGTGCCATATTAACCACCACTGAAGGGACTGCAAAACGTGGGGAGACAATAGACAAGTCTGATTTAATGATAGTGGGCACCTGTCCCACTTTGCCAAGAGGAAGAGCTGAAGCGTCCTTATGTGAAACTGGGCAAACGGGACTGCCTCAAATGCAGCTACCATCAATGCCACTAGTCTCATCCCTAGACGGATAGACTGACGAGGGTTGGACAAGAATAGACGAATCAAGTCCTGAATCAGAACCATTTTGGACTGAAATGTATCCAGAATCAGGCCCAGGAAGGGAATTTCCCTGGACGGACAGACAGAGGATTTTACTTATTTTTTAACTTATTACCCATCCGAACCTCTCTAGCGTAGAGACCACCATCCTGGTGTCCAACTCTGATTGTTCGAGGGAGGAGGATAAGAAGATCGTCCAGAAAAGGCACAATGCGGATGCCCTGGACCCTGAATATAGCCATCACTCCTGCCAGCATCTTGGTAAAGACTCTTGGGACCGAGGTAAGGCCGAATGGCAGGGCCACTAATTGATAATGCTGGTCTTCTATCAAGAACCTGAGAAATCTCTGGTGACCCGGAAAAATAGGAATGTGCAAATAAGCATCCTTGATGTCTATGGATGTCATGAAGTCCCCCTGACGGAGAGCATCGATCGTTGATCGCAGAGACTCCATGCGGAATTTTCTGAAACGGATAAATTGATTGAGTCTCCTTAGGTCTAGGATAGGCCAAACAGAGCCGTCCTTTTTGGGTACCGTGAATAGGTTGGAGTAAAACCCCAAACCCCTTTCCGCTGGAGGCACTAGGCAGATGACAGCCATGTTTAACAGATTCGCTACTGTTGCCCACAGTCCCTGCGCAATTGCTGGATCTGACGGCATCCGGGACATGAAAAATCTGGGAGGAGGCCGGGACTCGAATTCCAGTTTGTAACCGGAAGAAACTACTTCCAGAACCCAATTGTCTGATACCTCCTGAACCCAGACCTGGAAGAAGAACCGCAGCCGCCCCCCCACCCATAAGGGTGAGGGCGTCCCCTCATTGTTGAGCAGGCTTAGGGGCAGATTTGGTTTTGGACCCCCAATTCTGACTTGGACGGCCACGTCCTCTTCCTCTATTCCATGCATTCCCACTAGAGGCTGAAAAGGCCGATCCTCTACCGGATCTGGACCCCCGAAAGGAAGGGCTAAAGGAAGCCACTCCACGAAGGGAATGACGTTGTCTCTTACGCTGAGGTAATTTACCTCCTTTAGTGACAGAATCCAATTTTTCTCCAAATAGGCGCAATCCCACAAATGGATGCGCTGTAAGCGATTTCTTGGCTACAACATCCGCCGTCCACTGCCGCAACCATACTGACCGCCGAATGGCGATTAACAAGGCAGAGGTTCTGCTTCACATGAGCAGAGTATCATCTAAAGCAAGTACAAAAGATGCAAACATCTCACATCGCTTAAGATCGGCGTACTCATCAGAGGCCGGATCAAGCCCTGAGTTATTCATTAGGTCTCTCACAACAGACCTAATAGCCACCGACATAAGCACCGGAGCGCCAACAGGCCGCAAGGCCGAGCCTACACTGGAAAAAGCGTGGCACGCCCTTAATCAATGCGTTTGTCCTCTCCATCTTTAAGTGTAGTGGAGTCAGGAGAATGCAACACAGAAGAATTGGATAAATTAAGTACAGGGGCATCCACCTCAGGAGGTGATGACCAACATTTAACCGAATCAGCTGGAAAGGGATATTTTTTGTCCCAGCCCAAAGGAATGCCAGGAAGCCGCGCAGGCTTCTCCCATTCTTTAAGAATAATATCATCAAAATGCTTTTGATTTGGAAATTCTAAACGAGGTTTAGAGGCTCCAAAGAATTCCCCTCTTTTAAGAGGGACTACTTCAGGAGGAGTAATAACCAAAACCTCAAATAACTGGGCAAGAGCTTTTGGAGTATCCACAACACTCTCTTCACCCTGCTCAATTTAGTACCAACAAATTGCTGTTCGTCAGAAACATCTGAATCCTCATATAATTCCCCTTCTTCTAACTGAGAAGGGTCAGATCAATCAAGCAATTCGCAATTGTCCAACTCACTTGCCGAGACGGCATGAGTCAAATGCTTTCTTTTAGCTGAGGCCTTTTTAGCCACAGAGGTAGACATAAATTTTTCAAGATGAGCCAATCTGGCACATAAATCAGAATGCGACTCACCACCCATGACAATATCACTGGGGGTACGGACAAGACACGGCGGAGTAGGAGAAGAGGCAGTAGCCGCAGACCCTGAAGCCTGGGCCCCAGTTTGCTGCATAATGGTTAATTGTGCACAAGGGACGCAAAGAATTGCGTTATCCCCAACAAGGGATGCCCCACATCCAAAACATTGCAGAGTCTGTGCCGAGGAAATTGCATGCCCATTATCCTGAGATGCCTCCATATGGTGTCAAATATTATACTATAATTGTTTATAGTCGCCAAGTATATATGGGTTTTATGCATATGCTACCCAGGATGCCCCTTCAAGTCCCAAGTGGGAGGATTTTGTTTTTTTCAAATACTTTAGGACTACTTAAGGGCAGAATAGATGGAGCATAAGGTCTCCTTCTGCCGTCAACCTTCTATGTTTCTATGTTGTTGGTCTTTAACGCATAGAGCCAGGTAACATGAATCCAGGTCCACCTTAAAGTGGAACACAAAACCTGAACATAAGGGCAGGAGGACATAAGCCAAACATACACATCACTCAAAACAATACATATATCTGTGTATCTATAAGACAGATTTTCTTCAGTAGTCAAAACCCAGCATATCCAGAGTCAAGGCTCCAATGAAGGCTGGACAACAGGCCAGCTGTTCCAGCCACAAGTAATGGCTTAGCAGCAGTTAGGCTTGCACACAAGAGTTGGTGAGGCAGCTCAGCACAGGGGAGTGTTTACAAAGAAACCCCAGCTTGTGCTAATCCAAGTGTTGTCTCTCTAGACAGAGCTGGAGCTAGCTACTGAAAAATACCATTTTGTGAATCACAGAGTAAATATATACATAAGAATATATAATACAAGTGGCAAAAACTCACGTGTCCTGATAAACAGGAGGGAGAGACAGGAAGGAGAGGGGCGGGCCAGAAAAAACACCAGTGAAGCCAATATTGCTGAGCTCTTGGCCCTGCCCTCTACTTAACCACAGCTGAGGAGCAGCAGCCTAAACCAGCTGAAAATCAACAATGGCCGAATTTGAAGATTACACCACTTATCTTAAAAGCAAAGACCTGCCACAAGCTAAGCTTCCTGCGATACTTGTCTTGTTAAACAGTGCTAAAACACACTTGAAAACACACACAGACACACACACTTTTCCCATGTGATTTATTAGCTTTATTATGGGAGAAAGGCCACCCCCCCTCCTCCCCCCAAGGGGCACGGAGAGACACTGCGGGGGGGGGGGGAACCCACACCAATAGGTGAAAGGGCAAGAGGGACAGGGCATCCCAAGGTGGGGATCACCAACCCGGACACCGCCTACCCCTTAGTATGGGGTCTCACGGGGGGGAGCTAGCTCCCCTATGCACCCAAAGGTGCTGCTACCATTGCCCGAGCCTGCAGCCTAAGCTGGGAGGCATATAGTTATAGCTTAATCTTTAAAAGAAAAAGAGGTCCGGGCAGAAATAGACATAAAAAAATGCCGGGAGTTACCCCGGCTACCTGCAAGGAGGAGAGAGTCATCTTCTGACTTGCTTCGCCGATTGCAGAGACGAAAGACTGAGGAATAGTGGGAGGAACCCGGTACTTATGGACCAGGAGGGGCTCCTTTTTCCATGTCATCTCTGCAAGATCGCCCTCTACAGGCTGGTTTCCCAAGTGTCATGGATCTTTGGAAGTGGGGTGTGTGACATACTAGGAATATCCCGAATGTAAGTGCTTCAAACTGGTAATGCTGATCCTCCAGAGCAAACCTCAGGAACTTCTGATGTCCCTGGAAAATCGGGGTGTGCAGATAAGCATCCCTGATGTCCACCGTAGTCATGAAGTCGCTGGGCCGAAGAGATCTCACCGCCGACCGTAATGTTTCCATGCGGAAATGTCTGAGTCTTACAAACCTGTTGAGACCCTTCAGGTCTAGGATTGGCCTTAACGTTCCGTCCTTCTTGGGAACCCGTGAACAGATTGGAGTAAAATCCCTGACCCTGTTCCTGCCGAGGTACAGGGCAAATCACACCTATCCGCAGGAGGTGTTGCACAGCCGTTTTCAAGGCTTGAGCCTTTAACGGGTTTCGGGATATCCTTGAACGGAGGAATTTTGTGGACGGCCTGGCTGCCAGCTCTATCTTGTAACTGGAGGACACTACCTCCTGAATCCACCGATCCGAGACGTGCCGCCTCCAGATCTGAGCAAAAGCCGTCCCCCCACCCGAATGGGTGAGGGCGCCCCCTCATGCCTGAGAGGGCTTGGCGGGGGGCTTGGATTTAGCTCCCCAGGAGGGGTTGGGTCGGCCGCGGGACCTACCTATGCCCCAGGTATCTCTGCGGCCACCTGGAAACGAAGAACCTCTTCCTCCTCGAAAGGAACGATAGGAAGAGGGGTTCCAAAAGGTTCGAGCAGGCTTCCTTCTCTGATGGAGTCTACCATCCTTGACCAAAAGGTCCAGGCGCTCACCAAACAGCCTGTTCCCCACAAAAGGGATACTCGTGAGAGACTTCTTGGCAGCCGCATCAGCCGACCACTGCCGCAGCCAGAGCGAACGTCGGAGAGCAACAAGCAAAGCCGAAATCCTGGCACCGAGCCGGACCACATCATCCATGGCAGTAACAACAAATCCAATGAAATCCAAGCAGGCCTTGAGGTCCTTATGTTTCTCAGCCCACCTGCGAGCCTTAGCTCTATCCACAAAGTGTCTCACCTTCCTTCTGTTGGCTAGTGAGACAATCGCCGAAGCGCACACAGGTCGAAAGAGGGCACCAGCAAAGGTGAACGCATGGCAGACCAGCTGATCCATGCGCTTGTCAGCAGGGTGACGTAAGTAAGCATTGTCAGGTGACGGCATAACAGTAGTGTTGGACAAACCCCACACAAGAGGATCCACCTCGGGAGGGTGAGACCATAGCCGATCCAACTCATCAGGGAAGAGGTATTGCCTATCCAGGCCCTTAGGAACCGACGGCAACTTGTTAGGCCTTTCCCATTCCTTAAGGATCATGTTAGAAAAGTGGGCCTGCTCCGGGAAGACCCGCCTTTGCCTCTCAGGCCTAAACAAATCTCCCTGCTTCCTCTTAGCCGCTCTGGGAGGGACAATGTGTAGTGTATCAAACACTAAGGAAAGCAATTTCTCTGTATCATCCGGGAGCCACGAATCCTTGTCTAAGGAATAACCAGACATACTGTCATCGCCAGCAGAATAATCCACCGTGGAACGTGAATCATCAGGCAACTCACCTTCCTCCACAGAGCCAAGACCATCAAAAAGATCATCATCATCCGAGTAAATGAGCTCCAGATGCCGCTTCTAATTTGAGGACTTCTTAGGGGCCGACAACGAGATCCGTTTCTCCAGATTGGCCAGCCTATGCTCAAAGTCAGCATGAGACCCCTTGCTGGCTCCCCCTTCGCTGGGGGCTGAATGCAGCAGCAGAGGGTCCGGAGAAGCCGATGGTAACACAGGGCTAGGGTCAGGGACGACTGCCCGCTCATAGTCCAAAATAATGCCTCAAGCGCATGTGGTTCAAACAGTGCTGAATCCACCCAGAGGATTCCTACTGCACAAGGGGCAGAGCCTGTCTGCCCAAATGGGGCCCCCCGCTCACTATCCCCTGATGCCTCCATTATGGTGATTTAAGACAATAAAATTCAATAAAGGCTACAAGACACTACTGGCCTAAGCCTAAAACATGATCCCTCTTATTAAAAGGGGGGACCGGGAGGAACCACAACCCTCAACCCTAGCCCACGATCTATAAAAAAGGGGGAGAGAGAGCCTCTGATCAGCCTTGGCATAATAAAATAAACAAAAAAGAGCAATGCAGTAAAAAGAGGGACTCACGACACTGACACAGGGATCCCGCAGCGTCCGCAGACAGAAGGCCCCAGCTTGTCCCCAGCAGCAGCAGCGGAGAGGAGAGCAACACGGCAGCGTCCAGGCCAGCCCTTCCAGAAAGATCCTCGGGGGGAAGTGGCGCCGGCGTGACGTCAACGCGCTGGCACCAGGCTCCGCCCCCTCCGCGGCATCACCACACGTGGTGCTGAGGGCAAGAAGACGCCCACCCCCTCAGAGCTGCAGTACTGGCCCGCAATAATGGCGGCAGCAGCATGAGCAGCGAGAGCATGCGCCCCCCCCCCGTTTCTCATAGGCAGGGCCGCACAGGCGGGCGATGCGGCAGGCCCGCAGGACGCGACGGCCGAGAGGCCCGCGTCCTAGGAAGCAGACGAGGGAGTGCAGGGAGGTGAGTGCGGAGCCAGACCGCTCCTCGCTGAGCCAGCACAGTGAAAATACACAATACAAAAAAAACAACAGCCAAGTACACCAATAAAACTTGTGGGCAGGGAGGGATGTATACAGTACACACAGTGGTTCCCCCTCAGGCTCACCATCAGCCTGTAGCCGGCTACATTTTTAATATAAGGTCTGCGGCCCAGAGCCTACGCTCTGCCGAACGCCACAGACCACGGCGTTCACCCTACCATCACGGATCCCGTAGCAGCCCGAGGCTGGGAGGCAGGAGTGGGTCAGAAGGGATCCATGGAAATAGAGTCCGCAGCGGCCGACGGGCTAGGTGGCCCCGCTCTGCTGCCAATAACTGAGAGAGAGTGCCAACGATCTTCTGCAGCCAAGACTGCAAGATGAACAACTGGAGAATGATAGAGGGACAGCTGCCTTTATAGGGGGCCGGGAGGAGCTACATCTTTGATCTTGCAGTCAAGCGCCCCCTAGGGGCGAACACCCAGTCATAAGGATATTGGGACGACCTGGACTGGATGTAGGGAAAAGAGGAGAGTGGTGGAGCCACAGACCGCGCAAATGCAGAAGCTCCACCCCATCCCCATTCTCAAAGGCTAGAAGGCTGGAAGCCACGCCCCCCATGAGGCACACACCCTGCCTCCTCCCCACAGTCTCCATTGGTAGACCGACATTCATAAAGCCATGCCCCCTGCCGTGGTGCCCCGCCCCCCATGCTGGCAGCCTAGCTCAGCCTGAGCTCTGCCAGCATGTCAGCAAATAAAGGAAAACTTGTGGGAGCCCGGCCAAGTAGCTTGCAGCGACTGGGGAGAGAATACACTGCAACCAGGGTGGGCAGGCACACTGGAGGGGGGAAGCCCGGGGAAAAGGACTGAATGGGAAGGCGGCACAAAGCAGGGCATCATGTCCAGCCCTAAGGTCAGGTACCCTGCTGGAGCAGGGTCCTGACCCTCGATGATCCAAACCAAAACCGGCTGAGCTTACCTGACCCGTACATAATCCCCTCACACTGCGCTGCTGCCCTCCATCAGCTTAAAGATCGACTTCAGGCATCCAAGCGGGGTCTCCAGGAAAGTGCAGAGGGTGGAGGGACTGGGAGGCAGACAAAGTCAAAGCCCCTGCTCCAGATCAGCACTGTCAAAGAAACAAAACTGGAAATCCTGAATCTCTTCACAATCCCGTTGACTGCAATAAAAGAACTGAGAGTGTCCGTCCACAGCCTGCCCTATATAGGCTGGGAGGAGCTTAGTTTGTTTTTCTTGCAGTCCTCGTCTACTGCTGAGGTTAATCCATGTGTTGCGGATGGTGGTGCCCCAGACCATATTTACCTTGACTCCTATAGGATTGATCCCTTGCACCCCCCACAGCTTGACTCAAATTCTTTCTTATGCCGTCAGCTCCAGTGCTGACAAAAGCATTCCATGCCTCTGCTTCCAGTCAGGAAGGAGCAGGATATTTCATTTGTTAAAAGCTAGGGCACGCTACAGGACCTCAAAAATGGCACAAGTGGAGGAGCATTCTGTCAGCATCAGAGCTAACAGAAGGAAAAATACCATTTTGTGATTACTCACACCCTGCTTCAGAATAGTCATTACACTAGGGTTATACTGTCCTGTAGAGGGCGATCTTGCAGAGATGTAAAGAAAAAAAAGTGAGCCCCTCCCAGTCCATAAATGCCTGGGACCTCCCACTCATTCCCCAGTATTAAGACAGCAGTAAAGGGGCCAGGAAGAGCCAAATATAAACAGTAACACTAAAAAGGTTCACGATAGAAAGGATCCAGAATACAGAAAGGGCGGGGTGAAGCGGGGTGTGTGACATACTTATAATACCCATTTTACAGGTGAGTAATCACAAAATGGTATTATTCTAAGTATGTCACACACCCCGCTTCAGAATAGTCATTACACTTGGGACATCCAATAGCAGTGTCAATAAAGGGTGGGGATCCAAAACAAGGCAATAATGCACAAACTTAAACCGCTGCAGCTTGCAGAACTTTGCGGCCAAAAACAGCATCCGCTGAGGCCCGCACATCAACCTTGTAAAACTTGGAAAAAGTGTGAGCAGAAGACCAAGTAGCAGCCTTACAAACTTGTTCAACAGAAGCCTGATGCTGAAAGACCCAGGAAGCCCCAACAGCACGAGTAAAATGAGCAGTAACACAAAAAGGGGGAATCTTCCCCTTGGCAGAATAGGCCCCAACAATGACCTGGCGAATTCATCTACTAATGTAAGACTTGGCGGGCACCAAACCTTTCCTAGGCCCGGTGGGCACCACTAAAAAAGGCGTCAGTCTTACGAAAGGAAGAAGTAGTCACCAAATAATACTTCACACAGCGAACCACATCCAAAGAATGCAAAACCCTCTCCTTGTCATTGCTGGGCTTAGGACACAAGGAGGGAAGAACAACATCCTGATTAAGATGAAAGGCAGAAACCACTTTAGGAAGAAAATCTGGCTACAAGCGGAAAACAACCTTGTCCTGATGCCTCTCAAAGGAGGGGCCTGAATGGACAAAGCCGCCAACTCTGAGACACGCCGAAAAAGGCAACCTTTTGAGTGAGCATAGAAAGAGAAATATCCTGCAATGGCTCAAAAGGAGGACCCTGAAGAGCAGAAAGAACCAAATTCAAATCCCAACTGGGAGCAGAAGCTTCCTAGGAGGCCGCACATGCGTAACCCCCTGGAAAAAAAGTCTTAACCAGAGGATGAAGAGCAAAAGACCTTTGAAAGAAAACCGCCAGGGCAGAAACCTGCCCTTTTAATGTACTAAGCTGGAACCCCAAGACCAGACCATGTTGCAGAAATTCCAAAATCCTAGGGATAGAAAACACCCTGCAAGGCAAGGCCCTGACCTCACACCAATCAATATAAGACCTCCAAGTCCTATAGTAGATGGTAGAGGAAGACTTCTTCCTAGCGCTAACAAGAGTCTGAATCACAGCATCAGAAAGACCTTCCTCCCTCAAGATGGAGGTTTCAGCAGCCACGCCGTCAAAGCCAGCGTTGGTAAATTGGGGTAAAGTAGTTGACCCTGAGTGAGCAGATCCGGCAGAAGGGGCAGATCGAAATGATCCACTGCCAGCCGAACGACGTCTGCGAACCAAACCTGCCTTGGCCATCTTGGAGCCACCAGGATTGCTGGCGCCCCTTCTAGAGCCAGCTTGTGCACCACCATGCCCACCATAGGGAACATAGGGAACAGGTACAGGAAACCCAGATCCCTCCAGCTCAGAGACATGGCATCTACTGCCAAAGCCAGAGGATCCCGCGAGAGAGACACAAATGCCGGAAGCTTGTGATTGTGACGAGAGGCAAAGAGATCCACCTCCGGAGTCCCCCATTTGTGGCAAAGAGACCGAAAAACCTTGGGATAGAGAGTCCATTCCCCCCGGCGAGATGAGCACCTGCTCAGGGAGTCCGCCTCCGTGTTCTCCACTCCCGGAATGTACACCGCCGAGAAGCATGGGACATTGCTCTCCGCCCAGGCAAGAATCAATGACACTTCTCTGAGGGCACTCCTGCTGCGAGTCCCTCCCTGATGATTGATGTAGACGACCGCCGTCCAATTGTCCAACCGAACTTGAACCGGTAAGCCCTGTAACTGAAGAGTCAAGTGAAACAGAACCAACCTGATGGCTCTCAGCTCCAAAACATTGATGGGGTCGTGAGCCTCCTGAGGCCCCCACAGTCCCTGAAACTGAAAATCCTTCCAGAAAACCCCCCCAACCTGAAAGGCTGGCATCCGTGGTGACTGTCTCCCAACGAGGGGTCAGAAAGGATCTGCCCCTCATCAGATTGCTTGGTTCCATCCACCACCAAAGGGAATGCCGAACCCGGGGGGACATCAGAAAAGACTGATCCAATGACAGCGGACACCTGTCCCAACCCGCCAAAAGATGGAGCTGGAGCGTCCTTGTGTGAAACTGAGCAAAGGGAACTGCCTCGAAGGAAGCCACCATCAATCCCACCAGTCTCATCCCCAGCCGGATTGACGGACGAGAGTGGGACAGAAGAAGCTGAATCAATTCCTGAAGCAACAGAACCTTAGGACGAGGAAGGAACACCCTGGCCTGAGAAGTATCCAGAGACCTTCCCAGAAATGACACCACTCTGGACGGGGAGAGGGAAGACTTGGGATAGTTGATCAACCAGCCGAATTTCTCCAGAGTGGATACCACAGCTCTGGTGTCTAGCTCTGCTTAGCTGAGAGAAGATGCCATAATGAGAAGGTCGTCCAGATATGCCATGATGCGAATACCCTAGGCTCTGAAAAGGGCCATCACCCCTGCCAGCACCTTGGTGAAAACCCTTGGAGCTGAGGTAAGGCTGAAAGGAAGGGCCACAAACTGAATATGCAGATTTTCCACCACGAACCTGAGAAATCTCTGGTGTGCCGGGAAGATAGGAACATGCAGATAAGCATCCTTGATGTCTATGGACGTCATGAAGTCCCCCTGACGAAGTGAATTTATGGCTGAACGCAGAGTTTCCATGCGGAACTTCCTGGGACGGATAAACCTGTTGAGGAGCTTCAGATCCAGGAACGGAGCCGTCCTTCTTGGGCACCGTGAACAGATTGGAATAGTAGCCCAGGCCCCTTTCCGAGGCACCGGGCAAATGACAGCCATGTCCAGAAGATTCCTTACTGCCGCTCGGAGCCCTTGCGTGGCCAGAGGATCCGAAGACACCCGAGACCTGAAGAATCTGGGAGGGGGCCGGATCTCGAACTCCAGTTTGTAACCGGAAGACACCACTTCCAGAATCCATCTGCCTGAGACATCCTGGTCCCAGACCTGGAAGAAGTGTCGCAGCGGTCCCCCCACCCGCAAGGGTGAGGGCTCCCCCTCATTGCAGAGCTGGCTTGGCAGCGGGCTTGGGTTTAGAACCCCAGGTGTGACCTGGACGGGCACGTCCTCTGCCCCTGTTCCAGGAATCACCTCTGGAGGAAGAGAAGGCTAATCCCCTGCCTGCTCTGGCCCCGCGAAAGGAAGAGTTAAAGGAGGCCACCCCCCGAAAGGGACGACGCTGCTTCTTTCGTTGAGGTAACTTGTCTCCTTTCGCGACCGAACCAACAGGTCCCTAACAACCGACCTGGTAGCTACCGCCAAAAGCGCCGAAGCACGAACAGGCCGCAAGGCCGAAATGACACTGGCAAAACCGTGACAAGCCATCTGATCAATGTGCTTGTCCTCACCATCTTTTAGGGTGGCGGAGTCAGGAGAATGCAAAATACAAGAATTAGACAACCCCAACAAGAGGGCATCAACCTCGGGAGGGAACGACCAGCGCTTCACGCGTCCACCAGAAAGGGATATTTCTTATCTCAGCCCTGAGGAACACCCGGAAGCCGAGTAGGCCTCTCCCATTCCTTAAGAATGATGCCATCAAAATGCTTTTGATTTGGGAATTCCAAGCGCGGCTTAGAAGTCCCAAAGAACTCCCCCTTCTGCGGAGGAGCCTCCTCTGGAGGAAAAATAGCCAGAACCTCAAAAAGATGAAGCAGGACCTTAGGGGTATCCACGGCATCCCCCTGTCCCTGCTCGGTATCAGCGCCAGCAAATTGCTGATCGTCAGAACCCTCAGATTCCTCAAATAATTCCCCTTCCTCTAGCGGGGAATAATCAGACCAGTCAAGTGAATCAAACTCATCAAAATCAAAGGCTGGCGCGGCTGAAGACAAGTGCTTTCTCTTAGCCGTGGCCTTTCTGGCCACAGCGCTAGAAAATAATTTCTCAAGATTGGCCAATCTGGCACACACATCAGATTGCGACTCCCCACCCGTGACAACATCACTCGGGGTACGGATCAGACTGGGTGGGGTAGGTGATGAGGCCAGCGGTGCTGACCCAGACGCCTGGGCCCCCGACTGCCGCGTTATAGCCTTCTGCGCACATGGTATACAAAGTAATACATTATCCCCCGGAAGGGACGCCCCACACCCCACACACTGCCGGGACTGCCCCCAAGGGAGCCCAAGCCCGGTATCCTGGGAAGCCTTTATAGGTAGTCGCAATTACCAGAGGGAATTACGCAGTAATGCAACCCGGGATGCCCCTTTAAGTCCCAAGTGGGAGGATTTTTATATGAACCCAGTTTAACCCAGGGACCCTAGGACCGGGAGAACCCCCTTTATGAGCAATAAGGGTCCACCTGGAAGACATAATAATAGGCAATTCAGCACACAAGCACTATGTCCCACAACCAAAGCATATACACAATTTCAAATATGAAAAGATGCAGAGCAAATGAGGCACAGAGGGCCACTCGCATCACAATGGCGGCCATCTAGCGCGGAAACAAAGTAAAGAGCAGAGGGAGAAGAAGAAGGGCGGGCCAGCGCGGTTCGCGCGCCGCGCCCGCCCCCGCCTCTAACACAACGCAGCTCCCAGCCAGTGGCCGGGCTCCGCAGCGGCGCCAGCAGCACGGGGGGCGGGCCGAAGACGAACGCGCCGAGCGCCCGGCCCCGCCCCCCCATCACCGCACCTGAGGGGAAGAAGCTCCCCTACCGCCAGCTCTGCTAGCAACGGCCGGCGCCGGCTCCAATAAACACACAATATAAGTAAAACACACACACAGATTCTCTCATGTGGCCGTTCTGAAGGATTACTACCAAGTTACCCAATGGGAGATAAGGCCCCCCCAGGGAGCAAGGGCGAACCGGGAGAGGGGGAATTCACACTGGAGGTGGAAGGCAAGGGACGGGGCATCCCAAGCCGGGATCACCAACCCGGCGAACCGCCTACCCCTTGGCATGGGGTCTCAAGGAGGAGCGTAGCCCTAAGCACCATAAGGTGCCGTCTACCCTTGTCCGGACCAGCAGCCTAGGCTGGGAGGCAAGGTAAATTCAAAAGAGAGAGGGGGGCCGGGCAGAAATAGATCAAAAAGAGGGCCGGGAGTCACCCCGGCTACCTGCAAGGAGGAGACATCCATCTTCTGACTTGCTCGCCGACTGCAGAGATGAAAGACTGGGGAATGAGTGGGAGGTCCCAGGTATTTATGGACTGGGAGGGGCTCACTTTTTTTCTTTACATCTCTGCAAGATCGCCCTCTACAGGACAGTATAACTCAAGTGTAATGACTATTCTGAAGCGGGGTGTGTGACATACTTAGAATATGGAGCCTCACAAGGGAATGTGCTCCAAGACAGGTGTCTGTCCGCCCCCTCCACTCTATTGCAACGACAAAGCAGACTGACAGAAATCAGCTAACTGGGAGGTCACATTTGCTTTCATTTTACACAGATGATCTGGTGTTGTGCAGCAGAAATAAGTAGCTTATTACCTCCTTATTCAACTAGGCTGCAGTTTTTAAACTGGGTAAGATTATCTATACAGTCTATAAATGCAATTTACTTACTTGTTTAATTCCTTCTTTAGGACAGGGGTGTCCATGTCAGAATACTCTGGCAGCGGAGTTATAGGGACTTTGGGAGGCAGCTCTCTTTTGCGCACAATAGAGACTAAAGAGAGAAACAAACAGATTGTTAGCTTATATCATTAAGCCACTCTGTAATGGGCAAAGCTTTTTACGGTACAATTTCAGGTTGGTTAAGCTCACAGGAACTTCTTTACTATCTCAACTATAAATTAATACATGAATACAACAAACATGCTACCAAAAAAAGGTTATTGTATAGTCTTAAAATCTGCGACAGTGTCAAATTCTTTAGTAAACTGATCTCCCAACACCTTTCCCTTAATGTCTCTATTGAACAACCTGATCTTCCCCCAGGGTCTAGTTCCTCCAGCCTCCTTCAAATGATGGATAGCCGACCTTGCCTGTGAGCACCTAAGATATACACAACTAAAGCACTGGATTTTCCCTCTCCTTAGGAACACCTCAACCACCTCCACTCTCACAGTCTTCTACGAGCTTTTGCCAGCGAGATCCGCTTAACAAAATCTCTACTGTATACTCCCAACTTAATGTATGTTCCTCGCCATCTAAGCACAAATATACAGCCAGCTGGGAAGACCTGGCAGAGGAGCGGGATGACCATTAAAAGCAGCTCAATAAATGTTACCACACTTACTAAGGTAATGACAAGGCAGTACCTGGTCCCAACGAGAACTTCCAAAGGCTTGTCCTCTTACTCGAATAGGTGCTTCCAGGTCTAAAGGGCAAGCCCTGGTCTAACATAATTCCTGGGCTGATTCTACCTTTTCTCCCTGATCTGCCATCCTAGTTTTCTCTACCCAGTCCCTTATTTTCTACACATGATTTAAAATCCCCATCGGATGCCAAGGTGGGGAACCTACGGGTCAGATAGATCAACATCTTTTGTTGCTGATGATCTTACAGACACATATTGCTTATATGTTTAATGGTCTTAGCCATTAGAGAGTTAGTTTGACTTACCTTTGCCATGTGCACCATTATACACTTTACCTTGCATATGTTTAACCTGTATATTGTCTGAGATTTGTTGGAGTTTAATAAAAAAAAATATTGAAACTGAAAATCTATAAGGTGTACTTACAAAAAAACACAATTCTGTGATTCTCGCCTTCAGGGCATCACTGAATCAGATATGAATAGGTTAACTCTCTTCCGAAGGGCGGGACTGCAAGATAAAAAAAAAAGTGTGGTTCCTCTGGACTAGATATACTCCCAGCTGCTCTCAGCAATCCAGTGATTGAAAAGTAGTAGAAACAGCCACCGGAAGGATAAAGGAATCCACAGAACACCTCTCTTCCTATTTTCCTCCTTTTTTCTTTCACTACTAATACTCAAAATATTTACATATTTATATATATACAAGCTTCACTAGGACTATGGCATCTAAGGAATGGATATAGTAGCCTAGCAGATCCTCTAACTTGAGGAGTCAGCTATTTCAAAAAATCAAACCTCAGCTGAGGAGCTTACGACCGCTTGTAATACCTTTCTACCAAAGACAGCATCCGGTGAGGCTCTAACGTCTACCTTATAAAATTTGGTAAATGTATAAACCGAAGACCAGGTAGCAGCCTTGCAGACCTGCTCTACTGAAGCCTGGCACTGAATAGCCTAGAAAACTCCAATAGCCAGGTAGAATGGCACGTAACCTGAAAAGGAGAATTCCTCCCTTTGTAGACGTAGGCCTTAATCACTTCTTGTCTAATCCATCGGCTGATGGTAGACTTAGCTGGCGCTAGACCTTTTTGTGGCCCCTCAAATATAATAAACAAGAAGTCAGTTTATTATAGCGGAGATATAATATTTAAGGGCTTTCATCACGTCTATAAGATTGCCAGGCCGATCCGATCCCTCCCTGTGGGGCATCCAAAACTGGGATGCCCTGCTGTGTGAAACCCTCCAGGAAACCCTCTAACCTTACCTTACTCCCGGTCCAACTGTGCATGCGCGGGCCGCAGCCGCATCTCACGCTTCTCTCTAGCAGGGCGCGTGCCCGCGTGGGCCATTTGTGAATGGCCGGCACGGGCGCGCTCCCTGTTAGAGGGAAGCACGAGATGCGGCCGCCAGCCTGCTCGTAGCCGCTGTGGTTGGACGCCGCTTGGACACAGATACGACAGCGGCTCCGAGCGTGCCGATTGGACAAGCGGCCGCGTATGCGCAGTAGGAGGGGGGTGAGTTGAGTTTTATCGGGCGTTCTGGGGGGTTTCACACAGCGGGGCACCCCTGATCGGGGTACCCCACGAAAGTGGACCAAAACCCAGGATAGTGAAAATCCTGGGTGTTGGTCCACTTTAACTGAAGTCCCTCATCGAGACCCCTCTGCAAAAATTCTAGGATTCTGGAGACAGAAAAAGTGCTACCGGAAAACCACTGGACGACCCCCTCAGATTGAAGGTCCAATGTGTGAGAGACAGTAGAATCTCTCTCAGCTCCGGAATATTTATGGGAAGTCTGCTTTCTCCTGGGCCCCACTGTACTGAAAGAAAGGATTTACCCACCTGAAGAGGTTGGAGATTCAGCCACCGGATGAGAGATTGCCTTGCTTAGTGTCTCATTCATAAAATTCCCTGGCTGAAGTGGAGCCGTAGTGGATATTAAAGATTCCATGCAAAATCTCCGAAGTCGGAAAAAAAATTGGGCATGCAGAGCCTTCCCTCTTGGGGATTATGAACAAATTGGAGTGGAATCCGTAACCTCTCTGAAAGAGGAACAGAATGGACTACTCATAGCTGCAACAGGTGAACTACAGCAGATCTCCCCGGAGTCCGGGATACCCTTGACAGAAAGAATCTACAAGGAGGTCTGGCCCCCAATTCAATCTTGTAGCCTGAAGAAATTATCTTGTGGATGCATTTGTTACATGGAGCCCCAAAGGGGGACAAAATGCAGAAGTCGTTCCCCCACCGAAAAGGGTGAGGGCATCCCTTCATGCATGAGAGGGCTTAGAAGGGGGTTTAGCCTTATTTTGCCACAAAGATCTTGTCTTGTTCTCGGTCTTAGATTCCAGAATTCCTCTCAGTGTCTAGAGGAAAGGGAACCTCTGCCACCACGAAATGGCTGAGTATTGGAAGATCTACGAAAAAAAGGATCAGACCATCTTCTTTGTGGGAGTCTAATAGACTTGCCCCCCTGTGGCTCTCTTCACAATATCATCCAAACGCTCCCCAAACAAACGACCTCCAAAAAAAAGGAAGTCCAGTTGGCCGGCCCTTGGCATTTAGTCCAACGATATCATCCATCGAAGAGATGAAGTACTTGTAAGCTCAACTTTATCAACTGAGAGCATAAACTACAGAAGAGACCAGCCTGAATTTGAGAACTCAACTGTATTAACGATTACTTGCATGCCATGGATGCGGCACAGGCTGTCCGTGAAGGCGACACCATAGAAATGTATGTCTGGATACCTAATCCAGGCAATTTTCCACCTAGTCTCTTAGGGAAGCACTGTCAGAAGTAACAGTGTTCCTAGAGAGTTCTGATACATCATCCACCTCAGGAGGAAAATACCATAACTTTATTAGGTCCGTGGATAGACAACCCCTGTTCAGAAGAAGAACCCAAATCTAAATGACTCTCTTCCCTACTGGATGAGCTCCCCCTCTGAAGAATCTTCCTGAGATTCTATGGCAGTATAAACATCCCCCACTTGGAATCGGAAGATTCAGAGGAAACCAAATGTTTTCTCTTCTTAGACACCTTTACAGATCTTGAAACTGAAGGATCTTCGGGACCCCTAGGTTGGAAGTAGTGGCTTTCCAGGCGTGCTAATCTCTCCGAAATTTCCAGCTGGAAAGAAAAACCTGAAATATCAGAATGAGGTGGAGCTGCCGGAGGAGCAGTAAGCCCAGATGGAGCGGACCCAGAGGCTTCCATGAAGGGAAATACATCAGGGGGTCGCAGCTGCCTCCTTAATCTGGAAAGTACCACAGCGGCAGTAGATTCTGAGCAGATAGGGCTGTCCTCTTCCGGAGGCCTTTGCAGGCACAGAGGACATGGGGCGACACTCTCTGCTAATATACCAGACCCGGACCCACAGGTGCCTCAGTCATGATGAAGTCAGTCTATTATCCCCACGGGCCTAAGATCGAAGTATATGAGGAGTCTCTATAATTACAAGTGACTACTCTGAGACCCTAGGGGTGGACCACAACTTAATATCCCTTATCCACAAAAAATCAAAAATCAAAAATAATACACACAATAAAATAGGAGCACCTACCAGATCCACAGCAGAGCCAATTGAAGGAGGGCAGTACAGATGTGGCACAGAGACCAGAGGTCGACAGCGACCTAAGACTGAGGAGGCAGGCAGGAACATGTGGAGGATTGCCAGCGGCCCAAAAGGTGCGGGCAGAAGCCAGAGGAGAGGCAGTGACGGTAGGATGCAGATGCCAGAGATCTGGCATTCCTGAGACGCAAATCCTGCTCCTTGCCTGAGAAGATGCGACAGTAGGCTCTGACAGACCCAAGCCAAAATCCGCCTCACAAAACGATGGTAACGAGTGAACGCCCTTGCCTGCTAGAGAGAGGCTGCACCCCAGCCTCACCCAATGGCGTTAAATTTAAAGCCCCATACACAGCACGCTTGCAACAGTGTGGCCTAATCAACTCCAGGAGGCATACGTGGGTACACCAGATCAGCAGGAACACAAAGGTCTGGAAGACAGACAGGGTTAAAACCCCCGCATATTGAACAAAAAACCTATACACTGAAAAATAAATGAATTTGAGGAAAATATAGGTGGGGAAGAACCACACCTTTTTATCTTGCAGTCCCACCCTTCAGACAAGAGTTAACACATTTGTATCTGATTCAGTGATGCCCTGGAGTGGAATATGAGAGAAAATGAATATGAGAGAGTCCCAACCTTGGGTAATCAGTATAAACCAAGAGACTCTCAACCTTTCTCAACTTCATCATGCATATAAATGAATGGGTGCGCATCCATTACCAAATAGTGAATATATTAAGCGCAGATCCGACCTCCCCCCCCCCTCTAAAAAGTTCTCTCCTCAGCCCCTGAAATATTATATGTAATTTAATTAAATCCCTTGACCTATAAAATATTCTCCCCCTCACATATGGTTTCCCAAGCTCCAAAAAGTTATTGGTTGATGTCTAACGAGGTTGGGTGCTGTGGGCCTTTTGAGATTTGTGTATTCTAATTGTCCTGCTTATGTGTACTTCCCAGGTTATAAATTGGCCTGTGTGGCTGTCACCGATCCCTTGTAACTTTTGATTTTGTACATGCACATGTGGTGTGGGGTCTTGAGCTGTATAGGCAAGGCTTTTGACCCTTCCCCCATGTGCTGCACTTGAGGTTATATGGCAACTTCCGGTAAGCTGCTCCCAATTTATCCATTGCATTGTATGTCCCAATGGGGCTACAAAACAGGGGGTCAAAGACCTGCATGCGGCTTCCCTAGAAAGAAACCAGTGGCTATGCGGGTGCATTATTTTGGTACAGAATAGACATAGGAAGGGGCACCTTAGTGAGCCCTTAGAAGCATCTTAAATTATTTAAAGCAGGGGTTCCAAACCTTTTTTCATCAAGTACCACTTTCAAATGATCTCATGTGCCACCTAGGTGATACATTTTTGAGTGTAAGAATCCAAAAAGCAGTAATTTAAAAATACCATTTTGTGAACACTCACACACCCCGCGTCAGAATAGTCATTACACTTGGGCTATACTGTCCTGTAGAGGGCGATCTTGCAGAGATGTAATGAAAACAAGTAAGCCCCTCCCAGTCCATATATACCTGGGACCTCCCACTCATTCCCCAGTATTAAGACAGCAGTAAGGAAAAAAGGGACCAGGAAGAGCCAAAATAACCAGTAACAGTTAAAAAGGTTCACGATAGAAAGGATCCAAAATACCAAAGGGCGGGGTGAAGCGGGGTGTGTGACATACTTATAATACCCATTTTACAGGTGAGTATCCACAAAATGGTATTATTCTAAGTATGTCACACACCCCGCTTCAGAATAGTCATTACACTTGGGACATCCAATAGCAGTGTCCATAAAGGGCGGGGATCCAAAAACAAGGCAACAATGCACAAACTGAAACCACTGCAGCTTGCAGAGCTTTGAGGCCAAACACAGCATCCGCTGAGGACCGCACATCAACCTTGTGAAACTTGGAAAAAGTGTGAACAGAAGACCAAGTAGCAGCCTTACAAACTTGCTCAACAGAGGCCTGGTGCTGGAAAGCCCAGGACGCCCCAACAGCACGAGTAGAATAAGCAGTAACACGAAAAGGGGGAATCTTCCCCTTGGCAGAATAGGCACCAACAATGGCCTGGCGAATCCATTAACTAATGGAAAACTTGGCGGGTGCCAAACCTTACCTAGGCCCGGAGGGCACCACGAAAAAGGCGTCAGTCTTACGAAAAGAGGAAGTAGCCACCAAATAGTACTTCACACAGCGAACCACATCCAAGGAATGCAAGACCCTCTCCTTGTCATTGCTAGGCTTAGGACACAAGGAGGGTAGAACAATGTCCTGATTAAGAGGAAAGGCAGAAACCACCTTAGGAAGGAAATCTGGCTTGAAGCGGAAAACAACCTTTTCCTGATGCCTCTCAAAGTACGGGGCCTGAATGGACAAAGCCGCCAACTCCGATACACGCCGAACGGAAGTGATGGCAACCAAAAAAGCAACCTTCTTAGTAAGCGTAGAAAGGTTCCTAGGAGGCCGCACATTCGCAACCCCCTGAAAAAAAAAGGGCTTAACCAAAAGATGAAAAGCAAAAGACCTTTGAAAGAAAACCGCCAGGGCAGAAACATGCCCTTTCAACGTGCTAAGCTGCAACCCCAAGTCCAGACCATGTTGCAGAAATTCCAAAACCCTAGGGATAGAAAACACCCTGCAATGCAAGGCCCGGACCTCACACCAATCAATATAAGACCTCCAAGTCCTATAGTAGATGGTAGAGGAAGACCTCTTCCTAGCACTAACCAGAGTCTGAATCACAGCATCAGAAAGACCTTCCTCCTTCAATATGGAGGTTTCAGCAGCCACGCCATCAAAGCCAGCGTTGGTAAATTGGGGTAGAGTAGTTGACCCTGAGTGAGCAGATCCGGCAGAAGGGGCAGATCGAACTAATCCGCTGCAAACCGCACCACGGCTGCGAACCAAACCTGCCTTGGCCATCTTGGAGTCACCAAGATTGCTGACACACCCTCTAGAACCAGCTTGTGCACCACCTTGCCCACCATAGGGAACGGAGGGAACAGGTACAGAAACCCCAGATCCCTCCAGTTCAGAGACATGGCATCCACTGACAGAGCCAGCGGATCCCGCGAGAGAGACACAAATGCCAGAAGCTTGTGATTGTGACGAGAGGCAAAGAGGTCCACCTTCAGAGTCCCCCACCTGTGGCAAAGTGACCGAAACATCTTGGGGCTGAGAGACCATTCCCCCCGGCGAGATGAGCACCTGCTCAGGGAGTCCGCCTCTGCGTTCTCCACTCCCGGAATGTACACCGCTGATAAGCATGGGACATTGCTCTCTGCCCAAGCAAGGATCAAGGACACTTCCCTGAGGGCACTCCTGCTGCGAGTCCCTCCCTGGTGATTGATGTAGGCGGCCGCCGTCCGATTGTCCGACCGAACCTGAACCGGTAAGCCCTGTAACTGATGAGTCAAGTGAGACAGAACCAACCTGATGGCTCTCAGCTCCAGAACATTGATGGAATCGTGAACCTCCTGAGGCCCCCACAGTCCCTGAAACTGATGGTCCTTCCAAAAAAAACCCCAGCCTGACAGACTGGCATCCGTGGTGACCGTTTCCCAACGAGGAGTCAGAAGGGATCTGCCCCTTAACAGATTTATTGGTTCCAGCCACCACTGAAGGGAATGCCGAACCCGGGGGGACATCAGAAAAGACTGATCCAATGACAGCGGAGACCTGTCCCAGGCCGCCAAAAGATGGAGCTGGAGCGTCCTTGCGTGAAACAGAGCAAAGGGAACTGCCTCGAAGGAAGCCACCATCAATCCCACCAGTAGCATCCCCAGCCGGATGGACGGGCGAGAGATGGACAGAAGAAGCCGAGTCAATTCCCGAATCAAAAGAACCTTGGGTCGAGGAAGGAACACCCTGAACTGAGAAGTATCCAGAGACATTCCCAGAAATGACACCACCCTGGACGGAGAGAAGGAGGACTTGGGGTAATTGATCACCCAGCCGAAACTCTCCAGAGTGGATACCACAGTCCTGGTGTCTAGCTCCGCCTGGCTGAGCGAAGACGCCATGATGAGAAAATCGTCCAGATATGGCACGATGCGGATACCCTGGGCTCTGAGGATGGCCATAACCCCTGCCAACACCTTGGTGAAAACCCTTGGAGCTGAGGTAAGGCCAAACGGAAGAGCCACAAACTGAAAATGTTGATTTTCTACAACAAACCTGAGAAATCTCTGGTGTGCCGGGAAGATTGGAACATGCAGATAAGCATCCTTGATGTCTATGGACGTCATGAAGTCCCCCTGACCAAGTGAGTAGATGGCTGAACGCAGAGTTTCCATGCGGAACTTCCGGGGACGGACGAACCTGTTGAGTAACTTCAGATCCAGAATGGGACGAATGGATCCATCCTTCTTGGGCACCGTGAACAGATTGGAATAGTAGCCCAGGTCCCGGTCCGAGGGGGGCACCGGGCCAATGATAGCCATGTCCAGAAGATTTGCTACTGCCGCCCGGAGCCCCTGCGCGGCCAGAGAATCTGAAGGCACCCGAGACCTGAAGAATCTGGGAGGGGGCCGGAACTCGAACTCCAGCTTGTAACCGGAAGACACCACTTCCCGAATCCATCTGTCCGAGACCTCTTGAACCCAGACCCGGGAGAAGAGATGCAGCCGTCCCCCCACCCGCAAGGGTGAGGGCGCCCCCTCATTGCTGAGCTGGCTTGGCAGCGGCTTTAGGCTTAGAGCCCCAGCTGTGTCCTGGACGGGCACGTCCTCTGCCCCGGTTCCAGGAATCACCTCTGGAGGAGGAGAGGGCCAATCCCCTGCCAACTCTGGCTCCACGAAAGGAAGGGGAGAAGGAAGCCGCCCCCCGAAAGAGACGACGCTGCCTCTTACGCTGAGGTAACTTACCTCCCTTTGCATCCCAAAGAGCCGCAACCCCAAAAAGGGAAGGGCCGTAAGCGACTTTTTGGACACAAAATCAGCCGCCCACTGGCGCAGCCACTCATCCATGGCGGCTAGTACAAATGACAAAAACAACTCACACCGCTTAAGGGCGGTGATCTCCTCACTAGCCAGGTCAAGCTTGGAAGTAGTCAACAGGCCCCTAACAACCGACCTGGCAGCTACTAATAAAAGCGCCGAAGCACAAACAGGTCGCAAGGCCGACCCGACATTGGCAAACCCGTGACAAGCCATCTGGTCAATGCGTTTATCCTCACCATCCTTGAGGGTAGTGCAGTCCGGAGAATGCAAGAATGCAAGATGGAGGTGCTGGACAACCCCAAAACAGGAGCATCCACCTCGGGAGGGAACGACCAGTGCTTCACCGCGTCCACCGGAGAGGGATATTTTTTGTCCCAACCCGGAGGAACACCTAGAAGTCAAGTAGGCCTCTCCCATTCCTTAAGAATAATGCCATCAAAATGCTTTTGATAAGGGAATTCCAAGCGCGGCTTGGTCGCCTCAAAGAACTCCCCCATTTTGCGGAGGAGCCACTTCAGGAGGCCAAGACCTCAAACCTATGAGCCAGGACCTTAGAGGTATCCAAAGAATCCACCTGACCCTGCTCGGTATCAGCACCAATAAACTGCTGATCATCAGACCCATCCGACTCCTCAAACAGCTCCCCTTCCCCATCGGGAAGCAATCGGACCAGTCCAGAGAGTCAAACTCATCAAAAACCAGAGCCTGCGTGGCTGGAAACGAATGTATTCTCTTAGTCGGGGCAATATCTGGCAACAGCACTAGAAAACAATTTTTCAAGATTGGCCAATCTGGCACACACCTCAGATTGCGACTCCCCACCCATGACAACCTCATATGGGGTACGTATCAGGCGGGGAGGGGTAGGTGAAGAGACCGGCGGCGCAGAACCAGACGCATGGGATCCGGACTGCCGTGTAATAGTCTGCTGCGCACATGGTATGCAAAGAAATAATACAATTCTGTGAAATACTCACCTGTAGAATTGGTATTATACGCATACAGTACGTCCTGCTCCATATATAATACTTACACGTGGGTAATCCTCCGCCAGAGGGCGCTGTTCACTGCAGACATGCAAAAACAGGCTCCTCCCGGCCCTTCACATACCCGGGGACCTCCCACAAATCCCCAGCATTGAAAAGCAGTGAGAAAAGAAGCCGGGAGAAACCAACCACCAAACTGGTAACAATAGCAATAACAATCCCCATACAGGGGATCCAGAAAAATGTAAAACCAGGGTGGGGTGGAGCAGGACGTACTGTATGCGTATAATACCAATTCTACAGGTGAGTATTTCACAGAATTGTATTATTCTAAGCATACAGTACATCCTGCTCCATATATAATACTTACACGTGGGACATCCAATAGCAGTGTCCATAAAGTAGGGTGGGATCCCCATAAAAAAAGGCACAGCAGACAGTAAAGGCGCTGTCACCTGCAAACCTTGCTACCAAGTACGACATGAGCAAAGGCTCTATCGTCAATCTCATAACAAAACCTTTGAAAAGGTATGAACAGAAAACAAGCAGCGGTCTAGCAAACCTGTTTAACAGAAAACCTGGTGCTGAAGGGCCAAAGGTACCCAAACACCAGTAGAACAGAATAAAAAGAGAGGAAGATTCTTCCCCCTAAAGGAAAGAGTAACGGCCTGACCAGCCCAAATGCAACAGAAGCCTTGGTAAAACTTAGAACTCTCCCCAACGGGGAATTGAAAACTGGTCTCCCGCAAGACAGGCGGGGATACCGACCCCTACACTAACAAGGATCAGCAAGAAGCCGAAACCTTTACTCAGGACCAAGAAGGCAAACCATCCAAGTAAGATCAGTCCAAAGGGCGCATAGGCCCTGGAAGCAAACGAGATCAGGCGCATACATATGGAGGCGCCCGCAGACCCCAAAGGGCATCAGTCCCCCTCAGGGACAAGAAACAACCAGGAAAACTGCAACACCTGTTGAGGGAATGTAGATCCCCTTACTTCAGCATTACTAAGAATAAGGCCCATAGGCAGACTAAAAGGACTTAAAGTGGACCAACACCCACGGGTGATCGGCCCGGGAATCTATAAGATTCCCGGGCCGATCACCTCCCTCCCCGCGGGACATCCGAGATCGGGATGTCCCGCGGGGTGAAACCCCCCCCAAACACCCCAAACTCCTCACCTTATCTTCGGCGGCGGCCGGCCGCCGCCGCCTCCCTCGCGCCCCTCTAGACGTCAAGAGGGACGCGCGGGAGGCGGCGGCGGAGGAGCCGCTTGTCCGCGGCTTGTCCGTCGGCGCTGGGAGCGGGGAGAGGTGAGTTGTTCGGGGGGTTCGGGGGTCGTTTCACACAGCGGGGCACCCCGATCGGGGGTGCCCCACCGAAGTGGACCAAGACCCAGGATAGTCAAAATCCTGGGTGTTGGTCCACTTTAAACTGGACCTTCAGCGTGATTTAATGAAAAGCACAAACTCTTAAAAAACGGTTCCCCAGCATCTAAAATTAATATATTTTACGTTTTTAGTCACTAACTTATTATTCTTTCCCCCACTGGGCTGCAACTCTGTTCAGGAATTTAGGATACGGGCGCCGCCATCTTGACTCAGAAGCATCACACTTACTGAGGAGAGGAGAGTGGGATAAAGTACAGGGGGCGGGTTATAGCTGTGCTCTGCTCAGACAGAGCAGAGCTGGGCTCAGGTAAAGGTCAGCAGTCCCAGAATGCAGAGCAGCACAGTCAGGAGGCACTTCCTGTTTGCAGGCTGCCTGATAAGATGGCAGCTTCCATAAGCCGCCGTCTTGTATGTTTAAAGGCTCATAACATGCAGTAGATGCAGGTAGGATGATTTTTAATGTGAGCAATCTGTATGTACAGGGTGTGGGAAACATATAAGATAGGCTCTTATTCAGAGTGAAGGTCCGCTTTAAATAATGATCATAAGACACCACCTTGGGCAAAAAATTCGGCGTAAGGCGGAATACCACCATATCATGGTATATATATATATATATATATATATATATATATATAATGAACGAGGGCTAACTAAACAGAGCCACCTTCTCAGGCATACGTCTGACTGAAGCAACAGCCCCCGGAGGGGCAACTTGAACTACGAAACAGCTCAGACAGCATCCAGAATAAGTCCCAAGGGAACAACCCGCAAGGCAAACAGAATGAAAATTGATCCCAACAAGGACCATAGAACTACTTGGGCAGACAGGACAGAACCTGAACATTCAGAGTACCAAGACGGGGAGCCAACCCCAACCCATGCTGTAATAACTCTAGAACCCTGGGAACAGAGAGCGTCCAACAGGGGAGAGACCAAGACTCACGCCAATCAATATGGGTACGCCATACCCTATAATAGACGGAGAACGGAGACGAAGAAGAAGCTTGCTCCTAGCCCCCCATAGACAAAGTCACCCAGAAGATAACCCGTCTCCGAAAGGGTGAATGAATCAACTGTCAAGCCATCAGACTAGAGCCTGTAGATTGGGGCGACACAATAAGGAGCTTGAAAAAGGGCAGAACCGCACTCCTGAGAGAGCGTACAGGTCCGCTGTCCTCAGCAGAAACATCTGCGAACCACAGTCCACTAGGCCACCCAGGGGCCATAAGTATCACGGGTCCCCTTATCAGCGCAATCTTGCGCAGAACCCCACATAGCAGGGTGAATGAAGAGAAGACATATAAAATAGAATGTCCAGACATAAAATTACTAAGCCCCCATGACCAGAGTCAGAATAATCTGGGGCAGTAAAAACAAGGGCAGAGCCCCTGTGATATTAACGAGACCCAACAGAGCCACCCTAGTTGGCTCTCAGAGGGACACCAGGATAGCACAACCTGCCACTGAAGGACATCCATTGGAGCGAATACCACTGAGGTGCAGGGAACGTAGACCCCCACCTAGATCAGGATCAGAAACCTTCCAGGAGAATCATCCTGCTTCAAGTTCCAGACCAATAATAAATACAGACCACTGTCCTCCGACAGGCCAAGAGTCCCCAAACAGACAGGTCCTGAAGAGGAGAAGTCCAGCAAGATAGAGCCAACTGAAGGCTCACTGTTTTAACAAAATCAGTAGGTATGATGGACCCTCTAAGGGACCCTACCTAGGAACCGCGGGGGGGTTTTGGAAGAAAATCCCCCCCGCCAACCTGCGAGACTTGGTACCCAAGGTGACCATTCACAGAAAGATGCAAGCAAAGAAGGGGGTACCCCCTGACAGGGTCCTTGAATTTAACCAGCTCAAGAGGAACCACCGAACCAAGGGGGAATGAGCACAGACCTAGCTCCAGGGGTGCTGGAACCCCATCCAGGATCAATAACCTACTGTGCCGAAGAGCCCAAGGGCTCTGTATATAAGGGACATCATCTGATCCGCCACCAACGGGCCCACCAGCTGCAATCCTGCCTGGTGAAAATAAGGTGTCAGCAAAGAGGGACAGAGCCCATGTAACCAGGAGTCCACTTATTGCCAAGGAAGAAGGCTCAAGCCTGAACCGAATCCAAGGAATGGAGATAGCGAATAAGGGACCATGAGGGATTGAGGTGACTGAGCACCCATCCAAATAACTCCCAGAGGACACCGCTGGCCGACTAACCCACTCAGCCTGACGTAGAGATTGGGAAGTAAGGAAGGACGATCCGGTAGGTCCTAGTGCGGACGCCCCACAGGCATGTCAGAGACATCACCCCCATCCACGCCTTGGCGAGTAGCCTGGGAGCAGAAGAGAGGCCAAAAACAAGTCCCCAATCCGCAGGGTTGGTCCTTCAACACTGACTAGTAAAGGTCTTGGTGTCCAGAAGACACAGGGGAAACTAAAAGGATCTAGATCTCCACAGGAGGCCAGAAGCCCCCCTTGCACAGGGCGCCAGTGTCCCAAGACAGAGATATCATGCAGGGACTACCTGTGAGTGTAGAATTGCCAAGCCTACCCTAGGCCAGCATGGCCCAGACTGCCTCATCATTTTGAGGGAAGGAGGACGGTTAACATAGAGGCCATCGCCCCAGTCTGTTAAGGGCAACCTGCAAGTGAGCCCAGACTCAGCAGGCCGAGTACGACCTGCACCAACTCCTGAGGGGAAAACAGGGGCTAGAAGCACCCTGACAACCTCTGAGAGGGACCTCCCAGCAAATTCTATCCTGTGTCCAGGGAAACTACCTCCTGGATCCACCAGAAGGAGACGATACGCTCCCAGATAGGAGCCAGGTGCTGTGGCAGTCCCCTCGCCCCTTCATGCTTGGGAGGTCTCAGCAGATTTGGACTTAGCCCTGCCAGAGGGCCCAGGGCGTTGCCTGCCCACCCTGGAGTGACAATCCACTCCGAAAAGTTGGAAGCAAACCTCAGGTGCGTGCTTGACACTAACATAGGGAGGGGGAGGGGTGTCCCTGCCCGAGGAGGCCGAGACGGCCTTCTGCGTAGGGGTGCCTTACCCTTTTTTCCAAAAAGGTCCAAACGGGCCCCAAATAGACGCCATCCTCTGAAGGGAAGGCCAGTGAGAGCCTCTTTCGTATCATCATCAGCACCCCACTGTCGCAGCCAGACCAGGCGGTGAATAGCTACCACAAGGGCAGAGGTTCTAGCACACATCTTAATGGTGTCATCCAGCGCTGAGAGGATAAATCTCACAAACACATCACAATCTGAGAGTGCATTAAAGACCTCCCGGGGGAGGTCCTCAGGTCGGTGATCAAGTAGCTTTCTAATGAGGGTCCTGGCGGCCACCGCAGTGATGGCCGGGGCACAGACCGGGCGCAGAGCCGTCCCTGCACACGAAAAGGCGTGGGAAGCCAGTCTGTCAATGCGCCGGTCCTCAGCATCCCGAAGGGTACGGTAATGAGGGGCAGTCATGAAGGGGGGGTTAGTAACCCCTATAATTGGTGCATCCACCACGGGAGGTGCTGACCAAAAGTTAACCACATCAGGGGGAAAAGGGTACTTCCAATCCCAGACCCCCGGAACCCCTTTAAGTTTACAAGGTGATTCCCATTCTTTGGATATAAGAGCCTGGAAATGCTCCTGTTCCAGAAATTCCAAGCGCGGCGTCGCTGTGTGGAAACTCTCCCTCTTAGGCTTGGGAGCCTCTCCAGGAGGGGAGTTTGACAAAACCTCAAAGATCTTAATAAGTAGTTCATCAGTGTCACACACACCCCAAAACCCGGGTCCAGAATCATCACGGCTCCAGGGCATCTCGTCCGAGGAGCCCGAATTGGAGAATAGCTCACCTTCATCAGAAGGATCAAGGTCCTGCATAGCAACAGATTCATCAGTTTCATTAGGGACTGGAGACCCAGGAGGCGCCAGGGGGCGCTTCTTTCCAGGGCCCAAGCGCTCCGCCAAACTAGATATCACCTGCTCAGCTGTAGGCAGCCTGCGCGGCACGATTTGCTGGTCATCCCCGCTCGAGTGCGACTCATCAGGAGTGAGATTTAAGCACGGGGAGACAGGTGTATTGAAGCGAGGTGCAGCCACTGGCAAAACCTGATTGCAGGGAAAGTGCCTGTTCAGCACACGGTCCGCAGACCCGTGCTCTGTCAGCATCAGCATGGGGCTGACCACACACTGTACACAGCCGGTCTTGTCCCCGAGGGACCCCGGGTATATAATTCTGAGATGCCTCCATATGGTGATTATCTGAGCAATATGCCCGCAGGGATTTATGCAATAGACAACCCTGGATGCCCCAAGACCCACTAGGAATGTGGGAGAATTTTTTATGTGAACCCGCTATAATATATGACAGGCCGGGAGAAGCCACCAAAATCTTGGCATCTGAAAGACATAAAGGGGATAAGGAGGGGTGTCAGAGCCATGCGCCGCCGAATGAAAGGAACAAAACCGCCCAGGAGGGCACTTACATAACCAAGGGAGGAGGAGGATCGCAACCACGCGCGCGCGCGAAGACCGTCAAAATGGCGCCCAGCGAACCTCGAGGGGCGGGCCCGATCTGGCAGTGACGCGGAGCGCGCCAAGCCAGGTCCCCGCCTCCCCCAAAGAGCGCGAAGCTGCAACCAGCGTAATGTTCATTAAAGTCAGCGACTCGCTGTATTGTCCAGGCTGTCTGCACAGGCTATTCACAGGCGCGATCCCGCTACTGATCAGTTTGACAAGCAGTGGATAAGACACAAGATAGAATTTAGCTAAGGGAAAATCCTTAACTACTGAATGACACTGCCGCCCGGGCAGCACACTTCAGTAATGAAAAATACACACGCGCGCAAAATGTCAAGGAATATGTGGTTCAGGAAGCGCGGCTCTGACACCCAGTTCAAGACAAAACAACGGCCATAAGCATGTACAACATTACACTGAGACCGCCACACGCATACCCCCCCCTTTCTTTCCCCCCGAGCTACGGGAGGAAGCGAGGGAGAAGGCGACCCTGCACCCAGGGTTCATCGCTATGAGAGGCACGGGGCAACAATGCGGGAGGGGCATCTATCGGAGGCTCACCATCAGCCTAAACCGCCTACCCTATGGTGGGGGATTGCGGTGGAGCGTAGCTCCGTGAGCACACATTGTGCTGCCTACCTTCACCCGACCAGCGCAGCCCAGGCTGGGAGGCACATCCTTATCAAAGAGGACGGGTGGTAATAGTCCGGCAGGGCCGCAGGCTGTAAAAGCCCCGCTCACCTGCGAGAGAGTGATACTTCATGTCTTCGCAGTCAGAGAAATCTGGGGATTTGTGGGAGGTCCCCGGGTATGTGAAGGGCCGGGAGGAGCCTGTTTTTGCATGTCTGCAGTGAACAGCGCCCTCTGGCGGAGGATTACCCACGTGTAAGTATTATATATGGAGCAGGACGTACTGTATGCTTAGAATACATCATCCCCTGAAAGGGATACCCCACACCCCAAACACTGCCTGGATTGCCCTGAGGGGAGCCCAAGTCCAGTGTCCTGGGAAGCCTCCATATGTGATTTTTTAAGTTAGTCACAATGACCAGAGGGAATTACGCAGTAAATGCTACCCGGAATGCCCCTTTAAGTCTCAAGTGGGAGGAATTTATTAGGACCCCAATAACCCAGGGACCCCAGGACCGGGAGAACCCCCTTTATGAGGAGCAAGGGTCCACCTGGAAGACAGAATACAGAGCTATTCAGCACCTCAATCATGCCCAAGCACACAATATGCAGACATACTGATATGCAATAACATAAAAAAAAAAAAATATATATATATATATATATATATATATATATATATACATATATATATACACATGTCATGAAAGTAACGAGGCCCCAAAGGCCACTCACGGAGGAAGATGGCCCCGCCCCCCCTGACAACAACGCCGCTCTCGGCCAGTGGCCAGGCTCCGCAGCGGCGCCAGGAGCATGGGGGGCGGGCCGTAGGCGATCGCGCCGAGCGCCCGACCCCGCCCCCCTACCAACTGCACCTGAAGAAAGGAAAGGGGAAGAAGCTCCCCCACCGAAGCTGCCACAACGGCCGGCGCCGCGGCACAGCCAGCACCGGCTGAGTCATCATGAAAAATGCACCCAAGTGAATAACACACACACAACAAAAAGTACAGCTGTGACAAACACACAATAAACATGATTACACTAAGGGAGAGAGGGCCCCCCCCCCTCTAAGGAGCAAGGACAATCCAGGAGAGGGGGAATCCACGCTGGAAGGTGGAAGGGCAAGGGACGGGGCATCCCGAACTAGGATCACCAACCCGGCAAACCGCCTACCCCTTAGTATGGGGTCTCACGGTGGAGCGTAGCTCCTAAGCACCATTAGGTGCCGTCTACCCTTGCCCGGATCAGCAGCCTAGGCTGGGAGGCAAGGTGAAATACTAAGAAAGGGGGGGTCCAGGCATAAATAGACTAACAAGCGGGCCGGGAGTTACCCCGGCTACCTGCAAGGAGGAGACATCCATCTTCTGTCTGCAGAGATGAAAGACGGGGGGGAATGAGTGGGAGGTCCCAGGTATATATGGACTGGGAGGGGCTTACTTGCTTTCATTACATCTCTGCAAGATCGCCCTCTACAGGACAGGCTTGAGTTAAGTATAAATGGGAGCAGATCAATTTGGGTGCTGCATACCACCTAATAGGATCTCGCACTGGCAGTACATATACCACTGGTTGGAAACCCCTGCTTTAAAAAATTGCATAGACAGTCTATCTTACCTGGGGTCTTTAGGAGTTTCTGCATATCTGGCACTTGGTTTAGTCGTTGCGACAACGGCAAAACAACGGGCAGCTCAGGCTCTTCATCCTCCCAATCATCCCACAGCTTAGAGTTCAGGCAGCTCAATCGGCTGATTTGTGAACTTGATGGCCGAGGAGAGTCCTCCTTGCTTTCAATTTGACTGTCTCTTTCCTGTGGCGTCGTTGAGCTCAAGGAGTCTTCTGAAGTCTTGTTTGGTGTCTTGTTAATGCTTTGCAAAGAAGTGTTGTGTTCTGGAGACAAAGAGGGCCTTTTGGGAGTCCCCTCCCCACAAAAAAACAAATAATCTTCCACTGGAATAGGGGGCTCATCATATTCTATGGGAAAGCTGCAAGCACTGGTATAAGCCTGAGACTGTGCCACTGGATCTTCTTCATCACTATCCAAAACTTCAAATACATTGCTGCTAGCTATGGATGATGGCGGCGAAGAAGGAACACATGACATTTTGCTACCTGTGCTTGTGCAAGGCTCTTTGTACTTCTCAGGTGTGTTGGAAAACAGTGTTTTTTTTACACAAACGTTACTGCTAGCTACAGACGATGGAGATGAAGGAGGAACACAAGAAACATTGCTACCTGCGCTAAAGCAAGCGTCTGTGTGCTTCTCAGGTGTGTTGGAGGACAGGGGTTTTCTTACACGTTCATTACTGCTACCTACAGATGATGGCGATGAGGGAGGAACACAAGAAACATTGCTACTTGTGCTAAAGTAACGGTCTGTGTGCTTCTGAGGTGAGTTGGAGGACATGGGATTCCTTACATGTACATTACTGCTAGCCACAGATGATGATGCAGGAGCAGGAACACAAGAAACATTGCTACCTGTGATAAAGCAAGCGTCTGTGTGCTTCTCAGGTGTGTTGGAGGACAGGGGTTTTCTTGCACGTACATTACTGCTACCTACAGATGATGGTGATAAGGGAGGAACACGAAAGACATTGCTACCTGTGCACTTTTCAGGAGTTTTGGGGAAAGGGGGTTGTTTTACAAATGAATTACTGCTACATATGGATGAAGTTGGTACAGCAGGAACACAAGAAATGTTTCCTGCTCTGTGACACGCCTCTTTGAGCTTCTCCGGTGAGATGGAGAGCAAAGGCTGCTTCATAAAAAAGGAATTCTTGATTGCATTCGAGGGCATAACGGAAGACAGATTTACTTGGGTTGGCGATATAAAACTGTTCTGGGAACCACCATCAGTGCAAGATTTGGGTGTTTCATATGACTGAGGTATACCTGAATCCGGAAGTTTGGAAACTCCTGTTGTCGTAATATTGGGCATAGGCGTAGCAGGTATCAACCATGACAGTTCTGAGCTGCTGTTTAGACAGCTGACATTTGCTGGAGATTCTTTGATGCTCTTGAAAATACCTGACCTATCACTCTGCCCTTTTGCTTCTGCAGTTCCAGGATTGTCCTCTGCCTCTTCATCAGAAGATGAGATCAAGATAATGTCTTGGTCCTGGGTCAGAGCTGTCGAAGGAGGAGGAGGTCTGCTAGAGGAGTTCTGAATAGGTGTGCCAGATTTAGTGACTGAACAGCTGGAAGGAGGAGTTTTTCTATTTTCTTTGACAGAACAGGGGGAAGGTTCTAAAAATCGGTTTGTGGGCTGAATATTAGGTGAAGATCCCAGCTCAGGAAGAGCAGTTTTCTGAATGACTGAAGGCGAACTTGTAAGTATAGGTTGTTCATGCTGGGGGATAGGTGAAATGATACGCGAGTTTGTTTTACTAAGTCCTGAAGGTTCTACATACTCACCACAAGTCTCTGAGAACATACGATCATAACTGTCATCAAGAGTTTGGGGGCTATTCTGGGAAAATAAATCTGGCTCAGGTTCATCATCCCTTTCTGGGGATATCAGTGAAATGGTGTCAACAACTGAGGCAGAGTATTCATTTAGAACATCTGAGGAACTTTCAGATGGCTTGTTAGGGAAGAGTTGACAAGCAGGGGACTTACTTATAACAAAGTTCCCTCCAGGTGGAGAATTTGCAGGGGAAATAGAGTGTCCAGGAGGAGGCTGAGATCTTGGACATGAAGGGGAGGATAATGAATGTAAGCCTGGTGACATTATGGGGGCAGTAGTGTGCACTGGAGTCAGTCGAGTTCCTAACAGAGCAGGGGAAGATGGAGTGGGAGGCTTTACTGGGGAAATGGAGAGGTCAGAATTTGGCTGACTTCTTGATAGGGAAGGTGAAGACAACACTACAGGAGACTTTATAGGGGAAACAAAGTAAGCAGTAGTTTGTTGACTGTTTTGCAGAGCAGGAGATAGAGGTTCCTTGGAAGACTTCACTGGTGAAACATTGCAGAAAGGACTTTTTTTAGTTCCAGGCTGAGCAGGGAAGGATGATGGAGATGCTGTGCGAGACTCAACATTGTTAGGTTGGGGGCAGGAAGGTGACTTCTCAGTCGTTGTGAGTTTTTTTGTGTGCTCTCTTACAGATTGTTGATTAAGAGTATCCATAAACTCTTCTTTTTCCCCAGCAGATTTGGAAGGAGAGGTGGCTACACAAGTCTCTTTTTGAGAACCACCTTTAAATCCACTGCTACTTTCACATTCTGTGCCTAACTCTTCTGCCTGTCTCTTCTGAGTGAATGCAAATTCATAAATCTCCTCAAGATCCACATCACCAACACATCCATCATCTACCGGCTCTTCTTCTTCAAGCCCCCCTTCCCCCTGTTCTGCAAAGAGATCCTTGTCCTCATCTACCCACATGGACTTTAATAATTGCTGGAAGTTATCTGCTCTCTCTGCGCCATCATCTTCTTCCTCCTCTTCCAAAGGTGCACTATCTTCTGACCCCTCAGGCTCGCTAACTAGATGCTCACATGTGTCTATGAGACTTTTGACTCCAAATCTAGAGATGACAAAATGATACATTACCTTTCACTAATAGGGAAAAAAAAGGTTTCCTCAACTACATAACAATACTGTTGCCCTGTGCGCTATGGCCTTGTTAGGTGAAATGAGATTCACAGTCAGGATGAAAAATTCAAGCATTTACATCTATTTCTTAAAGAACCCTTCCAATATCTTTACTTAAAGCGGAACAAAACCCATCTGCGGCCCCACAGGAAGCCTGAAGACACTCACCTTTCCCAACGGCGCATGCACGGACTCATCTAATAAGAGCCGCCTGCTGTGACGTGGTCATTCGACTCTCATTGTTTAAAATGGGGAGCATGCACTGCTGCATCCCTGCCATTGTGCACGTTCCCACCCCAGCCATTCACATAGGCTGTGGCAGGAACACATGCGCAGCCAGGGATACGGCAGCATGCACTCGCCATTGATTTGAATGACAGCCATCCGCCGAATAATGTAGACACAGAAGGCGTCTCTCATTGGATGGGAGCCCTCACATGTGCCATTGGAGCGTGGCAAGTTTTTTCCTTCCTAGGGGGTTTCACACAGTGGGGCATCCTGATTCGGAATGCCCCAGAAAAACTGGGAAAGTCAAATTCTTGAGTTTTGTTCTGTTTAATGTGGACAAACATCCACCCTTGGTCTATGAGACTCCAGGGCAGGCTTACTCCCTCTTGCTCTGAGCGAGCAGTAAACATATCTTCCCCCGAGCCCATGGTGCATGCTTGGCCGGTATCACTTGTCTCCCTTATCAGTTGTGCATGGCCCTGCCTGCCACAACTGGCGTCGCCGCACACAGCCAAAGGAAGAAAGTGATTCTGCGTGTCAAACAGTGTGGCTGGGGTTTCCATTACCTTCTCCAGCCACACATAAATATGAGAGGCTGGAGAAACTGCTTGGACGAGTGACCGTGCGAGCAGAGTTGAGTTAGCTGGACGTTCTGGGGGTTTCATACTGCGGGGGATAGGACCAAAACCAGGGATAATGAAAATCACAGGTCTTGGTCCACTTTAAAGTAGAATTATCCCCTTAGACTTCTACAGGCCTAATGCTGGGATTGAGAAATTCAGAAGGCAAAAATATCGGGACCCCCCCCCAATCAGGACTGCATGACACAGAGCATGAGAGCATCTAACTGCCAGCCAGCAGTCACATGCGGCACAGAGGGGTAGGAAGTGTTAGTAGTGTATGTGTAACTTACCTGCGAGCCAGCTCACAGACATGGGGCAAACAGTGGCTAGGAAAGTCAGTCTTAGCCGAATACAAAAAGCGGAGGAAGCACAATGCAGCTTCAACAGACACATCGTTAAGCAAGAGACGTTTCACACGGCCTGTGCTGGCTTCATCTACCAAGAATCCTTCAGTGTGTACCTACGGAAGGGGGACACACATACACTAAGACATAAAGGAAACACTTTTCTAGGAAGCATAGCTAATTAAAAAAATACCCCAGTCTGTTTATAATTCATTAAATGTACGAGGGCCTTATGTTTCCGTGGTAATATATCACCATTTACCAGTTGATTGGTATTCCATAATGTATGGCAAACGCTCCCCCTCTTTAAACAATCAAGGCCAAAAAATACAATTCTGTGAAACTCACCTGTAGAATTGTTTTTGAATATATCCAGTCCAGGTCATCCCAGAAGTAATTACATGTGGGTATTCCGCCACTAGGTGGCGCGCTCAACTGCAAGATCCAAAGCTGTCTCTCCTCTCGGCCCCCTATAAAAACAGGTGTCTCACTCAGATTCCCCAGTGGTCAAAAAGCAGTAAGAAAAAGAGACAGGCCGGGAGGCCAAGAAACCATGTTATTTCACATAGCTTCAGCATGTACTCTCTCCAACAAAAAAACCTTAAGGACAACGGTCAATATAAAAATGGTAATCAAAAAAACAAGAGATAATGAACAAAGGGCGAGATGGGACGACCTGGACTGGATATATTCAAAAACAATTCTACAGGTGAGTTTCACAGAATTGTATTTTTCACTATATGCAGTCCAGGTCGTCCCAGAAGTAATTACATGTGGGACATCCAAAAGCAGTGTCCATTAGGGCGGGATCCCCAGTGCGGAACAGCATGTAGTTCATTTCACTACCGCCTGAAGCACCTTTCGGCCAAAGACAGCATCAGCTGAGGCCCTAACATCAACCTTGTAAAACTTGGTAAAGGTATGAACTGAAGACCAAGTGGCAGCCTTACAAACTTGTTCAACCGATGCCTGGTGCTGAAAAGCCCAAGAGGCACCAATAGCTCTGGTAGAATGAGCTGTGATCCGAAAAGGGGGTTCCTTCCCCTTGGCAGAATATGCTTGCGCACCGCCTGTCTGATCCACTTACTAAGAGTGGACTTGGCTGGTGGCAAGCCCTTCCTAGAGCCCTCTGTGGACAAAGAGCAAATCCGATTTCCTGAAGGATTCGGTCGCAGCCAGGCAATACTTAATGGCCCTGACCACATCCAGGGCATGGAGGGTCCGTTCCTTGGAATTAGCCGGTGCTGGACACAAGGAAGGTAAGACAACTTCCTCATTAAGGTGAAAGGGAGAAACGACCTTAGGTAAAAAATCAGGTTTAAAACGAAAAACCACCTTATCCTTATGCAGCTCAAAATAAGGAGGCTTCATACAAAGCACGGCCAGCTCCGACACGCGATGCGCCAAGGTTATCCCTACCAAAAAGACCACCTTGAGGGTCAAAATAGACAAAGCAGCATCGCACAAGGGCTCAAAGGGAGGCCCCTGGAGAGCAGAAAGCAACAAATTCAATTCAAGTGATCGAAGACTTGGGGTAATTGATTACCCATCCGAACTCCTCCAGAGTGGATAACACCAACCGGGTGTCACTCTCATCCTGCTGAAGGGACTGAGCCGCAATCAGTAAATCATCCAGATAAGGCAGCACACGAATGCCCTGATTCCTCAGAATAGCCATGATGCCCGCCAGCACCTTGGTGAACACCCTTGGCCACGGCATCAGCCGACCATTGCCGCAACCAGAGTGAGCGGCGAAGCGCAACAAGCAGGGCCGAAACCCTGGCACTGAGCCGGAAGCCATCATCCATGGCAGAGACAACAAAAGCAATAAACTCTACACAGGCTTGGAGCTCTTTATACTCCTCCGCCCGCTTGCGAGACTTAGCAGTGTCCACAAAATGTCTCAGGAAAGGGATACTGCCTGTCCAGGCCCTTAGGCACCGACGAGAGCTTGTTAGGCCTTCCCCACTCCTTAAATATCATGTTAGAAAAATGGGCCTGCTCAGGAAAGACTCGCCTCTGTTTTTCAGGCCTAAACAATTCACCCTGCTTCCTCTTAGCTGCTCTAGGAGGGACAATGTGCAAAGTCTCAAAAACTGACGCCAGCAGCTTATCCGTATCATCAGGGAGCCACGTATCCTCATCCAAGGAAGAACCAGGCCCGCTGTTATAGCCGGCATAAAAATCCACAGTGGAGATGGAGCCCTCAAGCCTTCCTCCACGGAGCCCCCACCTCCAAAGAGGTCACCATCATCATAATCATCATTATCCGAGTAAACGGGCTCGATATGCCGCTTCTTACTCGTGGCCTTCTTAGGAGCCGCACGCGAGATCTGTCTCTCAAGGCTGGCCACCCGATATGCCAAATCAACTTGGGACCCCCTGCTGGCTTCCCCCTCGCTGAGGGCTGAATGCAGCAGCGGGGGTTCTAGAGAGGCCGCAGGCAATAAAGGGCTAGGGGCAGATACGCCCGCCCTATCATGCTCCAAAAAGACGCTCCTGGCGCAAGTGACGCAAGCCGTGCTGAGTTCGCCCAGAAGACTGGCACCGCACATGGGGCAGAGCTTCACCCGCCCAGATGGGGCCCCTAGCTCACTATCCCCAGAAGCATCCATTATGGTGATTAACAGACAATAAAATCTTATGCAGGTTACAAGGCACTAACGGCCCAAACCGCTATATCCCCCCGATATAATCCCTCTTTTAGTGAGATCCCTCTTAATAAAAAAAGGAGGGGAGGAGGGGGGGTGAGACTGGGAGGAACCACAACCCACAATCTATAAGGGCCCGACCTGAAAGACACAAGCAGAGAAGGGGCGTAAGCATCCCACAGCACATGCGCATGGCAGAATACAATATAATTGACTCACAACACCGACAGCGATGGATCATCGGAGGGGTCCCACACCGCAACAGAAGAGCAGCAAGGCAGGAGGAGCAGCAAGATGGCACCTGCAGCCAGCTCCGCACGTTCCTCGAGGGGCGGGCCGCACTGACAGTGACGCGAAAAGCGTCATAGTGCGTCCCCGCCCCCCCAACGGCGTGAACACAGCGCCCCGCCTCTTGCCTCCTCACAGCATCTGACAAGATGGAGGCCGACCTCCAAACAGTCAAGCCGCAGAGCAGCCCCGGAGGGGGCCCCCGCACAGCGCGCCACGCGCGCACACACCCCGCGCAGGGGACAAGGCCTGCAGCCTCAGGAGAGGCCGCCGACAGCGTCGACCCCCGCCCCCCCCCACAGCGTAATGTGCCAAAGATGGAGGGGAGAGGGAGCAGGAGAGGCAACACGAGGGAGCGAGTGGAGGTAAATATGCCAGCGCAGAAAAGTAAAGTGCAATCACACACACACACATCTAATAAAGCTTGTGGGGCAGACTGGGAATAATGAGGGCAAACAAAAATGGTTCCTCCCCCATAGGCTCACCATCAGCCTATGGCCGGCTACCCTTTAGACAGGGTCTGCGGCCCAGAGCCTAGCTCTGTAAGGACGCCTGACCCCGGCGTTCTCCCTACCGTCACAGTCCCGATCAGCCAAGGCTGGGAGGCAGTAGTGGGTCCACGGGATCAGTGAGAATAGGGTCCGCAGCGGCCGACAGGCTAGGAGGCCCAGCTCAGCTGCAATATCCAGGAGAAAGTATCCAAACGATCTTCAGCAGCAGACTGCAAGATGAACACTGGGGAATCTGAGTGAGACACCTGTTTTTATAGGGGTCCGGGAGGAGCGACAGCTTTGGATCTTGCAGTCGAGCGCGCCACCTAGTGGCGGAATACCCACGTGTAATTACTTCTGGGACTACCTGGACTGGATATAGTGAAAATATGTTAAACACCAATCAGGTGAGTCAATTATGGGCACATAAAGCTTTGCTCTCAGTATTTTACTGCAAGTAACCAGCAGTAATTCAGCGACTGGAACTAAATGACTAAGCTTTACCTCCCCTTCCTTTTAATAAAAGTAACAAGAAAATCCAAACTAACTTGGAACAATCACCATACAGAGGCAACCAAGAACAATGATAACAAGGGTGGGGTGAAGCAGGCCATGACATGCATGGCAAAAGCAATTCTACAGGTGAGTACTCACAGAATTGTCCTTTTCCCAATGCATGGCCTGCTTCACAAAGTCATTACATCTGGGACATCCAAAAGCAGTGTCCATAAAGTAGGGTGGGATCCCCAAAGAGTAACAACAGGCAATTTAAGCCACTACAGCCTGAAGTACCTTCCGGCCAAAAGCAGCATCAGCTGATGCCTTAAAGTGGACCAACACCCAGGGGTGATCGGCCCGGAAATCTATAAGATTCCCGGGCCGATCACCTCCCACCCCGCGGGACATCCGAGATCGGGATGTCCCGCGGGGTGAAACCCCCCAGAAACCCCAAAAACATCTTACCTGATCTTCCGCCGCCGCCGCCTCCCCTCCCCCTCCAGACGTGCGCGCGCCCGCGCCGGCCCTCTGTGAATGGCCGGCGGGGGCGCGCGCCGAGAGTGGCGCGGGAGGCGGCGGCGGCGGAAGCGGCTTGGACGTTCCTGATCCCCGCCTGGACGCTGGCGGGGATTGGCTGCGGCGTTCACGTGGGAGCGTTGAGAGGTGAGTTTTTTGGGGTTTCTGGGGGGTTTCACACAGCGGGGCACCCCCGATCGGGGTGCCCCGCCGAAGTGGACCAAAACCCAGGATAGTCAAAATCCTGGGTGTTGGTCCACTTTAACATCAACCTTGTAAAACTTGGAAAAAGTATGAACAGAAGACCAAGTTGCGGCCTTACAAACTTGTTCAACAGAAGCTTGGTGCTGAAAGGCCCAAGACGCACCAATAGCACGAGTAGAATGAGCAGTAATCCTAAAAGGAGGTTCCTTACCTTTAGCAGAATAGGCCTGTACCACCGCCTGACGAATCCACTTGCTGATAGTGGATTTAGCAGGAGGCAAACCCTTCCTAGGTCCAGCAGGAAGAACAAAAAGAGCATCAGACTTCCTGAAAGACTCAGTAGCAACCAAATAAAACTTCAGAGCCCTGACAACATCCAAAGAGTGAAGGGTCCGCTCCTTGGAATTAGCAGGGTTAGGACACAAGGAAGGCAAAACAATGTCCTGATTAAGATAAAAAGCAGACACAACCTTAGGCAAGAAATCCGTCTTCAGCCAAAACACCACCTTATCCTGATGCCACTCAAAATAAGGAGGTTTGATGGAAAGCGCCGCCAGCTCAGAAACTCGCCTGACAGAAGTAATGGCCACCAAAAAGTCCACCTTAAGAGTCAGAATGTGCAAAGCAGCCCCACGGATAGGCTCAAAGGGAGGACCCTGCAGAGCAGACAACACCAGATTCAGGTCCCAAACTGGTAGCATAGGCTTACGTGGCGGACGCACGTGAGTAACTCCCTGGAAAAAAGTCTTAACCAACCGGTGATTGGCAAAGCTGACACCTGTCCCTTGAGGGTACTAAGTTGAAGGCCCGAATCCAAACCATGTTGCAAAAATTCCAGAATCCTGGGGATGGAAAACACCCGACAAGGAAAGGACTTGGACTCACACCAGGCAATGTAAGCATGCCAGATCCTGTAGTAGATAAAAGATGAGGATTTCTTCCTAGCCCTAATCATGGTATCAACAACAGAAGCTGGCAAACCCTAATCCATCAAGATGGAGGTTTCAGAAGTCAAGCCGTTAAAGTCAGCGTTTGTAAATTGGGATGGCGTAGCTGTCCTTGAGTGAGCAGATCTGGATCCTTGGGCAGGGCATACTGATCTACTGCTAACTGCACGACGTCTGCGAACCACACCCTCCTTGGCCAACAGGGGGCCACCAGAATGGCTGGTACCCCTTCCTGGGCTATCTTGCGCAGCACCCTGCCATCAGAGGGAACACATAGAGGTGCAGAAACTCCGTCCAAGGCATTGCTAGCGCATCCGTGCCGAAGGCCAGAGGGTCCCGTGACAGGGAGACAAACATGGGAAGCTTGTGATTGTGACGGGACGCAAACAGGTCCACATCCGGCTGACCCCAGCGGTGGCACAGGGAGTGAAATACCCTGTTGCTGAGGGACCATTCCCCCAGCCGAGACGTCCCCCTGCTCAGGGAGTCTGCCTCCAGGTTCTCCACCCCCAGAATGTAAACCGCCGAGATGCAGGGGTCATTCTCTTCCGCCCAGGACAGTATCAGGGACACTTCCTTGAGGGCTCGCTTGCTCCGAGTCCCTCCCTGATGATTGATGTATGCAACCGCCGTCCGGTTGTCCGAACGGATTTGAACAGCCCGACCCCGAAGGTGTGTGGTCAACTGAGACAGAACCAACCTGATAGCCCTCAGTTCCAGTACATTGATGGGAGCATGGGCCTCCTGGGGGCCCCACCGACCCTGGAACTTCAGAGACTGCCAAAAGCCCCCCCAACCGGTCAGACTGGCATATGTGGTGACAGTCTCCCAGCACGGAGGCAGAAAGTTCCTGCCCACTAGAAGGTTCCCACGAGAGGGACTGTCTGGCCAGGGGGGACAGAGCAAATTCCTGATCCAGGGACACAGGGCCCCGATCCCAAACTGACAAGAGGTGCAACTGAAGAGGCCTCATGTGAAACTGAGCACAAGGGACCGCCTCGAAGCAGGACACCATCAGACCCACTAAGTGCATCCCCGCAGGAGGGATGGGGACACGAGAGCAGGGATGGAGGGATGGGGACACGAGAGCAGAGTCCATGCCTGCTTCTGCAGGACCTCCAGAGTCATGCCCAGAAAGGACCTCACCAAAGACGGAGACAGTGAAGACTTGGGATAGTTGATCACCCAGCCGAAGGACTCGAGAGTGGAGGTCCCCACCTGAGTATCCTTCGCGGCCTGATGAAGAGATTGAGACGCAATCAGAATGTCGTCCAGGTAAGAAAGGATGCGAATTCCCCAGATTCCGCAGCAGAGCCATCACATCCGCCAGCACCTTGGTGAACACCCGAGGGGCCAAGGTGATACCAAAAGGTAAGGCCAAAAACTGGTAGTGCTGATCCTCTAGAGCAGGGGTACTCAACCACTTCTTGTAAAGGTCCATTTACAGAAATCTGGTGAGAGGTGAAGGTCCGGGCAGTGGGCTGTCGCGGGGGGATGTATAGTTAAAAATCAGCGCACTGGGGGGGGGGGGGCAGCCCAAGAATCCTATTGGGTACTGGGGAAAAACAGGGAGGCCAGGTATTGGATGGGCAAAACTGTGAGGACAGGAATGGATGGAGCAGAGAGACTGGGCTGGATGGGACAGAGCTCAGGGGACAGGGATGGATGGGGCAGAGCTGAGGGGACAGGGATGGATGAGACTTTTGTGTACCTTGCAATGCCACTTTCTGCCCATGCAGTACTTCATATTGCAACACTAGGCGCAATGGAAGAAGAGCCATGACTCTGGCAGGGAGACTAAGCACTACTACATTGATGATCAAATAAAGGATCAGTGCTGATCACAGCAACACAGAAGCAACTAAGTTCAGGGCTCTGAGGGCAGGGGTCCGAAAATCTGGCGCAGAGGTCCGCATTCGGACCCCGGTCCGCCAGTTGAGTATGGAGGCTCTAGAGCGAACCTGAGAAATCTCTGATGACCTGGAAAGATTGGTACGTGAAGGTAGGCATCCTTGATGTCCACTGAGGTCATGAAGTCGCCCGGGCGCAGGGTACTGACTGCCGAGCGTAGAGTCTCCATGCGAAAATGCTTGAACCTGACAAACTTGTTGAGACCCTTCAAGTCCAGGATGGGCCTCAGGGACCCATCCTTTTTGGGGACCGTGAACAGACTGGAGTAGAACCCTCGACCCCTTTCCTGGGAAGGCACCGGGCAAATGACTCCTGATTCCAACAGACGTTGAATCTCAAGGCGCAAACCCTGAACTGACAGAGGGTTTTGAGACATCCGAGATATGATGAATCTTGGGAGCGGCCAGGCTGCAAACTATCTTGTAACCGGAGGACACCACCTCCTGAATCCACCGGTCTGAGACGCGTAGCCTCCAAATGTGAGCAAAGAGCCGAAGCCGTCCCCCCACCCGGATGGGTTAGGGCTTGGGGGAAGGTTTGGGGCCCCATGACAGACCGGGATGGCCATGGGATCTGCCACGGCCCCAAGAATCCCTGCGTGTACCTGAGAATAGGGAGACACGACCTCCTCTGGAAGCACGAAAAGAGGGGAGGGAAGAGGAGGACCCCCGAAAGGGCCGAGGCTGCCTCCTCCGTTGAGGCAGCCTACCATCCTTGGCTAAAACATCCAGACGCTCACCAAAGAGCCGCAGCCCCGTAAAGGGGAGCCCAGTGAGAGCCTTCTTAGCGGCAGTATCAGCCACCCACTGACGCAGCCAAACAGAGCAGCGCATAGCCACCAAAAGGGCAGAGGTCCTACTACACATCCGTACCGCATCATCCATGGCAGTAAGGACAAAGGCAACAAAATCAGAGCAAAGCAAAAGGGACCTATAATCCTCCCCCCTGTTGCCAGCCGTAGCTCCCTCCAGGAGACAATTGAGCTGTCTTTTAAGGGCAATAGCTGTAATGGCAGCAGCGCAGACCAGGCGCAGCCCAGCCCCCACACACGCAAAAGCATAGCAGGCCAGCTGATCCATGCGCCGATCCTCGCTGTCCCGCAGTGTAGTAGTGTCAGGTGAAGGCATGACCGAGGTGTTGGACAGCCCGAGCACGGGAGTGTCCACCTCAGGGGGACACGACCATCGCTTGACCAGGTCAGCAGGAAAGGGATACCTCCTATCCCACCCCTTAGGCACCGCGGGCAATCTACTAGGACGTTCCCACTCCTTGAGCACCATATTAGTGAAATGGCTCTGCTCAGGGAACTCCAAGCGCTGTTTGTCAGGACGAAAGAGCTCACCCTGATTCCTCTTAGCCACCTCAGGAGGGACAATGTGCAAGATTTCAAAAATATGAGCTAACAGGCTATCAGTATCCTCAGGGAACCATGAGTCTTCCCCAGACGCAGACCCAGGGTCACTGCCGTAACCCTCCTGCTGGTCCCCAGAGGAGTCAGAGTCCTGAAAGAGTTCCCCCTCCTCTAGGGGGTAAAGGCCAACAAAAGTATCAGGTCCCTCGTCCTCCTCAGGAAAAAGGGATGTCACAGGAGCTAGGTGCCGCTTCTTGCCAGAGGCCTTAAGTGGAGCAGGCCTGGCAAGTTGCCTTTCAATACTGGCGACACGCAGTGCCAGATCAGACTGTGACCCCCCGCTAGTATCCCCCTCACTAGGAGCTAAATGCAGGCGTGGGGGGTAGGTGATGCCGAAGGAGGCGCAGAGCTGGGAAGCGAAGCGGGCAGCCCAGCCTGGAGCGCAAGGACACTTTGTGCGCACGGCACGCACACCCGGACACTGTCACTCACAGCGGATACCCCACACTTGGCACACAGCCAAAGGACCCCCAAGCACGCTATCCCCAGAAGCCTCCATATGGTGATTAACACAGGCGCAATAGGTCAGCACAGGGTAAAGGCTAGCAAGAGCCACCTGGGATGCCCCCCCCAAGGGATGCCCCCAGAAGCCAGGAAGGGAAGATGAGGGATGGTAAGGGATAGGACCGGGAGAAACCACAACCCACAGGTGTCCCGCCTTAAAATCATAAATATAGACACATAAGTATCCCACAGCGCATGCCCAAAAGAGATCAAAAACCCCCGCAGGGGACTCACGGACCAAGTAGGACAAGGGCACCAACCGCCGGACCACAGGAGGAAGCGTCAAGCAGACCAGGATCACCGCCACAGCTCCGGGATGAGAAGGGCCCCAACGCGCAGCAGAATCAAAATGGCGCCAGCAGAGGAACCTTGAGGGGCAGGCCGCGGGAGAACGACGCGATACGCGTCATCCACCTGCACCGCCCCCCCCCCCCCCCGAAGAGCGCGAAAACTGTGCTCACGTTACCTCGCCGGCGTCATCACAGTAAAGAAAAAACGCCTCACAAATATAGCGCCGCCCGTGGAGCGTAGTACAAAGCGGCAAGGCGGCGAAAAACAGTTAAAACACAGTTAAAAAACATGTGAATTCACAGCCAAAGCACCCTCGCGCCACTACCACCCCCCTCCCCCCACCCCACTCCGAGCACACTACGGGGAGCGAGGAAGGCAGGCGAGCAGCGGCGGCGAGGGCCTAGGCTAGGGACGGGGGGGGACCCCAAAACGCCATAACGAGTAAACAGACCCCAAAAACCCCCTCAGTAACTAGGGCAGGAACTCCGCATCCCAAACAGGCTCACCATAAAGCCTATGGCCGGCTACCCTTTGTGGTACAGGGTCTGCAGCTTGGAGCAACGCTCCTTGAGCACTTGACCCTAGTGCTCTTCTACCTTCACCCGATCCATCAGCCGAGGCTGGGAGGCACCGAGGGGCACGGAAACGGGTGGAAATAGCCATGCAGGGCCGCAGGCTTGTTTGCCCCGCTCACCTGCGCAATATAAAGAGCCATCTTCTATCTTTGCAGAATCACTGCAGAGGAAAACTGGATAAGTCTATGGTGATTCCGTTTTTATATGGTACCGGGAGGAGCCACAACTCTTCTGCAGTGCAATGCGCCACCTTATGGCGGAATACCCAGATGTAATGACTTTGTGAAGCAGGCCGTGCCATGCATTGGGAAAAATCGATTCTACTATAGTCGAATTAAATATCGCGATACTTGACAGAATCGATTTTTTTCTGACACTCCAACTGGTTATCCTGGTTAGTCCTCCAATCTTTTAATTAAAGACCATCCAGTATTACATGCTTGTTGAAGTACTGTTATATGTATGTCACATTCTGTTTATGACCTGATTGCCTTCTCACATCAATCATGCCCAATACAACACCAGTCTGTCTCATAGTTGGTCCATCTTTTGCTTTGACTTGCATGTAATGTATTGTTCTTATTACTCTATGACAGTAATACTTAACTGGCGGACCTCAGCGCTAGATTTCCGGACCCCTGCCCTGACAGCCCTGCACTCAGTTGCTTCTATGTTTCCGTGCTCAGAGCTGCCCCCCTTGATCGACGATGTAGTGCTTAGTCTCCCTCCACCCGCCTCAGCTCAGCCCCATCTATCCTTGTCCTACCATCTCGTCCCCCCAGCTCAGCCCCATCCATTTCTGTCCCCCAGCTTTGCCCCATCCAGTCCAGTCTCTCTGCCCCACCTATTCCTGTCCTCCCAGTTTGCCCATCCAATCCTTTGCCTCCCAGCGTCGTTGCCAATCCATTACTCTTAGTTCCAGATCTCGCCATCTAACCCCCCCCCCCCGTGTGCTGATTTCTAACTATCCACCCGACAGCCCTCTACCCGGACCTTTACCTCTCACCGGATGCCTTTAATTGGACCTTTACAAGAAGTGGTTGAGTACCTCTGCGCTATGAAATACTTAATATAAACAGGTTGGAACAAAAGAAAACAGGTGGAGATGTTGTCTAGGTGAGGTGCAGATGTTTTCTACAAATTAGGAAAAAACTAGGCCCTATGCGGTATTCACAAAATGGAACTCCCGACAAGACTCTCCCAGAGCTTGCTATATGCATTAAACTCTATGGAACAAGGAAATCAAAACTGAATTACATATGTAATTGATTGATTTATTTTTTTTGTGGCATATTAAAAAAAAAAAAAACCTCCTGCATTTAAACTCACCGCCTCAACAAGCAGGGGGCAGCGTGCATACAACACAAACATATGCACATTAAGCACCTCCCCACAGTCTGTCTGCAGCTGAACATCGCTCAGATGGGGATTGTTCACCATTTCCATGAAATCGGCTGTCAAACTCAAAACTGCACTCTAAAACAGAACCAAAAAAAGGAAGTTTTGAAAGCACTGACTTTTGAAATGTAATATCAAAACAAGCAGAGTGTCTGTGAAGGTTCTCATTCATCCAGATCATGGTACATGAGTAATAATAAATCATTACCTCTGGATGTGCCATATACAGCAGATGAAGGGTACTTGTTGGTACTGCATTAAAAAAAACACACGGGAATGGCAGGGCTGACTACTTACCTGAGCTCCTGTATCTCAATCCCACCAGCTGTGTAGAAAGCGAGTTACCTGGGCAACTTTCACGTGCATCTCTGCTCCCATTCAGGAGGGAGCAGGCTTGTTCATTGGTTGGCAGCAGTGATGCTCCCAAATACTGGCCTCTACTACGCTTTTAAAGTGATTGAACCTGCCTTCTGGAATTGCACTGGCTGTACGACATACTAAAGAACTGGAATGAAAACTGCTTGTGCTATATAAATCAAAAGCATATAGTAAAGTGAAGGGCGAAAATGTAGAATTAAGAATAGCACAGCGGCATGGGGGAAACTTGCCTCCCCCCACCACCTTAAAGCACACGTATACTCAGAGGGAAGTATATGTAGTCACATTCTATGCCCAGTGCCCCAAAACATGCATTAAAATAGGCAAAGAATCACGGGACAGAAAACATCCTTTCTGAGTATAGGTGTACTTCAACTTTCGATCCATAAGACGCATGGATATCCCCCCGTCCCGCTTTTGGGGGAAAAAGTGTGTCTTATGAAGTGAAAAATACGGTACTTCCCTTTGTCAGACATGATGAAATACATCAGACATGGCATAATATCATGTCTGGAGAAGAGAACTACTTCTACTGTTCTCTATGGTTAACTACGCTACGACACATTACTGCTAATAATAATGTAGGCAGTGAGGAGATAATAACATTAACATACATAACTGGTTTTGGGGGCGTGGCTCTGTCTCCTGGTCGCATCTTCATCTGATGGAATAAATCCGCTACATGCAATGGCAACTGGCGACTCTCGCCCTGCGAGTGAATATCAGGTTATGAGCACATAGTAACAAATGATAATGGCGTTTAAGAGGTATAGGGTTTTTTAATTACCTGTCTGGTTGTTGGTATTGCTGGGCAGACAATTCCACTGAGTCAGAGTCATTCCTTCGCCAGCCAGATCTGCCAGATCCAGTAAGGCCTGCCTGTCTTTTTGGCTATCAGATGGAGGGGTTTGGGCTTTACACAGTGTGACAGTGTTCTCCTTGTGCGTTTGGCTTGCTGTTACAATTACAGATAAGTTGGGAGTTACTGAGGCAGCAGCTGTATGTGACTGAGAACCCGGTACAATCTGTCAGAAAGAGGAAAGGCAAAAGTTACACAACATAATAGATCATTTCTATACTGCATTGCCTGCAATTGCAACAAAAGGGTCACCCATGATCCCACGTGGAACCCAAGCTACTCATACAGAACTCCTTAAAGTGGACCAAAACCCAGGACTTTGACTATCCTGGGTTTTGGTCCTTGCCCCCCTGCTCTGTGAAACCCCCCAGATCCACCGAACTAACTCTTCCCGATTCAACAACGTATGCACGGCCGCTCATCCAATTAGTGCGCTCGGATCCGCTCGAGCCCGTTCAGCCAGAAGCCCGTCTAATACGAGGGGATCCGAGCTCGATGAAGGCCGCATCCCCCGCCTACCCTCTAACACGGAGCATGCCCATGCCAGCCATTCACTAATGCCTGTTCTGGATGCCCCAGTTGAAGGGAATCAACCTTATAGATTCCTGGGCCAATCTCCATGGGGTTTGGTCCACTTTAAGTACAGCAAATACATATTTTGCTCATTTAATATGCCAATATGGTGGGTGGTGCTGGGACATGTTGATGTTGGGGCTGATCCTATTTTATTTTTTTTAAAACTCACTAAAATTCATCTTTTTGGCTAATATCCCCACGCATACCTCAGCCCACAGGCAGAACTCGTTGGATGGTTTCACCATCCGGTCTTTTTTCCTTTCTCAGCAAAGTCCAGTGGGTTTGAAGACAATTCTAGTGGGACAAACTTCCCTTCCCTAGGATGAAGGCCCCCAGCCCTTAAGTTAGCTATAATCACCTCTTCCAGCGCAGGATTTCAATCTACTGGGAGACAAGAAGCTGTGGAGCACATGCAGACGGTCTTCCAACTGCAGGTGTTGGCTGTAGAGGTGTGTGATGGGCTTCCAAGCCTGTTAACAGAGACCCAGTGCTTATGCCAAACATCTGGTCTGGCGGGTGGCAGCAACTGGCTCTAGATGATGAGGGTGAGCCTCTCTAGTAGGTTTAGGCATTTGTGTAGGGCTACAACTGTCAGTTCCATAGTTCCACCCCAAGCTGATAACAATAAATGCATAAGCATAAACACACAATTCATACCATTACAGTTGGTTTCCAGGGAGTGATTGGTGGATTCAGCTCTGGTGTATAGTAACTGATCGTATCTCTCGTTTCTATCAAGTTGCTAATATCCCAGAGGACACATTTCTTTCCAGCCCGCAGGCTCCAGGTCTCCCTTTCCTTCATCTGAATATTCCAGAAATGACTGGCAGGCAACTCAAGGAGGTTGTTATGCACAGGTTCTTCACTCAGCAACATGGACATTCTCTTCTGCAGCTTCTGTACGGCCTCCTCTGGGGCCTGGACCAGCAGGAGGGGGGTTGGCTTATCCTTCTTCTTTCTGCGACTTTTTTTTTCTATAAGACACACAGTTAGGTTTCAGTATGTGCTAAAATCAGACCCAGGCTAAAAATGGCCTAATGGCAGTTCTGTCCTTAATGTGATTGGCAAGTTAAATACCACACTCCGTTCCTTTTATATGTTGAGCTTCCCAGATATAATTGCTTGCCAGCGGCTTGGCAGCACTGGATGTATTATGGGATTTTTGCAGTGTTTTTAAGATGTTTTGTCTTGTGTAATCGTTTTTTTATGTTTCATTTCTGTACAATAAACTTTTGTGTACATGAAATATTTTTTGTTGTTGATATTGAGTGGTGCGTCTATTGTTGGGGTGGAGGCGGACTAATTGTCCACCGTCCCTCTTGTGTTTGTATGATTGGCAAGTTAAAATCAGTAGCTTACATTTCATTCAGTGGCTTTAGTGCTGTGCTTCTTCCTCTGTCTGTCTCCGTAGTGAGGAAAATCACTTCCTTATTCAGATTTCAGTCCCCACTATGCTGAACTGGTCCATCGATCAACCTTCGGTGGACCAAGAACGGAAACACCCCCCACTCCCTGCCCAGACGTCCTGATTTGCTGGCTCTCTCTGCAGCTCTGAAACCCCCACCTTCCTCTCTCATCTCACACTCATCACAATGTGCTTACATCATATCTCTGTTTCTTCCCATTTTTTCTCTGCATCTGTAATGCAGGAACTACATTCAAAAAGACCCTCTGGTACATCACATCGCTGTTGCCACTGTTTCTCTTCATATTTTCCTATGAATGCGCTAATACTTTTACAAATAAGGAACTACAGGGTCTTTTTGAAAATGGATTGAAGTTTAGGACAGTGCAACATGTAGCCCGAGACAACAATCGGGCTTGTCTTTAGTATAACTTTAACCCCACAGGCATCCTGATTTGGTATGCCGCCCCGCTATCCCCTAGAGAAGTCCAAAATACCCTATCCCATTTCTGGAGCTTTGGCAACTGCATCCACCACCCTCATTAACGGCAATGGTACCCCTGGAAACCCCATAGGCCACCAATAGTCAAAATGACAGTTGCATTCTTACAGAATAATTTGCGGGTGCCAGGTTAGCCGAGCCGCTGCCATAAGTGCAAAAGCAGTAAATAACCGGCACACAGTCATAAAGTTCAAATTCAATTATATTAAGTGGTCCAGTGCTCACAAATATGTAACAATAAAGTAAGAACAAGTAATAAGGTCCCTATAGTCCATCAAGTCCCAGCCAACGTTTCGGGGGGTTGGGGTCCCCCTTCCTCAGGGCTAGATTGCAAACAGATTATCACCCTAACAGGGGGTTAAGTAGAGACAGAGAGCTGGATTCCCACCTGACGTCATTAATGATGTCACAGTAGCAGAAATTCGGTAACCAGAATTAGTAGATACAATTGTAGAACATAAATTACAATGTTATAAAAGGTAAACGTTCTGGTCATCCCCCGCTGCCGTCGGGACAGCGTGCTGGGTAACCAAGCGACAAGCCTGAATCTCCGCCTGCTGGAGAAAGACGTCCAGTGGCCGGGGCTAAAGGTATGCCCTGCAACGAATGACGCCTGGTGGGGTCTGTTCACCGAGGGTGGGTCTCATTGGCCGTAGCACAGTGCAGACGGCTCTCGCCGTATGTAAAGAACGCCAAGAGTCAGCACCACACCTTTACCTTTTATAACATTGTAATTATGTTCTACAATTGTATCTACTATTTCTGGTTACCGAATTTCTGCTACTGTGACGTCATCAATGACGTCACGCGGGAATCCAGCTCTCCGTCTCTACTTTACCCCCTGTTAGGGTGGTAATCTGTTTGCAATCTAGCCCTGAGGAAGGGGGACCCCAATCCCCCAAAACGTTGGCTGGGACTTGATGGACTATAGGGACCTTATTACTTATGCTCACTTTATTCCTACATATTTGTACTGGAGCACTTAATATAATTGAATTTGAACTTCATGATGGTGTGCAGGTTTTTTACTGCTTTTGGGCTGTTTCTACGGGACTGATAGTTGACAGGCATGCCAAATTGGCTGGAGGGCTGCTTTTAATGGTCTGTCTGGCCAAACATAAAAATACAATTCTGTGAAGTACTCACCTGTAGAATTGATATTATAAGTATACAGTACGTCCTGCTCCAGATAGATTACTTACACTTGGGTTATCCTCCGCCAGATGGCGCTGCACTGCAGAGACATGCAAAAACAGGCTCCTCCCGGCCCCTCAAATACTCAGGGATCTCCCACAAATCCCCAGCATTGAAAAGCAGTGAACAAGAAGCCGGGAGAATTTAACCACCAACTGGTAACTATAAGAATAACAACAATCACCATACAGGGGATCCAGAATAACGCAAAAAAACAGGGTGGGGTGAAGCAGGACGTACTGTATACTTATAATATCAATTCTACAGATGAGTACTTCACAGAATTGTATTATTCTTAGTATACAGTACGTCCTGCTCCAGATAGATTACTTACACTTGGGACATCCAGTAGCAGTGTCCATAAGCAGGGTGGGATCCCCAACAAAAAGGTAACAGCAGAAAGTTTAAACCACTGCCGCCTGCAAAACCTTGCGGCCAAAAACAGCATCAGCTGAGGCCCTAACATCAACCTTGTAAAACTTTGAAAAGGTATGAACAGAAGACCAAGTAGCGGCCTTGCAAACTTGTTCAACAGAAGCCTGGTGCTGGAAGGCCCAAGAAGCACCAATAGCACAAGTAGAATGAGCAGTAAGGCGGAAGGGAGGATTCTTCCCCTTAGCAGAATAGGCCTGAATAACAGCCTGACAAAGCCATTTGCTAATAGTAGACTTGGCAGGAGCCAAACCCTTCCTAGGACCAGAAGGGACCACAAAAAGAGCATCAGTCTTCCTGAAGGCCGCAGTGACTACCAGGTAATACTTCAGACACCTGACCACATCCAAGGAATGCAGAACCCTTTCCTTAGCGTTGCTAGGATTAGGACACAATGAAGGAAGAACAATATCTTGATTCAAATGAAAAGCAGACACCACCTTAGGCAGAAAGTCTGGATTAAAGCAGAACACCACCTTGTCCTGGTGTCTCTCATAGTATGGGGGCTGAATAGACAGAGCCGCCAGCTCAGACACACGCCTGACCGAAGTAATAGCCACCAGAAAGACAACCTTGAGGGTAAGTACAGCCAGAGCAGCATCCTGAATAGCCTCAAAGGGAGCACCCTGCAAGGCAGACAAAACCAAGTTCAAATCCCAAACAGGGACCATAGGCTTACGTGGGGGACGCACATGAGTGACCCCCTGAAAGAAAGTCTTAACCAAGGAATGCTGAGCGAAAGACTTCTGAAAGAAGACAGACAGGGCAGAAACCTGACCCTTCAGAGTACTGAGTTTTAGACCCAACTCCAACCCATGCTGTAAGAACTCCCTACAGGGAAGAGACCTAGTCTCACACCAATCAATGTAGGGACGCCATACCCTATAAAAGATGGCAGAAGAAGTTTCCTTCCTAGCCTGCACCATGGTATCCACCACCGAGGCAGACAAGCCTTTCTCCATCAAGATGGAGGTTTCACTAGCCAGGCCGTCAAAGCCAGAGTTTGTAAATTGGGATGGCGTAAGGGGCCCTGAGTGAGCAGATCTGGCACCCCTGGCAGGACGTACTGGTCTACTGCCATTTGTACCACGTCTGCGAACCACACTCTTCTTGGCCACCTGGGGGCCACCAGAATCACTGGCACCCCTTCCAGAGCAATCTTGCGCAGGACCCTGCCCAGCAGGGGGAATGGAGGAAAGACATACAGGAGCCGAAATTCCTTCCATGACATGGAGAGCATCAGTGGCCAAGGCCAGAGGATCCTGAGACAGGGAGACAAAGGCCGGGAGCTTGTGATTGTGATGGGATGCAAACAGATCCACATCCGGTAGACCCCAACGGTGACAAAGGGACTGGAATACCCTGTTGCAGAGGGACCACTCCCCCTGACGGGAAGTCCCCCTGCTCAGAGAGTCTGCCAGTAGATTCTCTGCCCCCGGAATATACACAGCTGAAATGCATTGAACATTGGCCTCTGCCTATGTCAGAATCCGCAATACCTCCTGGAGGGCACCCCTGCTCCGGGTCCCTCCCTGATGGTTGATGTAGGCAACCGCCGTCCTTTTGTCTGAGCGCACCTGCACAGACAGACCCTTCAGGTGATTGGTCAACTTCTCCAGTACCAACCTGATTGCCCGTAGTTCCAGAATGTTGATGGGTAAGTGGGCCTCCTGAGGACCCCACCTCCCCTGCAAGCGCAGGGACTTCCAGAATCCCCCCCAACCTGACAGACTGGCATCCGTGGTGACCGTCTACCAGGAGGGGGCCAGAAAGGACCTGGCCCCTAGCAAGTTCCTGTGGTCCAGCCACCACGAAAGGGACCTTCTGACCAAGGGGGGAAGCACACAGACCCCGTCCAAGGACGCGGGGTCCTTGTCCCATACTGACAGAAGGTGAAGTTGCAGAGGCCTCAAATGCAACTGAGCAATGGGCATCGCCTCGAAGCTCGCCACCATCAGGCCCACCAGCTGCATTCCCTGCCTGAGGGAGGGCTGGGGGCACGAGAGCAGGAACCTCACCTGCGCAGTCAGAGCTTCCACCTTCTGTTGAGGAAGGAATATCCTTGACTGAACCGTATCCAGAATCATTCCCAGGAATGGGGTCACCGACGAAGGGGACAGAGAGGACTTGGGGTGATTGATCACCCAGCCAAAGGACTCCAAGGTGGACACCACCAGCTGAGTGTCCAGCTCTGCCTGCTGTAGAGACCGCGAGGTGATGAGAATGTCGTCCAGGTAGGGCAGCACACGTATGCCCCCTGACCTTATCAGAGACATCACCCCCACCAGCACCTTGGTGAACACTCTGGGAGCTGAAGTGAGGCCAAATGGTAAGGCCACAAATTGGTAATGTTGATCTTTCAAAGCGAATCTGAGAAACCTTTGGTGTCCCGGGAACACAGGGATGTGAAGGTAAGAATCTTTGATGTCCACAGACGTCATAAAATCCCCTGGGCGCAGAGAGCCGATGGCCGAGCGCAGAGTTTCCATGCGAAAGCGCCTGTTCTTGACAAACTTGTTGAGGATCTTTAAATCCAGAATGGGCCTGACCGACCCATCTTTTTTGGGCACTGTGAAAAGGTTGGAATAGAACCCCTTGCCCCTTTCTCTTAAAGGGACCCTGCAAATGACCCCCAGATCCAGAAGTCCTTGCACGGCCTGCATCAAGACCTGAGCTGATACAGGGTCCTGGGGGATCCGGGACCTGATGAATCTTGTGGGGGGCCGCACAGCAAACTCTATCTTGTAACCAGAGGACACTACCTACTGAATCCACCGATCTGAGACGTGGCGCCTCCAGACGTGCGCGAAGTGCTGTAGCCGCCCCCCCACCCTGACGGGCCAGGGCGCCGCATCAGCCATCATGCCTGAGGGGTCTTGGGTGGGGCTTTGGGTTTGGACCCCCAGGAGGAGCCAGGACGTCGTCCTCTGCTCCTATGCCAGGAATCTGCGCGAGCCCCCGCGAAGGACACCCCTTTTCCCTGCTTAGCACCTCGGTAGGGGACTGAAAGGGGGCCCTGGCCCGAAAAGGCCGAGACTGCCGCCTGCACTGGAGTAACTTACCTCCTTTAGCAAAGAGGTCTAGGCGGTCCCCAAACAGGCGTAGCCCCTTAAATGGAAGCCAGTAAGGGCCTTCTTTGCAGCATTGTCAGCAGCCCACTGGCGCAGCCACACCGCGCGGCGTATAGCTACCGCCAAGGCAGAAGATCTGGCACACATCCTAATGGCATTATCCGAGGCAGATAGGATAAAGTTTACAAACACATCACAGTTAGACAGTGCATTAACCGTATCAGGTGGCAATTCATCTGGGCCTTCGAGTACATTTCTGACCAGGGCCCTGAGCGCCATAGAAGTAATGGCCAAGGCGCAAACCAGGCGCAGCGCCGCCCCCACAAATGCAAAGGCATGGCATGCCAATTGGTCAGTGCGCCGGTCCTCAGAGTCCCGCAGCATAGTAGTGTCGGGGGAGTGCATAATAGAGGTGTTAGACAGCCCTAGAATAGGAGCATCGACCTCGGGGGGCGATGACCCGTACTTGACCATATCAGCAGGGAAAGGATACTTCCTGTCCAAACTCTTAGGTATCCCGGGAAGTCTACTGGGATGTTCCCATTCCTTAAGCACGAGGTTACTGAAATGGGTTTGCTCAGGAAATTCCAATCGAGCCTTAGCAGTATGAAAGAGCTCACCCCTTTGCCTGGGAGCCACAACAGGGGGAGAGATGGACAAAACCTCAAAAATCTGAACCAGCAGCCTGTCAGTATCATCCGGGGTCCAGGGATCAGAGCCAGAATCTTCATGACCCCTGTACCTCTCGCCAGATGACCCAGAGTCAGGGAACAGCTCCCATTCGTCCGAGGGGGTATAGCCATATAGATGCAACAACTCGTCAGACTCCGTAGGGAAAAGAGTGGCATCAGGGGTTAAACCGGACCTTCAGCGTGATTTAATGAAAAGCCCAAACTCTTAAAAACCGGTTCCCCAGCATCTAAAATTAATATATTTTACATTTTTAGTCACTTACTTATTATTCTTTCCCCCACTGGGCTGCAACTCTGTTCAGGAATTTAGGATACGGGCGCCGCCATCTTGACTCAGAAGCATCACACTTACTGAGGAGAGGAGAGTAGGATAAGGTACAGGGGGGCGGGTTATAGCTGTGCTTTGCTCAGACAGAGCAGAGCTGGGGTCAGGTAATGGTCAGCAGTCCCAGAATGCAGAGCAGCACAGTCAGGAGGCACTTCCTGTTTGCAGGCTGCCTGATAAGATGGTGCCTTCCATAAGCCGCCATCTTGGATGTTTAAAGGCTCATAACATGCAGTAGGTGCAGGTAGGATGATTTTTAATGTGAGCAATCTGTATGTACAGGGTATGGGAAACATATAAGATAGACTCTTATTCAGAGTGAAGGTCCACTTTAAGTGCCGCTTTTTTGCGGTGGCCTTACGCGCTAAGGTATTAGCAATCAATTTTTCAACACTGGCCAGTCTAGCAGCCACATCAGGATGAGAATCCCCGCTTGTATTGGGGGTTAGACTCAGGCTTGGGGGAGTAGGAGAAGTGAGGCGAGGTGCAGGCCCAGCCACCGGAGGGGCAGGAAGTACCATTAGCGCCTGCTGTGCGCAAGGAACACAGACCCGTGCATTGTCACCGCTGATAGGTGAGACCCCACAAGCTACACACAGCCGGGCTTGTCCCGAAGGAACCCCAGTCACATTTTCTTGAGATGCCTCCATATTGTGATTAATAGGCACAATAGGCCGGTAGGGATTGATGCTGTAAGCTACCCTGGATGCCCCAATGACCCGCAGGGAAGTGGGAGCAATTATACTAGGCCCAACTAACAATTACACCGGGCCGGGAGAAGCCACTGGATTCACCCGTCTGAAAGACATAATGAGAATAAGGGGTGTCAGAACCATGCACAGTAAGCAAGGATCATAAAAATCGCCCGCAAGGGCATTTACAGACCGCGGAAGGGGGGGGGGGGGCGTTACCCACGCCCGCGCGCGACTACACATCAAAATGGCGCCAAGCGAACCTCGAAGGGCAGGCCAGAGCGGGCCGTGACGCAGAGCGCGCCAAGCCAGGTCACCGCCCCCCCGAAGAGCGCAAAGCTCTAAGACAGCAGCCAATGATAACGCCGCAGCGTCAGAGACACCTCTGCACGGTGTCTACACCGCTACACGGGGCAATAATGCGGGAGGGGCATCCCATAGAGGCTCACCATCAGCCTATACCGCCTACCCTTTGGTGGGGGACTGCAGTGGAGCAGGGCTCCATAAGCACGCATGGTGCTGCCTACCTTCACCCGACCAGTGCAGCCCAGGCTGGGAGGCACATCACAAAGAGGGCGGGTGGGAATAGTCCACAGGGCCGCAGGCTTTAATAGCCCCGCTCACCTGCGAGAGAGTGATACTTCAGGTCTTCGCAGTCAGCACTGCAGAGAAATCTGGGGATTTGTGGGAGGTCCCTGGGTATTCGAGGGGCCGGGAGGAGCCTGTTTTTGCATGTCTCTGCAGTGCAGCGCCATCTGGCGGAGGATAACCCAAGTGTAAGTAATCTATCTGGAGCAGGACGTACTGTATACTAAGAATAAATAAACACTTCTGCCCACATCTGCTTAGCTTAGTCCTTAGTCTAATACCAGAAAAGTCAGGTTATGTGACATATACACCCATGGAATTTGCATGCAATTAGGTGGATGAGGTACCATGCCCATCACAGTGACTGGCAAGCATCACACTCCACTTACTGCAACAGAGAGAGCATGACAGGAATGAGGTGGTAGGAGGCATGGTAGGAGGCATGTCGAGGCGAGTGAGTAATGGCAAAATCACAGTAAAGCAGCTGAAAGAAGAGGTGGTAAGAATGGATTATTTTGGGCTGCATCACCTCAACTGGTAACTACAGAACAGCCAGACCTGGCATGATGTCTTATAGGTGAGTATAGTAGGTCCATGTTTTTTTAGCTGCAGTTTTAGATCTTATCTTATGCCTACAACAAACACATCATTAATATCTTCCTACCTGGTGGGGCAATCTCTCTTCTGTTTGGCTTTGTGTCTTCTTCTTGCATAGAACGTGACAGTGCCATGGCAACCATTAAATCTTCCATCTCGGCTCCTGTCTGGGCCACCTTTCTTTTCTTGGAAGGCCCCTTCTGCTTTGGAACACCTTTCCTCTTCACTTTAGCTATACTGCAAAGGTTACATTGCACAATTAAAGACAGGTATATTATATATTTTTTATTTATTATCGTTTACAAGTTATGCAGACATTCTCCGTAAAGAGGAAAAATAAATTCAAACATACAGCAAGTACAGACCATTATCAGTCCAAAGAATTGCAGTCTGTTATGCAGTGAGCTGATCCCCTGGGCACCCCACCGCACCCCCAGTCACTCACCTTTAACAGAGAGAAGAGGAGAAGTAAAATTAAAAGACTAGGTTAAGAAGGGAGTGAGAGAGAAAGAGAGAGGTGTGGACCATCTTTGGTTATGAGTTGGATTCTACCAAGGCCCTGAAGTCCTGTGAGGCTGTAAATTACACCCAACCGGACCACTTGAGGTGGTACGCCTACGAGGATTCATTGCGGGCTGTGATTATACTTCGTACCTCTCTATCTCCCCCAACTTGCTCAGCCACTGGGGGGCATTGGGCTCTTCCAATTTGAAGGGATGCACGCCTTTGCAGCGTTTGCCATTTGGCTAAAGATAGATCTCTGGTAACTCTTGGTGGGCTTCCCCGAGTGGTGGTGAAGGAAAAAGGCCGGGTCCGCGGGCACCTCTCTTTCCGCCATGCATTGCATCGTGCTCCTAACGGTAGACCAGAACCCTGTCAGCCCCACGACCAGAAATTATGAAGAAGATCTCCTCTGTCCCTATTGCAACACCTGTAGAGTGGGGAGAAGGTGGGGAGATGGCGGGAAACCACTTGTGCAGTAGGACTGGTACCATATACCATCTTGTGAGCACTTTGTTATTAAATTCTTTGTATCTAGTGCATGTGGCGGTCTTGTGAGTCAGGCGCACTATTCTATTCCTTTGCTCATGCGTGAAGGTGACCACCAATTCCCTTTGCCATTTCAGTATGAAAGGGAGGGCGTCTTGATCCTGCGGACTGATAAGGATTTTGTAGGTGGATGAGAGCACATGCCGGGCTGACCCCTTCTGAAAGCTGGCCCCTGGGCTGGTTATACTGAGTAAGGGGAACCTCACACAATTTTTGGAGGGATTTTTAAGGGCTTTAACCCTTTAAATTCTAAAAAAAAGCAATTCTGTGAGTACTCACCTGTAGAATTGTTTTTGTTCTTGCATGGCACGGCCTGCTTCGGTATTCATAACAGTTGGGTTATTCCGCCACAAGGTGGCGCAGTGGTACTGCAGAAAGCGGTGGCATCTCCCAGCCCCCTATAAAAACGTGATTAACCATAGAGTTCCCAGCGTAGACAAGCAGTGAGACAAGAAGCCGGGAGAGAAAATATAAAAAATGGAAAAAAACCCCAATTAACTTGGAACAATCACCATAAAGAGGCAACCAAGAATAGCGATAACAAGGGTGGGTCGAAGCAGGCCGTGCCATGCAAGAACAAAAACAATTCTACAGGTGAGTACTCACAGAATTGCTTTTTTCTTTATTGCATGGCACGGCCTGCTTCGGTATTCATAACAGATGGGACATCCAAAAGCAGTGTCCAAAAGTAGGGTGGGATCCCCAATGAGTAACAGCCGGCAGATCAAGTCACTACCGCCTGAAGCACCTTGCGGCCAAAAGCAGCATCAGCTGAGGCCTTAACATCAACCTTGTAAAACTTGGAAAAAGTATGAACAGAAGACCAAGTAGCGGCCTTGCAAACTTGTTCAACAGAAGCTTGGTGCTGAAAAGACCAAGAGGCACCGATAGCACGAGTAGAATGAGCAGTAAGGCAGAAGGGAGGTTCCTTCCCCTTAGCAGAATAGGCTTGAACCACCGCCTGATGGATCCACTTGCTGATAGTGGATTTAGTCGGAGGCAAACCCTTCCTAGGTCCAGAAATGAGAACAAAAAAAGCATCAGCAAACTTCAGAGCCCTGACCACATCCAGAGAATGCAGTGTCTGCTCCTTGGAATTAGCAGGATTAGGACACAATGAAGGCAAGACAATGTTCTGATTGAGATGAAATGCAGACGCAACCTTAGGCAAGAAATCCGGCTTAAGCTGAAACACCACCTTATCCTGATGCCTCTCAAAATAAGGAGGTTTGATGGAAAGCGCCGCCAGCTCAGAAACTCGCCTAACAGAAGTGATAGCCACCAAAAAGGCTACCTTAAGAGTCAGAATGGGCAAAGCAGCCCCACGGATAGAAACATAGAAGGTTGACGTCAGGAGACCATACGGTCCATCTAGTCTGCCCTTATGTGTATACTGTATGTACTCTTTATCTTAGGATGGATGTGTGCTTATCTCAGGCATGTTTAAATTCAGTGACTGTTGATTTTTCAACTACCTCTGCTGGAAGTTTGTTCCAAGCATCTACTACTCTTTCTGTAAAATAATATTTTCTAACATTGCTCCTGATCTTCCCCCCGACTAGCTTCAGGTTGTGCCCTGTTGTTCTATCATTAAGTTTCTTCTTAAAAACACTTCCCTCCTGAACCTTATTCAATCCTTTCACATATTTAAAGGTCTCAATCATGTCTCAAAGGGAGGACCCTGCAGAGCAGACAACACAAGATTAAAGTCCCAGACTGGTAGCATAGGCTTACGAGGTGGACGCACATGAGTAACACCCTGGAAAAAAGTTTTAACCAACCAGTGGTTGGCAAAGGATCTTTGGAAAAAAATTGCCAGAGCTGAAACATGGCCTTTGAGGGTACTTAGTTGAAGGCCAGAATCCAAACCATGTTGCAAAAATTCCAGAATCCTGGGAATGGAAAAAACTCGACAGGGAAGAGACTTGGACTCACAAGCAATGTAAGCATGCCAGACCCTGTAATAGATAAAGGACGAGGACTTCTTCCTAGCCCAAATCATGGTATCCACAACAGAGGCAGGCAACCCCTTCTCTGTCAAGATGTAGGTTTCAGCAGCCAAGCCGTTAAAGCCAGCGTTTGTAAATTGGGATGGTGTAGCTGTCCCTGAGTGAGAAGATCTGGATTCCTGGGCAAGACGTACTGGTCTACTGCCAACTGCATGACATCTGCGAACCACACCCTTCTTGGCCAACAGGGGGACACCAGGATGGCTGACACCCCCTCCTGGGCAATCTTGCGCATGACCCTGCCCAGTAGAGGGAACGGAGGGAACACATAGGGAAGCTGAAACTCTGTCCAAGGCATTGCCAGTGCATCCGTGGCGAAGGCCAGAGGATCCTGTGACAGGGAGACAAACCTGGGAAGTTTGTGATTGTGACGGGAAGCAAACAGGTCCACATCTGGCTGACCCCAGCGGTGACACAGGGAGAGAAACACCTGGTAGTTGAGGGACCATTTCCCCTGACGAGACGTCCCCCTGCTCAGGGAGTCCGCCACCTGGTTCTCCACCCCCGGAATGTATACCGCTGAGATGCAGGGGACATTCTGTTCCGTCCAAGACAGTATCAGAGACACTTCCTTAAAGGCTCACTTGCTCCAAGTCCCTCCCTGATGGTTGATGTAGGCAACCACCGTCTGGTTGTCTGAGCGGATCTGAACAGCCGGACCCTGAAGGTGAGTGGTTAGGCGAGAAAGAACCAACTTGATCGCCCTCAATTCCAGGACGTTGATGGAAACATGGGCCTCTTGTGGGCCCCACCGACCCTGGAACTTCAGGGATTTCCAGAAGCCTCCCCAACTGGATGTCACCATCTGAGTGTCCTGGATGTCGTCCAGGTAAGGAATGATGCGGATGCCCTGGTTCCTTAGCAGAGCTTTCACCCCCGCCAGTATCTTGGTGAACACCCGAGGTGATACCGAAGGGTAGAGCCACAAACTGGTAATGCTGATCCTGCAGCTCGAACCTTAGAAATCTCTGATGACCTGGGAAGACAGGCACATGAAGATATGCATCCTTGATGTCCACAGTGGTCATGAAGTCGCCCGGGCGAAGGGTACTGACAGCAGAGCGTAGCGTCTCCATACGAAAATGCTTGAATCTGACAAATTTGTTGAGGCCCTTCAGGTCCAGAATGGGCCTCAGAGAGCTGTCCTTTTTTACCCCTGACCCCGTTCTTGATGGGGCATCTGACAAATGACTCCTGACTCTAACAGGCATTAAACCGCCAGAAGCAACCCTTGAGCAGTCAGGGGGTTTAAAGACATCCGGGATCTGATGAATCTTGGGGGCGGCCTGCAAACTCTATCTTGTAACCGCAGGACACTACTTCTTGAATCCACCAGTCTGAGACGTGAAGCCTCCAGATGTGAGCAAAGAGCCGAAGCCGTCCCCCCACCCAGATGGGTGAGGGTGCCCCTTCATGCCTGGGGGGGATTGGGAGAGGGTTTGGGCTTCGAACTCCAGGAGAGACTGGGACGACCACGGGATCTGCCACAGCCCCAAGAATCTCTGCGGCGACTAGAGAGGAGGGAGAAACGGACTCCTCTGGGAGCACGAAAGGAAGGGAGGGGGACGGAGGACCCCCGAAAGGGCCGAGACTGCCTCCTACGCTGAGGTAGCCTGCCATCCTTGGCTAGAACATCAAGACGCTCCCCAAATAGCCGCAGCCCAGCAAAGGGGAGTCCAGTGAGAGCTTTCTTAGCAGCGGCGTCAGCCTCCCACTGATGTATCCAAACAGAGCGGCGCATAGCCACCAAGAGCGCAGAGGCCCTACCGCTCAGCTGAACAGCATCATCCATAGCAGTAAGGATAAATGCCACAAAATCAGAGCAAACCAAGGGAGTCCTATACTCCTCTCCCCCGCTATGATCCGTAGCGCCATCAAGGAGACGCTTGAGCAGTTTCTTAAGGGCAATAGCTGTAATGGCAGCCACACAGGCCGGGCGCAATCCAGCCCCCACACAGGTAAAGGCATGGCAGGCCAACTGATCCATGCGCCAGTCCTCAATGTCCCTCAGAGTGGTAGTGTCAGGTGAGAGCATGAGCGAAGTATTGGACAAGCCTAGTACGGGAGCGTCCACTTCAGGGGGAAATGACCACCTCTTAACAAGATCAGCAGGAAAGGGATACCTCTTATCCAAACCCTTGGGCACAGCAGGCAGCCTGTTAGGATGTTCCCATTCTTTAAGCACCATAGTGGTGAAATGTCCCTGCTCAGGGAACTCCAGACCCTGTTTACTAGGACAAAACAGCTCACCCAGTTTCCTTTTAGCCGCCACAGGGGCAGCAATGTGTAAAATTTCAAAAATGTGAGACAGCAAATTATCAGTGTCCTCAGATTCAGGGAAACTATCACAACCCTCCTGCTGGTCCCCAGAGGAGTCGAGTCCCGGAGCAGTTCCCCTTCCTCTAGGGAATAACGCCCAGTAGTGACATCCAATTCCTCATACTCCTCTGTAGAGCGTGAGGGAGTGGAAATCAGGTGCCGCTTCTTGTCAGAGGCCTTCCTAGGAACAGTCCTGGCAAGCTGCCTCTCAATGCTGGCCACCCCTAGAGCCAAATCCGAGTGTGACTCCCTGCTAATATCCCCTTTACTAGGGCCCAATTGCAGGAGCGGGGAAGTAGGTGAGGCCAAAGGAGGAGCAGAGCTGGGAAGTGAAGCAGGCAAACCAACTGGAGCGCAAGTACTCTCAGCGCACGGCACGCACACCGTGACACTGTTACTTACAGGGGATACCCCACACATGGAACACAGCCGAGCTTGTCCCGAAGGACCCCCAAGCAAATACAGAAGCCACCCGGGATGCCCTCCCACGGGATGCCCCCAGAAATCGGTGAAAAAGGGGGGGATGAGGGGGAGGAAGGAGTAGAGCTGGGAGAAACCACAACCCAATGGTGTCCCGCCTGAAAGACATAAGTGAAAAAGACACATGAGCAGCCAGGAAGGGAGAAATCCAGACGTGCAGCTAGTCCAAAATGGCGCCGGCAGAGGTACCTCGAGGGGCGGGCCGCGGGGAGACAACGCGATATGCGTCATCCCAAGTCACCCCCCCCAAGAGCGCGAAAACGGTGATCACGTGACCCGGCCGGCGCCATGACAAAGCAAAAAATGCCTTAGGTTATAGCGCCAACCGCCGCGGAGCACAGTACCAGTGCTGTGGAGTCGGAGTTGGAGGAAATTTTGGGTACCTGGAGTCGGAGTCGGCAAACAATGCACCGACTCCGACTCCTACTAAATTTTGATTTAGCAAGTTTAAATGTCCCAATTCACAAAAAGTTATAATTAATGACTTCTCTATTGTAAGAATAAAGATCAATGCATGCAGTGCCTCACGTAACCGCAAAACAAACACGTTAAGTGACCGTGAAGAAGCATGCTTTTCATGTGCTTCACTATATGGCACGCAACGCACAATTAGAAGCGGCAATACTTATACTTTGCATAGTGTTGTGTTCTGCTGTTACAGGGAACCCATGGGTAACCTAGCCTCTCACTGATAACGGATTAAGTAAATATGTTTTTTGCAGGACTAGAGACACTTGTATAAGTGAAGGGAATGGAGGATCAATAGTTCAAGACTGAAGCTGTACCATTGGAAAAACTGCTGTCATTCAGCAAAAGGCTATAAAAACTTGTAAACTTCAATTGTTAGCTTAAACTTTAAACATGACTATGGGATTCTACTAGGGAAATCATGTTTTATAATAAAGGCCCCTTTCTGGATCCTCCCACTGCCCTATCGTCGGCAGAAGATCAGCACACAGAAAGGAGAAGGCAGCTTCTGCCCAACTACCTCTCTCTGCTAGAAGTAATGACATGTATGTTGCCTTTCTTTCCTTCAAGGAATGTATAAAATACATTCACATATTAATACAGAGGAGTCGGAGTCGGGGAGTCGGAGTCAGAAGTACAAAAAACTGAGGAGTCAGAGTCGGAAAAGAAGGAGACATAGTTCCCAAAAACAAGGCTCACCATAAAGGCCGGCTACCCTTTGTGGTACAGGGTCTGCGGCTGGAGCTGCGCTCCTGGAGCACTTGACCCTAGTGCTCTTCTACCTTCACCCGAGGCTGAGGAGGCAGTGAGGGTCCAGAAACGGATGGAAATAGACATGCAGGGCCGCAGGCTTGGTTGCCCTGCAGTATCACTGCAGAGGAAGTTGCAGGAGGCAGAACGTTTCCCACTGCATCTCCAGACCCTGTCATGTCTGTCACATGTGCTCAGTGTGAACCTGCTCTAATCCATGAAGTGCACAGGGTGCCAATGTTGAAACTGACAATCTTGATGTTCTCTGGCAAATGCCATTCTCCTTGTATGGTGGTGGGCTGTAAGCACTGACTTGCGGTCGTTGGGCCCTCTTACCACCCTCACAGAATTTGTTTTGGACAGTTTGAGCAGACACATGGATTAGTGGCCTGCTGGAGGTCATTGCTCTTGCGTTACTTCTTCTGTTGTCTTTCCGCTGGGTTGTTGCCCTCCTACGGCCCTCTCCACATCTCCTGCTATCTGCTTCATGCTCTGGACACTGTGCTGACACAGATAACCTTTATGCCAAGCTCGCATTGATCCAGTGCCATCCTGGATGAACTGCATTACCTGAGTACTTTCTGTAGGTTGCTACCTCTAGGGGTGAGAGCAGTGACAAAATGCAAAAGTGACCAAAACAACAGCCAAAAAGGATGAGAACAAATAAATGGTCTGTGGCCACCACCTGCAGGTCTGCTCCTTTATAGGGGCTGTCTTGCTACTTGCCAATCATTTCTAGTTGCTGTCTGTTCCTGTTGCACAACAGTAGGAAAAATGCATTCACAATCAATGTTGCTTCATAACTGGACAGGTTGATTTCACAGAAGTGTGATTGACTAAGTCCTCACTCCTCCAACAGGTACTTGGTAGCCAAGTCATTAGGCTGCCAGGAGGAGCTTACATCACCAGGATGGTTGAGGAAACTGTGCGGACGTTTAATATAACAGGGGCATCAACAAGAAGTGGGTGGGGGGTAAGTAATGGAAAAGAGAGAAAGAAAGTGGGGGCGACGCTGCTCTCTTCCTGGCACTGGCCGGGTTAGAGAGGAAAAAAAGGGGGGGGATTCTGTTCTTATTCGCAGCACAGGCCAGGGGAGAGGGAAAATACCATTTTGTGAATACTCACCTGTAAAATGGGTATTATAAGTATGTCACACACCCCGCTTCAAGACATTCATTACATGTGGGTATACTGACCTGTAGATGGCGATCTTGCAGAGATGTCAATAAAAAAAGTAAGACCCTCCCAGTCCATAAATACCTGGGACCTCCCACTCATTCCGCAGTATAAAAGATAGCAGTAAGGTAAAGGGACCAGGAAAGCCAATTAAAACTAACAAAGGTTCACCATATAAAGGATCCAGAATACCAAAGGGCAGGGTGAAGCGGGGTGTGTGACATACTTGTAATACCCATTTTACAGGCGAGTATTCACAAAATGGCATAATTCTAAGTATGTCACACACCCCGCTTCAAGACATTCATTACATGTGGGACATCCAATAGCAGTGTCCATAAAGGGCGGGGATCCAAAAAACAAGGCAACAAGGCACAAACTTAAACCACTGCAGCTTGCAGAACTTTGCGGACAAAAAATACAATTTTGTGAATACTCACCTGTAAAATGGGTATTGTAAGTATGTCACACACCCCACTTCAATCATTAATTATTACAATAGGGTAATACCTACCGCTAGGTGGCAGCATTGCAGAGAATCTCCAAAAATCAACAGGCCCCTCCCGGTCTATACATACCTGGTACCTCCCAATAATCTCCCAGTATTAGAACAGCAGTAAGACAAGGTACCAGGAACAAACAAATGTAACCCTCAAACGTAAAGAACTAAACTTCACCATATAAAGAGCCAGGATACCAAAAAGGGCGGGTGAAGTGGGGTGTGTGACATACTTACAATAACCATTTTACAGGTGAGTATTCACAAAATGGTATTATTCTAAGTATGTCACACACCCCACTTCAATCATTAATTATTACAATAGGGACATCCAACAGCAGTGTCCAGAAAAGGGTGGGTATCCAACCAGGCAATAATGCAGAAAAAAGCCCAGGACGCTCCAACCGCGCGAGTAGAATGAGCAGTAACACGAAAAGGGGGATCCTTCCCCTTGGCCGAATAGGCTCCAACAATCGCCTGACGAATCCATTTGCTAATGGAAGACTTGGCCGGAGCCAAACCCTTCCTAGGCCCACAGGGCACAACGGAAAAGGCATCAGTCTTACGAAAAGAAGACGTAGCACGTAGATAGTACCTGACACAACGTACAACATCCAAGCAGTGCAAAGCACTCTCCTTGACATTCTTAGGCTTAGGACACAAAGAAGGAAGAACAATGTCCTGGTTAAGATGAAAAACAGAGACCACTTTAGGGAGAAAGTCTGACTTAAAACGAAAAACCACTTTGTCCTGATGTTCCTCAAAATAAGGAGCCTGAATAGACAAAGCTGCCAACTCCGAAACACGCCAAACCGAAGTGATGGCCACCAGGAAGGCAACCTTCTGAGTAAGAGTGGACAGAGCAATATCCCGCAAAGGCTCAAAAGGAGGAGCCTGAAGAGCAGAGAGAACCAAATTCAAATCCCAAACAGGGAGCAACGGCTTCCTAGGAGGCCGCAGATGCGAAACCCCGTGGAAAAAAGTCTTGACCAAAGAATGGCTAGCAAAAGACCTCTGGAAAAAGATAGACAAAGCAGAAACCTGCCCCTTCAAAGTATTCAGCTGAAGATCGGAGTCCAGCACTGATTGAAGAAATTCCAAAATCCTAGAAATAGAAAAGACCCGGCAAGACAAAAAACCTAGCCTCACACCAATCAATATAAGATCTCCAAGACCTATAATAGATGGAAGAAGATCTCTTCCTGGCACTAATAAGAGTCCGAATGACCGAATCCGAAAGACCCTCCTCCTTTAAGATGGAGGTTTCAGCAGCCAAGCCGTCAAAGCCAGCGTTTGTAAACTGGGGTAACACAGCTGGCCTTGAGTGAGAAGATCCGGCCGAAGAGGCAGATCGAACTGATCTACTGCCAGACGAACGATGTCTGCGAACCACACCCGCCTTGGCCACCTCGGAGCCACGAGAATGGCGGGAACTCCTTCCAGAACCAACTTTCGCAGCACCCTGCCTAGCATGGGAATCGGAGGAAACAGATAAAGAAACCCCAGGTCCCTCCAGCTCAGGGCCATGGCATCCACCGCCAGAGCCAGAGGATCCCGGGACAGAGACACGAATGTCGGAAGCTTGTGATTGTGACGAGAGGCAAACAGATCCACCTCCGGCGTCCCCCATCGGAGACAAAGCGACCGAAACACCTGGGGATGGAGAGACCATTCCCCCCGGCGAGACGCACACCGGCTCAGAAAGTCCGCCTCTGTGTTTTCCACTCCTGGAATGTAAACTGCCGAGATGCAAGGGACATGAGTCTCTGCCCAAACTAGAATCAGAGACACCTCCCTGTGGGCACCCAGACTGCGAGTCCCTCCTTGGTGATTGATGTAAGCAACCGCCGTCTGATTGTCCGATCGAACCTGAACCGGCAGGCCCTGTAAATGATGCGTCAAGCGAGACAGAACCAACCTGATGGCTCGCAATTCCAGAACATTGATGGGCAAGTGGGCCTCCTGAGGGTCCCACTGCCCCTGAAACTGAAGATCCTTCCAGAAACCTCCCCATCCTGACAAACTGGCATCCGTGGTGACAGTTTCCCAAAGCGGGGTCAGAAACGACCTGCCCTTCAAAAGGTTGTCCGAGACCAACCACCACAGAAGGGACTGCCGAACCCGAGGGGACATCCGGAAGGACTGATCCAACGACCTCGGACGCCGGTCCCAAGACGCCAAAAGATGAAGCTGAAGCGTCCTCGTATGAAACTGCGCAAAGGGAACTGCCTCGAACGAGGCCACCATCAACCCCACCAGTCTCATCCCTAGTCGAATGGACGGACGAGGATGGGAGAGAAGAAGCTGAGCCAATTCCTGAATCAACAGGACCTTGGCCTGAGGGAGAAACACTCTGTGCTGGCAGGAGTCCAACGACATCCCCAGAAAAGTCACCACCCTGGCCGGAACCAGAGAGGACTTGGGGTAATTGATCACCCAGCCGAACTTCTCCAGCATAGACACCACCATGCTGGTGTCCCCCTCTGCTTGACTGAAGGAAGGCGCCATGATGAGAAGATCGTCCAGGTAAGGCACAATGCGAATCCCCTGAGCTCTGAGCAAGGCCATCACCCCCGCCAACACCTTGGTGAACACTCTCGGAGCAGAGGTGAGGCCGAATGGAAGGGCCACAAACTGAAAATGCCGATCCTCCACCACGAAACGAAGGAACCTCTGATGAGCTGGGAAAATCGGAATGTGCAGGTACGCATCCTTGATGTCTATGGACGTCATAAAGTCCCCCTGCCGAAGCGAACCGATCGCAGACCGCAGGGTTTCCATGCGGAACTTCTGGGGACGAATAAACCTGTTGAGAAACTTCAAATCCAGAATAGGACGGAAGGACCCGTCCTTTTTGGGGACAGTGAAGAGATTGGAATAAAACCCGCGCCCTACCTCTGAAGGAGGAACCGGGCAAACGACAGCTAATTCTAGAAGATTCCTTACCGCCGCCAGGAGCCCCTGCGCGGCCAAAGGATCCAAAGATACCCGAGACCTGAAGAACCTTTGAGGAGGACGGGACTCGAACTCCAACTTGTAACCGGCCGACACCACCTCCCGGATCCACCTGTCCGAGACCTCCTGGTCCCATACCCGGGAGAAGAGTCGCAACCGTCCCCCCACCCGTACGGGTGAGGGCGCCCCCTCATTGCTGAGCGGGCTTGGCAACTGGCTTGGGCTTGGCGCCCCAGACGTGAATGGGGCGGCCACAGCCTTTACCCCTATTCCAACTGGCGCCCCTGGAGGCCGAGAAGCCTGCACCCCTGCCGGCTCTGGCTCCCCGAAAGGACGGATTGAAGGAGACCGTCCCCTGAAAGGAACGGCGAAATTTCTTGCGCTGAGGTAACTTACCTCCCTTGGCAACAGAATCCAACCTCTCACCAAAAGAGCCGTGAGCGATCTTTTAGAATTAAAATCCTCCGTCCACTGTCTCAACCACACACAGCGACGGATAGCTACCAGCAAGGCAGTAGCCCTGCCACACATTAACATGGCATCCTCCTGAGCGGCCAAGATAAAAGACAAGAAGGAATCACAGCGCTTAAGCGCAAGAGACTCATCACAGGTAGGCTCGAGATCCACACCTAAGTCCCTGACAATAGACCTGACCGCCAAAGTCAAAAGAGCCGAAGCACAGACAGGCCTTAACACCGAACCCGCACATACAAAACCATGGCGGGCCAGCTGATCAATCCGGCGATCCTCGCCGTCCCTGAGCGAAGTCGTGTCAGGAGAATGCACGACCGACGTGTTGGACAGTCCCAAGATCGGAGTGTCTACCTCAGGGGGGACAGACCAACGCTTCATTAACTCCGCCGGAAAAGGATACTTCCTATCCCAGCTAGACGGCACACCGACGAGACGCGTAGGTTGCTCCCATTGCTTGAGTACAACCTCTTCAAAATGCTGTTGACTGGGAAACTCCAAGCGCTGCTTGGACACCCCAAAAAGCTGACCCTTAGGCCTAGGAGCAACCGCCGGAGGATCCAAATCCAAAACCTCAAACATTTGAGCCAGAATAGCAGACGAATTGAGAGGAAAGCCCTCAGCCTGGTCCCCCTCAGCACCCAGCAACTGCTGACCCTCGGAATCCTCTTCCTCAACGAGCTCACCATCTTCAAAGGGACGATCAGACCAGTCCAGGTCTCCAATAACTTCCTCATCTGAATCCGGCGGAGGCGGAGACAGATGCTTCCGCTTAGCTGGAGCCTTCTAAGCGACCACTGCGGAAAACATTTTCTCAAGGCTGGCCAAACGGGCGCATACCTCAGATTGCGAATCCCCACCCAGGACAACGTCACACGGGGTCCGGAACAAGCGAGGGGCAGAGGGAGATGGCGCGGCCGATGAAGTGCTAGGCACCGGAGTGCTGGACTGCCGCTCAATGTTCCGCTGTGCACATGGAATACACAAAATGACATCATCTCCCTGGAGCGGAGCCCCACAACCCCCACACACCTTGGATTGTCCCGAAGGACCGTTTCCGGTATCTTTGGCAGCCTCCATGTGGTGAAATTTATGGTATTCGCAGAACCCAGGGATTTACGCAGTACGCGACCCGGGATGCCCCTTTAATATCTAAAATTCTTTAAAAATCCTGACCATGGGAATTTAGCATAAAATATGTCCCAATAATGGAACAATGGCCTAGAAACAACCCCCACTAGCCAGGTATATAAGACCGGGAGAGCCCTGCAAGACGGGATCCCAGGATCTGAAAGACACAAAAAACAGGGACAACAATCATTCCGGGCACAAGAATACATATGTAATTCATACAAGTAACCCACAAAATACGTCTCCCCCCCCCCCCTTGTAACCATAGATCAAGCCGATGGTTAAAATATCCAGCCAGCACCTCAAAAAGTGGGCGGGAGCGAGGAGGAGGGGGGAAGGGGGGATGTAAAGCGGGGGACAAACATTCCAGTATGACACAAAAACACCCCCGCAGGCTAATCTGCAACAGCACAAGTACGCCTACCTGGAGGAGGGCACAACCGCAGCGTGACACCCGCAGCAAGATGGCGGCCCGATCACCGCGCCGTTCCTGGGAGGAAGGAGGAGACGAGCCCTGGAAGCGCGGGAGCCGAATTAGCCCCGCCCCTCCCAACGGACCAATCAACGCGCGGACCGCGCACGACGTGGTCCCGCCCCACTCCGACGTCACTGAACGTCCGTTCCAGCGAGACCGCGCTCACCTCCCATAACGGGACCAGCGGAGCTACCTGCCGGTCCCACAAGTGGAAAGACACACACACACTCTCCCCCTGAGCATGCCAGTCACGCAAAGCCGCAAGCGCCGAGCGCGGCGCTTCGCCAACAGGCGGGCCCGCAGCGCTGCGCGCCGCGTGACCCCGCCCCTCGGCTCCTGAGGGGAAAACCGCCAAAAGTCGCCATCATGCAGTAAAACAGTGATAAAGCACACAAAGCAGGCCGGTCTAACACACCTACCAAATGCCCGCGGAACAACGCCACAGAAAACAAGCGCAGGAGCCCCGCATATACCAGCCAGTTCAGCCGCAAACACACACACACACACACAAACATCCATGACACCCGGTGCAAAGGAATAGACCACTGTCCCATGTCCAGACAAAATCCTGTAAAAAGCTATCTAACTGCCAGGTAAATGGGGGCATCCCACATCCGGATCACCACTTCGGGAATCCCGCTATGCCCCGCAATGAGGGGTCGAGCGGAGGAGCTAATCTCCTAGGCACCTAAGGTGCCGGCTACCTTTTGCCCGGCCTACAGCCAAAGCCGGGCAGAAATAGACCATGGGGGGGGGGGTGATACCAGCAAGCAGGAGACTTCTTTCTTCTGTCTTGTCGCCACCTTGCAGAGAATAACACTGGGAGATTATTGGGAGGTACCAGGTATGTATAGACCGGGAGGGGCCTGTTGATTTTTGGAGATTCTCTGCAATGCTGCCACCTAGCGGTAGGTATTACCCTATTGTAATAATTAATGATTGAAGTGGGGTGTGTGACATACTTAGAATACAGCATCTGCTGAGGCCCGCACATCAACCTTTTAAAACTTCGAAAATGCGTGAACCGAAGACCAAGTAGCAGCCTTACAAACCTGCTCAACAGAGGCCTGGTGCTGGAAGGCCCAGGACGCCCCAAAAGCACGAGTAGAATGAGCAGTAACACGAAAAAGGGGGAATCTTCCCCTAGCAGAATAGGCACCAACAATGGCCTGGCGAATCCATTTACTAATGGAAGACTTGGCGGGAGCCAAACCTTTCCTAGGCCCAGAGGGCATCACAAAAAGGGCGTCAGTCCTACGAAGAGAGGAAGTAGCCACCAAATAGTACTTCACACAGTGAAGCACATCCAAAGAATGCAAAACCCTCTCCTTGTCATTGCTATGCTTAGGACACAAGGAGGGTAGAACAATGTCCTGGTTAAGATGAAAAGCAGAGACTACCTTAGGAAGAAAACCTGGCTTGAAGCGGAAAACAACCTTGTCCTGATGCCTCTCAAAGTACTGGGCCTTAATGGACAAGGCTGCCAATTCCGAAACCCGACGAACAGAAGTGATGGCAACCAGAAAAACAACCTTCTGAGTAAGCGCAGAAATCGCAATATCCTGCAAAGGTTCAAAAGGAGGGCCCTGCAAGGCAGAAAGAACCAAGTTCAAATCCCACACTGGGAGCAAAGGATTCCTAGGAGGCCGCATGTGCGTAACCCCCTGGAAAAAGGTCTTAACCAGAGGATGAAGAGCAAAAGACTTTTGAAAGAAAACCGCCAGGGCAGAAACATGCCCTTTCAGCATACTAAGCTGCAAACCTAGGTCCAGACCAAGTTGCAGAAATTGCAAGACCCTAGGGATAGAAAACGCCCTGCAAGGCAAGGTCCTGGCCTCACACCAATCAATATAAGACCTCCAAATCCTATAGTAGATGGCAGAGGAAGACTTCTTTCTAGCCTTAACCATAGTCTGAATGACAGCATCAGAAAGACTTTCCTCCTTCAAGATGGAGGTTTCAGCAGCTACGCCGTCAAAGCCAGCATTGGTAAATTGGGGTAGAGCAGTGGACCCTGAGTGAGTAGATCCGGCAGAAGGGGCAGAACTAACTGATCCTCTGCCAACCTTACCACGTCTGCGAACCAAACCTGTCTTGGCCACTTTGGAGCCACCAGGATTGCTGACGCGCCCTCTAGGGCCCGCTTGCGCACCACTTTGCCCACCATGGGAAACGGAGGGAACAGGTATAGAAACCCCAGATCCCTCCAGTTCAGAGACTTGGCATCCGCTGCCAGAGGCAGTGGATCCCGCGAGAGAGACACAAATGCCGGAAGCTTGTGATTGTGACGAGAGGCAAAGAGGTCCACCTCCGGAGTCCCCCACCGGTGACAAAGCGACCGAAAAACCTTGGGGCTGAGCGACCATTCCCCCTGGCGAGATGACCCCCTGCTCAGGGAGTCCGCCTCTGTGTTCTCCACTCCCGGAATGTACACTGCCGAGATGCATGGGACATTGCCCTCTGTCCAATCCAGGATCAAAGACAATTCCCTGAGGGCACGCCTGCTGCGAGTCCCTCCCTGGTGATTGATGAAGGTGACGGCCGTCCGATTGTCCGACCGAACTTGAACCGGTAGTCCCCCTAACTGATGAGTCAAGTGAGCCAGAACCAACCTGATGGCTCTCAACTCCAGAACATTGATGGGATCCTGAGCCTCCTGAGGCCCCCACAGTCCCTGAAACTGAAGATCCTTCCAAAATCCCCCCCAACCAGACAGGCTGGCATCCGTGGTGACCGTCTCCCAACGAGGGGACAGAAAAGACCTGCCCCTCGTCAGATTGCTTGGTTTCAGCCACCACCGAAGGAAACGCCGCACCCGGGGAGACATCAGAAAGGACTGATCCAATGACAGCGGGGACCCGTCCCAGGCCGCCAAGAGATGGAGCTGGAGCGTCCTTGTGTAAAACTGGGCAAAAGGAACCGCCTCGAACGATGCCACCATCAATCCCACCAGTCGTATCCCTAGCCGGATGGATGGGCGGGGGATAGATAGGAGACGCTGAGTCAATTCCTGAATCAGAAGAACCTTGGCTCAGGGGAGGAACACCCTGGCCTGAGAAGCATCCAGAGACATTCCCAGGAACTCCACCACCCTGGAGGGAGAGAGGCAGGACTTGGGATAGGTGATCACACACGGTCCTGGTATCCAGCTGCGCCTGACTGAGGGAAGACGCCATGATGAGAAGATCGTCCAGATAAGGCACGATGCGGATACCCCTGGCTCTGAGGATGGCCATCACTCCTGCCAACACCTTGGTAAAAACCCTTGGAGCCGAGGTAAGGCCAAACGGGAGAGCCACAAACTGAAAATGTCGATTTTCGACGAGCCTGAGAAATCTCTGGTGTGCCGGAAATATTGGAATATGCAGGTAAGCATCCTTGATGTCTATGGACGTCATGAAGTCCCCCTGACGAAGTGAGTGGATGGCTGAGCGCAGAGTTTCCATACGGAACTTCCGGGGACGGACGAACCTGTTGAATTTCAGATCCAGAATGGGACGACCGGATAGCCACAAGCAAGGCCGAAGCTCTGCTACACATCACCAATGTGTCATCCAAGGCGGACAGCACAAAGGACAAAAATAACTCACAGCGCTTAAGGTCGGCAAACTCCTCACTAGCTGGGTCAAGCCCGGAAGAGGCCAACAGTCCTCTAACAACTGACCTGGCAGCTACCAATAAAAGCGCTGAAGCACAAACCGGCTGCAAGGCCGACCCAACACTGGCAAAACCATGACAAGCCATCTGGTCAATGCGTTTATCCTCTCCATCCTTGAGAGTAGTGCACTCCGGAGAATGAGGAACTGGACAACCCCAAAACAGGAGCATCCACCTCGGGAGGGGGGGGGGGGGGACAACCAGTGCTTCACCGCGTCCGCTGGAAAGGGATATTTCTTTGTCCCAACCCGGAGGGACACCCGGAAGCCGAGTCGGCCTCTCCTATTCCTTGAGAATGATACCATCAAAATGCTTTTGATAAGGAAATTCCAATCGCGGCTTGGTCACCTCAAAGAACTCCCCCTTCAGCGGAGGAGCCGCCTTGGGGGGAGAAATAGCTAGGACCTAAAACATATGAGCCAGGACCCTAGAGGTATCTAAGGAATCCCCCTGGCCCTGCTCGGTATCAGCACGCACAAACTGCTGGTCATCGGAGCCCTCAGACTCCTCATACAGCTCCCCTTCCTCATGCGGGGAACAATCAGACCAATCCAGGGAGTCAAACTCCTCCATATCAAGGCCCTGCGTGGCTGTATACAAAAGTTTTCGCTTTGCCGTGGCCTTTTTAGCAACGGCACTGGAAAACAATTTTTCAAGATTGGCCAATCCGGCACACACCTCAGATTGCGACTCCCCGCCAATGACCATATCACATGTACGTGTCAAGTGAGGGGGAGACGGAGAGGAGACTGGCGGAGCAGAACCAGACGCCTAAGGTCCGGTCTGCCGCGTAATAGACCGTTGCGCACAGGGTACACAGAGAAATACATCATCCCCCAAAAGGGATACCTCACACCCCAAACACAGCCTGGATTGCCCCGAGGGGGGTACAAGCCCAGTATCCGGGGAAGCCTCCATATGGTGATTTTTTAAAAATATATATATTTGTGTACAGTGCTCCGAGGGAATTACGCAGTAATGCAACCCGGGATGCCCCTTTAAGTCCCGAGTGGGAGGAATTTTAAGCCAACTAAATGTAACCAGGGACCCTAGGATCGGGAGAACCCCCCTTTAATAGGATCAATGGTCCACCTGGAACACACAAACAAAACACACAATCAGACCATGCTAGCAAATGTCCTTAAAGAGTTAATAACAGCATTGCCCAGCAACTCCAGTGAGGGGCATAATCAATAAATAAAAATGATGGCCACAGGCCACTCTCCTGACCTTCACCCCTCCGGAGCCCCGCTGGCAGTAGGGGACGGGAGGCGCGTAGTGTGCAGAAGAAGAGGGAGGGCGGGCCGGCGCGGTTCGCGCCCGGCCCCGCCCCTCCACCGTCGCTGCCGGACAGAAGCCGGGACCTGAAAACGGCGCCCGCAGCACGGGGGCGGGCCATAGGCGCGCGCGCCCGTCCCCGCCCCCCCCGCCCTGAGGGGAAGAGACTCTTCTGGGGCGCCTACAGCCGCCATTTTTTTGTATTTTAAAAGCGTCGGAGGCTGGCGCCGGGGGTCCCGCTCCGAGTAAAGACATGCACACAAACACACACACAAAGTAATAAACAGATTAATCCATAAGGACCCCCCCCCCCCCCTCTAAGGGTATCCGGAAGAGGGAGGGGGAATCCATGCTAAGGTAGGGGCCAAGGGACGGGGCATCACAAAACAGGGTCACCAACCCGTTTAGCAGCCTACCCCTTGTTATGGGGTCTCACGGCTCATGATCACCTAGGGTGCCATCTACCATTGCCCGGACCAGCAGCCTAGGCTGGGAGGCAAGTAATGTAATAAAGGGATCCGGGCAGGAATAGAAGAATAGAGGGCCGGGAGTCATCCCGGCTACCTGCAAGGAGGAGACATCATCTTCTGACTTGCTTGCCTCTGCAGAGATGAAAGACTGGGGAATGAGTGGGAGGTCCCAGGTATTTATGGACCGGGAGGGTCTTACTTTTTTATTGACATCTCTGCAAGATCGCCATCTACAGGTCAGTATACATGTATGTATACCCACATGTAATGAATGTCTTGAAGCGGGGTGTGTGACATACTTAGAATAGAAGGTGGGGCAACGCTAATCTCACCACCCAGCTCTACATGTAGCCGCCTGTGGAGGCTATTCAAGAGCATGAATGGAGCAGATATGGGAGAGGAGCGTGCTACACACGGGGAGGGGGTGGGCTAAACTTGCGGAGGGGGTCAGCAAAAGGGGAAAAACAAGTGGTGGAGTGCATGCGTCAAACTCATCTCAAAAACCTATTGCACAACGTGTGTGAAGGGTCAGGGGAACGACATAATGTTTCCTCCCCCCCCCCGACCCAGGCAGCTAATGAGAACCCCATTTAAGGCTAGCCAATTACTGAGCATTTGATTTATCTCTGGCTTATAACCAAACCTGCGAGCTGAGTAGTTCGAAAATTATGCAAAGAGAACTCCCACAAAGCCCCCCCAAAAAAAGATAATCTGTTTTTTTCTTCTATATAATTGTCTATTTTTGTTGCTCCGCTGGGTCCTCTTAATCCACTCTTTTGCACATTAGCACTTTATTTACATTCCTTGCAGATTACTTAATTGCAGATTATAAGCAGTATGAGTTGGGGCATTTATTACAAGGAGTATATAGGAGTCCTTTGAATAATACAACAGCTTGAATGATATATTGATCAGCAGCTAGCAGTGTCCTCTAATGGTTTGTGGTGTATGTTTTTTATTGATGTTTTAACCAGTCTTGTGCATATTTATCAATAAAGATTCATTTTGTAACATTCAACATAGTGGTGCAACTTGATCCTGAGTATTTTTTGGGGGGCTTTGTGGGGGCCCCTTGCTCTCTTTACATATTGTATTGTTATGTACTCAGGTGTTGCACACTTATATCACTAGGGGTTGGTGCGGCCATTTTTGTGTTTTTGTCTAGTTAGAAAATTACACATAGTTTAGCATTTTCTGTTACCAAAATTTTTACTGTTGTAATCATAAAGAAAGGTCCTCTTTAAATTAAAGAACAGCTCTTACCGTGTTGGTACCTCTGTGCCTGCCTCAGTTGCCTGTCTTTGGACGGCCTGCAAAAGAGTCTGAGCAGGAACCTCCAGTTTGGCCGCACAGCGCTTCAGGTGCGCGGAGCGACTTTTCTCTGTAGCAAAGTTCTTTCCACACAATGGACAACTGGGAACAACAGGTACCACTGGATTACTTTGTCCACCTTCGCCCTGGTCCAGGCACCTGGAAAATAAATTCACCAGCAAGACTGAGAACGGGAATACCATGCTATAATTATAACTATTAAACACACAATAAAACATGCTGCAAGCTAAAAAGGAAACAACATTTATACTCACCTATTGACTCACCGCACTGTGATATCAAGTCTCTGCACTGACCAGGCCCTAACCCCATTTACTCATGCCTTCCCAATGAGTAGCCAACCCCTGCCATCATTCACAGTGACACTGACACCCCTGCTTTATTCATAGCAATGGAGGAGGTGTGCTAGGACTAAGCAGTCAGTCATGGACAGGGCGGCAGCTACCAATGGTGCTGATTCCAGTGGTGGAATGAGCAGCCAGCTGAGAGCAGGTGTGTTTGTCTATTTTAATTGCCCAAATTGGGCTTAGCACTGGGGAAGTGGGGGCATTTTTTTGGCAGCAGTCCAGACCAGACTACTGCTTTAAGGCACTTTATACTGCTATGGATATCGTGGAGAAGGGTTAGATCCTACCTCATATTTTTATTGCTGCCCGTGACCATCTAGGTCATGGGTCCCCACCCTTACTTAGCAGCAGAGCCACAATCAGAAAAGATGGCCGGGAGCCACATTCAATATTGATAGATTGTGGTAGCCGAAAACCAGGAAACAGCTGATAGCTGTTCCAAATAACAATGCAACGCAGCCAAAGTTTTTCCAGTCAAAAATGACTGAAGGCCCAACTTACTTGTCAACTCCCAATTCAGTTTGAGTGCTTCACTAGTTTTTCACGGTCCAATGGTAGGGATGTTGGTATCTGATCCATGCTTCGGAACTGCTCGTCTTACCCGCTCTACTGGGGACCATTAAAGTTTACCAGGTGAGTGGTAACCCCCTAATTCCCACTGACAACAATGTTAGTGGTTTGGAAACGCAGACCCCATAAGTTATATTTGGGCTTCTTTTTAATTTACCATGGTGCCCAAGTAGGGGGGACATTCTGTCCAGTTTAAACAGAAGAATCAAAACAAAGATAATGCTGGGAGGCCTAATGTGACTCTGGAAACTAACACGCAAGTCAGCACGCTTCCCTGTCTGCCTGACTTTACATTAAACCGGACATTCAGCATAATTAAATGAAAAGGCCAAACCTTTAAAAACTATTTCCCAGCATTTAAAACTAATATACTTTACGTTTTACCCATTTACTTTTTATTCTTTCCACCACTGGGTTTCAACTCTGTTCAGGACTATAGGATACGGGCGCCACCATCTTGCCTCAGAAGCATCACATACTGAGGAGAGGAGAGGGGGGCGGGTTATAGCTGTGCTTTGCTCAGACAAAGCAGAGCTGGGGTCAGGAAAAGGACAGCAATTCCAGAATGCAGAGAGGCATAGTCAGAAGATACTTCCTGTCTGCAGACAGCCTGAAACCCCATGTGCCACCATCGTGGATGTTTAAAGGCTTATAAAATGCAGTAGGTGCAGGTAGGATGGTAGGATATGTTTAATGTGTGCAATCTGTATGTACAGGGTGGGGGAAACATATAAGATAATCTCTTTTTTAGGGTGAAGGTCTGGTTTAACCTCATCCAAGATGCTGCCAATGCTCAGAGTGCCAAGTACCCCCAGCAGCATAGCTCTACTTGTGTGAATGCATCACAGCTAATCTCTATACAGGGGTGGACTTGGGCCCAAAATTTGCCTAGTTACCAGCTGCTGGCCAGCCCACTATATCACAGCTAAATCCTGTCCAAATTTGCTTCCAGGCCAGTTCTATAGTATTGCAGGGCCTGATTATAGGCAGACAGCGCTTTACTGCATGCGGATTGTGATAATAATGTTGGGAGTAACTAGCAGCATATACTCAATCTCCTTTCCCAGAGCAGATCCCCCAGTTTCCAGATTTTCAATACTCACTTGTCTGGCTGCGTAGTCCAAGGTAGGCAGCTGACAAAAGGCTACAGACGCACATGCACATTATGCAGCCAGATTCTAAGTGGGTCTAGAACAGGTCCACCTTGTTGAAGATACTGTTCGAAATCTTACAGCTTGTCTGTCTATGACACGAGTGGTGCTGTTACATATATCTATGAAGTCTCTGTTGTACATTCTCTGCTGCATGTTGTGTTTTTTGTACACGGAGGTGATCTCTATTACTTTTTTTCCTGCCTATGTTATCAACCATGTAAGGTGACTGTCTCTTACTGCACTCATGTTACAGTAAAGCCGGTTCCTTTTACACATCAAATGTCTATCTAGATTGGACTCTGAACCCAGCGCTCACATTCTGCAACACACCTAATGTTTTGCCCAGTACTTCCTGTCTCACCTAACCCCCCCCCCCATATCTCTGCCCACTTCACCCATCTCGCCTTTCTAATCTCATATTTTGTTCACTACTCTTCAATTCACTTCAGCCCATCTGATCTTTTTATGCTTGAACCCCTGCTTATGTATCGCCACCTCATCTCTACCCACATCAACTTTTCCTGACTCACCTCTTGCCGACTTCTTTCTAACTCACCTCACCTCTGCCTACCTCTACTCACCTTTTTCCACCTCACCTTAGCCCAATTCTGCTTCTTGCCCACCTCTGCTATATACTGTACATAAAAGCATATACAATGTTTGCGTACAGTTTGCGTAATCTCTGCTTAGATTTTATTGCAGCTCCCTGGGGTGTAAAAATGTGGCCCTTAGGCCAAAAAAGGTTGTGCGCCTCTGGTCTAGATGATCCAGACATAGAGGGATCTACCACTAAGAAAACATTGGTAAAGGATTTTGTTTGTATTTATGTATTTTTTGCATCATTCTAACTGATGCACAAACTGGTCTAGAACCTTTAAAGTGGGCCAAAACCCACATTTTTAACTAGCATCTACTGCATTCCTCCCCCTATGAAGAGCAACTTTTGGCATTTTTTGCTGCTCCTGCTTCACTCTGCTCCCTGCTAATGCCGCCTGTTTTAGCTGTAAAGCTCCGTCTGCTCAATTATTGCCAATGTTGTGTGTCGCAATTATGTCATTCCTGCACCTATGCAACGACTGATCACCTGCCATCTTACAGAGAAGGACAGCAAAAAATCTGTGTTTCAGGACAATTCTGTAAGCGAAAATATCAATTTCTAGTTCTGCACCATAAGGGAGAATCAGTGGGGGCGTTCAGTGGGTTTTGGTCCGCTTTGAAACTTTAGAGCTAGTGGTCCTCTCTTTTTAGGGAATCCCGATTTGGGATGCCATGATGTGTGTAACCCCTGGATCACTGTTAAAATCACCTTTCCAGTGCACAGGCTCTGTCACCGTCCCTCCAGTTGATGTGCTTCCCATGCCAGGCCTATCTAAGATGCCTGCCACTTTCCCTTCATTTAGCTTTCTATGTCGTTCACTAATATGCATGGCATAGAAAGCAGGTTGCAGGAGGGCCCACACATGCAACATGGGATTGCTGGTAAGGTAAGAATCTTGACCTTTCCTTAGGCGAACCCACAGCAACTTGGGATGTTCCCTGGAAGAAGAACAAAACCCAGGAGTGTTAAAAATACAATTCTGTGAAACTCACCTGTAGAATTGTTTTTGAATACATCCAGTCCAGGCCGTCCCAGATTCATTACACTTGAGATTCCACCACCAGGTGGCGCTGCTGCAAGATCAAAAGATGTTGCTCTCCCGGCCCCTATAAAACCAGGTGGTCCTCTATAATGCTCAGTTAGTCCAAAAGCAGCCTCAGACAAGAGGACTGGCCGGGAGGCCCAGAAACCATGTTACATCACACAGCTTCAGCTTGTACTCTCTTTAACAATCATAACAAGTCCGTAGACAACAATTTTTAAGAATCACCATAACAGGCAACAGGCCATAACAAACCCAAGGGCGGGGTGGGACGGCCTGGACTGGATGTATTCAAAAACAATTCTACAGGTGAGTTTCACAGAATTGTATTTTTCACTACATCCAGTCCAGGCCGTCCCAGGTTCATTACACTCGAGTCTCATTCTCATATGGGCGAGATCCCCAGTGCGGAACAGCACGTAGTTCATTGCACTACAGCCTGAAGCACCTTTCGGCCCAAAAACAGCGTCAGCTGAGGCCCTGACATCCACCCTGTAAAACTTAGTAAAAGTATGAACAGAAGACCAAGCTGCGGCCCTACAAACTTGTTCAACAGAAGCCTGGTGCTGAAAAACCCCAAAGGCACCAATAGCTCTAGTAGCGTGAGTTGTGACCCAAAAAGGGAGTTCGAACTCCCTGGCAGAATACGCCTGCGCCACCGCCTGTCTGATCCACCTACTGAACGGTGGCAACCCTTTCCTAGGGCCATCTGGTAGGACAAATAGGAAAACCTACTATTTGAAGATTCAGTAGAACACAAAAAAATACTTAAAGGCTCTGACCACAACCAGAGCATGGAGCGCCCTTTCCTTGGGGTTAGCCGGAGACGGGCACAAGGAGGGCAAGGCAACCTCCTCATTAATGTGAAAAAGGGGACACAACCTTAGCAAAAAATCCGGCCTAAAAAGGAATACCACCCTATCCTCGTGACGCTCAAAGTACGGTGGTTTCATACACAGCGCAGTTAGCTCAGACACACGCCTCACCGAAGTGATGGCAACCGGAAAGACTATCTTGAGAATCAAAATGAGCAAGCTAGCGTTGCTCAAGGCTCAAAGGGAGGGCCCTGGAGAGCAGACAGCAACAAATGCAGGTCCCACACCAGCAAAACTGACCTGCGCAGTGGACGAATGTATATAACTCCTTGAAGAAAGGTCCTGACCAACCTATGGGTGGCAATGGATCTCTGAAAGAAGAAGGCTAAAGCCGAGACCTGAGCCTTTAGGGTGCTCAACTGCAGACCCAGGTCTAAACCGCGCCGCAAAAAATTCCAGAATCTTAGAAATGGAAAATTTCCACCAGTGAAGCCCTTGGCATCACACCAAGCAATGTAGGCCTTCCAAACTCTGTAGTAGATCATGGAAGAGGCCTTCTTCCATGCTTGAAACATAGTTCGTACTACCGTAGCGGACAACCCCTTTTCCGACAGGATTGAGGTGTCAATAGCCAGGCAGTCAAGCCAGCGCTTGTAAATTGGGTTACCACAGCGACCCTTGCATAAGCAGATCTGGATCATCAGGTATGACGTAGTGATCCACTAACATTTGAACTATGACTGCAACCAACTCCTTCTCGGCCAACGAGGGGCCACTAGAGTTGTTGGTACTCCCTCCTGGGCAATCATGCGCAGCACTCTGCCCAGCTGCGGAAACGGAGGGAAGACATACAGGAACTTGAACTCCGTCCAAGGAATTGACAGGGCGTCTATAGAGATTGCCAGAGGATCCTTTGATAAGGATACGAACCTTGGGAGCTAGTGATTGTGTCTGGATGCAAAAAGATCCACGTCCGGTCGACCCCAGCGGCGACACAGAGACTGAAAGATCTCACTGTTGAGAGACCATTCTCCTAGGCGCGTGAAGCTCCAGCTCAGAGCATCCGCCTCCTGATTCTCCACCCCGGGCAAGTAGACCGCCGAGATGCAGGGAACATTCTCCTCTGCCCAAGTCAGAATCTGGGTCACCTCCTGGAGGGATCTCTTGCTCCGAGTCCCGCCTTGGTGAATGTAGGCGACAGACGTTTGATTGTCCGAGCGGACCTGCACCGGACTCCCCCTTAGCTGGGAGGACAAGCGTAGCAGTACCAACCGAATCTCCCTCAGCTCCAAAACGTTTATGGATAACCGGTTTTCTTGCGCCCCCCACTGGCCCTGGGTCTTGCGGGTCCGCCAAACACCGCCCCAGCCCATTAGGCTGGCATCCATGGTGACAATCTCTCAGCAGGGAGTCAGAAAGGACTTGCCGACCAACAGGATCCGGGAGTCCATCCACCACCCGAGGGACTGTCTGGCCGGGGGGGAACAGCGCAAACTCCTGATCCAGGGATTCCTGGCTCCGATCCCAAACGGATAGCAGGTTAAACTGTAACGGGTCATATGAAAATGGGCGAAGGGCACTGCCTCGAAGCACGCCACCATGAGGCCCACCAATCTCATCCCCAGGCGTACCAATGGCAGCGGACAAGCCAGCAACGCCTGCCCCTGCGTCTGAAAACCTAAGACCTTCTGTTGAGGCAGAAAAATCCTGGTCTGAACAGAGACCGACGTCATTCCCAGAAATGACCTCACCGTGGAAGGGGAAAGAGAAAGACTTGGGGTAGTTGATCACCCAGCCAACTCCTCCAGAGTGGAAGTAGTGTCAGCGTGTTAATCTCGGCCGGGACACGCGACCGTGCTGATATCAGTAAGTCGTCCAGGTAGAGTATCACATGATGCCCTGACACCACAGAACGGCTATAAGACCCGCTAGCACCTTGGTGAATAACGAGGGGCTGAGGATATTCCGAACGGAAGAGCCACAAACTGGTAGTGCTGATCCTCTACAACAAACCTCAGAACCCTCTGATGTCCCTGGAATATCGGGATGTGCAGGTAAGCGCGCCCTGATGCCCACCGTGGTCATGAAGTCGCCAGGTTGAAGCGAACTTACAGCCGATCGCAGAGCTTCCATGCGAAATGCTTGACCCTGACATATCTGTGGAGACCTTTCAGGTCCAGAATGGGACGTAGAGTTCCGTCCTTTTTGGGGACCGTGAAAAGATTGGGGTAGAACCCCTGACCTCGCTCCAGCTGAGGAACTGGACAAACACCCCTAAACACAGGAGATGACTCCAAGGCCTGAGCCCTTGACAGGTCTCGGGGGCATCCATGAGTGGATGAACCTCGGGGGAGGCCAGGCTGCCAGCTCTATCTTGTACCAGGAGGAAACTACCCCCTGAACCCACCGGTCTGAGACACGCCGTCTCCAGACCTGAGCATACAGCTGCAGCCGTTCCCCCACCCGAAAGGGGCTTGGTAGGGGGTTTAGACTTGGACCCCCATCCGGAACTGGAGCGACTTTGGGAACCCCCTCTGCTTCCGGTCTCTCTGCGGCCTCGGGGAGTTGAGAACCTCTTCCCCTTCGGAAGGGGCGAAGGGAAGAGGGAATCTGAAGGATTGAGACGTCTACTTCTTCTGAGGGAGCCTCCCATCCCCTACCAGGAGATCCAGGCATTCTCCGAAGAGACGGCCTCCCACGAAGGGTAGGCTAGTGAGGGACCTTTTGGGCTGCCGCATCAGCGGCCCAATGTCTCAGCCAAAAGAGCGGCGCAATGCCACCAGCAGGGCCGAAACTCCTGGCGCCAAGCCGGAGTACATCATCCATGGCTGTTGCAATAAAACCAATGAAAACCAGGCAGGATTCGGCCTCCTTGTACTCCTCCGTCCGGCCACGGTTCTTGGCCCTAGAAGAGAGTTGTCTCACCCTCCTCTTGCTGGCCAGAACCACCATGGCAGAAGCACATACCGGACAGAACAGAGCACCAGTAAAGGTGAATGCATGGCACAAGAGCTGACCCATTCGCTATCAGTGGGATCACGCAGGGATGCATTGTCAGGAGACGGCATCACAGTGGTGTTAGACATCCCAGACACAGGGGGGGGGGGGGGGGGGGTCCACCACGGAGGGTGAGACCAAGCTGTACCAGCTCTGCTGGAAAGGGATACCGTTTATCAAGACCCTTAGGCACTGCCGGCACGCTGTTGGGTCTCTCCCATTCCTTAAGGACCAGACAGAAAAAAGGGGGCCTGTTCCGGAAAGACTCGCCTCGGTCCTTCAGAGCGGAACAGATCACCCTGCTTCCTCTTAGCCGCCCCAGGGGGAACGATATGGAGGATATCAAAACTCCACAGCAAGCAGGCGCTCTGTATCGCTGGGAAGTCATGAATCCTCATCCGAGGAAGACCTGGAGGCACTGCCATCTCCGGCAGAAAAATTCTGCAGCAGATGGCAAATCCCCAGAAACCTCCTCCACCAATCCCAAAATCGGGAATATCCTCATCCGAGTAGGTGGGTTCAATATGCCGCTTCTTGCCTGCAGCCTTCTAGGGGACGATGAGGACAACCGCCGCTCAATGCTGGCCAGGCGCTGCACAGTTATTTAGGGAGCCCCGCTGGGGGCAGAGCCAGTCATGCCCGCATGGGAGCCCCAGCTCACTATCCCCTGAAGCCTCCAAATGGTGATTCTGGTAACAGGCGCAAGGCTACAAGACACTTACGGCCTAAGCCTGCGTAATTTATAATCCCCCTTAATAAAAAGAGGGACCGGGGAACCACAACTAATGACCTTGATCTGCAAGACACAAGAGGGACAAGGACACCAGTCACCATAGTCCCATACCAGCAGATATATATAAATATAATAAACAAAAAGCAGAGCAAAAGAGGGACTCACAATACCAATCATATGGATCGGAAAGAGGGACACCGTGGCACCGCAGCACACAACCGGACACCCAGGCTTGCGAACGCCACCAGGCCAGACGCGCAGAGGCCTCCATTGTATGCTTCCAGCAGGGAGGAAGCAGGATAGAGGCCTAGTGAGGGTGGTTCTCCCTTCAGGCTCACCATCAGCCTGCGGCCGACTACCTTTTGGTGAAGGTCTGCAGCCCAGAGCGAAGCTCTGCTTAACGCCCAGTCCCCCGGCGTTCACCCTACCATCACAGATACCGAGCAGCTGAAGCTGGGAGGCATAGGGGATCCAGGATCCATGGGAATAGGCCTGCAGCGGCTGTCAGGTTAGGTGACCCCGCTCTGCTGCCATAGCTGAAAAGAGAGAGTAACATCCACGATCTTCATGCAGCAGCTGCAAGATGACAAACTGAGCATGATAGAGAACCACCTGGTTTTATAGGGGCCGGGAGAACAACATCTTTTGATCTTGCAGCAGCGCCACCTGGTGGCGGAATCTCGAGTGTAATGAATCTGGGACGGCCTGGACTAGATGTAGTGAAAATCACAGGTTTTGTTCCTCTTTAAAGTGGACCAACACCCAGATCGCTGTGTGAAACCCCCCAGAAAGCCCGGAAACACTCACCATTCACAAACGGCCGGCGCGGGTGCACGCCCTGCTAGAGGGAAGTGCGAGACGCGGCCCGCGCATGCGCCGTTGTAACAGGGTTAAGGTAAGGTTTCTGGGCTTCCTGGGGGGTTTCACCACGCGGGACATCCCGATTTCGGATGCCCGCGGGAAGGGATCTGATCAGCCCGGGAATCTTATAGATTCCCGGGCCGATCCCCCCTGGGTGTTGGTCCACTTTAATGCCAGATATTTTTGTAAGAATTTTGAATTGAGAATACCTGTCAGATGACTACCTGAATGCCTTGACATACAACTACAGATGTGCTATGACCCGAAATAAATGAGAAACTTCACTCCACTGATGTGATAATTACATAGTATCAGCTGACCCTTCCTGTCCTGCACTTCAGACAGTGGACTAGGTCTTTTTGACTTACCTGTTGACATGTTGCTCTCGCAGGACACTGCTCATACCAGTGAGGTCTTTCTGGCAAAGCTGGCAGAAGAAAAGCCCCTCATCTTCTAGACTGACTGGCTGCTGCTCCTTCAGATCCATTTGCAGAGCCATAGCCAGATCACCATCAGCGTTAACTTCTGATTGCAACTTAAAGGTTTCAACTGAGGGGAGAAAGAAAAAAAAACCTGAATGACATTTAATTCAGTGGTCTACAACATACTCTCTATTAGTTGTAATATCACTCACTAGGTTCTTCAAGGACCTCCGAATTTAGCTTCATACGGACGGGGGCGGTCCGCTTGAACTGCTGCATCCTTTCCAAGACACGATCTTTCACACTCCCCTGGTCCGATAGACTGGACGGTTCTTCCTGAGACTCTTTTTGATTGTCATCTGACAGTAGCAGAGATGAAAAATATGCATCAGTATTATTACTATTTAACTATCAATTACTAGTTGATTTATAAAGTGGCAACATCTTCCATGGGCTGCACAAAGTGTACATGAGAGTAAGACGAGGAATATAATTATAGTACATATGGTATTATGAGTCTGATGTGAAGGAAGTGCTGCAGATACAACAGGGATATAGGAGTACAGTGGGAGTGAGGGCCCTGTCTTTGCAAGCTGACAGTCCAAACTATAAAGGTGGAGACAAGAGGTTAATTCCCAGGTAGTTTATACTAAGCATTGTGGCAAGTGCTCCGCTAGGGTAACAAGACTGTGGAGTGGATTAGGATAGGCTCACATATAGGTGAGCATAAAAGTGGACCAAAAACTATTGACTATCCTGGGTTTCTGTCCTTTCCCCGGGGCACCCCGCTATGTGAAACCCCCCAGATCACCCGAACCCAGCTGACCTTTTCCCGGTCCCACCGCACGTCTAAGAGACCGCATCCTCCGCCTCCCTCTAACAGGTGCCTGGTGCGGGCACGATCCCTGTTAGAGGGAGGCAGAGGATGTGGCCATCAGAGCTGCTGCTCTTAGACATGCGGTGGGACCGGGAAGAGGTCAGCTGGGTTTGGGCGATCTGGGGGGTTTCACATAGCGGGGCACCCCCGGGGAAAGGACCAAAACCCAGGATAGTCAAAATTGAAGGGTTGTAGAATGATGGTATGGGGGAGGACACTACAAAGGAAGTGAGCAGCAGGTGTGAAGTCCTGAAAATGAAAGTGGGAGGATGTTGTGGGTAGGGGTGGCAGGGTATATGGCCAGGCACAGTTCAGCAGGACTAGAGTGGCTGGCAAAAACCTGGGCTGAATTTTGCCCTCAGTACGCCCCCCGGCAAGAGGAGGTCTTGGGAAGAGCAGAGGTTGCATATGGGCTGGTATCTTTGGACTAGTGATTAAATGTAGGGTGGCGCTGTGTAGGTTAAAGTTAGAAGCTTATACTGAATTCCTTCAGATATTGTCAGCCAGTGAAGGGACTGACAGAGAGAAGCAGGAGGAGAGGAGGGCGAGTAGCACAACAATAGATTGGTGAGGTGTCAGTCTGTTTGCTGGTAGACCACAAGTCTAGGTGAGTGTTGCAGGCGTCTTGTTAGGAACAGATCAGGGAATGCACTAGAAATGTAAATGGTTTCAGGTGAATAACCAGTATCAGTTCCACATTTAAATCACATGCAATTGCACACAAAAGCAAGGGGAATTTTATCCTGCTTTCATGGAGAGAACGACCCCGGGAATGCACCAGAAAATGCATCAGCAGTGGACACTCTTTGATGCAACCGCTGCAGCCATTTAAGTGGGAGTCTATCAGAACTAGAGCCAACATCGCTGAAACCAAGCACCTACAGCCAAGTAGGGAGTGTCTTTTCCATTATACTAGTTTTAAAATACAGCTTCATCTCTAATGCGATTGTGTTACATTTTTTTCTTATTGTGTCACCAATAATTTAGGGACCAGTGTTCATAATTTGAGCACTGCTCCCCTTATTACTTGTACATATATTTAGGTATTAGCACTTTGTGATTGCGATTGTGGTTTGCAAATTTGTTATATACTTGCGCAATAGCAATTTATAGTTTTTTTGTCTCTATCGCCCTGTGGCACTGTCACTTTGTTGTGCATTTATTATATATTGTCTCAGTCTGGCAAAGTTTCCTCCTAGGCCTAACCCAGGAATGTTTTTACATTTGTCTATTGTGTAGTATGTTATTCTTTTGTGTTTTATGTGTGGGTAATATCAAATAAACATGGATATATCTTTTATTATACGACTTATATATATTTATATCTTATGGGTAGTGCTGCCATCCAGTGGTGTCTAGGGACACCTTTCTTCTATCGCTTATATTTTGTGTCACTGTGGAGCAGCACCCCTGTTCTTATCTTGTTTCAGTAATGCTTGTTAGTGCTACCAAAATGTAATTTATAAATGTAGAAAAAGGCTTGGCCATAGGTCTTGAAGGTTAGGGTTACACGTTTAAACTGAATTCTGACATTGGGAGCCAGCCGAGGGGCTGACTGAGAGGAGAAGCACTGAAAAAGTGAGAGGAAATGCGTGAGTCAACAGCAGAGTTCAGAATAGACTGGCGAGGAGCCGGTCTGTTTTCTGGTAGGTGAGGAGAGTGTTGCAGCATTCTAGTTGGGAAATGATCAGGGCAAGCACTAGAGGTGTGCTGGGAGATGTTTTTAAGTTGGCTAGTGCGTGAATGTAAGGTGTGAATAAGAGAAAGGAGTCCAGTATAACACCAAGTTCTTGGGGCCCTGCAGCGATATTTAGCTAAGAATAACCATTCAGGACAGATCACCTATTGTCTGTATGCAACCTAAGAGCTACATCATTGCAGCTGGCATGAGTATTTTGCATTACCATTTTGCACTGTGGTCACATCACCACTCAACTTCTCTAGATCATCTCTGGATCCACAATAGGAGGGTGTCAGCACAGCACATGTCCTCTCTGCTCCATTCTTAACACTTATCTTCTCTAGATCCTCTTTGGATTCACTAGATGAAGGTGTCGGCACAGTGTCAGTCCTCTCTGCTCCATTTTTACCCCTTAGCTTCTCTAGGTCTTCTTTGGATTCATTAGATGAAGGTGTCGGCACAGCGCCAATCCTCTCTGCTCCATTCTTACCACTTAGCTTCTCTAGATCCTCTTTGGATCCACTAGATGAGGGTGTCCTCTCTGCTGCATCCTCTGCATTGCCTCCTGTTTTGTTACTGTGCTCCGCTTCCTTGCCGGCCCCATTGCTAGCCTTGTTTTTTCCCACAGGTTGTTTGGATCTTTTTAACTTGCTCCTGGCCGCTGTAGTGCTGGCATTGGAAACGCTATGGCCATCTACAGGCTTGCTCTTCTTGACCCTTTTCAGGAGCTTGGAACATAGCTCAGCAAATTCATCCTCTGACTCCACCATTAGTAAATCTTTATGAAGGACCGAAGGATACAGGCGGGTCAGACACTATGGTGGAGTAACGAGTGAGCAGGAAGCTTCATCTCAATGTTTCATCATGTGCCAGGAGCAGCCATTGTATGAGATGTTCTATAACCAACAGAAAAATAGGAGAATGACTAAAAGCATAAGTTAATTTGTTAATTAGGCCAGAAGCTGGAATTGATTTATTCATAACCACTTTCTTTTTTTTAGCATTGAGAGGTGGACCTATCTCCAACCCTCTTGCATCAGACTGTGTGGGACATACAATGCTTGTGTGTGCAGGGGAAACTAGCTGCTACCTGCATCTTTGCATAGATCAACCTTCAGTGCTGAAAAAATGGTCATAATTAAATAAAATCCAGGGTTTGGGCTACAGAAAACGGGCTGAATCTCAACAATCTCAGTGGCTCCCTGGGATTTTTTGCATGGTAGGTATACAACCCATGATTTGCCTTTACACTAGACAGCCTGGACAATCCTTTGAAGTGGACCTGTCGGTGGCAGTCTAAAAGTCTGTGTGAGCCCCCCCCCCCAGCCCAGGTAGCCCACAAACCCTATACCTCGCCTCCGTTCCCTTGCCAGGATCACGGGCTGCATCCCTGCAGCTCTGGGTGTGGGGGGTGCAAAATCTGCAGGGTAACAGGATATGCCTGATGCCATTTAGTCCAGGACAACATCTTTATATATGTTGTGCATTAGTATGCACAACATAAATCACTAATTGGACAAGAGCCATTGCATGCTCCATGGGAACAGCGGTGAGTGGAGTGGGCAATCAGGGTTTTAGACATTCCAAATTGGGATGCCCAAGGGACAATCACCAGGATAGTGAAAATTGGGATACCCCAAATCCCCCCAGAAGTCCAGTCACATTCACCTTGTCCCGAAGCCTTTGCATCTCGGCTCACCCCTAGCCGTGCGTGCACTTGTGAGTGAATGGAGCGACCAGGGGGGAGATACAGTGAGGCATCCCAATTCTGGATGCCGCCGCCGCCGCCGTGTAGGGTAACAACACCCCAAAAGGTGAAAATTGGGTGTGTTGTTCCCCTTTATCATGATGGATAGACTGGCCTAATCTAGAGTCACCATGACGTACTGTACAGCAAACTGGCAGTACAGTTACTGATCTTTCTTGCATTAAAGTGGGCACCCCGAGTTGCTGCGGCGAACTGGGGGGGGGGTTCACACAGCAGGGCAAGGAACAAAACCCAGGATAGCCAAAACATTTGACTATCGTGGGTTTTGGTCCACTTTAGATGTGGCTCACACTATCCCTCAGTGTGAGCCACATATAACCCACAAGCTCATTCCCACCGAGTTCTATGGTTTCAGGGCAGCCCACTCCAACAGTGGGCTTCCATGCTATCTCTGCACTCATTGATTGGCAGCAGGAAGCACGTCACACGACCACTACAGTAAGTCTTGTGCTGATTTGTATTCTGCCATGGGACGATCAGGGCCAGATGGGGAGTTCAGTGTTGGCCTTTAACCAACATGGGCTTGGGTTTGTGCCCTTTATTTTTTTTTAACAACCTGGACTCCCAGTACCCCAGATTCTGGACATTTACTCATTAGAACTGAGTTACAACGGTGAGTGGGGTAAATTCTTCATTTGGCTAATGTTTTTTTTGGAGGGCTGTGTATTATTTTATCACTTATATTATTGCCATTTATATTACATTACATTTTGTATTGCACCAAAATATTAAAGCAGATGTCCAGTCTGGAAGTAACCCCCCACCCTGTCTTTATCTCCTGGCATTGAGCTAGAACCAAGGGGGGGGGGGGGGCTCTTGGTACAAAACAAATAAAGCCTTATCACACAGAATGGCATCCTCCGCTCTGCGCACAGCCCATCCGCTGGAATCCTGGCAAGGAAGGAGTTCCTTTTTTTCTGTATTACCCCCCGCCCCACCTCAGCTCCAGGGGAGGGAATTACCTCCAGACTGAACTTCAGCTGTAAGACGTTTTAGGCAGTGAGTGGTCCAGACCCACTAATAGACAGTGGTATTTTAGCACACTAACACTTTAAAAACGTAGTCATGCTAGTATATGCTATATAAAATAATATTAAGTCCTTTGCAGTGTTAGTGTTACAACTAACCCTTGTAACCATACATGCAGTTAGTGTGTGTATGCATTCTTTTTGTTTTGTTTTTTTTTTGTTTTTTTTTACTATAACATTTTTTGTAGGCAGTTTCATTGGTGGGGTGAGTTAACTTTTTTGAGAAAATATGGAGGTGCTTTAGTTTGTTATAAGATTGGTGATTGGGCCTATAGGATGTGGGGAGTTTCTTACAGTATGTGTGGTATATTCCCCATACACAATATACCAGTACTTCCATGCCACACTGAATTCCAGGTGCTTTTGCAATGTGTGTACTTACAAACAATGAAAACACTTTCAAATGTCTACATGGCTCTGCTCTGTAACAACAAATCTGTGCAGCTTCCAGAAAACCTACACACAAAGCTAACGCTGGCTTCATTTTAGAATTCACTAGGTAGTTGCTAAATAAAAGAGACGATAAAGAAAGGCACTGACTAGCCGCTGGGGGAGATAAGAATGTCTTTTAATGTTTTTCCTTTACCAGTGTAAAAGCAAAACAGCTCATGTCTTGCAGATCTCCATCCAGACTAACCCTCCATTCACACCTATGTAGAAGCAGATCAGGTGCAAAGGTTACTGTTGCAGTTTGGCTGCTTTCACACTTGTCTGGCTACTGCATCTGAACTAAAACAGAAACCACAACTGCAGCTGTGGAGTGAACACAGGCTTACAGGTGTAATAAGGACAGTACAGAGTTTATAGAGGGAGCTATGTGGAGATCCACAAAACATGATCTGTTACTGGCTCTTGAGGAGAGGGAAGGGGAAAATTGGTCTATACAGTCTCTTTAACATATTGTCACATAACTCGCCATGGCAGCAGAAGACCAAGGTAAAACATGAACTTTAAAGTATGTCCAGGCCAAGCTCATGTTTAGTTGCTTCCCAACTGTTCAAGTGACTGGTCAGAGGCAAAATGCCGATTCCTAGACTTGACAGCTAAAGACCAATACCACCAGTGTATCAGGGGAGAAACCGTCCTATAAAATGGAACACAATCAAAAAGACTTCTAATTAAATATAAAATAACTTTATTAGAACAAATTTGGTACCATGTTGTAGGTAAGGTAAGTCTGCCACTCCCAATATACATGTTTAAGGGCCCAACTCCAGGCCAAACTATTATCTCTCATATTCCACTCCAGGGCGTCAGGAACCAATAGGTTAACTCTCGTCCGAAGGGCAGGGACTGCAAGATAAAAGGTGTGGTTCTTCCTGATTACTCTTTGCAATCCAGTTTCATTCTTGCAGTTGGACTGGATTGCGAAGGTTGTGCCTAGATTTAGACACAGCTCAGACCAGAGTTTTTCTTCCGGAACAGAAGAGACTTTTACTTCAAGTGCTTGACCTGCCCTCACTCGACGATCAGTCAAGGAATGCGCTTATTGGGCCTGATGGTGCCCTGCTTCGAGGCAGTGCCTTTTGCAGTTTCATACAAGACCCCTGCAGGCAGAATTTCTCTCGATTTGGGATCGAAGCACGGAGACTCTGGATCGTCCCCTTTATATGACATACTCAGCAAGGCAGTCTCTATCCTGATGGCTGAATCCTCAGCCTCTTCAGGTGGGCAAATCCTTTCTTCCGGTACAATGTAAGATAGCGACCACGGATGCCAGCCTAACGGGTTAGGGGGGTGTCATGGTCTCAGCCGAACCAGGGCCAGTCAGGCCCAGGGGAGGGCAGGCTTCTAATAAATATTCTGGAACTGAGAGCGATTCTATGGTCTATCACACACTGAACCTCCAATCTGAGGGGTCATCCCATCAGGATTCAATCTGACAACCTGACGGCAATGGCATATATCAATCACTAGGGGGCCACCAGGAGCAGGAGAGCTCTCGAAGAGATGAGCAGAATCTTACTCTGGGCTGAGCAGCATGTTCTGTGCATGTCTGCGATCCACATACCAGGAGTGGACAACAAGCAAGCAGAACATCTAGGGCAGGTACCAGTAGGGCAGTCTTGAATCAGGGAGAATGGTCCCTCAGTCAGAGGATTTTTCAAGCCCTATGCATGCACTTGGGGGTTCTCAGGTTCCAAGATTTGTCTCCCGGTCCAGAGGCCCTCTAGCTATAGAAGCAGATGCCCTGATCCTACCTTGGTCAGCATTTAGGCTTCTCTATGCGTTCCCTTCGTTAAAGAGATAGTCCGCGATCAAATCCCAACCATTTCGGTGGCACCCCATAAACCAAGCTGATTCTCGGATATAGTAAGAATGTCGGAAGGCGGCCTCCCGATTATTCAGATCTCCTCACACAGGCACCTCTACGCACCCCAATTTACAAGTTCTAGCTATGACAGCCTGGCTATTGAAACCTCCATCCTGGCAGAAAGGTGTATCTGCCGGGGTCATTCAGACCAGGATTCAAGCCCTAAAGCAGACTTCGTCAAAGATTTACCACAGAGTCTGGTGAGTATTTACCGCTTGGTGTGAATCTAGAGGTTTCGCTTGTAGAACCTTTTCTGTCTCCAGTATTTTTAGAATCTTTACAGAAGGGTCTCGATGAGGGTGCTCAGTTGAGCACTCTAAAAAGGACAGATATCTGCTTTATCATTCTTTTTTCAGAAACCCACTGCTGAACATTTTTGCAGGGGTCACCCACGTGCGACCGCCCCGAAAGCTTCTTCTACCTGTCTGGGACCTGAACTTTGTTTTTTCAGCCCTTCAGGGTTCTTCCTTTGAACCACTGGCAGAAGCGTCACCAAGGTTAATGACACTTAAAGCGGACCTTCACTCTGAATAAGAGTCTATCTTATATGTTCCCCACAGCTATAACCCGCCCCCCTGTACCTTATCCCACTCTCCTCTCCTCAGTAAGTGTGATGCTTCTGAGTCAAGATGGCGGCGCCCGTATCCTAAATTCCTGAACAGAGTTGCAGCCCAGTGGGGGAAAGAATAATAAGTTAGTGACTAAAAACGTAAAATATATTAATTTTAGATGCTGGGGAACCATTTTTTAAGAGTTTGGGCTTTTCATTAAATCACACTGAAGGTCCGGTTCAAACCAGACCAAAAGCTTGGCACGGTTGGAAAAGAAGGGTAGCGGCCATTTTGGCGCTTCCATTACCAACTGACATAACGGACAATACACAGTAACAGGAAGCCCATCAGCATGTCCTGTTTGCAGGTGGCATGTAAATGCGAGTTAGAAAAAGGTGAATTAATTTTTATGTGCTGCAGTCTAAATTGCCCTGGGGAGGGATGCATATGTGCACTGTTTGTTGTGTTGGTCTGGTTTAAGTCATTTTTGACTGTTGGTCCGCTTTAAGGTGGTCGAGTTAGCAGTTTTATCGGTAAAACCTCCTTATTTAGTTCTGCACAAGGACAAGGCTGTCTTCTGTTTTAAGCAGGACTTATTCCTAAGGTATTCTTCCCCTTCCATCTTAAAGAGGAGGTAGTTTTACCCTCCTTATGTCCTGCTCTGGTTAGCCATAAGGGGAGAGTCCTCCATTCCTTGAGCGTAGTGAGAGCTCTTAAATATTATATCTCTACTATGCAGACCTACTGGAAAACTGACCCCTTATTATATTTGAGGGGCCACGAAAAGGTCTACCGCCAGCTAAGTCTACCATCAGCTGATGGATTAGACAAGCAGTGATAAGGCCTATGTCTCCAATCCTCCTTTTCAGGTTACGGCCCACTCTACACAAGGTATCGGAGCTTCCTGGGCCTTTCAGCACCAGGCTTTGATAGAACAGGTCTGCAAGGCCGCTACCCGGTCTTCAGTTCATACATTTACAAAAATTTATAAGGTAGATGTTAGAGCCTTGGCCTTTGGTAGAAAGGTATTACAGATGGTAGTAAGCTCTTCAGCTACGGTTTGATTCTTGGAATGGCTTACTCCTCACATTAGAGGAATAACACCAACACTTGGGATCCCACCCTGAACCAAGGGCACCGCTTTGGAGTTCCCATTCATTTCTGACTTCTTGAGTGGAATATGAGAGAAAACACAATTCTGTCTCACCTGTAGAATCCTTTTCTCTTTGCTTCCACTCCAGGGCGTCAGGCTACTATTTCCATTCCTTGGATGCCAAAGTCCTAGTGGAGCTTGTATACATGTAAACAGTTGATCAGCATTTAAAAAAAAAAATATAAAAAAGAGGAAACGTGGGATCTCTTATCCTCCCGGGCGGCTGTGTCTACTGCTTTTCAATTACAGGATTGCGGAAAGCAGCCAGGAGTATATATAGACCAAGAGAAACCACACCTTTTATATTGCAATCCCCGGCCTTCAGACAAGAGTTAACCTATTTGATTCTTATGCTATGGAGCAGAAGATGAGAGAAAACAATTCTACAGGTGAGAATCACAGAATTGTATTTTTGTTTGTCCAGGCAAAAGGTTGCAAGATGTCTTGCTGCCTGTGTGTGACCTCCTCTTATAGTGGACCAAAACCCACTGCGATTGGCCCGGGAATCTATAAGATCCCCGGGCTGATCGATTCCCTTCCCCCAGGGCACCCAAAATCGGGATGCCCCGCTGTGTGAAACCCCCCAGGTCACCCATACACTTACCTTCTTTCCCGTTCCAAAGGCGCATGCGCTAGCCACATCCCCGATATCCCTCTAGCAGGGCGTGTGCCCGCGCCAGCCATTTGTGAATGGCCAGCGCAGGCACGCTCCCTGTGAGAGGGTAGCGGGGGATGCAGCCTTCAGCGCGCTGAGAGCCGCTCGCCTTAGGCGATGTGACATCAGCGGATCCGAGTGCGCTCATTGGACGAGCGGCCGCACATGCGCCATAGGACCAAGAAGAGGTGAGTTGGTTTTGGCGACCTGCGGGGGGGGGGTTTGGTCCACTTTAAAATGGTCTTGGTTTTCATAGTCCCTCATCAATAAATAGAGGCATGCTGGGATTTGTGGTCACCAGCAACACAGAAAGCCCATCAGAAACCAACGAGGTATTCTTAAGCCCATGATTTTTAACTAAGCTGGTACAGGTGTAAAGAATGGGATTTGATGGAGCTCAAACACACAGCTGGTCCCATCCACAATACAGCATGTTGGAGCATGTGGTTCCCCAACAGAGGCTTATATGCAGTATTGCTGAGGCTTGTAGTTCTCCCAACACATCTGCAATAAATAAAGTTCAATGTGATGACCGACCGGTCAACAGTTAAAATTTAGCTTTTAATTTATCCGCTTTAATATAAGCTAAATTTTAACTGTTGACTGGCCGGACATCACATTGAACTTTATTTGTCTTTTGTTGGAGAGCTGCCTGGGATCTTCAAGTTCGTGCCGATTTGGATGGTCGTTGAGCTGGCTTTTTTCTTGTTCTATTTACTACATCTGCAATAAAGACTGCTGGAGCTTGTAGTGCCAAACACATCTGCAATTAGGGATGCTGGGGCGTATACTCCCAACAAAGCTGCAATGTGGAACGCTGGGGCTTGTAGTCCAGCACATCTGCAATGAGGAAGGCTGGGGCCTGTAGTCCAGCACATCTGCAATGAGGAAGGCTGGGGCCTACAGTCCCCCAGCACATCTGCAAAGAGGGGGCTGGGGCCTATAGTCCCCCAGCACATTTGCAATGAGGGGGGCTGGGGCCTATAGTCCCCCAGCACATTTGCAATGAGGGGGGCTGGGGCATATAGTCCCCCAGCACATTTGCAATGAGGAAGGCTGGGGCCTATAGTCCCCCAGCACATTTGCAATGATGGGGGCTGGGGCTTGTATTCCCCCCACGCAGAGGCAGTGCAAAATTCTGAAGCGTGTAGTCCCCTAACAGAGCGGGCACACCTACAGTGAGGAATGCTGGGGATTGTAGTCCCCCAACACAGAGGCAATGCAGAATGCTGGGGATTGTAGTCCCCCAACGCAGAGGCAACGATACTCGCTTGTAGTTCCACAACACCATTCTGAAAACACTGAAGCATGCTGGGACATGTAATCTCTCCAGCACAGCTGGTAATACATGGCGGACATCACATCTGCGCCCCATAGAGTCAGCACTTCTGAGACACCCCGCTGTGCCGCCATCTCCCATCCGCACCACACACTGGCCCTCTCTCTTACCTGAGCACCGACGTACGACCCGGAAGTAATCGTCGCTTACGCGAGCACGCAAATCTCCATAGCAACGCAGCTATCGCGCGCCAAGAGCTCGGCGCTGAGGAGGAGACAACAAGATGGCGGGGCCTTTGCACAGTGGCCTGCTCGTGTTTCTAATATCACCGCTTTATTTATTTCTTTTTGGGGTGGAAGCGGTTTAATAATGGACTCCAGCCATATGCTTAACCTGCAGTTGCCATGTTTGTGGTAAATATTATTTAAAAGTCCACAAATTCAAGTGTACAATCTGAAGGGGGCTGCGAGTTGCATTGCTGAACTGGGTTGAAGAATTACAAGCGCCACATGTGTATGTCTGTAAGAGGCATCGGTCACCCAGCTCGTGTTATGTAATCAAGGCAACTGTAGACTTTTATTTTAGGGCCCCTGGAGTCCCATGCGTGTGCTGTGGCATTGATTTAGGACGTAAACCAGGGAGTTTCATGCAGGGGGCATCCGAAATCAGGATGCCCCAATTGCAAACTAACCTGGCCTTGGCAGCGTTATACAGTCCTGCGCCGGGTTGCTAGAGTTTTGGTCCACTTTAAAGTGCACCAAAACAAGGGCTTTTGGTCTGTCCCCCTGGGGCATCCCAATTCGGCTTATGACTTGCTTTCTGGTAAGGCCCAGGGGACCACATGGGAGGTGCCCAATGAAATTATGAGCTTTAGGATTTAAAAACACTTTCCTAGGTTTATGACTGGCTTTATCAATATGAAGGTTGTCTAGCAAAATGTCTTTAAAATGGACCAAAACCCAGCACGATCGATTCCCTCCCCCCTGGGCATCCAAAATCGGGATGCCCTGCTGTGTGAACCCCCCCCCCCTTCCCCAGGTTGCCCTGTTCACTTACCTTGCTTCCCGGTCCAACGGCGCATGCGTGAGCCACGGACGCATAATGGCTATCCCTCTAGCAGGGCACGTGCCCGTGCCAGGCATTTGTGAATGGGCCGGCGCAGGCACGCTCCCTTTTAGAGGGAAGCAGGGGATGCGGCCGGCAGCGTGCTCTGAACCGCTGGCTTAGATAGCGTGAGTTACGCTCGACGATCTGGGGAGTTTCACCCGATAGGGGTGCCCAGAGGAAAGAACAAAACCCAGGTGTTAAAATCCTGGGTTTTGGTCCACTTTAAGAAAATAAGTCCAGTTGCCCTGATTTATTGCTATAGATCACAGGCATGTCATCCTGATTTGGGATGCCACACAGCCATAATCCCTGCCCCGAGTTGCACTTATTAAGCCGAGATCCAGCAATGTTTTCAAGCGCAACACAGGAAGTATACACGGCGGGATCCTCGCCTCTTCAGTCAGACATGCCTTGCACACAGCAGGGGATCACTGCATTTGAATACAGCTCTGGATTGCAGCTTAGTAAGGGCTCTGGCAGGGGTTAGACAACGATGGCATAGGAATTATGCTGACTGATCCAAAAGTCAACTATGATTTTGGTTCATTTTAAAGTGGACCTATCACCTCTAAGCTGGCTACAATAGACTCCAGGGCCAGCTAAGTGCTCCTGGATCATCCCTATTCGGGATGCCCGATTATGTGTACCCCCCAGACAGGCCCACATTAATCTACCTTTCCAGTGCTCCCACACCCAGGCATTCAGATAGGCTGAGAGAAGGAGTGTGCCACACACCGCACGGAGGCTGAGGATATGGGTGCTCTCGCTCCCTATGCCGACGTTCGGTTCAAAACTACGAGAATGTATGCCCAGCCTAAAGTACTGATTGGATGAGAGCCTGCACATGCGCCGTGGGAACAGCACGGCGCATGTTCCCCCCCATAGCATCTCCATGCCTTGCACCACCGCCCCCATGCAGCCTTGCTTTGGTTCTCAGTTTTCTGCATCCCCAGCTTGCAGTGGAACCAGTGTGAGATGGTGAGGGTTATTTGGACTTGATTGCATGGCTAATGTGACTGCTCCAACCTTCTTCTCGAGAGCCACCAACAGGTCATTTTTATATATGGACCAGATCTACTTTTTTTTTATCTATATAATTTTGTGAGGCACCACTTGACTTGCCAGCTTGGTAATGTGACAGGAAATTTGGTTCAATTCATATTGTATCCTGGACATGATCAGTAGGGGGAGCCCTTTGTGTTTTCTGTATTGTTGCAGGCTAAATATTGTAATAAATATACATTTTTATTATGGATTTTTGTTGAGCCCTTGTAAAAAAAAAAAGGCAGCCTAAATAAGAAAAAAAATGAGACAATAGGAGAGAGAGCCCTGCCCTTGCGAGCTTACAGTCTAAAGAATAGACAAAGCGGCGGGAACACAAGTGGTAGAGCTTGAGTTGGGCTTCATGTGCCATTTGAAAGTTATAGGAGTTGCATAAGCAAGGTTATATGCTTCAATTATAAAAAATATATACCGCGCTGTGAATTATTTACAAGATCAAAATTTGTGAAAAACCAATAATACTTTAGCCAGCTACACGTGCATAACTTATATCTCACCAATAAGTCGAATTTGAAAACAAAAAATGCAAAAAGCACAGAGCTATAAATAAATTAATTTGAGTCCTCTTTAAAGTCCTTCCAACTCTTTTCCGAATCCACCAAGTGTGTCAATATTCCATTTGTGCAATACCACCACCAATATTATGCTTTTACCAGAAGTGGTCTGATTAAACAGCAATTTCAACAATCACGAGGACACCCTCTCCAATCGGTTCCACCACATCAGATACAATTCCCAAGTACAATATACAAAATGGCCAGCAGGATCTCCATAGCATGTTCATGCAAAGGGAAATAAAAAATCCATAGCGTAATACTGCCAACTACAAACTTCCTTTAATTAAGCCAATAAAACACTCACAATCCAAAGGTTAAAAACTTGCATATCATATCGTGGCTCAAGGCCAACTCACGCTGCTGAATTCCAATAAACGTACCACCGGCTCCCTTCTTATTGACCAGTGTAAAGAATGTTTCTAATGTTTCTTTTGGACCCTCCCATATACACATGACATCATCGATAAATCTTTTCCAAAGCTTGAAGTATGGCCACACCTTGCCAAAAATAAACTGACTCCCACCACCCCACAAAGAGATTAGCCATACTGGGTGCAAACTTTGCCCCCAGTGCAAACTTCGCCCCCATTGCTACCCCCTTCTTTTGAAGATAAAAGCGACCTCCAAACCAAAAATAGTTATGGTCAAGTGCAAATGTTAGGCATTCCATAATAAATTCGATTTGTGCAAGAGGAAGATCTGAATTTTCATTCAAAAAATATCTGACTGCCTCAATGCCCTTACTATGTGGAATGTTAGTATATAATGACGTAACATCCGCCGTTGCCAACAAAGTAGCGTCATTGGTGGTCTGTTCAGCACATAGATTTAATACATGATTTGAATCTTTTAGATAAGCGGGAAGTTTCAATACAAGGGGTTGTAGAAAAAAATCCACATATTCCCCTAATCTACATGTTATTGAGCCTATCCCGCTCACTATCGGGCGACCAGGGGGCTTTAATAAACTCTTATGAATTTTAGGAAGATAATATATCGTAGGTATCCTAGGGGCTTTGACACTCAATCATTTTCTCTTTTGCTCAAGATCCCACTTGAAAGGCCTCTTTCAAGTAAGTCCGCCAACTGGACCTGATATTCCCTCGTGGGATCTTTAGTGAGTACCTCATATGCCTGCGTATCCGCCAATAATCTATCCAACTCCTCCATATAATCCTTATCCAAAACTACTAAACCCCCACCCTTATCGGCTGGTTTAATTACCACTTCATGTTTTTGTTCTAGACTTTTTAAACCTTTTTGCATAAGGGCATAATAAGGGCATTGAGGCAGTCAGATATTTTTTGAATGAAAATTCAGATCTTCCTCTTGCACAAATCGAATTTATTATGGAATGCCTAACATTTGCACTTGACCATAACTATTTTTGGTTTGGAGGTCGCTTTTATCTTCAAAAGAAGGGGGTAGCAATGGGGGCGAAGTTTGCACCCAGTATGGCTAATCTCTTTGTGGGGTGGTGGGAGTCACAGTTTATTTTTGGCAAGGTGTGGCCATACTTAAAGCTTTGGAAAAGGTTTATCGATGATGTCATGTGTATATGGGAGGGTCCAAAAGAAACATTAGAAACATTCTTTGCACTGGTCAATAAGAAGGGAGCCGGCGGTACGTTTATTGGAATTCAGCAGCGTGAGTTGGCCTTGAGCCACGATATGATATGCAAGTTTTTAACCTTTGGATTGTGAGTGTTTTATTGGCTTAATTAAAGGAAGTTTGTAGTTGGCAGTATTGCGCTATGGATTTTTTATTTCCCTTTGCATGAACATGCTATGGAGATCTTGCTGGCCATTTTGTATATTGTATCTGATGTGGTGGAACCGATTGGAGAGGGTGTCCTCGTGATTGTTGAAATTGCTGTTTAATCAGACCACTTCTGGTAAGAGCATAATATTGGTGGTGGTATTGCACAAATGGAATATTGACACACTTGGTGGATTCAGAAAAGAGTTGGAAGGACTTTAAAGAGGACTAAAATTTATTTATAGCTCTGTGCTTTTTGCATTTTAAGGTTATATGCTTGTCTGAAGTGAGTTTTGAGGGCACTTTTAAAGGCTTGGAGTGATGGAGAGTGACAGATTGAGTGGGGGAATGCTTTCCAGAGAAGTGGGGAGACACGGGAGAAGTCTTGAAAGTGGAAGTGCAAGGAGGTGACCAAGGAGGAGGACAGGAGAATGTCTTGAGGCAGAGTGGAGGTTGCACTTGGGTTGGTAACACTGGATCAGAGATGAAGTGTAGGGAGGGGCCAGGCTGGAGAGTTTTGTAGGTTAATGTTAGAAGTTTAACTAAACTCTGAGACAGGTAACCAATGGAGGGATTGACAGAGGGGGGCAGCGCTGGAGAAGCGAGAGGTGGATTAGGTGAGCAGCAGAGTTTAGAATAGATTGGAGGGGTGCCAGTCTGTTTGTTGGCAAACCACAGAGGAGGGTGTTGCAGTAGTCCAGTTGGGAGATCAGAGCATGTACTAGCATTTTAGTGGTGTCAGGTGAGAGGAAGAGACGGATGTGGGAAATATTTTTAAGTTGTAGATGACAGGAGGTGGCTAGGGAGTGAATGTCAGGTGGAATGAGAGGAGTCCAGAATGATGCCCAGAGAAGGAGGCTGTGCACCTAACCTTACCCAACAGGGGAGACTGTATTCCTTATTTTTTAGCGCAAACAGGGCCTTTAATGTGGTCCAAAACCCCCAGAGAGGGTCTTGGTCCACAGGAATACTAAACTGACCTACAAATATCACTCCACATGTGATCCCTGCAATAAGTAAGATACTTACTTTTTCCTGCTGGAACTTAGACACAAGGACAGGAAATCTCCTTTAGGAGGCGTGCTTCACTTTAGTGTGCAGGTCTTCCTTGTCCCCCACCAGTGCTCCAAAAGGAAGAGGTGATTATCTCCTGAATTTGGATCTCTGTCAGGTAGCTGCAGTAGGTGGATTCGATGGTTCTTTTGGACCTAAACCTACATAAAAGTTGTCAGGTGGGTTTAGGTAATTCGTAGATGGCTACTGTGACCTTCTGCTTGTCCTATTTGTCCTTCCAAGAACCTCACAATTATAGCGTTTTATTTCAGTCTTTATAACATAATAATTGAGCCATGTGATGATATATTGATCACATTGTGATATTGTTGGTAGATGAATATTCTACCTACAAGGGATCAGGATCATAGGAGACCGGGGAGATCAGCATTGTGCATTATAAATTATATATATTCCTTTTGTATAAAATATATAAAATATTTTCCCTTCCATAAATTCAGTATTTTGTAGCAGCGAATAGAGATGCTGGAGAACACTGGAACTGCACAGATGAGCTGTGAGGGACAGGAGGCAAGTATATGCTTTTTTATGTTAATGCCTGGACAATCCATTTTAGGCTGGGGCTACAAACATGGCAATAAAAAGCAGGTGGCTTCTTTTAGAATAAAACAGGACACGTAGCATTTGTACAAACAGATTTAATGTTGATATGTTACAATTGTCTGTAACAATTCTATTTAGTCCACATGATTTTATTATTTTGGTCTTCATGCTTCCACAGTGTCATACGTAACATATCCCCCCCCCCCCATCACGATTTCCAGTGTCCCCCAGCAATCAAATGTGGCATCAAGCAGAGCTATTTGCACTTTACTTGTGTCCCTGCTCCCTCCCTTGTGCCCCTAATATCTGCTGGCAGGGGAGCACACAGCGAGGATGCAGCTGCAGAGCGAAGCTACTCTGGTCAATGTCACATTTGCCCAAGGGGGGTATTCCAGGAAATGATGAGTTTGCCGGGGGGTTCTATTGAAAATTACACTGTAGGGAGTATATGGATCCCCTTTAGGAACCATGCAGAGTGGACCAAATATCCCAAAAAAGAAATGAAGGCGAACTACAGAATACAAAAGAATATTGCATTTGCTTGACATACCACTACACAAGTCCTTGAGCTTTAATACCCCCCATTGCACAACCCCCTTAGTGACCCCCCCCCCCATTTCCTAGAATGCAGCTACTTACCAGGAAATAGGATTGGTAAGGAAACAAATTGATCATCTCCAGTATCTGAAAGCAAAGCTTTTGTGCAATGAAAAAGTGTCAGTGACCGAGATTGCTGCTGCCCCACACTTCAGAGCTAATAAAATGACACATTTCAGGTTGGTAAATTGCAGTATTTAGGGGCACAAGGCATAGTTTTCAGGAGCCTCTACACAGGTCACTCCTACCTGCCATCCCAGCTTCTCATAACGGGGCAGAGGAAGACAGATGAGCAGGTGGCAAGTAAGTAGGGAGTCCTGTGCCCTCTGGCAACATCTGATCCAAGTCCTGTGGCTAAGTACAAAAAATTGGACTCTTCCTTTAAGGTTGTGTAATCACCATATTACTGGAATAAGGGTTTCTGTATCTGTAGCGAACCAATAAGGGCCTGACTAACTTCAGACTTTGCCCTTACGAATACTATAACCGATTCTTTTCATTAAATAGATGCAGTAAATTAAGCACTTGTGATAATCTGGAACGGGGTGGGGAGCATTTTAAAGTCTTTCCATGGGAAACATGGTTCTGGACAGGTGGATTGGGGTTTCTGGATGTACCAAAATCTTGTTGATGAGTAAACTTAGAGGATGCTGCAGGCTACAGCGATGATGAGGATGTCCAGGATCAGTGCTTTTCCAAAGCTTTTGTTAACAGCTCATTCAGACGTGCCACCATTGGCCGAGGGTCATCATTCAGTCCAGCAGCGATCATTGCATTCTCATAGATCTGTTTGGAAACATCAAAATGTATGATTAATACTTAGTGGACAAAAACCCACAGAGATTGGCCCAGGAATCTACAAGATTCCCAGGCTGATTGATTCCCTCCCCTGGGGTATCCAAAATCGGGATGAACCAAATGTGTGAACCCCCCCCCCAGGTCGCCCATAAACTCACCTTTTCCAGTCCAATGGTGCATGCGCTAGCCGCATCCACATCCCCGCTATCCCTCTAGCAGGTATTTGTGAGTGCCCGGCACAGGCGCACTCCTTTAGATGAAAAGCAGGGGGTGCACCACCAGCCCTTGGATCCGCTGGGCTTAAAGGGGCGGGAGCGGATCCGAGCGTGCCGATTGGACGAGCGGCTGCACATGCGCCGTGGGACCGGGAGGAGGCGAGTTTGTTGGGCGACCTGGGGGGTTTCACACAGCGGGGCATTCCCATCCAAGGAGCTCCAGGGGCAAGGACCAAAATCCAGGATAGTGAAAATCCTGGGTTTTGGTCCACTTAAGTTTTCTTCTATACAAACATTCTGACCATGCAACACACTATGCAGTATTATCTATTTTTACTATTTTAAAGGAAGGTGCTGTTTGGTCGACCTTTGCTCAGCTGCTGAAAATACCATTTTGTGAATACTCACCTGTAAAATGGGTATTCTAAGTATGTCACACACCCCGCTTCAAAACATTCATTACATGTGGGTTATACTGACCTGTAGATGGCGATCTTGCAGAGATGTAGAGGAAAAAAAGAGAGCCCCTCCCGGTCCATAAATACCTGGGACCTCCCACTCATTACCCAGTATAAAGATAGCAGTAAGGTAAGGGACCAGGAAGAGCCAAATATAAGTCATAACAACGAAAAGTTCACCATATAAAGGATCCAGAATACAAAAGGGCAGGGTGAAGCGGGGTGTGTGACATACCTATAATACCCATTTTACAGGTGAGTATTCACGAAATGGTATTATTCTAAGTATGTCGCACACCCGCTTCCAAACATTCATTACATGTGGGACATCCAATAGCAGTGTCCATAAAGGGCGGGGATCCAAACAAGGCAATAAAGCACAACTTAAACCACTGCATCTTGCAGAACTTTGCGGCCAAAAACTGCATCCGCTGAGGCCCGCACATCAACCTTGTAAAACTTGGAAAAAGTGTGAACAGAAGACCAAGTAGCAGCCTTACAAACTTGTTCAACAGAGGCCTGGTGCAGGAAGGCCCAGGAAGCTCCAACAGCACGAGTAGAATGAGCAGTAACCCGAAAAGGGGGAACCTTCCCATTGGCAGAATAGGCCCCAACAACGGCCTGACAAATCCATTTACTAATGGAAGACTTGGCGGGCGCCAAACCTTTCCTGGGCCTGGAGGGCACCACAAAAAAAGCATCCGTCTTACGAAAGGAAGAAGTTACGACCAAATAGTACTTCACACAGCGGAACCACATCCAAGGAATGCAAGACCCTCTCCTTGTCATTGCTGGGCTTAGGACACAAGGAGGGCAGAACAATGTCCTGATTAAGATGAAAAGCAGAAACCACCTTAGGAAGGAAATCCGGCTTGAATCGGAAAACAACCTTGTCCTGATGCCTCTCAAAGTACGGGGCCTGAATGGACAAAGCCGCCAACTCAGAGACGCGCCGAACAGAAGTGATAGCAACCAAAAATGCAACCTTCTGCGTAAGCGAAGACAATGCAATATCATGCAAAGGCTCAAAAGGAGGACCCTGAAGAGCAGAAAGAACCAAATTCAAATCCCAAACTGGGAGCAAAGGCTTCCTAGGAGGCCGCACATGCGTAACCCCCTGGAAAAAAAGTCTTAACCAAAGGATGAAGGGCAAAAGACCTTTGAAAGAAACCTGCCCTTTCAGCGTACTAAGCTGGAGCCCCAAGTCCAGACCATATTGCAGAAACTCCAAAATCCTAGGGATAGAAAACACCCTACAAGGCAAGGCCCTGACCTCACACCAATATAAGACCTCCAAGTCCTATAGTAGACGGTAGAGGAAGACCGCTTCCTAGCGCTAACAAGAGTCTGAATCACAGCATCGGAAAGACCTTCCTCCTTCAAGATGGAGGTTTCAGCAGCCACGCTGTCAAAGCCAGCGTTGGTAAATTGGGGTAAAGTAGATGACCCTGAGTGAGCAGATCCGGCAGCAGGGGCAGAGCGAACTGATCCACTGCCAACCGCACAACGTCTGCGAACCAAACCTGCCTTGGCCATCTTGGAGCCACCAGGATTGCCGTCGCCCCCTCTAGGGCCAGCTTGCGCACCACCTTGCCCACCATAGGGAACGGAGGGAACAGGTACAGAAACCCCAGATCCCTCCAGTTCAGAGACATTGCATCCAATGCCAGAGCCAGCGGATCCCGCGAGAGAGACACAAATGCTGGAAGCTTGTGATTGTGCTGAGAAGCAAAGAGGTCCACCTCCGGAGACCCCCCACCTGAGGCAAATCGAGCGAAACACCCTGGGGCTGAGAGACCATTCCCCCTGGCGAGATGAGCACCTGCTCAGGGAATCCGCCTCCGTGTTCTCCACTCCCGGAATGTAAACTGCCGAAATGCACGGGACAGGTCTCTCCGCCCAGGCCAGAATCAAAGACACTTCCCTGAGGGCACTCCTGCTGCGAGTCCCTCCCTGGTAATTGATGTAGGCGACTGTCGTCCGATTGTCCGACCGAACCTGAATCGGCAAGCCCTGTAACCGATGAGTCAAGTGAAACAGACCCTGAAACGGAAACCAGAAACCCCCCCCATCCTGACAGGCTGGCATCCGTGGTGACCGTTTCCCAACAAGGAGTCAGAAAAGATCAGCCCCTCAACAGATTGATTGGATCCAGCCACCACTGAAGGGAACGCCGAACCCGGGGGGTCATCAGGAAAGACTGATCCAACGACAGCGGAGACCTGTCCCAGGTCGCCAACAGATGGAGCTGGAGCGTCCTTGTGTGAAACTGAGCAAAAGGAACCGCCACGAAGGAAGCCACCATGAATCCCACCAGCCTCATCCCCAGCCTGATGGCCGGACGAGGGATGGACAGGAGAAACCAAGCCAATTCCTGAATCAAGAGAACCTTGGACTGAGGAAGAAACACCCTGGTCTGAGAAGTATCCAGAGACATTCCCAGACAAGACACTACCCTGGACAGAGAAAGGGAGGACTTGGGGTAGTTGATCACCCAACCGAATCTCTCCAGAGTGGATACCACAGTCCTGGTGTCTAACTCCGCTTGGCTGAAGGAAGACGCCATAATGAGAAGATCGTCCAGATATGGCACAATGCGGATACCCTGGGCTCTGAGGAGAGCCATCTCCCCTGCCAGCACCTTGGTGAAAACCCTTGGAGCCGAGGTAAGGCCAAAAGGAAGGGCCACAAACTGAAAATGCAGATCTTCCACCACGAACCTGAGAAATCTCTGGTGCGCCGGAAAGATTGGAACATGCAGGTAAGCATCCTTGATGTCTATGAACGTCATGAAGTCCCCCTGACGAAGAGAGTAGATGGCTGAACGCAGCGTTTCCATGCGGAACTTCCGGGGACGGACGAACCTGTTGAGGATCTTCAGATCCAGGATGGGCCGAACAGAGCCGTCCTTCTTGGGCACCGTGAACAGATTGGAATAAAAGCCCTGGCCCGGTCCGAGGGAGGCACCGGGCAAATGACAGCCATATCCAGAAGATTTTTTACCGCCGCCCGGAGCCCCTGCGCGGCCAGAGGATCCGAAGGCACCTGAGACCTGAAGAATCTGGGAGGGGCCCGGAACTCGAACTCCAGCTTGTAGCCGGAAGACACCACTTCCCAGATCCATCTGTCTGAGACCTCCTGGTCCCAGACCTGGAACAAGGGTCGCAGCCGTCCCCCCACCCACAAGGGGGGGCCCCCTCATTGCTGAGCTGGCTTGGCAGCAGCTTTGGGCTTAGAGCCCCAACTGTGTCCTGGACGGGCACGTCCCCTGCCCCTGTTCCAGGAATCACCTCTGGATGAGGAGAAAGCCAATCCTCTGGCCCCACGAAAAGAAGGGGTAAAAGGAAGCCGCCCCCCGAAAGGAACGACGTTGCTTCCTTCGTTGAGGTAACTTACTGCCTTTGGTGACCGAATCCAATTTTTCTCCAAAGAGCCGCAACCCCACAAAGGGAAGAGCCGTAATCGACTTTTTGGACACAAAATCAGCCGCCCACTGGCGCAACCAAACCGAACGCCGAATAGCCACAAGCAGGGCCGACGTTCTGCCACATATCACCAATGTGTCATCCAAGGCGGCTAGTACAAATGACAAAAACAATTCACACCGTTTAAGAGCAATGAACTCATCACTAGCCGGATCGAGCCTGGAAGTAGTCAACAGGTCCCTAACAACCGACCTGGTAGCTACCACTAACAGCGCCGAAGCACAAACAGGCCGCAAGGCCGACCCGACACTGGCAAAAGCATGACAAGCCATCTGGTCAATGAGTTTATCCTCACCATCTTTAAGAGTGGAACAATCAGGAGAATTCAAAATAGCGGTGTTGGACAACCCCAAAACTGGGGCATCCACCTCGGGAGGGGACAACCAACGCTTTACTGCAGCCAACGGAAAGGGATATTTCTTATTCCAACCCGGAGGAACACCTGGGAGCTGAGTAGGCCTCTCCCATTCCTTAGTAATAATGCCATCAAAATGCTTTTGATTAGGGAATTCCAAGCGCGGTTTAGACTCCTCGAAAAACTCCCCCTTTTGCGGAGGAGCCACCTCAGGAAGAGAAATAGCCAGAACCTCAAACATCTGAGCCAGAACCTTAGGGGTATCCAAGGAATCCCCCAGCCCCCGCTTGGTATCAGCGCCAACAAACTGCTGATCATCAGAATCCACCGACTCCTCAAATAGCTCCCCTTCCTCTAGCGGGGAGTAATCGGACCAGTCCAGAGAATCAAACTCATCAAAGTCAACAGCCGGCGTGGCTGGAGACAAGTGCTTTCTCTTAGCCGGGGCCTTTCTGGCAACCGCGCTAGAAAATAATTTCTCAAGATTGGCCAATCTGGCACACACCTCAGATTGCGACTCCCCACCCATGACGTCGTCACATGGGGCACGGATCAGTTGGGGAGGGGTAGGAGAAGAGACCCGAAATCCCCATGTGCAAGGAGGAGACATCATCTTCTGACTTGCTCGCCGTCTGCAGAGATGAAAGACTGGGTAATGAGTGGGAGGTCCCAGGTATTTATGGACCGGGAGGGGCTCTCTTTTTTCCTCTACATCTCTGCAAGATCGCCATCTACAGGTCAGTATAACCCACATGTAATGAATGTTTTGAAGCGGGGTGTGTGACATACTTAGAATATATCAGACTATACAAGACACCCATAGATTGAAGGGTGCTTTGCCAACACTTTAAAGCAGACCTCCAGTAAAGTAAGGTAGTTTAGTAAATTGCTCCCCCAAATAATGGCATATGGGGCTTAACCATGCAGATGTTGTGGAATATATTTACATGTGATATTTTTTCACTATATCCAGTCCAGGTCATCCCAGAAGTGATGACAATTGGGTATTCCACCGATAGGTGGCGCTCGACTGCCAGATCAAAAGCCGTCGTTCCTCCCGGCCCTCTATAAAAGCAGGCGTCTCTCTATGATTTCCCAGTGTTCATCTTGCAGTGCTGCTGCTGAAGATCGTTTGGATACTCTCTCCTGGATACTGCAGCTGAGCAGGGCCTCCTAGCCCATCGGCCGCTGCGCCCTTATTCCCACTGTTCCCGCTGACCCACTACTGCCTCCCAGCCTTGGCTGATCGGGACGGTGAGGGTAGGGTGAACACCGGGGTCAGGCGTCCTTACAGAGCTAGGCTCTTGGCCGCAGACCCTGTCTAAAGGGTAGCCGGCCATAGGCTGATGGTGAGCCTATAGGGGGGGGGGAGGAAACCACTCTATGCCCACGGGTTCATGCCCATCCCTGCCCCACAAGCTTTATTCTTTGTGGTGTTTTTTACTGTGCTTGTGCATGACTTGTACACTCTGTCATACCTCACTGGTATGGTTATGCCTGTTTTTGCTGGACATATTTACCTCCCGTGTTCCCTCGGCTCCTTTTCTTCTCCCCCCTCAATCTTGGTGCTGCACTGTGAGGAAGGGGGGATGGCGCTGTTCGGCAGAGGCGTTTTTGTGTCTTCTGAGGCAGCGGCCTCTGTTGTGCTGGTGCGTGCGCGCTGCCGCCTGGCTTCCGTGGGGGGCCCCTCCGTGGGCTGCCCTGCGTTCCTGGCCTGGTCCCTCACATTCTGTCGGGGCAATTTTGGGAGGACGGCGCTCGTTTGCGCCGTCGGTGGGGGCCGGGGCCGTGCGAGGACGCTTTTCGCGTCACTGCTGCGTGGCCCGCCCATCGAGGATCGCACTGAGGCTGCTCTGCACCATCTTGATCTGCCTGCTTCACGCTTCTGTAGTCCTCCGCGCTCCATCGCCGGTGGTGTCGTGAGTCCCTCTTGTCAGCCTGATCATGTACTTTGCGCATGTGCTGTGGGATTCTCAGGGTTTTTTTCTTGCTTGTGTCTTCTAGGTGGGCCCCCTTGATAGATTAAGGGTTGTGGTTCCTCCCGGTCACCGACCCCGCCCCCCCCTCTCCATGTCCTCTACCCTTAAGAGGGATCACAAAAGAGGGACTAAATTGGTGTCTCATTAGGTTTGGGCCGTTAGTACCTTGTAACCTGCATACCATTCACCTTAATCACCATAATGGATGCTTCTGGGGATATTGAGCTAGGGGCCCCTTCTGGGCGGGCGAAGCTCTGCCCCATGTGCGGTGCTAGCCCTCTGGGCGGACTCAGCACTGGTTGTGTCACTTGCGCCAGGAGCATCTTTTTGGAGCATGATCGGGTGGGCGTATCCGCCCCTAGCCCCTTATTGTCTGTGGCTTCTCCAGAGCCCCCGCTGCTGCACTCATCCCCCAGCTAGGGGGAAGCCAGCAGGGGGTCCCAAGCTGATTTGGCATCCCGGGTGGCCAGCCTTGAGAGGCGGTTCTCTAGCATGGCTCCTAAGAAAGCCTCAAGCCCATTTATTCTGATGATGCCGATGATTTATTTGGAGGTCTGTGCTCCATGGAGGAAGGTGAGTTGCATGAGGACATTTCCACTGTGGATTATTCTGCCGGCTATGACAGCGGGCCTGGCTCTTCCTCAGGCGAGGACATGTGGCTCCCTGGTAATACTGAGAAGTTGTTGGCTTCAGTTTTTGAGACGCTGCACATTGTCCCTCCTAAAGCGGCTAAGAGGAAGCAGGGTGTTTAGACCTGAAAGACAGAGGCGAGTCTTTCCGGAGCAGGCTCATTTTTCTAATATGATTTTCAAAGAGTGGGAAAGGCCTAACAAGCTGCCGTCAGTGCCCAAGGGCCTGGACAGACGGTATCCCTTTCCTGAGGAACTGGTCCGGCTATGGTCCCGTCCTCCCAAGGTGGATTCCCCCGTGTTGGGCTTGTCCAACACTACGGTTATGCCTTCACCCGATACTGCTTCCCTACGTGATCCAGCTGGTCTGTCATGCCTTCACCTTTGCCGATGCTTGGTTCCGTCCTGTGTATGCCGCGGCTATTGTCTCTCTGGCCATCAGAAAGAAGGTGAGACGTCTGGTTGACATTGGTAAGTCTGGCAAGCGGGCGGAGGAGTATAAGGACCTCAAGGCTTGCGTTGAGTTTATTGCCTTCGTTGTCTCGGCTATGAATGATGGTGTCCAGCTCGGTGCCAGGGTCTCGGCCCTGCTGGTTGCGCTTCGCAGCTCGCTCTGGTTGCGGCAATGGTCGGCTGATGCCGCGGCCAAAGAATTCGCTCACTACTATTCCCTTCATGGGCCACAGATTATTCGGGGAGCCTCTGGACCTCCTGGTCAAGGACGGAAGACTCCCTCAGCGACGGAGGCCTGCGCGCCCCTTTCGGGGTTCATCCGCCTATCGCTCCTTTCGAGGAGGAAGAGGCTTTTCATTTTCAGGTACTCGCAGAGATTCCTGGGGACGAGGTAGGTCCCGCGTCTCTCGGATCGGTGGATTCAGAAGGTGGTTTCCTTCGGTTACAAAACAGAGCTGGCAGTTTGGCCGCCCTCAAGATTTCTTCGGTCGCGGATATCCCAGAACCCATTGACGGCACAGGACCTAAGGACGGCCGTCCAACACCTTCTGCTGTCAGGGGTGATTGTCCCGTGCCTCGTCCGGAACAGGATCAAGGTTTTTACTCCAATCTGTTCACGGTGCCCAAGAAGGAGAGAATGCTGAGACCTATCCTGGACCTGAAGGGTCTCAATAGGTTCAGTCAGACATTTCCGCATGGAGACCTTACGGTGCGCAGTGAGCTCGCTTCAACCCGGCGACTTCATGACCACGGTGGACATCAAGGATGCGTATCTGCACATTCCGATATTCCAGGGGCATCAGAAGGTCCTGAGGAATCAGGGCATTCACGTGCTGCCTTATCTGGACGATTTACTGATTGCGGCTCAGTTCCTTCAGCAGGCAGAGAGCGACACCCGGACGGTGTTTTCCACTCTCGAGGATTTTGGTTGGGTAGTCAACTACCCCAAGTCTTCAATCACTCCCTCGGTAGTGAGGTCCTTTCTGGGCATGACTTTGGACACCTCCCAGGTCAAGGTTTTCCTGCCACAGCAGAAGATGGTGGGTCTCCAGACACAGGTACAGGCCTTGCTGTCTTGTCAACGACCATCAATCCGTCTGGGAATGAAAGTGGTGGGCCTTATGGTGTCATGCTTCGAGGCAGTGCCCTTTGCGCAGTTCCACATGAGACCTCTTCAATTGAATCTGTTGACCGGTTGGGACCGGACGCAGGAGTCACTGGAACAGGAGTCTCCCCTGGCCAGGCAGTCCCTCTTGTGGTGGCTGGACTCCAGAAATCTACTTGGAGGCAAGTCCTTTCTGACTCCCCGGTGGGAGATTGTTACCACGGATGCCAGCCTGACCGGCTGGGGAGGCTTTTGGCAAACGCAAAAGATCCTGGGTCAGTGGGGGCCGCAGGAGGCCCATTTACCCATAAATATCTTGGAGTCTTCGCTTGACTCTCCATTTAAGGGGTCGTGCCATCCAGGTTCGCTCGGACAATCAGACGGCTGTTGCCTATATCAATCATCAAGACGGGACTCGGAGCAAGCGAGCCCTCAAGGAGGGGACTCAGATTCTGATTTGGGCAGAGGAGAATGTTCCCTGCTTAACGGCGGTTTACATCCCCGGGGTAGAGAACCAGGAGGCAGATGCCCTGAGCAGGAGTGCCTCAAGCCTGGGGGAATGGTCTCTCAGCAACAAGATCTTTCACGCCCTGTGTCTCCGCTGGGGTCAGCCGGATGTGGACCTTTTTGCGTCCAGACTCAATCACAAGCTCCCAAGGTTCTTCTCCCTGTCGAGAGATCCTCTGGCCTTTGCCACAGACGCTCTGGCATTCCTTGGATGGAGTTCAGGCTCCTTTATGCATTCCCTCAGTTTCCACTCCTGGGCCGAGTTCTGCGCAAGATAGCCCAGGAGGGGGTGCCAACCATTCTGGTGGCTCCTCGCTGGCAAAGACGGAGTTGGTTCGCGGATATAGTTCAGCTGTCAGTCGATCGCTACATCATGCCCGACGACCCAGAACTTTTCACGCAGGGGCTGCTACGGCACCACAATTTACAGACGCTGGCTTTGACGGCCTGGCTATTGAAACCTCAATCCTAACGGAGAATTGGCTGTTTGCCACGGTGGTTCAGACCATGATTCAGGCGTGGAAGAAGTCTTCTTCCATGATTTACTACAGAGTTTGCATGCCTACATTGCTGGTCATCGGAGCCCTCAGACTCCTCATACAGCTCCCCTTCCTCACACGGGGAACAATCAGACCAATCCAGGGAGTCAAACTCCTCCATATCAAGGGCCTGCGTGGCTGTATACAAATGCTTTAGCTTTGCCGTGGCCTTTTTAGCAACGGCACTGGAAAATACCATTTTGTGAATACTCACTTGTAAAATGGGTATTATAAGTATGTCACACACCCCACTTCAACTTTAATAATTACACTTGGGTTAATCCACCTGCAGGTGGCGATGTTGCAGAGAAGTCTAGAAAAACGAGCCCCTCCCGGTCTATACATACCTGGGACCTCCCACTTATCTCCCAGTTTTCAAACAGCAGTAAAGACAAGGTACCAGGAAAAACCATTGGTAACCCTCAAACTGTAAACGAAGCTTCACCATATAAAGATCCAGAATACAAAAGGGCAGGGTGAAGCGGGGTGTGTGACATACTTATAATACCCATTTTACAGGTGAGTATTCACAAAATGGTATTATTCTAAGTATGTCACACACCCCGCTTCAACTTTAATAATTACACTTGGGACATCCAAAAGCAGTGTCCACAAAGGGCGGGTATCCAACAAGGCAATAATGCAAAACTCAAACCACTGCAGCCTGCAGAACATTGCGGCCAAACACAGCATCTGCTGAAGCCCGCACAACAACCTTGTAAAACTTGGAAAACATGTGAACAGAAGACCAAGTAGCAGCCTTACAAACTCGTTCAACAGAAGCTTGGTGCTGAAAAGCCCAAGACACACCAAAAGCACGAGTAGAATGAGCATTCTTGGCAGAATAGGCCCCAAGAACAGCCTGACGAATCCATTTGCTGATGGAAGACTTAGCCGGAGCCAAACCTTTCCTAGGCCCACAAGGCACCACGAAAAAAAGGCACCAGTCTTACGAAAAGGAGAAGTAATAAGCAAATAGTACTTGTCGTACATTCTCTATTTTCAGAATTTCAGTTTTTTGCAACATGGCTTAGACTTGGGTCTTCAGCTGAGCCCCCTCAAAGGCCAGGTCTTGGCCATTTTTTTCCAAAGATCTTTTGCCAATCATAGACTCATCAAGACTTTTTTCCAAGGAGTTACCCATGTACGTCCACCACGTTAGCCTGTATTACCGGTGTGGGACTTGAATTTAGTGCTTTCGGCTCTACAGGGTCCTCCCTTTGAGCCTTTGTGCGATGCTGTATTGTCTATTTTGACCCAAAAGGTGGTCTTTTTGGTAGCGACCACCTCGGTGTGTCGCGTGTCAGAGCTGGCCACGCTTCGTATGAAGCCTCCTTATTTTGAGCGGCATAAGGACAAGGTGGTTTTTCGTTTTAAACCTGATTTTTTGCCTAAGGTTGATTCTCCCTTTCATCCTAATGAGGAAGTTGTATTGCCTTCTTTGTGTCCAGCTCCTGCTAATTCTAAGGAAAGGACTCTCCATGCCTTGGATGTGATCAGAGCCATTAAGTATTATCTGGTTGCGACTGAATCCTTCAGGAAAACGGATTTGCTCTTTGTCCTAACAGAGGGCTCTAGGAAGGGTTTGCCACCAGCCAAGTCCACTCTCAGTAAGTGGATCAGACAGGCGGTGGTGCAAGCATTTTCTGCCAAGGGGAAGGAACCCCCTTTTCGTATTACAGCTCATTCTAATAGAGCTATTGGTGCTTCCTCTGCTTTTCAGCACCAGGCATCTGTTGAGCAAATTTGTAAGGACCCTACTTGGTCTTCTGTTCATACCTTACAAAATCTTACAAGATTGATGTTACGGCCTCAGCTGACGCTGTTTTTGGCCAAAAGGTGCTTCAGGCGGTAATGAAATGAACTACATGCTGTTCCGCACTGGGGATCCCGCCCTAATGGACACTGCTTTTGGATGTCCCAATTGTCATCACTTCTGGGACGACCTGGACTGGATATAGTGAAAAATACAATTCTGTGAAACTCACCTGTAGAATTGTTTTTGAATATATCCAGTCCAGGTCGTCCCACCCCGCCCTTGTTTCATTATCTCTTGTTTGCCTGTTATGGCAATTACCATTTTTATATTGGACCGTTGTCCTTGAGTTTTTTGTTGGAGAGAGTACATGCTGATGCTATGTGAAATAACATGGTTTCTTGGCCTCCCGGCCTGTCTCTTTTCTTGCTGTTTAACCACTGGGAAATCATAGAGAGATGCCTGCTTTTATAGGGGGGCGGGAGGAACTACAGCTTTTGATCTTGCAGTTGAGCGCCACCTAGCGGTGAAATACCCAATTGTCATCACTTCTGGGACGACCTGGACTGGATATATTCAAAAACAATTCTACAGGTGAGTTTCACAGAATTGTATTTTTTTTCATTAAGAGCAAAAGGGGAGACTTTTTGTAGCACAAACCCTCCTTTTTTCTTGATCTGATTGGTATATTCAAAGTAGGTGTGAATTCCTACAGGTTTGCTGCTCCTTTCAGGATTTTTTTTTGCAGAGATATACATGTCATGCTGTGCATACAAAGTTGATGGAGGAAAGGAATGCTGTGTGTGTGTGTGATGGAAGATACATAAAATCGATGGGTCAGCAGCCACAAAGCTTTTATATACTGTATATTCTAAGTATACAGCACGTCCTGCACCAAAGATAATTCCTTACATTTGGGTTATACATCCACAAGATGGAGCTGGACTGCAGAGACAGCAAAAAAAGTAGCTACTCCCGGTCCCTTATATACCAGGGACCTCCCACAAATTCCCCAGATCTTCTCTGCAGTCTGGCTGCGATGACAAGAAGATGTCTCTCTCTACTCGCAGGTGAGCGGGGCTTATTAGCCTGCGGCCCACCCGTTCCATTTTTAATTTGCCTCCCAGCCTTGGCTGCGCTGGTTCGGGTGATGGTAGGCATCGCTGCAGGTGCTTAGGACCACCAAAGGGTAGGCGGTATAGGCACATGGTGAGCCTTTATAGGATGCCCCTCCTGCACTATCGCCCCTTCCATCGGTGGGCCCCATCGGTTTTATCTTTGGATTTTTTGTATGCATGCCGCTTACGCGGTCTTTCTATTTATGTCTTGCGGGCGGGTCAAACTTAATTGTGGTTTCTCCCTGTCCTATCCCCTCTATTTAGTTTAAAACTTTATTGAGGCCTATTGTGCTATTTCCTCCCACCTCCCTAGCGGGTCATTGGGGCATCCCGGGTAGCTTATTAAGAGTCAATCCCGACTGGCCTGTTGGGCCACAATAATCACCATATGGAGGCTTCACAGGATAATGTGCTTGGGGTTCCTTTGGGACAAACCTGGCTGTGTACTGCGTGTGGGGTGGCCCCTCTGAGTGACGATGTCAGGGTTTGTGCACCCTGCGCCCGGCAGGCGCTTGCGCTGATATCGGAGTTGCCTGTGACTGGGCCTGCGCCCATGGGCTCACCTACCCCCCCACGTTTACATCTGACTCCCAGTGATGTGAATACCAGTGGGGAGTCTCAGCCTGATTTGTCTACTAGAGTGGCTAGCATTGAGAAGCTGATTGCTGGCTCTACGGCGCGTAAGGCCTCAGCTAAGAGGCGGCATTTGACGCCTGGTGTTACCATGTTTCCTATGGAGGCTGAGGAATTTTTTGACCTGGCTGGTTATACCCCCCTGGAAGAGGGGGAATTGTTTTCTGACTCAGAATCATCTGATGAGCAGCCTAAGGGTTATGCTGATTCTGGCTCTGACCCATGGGCTCCAGATGATACTGACAGGCTTCTGGCTCATATATTTGAAGTACTTGCCATCTCCCCTCCTGCCGTGGTCCCTCAGCAGCAGGGGGAGTTGTTTCACACTGCTAAGCCTCGTTTGGAGTTTCCTAAGCAAATTCACTTTAATAACCTCGTGTTTAAAGAATGGGAGCATCCTGGCAGGCTCCCTGGGGTGCCTAAGAGTTGGGATAAGAGGTATCCTTTTCCTGATGAAGTGGTTAAACGATGGTCATCCCCTCCCGAAGTGGATGCACCAATTTTGGGGTTGTCCAACACTTCTGTCATGCATTCCCCTGACTCTACTACACTGAAGGACGGTGAGGACTGGCACATTGACCAGCTGGCTTCTCATGCCTTTGCCTGTGTGGGAACTGCGCTGCGCCCGGTTTGTGCCTCTGCCATTACGGCTGTGGCTATTAAGACCCTGCTCAGAAACATTTTAGATGGCGCTCCTGATGATGCTGCTAGTGATGAGTATAGAACTCTTATACGTTGTGAGGAATTTGTTACATATGTCCTCTCTGCCTTGGATGATACCATTAGAATGTGTGGCAGGGCTTCTGCCTTGGTGGTGGCTATACGCCGCTCGGTTTGGCTGCGCCAGTGGGCAGCTGACAACACTGCTAAGAAGGCTCTCACTGGGTTTCCCTTTAAAGGTCTGCGCCTATTTGGGGACCGCCTGGACCTGTTTGCTAAGGGAGGCAAGTTACCCCAGCGCAAAAGACAGTCTCGGCCCTTTCGAGGGTCAGGTTCCTTTCTTCCCTCCTACCGTGGGTCCAGAATGGGAAGGGGAGCCTCATTTGCAGGGGCCAGTGGAGATTTCTGGGGTAGGGGTAGACCAAGTCCTCCCCCAAGCCCTCTCAGGCATGAAGGGGCGCCCTCACCCATCCGGGTGGGGGGACGGCTTTGGCTCTTTGCTCACGTCTGGAGGCGCCATGTCTCAGACTGGTGGATTCAGGAGGTAGTGTCCTCCGGTTACAAGATAGAGTTTGCAGCCTGGCGGCCCCCAAGATTCATCAGATCCCGGAGGGCTCAAAACCCCCTGTCAGCTCAGGGTCTGATTCTCCTGTGCAAAACCTTCTGGAGTTGGGTGTCATCTGCCAGGTGCCCTTCAGGGAAAGGGGCGAAGGCTATTATTCCAACCTTTTCACTGTGCCCAAAAGAGATGGGTCCGTCGGACCCATCCTGGATTTAAAGCTTCTCAACAAATTTGTCAAGTTCCGGCACTTTCGCATGGAGACTCTGCGCTCAGCTGTGACTTCATTACGCCCAGGGGACTTCATGACCTCTGTGGACATCAAGGATGCTTACCTTCATATTCCAATCTTTCCAAGTCATCAGATTCCTCAGGTTCGCTCTGGAGGATCGGCACTATCAATTTGTGGCCTTGCCTTTCGGCCTCACTTCGGCTCCCAGGGTATTCACCAAGGTGCTGGCGGGAGTGATGGCATTCGCATTCTTCCCTATTTGGACGACATTCTAATCACTTCTCAGTCCTTCCAACAGGCAGAGCTGGATACTCAGCGGGTAGTGGCCACACTGGAGTCATTCGGCTGGGTGATAAACCACGCCAAATCTTCCCTCCTCGTCATTTATGGGCATGAATCTGGATACAGCTCAGGCCAGGATTTTTCTTCCTCAGCAGAAGGTGGACAGTCTGCAAGCGCAAGCTCAAGCTCAGTTCCTTCTGTCTTGCCCTCATCCTTCCATCAGGCAGGGCATGCAGCTAGTGGGCCTGATGGTGTCTTGCATCGAGGCGGTGCCTTATGCCCAGTTTCACATGAGGCCTCTTCAACTCCACCTCCTGTCAGTATGGGACAAGGACCCTGTGTCCCTGGATCAGGAGTTTGCTTTATCCCCCCTGGTCAGGCGGTCCCTCTCGTGGTGGCTGGACTCAAGGAACCTGTTGGCGGGCAGATCCTTTCTGGCCCTGACAGATTGGGGGGCTTCTGGAACTCTGACATTCCAGGGGCTGTGAGGCCCTCAGGAGGCCCACGCCCCGATCAACATTCTGGAACTGAGGGCGATCAGGTTGGTTCTAGCCCGCTTGACCCCACACCTTCGGGGTCGGGCTGTTCAGGTACGCTCGGACAACTGGATGGCGGTTGCCTACATCAATCATCGGGGAGGGACCCGGAGCAAGGGGGCCCTCAAGGAAGTGTCTCTGATCCTGTCCTGGGGGGGGGGGGGGACAATGTTCCCTGCATCTCGGCCGTGTACATTCCGGGGGTGGAGAATCTGGAGGCAGACCTTCTGAGCAGGGGGTCTTCTCGCCTGGGGGAATGGTCCCTCAGCAACAGTGTTTCACTCCCTGTGTCACCGTTGGGGTCAGCCAGATGTGGACCTGTTTGCGTCCAGTCACAATCACAAGCTTCCAGTCTTTGTGTCTCTGTCCCAGGATCCTCTGGCCTTAGCCATGGATGCTCTACCACTGCCCTGGAAGGGGTTTCAGCTTCTGTATGTCTTTCCCCCGTTTCCCCTGTTGGGCAGGGTTCTGCGCAAAATAGCTCAGGAATGGGTGCCAGCAATTCTGGTGGCCCCTGTTGGCCAAGACAAGTGTGGTTGGCAGACATCGTGCAGCTGGCGGTAGATCAGTACGCCCTGCCCAAGGATCCAGATCTGCTCACTCAGGAGCGACTATGCCACCCCAATTTACAAATGCTGGCTTTGACGGCCTGGCTGCTGAAACCTCCATCTTAATGGAAAAGGGCTGCCTGCCTCTGTTGTTAACACCATGATCAGGGCTAGGAAAAAGTCCTCTTCTTCCATCTACTATAGGGTTTGGCGTACCTACATTGACTGGTGTGAGGCTAAATCTCTTCCCTGTCGTGTGTTTTCTATTCCTAGGATTCTGGAATTTCTCCAACATGGTTTGGATCTGGGGCTTCAACTCAGCACTCTGAAAGGTCATGTTTCTGCCTTGGCTGTTTTCTTCTAGAGATCTTTTGCTCGGCATCATCTGGTCAAGACTTTTTTCCAGGCGGTTACTCATGTGCGCCCCCCACGTAAGCCTATGTTACCAATCTGGGACTTGAACTTGGTCCTATCTGCCTTGCAGGGGTCTCCTTTTGAGCCTGTGCACAAAGCTGCTTTGTCCATTCTTACTCTTAAGGTAGTCTTTTTGGTGGCTATCACTTCTGTTAGGCGTGTTTCTGAGTTGGCGGCGCTTTCCATCAAGCCCCCTTACTTTGAGAGACACCAGGACAAGGTGGTGATTCGCTTTAGACCAGATTTTCTGCCTAAGGTTGTGTCTGCCTTTCATCTCAATCAGGAAATTGTTCTGCCTTCTCTGTGCCCAAATCCTAGTAACCCTAAGGAGAGGGCTCTACATTCCTTGGATGTGGTCAGGAACCTGAAGTTCTATTTGGTGGCTACTGAACCCTTCAGGAAGGCTGATGCTCTTTTTGTGGTCCCTTTTGGTCCTAAGAAGGGTCTGGCTCCAGCTAAGTCTACTATCAGCAAGTGGATTCATCAGGCTGTGATTCAGGCCTATTCTGCTAAGGGGAAGAATCCTCCCTTCCGCCTTACTGCTCATTCTACTCGTGCTATTGGTGCCTCTTGGGCTTTTCAGCACCAGGCTTCTGTTGAACAAGTTTGCAAGGCCGCTACTTGGTCTTCTGTTCATACTTTTTCAAAGTTTTACAAGGTTGATGTTCGGGCTTCGGCTGATGCTTCTTTTGGCTGCAAGATTCTGCAGGCGGCAGTGGCTTAAACTGCCCGTTGTTTCTTTTTGTGGATCCCACCCTACCTTACGGACACTGCTATTGGATGTCCCAAACGTAAGGAATTATCTTTGGAGCAGGACGTGCTGTATACTTAGAATAATACAATTCTGTGATTACTCACCTGTAGAATTGGTATTATACGTATACAGCACGTCCTGCTCCACCCCACCCTGGTTATCATTATTCTTTGTTCCTCTGTATGGTGATTATCATGTTTCATGGTTAAAATTGTTGATTATGAGTTTAATTCTCCCGGCTTCTTGCTAACTGCTTTTCAATACTGGGGAATTTGTGGGAGGTCCCTGGTATATAAGGGGCCGGGAGGAGCCACTTTTTTGCTGTCTCTGCAGTCCAGCGCCATCTTGTGGATGTATAACCCAAACGTAAGGAATAATCTTCGGAGCAGGACATGCTGTATACATAGAAAACCAATTATACAGGTGAGTAATCACAGAATTGTATTTTTTCGCCCTGTAAGACGCACTCACGGGGAAAATGTCAGTGCATGCGCACACCCGATCCATGCAGCCAGTGGGCGTGGTCTGCACCCGCATCCCAACTGCATGGACCGGGTGTGTGCACACGCCAGCCCGTGAAAAACCGCCAGTGGATATTTTATTAGAAATATTTTTTCTTATTTCCCACTTCAAATCCTAGGTGCATCTTATGGTCAGATGTGTCTTATAGTGTGAAAAATACAGTAGTTTGATCAAAGTCTCTAGGAGCTCTAAGCAGAGCAATGATAAACCAATACAATTAATGGTTTTCTACTTCTGGCAAGGGATAATTACATTTTTGACTGTGGGATTGGCGTTTTCAGAAGCAAGCAGTCAGGTGCGTAGATGGCCGCCCCCATGCAGTTCAGGAGTGCAGCATCTGCATGTTATTCCATAACATCTGCATGGGGATAAGCCCCTTTAAAATCGCTTAGATCACTGAATGCCAGAAGAGGGCTTAAGGAGAGCAATATACTAAACTTTGAGAGGTCCGCTTTAATAGCATGTGAAGCACAGACACCCCTGGGATAGTGATAGACTGGGCTCTCATCTGCTGCAGCTAGGTGTCAGTGTGGCTTTTATCTGTAGGAACCACCTATTCATGATCACAGGAAGCCATAGAGAGCATGACCAAGCATCAACCCCACTACATACACCAGCTAAGGAGTAGGCAGTATGGGCGGAGCTTGAAGGCTCCTTAACTATAGGCAATAAGATGCTCTCCTTGAGCTGGGTTACGCACCTGTTCCAGAAGTAACTTGGCCAGATCCTGGTCTGCATCTTTTAGCTGCCACAACTTCTTAATCAAAGGATGCCTGGAAAAGAAAGGCCGAAAGGTTAAACAATTTCATATTGTAGGCATAGGAGGTCATAGAACAAACCATCTGTCCCATCTTGTACAACTGTATAGGAATTTATGCATAAAGGTAGAGAACCTTGTGACTAAATCTACCCCTTTATTGTCAGGTCTGTATCAGCCACAACAGAATCGAGATGTTCCAACAGAAGGGACGGGTTACTACGCATGGGTGGGTGGGTGGGGGGGTTTAGTATTCCCTATGAAAGACCCCCAGCCTCTGTCTACAGATTGCCGGTACAGCCTGCTCCCTTCCATGAAACGCACAAATGCTGCTGGTCCACTGCAGGTTCAGGTTATTGTCTGTCCGAAGTCAGCACTATACAAATGTATTTTGTTTACATATAAACAGCCCCTCCCACTATACACATTATGCATACGAATCAGAATCTGATTGTTAGTTTGTGTTTCCTTCAACATAAGAACATAACTCACCCAGTGTTGATTTCCAATGTGGGCTGCAAGAGCTGCGCCCGTTCTTCCCGAGTTTTAGCAAGCTGCTGTGTGCGGAGGAAATGTCGAGCAGCCCCCATCTCTAAAACGGTGATCATGGCCGGGTGGCTGTCTAGACGTGGGGTAACCTGAAAATATTGATTTAAAAAAAATTTATTTCACTCCCCCCAACTCATCCTACAGCTGAGACTAGAGCAGTAGTTGTCAACCTTTTTACGCAAAGTACCCCAAAGGAGGAGCTCAATTACTGTTACCAAGGCAAGTAGCTCACTGGCCTTGCAGCACTTTTTAAAGCAAGAAAGAAGAATCTTTTACTGTTAGTAATGAACCAGACCTGGGGGGGGGGGGGGACTCAAGAAGACAGCCCCTCCATCTTTGCCCAGCTGACCATGTATTATCTGCTTCCAGGCTCATCTATTAAAGCGAACCTCTAGTCCATAATTCAATGTTTCGTAAATTGCTCCCCTAAACCCCCTCTCTAGCAGTCAGTGATGTAAGCCATTTCAGAGGGCTTACCTACATGCAGATGTTCTGGAATAGCAGGCAGATTCTATGCTGATAATGACCTGCATGGGTGGGGGCGGCCATTTTTACAGCCCTGCTTCGGAAGAAATACATCCCTACAGTCAACAGCCTGACATCTCTTTGAAATAAAGGCATCAGCTCTAATGACTCATCACTGCTCAGAAAGCTCTTAAAATGGAAGAAAACCCAGGATTTTGATTATTCTGGGTTGTGTTCCATGCCACGGGGACCCCCAAGATCACCCAGTGCAACTCATCTCTTCCCAGTCCAACGGCACATGAGCGGGCTCTCGGGGGCGGGGCGGGGTTCACACAGCGGGGCCTCGGCCTCCCTGGGTTTTGTTCTGCCTTGAAACCTTGTGTCAACATTTTAAACAACTGTGCAGCAGCCAAGGCCTTTGACTTACATACACTTTCACTGAATCACCGGCTGCTGGAGGGGGATTAATGTAACAGGAAAGACATGCTGCCCTTTTCTGGAGAGGTAAATCTCTCACTCAGTTTGGTGTCGGCAGCTTATAGCAGAACCCAAGCTCCTGACAACCCGCACTGTGTGGAGACACCTCACCCAGGTTCACTGCAGCCATTCTGCATCAATGCGGCAAGCTAGAGAAGTTGTTTGTGGAAACATAAAAATACCATTTTGTGAAATACTCACCTGTAAAATGGGTATTATAAGTATGTCACACACCCCGCTTCAAGATATCCATAACATGTGGGTAGTACCGACCTGAAGAGGGCGTTCTGCAGAGATGATAGTAAAAAGAAAGCCCCTCCCTGATCCATAAATACCTGGGACCTCCCACTCATCACCCAGTATATAGAAGCAGTAAGGTAAGGGACCAGGAAGAGGCAAATATAAGTCAAAACAACGCAAAGTTCACAATATAAAGGATCCAGAATACAAGAAGGGCGGGTGAAGCGGGGTGTGTGACATACTTATAATACCCATTTTACAGGTGAGTATTTCACAAAATGGTATTATTCTAAGTATGTCACACACCCCGCTTCAAGATATCCATAACATGAGGGACATCCAATAGCAGTGTCCATAAAAGGGCGGGGATCCAAAACAAGGCAACAAGGTACAACTTAAACCACAACAGCTTGCAGAACTTTGCGGCCAAAAACAGCATCCGCTGAGGCCCGAACATCAACCTTGTAAAACTTGGAAAAAGTGTGAACAGAGGACCAAGTAGCGGCCTTACAAACTTGCTCAACAGAGGCCTGGTGCTGAAAAGCCCCAACCGCACGAGTAGAATGAGCAGTGACACGAAAAGGGGGACTCCTCCCCTTGGCAGAATAGGCCCCAATGATGGCCTGACGAATCCATTTACTAATGGAAGATTTGGCAGGAGCCAAACCTTTCCTAGGCCCAAAGGGCACCACAAAAAAGGCATCAGTCTTACGAAAGGAAGACGTAACCACCAGATAATATTTCACAACACGAACTACATCCAAGGAATGCAGCACCCTTTCCTTGTCGTTGCTGGGATTAGGACATAGAGAAGGCAGAACAATGTCCTGATTCAGATGAAAGGCAGAGACCACCTTAGGAAGAAAATCCGGCTTGAAACGAAAGACCACCTTGTCCCGATGCCTTTCGAAGTACGGAGCTTTAATGGACAAAGCTGCCAACTCAGAAACACGCCTAACCGAAGTGATAGCCACCAAAAAGGCCACCTTTTGAGTAAGTGAAGACAAAGCAACCTCATTCAAGGGCTCAAACGGAGGACCCTGAAGAGCAGAAAGAACCAGGTTCAAATCCCAAACTGGAACAAAGGGCTTCCTAGGAGGCCGTACATGCGTAACTCCTTGGAAAAAGGTCTTGAAACCTGCCCCTTCAAGGTACTAAGTTGAAGCCCCAGATCCAGACCATGTTGAAGAAACTCCAGGATTCTGGAAATGGAGAACTCCCGACAAGAGAAAGACCTACCTTCACACCAGTCAATATAGGACCTCCAGGTCCTATAGTAAATAGTAGAGGAAGAGCGCTTCCTGGCGCTAATAAGAGTCTCAATCACCGCGTCAGAAAGACCTTCCTCCTTCAAGATGGCGGTTTCAGCAGCCACGCCGTCAAAGCCAGCGATGGTAAATTGGGATAGCGTAGCCGACCCTGGGTGAGCAGGTCCGGCAGTAGAGGCAGAACGAACTGATCCTCTGCCAGCCTTACCAGGTCTGCGAACCAAACCTGCCTTGGCCACCTTGGTGCCACCAGAATCGCCAACGCGCCCTCCATGGCCAGCTTGTGCACCACTCTGGCTACCATTGGAAACGGAGGGAACAGGTAAAGAAACCCCAGATCCCTCCAGTTCAGGGACATGGCATCCACCGCCAGGGCCAGTGGATCCTGCGAGAGAGATACAAAAACCGGAAGCTTGTGATTGTGACGAGGGGCAAAGAGGTCCACCGCCGGGAACCCCCACCTGAGGCAAATCGAGCGAAACGCCTGAGGACTGAGAGACCACTCCCCCTGACGAGAGGAGGCCCTGCTCAGAGAGTCCGCCTCCGTGTTCTCCACTCCCGGAATGTAGACTGCTGAGATACACGGGACGTGGCTCTCCGCCCAGTCCAGAATCAAAGACACTTCCCTGAGGGCACTCCTGCTGCGAGTCCCCCCCTGGTGATTGATGTAAGCAACCGCCGTCCGGTTGTCCGACCGGACCTGAACTGGCAGGCCCTGCAACTGATGAGTCAAGCGAAACAGAACCAACCTGATGGCTCTCAACTCCAGAACATTGATGGGCTCGTGAGCCTCCTGCGGGCCCCACAGACCCTGAAACTGGAGGTCCTTCCAAACACCCCTCAACCTGACAGACTGGCATCCGTGGTGACTGTTTCCCAACACTGTGCCAGAAAAGATCTGCCCTTCAACAGATTGACAGACCCCAGCCACCATTGCAGGGATCGACGAACTCGGGGAGTCATCAGGAAGGACTGATCCAACGATAGTGGAGACTTGTCCCAAACCTTCAACAGATGAAGCCGAAGCGTCCTTGTATGAAACTGCGCAAAGGGAACTGCCTCGAATGAGGCCACCATTAACCCCACCAGCCTCATCCCTAGCCGGATGGCCGGACGAGGGGCCGACAAGAGAAGACAAACTAACTCCTGAATCAAAAGAATCTTGGCCTGGGGCAGAAACACCCTGGCCTGCGAAGTGTCCAGAGACATTCCCAGAAAGGTCACTACTCTGGACGGAGAAAGAGAAGACTTGGGGTGGTTGATCACCCAACCGAACCTCTCCAGAGTGGACACCACCACCCTGGTGTCCAACTCCGCTTGGTTGAAGGAAGAGGCCATGATCAGAAGATCGTCCAAATAGGGCACAATGCGGATACCCTGAACCCTGAGCAGAGCCATCACCCCCGCCAGCACCTTGGTGAACACCCGAGGAGCCGAGGTGAGACCGAAAGGGAGTGCCACAAACTGAAAGTGCCGATCCTCCACCACGAACCTGAGAAACCTCTGGTGTGCTGGAAAAATCGGAACGTGTAGATAAGCATCCTTGATGTCTATGGACGTCAGAAAGTCTCCCTGACGAAGAGAGTGAATAGCCGAATGCAGCGTTTCCATGCGGAATTTCCGCGGCCGGATGAACCTGTTGAGAAACTTCAGATCCAAGATGGGTCGGACCGATCCGCCCTTCTTGGGTACCGTGAACAGATTGGAATAAAAAACCCTGCCCTGATCTGAGGGGGGCACTGGGCAAATGACAGCCATGTCCAGAAGATTCTCTACTGCCACCAGGAGCCCCTGTGCCGCCAGAGGCTCCGAAGGCATCCGAGACCTGAAAAATCTGGAAGGGGGGCGGAGCTCGAACTCCAGCTTGTAACCGGAAGACACCACTTCCCGGATCCATCTGTCCGAGACCTCCTGATCCCAGATCTGGGAGAAGTGTCGCAGCCGTCCCCCCACCCGCATGGGTGAGGGCGCCCCCTCATTGCTGAGCTGGCTTAGTAGCCGGTTTGGGCTTAGAGCCCCAACTGTATCCTGGACGGGCACGTCCTCTGCCCCTGCTCCCAGAATCTCCTCTGGAAGAGGGGAAGGCAAATCCCCTGCCAGATCTGGCCCCACGAAAGGAGGGGGTAAAGGAAGGCGCCCCCCGAAAGGGACGGCGTTGTTTCTTGTGTTGAGGTAACCTACCACCCTTGGTGACAGAGTCTAATTTCTCTCCAAAGAGCCGTAATCCAACAAAAGGTAGAGCCGTCAGTGACTTCTTGGACCTAAAATCGGCCGCCCACTGGCGCAACCACACCGACCGCCGAATAGTCACCAGCAGAGCCGACGTCCTACCACACATCATCAAGGTGTCATCCAAGGCTGTTAACACAAAAGATAAAAACAACTCACACCGTTTAAGGCTAAGGAACTCGTCACTACCAGGACGAAGCCCGGAAGAAGTCAACAGATCCCTGACCACAGACCTGGCAGCCAACACCATTAGCGCCGAAGCGCAAACGGGCCGCATGGCTGACCCAACGCTAGCAAAACCATGACAAGCCATCTGGTCAATGCGTTTATCCTCTCCATCCTTGAGGGTGGAACAATCAGGTCTATTTAAAATAGAGGAGCTGGACAACCCCAAAACCGGTGCATCCACCTCGAGGGGGGATGCCCAGCGCTTAACCGCCTCCGAAGGGAAGGGATATTTCTTATCCCACCCCTGAGGAATGCCAGGGAGCCGAGCCGGCCTGTCCCATTCCTTAGCAATAATTTTGTCAAAATGTCTTTGCGTAGGAAACTCCAAGCGCGGCCTGGATTCCTCAAACAACTCACCCTTCTGCTGTGGCGCCTCCTCGGGAGGGGAAATATTCAGAACCTCAAACATCAGAGCCAGAGCGTGAGGAGTATCCGAGGATGTCCCCAAGTCACCAAGCTCGGCATCAGCGCCAAAAGACTGCTCATCGTCCGAAATATCTGAATCCTCATAAACCTCCCCTTCCTCTAGCGGGGAATAATCAGACCAATCCAGATTATTAACGTCCTCAAGGTCATCCACCGGCGGAGCCGGCGACAAATGCTTTCTCTTAGCCGGAGCCTTACGGACGACCGAGCTGGAGATAATTTTCTCAAGGTTGGCCAATATGGCGCACATCTCAGATTGCAGCTCCCTGCCCATGTCGACGTCACACGGGGTGCGTATCAAGGTGGGAGGGGGAGATGAAGCGACCGGCGGTGCTGACCCAGACGCCTGGGGTTCGGACTGCCGCGTAATAGTTTGCTGTGCACAAGGTATACAAAGAAGCACATCGTCCCCAGAAATGGATACCCCACACAACATACACTTCCGGGGTTGCCCCGAAGGGGTCCCGAGCCCAGTATCCGGGGATGCCTCCATAAGGTGAACTTTTAGTAGTCGCTATGACCCAGGGAATTACGCCAATAAGCAACCCGGGATGCCCCTGTAATGTCCCGAGTGGGAGGATTTATGATCAATAAAATGAACCCAGGGACCTAGGACCGGGAGAAACCCCCTAAATACTACTGAAGATCCTCCTGATAAACCTCCGCCTGAAAGACAGAAAGAACCCAATAAATGCCAAATAGGACTACTAGAAAGAAATAAAGAATGAATGAATAGGGCCCACAGGGCCACTCACAGATCAGTCAGGAGCAGGAGCAATGGAGACCTTGCAGCGTCCATGAGGGGAGAAGCAGGCCGAGATTGGGGCGTGGTCAGCGCGGACCGCGCGAAGATCAAGTTCCGCCCCCTTCCTTTCACCAGTAAGGAGCAACAAGCTCCGCAGCGGCGCCAGAAGCAGAGGGGGCGGGGCCGCGCCGAAAGCCCGCCCCCCCCCCCCCCCCCCCCCCGACGTAGATGCGAGGGAAGAAGCTCGCTGCGGGGAGCACACAGACAACGGGGGGCTGGCCGCGGCAGCGCGCCGAGGGCCGGCCCCCCCCCCCCTGAAGTGTGTGAGGGGAAACAACTCCCCTCACAAAAGTGAAGAGACCGGCGCCCCGGCTGCAATGGCGGCCGTGGCGCCGCAAACAGACAGTAGAAAGCACACACATACATTCATAGTCACACCACACAAAATAAAGTGAATAAAGACTAGCCCTAAGAGAGGGACCCCCACTGTGGTAAAAAGGGGGACTGTGGAGGGACCACCCAGGGGTAAATATCAAGGGACGGGGCATCCCAAACCGGGATCACCTACCCGGTGTAACCGCCTACCCTCTTATGTAGGGTCTCACGGTGGAGCTCTGCTCCTAAGCACCAGAGGTGCCAATATACCCTCGCTCGGGCCAGCAGCCAAGACTGTGGAGGCATGTATCTAAGGTCAATCCAGGGAAAAAGGGGTCCGAGCGGAAATAATCAAATAACGGGCCGGGAGTTATCCCGGCTACCTGAAATCCCCCTGTGCAAGGAGGAGACATCATCTTCTGACTTGCTCGCCGTCTGCAGAGATGGAAAACGGGTAATGAGTGGGAGGTCCCAGGTATTTATGGATCAGGGAGGGGCTTTTTTACTATCATCTCTGCAGAACGCCCTCTTCAGGTCGGTACTACCCACATGTTATGGATATCTTGAAGTGGGGTGTGTGACATACTTAGAATATCTCTCTGGCTGGTTGAGCTAATCCTAATGAACTTCATGTAATTCCCAGGATTGCAGCTATTCCACAACATCTGCATGGGGCCAAGCCCTCTCAAACAGCATACGCTACTGATCATCAAACGGGGCCTTTAGGGAAGCAAATGGTTACATTTTATTTTTTTTTGACTAGAGGTCTGCTTTAAGCTAGTGCCTAACTCACAAGTGGTCAACCCTCCTCCTCAAGGGCCACTAACAGGCCATGTTTTGCAGAACTCCACACTGATGCACATGTGAAGCAATTCGTGCTCAGACTAAGCTCCAGTTACACACCTGTGTATCTGTGTGGAGATCTGAAAAACCCGGCCTGTTGGTGGCCCCTGTTGGAAGCACTTCACTACTTAGCAGCTATTGTCCTGTCTCACTCTGTTTTCCTGACTCCACCTTTTATCATCTTAGCTGCAATACATAGGGGCCTAAATGTGTAGAAGGGTCTTTTCTGCTACCTTAATATTGGTGACTTGGGTCCCCAAACCATTTCTCATCCAAGCCATCAGATCTTCCGCTTCCGTCTCAGACAGTCTCTCAGAAACTGTGTGAAGAGAAAAGACGAATAATTACATGAGCTAAAGAAAACAAGTGAAAATTAAGATATGGAAATACCCTGCACCAAATACAATCTAATAATCTAATGTGTGCTGGTACCGGCCAATCAGAACCAACTACACCAACACCTACAGCCAGAACAAAGGATCACATTTTTACTAGGCCATGCAAAGATTAAATATTACTGCGAAAAAATAAAAATAAAAAAAAATACACAATACACCTTAAAATCCACAGCTGGTATCAGGTCATTATGTGAACTGGTTTATATTTATATTATTGTTTTTTATGTGATTTTAAAGCAGGGATGCCCTGCTGGTGCTTCCTCGCCAATGTAAACAAGGGCAGCCACATCCCGCAGCACCTCCACCATTGGACAGGGAAGAGGCGAGTTTGAAAAGGAGATCGGGGGGGGGGGGGGGGTTGTCTGACAGCAGGGCACGTGCTGACTCAGGATGCCCCGGGGACAACGCCAAACCCGGGAAAGTCAAAATCCCAGTTTTTTTTGTTGTGCATATAAGGCATATACTAATGAACAGGTGGTGTTTTGGTAGTATTTTGTTTTCTTCTATTTACTAACAAAATAAATTGGATTAAAGCAGACCTCCATTTAAAAAATAAAATTGCTCCCCTAACACCCCCCCAATGATCAGAGATGTATGCCATTTCAGACAGCTTAACCCCATGCAGAAGTTCTAGAATAGCTTACAGGAGTAGCACTCCTGAGCTACATCTGAGCCCTCTCAAATAGCTTACATCAACTGATTGCCAGAATGGGTCATAGGGGAGTAATTTACTATGCTTTGATTTATTGACTGTAGATCTACCAAGTCTATATAATAAAAAACTGTTATGACTGAAGCTCTATACTGATATATACGGATATTGGGGTGGTTAGTTTTGTAATAAGGGTGACTGAACTGATGCTCGCCTTGTGGTGGGTTTCTGGTTTGTATATACACACACACGTGCTTTGCCTACCTGGCCTACTGTCCTCAAACTTCTCCTCTTTGTAATGGTCTACCACAATATCTGTCTCCACGGAGATGAGCTTCTTCTTGTCAAATTCTCTTAAATGCAGAAGAGTAAGTTCATCAAATTGTTCAAAGCAGAACAGCACCTGTTGAAGAGCCAATAGAGACATAAATGTCAAAAGGTTAAAGAGGAACTTCGGGGGCCCTGGAGTCTATGACAAGTGAAACAAGGGCCCAGCGCACTCACCCGAGACTGCCCTGTGGGATCGAAAGGAAGGATAAATGGGGCAAAATGGGGGGGGGATACACAGCAGGGAATTCCAATTTGGAAATTATGCCCCCCACCCCCACAGAGGGACAACACATGGGAAAGTGCCTCTTTAAGAACAGTATAAAAAGATGAACATGGCCTTCACCTCCGTCTTTTTCTGTTTCATGGCTTCATAATAGGGACTGTGCTCAGCTAGGTGCCGATTGGGTGCACACAAGTAGTGGATGTTGCGGGACCCAGCTTCCATGCGGCTGCAGTAGTCCATTAGGCTGGTCTGTTGGCCCGCAGGAAGAGCAGAGGACTCAAATCGCAGCAACTTTGCAATATCCTCCTGTAAAATCAAGATGAAACCGCGTATGTATGCAACGGACATTGACAATAAAACATACTAATGCCACATCATTTATTAACAAAACCAGGGATTGTCACTCTGCTGGGGTTTGTTCCTCTTCCAGGGGGCATCCCAGTTTTGGATAGCCCAACGTGTGTAAAAAAAACAAGGAAAAAAAAGAAATGTAAGCCTCGCCTTACCTTTACATACATATATATATATATATATATATATATATATATATATATATATATATATATATATATATATATATATTATTCATTTAAATGTGATATTTAAGTGGAATTCCATAGAAACAGGGATTAGCCCCTAATAAAAAAAAAAAAAACAACTCACCTGCAGCATGTAGTTGCAGTCCTCTGTCCCCCACCAGCATTTGTGCTCCTTCCTTTCGCCAAGCTGATATTCACCAAACGTACAGCTACTGCGCTAGGAGTCTCCCAGGCACAGTAGCTGCGCTTTTTTTTTTTTTAATTCTTTATTTATATTTTCCAGAAAAAAAAGCATACATTTGTAATATAGTCTTGAGACAAGTAGAAACCAATAATTAAGCTGTCCCTGCACCACTCTTCAGATAAAAATACAGCAAGATTAGTGTGCAAAAATACCATTTTGTGAATACTCACCTTGTAAAATGGGTATTATAAGTATGTCACACACCCCGCTTCAAGAATCCATAACATGTGGGTAATATCGTCCTGAAGAGGCGTTCCTGCAGAGATGATAGTAAAAAAGAAAGCCCCTCCCTGATCCATAAATACCTGGGACCTCCCACTCACTACCCAGTATACAGAAGCAGTAAGATAAGGGACCAGGAAGAGGCAAAAATAAAACACAACCACGCAAAGTTCACCAAATGGAGCATCCTGAAAACAGAAAAGGGCGGGTGAAGCGGGGTGTGTGACATACTTATAATACCCATTTTACAAGGTGAGTATTCACAAAATGGTATTATTCTAAGTATGTCACACACCCCGCTTCAAGAATCCATAACATGTGGGACATCCAATAGCAGTGTCCGTAACAAGGGCGGGAATCCAAAAACCAGGCAACAATGCACAACTTTAAACCACTGCAGCTTGCAAAACTTTGCGTCCAAAAACAGCATCCGCGGACGCCCAAACATCAACCTTGTAAAACTTGGAAAAAGTGTGAACAGACGACCAGGTAGCGGCCTTACAAACTTGCTCAACAGAAGCCTGGTGCTGAAAAGCCCAAGAAGCTCCAACCGCACGAGTAGAATGAGCTGTAACACGGAAAGGGGGACTCCTCCCCTTGGCAGAATAGGCCCCAATGATGGCCTGACGAATCCACGTACTAATGGAAGATTTGGCAGGAGCCAAACCTTTCCTAGGCCCGGAGGGCACCACAAAAAAGGCGTCCGTCTTACGAAAGGAAGACGTAACCTCAAGATAATGTTCCACAACACGAACCACATCCAGAGAATGCAACGCCCTTTCCTTGTCATTGCTAGGATTAGGGCATAGAGAAGGCAGAACAATGTCCTGATTCAAATGAAAAGCCGAGACCACCTTCGGAAGAAAATCCGGCTTGAAACGAAAGACCACCTTGTCCTGATGCTTCTCAAAGTACGGAGCTTTAATGGATAAAGCTGCCAACTCAGAAACACGCCTAGCCGAAGTGATAGCCACCAAAAAGGCCACCTTTTGAGTAAGCGAAGACAAAGCAACCTCATTCAAGGGCTCAAACGGAGGACCCTGAAGAGCGGAGAGAACAAGATTCAAATCCCAAACTGGAACCAAGGGCTTCCTAGGCGGACGTACATGCGTGACTCCTTGGAAAAAAGTCCTGACTAAAGGATGAAGCGCAAAGGATCGTTGGAAAAACACCGCCAAGGCAGAAACCTGCCCTTTCAAGGTACTAATTTGGAGCCCCAGATCCAAACCATGTTGAAGAAACTCCAGAATCCTAGGAATGGAGAACTCACGACAAGAGAAAGACCTACCTTCACACCAATCAATATAGGACCTCCAGGTCCTATAGTAAACAGAAGAAGAAGACCGCTTCCTGGCACTGATAAGAGTTTGAATCACCGCGTCAGAAAGACCTTCGTCTTTTAAGATGGCGGTTTCAGCAGCCACGCCGTCAAAGCCAGCGATGGTAAATTGGGATAGCGCAGCCGACCCTGGGTGAGCAGGTCCGGCAGCAGAGGCAGAGCGAACTGATCCTCTGCCAGCCTTACAAGATCTGCGAACCAAACGCGCCGTGGCCACCTCGGGGCCACTAGAATCGCCGCCGCGCCTTCCAAGGCCAGTTTGCGCACTACCCTGGCTAGCATCGGAAACGGAGGGAACAGATAAAGGAATCCCAGATCCCTCCAGGACAGAGACATGGCATCCACCGCCAGAGCCAGAGGGTCCTGCGAGAGAGACACAAAGACTGGAAGCTTGTGATTGTGACGAGAGGCAAAGAGGTCCACCGCTGGGACCCCCCACCTGCGACATATCGAACGAAACACCCTGGGACTGAGAGACCACTCCCCCTGACGAGAGGAGGCCCTGCTCAGCAAGTCCGCCTCCGTGTTCTCCACTCCCGGAATGTAGACTGCTGAGATACACGGGACGTGGGTCTCCGCCCAGTCCAGAATCAAAGACACTTCCCTGAGGGCACCCCTGCTGCGAGTCCCCCCTTGGTGATTGATGTAAGCAACCGCCGTCCTGTTGTCCGATCGGACCTGAACTGGCAGACCTCTCAACTGAGGAGTCAAGCGAAACAGAACCAACCTGATGGCTCTCAACTCCAGAATATTGATGGGCTCGTGAGCCTCCTGAGGACTCCACAGACCCTGAAAATGGAGGTCCTTCCAAACACCCCCCCAACCTGACAGACTGGCATCCGTGGTGACCGTTTCCCAACATGGAGCCAGGAAGGATCTGCCCATCGACAGATTGACAGACCCCAGCCACCATTGAAGGGAACGACGAACTCGGGGAGTCAACCGGAAGGACCGGTCCAATGACGACTGCGACCTGTCCCAAACCGTCAACAGATGCAGCTGAAAAGTCCTCGTATGGAACTGGGCAAAGGGAACTGCCTCGAATGAGGCCACCATGAGCCCCACCAGCCTCATCCCTAACCGGATGGTCGGATGAGGAGCCAACAAGAGAAGCTGAACTAACTCCTGAATCAAAAGAATCTTGGCCTGGGGCAGAAACACCCTGGCCTGCGAGGTGTCCAGAGACATCCCCAGAAAAGTCACAACTCTGGACGGACAAAGAGAAGACTTGGGGTGATTGATCACCCAACCGAACCTCTCCAGAGTGGACACCACCACTCCGGTGTCCAACTCCGCTTGGTTGAAAAAAGAGGCCATGATCAGTAGATCATCCAGATAGGGCACAATGCGAATACCCTGAACTCTGAGTAGTGCCATCACCCCCGCTAGCACCTTGGTGAAAACCCGAGGGGCCGAGGTGAGACCGAAAGGTAGTGCCACAAACTGAAAGTGCCGATCCTCCACCACAAACCTGAGAAACCTCTGATGTGCAGGAAAAACCGGAACGTGTAGATAAGCATCCTTGATGTCTATGGACGTCAGAAAGTCTCCCTGACGAAGAGGGTGAATGGCCGAGCGCAACGTCTCCATGCGGAATTTGCGCGGCCGAATGAACCTGTTGAGAAACTTCAGATCCAAGATAGGACGGACCGACCCGTCCTTCTTGGGAACCGTGAACAAATTGGAATAGAAGCCCCTGCCCTGTTCCGAGGGGGGCACTGGGCAAATGACAGCCATGTCCAGAAGATTCTGCACTGACACCAGGAGCCCCTGCGCCACCAGAGGCTCCGAAGGCATCCGAGACCTGAAGAACCTGGAGGGGGGGCGGAGCTCGAACTCTAGCTTGTAACCGGAAGACACCACTTCCCGGATCCATCTGTCCGAGACTTCTTGATCCCAGATCTGGGAGAAGTGTCTCAGCCGTCCCCCCACCCGCAAGGGTGAGGGCGCCCCCTCATTGCTGAACTGGCTTAACAGCCGGCTTGGGCTTAGAGCCCCAACTGTATCCAGAACGGGCACGCCCTCTGCCCCTGTTTCCGGAGTCTCCTCTGGAAGAGGGAAATGCAGAGCCTCTGCCAGATCTGGCTCCACGAAAGGAAGTTGAAAAGGCAGGCGGCCCCCGAAAGGGACGGCGCTGCTTCTTACGTTGAGGTAACCTACCACCCTTGGTGACGGAGTCCAAAGTTTCACCAAAAAGCCTCAAGCCAACAAAAGGTAAGGCCGTCAGAGACTTTTTTGACATAAAATCGGCCGCCCACTGGCGCAGCCAAACCGACCGCCGAATAGTCACCAACAAAGCTGACGTCCTACCACACATCATCAAGGCGTCATCCAAGGCTGTTAATACAAAGGATAAAAATAACTCACACCGTTTGAGACTAAGGAACTCGGCACTACCAGGGCGAAGCCCGGAAGAGGTCAACAAGTCCCTGACCACAGACCTGGCAGCCAACACCATAAGCTCTGAGGCGCACACAGGCCGTATGGCTGACCCAATGCTAGAAAAGCCATGACAAGCCATTTGATCAATACGTTTATCCTCCCCATCCTTAAGGGTGGAACAATCCGGTCTATTTAAAACCGAGGAATTAGACAATCCCAAAACCGGAGCATCGACCTCGGGCGGGGAAGCCCAGCGCTTAACCGCCTCCGAAGGAAAAGGATATTTCCTATCCCAACCTTGAGGGATACCAGGGAGCCTAGCCGGCCTGTCCCATTCCTTGTCAATGATTTTGTCAAAGTGCCGTTGCGTAGGAAACTCCAAGCGCGGCCTGGACTCCTCAAACAACTCACCCTCCTGTTGTGACGCCACCTCGGGGGGGGAGATATTCAGAACTTCCAACATCAGCGCCAGGGCGTGGGAAGAATCCGAGGATCTCCCCAACTCACTAAATTCCGCATCAGCGCCAGCAGACTGCTCATCGTCCGAGACCTCTGAACCCTCAGAAACTTCACCTTCCTCTAGCCCAGAATAATCAGAATAATCCAGATTATTAAACTCATCCAGAACATCAACCGGCGCAGCCGGAGACAAATGCTTCCTCTTAGCCGGAGCCTTGCGGGCGACCGAACTGGAAACAATTCTCTCAAGGTTGGCCAATCTGGCGCACATCTCGGATTGCAGATCCCTACCCATGACAACGTCACAAGGAGCGCGTGTCAGGGTGGGAGGTTGAGATGACTCGGCCGGCGGTGCTGACCCAGAAGCCTGGGATCCGGACTGCCGCGCAATAGTTTGCTGAGCACACGGTATACAAAGCAATACATCATCCCCAGAAATGGATGCAGCGCACAGCATGCATCTATTGGAATGCCCCGCAGGGATCCCTGCCCCAGTAACCGGGGATGCCTCCATAGGTGAACTTTGAATAGTCTGTAAGACCCAGGGAATTACGCTGGTAAGCGACCCGGGATGCCCCTTTAAAGTCCAGAGTGGGAGGATTTTGCAAGACTAAACCCAGGGATCTAGGACCGGGAGAAACCCCCTAATTACTAAGGAAGGGTCCTCCTGGTAAACCACCGCTCTGAAAGAGAAGGAAAAAGGGACCCCAATAAATGAATGACAAGGAAAAATAAACAAACATATGGCAAAAACCAGAAAAGGCCCAAAGGCCACTCACGTGTCCAGAAGCGAGGAGCAATGGCGCCGCACAGCACGAGGCGCAGAGGGAAGGAAGAAGGAGGCGTGGCAACGCGGAACGCGCGAAGATGGAGGACCGCCTAACGCCGCCCTCAGCAGAGTCACCTCAAGCTCCGCAACGGAGCCTCCAGAGACGGCCAGGCAGCGGGGGAGGGGCGGAGCCGCGGGGTGCGCGCGAAGGCCCCGGCCCCGCCCTCCCCTCCCGACGCGTCCAGAAAGAAGACCCCGGCCGGGACACTGAGACCGGCGCCGCCGTCTACCGCGGCGCCGGAGAAGGAATGACGAGCGGGCGGGTGTGACCGCCGGCACCGGCGGCACACCCGTCCAGCCAGCAGACATGAAACAGCAGCGGAGAGCCGGCCGCGGCAGCCGCCGCGGGCCGGCCCCGCTCACAGACTCGCGTGAGGGGAATGCTCCCCTCACACCACAAAAGTGAACACCCCGGCCGCAATGGCGGCCGCGGTGTCACACAGCAAAGTGAAATCATACATGCACACATTAAATAAAAATAAAGAATAATAAGAATAGTAAAGAATAATAAAGAATAAAGAAATTAGAATGCTCCCCTGACTACCAGACAACTTCATATATAGAGGGACCCCCCCAGACCCCACTGAATGGGACATGGGAATTAAAGGGAGACCCCCCCCCGGGGCCCAGCACCAAGGGACGGGGCATCCCAAACCGGGGTCACCAACCCGGCGTCCCGCCTACCCTCTTATTTAGGGTCTCACGGGGAAACGTCTGCTGCAAGGCACCAAGGTGCCAGCATACCCTCGCTCGGGCCCGCAGCCAAGACTGAGGAGGCACAATTGTAAATCTGATAGGAAAGAGAAAGCCCGAACGGAAATAACCAGAAAACAGGCCGGGAGTTACCCCGGCTACCTGACATCCCCCTGTGCAAGGAGGAGACATCATCTTCTGACTTGCTCGCCGTCTTGCAGAGATGGAAGACTGGGTAGTGAGTGGGAGGTCCCAGGTATTTATGGATCAGGGAGGGGCTTTCTTTTTTACTATCATCTCTGCAGGAACGCCTCTTCAGGACGATATTACCCACATGTTATGGATTCTTGAAGCGGGGTGTGTGACATACTTAGAATAAGAAGGTGTCCCAAGGTAGGCAATTTAAATTTGCAAACAAGTGTGGTGTGGGGCCCAGTACCCCACAAAAACGGACACCAATGATTTGCACCACCAATCTATGTATTCAAAATTCAATCAAGGCATGTAACAATAATATATATTTCAAATTGTAAATTTATTTATTTACATCATGATTAAAATAGAGCTCATCCAACAATTACTAAAAACCATAATTACTCAACGGGAAAAATCTCAAGCCAGAAAAAAGTGCCGTTGTGCATATGATAATACAAGTACAAAAATATATATGTGAACCAGTGATATAATCAATACAAACAATCAAACAACCTCTGTTCAAAAAATAACTGTGAAAAACTACACAGTGTTAATTAAAACAATATGTGAATACCATAAACTCACATGTGAAAAATATACACCTAAACTGATCCAAAAACTAACCCCAAAATTGATCCTAAAGTGAAAAAAGATATATATAAAAAAAAAAGATTTCTATCACCAAATAATCTGGCTGGAGATCCCGCTGTGTCCTGGTGCCCCTTTACCTTTTTGTCTTGAGACAAAAGAGACATTGGTTGACGACACAATCAGCCAGAATCTACAAGTTGTCTGTTACTTTTGCAAATAAAGATTCTATCACAATACATTCAGTGTTTATTCTGAGGTTCAAATCTGTATTGTCTCACGGACAACAATGTGGGGGGGGGGGCGCTAAAAGTTTAATGTGCGGATCACTAGGTGCCCCCCAACAGGGTCCTGCATTCTGCGGACTCTCTCAAATCTATTTTCTCGAGAGAGTATCACACTTTCGAACCTCATCAGTTCATTCAACTTTAGGATCCACATTGATATCGAGGGTGGCTCCTTAGATCTCCATTTAAGGGGAATGCACATCTTAGCCGCATTAAGAAGGTGGCACAACAGTGATTTTTTATAGATTTGTAGGGGGGTCCCAGTCATGTGTAAGACAGAAGGCCGGATCGGTTGGCACTTCTTCCTCTGTTACCCTGCCTGCGATCTCTCTGACTTCATCCCAAAAGTGCCTTAATGTTGGGCAGGACCAGAAGATGTGTAACAAGTCGCCTCTCGCCCCGTCACACCTCCAGCACCTGAGGTTTCCGGTGACCATTTGTTCACTCCCGCCGGCACTAGGTACCATCTAGAGAATTTTATAGTTACGCTTTTGATAGCGTATGCAAAAAGATATATAGGGGAGCAGATTCATTTTGGTTGCATTGCAGCGGCCAAACCATTATATTCTGCCTTGTGCCCATCTTGATGTTTCCTCCTCAAAATTTTTCAGTAGTGGTGGGAAATTTAAGTCAAAGATTTTAGACAAGTTGTTCCCAATTTTCGTCCCCAAATATGTGACACTTTCCCTAGCTCATTTAAACGGGAAAGTATCTCGGATTGTGCCAAATCTCTCAGGAGGAATACTTATGTTGAGGGCTTCAGATTTTTGATAATTAATCTTATATCTGGATAGTTCTCCGTATTGCTTTAATTCAGATATTTGGTTAGGGAGAGACACTTCAGGGCAAAACTGAAGATTAAAGTGGACCAACACCCACCGGTGATCGGCCCGGGAATCTATACCTATCTATCACCTCCCTCACCGCGGGACATCCGAGATCGGGGTGAAACCCCCCCAAACTCCTTACCTCAGTTTCGGCGGCGGCCGGCGCCGCCTCCCTCGCGCCCCTTCTAGACGGGCACGCGCGCGTCAAGAGGGAGGCGCGGGAGGCGGCGGCGGAGGAGCCGCTTGTCCATCAGCGCGGGGAGAGGTGAGTTTGGGGGGTTCAGGGGGGTTTCACACAGCGGGGCACCCCGATCGGGGGTGCCCCACCGAAGTGGACCAAGACCCAGGATAGTCAAAATCCTGGGTGTTGGTCCACTTTAAATCATCAGCGGACGGGGAACTGTATAGGCTTCCGATCCAGTTCATGGCATTAGGACCCAGCCCTAGGTGTCTGAGCGTGGCCAACATGAACTCCCAGTTCACCCGATCGAAAGCTTTTTCAGCGTCTGTCGTGAACAGAAGAGTAGGAGTCTTGCTCCGCTGTGCCAGATGAATTAGGTTCAACACCTTAATTGTGTTGTCCCTAGCCTCTCTGTGCGGCATGAACCCCACTTGGTCTAGATTTATGATGTGATGGAGGTGAGGAGCTAGTCTGGAGGCAAGGACTTTGGTGAATACCGGTAGTTTCAGATTCGCATTCAGAAGGGATATTGGTCTGTAGCTAGCACATAGGGCCGGGTCCTTGCCCTCCTTCAGGATGACCGAGATATGAGCTCTCAGGGTACCCGCCGGGAGGGTGTTCCAGTCTTTAACAGAGTTAAGGGCTTCTAGGAGTTTCGGGGCCAGGAGAGGGAAGAATTTCCTATAATATGGTAAGCTTAGACCATCAGGGCCCGGGGGTTTGCCCCCTGCTGCTCCAACGACTGCATTGTGCATTTCAGTCATTGTGATGGGTTCCTCCAGACCCTCGAGGACTTACTTTGGTAATTTAGGAAGCCTAGAGTCCGCTATATATTGCTTCATGGGTCCCCTACTCCTCGGTTCCCGGTCCTTCGGGAGGTTATATAGATGTTCATAGAACCTCCGGAAGGCTTCCCCTATTTCGTTAAATAGTTGTATCACCTGGCCCTCCAAGTTGGTTATCTTGGGGATATAAGTTTTTGCACGTTCCACCCTCAGGGCTTTGGCCAAGAGCCTACCACACTTATCTCCCGACTCGTAGTAGATTCTGCGGCAATTACTGATTTGTGCTTTAATCTTGTCGCAGCATAGCGTTTTCAGTTTCTCCCTAAGGGAGGTTAGGGTGGGTAAATATTCTATGGCTAGTGACTATTTTTCCTTTCCGCTCTCCCGATCTCTGCTAAAAGGTCCCGCATTTGCTTAGTCTTAGACCCAATTTTAATAAAGATGCCCCTGATGATACAATTCTGTGAGTACTCACCTGTAGAATTGATTTTGGTGGTGTCCTGTTCAGGTCACTCCATTCTTGACAAGTGGGTTATCCGCCACAAGGTGGCGCAGTGACAGCAAGATGAAAATCGTGGCTCCTCCCAGCCCATATAAAGGCATCTGTCTCCCTAAGAATCCCCAGTGGTTGAAAAGCAGTAAAAACAGAGACAAGCCGGGAGGCCAGAGACCATGTTACTTCACACAGCCTCAGCATGAACTCTGTCAAGAAAAAAGCAATACAACAGTAAACACCGTAACAGAAACAAGGGTGGGATGGAGCGACCTGAACAGGACAACACCAAAATCAATTCTACAGGTGAGTACTCACAGAATTGTATTTTTCCTGGTGTCCTGTTCAGGTCGCTCCATTCTTGACAAGTGGGACATCCAAAAGCAGTGTCCAAAGAAGGGTGGGATGCCCAGAGAGCAACAGCACGTAGTTCATGACACTACCGCCTGAAGCACCTTACGGCCAAAAACAGCATCAGCTGAGGCCCTAACATCAACCTTGTAAAACTTGGAAAAAGTACGAACTGAAGACCAAGTAGCGGTCTTACAAACCTGTTCAACCGAAGCCTGGTGCTGAAAAGCCCAAGAGGCACCAATAGCTCTAGTAGAATGATGAGCTGTAACACGAAAAGGGGGTTCCTTCCCCTTGGCAGAGTACGCTTGCACCACCGCGTGTCTGATCCACCTGCTGATAGTGGATTTGGCTGGGAGCAAGCCCTTCCTAGGCCGTCAGGAAGGACAAAGAGAGATTCCGATTTCCTGAAAGAATCCATAGCAACCAGGTAGTACTTAAGGACCCTGACCACATCCTAGACATGAAGAGTCCTCTCCTTAGAAGAAAGTGGCGCGGGACACAAGGAAGGTAAGAATGTCCTTATTGAGATGAAAGGCAGAAACAACCTTAGGTAGAAAATCCGGTTTAAGTCGAAACACCACCTTATCCTGATGCCGCTCAAATTAAGGAGGCTTCATACAAAGCGCCACTAGCTCTAGTGATAGATACCAAAAAGACCACCTTTAGAGTCAGGATGGATAAGGCAGCATCGCACAAGGGCTCAAAAGGAGGACCCTGGAGAGCGGAAAGCACCAAATTCAAATCCCACACCAGTAACATAGGCTTACGCGGTGAACGTACATGAGTAACTCCTTGGATAAAGTTCTTGATAAGTTTATGATTGGCGAAGGATCTTTGGAAGAAAATAGCCAAGGCCGAAACCTGACCCTTGAGGGTACTCATCTGGAGACCCAAATCCAAACCATGTTGTAGGAACTCCAAAATTCTAGAAAAAGAGAGAGTGCGACCAAGGCAGACAGCCCTTTCTCCGTCAAGATGGAGGTTTCAGCAGCCAAGCCGTCAAAGCCAGCGTTTGTAAATCGGGGTGGCGTAAAAGCCCGAGTAAGAAGCCCTGGATCGTCGGGCATGGCGTAACGATCCACTGACATCTGAACTATGTCCGCGAACCAAACCCGCCTCGGCCAACGAGGAGCCACCAGAATGGTTGGCACACCCTCCTGGGCTATCTTTGCGCAGCACTCGACCCAGGAGAGGAAAAGGAGGAAGAGCGTAAAGAAGTCGGAACTCCGTCCAAGGAATCGCGAAAGCCATAGGATCTCTTGACAGGGAGATGAACCTTGGAAGCTTGTGATTGTGACGGGAACAGGTCCACGTCCGGCAGACCCCAGCGGCGACACAGAGCGTGAAAAATCTTGTTGCTGAGAGACCATTCACTCAGACGAGAAGTCCCCCTGCTCAGGGAGTCTGCCTCCTGATTCTCCAACCCGGGGATGTAAACCGCCGAGATGCAGGGAACATTCTCCTCCGCCCAAGACAGGATCTGGGTCACCTCCTTGAGGGCTCGCTTGCTCCGAGTCCCGCCCTGATGATTGATGTAGCAGACCCCCGTATGATAGTCCAAGCGGACCTGGACCGCACAACCCCGTAGATGGGAAGTCAAATGAAACATGACCAAATGGATCGCTCTCAGCTCCAGGAGATTGATAGGCACGTGAGCCTCCTGCGGGCCCCACTGGCCCTGGAACTTTAGCGATTTCCAGAAACCTCCCCAGCCGGTCAGACCGGCGTCCGTGGTGACAATCTCCCAACAAGGAGTCAGAAAGGACCTGTCCACTAGAAGATTTCTGGAGTCCAACCACCACGAGAGACCGCCTGGCCAGAGGAGACAGAGAGAATTCCTGCTCCAGGGGACTCCGATCCCAAACGGTCAAGAGATTCAACTGAAGAGGTCTCATGTGGAACTGGGCGAAGGGCACAGCCTCGAAACAAGACACCATGAGACCCACCAACTTCATCCCCAGACGGATGGATGGACGTTGACACGACAGTAAGGCCCGGGCCTGTGCCTGAAGGCCCTCCACCTTCAGCTGCGGGAGGAACACCTTGACCTGAGAGGTGTCCAGGGTCATGCACAGGAAGGACCTCACCAATGAAGGAGTGATGAGGATTTGGGGTAATTGATCACCTAGCCGAAGTCCTCGAGAGTGGACAACACCGTGGGTGTCGTTCTCAGCCTGCTGAAGAGATTGAGCAGCAATCAGCAAGTCGTCCAGATAGGGAAGAACACGAATGCCCTGGCTCCGCAGCAGGGCCATAACACCTGCCAGCACCTTGGTGAACACCCAGGGAGCTGAAGAAATCCCAAACAGCAGCGCCACAAATTAGTAGTGCTGATCCTCCAGCGAGAACCTCAGGAACTTCTGACATCCCTGGAATATAGGGATGTGCAGGTAGGCATCCCTGATGTCCACCGTGGTCATGAAATCGCCTGGCCGAAGCGAGCTCACCGCAGATCGTAAGGTCTCCATGCAAAAGTGTCTGAATATGACAAAATGTTGAGACCCTTCAGGTCCAAGATAGGCCTCAGAGTACCGTCCTTCTTGGGAACCGTGAACAGATTGGAATAGAATCCTCACCCCCGTTCCTGGTGAGGCACAGGACAAATCACCCCGGACGACAGAAGGCGTTGGACAGCCATTTTTAGGCCCTGCGCCGTCAATGGGTTCTGGGAGATCCGCGACTGAAGAATTCTTGGAGGCGGCCAAGCTGCCAGCTCTATTTTGTAGCCGGAGGACACCACCTCCTGAATCCACCGATCCGAGACGTGCTGTCACCAGACGAGGGCAAATAGCAGAAGCCGTCCCCCCACCCAGATGGGTGAGGGTGCCTCCTCATGCCTGAGGGGCCTTGACAGAAGGCTTAGACTTGGACCCCCCAGGAGGGATTGGGACGACCGCGACCCTGCCACCAAGCTGGCATCGTCCATGGCCGAGATTACAAAGGCAATGAAGTCCGCGCAAGCCAAGAGGTCCTTATACTCCTCCGCTCGCTTGCGAGATCTGGCGATATCCACAAGGCGTCTCAACTTCTTTTTGATGGCTATGGAGACAATGGCCGCGCACAGACAGGACAAAGACCAGCACCCACAAAGGTGAAAGCGTGACGTGCCAGCTGATCCATGCGTCCGTCAGAATGATCGCGCAAGGAAGTAGTATCAGGAGACGGCGTAACTGGAGAGCACCAAAACAGGAGCAGCCACCTCCAGGGGGCGGGACCAGAGGCAAATCAACTGCTCCGAAAAGGAATACCTGACCAGGCCCTTAGGCACCGACGGCAATTTATTAGGTCTCTCCCATTCCTTAAAAACCATTTTGGAGAAGTGGCCTTGCTCAGGAAAAACAAGACGCTGTCTCAGGCCGAAAAAGGCCCCCCTGCTTCTTTTTGGCCACCTTCGGGGGTACAATGTGCAAGGTTTCAAACACTTCTCCGTGTCATCGGAGAGCCACATGTCCTCATCCGAGGAAGACCCAGGGTCACTGTCAAAGCCCCCCGGTCGGTCCCCTGAGGAGTCAGAATCATGAAATAACTCACCCTCCTCCATGGAGTCTCGGCCAACAAAGGCCTCATAATCATCGGCAAAAAGTGAATAATCCGGCTCCAAATGCCGCTCCTTACACGTGGCCTTGCCAGCGGCAAGCGTGATAATTGTCTCTCTAGACTGGCCACTCGGAGCGCCAGGTCCGTTTGAGACCCCCTGCTGGCTTCCCCCTCACTGGGAGCTAAATGCAGACGCGGGGGTGTCGGCGAGGCTGTAGGTAAAATGGGGCTGGGGCCAGCAGCGCTCGCCCCATCCTGTTTCGAAATGACGCTTTGGGCGCAGGGTACACAACAGCGCTGCGACCGCTCAGAGGGCATGTACCACACAAGAGACAAAGCTTAACTCATTCCGAGGGGGCCCCAAGCTGGCTATCCCCAGAAGCCTCCATTATGGTGATTATAGCGGAAAAACTCTGGTCACAAGGCACTAATGGCCCAAACCAGGGCAATCCCCAATTTTGTCCCTCTAAAACCCTTAAATAATTGGGGCAGAGAGGGGGGGGGGGTTGAATGAGACCGGGAGGAACCACACTCTGAGTAAACTAGGATCCGTCTGGAAGACACAAATGAAGAAAAAAATAAGCATCCCACAGCGCACAACAGCAAAATTAAGACTGGTGACTCACGGACCGCAGCCATGGTAGATAGGCCAGGAGCAGCAACCGATCCAGGAGAGGAAGGCGCCCGCAGCGCGAGGACCGCCTGGAGGATCCCGGAAGAAGAGGAGCAGCCGCAGCAGCGCGCCTGTCCCCATGCAGCAGGGGCAATGGCGTCGAACAGCGTAGCTGGTACATCGAGGGGCGCAGAGAGGGCTCTGGTGCGAACTCCGGGCGCCAAGGCAGCCAAAATGGTGCCCGGACAGCAGCAGGAACAGGCAGGGGAGGCATCGCCACCGCGGAGGACATGTCGCTCCGGCACGCGCGGCCAGTGCCCATACTCCTCCGCCCCCAGGGCACTGCCCGACGCCCCCCCCCCTCGCAGCATGGACGGGAGGAGAGGAGAAGAGGAAGGAAGGAGGTGAGTAAGGTAAAATAAAAGTAAAAACATGTATACAACACACACACACACACAACAATAAAATAAAGCTTGTGGTAGAATAAGGATAAAGGGGTCCCTAAGGTGGTTCCCCCCCCCCCCCCCAATATAGGCTCACCGTTGCCTATGGCCGGCTACCCTTTGGGAGAGGGTCTGCGGCCCAGAGCATAGCTCTGTGAACGCCTGACCCTCGGCGTTCCCCTGCCGTCACCTGATTCGTAGCCAAAGGCTGGCAGGCAGAATGAGTCCCCGGGAAAAGGTGGGAATAGGGCTGCAGCGGCTGACAGGCTTGCAATATCCATAGAGAGAGATAGCATCCATCTTCACAGTCACATTGCAAGAAGAACTCTGGGGATTCTTAGGGAGACATATGCATTTATATGGGCCGGGCGGAGCCACGATTTTCATCTTGCAGTCACTGCGCCACCTTGTGGCGGATAACCCACTTGTCAAGAATGGAGCGACCTGAACAGGACACCAGGAAAAACACATTTGTGTGCCTCCCATAAAATCCCAGGGCTAATTTCTGGGGAGGAGTTGCGTTGAAAGAAGTTTTTAATTTCTGTCTGCACTTCCTCCAGAATGTTTTGGTCCTCAAGTAAGGACGTATTGAGCCTCCAGGACCAGCTCCTCGGAATTCGAATGGGGCAGGTGACCGTTAAAGAGACCGGGGCATGGTCAGAGACTGCAATGTTGCCGATGGTGGCCTCTATAATCCGGCACAGAGAGGCATGGGGTACCAGGAACCAATCAATTCTCGAGTATGACCCACGGAGACCGGAGTAGAAAGTGTAGTCACGCTCATTGGGATGGAGAATACTCCAAGGGTCAACCAGTTTATGAAGTGCTAGTTTTTTCTTCAGCTTTTTAAGTTTCACGTATGATTCGTGTGGGCTATCCCTAGATGTGTCCGGGAGGGGGTCTAGGGCAAAGTTGAAGTCCCCTCCTAATACTAGCTCCTCGTCTTTGAAGGTGGATAATGCGTCAAGAACAGATTCCAGTAAGGCTCCCTGATTCACGTTCGGCAGGTACACATTGGCAAATGTATAGCTACAGGAGGCTATCTTTCCTTTAAGGAAGATCCACCTTCCCTCATCGTCAACCTTATAATCCTCCAGTTCCCAGGGGAGAGAAGTGCTTAAGAGTATGCCGACTCCCCTAGATCTGAAGTCTGTGGAGTAGCTATGATAGGCCCTTATGTAATATTTGTTGCCGAGGGAGGGCAAGTTGCCAACCTTGAAATGGGTTTCTTGTAAAAAGGCCACTTGTGCCTTTAGACCTCTGAGGATTCCTTAAAGTGGACCAACACCCAGGATTTTGACTATCCTGGGTATTGGTCCACTTCCGCTGCCCAAAACCCCCCCAAACACCCCGAAAACTCACCTCTCCACGATCCCACGTGACTGCGCTGTCCAATGCCCGCCGGACAAGTGACGTCCGTCGGCGGACAAGGGATCGCGCCCGCCGCCGCCTCCCGCACGTCACTCTTGACGTGTGCGCGCCCGCGCGCACGTCTGGAGGAGCGCGAGTGAGGTGGCGGAAGCAGCGTCTGGAGAGGTAAGGTTTGGGGGTAAGGTTGGGGGGGTTACACCCCGCGGGACATCCCGATCTCGGATGTCCCGCGGTGTGTGAGGTGATCGGCCCGGGAATCTTATAGATTCCCGGGCCGATCACCCCTGGGTGTTGGCCCACTTTAAGATAAGTGACCTCTTTTCAGGACTGTTGAGCCCCTTGGTGTTGAGGAAAACTATCTGGACCTCCGACATGAGTAGGTCCACTCGGGGCGGATCCGGTGACTCGTCAGTCTGCGTTAGGCACCCAGAGACCCGCACACAATGAAGAGGAGTAGAAGGGGCAAAGGGGGATCCGAATATGATGTGGGGAAGTGTGGTTAAGAGGGGGGGTGGTTGTTAAACCGGGATGGGGGTAGCTTTAATACAGTAACTAAGATTTCCCTCTAATGGTGTAAATTCAGTCAACTAGGACAGCACGTGTCCGAGAGACCAGCCTATTGGGGAGTGCTGCGTCCGACAAGGACTAGGAGGCACTTCGAGTCCTTCCACTTCCACTCCCAGCCCATCCTGACATCACTCTCAACCATCAGGCGGTCTGGGAATCTCTGCTCGCGAGACAAAATAGCCTTGCGTGCAGGATTCCGGCTCAAGTAATACATTTAACATTCCAAAACACGTCGGTTTCCTTCAAGTAAACTAACACAGTGCAGGGAAGACAGAAAAACTTACTGCGTGGGGTTAGTGAGGCATATCCCGACTTCGACTTCAGATAAGTCTTCTGCTATCAGCCGTTCATCATCCCCTCCCCCACCTCATACGGGGAGACCGAAGGGGAGGGGGGACAAAGGCCGCCTGTATGCTCGGGATACTTTGGATTTGTCGGCCGTATAGCCTCCTTGTCAGGGCGGCTCCCGGATGTCTCCAGAGGGCCTTTGCGTTGGACCTCTGAGGTGTTTGAGATCCCTGTAGCTCCTTGGGCCCGGGTTTCTCCTTCTTGGTGGTCCTACGGGTAGGCCCATTAGGATCGAGCCAATCTGGGATACTGACTGGATCACACTCTAAGAACTCGTACAGTTCCTCTAGATCTTGACGTGTCTTCAGAAGGAATACTCCTTGGCATTCTTGACGAGCAGATGGAAAGGAAAGCCCCATCTGTATGTTGCTCCTTTGTTGATGATTATCTCGAGCAGTAGTTTCAATATTTCGCGCATCTGAAGAGTCCGTTTGGACAGGTCCTGTAGTATTTTGATTGCTGCTCCTTTGAAGCTGATGGGGCCCTTGTTTCACGCTCTTCTCAGAATTTCCTCTTTTAGAGTGAAAAGATGAACCCTGCAGACTATGTCCCTTGGGTAGGCTGGGTCTGCGCTCCTGGGACCAAGTGCTCTGTCAAGTTCAATGGGAGCGGAGAGGTCCCTTTCAAGCACTTTGTTAAATATGGTGGTGACGATCACTTTTATATCTTCTGCGCCTTGCGTTTCCAGGATGCCCCTAATCCTCAGGTTATTTCTTCTGCTGCGGTTTTCTATGTCGTCAAGGTGCAGGTGGCAGGTTTTAATTATTGCCTCTTGGGAGTCGCACCTAGCTTCAAGTGCCCGAATTCGGCTATTATATGTTGGACCTTCTGCCTCGAGGACCTGAACTCTGGATGAAACTTGTTGAGCTACTTCTTGGCGAACCGCAGCCATCTCGCGCCTATGTTTTGCTTCATATTTTGCGATTAGGTTTTCAATCTCTGACTTAGACGGCATACCTCTCAATAGAGAGATAGTTTCCATATGGATCTGCCCCTCCTGAAGCTTTTCTTCAGCCGGGATTTCTACTTGGATCACCCCAATCGTCAGGCGCTTCTGGTATAGGAGTTGAGGTCTCCAATGAAGCAGCTGGTGACATCATTGCTGGGCTACAGCCCTGGGCAGCTGGAGTTCTTTCAGGGGAGGATTGGAGTGGGGATGCTGGGGATCTCAGAAATGTATCCGTGTTCTCCCTTACTTTATATTCACCCCTCTTTTCCATTCTGGGCCTCATCGTTCTCTGAGGGAGGGCTGTTGGCTGAGTCCCTAGTGTCATCCTCGTGGATCGCTGGGGGAATGGGGGGGGGTATGCCGGTCTTTGCTCGTTTCTATGTTTGAAGGCGAATCTGCCCAGATTTGTTGTGGTTTTTATCCGGCTTCTGGTTTCCGGCTCTTGTTCTTCTATATTAAAGCTTGTCTCCCCTGTTTCCTTAGGGCACAGTGTGGGGCTCTGGGATCTCATATTTCCCTCTACCAATGGCGCAATATGGTGCTCTGTCTGCGGCCTTTTTTTCTTGGGGGTTTGCTGAGCTATCTGTAGGTTACCTTTCACTTATTCCCCCCCTCTCCTTCTTGTAGATTCCCTCTCTGTCCTCCCCCATTGCCACTCTGTAAATCTTTTGTGTCCGCCTGTGGATTTAAGGGCGAACCAGTGACGCTGTTGCTGCTCCCGGAGGGTACACATGTGTCATGGGAGATGGCATCTGCCATCTTGCTACTCCCCTTCACTCCCTGCTTCTCTGCCTCCCAGAGCGTTCCGATTCTCTGCTCCCTCCTGTCCCGCCGCATGTGGCCCTGGGTCCTCCCGTGCCACTCATCGTCTGCTCTTCTTCCTCCGATCCGCCTCGTCTGCTGTTTTCCACTGGCCCGGCGTGCGCTGGTGGATGGGTGGCGGGCGCCATCTTGGTCCACCCATCTGTGTCTGCCTCCGGCACCGCTCCGGCCTCGTCAGCAGCCTCTCTCTGCTCCTCTCTCAGGGCCGTGGCGTCTCCTCGCTCTCACCGCTGGAGATGTCGCATGACGAGGATGTGGCTCGATCCTCTTCTTCCTTCCCTCGCCAGCGAGATGCAGCCGCCATCTTAATCGCCTCAGCTTCGTTTAGTTTCTTCTCCTCGCCTTTTCTGGCAGCCGCCAGTTCGTTGCCGTGCCTCCACCCTCTCTTCTCCCTCTATGTCTCTTCTGCCTTCTGGACATGTCTTTTTTGGTCGTCAAACCGCTCGGTAAGTGGGGTAATTGGGGCCGGGATGGCAGGAGAGCGATCACACACGTCCTTCCGGGACACGCCCGAGTAGCTGCACTTTTGATTGGGAACGCACCCGTGCATGCTTCCCGCTACAGTGCATTAACAAGGAGGGCAGCATCCCCTCACTAAAGTTCTTCAGCAAGCTTCCAGCTAGTATCTGTGGGAGATCCCAGAAACCAATAGCCAATCAGAGCTTGATTACTGTATCTGGGAAGCCCACAGATACATTCCCACACACCGATCTTAACGGTGAATGAAAAACTGTCAGCGCATGCACTGAGGGAGGCCAGAGCCGGCTCTGGCTGGGGAACTGCCCGAAATCTTGCGAGAGGTGAGATTTGAGGAAAGATCTAAGGCACCAACCTCATAGGCATATAATGGTACATAATGGACCCATATGGCGGCGGAAGACATCTGAAGCCTAAGGGCTAGAACGCAGTGGGGGGGGGGACTAATAACTTTTCTTTTATCTTTTTTGGGGGAAAAAAAAAATGCTATAGTGCCTGGGGGTATATTAAAATGCCCCCAGGTTGCTTTTTGACTGGAGTTCTGCTTTAAATTAGGAGGACTTGGGCTACACCCCTTCGAGAGAATTTCAAGTTAATACAGACAAATTGAATCATCGTACAGTTATGTCCATAAATATTTGGACAGAGAATATTTTTCTTATTTTGGTTCTGTACATTTCCACAATGAATTTGGAACAAAACATTTTAGATGCAGTTGAAGTTCAGACTTTCACCTTTAATTCAGTGGGTTGAACCAAATGACTGCATAAAATGTGAGGAACGCAATCTATTCATTTCAGTGGCTCAAAAGTAATTGGGCAAATTGAATAATTGTAAATAAAATGTTAATTTCTAATACTTGGTTGAAAACCCTTTGTTGGCAATGACTTTCTGAAGTCTTGAACTCATGGATATCACCAGACATTGGTGTTTCCACCTTTTTTTAATGCTCTGCCAGGCCGTTAATGCAGCGGTTTTCAGTTTGTTGGCCTGTCTGAAGTTTTAACAAGTGACATGCAACTCAAATGGATTGAGATCAGGTGACTGACTTGCCCATTCAAGAATATCCCACTTCGTTGGTTTAATAAACTCTTTGGATTTATGCTTTGGGTCATTGTCCATCTGTATTACTGTATGACATGCCGGCCAATCAGTTTGGCTCCATTTGGCTGGATTTGAGCACACAGTATCCAGTCTCTGAATAACTCAGAATTCATCCGGCTGCTTCTGTCCTGTGTCACATCATCAATAAACACTAGTGACCCAGAGCCACTGGCAGCCATGCATGCCCAAGCCATCACACCGTCTCCCTCCGCCATGTTTTACAGATGATGTGCTATGTTTTGGATCATGAGCTGAACTACGCCTTCAAATTTTTTTCTTCCCATCATTCTGGTAGAGGTTAATCTTGGTTCCATTTGTCCAAAGAATGTTCTTCCAGAACTGTGCCTTTGAGTCAACTATCCAATTACATTTGTTCCCTTTAAAAACAGGGTGGCACAAGCTCAAACTCCTAAATCCTGCATCCAATTTTAATGTGGATACCCTCAAATGAAAGCCGAAAGCCTGGAATTTATGTCCATAATAAAACCGTATGGGATGGACCTGACTGAGGGAGGAGCCGCAGAGGAGGAGGAACGCTTCAGATTTAACATAGTTTTGCCTCCAAATATGTATGGGCCTAAATGTAATTCTCCTGTTTTTCATATGATTTGAAGTCAGGTTTTGTTCTGAGGGTCTACAGATAATGTTCTAGACAGCCTAGCTTGTTTATTTTAGTTTTTTTTGTATTACTGTGTTTTATAAAGTCATTCTTAAAAAAAAAAAAAAGTGAGGAAAAGCAACTTGCCAGGATTGCAGAACTTCAAAAAGGTAAACGTGCTTCGGCGCATTAGAACTAACAATATTGATCAAACAATCTCCTCACCTTGACATCCTGTTCCTGGGTGGTAACAATCCCTTCCCGAATAAAGAGACCATAGTCCTCAAAGAACTTCAGATATTTCTCAGGGTCCCTTTTTCCCTGGTCTAAAAGGAATTTGATCAGCCGTTTCTGTAACACGTCACGCAATTTCCTGACAAGAGAACAAAATAAGAGATTTAGAGCCCGAATTACGCGAGTTTAGCCTTGCCTCAGTGCGCTGCATGTGCTGTGCGTGGGGAAAACGGTGGCAAACTGAGCTACAATTCCAGCAGCCCACATAGGCAACAAATGACAGCTTAGTTTCCACTGCAATTCGTTGGTCAAAACGTGCGCTATTTACTTGCAAAAATGGTTTAGCAAAAGCAGGTGGACTGCTGCGGAGAATTTAGTTTAGAAAGAAAGAAATCTTGCTGAAAACACACTTTTACAGCATATATCAGCATAGGATGGGTCTCAGGAGTGTCCTGATGGTTTGAAAATTCTTATATAAAAAGTTGAATGAAAAATTGAAAACAATTTTATTAGTCGTGTTTCAAATACTAGTTAGCAAACGTTCACACTAGAAATATCAATTGTCGATGAGAATAGAACATTGATGCCTATTGGGTTCGCGGCTAAAAGCGGACAATGAACGCTACAATGTACTCGAAGTAAATATAGCAAACACATTTTATTAGTTAAATGCCGCAAACTAGCAAAAACATGACGAAAAAGATGCCCCTTTAATTCATACAATATTCTGTTAATGCATCACTGTGACTGTAATATAATGTATACTATACTGATACACTGATATACCCAAGCAAATGAAGAACATATAACACATCCAACGTGTTAAACCCTTTAACTGACAGCCTACCTAGAGATTTTGTCACCCTGTTGCCAGACTATTTTTCACCATGTTGCACTATTTATGTGATTTTGCAGGAATTTTTAGGAAAAATTATATATTTTTACAGCAGAGTTTGGTCTTGGTACCATGAAATGTCTTGTTTGTAATTCTTTCAGTGCTTTCTCAATATTTTTGGGTGAAATATATATAATATATAAAAAAGATTTTTTTTTTACCTTGCTCTACGACCTTATTATGTTCGCTAATGAATTTGTGACATTAGATTCATTATAATATTTTCAACACCTTTCCCTTAGGGGACTTTGAGCATCAACCCTGGTGTCCATGTCTAATAAAAAAAAAAAGGGGTTAAATGGGGAAAAAAACTGGTGAAAGGACTTTCATTACAGATGGCTGCTGTCCTGAACCATCCATCGCTGCTAAGACAGTTGGAACTGAGGGGTGGAAGAAGGGCAGAGGATTGATGGGGGGGGAACTTAGTCATACTTTAAATTATGTCTGATGTTCCTCTTTAAAGGGTTAAACATTTAAACTGGACCAACACCTTAAAGCATTTCTTCCCAAAAGGCTTTAAGATGGTGACGCCTGGTGATGAAGGGGGGGGGGGGGGGGGGTGGGGGGAGAGATTTTGGAGAAGTTTCAAATTCTTCTTTCAGAAGGTGTTGAGTATTAGATATGGGATTTTTTTGTGTACTAAGAAATCTTTTTGAGGACCACTCATGGACACCAATTCCATCCAGTTCTATAATTTGGCCATAATTGTCTGTGTTGTGTGATAGGGTTTTTTTTCCACGTGGTGTTAGGTTTATCCCTGATCTTAATTCTGCATGTTTTGTTACAGGCTTAAGGGGTTTAGCCTATAGGGGTGTGTATCCCACCAATGGATATAGTTTAAAGTGGACCAACACCCTGCTGGATCGGCCCGGGAATCTATAAGATTCCCAGGCTGATCCAATCCCTCCCTGCGGGGTATCCAAAATTGGGATGCCCCGCTGTGTGAAACCCAGGACACCCGCTAACCTTACCTGCATCCCGGTCCAACGGCGAATGTGCGGGCCACGGCCGCATCTCACGCTTCCCTCTAGCAGGGCGCGTGCCCGCGTCGGACATGCTCCCTGTTAAAGGGAAGAGCAAGATGTGGTTGCCAGCGTGCGCGGGGGTGAGGCGAGTTGAATCGGGCAATCTGGGGAAGTGGACCAAAACCCAGGATAGTCAAAATCCTGGGTGTTGGTCGACTTTAACATTTCACATGTGAAGAGCTTATGAATGTCACTTGAGGCCAGCAGGTGGCGCTCAATCTAGGTACCTTATAAGAGCACTTTCCTGCAGCAGCTCTCGGCTGAGATTCAGAGGTATATCTTCACTGTCCACAACGCCTACAAGGAAACAAAAAACACAACAGAAATGATACATTTATTATATTTTACTCCGACGCTGTTAAAAATCACAACACTTCAAAGTGCATCATTGGGGTAATAATGAGGTTCAGATGACGGGTTTTGGACCTATGGGAACCTTAGTCCTATGGATTTTAATTTGGGTCTGGTACATAGCATTGACTGGGCCCGAGCATCCTGCACGCAACATAAGCACCAGATTTATTGGACTTTATATTGCTTTAATGCGGACCCAATGTGGGTTTTTATACAGTAGCAATGTAATAACCATCCATTGTCATTTAAGGTTCATTTGCTTATTGAAGTAAAAAACAGTAGGAACTGTACCTATGTAAAGTGTAAATTAGGTTTTAAATCGAAAGCTATGTATGGGGTGAAGGAGCACTCAGTCAAGTGATGTCATAATTCCTAAACCAAATACTATATTATATACCTATACTGACTAAGGTGGCCCCTCCCCCACCACAGCTTAAAGGAAAACTCAATTTTTGTCAGGTGTTTGGTGTTCTGCCTTGTTTTTTTTTATTTTTTAAATTCTTTATTTTTGAGTTTTTCACAACAGAAAACATACATTGAATGTAAGCCACAGGTAATAAGGTCCAGAAAATTTCGATACAGACATTACCAAGGAGTTGTCATGTGCAACAAACAATAAGGTAACTAAGAATAAAATCATTTTAATCCCAATTCGAGTGTCTGAGTCAAGAACGTTTTATGTGGCAGAAACGGGGAGGAATGAGAGAAAGGGAAGGAGAGGGAGGGAGGGGGGGGGGGGAAGAGAAGAAGGGGGAGGGGAGGGGAGAAAAAGGGAGGGGGGAGGGAGGTAAGGAGTGGGTATGTGGGGGGGGAAGGGGGAGGGGAGGAGGATGAGAGGGGGGGGAAGGGGGGAGGGGAGGAGGATGAGAGGGGGGGAGGGGGGGAGGAGGAAGGGGGGGGGGCTAGGCAGAGGAAACCCGGGCATCGCCCAAGAGAACAGTACAATCAGCCGATTCAGAAAAACATAGCCAATTATACCAGGTCTTTGTAAAGGATTCAAATCTGTTGTCTCGCGATAAGATTACACTTTCGTATCTCATGATTTCGTTAACCTTCAAAATCCACATCGCCACCGTGGGCGGATCTGGAGATTTCCACTTAAGGGGGATGCACATCTTGGCTGCGTTGAGTAGGTGGCATAACAGAGATTTTTTATAAATTTTTAAAAGGAGCCTTGGTAAGGTGTAGGAGGCAGGAGGCGGGGTCAGCTGGCACCTCTTCCTCCGTCACCCTGCTCGCAATATCCCTAACCGAGCCCCAGAAAACCCCCAGCACCGGGCATGACCAGAAAACATGAAGCATATCACCTCTATCTCCGTTACAGCGCCAGCAGGTATCCGGGACCTCTGGCGACCATTTACTGATAACCGCCGGGACCCTGTACCATCTAGAGAGAATCTTAAAATTGCATTCTTGGATACGGGTACATATAGAGGTTTTATGCGGCATGCTCAAGAGTTTCCGACACTGATCAGGAGCCAAGGAGATCCCCAAATCTGCTTCCCACTTGCCAACATACGAAGGTCTCTCTCCCTCCCGGGGGGAAGTGAGTAATTTGTATGTGTAGGATAGGGTGTGCTGGACCGCGCCTGGGCTGGAACAGAGAGACTCGAACGGAGATGGAGCCCGCAGGCCCCCAACAGGGATCCTCAGGGACCGAAGGAAGCTGGCCATCTGGACCGACTGCCAGTCTGTCCAAACCGGAAGGCCCCTAATCTGGGCCAGTGAGCGCAAATCTAACCAGTCAGCTCCCCCCCTGAAGTGGCATGCCCTGAAAATACCCATTTTGAGCCAAGCCTTCGGGGTAGGTCCCTCTCCACCCGGGGGAAATTTAGGATTGCCCAGGACGGGAATCATTGGGGAGGGGCCGGGGGATATATCAGGGTGATCAAAGTGTCTCTGGGCGACTTTAATGGTGGCGCCAACTGTAGGGTGCCTCATGGCGCCCGGTATGTCCTGGGGATCAACCCATGCTAGTCCCGCCATGTGGTAGCCAGTGGAGCCCTGCTCTAACTCCACCCACTGTTTGTGCCCCCTATGAAGACACCAGTCGACAATCCGGCTGAGGTGGACCGCAGCATGATATAAAAGAGGGTCGGGGAATCCCAGGCCGCCCCGCTCCTTTGGAAGTGACAGTAGCTTTGTGTTAAGCCTAGGTCTCCTGTCCCCCCATACAAATCTGGTGAAGACCCCTTTAACATTTCTCAGGAAGCTCTGTGGGATTCTCACTGGGAGAGCCTGGAGTAGGTACAACAATCGGGGAAGCAGATTCATTTTGGCCGCGTTGCACCGCCCAAACCAGGACAACCAACCCTTTGACCACCTCCTCGTCTCCTCTTCAAACTTCTTCAGCAGGGGCGGGAAATTTAAGTCAAAGATTTTCGTCAGGTCGCTACAAAGTTTAGTCCCCAAGTAGGTGATACTATCTCTGGCCCATTTGAACGGGAAGGAGTCATGAAGTACAGTAAATCGCCGAACCGGGATATTAATATTCAGAACTTCCGATTTTTGATAGTTAATCTTGTATCCGGAAAGGTCTCCGTATAATTTCAACTCGGATACAAGATTGGGGAGGGATACCTCAGGGCAAGACAGGCTAAAGATTAAATCATCGGCATATGCTGCGACTTTATATTGTCTAGAGTTGCTCGAGAGGCCTGTGATACTCTGATTCTGGCGGATCCTGCATAGGATGGGCTCCAGAGTAAGTATAAAGATAAGGGGCGACAGCGGGCACCCCTGGCGCGTCCCGTTCGCAATCCCAAAGGAGCCAGACAATACCCCATTAACCCGGACTGCAGCTGAGGGGGCCCCGTATAAGCTACCTATCCAGCCCATGGCGTTCGGTCCAAGCCCAATATGTCTGAGCGTGGCAAGCATGAAGTCCCAATTGACTCGATCGAAAGCCTTCTCTGCGTCTGTTGCCAAGAGAAGGGTTGGGGTTTCTTTCTGATGGGCCAGGTGGACCAGGTTCAACACTTTAATAGTGTTGTCCCTGGCCTCCCTGTGTGGCATGAACCCGGCTTGTTCAAGGCCCACTACGTGGTGTAGGTGAGGGGCCAGTCTTGTAGCCAATACCTTTGCAAACAATTTCAGGTCGGAGTTCAGCAGGGATATCGGTCTATAGCTTGCACATTGTGCCGGATCCTTTCCCTCTTTCGGGATGACCGCTATATGTGCTCTCAAAGCGTCTGGAGGGAGGGCCTTTCCGTCCTTGATCGAATTAAGGGCAGCCAGGAGCTTCGGGGCGAGGAGAGGAAAAAATTTTTTATAATATGGCATGCTGAAACCGTCTGGGCCGGGGGCCTTCCCACCCGCCGAACTAAAAACTGCTTTGTGTAACTCAGCAATAGTCAGGGGTTCCTCTAAGCCCTCAAGAATTTCTCTGGGTAATCTAGGGAGGCCAGACTCCGAAATATACTTTTCAATGGTGTCTCTCACCCCTTGGCCTCTGTCTTTCGGGAGGTTGTAGAGCTGCTCGTAAAATTTCCTAAAGCTTTCCCCAATTTCATCTAAAAGATGCGTGACCCGCCCACCCGGGGTAGCTATCTTAGGGACATATGTTTTAGTCCGCTCCTCCCTTAGGGCCTTAGCCAGCAGTCTGCCGCATTTGTCTCCCGATTCGTAATAGATTCTATGGCAGTTACTGATCTGTGCCCTAATTTTGTCACAGCCCAACGTCTTGAGCTTTTCCCTCAAGGAAATGAGGGTAGGTAGATAGTCTGCGGCCAGGGATTTTTTGTGCAACCTCTCGATTCTCCCAATTTCAGCTAATAGGTCCTGCACTTGCTTAGCTTTCTCTTTTTTAATTCTGGCCCCGATCTTTATAAAAATGCCTCTAATGACACATTTATGTGCCTCCCACAGAGTCCCTGGGCCAGTATCAGGGGAAGAATTGAGTCGGAAATAATTCTTGATTTCTGCCTGTATTTCCTCCAAAATGTTTTGGTCCTCCAACAAGGAAGCATTAAGCCTCCATGACCAGCACTTCGGAATCGGTACAGGGCAGGAAACTGTCAAAGTGATGGGGGCATGGTCCGACAACGTGATGTGGCCAATGGAAGCATCAGAGATCCGACACAGGGAGGCCTGGGGCACCAGGAACCAATCAATCCTGGAGTATGACTGGTGCGGGGTAGAATAGAACGAGAAGTCTTTCTCGTTGGGGTGTAAGATTCTCCAGGGGTCAATTAATTGGTAAAGAGAGAGCAGTTTCTTCAACTTTCTGAGCCTCCTATATGGTTCATGGGGGCTTCCGCCCGATATGTCTAAGAGGGGGTCGGGGGCAAAATTAAAGTCGCCACCCATCACCAATTCTCCCTCCCTGAAGGCGGACAGTGAGCTGAGGACCAACTCCAGGAAGGCCACCTGGTTGGTGTTAGGAAGATACACATTGGCAAAGGTGTAGCTACAGGAGGCAATCTTCCCTTTCAGGAAGATCCACCTCCCCTCTTCATCCGTTATAAAATCATCCAGTTCCCAAGGGAGGGACGCGTTTAAGAGGATACTAACCCCCCGCGACCTGGAGTCCGTAGAGTAGCTATGATATGCCCTTGTGTAGTTCCTGTCACCTAGGGAGTGCGATTTGCCCGCCTTAAAATGGGTCTCCTGGAGGAAGGCCACCTGGGCTCTAAGGCCTCTAAGATTCCCAAGTATGAGGGATCTCTTTTCTGGGTTGTTAAGACCCTTAGCATTCAACGATACGATCTGTATTTCTGTCATCCCGGGGGGTGCGACAGGCCGCCGGGGTGACCTGAGCAGCCGCTGAGGATGCTCACGGATCTCTCAGCCCAGAGGGGAGGGGAAGAAGGAAAGTAGGGGGGGAGGGGGGGCGAGCCGGTTCGCTTCTCCTTTAGGGAAGGGGAGGGAATGGGAGAGAGGGGGGGGGGGGAGTAAGAACCGGGAGGTAAGAGAGAAGGGTTGTGGAGGCTCTAGCCTACACAGAGGAGGGAGCAAGCACTAAAGGACCCCTGGAAACGGGGTAACTACGGTCAACGTAGGACAAGTATCCGGAAGACCAGCCTATTGGGGGGTGCTGTGTCCGGCAAGAGTAGGAGGACTCAACGGGAAACCAATTCCGAACTCTCCCCTCCCGCAACGGTGCCAAACACTTAGTGATTCGGCAGACATGGGAAGCCGGTGGGGGGGGGGGGGGGGGGGGGGGGGGGGAGGGGCGGGGGACCCAGCCCACAGGCCCGGAGGATCCATGGACGTGGCCCCCCGCCCCCACACAATAAAGGTTTAAGCATGGAAAAACAGAGTCAGTACAACAATTAACTCAAACCTATAAACGTAACAATCCAAAACAGAGAGAGACAAAATCACAGCATCAAACGTGAGTGAAAAAGCTATGGCGAGCGTGAGCTGTAAACAAGTCAGCCATCAGGAGGCGGGCCCCGACCTCCCCCACCCCCCGACGGACGGGCCAGCGGAGAGCGGGGGTCAAATCGAGCCCCCCCCCCCGCCGGCGCCGCCCGAGGCGCGCGGCGCAGGTTCCAATCTGGGCAGCGTTCCGTAGTTTGCCGATGGCCGCCTGGGCGGGCCCCCGAGACGCCCAAGGTCCCGGAAACTCCTCAGGTTCCGCTTTCTCCTTCTGGGTGGGCCAGAGGGCGGCAGAGTCCCTTCAAGGACGAGCCAATCAGGGATGTCCACAGGGTCACATTTCAGGAAGGCAAATAGGTCTCCCAGGTCCTGATGCTTTTTCAGGACAAAGACCCCACTCTCGCTCCTGACAATTAGGTGGAACGGGTAGCCCCATCTGTACGACGCTCCCGCGGTCCTGATGGTGTCGAGGAGTGGCCTCAACACTCTACGCATCTGTAAAGTCCGTTTGGATAGGTCCTGCAGGATCTTGTACGGCGCCCCCTGGTAGATGAGTGGGCCCTTGTCCCAAGCTTTTCTCAGAATTTCCTCTTTCAGGGAAAATAGGTGGACCCTGCAGACAACGTCTCTAGGGAACGCTGGATCCGTACTCCTGGGGCCCAGGGCCCTATGGACTCTGTCCAGCTCGATGGGGGTAGCAAGGTCTCTGTCCAAGACTTCGTTAAAGATAGAGGTTACTAGCGCTTTAACGTCTTCAGCGCCTTGTGATTCTGGGATCCCTCTGATCCGAAGGTTGTTTCTTCTGTTTCGGTTTTCCAGATCATCGAGGTGTAATTGGCAGGCGGACAACATTGCCTCTTGATGGTCACACCTAGTCTCCAGGATCTGCAGACGGTCAGCGTAGGAGGGTCCCACCGCCTCTAAGGTCCGAACTCTGGTCTCTACTTCGGCCACCTCTCGGTGGACCCCCTGGATCTCTCGTCTATAACTCGCCTCGTATTTGGCTATTAGGTCTTCAATCTCGCCTCTGGAAGGGATGCCTCTCAAGAGAGAGATAGTTTCCAAATGAATCTGGTTCTCGGAGGGCCTCTCCTCGGCTGGAATTTCAACTTGAGCGTGCATGTTCCAATTTATCGGCTCCTCTGAGGCATGAGCCGTGGGCGAAGCAGCGGGCGTCATCAGCTCTGGGCTGCCATCCTGGGCTAGCTGGTCTTTAACCGGTGAGGGCCGGAGCGGTGAGACGGGTGAGCCCAGCCCCGTGACCCGGCCACCTGTGGGTTCGCTGGCGCCCCACCTAGGAGGTCTGTGCCTCTCTGGCCTCTGAGGAGGCACTTGGTAGCTGGCGCGCTGATCCCCCTCCATGTGTCGCAAAGGAGGGAATGGGGCTTCCAACAGTCTGTTCCCTTCGTGGGGGATGTATGCAAACCTTCCCAGATCCGCAGGGGGCCTTCGTTCAGGTCTGGAGGGGTGTGTCATCTTATTCATTCCCCCAGTGGCTCGCCGGGATGCGTCCGGATCGTGAGGCTGCGGCAGACTGGCATCCGGGACGCATGTAACGTTGCCCGTAAGGTCGGGGCTCCAGACTGTCGTCTGGATCGGGGGCAGGGGTGGGCCCGTTAGATCGGGTGGGCCCTTCAGGTGGTCAGCCCAGGTGGAGTGGCTGTGGTCGGGGGGTGAATCCTCAGGGGCCAGGATCTGATCCCCAGGGTCTGAGGAACAGCTGTGTGGTAACACACAGTGTGGGCGCTGTCCCTTTAAGGGGCCGGGAGCAGGCGACGCTATGGAGCTCAGAGCAGCGGTCGCCATCTTGCTCCTCCAGACCTCTACCCCAGCAGACCCGCATACCTGTGTCTGCGCCTGTGATGGACCGGCTGCACCGCCAGCAGCTCCGGGCAGTCCCGCCAGGTGGGTCTCCCCCTCCTTCTCCAGATCGCAGTCCACGGAGCTCGCAGGGCCCAGGCGAGCCGACGGGTGGGCGCCGGCCGCCATCTTGCTACACCCGGCCTCAGCCTCATCGCCCCTCTGCCGGGTCACTTCTCCCTCTGCTGTTGATCTCAGCGATCTCGCCCCCGCAGCGCGTATGGGGCATTGCTCCATCTCGTCCTCCCTGCCGGAGCACTCAGGGGAGGAGGAAGCCGCCGGGTCATCTTCGCCGCCGCCGCGCCAACGTGCGATCTCCTCGGCCGCCATCTTGGTCCTCTCGGTGACCTCTCGGAATTTAGTCTTGGAGGAGTCCCCACGGCCCGAGGGAGTTCCACCGCCGCTCCTATTTCGTCCCTGTCTCCTCTGTTTCTTGGACATCTTTTCCTCCGGATCCCAGACGCCAGGTAAGTGGAAAAACGGGAAAGGGAGAGCAGGAGGGTCTCTAGGTACGTCCGTCCACCAGCATGTCGGGACACGCCCCCCGTTCTGCCTTGTTTTTTTTCCTCTTTTGGAATGTAAAATACATTTTTTCACATGAAAAGACAAAAAAAAATAAAAAGTTTTCAGTTTGGAGAAGACCAACAATTTGTACTGTCCATGGCCGTCTCATTTAAGTGGACCAATCACCCCCTAGTCTAAAAGACTCCAGGGACAGTCGAGATGCTCTGTGTGAACCCCCTGAACTGGGCTGGGCTGCAAACCTCCTACCTTTCCGCTGGGTCCCTCGCTGCAATCACATGCCGGCATCCCTGCAGATGTGTGCCCAGTCTTTCAGATAGGCCAGGTGCACAGGTGCGTGCACTCCACAGGGGTACTGGGGATGCGGCTGCCATCTTTCCCTATGCCGACGAGCAGTCCAAAAAGAAGGGCTTTATGCCACACATTAGTATCCACTGCATAAAGCGCCGATTGGATGAGCCTACCTCATGGTGACAGAGGTGAGTGGATTGGGCGATTAAAAAAAAAAAAAAAAAAATAGAGTGGGTGATTTTACACAAAATCACACAAAACTGGGGGGTTTTACACAAATCAGGATGGACAAACTACCAGAATCGGTTGGTGGTTCAGGGGAATAAACCGGTGTACAGGGACTCCAAGTGAATGTGAACTTAAATTTAAAGTGGACCAAAACCCAGGATTTTGACTACCCTGGGTTTGGGTCCTTGCCCCCGATCAGGAGTGAAACCCCCCAGGTCACCAAAACCAACTCACCTTTTCCCAGTCCTACAGTGCATGCTTGGCCGCTCGTCCAAATAGAGCGGATACGCTGACGTCACGCTGTCTAAGGCGAGCAGCCCTGAGCGCATTGATGGCCGCACCCCCCTCTAGCAGGGAACGTGCCCACGCCGGCCATTCACCAATGCCTGGTGCGGGCATGCAGCTTGCTAGAGGGGTAGTGGGGATGGGGCTGCAGCCGCGGCTCGCGCAGGAGTTGTTGCACTTCAGGCCATATACAGAGAACAAAGTGAAAGCACTTTACATGGTGCATAAAGGCCCAGCATAACAGGATTTTGCCCCTTGCATTAGGTGGAACCATGCAATTATCTCTTTATGCTACCAGGGGGAGTTGCAATCTCCCTTTTTTTTTTTTTTAGAAAATTTGATACTCCGTATACACACACAAGTGACGCAGAGATATTTCTTTACCTCGCAAGAAGCGCAGCCATTTAGGTAGGATGTCTGTGGCTTTGGTTTGAATAAGAACTTTTCTGCTGTAGAGAGCCACGCTGGATCCCAATTCCCGACTCACATCAAACATAGAAGGTTTCTGTACAAAATGCAAAAATAGAATCCATGACATCCACACAAAGAAAAGAAAAAAATGTATTCTGATTCTACCTGGCAACCAGTCATAGCAGTGGTGACTATACTCACCATCTCTGGCACATAGAAAATGCTGCGAATATTAAGCGGTGCGTCCGCCTTGTAGTGAAGTGTGTAGCGCGGTTTGTCATAAGCCTGGGCAACGAAGCGATAAAACTCCTCATGTTGAAACTCTCCAATTTCTTTGGGATCCATCATCCACAGGGCCTAAACATTGGTACATTACAGGACATTTAAATAACAAGAACAGGAACTCACGGATATAATGTGTTGTGCAATAATTATTCATTTCTAGTTGGGGTCTGCAATCTTATAGTGGATGAGAAAAACTGTCTAATATTTAATGGAGGAGGAAAGCAGGTGACTTTCTTTAAAGTGGACCATAACCCACACTGGAGTCTGAGTCTCCAAGGCAGACATACTCGCCCCCCCCCCCCCCGGGGCATCCTGAACTGGGGTGCCCTGCTGTGTGAAACCCACCAGAGCACCCTAAATTCTTAACCCCCCCCAAGCCCACAGCACATGCGCAGCCGGCATCACTCACATGCCTCACTGTGCGTGGCCACATTGATGCAGATTTCCCTTCACACACACACAATCCCTCTAGCAGCTGGTTATTCAGAGTGTTTGTTTGTGTGTGTTTATATAACATAATAATACACAAGCTGCCCATGTATCAGTCCTTTTGTTTAGTGTGGGCCACTTCTGGCACAGCACCCCCCCCCCCCCCCCAATGCTTATATGTGTGACAAGATGGCCGCTCCCATGCAGTTCTGCAGCAAAGAATTGGCCTGTTATTCCTGGACATCTGCATGGACTTAAGCTCTGTCAAATAGTTTATGCCAGAGGGGGGCTTCAGGGGAGCAATTTACAATTACAATTTTTGACTTTTGGTCCGCTTTAATGGAGGTATACTAAAATTACTTTTGTAACAGGAAAGGAAATATTCATTATTTTATACCACACTAATTCATGTGAAGCACTTAAAGCGTTAGTGGTTTTGAACGCTTTGAGAAGTAAAGTTTTAAAATAGTTTTGGTTTGGGTTTACATGTTCCCTAAAGCATCAATTTAAACCTTTTAACATGTTAACAAACCCCTAAATCTCACCACTCACCTCACCCCCACCCCTGGTGAAATGCAGGCATGTGACTGGGCAGCGGCAGTCATGTGTCCGGCCATAAGCCAGAAAAGAGGTTGATTTCCGCAGAGGGAGCCAGGTGACTGGTGAGGTTTAGAGGGTTGACAATGGGGGGGACCCTGGCAATCAGGATACCCCAAAAGATGCGCCCCCTGGAGCGAACCAACACCCATTTTTTGGAAAATGGGTGTTGGTCCGGTTTAATCATGAGCAGATGAGTCAGACAGTGTGCGACTCCTACCTGTAATGTGTTGATCCTCTTTCCATTTAGGTAAAGGCCATAGCTGACAAAGTTGCTGTATTTTGTGACTACATCTGCAGTGTGACAGAAGAAATGAAAGAATTATCACTTTTGGCAATGCAGCCGTGATGAGAGAATATTTACCAAGGATCTTCCTGCCCGATCAATTAGGAAACCTAAACGCCTCTACACTTTATAAAGTTAGACAATAATAAATAAAAATACCGCGCTTCCAATTTACACAACAATAGCTTTCAAATACCCTAACCAATTGTTAAGCACCAAGCTCCACGTGCACAACTTATATCTCACTAATAAGCTCGAATAGTAAAACCACACATAATAAGCACAGAGCTGAACAAGTTTCAATTCAAGTCCTCTTTAGGATTCATCCAAATGTTCTCCAAATCAATCAAGTGACTTTTCACTCAGTCCTTGTGCGATCCCACCACCAATAGTGTACTCTTACCAGAGATGGTCTGATCAAGCGCTGAATAAAGAGATCCTGAGATCACTTTCTACTTATTCCAGCAATGATAGGCTTGTCTCCACCATTAAATGTGTATATATATATATATATATATATATATATATATATATATATTTTGTATGTATGTAACCTCCATGATAAGGTCATGCAAAATAAAAACATAAATCCATAATGCAAAATTGCTAAAACTGATGCCTCCTTTATTTCTAAGCCAATAAAATGCTCACATTAAAATGATAAAAGTCCCGCATATCAATCAGGCCTTTGGCCAACTCACGCTGCTCAATTCCCCACTAGTGACAAGGAAGTTAATTACCGCCGGCTCCCACTGGAGGACTTAAAGTGGGCCAACACCCAGGGGTGATCGGCCCGGGAATCTATAATGGCCGGCGCGAGCGCGCACACGTCAAGAGTGACACGCAGGAGGCGGCGGCGGGCGCGATCCCTTGTCCGTCGATGGACGTCACTTGTCCGTCGGCGGGCATTGGACAGCGCACTCACGTGGGAGCGTGGAGAGGTGAGTTTTCGGGGTGTTTGGGGGGGTTTCAGGTAGCGGAAGTGGACCAATACCCAGGATAGTCAAAATCCTGGGTGTTGGTCCACTTTAAATTGAAACTTGTTCAGCTCTGTGCTTATTATGTGTGACTTTATAAAGTTAACTCACACAATACTAAGGATTTTAAAAGGGGGGGGGGGTGCAAAACTTACCCTTTACTCTGTCCTCACTAGCAAACTCCTTACAATCATCTTTCAAGTGGATGACAACCTTTGTTCCTGGTCGCACCCCACTGGCCTCTGCCAGTTCAAACACACCAGACCTGAGAAGGAAGAAGGCAGTTTAAAGATGGGTAAATTGGTGAATCAAATGACATAAGACAATAATTAGCAACATTCTAACCAGCCATCAATAACACTGGGCAAGTGAAATCGTAACAGGGTGCAATCCACAATGGCTCACAACTCCAATGCTACTGTCACTAGGAACCTAATTTATGATAATGACGACAACGGAATGCAAGTGAACATGACCAGTACATTGGAGTGTGGTTATAAATGTGCATATACAGGTGCAGCATACACTGTGTGCACAACTATTAGGCAGGTGAGTTTTTTGACCATATCATGGTCAAAAGGCTACTTTTACACCAGGGGTGATTTAAAGGCGATCTGAAATTGCTGCCCATAGCAACCTATGGGCCACATATCTTTGGGTGACTGAAAATCCGGCATTAGTGTTTCCAATCACACTACTTCACAAGCAATATTGCATTTGTGCTAAAAAGTTTTAATAGCAAAATACCTAGTGCAAACATAACCCCCAGTGGGAAACCACTCTGAAATGTCAAAAAATTTTCAAAGTCGATTAGACGTCGGCAAAGTGGAGGTGGGTGTATTGCTATGGCCTGGTAATATTAAAGTGGCCCATAACCCAGTATTTTGACTATCCCAGGTTTTGGTTGATGCCCCGCTGCATGAAACTCCCCGGGTTGCCCAGTAAAACTCACCTCTCCCCGGACCTACGGCCAAGGTGAGGGCTCTCGTCCAATCAGCGCACTCGGCTGGCTGTGCTCATCAAAATTGGCTAAGAATCGGCTAGTCTAGCCTAAATGTGCTGAGCAGAGCACGCAGCGGGCGCATTCCCACCAGCCTTTAACAGGGAGCGTACCCACGCCGGCCATTCACTAATGCCTGGTGCAGGCCCTGCTAAACATATAGCTGACAGCAGCCACGGCTCGAGCATGCGCCGTTAGATCAGGGAGAAGGTAAGCTTTACAGGGGATTTGAGGGGGGGAGGTAGTTTCATACAATTAGGCACCATGAATCTGGGAGGCTGTGGTTGCTTCCACAGATGGAAGGCTTGTGACTATTGTTGAAAAGAAGGGTGGCTATATTGTACGTGGCTTTTCTTTGAGAAATGTCAGAAATGTTTATCTATACATTTTGTTTAACTTACACTTTAACAGATTAAGATAAAGTGAAATCTTAAAATACTCTTTTTTTTTGCACATTAATAGTAGCCTGATGCATGCTGACCTTTCCCTGGGGCATCCCAAATCAGGATGCCTCAATGTGCGACACCCCCAGGTTGCCACAGAGCTCCACGTAACAGATACAGGAGAGGAGCTCTGGCAGAAAAATACTGGACAATTTTAATATTTGCTTGCAGATGTCCTTTAAGTAGATAGACAATAGTCCCTAAATTTAGTAATGAGTAATGATTTATTAGTACTGAAAAATGACAGAACCCATCTAATGCCATACATTTTTTTATATGGCAGACAACCTGCTAGCCAAAACTTTCCTGGACTCCTCATGTTACCTGGCTTAGAAAAAACTTTTAAACATGTTTTGCTTGCGTCACCCACCCATCAGATGTCCAGCAATATCCAGCACTTCCTGGCTCGGAAGATTGTGAGTAAACAACCACCTTATCTGCAACCATGAAGGCGGAATAGAAACCGACACCAAACTGGCCAATTATCTTTCCGGAACTTTCGGCCTGGTTCTGTAGAGCATCCAGGAAGGCCTGCAAGAAGTAAGTAAAAGCGTGGTATATAACAAAATATGCAATGTGTATTGTATATACTGTCAGCAGGACATGTGTAAATGTCTTCAACGATGAATACCTTGGATCCAGAGCGCGCAATCGTTCCCAGATTAGAGATCAACTCCTCCTGGGTCATCCCCACTCCAGTGTCCTGCAGAAACAAGAGAATTTATTAAAGAACACATAAAAAGGCTTGCTTGAGGTTTTGGTGCTTTCACAAGTTTACTTATAATACAAGGTTTAGCATAGCAAGAACATGTTAAGTTGAACTACAACGTTACGAATTGTGCAATGGCCAAGCACAGGTGCACAGCACATGGACATGATGGTACCTGGATAGTGATGGTCCCCTTCTCGCTGTCTGTCTGAACATGAATTTCCATCTCTGGCAAAGCAACATTCTGCGAGAGAAGCTTGTGACGAAGCTTTTCCAGAGCATCGCTGGCATTGGAGATGAGTTCTCGGATGAAAACCTAGCAAACAAAAAGTGACAAGCCAAACAAATGTAAATTTTCCATTTAGATTAATCACTTAATTTCTGTGTTAGAGTGAAAAACAAATGACTGTTACAATATACGCTAAGCTTGGCATTTGGGGGCCTCCCACCACAACCCCATTTTACAGTTAGACACTAAAAATTTTCTTCCGTGGCAGGACAGGGGTCTCACCTGCAGCTTTTGCACTGCACTTTTAGCGGGATTATGGTTATGGTTAGGAATTTCTCATATTGGGTTGGCGGTTATCCATTATTTACCCTTATTTATTGGAATAAATATTACAGATTGTCCTTTTCTTTCCCTTGCCTTACTGCTACATTTGTCCTATTTTTCACTTTTGACATAATTTTTCTATTTGGATACAAATGTTATTATATTACTGGCAATTCCCCTTATTCTGGTCTGTATTGCTATTAAAGTGGACGAAAACCCAGGATTTTCGCCATCCCGGGTTTTGGTCCACCCCCAAACCTGCTGTGAAACCCCCAAGAATGCCGAGCTCACTCACCTCTTCCCGACCCCACGGTACAGATGCAGCTGCTTGTCCAATTAGCTTCTACCAAACCTGAAATTGGGATGCATAGGGGCATGGAACAAAACCAGGGAAAGTCCAATTTCTGCTTTTGTTCTGCTTTAACTTCTAATATTTACACAACCATCACTTCAAACTTGTGGACACATGTTTGTCACTTGTATCCCATATAATAAACACAGGTATTTCCCTAAATTGGCTTGCTACAGTTCTGGTAAAATCCAAAACCCAACAGGTCACATGATAGCTGGCCGACTACCAGCATGAACAACTCTGAAGTCAGCAGCTCGTTCATGAGCTGCCACTCTGGCGTTTGATGCAAGCTTTCTCCAGAGTTCCCTATAAGAGCTCACAGTGATATAAAGCTGTTCCCTCAGACATCTCTACCCTGAGGAGTTCAGAGGCAATGCTTGCTTTTTAGGTAGGCTTTAGTAGGTGGAGCAAACCTCACTAAACCCACTAAAAGAAGAAAGCTCCACCGTGGCTGCCTTTTTAAAACTTTCTCAACAAAATGACTAGAAGTGTATACCTCTTTTTCAGAGTACAATGAACGTGCAACGATATCCAGGAGTTTCTTGGTCTCAGCTTGGAACTCATGCTTAGAGGCCGAGCCTGAAACACAAAAAAGGCTTTAAAGATTTCCACCGGCCATGGGATAGCAAACAAGTAATAAAAAGGGATTTGTAAAGCAGCATGAACGATTCAACCAGGACAAAACTACTGTTATCCAACCAAATTCTGACACTAAAGATAACCTGTTGGGTTCCAAAAGCAAAAAACAGCTATACCCAGTACCACAGTGCAGACAGCTGAATTACAGCAGGTCAGTATGCTTCTCAGCTAGTGCCTGCAAACAGAGATCAGCATCACAATGTACTTCGTCAGGTTGTACGACTCTCCCCTTGTAGCTGGAGGCAGATTGCCAGAGCCATCAAATGAGCATGCCGTCACTGGCATTCAGACTGACTGCTGAAAACCTACAGCAGTTCAGCTGCTGGCTCCGTAAGGAGTGAAGGTTGCAGATAATTTGGAAAATACAACTTTGTTCTGTCTACAAATGCTCCTTAAATATATTTGTGATGTCTAATGTAAATGTGGGTGTCCCAGCTCTTGCCTATGTGCAGTTTTGCCGCCTGACCTCCCTTTCTACCAACAAATATATAATGGTGCGTCCTTAAAGATCTGTGAAACCTGGACCTGGATGTACTTCCAATAGTACTAAAAGAACCTGCCCAGGCTGGGTGTAAAATGTAGGCCAACATGTCTCACCTCCCACATAGTAGATTATCGTCTCCAGTTGTAAAACTACGGCTGTAATTTAGTCTGTTACATGTTAGTCTTTGAAATAACTCGTCCTCTCTCTACCAGTCAGAATTTAATTCTTAGGCACTCTTATTTAATGATCCCTTGTACCAAATTGTCCGGCATTCTAGTGATCTGCAGAGGTAAATTTACCTTTTTGGTTACAGCTCTCTGCAACCCGCCACTGCTTAGCATAGTGAACATCCCACCCTGCCCTCCTACACTTGGTCCATTGGAATACATAAAATGTAATGTGAGCCCAACAAAGGCCTAAGCTTTCAGGTGTGGGAAGCCATGCTGATGGAAACAGGTAAGTCACAAGACTGTTTGCCTTTAAAGGGCATCTGCAAGGGAAAAGTCCAAAAATTCTTAGATGCCATTGTAAATAATGGTTACAGTAATCACCTTGCACACTCTCTGTATCAGAAATGATTGTATGTAATGCTGGTTCCTCCTCCTTGCTTTCAGCGGTCTGTGTAGTGTACCTCCGGCAGGCTGCAGCACTAAGGGAACACAGGCTGTTTCGGGAGGTGGAGAGTGAAGTCCAAGGAGATGGCTGGCATCTTGATATGTGACCTGCAAGCAGGCAGAACAATTAACCAAATGCACAAGGTCAAATCCACAGCTCTTTTACTCATACAATTAGGACTAAATTTCATTCAGTGGATTGCTTAGAGGCAATTCAAAGTATCCCCAACAAGTGGCTTGCATATGCCAACCTGGAAACTGCTGTGTATATAAAAGATAGAGATAAAAACAAGTGAGAAAAAAAAAAGGGAGCGTGAATACTTTTTATAAGCACTGTAATAGTCGATTGCTTTGGTGAAAAGAATTTGGAGCGAATGGTTACCTTTGGGCTGACCACAAACTACACATGGCTGATGAGGAAATAAGCACACAATCTCACACACACAGGGCGTCTGATTCTGCTCTTACATCTTACATTCAGATCATACAAAGAAAATCAGAAGCCCACATGACTGCCCTCATGTTGAAATGTCCTGGCCTTGTCCTGACTGAAGGGGTCCAGCTTTGGTAATGATGCAATGTGTACAGATCAATAACTTGCTTAAACAAATGGATAAGATCTCAGTCTAGTCATATACATACCAGAATAAGCCGAGTGTTCTATCCTCAATTTGCCTTTGGAATTCTATTAGGAATATATTAATATAGCATAGCTTGACACGAGGCTGGAGCGGTGCTTAAACCAGAATAGGAGAAACTGGCAGCATTCAGAAAAGCCAGAGTGAGTATCAAAGGCCTCATTTTCATATGAAAAGAAGTTGCTGTTTGTGTGCACAGTCTGTATATGAACATGTTCTGGAAAGCTCTAAAGCAGTGTTCCCCAACCCTTGTCCTCGAGAGCCACCAACAGGTCATGTTTGTAGATCTCCATATAGCCAGCTCCATAGCTTTGCTGCTGCTCTAATCAGTTCACCTGTGAATCTGAAACCTGAACTGTTGGTGGCTCTCAAGGGGAGGGTTGGGGAACACTGCTCTAAAGACATTTTGAATAGAGGTGAGAAAGTACATTTGCCCTATAGTACCTTTGTTAACCCAACTTTGTTGGGTATCCCCATAAACTCACCTCACGTTTATTCCATCGGCGCATGTGCGGGCCGCTTAGTCAAGCTTGTTCAATTTAGAACCTGAACGGAGCAAGCTCCACCAGCCATCTCCCTGCCCTCACCTCTAGCTTTAAGCATGCCCGTGCCAACCATTCAGAAAGGCCTGGTGAGAACCTAGCTAGAGTTATAGCGGAGATGAAGCCGGGGAACAGGCGATCCCCTAGGGTTTCACACAGAAAGGAATCCCAATTCGAGATACTCCCTAAAGGTAAACCACTGCCCCTGGGGGGGGGGGGGTTGTTCCTCTTTAAAGTGGACCAAAATCCAAAGATCTTGATCATTCCAGGATTTGGTCCACTTCCCCAGGACGTAAGTTAAAAACCCCTGGGATCACCGATATACTCACCTCATCCATGATCCCACATCACATGCGCAGGTTCTCACCCAATCAGCGGTTTATGTTGTGTATATTAATGCCCAGCAGTACGGGGTGGGGAGTGCCCAGTCCCCCTGCAGTTCAATGTGATGGTGCTGAAGCATGCATCAGCCGCGAGATGTTGGGGATGCAGCCTGCATATGCATCGTGGGAATCACTGGAAAGGGTTTTTTTTTTTTTTTTTTTTAAACAATCACAAATAATTTCACACAGAAGGGATATGAAATTGTCCAGCCCTGAAGTCTTTTAGAGGGTTTTCGTCCACTTGAAAGTGAAAGTATAGTCAAAAGGTGACACCCCCCCCCCCCTCCTTTTACCAGGGCCTCCGATGCTCCTCATGACATGACTCATCTTTTCTGCCCCTTCCCCAGGGAGAGATGTAACAATTGCATTGGCTCAGCACAATGTAATACATTTGTACATGCAGGGACAGGAGAAAATGCTACTTCTATCATTCATGGAGGAGTGGGGGGGGTGAGTCGGCGGACATCTTTTTGTAGCCCCGGCTGGGGCCAGATTCAAATGCTGCTAACGCTGACAGAAGAGAATCAGGCAGAGGTAAGTCACAGCAGCTTCCTCCTGCAGCAACCGTAGGTGTAGGGCTGCTCAGCAGGCTATTAATCAGCTTTACCCATGTTCGGGGCCAGACTCAAACACAGACTACTAGGATTGGCTCCTATTGGCAACAACTCGCCAAATAAGGTGGAACTACAAGTGCCAGCGTGGTTGGGGGGTGGCAGGCTTTGCATGGATCCCGCTTAGACGCCTGTCTCCTAGATGTCACATTAGAGGACATTTACCTCACACCACACTGACCCCACGTGGGGGTCTCTGACAGCTTTCCCAATGAGAAAAACGACAAAATGTCGTCACCAAGGCGTCAGGCATGACGTAAAGAGACTCACCGCTCAGACCCCGCCTCGTTACGGGCACCCCGCTCCGGCTCCAGGCTCTTAGCGCCCGGCTCAGGTTTCCTCTCAGCAAAGCTGCAGCCGCCATGTTTCTCCTCTGATGTTCATGTGACCGGCGCACTCAGGGCGCAGAGGTGTGACGTCACACAAGGGGCTGCCAGTGACCCTGCTGGGTGGCAATGTCATCCTGAAGGAGCACTACAGTCCCCAGCATGCCCCGCGTCGCAGCTCCCCCGCCCTCCTGCGCTATTTACCGGTGCAGGGTGTCACCTGTTGTCACTTCTTACCCTAAAATGGGACTAGCTTGTGTCACTGGGGCACCGAGGCTGCCAGAAAAGGGCGGGAAATCGTTGTTTTTAGCCATTATGTGTGTCAGGTTTCTGTGTCAAGTTAAAGGGGATCTCCAGTTAAAAAAGATTTCAGGGTCCTGAAACACAGCAGTACAGGGGTGTCACAATATGGATGCCCACTGCACACCCCTGCCCGGGATGACCAATTCCACTTTTGATACCTCCCAAGTGTCCCGCATTTGGAGCGACTGTCCCTTCTTTGAGTCCATGAACCCCTATACCTTGTTCTCATTTGTCCCTTTTTGAGATGTAACCTGCAGATCTGCGTCAATAAATGATTTATTTGTTACACATACTTCCAAATTTTCACTGTGGGAAAGAGGGACATTTGTTACATTAGGCCACGCCCCCTCAATATAAACACTTCATTTATTGACGCAGATCTGCATGTTACACCTCAAAGAGGGACAAATAAGAACGAGGAGCAGGGGGACTTGGACTCAAAAGAGGGACAGTCCCTTCAAATGAGGGACACTTGGGAGGTATGGTTACAACCTATGGATTATCTCCCATCCATCCCTCAATGAGGGGGCATGGCTAGATTTAAAAGTTGTCCCCATTTCCCACCCTGAAAAGTTGGGAGGTATGATACATTACTCCCCTTGTTCCAGATCACAGGGGCTGTGTAAAGTAGGGCCCACCAGTCTCTTTTAAAGCCTAAAAGATTGCAGTGCTGGCTGCTGGCTTTTCCCTGGGGCATCCTGAAACGGGATGCCTCCACTGTGTGAGACCCCCCCGGGGTGCTCATAAAAACTCACCTTCCCCCACTTTAACAGCGCATATGTGGGCTCTCCTCCAATGACCACATTGGGTAAGCAGCTCTCATTGTTTACAGTGTGCACTGCTGCATCGCCTGCATCCCCGGCGCTGTGAATGGCGAGAGCGCACACTCCCCATTCTAGTTAATGAGAAGGTATTTCAGATGGCTCTGACTGGACAAGCGCCCTCCCATGCCTCACTGGAGTCTGGACAGGTATTTTCTGGCTTCCTATGTGGGGGGGGGGGGTTCACACAGCGGGGCATCCCAATTTGGAATGCCGCGGGGACACAGAACAAAACCCGGGAAAGTCAAATTTAAAATTGAACAAAACTTGGGAATTTGACTTTCCCAGGTATTGTTTCGTTCCTCCGGGGCACCCCGAATCGGGTTGTGTAAAACCTCCCATAAAGCCACTTTTCACTCACCTCTATCTCATTCCAGCAACACATGAGAGCTCTCTGCCGTGACTATGTCATTCAGCAAACGATCCTCATTGAGTAGAATGGGGACCATTCAGGCTGGGACGGGAGCGTGCATGCAGGGGATGTGGCAGCATGTGCTCTCCATTGACAACCATGAGAGCCGATTGCCGAATTACATAGTCAAGGAAGAAGGCTCTCATTGGACGTGAGCCTGCATATGCGCAGTTGAAGCAGGGAAAGGTGAGTGTTTATGGGCACCCGGGGGGGGTTCACACAGCGGTGCATTCCTATTTGGAATGCCCCAAGGGAAAGCCATCAGCCTGCCCTGGAATCTAATCTTGTACCGCTTTAAACCGGACCTTCAGCGTGATTTAATGAAAAGCCCAAACCCTTATAAAACGATTCCCCAGCATCTAAAATTAATATATTTTACGTTTTTAGTCACTAACTTATTATTCTTTCCCCCACTGGGCTGCAACTCTGTTCAGGAATTTAGGATACGGGCGCCGCCATCTTGGCTCAGAAGCATCACACTTACTGAGGAGAGGAGAGTGGGATAAGGTACAGGGGGGCGGGTTATAGCTGTGCTTTGCTCAGACAGAGCAGGACTGGGGTCAGGTAAAGATCAGCAGTTCCAGAATGCAGAGCAGCACAGTCAGGAGGCACTTCCTGTTTGCAGGCTGCCTGATAAGATGGCGGCTTCCATAAGCCGCCATCTTGGATGTTTAAAGGCTCATAACATGCAGTAGATGCAGGTAGGATGATTTTTAATGTGGACAATCTGTATGTACAGGGTGTGGGAAACATATAAGATAGACTCTTATTCAGAGTGAAGGTCCGCTTTAAGTATTATTTAATGAAAAGCCCAAACCCTTAAAAAACTATTCCGCATCTAAAATGAATATATTTTACAGCTTTTAGTCGCTTACTTATTATTCTTTCCCCCACTGGGCTGCAACTCTGTTCAGGACGCAGCCATCTTGCCTCAGAAGCATCACATACCGAGGAGAGGAGGGGGCGAGGAAAGTGCAGAGGGCAGGATTATAGCTGTGCTTCGCACAGACAGAGCAGAGCTGAGGTCAGGAAAAGGACAGCAATCTCAGAATGCAAAGCGGCATATCCAGAAGTCACTTCCTGTCTGCAGGCAGCCTGAAACTCCAAGGGCCGCCATCTTGGATGTCAAAAGGTTAAAAAAATTAAACAGGTGCAGGTGGGATGATTTTTATTGTGGGCAATCTGTATGTAGGGGGTGAGGGAATGGGATGCCCTCAGGGTAAGCTTCTATTGTTACCTCGCTGGCAATCCTATGGCACATGTGCGGGTTCTCAGCTTTCCTTTCTTTTGTACAAACTGATGAGCAGCATAGAACGCTAAATAAAGGGGGGAGCGGCAGGTATCCAGCAGCCACATTTCCTCGGCTGTGCCGGCTATTCAGATAGGCCTGGCAGGGGAGTGTTGTATCAGCAAGAGGGATGTGGCCCATGCATGTGCCATGGGATTGCAAGCGATGTAAGTAAACACAACGATCCCGGGGAATCCACACACTATACAGACTCCCATCTTCCTGAATCTAGGCTGTTGGTTGATCCTATTTAAAGTATAACAAAACCCTGTGCTGCTGGCCCTGGAAGCTAAAACACCACAGGATCGCCTGCTGGCCTTCACCCTGGGGTATCCCAAATCGGGATACCCAAACTTTGTGAACTCCCCCGGGTTGCAATAAAACGTACGTTTGCCCTGGCTCTCCAGCGATGTAAGCAATGCTGGCCACATGCCCAGCACCTCTTAGCTGAGACGTGCTCCTACGCCCAGCGGCTTAGATGCTTAAAGCGGTCCTTCACTCTGAATAAGAGTCTATCTTATGTGTTTCCCACACCCTGTACATACAGATTGCCCACATTAAAAATCATCCTACCTGCATCTACTGCATGTTATGAGCCTTTAAACATCCAAGATGGCGGGCCATGGAACATCAGGCAGCCTGCAAACAGGTAGTGCCTTCTGACTGTGCTGCTCTGCATTCTGGGATTGCTGACCTTTTCCTGACCCCAGCTCTGCTCTGTCTGAGCAAAGCACAGCTATAACCCCCCCCTGCTCTTTATCCCACTCTCCTCTCCTCAGTAAGTGTGATGCTTCTGAGTCAAGATGGCGGCGCCCGTATCCTAAAGTCCTGAACAGAGTTGCAGCCCAGTGGGGGAAAGAATAATAAGTGACTAAAAACGTAAAATATATTAACTTTAGATGCTGGGGAATCGTTTAAGGTTTTGGGCTTTTCAATAAATCCTGGTGAAGGTCCGGTTTAAATTGGGTCTTTATGACTGAGAAATCAGTATTGTGAATTTAGCAGCTATTTAGAGATCATGCAGTTTGTTGATGGCTTTGATTAGTTTATCCACCTATCGGCCTAAATGACCTCAGATAAAGGTGGAATAACTATGTACGGTCTTTATGTTTTAGAACCTTGGTGTAGTCTACACTTTTATTGTACACACACTTTTATATAATGTCTGACAGAACATTGTGCTCCTTCCTGTATGGTCCATTGCACCCAAACTGTCAGGCGCTTCAAGATGACTGGCTGTTATCAGTTGCCACCACCTTCACAGATGTGGTAGAAATAATACTCCTCGTCATATGATGGGTGACCTGAGCCACCAGAGGAGACTTGTCTTGAGAGGCTCAGGGAGCTTAAAGCGGACCTTCACCTTGAATAAAAACATATCTTATATGTTTCCCATACCCTGTACATACAGATTGCCCACATTAAAAATCATCCTACCTGCATCTACTGCATGTTATGAGCCTTTAAAGTGGACCAACACCCAGGATTTTGACTATCCTGGGTTTTGGTCCACTTCGGTAGGGCACTCCGATCGGGGGTGCCCCGCTGTGTGAAACCCTCCAGAACGCCCTGAAACACTCACCTCATCACGCTCCTACGCGGGCGCTCGTCCAATCAGAGCGCTCAGAGCCGCTGTGGTATGCACATACAAGCGGCGTCCAACCACATCGGCTCTGAGCGCTGGAGGCCGCGTCTCACGCTTCCCTCTAACAGGGAGCACGCCCACGTCGGCCATTCACAAACGGCCGGCACGGGTGCGCGCCCTGCTAGAGGAAAGCGCGAGACGCGGCGCGCGCATGCGCCGTTGGAACGGGGTTAAGGTAAAGTTTCTGGGCTTCCTGGGGGGTTTCACCCCGCGGGACATCCCGATTTCGGATGCCCAGCGGGAAGGGATCTGATCGGCCCGGGAATCTTATAGATTGAATCTTATAGATTGAAAGAACTATAGCTGAAGACGGCAGCACCAGCTGTGCACTCCTTGGATGTCAGGGTAAGAATGGCCACCAGGGAGAGGAAGAGGGGAGGAGTTACTAACATCAGAGCAGACTAAGGGAGCCTGGAGGGGACAAGGGGAATTAAAGGCACACTGCTCAGCCAGTACAAATAAACATTAATAGATACCCTAGGTAAATAAAATGTACATCGTGGGACATTAAAACCTGCTACAGGGCATAGCCCTGAGCTAATCCCTGTTGGAAGGACAACACAATAAGGGGATAGAACCCTATCGTAATAGTTGTCTGAAGAGTGAGAAAACCCAAATATGCTGGGCCTGACTTCAACCATAGCAGTCGTCTCCCCCCCACAAGGGCATCCCATAATGCTTGGGGGTGGTGGGGGGATATTGCTTCGTGCTTGGACCAGGCCAATGTTGGTTTCAGCTAAGGTGGCCCTTTCCCATGTGGTATACTAACATGAGTGGACAGTTGAAAACCTCTAAAAAATACAATTCTGTAAAACTCACCTGTAGAATTGTTTTTTATTATATCCAGTCCAGGTCGTCCCAGAGATGACATGTGGGTAGTTCACCCCTAGGGGGCGCCGACTGCAAGATCAAAGATGTAGCGCCTCCCGGCCCCCTATAAAGGCAGGTGTCTCTACCATTCTCCAGTGGTTAAAGTGGACCAACACCCAGGATTTTGACTATCCTGGGTTTTGGTCCACTTCGGCGAAGATCAGGTAAGGTGTTTGGGGGTTTTTTGGGGGGTTTCACCCCGCGGGACATCCTGATCTCGGATGTCCCGCGGGGTGGGAGGTGATCGGCCCGGGAATCTTATAGATTTCCGGGCCGATCACCTCTCGGTGTTGGTCCACTTTAAAAAGCAGTAGACAAAAAGAGGACAGGACAGGAGGCCCAAGAAACCATGTTACTTCACATAGCTTCAGCTTGTACTCTCTCTAATAAGACTTATGCAAACAACGTCCAAGAATAAAAATGGTGATCACCATAACAGGCAAACAGGAGACAATGAACAACAAGGGCGGGGTGGAACAACCTGGACTGGGTATAATCAAAAACAATTCTACAGGTGAGTTTCACAGATTTGTATTTTTCCCTATAACCAGTCCAGGTCGTCCCAGTGATGACATGTGGGACATCCAAAAGCAGTGTCCATTTGGGCGGGATCCACAGTGCGGAACAGCATGTAGTTAATTTCACTGCCGCCTGAAGCACCTTTCGGCCAAAAACAGCGTCAGCTAAGGCCCTGACATCCACCTTGTAAAACTTTGTAAAAGTATGAACTGAAGACCAAGTGGCGGCCTTACAAACCTGTTTAACCGATGCCTGGTGCCAAAAAGCCCAAGAGGCACCAATAGCTCTGGTAGAATGAGCTGTGATCTGAAAAGGGGGCTCCTTCCCCCTAGCAGAATATGCTTGCACCACCGCCTGTCTGATCCACTTACTGAGAGTGGACTTGGCTGGTGGCAATCCTGAAGGGTGTGGCTGGTGGCAATCCTGAAGGGTGTGGTCTGCAAGAACAAAGGTGTGTCTCCACCTCCCAGGCCTATATCCACCTGGCTGACTTGATGCACTTCAGTTTAATAAAAAGCAGTAGAACCAACCGCCCGGGAGGCATACCTATCCTGTTGGAAACAAAAGGCTGGAGACAATACCAGACTCCTCTCTCCGTTTAATTTCTTTTTTTTTTTTCATTATGCTGATCATTATTTACAGCAACTATTTACATATTTACCACTGCACTAAAACTAGGCATCCAACCCATGGACATAGTAACCTAGCAGACAGGGAGGGTCTGATGTCCTGAAGTAATAATGGAAGAGAAATTCATTCTACAGGTGAGTACTCACAGAATTCTCTTTTCTCTTCCATTTTACTTCAGGCCATCAGACTTAATTCAGAGAAGATTGGGACCTCCAAAAGCAGTACCCGAATTCGGGTGGGTTCCAAAAACACTTATTCCTTTCAGGAATAAGACATTCCAAAAACCCCTATTCCTTTCAGGAACAAGACATTCCAAAAACCCCTATTCCTTTCAGGAACAGGACATTCCAAAAACCCCTATTCCTTTCAGGAACAAGACATTCCAAAAACCCCTATTCCTTTCAGGAACAAGATATTCCAAAAACCCATATTCCTTTCAGGAACAAGACATTCCAAAACCCCCTATTCCTTTCAGGAACAAGACATTCCAAAACCCCTTATTCCCTTCAGGAATAAGACATTCCAAAACCATCTAATTGCCACTGTATGTAATTCCTTCCTACCAAAGGCTGTACCTTATAGAATTTGATAAATGTATGAGCTGAAAACCAAGTAGCAGCTTTGCATACTTGTTCTATTGAAGCTCTTACCACTGCCTGTCTAATCCATCGCTGATGGTAGACTTAGATGGTGGACCTTTCCGTGGACCCTCAGGTATGACAAAATAAGGAGTCCGACCTACGGAAAGATTGTATAGCAGTGAGATGGTATCTTAGTGCTTTTCCCTACATCCAGCAATGTAGAATCCTCTCTCTATCGGACACTGGAGTAGGACATAAAGGAAGGCGATTTACCTCTTCATTAAGATGGGAACCACCTTAGGAAAAACATCCTGTTTAAAACAGACGACCTAGTCCTTATGTAACACTAAATAAGGAGACTTAACTGATAAGCTGCTAATTCAGAAACCTTCCTTACTGAGGTTATTGCCACTAAAAAAGATAACCTTAAGAGTCAATAAACTTAATGACACATCTGCCAGTGGTTCAAACGGAGGACCCTGATAAAGAGCTGATAAAACTAAGTTCAGGTCCCAAACCGGCAGAAGTGGCTTAAGAGGAGGCCGCACATGACCGATTCCCTATACAAAAAGCTTTGATACATTTATTCACAGCAATGAGTACTTTTAAAGGCACAGATATCTGCTTTATCTTTTTATTTAGAAACCCAATTGAAAACCTTCATCAAGACCTACCAGCGATCTACCAGCGAACCTTCTGGATTCGCACCAAGCGATAATGCTTGCCAGACTCTATAGTAGATCATTGATGAAGGCTTCTTCCTGGCCTGAATCATAGTCTGCATGGCTATGTCAGAAGAACCCCCTTTCTGCCAAGATAAAATATTTAATAGCCAGGCCATCCAAGCCAGAACATGTGATGCCTTAGAGGCCCCTGTGTGAGAAGATCTGGATAGTCGGGTAACCTCCACGAGTTGCCCTCTGACATCCTTACTATGTCTGAGAACCAGCTTCTTGGCCACCGAGGAGCCACCAGAATGGTTGGGACTCCCTTGTGAGCTAACCTTTCTTTGTACTTGACCCAGGAGTGGAATAGGAGGGAATGCATAAAGAAGCTTGAATGCTGACCCCTGAAGAGTCAGTACATCTGTTGCTATAGTTAGAGGATCCCTGGACCCAGACACCAACTTTGTAACCTTCCGATTGTGTCGTGATGCACAAGAGATCTATGTCCGGAATCCCCCAGCGCATGCATAGGGATTGAAAAAACCCTCTAAGAGACCATTCCCTCAGATTATTAAAGTGGGTTTGTTCGGGAAACTCCAAACGTGGCTTAACAGTATGAAACAGCTCCCCCTGCTGCCGCGGGGCCACGGCAGGAGGAGAGATACAGAGCACTTAAAAAATGTGAGCCAACAGTCTGGGTCTGACCCATGGGCTTCAGATGATACTGACAGACTCAGCATAACCCTTGGGCTGATCCTCAGATGATTCTGAATCAGAGAATAATTCGCCTTCTTCAGGGGGGGTATAACCAGTAACATCAAAAAACTCCTCAGCTTCCATAGGAAAGAGTAACACCGGGTGCCAGATGCCGCCGCTTAGCAGGAGCCTTACACGGACCAGAACCAGCAATATGCCTTTCAATGCTGGCTACACGGGTAGCCAAATCAGGTTGAGACTCCCCACTGGTATGCACCTCACTGGGAGTCTGGCTTCGCCTACCCCCCCCCCACGCTTACACCTGAGGGGGCGCAGCACTAGGCCCAGCTGCAGGGCAAGTACCTGCTGGGCGCAGGGTATACATACCCTGACATCATCACTTATAGGGGATGCCCCACATGCCACACAGCCGGGCTTGTCCCGAAGGAACCCCGAGCACATTATCCTGAGAAGCCTCCATATGGTGAGTATCACGGCACAACCGGCCAATAGGGATTGACGCTAATAAAAGCAACCCGGGATGCTAATGGTAATGGTATACAATAGCCCTCCAATAAGAGTTAACACTAAATAGAGGGGATAGGGCAGGGAGAAACCACAAGTTTGGCCCGCCTGCAAGACATAAGCAAAAGATCCCATAAGCGAAATGCAAAATATACAGTATACATATAAAAAAGCAGCCCGCAGGGGCACTTACGGACCGCGATAGGGAGACACCAGGCACACGCAGCAAAGAACTTAAACGGCGCCCGCATACACCTCGAGGGGCAGGCTGCGGAGACCATGATGCAAAACGCGGCATTCGCAGAGCCCGCCCACCCCGATTAGCGCGAAAAACTCGCCCACCTGACCAGACCAGCCAATAATGGCGCAGCAGCACCTGAGGTGATGTCGCCGCCGAACGGAGCGCAGTACAAATGTGTGGTGGCGGCAGCAGCAGCAAAGAAACCGGTGCAACCAATTCACAGGGTATACACACACATAATACAAGAACCCCCCCCCCGAGAACTACAAGGGAGAGCGAGGGGGAATCAACAGGCAGCCTAAAGGAAGCCACTGTGGAGACCGGGCCGAGGGGGATAAAGTGCGGGAGGGGCATCCCATGAGGCTCACCATGGGCCTATACCGCCTACCCTTTGGTGGGGGACTGCGGTTGCAGCAGCGCTCCTTAGCACCTGACAGCGCTGCTGCCTACCTTCACCCGAACCAGCACAGCCTGAGCTGGGAGGCAGTAAAAGGAAAAGGGTGGGAATAGTCCTACAGGGCTGCAGGCTAATAGCCCCGCTCACCTGCGAGTAGAGCCATCTTCTAGTCATCGCAGCCAGGACTGCAGAGAAGAACTGGGGATTTTGTGGGAGGTCCCGGGTATTTATGGGGCCGGGAGGAGCCTCTTTTCTGTCTCTGCAGTCCAGCACCATCTACTGGAGTATATCCCAAGAGTAAGGAATATCTTCTGGAACAGGACGTGCTGTATACTAGCTACTAGGGAGAGCGAGGGAGGGCGGCGTCCACTTAAAGGACCCACCGATAGACAGGGGCAAGGGGCAATAGGGCGGGAGGGGCATCCCATAGAGGCTCACCGTATGCCTATACTGCCTACCCTTTGGTGGGGGATTGCGGTGGAGCAGCGCTCCTAAGCACCTGACAGCAGTGCCGCCTACCATCACCCAGACCAGCACAGCCAAGGCTGGGAGGCACATTAATAATGGAACGGGTGGGAATAGTCCTACAGGGCTGCAGGCTAATAGCCCCGATCACCTGCGAGAAGAGAGAGAGCCATCTTCTTGTCCTTCGCAGTCCAGACTGCAGAGAAAATCTGGGGATTTGTGGGAGGTCCCCGGGTATTTGAGGGGCCGGGAGGAGCCAATTTCGCAGTCTCTGCAGTCCAGCGCCATCTGGCGGAGTGATACCCAAGAGTAATGATTCTTATCTGGAGCAGGACGTACTGTATACTAAGAATAAAAGGAGCATAAGTGGTTCCTCCCCCCAGGCTCACCACAAGCCTGTGGCCGGCTACCCTTTAGCATAGGGTCTGCGGCCCAGAGCCTAGGCTCTGCCGAACGGCAACAGACCCCGGCGTTCACCCTACTGTCACGATCCCGTAGCAGCCAGAAACTGGGAGGCAGGAGTGGGTCAGGAGGGATCCTTGGAAATAGAGCCCGCAGCTGCCGACAGGCTAGGTGGCCCTGCTCTGCTGCCATCATCTGAGAGTGTGTCAAACGATCTTCTGCAGCCAAGTCAGCAAGATGAACAACTGGGAGAATGATAGCGGGACACCTGCCTTTATAGGGGGCCGGGAGGTGCTACAGCTTTGATCTTGCAGTCGGCGCCCACTAGGGGTGAACTACCCACATGTCATCACTGGGACGACCTGGACTGGATATAGGGAAAATTAGGTCTTGCCCTTTCATCTGTTAATACTCATCATGACCAGGATATCAGGTGGCTTGCCAAACAGTTGGCTGCCTATGAAGGGCAGAGCAATAAGGTTCTGTTTGGAACTAGAGTATCCTGCCCATTGTTTCAGTCAATAATACACCTCTGGGCATCTAAAACCAACTATTGTCAATACATTTTGATGCAACGAAGGTCAGTGAAATCCTATGGTGTACTACAAAAACAGCAGGTAGTCAAAGAAATCTCAGCTTGGGTATTGTATTTGCAAGTCTTTAGAAAACGCTACAAGCTGTAGCCAGAACTACTGTGCAAAAATACAATTCTGTGAAATACTCACCTGTAGAATTGGTACTATAAGTATACAGTACGTCCTGCTCCAAATAGATTACTTACACTTGGGTTATCCTCCGCCAGATGGCGCTGCACTGCAGACATGTAAAACAGGCTCCTCCTGGCCCCTCAAATACCCGGGGACCTCCCACAAATCCCCAGCATTGAAAAGCAGTGAACGAGAAGCCGGGAGAATTTAGCCACCCAAACTGGTAACTATAACAATGATAACAATCACCATACAGGGGATCCAGAATAATGCAAAACCAAGGGTGGGGTGGAGCAGGACGTACTGTATACTTATAATACCAATTCTACAGGTGAGTATTTCACAGAATTGTATTATTCTTAGTATACAGTACGTCCTGCTCCAAATAGATTACTTACACTTGGGACATCCAATAGCAGTGTCCATAAAGTAGGGTGAGATCCCCAACAACAAGGAAACAGCAGACAGTTTAAACCACTGCCGCCTGCAAAAACTTTGCGGCCAAAAACAGCATCAGCTGAGGCCCTAACATCAACGTTGTAAAACTTTGAAAAGGTATGAACTGAAGACCAAGTATCGGCCTTGCAAACTTGTTCAACAGAAGCCTGGTGCTGGAAGGCTCAAGAGGCACCAATAGCACGAGTAAAATGAGCAGTAAGGCGAAAGGAAGACTCTTCCCCTTAGCAGACTAAGCCTGAATCACGGCCTGACGGATCCATTTGCTAATAGTAGACTTGGCAGGAGCCAAACCCTTCCTGGGCCCAGAAGGGACCACAATAAGAGCATCAGTTTTCCTGAAGGACGCAGTGACCACCAGGTAATACTTCAACACCTGACCACATCCAAGGAATGCAAAACCCTCTCCTTAGCGTTGCTAGGATTAGGGCACAAAGAAGGAAGAATAATATCTGATTCAAATGAAAGGCAGACACTACTTTAGGCAGAAAATCTGGCTTAAAGCGGAACACCACCTTGTCCTGGTGTCTCCCAAAGTATGGGGGCTGAATAGAAAGAGCCACCAACTCAGACACACGCCTGACCGAAGTAATGGCTACCAGAAAGACCCTTGAGGGTAAGAACAGTCAGAGCAGCATCCTGCATAGGTTCAAAGGGAGCACCCTGCAAGGCAGACAAAACCAAGTTCAAATCCCAAACAGGGACCACAGGTTTACGTGGGGGACGCACATGAGCGACCCCCTGGAAAAAAAGGTCTTAATCAGAGAATGCTGGGCAAAAGACTTCTGAAAGAAAACAGACAGGGCAGAAACCTGACCCTTCAGAGTACTGAGGCGGAGTCCCGACTCCAACCCATGCCGTAAGAACTCCAGAACCCTGGGGGACTGAAAACACCCGACAGGGAAGAGACCTAGACTCACACCAGTCAAGGTAGGTACGCCATACCCTGTAATAGATGGAAGAAGTTTTCTTCCTAGCCTTCACCATGGTATCAACCACCGAGGCGGACAAGCCTTTCTCCATCAAGATGGAGGTTTCAGCAGCCAGGCCGTCAGAGCCAGAGTTTGTAAATTGGGATGGCGTAAGGAGCCCTGAGTGAGCAAATCTGGCACCCCTGGCAGAACGTACTGGTCTACTACCATCTGCACCACGTCTGCGAACCACACTCTTCTTGGCCACCTGGGGACCACCAGAATTGCTGGCACCCCCTCCAGAACAATCTTGCGCAGAACCCTGCTCAGCAGGGGGAATGGAGGAAAGACATACAGGAACTGAATGTCCTGCCATGACATTGCTAAAGCATCTGTGGTCAAGGCCAGAGGATCCTGGGACAGGGAGACAAAGGCCGGGAGCTTGCGATTGTGATGGGACGCAAACATCCACATCTGGTTGGCCCCAACAGTGACACAGAGATTGGAACACCCTGTTGCGAGAGGTCCCCCTACCCAGAGGATCTGCCAGCAGATTTTCCACCCCCGGAATGTACACCGCTGATATGCAGGGGACATTGACCTCCAGCCAGGTCAGGATCAGAGACACTTCCTGGAGGGCCCTCTTGTTCCGCCCCCCCCCCCCCCCCCGATTGATTTAGGCAACTGCCGTCTGGTTGTCCGAGTGCCAATGAACAGGCAGGCCCTGAAGATGAGTAGTCAAGCGAGCCAGAACTAACCTGATCGCTCGCAGCTCCAAGACATTGATAGATGTGTGGGCCTCCTGAGGGCCCCACCTCCTCTGGAACCGCAGGGACTTCCAGAAAACCCCCCCCGCCCCAACCTGAACCTGACTGGCATCCATGGTGACCGTCTCCCAGGAAGGGGCAAGAAAGGATCTGCCCCCAACAGGTTCCTTGAGTCCATCCACCACAAGAGGGACCTCCTGACCAGGGGGGAGAGCACACAGACCCTGTCCAGGGACGCTGGGTCCTTGTCCCATACGGACAATAGGTGAAGTTGCAGAGGCCTCAAGTGGAACTGAGCATAAGGGACCGCTTCGAAGCACGCCACCATCAGGCCCACCAGCTGCATCCCCTGCCTGATGGAGGGATGGGGACAAGCTAGGAGGGACTGAGCCTGTGCAATCAGATTGTCCACCTTCTGCTGAGGAACGAAGATCCTTGCCTGAACTGTATCCAGATTCATTCCTAGGAATGGAGTTACCAAGGAAGGGGACAGTGAAGACTTGTGGTGGTTGATCACCCATCCAAATGACTCCAGAATGGGCACCACCAGCTGAGTATCCAACTCTGCCTGAAGTAGAGACTGGGAAGTGAAGAGGATGTCGTCCAGATAGGGAAGCACGCTGACACCCTGACATCTGAGTAGAGACATCAAGCCAGCCAGCACCTTGGTGAACACCATGGGAGCTGAAGTGAGGCCGAAGGGCAAGGCCACAAATTGGTAACGTTGATCCATCAGAGCGAACCTGAGGGACTTTTGATGACCTGGGAACACAGGAATATGAAGGTAAGCATCTTTGATGTCCACAGAAGTCATGAAATCCCCTTGGCGCAGGGAACTGATGGCAGATTGCAGAGTCTCCATGTGAAAGCGCCTGCCCCTGACAAAACTTGTTGAGGATGGGCCTGACAGAACCATTCTTTTGGGTACTGTGAATAGGTTGGAATAAAAGCCCTTGCCTTTTTCTCTTAAAGGCACCTGGCAGATGACCCCCAGCTCCAGGAGGCCTTGCACTGCTTGCCCTAGCTCCTGAGCTGACACAGTGTCCTGAGGAATCCGGGACCTGATGAATCTTGGAGGGGGATCGGAAGCAAACTCCAACTTGTAACCGGAGGACACTACCTCCTGAATTCACCGGTCTGAGACATGAAGCCTGCAGACCTGAGCGAAGTGCTGCCGCCGCTCCCCGGATGGGTGAGCCTGAGGGGGCTTGGGAGAGGATTTAGCTTTGGGACCCCAGGAGGAGCCAGGACGTCCACATCCTCTGCCTCTACCCAGAAATCCCCCCGGGCCCCAGGGAAAGCTACCCCCATTCCCTGTCTTGCATCACGGTAAGGGGAGAAGGAACCCTGACCCCGAAAGGGCTGAGGTTGCAGCCTGCACTGGGGTAACCTGCCTCCCTTAGCAAAAAGGTCCAGGCGGTCTCCAAACAGACGCAGTCCTTTAAAGGGAAAACCAGTGAGGGCCTTCTTGGCAGCGTTGTCAGCCGCCCAGTGGCGCAGCCAAACCGAGCGGCGCATAGCCACCACGAGGGCAGAAGTTCTGGCACACATTCTGATGGTGTCATCCAATGCTGACAGGACAAAATTTACAAAAACATCACAACTAGAGAGTGCATTAAACACCTCACAAGGCAAATCATCAGGGGCACTATCAAGCATATTTCTGATAAGGGTTCTAGTAGCCACAGCAGTAATAGAGGCACAGACCGGGCGCAGCGCCGTCCCCGCACATGTAAAGGCGTGGGAAGCCAGCTGGTCAATGCGCCGGTCCTCAGCATCCCGCAGGGTAATAGAATCAGGGGAATGCTGGCAGAGTTGTTAGATAGCCCTAGGATCGGGGCATCCACCTCGAGGGGGGGGGGGGGGGATGACCAACATTTAACCACCTCAGCAGGAAAGGGATACCTCCTATCCCAACTCTTTGGAGCCCCGGGCAGTTTACTGGGGCACTACCATTCCTTGAGCACAAGGTTATGGAAATTCCAAATGTGATCTTGCTGTATGGAAAAGCTCCCCTTTTTGCCTGGGAGCCTCAAGAGGGAGAGAGATAGACAGAACCTCAAGGTCTGGGTCAATAATCTGTCAGTGTCATCCGGGGCCCAGGGGTCAGAGCCAGAATCGTCATAACCCCTTGGTCTCTCATCAGATGAGCCTGAATCAGAAAAGAGCTCCCCATCATCAGACGGGGTATAGCCACACAGATTCATAAGCTCCTCAGTGCCCATAGGGAAAACAGTAACATTAGGCGTCAAGTGCCGCTTCTTACCAGGGCCCTTACGCGCTAAAGACCTCGCAATAATCTGTTCAACAGTAGCCAGTCTAGAAGACAAATCAGGCTGAGAATCCCCACTAGTATGCAACTCAACAGGAGTGAGATTTAAGCTTGGGGGAGTAGGTGAAGTGAAACGAGGTGCAGCCACTGGCAGGATTGCAATGCAAGCACCTGCTCAGCACAGGGTACACAGACCCGTGCCTTGTCAGCGTCAGCATGAGGCTGCCCACACGCTCCACACAGCCGGTCTTGTCCCAAAGGGACCCCGGTAACCTTATACTGGGATGCCTCCATATGGTGATTATTAGGCACAATATGCCAGTAGGGATTTACGCTATAAGCAACCATTGATGCCCCAATAACCCGCTAGGGAAGTGGGAGAAATTATACAAGGCCCAATTATCAATTACACCGGGCCGGGAGAAGCCAATAGCTTCACCCGTCTGAAAGACACAGTGGGAAGAAGGGGTGTCAGAACCAAACACACTACAATGAGTATAAAACCGCCTGCGAGGGCACTTAAGGACCGCGGTAAGTATAACCGCCACACGCGTGTGCGACCTGACAAAATGGCGCCGAGAGTACCTCGAAGGGCAGGCCAGAGCGGGCCGTGACGCAGGGTGCGCCAAGCCAGGCCCCGCCCTCCCGAAGAGCGCCAAGCCCACAGACAAGCAGCCAATGATAGCGCAGAAGCGTCTGAGGCAACGCGGCGGCATTTGCAATAGTAAAAAAAGACAAGTCAGCGCGGCGGTGGCAGACACCACATATACTAGTCAAAAGACATGACAAAACGCTGTATGCACGAATCACACTACATGCTCACCCACACCCCCCCCTTCTTTCCCTCCCGAAGGCTACAGGGAGAATGAGGGAGGATGGCGGCCCTCTGTACAGGACCCACCGCTACACGGGGCAATAATGGGGGAGGGGCATCCCATAAAGGCTCACCATCAGCCTATACCGCCTACCCTTTGGTGGGGGATTGCGGTGGAGCAGCGCTCCTTAACCCTATGCCTACCTTCACCCGACCAGCGCAGCCCAGGCTGGGAGGCACATCACAGGAGGAACGGGTGGGAATAGTCCAACAGGGCCGCAGGCTAATAGCCCCGCTCACCTGCGAGAGAGTGATACTTCATGTCTTCGCAGTAAGCACTGCAGAGAAATCTGGGGATTTGTGCGAGGTCCCGGGTATTTGAGGGGCCGGGAGGAGCCTGTTTTACATGTCTCTGCAGTGCAGCGCCATCTGGCGGAGGATAACCCAAGTGTAAGTAATCTCATCAAATGGATCTTTCATCGAAGCCCCTCAGGAATCAGGATATACTTTGCTTAGACAGCATTGTCCACAGGGAAGAAGAATAGTATCTATCCATTTGGGTATAAGGAGATGCCAGGTGATTCATTTCTCAATTCATCAACCTGCCTGTGAAAGTTTAAGTCTTGCATTATAGATTGGAATTGTTCTGAAGTAGATTCCTGTTCTGAGCAGTACAACTACAGACCCCTGCACAAGACAAATCATCCTTGTGATTTTATTCTGTGGATGTTATGTGTGACTCCTTTAACTGGACCCAGTAAAGCAGTAGAACGGATGTCTGAAACCATCCCCTGGCTACTTGAAAATGTAAATACTCTGTTTTGAAGACATACTCAGAGCAAATATGACCGTGACAATTAAGCCATCGATATCCTGACTAATATGAAAAAGACTATCAAGACATCTTTAGAGAAGTGAAATTTTTCACATTGTCAGTTCCTGCTGAATGAATGTACTTTGAGCTATGCTTCTAGGTAAGAATAAGCCAAATGCTCTGGAATATTTCTCACATTACTTCCATGCTCATCTATGTGCTAGTGTAGGGGGAGCGGGAAAGGGTTCCAGGTTGGAGGGTTTGGGCTGGGGATTCTACTTTAAAACCCTCTTGAATTAAAGCAGAACAAAACCTGTGAACTTGGCATTTCAGGGTTTGTTATGTTCCCCTGGGGTATCTGGAATTGGGATGCACGCAGCGTGCCAAACAAATCATCTATTCCTTGTTTCTACGGTACATGCATGGGCGTGCAATCAACCTTTGAATTTATTGCATTCGGCAAATGGCATTTATTGACTTTAATGGAAAGTGCCCATCTGAATGAAAACAATGAGAGCCCTTTTTCCAAATGACACGAGAGCCCACACATGCACTATTGGACCAGGGAAAGGTAATTACCAGTACCCCAGGGGTTCACACAGCTGGCATCCTGAATCAGGATGCCCTGGGGAAAAGCCAGTAGGCCGCTGGTGGGTTTTATTTTTAAGGCCGCAATCCTAGGATCCAAAACTATCCGACCAGGAGGGCCACTGCATCCATCAAATGGAGCAGCAATAACCACTGCCACAGTAATGACCTTTATGTTGCAGTAACCTTCCTGTGTTATTCTCACCCGTACAGATGGTTCTGAGCAGCTAGGAACTTTGGGGCTCATATCCTCCACGGGCCCAGAAAAATAGAACATGGAATAACAGAGCTATGAAGATAAAGTCTACTAAGGGGGGGGGGGGGGGGGGGGGGGGGGGGAGGTGTCATGTATCCTCTACCATCAAGAAGCCATTAGGAGAGATTTAGCTTTGCAAAGTCTTCCAGCATAGTCTGACCTCACCTGGTGATAGAAGGATATTACCCTAGTGTAAGTGTTTTGCTGCGAGATGAAGAAAATCCACAACCAGCACATAAGATGCTGTAGTGGATGCTAAAAATACCATTTTGTGAAATATAATACCCATTTTACAGGTGAGTAAGTATGTCACACACCCCGCTTCAAGATATCCATAACATATGGGTAATACCGACCTGAAGGGGCGTTCCTGCAGAGATGATAGCAAAAAAGAAAGCCCCTCCCTGATCCATAAATACCTGGGACCTCCCACTCATCACCCAGTATATAGAAGCAGTAAGGTAAGGGACCAGGAAGAGGCAAATATAAATCAAAACAACGCAAAGTTCACGATATAAAGGATCCCGAATACAAGAAGGGCGGGTGAAGCGGGGTGTGTGACATACTTATAATACCCATTTTACAGGTGAGTATTTCACAAAATGGTATTATTCTAAGTATGTCACACACCCCGCTTCAAGATATCCATAACATGTGGGACATCCAATAGCAGTGTCCATAAAAAGGGCGGGGATCCAAAACAAGGCAACAATGCACAACTTAAACCACAACAACTTGCAGAACTTTGCGGCCAAAAACAGCATCCGCTGAGGCCCGAACATCAACCTTGTAAAACTTGGAAAAAGTGTGAACAGAGGACCAAGTAGCGGCCTTACAAACTTGCTCAACAGAGGCCTGGTGCTGGAAGGCCCAGGACGCTCCAACCGCACAAGTAGAATGAGCAGTGACACGAAAAGGGGGACTCCTCCCCTTGGCAGAATAGGCCCCAATGATGGCCTGACGAATCCATTTACTAATGGAAGATTTGGCAGGAGCCAAACCTTTCCTAGGACCAAAGGGCACCACAAAAAAAGCATCAGTCTTACGAAAGGAAGACATAACCACCAGATAATATTTCACAACACGAACCACATCCAAGGAATGCAGCGCCCTTTCCTTGTCATTGCTGGGATTAGGACATAGAGAAGGCAGAACAATGTCCTGATTCAGATGAAAAGCAGAGACCACCTTAGGAAGAAAATCCGGCTTGAAACGAAAGACCACCTTGTCCTGATGCCTTTCAAAGTACGGAGCTTTAATGGATAAAGCTGCCAACTCAGAAACACGCCTAACCGAAGTGATAGCCACCAAAAAGGCCACCTTTTGAGTAAGTGAAGACAAAGCAACCTCATTCAAGGGCTCAAACGGAGGACCCTGAAGAGCAGAAAGAACCAGGTTCAAATCCCAAACTGGAACAAAAGGCTTCCTAGGAGGCCGTACATGCGTAACTCCTTGGAAAAAGGTCTTGACTAAGGGATGAAGTGCAAAGGACCTTTGAAAGAACACCGCCAGGGCAGAAACCTGCCCCTTCAAGGTACTAAGTTGAAGCCCCAGATCCAGACCATGTTGAAGAAACTCCAGAATTCTGGAAATGGAGAACTCCCGACAAGAGAAAGACCTACTTTCACACCAGTCAATATAGGACCTCCAAGTCCTATAGTAAATAGTAGAGGAAGAGCGCTTCCTGGCGCTAATAAGAGTCTGAACCACCGCGTCAGAAAGACCCTCCTCCTTCAAGATGGCGGTTTCAGCAGCCACGCCGTCAAAGCCAGCGAAGGTAAATTGGGATAGCGCAGCCGACCCTGAGTGAGCAGGTTCGGCAGTAGAGGCAGAACGAACTGATCCTCTGCCAGTCTTACTAGGTCTGCGAACCAAACCTGCCTTGGCCACCTTGGTGCCACCAGAATCGCCGACGCGCCCTCCAGGGCCAGCTTGCGCACCACTCTGGCTACCATTGGAAACGGAGGGAACAGGTAAAGAAACCCCAGATCCCTCCAGTTCAGAGACATGGCATCCACTGCCAGAGCCAGAGGATCCTGCGAGAGAGACACAAAGACTGGAAGCTTGTGATTGTGACGAGAGGCAAAGAGGTCCACCGCTGGGAACCCCCACCTGAGACAGATCGAACGAAACACATTGGAACTGAGAGACCACTCCCCCTGACGAGAGGAGGCCCTGCTCAGCAAGTCCGCCTCCGTGTTCTCCACTCCCGGAATGTAGACTGCTGAGATACACGGGACGTGGCTCTCCGCCCAGTCCAGAATCAAAGACACTTCCCTGAGGGCACTCCTGCTGCGAGTCCCCCCCTGGTGATTGATGTAAGCAACCGCCGTCCGGTTGTCCGACCGGACCTGAACAGGCAGGCCCCGCAACTGATGAGTCAAGCGAAACAGAACCAACCTGATGGCTCTTAATTCCAGAACATTGATGGGCTCGTGAGCCTCCTGCGGGCCCCACAGACCCTGAAACTGGAGGTCCTTCCAAACACCCCCCCAACCTGACAGACTGGCATCCGTGGTGACTGTTTCCCAACACGGGGCCAAAAAAGATCTGCCCTTCAACAGATTGACCGACCCCAGCCACCATTGCAGGGATCGACGAACTCGGGGAGTCATCAGGAAGGACTGATCCAACGATAGGGGGGACTTGTCCCAAACCTTCAACAGATGAAGCTGAAGCGTCCTTGTATGAAACTGCGCAAAGGGAACTGCCTCGAATGAGGCCACCATTAACCCCACCAGCCTCATCCCTAGCCGGATGGCCGGACGAGGGGCCGACAAGAGAAGCCGAACTAATTCCTGAATCAAAAGAATCTTGGCCTGGGGCAGAAACACCCTGGCCTGCGAAGTGTCCAGAGACATTCCCAGAAAGGTCACTACTCTGGACGGAGAAAAAGACGACTTGGGGTGGTTGACCACCCAACCGAACCTCTCCAGGGTGGACACCACCACTCTGGTGTCCAACTCCGCTTGGTTGAAAGAGGAGGCCATGATCAGAAGATCGTCCAAATAGGGCACAATGCGGATACCCTGAACCCTCAGCAGAGCCATCACCCCCGCTAGCACCTTGGTGAACACCCGAGGAGCCGAGGTGAGACCGAAGGGGAGTGCCACAAACTGAAAATGGCGATCCTCCACCACGAACCTGAGAAACCTCTGGTGTTCTGGAAAAATTGGAACGTGTAAATAAGCATCCTTGATGTCTATGGACGTCATAAAGTCTCCCTGACGAAGAGAGTGAATGGCCGAGCGCAGCGTTTCCATGCGGAATTTCCGTGGCCGGATGAACCTGTTGAGAAACTTCAGATCCAAGATGGGTCGGACCGATCCGTCCTTCTTGGGTACCGTGAACAGATTGGAATAAAAACCCCTGCCCTGATCCGAAGGGGGCACTGGGCAAATGACAGCCATGTCCAGAAGGTTCTGCACTGCCAACAGGAGCCCCTGCGCCGCTAGAGGCTCCGAAGGCATCCGAGACCTGAAAAATCTGGAAGGGGGGCGGAGCTCGAACTCCAGCTTGTAACCGGAAGACACCACTTCCCGGATCCATCGGTCCGAGACCTCTTGATCCCAGACCTGGGAGAAGAGTCGCAGCCGTCCCCCCACCCGCAAGGGTGAGGGCGCCCCCTCATTGCTGAGCCGGCTTGGCAGCCGGCTTGGGCTTAGAGCCCCAACTGAATCCTGGACGGGCACGTCCTCTGCCCCTGCTCCCAGAATCTCCTCTGGAAGAGGGGAATGCAAATCCCCTGCCAGATCTGGCCCCACGAAAGGAGGGGGTAAAGGAAGGCGCCCCCCGAAAGGGACGGCGTTGTTTCTTGCGTTGAGGTAACCTACCACCCTTGGTAACAGAGTCCAATGTCTCTCCAAAAAGCCGTAATCCAACAAAGGGTAGAGCCGTTAGCGACTTCTTGGACATAAAATCTGCCGCCCACTGGCACAGCCACACCGAGCGCCGAATAGTGACCAGCAGCGCCGTCGTCCTTCCACACATCATCAAAGTGTCATCCAAGGCTGTCAACACAAAGGATAAAAACAACTCACACCGTTTAAGGCTAAGGAACTCAGCACTACCAGGACGCAGCCCGGAAGAAGTCAACAGGTCCCTGACCACGGACCTGGCAGGCAACACCATTAGTGCCGATGCGCAAACGGGCCGCATGGCTGACCCAACGCTAGCAAAACCATGACAAGCCATCTGGTCAATACGTTTATCCTCTCCATCCTTGAGAATGGAACAATCAGGTCTATTTAAAACCGAGGAATTGGACAACCCCAAAACCGGTGCATCCACCTCGGGGGGAGATGCCCAGCGCTTAACCGCCTCCGAAGGAAAGGGATATTTCCTATCCCATCCCTGAGGGATGCCAGGGAGCCGAGCCGGCCTGTCCCATTCCTTGGCAATAATTTTGTCAAAATGCCTTTGTGTAGGGAATTCCAAGCGCGGCCTGGATTCCTCAAACAATTCACCCTTCTGCTGTGACACCTCCTCAGGAGGGGAAATATTCAGTACCTCTAACATCAGAGCCAGAGCGTGGGGAGTATCAGAGGATCTCCCCAAGTCACCAAGCTCGGCTTCAGCGCCAAAGGACTGCTCATCGTCCGAAAAATCAGAATCCTCAAACTTCCCCTTCCTCTAGCTGGGAATAATCAGACCAATCCAGATTATTAACATCCTCCTGGTCCTCCACCAGCGGAGCCGGCGACAAATGCTTTCTCTTAGTCGGAGCCTTACGGGCGACCGAGCTGGAGATAATTTTTTCAAGGTTAGCCAATCTGGCGCACATCTCAGATTGCAGCTCCCTGCCCATGACGACGTCACACGGGGTGCGTGTCAAGGCGGGAGGGGGAGATGAAGCGACTGGCGGTGCTGACCCAGACGCCTGGGGTTCGGACTGCCGCGTGATGGTCTGCTGTGCACATGGTATACACAGAAGTACATCGTCCCCAGAAATGGATACCCCACACAACATACACTTTCGGGGATGCCCCGAAGGGGCCCCGAGCCCAGTATCCGGGGATGCCTCCATAAGGTGAACTTTTTTAGGAATAGTCGCTATGACCCAGGGAATTATGCCGCTAGACAACCCGGGATGCCCCTTTAATGTCCCGAGTGGGAGGATTTATAACAATAATGAACCCAGTGATAAAGGATCGGGAGGGACCCCCTAAATGCTAATGGAGATCCTCCTAAACCACCACCTGAAAGACACAGAAGGACTAATAAGGCAATGGCTAAAAACAACCTACAGCACAATACAGTGAAGAAGGAAAAGGGGGCCATAGGCCACTCACGGAACCGCGGAGCTGGAATGGCGACCAGAAGAATCCTTCTGATGCTGCTGTGAGAAGAGACGAAGAGGAGAAGAGGAGAAGGGGGCGTGGCCAGCGCGGGACGCGCGCGACGCCGAACCACGCCCCCCCCTCTCTCCCACACCATGCAGAGCTCCGCAGCGGCGCCGGGGACAGATGGGGGCGGGCAGCGGTGACGCGCGCCACACCGGCCCCGCCCCCCGAACATCGTGAGGAGAAAATCTCCTCAGATCAAAAAAGGCGCCAAGAACCGGCCGGCGCCGCAGCATGAAGTGCGGCCGCCGGCCGGTACAGTCACACAATCACACACACACACACAGGCAGACAGCAGGGACGGGTCCCGGCCCTGTGCCGAGGGACCGCCCCCCCCCCCCACTAATGTGTAGTATATGGCGTGAGGGAGCTGCCTCCGCCATAGAAGACAGAGGCAAGATGGGGGGGGAATAAGAAACGGAGACAGAGAAACTCAAAGTATGCTGCCCTGTGAAAAGAATGACAATTAGCTACAGTGAAACATTTAAGGAACACTCACACAATATGAGAGAGATACTTCCACATAACCCCTGGAACTAATAAAGGAGGGACCCACACTCCCCATCTCCGCTGAGGAAAAGGGAATTGGGAAGGGCCAGTGAAAATTCATTCAAGGGACAGGGCATCCCTAACCAGGGTCACCAACCCGGTATTACCGCCTACCCTCTCAAATATAGGGTCTCACGGTGGAGCATAGCTCCTGAGCACCTAAGGTGCTGATATACCCTCGCCTGGACCCTCAGCCGAGGCTGGGAGGCATATGGATTTCTGGGGAAAAAAAGGGTCCAAACAGAAATAAATAAATAGCGGGCCGGGAGTCATCCCGGCTACCTGAAAACCCCCTGTGCAAGGAGGAGCCATCATCTTCTGACTTGCTCGCCGTCTGCAGAGATGGAAAACTGGGTGTTGAGTGGGAGGTCCCAGGTATTTATGGATCAGGGAGGGGCTTTCTTTTTTGCTATCATCTCTGCAGGAACGCCCCTTCAGGTCGGTATTACCCACATGTTATGGATATCTTGAAGCGGGGTGTGTGACATACTTAGAATAAGGGCAATACACTGTATTAAGAACAGTACACAATTTGCAGTAACATGATTTTCCTTGCTAGGTTTTGTTTAATACATTATTGGTATTCTATTAAAAATAAAAAGGGTCTGCCCAGGCAATCAAACCATGATCACCAACCCGCCAGCTAGCAAGCTCAATTACTTGTGGTGCTACAAGCAGAGCTGGTCCAGGCACGGCACCATCTTCTCCGAAGCAGAGTGCATGCTCCCGACCAGCCCCCCAATGCATAGCACATATCGTTGAATGCGCATTATAGGTCACATGATGCGCCCCCATGCTGCCAAAATACAATTCTGTGAAATACTCACCTGTAGAATTGATATTATACGCATACAGTACGTCCTTCTCATATATAATACTTACACGTGGGTAATCCTCCGCCAGATGGCGCTGTTCACTGCAGACATGCAAAAACAGGCTCCTCCCGGCCCTTCATATACCCAGGGACCTCCCACAAATCCCCAGCATTGAAAAGCAGTGAGAAAAAGAAGCCGGGAGAAACCAACCACCAAAACTGGTAATAATAACAATGATAACAATCACCATACAGGGGATCCAGAACAAGGTGAAACCAGGGTGGGGTGGAGCAGGACGTACTGTATGCGTATAATATCAATTCTATAGGTGAGTATTTCACAGAATTGTATTATTCTAAGCATACAGTACATCCTGCTCCATATAGAATACTTACACGTGGGACATCCAATAGCAGTGTCCATAAAGTAGGGTGGGATCCCCAACAACAAAGGCAACGGCACGTAGCTCAGACTACAACCGCCTGCAAGACCTTACGGCCAAAAGCAGCATCAGCTGAGGCCCGAACATCAACCTTGTAAAACCTTGAAAAGGTGTGAACAGAAGACCAAGTAGCGGCCTTGCAAACTTGTTCAGAGGCCTGTTGCTGAAAAGCCCAAGAGGCACCAATAGCACGAGTGGAATGAGCCGTAAGACGGAAAGGGGGAGTCCTCCCCTTAGTAGAATAGGCCTGAATCACAGCCTGACGAATCCATTTACTGATGGTAGACTTGGCGGGAGACAAACCTTTCCTAGGCCCGGAAGGCACAACAAAGAGAGCATCAGTTTTCCTGAAGGCCTTAGTGACAACCAGGTAATACTTCAAGCACCTGACTACGTCCAAGCAATGCAGAACCCGCTCCTTGTCGTTGCTAGGATTGGGACACAGAAGGAAGAACATCATCCTGGTTCAAATGAAAAGCCGAAACAACTTTAGGCAGAAAATCCGGTTTGAAGCGGACCACCACCTTGTCCTGGTGTCGCTCATAGTATGGAGGCTGAATAGATAGAGCGGCCAGCTCAGACACACGCCTAACCGAAGTAATAGCCACCAAGAAGACAACCTTGAGAGTGAGAACAGCCAGAGCAGCATCTTGAATAGGCTCAAAGGGAGCACCCTGCAAGGCAGACAAAACCAAGTTAAAATCCCAGACAGGGACCATAGGTTTTCGAGGGGGACGCACGTGAGTGACCCCCTGAAAGAAGGTCTTAATCAGGTGATGTTGAGCAAAGGTCTTCTGAAAGAAGATAGACAGGGCAGAAACCTGACCCTTCAGAGTAGAGTTTGAGACCTAAGTCCAGACCATGCTGTAAAAACTCCAGAACCCTAGGGACGGAGAATTCCCGGCAGGGAAGAGACCTGGACTCACACCAGTCAATGTAGGAACGCCATACTCTATAATAGATAGCAGAAGAAGTCTTCTTCCTGGCCTGCACCATAGTAGCCACCACAGAGGCAGACAAACCCTTCTCCATCAAGATGGAGGTTTCAGCAGCCAGACCGTCAAAGCCAGTGTTTGTAAATTGGGATGGCGTAAGGACCCTTGAGTTAGCAGATCTGGTTCCCTTGGCAGATCGTACTGATATACCGCCATTTGAACCACGTCTGCGAACCACACTCTTCTTGGCCACTAGAATCACAGGTACCCCTTCCAGAGCAACGATGGAAACACATACAGGAGTCGAAACTCCCTTCAAGACATGGACAGGGCATCCGTGGCCATGGCCAGAGGATCCTGAGACACGGAGACGAAGGCCGGGAGCTTGTGATTGTGACATGAAGCAAACAGATCCACATCCGGTAGTCCCCAACGGTGACACAGGGACTGGAATACCTTGTTGCAGAGGGACCACTCCCCCTGACGGGACATCCCCCTGCTCAGGGCGTCCGCCAGCAGGTTCTCCGCCCCCGGAATGTAAACAGCCGAAATGCATTGAACATTGGCCTCCGCCCATGTCAGAATCTGAGATACCTCTTGGATAGCACCCTTGCTCCGGGTCCCTGTCTGATGATTGATGTAGGCAACCGCCGTTCTGTTGTCTGAGCGTACCTGGACCGACAGACCCCTCAGGTGTTGGGTCATCGCTCCAGTACCAACCTGACTGCCCGTAATTCCAGAATGTTGATGGGTAAATGGGCCTCCTGAGGACCCCACGTCCACTGGAAGCGCAGGGACTTCCAGAATCCCCCACAACCTGACAGACTGGCATCCGTTGTGACCGTCTCCCAGGAGGGGGTCAGAAAAGACCTGCCCCCTATCAAGTTCCTGTGGTCCAGCCACCACGCAAGGGACTGTCTGACCGAGGGGGGGGAAGCACACAGACCCCGTCCAAGGACGCTGGGTTCTTGTCCCACACTGACAGAAGGTGAAGCTGCAGAGGTCTCAAATGGAACTGGGCAAAGGGCACCGCCTCAAAGCTCGCCACCATCAGGTCCACCAACTGCATTCCCTGCCGGATGGAGAACTGTGGGCTCGAAAGCAGGAACCTCGCCTGCGCTGTCAGAGCTTCCACCTTCTGTTGAGGAAGGAATATCCTTGCCTGAGCCGTATCCAGAATCATTCCCAGGAATGGAGTCACCGAGGAGGGGGACAGGGAGGACTTGGGGTAATTGATCACCCAACCGAAGGACTCCAGGGTGGACACTACCAGCCGAGTGTCCAACTCTGCCTGCCGCAGAGACAGAGAGGTGATGAGAATATCGTCCAGGTAGGGCAGCACGCGTATGCCCCTTAGCCTTATCAGGAACATCACCCCTGCCAGCACCTTGGTGAACACCCTGGGAGCCGACGTTAGCCCGAATGGCAGGGCCACAAATTGGTAATGCTGATCTTTTAGTGCAAATCTGAAAAACCTTTGGTGTCCTGGAAACACCGGGACGTGAAGGTAAGCATCCTTTATGTCTACTGACTTCATGAAGTCCCCTGGGCGCAGTGAGCCAATGGCCGAGCGCAGAGTTTCCATGCGAAAGTGCCTGTTCTTGACAAATTTGTTGAGGATTTTTAAATCCAGAATGGGCCTGACTGACCCATCCTTCTTGGGTACTGTGAAAAGGTTGGAGTAGAACCCCGTGCCAATGTCTCCAAGGGGGACCTTGCAAATGACCCCTAGATCCATGAGACCCTGTACGGCCAGCAACAAGACCTGAGCTGAGGCAAGGTCTTGAGGGATTCGAGACCCAATGAATCTGGTGGGGGGCCGTACATCAAATTCTATCTTGTAGCCAGAGGATACTACCTCCTGAATCCACCAGTCTGAGACGTGGCGCCGCTCGAAGTGCTGTAGACGTCCCCCCACCCTGACGGGTGAGGGCGCCCCCTCATGCCTGAGGGGCCTTGGGAGGGGCTTTGGGCTTGGGCGTCCTCCGTTCCTGTGCCAGGAATCCGCGCGGGCCCCAGCGAAGGACGCCCCTCTTCCCTGCTTGGCCTCACGGTAGGGGGTTGATAGGGAGCCTTGGCCACGAAAGGGCCGAGTCTGCTGCCTGCGCTGGGGTAACTTGCCTCCCTTGGCAAAGAGGTCTAATCGATCCCCAAACAAGCGTAGCCCCTTAAATGGAAGCCCCGTGAGGGCTTTCTTGGCGGCATTGTCTGCGGTCCACTGGCGCAACCAGACCGCACGGCGTATAGCAACCACCAGGGCAGATGACCTGGCACACATCTTAATAGCATCGTCCGATGCGGACAGGATAAAGTTCACAAACGCATCACAGCTGGACAGAGCATTGACAGTATCAGGAGGCAACTCATCTGCCATCGAGAGCACTCCTAACCACGGCCCTGAGCGCTACTGCCGTAATGGCTAAGGCGCAAACCGGGCGCAGAGTCACTCCCCCAAATGCAAAGGCATGACATGCCAGTTGTTCAACACGCCGGTCCTCAGATTCCCGTAGCGTAGTAGTGTCAGGAGAGTGCATAATAGAGGTGTTGGACAACCCTAGAATAGGAGCATCGACCTCAGGTGGCGATGACCAGCACTTAACCAAGCACTTAATCCACGCTCTTAGGGACCCCATGAAGTCTGCTGGGATGTTCCCATTCTTTAAGCACGAGGCTATTGAAATGGGTCTGCTCAGGAAATTCCAAGCGAGCTTTAGCGGTATGAAAAAGATCACCCCTTTGCCGGGGAGCCGCAGCAGGGGGAGAGAGGGACAGAACCTCAAAGATCTGAACCAGCAGTCTATCAATATCATCCGAGGACCAATGCTCGGAGCCAGACTCTTTCTTTTCAGACTCATCGTCATATGACCCTGAGTCAGAACAGTTCCCCTTCGTCCGAGGGGATATGGACATAGGAATGCAACAAATCATCAGGTTCTATAGGGAAGAGGGCCGATTCAGGGTTCAAGTGCCGTCTCTTGGCGGTGGCTTTACGCGCTAAGGAATTAGCAAGCAAGTTTTCACTAGCCAGCCTCGTGGCCAGATCAGGATGAGAATCCCCACTGGTATTGGGGGTTAGACTCAGGCTTGGGGGAGTAGGTGAAGTGCAGCGGGGTGCAGGCCCAGCCTCAGAGGAGACGGGAAGCACCAATAGCGCCTGCTGTGCACAAGGAACACAGACCCGTGCATTGTCACCGCTGCTAGGTAAGACCCCACAAGCTACACACAGCCGGGCTTGTTCCGAAGGAACCCCGTTCACAATATCCTGAGATGCCTCCATATGGTGATTTAATCGGCACAATATGCCAGTAGGGATTGACGCTGTAAGCTACCCTGGATGCCCCAATAACCCGCGGGGAAGTGGTAGTAATTTTTTATGGTCACGACCGGGAGCTACACTGGGCCGGGAGAAGCCACCGAAATCCGCGGTCTGAAAGACGCGTAGTGCGCCAAGCCGGAACCACGCCCCTCCCCAGCGAGCGCAAAACTCGGAAGGCGTCTAGCCAATGAGTGACAGTAAAGTCATAATGCATGATGTAAATGGCGCTCGGGGCCTATACAGGCACGGCTGAGGTCTGTACTCGGGCTCTCCTGTGGCTCCCTGTTGGGGAATGAACCCCGGTCTGCCGTGACAGGCGGGGATACTGTATTGGACAGGCGCTATAACCAACTAAGCCAGCGCAACCTAGGAAGAGCCACTAAGGCTAAGAATGAGAAGGGAAGGAAGAAAAAAAAAAAAAAAAAAAAGACGCAGAGGCGTCCGCAAAGCCGCTGCCGTACATGCGGTGCGAGCAGAAACAAACGAAAGGCGCTGCGGTTAACAGTAAGGTAAGAGCGCGGCTCTGATCCCCGTTCCCAGTAAAGCACAGCCAAGCCATAAGCGTGTAAGGATACACTGAGGCCGCCATACACACAACCCCTCCCCCCCTTTCTTTTCCCCCTGGCTAAGGGAGGAAGGCGACCCATTACATAGAGTCCACCGCTACATGGGGCAAGGATGCGGGAGGGGCATCCCCTGAAGGCTCACCATCAGCCTTGACCGCCTACCCTATGGTGGGGGATTGCGGTGGAGCGTGGCTCCGTAAGCACACATGGTGCTGCCTACCTTCACCCGACCAGCGCAGCCCAGGCTGGGAGGCATATCACACAGAGGAAGGGTGAAAATAGTCCACAGGGCCGCAGGCTGTAAAAGCCCCGCTCACCTGCGAGAGAGTGATACTTCATGTCTTCGCAGTCAGCACTGCAGAGAAATCTGGGGATTTGTGGGAGGTCCCTGGGTATATGAAGGGCCGGGAGGAGCCTGTTTTTGCATGTCTGCAGTGAACAGCGCCATCTGGCGGAGGATTACCCACGTGTAAGTATTATATATGGAGCAGGACGTACTGTATGCTTAGAATAAAGACGTTTGTGCACTTGGTGATTGACAGCAGGGACAAGCCCCGAAGCTGAGAGCTGAAACCAGTGGCCTGCAGGACTTTGTGGGATGGAGCCTGTGGGCTAGCTGTTTTTTATTTTTTTTTTTAAGTGGCTGGACAGGGACTTTAGAATAAAGCATGAACGAGCAGAAGTGCTTCAAAGTCCCTGTCCAGCCACTTAAAGAAAAAACAAAGCTAGCCCACAAGCTCCATCCCACAAAGTCCTGCGCATTGCCCTTTAAAGCAATTCTTCTCATTCATACTTAACTCTAAAGGGATATGCAACTATATATGTCTGGGGTGTAGGTCTGTAAACAGTTACCATTTAAATTGGACCAAAACCCACACCGATCGGCCCAGGAAGTTATAAGATTCCTGTAGGAACAGGATGCCACTGGGGGAAAGGACCAAAACCCAGGATAGTCAAAATCCTGGGTTTTGGTCCACTTTAAGCTTGTGTTTTTTTTCAAATGTAGAGCAAATCTGAAAGTTTTGACTGAAGATCCAGACCAGCCTGTTCTCTCCAATTTTAGTCCAGCTACCAACATTCAGTCACACTAGACCCAGGTTTACGCTGTTCACAAAGCCCTACAGTGTCTGGGGGTGGAAGGAACGAACTACGTGGTAAAAATTTCAGTAATTTATATCAATTTTAAGCAATACTTTATATACAATTAAAAAAAAACATGCATAGTCCAGCGTACAATGTTGAAAACAGCATTTTTCTCCATAACAAAACAAACAGGAAAGGAGGAAAAAAAAATGAAAAAACCCAGAACACTGAAGTTTTAATACCATGTACACTTTTACTCAGCATGAAAATAGCTGCGGTCAGACAGTATTTCCACCCCTTCCCTGTCAGAGGGGTCAGAGGGGAATTGCTCACTCCCCCCACCGACAGAGAAGTGGCTAACAATGTCATATCGGCTAAGAAGAAGCTCCCAGGCGTTCTACCGATCTGTACAATGATTCAGTCTTATGTTTTCCCCTTCCTCCACTCCTTATTTATATGGGGTAGAACCGACATGATTTACATTTTCTTTTTGATTGCTTGTATTTTAAAAAGGAAAAAAAAAAAATCAGTTCTTGTAGTTTTTGATACACAGTTCCAAAGTTTACAGGAGCCATTTTTGGTTTCCATGCCCCAACCATTAATAAAATACAAATAAAAAGGATGGGAGGTGGGCGGCAGGATTTTTATTTGACCAGATGGCAAAATTTCAGATTGCACACTTATTATTCCCCTCTGGCTCCTCCGAAAAAAAAAAAATCTGTACAAAGAGGGATCTGTTTGCTGGGAAGATATGGTGGAAAAGGCCTTCTGCTGTCTGGGGATTTTTATTCATTTTTTTATATAAAGGAGAAGGAAAAAATATATATATATAACCACGAGGATGACAGTTTCTATACAGCATCTTTCCCCAAACCCTTTTTCTTTACAAATGTCTAATGGAAATGCTACTTCCCAGGTGGGAAGATGATTTTGTAGTTACAAGTGGTAAAAACACCCCCAAGACCCCCTCCCCTAGATTTTGTTTTAGGCTCTGTAGCTGCAGGAGACAAATACCTGATAAAACAGTCCTCGACAAAAGAAGAATAATTACATATTAGTGTAATTATTGGCGCACCCCTTCCCTGTCAGACAACAATGCACCAGTCTGGCAGAGAAGGAAGTGCCAGTCCTCACCAAAAGTGAGAATGGAAGAGGTTTAAGCTCCTCTAATGTCGCCCGGCCGAGTTCTTCGGGCCAAGCATTTATCATAATTTAGGACAGCCCAAAGGGGAGGAAGGCGTTTTCATTTGGCCACCTGGTCAGCTCGAAGAAAAAAAAAAAAAATATATATATATATTTATATATATTCCCCCCCAAAAATGTTCAAATGCATTGAACGTCAGAGCAGCCACTGACAATGCTAGAGAAGGGTAAAGGCGATGCTCAGCAGCGCGATGCCATCCTCTCCGACAGTGTAGGGTTTGAATCTGGCAAATGGGCGGTGGTCTCAGTCCAGACTGAGGCCCTATGTCCCTGATGTGCAGACCAGCAATGAGTAGGCAAAGGAAAAATAAAATAAGACGTCCATGGAAGGAATGGGAGGGATAGATATTTATATATTTATATTTATATATAACAAATGGGGAGAGGGAAGCAGATGGAGGAGTTAAAGAGCACCCCCTTTCCTCCACCACTGCAGTTCTCCAGTTCGCTGCAAGTTCTGTGGATGCTACAATCCCTCAACAAATTTTTCCAAGGTGTCCCCTGAAGTATCTCCAACGAGAGACAAGTCATTTGTGAGGGCTCCACGATTGGGAGGGTTAAGCTGTGGAAGCATGGCGCTCTGATCAGGGTTTCCCAGGTGACCCTGGTCTAAAGAGGTGCCCATTGAAGCTGCCAAGCCTGGGTGAGGCGATCCTGTTTGCGGCGAAACGTGATGAGGAGAGGGTTGAGGCTGTACGCGTGGTGAAGGGCTGGAATGTGGAGGCTGCGACTGAGGGCGGGGAGACTGGACAGGGGCAGGCGACCGCACCTGGTTGCTGAGGGAGGTGGCTATTTGCTGGCCTGGGGGAAGATGCGTAGGAGGGGGTTGACCTGTTAGTAGGTGCTGCTGAGGGCTCATGGGGTTAGGCTGACCAGAAGAAGCAATCTGCTGCTTAAGCTGCTGCTGAAGTCGCTGTTGTAATGCTTGCTGGAGACTTGCCGGTGCCCCTTCTGCGCCCATTCCCGGCTGTCCCATCTGCTGGATCTGTCCCATGGGCCCACTTTGGATGGACAGATGCTGCTGCATTCGTTGCTGCTGCAAAGCCTGCGACTGTGGGTAGCCTCCTGGCTGCTGAAATTGTCCATGGGCAGACATTCCACCTGCCATGCCTGCTGGGCCTTGCTGTTGCTGCTGCTGCTGCTGTTGCTGTTGCTGCTGCTGTATTAACTGCCGCCGAAGCATCTCTCGATACTGCGAGTTCATGTTTGCTAAACTGGGATTGTGTCCTGGGTTCATAAGACTGAGACCTTGGCCCTGTGGGTTCATGCCTGGCTGCTGTGGAGGAACATTAGGCCTTTGTACTCCAACCTGCATAGGGTTCATACCTTGCAGGCCGGGTTGTGGATGCATACCAGGCTGCTGGGGCGGCTGCTGCTGTGGTGTCGGTTGTGACTGCATACCAGGCTGGTTAGCCACGTATTTGGCAGTTCTTTGCTTTATGAAAGCAGCCATTAGCTGAGGGTTTGACTTCAATATGTTGAGGACCTGTTGTTGCTGTTGAGGAGAGCTAGGGGACTTGAGGGTTCGCAGAAGATCTTGTAAAGCGTTGGGCGATATGTTACGTGGTTGCTGCTGTGGAACACCTTGCAGCCGAGGCCCGGCTACGGCCTGCTGAGCTGCAGCCATCTGCATCACCGGACGTTGGATACTCTGCGGCATTGGATTCTGCGGAGGCATGGGAGCGGTGGCCCACTGTCCTTGCTGCATGCCTTGCATGATGGGAGGAGCAGCGATAGGACCAGGGCGTTGCACATTCATACTCATTTGTGACATTGAATTAACAGGTCCCACTGCTGGGTTTACCATGCCTGGACGTACGTTGGCCATTCCCTCAATGTTGGTCACGCGATAAAGTTGTTGCTGTTGCGCCTCAAGCTCTATCAACCGGGCTGCAGCCACTGCAGCTGGAGGAGGCTGTTGCGTTGGCTGTGGAGGAGGAACCACAGGTAGCGTACTGGCTGGCTTACCCTGGGATGCCACATTGGGAGGTTGAGTCCTTGCAACATTGGGAAAGCCTGGCGAGGCCATGCCACCACCTGGGGAAGGTTGTGGAGCAGGTTGAGGCGTCTGAGGGGTGCTGGGCTGCTGCGTAGGTGTTCCAGGAGTGGCAGGGGTGGGGGAAGGCAGAGGCTGCTGAGGAACTGCCCGCGTGTTCATGGTAGCCATTCGCCGCCTCATTAGCTGGGCCTGCTGCAACCGATGCTGAATTTGCTGCTGCCGTAACTTCTGTTTGATGTTGAGACAGAAGGGTACGGGGCATTTGTTCTCCTGGCAGTGCTTGGCATGGTAACAGCATAATGCAATAAGCTGCTTGCAGACAGGACAGCCTCCATTGGTCTTGCGCTTGCATCCTTTTGTGTGCTGTACAACCCTTTTCATCTTCTGACATGACGGCAATGAGCAGTTGGCATTGCGGCACTGGCACGCGTGCACAAGGGACTGGATACAGCGCTGGATGCTCAGGCGACGTGACTCCTGAGGGCTCTTTGACTGTGCTTCTCCTTGACCGTTGCCCTCGTCGTCCAATCCCAGGCCCCACTTCACCATCTTGTGCTCATGGTTCTTTGTGTTGTAGCAGTTCACACACAGATCATAATCCTGAAAATGACAAGAGAAGTCAGCTTAGACACTGTATCGCAAAGCCAGAAGCAGAACTAAACACAAACCTTATTTTATCCATTTTAAGATCTCGGGCTAAATTAGTTGAATACATCCAGCTTTAAATTGACATTAAAAATCCATATAAGCATAACAGATAGCCCCTTATATAATCCTTCCTACTTCAAAACTTTACCCAATCCAGTTTTCCTTTACTGGTGGAAAGAAGAAACAGGAGTAAAAGGTGCAATTTCACACTTGCAGAGGAGGACTTCTTAAAGTGGACCAAAACCTGGGATTTGGTCGGCCCCCTGGGTCACCCGTTTGGAGCGTCTCGCTGTGTGAAACCCCGCCATTTGTCCAGTAAACTCACAACTCCTCGGTCCAACTGGCATGCACGGCCTCTCGTCCAATCAGCTTCCCTGGCTGCACATATTAATGTGTGGCTGGAGAAGTTGAATGAAATTCCAGATACACACATCGGCAGCACAGCCAAGAGGATGCGAGTGATGCAGCCGCAGGAGAAGGAATCCACAGGCCCTGGAATCTCAAACTCCAGGGCCATACTTGCTCCACTTTAACTGCTTGCCTTTGTGGCAATAACCTATGATAGCTGCCCAAAGTATTGCATGATGGGTAAAAGACTATACGCAGCAGCAGAACCATTATACCTCTAAGCGCTATTCCAGCACAGGCTGGTTAAAGCGGACCAAAACCCACCTTTTTAACTAGCGCCCCTGAACTGCTCCGCCCATGAAGAGCACATTTTGCCAATTTTCACTGCTCCTGCTTCACTCCAATCCCAGATAATGGCACCTGTTTTAGCTGTAAAGGTCCGCTTCATCTATTCATTGCGTGCGGCAATGATGTAATTGCCCCAACTATGCAATGACTGATCACCTGCCATCACACCGAGGGACAGCAAAAAAAAAATCAGTGTTTTAGGACAATTCAAAAAGTGAAAATATCCATTTATAGTTTTACACACTAAGGGAGCATCGGCAGGGGCTTTGGCCAAATTTCACAAGTTCAGTGGGTTTTGGTCCTCTTTAAGGAGGCAATTAGAGTAAAGCCGCTCCCTAAAATGGAACAGCCCCCTGTGTAAACACTGAATGGTACATGCCTACACCTGCTCGAGTCTTCTTTCTTCCAATAGAATAGAATATCCTCCTGCCATCTATCATTGTTTTTAATCACTACTATTAATATAATTTACCTAGGCCCTGGGAACCAAGTAATAGCCCAGTTTAACGCTCTCACCACTAAATAATATTCAGCAAGTAGTTGGATTTCCTGCTCTGCCATTTGTATTCTTGCCACTTACCCACTGCAGCATTATTGGAATTTGGCAGAGCTTGATGTCAGGTGACATACATTTAATATATTTGTGATTACTTTATTAGAGTGGAGGTATAGCTCTCTATTAAATCATAGAGCCGTTTCTCACCCCCAACCCTAATGTGTCTGTCCACTTGGGGTGTTTGTCTGTTTGTTCTTCATTTTGCGGTGCAAGACTGCCTGACCTACAGATGGATAGATGAGCAGTGATTTGCATGAATGCAGATCCGTGTCAGGTGACATTGTTCAGAATGTCCCAGACTACTCTGGGGGACATAGGCTTCCTCTTCACAGAGTGTGGTTACAGTAATGCTAAGCCCCAAGGGGTGGGGGGATGGAACGAAGGAGAGGAAATACTAGTACAGTTGATGAAGCTATGGGGGGAGGGGGGGGGGAAGCAAAAAAAAAAAGATGGATCTAACGAACAATGAGGAGATCAGGAGAAGGCGGATGCGGTTAAGGTGGACCTATGTAGGTTATGGGAGTGCAATATAACGTCATATGTCATGTACTTTGCACTTTGTATTCTGTTGTGTCTATTTGTGTAAATGTAAAATGCTGAAAAACTAATAAAATAAGATTAAACAAATCATAGAGCTGGAGTTTAGACTCACCTCGCATACAGTACAGTGCCAGCGAGTCTCCACGTGGTGCTTGCATTCATTGCAGGTGTAGACAAATCTGTCTTGTCCTTGAGTGTGCAGCTCCACCAGCATGCAGAGCGTGGACCATTTAGAGCGACGCAAAGAGGAGAACTCCCAGTGCTTATCCCGGGCCAAGGTGAGGAAGGCATCTCTTCCATCCATTAAATCGCAGCTCAGTAGAGGGTCAGGATCTACAATCGGCGGGAGGGAATTGATCACTGGACCTGCATAAAAATGGATCACGAAGAACACCTATGTGGGGGAAGGTAAAGCAATAAGTTAAATGTGGGCAAGACTCAAACCAATACGTAATAATACAAATCCAAGACAGATGATCGTATTAGGAGCAACAAGACCTGAACATTGCCACTAATGTGAAAATGACTGCTAAAACTTCTGGAAAACAAAATTCAAAGTAAAGTAAAAGGCCAAGTAAAAAAATAAAATAAAATGTTCTAATTCGGATCTGCGTAGTATCCAGTTTAAATAAAAGAATGCTGTGATTTGCAGACAGTTCCACCTTCTGGTAAAATCTAGATTACAAACAGATTATACGCAGAATTGACTAGCAGCAAATCGACAATTTTTTTCTGCCCCCCCCCCCCAAAAAAAAAATCTGAGCCCTAGCAGGCTTATTACACACATTTTAAGCCTTTAAAAGGGCCACCCCAGCCGCTTCCTAAAAGAAAACAAACATAACCCCCACACTGACCCTCCAAATAGCAATCCTATGTAATGAAAGAAAGGGGGGTGCACCTTCACCCCAAATCCAGCATCCAAATTCGTCGCCATTTATCCTGAAATCCTGGGAGTGGCACTCCCGCCCACCATTTATGTAAATGGGTAAAAAGTGCAGGTGCAGCAGCATCGCCTACTTTCGGGGCCTGGATTCAGGGTGAAGGTGTCTTCTTTTATTACATTAGCAGGATCACTATTAGCCAAGTCAAAAAAGGGTTCAGTGAATCACAGCTGCTGCCTAAACCAGTTTGGGTTCTAGGACAGGGATCGAAAAGGTTCAACACAGCTTACCCCCGCAATGAAGAAACGTGACTTTTACGTAACGTAACTTTTATTGTTCATAATTACAATCAGTGAAAAAATGACTTGAAAGGGGCAATTCTCGTACCCCACGATTGTGATGCGTTTCAGGGGGTCCCCCTTTGTCGAGCAATAAACCAGTTTGGGTTCTAGGACGGGGACAGAGGAGCAGCTATGCCAGCTTGGGAGGTACAAGGATGCAGGTCCACTTTGTGGGACAGGGCCTTTATTAGTGTTCTACAACTGAACGGTGTGCTGGCAAAGATAAGAGGCAGATTTGTGGTGGTCCGGAAAGGAAGCTTTCCTTCTATTTGCACTTTAACAGCAGAGGTACTAAAGTTACAAATACAAAAAAAAAAAAAATACAAAATCGCCATACCTCTTTATGCTTCTCCATGGTGGCATACAGTTTTTGGCTCAGATCATTGCAAACGTTGGGCATGCTGGTTTTCTTTTTGTTTGCCCGACTCATGCTGCTTTTATTCTTATTTGTCTTCTTGCTGTTCTTTTTCTTGGCATTTTTGCTATCTCCCTGGCAGCCCTAGAGGCAAAGCAAAAACCACAATCAACCTAAACCTGACAATACCCTCGTGATAAAGTTATGCATTCTCATCAAACTTTTGCCGAGAAAGACCTGATCAAGGTATAAACTCACCTCTGTGGTCTCACAAGCTGCTGTATTTTCCTCCTTCTTCCTCTCCTCTTCCTCCTGCTCTAGCTCCTTGATACTTTCCTCAAGCACATTAGGCCAAAAGTCGCCTTCAAAATATGGAAGCTCCTTGGCACTAGTTAACCTGTCCTCTGTTGCTTGTTTAAATATATCCTGTATAGAAAAGAGAAAGTGTTAAGGTTATGGGATTGTTTAAGAGACACAAAAGCAAGCTGATAAAACCACATACGTACTTTATAATCATTAATGATACGTTCTGCAAAGGCCTTGTCCAGCATCTTTTTGTACCACTCCTGTAAACGCTTGGGTTTGGGGATTTTCTGGTCAGGCGGGTGACAATGGAAGATGTAGTCATCACCTTCACTAGGAGGGCAGGCCCAAATGTGCCCCATCACATATCTGCAGGGATGAGAATTTTTTTTTACTGGAAATTTTGCATACTAATCACATAAATTCAAGATGTAGTGCTACTGTTCCTGAACACACCAGCCTAAAATAATCTGTAGGCTTGCTCAGCCCAACCTAAAAAACAGAGACCATTATGCAAATGATTGAATGAGATAAGTGGCCGCTTCCCCTCTTCCTAGTGTTAACAGCTCCTGGACCAAGTGACTGCTGGCTTTTTTTTGCATTGATCTAAGCAGCCAGTATTCAGAGTGTCTAAAACTAAGCAGGTAGTCACCACCTCTGTGGGGCACCCTGATGTGTGAAACCCCCGGAATCACTCAGAAACTCATGGCAAATAAGTGCTGGTTGAGCAAGTAGCCAAACACGTAGCCAAAAATCGTCCGATGCATAGGTGCACTTTATACAAAGTGGTCTGTAAATACTTCTCCGTTAATCAATAGCTTCCTGTAACCCATAAAACATCACTAATAAGAGAAACAAGAACAGAGCAAATTACCCAAGTTTCTTCACATATTCCAAGTACCCAATGAGAATCTCATGATAAACTGCTGTACGGAGGCTACGCGGTCGAAAGAAGTGAATACTGTCCAGATACGAGATATATACACGTCTAAAAAACAAAAACAAAAAAAGGGGGTAAACACAAGTAGGCACAAACGAGCTGCGGAAGTAGTGCAAAAACATAGGCCTAAACATACCACCCTAGATTTTTTAAATTTACACTAGCTGCTTACCCCTCTAAAGTCCGTTTGAGTCAAGATCCAATAATGCAGTGTTGTAGAAAGACCAAAACATGGAGGAGGTGGGACCTAGCTCCCAATTCAAAATGTGAAGAAGCTACAGGAGATAGTGACCACATCTCCCAGGGCATTGTACTAGCGGCCACCACAGACAACTTAAACAGGGGTCTGGGGTATTTAAATACAAATCTATACGGAGGCTTTAATTTAGAGAACACTAATGTGTATAAACCAGTGGACAGACAGAGCATTAACAGGCGACTAGGCACAATGCTAAGCCCTATGGGTTTGGTAGTGCTACTATGAAAGTTATCACTAAACGTTATTAGGTTATTAGGTTATTAAGCGTCTGGTTACCTGGTATTGGGGAGGGGGCAATCAGATCCATATTCCTGCACATGCATGCCAAAGAAGCACACATCAACTCCATCTATTTCCTCAAAGGCAAACAGAGCCTTTGTGCGGTATGGAAAGGATTCCGGCATCTCACCATTGTCGACAAACCTGGAAGATAAAGTAATAAAGTAATTGCTATAATGAAACCGCAACCCCCCCCCAAAAAAAAAACAAAACACACTTATGGTGGGGAGATAATCTTATAGAGCCACCATACACTTGAGGTAACTATGGCACAAACATTTTAAATTGTGGGACTCATGTAAAAAATGAATTTGACATCAATAAAAATGAATTTACCATTTTCTAAATTGCCCTGTGGGATGCATATGAGCACTGTTTGTGATGGTCTGTCATTTTAAGTTGTCATTTTTGACTGTTGGTACAGTCATTGCTTTTTCTATGGGAACTATTAGCTACTTCCTGTTGTGTTTCTCCCCGCTAGGAGCTTGGAAAATCAATCCTGTGACCACATTTTGTTTTGAGGACCCTGTTGGGTGGTTTAAAGCTTGGCTATGTTCTGGATCATTTGGGGAATGAATATCATGGGGATGACTAGTGCTAGATATTTTGGCCTGGGTAGCTGTTAAACCATTTTTTCCCGTCCCAATTAAACTTGATGGCTAAAAGTGTGCTTTTGGCAACAAAGGCAAAACTGATGTTTTTTATATGCAGCAAACTAACTCCTGCTGTAGTACAATTTAGAAATAAAATGGTGCCTCATGCATTTGCAGGCCATCTGCAAACAAAGTGCTGCTGGGCTCTCTGTTACTGTGCATTATTGGTTATATCTGTTGAGTTGCTGGGAAAGAACGGGAAAGGTGCTACCTTTCTTTTCCAACTGTGCCAGGCCATTTGTCCGAATTTCCTTTATGCAGACACACCTGAACAAGAGGCAAACAATTGAAGCTACTTGTCTGTTAACACATACCTAGATTTCATGCCAGGTTTGACTTCCACCGTCTTGTCGGAACTGGCCACAACTCTAACAGAGACCTCACCAGACTCAGGATGGTTTTGCCGCCTCAGAAACTTATTGACGCGATCCTCAAGGTGATTTCCTAGTCGGGTTGTTTGAAGCCCTAAGAAAAGATTGATCAGAATGAGATAACTGCCTTGACCACTGGTTTCTGTATATTAATTGTATACCAGGTTAACATATGGTCTGTTTTACCTTAAACCCCAATAAAAATTGAGAAAATCAGAAGAAAAAAAAAATGTATCTCCTAAGAATGTATTACTGTAAAATATGTGAAAAATGACTATGTGAAATAAATTTGTGAATGTGTTTTAAAATCAATGCAAAACATGTTGTCTTACTAGAACCCCCACTAAAAGCTCTCTATAGGTTTAGTACCATGTCAAGTACCTAAAACCTAATTGATTACCCAGCCAAAAGGCCTCAAGGGTTGACAACACCATCCGAGTATCGCTCTCGGCCTGCTGCAGGGACTGGGCGCAATCAGCAAGTCGTCCAGATAGGGCAGCACGCGAATGACCTGGTTCCTCAGGAAAGCCACGATGCCTGCCAGCACCCTGGTGAGGACACGGGGGGCTGAGGATATCCCGAACGGAAGTGCCACAAACTGGTAATGCTGATCCTCCAGAGCAAACCTTAGGAACTTCTGATGCCCCTGGAAAAATCGGGATGTGCAGATAAGCATCCCTGATGTCCGTGGTCATGAAGTCGCCGGGCCGAAGCGATCTCACCGCCGACCGTAAGGTTTTCATGCAGAAATGCCTGACTCTTACAAACCTGTTGAGACCCTTCAGGTCCAGGATTGGTCTTAACGCTCCGTCCTTCTTGGGAACCGTAAACAGGTTGGAGTAGAAACCTTGACCCCATTCCTGCCGAGGTACAGGGCAAATCACACCTAACCACAAGAGGTGTTGCACAGCTACTCTCAAGGCCTGGGCCTTTAGCGTGTTTCGGGGTATCCGTGAAAGGAGGAATCTTGTGGGCGATCTGGCTGCCAGCTCTATCTTGTAACCGGAGGACACTACCTCCTGAATCCACCAATCTGAGACGAGCCAACTCCAGATCTGAGCAAACAGCAGAAGCCGTCCCCAAACCCAGATGGGTGAGGGCGTCCCCTCATGCCTGAGGGCTTGGACTTCGTTCCCCAGGAGGAGTTGGGTCGGCCGTGGGACCTACCTCTGCCCCAGGTATTTCTGCGGGCACCAGGAAATGAAGAGCCTCTTCCTCCTCGAAAGGAACGATAGGCAGAGGGATTCCGAAAGGATCGAGCAGGCTTCCGTCTCTGAGGGAGTCTACCATCCTTGACCAAAAGGTCCAGGCGCTGCCCAAACAGCCTGTTCCCCACAAGGGGATACTTGCGACTTCTTGGCAGCCGCATCAGACGACCATTGCCGCAGCCAGAGCGAGCGGCGGAGAGCCACAAGCAGGGCCGAAATCCTGGCACCGAGCCAGACCACATTGTCCATGGCAGCAGTGACAAAGCCAATGAAATCCAAGCAGGCCTTGAGTTCTTTATACTCCTCTGTCAGCTTGCAAGCCTTAGCTCTAACCAAAAGATGTCTCATCTTCTGATAGCTAGGGAGACAATTGCAGAGGCGCACATAGGGCGAAAAAGGGCACCAGCAAAGGTGAACGCATGGCAGCCCAGCTGATCCATGCACTTGTCAGCAGGGTCACGTAAAGAAGCAGTATCAGGTGACGGCATAACCGTCAGACCATAGCTGAACCAGCTCATCCGGGAAGGGATACCGTCTATCCAGGCCCTTAGGAACCGACGGTAACTTGTTAGGCCTCTCCCATTCCCTGAAAATAATGTTTGAGAAATGGGCCTGCTCCGGGACCCGTCTGCCTCTCAGGCATAAACAAATCACCCTGCTTCCTCTTAGGCAATCTGGGAGGGACAATGTGTAGTGTCTCAAACACAGAGGAAAGCAAAGTCTCCGTATCATCAGGGAGCCAAGTAACTAGAAACTGTCATCACCAGCCGAATAATCCACAGTGGAGCGTGAATCTGGCAACTCGCCTTCCTCCACAGAGCCCAGATCAACAAAGAGATAGTCATTATCCGAGTAAATGGGCTCGAGATGTCATTTCTTACTCGTGGCTTTTTTGGGAGCCGTCCGCGAGATCTGTGTCTCGAGATTTGCTGGCTACCCCCTCACTGGGGGCTAAGTGCAGCAGCCGCAGGCAGCGCAGGGCTAGGGGCAGGTTTGCCCACCCGATCATGGTCCAAAATAATGCCTTTCCTGTCAAAATGGGGCCCCTAGCTCACTATCCCCTGATGCCTCCATTATGGTGATTAAAAAATCGTCAAGATCAGTAAGGTTACAAGACACTAATGGCCCAAACCTAAAGGTGATCCCTCTTAATAAAAAGGGGAACCACAACCCTCAACCTCAACAGCCCACGACCTATGCAAGAGAAGGGGGGGAGAAAACCATGATCAGAATAAAAGAGGTGCAATAGGACATAAAATACAGCCAGCCTCACGACACAGACAGAGGGAAAGCGAGCCTCCGAGCTTGATCCCCCAGCAGAGCGGCAGCAGCAGACAACAGGCTCCGCAGTGTCCAGCAGGCCCCAGCATGCAGCAGACGCGATCCCCCAGCAGGCGAAAGGCTGCGCCACCTCCGGCGGCGCGCGAAGAGGACGTGCCCGCCCCCTTCAAAGGCTGCCCATGCAGTGAAAATGGCAGCGAAAGCACACATGGCCCACCGTGCCCAGCGTCTACAGCGGCAAGGATGCCCCCATCACAGACAGCGCTGTGCGGCGACCCACAGCCAGAGACAAGGGAGGTAGGTATGCAGAATGCTCCACAATAAGGCCATGCAGAGCCAGTGAGGAGCCGAGTACCAAACACACAACACAGCCAATAAAGCTTGTGGGCAGGGAGGGTACAACCCAAAAAAAAAAAAAAAAAAAAAAAAATAGCATAAAGTGGTTCCTCCCTCCAGGCTCACCACAAGCCTGTGGCCGGCTACCCTTTAGCATAGGGTCTGCGGCCCAGAGCCTAGGCTCTGCCGAACGCCAACAGACCCCGGCGTTCACCCTACCGTCACAAGCATCCAGAGGCTGGGAGGCAGGAGTGTGTCAGGAGGGATCCGTGGAAATAAGGCCCACAGCGGCCGACGGGCTAGGTGGCCCCGCTCTGCTGCCATCATCTGAGAGAGTGTCAAACGATCTTCTGCAGCCAAGACTGCAAGATGAACAACTGGAGAATGATAGAGGGACACCTGCCTTTATAGTGGGCAGGGAGGTGCTACATCTTTGATCTTGCAGGCGGCGCCCTCTAGGGGCGAACACCCACATGTCATCACTTGGGACGACCTGGACTGGATATAGGGAAAATGACCGTACTCAAGAGAAAAATTGAGCATTTTAGCAAAGACTAAACTGAAGGATCGTGGGAACACAAAGGTGCCAAACAGATGACCATAAATCTAACCCACATGTGGCTTTTACCATGGAATTCATTGCCAACCTCTACCAGCTTCCATACCCGATAAGGATACTACTAGAATGAATGAATATGGCTATTTCAATGCTAGAGGTGCAGGGGAAGATGGACGTCTAATCTCAAAAGGGTAGTTTCATGACAAATTGTACTTTTCACTTTTACCAGCTTTTCTTTTGGAAAAGAAATCGTAAACTAGACAAGGTGTTTTAAAGTGGACCAAAACGCAGCAGCGGGGGGTCTGGAATCTAAATGATTCCAGGGCCGGATGCTGGCTTTTCCCAAATCAGGATATCCCGTCTGTTCACCCAGTTATGGGCATCCCAATTCACTTTATAGGACAACTACAGGTTGCAATGCAAAGAGATAAACAGATCCAGTCACTGAAGCTAAAGAATTGCAATTCCGGTCATAAGAGTTTTAAAAAGCTTAAATTAATAAATACTCACTCTTCGCACAGAACTTGTTTTCTTTGCGTGTCCGTCCAGTTTTCTTTAAACAGTTATCGCAGACAAATCTTTTTAAAAAAGAAAAACAAGGAACAAAGTCTTGGTTTACAGACTATTTAGCAGTATCACAGCATTCTCTGTGGCCTCTTAACTTTAACACCACATGACTGCATCCGGCAACTGACCAGTGAAAGCACAGGTGAAACCTAATTGGAAAGATCTGCATATGCAGAATATCTGCCTTTTACAGCCAGTATGGGGTTAAGGTTTATGAAGGAGTATTTTCTAATGCTTAAGACTAAGCTTTTCATTTTGTGTGCATCATTTAATGAAAAGCCCAAACACTTAAAAAACAATATTCCTCATCTAAAAATGTACGTTTTTAGTCTCTTACATATGCTTCCCCCCCTGGGCTGCAACTCTGTTCAGGATTCAGGATACAGGCACTGCCACCTTGCCTCAGAAGCATCACATACTAAGGAGAGGAGGGGAACATCGGATGGGGTTTTATAGCTGCACTTTGCTCAGGAAGAGCAGAGGTCAGGAAAAATAACATTTTGTGATTACTTACCTTGTAGAATTGGTATTATAAGTATGCAGCACATCCTGCTCCAGATGATAATTCCTTACAGATGGGATTACCTCTGCCAGAGGGCGCTGGACTGCAGAGATGGCAAAAAGAGGCCACTCCCGGTCCCAACAATAAGTAACAACGCTAACAAGGATAACAATCACCATACAGAGGATCCAAGAGAATGAAACCAGGGTGGGGTGGAGCAGGACGTGCTGCATACTTATACCAATTCTACAAGGTGAGTAATCACAGAATTGTATTATTTTAAGTATGCAGCATGTCCTGCTCCAGATGATAATTCCTTAAAGATGGGACATCCAATAGCAGTGTCCGTAAGGTAGGGTGGGATCCCCAAAAGCAACAACGCGCAGTTCAAACCACTGCCGCCTGCAGAACTTTGCGGCCAAAAACAGCATCAGCTGAGGCCCGAACATCAACCTTGTAAAACTCGGAAAAGGTATGGACAGAAGACCAGGGAAGCCCCAACAGCACGTGTAGAATGAGCAGTAACACGGAAAGGAGGATCCTTTCCCCTAGCAGAGTAGGCCCTAAAGATAGCCTGACGGATCCACTTGCTAATAGTAGACTTAGCAGGAGCCAAACCCTTCTTGGGACCCGAAGGGACCACAAACAAGGCATTAGTCTTTCTGAAAGGTGCAGTAGCCACCAAGTAGAACTTCAAATTCCTGACCACATCCAGGGAATGCAAGGCCCTCTCCTTGGAATTTCCAGGATTAGGGCACAAGGAAAGGAAGCACAATGACCTGATTGAGATGGAAGGCAGAGACAACCTTAGGCAAGAAATCTGGTTTAAAGCAGAAAACCACCTTGCCCTGGTGTCTCTCAAAGTAGGGGGCCTGAATAGAAAGGGCCGCCTACTCCGAAACACGCCTGACAGAGGTGATAGCCACCAGAAAGGCAACTTTAAGAGTAAGAATAGACAGAGCAGCCTCCTGCACAGGCTCAAACTGAGGACCCTGAAGGGCAGACAAGACCAAATTCAAGTCCCAGACTGGCAAGAGAGGTTTACGGGGGGGGGGGGGGGGGAATGCACATGAGCAACCCCCTGGAAGAAGGTCTTGACCAGAGGATGCTGAACAAAAGATCTCTGGAAGAAAACCGCCAAGGCAGAAACGTGACCCTTGAGAGTGCTGAGCTGGAGTCACAGATCCAACCCATGTTGAAGGAACTCCAGGATCCTAGGAATGGAAAACACACGACAGGGAAGGATTTTAGACTCACACCAGTCAATGTAAGTCCGCCAAATCCTATAGTAAATGGAGGAGGAAGATTTATTCCTAGCCCTGATCAAGGTATTGACTACAGAAGCAGAAAGCCCTTCTTCCCTCAAGATGGAGGTTTCAGCAGCCAGGGCCAGCCTTTGTAAATTGGGATGGCAAAGCCGTCCCTGAGTGAGAAGGTCCGGGACCATGGGCAAAGCGTACTGATCTACTGCCAGCTGTACGACGTCTGCGAACAACACCTGTCTTGGCCAGTGGGGGGCCACCAGAATTGCTGGCACCCTTTCTTGAACCAACTTGCGCAGAACCTTAGGGGAATGGAGGGAAGAGATACAGGAGACGGAACCCCTGTCAGGAGAGAGTCAGAGCATCCACAGCCAAGGCCAGGGGATCCTGTGACAGAGACAGACTGGGAGCTTGTGATTGTGGCGAGATGCAAACAGATCCAAGTCCGGCACCCCAACGGTGACACAGGGAGCGAAAGACCTTGCTGCTGAGGGACCATTCCCCCAGGCAAGAAGTCCCCCTGCTCAGAGTCTGCCTCCAGGTTTTCCACCCCCTGAATGTACACTGCTGAGATGCAAGGACATTGTCCTCCGCACATGACAGAATCTTGGGACACTTCCTCGAAGGCACCCTTGCTCCGGGTCCCCCCCGATAGATGAAGGCAACCGCCGTCTGGTTGTCTGAACGTACCTGGACCGGCCGGAGGTGCAGAGTCAATTGGGCCAGAACCAGCCAGACCGCCCTTAGTTCCAGACTGTTGATAGGGACCCTGAGGGCCCCTGGAATTGTAGGGTTTTCCAGAAGCCCCCCTAGCCAGCCAGACTGGCATCCGTGATGACTGTCTCCCAACAGGGGGCCAGAAAGGATCTGCCCCCCAACAGGTTCCTTGAGTCCGGCCACCACGAGAGGGACTTCCGGGCCGGAGGAGAAAGAACAAAGGCCCGATCCAGAGACAAGGGACTCTTGTCCCAAACTGACAAGGTGGAGCTGAAGAGGTCTCATGTGAAATTGTGCATAGGGAACTGCCTCGAAGCAGGACACCATCTGTCCCACCAGCTGCATCCCCTGCCGGATGGAGGGGTGAGGGCAGGACAGAAGGAAATGGACTTGAGCTTGAAGGGAGTCCACCTTCTGCTGAGGAAGAAAGATCCTGGCCTGAACCGAATCCAGATTCATGCCCAATAAGGAAGTCACCAGAGATGGAGACAGGGAAGACTTGGGGTGATTGATCACCCAGCCGAATGACTCCAGAATGGTCACCACCCGCTGAGTATCCAGCTCCGCCTGTTTGAGAGACTGAGAAGCGATGAGAAGGTCGTCCAGATAGGGAAGAATGCGAATGCCCTGAGAAGAGCCATGACACCCGCCAGCACCTTGGTGAAGACTCTGGGGGCCGAGGTGAGACCGAAGGGCAGTGCCACAAATTGGTAGTGCAGGTCCTCCAGCGCGAACCTGAGGAATCTCTGATGCCCTGGGAAGACTGGAACATGCAGGTAAGCATCCTTGATGTCTATGGAGGACATGAAGTCCCCCGGGCACAGGGAGCTGACAGCCGAGCACAGAGTTTCCATGCGAAAGTGCCTTGTCCTGACAAATTTGTTGAGAAGTTTTAAATCCAGGATGGGCCTGATGGAACCATCCCTTCTGGGTACTGTGAAGGGATTGGAATAATATCGCTGACCTCTTTCCCAGAAAGGGACCTGACAGATGACCCCCATGTCCAGAAGGTTTTGCACAGCCAGAACCAGACCCTGAGCTGCCAGGGGGTCTTGAGGCATCCGAGATCTGAGGAATCTGGAGGGCGGCCAGGCAGCGAATTCCATCTTGTAACCGGAGGACACCACCTCCTGAATCCACCAGTCTGAGACGTGTTGTCTCCAGACACGAGCGAAGAGCCTCAGCCGTCCCCCCACTCAGATGGGTGAGGGCGCCCCTTCATGGCTGAGGCGGCTTGGGGGGGGGGGGGGGGGGGAGAATTGGGCTTGGAACCCCAGGAAGGACCTGGACGGGCACGTCCTCTACCTGGCTCCACGGTAGGAGTGGGTAAAGGCATCTGGACCCCAAAAGGACCGGGGCTGTTTTTTACGTTGAGGCAGCTTGCCACCCTTAGCAAACAGATCCAAGCGGTCACCAAATAAGCGCAGCCCTTTAAATGGAAGCCTTGTGAGAGCCTTCTTAGTAGCGTTGTCAGCTGCCCACTGGCGCAGCCACACAGAGCGGCGTATAGCAACCACCAAGGCAGAGGTTCTACTACACATCCTAATGGTATCATCCAAGGCAGAAAGGATATAAGCAATAAAACCTCACAAATTTGACAAGGCCCTGAACTCTGCACTAGAAGAATCATCAGCGGCACTCTCCAGCAGACCCTTGAGCAGAGTTCTAATAGCCACAGCCGTAATAGCAGAAGCACAGACAGGGCAGATCCAACACAGGCAAAGGCATGGGAAGCCAACTGATCAATGCGCCGGTCCTCACTATCCCTCAGGGTAGTAGAATCAGGGGAATGCAGCACGGAGGTGTTGGATAACCCCAAGACTGGAGCATCCACTTCTGGGGGGGGTTGACCAACATTTAACCACCTCAGTGGGAAAGGGATACCTTTTATCCCAGCCCTTAGGAATTCCAGGGAGTCTGCTGGGACGTTCCCATTCCTTAAGAACAAGGTTATTGAAATGGGCCTGCTCTGGAAATTCCAAACGTGGCTTAGCGGCATGAAACAGTTCCCCCTGCTGCTTGGGAGCCGCAGCAGGAAGGGAGATAGAGAGTGCTTCAAAAATCTGAGCCAAAAGTCTATTGGTGTCATCAGCATCCCAGGGATCAGAGCCTGTGTCAGCGCCGCAGTAATGCCGATCATCAGATAGCTCTGAATCCAAGAACAATTCCCCCTCTTTAAGGGGTGTATAGTCAGCCATGTCAAAGAATTCCTCTGTTTCCATATGAAAAACAGACGCACCAGGCGCCACGTGTTGCCTCTTAGCCGGGGCCTTACAGGCCGCAGAGCTAGCAATCAACTTTTCAATGTTAGCCAACCTAGAAGACACGTCCGGTTGAGACTCCTCACTGGTATTCAGCTCACTGGGAGTCAAAATCAGGCGAGGGGGAGTAGAAGACATAGTGGGCACAGGCCCAGTCACTGAGAGCCCAGAATGCAGCGCAAGTGCCTGCTTGGCGCAGGGTACGCAGACCCGCACATCATCACTTACAGGGGATGGCCCACACGCCACACACCGCCGGGCTTGTCCCGAGGGGACCCCTAGCACAATATCTTGTGAAGCCTCCATATGGTGATTATAGTGGCACAATTGGCCAATAGGAATTACGCTGTAAAAGCAACATGGGATGCCCCAAAGGTCCGCCAGGGAAGTGGGAGGATTTTACTAATCAGGCCTCTAATAAAGTTTGAGCAAACTACTAGAGGGGGTAGGGCCGGGAGAAACCTCTATAAAGTTTTCCCGCCTGAAAAAGACAAAAAATGACACCCCGTAAGCATACAATAAAAAACTAGACAAGAAATAAGCCCGCAGGGGCACTCACGGACCGTGGTGGGGAGCCACAGATCACTCCAGGAGAAGAGACCAAAATGGCGCCGGGTACCTCAAGGGGCAGGCCACGGAGCGTGCTACCCGATAAACTCCGCCCCCAAGAAAAGCACAAAGGCATAACTTGTCACTAGCCAGCCAATAGGCACCCAGAGGCGCCTGCGGTGACGTTGCTGCTGACCGCGGAATTGCCGCAAGGCACGCGCATCAGCGGCAGCAGATTCAAACAAGGACAACTGACAAAGTAATAGCCAGGGCGGAGACTGTGATAGCAAACATGCAATACACACATATACACCCCCCCCCCAACGAACGGGACAGCGAGGGGGGGGGGGGGGGGGAGCGGCGTTCAGCTAGCAGAGACCCACTCACCATAAGCCTGCACCGCCTACCCTTTGGTGGGGGATTGCAGTTGGAGCAAGGCTCCTAAAGCACCTGTCAGAGGTGCTGCCTACCATCACCCGACCAGCGCAGCCAAAGCTGGGAGGCATAGATAAAGAGATGGAACGGGTGGGAATAGTCCTACAGGGCCGCGGGCTGTTAGGCCCCGCTCACCTGCGAAACGAGAGAGCCATCATCTTGTCCTTCGCAGCCGACTGCAGAGAAGATACTGGGGAATTTGTGGGAGGTCCCGGGTATATATGGGACCGGGAGGGGCATCTTTTTGCCATCTCTGCAGTCCAGCGCCCTCTGGCGGAGGTAATCCCATCTGTAAGGAATTATCTGGAGCAGGACGTGCTGCATACTTAGAATAGAACAGCAATCCCAGAATGCAGTGCGACACAGAAGACACCTCCTGTCTGCAGGCAGCCTCCATGGGCCGCCATCTTGGATGTTTAAAGGTTTAGAAAATGCATGAATTCTAATGTGGGCAATTTGTATGAACAGGGTGGGGGAAACACAAGATATGTTCCTATTTAGGGTGAAGGTCCAGTTTAATATTTTGCGCAGCTTAATAGCTGGTAACGTAGCAGTAAAACACGTGGCACCCGAAACATTGGCAGCCACCTTTATAAAAAGGCAAAAAATGCCCAAAGAACTAAGGCTGCAAATTGGCATTCACTTCCAGCAGAGATAATGGGTTTATTGACTATTATCCGAGTGATGCATAAATGAATGGGATATTGGGGGCTATCCAACACTTGAAAACGCACCATAACCGAATTCTGAAGATAAACTAAATCATATTTAAAGTCATACACATGACTTAAATATGAAATACACATATGCAACATAATTTGCTTTTCTACCCATCTCTTCATGTGATAGGAGTACGCAGCATGAACTTACCCAGATGGCCAAATGATATCATAATGGAGAACACAGATCTGATGCATCTTCCTGCCACATTCTTTACATTCCACGAATCTGAAATATATTAAGATTTACTAAAATAACCCATAATTGTATTGTTTGTGATTATATATTACAGCACATTGTGTGTAGCAGGAGAGTCCTAAAACTGGCCCAGGGAGGGGAGAAAAACAGCACATATTAAAAGTAACCTGAAAGAAGTTGCTACTTACGGCTCAGGGTCTAGCATGTCATTTTTCTTTTTCTCAAACTGATCCTTCGAGATTGTCCTATGTAAAAGGAATAAGTCATCACTGCAGATATATCCCGATATTTAAAAGACATTTCAACCTAAGCCGTGACCAAACGGACGTGGAAGATACTTACGTTTGAGGCTGAGAAGGATCTTCTCCTAAGGTCACATTGTCCCCTTGAATCTCTGTAAAACACTTCTCACAGAAGTGATACCTGTGAAAAAGTTAAAGAACTTAAACTATGACCATCAAACAGGTCTACTGTTAACAGGGCACAAGAAACCAATATTCTATTGTAAAATGTAATGCAAGTTTATATACATGATTTATTCTCAGTCCGTATATAAAAAAAATAGAATACCTAATAGACAACACTTTAATACAAAACAGAAAATTGGGACACACCACAACTAATTTCTAGACAAGAAGCGTAAATAAATTAAGTATTAAACACTACTCTCAGGTAATTTCTCCTCCTTTATTCTGAACAAAGTACACATGGCAAGATCCAAAATTATATAGGACGACTATTTAACCAGCCAATAGTATGCAAGCGCATGGCTTACCTGTTTTGATAGCTGAAGTAGGCTGCATCACGAGGGATCGTACACAGCTGCTTTCCATAACAGCATAAGGTTTGTGGTGAGAACTCAAACTGTGCCAAAGAAATGAGAATATCAAATCAGTTTGGGCCACAAGCTTTCCTCAGTCAGCCAGCCAGTCTTCTGAATAGCAAAATCAAGCCTCACCTTGCGACCACAACAGTAGCCAAGAGACTGCATGACGGGATCAATTTCCTGCTCAAACACCTCTGCTAGCTTAGTGCAGTACTTGTAAACACGAGAAGTCTTGCGGTTATATAACCAGGCATTGTTAAACATCAGCCACACATCTTCTACATATTGCCATGGCTCTTGGTATTGCCCGGTGTCAAGCTTCCTCTTGATGGTGGATAAGTCCATGGGATTTTTCACAATGTCAAAATAATCCTGCATTGTACAAACAAATCAGCACATTCTAGTATTAAAGCAAGATAAAAGTTTATATGAACCGAAAATATCAGTAATCTCCCTTCTAGATGACAAACCATAACTAAAAGTACTGTAGGACCAATTTACTCACAGGGATTCCCAGCAGTTGTGGATCAACAGGCTGTCTAAAAGGCAAAGACTCTGGATCTTGTCGATATAGTGCTTCTAGAGTGGGCATTAGGGCTTGGCGCAGCTCCTCTGGTTTAAATACTGAACAAGATGGATACAAAATGTCAGTTTAAAATGAACAATCCAGCTGCCAAGGGTAGAACATCTGAAGAAAAACGATAACATACTCTTTTTGCGTGGCTGAGATGGGGAGGTGGATGGGGGAGTAGTAGTGTTGCTGGCGTTCTCATCCTCTTCTTTAACTTCAGTTTTCACCTCTGGCTTCTTCTCCTCAACCTCCATAGCTTCAGCTTTTGGCTCTGCACTTTCAGGTGGGGCTTCCTTTACTGGTGCAGGGGCCTCCTCTATCACCTTCACCACAAAACAAGGCATTAATATTAATACATATTTGGTAGCCAACTAAAGTTTCTACATTTAATTACATGCATGCATTGCGTTTGGGTACAGGGGTATAGGAAAGTTCTGATAAAAGCACACTACATTTTTGATGCTCCAGAGAGAGATGCATTTGGCAGTGGCGTTTTTGCCTGCATTGGTGGGACATATGGGCTGGGTTTGTATCGCCCAGTTATTCCCGGCTAGACAAACCCTACTTTTGCCTCTTCCAGATACAATCATGCGAGAGGTTATTCTTTCACCAGCTCCTCACCCTTCTCAAATGAGAAGGGTGAGGAGAATAATGCATTTTGGGGTTTCCTAAAGTTGTACTTTAATAACCTGTGGTCAACCCTTTAAGCAATCTTGGCCCCAGAAATGTTTTTCTTTTAAGAGGAAAAAAAGAAAAGAAAGAAGAAAGAAAGAAGAAGAAGTGGGAAAGGTTAAAGCCATTGCTCCTGCCCATCTACCCATCATCACCTCAGGTTTAGGCTCCGTCACAGGCTCGCATGGCTCTGGCTCCTCCATCTTCTCCTCTTTGACCTCCATAACAGGGAGATCAGGGGCAGACTGGTTATCCGTGCTGGCCACCGAGGCAGGTGTAGGCACCCGATTTTCTACACTTGCAGCTGGCTGAGATAACTATGATGAAAGAGATTGAAAAGTTAAACTCTTTAGTTACCTGAGTGTTAAAGTTTACTTTGATTTTTGAAGAAATTCCTTACTGGAGTGCCAGGGGCCACTGCATGCACAGATGGCGGTTGCAGAGGAGCTGGTTGTGGCGTCGGCACGGATTGGCTGGCCACAGGAGTAGGAGGTTGTGGAGTGAGTTGGGACTGGGCAGCCGCTTGCACAGTTGGGGTGCTCTGAGCTTGCATGGCATTGGGAACGGAGCCAGGTGTGGGTGCAGGAGTCTGTCCAGCTGGAGGCAATGGAGTGGAAGGCTGAGCAGGTGCTGCTGGCTGTGGAGGGGTCATGCCTGGCGGTGTCGAGTGCTGCACAGGAGGCATGCCTGCAGCTGATGCGGTAACTGCAGGAGGTGTCTGATGTAGTGGAGATTGAGAGAGAGCAGGCCTTGGAAGCTGACTTGTTTGTGGACCCAACATGGAGTTGCTGATCGGCAAAGATGCAGCAGGCGCCTGTCCCTGCTGGATTAGAAACATATACACTGTTAGAGGTTTAAATACCATCAATAGAGTATATGATAGTTACTAGTAACTATCTAGCTAGTAGCTAGCAGCTAGTGAGCAATGCTAGCACATCGGCAAACTGGCCAATGCGAGCGCACGCAAATAAAATAGTCCTGTCGATGGCTTCCTAACCTTTATTGCTAGATCTCAGGAATTTAACACTTTGATGAGGTATAAATTTCAAAGTGCCTTGTTATAAGACGCTGAAGCCAGCGATGCAGCATAGAACCCTAAGAAAACACCTTACAAAACTGTTCCATAATGGTTACTAAACCCACACAAAGGTCACCATACTGTGTGTCTCAAAGCAATAATTGCAATAAATCCATTGCACTGGACATCACTTTTTCACAGTATCTTCACTTGCCTGGATTGCCAGGATCCAGTCACAAGTGCAGATGGACATCCAGGACTCCCCATGGGCGAGTATTTTTTGAACTGTGTGCGTATCAAAACCAAACACCCTACCAAAGCAACACATGCTCTCACCTGTGAGACAGCAGCTGCTGCAGCCGCCCCCGCCTGCCCAAGTGCTACGCTCAAACCTCCAGCGTTGGTTTGGAATTGTCCTTGCTGCAAAAACTGAGTTTGAGTCTGAGCAGGACCCGGGCCCATTAAGTTATTGGTGTGGGTTCCCATCATACTTTGAGGCTGTGACATCCGGGAAGGAGACATCGCCATCTGCAGAGATAACAAACGGTCAACAAAATTGACAGAAAGGGGGGTGGCACAAAATCAACCGGTGCAACGAAGCTGCATGGCAATGCTGAACTTACAGCTGGCACAGAGCCCATGTTGTTCATCTGTGTAGGGTGGTTGAGTGGAGATGCTGCACGGGGTCCCATCGGGCCAGAAGGCATCTGCACGTTCCCCAAGGGCATGCTGTTAAACTGGGTCATTCCTGCTGTGAAAATACAAAATAGTTACATTAATAAAGTAAAACTACTATTACACCCAAATATAGAAAAATGCAGCTTTCCAGGGACTCTGCTTATCCCATAGGTTTTCCCCATAGACCTTAAAAAATCTGGTTTACCAATACAATGTCTTGACTTGGAGGTGTGGGCTTCTAGACCATATAAAGACTGCAAAAATCAAAGCATACCCGTCTTACTCCAGGGCTAATTCAATAGCTTAGGAGAAATTGATCATGTCTCGTTTTAGATCTACGGCTTGCATTTTTTTCTAGTCTGTGGAAATAACAGACAGAATGTTACATTCTGTCTGCCAGGGTAGTAGGAAACCTTCCTGTTTGATTATTTTAGTTTATGTAGAGAATAGAGAATTGTGGATTAAGATTCTTTTCTTGCTGTCAGTGTCTTTTTTAAGTTACAGTGCACCAAACCCATGGCTGGCCTTGGAGTCTAAGACATCCTATACCAGGAATCCCCGCTGTGTGAAACCCCCGGGGTCGCCGTTAATCTTACCTTTCCCGGCAGATCCAGAGACACTGTTCGCCGCTGTCCGCAATCTCACGTCCAGCAATTCAGTTAGGCTGAACGCATGGGTGAGCGCACACTCCAGCAGGGAGTCAGGGCTGAGGCCACGGGCGCTCCCTATGCAGACGCACAGTTCAAAACAGTGGCTTTATGCCGTGCATTAGTATGCACAGCAGAAAGGTACTGATTGAGCGAGTGCCCACGCATGAACCAAGGGAATGCCTAAAAGGTTAATGGACTGGGCGATCTGGGGGTTGTACACAATGGAGAATCCTACATCGAGATGCCCCCGGGGCAGGGACCAATCACTAGGATAGTCCACTTAAATTAAAAACTATAAGCAGAGGAATGAACTACCATACACACAAATGAATTATGTTCCCTACACATGGTGCTGCGGGTGATGTGTGGTTAAGTCTACTAGGTGGATGTACTAGAAAAAAAGCTGGGATTGCCCTGTCGCTAAAGGTTTGTATAGTACAGTAAGTGGTAGGCCATTGCTAGGGATCCCTGGGTAGCTCTACTTAATGCACCAATCCCCCATAATACAAAGAAGAGGCAACAACTGAAATATAATGTCTGGAGCAAAAATGGTGACAGCTAAAGCATGGAAAGAGCCCGCTCTTAAGTTTTAGAGCATTTAAAAATAAGGTCAATAACGTTATGGCCATGGAAAAATTGTCTGCAATCCATAATGGTTCCTTGGAGATGTTTTGAGAAGTCCCTGGGTGCGAAACTTTTGGCCGCCAGACGTCGACATTAAACTTTTGACAATATAACCTTAATGCGTCCACAGGCCTTATCCGCCTTTTCCTTCTTTCTTACATTTGCTACAATCATTAACTCTCCCCACCCCACTATTTTCACTATTATTCATAACAGTTAACCTGCATAATTATGCCGTACTTTTTATGACTAAGATGTTGGAATGCAATTCTTATGTTAAGACAGAAGAAACTGTTGTGCATTACTATGATGGATGTAGAAGTCTATAGCATGCTCAATAAAAATTATTGAAAAGGGAAAAAAAGCTGGGGGCTTAGAAAAGGCTAAAACCAGCAACTTAATGCACATGGTTCAATGCATGCAAGGTAAGGAAATATTTTAATTTTACACTTGGCATAGAGAACCATTTAAACATTTTCTAATATATGTGCAAAGAGAAGGGTGAGCTATGGCCAAAGATTCAGTACGGTCACCAAACCAGCGGTGACATAGCATTAGGAGCACCAACTTTTCCTTAACCTCCCAATTTCCATTATTTAAATCCACTTCAGATGAAAAGCCTTTGCATTGCTTTTGAAATACATAATAATTTGTAAACGATTCTCAAACTTAGAGGCTTGTACACACTTCCATTTGATCAGGCTAATTCAGTGGCCTTGATTCACTAAGAGTTGAAAAAAAAAATTAAATTCATGAGAAAAAAGCCTGAGAATTTCACTTTTAGCGAATCACCAGATAGGAAGACAATGAAAGTCAATGGCACATTTTTACTCCTGAGAAAAGTATTGAACTTTTTACCCGTTTTTACCTGTAGTAAAAAGTGCCATTGACTTTCATTGTCTTCTTCTCTGGTGATTCATCAACACCAAAATTCTCAGGCTTTTCTCTCATAAAATAAATGTTTTACTGCTCTTGATGAATCAAGGCCAATGTATTCTATATAAAAAGTAAAAATCTATATATTGGCTCTGTAGCAATTTCACAGACCCCATTAAACCCACATCTTGGACATCAAGCTGTGGGTTTCACTGTTTGAAATCAACTGAACGAAAAAAAATATGCTGCACAAGAACCACCAAGGAGCCCACAACACAGGAAAAAAAAAACATTGTACTGCAGACATCCAAATACCTGAAGTCATTGGCATTCTGGTCATGGGCATCTGAAGAGGGCCATCTAGAGGCAGCAAAAAGAAAGGGGTGGGGATTAGTATTTTTAAATAAAATTTAGTTTTTTCACTGCAAACTGAGCAGCCTCTCTACTCACTGGCTGGTCGGACAGCTTGTGCTTGGCCTAGTGCAGCAGCCGCAGCCTGTGGAAGAGCTGGTGCCTGTGTGCCAGGCGTTTGTAAGGGTGGATTCCCCATAATCCCTTGCTTCTGCAAGCGTGACCTGCGCTTTTCTTCTAGTTCCTTTTGGATTTTGTAGATTTTTTCTGCCAGTAAGTGGTAGTACTCATCCTGTAGAAGAGAACGTGCAAAAGGTTTTTAGCATACTTGTTTCAGTCTGTGTTCTCAACTTAGCCTACCCCCAATAAGCCACCTTTACGATGACACCTACCCGGCTATTGGCAGACTCGTACATGTCACCTTCGACTTTCCGAGCGTAAGCAACAAGGTTTTCCATCCGCCGATCTTTAAGGGCAGCTGGGTCAGGCGTTGGAAAGATTGCTTGGACACTACAATTACAGAAAGGGACCAACATATTGTGAAAAAACAGTACATCTTGGCTGTTCCAAGCCCATAACTGGTTGCCAACTTACAGCTTGTGAACAAGATGGTTCCGAAGGTCCTGCGTCACGTGTTCATGCCAGGCTTTTCTCACCCCTGCTGAAGGAGGCGCAGCAGTAGGCATGGTGCCCAGGTTGCCAACATTGCTGGGATTGTTGCCATCACTTAGCAAAGAGCTAGAAAGAAGAGAAAACAGCTACAGGCATTGTTTAAGAATATATGGGGAGGTGGCACAGAATGGACGGAGGTGGCAGGACACAAAGGAAGACAGCATGTGACTAGGTAAATGAGCAGTCGTGCAGAGGTGGCAAGTTACTATTGGTTCGCTTGCAGGAAAAATAGTTCCAGTGAAGCAGATGTAAAAGGAGCAAAAACAGTGGTTTGCCTAAATATACACAATTTCTAATTAACGTGTATACCTTTATAGCCTTTTTCCCCTTTATAAGGGTCTTTTGTCTGGTATGTGGCACATTATGCTTCTAATTTTAAAGTGGACCAACACCCAGGATTTTGACTATCCTGGGTCTTGGTCCACTTCGGTGGGGCACCCCCGATTGGGGTGCCCCGCTGTGTGAAACCCCCCCGATCACCCTAAAAACTCACCTCTCCCCGCTCCCAGCGCCGACGGACAAGGGATTTGACAGCCGCGGATAAGCGGCTCCTCTGCCGCCGCCTCCCGCGCGTCCCTCTTGACGCGCGCCCGCGCCGGCCATTCACAGACGGCCGGGGCGGGCACGCCTAGAGGGGCGCGAGGGAGGCGGCGGCGGGCCACCGAAGATAAGGTAAGGGGGGGTTTGGGGTGTTTGGGGGGGTTTCACCCCGCGGGACATCCCGATCTCGGATGTCCCGCGGGGAGGGAGGTGATCGGCCCGGGAATCTTATAGATTCAACTGAATAGGTCTCATGTGAAATTGGGCGAAGGGCACGGCCTCAAAGCAGGACACCATTAGGCCCACCAGTCTCATCCCCAGACGGATCGACAAGTCAGCAAGGCCTGCACCTGCATCTGGAGGCCCACCACCTTCTGCTGTGGCAGGAATACCTTGACCTGAGAGGTGTCTAACGTCATGCCCAGGAAGGATCTCACCATTGAGGGAGTGATAGAAGACTTTGGGTAATTGACTACCCAACCGAAATCCTCGAGAGTGGATAACACCGTCCGGGTGTCGCTCTCGGCCTGCTGAAGCGACTGAGCTGCAATCAGTAAATCGTCCAAATAGGGCAACACCCGAATGCCCCGATTCCTCAGGATAGCCATGATGCCCGCCAGCACCTTGGTGAAGACATAGGGGGCTGAGGATATCCTGATTGGGAGTGCCACAAACTGGTAATGCAGATCCTCCAGGGCAAACCTCAGGAACCTCTGATGCCCCTGGAATATCGGGATGTGCAGATAAGCATCCCTGATGTCCACTGTAGTCATGAAGTCGCCAGGCCAAAGCAAGCTCACAAGCTCTTCCAAACGGAAATGTCTGACTCCGACAAACCTGTTGAGACCCTTCAGGTCCAGGATAGGCCTCAACATTCCGTCCTTGGTAACCGTGAACAGATTGGAGTAGAAGCCTTGACCCTGTTCCTGCTGAGGTACAGGACAAATCACACCTAACCACAGGAGGTGTTGCACGGCCATTCTCAGGCCCTATGCCTTCAATGGGTTCTGGGATATCCGAGAAATCTTGAGGGCGGCCTGACTGCCAGCTCTATTTTATAACCGGAGGACACCACCTCCTGAATCCACCGATCAGAGACGCGCTGTCTCCAGGAATGAGCAAGTAGCAGAAGCAGTCCACCCACCCGGATGGGTGAGGGCGCCTCCTCATGCCTGAGGGGACTTGGCAGGGGGCTTGGACTTGGCTCCCCAAGCAGGATTGGGTCGGCCGCGGGACCTACCTCTACCCCAGGTATCTCTGCGGCCATCTGAAAAAGAAGAGCCTCTTCCTCCTCGAAAGGAGCGATAGGCAGATGAGCTCCGAAAGGGCCGAGAAGGCCTCTGTCTCTGAGGGAGTCTACCATCCTTTTGGCTGCGGCATCAGCCGACCATTGCCGCAACCAGAGCCAGCGGCGAAGCGCAATAAGCAGGGAAGAAATCCTGGCACCAAGCCGGACACCATCGTCCATGGCAGCGACAACAAAGCCAATGAAGTCCACGCAAGCCTTGAGGTCTTTAAAATCCTCCGCCTGCTTGCGAGTCTTAGCGCTATCCACAAGGCATCTCACCTTCTTACTGATGGCCAGTGAGACAATAGCCGCGGCACACACAGGCCGAAACAAGGCACCAGCAAACGTGAAATCATGACAGACCAGCTGATCCATGCGCTTGTCAGCTGGATCACGTAAGGAAGCGGTATCAGGTGAAGGCATAATAGTAGTGTTGGACAACCCCGACACAGGGGCATTCACTTCGGGAGGATGAGACCATAGCCGGACCAGCTCCTCAGGGAAGGGATACTGTCTATCCAGGCCCTTAGGCACCAACGGTAGTTTGTTAGGCCTTTTCCATTCCTTGAAAATACAATTCTGTGTTTACTCACCTTGTAGAATTGGTATTATAAGTATGCAGCACGTCCTGCTCCAGATAATGATTCAAAACAGATGGGATTACCTCCGCCAGAGGGCGCTTGACTGCAGAGATGGCAAAAAGAGGCCCCTCCCTGTCCCATATACCCAGGACCTCCCACAAATTCCCCAGTATTAAAAAGCAGTAAGGAGAACCAGGAGAAGCCAACAATAAGTAACAACGCTAACAAGGATAACAATCACCATACAGAGGATCCAAGATAATGCAAACAGGGTAGGGTGGAGCAGGACGTGATGCATACTTATACCAATTCTACAAGGTGAGTAATCACAGAATTGTATTATTCTAAGTATGCAGCACGTCCTGCTCCAGATAATGATTCATAACAGATGGGACATCCAATAGCAGTGTCCGTACATAAGGTGGGATCCCCAAAAGCAACAACGCGCAGTTCAAACCACTGCCGCCTGCAGAACTTTGCGGCCAAAAACAGCATCAGCTGAGGTCCGAACATCAACCTTGTAAAACTTGGAAAAGGTATGAACAGAAGACCAAGTAGCAGCCTTACAAACTTGTTCAACAGAAGCCTGGTGCTGGAAGGCCCAGGTGGCCCCAACAGCACGTGTAGAATGAGCAGTAACACGGAAAGGAGGATCCTTTCCCCTAGCAGAATAGGCCCTAAAGATAGCCTGACGAATCCATTTGCTAATAGTAGACTTAGCAGCAGCCAGACCCTTCTTGGGACCCGAAGGGAAAACAAACAAGGCATCAGTCTTTCTAAAAGGTGCAGTAGCCACAGAGTAGAACTTCAAATTCCTGACCACATCCAGGGAATGTAAGGCCCTCTCCCTGGCATTACCAGGATTAGGGCACAAAGAAGGAAGCACAATGTCCTGATTGAGATGGAAAGCAGAGGAGACAACCTTAGGCAAGAAATCAGGTTTAAAACGGAAAACCACCTTGTCCTGGTGTCTCTCAAAGTAGGGGGCCTGAATAGAAAGGGCCGCCAACTCCAAAACACGCCTGACCGAGGTGATAGCCACCAAAAAGGCAACTTTAAGAGTAAGAATAGACAGAGCAGCCTCATGCACAGGCTCAAATGGAGGGCCCTGAAGGACAGACAAAACCAAATTCAAGTCCCAAACCAGCAACAGAGGTTTGCGAGGGGGACGCACATGAGCAACCCCCTGGAAGAAAGTCCTGACCAGAGGATGTTGAGCGAAACATCTCTGGAAGAAAACAGCCAAGGCAGAAACGTGACCCTTGAGCGTGCTGAGCTGAAGTCCCAGATCCAGACCATGCTGAAGGAACTCCAGAATCCTAGGAATGGAAAACACCCGACAGGGAAGGACTCTAGACTCACACCAGTCAATGTAGGTCCGCCAGATCCTATAGTAGATGGTAGAAGAGGACTTCTTCCTAGCTCGGATTAGAGTATTAACCACAGAATCAGAAAGCCCCTCATCTCTTAAAGATGGAGGTTTCAGCAGCCAGGGCCAGCGTTTGTAAATTGGGATGGCATAGCCGCCCTTGAGTGAGAAGGTCCGGCACCAGGGGAAGAGGGTACTGATCTACTGCCAGCTGAACGATATCTGCGAACCACACCTGTCTTGGCCAACGAGGGGCCACCAGGATTGCTGGCACCCTTTCCTAAGCCAGCTTGCGCAGAACCCTGCCCGGCAGGGGGAATGGAGGAAAAAGATACAGGAGACGGAACCCCTGTCAGGATAGAGTCAGAGCATACACCGCAAGGGCCAGGGGATCCTGGGACAGAGACACAAAGACTGGGAGCTTGTGATTGTGGCGGGATGCAAACAGGTCCACTTCTGGAACCCCCCCAACGTTGAAACAGGGATAGGAAGACCTCGCTGTTGAGAGACCATTCCCCCAGGCGAGAAGTCCCCCTGCTCAGAAAATCTGCCTCCAGATTCTCCTCCACCCCCGGAATGTACACTGCTGAGATGCAAGGGACATTGCCCTCCGCTCCAGGACAGAATCATGGACACCTCCTTGAAGGCACCCTTGCACCGAGTCCCTCCCTGATGATTGATGTAAGCAACCGCCGTCTGGTTGTCTGAGCGAACTTGGACTGGCCGACCCCGCAGGTGGAGTCAATTGGGCCAGAACCAACCGAACCGCCCTCAGCTCCAGAATGTTGATAGGAGCATGGGCCTCCTGAGGGCCCCACAGCCCCTGGAATTGTAGGGACTTCCAGAAGCCCTCCCCAACCTGACAGGCTGGCATCTGTGGTGACCGTCTCCCAACAGGGGGCCAGGAAGCATCTGCCCCCCAACAGGTTGCTCAAGTCCAGCCACCACAAGAGGGACCGCCAGACCAGAGGGGACAGAACGAAGGCCTGATCCAGAGACAGGGGACTCTTGTCCCAGACTGATAGGAGATGGAGTTGAAGAGGTCTCATGTGAAACTGCGCATATGGAACCGCCTCAAAGCAGGACACCATCTGCCCCACAAGCTGCATCCCCTGCCGGATAGAGGGATGAGAGCCTGACAGCAGGGAGTGAACCAGAGCTTGCAGAGTGTCCACCTTCTGCTGAGGAAGAAAGATCCTGGCTCGAACAGTATCCAGATTCATTCCCAGGAAGGAAGTCACCAGAGATGGGGATAGGGAAGATTTGGGGTGATAGATCACCCAGCCGAGTGACTCCAGAACCGTCACCACCTGCTGGGTATCCAATACCGCCTGCTGGAAGGACTGAGAAGTGATGAGAAGGTCGTCCAGATAGGGAAGAATGCGAATGCCCTGAGCCCTGAGGAGAGCCATGACACCCGCCAGCACCTTGGTAAAGACCCTGGGGGCCGAAGTGAGACCGAAGGGCAGTGCCACAAAATACAATTCTGTGAAATACTCACCTGTAGAATTGGTATTATAAGTATACAGTATGTCCTGCTCCAGATATACTTACACTTTGGTTATCCTCCGCCAGATGGCGCTGCACTGCAGAGACATGCAAAAACAGGCTCCTCCCGGCCCTTCAAATACCCAGGGACCTCCCACAAATCCCCAGCATTGAAAAGCAGTGAACAAGAAGCCGGGAGAATTAAAACCACCCAGAACAACTGGTAATGATAACAATGATAACAATCACCATACAGGGGATCCAGAATAATGCAAAAAACAGGGTGGGGTGGAGCAGGACGTACGGTATACTTATAATACCAATTCTACAGGTGAGAATTTCACAGAATTGTATTATTCTTAGTATACAGTACGTCCTGCTCCAGATATAATACTTACACTTGGGACATCCAATAGCAGTGTCCATAAAGTAGGGCGGGATCCCCAACAAAAAACGACAACAGCAGACAGTTTAAAACCACTGTCACCTGTATAACCATACGGCCAAGACAGCATGAGCTGAGGCCCTATCAACCACCTAGTAAAAAACTTGCAAAAGGTAGGAGCAGAAGGCCAATGGTAATGGCCTAGCCAACCAGTTCAACGGTGCTGAAAAGCCCAATGGGCAACAAGCACTAGTAGGAAAAGAATCAAGGAGACAAGGAAGAAACATCCCCTTGCTGGAATAGGCCTGAGTAACAGCCTGACGAATCCAATAGCTACAGTAGACTTGGCAGAAGCCCAAGGACCGAACCAAGGACTAGGAGGAACATCCATTAAGGTAATAACCAGGACCAAGCCGCCCAACTCCCGAGAGCAGAAGGGATCAAGCACATTCAGGATGTAATGACCACAGGCCCCAAGGAACATCAGTTCCCCTAAGGACACAGACTACCAAGGAAAACTTCAACACCTGAAGAAGGAAGGCAAAACCCTTACCTCAGCGCTGCTATGAAAGGCACAGCAGGGATAGCAATATCTCGAATCAATGAACAAGAGACACCACCAGATGCAGATAGTCCCGGCTTCAGGCGGAACTCAACCTTATCCTAGTGTATCTCAAGGAATGGGGGCTAGGAAAACAGAGCCTCCCACTAACACACGCCTGACCAAGGTAAAGATAACCAGAAGGACAACCTTGAGGGTAAGAACAGCCAGACAGCATCCTGAATAGGACCAAGGAACAAACCCTGCAAGCAGACAGAATTAATTTCAATCCCAACGGGGACCATAGGATTACATGGGGGACACACATGCGTACCCCCTGAAGGTAGTCTAACCAAGGAAAACTGATCCAGAGACTACTAAGGCAAGGTGGACAGGGCAGAACCTGACCCATCAGAGTACAGAATTGGAGAACCAACTCCAAATCATGCTGCAACCACCACTAGAACCCTGGGAACCGAGAACGCCCAACAGGGAAGAGAACCTAGACTCACCACCAATCAATATGGGTATGTCATACCCTACAACAGATGGAAGAAGAGGAAGAACTCGCTCCTAGCCTTCCCATAGTCTCAAAACACAGAGACAGGTAAGCCTGCCTCCATCAAGATGGTTGTTTCAGCAGTCAGGCCGACTAGGCCGGAGTCTGTAGATTGGAGTGACGTAAAGGGAGCCCTGAGTGAGCATAGCTAGCACTCCTGGCAAAAGGTACAGAACTAATGTCCTTGGTACCGTAAGCACCCTCTACTAGGGCACCTGGGGGCCACCAGAATCACTGGTCCCCTTACCAGAGCAATCATGCGCAGAACAGTGCTTAGTAGGGGGAATGGGAAAAGGACACACCGAACCGAACGTCCAGTCATGACGTTACTAAGGCATCCGGACCACTGCCAGAGGATCCTGGGACAGGGAAACAAAGGCCGAGAACCTGTGATAGTGACGGAACACAACAGATCCACAGCTGATTGGACCCCATAGTGACACAGGGATTAGCACATCCTGTCGCAGAAGGGCTGCACCGGGGCGAACATCAATGATATGCAAGGAGCATTATCTCCACCCAGATTAGGAACCTAGACGCTTCCTGAAGGGTCCACCAGCTCCAGGCCCCTTCCCATGGTTAATGTAGGACACCGTCGTCAGACAGAACGAGCGCCCCCAAACTGGCAGGCCCAGAAGGGAAGTAGTCAAGCGAGACAGAGCCATTGAAAAGACGCTCGCCGTTTCAAATACAATAGGCGTAAGGACCGTCTAAGGGTCCCACCACTCCCAGAATCGCAGGGAGTTTCAGAAGAAAACCTCAACCCCTTCAACCTGATTTTGCCTGGTTTTGGCATTCATGGTGACCGTTTCCAGGAATGGGTAAGAAGGAACTGCCCCCAGAAAGGTTCCCTGAGTTTAGCCACTCCAAGAGAACCTTCTTACCAGGTGGGAAGGCCCACAGACTCCAGGGATACCGGATCCCTGTCCTGTATTAACAATAGAAACCGAAGAAGGGCCCAAGGGGAACTGAACATAAGGAACCTCTTCCGAGCAAGACACCAACAGGCCCACCAGCTGCATCTCTGCCTGGTGAAGGGACCGGGACCGCAATGAGAGACTGAGCCCATGTGACCAGAATGTCCACTTCATTGCGGAGAAGGGAAGATTCTCGTTAGAACCTGATCCAGATTCATGCACAGTAAGGGATTACCAATTAAGGGGACAATGAGGACTTGGGGTGAGGGTCCCCCATCCAAAAGACTCCCAATGGACGCCCTCAGCCGGGCATTCATTCTAGCCCGACGCAGACTGGGAAGTGAGAAAGGCGTCCAGGTAGTCAACGCGCGGACGCCCCTTGGTCTCATCGGAGACATCACCGTCGTCCGCACCTGAGAGATCACTCTAGGAGTTGAAGAGAGGCCAGATAACAAGGCCACAATTAGCAGTGTTGGACTACCAACACGAACCTGAAGAGCCCCGGGGACCTGAAGTCACAGGGATGTAAACAAACATTTTAGAGTTCCCCAGACGGCAAGAAGCCCACTGGGCGCAAGGTGCTGATGGCCCAACTCAGTTTCCAGCAGGAACTGCCTGTAATTAGAGAGTTGCTGTGAATCCAGAATGGGCCAGCCCGACCCATCCCTTTTTAGGGGACTGTGGAAGGTTGGCATAGCGGCCCCTGCCTCTGCCTGTTACGGGCAATCTGCAAGAGACCCTCAGACCTCGTAGGCCTAGCATGGCCTGTGCCAGCAACTGAAGAGCGGCAGGGACCGGGAGTACCTGGGACCTGATAAAACTGGGGAAGGCCGCGCAGCAAACTCTATCCTGTATCTGGAGGATACAACCTCCTGAATCCACCAGGAGGCGAGATGCCTCCTGATAATAGCAAGGTGCTGCAGCCATCCCCTCACCCAGACGGGCGAGGGCGCCCCATCATGCTTGAGGAGGTTTGGTGGAAGATTTGGGCTTAGCCCCGCCGGAGGGGCCAGTGCGTTGTCTGCTGCTCGTGGGGCAGGAGCCACCCCTGCTTATAGTACCCTTCGGGATGCTGAGGACCAGCGCATTGAGCTGTTGGCCTCCCATGCCTTTTCTTGTGCAGGGACGACGCTGCGCCCGGTCTGTGCCGCGGCTATCACTGCAGTGGCCGCTAGAACCCTCATCAGAAAGTTGCTTGATCATCAGATAACTGAGTCAGAGAACAATCCCCCCTCCTCAAGCGGGGTATAGTCAGACAAATCAAGAAAGATCTCCGTCTCCATAGGAAAGGCAGATGCACCCGGCACCTGATGCCGCCTTTTAGCCAGGGCCTTACGGGCCGCAGAGCTAGCAATCAGCCTCTCAATGTTGGCCAACCTGGAAGACAAGTCAGGTTGAGTCTCCTCACTAGTATTTAGCTCACTGGGAGTAATAAGCAGGCGAGGGGGAGTGGGTGAGGGCACAGTAGGCGCAGGCCCAGTCACAGATGGCCCAGAATGCAGCGCAAGCGCCTGCTGGGCACAGGGTACACAGACCCGCACATCATCACTCACAGGGGAAGCCCCACACACTACACACAGCCAGGCTTGTCCCGAGGGGACCCCGAGCACAACATCCTGTGAAGCCTCCATATGGCGATTAAGGTGGCACAACTGGCCGATAGGAATTACGCCGTATAAGCAACCCGGGATGCCCCAAAGTCTGAAAGGAAGTGGGAGGATTTACCATTTAGGCCTCTAATAAAGAAAAAAAACTAAGAGGGGCCAGGACCGTGAGAAACCTCTTTAATACAATGTTCTCCCGTCTGAAAGACATAATAAGGAGCACCCATAAGCACACAACAGTGATAAAAGGATAGCAAACAAAGCCCGCAAAGGCACTCACAGACCACGTTAGGGGGGCCAGCAGACACTCCAGGAGGAAGGCAAGATGGTGCTGGAGGGACCTCGAGGGGTGGGCCGCATGAGGGGATGACACGGAACGCGCCCCCGATAGGCCACGTCTCCTCCGCAGAGCGCGCAATTGGCCTGCAGCAGCAGCCAATAGGAGGGCAGGGAAAATTGATGATGCCGCCGCGGACGCCACTGGGCGCGCGTGTCAGCGGCGGCAAATTCAAAATGAAGACAGGGTGCGGAGCCCTGAAAGGGAAGTAGTGTAACACAGCAAAAAAGAAATAACTCACATGCACACCCCCCCCCCTTCCGACGGAACAAGGAGAGAGAGGGGAGAGAGTGGATGACCCTTAAGAGGTCCCACCAAAGACCAGGGCATGGGAGGGCAAAAGGCGGACAGGGCATCCCAACTCAGGTTCACCATAAACTGCACCGCCTACCCTTTGGTGGGGGATTGCGGCCGGAGCCAAGCTCCGTAAGAGCACCAGTGGTAGGTGCTGCCTAACATCACCCGACCAGCGCAGCCAAAGCTGGGAGGCATAAGCAAAAGGTGGAACGGGTGGAAATAGTCCTACAGGGCCAAGGGCTGCTAAGCCCGGCTCACCTGCGAGAAGAGAAACCATCTTCTGACCTTCGCAGCCGACTGTAGAGAAGGAATTTGTGGGAGGTCCCGGGTATATATGGGACCGGGAGGGGCCTCTGACTGCAGAGATGGCAAAAAAGCGCCCCCCTCTGGCGGAGGTAATACCATCCGTTATGAATCATTATCTGGAGCAGGACGTGCTGCATACTTAGAATAATCATATTAGAAAAACGGGCCTGCTCTGGAAAGACTCGCCTCTGTCTTTCAGGCCAAAACAAATCACCCTGCTTTCTCTTAGCCGCTCTAGGAGGGACAATGTGTAAAGTTTCAAACACTGAGGCAAGCAATTTCTCCGTATCAGGGAGCCACGCATCCTCATCCGAGGAGAAACCAGACAAACTGTCCTCGCCAGCAGAATAATCCGCAGTGGACCGCGATTCCTCTGGCAACTCACCTTCCTTCACAGAGCCCAAACCGTCAAAAAGATCATCATCATTATCCGAGTAAACTGGCTCGATGTGCCGTCTCTTACTCGTGGCCTCCTTAGGAGCCGTTCGCGAGATCTGTATCTCGAGACTGGCCACCCTGTATGCCAAATCAACATGGGACCCCCTCATGGGACTCACGACACCGACAACGTCAGCAGCGAACACCGGAGGGGTCCCAGGCAGCGTGGCAGGGGAAGCAGCAGCAAAATGGCGCAGAGCCAGCAGTGCGGTGTGTACCTAGAGGGGCGGGCCGCACGGCAGTGATGCATGGCCCCGCCCCCCCGGCGGCAGGAAAACGAGCGCCCGCCCCAAGATGGAGGAAGATGCCCCCGCATCCAAAATGCCACTGGGTGGCACAAAGCGAGGCCCCGTACAAGACCGAGCCTCCGCCGCCTGTCACAGAAGTTGCGGCCTTAGAACCAGCGGCGTCCCCCTCCCTCTTCACAGCATAGCAGCCTCAAGATGGAGGGAAGAGAGGAGCAGGAGACATACTTAAGGGAGGTATGTATAAATGCGCAGAATAAAAGCAAAGTGCCTGTCTCACCAAAAACACAAGACACCTCAATAAAGCTTGTGGGGCAGGGAGGGTATGAAGCCAGTAGGCAGTAGGCCCCCCATAGGCTCACCATCAGCCTATGGCCGGCTACCCTTTAATCAGGGTCTGCCGCCCAGAGCCTAGCTCTGCCAAACGCCTGACCCCGGCGTTTCTCCCTACCGTCAGAGTCCCGATCAGCCATGGCTGGGAGGCAATAGTGGCTCCACGGGATCAATGGTAATAGGGTCCGCAGCGGCTGACGGGCTAGGAGGCCCCGCTCATCTACAAAAATGCAGGAGAGAGAGTAACCAACGATCTTCAGCAGCCAGACTGCAAGATGAACACTGGGAAATGATAGACACCTGCTTTTATAGGGAGCCGGGAGGAGCGACAGCTTTTGATCTTGCAGTTGAGCTCCCCCTGGGGGGCGGAATAACCACGTCATCACTCTGGGACAACCTGGACTGGATATAGGGAAAAATACCATTTTGTGAACTCACCTGTAAAATGGGTATTATAAGTATGTCACACACCCCGCTTCAGATAGTCATTACACTTGGGTTATACTGACCTGTAGATGGCGATCTTGCAGAGATGTAAAAAAAAAAAGGAAGACCCTCCCGGTCCATAAATACCTGGGACCTCCCACTCATTCACCAGTATGAAAACAGCAGTAAGGAACAAAGGGACCAGGAAGAGCCAAATTAATCAGTAACAATAAGAAAGGTTCACCATATAAAGGATCCAGAATACCAAAGAGCGGGGTGAAGCGGTGTGTGACATACTTATAATATCCATTTTACAGGTGAGTATTCACAAAATGGTATTCTAAGTATGTCACACACCCCGCTTCAGATAGTCATTACACTTGGGACATCCAATAGCAGTGTCCATAAAGGGCAGGGATCCAAAACAAAGCCACAATGTACAAACTTAAACCACTGCAGCTTGCAGAACTTTGCGGCCAAAAACATCATTCGCTGAGGCCCGCACATCAACCTTGTAAAACTTGGAGTGTGAACCGAAGGTCAAGTAGCAGCCTTACAAACTTGCTCAACAGAGGCCTGGTGCTGCAAAGCCCAGGACGCCCCAACAGCACGAGTAGAATGAGCAGTAACACGAAAAGGGGGAACCTTCCCCTTAGCAGAATAGGCCCCAACAATGGCCTGGCGAATTCATTTACTAATGGAAGACTTGGCGGGAGCCAAACCTTTCCTAGGCCCAGAGGGCACCACAAAAAGGGCGTCAATCCTACGAAAGGATGAAGTAGCCACCAAATAGTACTTCACACAGCGAACCACATCCAAAGAATGCAAAACCCTCTCCTTGTCATTGCTGGGCTTAGGACACAAGGAGGGTAGGACAATGTCCTGATTAAGATGAAAAGCAGAGACCACCTTAGGAAGGAAATCTGGCTTGAAGCGGAAAACAACCTTGTCCTGATGCCTCTCAAAGTAAGGGGCCTTAATGGACAGCCGCCAATGCCCTGCAAGGCAGAAAGAACCAAATTCAAATCCCAAACTGGGAGCAAAGGCTTCCTAGGAGGCCGCACATACGTAAACCCCTGGAAATAGGTCTTAACCAGAGGATGAAGAGCAAAAGACTTTTGAAAGAAAACAGACAGGGCAGAAACATGCCCTTTCAGCGTACTAAGCTGCAAACCTAGGTCCAGACCATGTTGCAGAAACTCCAAAACCCTAGGGATAGAAAACGCCCTGCAAGGCAAGGCCCGGACCTCACACCAATCAATATAAGACCTTCAAATCCTACAGTAGATGGCAGAGGAAGACTTCTTTCTAGCCCTAACTCTGAATGACAGCATCAGAAAGACCTTCCTCCTTCAAGATGGAGGTTTCAGCAGCCACGGCGTCAAAGCCAGCATTGGTAAATTGGGGTAGAGCAGTGGACCCTGAGTGAGCAGATCCGGCAGCAAGGCCAGATCTAACTGATCCTCTGCCAACCTTACCTTGTCTGCGAACCAAACCTGTCTTGGCCATCTTGGAGCCACCAGGATTGCTGATGCGCCCTCCAGGGCCAGCTTGCGTACCACTTTGCCTACCACTTTGCCCACCATGGGAAACGGAGGGAACAGGTACAGAAACCCCAGATCCCTCCAGTTCAGAGACATGGCATCCGCTGCCAGAGCCAGCGGATCCCGCGAGAGAGACACAAATGCCGGAAGCTTGTGATTGTGACGAGAGGCAAAGAGGTCCACCTCCGGAGTCCCCCACCGGTGGCAAAGCGACAGAAACACCTTGGGGCTGAGCGACTATTCCCCCCGGCGAGATGAAGCCCTGCTCAGGGAGTCCACCTCCGTGTTCTCCACTCCCCGAATGTACACTGCCGAGATGCATGGGACATTGCCCTCTGCCCAAGCAAGGATCAAAGACACTTCCCTGAGGGCACGCCTGCTGCGAGTCCCTCCCTGGTGATTGATGTAGGCGACCGCCGTCCGATTGTCCGACCGAACTTGAACCGGTAGGCCCCGTAACTGATGAGTCATGTGAGCCAGAACCAACCTGATGGCTCTCAGCTCCAGAACATTGATGTGATCGTGAGCCTCCTGAGGCCCCCAAAGTCCCTGAAACTGAAGATCCTTCCAAAATCCCCCCCAACCTGACAGGCTGGCATCCGTGGTGACAGTCTCCCAACGAGGGGTCAGAAAGGATCTGCCCCTCGTCAGATTGCTTGGTGTCAGCCACCACCGAAGGGAACGCCGCACCCGGGGGGACATCAGAAAAGCCTGATCCAATGACAGCGGGGACCCGTCCCAGGCCGCCAGAGCTGGAGCGTCCTTGTGTGAAACTTGGCAAAGGGAACCGCCTCGAACGATGCCACCATCAATCCCACCAGTCGCATCCCCAGCCGGATGGACGGGCAAGGGATGGATAGGAGACGCTGAGTCAACTCCTGAATCAGAAGAACCTTGGCTCGGGGGAGAAACACCCTGGCCTGAGAAGTATCCAGAGACATTCCCAGGAACTCCACCACCCTGGAGGGAGAGAGGCAGGACTTGGGATAGTTGATCACCCAGCCGAATCTCTCCAGGGTGGCTACCACAGTCCTGGTATCTAGCTCCGTCTGGCTGAGAAGAAGGAGCCACAATAAGAAGATCGTCCAGATAAGGCACGATGCGGATACCCTGGGCTCTGAGAAGGGCCATCACCCCCGCCAGCACCTTGGAGCCAAGGTGAGGCCAAACGGAAGAGCCACAAACTGAAAATGACGATTTTCTACAAAGAACCTGAGAAATCTCTGGTGTGCCGGAAAGATTGGAATATGCAGGTAAGCATCCTTGATGTCTATGGACGTCATGAAGTCCCCTTGAAGTGAGTAGATGGCTGAACGCAGAGTTTCCATGCGGAACTTCCGGGGACGGACGAACCTGTTGAGTAACTTCAGATCCAGAATGGGACGAACGGAACCTCCTTGGGCACCGTGAACAGATTGGAATAGTAGCCCAGGCCCCGGTCCGAGGGGGGCACCGGGCAAATGACAGCCATGTCCAGAAGATTTGCTACTGCCGCCCGGAGCCCATGCACGGCCAGAGGATCTGACGGCACCCGAGACCTGAAGAATCTGGGAGGGGGCCGGAACTCGAACTCCAGCTTGTAACCGGAAGACACCACTTCCCGAATCCATCTGTCCGAGACCTCTTGGTCCCAGACCCGGAAGAAGAGTTGCAGCCGCCCCCCCACCCGCAAGGGTGAGGGTGCCCCCTCATTGCTGAGCCGGCTTGGCAGCGGCCTTAGGCTTAGAGCCTCAGCTGTGTCCTGGACGGGCACGACCCCTGCCCCGGTTCCAGGAATCACCTGGATGAGGATAAGGCCAATCCCCTGCCAACTCTGGCCCTACGAAAGGAAGGAGTGAAGGAAGCTGCCCCCCGAAAGGGACGACGCTGCTTCTTACGCTGAGGCAACTTACCACCCTTTGCAACCGAATCCAATTTTTCTCCAAAGAGCCGCAACCCCACAAAGGGAAGGGCGGTAAGCAACTTTTTGGACACAAAATCAGCCGCCCACTGGCGTAACCAAACCGACCGCCGGATAGCCACAAGCAAGGCCGAAGTTCTGCTACACATCACCAATGTGTCATCCAAGGCGGTCAGCACAAAAGACAAAAACAACTCGCATCGCTTAAGGGCGGTAAACTCCTCACTAGCCGGGTCAAGCCCAGAAGAGGTCAACAGTCCTCTAACAACCGACCTGGCAGCTACCAATAAAAGCGCCGAAGCACAACCCGGCCGCCAGGCCGACCCAACACTGGCAAAACCATGACAAGCCATCTGGTCAATGCATTTATCCTCGCCATCCTTGAGAGTAGTGCAGTCCGGAGAATGCAGGATTGAGGTGCTGGACAATCCCAAAACAGGAGCATCCACCTCGGATGCCAATCCCAACCCGGAGGAACACCCGGAAGCAGAGTCGGCCTCTCCCATTCCTTGAGAATAATGCCATCAAAATGCTTTTGATAAGGAAATTCCAAGTGCGGCTTGGTCACCTCAAAGAACTCCCCCTTCTGCGGAGGAGCCGCCTCGGGGGGAGAAATAACCAGGACCTCAAACATATGAGCCAGAACCTTAGAGGTATCTAAAGAACCCCCCTGACCCTGCTCGGTATCAGCACCAACAAACTGCTGATCATCGGACCCCTCTGACTCCTCAAACAGCTCCTCTTCCTCAAACGGGGAGCAATCAGACCAATCCAGAGAGTCAAACTCATCCACATCAAAGGCCTGCGTGGCTGTATACAAATGTTTTCTCTTAGCCGTGGCCTTTTTGGCAACAGCACTGGAAAACAATTTTTCATGATTGGCCAATCTGGCACACACCTCAGATTGCGACTCCCCACCCGTGACCACATCACATGGGGTACGTATCAAGCGAGGGGGAGAAGAAGAGACTGGCGGAGCAGAACCAGACGCCTGAGATCCGGACTGCTGCGTAATAGTCCGCTGCGCACAGGGTACACAAAGGAATACATCATCCCCCGAAAGGGATACCCCACACCCCAAACACAGCCTGGATTGCCCCGAGGGGGGCCCAAGCCCAGTATCCGGGGAAGCCTCCATATGGTGATTTTTAAAATTAGGCACAATGCCCAGAGGGAATTACGCAGTAAATGCTACCCGGGATACCCTTTAAGACCCACGTGGGAGGAATTTACAGACCCCTAAATTTAACCAGGGACCCTAGGACCGGGAGAACCCTCCTTTAATAGAAACAATGGTCCACCTGGAACCCACAGACACAGCAATCAGACCACAATAGCAAATGTCCAAAGGGGCTAATAAAAGAAGCGTTGCCAACAACCCCAAGAAGGGGCATGAATATATACAGAGAAAAAAACTAATGGGGCCACAGGCCACTCACCGACCGCCACACACACCTCGCAGGGGAAGAAAAAAAGGCGCGTAGGCAGAGGAAGGAGGGCGGGCCGGCCGGCGGGGTGTGTGACATACTTAGAATAAAATGATTTTCTAAACTAGAATTTCTTCTTTGGTGGCTCTTCCTTACTTGTGTCTGGTAGTCACAACTGCTACTTTTTTCTGCATTGAGTTTAAGTCGTGGGTGAGCACGCCCTATTAACTAGTATCTCTGTGGAGAACCATATTTTTCTTTTTCTTTCTCTGAACTCACTTTAAAGTAAAGGTTCTCTTATATTAACCAAATTTTGCACTGGTGACCACACCCATCACCTGTTTAGCCAAACCAACGTTCCATCATAAAGGTTTGGAAAAGTTGTGAGCGGCTGCCCTACACCATCATTTCCTCCACATTAATGAAATTCCTGCTGCTCCAACCATGACAGAGATGCTTTGGACATGTAACTATTTTTGTATCAGAACTTACAGTAACGTTTTGATTTGTGCTCACTAACAGCATTAGCAGAAACCTGTCACTTACTTTGTGTTTGCCAGGGCAGTGGGGAGAGCAGCTTCACTGAGCAGGCTGCTCTGTTCCGCAGCAATTCCTCCAGCTGAGAGATTCATTTGATTACCACCTACGACAGAAGACCATCATTGCTCATAATGAAACATCCAGAGTGCTTTAATAAAATCTATCAACTTGAACATCTGAAGTGAAGCATCAATTATAAAAAAAGACAAATATCCAGAGATGACGGCTAATAAAAGCAACTTACTCAGTGGGTTCATGCCGCGGATCTGCTGATGAACTTGCGTTTGTGTCGGCTGCTGCCCAGGGCCCTGAGGCTGGTTGCCGTAAGGAAGGCCCAATGCAGCATATGCCCTCTGCATGGAACTGGGATCAATTGGATTGGGGCTGGATAAGGATGGAGCCGTCTGTTGGGTTACTGTCCCGATTGGATTTTGTACTCCACTTGACGGCGATCCCAAGAGAGCTGCAAAGAATTCTGACATTTAGGAATTTACAATGTTTTAAAAACTAGTATGGGCAGATGGTTTCATCATAAATCACATTTAGGTACAACAAAAGGCATCACAAGCAAATTAGGCTGAGCATATTAACAGCAACAGCCCTCAAATAAGAGTACTATAAATATTGACATGTTTCTTTTATCTATATTTTCTACTACAAACCAAAAGTTACAATGCGAGTGCATGAGACTTTAAAGGGGAAGTCCAGTAAATAACCCCCGCCCTGCCACCCTCTGCTGCCACCGAGGCAGCACATGGGGGTTTACAAAGAAAAAACAAAAAATACAATTCTGTGATTACTCACCTGTAGAATTGTTTTTACGGTGTACAGCACGGCTTGCTTCATTTCAATTTCACATTTGGGTAATCCGCCACAAGGTGACGCAGTTGAATGCAGAAAGACTTGTGGCTCCTCCCGGCCCATAAAAAGGGCAGGAATTACCCAGAGACTCCAGTGTTTGAAAAGCAGTAATGCAAGAAGCCGGGAGGTAAGGCCATGTTAACAAAAAAAATAATGCTCTCAAGGAAATCACCATAACAAGGCAAAAGAGGATAACTATAAGGGAGGGATGAAGCAAGCCATGCTCTACACCCCGTAAAAACAATTCTACAGGTGAATCAATCACAGAATTGTATTTTTCCAGGTGTACAGCACGGCTTGCTTCATTTCAATTCTTCACATTTGGGACATCCAACAGCAGTGTCCATGAAGAAGGGTGGGATCCCCAGTGAGCAACAGCAGGCAGTTCAAGACACTACCGCCTGAAGCACCTTGCGACCAAAAACCGCATCAGCTGAGGCCCTAACATCAACCTTGTAAAACTTGGAAAAAGTATGAAAAGACCACCAAGTAGAGGCCTTACAAACTTGTTCAACAGAAGCCTGGTGCTGAAAAGCCCAAGAGGCATCAATAGCCCTAGTGGAATGAGCAGTAACACGAAAAGGGGGTTCCTTCCCCTTGGCAGAGTACGATTGCACCGCCGCCTGTCTGATCCATTTACTGATTTGGCTGGAGGCAAGCCCTTCCTAGGCCCAGCAGGAAGGACAAAGAGAATCCGAATTCCGAGAAGACTCAGTGGCAACCAAATAATATTTGAGCGCCCTAACCACATCCAGAGAATGAAGGGTCCGTTCCTTAGAATTAGAAGGAGCAGGACACAAGGAAGGCAAGACAATGTCCTCATTGAAGTGAAAGGCAGATACAACCTTGGGCAAGAATCCCGGTTTAAGATGGACCACCACCTTATCCTGACGTCGTTCAAAATAAGGAGGCTTCATAGAAAGCGCCGCCAAATCCGAGACGCGACGCACCGAAGTGATAGCGACCAAGAAGGCCACCTTAAGAGTCAGAGTGGATAGAGAAGCATCGCACAGGGGTTCAAATGGTGGACCCTGGAAAGCACAAAGCACCAAATTCAAATCCCACACCGGTAGCAAGGGATTACGTGGCAGACGTACATGAGTAACTCCCTGGAAAAAAATTTTGATAAGCCTGTGAGTAGCGAAGGATCTTTGGGAAAAAATTGCCAAAGCCGAAACTGGTCCTTTGAGGGTACTCAGCTGTAGACCCAACTCCAGACCATGTTGAAGAAACTCCAGAACCCTGGAAATGGAGAAGGCGCGAGAAGGAAAAGATTTAGATTCACACCAGGCAATGTAAGCATGCCAGACCCTGTAATAAATCATGGAAGAGGATTTCTTCAGAGCCTGAATCATAGTACTGACAACCGAAGCCGGCAAACCCTTATCCATCAGGATGGAGGTTTCAGCAGGTAAGCCGTCAAAGCCAGCGTCTGTAAATTGGGATGGCACAGCTGTCCCTGAGTGATAAGACCTGAGTATTGATCCACCGCCATCTGGATGACGTCCACGAACCACACCGGCCAGCGGGGGGCCACCAGAATGGTCGGTACCCCCTCCTGGGCTATCTTGCGCAGCACGCGACCCAACAGAGGAAAGGGAGGAAAGGCATAGCGGAGCAGAATCTCCTTCCAAGGAATAGCTAATGCGTCCGTGGCAAAGGCCAGAGGATCTCGACAGGGAGACGAATTTGGGAAGCTTGTGATTGCGACGGGACGCAAAGAGGTCCACGTCCGGCTGACCCCAGCGACACAGGGCGAGAAAGATCTTGTTGCTGAGAGACCATTCCCCCAGACGAGACATCCCCCTGCTCAGGGAGTCCGCCTCCTGGTTCTTCACCCCTGGAATGTAAACCGCCGAGATGCAGGGAACATTCTCCTCCGCCCAAGACAAGATCAGGGACACTTCCTTGAGGGCTCGTTTGCTCCGAGTCCCGCCCTGATGATTGATGTAAGCGACAACCGTCCAATTGTCCGAGCGGACCTGGACCGTACGACCCCATAGATGGGAAGTCAACCCGGAGGAGAACCAGCCTAATCGCTCTCAACTCCAGGAGGTTGATAGGCGCGTGGGCCTCCACCTTCTGCTGAGGAAGAAACACCTTGACCTGAGAAGTATCCAGCGTCATGCCCAGGAAGGACCTAACCAATGACTGAGAGTGAAGACTTGGGATAATTGATCACCCAACCGAAGGACTCGAGGGTGGACACCACCACCTGAGTATTCCTCTCGGCCTGATGAAAAGATGGAGCAGCAATCAATAGGTCGCCCAGGTAAAGAAGAATGCGAACGCCCTGACTCCTCAGGAGGGCTATGACACCCGCCAGCACCTTGGTGAACGCCCGAGGGGCCGAGGTGATACTGAATGGCAAGGCCACAAACTGGTAGGGTTGATCCCCCAGAGCGAACCTCAGGAACCTCTGATGTCCCAGGAAGATAGGAACGTGCAGGTAGGCATCCTTGATGTTCACCCTGGTCATGAAGTCGCCTGGCCGAAGGGAGCTCACCGCCGACCGTAAGGTCTCCGTAAGGAAATGTTTGAACCTGACAGATTTGTTGAGACCCTTTAGATCCAGGATGGGCCTCAGGGAGCCGTCCTTCTTGGGCACCGAGAACAGATTGGAGTAGAACCCCCGACCCTGTTCTTAAAGAGGCACCGGGCAAACCACTCCGGATGACCGAAGACATTGGACGGCCAACCTCAGCCCCTGACGTCTCCAGACATGAGCAAAGGGCCGAAGCCGTCCCCCCACCGGGATGGGTGAGGGCGCCCCCTCATGCCCAAGGGGCCTTGGTGGGGGGTTTGGGCTTAGACCCCCAGGAGAGACCGGGACAACCACGGGATCTACCTCGTCCGCAAGAGTCTCTGCGGCTACCCGAGAAGGAGGATCCGCGACCCCCACAGGAAGGACGAAATGAAGAGGACCCCCGAAAGGGCCGAGAGTGCTTTCTACGCTGAGGGAGCCGACCATCCTTGGTCAAAACATCAAGACGCACTGTTGCTGTTACTGTTTTATACAATGTTTGGTTGCTGCCTATCTGTTAATGTGTTATGAGGGGGGGAGGGGAGCCGAGATGGAAGAGTAGAGTTCGTCGGTTTCATCGAACCGCCGGGACCTGGTTCCTCTTCGCCTGGTAGCCATTTCCCCCACGGGCCCGTGTGTTTCCCCGAGGGAAGCTTCCGGAGACTTCCCTGGGACCTGCGTGGCCAGACCTCCCTATATTAGGGAGGTCACTACTAACGTTCTTTCCAGCCTAAGGATTTCCTGGGCTCTCTCCGGACTGAAAAAAGTTCCATTTTTCTTCTTTTCCTTACTATTTCTCATTCTTTTCTTCCTTTTCCCTGCAACTTCCCCTCCTATTGCTGCGCTGATCCGCGGCCTGCTTTGCCTGGGGCGTCGGGTTCCCGGTGATGTCGGTGGTTGGGGTGGGGGGGGCGGGGGGCCTCCCCGGTCAACGGGAGACACTCTTGAAGGTTGTGTCCTTGAATTGCAGGGGCCTCAATATCCCCGAAAAGAGATCAGCGATGATCTCAGAACTTAGAAGGATGAGGGCCAAGATTGTGTTCCTGCAGGAGACGCACTTCCGGGGAGACGCTTGCCCCAGGATGTCTCCCAGGTTCTTTCCCCATTTGTACACCAGCTCCTCTCCGAGCTCAAAATCCAAAGGAGTTGCTATATTGTTGGCCAGAGATGTCCCCTTCCAGAAATCAGACACCTCGGCTGATAGTGAGGGCAGATACATAATGATTAAGGGAACAATATCTGGAGAGCCGTACACCATGGCCTCCGTCTATGTCCCCAATAATGGCCAGGTAGATTTCCTTTTGAAGTTCCTATCGGAACTGTCGGACTTCCAGGAGGGAAGGGTTATCCTGGGAGGAGACCTAAACATTGCTTTAGAACCATGTCTCGATTCATCGACCGGCAAATCATCTGTACCGTATGGAGGATTACGTAAGGTGAAACAGTTACTGCATAAATTACAATTATGTGATCCCTGGAGAATTTTCAACCCTAAAGGCAGGGACTACTCGCATTTCTCGACGGTCCATGCGACTTACGCAAGGCTTGACTACATATTATTATCTCACAGCCTCCTCCCCAGAGTGACGGATCCCGCCATAGGTCCGGCTTCTTTATCGGACCATAGCCCTGTATGGTTACTCCTGACCTCGCTGGACAAGAGTAGTAGAGAGTGGTCCTGGCGCTTAAATGAAAGTCTCTTGAAAGACCCGATCACAGAACAGGCTGTCCAGACTGCCCTTTCTGATTATTTCAGCCTGAACTGCTCAGAGGAAGTATCACCAATGACCGTTTGGCAGGCTCACAAGGCGGTGATAAGAGGTGTTCTCATCCAGCACGCCTCTAGATTGAAGAAAGCACATACTCTGAGTAGGGACCGCCTTCTCTCGCAGATTCAAATCCTGGAGAGGAAGCATAAGGAATCCCAGGCGCGGGCCGCACTTCGGGAGTTGACCTCCTGCAGGGAACAACTGAATTCCCTGCTACTGAAAAAAGCGGCGTTTGTCATCAAGAAATGTAAAAGGTTCTATTATGAATGGGGGAACAAGAGTGGCTCACTTCTCGCCAGAGCCCTGAGGAAGCAGCAGTCGCTCAACTTCATCGAAGCAATAATAGATGACAAGCAACAGAAACATCACAAGACAGAGGAAATCGCTAGGGTGTTCCAAGAATATTATCACGCATTGTATAACTTGAAACCACAGGGGGAGGGGAGCTCCCCAAGGGCCCTGTCTCGAATGCGACAATACATAGCAGCGTCCGGTATGCCAAAACTGGAGGAGGAGACCATTAGTTTGTTAGAGGAACCAATATCAGGGGCTGAATTACATCAAGTCCTAAAGGAGTCCCCGAATGGCCGATCGCCCGGCCCGGACGGCTTCACCATCGCCTACTATAAGAAATTTGGGAACACTTTGAATAAACATTTTCTTGAAGCTTTTAACGCGACTGCGGGGGTTGGGGGGCCGGGGGTTCTCCCTGTGGCAGCTCTGGAGGCCCACGTCACTGTAATACACAAGGCCGGAAAAGATCCCCTAAGTTGCAAGAGCTACCGTCCAATCTCGCTCCTGAATGTAGACCTTAAACTGTTCACCAAAATTCTAGCGAACCGTCTGGCGCCACACCTACCTAACTTGATTGATGGAGATCAGTGTGGATTCATCCCGGGCAGAGAAGCTAGGGATAACACTATTAGGACACTGAACCTGATCCACAGGTCCCGACTGGACAATGCCCCGATGATGCTATTATCCACAGACGCTGAAAAAGCGTTCGATCGGGTGGACTGGAATTTTGCATTTGAGGTGCTGAAACATATTGGCCTTCGGGGTAGGGCGCTCAGTTATATCCTAAGTATATATTCTACCCCCCAAGCTAGGGTGAAGGTTAACGGCCATCTTTCCCCGCCTTTCCGGATAGCTAATGGAACCAGACAGGGGTGTCCCTTATCACCTCTTATTTTCGCCCTGGTTCTGGAACCCTTCTTGAGACACGTTAGAAAAAGCGTGGACCTCCAGGGAATCCAGGTGAACGGAATTGAGCATAAGATCTCTGCCTACGCGGATGATCTCCTGTTCTTTATTACCAACCCGACGATCGGGCTCCCGGTGCTTATGAAGGAATTTGCAATCTTTGGAAGTCTTTCCAACTTTAAAATCAACTTTGATAAATCCGAGGCCCTCGATGTGGGATTGTCAGAAGCTGTGCTATCGCCACTTAGATCCTCCTTCCCCTTCAGGTGGTCCCCATCTGGACTGTCCTATCTGGGCACAAAAATTCCGAGTGCCGTCGGTGACATCTTCCGATGTAACTTTGTCCCATTGCTTAACAAAGTCAAGGCCGACCTTTTGAGCTGGGGCGCCCTCACACTCACGTGGCTAGGACGAATGAGTGCTATAAAAATGACCATCCTACCCAGAATTCTATACCTATTCCAAACCCTACCATGCCACATACCTGCAAGCTACTTCAGGAACCTGAACACAATTTTCATACACTTTATCTGGGCGACTAGGAAACCGAGAATTAGTCTCTCATTACTACAACGGCCCAAAACCAGAGGGGGGTTAGGGGTGCCAAACTTACGGAAATACTGGCAAGCGGCCCACCTGCAGAGGGTGGTCGACTGGATGAGGAATGGAGACACCAAGAAATGGATCGATGTGGAAGCTGGATCCACGGGAACTACGTTGAAAGAGATTCCGTGGTCGTCATCGACTTCCAGCAGATGGGCTGGCCCTAACCCGATGATTAAAGCTACCCTCGACGTGTGGGATAGAGTTAGACAGAGAGAGGATATCTCGCCATGGCCGTCTCCCTTGCTCCCGGTAGTGGACAACCCTGATTTTCCTCCCGGCCGGAGGTCTCAAGTGTTGGGGAGTTGGGGAGAGCTGGGCACGATCAGGGCGATGGACCTCCTGAGGGGCCGAGATTGGTGCGACATCGAGGAGTTAAGAAAGAGATGGAACAGCCCTCATTTGGACCCTTGGTACTTACTCCTCTCTCAGCATTTTCTCCAGAAAGTGGCGCCCAAACACTCGCTAGGACGGAAGCTTACGCTCTTTGAAACACTGGCCACGTGTGGAGACCCCCCGAGAGGGGTAATCTCCCAGATATATCAAGTGTTAGTACAGGACCGGGATGTGGCTCCTGCTTTCTGCGCGGAGTGGGAAAGAGATTTAGGTAAGAAGTTCACGGAAGAGGACTGGAAAAAAATTTTCTCCCTGACCTTTGGGTCGTCGATGTCTGCACAAACGCAAGAAACCAATTACAAATATTTATCCAGATGGTATTACACCCCGAAGCGGTTGGCATCGATCTTCCCGGGTTCCTCGCCCGTCTGCTGGAGATGTGAATCAGAAGAAGGGTCACTGTATCACATTTTGTGGTCTTGCCCCAAACTTACGACATTCTGGTCCAAAATCACGGAAATTATGTCTACGGTAACAGGCTCACAAGTCCCGTGCTGCCCGGCCCTAATGCTTTTGCACCACTCTGGACGTAGTGTCCATAGCTATAAGAAATCGGTTCTGAGACACCTGATTAATGCCGCCAGAGCTCTGCTTCCCAGATTATGGAAGTCCAAGATCGTCCCGACGGAGCAGGACTGGATCAGAGAAGTGAATAAAATAATGGAGATGGAGGAGCTGACAGCCGTGATCCACGATAGTGAGGAGGAGACCAGGATCCTGTGGACATCTTGGTACATGTTCCAAACCTCAGCGATGTAGGGGCTGGTCCCTTCCCTCCCTCTTCTGATCTGGCTCCTGGACGGGCCTGGTGGGTGTGGGGGAGGCCGCTTGGGGTACTGGCCTGGGGGGCTGCCCGCCTCGCCTGCCCCCCCCCCCCCCCCTGGTCGGCTGGTCGTGGGTCACTGGCGCCTCTCCCCCCTGCCCCACCCCTTTACCCTTCTCCCATCCTCCCATTTCCCCTGCACTTTACCTCCCCCCATTCTCCTCTGGTATTTCTCCTTGTTGCTCTGCCTTTCTTCTTTTCACTTCTCCCTTTCGTTCCTACAATATCTGAAGGTCCGGCTCAGGTAGGAGGACGCTCTAAATGGGCACCTACCTCATTAAGGTACTCAAATTTGACCCTGAACTTCTACGAGCCAACAGGAAGAGAGTACATGTAGGACGCCACAGACGCCCATACCGGGCTCTGAGGACGGCGCCACAGACATTAAAAGGGCGAATAGAAACCAAAGTCCGTGTGGAGGGGGTCCGGACTGGGTGGGCTGGTCTCACCCTAGGGCCCCAGCTTAGGCCTAATTGTTCAGTGTGGATGATGCCATAGATTCGGGTCTGCCCGAATTCACAGCAGAAGTATATTACAGGAGATGATGGAGGCCTTCGGGCCTGAAATGCGACCCGGCCTGCGTGCTGGACCTATTTTCCCTTTTGTACTGCTTTATTTCTGATTTTTCTTCTGTAATGCCTTTCTTGAAAAACTTAAATAAAGAATTTAAAAAAAAAAAAAAAAAAAAAAAAAAACATCAAGACGTTCCCCAAAAAGACGGAGTCCTGTGGAGGGAAGCCGGGTGAGGGACTTCTTAGCGGCAGCCGCCCACTGACGCAGCAGGACGACACCAACAGGGCCGAGGCCCTACCACCAAGCCGGACGGCATCATCCATGGCAGACAACAAAAAGGCAATAAAGTCAAAGCAAAGTAAAAGTTCCTTGTAGTCATCTGCTCGTTTGCGAGACCTGGCAGCTTCGGCAAGGCACCTAACCTTCTTAATTGCAGTGCCAACAATAGCCGCAGCGCAGACCGGACGTAAACCAGCCCTCACAAAGGTGAAGGCATGACAAGCTAGTTGATCCATATGCCCATACGACGATACGCCGGCATTATCGTGCAAGGTAGTGGTGTCAGGAGACAGCATAATAGAATTATTGGACAGCACCAGGACGGGGCGTCCACCTCGGGGGGACACGACCAGCGGCGAACCAAGTTGGCCGAGAAGGGATACTTTCTATCCAGTCCCTTGGGCACCGAGGGCAACCTGTTCGGCTGTTCCCACTCTTTGAGGACCATATTTGAAAAATGTGTAAAGTATCAAAAACGGCCAACAAAAGCCCATCGGTATCATCCGGTAGCCAAGAATCCTCGTCCGAGGAGGACCCTGGTTCGCTCTCACTCGCCATGACAATCCCCAGAGGAATCGGGATCACGGAACAATTCCCCCTCCTCCAAGGAGTCACAGCCGCCATAGGTATCATACACATCATCATCGGCAAAGAGGGACAAGTCCGTATCCAGATGCCTCCTTTTACTAGGAGGCCGGACGGCCCAGTCATCGTTCAATGCTAGCCACGCGCAGCGCCAGGTCCGAATGAGACCCCCTGCTGACTTCCCCCATGCTGGGGGCTAAATGCAGGCGTGTGGGAGTAGGTGAAGCTGCAGGAAGAACAGGACTGGGTAGAGAGGCACTCGGCCCAACCTGCTCCGCAATGACACTTTGGGCGCACGGGACGCAAACCGCGCTGCGACCACTCAAAGGGGATGCCCCGCATATGAGACACAGCCGAGCCTGCCCCGAAGGGCTCCCAAGCTCGCTATCCCCAGAAGCCTCCATATGGTGATTAATTGGAAGGGCGTCAATTATAAACGGGCGCTGGATCCCAGACCCGGGATACCCCACAGCCTCGGGGGGTGGGGGGGGGGGGGGGGGAGAGGATGAGGCAGGGAGAAACCACAAGTACGAGGGACCCGCCTGGAAGACACAATAGAGACAGGAACTGGGCATCCAACGGCGCATGCACAATAGAATATACAAAAACCTGACAAAAAGGAGCGGACACTGACTGTAAGCAGTGTCGGGAGCTCCCGAGCAAGCACAGCCGGAGGAGGATCCTCAAGGCGGCGGCGGAGACGTAGCAGCCAGGGAGACCCGCAGATGCATCCCAGCCGGGAGATCCGGGGGGACCCGCCAGCCAGTGCCCAGAAGCAAAAGAAGATGTGCACCAAACAGCGAGAGATTGCTTCACGATGCGCACTGCAACCAGCCCACGCCACAAAATGGCACCGGGTTAGAGGAACCTCGAGGGGCGGGCCGCACGGCGATGACACGCATCGTGTCATTGCGCGGTTCGCCCCCCCCCCCAAGCGCGCGAATTCCTCCGGGCGCTGCGTAATAATGGCGCCCAGAGGGTAGACGAGGGAGGTCCCTTGTAAGAGCCCCAGCCGCGCGGTGCCGACGGGGACACAGCAATCCCCAACCCTCGCCGCGCGCCAGAAGGCCCGGAACTCCCCCCCCCCGGGCAGCGATGTCTGGTTGGGAGAAAGCCCAGAAGAGGAGCAAGGAAATGGGGAAGGGCGAGTGGGAGGACAGGAGGGGACAAAGAAAGGATAATAAAACAACCAGGCAGGGGTCCTAAGAGTGGTCCTCCGCCCCAAGGCTCACCATAGCCTCAGCTGGCTACCCTTTACTTATAGGGTCTGTGGCCCAGAGCAAAGCTCTGCGAGCACTCGACCCCAGGTGCTTCCCTACCATCTCCTGAACCTTCAGTAGGGCTGGGAGGCAGGAGGGTCCGAAACAGGTGGAAATAGGCCTGCAGGGCCGACGGGCTCGGGATGCCCCGCTCGCCTGCGATCCAGATCCTTTTTATGGGCCGGGAGGAGCCACAAGTCTTTCTGCAGTCAACTGCGCCACCTCGTGGCGGATTACCCAAATGTGAAGAATTGAAATGAAGCAAACCGTGCTGTACACCTGGAAAACTTACCTCATTCGTGGTCCAGCGCCACACTGCCATTTCTGAGCCGTGGCTGCACAGTTAGACACAACGCTGTGTGTCCGTGTGGCGGCTGCACAGAAACGGGAGAGTGGCGCTGGACCAAGTGAGGTAAAGTCTTTTTTTTTTTCTTTTAACCATTCTTGACCGGACTTCCACTTTAAAGTGGCCCCACACCCATTTTCTAGAACCATATTGCCCCCCCCCCCCCCCCCAAATCCTTACCTAAACTTCAATCTGTGGCAGCCAATCACGCGGCTGGATTTCGCTGGCAGATCGAGATTCGGGTAAGTATTGCAGGGGGGGGGGGGGGGTCTATACTCTGGGGAACTCACCCCCCCCCCCCCCCCCCGACTGTCACAATGCAGCCCCAAACATTATATAGAAAAAAATAACATTTTGTGATTACTCACCTGTAATATGGGTATTGTAAGTATGTCACACACCCCGCTTCAAGACATTCATTACATGTGGGTATACGGACCTATAGATGGCGATGTTGCAGAGATGTCAATAAAAAAGTAAGACCCTCCCGGTCCATAAATACCTGGGACCTCCCACTCATTCCCCAGTATAAAGATAGCAGTAAGGTAAAGGGACCAGGAAAGCCAATTACCACCAATCACCATATAAAGGATCCAGAATACCAAAGGGCAGGGTGAAGCGGGGTGTGTGACATACTTGTAATACCCATTTTACAGGTGAGTAATCACAAAATGGTATTATTCTAAGTATGTCACACACCCCGCTTCAAGACATTCATTACATGTGGGACATCCAATAGCAGTGTCCATAAAGGGCGGGGATCCAAAACAAGGCAACAAGGCACAAACTTAAACCACTGCAGCTTGCAGAACCTTGCGGCCAAAAACAGCATCCGCTGAAGCCCGCACATCAACCTTGTAAAACTTGGAAAAAGTGTGAACAGAAGACCAAGTAGCAGCCTTACAAACCTGCTCAACTGAGGCCTGGTGCTGCCCGGGCTCCTCCCGGCACCTCAAATACCCAGGGACCTCCTACAAATCTCCAGCATTGAAAAGCAGTGAACAAGAAGCCAGGAGAATTCAACCACCAGAAACTGGTAACTATAACAATGATCATCATACAGGGGATCCAGAATAATGCAAAAACCAGGGTGGGGTGGAGCAGGACGTACTGTATACTTATAATACCAATTCTACAGGTGAGTATTTCACAGAATTGTATTCTTAGTATACAGTACGTCCTGCTCCAGATATAGTACTTACACTTGGGACATCCAATAGCAGTGTCCATAAAGTAGGGTGGGATCCCCAACAAAAAGGTAACAGCAGACAGTTTAAACCACTGCCACCTGCAAAACCTTGCGGCCAAAAACAGCATCAGCTGAGGCCCTAACATCAACCTTGTAAAACTTTGAAAAGGTATGAACAGAAGACCAAGTAGCGGCCTTGCAAACTTGTTCAACAGAAGCCTGGTGCTGGAAGGCCCAAGAAGCACCAATAGCACAAGTAGAATGAGCAGTAAGGCGGAAGGGAGGATTCTTCCCCTTAGCAGAATAGGCCTGAATCACAGCCTGACGGATCCATTTGCTGATAGTAGACTTGGCAGGAGCCAAACCCTTCCTAGGAACAGAAGGGACCACAAAAAGAGCATCAGTTTTCCTGAAGGCCGCAGTGACTATCAGGTAATACTTCAGACACCTGACCACATCCAAGGAATGCAGAACCCTTTCCTTAGCATTGCTAGGATTAGGGCACAATGAAGGAAGAACAATATCTTGATTCAAATGAAAAGCAGACACCACCTTAGGCAGAAAGTCCGGCTTAAAGCGGAACACCACCTTATCCTGGTATCTCTCAAAGTATGGGGGCTGGATAGACAGAGCCGCCAGCTCAGACACACGCCTGACCGAAGTAATAGCCACCAGAAAGACAACCTTGAGGGTAAGTACAGCCAGAGCAGCATCCTGAATAGGCTCAAAGGGAGCACCCTGCAAGGCAGACAAAACCAAATTAAAATCTCAAACAGGGACCACAGGTTTACGTGGGGGACGCACATGAGTAACCCCCTGAAAGAAAGTGTTAACCGAAGAATGCTGAGCAAAAGACTTCTGAAAGAAGACAGACAGGGCAGAAACCTGACCCTTCAGAGTACAGAGTTGTAGACCCGACTCCAACCCATGCTCTAAAAACTCCAGAACCCTGGGGACTGAAAACACCCTACAGGGAAGAGACCTAGACTCACACCAATCAATGTAGGTACGCCATACCCTATAATAGATGGAAGAAGAAGTTTTCTTCCTAACCTGCACCATGGTATCCACCACCGAGGCAGACAAGCCTTTCTCCATCAAGATGGAGGTTTCAGCAACCAGGCCGTCAAAGCCAGAGTTTGTAAATTGGGATGGCGTAAGGGGCCCTGAGTGAACAGATCTGGCACTCCCGGCAGAACGTACTGGTCTGCCATCTGCACCACGTCTGCGAACCACACTCTTCTTGGCCACCTGGGGGCCAACAGAATCACTGGCACCCCTTCCAGAGCAATCTTGCGTAGGACCCTGCCCAGCAGGGGGAATGGAGGAAATACATACAGGAGCCAGAATTCCTGCCATGACATGGACAGAGCATCTGTGGCCAAGGCCAGAGGATCCTGAGACAGGGAGACAAAGGCCGGGAGCTTGTGATTGTGACGGGATGCAAAAAGATCCACATCCGGTAGACCCCAACGGTGACACAGGGACTGGAATACCCCGTTGCAGAGGGACCACTCTCCCTGACGAGAGGTCCCCCTGCTCAGAGTCTGCCAGTAGATTCTCTGCCCCCGGAATGTACACAGCCGAAATGCATTGAACATTGGCCTCCGCCCATGTCAGAACCCGCAACACCTCCTGGAGGGCCCCCCTGCTCCGGGTCCCTCCCCGATGGTTGATGTAGGCAACACGACAGCAGGAACCTCACCTGCGCAGTTAGAGCTTCCACCTTCTGTTGAGGAAGGAATATCCTTGACTGAACCGTATCCAGAATCATTCCCAGGAACGGGGTCACCGAGGAAGGGGACAGAGGACTTGGGGTGATTGATCACCCAGCCAAAGGACTCCAGGGTGGACACCACCAGCTGAGTGTCCAACTCTGCCTGCTGTAGAGACCCAGAGGTGATGAGAATGTCGTCCAGGTAGGGCAGCAGGCGTATGCCCCTTGACCTCAGAGACATCACTCCCGCTAGCACCTTGGTGAACACTCTGGGAGCTGATGTGAGGCCAAATGGCAAGGCCACAAATTGGTAATGTTGATCTTCCAACCCGAATCTGAGAACACAGGGATGTGAAGGTAAGCGTCTGATGTCCACAGACGTCATGAAGTCCCCTGGGCGCAGGGAGCCGATGGCCGAGCGCAGAGTTTCCATGCGAAAGCGCCTGTTCTTGACAAATTTGTTGAGGATCTTTAAATCCAGAATGGGCCTGACTGACCCATCTTTTTGGGGAACTGTGAAAAGGTTGGAATAGAACCCTTTGCCTCTTTCTCTTAAGGGGACTCTGCAAATGACCCCCATACCCAGAAGGCCTTGCACGGCCTGCATCAAAACCTGAGACGGGTCCTGGGGGATCCGGGACCTCATGAATCTTGGGGGGGGGGGGGGGGGGGGGGGGGCACAGCACTGCCTCCTGAATCCACCAGTCTGAGACGTGGTGCCTCCAGACGCGAGCAAAGTGCTGTAGACGTCGCCCCGTCATGCCTGAGGGGGCTTGGGAGAGGATTTGGGCTTAGACCCCCATGAGGTCTAGGCGGTCCCCAAACAGGCGTAGCCCCTTAAATGGAAGCCCAGTAAGGGCCTTATTTGCAGCATTGTCAGCATCCCACTGGCGCAGCCAAACCGTGCGGCGTATAGCTACCGCCAAGGCAGAAGTTCTCGCAAACATCCTAATGGCATCATCCAGGGCAGATAGGATAAAGTTTACAAACACATCACAGTTAGACAGAGCATTAAACGTTTCAGGTGGCAAATCATCAGAAACACCGTCAAGTACACTTCTGATCAGGGCCCTGAGTGCCACGAATGTAATGGCCGAGGCGCAAACTGGGCGCAGCCTCGTCCCCACATATGCAAAGGCATGGCACGCCAATTGGTCAATGCGCCGGTCCTCGGCATCCCGCAGAGTAGTAGAGTCAGGGGAATGCATAATAGAGGCATTAGACAGCCCTAGAATAGGAGCATCCACCTCGGGGGGCGAAGACCAGCACTTGACCATATCAGCAGGAAAGGGATACTTTCTGTCCCAACTCTTAGGTATACCAGGAAGTCTACTGGGACGTTCCCACTCCTTAAGCACAAGGTTATTGAAATGGGTTTGCTCTGGAAATTCCAAATGGATCTTAGCAGTATGAAAAAGTTCACCCCTTTGCCTGGGTGCCACAACAGGGGGAGAGATGGACAGAACCTCGAAAATCTGAACCAGCAGTCTGTCAGTATCGTCCGGGGCCCAGGGGTCAGAGCCAGAATAGTCATGACCCCTGGGTCTCTCGTCAGATGACCCCGAATCAGAGAACAGCTCCCCTTCGTCCGAGGGGGTGTAGCCACATAGATGCAAAAACTCATCAGATTCCATAGGGAAAAGAATGGCATCAGGGGTTAAGTGGCGCTTTTTAGCGGTGGCCTTACGCGCTAAAGTACTAGCAATCAATTTTTCAACACTGGCCAGTCTAGCCGCCACATCAGGTTGAGAATCCCCGCTTGTATCCGATGCAATGGGGGTGAGACTCAAGCTTGGGGGTGTAGGTGGAGATGAGGTGCAGGCCCAGCCACAGGAGGGGCGGGTTGCAACGTTAGCGCCTGCTGTGCGCAAGGAACACAGACCCGTGCACCGTCACTGCTGATAGGTGAAACCCCACAAGCTACACACAGCAGGGCTTGTCTCCATATGGTGATTAATAGGCACAATAAGCCAGTAGGGAATTATACTAAGCCCAACTATCAATTACACCGGGCCGGGAGAAGCCACTGGATTCACCCATCTGAAAGACACAATGAGAAGGGACGTCAAAACCATACACAGTAAGGAATGAGCATAAAGCCGCCCGCAGGGGCACTTACGGACCGCGGTAGGTAGAACCGCACGCGCGACCTGACAAAATGGTGTCGAGCGAACCTCGAAGGACGGGCCAGAGCGGGCCGCGACACAAGACGCGCCAGGCCAGGCACCGCCCCCCCTCCCTCGAAGAGCATGAAGCCCACAGACAAGCAGCCAATGAGAACGCAGAGCGCCTGAGGCAACGCCGCCGCCAGGCGCGGGACATCCAAATGAAGGAAAAGACAACTGCCACACCACATATACCAGTCAAAAACAGAACAAAGGCCAATTGCACGAAACACTGACACACTCACCCACACCCCCCCTTCATGGGGCATGGGGCAATAATGCGGGAGGGGCATCCCATGAAGGCTCATCATCAGCCTATACCGCCTACCCTTTGGTGGGGGATTGCGGCGGCGCAGCACTCCTTAAGCACACATGGTGCTGCCTACCTTCACCCGACCAGCGCAGCCCAGGCTGGGAGGCACATCACACGAGGGACGGGTGGGAATAGTCCAACAGGGCCGCAGGCTAATAGCCCCACTCACCTGCGAGAGAGTGATAATTTCATGTCTTCGCAGTAAGCACTGCAGAGAAATCTGGGGATTTGTGGGAGGTCCCCGGGTATTTGAGGGGCCGGGAGGAGCCTGTTTTACATGTCTCTGCAGTGCAGCGCCATCTGGCGGAGGATAACCCAAGTGTAAGTACTATATCTGGAGCAGGACGTACTGTATACTAAGAATACAACCTTGTCCTGATGCCTCTCAAAGTAAGGGGCCTTAATGGACAAGGCTGCCAACTCCGATACACGCCTAACAGAAGTGATGGCAACCAGAAAAACAACCTTCTGAGTAAGCACAGAAAGTGCAATATCCTGCAAAGGGTTCAAAAGGAGGACCCTGCAAGGCAGAAAGAACCAAATTCAAATCCCAAACTGGGAGCAAAGGCTTCCTAGGAGGCCGCACATGCGTAACCCCCTGGAAAAAGGTCTTAACCAGAGGATGAAAAGCAAGAGACTTTTGAAAGAAAACCGCCAGGGCAGAAACATGTCCTTTCAGCGTACTAAGCTGCAAATCTAGGTCCAGACCATGTTGCAGAAATTCCAAGACCCGAGGTCTTGCAAGGCAAGGCCCTGACCTCACACCAATCAATATAAGACCTCCAAATCCTATAGTAGATGGCAGAGGAAGACTTCTTTCTAGCCTTAACCATAGTCTTAATGACAGTATCAGAAAGACTTTCCTCCTTCAAGATGGAGGTTTCAGCAGCTACGCCGGCAAAGCCAGCGTTGGTAAATTGGGGTAGAGCAGTGGACCCTGAGTGAGTAGATCCGGCAGAAGGGGCAGAACTAACTGATCCCCTGCCAACCTTACCACGTCTGCGAACCAAACCTGTCTTGGCCACCTTGGAGCCACCAGGATTGCTGACGCGCCCTCTAGGGCCAGCTTGCGCACCACTTTGCCCACCATGGGAAACGGAGGGAACAGGTATAGAAACCCCAGATCCCTCCAGTTCAGAGACATGGCATCCGCTGCCAGAGTCAGTGGATCCCGCGAGAGAGACAAAAATGCCGGAAGCTTGTGATTGTGACGAGAGGCAAAGAGGTCCACCTCCGGAGTCCCCCACCGGTGGCAAAGCGACAGAAACACCTTGGGGCTGAGCGACCATTCCCCCCGGCGAGATGACCCCCTGCTCAGGGAGTCCGCCTCTGTGTTCTCCACTCCCGGAATGTACACTGCCGAGATGCATGGGACATTGCCCTCTGCCCAAGCCAGGATCAAAGACACTTCCCCGAGGGCACGCCTGCTGCGAGTCCCTCCCTGGTGATTGATGTAGGCGACCGCCATCCGATTGTCCGACCGAATTTGAACCGGTAGTCCCCGTAACTGATGAGTCAAGTGAGCCAGAACCAACCTGATGGCTCTCAACTCCAGAACATTGATGGGATCGTGAGCCTCCTGAGGCCCCCACAGTCCCTGAAACTGAAGATCCTTCCAAAATCCCCCCCAACCAGACAGGCTGGCGTCCGTGGTGACCATCTCCCAACGAGGGGTCAGAAAAGACCTGCCCCTCATCAGATTGCTTGGTCTCAGACACCACCGAAGGGAACGCCGCACCTGGGGAGACATCAGAAAGGACTGATCCAATGACAGCGGGGACTCTTCCCAGGCCGCCAAGAGATGGAGCTGGAGCGTCCTTGTGTGAAACTGGGCAAAGGGAACTGCCTCGAACATTGCCACCATCAATCCCACCAGTCGCATCCCTAGCCGGATGGACGGGCGGGGGATAGATAGGAGACGCTGAGTCAATTCCTGAATCAGAAGAACCTTGGCCTGAGAAGTATCCAGAGACATTCCCAGGAACTCCACCACCCTGGAGGGAGGGAGGCAGGACTTGGGATAGTTGATCACCCAACCAAAGCTCTCCAGAGTGGACACCCCGGTCCTTCTATCCAGCTGCGCCTGACTGAGGGAAGACGCCATGATGAGAAGATCGTCCAGATAAGGCACGATGCGGATACCCCTGGCTCTGAGGATGGCCATCACTCCTGCCAACACCTTGGTGAAAACCCTTGGAGCCGAGGTAAGGCCAAACAGAAGAGCCACAAACTGAAAATGTCGATTTTCCACGACGAACCTGAGAAATCTCTGGTGTGCCGGAAATATTGGAATATGCAGGTAAGCATCCTTGATGTCTATGGACGTCATGAAGTCCCCCTGACGAAGTGAGTGGATGGCTGAGCGCAGAGTTTCCATACTGAAGTTCCGGGGACGGACGAACCTGTTGAGCAACTTCAGATCCAGAATGGGACGAACGGATCCGTCGTCCTTGGGCACCGTGAACAAATTGGAATAGAAGCCCAGGCCCCGGTCTGAGGGGGGCACCTGACAGATGACAGCCATGTCCAAGAGACTTGCTACTGCCGCCCGAAGCCCCTGGGCAGCCAGAGGATCTGACAGCACCAGAGAACTGAAGAATCTGGGAGGGGGCCGGAACTCGAACTCCAGCTTGTAACCGGAAGACACCACTTCCTGAATCCACCTGTCCAAGACCTCTTGGACCCAGACCCGGGAGAAGAGTTGCAGCCGTCCCCCCACCCGCAAGGGTGAGGGAGCCCCCTCATTGCTGAGCCAGCTTGGCAGCGGCTCTAGGCTTGGAGCCCCAACTGTGTCCTGGACGGGCCCAACCCCTGCCCCTAGGCCAGGAATCACCTCTGGACGAAGGGAAAGCCGAACCCCTGCCAACTCTAGCCCCACGAAAGGACAGGGAAGGAAGCCACTCCCCGAAAGGGGCGACGCGGCTTCTTACGCTGAGGTAGCTTACCTCCCTTTGCCACAGAATCTATGGCGACCAGTGCTTCACCGCGTCCGCCGGAAAGGGAGATTCTTTGTCCCAACCCGGAGGGACAGCCGGAAGCAGAGTCGGCCTCTCCCATTCCTTAAGAATGATACCATCAAAATGCTTTTGATAAGGAAATTCCAAGCGCGGCTTGGTCACCTCAAAGAACTCCCCTTTCAGCGGAGGAGCCGCCTCGGGGGGAGAAATAGCCAGGACCTCAAACATATGAGCCAGGACCCTAGAGGTATCCAAGGAATCCCCCTGGCCCTGCTCGGTATCAGCACCCATAAACTGCTGGTCATCAGAGCCCTCAGACTCCTCATACAGCTCCCCTTTCTCACGCGGGGAACAATCAGACCACTCCAGGGAGTCAAACTCCTCAATATCAAAGGCCTGCGTGGCTGTATACAAATGTTTTTGCTTTGCCGTGGCCTTTTTGGCAACGGCACTGGAAAAAAAATTTCAAGATTGGCCAATCTGGCACACACCTCAGATTGCGACTCCCCGCCAATGACCACATCACATGGGGTACGTGTCAAGCGAGGGGGAGACAGAGGAGACTGGCGGAGCAGAACCAGACGTCTGAGATCCGGACTGCCGCGTAATAGACCGTTGTGCACAGGGTACGCAAAGAAAAACATCATCCCCCAAAAGGCATACCCCACACCCCAAACACAGCCTGCATTGCCCCTGAGGGGGGCACAAGCCCAGTATCCGGGGAAGCCTCCATATGGTGATTTTTAAAATATAAATATAATATAATATATATATAGTGCCCCGAGTCACCAACCCGGTTAGCCGCCTACCCTTGTTATGAGGTCTCACGGCGGAGCGTAGCTCCTGAGCACCTAGGGTGCCATCTACCATTGCCCGGACCAGCAGCCTAGGCTGGGAGGCAAGTAATACAAATAAAAGAATCCGGGCAGGAATAGAACAATAGAGGGCCAGGAGTCATCCCGGCTACCTGCAAGGAGGAGACATCCATCTTCTGACTTGCTCGCCGTCTGCAGAGATGAAAGACTGGGGAATGAGTGGGAGGTCCCAGGTATTTATGGACCGGGAGGGTCTTACTTTTTTATTGACATCTGTGCAAGATCGCCATCTACAGGTCAGTATACCCACATGTAATGAATGTCTTGAAGCGGGGTGTGTGACATACTTAGAATAAGGTGTGGATCACTTTGAAGCGGAAGCCTGAACCTCCAATATAATATATATAACTTTTCAGCTTTTTGTTTCAGCCCAAAAAAAAAAAAAAAAAAATCACTAGCTTCAAAGTCTTTGGTGGCCAAATTTAGCCCACAATATAAAAGAAAAAATACAATTCTGTGAAATACTCACCTGTAGAATTGGTATTATACGTATACAGTACGTCCTGCTCCAGATATAATACTTATACTTGGGTAATCCTCCGCCAAATGGCGCTGTGCACTGCAGACATGCAAAAACAGGCTCCTCCCGGCCCTTCATATACCCAGGGACCTCCCACAAATCCCCAGCATAGAAAAGCAGTGAAAAAGAAGCCGGGAGAAACCAACCACCAAAACTGGTAACAAAACTGGTAATAACAACAATGATAATCACCATACAGGGGATCCAGAATAATGCAAAAACCAGGGTGGGGTGGAGCAGGACGTACTGTATACGTATAACACCAATTCTACAGGTGAGTATTTCACAGAATTGTAATATTCTAAGTATACAGTACGTCCTGCTCCAGATATAATACTTACACTTGGGACATCCAATAGCAGTGTCCATAAAGTAGGGTGGGATCCCCAACAAAAAAGGCAACAGCAGGCAGTTTAAACTACTGCCGCCTGCAAAACCTTGCGGCCAAACACAACATCAGCTGAGGCTCTAACGTCAACCTTGTAAAACGGTATGAACGGAAGACCAAGTAGCGGCCTTGCAAACTTGTTCAACAGAAGCTTGGTGCAGGAAGGCCCAGGAGGCCCCAATAGCACGAGTAGAATGGGCAGTAAGACGGAAGGGAGGACTCTTCCCCTTAGCAGAATAGGCCTGAATCACAGCCTGACGAATCCATTTGCCGATAGTAGACTTGGCAGGAGCCAAACCCTTCCTAGGCCCGGAAGGCACAACGAAGAGAGCATCAGTTTTCCTGAAAGCCGCAGTGACTACCAGGTAATACTTCAAGCACATGACTAAGTCCAAGGAATGCAGAACCCTCCTTGTCGTTGCTAGGATTGGACACAATGAAGGAAGAATATCTTGATTCAAATGAAAAGCAGACACAACCTTAGGCAGAAAATCAGTTTTGAAACGGACCACCACCTTGTCCTGGTGCCTCTCATAGTACGGAGGCTGAATAGATAGAGCAGCAAGCTCAGACACACGCCTAACCGAAGTAATAGCCACCAAAAAGACAACCTTGAGAGTAAGAGCAGCATCCTGAATAGGCTCAAAGGGAGCACCCTGCAAGGCAAGTTTAAATCCCAGACGGGGACCATAGGTTTACGAGGGGGGACGCACATGAGTGATCCCCTGAAAGAAGGTCTTAATCAAGTGATGCTGAGCAAAAGACTTCTGAAAGACAGACAGGGCAGAAACCTGACCCTTCAGAGTACTGAGTTTGAGACCTAACTCCAAACCATGCTGTAAGAGCTCCAGAACCCTAGGGACTGAGAATTGCCTACAGGGAAGAGACCTAGACTCACACCAGTCAATGTAGGTACGCCATACTCTATAATAGATAGCAGAAGAAGTCTTCTTCCTAGCCTGCACCATAGTACCTACCACAGAGGCAAACAAACCCTTCTCCATCAAGATGGAGGTTTCAGCAGCCAGGCTGTCAAAGCCAGCGTTTGTAAATTGGGATGGCGTAAGGAGCCCTGAGTTAGCAGATCTGGCACCCCTGGCAGGTCGTACTGGTCTACTGCCATTTGAACCACGTCTGCGAACCACACTATTTTTGGCCATCTGGGGGCCACTAGAATCACAGGTAACCCCTCCTTCACCTTGGTGAACACCCTGGGAGCCGAAGTGAGGCCGAATGGCAAGGCCACAAATTGGTAATGCTGATCTTTCAGTGCAAATCTGAGGAACCTTTGGTGTCCTGAAAACACCGGGACGTGAAGGTAAGCATCCTTGATGTCTACGGACGTCATAAAGTCCCCTGGGCCCAGAGAGCCGATGGCCGAGCGCAGCGTTTCCATACGAAAGTGCCTGTTCTTGACAAATCTGTTGAGGATTTTTAAATCCAGAATGGGCCTGACTGACCCATCCTTCTTGGGTACTGTGAAAAGGTTGGAATAGAACCCCATGCCCCTGTCTCCTAATGGGACCTTGCAAATGACCCCTAGATCCAGGAGACCCTGCACAGCCAGCAACAAGACCTGAGCTGAGGTCCTGCGGAATCCGGGATCCAATGAATCTGGTGGGGGGCCGTACAGCAAATTCTATCTTGTAGCCGGAGGACACTACCTCCTGAATCCACCGGTCTGAGACGTGACGCCTCCAGACATGCTCGAAGTGCTGCAGACGTCCCCCCACCCTGACAGGCGAGGGCGCCCCTTCATGCCTGAGGGGTCTTGGGAGGGGCTTTGGGCTTGGACCCCCAAGAGGAACCAGGACGGCGTCCTCTGTTCCTGTGCCAGGAATCTGCACGGGACCCAGCGAAGGACACCCCTCTTCCCTGTTTTGCCCCACGGTAGGGGGTTGAGAGGGTGCCCTGGCCTCGAAAATGCCGAATCTGCCGCCTGCGCTGGGGTAACTTGCCTCCTTTGGCGAAGAGATCTATACGGTCCCCAAACAGGCGCAGCCCCTTAAATGGAAGCCCCGTGAGGGCCTTCTTAGCGGCATTGTCAGCAGCCCACTGGCGCAACCAAACCGCGCGGCGTATAGCTACCGCCAGGGCAGAAGATCTGGCACACATCCTAATAGCATCGTCCGATGCAGACAGGATAAAGTTTACAAACACATCACAGTTAGACAGTGCATTGACAGTATCAGGTGGCAACTCATCTGTGCCATCGAGCGCATTCCTGACCATGGCCCTGAGCGCTACTGCCATGATGGCTAAGGCGCAAACCGGGCACAAAGTCGCTCCCCCAAATGCAAAGGCATGGCATGCCAATTGGTCAATACGCCGGTCCTCAGAGTCCCGCAGCGTAGTAGTGTCAGGGGAGTGCATAATAGAGGTGTTGGACAACCCTAGAATAGGAGCATCGACCTCGGGGGGCGATGACCAGCACTTAACCAAGTCAGCAGGGAAGGGATACTTCCTGTCCACACTCTTAGGGATTCCAGGAAGTCTACTGGGATGTTCCCATTCTCTAAGCACGAGGCTATTGAAATGGGTTTGCCCGGGAAATTCCAGACGAGCCTTAGCAGTATGAAAAAGGTCACCCCTTTGCCTGGGAGCTGCAGCAGGGGGAGAGAGGGACAAAACCTCAAAGATCTGAACCAGCAGTCTGTCAATATAATCCGAGGTCCAGTGCTCGGAACCAGACTCGTCATGACTCCTGGACTCCTCGTCATATGACCCCCGAGTCAGAGAAGAGTTCCCCTTCGTCCGAGGGGGTATGGCCGTAAGGATGCAACAATTCATCAGATTCCCCGGAGAGCGCGAAGCTCCAAAAAAAGCGCGTAGCCAATACAGACAGCAGGGCAGTGACGCCTGAAGGGAATTGATCGAGTGGATTACCTCAGAAGAGCCACTACAAGCTAAAAAAAGAGACGCCTCAGCGTCTGCAAAGCCGCCGCCGTCCATGCAGTACAACCATATAGGAAGGACGCGGCGGCTACCAATATAGGATAAAAGTAAAAGCGCGGCTCTGACACCCGGTCCCAGTAAAACACGATACTAAGGCCATAAGCATGTAATAGGGTACACTGAGGCCGCCGTACTCACAAACCCCCCCCCCCCCCTTTCTGTCCCCCCGGGCTAAGGGAGGGGGGGGAACGAGGGAGGATGGCGACCCTTTACACAGGGTTCACCGCTACACGGGGCGTGGGGCAATGATGCAGGAGGGGCATCCCCTAAAGGCTCACCATCCGCATATACCGCCTACCCTTTGGTGGGGGACTGCGGTGGAGCAAGGCTCCATAAGCACGCATGGTGTTGCCTACCTTCACCCGACCAGCGCAGCCCAGGCTGAGAGGCACATCACAAGAAGGACGGGTAGGAGTAGTACAACAGGGCCGCAGGCTGTAATAGCCCCGCTCACCTGCGAGAGAGTGATACTTCATGTCTTCGCAGTCAGCACTGCAGAGAAATCTGGGGATTTGTGGGAGGTCCCTGGGTATATGAAGGGCCGGGAGGAGCCCGTTTTTGCATGTCTGCAGTGCACAGCACCATCTGGCGGAGGATAACCCAAGTGTAAGTATTATATCTGGAGCAGGACGTACTGTATACTTAGAATAGACCTGGTACTACGGAGCTAGTCAGTCCTTGCTACTTTTTATTTTTTTTAATACATACATCTATATTCAGACAAAAACCTCTAGGCCCTTAGAGGAATTATAGGCAAAAATGACCACAGTTCCTCTGTACTATATAGCAGTGTGATCAAATAGAAGGGGTCCAAAGGTGGGCAACAAATATGCATAAGGACTTAAAGAACTTAATTTGTACAGTTTAGAGGAAAGAAGGGAGAGAGGGGACATGATTGAGACCTTTATATGTGTGAAATTATTCAATAAGGTTGAGGGAAGTTTTTTTAAGAAGAAACTTAATGATAGAAAAAGGGGGCAAAACCTGAAGCTAGTTAGAGGGAAGATCAGGAGCAATGTTAGAAAATATTTTACAGAAAGAGTAGCAGATGCTTGGAACAAACTTCCAGCAGAGGTAGTTGCTCACTGCCTGGGATAAGCATACATTCATCCTAAGATAAAAAGAACATACAGTATACACATAAGGGCAGACTAGATGAAACGTATGGTCTCCTTCTCCTGTCACCTTTCTTTGTTTCTATGACCCGGGGCAGCCCTGCTGTGCATTCACCACATGTAAAATAAAAAGGCCACCTGGATACTCACCTCTTCCGGGTCCTTTTCTACAGCTGCCTTGGAGTACCCCCATCAGCTTTCAGGGCTAGAGCCGATAGCCTCGCCGATAGGAGGAGCAGCCAAGCACGTCAGCGCTAGTCGGCACTGGCCCTGAAAGCGGATAAGCTCCACCCAGCCATATAAGGGCACCCGGTAGCGCCGAGTATCTGGCCGGTCTTTTTTGTTTTGTGAGCACGATGCATAGCGGGGCAGCACAGAACACACTGGCCCACTGCTGTATAGTACAGAGGAACTATAATTATTTTTGACCATAGTTGCTCTTTAAACTTGAGTGAAACAAATGACTTCTTGTTTAAAGTGTTAAGCAGAGCATTCAAGAATGTCAGTCATCACACTGAGAAAAGAGCTGAACATCTCCAAATCATGTAAATGTACATCACTGCTTTTGACACAGTTCAGCTCTATTAACAGGCCAGCAGCGACCCCAAGAGAACTCAAAAATCAGTTCTCTGAAGCATTGCTTAGATGGCTACATTGCTACATTGTAGAGCAGGACATGTGCAATAGATCATGATGGTCATATAAAGACAAAGGCTGAACAAACACTTACGCTGCTGGTTTCTCTTGTCGCTGGCATTCTTTAAGGGAAGGCACACAGGACAGTCATGCCGCGTGCAGTTCTTCCAGTGAGAAATTATTTGTCTTGAGGAAGCACAGTGGGCAACTGTGATGTGAAGAGAAAGGGAGGGCAAAAATTAGCTTGGCAAAAGAGTCATACTAGGAGTTGTGAATGAATTTCTTTTCTATTTGCCAGATATTTATTTTAATCTAAATACAGCTTTGTACTAATTGAATTTAAGCTACATTGGACAGATTTTTGTCCCCTTTGTGCCTTGCAGCCCCTCTATCCTAAAACCTACCAACAGCAGGGAACAAGCAACTCAGTCCTCCAGTGAGCTTGCAAGGCAGCGCCTTTCGAGCCTTGTTTACACTCCCACATGACTACTCCTTTTATTGCAACGGAGGGATAATGCCACCTTGCTGAAGTGTCTGTCCATCGCTGGTGGACTGATTTGCTCATTCTCCATCACTGTAATAATGAAGACAATGGCATTGCATGAAGAAGCTACAGGGGACAAAAAGTCTAGACAGGGACTTTAAAGTGGAACAAATCCAGGGATTTTGACTACCCCAGGTTTTGTTCCGTGCCCCAAATTGGAAAGCTATGCTGTGTGAAACCTCCCAGAACGACATGTAAAGCTCACAACCTTCAGCGGCACATGCGCAGGCTCTCGTCCAATCTGATCGGTTTGAAGCGACTGTAACTTTGCAAAGTGCTCTGACGTTCTTTAATGGAGAGCACATCCCTAGCGGCGTGCATTCTTCAGCCCCAGGCCTATTTGAATGACTGGGGCGGGAAATTGGGCACAGCCCCAAGATGCAGGGAATGCGCCTACTTCCAATGTAAACAATCAGAGCCATTTGCTAAACATAGGCACACAAACGTCTCTGATTGGACAAGAGCCTGCGCATGTGCCATCAGACAGGGGGAAGGTAAGTAGATACCAGCATTCTGGGGGGAATCTAAGATTCCCAGGCCAATCGATTTCGGCCCCACCAGGGCCATCTAAAATCGGGATGCCCCGTTGTGTCGCCCCATTCACTTTCCCCCAATCATAACCAGCCTCAGTGGTAAGGAAAATCAAAAAAGGGGAAGCAGCCAACATGTGGCTAACAGTAGCAGGGCATGTAGGCAAATAAACTAGAGGTTGGCACTAATTTGAGAATACAGGAGGCTTATATATGCAATGCTGATGACGGGTACTCATGGAGCTGATAAAGATGTAAGCATCTTACCCTGGCAGGCTTTCCCAGCCTGGCAGTGGGTCATATGATTTAGCACGTTCTTCATGGTACGGCAGTGGGGAAGTGCACAGTCCCGCATCTCGCCATTGGTTTGCTCTCGCCGCTGACACTTGTGCGCATGTAACAATAACACCAATTGTTGCTGGATGAGCTTGCGTTTTTCAGGGTCCGCAGTGGGGCCAGTTCCCATGGAAGGAGTGGTACCTATGCCAACTTGCTGCGCCTGTAAAGGTGACTGGAAGGAAGGAATAGGATAGGAGAGATAAGGACATGCTTACATTTGAAACCAAAATGTATGATCATCATAACGGATGGCTTAAAGATTTTAGACTTTGAACATTAAAAACCATTATTCCCTAAACCTAGTATTCTGCCACTGGTCAGCATGTTTAGGCAGCATGTCTGAGTTCAAAGTTCTGGAGCAGGTTGTCCAACCCCTCCACCAGCATCATGGGGGCAAACTCGACATTCTCCAAAGACTACCTTACTCGGCATCCATGGGACCAGCAAGCATGTAGTGTCTTCATATGAGGGGTGTGGCCAAGCGGTGTGGATTCTTCATGAGTGAAGGGAGGGATTTTCAGGTTGTGTGTAAATAGGTATGGTTGCAGTCCACCGGGGCTATGAGAATTTTCAGAAAAACTGCTGTGAATGTGGTCGACAAGGAGAAAGGTAGTAGTGCGCATCTGGGAATTATAAAGTGACAAAGATAGACCTATCACTAAAGCAGGTGTGCTCAACCTTTTGGTAAGTTTTTTTTTCATTTTAAACTGCATACTAAAATGTTTCAACATGATATCCACCGTCTCCACAAACTTACAATTAGTTATATTTACACTTTTATGCCCTTCCAACCCCCTACATTGAGTGCTGTGGCTTTTGTATCCTAATTGCCCTGCTAATGTGCACCTCCCAGGTTATAAAATGGTCTGAGCGGCTGCCACCCCTCTGTTTCTTTTGAATTTGTGCAAGCACATGGGGTGTGGGTCTAGGCTGTATTGCAAGGTCTTTGACCCTTCCACCCCATGGCTTGCACTTGAGGTTTAGGGCAACCTCAGGTAAGCCTGCTCCCAATACATCTATTGCATTGTATCAGAGATTAGAGTTAGGACTGCACCTCACAGGGGCACCTTGACGCTGGTGGTGCAGCTTAAGCATACTTCTGCAGATGTGTGTGACCAAGCCCTCTGTTTTTAACCAAGTTTAGAGACAGATTGTAGGTTGGTCACTGGTTTGAGTGCTGTGGCTCCTTTAAGACTTTTGTCCCCTACATTCATATGTAACAGTTCCCACATGCTATCAATGCACATGCTTATCGGCTTATCTCTGAATACAATTCTGGGAAACTCATCTGTAGAATTGTTTTTGGATATATCCAGTCCAGGTCGTCCCAGAAAGTAATGACATGTGGGTAGTCCGCCACCAGGTGGCGCAGTTACTGCAAGATCCAACGCTGTAGCTCCTCCTGGCCCCCTATAAAAGGAGCTGTCTCAGTAGATTGGTGGTCAAAAAGCAGTATCAAAAGAGATAGGCCGGGAGGCCAAGAACCATGGTAATTCACATAGCTTCAGCATGTACTCTCCCCAACAAAAAACCTTAAGGACAACGTCCAATACAAGGAGGTAATCACCATAAAGGCAAACAAGAGATAATGAACAAGGGCAGGGTGGGACGACCTGGACTGGATATATTCAAAAACAATTCTACGAGTTTCACAGAATTGTATTTTTCACTATATCCAGTCCAGGTCGTCCCAGAAAGTAATGACATGTGGGACATCCAAAAGCAGTGTCCATAAGGGCGGGATCCCCAGTGCGGAACAGCAAGTAGTTCATTTCACTACCGCCTGAAGCACCTTTCGGTCAAAGACAGCATAAGCTGAGACCCTCACGTCAATCCTGTAAGGCCAGTAGCGGCCTTACAGACTTGTGCAACAGAGGCCTGGTGCTGAAAAGCCCAGGAGGCACCAATAGCTCTATTAGAATGAGCTGTAACACGAAAAGGGGATTCCTTCCCCCTGGCAAAATATGCTTGCACCACCACCTGTCAGATCCACCTACTGAGAGTGGACTCGGCCGGAGGTAATCCCTTTCTGGAACCCTCAGTGAGAACAAAGAAACCGATATCCTGAAGGATCCAGTCGCAACCAGGTAGTATTCAATGGCTCTGACCACATCAAAGGCCTGAAGGGTCCTTTTCTTAGAATTAGTCGGTGCAGGACACAGGAAAGGTAAGACAACTTCCTGATTAAGATGAAGGGAGACACGACCTTAGGCAAAAATTCAGGTTAAAAGCAAAACACAAAGCGCAGCCAGATCTGACACGCGATGCATCGAGATGAAAGCTACCAAAAGACCACCTTAAGGGCTAAAATATACAATGCAGCATCGCGAAAAGGCTCAAAGGGAAATCCCTGGAGAGCAGAAAAACACCATTCAAATTCCACACCGGTAATACAGGCTTACGCGGTGGACGTACATGGGTAACTCCTTGGAAAAAAGACCTGATCAGTCTATGATTGCCAAGGGATCTCTGGAAAAAAATGGCCAAGGCCAAGACCTGGCCCATAACGGTGCTAAACCGTAGACCCAAGTCTAAGCCGTGTTGCAAAAAGCTCCAATCTTAGCCACAGAGAAAGTGCGACAAGGGAAACTCTTGGAATCACACAAATCAATGTAGACATGCCCACTCTGTAGCAATTCATGGAAGACTTCTTCCACGCCTGAAACATGGTCCGAACAACCGTGGCCAACAGACCCTTCTCCGTCAGGATTGAGGTCTCAATAGCCAGTTAAGCCAGCGTCTGTAAATTGGGGTGCCACAGCACACCTGAGAAGGGGCCACCAGAAAGGTGGGTACCCCCTCCTGGGCTATCTTGCGAAGCACCCGGCCCAGGAGTGGGAACGGAGGGAACGCATAAGGGAGTCTGAACTCCCGTCAGTGGCAAATGCCAGAGGATCTCTTGACGAGCCTTGGGAACTAGTGAACGCGTCTGGACGCTAACAGGTCCACATCCGGCTGACCCCAGCGGAGACACAGAGCCTGAAAAATCTTGTTGTAGAGAGACATTTCCTCAGACAAGAACCCCTCTGCTCAGGGAATCTGCCTCCTGAGTTCCCACCCCGGGGATGTAATTGCCGAGATGCGGGGGACATTCTCTTCTGCCCAATTAAAGCGGTCCTTCACTCTGAAAGAGAGTATATCTGTTTCCCACACCCGGTACATACAGATTGCTCACATTAAAAATCATCCTACCTGCATCTACTGTATGTTATGAGCCTTTAAACATCCAAGATGGCGGCTCATGGGACATCAGGCAGCCTGCAAAGAGGAAGTGCCTTCTTACTGTGCTGCTCTGCATTCTGGAACTGCTGACCTTTTCCTGAACCCAGCTCTGCTCTGTCTGAGCAAAGCACAGCTATAACCCCGCCCCCTGCACTTTATTCCCCTCTCCTCAGTATGTGATGCTTCTGAATCAAGATGGCGGCGCCCGTATCTTAAAGTCCTGAACAGAGTAGAAGCCAAGTGGGGGAAAGAATAATAAGTGACTAAAAACATAAAATATATTAATTTTAGATCCTGGGGAATTTAAGGGTTTGAGCTTTTCAATAAATCATGGTGAAGGTCCGGTTTAAGAATCTGGGTCAGTTCCTTGAGGGCTCGCTTGCTCCGAGTCCCGCCCTGGTGATAGAAGTAAGCGACAGCCGTCCGAGCGAACCTAGATAGCAGGAGCAGGACCCCTGAAGAGGGGAGTCAATTGAAGAAGCACCACCAGATTGCTCTCGGCTCCAGGAGAGTTATGGGCAAGTGGTTCTCCAGCGGACCTACTGACCCTGGAACTTCTGCGTCTACCAGACTCCTCCCCAGCCGGTCAGACTGGCATCCGAAGCAACTATCTTCCACCGGGAAGTCAGAGGAATTGCCCACCAGTAGGTTCCTGGAGTCCAGTCACCACAAGAGGGACCTTCTGGCCAGCGGGGACAAGAAAAAAACCTGTTCCAGTTTAAAACGAAAAAACCACCTTATCCTGGTGTCTCTCAAAGTAAGGGGCCTGAAACAACAGAGCCACCAACTCAGACACGCCGAACCGAGGTAATCGCCACCAAGAAGGCAACCTTCTGAGTGAGAACCGAAAGAGCAATATCATGTAGCGGCTCAAAAGGTGGACCCTTCAGAAAATTCAAATCCCAAACAGGAACTACAACTTGTCGAGTGGGCCGCACATGCTCCACCCCTGGGAAAAAAGTCTTAACCAGTGGGTGTAAAGCAAAATAACTCTGAAAGAGAACCGACAAGGCAGAAACCTGTCCTTTCAAAGTACTAAGCTGGAACCCCAGGTCCAGATTATGCTGGGTACAGAAAAAATACAATTCTGTGAAATACTCACCTGTAGAATTGATATTTGTATACAGTACATCCTGCTCCAGATATAGTACTTACACTTGGGTTATCCTCCGCCAGATGGCCCTGCACTGCAGGCACATGCAAAACAGGCTCCTCCCGGCCCCTCAAATACTCAGGGACCTCCCACAAATCCCCAGCATTGAAAAGTAGTGAACAAGAAGCCGGGAGAATTAACCACCAAAAACTGGTAACTATAACAATGGTAACAAGCACCATACAGGGGATCCAGAAGAATGCAAAAACCAGGGTGGGGTGGAGCAGAACGTACTGTATAGAAATAATATAAATTCTACAGGTGAGTATTTCACAGAATTGTATTATTCTTAGTATACAGTACGTCCTGCTCCAGACATAGTACTTATACTTGGGACATAGTAGTAGGGAAAGTAGGGTGGGATCCCCAACAAAAAGGCAATAGCAGACAGTTAAAACCACTGCCACCTGCAAAACCATGCGGCCAAGACGCCATGAGCTGAGGCCCTAACATCAACCTTGTAAAACTTTGAAAAGGTATGAACAGAAGACCAAATAGCGGCCTAGCAACCAGTTCAACAGAAGCCCGGTGCTGAAAAGCCCAAGAGGCACCAAAGCACGAGTAGAACAAGAAGCAAAGCGAAAAGGAAGATTCTTCCCCTTGTTGGAATAGGCCCGAGTAACAGCCCGACAAATCCAGTAGCTAACAGTAGGCTTGGCAGAAGTCAAAGACCCTTTCTTAGGACCAGAAGGAACCATCCCCTTCAAGAAAAGACCAGGGCCAAGGCCGCCCAACTCCGAGAACAGACGAGATCGGGCACATTCAGGATAGAGTGACCATAGGTCCAAAGGAGCATCATTTCTCCTAAGGACACAGGGACTACCAAGGAAAAACTTCCAACACCTGTTCAAGGAATGCAGAGCCCTTTTCTCAGCGCTGCTAGGAATAAGGCACCAAAGGAATAATATCTTGAATCAATGAACAGACACCACCTTAGGCAGAGAGTCCTGCTTCAGACGGACCACCACCTTAACCTGGTGTATCTCAAAAAATGGGGGCTAGGTAGACAGAGCCGCCCGCCAAACACACGTCTGACCGAAGTAACACCCACCAGAAGGACAACCTTGAGGGTAAGAAAAAACCCTGCAAGGCATACAGAATCAAATTCAAAACCCAACAGGGACCATAGGATTACATGGGGGACGCACATGAGTACCCCCTGAAAGAAATCTTAACCAAGGAAGACTGAATAAAAAGACTTCTAAGGCAAGGTGGACAGGGCAGAACCTGAACCATCAGAGTACTGAGTTGGAGACCAACTCCAACTCATGCTGTAATAACTCTAGAACCCTGGGAAGCGAGAACGCCCGACAGGGAAGAGACCTAGACTCACACCAATCGATATGGGTAAACCATACCCTATAACAGATGAAAGAAGAAGAAGAGGAAGAAGCTTGCTCCTAGTCTTCCCATAGTCTCAATCACCGAGACAGATAAGCCGGTCTCCATAAAGATGGATGTTTCAGCAGTCAGGCCGTCTAGGCCAGAGTCTGTAGATTGGGGTGACGTAAAGGGGCCCTGAGTAAGCAGAGCTGGCACTCCTGGCAGAACGTAAAGAGCTACTGCCCCCAGTACCACGTCTACGAACCACACTCTACTAGGTCGCCCGGGGGCCACCAGAATCACTGGTCCCCCTTCCAGAGCAATCTTGCGCAGAACCCTGCCTAGCAGGGGGAATGGAGAAAAGACATACAGAACAGAATGTCCAGGCCAGAAGATCCTGGGACATGGAAAACAAGGCCCGGGAGCTTGTGATAGCGACGGGACACAAACAGGTCCATAACTGGTTGGACCCCATAGTGACACAGGGATTTAGCACATCCTGTCACAGAGAGAACCTACCGGGGCGAAAAACGCTGATATGCAACATAGTCCTCCACCCAGATTAGGATCACAGACATTTCCTGGAGGACCCTCCTGCTCCAGGTCCCTCCCAGATGATTAATGTAGGCCACTGTCAGACAGACCGAGCGCCCCCGAACAGGTAGGCCCTGAAGAGGAGTAGCTAAGCGAAATAGAACCAACCTGAACGCTCACTGTTTCAAACATTGATAGGCGTATGGACCCTCTAAAGGCCCCACCTCCCCCAGAACCGCAGGGAGTTTCAGAAGAAAATCCCACCTGTAACCTGATAGATTGGCATCCATGGTGACCGTTTCCAGGAAGGGGCAAGAAGGGAACTGCCCCCAGACAGGATCCTTGAGTTCATCCACTCAAAGAGGGACTCCTCACCAGTGGGGAAGGCACACAGGCTCTGCTCCAGGGATGCTGAATCCCTGTCCAGTACTAAAAATAGAAGTTGTAGAAGGGCCCAAGGGGAACTGAGCATAAGGGATCTTTTCTGAGCAAGCCACCAACGGGCACACCAGCAGCATCCCTGCCTGGCGAAGGGACGGGGACAGCAATGAGGGACTAAGCCCCTGCAACCAGATTGTCCACTTTATTGCTGAGGAAGGAAGGTTCTCGCCTGAACCGAATCCAGATTCATTCCAAGTAATGGAGTTACCAATCAAGGGGACAATGAGGACTTAGGGTGATTGATCACCCATCCAAATGACTCCCAGTGTACACCACCAGCCAAGAAACCAACTTAGCCTGACGTAGAGACTGGGAAGTGAAAAAGGACGTCCAGGTAGGTCATAGCGCAGACGCCCCTCGGTCTCATCAGAGATATCACCCCCGTCAGCACCTTGGTGAGCACTCTGGGAGCTGAAGAGAGGCCAGGTAACAAGGCCACAGGTTAGCAGTGTTGGAACTTCCAACACGAACCTGAAGAGCCTCGGTGTCCAGAAGACACAGGGAAGTGAACAGAAGCATCTTTGAGCTCCACAGACGGGAAGAAGCCCCCTGAGCGCAAGGCGCTGATGGCCCAACCCAGAGTTTCCATGCAGAAAATGCCTGTAATTGGTGAATTGCCGCAAACTTGTGAATCCAGAATGGGCCAGACTGACCCATCCTTTCGGGGGACAGTGGAAGGTTGGTGTAGCGGCCACTGCCTCTGCCTATTAAGGGCAATCTGCAAGTGACCCCAAGATCCTGCATGGCCTGTACCAACGCCTGAACAGAGGCAGGGACCAGGAGTACCCTGATAATCATGGGGGAGGCCGCACAGCAAACTATCTTGTATCCGGAGGACACTACCTCCTGAATCCACCACAATGAGGCGTGATGCCTCCTGACAAGAGCAAGGTGCTGCAGCCATCATGCTTGAAGGGGTTTGGTGACGGGCCCCAAACAGGCGTTGCCCTCTAAAGGGTAGCCCAGTAAGGGTCTTTTTAGTAACATCGTCAGCTCCCCACTGTCGCAAACCAAGCGACGTATAGTCACCACAAGGGCAGAAGTTCTTGCACACATTCTAATGGTGTCATCCAGCGCTAATAGGATAGATTTTACAAACACATCACAACTGGAGAGTGCATTAAACACCTCCCAGGGGAGATCCTCAGGCTCAAGATGCTCAAGCATCTTTCTGATGAGGGTTCTAGCGGCCACTGCAGTAATAGCCGCGTCACAGACCGGGCGCAGCACCGTCCCTGCACAAGAAAAGGCGTGGGAGGCCAGCAGTTCAATGCGCCGGTCCTCCGCATCCCGAAGGGTACTATAAGCAGGGGCTGTAATAAAGGGGGGGGGTTAGGAACCCCTATGATCGGGGCATCCACCACGGGGGGCAATGACAACAATTAACCACATCAGGGGGGGAAAGGGTATTTCCTATCCCAGTCCCCTGGGACCCTTGGAAGTTTACTGGGGCATTCCCATTCCTTGAGCACGAGAGCATGGAAATGAACCTGCTCTAGAAATTCCAAGCGTGATGTCGCTGTATGGAAACGTTCCCCGCTCGGCTTGGGGGCCTCACCAGGGAGAGAGATAGACAGAGCCTTAAAGACCTTAATCAACAGATCGTCAGTGTCACACTGGCCCCAGTATTCAGGGCCAGAATCGTCATGACTCCTCAGGCTCATCTGATGAGAGGCCGAGTCACAGAACAGCTCTCCATCAGAAAGGGTATAGTCACACGGAGTAGTAAACTCCTCAGTTCCCATAGGAGAAACAGTAACATGAGGCATCAAGTGCCGCTTCTTACCAGGCCCTTGCGCTCCGACAACCTTGCAATAATCTGTTCAGCCGTAGGCAGTCTGGAAGACCCAACAGGCTGCAAATCCCCACTTGTATGTGACTCAGCAGGAGTGAGATTTAAAGAGGACCAACACCCAGGGGTGATCGGCCCGGAAATCTATAAGATTCCCGGGCCGATCACCTCCCACCCCGCGGGACATCCGAGATCGGGATGTCCCGCGGGGTGAAACCCCCCAGAAACCCCAAAAACATCTTACCTGATCCGCCGCCGCCTCCCGCGCGCCCCTCGAGGCGTGCACGCGCCGGCCCTCTGTGAATGGCCGGCGGGGGCGCGCGCGCGCCGAGAGGGACGCGCGGGAGGCAGCGGCTTGGACGTTCCTGATCCCCGCCTGGACGTTGGCGGGGATTGGCTGCGGCGTTCACGTGGGAGCGTTGAGAGGTGAGTTTTTTGGGGTTTCTGGGGGGTTTCACACAGCGGGGCACCCCCGATCGGGGTGCCCCGCCGAAGTGGACCAAAACCCAGGATAGTCAAAATCCTGGGTGTTGGTCCACTTTAAGCATGGGGAAATAGGTGAACTGAAACGAGGTGCAGCCACTGGCAAGCCCGATTGCAGGGCCAGTGCTTGCTCGGCACAGAGTCCGCAGACCCGTGCCCTGTCAGCATCAGCATGGGGCTGTCCACACGCTACACACAGCCGGTCGTGTCCCAGAGGGACCCCGGTCACATAATTCTGAGATGCCTCCATATGGTGATTATTTAGGCACAATATGCCAGTAGGGATTTACGCTATAGGCCACCCTGGATGCCCCAAAGACCCGCTAGGGAAGTGGAAGAATTTTACAAGGCCCGCTATAAATTACACAGGGCCGGGAGAAGCCAATGGTGTTCACCAGTCTGAAAGACACAATGAGAATAAGGGGTGTCAGAAACATGCGCAGTAAGAAGTATGAAAATCGCCCACGAGGGCACTTACAGACCAAGGAAGGAGGGGGACAGTTACCACGCGCGACTACCATCCAAATGGCGCCAAGCGAACCTCAAAGGGCGGGCCAGAGCGGCCCGTGACCCGGAGCGCGCCAAGCCAGGTCCCCGCCCCCTCGAAGAGCGCGAAACTCTAAGACAGTAGTCAACTTGTCATGAGGAGCGAAGTTTATGACACACTTTAGAATAGATGATTTGCCAATGAAGACGCTGCAGCGTCTGAGGCGCCGCCGCAGCACACCCAATAAGGCAAGAGACGCGTGTGGCGGCGGCTGATACACAAAAATGCAAACAGTGCGGCTCTGACACCAGGAATATAAGTCAAAGGACAATACTAAGGCCATAAGCATGTAAATCCAATACACTGAGACCACCACATACACCCCCCCCTTTCTTTCCCCCCGAGCTACGGAGGGAACGAGGGAGGATGGCGACCCTTTGTACAGGGCCCACCGCTACACGGGGTATGGGGCAATAATGCGGGAGGGGCATCCCCTAGAGGCTCACCATCAGCCTAAACCGCCTACCCTTTGGTGGGGGACTGCGGTGGAGCCTAGCTCCATAAGCACGCATGGTGCCGTCTACCTTCACCCGACCAGCGCAGCCCAGGCTGGGAGGCACATCACAGGGAGGACGGGTGGGAATAGTCCAACAGGGCCGCAGGCTTTGATAGCCCCGCTCACCTGCGAGAGAGAGATACTTCATGTGTTCGCAGTCGGCACTGCAGAGAAATCTGGGGATTTGTGCGAGGTCCCCGAGTATTTGAGGGGCAGGGAGGAGCCTGTTTTGCATGTCTCTACAGTGCAGTGCCATCTGGCGGAGGATAACCCAAGTGTAAGTACTATATCTGGAGCAGGACATACTGTATACTAAGAATAACCCTGCAAGGCAAGGCCCTTGCCTTACACCAATCAATATAGGACCTCCAGGTCCTATAGTAAATGCCAGAAGAGGACCGCTTCCTAGCCCTAATCAGGGTCTGAACAACCGCCTCAGACAAACCTCTTTCAAGATGAAGGTTTCAGCAGCCAAGTCGTCAAAGCCAGCGCTTGTAAATTGGGGTAAAACAGATGACCCCGAGATAGCAGGTCCGGCAGCAAGGGAAGCCGGTAATGGTCCACGGCCAGCCTTACAACGTCTGCGTACCAAACTCTTCTTGGCCACCTTGGAGCCACCAGAATCGCTGGTGCCCCTTCTAGAACCAGTTTGCGAACTACCTTGCCCAGCATGGAGACAGGTGGAAACAGGTACAGAAAGCCCAGGTCCTTCCAAGCCAGTGACAAGGCATCCACCGCCAAGGCCAGGGGATCCTGAGAAAGACACAAAGGCCGGAAGTTTGTGATTGTGCCTTGAAGCAAAGAGATCCACCTCCGGAGTCCCCCACCTGCGGCAAAGATCCAGAAAAACCTTGGGCGAGAGGATCCCCTGCTCAGAGAATCCGCCTCCGAATTCTCCACTCCCGGAACGTAGACTGCCGAAAGGCAAGGAACATTGCTCTCCGCCCAGTGCAGGATCAGAGAGACTTCCCTGAGGGCACTCCTGCTGCGAGTCCCTCCTTGGTGATTTATGTAGACCACTGCCGTTCGGTTGTCCGAACGCACCTGAACCAGAAGGCCCCGTAACTGTGGGGTCAACCGAGCCAGAACCAGACGAATGGCTCTGAGCTCCAATACATTGATGGGGGTATGAGCCTCCTGGGGACCCCACACCCCGCTGAATTGATGACTCTTCCAAAAACCTCCCCAGCCCGACAGGCTGGCATCCGTGGTAACCGTCTCCCAACAAGGGGCCAGAAAAGATCTGCCCTTCAACAGATTGCTCGAGTCCAGCCACCACCGAAATGACTGCCGAACCCTGGGAGACACCTTGAAAGGTTGATCCAATGACAGTGGGCTCCTGTCCCAATACGTCAATAGGGGAAGTTGAAGAGATCTCATGTGAAACTGTGCAAATGGCACCGCCTTGAAGGAGGACACCATTAGACCCACCAGTTTCATCCCGTCGGATAGAGGGACAAGGACAGTCCAGAAGAAGACGGATCAGGACCTGAATCCCCTGCACCTGGGCCTGGGGCAGAAACACTCTGGCCAGACTGGTATCCAGATTCATGCCCAGAAAAGAAATCACTGGAGACGTGGAGAGAGAAGACTTGGTGCGGTTGATCACCCACCCGAACCTCTCCAGGGTCGACACCACCAGATGGGTGTCCAGCACTGCCTGCTGAAGGGAAGAAGCTGAAATCAACAGATCATCCAGATAAGGCACAATGCGAATGCCCTGTGATCTGAGCAGAGCCATTACGCCCGCCAAAACCTTGGTGAAGACCCTCGGTGCCGAGGTCAGACCGAAGGGAAGAGCTACGAATTGATAATGTTGATCCTCTATCGCAAACCGGAGGAATCTCTGATGCGCCTGAAAGATCGGAACATGCAGATACGCATCCTTGATGTCTATGGATGTCATGAAATCCCCCTGGTGAAGGGAAATGATAGCGGAGCGCAGAGTCTCCATGCGGAACTTTTTGGCTCAGATAAACCTTGAGATCTAGAATGGGTCTCACCGAACCCTCCTTTTTGGGTACCGTGAAAAGGTTGGAGTAGTAACCCCTGCCTCTCTCCGACTGAGGCACCGGGCAAATAACTCCCATGTCCAGAAGGTTTCTTACTGCTAACAGGAGCTCCTGTGCAGCCTGATGGTGCGATAGCACCCGAGACCTTAAGAACCGGTTTGTACCCGGACGAGACCACTTCCAGGATCCAATTGTCTGACCTCCCGGGCCCAGACCTGGAAGAAGAGCCGCAGCCGTCCCCCCACCCGTTCGGGTGAGGGCGCCCCTTCATTGCTGAGCCGGCGGGCTTAGGCTTGGAACCCCAGGCAGCCGCCGGGCACGCCCGACCTCTGCCCCTATTCCAGAACGAGCCCCTGACACCAGAGACGGGCAGACCCCTAGTGCTCTGGCTCCACGAAAGGAAGGGGTGAAGGAACCAGCCCCCCAAAAGGGACGGCGCTGCTTCTTCCGCTGAAGTAACCTACCTCCCTTAGCAACAGCATCCAATTTATCTCCAAACAGCCGCGTACCCATGAAGGGAAGAGCAGTAAGCGACTTCTTGGCCCCAAAATCCGCCGTCCACTGACGCAGCCAGACCAATCTGCGCATGGCCACCAATAAGGCAGAAGTCCTGCTACACATGACGATAGAATCTTCCATAGCAGACAAAAAAAATCCATGAACAATGCACACCTCTTGAGAGTAGCAAACTCAGCGCTATCCGGATCAAACTGACCATCATTCAGCCAGTCCCTGATCAGGTACCTGGTAGCAAGCGACACTAGAGCAGATGAACAAGCCGGCCGCAGGGCCGATCCCACACTGGCAAACGAATGACAAGCCATCTGATCAAGGCGCTTTATCCTCGCCATCCTTAAGGGAGGTAGCGTCAGGGGTGAAGCACAGAAGAATTGGTCAAGCCCAAAACAGGCGCATCTACCTCAGGAGGAGAGGACCATCGCTTGACCACCTCCACCGGGAAAGGATACTTCTTGTCCCATCCCTGGGGAGCACCAGGTAGCCGACAGGGCCTCTCCCATTCTTTCTGGATCAGTGCGTCAAAATGATCCTGCGTAGGGAATTCTAGACGGGGCTTGCGGAGCCCAAAAAATTCCCCCTTCTTTAGGGGAGGCGCCTCTGGGGGATCAATATCAAACACTTTCAACATATGTGACAAAACAGCAGCCGTATCTACGGCATCCCCAGGCGCCTGCCCAACAAAAGCATCACCAGACTGTACAAAATGAGACTGTCTCCTCAAACACTTCCCCCTCATCTAAAGGGGAATAATCAGACAAATCCATAGAATCGTCGTCCGCGTCCCACACGGGCTGGGCCGACGACAAATGTCTCTTTTTAGCTTGGGCCTTCTTGCCCACCATGCTAACAAACTTTTCAATGCTGGCCAACCTGGCACCAACATCCGAGTGCGACTCCCCGCTGGCACTAAAGGAGGGGAAGGCGATGAAGCGGGAGGAGCTGACCCAGAAGGCTGGGACCCAGACTTCCGCGTTATGGCCTTATGAGCGCATGGAGTACAGATCGGTACATCCTCTCCCTTAAGGGATGCCCCACACATGGGCGGGCTTGCACCAAGGTGAGCCCGAGCCCAGTATCCTGCAGAGCCTCCATATGGTGATTTTTTAGTGGTCAGTCGCAAGACCGCAGGGAATTACGCTTAAGCAACCCGGGATGCCCCTTAAATGTCCCGGTGGGAGGATTTGGAGGGATCAATTTTAAACTAGGGACCAGGAGGAACCCATTAATATGCACAATATGAAGCAATCTGCAACACACAATAGGCATATCAGTTACTAATAATAGCATCTGCCTTAATACAAGTACAACCATACCACACCTAAATATCTAAACATATATACAGATATATAAGCAAAAATTTGTCAAAAACACACACACCAGGGGCCCATCCCACCAGAGAGTGACCCCCAATACAAGGAAAAAACGGCCATCACCTGACCCCTAAGAGCAGAAACAGCCACGCTGGAAGCACCAAGATGGCCCCTAGCCTTGAGGTAACAGGACCAGGAAGAAGGGGGGCGTGCCAACGCCCAAGGAGCGCTTTCCAGGCCCCGCCCCCCTCCCTGCAGAGCCGATCTGGCCAGAGGAAGGCTCTGCAAAAAACGCGCTGACGAGTGGACGGGCTACCGCAGCCGGCCCTGCCCCCTTACACACAGCCTGAGTGAATTTCACTCAGGCTGACAGGGAGCCATCTTGCAACCGATTCATCAGGGATTACTGCCAGGCGGACCACACAAGCATCTATACCCAGTGTGAAGCACCCGACAGACACACACACCCCATAAAAATCCATAAATTATAATAAATAAATGCAAGGAGAGGCCAGTTAAGAAGCGCCAGCCCCCTAGCCCCCCCCCCCCCCCCCCCGAGGGAGTAAGGGACCTGGAGGGAAAAGGGAAAACCCAGCTAATAAGGCTGCATGCAAGCAGGGAAGGGGGCATCCCGTACCAGGATCACCACAACCTGATTTTACCGCCTGTCCCATAATGAGGTCGCGCGGTGGAGCGCGGCTCCTACTGCACCCACAGGCTGTTCCTACTCTTGCCAGGGCCCGCAGCCTAAGCTGGGAGGCTCAACAGGGTAAATTTAGAATGAGTCCTGGCAGCAATAGGGACAAAAAAGGGGCCGGGCTCGAGCCCGGCTTACCTGCAAGTAAGAGAAGTCTTCATCTTCTGTCTTGCTCGCCTTCCCTGCAGAGAAGGAACTGGGGAATTGGTGGGAGGTCCCAGGTAGTTATGGACCGGGAGGGGCTTCTTTTTTTGCATTCATCTCTGCAGAAGTTCGCCCTCTACTGGAGAATAACCCAACTGTCAAGACTTATTGAAGCGGAGTGTATGTCACACTTGGAATATACGCTCTCAGCGCAAGTGAACAAACCATGCTAAGTCCGCCCGGGGGGCTGGTACCGCACATGGGGCAGAGCTTCACCCGCCAGATGGGGCCCCTAGCTCACTATCCCCAGAAGCCTCCATTATGGTGATTAGCAGACAAATCTAAGATTACAGAGCACTAAGGGCACAAACCGCTGATCCCTCCAGTTTAGTCCCTTTTTTTGTGATCCCTCTTACTAAAAAGATGGATGGGGAGAGGGAGGGGCGAGACCAGGAGGAACCACAACCACCGCTATAAGGCCCCACCAGCACACAGGAAAGGCCTCCCCAGCCGCGTCTAGCAGCACGCCCCAGAAAGGAGCGCGAGGCCAGCGCCCGCCCCTCATCTTCCTCAGCCACAACTACCTCAGAGCCCAAGATGGCGGAGGCCCCCCGCCGAGATAATCCGCGACGGGGCCCCCCACTCGTGCACGGCGCGTCCCCGCACCCGGAAGCGTCGGCGGCCGTAGGAGCATCAGTCCCTTGCCAGGCCGCCGGCAGCCCCCACCCACAGTGGACAGACATCCGTGGCTAGATGGAGGGGAGCAGGAGGTGAAGCACCGAAGGGAACGAGGGAGGTAAGTTAGCGCAGAACACAGTGCAAAGAGAAAACACACACAATAATAATAAAGCTTGATGGGCATAAAGGGGTCCCCGAGGTGGTTCCTCCCCCCCCCCCCCCCCCCCAAGGCTCACCATTAACCTATGGCCGGCTACCCTTATCCAGAGAGTATCCAAGACGATCTTAGCAGCAGCTACTGCAAGACAAATCTGGGAAATCTACTGAGACAGCTCCTTTTATAGGGGGCCGGGAGGAGTTACAGCGTTGGATCTTGCAGTAACTGCGCCACCTGGTGGCAGACTACCCACGTCATTACTTTCTGGGACGACCTGGACTAGATATAGTGAAAATATGGGTCCTCCCCCATCAGTTCTACGTCCCAATATTCAACTCGCCTAAATCCCATCAGTTCTACATCCCAATATTCAACTCCCCTAAATCCCATCAGTTCTACGTCCCAATATTCAACTCGCCTAAATCCCATCAGTTCTACGTCCTAATATTCAACTCTCCTAAATCCCATCAGTTCTACGTCCCAATATTCAACTCGCCTAAATCCCTAGCTTTGCTAAGCATGCAATATATAAAAACTATGACTAAATTAGTGCACCTATGAGTTCACCCAGGGGTGGTGTTATACAATTAATGTCAGCAGTGGTTTGTAGGAACTCAATGTCACCCCTCCTATATCACTCTCCTTGCAACCGCCCATCATTACTGTACCCCAATTAAATACCATTACATGCAAGTTCTAGTTACCCTTCCCACATTCCCCACACGTACACTTCCAGGACGCAGGTTGAGCATGTGTGCGCTTAAAGTGGACCAACACCCAGGATTTTGACTATCCTGGGTATTGGTCCACTTCCCCGGGGCACCCCGATTTGGGGTGCCCCGCTACCTGAAACCCCCCCAAACACCCCGAAAACTCACCTCTCCACACTCCCACGTGAGTGCGCTGTCCAATGCCCGCCGGACAAGTGACGTCCGTCGGACAAGGGATCGCGCCCGCCGCCGCCTCCCGCGCGTCACTCTTGACGTGTGCGCGCCCGCGCCGGCCATTCAGAGACGGCCGGCGCGGGCGCGCGCACGTCTAGAGGAGCGCGAGAGAGGCGGCGGAAGCAGCGGCTGGAGAGGTAAGGATTTTTCGGGGTTTTGGGGGGGTTACACCCCGCGGGACATCCAGATATCGGATGTCCCGCGGTGTGTGAGGCGATCACCTCAGGGTGTTGGCCCACTTTAAGCATTTTTATATGTACACGCCCTTCCAAAACAATGACAACTTACCATGCTGGGCACATTGGCGACAGGGGAACCTTTCATATCCGAGGAAAAGGGAGGAAGGCTATTGGCTAGGCCAGGCTTAGTGGGAAGCTGAGGATTTACCCCTTGGGCTCGAATTTGTTGTCCAGGGGCTTGGTTGAAAGTTTGTCCAAAGGGGCTGTTGCCCTGAAGTCCCATCTGTAGGAGGAAGGTAAACCAAACAAGGAAGGGTCAGAGAACAGAATTTAAATGGAAAAATACATCAATGCAAAACAAACCTATTCAGGAAATTCAAACAAGTTTAACAGAGCAGCAATTGCTACCATTTTAAAACACAAAAAAGGAGCAGCTATGAAACTAAAAGAAAATGCATTTTTCTGAAGCAAACACCCAACCTGTGACTATGCAACAGGGTAGTGGAGCACATTGCTAAATAAATCAGAACCTCTGAATCACCACATACCACTCCTTATGAGACCTTGCCCATGGCACATGTTTAAAGATATGTCCTGACTGAGTCAAATCAGGTAGTTGTTTCCAAAAGGGGCCAAGCAACCCCTCATGCAAAAAAGCCTGTAAACAGTCATTTGACATTTTCTGTGCACAGATTTACTTTAATGCAGAACTACCTGCCAGAGGGAAAGTCTGGTTCTGCAGAACAGCAGCTGATCCCCTCTCCCCCACACCACAATTTTGCCTCCAACAGCAGCACTTCTCTTTTACAGGACAACTAACTGCAGCGAAGCATATGGATGGCACTTTAGTCAGGATCATGGCAGGCAGATCTGGTCTGACCTGTAGAGAAGTAGTGCCTGAGATGAGCGATTAGCTGCCAGAGGAAAAGCCTATGCCAAAGTTAGGCTTCCAACCTAGCAATGGGTGAATATAGATCTACTTTAAAAAAGGTCAGAATCAGAACCTTTTCCTTCAGGAACTGCCTGGAAAGTGATCTGCACATAAGTGACACCCTAACTTACTTGACTGCTGGAATAATTTTACCCCTGTACAAGTCACTGGTCAGACCCCATATGGAGTACTGTGTACAGTTCTGGGCACCTGTGCTTAAAAAAGACATATCAGAACTGGAGCGTGTTAAAAGGAGGGCAACTAAGTTAATAAAAGGAGGAGTGCAGGGACTAGAGTAATATTTGGGGTCAATACAAAGATCTGTCCCCAATCTATTTATACCCTGGAGCGTAACCATAACCCGAGGGCATCCACTAAGGTACTAAGGTTAGAAGAAAGGTGCTTTTTCCACAGACACAGAAGGGGATTCTTCTCTGTAAGAGCAGTGAGACTATGGAACTCGCTGCCAGAGCAGGTAGTTATAAAGGATTCCTGGCATGTAACATTTCCAGCTATGGCTACTAGACCACTGCAAGGAGATAAACAGGCTGAACCGGAAGGCTTTATTCAGCCTTACATACTATGTTACTATGTAATGAGGAGCAGCAACATTTTATGGTGTTTTTTGGCTACATTTGTTGTGCAAGTTTCATTTACCATACTGTGTTACTTTAGACAGAGGTATATTGCTTCAGGCTTGTAATATAAATATGCTAGGTACCCCCCTATTTCTATTGGATTTTTGAACTTATTAAACCAGAAGGCAAATCTGAAAATCTGTTTAGCCCATTCTTTCTTGGGTAGGCCAAGCCTAGAGCATCTGTGAAAGTTGCCACTGAGCCTGGAATACGGCTTATGGTGGGGCATGAATTACAGGAGGTGCTCTAGTAGTAAAAAGCACAGATGCGAACGGACACCTATCCTGTCGACCTCTCTGGCCCCTGCGTTTCATCCAGAGGGTGGCATGGAATCCTATAGGTAAGGGTGCTGGTGGGTTACAGGCCTGCCATCAGTGACCAGACAGGCTAGCAGCAGGGTAAAGAGAACTTTACATTTCTATAACCTGGGAACATACATGCAAATTGGAAGCTGGCAAGTCATGCTTATTCCAAATTCACGTGAAGAGGATAAGCAATGTTTTTGTCCTTTCATGTTTAAAACCTGCCTTCCAGTATTATGTTGGGAGACCAACACAAGAAAATACAACAAAACACATTACAATTCTGTACCTAGCACATGTGCAGGATGCTGCTAAGCACTTTCCTAAACACAGAATAGCTGGAAGGGAAGAAATTGCTGGGCTTGATCTAGGGGGCACCCCTCCCCATTCCGCCCCCCCCCCCGGCCTTATGGCATTGTAGTACCCTTGTCCGTTTTAAGGTGTTCAAACAGATATTTCATGGGAGCCCACTACGTACTCTGTATGCCCAAGGGGCTGAGGTGGAAACCGTAAGGCTTAAAGGAGAACCATGAGAGGACTGGTCGGGGTCATGGTACTGGTCCGCCCCTACGTAAGGCGACCCCCGACACATTGGAGGGGTCTTAAGAAGGAGAAAGGTTGATCCTGCAACGGAGGATGGTATGGAACTCATGAAATGACAGGGTAACAAGCTTTGGGCTTTGTTTAATATTGCATGCACCTGACTTTTGAGTGTTGTACTGCGATACCTTGATATTGTCTTTTCTTGAAAACAAAGAATTTATATAAAATGACTCTAATTGGAGAAAGGGCAACTTACACAAAAGACTACCTACCTAGTGAGAACAGAAGTACCTTTGCTGTGTATAAAAGGACCCCTTCACATTTTCCCTATTGCATCACATCGAGAGTGGAAACACCCCAGGACACAAGTGGGACATTGAATAAAATGGACAATATCAAATCTCTGTGTAACGTTTTGCCCAAAAAGCAACTGCAACCCAGGTCATAGAAGTCTATTGTGCATTAGCCATTGGGCAATGTGGCGCAGACAAAAGGCTATATATTCACCACCACCTTCCAGTCTAGTCCCAAAAGCCTCCCCTGTCTCCGATGGCGTTTGTGACAGTCCCCTTTTTACCAGGGTCGTTGCATTGGAAACCGAAAAAGGCGCAGCACAGTACACAAAAGTGCTGCATATGTGCAATATGGTGAAAGTGCAGCGTGTGAAAAGCTGCACATGGTATTTTTAAACATTGTTCTGTAAATAATAAAGTGTAAAAATAGTCACCTTTGCATTGAATAAAGAAATTTTAGGCGCCATTTATAAAAATGATAGAGATGTGTAGAAGTTATTTCCCAGCATGGCCTTAATCTCTATCAAACATTTAACAGCTAGCTAGATAAAATAGTAAACTACTAACTGGAAGGTGTAGGACAGCTCTTACAAATTTGGACTCTACAGCCCAATGCTAAACTTCTCCTCAGCTATAAATACACTGCTGCAGGTTCTGAACACATACCACAGCATATGATGGGACCTACAGGCTGGAAACCTCTTGCTTGAAATGGTTAAAGAGGAAGTCCATGCATTCTGTAACACTCATCCACTGCTCAGGTCCCCTGTGTTACGCCCGATTTGGGCAACAACATTAAAAACCCCTTCCTGGGAGACATGGAGGCTGTAGCTTAGACCTTGCAGTCGCATGGCTTCCGGCATTGGGCAACTGGCTGGTCGCTAGAGTTCATGGTGGAATTGATCAGGTCAGTTTTTTTTTTTTTATTTTAAGGGCCATATCGGGCTTAGCACAGGGGGAGTGATGTTACAAAAGCTTGGACTTCCTCTTGGCAGCACAAATATTTTAGAGGAAGCAGAGTAGCAAGGCTGTAATGGATGCCATGAATGTAGATACCAACAACATCTCAACCGGTCTATTCACATAGCATTTGAGTGTAAAGGATGTGACCCTAGTCTACCTTACAATTCGGCAATAGCATCCTAGCCTGCAGATGTTGGTTGGAGGCATATGACAAAAATACAATTCTGTGAAATACTCACCTGTAGAATTGGTATTATATCCATATAGCACGTCTTGCTCCAGATGTAGTAATTACATGTGGGTAATCCTCCGCCTGAGGCGCTGTTCACTGCAGACATGTAGAAAACAGGCTCCTCCCGGCCCTACATATACCGAGGGACCTCCCACAAATCCCCAGCATTGAAAAGCAGTGAAAGGAAAAGCCAGGAGAAACCAACCACCCAAAAACTGGCAACAACAACAATGATAATCACCATACAGGGGATCCAGAACAACGTGAAACCAGGTTGGGTTGGAGCAGGACGTGCTGTATGCATATAATACCAATTCTACAGGTGAGTATTTCACAGAATTGTATTATTCTAAGCATACAGCACGTCCTGCTCCAGATGTAGTAATTACATGTGGGACAACCAATAGCAGTGTCCGTAAAGTAGGGTGGGATCCCCAACAGAAAAGGCAACAGCAAGCAGTTTAAACTACTGCCGCCTGCAAAACCTTGCGGCCAAACAGCATCAGCTGAGGCCCTAATATCAACCTTGTAAAACTTAGTAAAGGTATGAACAGAAGACCAAGTAGTGGCCTTGCAAACTTGTTCCACAGAGGCCTGGTGCTGAAAAGCCCAAGAAGCCCCAACAGCCCTAGTAGAATGAGCAGTAAGACGGAAGGGGGGAGTCTTCCCCTTATTAGTATAGGCTTGAACCACAGCCTGACGAATCCATTTACTGATGGTAGACTTGGCGGGAGCCAAACCCTTCCTAGGCCCGTGAGGCACAACGAAGAGAGCATCAGTCTTCCTGAAGGCCTTAGTCTAGCAAGGTCGTCCGAGGACCAATGATCAGAACCAGACTCTTCCTGTCCCCTGGACTCGTCGTCGTATGACCCTGAGTCAGAGACCAATTCCCCTTCGTCTGAGGGGGAATGAGCGTAGGAAAGAAGCAAATCATCAGATTCTATAGGAAATATAGTAGATTCAGGATTCAAATGTCACCTCTTGGCGGTGGCCTTGCGCGCCAAGGAGCCAGCAATTAAGTTTTACACACTAGCCAGCCTAGTGGCCAAATCAGAATGAGAATACCCACTGGTATTGGGGGTTAGGCTCAGACTTGGGGGAGTAGGTGAAGCGAGGCGAGGTGCGGGCCCAGCCTCAGGAGAGGTGGGAAGACCGGCTAGCGCCTGCTGTGCACAAGGGACGCAGACCCGTGTATTGTCACCGCTGCAAGGTAAGACCCCACAAGCTACAGACGGGCTTGTCCCGAGGGAACCCCGTTCACGATATCCTGAGATGCCTCCATATGGTGACAATTATGTGCAATATGCCAGTAGGGATTGACGCTATAAAGCAACCCTGGATGCTCCAATGACCCGCTGGGAAGTGGGAGTGATTTTTTAGAAGTCTGGACCGGGCGTTACGCCGGGCCGGGAGAAGCCACGGAAGCTCACGGTCTGAAAGACACAAGGGGAAGAGGGATGTCAAGAGCCAAGCGACGAGAAGCAAAAGCTAAAGAAAGGTCGCCCGTGAGGGCACTTACAGAACAGCGAGGGGAGGACAGTCTTCACCATGCGCACGTGAAAAGGAATGGCGCCAGCGAACCTCGAAGGGCGGGCCAGAGCTTTACATGACGCGGAACGCGCCACATCAGACCGTGCCCCCCCCCCCCCCCCCCCCCGGAGAGCACGAAGCTCGGAGCGCGTAGCCAATAGAAAAACGAGTAGTTGGAAACTGAGCCCCGACCGAGTGAATCACCTTAGGGACTGACATGACAGGAAAGAATAGAGAAATCAACCCGTAGCGTCCACGATCGGAGCCACCATACGTGCCGAGTAAACTACATTAAGGGCGCTGCGGCTAAGGTTAAGATAAATGTTGAAAAGCGGCTCTGACACCCAGTAACCATCAAGGGCTATAACTTAGTGTAATGGGGCAAGGTTAGGCCGTCTGTACACACAACCCCCCCCCTCTTTCCCCCCCCAATAGCGGGGGGAACTAGGAAGGAAGGTGACCCAAGACTCGGAGTTCACCGCTACACGGGGTATGGGGCGCTGATGCGGGAGGGGCATCCTCTGAAGGCTCATCACTAGCCTTAACCACCTACCCTATGGTGGGGGATTGCGGTGGAGCATGGCTCCGTAAGCACCTAAGGTGCTGCCTACCTTCACCCGACCAACGCAGCCCAGGCTGGGAGGCATATTCTTTCATAAAGAGGACGGGTGGAAATAGTCCCGCAGGGCCTCGGGCTGTAAAGCCCCCGCTCGCCTGTCTTCGCAGTGAGCACTGCAGAGAAATCTGGGGATTTGTGGGAGGTCCCTCGGTATATGTAGGGCCGGGAGGAGCCTGTTTTCTACATGTCTGCAGTGAACAGCGCCTCAGGCGGAGGATTACCCACATGTAATTACTACATCTGGAGCAGGACGTGCTGTATACTTAGAATATCTGTAGGAGCTACAAGTGAATTTGGTTCTTTGTTATCATACATAAAGAATAGTAGTAGTAGTAGTAGTAGGAGGGCCATCTGGATGTGACGCCAAGTATCGACAAGCCAGCTATATAGACTGTACCATAAATAAATATACACCCTACCCCCCTTAAACACATGGGTTCACTATATCCCTTGGGGGCCAAGCCAATCCAACCAGCACCTAGAGTGTTCAGTGGGCACGGCCCTTTGACTTCAGGTTTCTTGATGTGAGCGTTGCATGGCAAGACAAGTCAAAGACCAAGCATGCATTTTATTGTCTCTGAGCCACCCAGCTTTTAAATGCATGTGCTACTGCATCCACTCAAAGTTGAAATGCTGCCTCACTGATTTTCTAGTGGTAGTGGCCATTTTTGGAGCTTCTTTTCCCAGCCATGCTGCTGCCTGGATTCAAATGACATAACGACAATACACAGTAACAAGAAACCCAGCAGCATTTCCTGTTTGTAGGCGGCCTGTACATCCACTACTTTGTTTTTAAATTTATCACAGCAGGAGCAAAAAAGGTCCGTTCATTTTATGTGCAGGAAACTAAATTACCCTGCGGAGGGATGCATTTGCCGTTTGTTGTGTTGGTCTGGTTTAATTCATCTTTGAATGCTGGTCCACTTTAATGCCCACCTTTAATTTTGGGAGGGGCTTATCTAAGGCTGCAGTCAGTCACTCAGAATGGCCTCAGGTGATGCGCTATCTGCAGCATATCAAGTGAGTGGTCATGAGAAATGGCTGTGTCAATTTAGCGTTTCTTCTTGGTAGCATATGGACCACTGCAATGAAGGAGAGGCGGACACACCTCTGACTGGCAAGCGATTCGAGCCGCAAGGGAATCGGTCTACCAGTTAGGTAAGAGCAAGAAGGCCAGACTAGCAGAAATAACCTTGGGAAACAAAAAGGGGAGTATCAAGTTTTTTTGCCTCGGACAAGGACTTTAAGCTGTAACTGTAGACTCCCAGCCATTTTTCCTTTAAGACATCCTCCCGCCTGCCATTTTTCCTTCAAAGCCACCCCCTACACATTTTTAGCTTCTAGCTTTTTAGTAAACTGGGTAGGAGACACAACCCCACTGTGGTAGATTCCAATCTTCTTCTAAAAACACAACTGTGACCAAAAGAGTCTTCACGACTCAGAAGCACAATTCAGATGACAGATCCCGACCCACGCAACGCAGACTAACCACTTCAAAGCAAATTCTACTCTAGCGTGCAATATAGCTAGAAAAAAAATTAAAACAAGTGGGGGGGGGGGGGGGGTGTTTACTATGAAGAAGTTTGGCAACACAGAAGCAGATAGCAAGAATCCCTAGGGGATATATTTCCTTATGGAGTATGGCCCCACATAAAACAAGTTCATTCATTTTCTCAAAGCAGATCTAAACAGTGGAGTGCACACATTTACAATCAGATGGCAGCACTACCAAACACGAAAAAATGATTATTAGTCCTGTTCAGATTTACAAAATATCCCAGCCAATACCGGACTGTCATGATGGATTCAGCAGGTGGCTACAGATCCATTGCAGGCACAGACCTACACTAGAGAACAAAGAGCTGTCAAACGGTTTTCCCAAGAATTTAGAGTCCTACCATGCAGCTGGGTGTGCAGGAGTCTGGCTATGGCCCATTCCAGGCTTTTGGCCGCCTGCTAAAGTGAGCTCAGTGGAGGCCAAGCTAGGACAGGAGGGTTTCATTGAAAAAGTTAACTTTTCCCAATTACTCACACAAATATCAAAACCCCAAAAATGTGCAAACAAGGTGCCCCCCCAAAAATGAAATCACTACAAAAGGTCCTCAGAGAAAATGTTTTAAGTGTAGAGGTCCACTGTGGGGAGCATACCGTCAGCTTGCTTATTCCCAAACATTCAAAATAGCCTGTTCCTCAAAAGAACTGCAATGATTTTAGGGTTAACCTGTTGACCAGAATATTAAAAGAGGACCAATACAGGCTTCAGGAAAAAAAAAACACGACATGTATGTTTTCAAATACAGTTTTAGGTGGTTGGCCATAGCCCCTAACCACCCAGGTGGTACTTTATTCATCAAGTGCCACTTTGCATTTTCTGATTGAATAGATGTTGGGAACCCCTGTCCTAGGGGAATGTGTAACTGGTATGGGCGCTAAGTACATTAGTGTCCCAACACCCATTCAAACAATGAGTGTTGGATCACTTTAAAGCGGACCAAAGCCCACATTTTTAACTAGCATCCCCTGAATTGTTCCCTCCATGTAGAGAACCTTTTGCCAAGTTTTAGTGCTCCTGCTTCACTCTAATCCCAGAGAATTGAGAGTTTTAGCTGTAAAGCTCCGCCTCCTCCACTCATTGTCGTTGTGTGTGGCAATGATGTCATTGCCGCACCAATGTAATGACTGATCACCTGCTGCACCAATGTAATGACTGATCACCTGCTGCACCAATGTAATGACTGATCACCTGCTGCACCAATGTAATGACTGATCACCTGCTGCACCAATGTAATGACTGATCACCTGCTGCACCAATGTAATGACTGATCACCTGCAGTTTTACAGAGACAGCAAAAAAAAAAAATAAATAAATAAAAACATTCCAGGACGATTAGAAAAAATGAAATTATCCATTTCGAGTTCTACACCTTAAGGTAATATCAGCAGGGGCTATGGCCAAACGTATTTCACAAGTTCAGTGACTTTTGGTCCGCTTTAAGTGTCTTGGCTGATCTGATGTAGATCAGATTATTATTGTGAAAACGGCAAAGGGGATCCTTTAACTTTAAACCCATTAGATGAATTCCTATATACAATGGATAATAGGTTTGTGTAAATACATTATAGGAGATATTAATAGTAAAATTGCCATCTTATCAATGACAGGTTTCCTGTGCCAGACAAAGCTTTCTGCTAAAAATGTAACTGGAAAGGTGTGTCATTACAGGAGCAGGCAGGCAGGTAGCAGGATTACAGATGAACTTTTGCCAAATCCATGGCCTGGCTTGATCCCTGCTTTCAGTTCAGAGCCGAGCTATTACATCACCATCCACCGGTAGTAACATTCAAAGCACACAAATCCCAGAATGCTTTTCACCAGCCCCCCTCGATGTTGATTTAGGTTCACAGACAGGAAAAATATGAACCGGCCCACTGAGAACAAAGATGTCTGGGAACTGTAGGCATGCAGCACGTCACCCAGCAGCTCATCGCAATAAAGAGTTGAAGTGAACGCAAACAATTCAGCACCTTCACTAAACTCACCAGGATAACACCAAACTGCAACGCAGAGATGAAGCAGACACAACTGCTATTTTAAAAAAGGAGAACACCCTATTATTGCATGTGTAGCACTTAAACCCACCCGCCATCCGAGCTACACTTCTTACCTGGACAGAAATTGGCTTGGAAGGAGTGCTGCCCCCTGAAGTCATGCAGCGGCATCCAGCCTGGAAGACCATACCGAGGAGCATGTGCTCACTACAATGCTGGGCTAGTAAACAGGGGGGTATGCTTGGGATTTCTTTTATCTAGTTGTAGGTTCGCATTAAAGCGAAACAAAATGAGGGGATGCTGTGGGAACCCACCCCCCAAGTCACCAGTCAACTACCTTTCCCCAATCCAACAGCGCATACGCAAGCTCATAGAAGGGTGACGGCAGGAGAGCATATGTCCCTCTGCCCTTATGTTTATACTGTATGTTCTCTTTAGCTTAGGAAGCTTAGGATAGATGTGTGCTTATCACAGCCATGTTTAAATTCACTGACCTATCGATTTTTCAACTACCTCTGCTGGATGTTTGTTCCAAGCATCTAATACTATTTCTGTAAAATATTTTCTAACATTGCTCCTGATCTCCCCCCCCCCCCCCCCCGACTAGCTTCAGGTTGTGCCCCCCCCATCCAAGTCCATTTCATGCCTGTGTCATTCAGCAAATGGCTCTGAGGTCCTCCAATAGGGAATGCAAGCAGAACATTCCCAGCCCAAAGATGTGGCAACTCTCACTCCCTATTACATAACATCAGAGTCCTTTGCCGATTGACAGACACAGCAAATGGCTCTGATTGGACCGGAGAAAGGTAAGCAGTAACCGACAAACTGAGGGGTTACACACATTGAGGGATTCAGACTGGGAATGCCCGGGGGAAGGCCAGCGACCGACCCCAGAATCTTTTAGACATTGGTACACTACCTCTATTGCAATGAATGGAGAAGGCATGGCGACACTACTCTGATCAATGGTGAGTCGCAAACCCGCCACACCACCCAGGAGTTGCAGGATTGTGGGCTGGGATCCAGCTGGAAACAAGTGGTAAGTCCTCCTTTGTTATTTTTTGCCTGCTGACCTCAACTGCTGACCCACAAGATTTTTATACATTTCCACCTTTCTTAGAACAAACCTTCAGTTGAAAAAATAAAGCTTAGTAAATTGTGCCACTAAACCACCCACCTGGCTATCAGTGACAAAAAAACATTTGGGAGGGCTTAAGCCCATGAAGATGCGGTGCTGCTGAACTGCACTGGAGCAGCCATCTCACCCCACACACTTCCTGTTTTGCAAGACCCCGATCAGCCTATTGGTAAAGCCATTTCCAGGAATTTTGTGGCAAATGTTTAAAAAAGGACCAATCAACCCACTGTGGCTGGCCCTGGTCTAGTCTAAAAGACTCCAGAGCTGGCTGACTAGGTGCCCCTGGGCTATCCCTACCTCTGAATGCCCCACTGTGTGAAATCGCCCCATATGGCCCACAACTCAACTCATCTTCCTGCCACTTCCGCTCCACGCTCAGCCATTTAGATAGGCTGGGTGCGCAGGATCAAACAATCTACAGAGGGGCCAGGGCTGTGACCGCTGGCTTTCGCTACACGCAGTCCAAAACGGCGAATTTATGCAGTGCATTAGTATGCACAGCATAAAGTGCTGATTGGACTAGCACATGTGCAGCGGGAATGGCAGAAAAGTGAGTGGAGTGGGCGATCTGGGAGTATTCACACAGTGAGGAATCCTACACCAGGATGTCCCCTGGGGGTCAGCAGAATAGTCAAAATCCTGGCAATTGGTCCACTTCAAAGGCTATGCAGCTGCCATCCTGTAAAGTTAAATTGGGGGTCATGCTAAATATTTGGTGAAGCCCGTGTGCATCGTGGTGTGGATTGCAACCTGTATATTGGTGAGCTTTTTAGCACAAAAACGTTCAAGAAAATTGTCCAACATTTTCCACAGGTACAGGTAATTTTGGAGGAACATAGAAAAAATACCATTCTGTGAATACTCACCTTGTAGAATGGATATTATAAGTATGCATCACGCCCTGCTCCAGTAATAATCATTACGTCTGGGATATAGTCCACAAGAGGGCGCTTTACTGCAGAGATGGCAAAGAAGAGGCCCCTTCCGGTCCATATATGCCTGGGACCTCCCACTCATTCCCCAGTATAATTAAGCAGTAAGGGAACCAGGAGAAGCCAAAAACAAGATTAACAACCATAACCAGGAAACATTCACCATATAGGAGGATCCAAGAATGAAAACTCATGGTGGGATGGAGCAGGGAGTGCTGCACACTTATAATACCCATTCTACAAGGTGAGTATTCACAGAATGGTATTATTCCAAGTATGCATCACGCCCTGCTCCAGTAATCATTACGTCTGGGACATCCAGTAGCAGTGTCCAAACAAACGGGTGGGGATCCCAAAAAGCAACAATGCGCAGTTCAAACCACTGCAGCCTGCAGAACTTTGCGGCCAAAAACAGCATCCGCTGAGGCCCGAACATCAACCTTGTAAAACTTGGAAAAGGTATGAACAGAAGACCAGGTAGCAGCCTTACAAACTTGTTCAAACAGAAGCCTGGTGCTGAAAAGCCCAAGAGGCCCCAACAGCACGGGTAGAATGAGCAGTAATTCGGAAAGGGGGATCCCTCCCTTTAGCAGAATAGGCCCTAACAATGGCCTGACGAATCCATTTACTAATGGCAGACTTAACCGGCACCAAACCCTTCTTTGGACCAGAGGGTACCACAAACAAGGCGTCCGTCTTCCTGAAAGGCGCTGTAGCCACCAGGTAGTATTTCAAGTTTCTGACAACATCCAAGGCCCTCTCCTTGTCATTACCAGGATTAGGGCATAAGGAAAGAAGCACAATGTCCTGATTGAGGTGAAAGGCAGAGACAACCTTAGACAAGAAGTCTGGTTTTAAGCGGAAAACCACCTTGCCCTGGTGTCTCTCAAAGTAGGGGGCCTGAATGGACAGAGCCGCCAACTCAGAAACACGCCGGACAGAGGTGATAGCCACCAAGAAAGCAACTTTCCAAGTGAGGCTCAAATGGAGGAGCCTGAAGGGCAGACAATACCAAATTCAAATCCCAAACCGGTAACAAGGGTTTGCGGGGAGGGCACACATGAGTGACCCCCTGGAAGAAAGTCTTGACCAAAGGATGAAGAGCGAAAGACCTCTGAAAGAAAACCGCCAAGGCGGAAACATGCCCCTTCAGAGTACTGAGCTGAAAACCCATATCCAGACCATGTTGAAGGAACTCCAGAATCAGAGGGATGGAGAACAACCGACAAGGAAAGGCCCTAGCCTCACACCAGTCAATGTAGGCCCACCAGGTCCTGTAGTAGATGGTAGAAGAGGATTTCTTCCTAGCTCTGACCAGAGTCTGAAAAACCGCATCAGACAGACCCTTTTCCTTTAGGATGGAGGTTTCAGCAGCCATGCCGTCAAAGCCAGCATTTGTAAACAGAGTAACAGTTTGTAACAGAGCCGTCCTTGAGTGAGCAGATCCGGAACCAGGGGCAGAGGGTACTGCCATCTGCACGATGTCTGCGAACCACACCTGTCTTGGCCACCTAGGCACCACCAGAACAGCTGGCACTCCTACTTGAATCAGCTTGCGTAGGACTCTGCCCAGAAGGGGAAATGGAGGGAAGAGGTACAGGAGACCGAACCCCTGCCAAGACAGACATGGCATCCACCGCCAGAGCATCCTGGGACAGTGAGACAAAAGCTGGAAGCTTGTGATTGTGACGAGAGGCAAACAGATCCACATCCCGCCTCCCCCACCTGTGACAGAGGGATAGGAAGACTCTGCTGTTGAAGGACCATTCTCCCCACCAAGAGGCCCCCCTGCTCAGGGAATCCACTTCCAGGTTTTCCGCTTCCATGTTTTCCGCTCCCGGAATGTAAACCGCCGAGATGCACGGGACGTTGTCCTCAGCCCAAGAGAGAATCAACGACACCTCCCGGAGGGCACTCTTGCTCCGGGTCCCTGGAGGCAAGACGTCAGCTGCGCCAGCACCAACTGAACCACCCTGAGCTCTAGAACATTGATGGGGGTGTGTGCCTCCTGAGGGCCCCACAGCCCCTGGAATTAGTGGGATCTTCAGTAGCCCCCCCCCCCCGACCTGACAGACTGGCATCTGTAGTGACCGTCTCCCAGCACGGTGTCAGGAAATATCTGCCCCCCAAAAGATTCTTCGAGTCCAGCCACCAAAGGAGAGACCACTGGACCAGAGCAAAAGCCTGATCCAGAGGACACTTGTCCCAGGCTGAAAGATGGAGCTGAAGAGGCCTCATGTGAAATTGAGCATAGGGAACTGCCTCGAAGCAGGCCACCATCTGTCCCACCAGTTGCATCCCTTGCCGGATGGATGGATGAGGGTTGGACAGCAATACATGAATCAGCGCTTGAAGAAAGTCCACCTTCTGCTGAGGGAGGAAAATCCTGGCCTGAATGGTATCCTGAGTCATACCCAGGAAAGCGGTCACCCGTGACGGAGAGAGTGAGGACTTGGGGTAATTGACCACCCACCCGAACCTCTCCAGTGTTGCCACCACCGTCCGGGTGCCCAGCTCCGCCTGTTGGAGTGAAGACGTAATGAGAAGGTCGTCCAGATAAGGAAGAATGCGAATGCCCCGGGCTCTGAGAAGGGCCATCACGCCTGCCAACACCTTGGTGAACACCCTGGGGGCAGAGGTGAGCCCGAAGGGGAGTGCCACAAATAGGTAGTGTTGTTCCCCTACCGCAAACCTGAGGAACCGCTGGTGCCCTGGGAAGACCGGCACATGAAGGTAAGCATCATTGATGTCTATTGAAGTCACAAAGTCCCCCGGGCACAGGGAGCTGATAGCGGAGCGTCTCCATGCGAAAACGTTTGGTTCTGATGAATTTGTTGAGAAGCTTTAGGTCCAGGATGGGTCTGATGGAACCATCCTTTTTGGGCACTGTAAAGAGATTGGAATAGTAATCTCTTTACCCGACAAACGACCCCCATGGCCCGGAGGTTTTGAACCAACAACAGGCCCCGAGCTGCCCGAGGGTCCGTAGGAACCCGTGACCTGAGGAATCTGGGAGGAGGCCAGTCCGCGAACTCCAGCTTGTATCCGGAGGAGACAACCTCCAGAATCCATTTGTCTGAGACTTGTTGAGCCCAGACCAGAGCGAAGAGCCACAGCCGTCCCCCACTTGCAAGGGTGAGGGCGCCCCCTCATTGCTGCGCGGGCTTGGCAGTGGATTTGGGTTTGGCACCCCAGGAGGATCCGGGTCGGGCACGGCCTCTGCCCTTGCCCCAGAAATCTCCCCTTTGTCCCGCAAAGGATACCCCCCTGCCTGACCTAGGCCCACGAAAGGAGGGAGTGAAGGAGCCCCAGCCCCGAAAGGGTCTCGTCTGCTTCTTGCGTTGGGGTAACTTACCTCCCTTAGCAAAAAGGTCCAAACGATCACCAAACAGGCACAATCCTTTAAAGGGTAGCCCCGCGAGAGCCTTCTTGGCAGCATTGTCAGCTGCCCACTGGCGCAACCAGACTGAGCGGTGGATAGAGACCACCAAGGCCGAGTTCCTGCTACACATCCGAATGGTGTCATCTAAGGCAGAGAGAACATAGGCGATGAACATCTCACATTGTGACAAGGCTCTAAATTCAGCACTAGAAGGATCCTCATGGGAGCCGTCCAGAAGGCCCCTGATCAAGGTCCTAATAGCCACGGCCGTAATAGCGGAATCACACACTGGGCGCAAGGACGAACTCACACAGGCAAAAGCGTGGGAAGCCAGTTGATCAATACGCCGGACCTCACTATCCTTCAAAGTAGTAGAATCCGGGGAATGCACAACAGACGTATTAGACAACCCCAAAACAGGGGCGTCCACCTCAGGAGGAGTTGACCAACATTTGACCACATCCGAGGGAAAGGGATACCTCCTATCCCACCCCCTTAGGGATACTGGGAAGCCGGCTAGGCCGCTCCCATTCCTTGAGAACGAGATTAAAATGAGTCTGGTACCGCAAAACCACGTTTGGAATTCCCAGAACAAACAATTCCCCCTGCTGCTTAGGTGCCGCTGCGGGAGGGGAAATGGCAAGCATCAGAAGTCTATGGGTGTCGTCAGCATCCCAATGCTCTGAGCCAGCATCAGCGCCAAGGCAATTCTGATAGTCAGAGAGATAAAATCTAAAAATAATTCCCCTTCCTCGAGAGGGGTATAGTCAGACAAATCAAGGAAATCATCTTGTTCAAAGGTAAAGGCCGGCGCAGCGGGTGCCACATGCCGTCTTTTAGCTGGAGTCTTAGGGGCTGCAGAGCTAGCAAGCAATTTCGCAATGTTGGCCAGTCTGGCGGAAACATCAGATTGCGACTCCCCGCTAGTGTTCATGTCACTAGAGGTCGTAACCAGGCGCGGGGGATGAGGCTGAGGGTACTGATCCGGCCGCACGGGATCCAGATTGCCGCGCAATCACTTGCTGGGCACAGGGTACACAAACCCACATCATCGCCCACAAGGGATGCCCCACACACAACACATAGCCGGGCTTGCCCCGAAGGGACCCCGAGCACAGTATCCTGGGAAGCCTCCATATGGTGAATTAGTAGTCGCAATGACCAGTGGGAATTACGCTGTGCAGCTACCCGGGATGCCCCTTAAATGTCGGCTAGTGGGAGGATTTACACTTAAGCCCCTAATATAGGAATTTTAACCTAGGGCCCAGGACCGGGAGAAACCTCTAAGTAGGTTGTCCCAGCCTGAAAGACACAAGCACAAATTCCCCATCAGAATGCAAGAATAACCATTAAAATGCAATTGAACATTACAAAGCTATGGAGAAAAAAAAAAAAGCCAGCTGGGGGCACTCACAGCACCGCAGGCACACACGATCTATGCAGGGAAGATAGCACCGATCATCTCCTGAGGGGGCGGGCCAGATGCGGAGCGCGCCAGGTGCTAGGCCCCGCCCCCCCCCCCCCCCCCCCCAGAAACGCAGGGACTGAACAAGGAGGCCAGGCAGACAAACACCCAGCCCCTAGCAACTGATGTCACCAGCCCGCAGCAGAGCGCACGCGCGGGCCGACTCATTCAAATAAATGACATGCTGGATGAATGGAGGGGGAAGGAGCGCTTAGCAGGAGCCAGCGCTGTGAAGTGATCACACAAATAACACACAGTGAATCACACAGTGGCAAAAAACACTAACAAGCACACCGACACGCCCCCCCCCCCCCCCGACTAACCAGACAAGGGAGAAGGAGGATAAGCCCAGCAATACATTTGGTTGCATGTAGTAGGGGCTAATGCGGACGAGGCATCCCATGTCAGGCTCACCAATCTGTGCTGCCTACCCTTTGGTGGGGGATTTGTGGTTTGCTGCCTACCATCACCCGGACCTTGCAGCCAAAGCTGGGAGGCAGGTAAAAGTGGCACGGGTGGGAATAGGACATGGGTCCGGGGGCTGTGCAGCCCGGCTTACCTGCAAGGAGAGAGCCATCTTGACCTTCGCCGCCCACTGCAGAGACTAAACTGGGGGAATGAGTGGGAGGTCCCAGGTATATATGGACTGGGAGGGGCCTCTTTTTTGCCATCTCTGCAGTAAAGCGTCCTCTTGTGGACTATATCCCAGACGTAATGATTATTACTGGAGCAGGGCGTGATGCATATAAAAAAGTCTAGCTGACTGCATTGATCAAAAGAAAGTGCCTGTCTGGTGCTGCAGTGCGCCTTTGCGATTCTGTCTCTCCACACATGGCAGCCTGTGGCTTTGGAGACTGCAACAAAGTGTGTAGTTTTCCTTCATACAGCCCAGACCAAACAGATATATGTCCCAGAAACACAGAGCAGTCCATCTGTACACTTGCATGCTAGATGCCATCATCCTGGGGGGAACAGAGGGCCATGCTGTGTGTAAGGGAAGCAATGGGGGGGGTCATTTTTTGGTGAAGCCAGTGTGGACTGCAACCTGCTTTTTAGTGTTTAGACACAAACAAAAAAAAAAAAAAGGTTCTAACATTTTGTCTTGACAGATACATCTCAGGCTGGACGGGATGCCCACAAGAAGCTCAGCTTCCGTGTCCTGGCAGCGGCAGACTGTCAGCAGAGGCCCCCACAAACATCCCCAAACTATTGCTCATGTGTAAGTAGGCTCTCAAGTGAATAGCAAGATGGTTGTTCCCATGCAGTCCTGGAGTGCAGAATCTGCATGGGGTTTAAGCCCCCTCCCAACAGCATACGCCACTGATAATTACAGGGAGTGCTTAGTTTTGTAACTGCTGCTTTATCTTGACTGGTGGTCTGCTTTAACGTGGACTAAAACCATGCTAGGCCAGCCCTGGAGTCTAAAGGATTAAAGACCCCCCCCCCCCCCCCACACACACATACTTGCAGCAGTACAGGAGCACCAATTTAGGACAAATACCCCTCAGATTGGAGGTCACATGTGACAAGGAACACGTTAGGAGTATTTGCTGTCCGGCCACATTCTGCAAGAGTGACTGCATGGCTGTTGTCCTACCTAAAGGTCCATGGGGGGTGGGGGGGGGGGGGGGGGGGGAGATGAGGGAGATATCCTGTCACCCAGATGTTATGCGAGTTGTCCCAGACAACAGAAGGAAAGCAGCAAGGCAGTGACAGTACCGCCTCCTCTAGAATGCAGTGTGCTCTTGCAGACTGTGGCCAGACTTTAGCAATCACCAAGGTGAAGGGGGCTTGGGTACAGAGCCAGATCTATTCAGCTGGTAGGTATTTTAAAGTTCTGAACATGGAATGAGAACTGTGGTGATGGGTGGGGGAGTGTGTTTCGGAATGATAGGAAAAAAAAAAAAAAAAAAAAAAAAAAAAGCACAAATATGCGACTAACCACCATTCTCTCTTACAGACTTGTTTCTAATCAGTGAACCTCAATAAACATACAGAAAAGACTTAACAAAACTCTTACCTTGGTCATGGGTCCTGGCTGGCCAGTGGTCATGCCAGCATGAGATGCCATGTTCCCGGTCCCTTGTGTTAACGTTTCTGCAAGAACGCTGCCTGGGTTTGATTGCAAAGGGGAAGTGTTGTACTGCAGACCTGTTCCCCGACCTCTACTTCCAGGCCCCAGAGAGCCATTTAGGACTTGGCCCTGCGCTGGCTGGGCCTGGCTCATAAGTGCATGACCAGAGCTGTTATTCATCAGTGCTTGATGCCCTTGGGTAAAGTTGGAGTTCATGCAAATTCCTGCAGAGGCCTGTTGAGCGGCTGGACTGCCTGCCACCATGCCAACTTGCTTTTGTGACTGGGACGTAGGAACCGATGGACCAGGTGTTCCAGTGGCTGGCTTATTTAATCCAGAGGGTGGAGTGCCAGACAGTCCTGGGTTTAAAGGGCTTTTGTTGAGTCCGCCCAGATTTCCGAGACCTGGGCTGTTTTGCTGGCCCTGGCCTCCCATGCCCTGCTGCACGGGGCTGCCAGAACCTCCTCTTCCCATGCCAGAGCCCATCCCTGGATTTCCTCCACGAAGGAGGTCAGACAGCCCTTTGTTCTGGGTAGCTGCATCTTGTGGTCCTAGGCCTCCACTGTTGCCCAAAAGGCTTAAATCTCCATTGGGAATAAGCTCGTCAGGAAGGTCCAAGTCAAAGTAGAACTCTGGAAAGCAGAAGAGAAAAAATATTAGGACCTAATACAAATACCAAATGTTCCTTAAAATCACGAGGGAGAAATGACGCGGCTACTTGACAACCACAACCAACAACCACATGGCAGAAAAATGTAATCTTTAATCCAAGACTTTCTGTATAGCAGCTTTGAAATCATTATGAAGTAAACTTTGAAAGTTTATATTACAGTGCCAAAAAGATGTTCAAGATGTTGGGCCTATCTAGCATTTACTACTTGTTTATGTTAGCAAATGTGTGTCTTACGGAAGCAGTTTTCAGGTAGTGAAAATCGATTGGCAACTGTACAGTGTCTGTACATCAAGATCTACACGCACACAATTGCTGCTGAGGCGAGGGAGCTCACTCACACACTCAATCACATCTACACATGTCCAGCAGGCAGCCAGAACTGCTTCCATAAAAAATAAAAAAAAAGGATAGATAATATACACATACATTCAATTGCCATCATGTTGGCACCAATATCCAATATGCCAGGGAAAGTTGACTTTCCATTTAATTGTAAGTGGTATTTTCTGAGATTTTTCACTGCAGACTATGGCGGCTTCATTCTAAAAAAGCGTCTGGATCTTTACCGGTATTGCAGAAGTGTATAGAGATACATAATGTAGGCTGTAAAGCTGAATCACCACTGCAGCCTGGCAACTATTATGTTCAGAATGTGGTCAACAGTAGCAGACCACCAGCTTGGCCAGCTTGAAAATAGGTTCAGCTAGAATCTTTTTGTGCACTAAGCCCCTATTAATGACCTCCTGTACATTCTAACTTGGGATGGCGCTTCTGTTCGACATACCCAGGAACCCTAAAATCAAGATGAGAGCTCTGTATGATGCACAGTGAAGCTCAGCTAAAAGAGGTGCAAGAATCTTTAATGCAGGTCCCAATCATGGGAGGTGGAAGCTACGAGTTGCAGGGATGGGTTAGGCTTGCATTGGCAGCCAGCAGTGTGTGCACCTTTGGGAAAAGTTTGGGGGGGGGGGAGGGGTGACAGAGTGGGAAAAGGGTTTAGTTTTAGCTAGGGAAGAAGCCCAACAAGCATTCACACATGTAGGTCTGACACCCAAAATAGGACATCTTTTGACACCCAAAATAGGATTTGTGTGAAGACCGTTTAAAAATTAATGTTGCTCGTTTTCAAGGCTGTGTAGTGAAATAATAAGAATATATGGAGGTTGGAAGACAAGATGATGTTTTCTACTGTAAAGAACTAGTAAATCTTGGGGTGTCCTATATGAACTACACAAAATATTTATCCAAAGGATTCGGCATGTTTATTGGTGGAGCGACATGTATGCAGAATGGTAATAAGAGCACTCCCTCAGATAACCTAAGCATGTGACAGGAGATCAAGCAAGCAATAAAACTACACACGCAGAAAAGTGGTTTAATACATTGTAGCAGTGACATATCAAACAAACGCTGAGGGCAAAATGGAAGTACGCCAATTCACAGAATGATACACAGGACAGGTGTCTGCATAGGAAGATTCTGAAAGCAGTTGTACATGCTTCTAGATGGGCTCCTATTTGTTCAAGGGAAAAGCAGATTGAGATTTGTTCTCTTTTATTCAGCTGTTTCTCAACTTGAGTGGATCAATCACACTGGGTTCCACTCTTGATGACCAACCCTGCTGCTATGATTGACAGATTTATTACCCACTCATACCTCATTAAAGCTGGGACAGAATGCCCGGACCGGGACAACTGAGTTTTTTTTTTTTAAATTACCTTTTCAGTGATGTTGGGGAGGCCACTGGCTACATCCCTGCCCCAGCCTCCAGCTTGAATAGTCCCCTGCTTCACATACACAAGTGTATACCAGCACCAGCCACACTACCACCTGCACTAGGAATACATAAAGCAAACCAGATTTGTGCCAAAGAGGGTGCTCGCCCCTAACCCTAAAACAGTAACCAAAGCTTGGCTTGTGGCACCCGTCTAGTCCGAACCAAACAAAATTTCTGGTTGAAATATCAACCCATTTGCCTTCCAAATTCTGAATTCCCCTGATGTGCCTGTATAAACACATCTACATACATAAGTGACATTGTAAGCCGTTTGTACAATCGATCTAGTCAAAAAGGTACCTCCGATCAAGTACACTGCAAGGTAGCATCTTCATAACAAGTGGAGCCTATCTGGTTTAGATTAAAGTGGACCAACACCCAGGATTTTGGTCCACTTCGGTGGGGCACCCCGATCGGGGGTGCCCCCGTGTGAAACCCCCCAGAACTCCCGGAAACACTCACCTCACCACGCTCCTACACGGGTGCTCGTCCAATCAGAGCGCTCAGAGCCGCTGTGGTATGCACCTACAAGCGGCGTCCAACCACAGCGGCTCTGAGTGCTGGAGGCCGCGTCTCGCGCTTCCCTCTAACAGGGAACATTCGCAAACGGCCGGCACGGGTGTGCGCCCTGCTAGAGGGAAGCGCGAGACGCGGCCCGCGCTGTTGGAACGGGGGTTAAGGTAAGGTTTCTGGGCTTCCTGGGGGGTTTCACCCCGTGGGACATCCCGATTTTGGATGCCCCGCGGGGAGGGATCTGATCGGCCCGGGAATCTTATAGATTCCCGGGTCGATCCCCCCGGGTGTTGGTCCACTTTAACAGCTCACATGTTCCCAGCTATTCCTTAGAAAGTGCGCTATTAGAGCTGTTCATCATTTCAGTTCTTATTGCAGAGAGCAAGCCAGCGCTACTAATGCTAGGGTTACTAATGAAACCATCAGCACTGAATACAATATTCTTTCGTCTCTATCCAGGATTGTATAAAACTACAAACCTGATCCTAACCCCAAACCCAACATTATGAACCACAAGTGTAACCACAATATGAGACTAGCCAACATAGAGAAGGTTTCGTAGATGAAGAATGACAGGAAGGCCAATTACAGCTCTGTTGGAAATAAAAAAAATCTACTACAAGGCCAACGCTAAAATTCTCGATTCCCTCAAGGAGCAGAACAGGCTATCAAGGACATAAAAAGAGATACTCGGCTTTTTGCTTGGTCCAACGTCAGCACTTACCATCTTACCTGAACACTGGATCGCAACCAGTGGCTTTTTTTTTTGCGGGTTGTGAAACAAGGGGCAGCCCAGGCAAAATAAATAAATATTTTATATATATATATATATATATATATATTATATCCACATATTTCTTCCCCACAGCTCCTTCGCATAGCTCCAGTGGTGTGCGATATTATTCTGAAATCAATTCCCCATCTTTTCCATCTATCCCACACCGCAAAAAAAAAAAAAAATAAAAAATAAAAAAAAAACAAAAAACTTTTGTAACATGCTGGTGTCCCCATCCTGCTTTAGCAATGGTGTTCCCACCCCCCTTGGCGCAAAATTTCCGGGATATGCAATAGACCTCAACTCCTAACTGTTGAAAAATAAAATATCCATTGAAACACAGAAAGTGGAAAGGAACCATACAAAAAGGGGGGGGGGAAAAAAAAAAAAAAAAAAAAAAAAATTACCCTAGTCCCCCCTGCAGGTTCAACAGACAAACCTGAGTACAGGACCCTGGCGCTTACCCTTACCCCTAAATCACCATGATCCGATGCCATCGGCCTAACCGAGCTGTCCAATTATAAAACATATAGCGTCCTCAAACAGACCTGAGAGGTATCCAGAGTCATGCCCAGGACAGACCTCAAAGACAGTGAAGACTTGGGATAGTTGATCAACCAGCCGAAGGACTCTAGAGTGGATGTCCACTGAGGTCATGAAGTCGCCGAGACGCAGGGTACTGACCGCAGAGCGTAGAGTCTCCATGCGAAAGTGCTTGAACCTGACAAACTTGTTGAGACCCTTCAAGTCCAGGATGGGCTTCAGGGACCCGTCCTTTTTGGGGACCGTGAACAGATTGGAGTAGAACCCTCGACCACGTTCCTGGGAAAGCACCAGGCAAATGACTCCAGACTCCAACAGACATTGAACCGCAAGGCGCAAACCCTGAACAGACAGAGGGTTTTGAAACATCCGGGATATGATGAATCTTGGGGGCGGCCAGGCTGCTAACCGGAGGACACCACCTACTGAATCCACCGGTCTGAGACGCGTAGCCTGCAGACGTGAGCAAAGAGCCGAAGTCGCCCCCCCCCACCCAGATGGGTGAGGGCGCCTCCTCATGCCTGAGGGGGCTTGGGGGAAGGTCTGGGCTTGGGGCCCCATGAGAGACCGGGACGACCACGTGATCTGCCACGGCCCCAAGAATCCCTGCGGGTACCCAAGAAGAGGGAGCCACGACCTCTGGGAGCACAAAGGAGGGGAGGGAAGAAGAGGGCCCCCGAAAAGGCCGAGGCTGCCTCCTCCATTGAGGCAGCCTACCATCCTTGGCTAGAACATCCAGACGCTCACCAAGGAGCCGCAGCCCCGCAAAGGGGAGCCCAGTGGGAGTCTTCTTAGCGGCTGCATCAGCCGCCCAGTGACGCAGTCAAACAGAGCGGCGCATAGCCACCAAAAGGGCAGAGGCCCTACCACACATCCGTACTGCATCGTCCATGGCAGTAAGGACAAAGGCAACAAAATCATAGCAAAGCAAAAGGGACCTATCCTCCCCCGTTACCAGCCGTAGCGCCCTCAAGGAGACGCTTGAGCTGTTTAAGGGCAATAGCTGTAATGGCAGCAGCGCAGACCGGACGCAGCCCAGCCCCCACAAACGTAAAAGCATGGCAGGCCAGCTGATCCATGCGCCGGTCCTCGCTGTCCCGCAGTGTAGTAGTGTCAGGGGAAGGCATGACCGAGGTGTTGGACAGCCCTAGAACGGGAGCGTCCACCTCAGGGGGACACGACCATCACTTGACCAGGTCGGCAGGAAAAGGATACCTCCTATCCCACCCTTTGGGCACCGCGGGCAATCTACTAGGACGTTCCCACTCCTTGAGCACCATATTAGTGAAATGGCTCTGCTCAAGGAACTCCAGGCGCTGTTTATCAGGACGAAAGAGCTCTCACCCTGCTTCCTCTTAGCTACCTCGGGGGGGGGGGGGGGGGGGACAATGTGCAAGATTTCAAAAATGTGAGCTAACAAGCTATCAGTGTCCTCAGGGAACCATGAGTCCTCCCCCAGACGCAGACCCAGGGTCACTGCCGTAACCCTCCTGCTGGTCCCCAGAGGAGTCAAGAGTCCTGAAAGAGTTCCCCCTCCTCTAGGGGGTAAAGGCCAACAAAAGTATCAGGTCCCTCATCCTCCTCAGGAAAGAAGGATGTCACGGGAGCTAGGTGCCACTTCTTGCCAGAGGCCTTACGTGGAACAGGCCTGGCAAACTGCCTTTCAATACTGGCCACACGCAGTTCCAGATTAGACTGTGACCCCCCGCTAGTATCCCCCTCACCGGGGGCTAAATGCAGGCGCGGGGGGGTAGGCGATACTGAAGGGGGCAAAGAGCTGGGAAGCAAAGCGGATAGCCCAGCCTGGGCCGCAATGATACTTTGGGCGCACGGCACGCACACCGTGACACTGTTACTCACAGGGGATACCCCACACATGGAACACAGCCGGGATTGCCCCGAAGGACCGCCAAGCACGCTATCCCCAGAAGCCTCCATATGGTGATTAACACAGGCGCAACAGGCCAGCACAGGGTAAAGGCTAATAAGAGCCACCCGGGATGCCCCCCCAAGGGATGCCCCCAGAAGCCAGTAAGGGTAGATGAGGGATGGTAAGGGGTAGGACCAGGAGAAAACACAGCCCACAGTTGTCCCGCCTGAAAGACAGACGCATAAGCATCCCGCAACACATGCCCCAATGAACCAAACCCCCCCCCCCCCGAAGGGGACTCACGGACCAAGCAGGGCAAGGGCTCCAACCGCCAGACCACAGGAGGAAGCGACAACAGACAGGGATCCCCGCCGCAGATCCAGGATGAAGAAGGGCCCCAGACGCGGAGCAGAAATGGCGCCGGCAGAGGAACCTTAACCCTTTAACCGCCAGCCTACCTTGAGATTTTGTCACCCTTTGTTGCCAGACCATTTTGCACTATTTTGGTGTTCCACAGGAAAGTAATATATTGTTTTTTTCAGCAGAGCCTGGGCTTTAACATGAAATGTCTTGTTTGTCATTTTCTAAGTGTATTCTCAACATTTTGGGGTGAAACTTGAGCAAAAAAAATAAAACAATTTTTTTTTTTACAATTTGTAGTGTTTTTTGCAATAAAAAATGTAAGTTTGTCAATAAAATCTTATTGTGTGTGAAACCCCAAATTCTCCCGATTACAGCGGTACCACATATGTATAGGAAGACACCCTTTCCTGCCCAGGAGACACTCTCAAACTGAAAACGCTTTAGGAGATTTTCAGATAAAATACAACTATGCTATGCAATATGCACACCTTGCAGTTTTTCAAGAACAACCACCCTTTAGATTTGAAATACCCCCAACAAACTATATATTCCCTAGAAATACACACCTCAGGCTTTCTAGGTGTACCAGGCTTGTTGACATAGGTGCAGTTTTCTGGAAGTAATCCCTCAATGTATTCTTTGGTTGCACAGGGTTTCCCTAAAAATGATTTAAAAAGCAGAATCAAAACCACATTTTCCTAAAAAAAAAAAAACTATATGCAAACCAGAAAAAAACTGAAAATCTAAAAAAGCAACATCCCCCAAAAAGAACAATACCCAACATGCATAGGTTCAGTCAAGGAGAGAGTTGCCAAACACACCAAAGTAAAGCATGCACATAATGGTAATTTTACTTCAAAATTTCAGCTCTGCAGACAAACTACGCACCTTGTGCTTTTTCTACCAAAACAACCCTTTATATTTGGAATATCCCCGATAAACCCTATATTCCCTGAAAGTACACGTTAAGCTTTCTAAGCGTACCCAGCTTGTTGTAGTGGGCTCATCTTTCTGGAACTAATATCTCGATGAATTCTTAGGTTGCACAGGGTTTCACAAAAAAAATGTATAAAAAAGCAGAATAAAAAACACCTTTTCCTAAAAAAATCAATATGCCAATAAGAAAAAAACAAGCTAAATCTGAAAGCGCAAGGTCCCCCGAGCAGAACAATACCCAACATGCATAGGTACCTGTAACATTTTAACTGCCAGCCTACTTGAGATTTTGTCACCCTCTGCTGACAGGTCATTTTTCACCATTTTGCGTGATGTTTAACTGTGGCAGAGTTTAGACTAACATGAGATGTCTTGTTTGTATTTTTTCTACTTTTTCATATATTTTTAAGTAAATAAGTAAAAAAAAATAAAAAAAAATATATTTTTTAAATTGTCTCCTTTATTTTAACAAACATTTATTTTATTAAAGAAAACCATATTGCACGTGAAAGCCCCATACAATGATACCACATATGTATCGGTAGCCCCCCGTTTCTGTCCAGGTGATCCCCTAAACTGAAAAGAGCACTTTATAACATTAACAAATAAAATACAACTACTATCCACATAATAAAGGGTTAAATAAAAAAAAATTGGTGTGAGGGTTCCCCTTCACGGGGGGGGGGGGGGGAGAGACACCATTTCTTCGGAGGCAGGTAATGGGAGGTCTCGGGGTTAATGGCAAGTCACCCACTAGCCGCAGGTGACTTGCCAGACCCAGAGCCTTGTGAACTGGTATAGGGGTCTCATAGATCCCTTACCAGTTCACAAAGGGTTAAAGTAAACACACACACAGAGACACACTTTAAAAATATATATTTTTTTTTACTCCCATCCATCCCTGTGTCCCACGCGGATCACTTAGGCTTCTGCTCTCCTGCTGCTGCTGGAAGCCATTTATATATACTGGGTTACAGGTAACAGAGTTAATTTAAAAAAAAATAATGACATAGGGTCCCCCCGCCCAGGGAGGGGGACCCCCATTTTTTGGGGGATTTTTAAGGGCTAAAACCCTTAAAAATAAAAAATGGCGTGAGGTCCCCCCTACCCAGCGTAACCAGCCTGTGACCAGCTATGGGGGCTTGTAGAACAGGGCACAGGGGCCAGCTTTAGTGGCCCCTGGCCCTGCCGGCTACAAGCCGCCATGGCCTAGGGCCACGGCTCTTCTGCCCCCCCCCCCCGGGCTTTGGGGAGGCAGGTAATTTGGGTGGCCAGGGGTTAATGGCAAGTCACCCGCTAGATGCAGGTGACTTGCCAGACCCCCCGAGCCTTGTGAACTGGTATAGGGGTCACATGGACCCCTTACCAGTTCACAAAGGGTTAAGAGTAAAAAAACAGGCACTCTTTCAAACAAACTTTATTAGAAATAAAATTTTTTTTTTTTTACTTTACTCACCTCCGATCTGCATCTCCTGTGTTCCGCGGCGATTTTACGTGGCTGGCGTTTAAAGGGTTAAGGGGGCGGGCCGTGGGGGGGGGGGGGGGAGACGCAATACGCGTCATCCTCCGGCCCTGCCCCACGAAGAGCGGGAAAAACGGCGCTCACGTGACCTCGCCGGCGTCATCACACAATAGAAAAAACGCCTCACAGATATAGCTCCGCCCGCCGCGGAGCGTAGTACAAAGCGGCGAAAAACTGTTTAACACCCAGTGAAAAACAGATTGAAAATAGCAAAGAACACCCCCCTCCCCCGAGCACACGACGGAGAGGGAGAGAGGAAGGCGAGCGAGCAGCGGCGAAAGCCCAGGCCAGGGATTTGGGGGGGGGACCCCAAAACGCCAGAACTAGTAAACAGTCCCCAAAAACACTCACCCCCTCAGAAGCTAGGACAGGAACTCCGCATCCCTAGCAGGCTCACCATAAAGCCTATGGCCGGCTACCCTTTGTGGTACAGGGTCTGCGGCTTGGAGCAGCGCTCCTTGAGCACTTGACCCTAGTGCTCCTCTACCCTCACCCGATCCGTCAGCCGAGGCTGGGAGGCACAGAGGGTCCGGAAATGGGTGGAAATAGCCATGCAGGGCTGCAGGCTTGGTTGCCCCGCTCACCGGCACAATATAGAGAGCCATCTTCTATTTTAGCAGAATCACTGCAGAGAGAACACTGGATAAGTCTATGGTGATTCCGTTTTTATATGGTACCAGGAGGAGCCACAACTCTTCTGCAGTACACTGCACCTTGTGGCGGAATAACCCATACGTAAGGACTTCTGGAAGCAGGCCGTGCCATGCAATAATAAAATAGTAATACCAAAGAGGGTGTTCCTATTCACTGAAGTTTGTGTGTCTATAAAGTGCAGAGGTATTTCATTTTACAATAGGACATCAATCTAGTCTCTCCCAGAAGTTCTGCACCCCCTGGGGGGGGGGGGGGGGGGGGAGTGAGGGGAGGAGTTTTAAGTTAACCACAAGAGTTATTTGAGCATAGTATATCTGTTCACTTCCTGAGCTGCCATTAAATCATCAGCTTTCTGTAGGAACCAGACAAGCTGACCTCAGGAAACTCAGAAAAGGTGAAATCGGGATAAGAAATGATCAGACCATGTAAAACTCGCTTGCACGCTGCATACATCTTTGGCATGGAACACTCGGAAACAAAGAAACACAAATCTCTCCCAACATGCAGCGTCCCTTTCACAAAAGAATGAGAGCAAACCTCCTTGCTGAAACATTCATGGTATTTCATCTCTATTTAATCACTACTCACAGAACCCTCATCTCACATGGGTGAACTGACATACGAATTACAAGGACGGCTGCACTAGATTGGTGGACAAATATTACATTTTAGATATGAATGGATGCTGCTAAGCCAGTTGCCAAAACAGTCTTTCAGAAATCTTAACAGACATGTAAACTTTTCAAATAAAAGCACATTAAAACTGGAATGCTATCCAAAACGAGCTAGTTCATCTTGAAGAAGGCAAGTCAATATGGACAAGGGAAGACTCTCCCCAACCCCTTAAAATGGACCTTCAGCATCATTTAATAAAAAGTCCAAACACCTCAAAAACTATTCCATAGCATCTAATATATTTAATGTTTTTAGTCGTTAACATTTTATTCTTTCCCCCCACTGAGCTGCAACTCTGTTCAGGACTCTAGTATACAGGCGTCGCCATCTTGCCTCAGATGCATCACATACTGAGAAGGGAGGGGGGAAACAGTACAAGGGGTGGAGTTATAGCTGTGGTTTGCACAGAGAGCAGAGCTGGGGTCAGGAAAAGAAGAGCAATCCCAGAATGCAGAGTGGCACAGTCAGAAGACACTGTCTGCAGATTGAACCGAAACTCCATGGGCCGCCCATCTTGGACGTATAAAGGCTCACAAAATGCAGTAGATGCAGGAAGGATGCTTTTTAACATGAGCAATCTGTATGTAAGGGGTGGGGAAAACATACAAGATGGACTCTTACTCTAGGCGAATGTCCAGTTTAAGGGTTATCTTTGTGTCCAGGGGCAAGAACCAATCACCAGGATAGTCAAAATCCTGGTGACTGGCTCAATTTAAAGTGGACTAAAACCCAGCAGGATCTATAAGATTCCTGGGAAAATCGATCCCCCCCCGGGGCATCCAAAATCGGGATGTCCCACTGTGTGAAACCCCCCAGGTCGCCCGCTACACTTACCTTACTTCCCGGTCCAACGGCTATCCCTCTAGCAGGGTGCGTGCCTGCGCCAGTCATTTGTGTCATTTGTGAATGGCTGGCGCAGGCACGCTCCTTGTTAGAGGGAAGCAGTAGCAGGTCATGTAGCGGGGCACCCCGATCGGGGGAAAGGACCAAAACCCAGGATAGTCAAAAGTCAATTTTAAAACCAACTGAGTAGGTTTCGGTCCAAGTCTGAGAGGGTGTATTTCTGTAGAACAGCCCCTTTACGACCACCCAATTTAGCTCTGGCCGCAGCACATTCTACCTGTAAATAATTGTGCATTGTCACATCATGGATATGCACAGCAAAACAATTCAGTAAGTAACATTCCAAACCATATTGTATGCTTGTTGTGTTAACCATTGCTACGTTGCAAGAGGGGCCCAACTTTGACATTAGTGAAAAACTGGAGCCATCTTTCTACAAGGGAAGTTTGTACCCCAAGGAAGGTGTCTTTGAACCCTAGCGACTACTAAATAGGCATAGCCCTTGGGTATGAAGTATGAATGTTGTATAGGACAAGTCCAGTTACTAGTTACATTTAGGAATAAGTGTTAAAACAAGTGGAGAAAAAATACAAGGCAATGCCCACCAGCATTTTCAGCACCGGGCACAGCCATTTTGCCGAGGCTGCACACCCAGTAGGCAGTCACCCAAATTGCCGATGACTCTGCTGGTATTGGTAAGGAGTAAGAAGTTTTAAAAGTATTTCAAGCCCACTACCCTATTTTCTGCCTCACCAACAGGTGAAATGAATTTTAAAGAGACTTTACTACCTCTTAACAGGAAAAATGATGGCGCTGAACGTGATAACCTTAAAAAGTGCTTAAAGGTTTTACATTTCTTGTACTTCTCTCTTAGGAATAGCTAAAGCACATGCCAACAACCAAGAAAAATGGCAATAATGGGAAACCATAAAAGTCCCCATCCAGATAAACACTAACGTTCCCCCAACCTTATCCCCCGAAACAGTGAAAAAAGAGCACTTTCAAAGTCTCAGATCATATGTAAAAACCTTTTACATGATGATTTATTCACTTCAACTTAAAGGAGCACTATCTCAAAAAAATGTCTCAATGATAAAAATCCATATAAATCTGCTGGATGGCGGGGGGGGGGGGGGGGGGGTCACGGTTGTGGCTGAGCTAGGAGAGATTCAATAATAAAATTTTTTTAAAGTATATACCAGTATTAGGTGTTCTAAAACAATTTACCAAAAGTGGTGTACAAAGCAGTTGGAGTACCACAGGTTGTAATAAAACTTTTGCTAATGTGAGGAACACACTGCCAACATTTTACGCCTAAACTGGAACCAACAGCCTGGCACAGTTGGAAAAGAAAGGTAGTGGCACTTTTTGGAGCTTCCTCTCCCAGCATCTCGGCCATGCTGCTGCCTGGATTCATACGACATAACTGACAATGCACAGTAACAGGAAGCCCAGCAGCCCTTCCTGTTTGCAGGTGGCCTGCAGATGCAGGAGCCGCCATTTTTAATTTTTACCACAGCAAAAGTTAAAATGTCATTTACTTTTTTTTCTATGTGCAGCAATCTAAATTGCCCTGGGGAGGGATGCAGGTAAACATTTTGCTGAGTTGGTCTGGTTTAAGTCATTTTTTTTAAAAGTTGGTCTGCTTTAAAAAGATTTAAATGTCCAGTTCAGCAATAAACCCCTACAAGCACATCAACAAAGTTAACCGTCTGATCCCGGCACAGGCATTTCGCCTGTCTTGTGAACAGAGACAAGGAGGGCCCCACAAAACCAACATGCGGCACAAGCACAAACAGCACTCCAAGCCGAGTGTCCGGGATGAACACCCTCCACGGAGGCCGGCTGCATTTCTTTAGCTCTGGAAAGTGCATTGCACAGTCCCTGTGAACAAAACTGCCAGCTGAAAGCTGAGCCTTTTTCTCAATGGACCGTAGAAAATCGCGACCCTCGCCGTGTCTGAAACCCTATGCTAGACACACGAGGCAATCAATACGCGCCACCCAAAATCAACAGTGAAAATCTGCAACAATAAAAAAGCAAAGAAACAAACTGCTCTTTACTTAAAGGGGTGCCTTACCCATCATCCATATGTATGAGTATTTCTGCTAAAGCGCTCATGCATAAAATACCAAAGATGATAACTTCCATATGATAGCTATTGTCACATTTAATGAAAACATTCTCAAATCCAAAAACCAAAGTGTGAGATACAACAAACCAAGCGCTAAAACCTCATTTGATGCCACCTTCCCTGTGCTAGTAATAAATGCTACATTTGACACTGACCCACGTGATGAAAAAAAATAAATAAATTTGGACTGTTGGGAGTGCCAGCAGCCACATTACTGCTTAAACTGGACCTTCAGCATGATTTAATGAAAAGCCCAAACCCTTAAACTATTCCCCAGCATCTAAAATTAATATATTTTAGGTTTTTGTCACTTATTCTTTCCTCCACTGGGCTGCAACTCTGTCCAGGACTCTAGGATACAGGCGCCGTCATCTTGACTCAGAAGCATCGCACATACTGAGGAGAGGACGACTTGGGCAAATGCAAAGGGGGTGAGGCTATAGCTGTGCTTTGCAAAGACAGAGCAGAGTTTGGGTCAGGAAAAGGACAGATAGGGACACAGTCAGAAGACACTTCCTGTTTGCACACTGCCTGATGCTCCGTGAGCCGCCATCTTGGATGTTTAAAGGCTCATAACATGCAGTAGTTGCAGGTAGGATGATTTTTAATGTGAGCAACCTGTATGGACAGGATGTCGGAAACATACAATATGCTCTAATTCAGGGTGAAGGTCCACTTTATCTACATTAAGCTATGCATTTCTTAGTGGGACCGAGACGCAAGGTAAGATTTCTCTCGTTCTGCGCCATTAATGCGCGGGGAGCACCCGCAACTGGGATGACACCCTGTGCTTAGAACATCCATTTTTTAAAAAATGGGTGTTCCAGTTTAAACGTGCTTCTGCACAGAGAAGTGTGGAGATTACTCTATGAATCTATAGCAAAACTGAATGGCTAAGCAACACATTGTCAGTCACAGGAAACCATGGGAGAAACTTCAGGCATTTCTACTAATTTTTAAATGAATAAGCATCCCAATTCAGGATGCCGGAGGAGAGGATCCCCTGAAGAATTATGGGTCCAGTGTCCAACCAGTGATGACTAGCACCAGCTGTAAGGTACATGCCACAGTTGCAAACAGTGCTAAAATGGCTCATTGGGCCATTGAATCCCCAGCCCCACTGAAAACCCTATAAAAAACGGTTAGAAAATGGGGCCATGATAGATGCAAAAACAAGTTTACTGCTCTGCTGGCAACCAATAGAGTTCACAAGGCAAGTGAACCCAACTGTGGCCCAGCGTTTACATGGGCCTTACATACATTGGAGCACCGATCTAGCAAGTTACAAATCTCACTTTAGACCTCAAAGTCAGGATATACAGGGTGTGGTTGGGGCACCTCATGGGTTGCGCAGTTCATTTCTGGTCCACTTAAAGGAGCACTATTGCGAAAAATGGGCCAACGATAAAAATCCATATAAATATGCTGGATGGCGGGAGGAGGCATCACTTATACCTTCCGCGTCAAGAAATATCCAGCCAGGCTTGTCTTTTATTTTTATTAATGTAAGGAAGAGGAAATTAGGTGGCAGGTTCTTTCACCCCTAATACACTAAACCTGTCACCCCTAGATTTTATCCCACCAGGAGAAGAAAACTACAAGCTTGGTGGGAGTTTCATTCAGATCGGGTGTATAAGTGACCCCTCCTCTCATTAGCTGACATGTTTATATGGGTTTTTAACATTACACAATTTCACGATAGTGCTCCTTTAAGTTATTCGTTTTTTTGAAGATTGTTGCCTACTTGTATCTTCTAAATAAACGTTTGCATTCATTAATTCTACTGAGCTGCTGGAACTACAAAACAATTCCACAGAAACAAATCACGACTACCTAAGCAGCGTTTAAAAAGGGGGAACTTACACAAAGCTGGCAGATCATTATCAAATCCACAGATACAAATCAAAGCTGCCTTGATCAGGAAATGTTGAGACATGACAGTAATGATCTGATGCATTTGATTGTCTCGGGTCAGACGCTCTCACTAAACACCAATATGCTTTTAGTAATTCCAACTAAGTTGGTATTTTTACTTTGCAACTACTGATCATACATATGAATGAACAGTAGCTGGACCTGAGAGAAAGACCAGCGGCCGGCTGCCAATGGTTTTGTTTCACTTTAAAAATATACACAAAAACAAAATTGCCTGATTTCCAAAACTTATTTCAGATTTTACCCATAAATAATCTAAAAACCTTAAAGCCTAACTCCAACATCACAATATAACAATGTATTCGCCATGGTGCGAGCGGGAATGCCCCCGCTCGGGACCTGATAAGTTTTATTCAACACGATTAGTAAGGAAAGGTCAGAATTTGTTTTTATTTTTGCTAGTCCAGCCTATCTAAAAATAGCTTGGCAGCATAACCTCTTCTAATCATTTGTTAATCACTTTGTTTAACTGTGATCTATTCAATAAATTTCAGAGGAGCATCACACAGGATTTTCACTCTTCCAGGTATTGTACTTTTCCGGCTAGGGAATGCCCCTGCTGTGTTAAAGCCCTGTAAAACCACGTTCTCCCACAGAAGATGTGCGGATGGTTGGTCAATCAGTTTGGGCTCTATTAAATCCTTGCAGAGCCGATCGGCTAGTGAAGATGTATAGAGCGTGGGTCACTGGCCATTCTGAAAGTATGACCCATGTACACACCTCAGATAGAGATTAGTGGGGGGTGTGGGTCTGGCCCACACATGCACTAGGCGATTGCCAGCTAGGGGAGTATATCAGACGATCAAGGGGGTTTCACATGACCAGGCATCCTAATTCTGAATGCCCCAGGTATAAGGAAATCTGCCTCCCTGGAGCCAGGTAGTTTAAATTTTATTATTTGTATTATGTTTTTATATTTTAAAAAGGGTCTTTAAAAAAAAAGGTATAAATCCTACCAAAGTAACGTACATGTTTCGCCAGGATTCAGACAGGATAATTTGGCATGTTTCACACTAGGGCAAATTTCTTGGAGTGTATGGAGCAGCAATAGCGATAATCCATTGAAGGGCTTTAAAAATCACTGCAAATTCCTAAGTTCCTAAGAACCAGCCATCACATCAGCCAGGTGTGAACCAAGATTTTGGGTTTACTAGAAGCTTCACAACTATGGCATCATAAATTTCAGAAAGTGTTCTTGTGCAGTTATCGAAAGTGTGTGTCATTAAAGCTCTGGTTGGTTGCAGAAAGCCGGCATGACCAAATATTTCTATAGATGAATACAATCTTTCATAAAATTAGCCATCTACAGAAAAGCGCAGGCAATCCTTTATTTACACATTCATTCCAGCGTGTTATAGGAACATCAGCTACAAAGTGCCCCTCGTGGTACGAAAAAAGAAAAAATACTGTCCAGCATCAATGGAGAGCACTGGGAATAAGGGATACTAACCTTGAAATCTAGCAATTTGAATTGGGTAAGAATTTTGGGATATTCTATACATAAAATACACCTTTCAAATCAGATATAAAAAAAGCTTATAAAATGCCCCCCCCCCCCAAAAAAAAAACAGGTATTCCAGTCACCTTTCTGTGTTTCTGCAGCTCACATATCCCAATATTCACTTAGGAACTCAAGTAAAAGGAAAGAGCAGATTCCAAGTGGATGGTGAGCTTAGCTAAATCACCTTTGGCCATGGGCAAATCATAGTAGATGAGGATATATAAAAAACTTAATAATTTGAAATAAAATGAATTAAGTGATGTAATCCATGAGGTGGACTAAAAGAATATTTTTTATACTGTCTTACCTACATGCTCTCTAGAAATTAAATTATATGGGTAACCTGTGCTTGTCACTAATAGGACCCATAGAGTGCTATATGACATGCGTGGCAACTCCATAAATTTGCAGCATAGAATTCAGAAGAGCTGCTGCATTATCTGGCTAGCACCATGTGCAACATTTCACTGCATGTCCTGTAGCTCGCCATGTCAAAAAGCTGGAGGGAGAAAAAACCTGCAGGAAGCCCGCTTCAGCATTAGCCATGTGCTTGTTAAATATTAAAACCGGAGCACCCTAAACTGCAACCTTAGAAATTTAGGCTGCTGCTTACAAATACCTTCCTGTGATCTAGCAACCTAAACTTGCCCAAGATTTTCTTAAACAACAGTAGTAACAGTAACTGCTTTATTCTGAAATTTAAATAGATAGGTTCTGCATCACTGCAGTGATTCACGTCAGTTTTAACCCTCAAATTCAGTAAAAGACAGAAAAAGATACGATTCTCCGTATGCACAATAAAGCCGCTAACTGCCTAGCAGTTTAGGGTAGCTAAGCATAGTATCAAAACTAAAAGGCGCAATCACATATAAATATAGCCAACTCATGAGGAATGAGTGTGCTAGGGAGCTATAGTGGGTTAGTACATATAGGCGCCCCACAGCATTCATGCAGCCAATGTGCAACATTTAGAGAAAGTTTCTCTCTCACTATAGCAAACAGAGACCGATCACAATGCATTTGCCAAGCATCCAATCTATAAAGCGGTCCTTCACTCTGAATAAGAGTCTATATTATGTTTCCCACACCCTGTACATACAGATTGCTCACATTAAAAATCATCCTGCCTGCATCTACTGCATGTTATGAGCCTTTAAACATCCAAGATGGCAGCTTATGGAGCATCAGGCATGTTACTCCTTATATATGGATGTTCACTGCAATGCAATAATGCCAGAGGATTTTAGTAAATGGCCACGTCAGATACATCCCTTCACCTCATTGGCCATAGCAACCAGATCCCCCTAGGTTGCCTTAGCTTAAAAAGGCATCTTAAATCCATTGATAAATGCGGTTCTTCATTCTCCAATTTACCTTCCCCCCACCACAAACGTATGGATATCCTTAGCAGCATCTGCCAACAATTAAAGGATCAGTAGATCCTGCAACTTAAGCAATGTGGGCATTAGAATATGAGCCCAGTATATACTTGCCCATGTAGTAAAAGTAGACTGCCCCCCCCCCCCAATTTCAGTTAACTAGTCAATCCGTAATTTCTATGGTGTGCTGTGTATCACTTTACAAACACGAGATGATCCGACAGCAAAAGCAAGCTTCCACGCTGGCCCTACCAATTTATCAGTAGCTGCCAATGGTTCATTGTGTTCCCTCCTTACTCCATTGCTTTGTGAAGTGACTGTCCAGCTGGCCCATGCAGCCATTTCACTTCCCTATCTGCCTTCTAAATCGTCTTCCTATTTGCATCTCGAACACTTTCAGTGCTCCGGCTGAACAATGCCTTGCGAGGAACAAGCGCATCCCCGTACTGCTTGCACTATTTGAGGCTACGCTAAACTGCATGTGCACGATACATTTTACCTGAACGACAAAAACTGGCCTACATCATAGATTGGGACAAAAAGGCTGAAGGTTTGCTTTAAAAATAAAACAAAATGCTGGTATTTACTTTCACTGGACATCCATTTTAAAATCAAAAGGCCTGGGAAACACAGTAGCTCGTAATGAATACATACAAATATACATGCTCACATTTCTTATTAGCAACTGCCAAGCAAATGTAAGAATATGGGAATCGTGGCTGGAAAAAGACCAGCTTTGCAGTATCACACAAAGGGGAAAGGACCAGAACCCAGGATAGTCCAAATCATGGTTTTTGGTCCACTTCCATGCTCGAAGCAGTGGGCGGCTCTAGCCCTTGGCGTTTGGGGAGCAGACGAGTAGGTTAGATGCTTTGCTTTGGTGATATCCCATCCAGGAATTGAACCCATCACCATCCATAACCACTAGGCCATAAATGCCCCTCATTATGCAGAGGCAATAAAACTGTTAAAAACAGACTTAAAGTAATACTAAAAGGCGAGCCCGATTGTTGTCCCATTGTGCCGGGCTACACACTGCACTGTCCCAAACCTCAATGGTTTTCAAAAAGACCCTGTTGTTCCTAAGTTATCTGTAAAAGAGAATTGGAGATGCAGAGAAACATTGAGGGGAAACAGTGGGTGTGGCAATAGCAATGTGATGCAAGCACACTGTGTGCTTTACACATATAGTAAAAAAAATAAGTGCATTGTTGTGCATCTAGTTATTACTGCCAGCACATAGTGTGGTCACTGATGCCTGCAGCATCTCTCACCCCCTTTTTCTGGTCAGAGAATAGGGCGGGGTTTCATAGCTGCAGAGAGGCAACCACAGGATGTACTGGGAGATAGTAGGGGGCGTTTCCGTTCTTGGTCCACTGAATGTTGAAATGAAGCCCCAGGTCAGCGGGGTGGAGACTGAAAGCTGAATGTGCCAGTGATTTTCTCACTAAGGGACAGACCTAATAGGAAGGAGAGCGCTGGAGGGACTCAATGCAAGGTAAGCTACTGATATTTATTTTTTTTACTTTTGACTTGCCAGTCACTTTAAATGGGGCAACTCCTGCCCCTTTATTAAAAAATAGCATACACCCTGCCCTGCCCCCTCCTACTAGCGATACAGCACACGTAAGAAACGAATAAAGACACCTTCATTCGAATCCCGCCAGCGCTGCTGCAGATGTGGCACCGATCGCCCGCCACAAAGGGGCTGGAGTGGGCCTTTAAAGTCACAAATGGTTCCTGTGCTGCTGCATCCCAGGCCATTCCAATTTGGGATGCCAGTCTTCTAGTACTAACCTGGTTCATGCCTCAGCGCTGTACACGTGGCAAACGTCAGACAATAGTTTAGTTGGGTGTCAAAAAGGAAATTCAAGATCACCAGCAGCTTCTACATCCATAAAACCTGGCGAAAACATGGGAAAAAAAACTCCTCTTGTCGAGCAGCTTTAGGTTCTACAGGTTCACTTTCAATTTACTATTTGCAAATTCTAGACTACATATTCAGAACCTTGTAACCTAATTTGTCGATGCACCTTTGTTTTGAAGAACATTTATTATTACACTGGTCTCACCAAGAAGCATTATTATTGTTAATATCTAATTCAGAAATATATCAATTCTTTTAAACAAATACTGGTTCACAACAGGTGACCATGCCGTATAAAAACAGCAGATATATATTTTAAATGTGGAATATATAATTCTTATACTAATAAGTATGCTTTCTGAAGCAGATCAATGCAAATAACCTGGACACCATATATATCAGAATACATCCTGCCAATTCCATCATTTATTTATGTGCAGCAGAAAAAAAAATTTGGTTATTATGGACTATACACGACATTACTGGAAGTATGCTCCCTAAAGCAGATCAATAACAAAGTGACCAATTGACCTAGCACACATCTAAACCAATACCATCACTGACGGTGCACAGCAATGTAACTATTCAAGAGATAAAACTGTATGTCACATTAGAGCAAAGCCAGGATGGGTAATACTGTGAAAACTGATTTATGGGTTAATATTAAGATATAAAACCTAAGTATATATACACAGAAATACAACCACTATCTATCAACCTATATGGAGCGGATGTTTACTTTACAATTAACCCGTGCTCAAGATAACCCTTACAGAGGCTCCGCAGCACACACCACCAAGAGGGGCACTACGAAAAATAGCAGAAATGTTTTAACTTTACCACAAATCCTAAACTTCTATTTGCCGAAAGGGTAGGGGAGCACCTGAAAGTAATGCAGAGATACCTGTAGGAAGGATTAGGCTGAAGGTAATGCGGTCCCACACCCTCCAGTTGCTTGTGACTGGGGGTTATCCCAACTAGCGATGACTCTCCTCCACAAAACCAGGGCCAAAAAATACCATTCTGTGAATACTCACCTTGTAGAATGGGTATTATAAGTATGCAGCACGCCCTGCTCCAGTAATGATTCATTACGTCTGGGATATAGTCCACAAGAGGGCGCTTCACTGCAGAGATGGCAAAAAAGAGGCCCCTCCCGGTCCTTATATACCCGGGACCTCCCACTAAACTCCCCAGTATAAAAAAGCAGTAAGGGAACCAGATTAACAACATTAACCAGGAACATTCACCATATAGAGGATCCAAAAATAAAAACTCAGGGTGGGATGGAGCAGGGCGTGCTGCACACTTATAATACCCATTCTACAAGGTGAGTATTCACAGAATGGTATTATTCCAAGTATGCAGCACGCCCTGCTCCAGTAATGATTCATTACATCTGGGATGTCCAATAGCAGTGTCCAACAACGGGTGGGGATCCCAAAAAAGCAACAATGCGCAGTTCAAACCACTGCCGCCTGCAGAACTTTGCAGCCAAAAACAGCATCAGCTGAGGCCCGAACATCAACCTTGTAAAACTTGTCAAAGGTACGAACAGAAGACCAAGTAGCAGCCTTACAAACTTGTTCAACAGAAGCCTGGTGCTGAAAGGCCCAGGAAGCCCCAACAGCACGGGTAGAATGAGCAGTGACTCGGAATGGAGGATCCCTCCCTTTAGTAGAACAGGCCCCAACAATTGCCTGATGAATCCATTTACTAATAGTAGACTTAACAGGCACCAAACCCTTCTGGGGACCTGAGGGAACCACAAACAAGGCGTTCGTCTTCCTGAAAGGCGCTGTAGCCACCAGGTAGTATTTCAAGTTCCTGACAACATCCAGAGAATGCAAGGCCCTCTCCTTGTCATTACCAGTATTAGGGCACAAGGAAGCACAATGTCCTGATTGAGGTGAAAGGCAGAGACAACCTTAGGCAAGAAGTTTGGTTTAAAGCGGAAAACCACCTTGTCCTGGTGTCTCTCAAAGTAGGGGGCCTGAATGGACAGAGCCGCCAACTCAGAAACACGCCGGACAGAAGCGATAGCCACCAAAAACTTTCCAAGTGAGAATAGAGACAGTGCAGCCTCATGCACAGGCTCAAATGGAGGACCCTGAAGGGCAGACAATACCAAATTCAAATCCCAAACCGGTAACATGGGTTTGCAGGGAGGGTGCACATGAGTGACCCCCTGGAAGAAAGTCTTGACCAAAGGATGAAGAGCGAAAGGCCAAAGCGGAAACATGCCCCTTCAGAGTGCTGAGCTGAAAACCCAAATCCAGGCCATGTTAACTCCAGTATCCGAGGGATGGAGAACACCCTACAGGGAAAGGCCCTGGCCTCACACCAGTCAATGTAGGTCCGCCAGGTCCTGTAGTAGATGGTAGAAGATGATTTCTTCCTAGCCATGACCAGAGTCTGAACAACCGAATCAGACAGACCTTTTTCCCTTAGGATGGAGGTTTCAGCAGCCAGGCCGTAAAAGCCAGCGCTTGTAAATTGGGGTAACAGAGCCATCCTTGAGTGAGAAGAACCGGAACCAGGGGCAGAGGGTAGTGATCCCCCGCCAGCAGCAAAACGTCTGCGAACCACACCAGTCTTGGCCACCAGAACAGCTGGCACTCCTACTTGAATCAGCTTGCATAGGACTCTGCCCAGAAGGGGAAACGGAGGGAAGAGGTACAGGAGACCGAACCCCTGCCAGGACAGAGACATGGCATCCACCGCCAGAGCCAGAGGATCCTGGGACTGTGAGACAAACGCTGGAAGCTTGTGATTGTGGCAAGAAGACCTCGCTGTTGAGGGACCTCCTGAGGGCCCCACAGCCCCTGGAATTGGAGGGCTCTCCAGTAGCCCCCCCCCCCCCACCCTGACAGGCTGGCATCCGTGGTGACCGTCTCACAACACGGTGTCAGAAAAGATCTGCCCCCCAGAAGATTCCTCGAGTCCAGCCACCACAGGAGGGACCGCCGAACTAGGGGAGATAGAGCAAAGTCCTGATCCAGAGACAGGGGACTCTTGTCCCAGACTGACAAGATGGAGCTAAAGAGGTCTCATGTCCCACCAGTTGCATCCCTTGCCGGATGGATAGATGGATGAGGGCTGGACAGCAAGAAATGAATCAGAGCTTAAAGAGAGTCCACCTTCTGCTGAGGGAGGAAAATCCTGGCCTGAATGGTATCCAGAGTCATACCCAGGAAGGGGGTCACCCGGGACGGGGAGAGTGAGGATTTGGGATAATTGATCACCCACCCGAACATTTCCAAGGTCGCCACCACCATCCGGGTGTCCAATTCTGCCTGTTGGAGTGAAGGGTACGTAATGAGAAGGTCGTCCAGATAAGGAAGAATGCGAATACCCCGGGCTCTGAGAAGGGCCATCACGCCTGCCAACACCTTGGTGAACACTCTGGGGGCAGAGGTGAGCCCGAAGGGGAGTGCCACAAATTGGTAGTGTTGTTCCTCTATCGCAAACCTAAGGAACCGCTGGTGTCCTGGGAAGACCGGCACATGAAGGTAAGCATCCTTGATGTCTATTGAAGTCATAAAGTCCCCCGGGCACAGGGAGCCGATAGCGGAGTGCAGAGTTTCCATGCGAAAACGTCTGGTCCTGATGAACTAGTTGAGAAGTTTTAGGTCCGGGATGGGTCTGATGGAACCATCCTTTTTGGGTGATGTAAAGAGATTGGAATAGTAACACTGACACCTCTCCCTGAGGGACCTGACAAATGACCCCCATGGCCAGAAGGTCTTGTACCGCCAGAAACAGACCCCGAGCTGCCCAAGGGTCCGTAGGAACCCATGACCTGAGGAATCTGGGAGGAGGCCAGTCCGCGAACTCCAGCTTGTATCCGGAGGAGACAACCCCCAGAATCCATTTGTCTGAGACTTGCTGAGCCCAGACCCGAGCGAAGAGCCACAGCCGTCCCCACCCGCAAGGGTGAGGGCACCCCCTCATTGCTGAGCGGGCTTGGCAGTAGACTTGGGTTTGGCACCCCAGGAGGATCGGAGCAGGGCATGGCCTCTGCCCTTTCCCCAGAAATCTCCCCTTTGCCCCGCTAAGGATACCCCCCTGCCTGACCTAGGCCCATGAAAGGAGGGAGTGAAGGACCCGGAGCCCTGAAAGGGTCGTGGACGCTTTTTGCGTTGGGGTAACTTACCTCCCTTAGCAAAAAGGTCCAAACGATCACCAAACAGGCGCAACCCCTTAAAGGGGAGCCCCGTGAGCGCCTTAGCGGCATTGTCAGCTGCCCACTGGCGCAACCAGACCGAGCGGCGGATAGAGACCACCAAGGCCGAGTTCCTGCTACACATCCGAATGGTGTCATCTAAGGCAGAAAGAACATAGGCGATGAACATCTCACATTGTGACAAGGCTCTAAATTCAGCACTAGAAGGATCCTCATGGGAGCCATTCAGAAGGCCCCCCGAGCAAGGTCCTAATTGCCACGGCCGTAATAGCGGAATCACACACCGGGCGCAAGGCCGAACCCACACAGGCAAAGGTGTGGGAAGCCAGCTGATCAATACGCCGGTCCTCACTATCCTTAAGGTAGTGGAATCAGGGGAATGCACCACAGAAGAGTTCGACAACCCCAACACACATCCACTTCGGGTGGAGTTGACCAACATTTGACCACATCCGAGGGAAAAGGATACCTCCTATCCCACCCCTTAAGGATACCGGGGAGCAGGTTAGGCCGCTCCCATTCCCTGAGAATCAGGTTATTAAAATGCGTCTGTTCTGGGAATTCCAAACGTGGTTTTGTGGTACCAAACAATTCCCCCTGCTGCTTAGGTGCCGCTGCAGGAGGGGAAATGGAGAGTACTTCAAAAATTTGAGTCAAAAGTCTATGGGTGTCATCAGCATCCCAATGCTCTGAGCCGTCATCAGCGCCAATGCAATGCTGATCGTCAGAAAGATCTGAATCTGAGAATATTTCAGATAAATCAAGGAAATAGTCTTGCTCCAAATTCCGGCGCTACGGGCGCCACATGCCGTCTTTTAGCTGGAGCCTTACGGGCTGCAGAGCTAGCAATCAGCCTCTCAATGTTGGCCAGTCTGGCAGAAACATCGGATTGAGACTCCCCACTAGTGTTAAAGTGGACCAACACCCATGGGTGATTGGCCCGGGAATCTATAAGATTCCCGGGCCGATCACCTCCCTCCCCGCGGGACATCTGAGATCGGGATGTCCCGCGGGGTGAAACCCCCCAAACCCCTTACTTTATCTTCGGCGGCGGCCGGCTGGCCGCCGCCTCCCTCTCGCCCCTCCAGGCGTGCGCGCGCCGGCCGTCTGCGAATGGCCAGCGCGGGCGCATCAAGAGGGACGCGCTGGAGGCAGCGGCGGCGGAGCCGCTTGTCCGCCGGCGCTGGGAGCGGGGAGAGGTGAGTTTTTCGGGGGGTTCGGGGGGTTTCACACAGCGGGGCACCCCGATCGGGGGTGCCCCACCGAAGTGGACCAAGACCCATGATAGTCAAAGGGGGAGGGGGAGAGTGTGGGGACGAGACAGTGGGTGCCGACCCAGAGGCCCAGATTGCCGCGTAAGCGCTTGTTGGGCACAGGGTACACAGACCCGCTTATCTCCCACATGGGATGCCCCACACACCACACAGCCGGGCTTGCCCCGAGGGGACCCTGAGCACAATATCCTGAGAAGCCTCCATATGGTGAATAATAAGTCTCAATGACCAAAGGGAATTACGCTGTGACCGTTACCTGCGAGGAGAGAAGCCATCATCTTGACCTTCGCAGCCCACGGCAGAGACTAAACCCCTCTTCCGGGACTGAGTCCACTGGTTGGTGGTCCCAGATCCAAGTGACTGCTGGTGGGAAATTGCCTGTCAGTGGTTATGTAGGTCCAGAATATAGAAGAGCCAGGTTTTTGAGAACAGAAGAAGCAGCAGCAATGTGAGATTGGTTTAAAGTGGACCCACACCTTCTCTCCCATTGCTCCATGGGACCTGGAAGGCTGTGGCACCCTGCTGCCAACCACGATTTCTATTTGGATGTGCTGCTGGCAAACGTGTGTTGCAGTTTCCAGTCCCCAATCAGAAAAGATGCAGGAAAAGAAACTACAAACTGGCATCCATAACAGAGGGGATTGATAAAACTCGTTACAAATCTGGAAACTTATATTACATTGTAACACTACATATACACAGTACACAGTAATCAGCCAGGAAGTAAAATACCTATGAAAGGAGGTTTATAATCTCCATTTATGAAGTAGCTGCATGAGCTACTTCAAAACATGTGCAGCTATGTATGTACACAGCTTTCATGTACATGTGCTTGTTACAATTTCACTTCTACAGATACTAACTACACATATATGGGCTTGCTCCTAGTGATATTCCAAATGACCGACAGTAACATTATAGAAACAAATCATTAGGTGTATATCTGGCAATGCACGCAACATAGAAACTACAAGCGATGTAAAGGAGTGCAAGAAATACAATTTGTAGCTTTAAAAAGCAAATGTGTGTTCTTATACTATGCACTTCCATTATTACCTTATCCATACTGTACATACAGAGAGGATATTCACAAATGCCGACAATGAGCTTTACTTCTATTGAGAACTACCTTCCATTTTACCGCAGTCAGTCACACTGCTCGCAGCTAGCGATGCAATTATATATTGCAATATGCTAAGCTTCAGGGAAAACTATGAGGAACGCTACGGAAACAGGGTCTTCCAACATGTAAAAGCCGTATATGACCAATGTGCTTTATTAAGTGACAAACATGCAATTAATTCTGATCCTACTACATAAACAGATGGTCACATTGTACCAACTCACACCAAGTTTTTTGAAAAGTAACAAACCCATTTGATTCTATTGTTATAGGTTACACTAGAATATTTCCAATTTCCTGAAGAACCTAAGTTACACTGACACTATACAATTTCAGAAATGTAGAATGGTTTTGTTTCGCTTTCAAGAAGATTTTCATTATCCTGGGTGGTGTTCCTCTCCAGCGGAGCATCAAGATTTGGGATGCCCCGCTGTTTGTATCTTTAGGGATCGCCTTTAAAAATCCACCTTGTGGTGATCCCATAGCACATATGCGGGTTGCTGGCCAACCAGCGCTTCACTCCATTTATACCTTCCTAAGCCATCCTAACTCAGATCGGCTAGGAAAGCCACTGGACATAACCTCACAGCTGGCCATTTAGAAATGCTTAGCAGGGGTATGAGCCTCAGCTAAAGGTATGGAGGGAATGTGGCCACGGGATGGGGGGGGGGGGTCAATAGTAAACAGTGATCTTGGGGGGGGGGGGGGGGAAATCGCTCAGGGATGCAGAAATCAGTCTAAAAGCGCCTGGGACCCCCCACAAACCCCAGAATCCTTACCGAAAGCGCGACCCCCCCAGGCGAAATGTGGCCTAGTGTTCTTTCATGGCCGACAACCCATGTGACCTGTGCCAGCCAATCGCGGGGATGCACTTCGCCCCGGAGATCAAGGTTCAGGTATGGATGCCCCCTGTGCCTGTCGCTATGCAGCCCCACACCCATTAAGTAGGAAAAAGGTGTGGAATGGCTTAAAGCATCAAAATTCACATTCATGAATTACATCAAAAGATTTGTCATTGTGGCTATGTATACATTACATCTATTTCTATAGTGCCACATGCTTTTATTAAATTCAGACGCACATACACGTTTCTGTGTTACCAAAACATACCTTCAGTCACATCAAAGCAAACCACGCATACAGCATGCAACGTACAGTCATTTCACATTTAAAGTGAAACAAAGCCATCGAAAAGATTCTAGGGGCGGCTGCCAGTCTACCCCCGGGGGTATCCCAAATCAGGATGACCTGCTGTGCGAACAGCTCTCATTGTTGAGATTGGAGGATGCGTGCACCATTCTAGTCAATGAGCGTCGTTTGCTGAATGCCATGAAATATCATGGCAGACAGCTCTCTTTGGATGAGAGCCCGAGCATTCGATGTTGGAATCAGAAAGACAAGTGAAAAGCCGCGTTCTGGGGGGGTTCAGAAAGTGGGGATGCCCTGGGGGACTGGCACAAAACCCGGGAAAGTAAAATTCCTGTGTTTTGTTTTGCTTTAAAGCGGACCAAAACCTAGGATTTTTACTATACTAGGTTTTGGTCCTTTAACTGGGGGCGTCCCACTGTGTGAAACCCCCCAGGACGCCAAGCCCAGCTCACCTCTTCCCTGTCCCACGGCGCATCTAAGAGCAGCGGCTCTGGCGGACGCATCCTCCGCTTCCCTCTGACAGGGAGCCTGCCTGCACTGGCCATTAACAAATGCCTGGTGCGGGCACACTGACTGTTAGAGGGAAGCGGAGGTTGCGTCCGTCAGAGCCGCTGCTCTTAGACGCGCCGTGGGACAGGAAGAGACGAGCTGGCCTCGGCGTCTTGGGGGGGGGGGGGAATTCACACAGCGGGGCACCCCCGATAGGGGTTCCCCCTGGGGAAAGGAACAAAACCCAGGATAGTCAAACTAATAACTATCCTGGGTTTTGGTCCACTTTAATATTCATTGTTTTTTACAATCTAGCTCATGGAAGTTTAAGGCCATGTTTCCACCTAGCGCATTTCGGGACTCAACACGAGTGCAGCACAGGTACAGCGCACTACACTGCATTACAACTGCGTTACTTAAGTTGCTAAAGACTTCTATTAACCTGGGCTAACATTACTTAAACAATGAATATTTTTCCCTTAAAATAAGCATTTTCATTGCAGTGTTGAGTAGAGGTCTATGCCAACCGTGCTACGCTGTACCTGTGTTGCACATGTGCTACTGACTGGACAATAACAATTTCCACACAAAGCTGAGCCTTTTCAATGCAATGCAAGTATAGCGCACTGTACCTGTGTTGTACTTCTGTTGCAACTGCGACATAGGGACTTTAACCATTTGCTGTCAATGAACAAAATGTTTCTTTTACACCCAAAAATGAGCATTTTCAATGAAATGTCAGCACAAGTCAATAGCCACATTGTACAGCGCCATGGAAGTTGATGGTGCTTTATAAACAATAATAAAAGCCTATGCCCAAAAGCAGTTTACTGCACTTGATCCGTGTTGCCTATGTAGCAGGGGGACTTAAGCCATTTCCTGCCCCCCCAAAAAAATTGCACAGTATGTAAATGGTAAAAGCCCCCATGCTGCTAACACAACAAAAGTGTGACACAGGTAAAGCGCAGCACACTGCGTTTGCGTTATACCTGCATATTCTTGCCTTGGAATAGGCTTCTACTGATCCGAGGTAGCATTGTATTGAAAAGAATTTAGGAGGGAAAGAAAAAATTTGCACTCTACGTGTAACACTATACCTGTATTGCACTTGCATCGCATTTGTAGCATCGGGACTTTAGCCATGCACAAAAAAGATATATAATGCACAGTATGCAAATGGTGAAAGCCCCCATGCTGCTAACACAACAAAGTGCGACACAGGTAAAGCACTACACACTACAACGCTAGACTATTAACCTGCGCTGACATTACATTGAAAATGCCGAATGCTACATTATCGCTACCCGATGCATATATGTGGAATGGCCTATTGATAAGAACTGCGTTCCACCTGCGTTGCGAGCGGTCTGCGCAACACAGAGCAAGATTAGCGTTACTAAAGTTTAAAAGGGTTGCGTGATTCTAAATATTACTAATATACCCATAAACATTATCGATATGGAAAGGCTCATTTGTAAATAAAAGATTTTACATACCAAGTAAACTGCCTATGGTTGGAATTAAAATGGAGACATGCTGCATAGGGAGAGCAAGGCCCCATTTTAATTCCAATAAAAATTTACAAACATTCCTAGTATACGATCCGCACCTACCTCCGGAGCATTTGCTCTTTGGTGTGTGTATATGCTTATTGGGCTGCGTGCTTGATGCTTTGAATCATGGTAACACACAAACGCTACCTTTGAAAATACAAAATGACACTCCCCAATAGCAGATGGATTAGGTTTCACCATGAACAAGTGTAACGGGCGATACGATTTTTTTTTCCGCCTTCTCCTACGCGGAGGTTACATAAGCCCCGGCCCCGCTCACTCAAACGCACACACTGTTCACAACAATACAACATCTGCCGGCATCATCACCTCCCTTCCTTCTCCATCAATCCCTGACGAGGGCCTGTGCGGCGGCATGCCCCTCCTGCAGAGGTATGTCAGCGTGTGCATCCACATCCAGCCCCTTACCTGTGCTGTCAGCGCTGGCCGAGAAGCCAGGCGAGCCTAGTTTAGGTCTCTTCCGGTTGGGCGGCCCGTCCAGCAGGTTCTCTGCCATCTTCTCCCCTTTTCTGATCGGTTACCGAAGACAGATGAGGCTCCCTCCCTGAAGGAGGAGCAGCAAGCAAGCAAGCGAAGCAAGAGAGAGGAGATAGGGGAGGAGGGATGCCCCGGCCCTGCCACCTCCCAGCACTCTACTACTACTACCTTGTGGGATGACAAGCGCTCAGCTGCCCCCTGGGTCCTGCATCCTGATAGAAGGAGGGGTGGAGACCCCGTGGGCAGACGCCCCTGATCTCAGCCGCAATGGACAGGTGACCCCCCCCCAGATCCCAATCTATTCCCACCCCACCTTGGTGGGACCCCTGTGTGACAGGTAAAGCTCAGCCGGCCCTTACGAGGTGCCCCCTATGGCACCCACCTTGGTGGGACCCCCTGTGGGACAGGTAAAGCTCAGCCGGCCTGTACGAGGTGCCCCCTATTCTCCCCCCTAACTTAACGGGACCCCCTGTGTGACAGGTAAAGCCTGTACTAACGGGTGACACACTTACCCCCTAAACTGACCAAATGCCCACCTCAATCTGAGCGCCCGCTCCCACAGATTTCTCAGGGGACCCCCGTAACCCAAACGCTTCCCTACCTGGGGCAAAATCTCCTGCAGACCCCACCTCTTAGTGAACCCCAAAACCTCACAGGGCACCCCAAAACAAGTCACCCCTGCTTTATCGGCCAATCACTAAAGACCCCAGAAATGGCGGCCAGGCCTTTGCAATGCCCAATGGGGATCCCCAAAAATAATGTCACCCCCAAAAATGACCCCCCTCCTAAGTTGGGGAGCCACCCGGGTGGTGAGGTGCGGGGGGTGCAGGAGGCGTCAAGACCTCGGGGAGGGAAATTGGGGTGACGGCCCCCCAAAAAAGTGTGGGGTGCCGGTGCGGGGTCCCCGCTTCAGGTAAGGCCCCTGCGGCTTGAGGTGAGGGGGGGGGGGGGGAATGGCGGCCAGGCCCGGCTCCCCTCAGCTCTCCTCCCGCCCACGCAACCGTGCGGCCGCCGCTTCCTCCTCCTCCGGGAGGGGAGGGAAAACAATGAAGAGCCGCCGCTGCCGCCACACGGGGCCCGGGCAGCCGAGAAGCAGAAAGAAAGAGCGGCGTCTTCTCTCCGGGGGTGGCGGGGAGAAACGAGCCGCCCCCCCCTTCCTCTCCTCCGGCTTCCTGCTGCCGGCGGCCCCTCTCCGCCTCGCTTGGATTCGCAGGGCCCCGGAGATCTCCGGCGCTGACCGAGCCGCGACAAGATGGCGGCTGTTGATTCCTCAATTAAAAAAAAAAAGTTTTTTTTTTCCTCCTCTCTTCTACGACGGCGGGAGGAGGGGCGGGGCCACGCAGCACGCACGAGCACGCAAGGGAGGGGGAGGGGCGGGGCGCACGCTCTGAGGAGAATGAAGCCGAAGAGATGCGGATGGGAGAAGAAGGCCAAGCGCACGTACGCTGCTGGCTGGGGGAGAAAGGGGGAGGCCACGCCCACCGGGAGGGGCAGGCCACGCCCCAGGGATGCTTGTGGCCGCGCCCCGTTGACGTTCGATTCGGCCACGCCCAGAGGCTAGAAGCCGCCGAGGTGGAGAGAATCAGCGAAAGGATCTGCTCACCTATAGCGGAGACCTGTGGGGTGGCGCTGTACTGACACACGCAGTGATGTGCGATGTAATGCTGTGCACTTGCAGACAGACATTGCCCAATCTCAGGCTTTAGTGGTGGATCTCTGATATTGGTAACTTAAACCGGACCTTCAGTATGATTTATTGTAAAAGCCCAAACCCTTAAACCGGCCCTTCATTCTAAATAAGAGTCTATCTTATATGTTTTCCCCACCCTGTACATACAGATTGCTCACATTAAAAATCATCCTTCCTGCATCTACTGCATGTTATGAGTCTTTAAACATCCAAGATGGCTGCTCATGGAGCATCAGGCAGCCTGCACACAGGAAGTGCCTTCTGACTGTGCTGCTCTGCATTCTGGAACTGCTGATCTTTTCCTGACCCCAGCTCTGCTCTGTCTGAGCAAAGCACAGCTATAACCCGCCCCCTGTACTTTATCCCACTCTCCTCAGTAAGTGTGATGCTTCTGAGTCAAGATGGCGGCGCCCCTATCCTAAAGTCCTGAACAGAGTTGCAGCCCAGTGGGGGAAAGAATAATAAGTGACTAAAAACTTAAAATATATTAGTTTTAGAAGCTGGGGAATCGTTTTATAAGGGTTTGGGCTTTTCAATAAATCATGCTGAAAGTCTGGTTTAAAGCTGACCAAAACCCACTTTTTTGAACGTATCTTTGACCAAAGCCCCATGCCGATCCTCTCTTCTTAGGGTGTAGAACTAGAAATGGATATTGTCGCTTATCAAATCGCCCTGGAACACTTATTTTTGATCTCCCTACTGTAGGATTGCAGGTGTTTAGTCATTGCATAAGTGTAGTAATGACATAATTGTCACACACAGCAGTGACAATGAATGGAGGAGGCGGAGCTTTACAGCTACAACAGGCGCCAAAATCTGGGATTTGAGTGAAGTGAGAGCAGTAAAAATAGGCATAAGTTACTATTCGTGGGAAGAGCAGTTCTGGGGATGCTAGTTAAAAATGTGGGTTTTAGGTAAAAGAGAAATTGGTGGATCCGCACTTCCTTAAAAGTAGATTCTTTATTCCAGAAGTATTAAAATCATCAGTGTCTCCAGACCAAATCAAAAACATCCAAAGCCAGATAAAAACAGTATAGACTCGGACAAAAGGAAGAGTAGGGCCCTCTGACGCGTTTCGGGTCCTTCAGCGGCCCTTAATCATAGATCAAAAAAATGTGGGTTTTAGTCGGCTTTACGGACCGGTAACAGGTTTTGGTCCAAATAAAGGGAAACAAACAAGAATTTCTTGGAGTTTTTATCATCCTGCCTGGGGTATCCCTATGTGCAGTGACAAAACTAAATGTGACAGGGCCCTTATGCGGGGGGGGGGGATGGCTCGTCCAGTAATAATTTTTCCATTTTTTAACTCAATTGGATGCAACTAGACAGCTAAACACTGAAATAGCAGAGATGAATGGTGCTTCCTTTCTCTAAATGATGTCAGGTGAGCACAAATATCATAAATAAGGTGGAGGAGTAACTGTAATGGGGCTCCCCTGACCTCCTGGGCCCCGGTACAGTCACACCCCCTATAGTAAAGCCCCTGCGCACATCCCTGTCTAGGCCTTTGGGAGCAGTTTGCAACCAACCTGTTATTTTTTTAGTATATTTTTGTAGATCGTATATTTATTTATTCTATTCTATATATATGTATATATATTTTTTTTTTCTTTTTTGTATATTATATATTTTTGTACATATTGACAGGGAAGTGTGGGGGCATGTTAAATAAGTTGAGGAGGGAGTGGGTAATGGGCTTCCCATGACATACAACAGAGGGGGGCGCTGTCCAGCAGAACTTTAGATGCCCGCCAGAGCAGACGAGGCCACCAATGGCTGACTACAGGAGGGACACACATTACACGTAATCAGTTTTCAAAAATGATTTAAAGAGGAAGTCCAGTCATGGGGTAACCCCCCTTCCCCTGACACCCTAGTGCTGAGGCAGGACAGGGAGGTTCACAAAGAAAAAACAATAGGCGAGTTACAAGTGGAGTGCCACAGGGTTCTGTCCTGGGCCCCATTCTTTTTAATATGTTTGTAAGTGACATAGGAGAAGGCTTGGTAGGAAAAGTTTGTCTGTTTGCTGATGATACAAAGGTTAGTAATACGGTGGATATTCCGGGAGGTGTCTGCAACATGGAAAATGATTTAGCTTTACTGGATAGATGGTCAAAACTGTGGAAACTACTGATTACTGATAGCTGCAAGATGAGTGGACAGTGTAGCCAGGCAGTGGGAAAAGCAAGCAGGATGCTCGGCTGCATAGCTCGAGGCATCACCAGTAGGAAGAGGGAGGTTGTGATGCCGCTGTATAGAGCCCTGGTGAGGCCACAGCTAGAATACTGTGTGCAGTTCTGGAGACCTTACCTGCAAAAAGACATTATTCAAATAGAACGGTTCCAAAGGCGGGCAACGAAAATGGTAGAAGGGCTTAAACTTAAAACTTATCAGGAGAGACTTAAAGAACTTAATTTGTACAGTCTGGGGGAAAGAAGGGAGAGGGGGGACATGATTGAGACCTTTAAATATGTGAAAGGATTCAATAAGTTTCAGGAGGGAAGTGTTTTTAAGAAGAAACTTAATGATAGAACAAGGGGGCACAACCTGAAGCTAGTCGGGGGGGGGGGGAAGATCAGGAGCAATGTTAGAAAATATTATTTTACAGAAAGAGTAGTAGATGCTTGGAACAAACTTCCAGCAGAGGTAGTTGAAAAATCGTCAGTAACTGAATTTAAAAATGCCTGGGATAAGCCTCCATCTATCCTAAGATAAAGAGAACATACAGTATAAACATAAGGGCAGACTAGATGGACTGTATGGTCTCCTTCTGCCGTCAACCTTCTATTTTTCTATGTTTCTTACCGCGTTCGCGGCCCTGCAGCGCTCTCTCGGTTCTCATGGGCACCACCATCCCCGGCTCAAATGAATGGGCAGGCGGGAGTGCACACATTGCGGGAGATGCGCCCTAATTTCTTTCTGTGTGGCTGCACGGGCCCCAGAGCTCGCGTGTGAGATAAGGGCGGGGAGGTTACCCCATGACTGGGCTTCCCATTTAAATCAAGAAAAAAAGAGGGGGTGAAACTTAGATTTGACATTTCTCGGACTCTTGGATTTTTTGCACTCATGCATAAACAGGTCTTGCACGTACGGATTGCACTTGACTGTGGTGCTGAACAGCACATGCAATGCGGACTTAAAGTGGACCAACACCCAGGGGGGATCGGCCCGGGAATCTATAAGATTCCCGGACCGATCAGATCCCTCCCCGCGGGGCATCTGAAATTGGGATGTCCCGCGGGGAGGAACCCCCCAGGAGGCCCACAAACCTTACCTCAGCCCTATTCCATCGGCGCATGCGCGAGCCGCGTCTCGCGCTTCCCTCTAGCAGGGCGCGCACCCGCGCCGGCCGTTTGTGAATGGCCGGCGCAGGCGCGCTCTCTGTTAGAGGGAAGCGCGAGTCGCGGCCTCCAGCGCTCAGAGCCGCTGAGCTGCTATGCGCGTCCAAGCGGCCTTGGATGCGCATACAACAGCGGCTCTGAGCGCTGTGATTGGCTGGAGCGGTCACGTGGGAGCGTGGTGAGGTGAGTGTTTCTGGGCTTTCGGGGGGGGGGGTTTCAGACAGCGGGGCACCCCCGATCGGGGTGCCCCACCGAAGTGGACCAAAACCCAGGATAGTCAAAATCCTGGGTGTTGGTCCACTTTAATCTGCATGCACATATATATTTGCATCATAACATTTTTATATTTATAAATAAAATAATTATATATTATAATAAATAATATTTATAATAAAATAATTTTTTGCACTGTGCTAAATAAGCCCTATAGACTTGAGGCCACTGGTTGCTCCGGCGAAGAAAGCTGCTTTGCTTAGAATACATAATCATTTTGAGATGCTGTGAAATGTCTAGTTTTCCACTGCTCCCAAGGAGGTTAAGGAGTGCGTCTGGACAGGGACTTCAACAATCTGATCAGTTGCTTAAAGCGGAACCAAAACCCACTGAACTTATGAAATACATTTGGCCAAAGCAGATACTTCCTTCTTAGAGTGTAGAACTAGAAATGGCTGTTTTCGCTTTTCGGATCGCCCTGGAAAACTGTTTTTGCTGCTGTCCCTCTCTGTAAGATGGCAGGCAATCAGAACCAAGGCTGCAGGAGGACGATCAGATGCAGGACAATCAGAAGCATAGGGTTACCGGTAAGGTGAGTGGACATTCGCTTCAAAAGATGCACAGATTTCCCCCGTCCTATGGAGTGAAATACAGTTTACCTTTACATGGGACAACACTGAAGATACAACACGTTGATACAATGCCCTCAATACAATAAACTCTGTAACAAGAAATCTGTTGCACTACATTTTTAGCTTTTTCAAATTTTTGTGATTCAGCAATGAAAAAATCATGCTTCATTTTCAACACAATTTTTTTCACTTGTCTTCTTTCATAAATTGACCGAAATTTGTCTAAAATGAAATAATAATAATTGTAAATAATTAGTGTAATTCAGCAATGTTTTGACTCTTTTGAACAATTTATAGCTGCCCTGAGCAGGTGTAAAACATACTCAACACATTCCCTAATTTTTTTTAACCTAAAATAACAAGTTAACAATTGCCAGCATGTTTTTATCACTGTAAATTAACTTTTTTATTTTTATGACTGTTTTAATTTAGAAAATGACTGCTGACACCCCAGGCAGAGCACCAAACCTGGGCCAAAGGCTAAAGGTGCTACTGAGTTGCCAGGACCAGACTGGTAATCTGGAGGGAGGTGCCATAATTTGTTTTCATTTTAATCGAAAAAGTAAAATAAATAAAAAGTTAAGTACAGTAGGTCTGTAGGAATCATTTTTTTTTCTTAATTCAATACATTGCACAAGTCATCCAGCCGCCTTTCCCAATAGGCAATGTTGAATTCACACATACATCCATTGGGATGAATAACAAAACGTGCAGCAAAAGATATCAGCAAGTCCAGTTGCCTTGATCTATTACTCAATACATTTATTTTTTGACTTTTCATTTTTTTTTTTTTAATACTTTATTTAGTTTTCAAAAAGGATACAAGAGATATCAACAATACAGACGTTTCAGAAATATGCAGATACAGCATACAAGCAAAATTAGCAATAGCATTAGTATTGGCATTGAGACCCAGCTCGATCCGTTAGCCCCTCACTTTCAGTTTAGCCATCACCCTTTACCCAAGGCCACCCAAAGTTTCTGTTTTCTTAACGCCGTGCTCGTGTTTGGGTTTTATGAGGAACCCCCATATCCCCCACCCCACTTCATCCTTATGGCGATTTTAGCTCCCATTCGTTTTTCTATACCACTGTCTCCACCCTGGTCTTCTCTTACTCATCTGGGGGGGGGGGGGGCATATAGGTTCCGGCACTCTTTGGGTGTGGGGTGTTGCGAATCAGATCTAAATTTTTGGTAGTTTAGGGAGCCGCTGGGAACGTCTCCTACTGGGGCTAGGTCCCATAGATTTAACGGCTATATTAATTAATTGAGATGAAGAAAAGAGAAGTAGCAAAAGGGAGGGGGGGGGGAAGAGGGGGGGTATGATGGGGAAGGGGGGGTGGAGGGCGCCTCGCCTGCGATTCCCGCTGTAAGTGGGAGGGCATCATTAAGGGGAGGAGGAGGGGGGGAAAGGGCCTCAGACCAAGGCCACAGGACCACTCACGGCCCTCTTCCGGACTTTTCATTTTTTAAATCACCGTTTTAATAAAAAATTAAAGGCGACAAAAGCCATAAGGTTGGTAAGTTGCCAGATCCAGAGGCAGGCTGTTTTTGACCGTAGGCTTACTATGCCTTGTGCACCAGTCTGTTAATCTGGAGGATGGGCCATGACTGTTTTTTTATTTTATGTCAAACAGATAAAGTTAACTCCTTCATATCTGTAGGAAGAGGCAACTGCAATAGCTGTTTTTTTTTTTTTTTTTTACATCAACACGTTTTACATGTCATTGAGCTACCTCTACTAATAGTGGGATGAATAACAAAACATGTTACGCAAAAAAAAAAAATACATCTTTTAAATACATATCTAGCATTACATGGATGAATGTGATCCTTCATAACAAAGTGACTAGTTGCACAAGTGCATTAACAAATATTTGTCACAAATTCACAATGATATATTACATGGGGCCATCACCGGATCATCCTGAAGCTGTGCGAAATGTAGAAAATCAATGCACCATTTTGGGTAAATGCTTCTCAGTATCAGAGTTGATTTCAGAGTTTTTCAATTTTTAGCTGGAAAATTTGAGCCGATTTTCCCGAAATTTTCACTTACTAAAGCCATTTCCGCAGGGAAACGTAAATGTTTCGCCTGCATTCTCTAGCATATTAGATTGGCACAAATTTAATTAGTCAACTTTGTTGCATGTGATCCGATTTTTCCAACCAAAATGAATTTTTTCCATGTTGAATTAATTGATGTAAATTAGTCAGTGTCCAGCTTGTATTACTGTGTAAATTAGCTGTGTCCTCAAAATAACTGGACACAAAGCCATTATGAGTCTACAACAACAAAAGTGAGTACACCCCTGAAGTGAAAATGGCCAAATTGCCCCCAAAGTATCAAACACCATTATTTTCCTCTAGAGCTTCATAGGCTGGAATCCGCTTCCACTCTATGGCAACACAGAGCTGGTGGATGTGGAGACTTTGCACTCCTCCACCTTCAGTTTGAGGATGCTCAATAGGGTTTAAGCAGGGGTGTAGCTTGGGGGGAGCAGGAGGGCACTTGTCCTGTGTGCAGCAGGTTAGGGGAGTGCCAAAGGGGGCCTGAGAACAGGTGGGGGCACCATTTTGAATCTTTGCCCCGGGTGCCAAAAACCTAGCTACTGCTCTGGGTTTAGGTCTGGAGAATTGATTGGTCAGTGAAGCACCTTTACCCTCAGATGCTTTAGTAAGACACTGGTCACCTTGGAGGTGTGTTTGGGGTCGTTATCATGTTGTAATACTGCTCATGTGGCCCCGTTTCTGAATGGAGGGGATCATGCTCTGTATTATATCACAGTGATTCTCTCAATGAACTGTAGCTCCTCACAGACCCAAACCATGATGTTCCCACCACCATGCTTGACTGTAGGCTAGACACACTTGTCTTTGTAGTCTTCACCTGGTTGCCACCACACATGCTTGACAGCATCTGAACCAAAAAGTTTTATATTAGTCTCATGCGACCACAGTACATGGTTCCATTAATCCATGTCCTTAATCTGCTTGTCTTCAGAAAACTTTTTGTGGGCTTTCTTGTGCATCATCTTTAGAAGCGGCTTCCTTCTGGGACGACCAATGCAGTGTGCAGCGCATGGTCTGAGCAATGAGAAGTTGACCCCGCACCCCTTTAACCTCTGCAGCAATGCTGGCAGCATTCACTTAGCGCCCATATGTCTATTTTGAAGAGATAATGTCTGGATATCATGATGAGGAGGATGCGCACTCAACTTCTTCGGCCAACCGAGTTTGTTAAAACCGCTTTATGGTCTTGGCCACCAGCATGTAGCTCAGTTTCAGGATGTTCCTATAGCCTAGGACATCTTTATGTAGGGCAACAATATTTTCAGATCCTCAGGGAGTTCTAGTTTCCCTGTTCATACCTGAGACCGTGTAATGGGTCACATGACATTTGGGAGGGAAAATAGCTAATTGTGCACATTTTGGCCATTTTTCTTAGGGTGTACTTACTTTTGTTGTCAGGGGGTTTAGCCATTAAAGTGGACCATACACCCCTGCTGCCAGCCTCTAATCTAAAAGATTTCAGAACCAGCTGCTAGCCTGCCTCCTATATCAGATGCCCCGATGTGTGAACCCCCCCCCAGGGTGCTGGTGATCTTACTTGATCCCAGCGGGTCCCCACAGCGCGATCTCCCGGGTGCCTTGCGGGTGCCTCTGTGCCGGCGCTGATTGGACTAGAGCCTGCACATGCACTGTGGGAACGAGGAAAGGTGAGTGAAAGTGGGTGATCTGTGGGGTTTCACACAGGGTGGCATCCTACATTGGGATGCCCCCAGGGCAAGAACAAATTACCAGGGTAGTCAAAATCCTGGTGATTGGTCCAATTTAATAGCAGTGTATTGAGTTATTTTGAGGACACACCAAATTATACAAGCTGTACACTGACTACTTTACATTGTATCAAAGTGTCTTATCTTCAGTGTTTTCTCATGAAAGGATATAATAATGTATTTACAATGATGGGGGGGGGGGTGTGCAAAATTGCAACGACATTTGACTTAAAACTGTGTGAGCAACAAAAGAGCTGAAAATAATTTCATCCAATCCCATTTTTACATAGTTCAAAGAACTTTCAATCCATGCATGATTATTTTTAGCCTGATCAGGAAGGTCCATCAAGTTCAACCAAGGGATGGGGTTGAGGAAAGTTATTTTTTATTATTCACAGATTAAATGTAACAGTTAATGTTTTATTTTTTTAAAAATCATCTAATACTTTTTTTGAAGCTGTTGATGCTGTATTAGGCTTCCGTGGGAGGCTGTTCCACAGATTTATAGTTCTTATGGTAAAACATTCATATATTTATACAAGTTAATTATGCCCCCCTTTGGATGTCTCCTTTATTTTCTTGACCTCCAGTCAAGAAAATGAAGTTTAGTAATTTGCTCCCCTCAACCGCCCATTTGACGATCAGTGGTGTATGAGGGCTGAGGGCTTACCCCATGTAGATGTTGTGGAATAGCTACACTTCTAGTATTACATGGGAGCGGCCATCTTGGATTTCACCTTGCACATAAGCATGACTGGGGGTGGTGAGAGCTTTTGCTAGCACACAGACACAATGCAAATAAGCTGGGAGCTTCCTTAAGATTAGCCCAACCAGCCAGAGAGATATTTTATCTCTTTTCACACAGAACTTCTCTATCAGGCTGCATTGATGCAGCATTGATGTAGTATGGCTGCAGTGTCCCTGTGTGATATTAAACGCACCACTCTAATCAAAAATATTGAATCAATTTTATTCAAACATAATTTTAGACTTACAACGCTATGTTAAAAACACATAGAAAACATACAAACACAGAGAGCAAGGCATATGGGCATCTCAATAAATAATGCTTAATATCAGATCAGCCTCTAATATGCCCCCCCCAAATCCTATAAATAACACTCCCTAAAAAAATCCCATATACACCCACCTATCCTATCAAAGTGCAAGCCAATCAAAGTGCAAAGTACATATGTGCAACAGTGTAATATCTCATAATACAAAAATACCGTGAATATTATATTCCAAAATCCATAGTTAAGCAGTAGAACATATAAGAAATCATGTAAAGTGCAAATCCTATTCAATCTCACAATCAATTGAAAAAGGGACACAAACATACAAATAAAGGGGCAGGCTGATTCATCACTAACGCCAGGTAGCGACAGATGAGCGACTGTAGCAGGCATTTCAGAACGCCCGCTAGTAGTCGCTGTGCTCGGCCGTGGGTCGCTAGTTCAGAGCGACTCGCAGGCTGATTCATCACTAACGCCAGGTAGCGACAGATGAGCGTCTATAGCAGCCATTTTCAGAGTGCCCGCTAGTAGTCACTGTGCTCGGCCGTGGGTCGCTAGTTTATAGCGACTCAGTCGCTGTGCAGTAATGATGAATAAATTGTGAGGAGTCGCTATTTGACTAGTACAGCGCTGTATGGGAGCGCATGTTAGCGACTGGTCAGTGCGACCGACAACATATTCATTAAAAAAACATCCTCACAAAACTCCGGCTCTGAAAAATGCTTCTCTGAAGCCCAGAGCGCCTGAGGCTGTGTGTTTAAAGTCTGTTTTTCAGCATGTATCCACCAGTAACAAAGCGAAAACATATGGAATTACATTGTAATAACATTAACACGAACACAATAATGCCAGACCTGTAATGTAATTTTTGCAGAAATATATAAAACATGAAAAATTTTTGGAATGGCTTTTTCTATGCCAGAAGAGGTCACAACATTATTTGAGATTTAAAAAAAAAAAGAAAAAAACCCTGTTTAAATAGAAGAAAAGGATCGTCCATTGAAATGCATGGGAGAGCGACAGGTAGCGAGAGGTAATACCTGGCGCTGTGCAAGGCTGAACACCGGCGCTGTTCGCTGAGGCTGGGATCATGATGAATTGGATGCTACATGGCGTTATCCCAGTCGCTCAACAGATTCTGCTTGATAAATGTGTAATTGCGTGCCGTGTTGGGCGTTAACCTGTCGCTACCTGTCATTTACAAGGCACTACCTGACGCTATTCCTTCATGAATAAGGGCCAAAGGGGGAGGCCGATTCATCAATAGCGCCAGGTAGCGACAGATGAGCGACTGAAGTATGGCGCTATGAGCGCCGCTAGCGTCAGCCGCGGGCGGTAGCGATTCGCTATAGCAGGCCTCCTCAGTCGCTACCTGGCGTTGTTGGGAACAACGCCTACATTGCTGAATATGATGTTGGCCCTCAGCTTTGTAGGCGCTGTCAGTCAGTGTGACCACGCTATTGTACACAGCGCCTGTTAGCTTTGCTGTGTCCTGGCCATCCAGTACCTTCTGAATAAAACACATTGCAACATTTTTTTTTAAATTATAGAGTTTTTATTTTGTGTTGAAAAGGAAATTAAATTAAACCAGATATTAGAATATAAATGCAAAATAAAACATAATTAAACACATAGCCACATTTTAAATTATTTTATTTATTTTTTAAAGAAAAAGGAAATACAATTAAACCACCAATGAGAAAGAAAATGAAAATAAAAACAGAACAGAGAAAGAAATGGAAAATAGAAAAAGAAAATAAAAACAGAAATGAGAAAGGAAAATAGAAAAAGAAAATAAAAACAGAAATGAGAAAGGAAAATAGAAAAAGAAAATTAAAACAGAAATGAGAAAGGAAAATAGAAAAAGAAAATAAAAACAGAAATGAGAAAGGAAAATAGAAAAAGAAAATAAAAACAGAAATGAGAAAGGAAAATAGAAAAAGAAAATAAAAACAGAAATGAGAAAGGAAAATAGAAAAAGAAAATAAAAACAGAAATGAGAAAGGAAAATAGAAAAAGAAAATAAAAACAGAAATGAGAAAGGAAAATCGAAAAAGAAAATAAAAACAGAAATGAGAAAGGAAAATAGAAAAAGAAAATAAAAACAGAAATGAGAAAGGAAAATAGAAAAAGAAAATAAAAACAGAAATGAGAAAGGAAAATAGAAAAAGAAAATAAAAACAGAAATGAGAAAGGAAAATAGAAAAAGAAAATAAAAACAGAAATGAGAAAGGAAAATAGAAAAAGAAAATAAAAACAGAAATGAGAAAGGAAAATAGAAAAAGAAAATAAAAACAGAAATGAGAAAGGAAAATAGAAAAAGAAAATAAAAACAGAAATGAGAAAGGAAAATAGAAAAAGAAAATAAAAACAGAAATGAGAAAGGAAAATAGAAAAAGAACATAAAAACAGAAATGAGAAAGGAAAATAGAAAAAGAAAATAAAAACAGAAATGAGAAAGGAAAATAGAAAAAGAACATAAAAACAGAAATGAGAAAGGAAAATAGAAAAAGAAAATAAAAACAGAACAGAGAAATAAAAGGAAAATGGAAAAGGGAAATAAAAACATAAATCAGAAAGAAAAAGAAAATTACAATAGGAAGTAGAATGCCAAGGAAACTTTCAACAGAATTAAACACATAGCCACATGTATCTATATATAGTAGATTTTATTATTAAAATCTACAAAAATTTTAAAATGAACACAAGAGAAAAGGAAAATCAAAATTCAAACAGAAAGGAAAAAGCAAAGTAAAGGGAAATAAAGTTTGTAAAGTCCCAAATATGGATCACGGTGCATGTCTTTGTGCCTGAAAAAATAAGAAAAGTGCAGTTAGTATAGATCTTTAAAGTAGTATAGTTGTTGCAAATACAAAAATGCATTACTTGATAACCAACATTGGCGTCTTACACCCCCCTTAGAGTGGTTTGGGTCATCTTACACCCCCCTTAGAGTGGTTGGGCTCATCTTACACCCCCCCTTAGAGTGGTTTGGGTCATCTTACACCCCCCTTAGAGTGGTTTGGGTCATCTTACACCCCCCTTAGAGTGGTTTGGGTCATCTTACACCCCCCTTAGAGTGGTTTGGGTCATCTTACACCCCCCTTAGAGTGGTTTGGGTCATCTTACACCCCCCTTAGAGTGGTTTGGGTCATCTTACACCCCCCTTAGAGTGGTTTGGGTCATCTTACACCCCCCTTAGAGTGGTTGGGCTCATCTTACACCCCCCCTTAGAGTGGTTTGGGTCATCTTACACCCCCCTTAGAGTGGTTTGGGTCATCTTACACCCCCCTTAGAGTGGTTTGGGTCATCTTACACCCCCCTTAGAGTGGTTTGGGTCATCTTACACCCCCCTTAGAGTGGTTTGGGTCATCTTACACCCCCCCTTAGAGTGGTTTGGGTCATCTTACACCCCCCTTAGAGTGGTTTGGGTCATCTTACACCCCCCTTAGAGTGGTTTGGGTCATCTTACACCCCCCTTAGAGTGGTTTGGGTCATCTTAAACCCCCCCTTAGAGTGGTTGGGATCATCTTACACCCCCCTTAGTGTGTTTTTGGGCTCTTTTTGATGGTAGTTCTAATACATTTAGCCAGTAGTGCAGTACTTGCATTAGAGTGAAGGTTATTTAGTTTACCGCAAAAAAAGAAGTGATCATCCTTTCCCTTAGCTCATCGCCAGTCTGGGTGTCCTCACTTCTTGCTGCGGGCATGTTGGGGATTTCTGGCACCAGTGCTGTCTCCTCGGGGGCTTGGATTCGGTGGGAAATACAGATATTGTGTAACACACAGCAGGCAAGGATGATTTTGGAGACCTTCTGTGGGCTGTAGAGCATCTCTCCTCCTGGCCGTGCCAAACAGAGAAAGCGTGCTTTCAGCAGGCCGATGGTTCTTTCCACAATGCTTCTGGTCTTGCGATGCGCTGCATTGTAGCGTTCATGGGCAGAGGTCCGTGGGTTCCTGACCGGAGTCATGACCCACGTTCTCTGCCCATATCCCTTATCCGCTGTAGAAAAAACACAAGGAGAGAGACAGCAATTAGTACTAGTACATGTTTTTTGGTGGTAGTTTGTTTAAATTTGGCTTACTAGGCCACATATTTGCAAAATACATTGACATGTTTAATTTATTACCCAGTAGCCAGCCAGCTGGCATTTCGTTGTTATCAAACTTCCGGCACAGGACTGTCCGCTGCAAGACGTAAGAATCGTGGCATGAGCCGGGGAACCCCGATCTCACCGCCCGCAGCCTCATGTCTGGGTCACAGACAACCATCACATTAATGGAATGGAATTGCTTCCGGTTTCTGTAGGACAGCTCCTGTGCACGGGGAGGGCGGAAAGGGATATGTGTACCATCAACGCACCCTAGCACATTCGGGATCCCTCCCATCAGATAGAAAGTATGTTTTATTTTGGCAACCTCTTCCTCATCCTCAGGAAACCTGATGTAAATTGGGATTAAATCACAAATTGCCAGAACTACCTGGATTAGTATGCGGCTCATAGTAGCCTGGCTTATCCCGCTGAGGAGGGCTGAGGTTGCCTGGAAGGTCCCTCGTGCCAAAATATTGAGAGTGGCACACAGGCGTACTATGCCTGGAATGGAATGAGTGCGTTTGGTGGATGGCTCGATTTTGTGCTTAATCTGATCATATAGGGACTGTAGTGCAGCACGATTCAGACGGAAGCGGCTCCTGATCTGCTCGTCACTTAAGTCCCATACTGAAAGGCGGATTGCAAAGGAGCGGGGTGCCCTAAGCCTCACAACACCCCGCTCCCTTTCCTCCTGCTCTTTCAGCATACACATACATCCATCCACCCAGACACCATACATCACCCTCTTATCCATCACACACACTAAAGATATATACAAAAACAAAAAAAATCAAAAAAAACCACTAACACACAACACACACACAAACAATCACACTCCACACACACCCGCTACAATGCAGCTCACCACAAAACCAGAACTATAGTGGTCCAAACCACCAGCCTGCTGAAAACCAGCTTTCTAAGTTAGGCACAACCAAGAGGGGAGTTGCTGCACAGCCCACAAAAGGCCCCAAAATCAAGCCTCACTTGCTGTATGCTACACAATATTTGCAGATGCCACCAAAACCAAGCTCCTAAAGAAACAGCACTGATGTCAGAAATCACCCAACAAGCCACAGAGAGTGAGGACAGAAACCAGACAGAGGCTCAAATGAGCTAAGGGAAGCGAGCACAGCACCACACCACAGCCTTTGCCACAGTGTAAGAATAGCAGAAGCTAGAAAATTCCTTCCTTTTATACTTCTCTTTCAAAAGGGACAGGTCCGCTTTGCCGCCTTTTGCGTCGCTCTGCTATTTCCGGGCGCCAATTAGCCGACCCAGGTGTGCGTAAAACAGAGTGCGCACGCGCACGCTAGTAGCGCTACTAGCGTACTTGAGCCGAAACTTGCGTGCATTAACGGACATGGCCCAAAAATCAGTGGTGGACCAATGAAAGGTAAGCTGCTGTTTTTTTAAATAGCCGTTAGGCTAACCACATGTCACAAGGGTTTGAGATACATCAGTCCATTGTTGGATTTGGGTGTGTGTTGTTTGGTTAATGAGGTCTGTAATGAGTTAATTGGCTAACACACATGCTTCAGTCAGTGCAGTGGAGGTGTGCCTAGAAGGAACTGGGCTGTATGTGTGAATCAATTAAGTGGCCTGCTTTTTGATTGGCTGTTAGAGCACATAAAACCTGGCCAAGCCTAAGAGATTGCGATGCCATTCTGTAGTCTGCATGTGTGCTTGTTGGGTGTGTATTTGTGTGTGTGTGCAGCTACAGGATGGAGCCAAATTCAGGACATCTGCCGGCCACAGCAGGCCCGAGTAGGAGTTTGGTGGGTGCTGTGCGCAGACCTCCCTTACGGAAAAGGGCACAGCCTGAAGGTGGGGCAGCACCCCAGGCTAAGCGCCCAGGTGCCAAGAGGGAGCCTGAATTTAATTTGGCTGAGAATAATCATCTTGTGCGCCTTACACTTGCTAAATGGGAGCTGATATTTGGCTCCCAAAGCAAGTCCATAGGCAAACAAGAAAGAAGCAAACTGTGGGATGCCATTGGTGTGGAGCTTAGTAGCACTGCTCAACACCCACGTAGTGGCCCATCCTGCAGGAAACGCTTCTACACTTTGCGAGGGGCCCTTATGAAAAAGATGAATCACGATCTTGATGTGGACAGTGGGTTCATCCAGGCTCCAAAGAGTACCTACAGGCCGTATGAGGAGATGCTGAAGGCCAAAATCCCACTGGCTCGGCTGCAGGGTGTGGATCCTGGGGATGACACCACCGGTTGGACTGAAGGTACATATTTTCTGGCTTTTGTACTAACCTAATGTTAATGTATGTGATTTGCATTTTTACATTCTGACCAACTAACAGTAGGACCTGTGAAGTATTACATTAGAGCTCAAACATTTGTTACTTTTCTGTCTGTTGCTTTATGCATAGGTGCACATGCTGCTGTCCGGGATGTGCCTCAGGACACCCAAGCTCCTGCCCTTCCAGCAACCTCAAGGCTACCCCAGTCTGCCATTGAAGGTATTTACCCCTAATTTGGTTGCTGGTTGTTTGGTGAACAAATGGGTGTGGGAGCAGCTCAAACAATCAAGTTTTGCACTGTTGAGTATTAATAATATGTGGCTGCGGCCTAATTTCACGCCCACTGTAACACTCACAGCAACTAACTAACAAGGCCCTAACATGTGTAGATATGTTTGAAGCCAGAGATGTGTAGCCATATATCGGCATATCAATGTGGGAGCCACACTGGCCTTGATTAGTGAATATTAGTGAAAGAGCTGCTCACACACCTTAATGCATGTTGTATTTTTGAACGCACATTAACTATGGCTCAATGTTGGCTTTATTTTGGCATAGCTCCCATGCCCTTGGCCCCAGCATCTCCTCCGGATCCCACCTACTCTTTGGATGTCGGTAAGTGCATGTGTTCACCTTGCTTGATCCACTTTTACCCAAGTGCATGTGTCTCATTCCTCTTTTTTCTTGGTAGGCCAAGTGACTGGTTCATCTTTGGACCCCACTTCCGATGTTGCCGGTCAACAGGACCCTGTTGGTGTGTAGAGCAATACATAATGTATCCTTTATGCTGTTTATGTTACACTGGTTCAATTTTGTTAGTCTACTAAGCTACATGTTTGCTTGGTAAACTTGAAGATGCCTCTTGGGAGTGCTTGTTGCCTCCCCAGGGTCAGTCTATTAGTTATTGGAGTGATAGCAATGTATTTTGGCGGACATCTTTTTAGCCAAACATTCCCCGTAGTAGTTTGCTGAATATTTAGAGACATTCCTTGTGTTTTTTAGTTGACCCGAATATCGGAAGTGGCTGTCCAGAAAGGGCCCCTCAAGTTCCGGCTGCCAGAGATGAGGGTAAGTTGTTTTGCCTTGCTCTAGTCTGTATTTTGGCTCTACTTTTGTGGCACTTGCTTCTGGCAACTTGTGTGTCCACATGTATTTTCAAGGTCCAAGCTCGAGTGAGGACCCCACTCAAGACATCTGGGAGATTGCGGGTATGTGTAATTTAAGCAATGTTTCTGATGTGATTAGCAAAAATTATTGCCTCTTTGTCCTGTAACATACATGTTAACAATCTGAGTTTAACAGATACCTTTGGTCTAGTGTGTATTTTGGCACTTTTTAGAGGTATGGCCTCGATAGCCTAACCAGGTTACATTAGAGTTTGGGCCACAGACCTACTAACCTGATTTTCCTGTTTAGCATATGCCAACTTGCCGGACATCTCGGATGTTGAATTGCCACTCTCTGGCAGCGAAACCTCGAGCCTACCTGTGCCGGAGGACATGCAGGTAACATGGCTGATGTAGACGACCTCGAACCACATTGGCATCTTCGTGGGTAGTGGAAGAAGCAACATGTCACATTTCCTTTCATTGTTGTTTTTGCAGGAGGCGGAACCAGAACCCCAAGCTGGGACCTCTTCCCAAGTCCCATGTGGCCAAGCTTCCGAGGCTCAGACAAGGGTAAGTTGTATAGTGACTGTTTAGGGGATTTATTTTGAGGGGCATACCTGCATCGGTTCTGTTTGACTAAAATGTGGTTTTCTATTTGTTTAGCCTCAAACCACAGCAAGAGGAGGTGTGGCACCAACCAGTGCAGATTTCTATGAGCTAGGGGTCCGGATGCTGGAGGACTACAGTCGCCAACAGCCGCGTGATGGAACTAATGAGCGCATTGCGGCGTTGGAAAATCAGGTGCTGATGTGTCAGCAACAAAATGAGGCCCTGCAGCGCCAGATGGACCAGTTGCTCCAAAACCAACACCAGAACCAGGAACTTGGTCGGCTGGCAAATCTAATGGAGCAATCTCTCCTGCGCCAGGAACAATCTCTCCAGCGCCAGGGACAATCTCTCCAGCGCCAGGAAGAATCAATACAGCGCCAGGAAGAATGTCTCCAGCGGCAGGACCAAACTTTGTTGTTGCTACAACAGCTCATACAACAGCAGTCTATATTTTTTACTGCACTGTTGTCCCCCAACACCGCCCCTAGCAATGACTCCCAACCTCCCCGGCCACCCAGCCAAGAATATAAATTTTGTCTATTTTTGGTTTTGTAAATATATTTGCTTCACCCACCTCTAAATTGTGTGTTTCCTAAGACCTAGCTAATAACACAGTCAGGGATGAGTATCTTGATCTACATATGTCAATGTATTGGTCAATTTAGCCCACACATTGGAGACCATAGCTTACTATGGTTAACACCTGAAATGGCTCCAAAGGTATGGCTAAATTGACACACAAATGGGTTGGGAGACAGTTAAACTATGCTTTGCAATGCAACACACTGTAATGATGGTAATCAAAAAAATTTAATTTGAAAACATGGCCAACATTGGCCAACAACGACCATCAAGAGGCCAGCCTTCCCCCCACCCTAACGACGCCGTCGGCGCCTCTTCCTGGCCAGCAGCATCAGCTTCAGGAGCCGGATCTCCCGCCACAGTCTGCGATGCTGGTTTTCACAAGCTGTAGAGATGTAGAAACAACAATTTTTTAATAAATTGGATGTGACCTCAACAGACACAGATGTAGCAATGTAATGTCAGTGTGTCCAATTAGGTGACACTCACATTAACATTGTTGACCACTGTGTGCTTATTGGTTAACATGATATGAGTACTATTGACTGGCAGGAATGTGAACAACACATCCCAAGCATACATTTACTCTTAAAGTGTACCAACACCCACGGGTGATCGGCCCGGGAATCTATCAGATTCCCTGCCCGATCACCTCCCTCCCCGCGGGACATCCAAGATCGGGATGTCCCTGGGGGTGAAAACCCCCCCAAACCCCAAAATACCTACCTCAGTTTCTGTGTGGCAGTGCCCCTGGGCCCTCCCTGGCGCCCCTCTAGACGTGTGCGTGCCTGCGCCGGCCGTCTGTGAATGGCCGGCGCAGGCACGCGCGCGTAAAAAGGGGCGCGGGGGAGGCGGAGGAGGAGGCAATTTGCCATGGCTTGTACGTTTGTTGGAGTCAAAGTGAGTTCAGGGGGTTGTCACACAGCGGTGACGATCAGGGGTGCCCCACCGTAGTGGAACAACACCCAGGAAAGTCAAAATCCTGGTTGTTGTTCCAGTTTAACTCTTGGGAAGCAAAGAAGGTATAATTCCCAGTGTGTCCATTTTTGTGTTTAGTAACAGCCAAACATCAGGGCCTAAGTCCGAACGAGTACACGAGTTTGCCCTATAATGTTACAGGTCCAGACCTAATAGGGCCCATTTGGTTGTGTCTAACGCAAAAATAGTCTCTATGTGGCCTAATGAAGGATGTGAGCCAACAATCAAGCATGCAAACAGGCATGTTGGATTATTGTGCAAACACATTGAATCGAGATGTGTGTGAAATTAACACATAGGTAAATTTAAATTGTCTGCAGATGTGACTAGAAGACATAGGTTTCACAAGTCTTTAGGCATATGAAGTGGGATGTACTCACCATCGCAGCTGTGGCGGGGGCCCATGCTGCTGGCCGTCCCTGGAGCTGGGGTGGGGAGGAGGGTCTCTGGCTCCGTCTGCGTCGCAACATCTGTCAACATAAAGCAAAAGACAAAAACACAATTAGTGGGCAAATGACACCTGACTATTTGACATCCATCTGGTTATTGAGTCTGAAAATGAAAAGGCTTGCATGGTTACATACAGGTTGTCCTAAATTAGCATATTTCCTGGACCATGAGTTAATGTCAATTTGTTAGGCTTGACACATGTATCCCTAAAGAGAATGTGCAAATAACATAGACAGTGCTATGTAAAGGAATCTTTAGCAGTTGTTTGGCTAATGTTAATAGTGGCCCACATGTTGGAGCGGGAACAACTTAACCCAAGAAAAGAAATGAGAACAGCCATCATGGTGTTGGCAGAAACATAGGGGTGGTTGACAGTTGGCTAGCACTGTAGTGGGGTTAGTGAGGTTAGGGTACCTTATCAAACCAGCTGTGACAATGGACCAGGAAACATGTGTCTGTTACAAGTGGGCCTATACACAGGATTGGTGCTAATCTGGGTTTGGGTCCACTTTGGCCGAGCCACACAATTTGCATGAGACAACGTACTCCGCGCCCGCTGCCTTCCACACATCACTCCTCGAGTGTGTGCGGACGCGCAGGCCATTTGGAAAAAGAGCGCAGGCGCACACACATCTAGAGTGTCACACAGGAGGCTTGGACGGTGGCTTTGGCAACCCCCAAAGAGGTAAGGAGTTTTGTGGTTTTTTTTTTGTGGGGGTGGCCCTGGGTGAGGGATGTGATTTGTCCTGGAACCTTCCAGAAACCAAGCACCATCAATGTTTGGGGGTACACTTGAATGAATGTAATAACATTGGGAATGTGATGGCTAACCAAAAACACTTACCATGACTATGCCCGTGGAGAATCCTACGCCAAAATGCCATGGAGGTGCCGCCTATATGATGCCCTGCAAATTACAGAGGAATGGCAAGGGCTAAGGACAAATTGCAAGATGAAACCTGTCACAGACTAACAATTAAAAAATGTACACTCACCAGGGGATGAAGCGCCACTTGAAGCCCAGGGAGGGCTCTGAGGAGGAGGCGGGGAGCCTCGGCTCCTCACACTCTGGTCGGAAGATCCACCAGGCAAAGGGCCACCCTCCTCCCTCTCACTCCCTGCTTGAGAGTGGCCCCTTGCCTGGTGAGAGTCCTCAGACTCAGAGTGTGAGGAGCTGAGGCTTGATCCAGCCAGCCCCCCAGCAGCACACTCCTCTGGGGCGTCATCCCCTTCCTCCCCTGGGTCCTCTAAATAGGACCCGCGGGAGGGACCCTCCCCCGATGACTCCCCCGAGTCCGCCTGCCTGGTTCGGGGGAGGAATCCCTTCCCACGTTTCCCCAGGGGAGGACGCTTATCTGTGTGGAGGGGGTGAAAGAAAATAATTAATCTAAAGAGCACAAATGGACACAGCTTAGCAGATGATTCGGCACAAAGGCTAAACATAACATAAGCTTTAACTTACCTGATGCGTAGGCATCATATAGGCGGTACACGCCTTCAGGGTCCCGGCGCTTGAAATCCGACCACTTTTGTTGGATGGAGCGGATGGTCAGCTCGGTCTGGAAGCGCCGGGACACTGTGGCCTTCACCTCCATGGCTATGCGTTTTTTGCCTCCACGGGCATAGTCATATTCGGCCAGGCAGAAGTCCTATGAAAAAAGAACAAACAAACTAAAATAAATACATGACATCAGAACACAGTCATAAACAGTTATACAGAGACCAGATCAAAGTGGACCCACACCCAGGATTATCACTATTCTGGGTTTGTGTGCACTTTGGTGGGCCACACCAATTGTGGGTGGTCCGCTGTCTGCAACCCCCTTGGAAGGCCACAAATACACCACTGAGGACACTCCCACGTCACTCCGCAAGCCAAACACAGGGCTCCGCGCCGCTGTGGTATGCGCATACAAGGCCGTTGGGACGTGCATACCAGCTCAGCTGGGTCTGCACGGCAAAGTACGCATGTGGCGTTTGACTCTAACAGGGAGTGCGCCTGCACCCAAAATTACAATATGTCTGGCGCAGGGGTACACCCTGCTAGAGGTAAGCGCAATAGGCATCCGCACCTAACGCATGCACAGATGGGACGGGACTGAGGTAATATTTAGGGCCCTCCAGGGGGGGCATCCCAGCAGGACATCCACAATGGGGATGCCCCACGGGGATTGCTCAAATTTGTTATTAAAACCAAAATTTGTCATAACCAATCCCCCCTGTGTGTTCTGCAACTTTTAAGCTAAAAAGACAAACCAAAAAATACTCACTTTTACCACCTGGCCATTTACTCGGCTATCCACCCGGGTGCGCTTTGGCTTACTAGGCCCAGGAGGGGAAGGGGTGGGAGGGGTGGTACTTGAGGAAGGTGAGGTAGGTTGGGGAGGTGGGGGAGGGGTGGTGGGGTCAGAGTCTGAGGAGGAGCTGGGGAGGCGCATTACTCTCCTTCTGGGCATCATATTGGAAACGCTAAGGAGGAAACAGGAACCGGAAATGACCCTAGCGACATTGGGAAAAAGTTAAAAAAAAAAAAAACGCTCCGCGCACCAGCAACAAGCTATTCTCAGCTATGTGCAAGCTAAGTGGCGGAAAAACTAAAATGACGCTTGAAAACAAGCTAGTGGCATAAGCGCAAGACAGTTTTACCTTAAGGTGGCGCTGAAACGCAAAGGAGGATCCCGGAACCGGATATGACGCTAGCAACTGTGCTTCAAAATTCAAACACAAACATGCGCGCAACAGGGACAAGCTAATATCAGCTATGTGCAAGCTAAGTGGCGGAAATACATTAAAATGACGCTGCAAAACAAGCTATTGGCATAAGCGCTAGACAGTTTTACCTTAAGGTGGCGTTGAAACGCAAAGGAGGATCCCGGAACCGGATATGACGCAAGCAACTGTGCTTCAAAATTCAAAAGCAAACATGCGCGCAACAGGGACAAGCTAATATCAGCTATGTACACGCTAAGTGGCGGAAATACATTAAAATGACGCTGCAAAACAAGCTAGGGCAAAAGGCGCCACAAATTATTAGCTTGATTTAGCAGGGGATTCTACATACTGTAATGCATAGGTCCTTCTAAAGCATACACCGTTGTGCTTAAATATACAAATCTGATTCCTTCCAAAAGTCAGCACACAATCAAACTAGACAACTACCTGAAAATGTGGCACACATGAGAATGCATAACGGGTTGTTATGAGCTGGTACGACTGAATGTTAATCCTGCAATATGTGGCCAGGCACGCTCACAACTACAGTGTATTCATTAACAACGACTGGGGTCGCGGGAAGTGAATTCCTTGCAAATGGCAGAAGGGCACATGTATGAACAGCACAGCGCCGCACAACGCAGCGCAGCGAGGCACAGCGACGCTCGCGCCGCCACATAGCGAATCTAAACAGCGACTGCACAAACACTGACCAACACAGATTCATCAAGGACAGGGCTGCCGAATAGCTTGGGCGCTGACAATTTCGAAGAGCGAACGTGACCGCCCAACCTGACAGGCTACAAAATAGCTTTACAAGCCCCGATTGTGTGGAAAACCAGCGATTTTGATGCCAATGAGTTTGGGTGGAGGAGATGCAATTCCCATGTCACTCACAACATTACATTGTGAAAAAAAAAAAAATAAAAAAAACATATAAATAACCAGCCAGATTCATTAAACAGATCAATATAAACATGTGTGGAATTTTGTACCAAAGAAAAAAACCCAAAAACCACGAAAAACAATCATTTCAGCGTCTGCCATTGAAATGTATGGGAGAGCGGCAGGTAGCGCCAGGTAATACGTGTCGCTGTGAAGGAATTTGCAGCGGCGCTGTTCGGTCCAGGCGGCTTCATGATGAATGCCGCGCTAGCCGTCGCTCTCGCCGGCGCTAGCCTCATTTTGCTTGATAAATGCGTCATTGTGACCGCCGCCGGGCGTACTTGAGTCGGTAGTCGCCGTTAGCTGCCGCTACCTGGCGCTCGTCAGACACTACCTGGCGCTATCGCTTGATGAATAAGGGCCTAAATGTCACCCATGTGCTGGTTCAGAGCCTCGCTCCTTCTAGCCTATGCATTCCATGGCAGAGCCTATCACTTCCTCAAGGCCACGTGGACCATCACATGGGTGACATTTACTTTGATTGTGGGATTGAATAAGCTTTGATTGGCTCCCACTTTGATAGGATAGGTGAGTGTATATGGGATTTTTATAGGGAGTGTTATTTATAGGATTTGGGGGACATATTAGAGATGTCCATATGCCTTGCTCTCTATATATGTTTATATGTTATGTGTTTTTAACATAAGGCACGATTCAGAAAGACAAAAAAATACTTTTGTTTTAGTGCCGATCTGTTTTTTTTTGGAAATGTTTCCGCTCTTGTATGAGCGTGCGAGCGATTCTATGCATGCATTGCTATCCTTCTGTAAAGTTTCAGTCCGTTCGTACGGCAGATTACGAATACGAGGATGTCATTTTCCGGCGTCACTTTTCCGTTTCATTTTCTAATTTTCCAACGTAGGCTTTATTTTTTGCCCTTTTCCCATCGTATCCTCCCACGAATCCTTTACGTTTCCCGTTAGATTCTGTTTCCCTTTTTCAATAAATAATCGTCCAGACGGAAATCCTTATGATCTTGCGCCTGTGCACTTCAAACTTAACTCATTAAAGTGCTCACCTACATATTTGCCACCCTCACTTCTACTACAATGTTTAGCTAAATCACTTAGCGCTATCCTCCATCTTCCCTTTTGGACCCTTAAAGCTCACCCACACCACTTCTCGGTTAGGTTCTTCTTCCATTTTAGGTCCCTAAAACTTACCCAAATCACTTCTCGGTCATGTAAATATTCATCTTTAAATATTTCTGGGCCCATTAGTTTTGTGTTAATGTATTTTGTAAATGAAATGACACTGAAACATTTTTTTTTATTCCATCATAAAATATAAAATCTTAATAAATTTTGAAAATTTCAAATTTTTACAACTATAAAAAACAAAATACATAGCAATGGCAGGCCACAGAACATTATTCTTCATCTGTGGTCCCCAACGAGTTGCGCAGCTCCTGCATCTTGCCCACCAACTGAAGGACCCTGACACTCAGTTGTGCCACTCTGGCACGTGTGGTCCCTGTTAAAAAACATAAATTAAAATATCGGTATAACCTTGTTGGGTCATACTGCAGTGCCCCCCCCCCCCCCCCGTATGGTCCAAACACCTAAATCTGGACTTCAAAAGCCAGAGGGCCCTCGCCACCACTGCCCGGGTTTTGCATAGTGCCAGATTAGAGAACTCCTGGCCCGCATTCTGCAGGCAAAGAACGGGCATCAGGAGCAAGGGCAGGAGTGGATATCCAGAATCCCCTGAAAGAATTTTAAAATACTAACATAAAATACACATTCTAAGCTACAATATTGTTTAACATGTCATCAAGGGCTAAAAACAGCCATAGGTTAAGACATAAGTCATCAACTATATTCATTGCCATACAGTGAAAATGGATTGATGGAATGTGAGCAAACTTACCCAGGAGCCATCCACCAGATAATTCTCCTGACTCAAACTGACAAAATAAGCCGGAGCTCTGCAATATATAAGCATCATGGGACGACCCTGGATGCCCTGCAAGAACACTGAGGAATCGCATAGCTGGACCAAACACTGCTTGTATGTTGTGCGAGTGGCACATCTTGCGGTTCCTGCAACCAAATATAAAATGACACAAAGCAAAGGTAACCAACTAAAACAAGAACTCCTACAACAAATTAAGATTCAAGTTCAACAATCCAAATATAATTCACAAAGGACATAAGTCTAAAAAAATATAGCAATTATATGGATGTGTTGGAAAATAAAGGTTTACATGCTAAGGACTAATTAAGGTCAGCATTAAAATGCTTCTATAAGGCATACATGAAATGTATTGATTCAGGTATGCATTGCTATACAATTTATGGCCTCGGCCATGCTGATACATGCAATGCCTTGGTGCTAAAGGCACGCAGACTCCTCCACATAGCCGCAAAACTTGTTCAGCAATAGCAATCCGAGCCCTCAAAGGTCCAATAAGTGGATCGGAAATTAAACGGATTTATAGGGTGGTGGTCCGTCGGAAATCAGCTCTCTGAATCAGACAGAAACCCATGCCAACAACGTAAATTATCTGAACGAACGAAAAATATCAGATTTTGTTTGGAAAATGATCCGAACTAACGGAAATGATCCGATTTGCTTTCGTTCATCGAAAGCGCATATACACATTTTCCCGAATGTTCGTACGAATGAAAAATGAACGAAAAAAAGCAAAAAAATGACAAACACCCACCCAAACTTTCACAGACAGCTACGGAAGTCCAGATGAATGTGTCTCTGAATCGAGCCTACAGTGTTGCGAGTCTAAAATTATGTTTGAATAAAATTGATTAATTATTTTTGATTAGAGTGGTGCGTTCAATTGACTGGCCTAAAACAGGGGTGTAGGGGCCACCCCTGATCTTTTTTTTTTTGCCTGGGTGGACAGCATGCTCATTTTTATTATTAGCCATAGTTCTGGTGCGGTGGGGGGTTTTGGTGGTTACACAGTAGGTTGCCTCTGTGATATTTCTTCACACAATGCAGGTTGGAGTTTGGGATTTTGCTATAGGCAGCCCACACCAAACTAAGAGATATTTACCCCAGAAAGGCTGGTTTCACACCAGCGCAACTGTGGGATGCTTGCATTTTCGGGTGAGAGCCATGCAATCACCTGTCAAAAGCTGCCCATCATTATCTATGGACACTTTCTTATATCATTTGGCAAAAAGAACTGCCAGCAGCATCTGAAGGGAGCGTCTGGATGGTGAATGCACTCCATGTGCCCGAAAGCGTGTGCGCCCCACAGTAGCACTGGTGTGAAACCAGTCAAATAGGATCAGCATGTCTGTCATGTTACACTCACACACTGATCACCAGCTGCTGGAGGGGATGAGTGTAACTATGTATCAATTTAAGTCAATGGCCTCGGCTGCTGCAAGGTTATTTACAAGTATAAACAATGTTTTAAGAGCAGTGCTAAGTCATTACAGCTGATTGATTTTTTACTCCTGGTCAGAGATGAAGCATTATTTTTAAGAGATTTAAACCGGACCTTCAGCATCATTACATGAAAAGCCCAAACCCTTAAAAAACTATTCCCCAGCATCAAGATGTTGGGGAATAAATATATTTTACGTTTTTAGTCACTTATTTATTATTCTTTTCCCACCAGGCTGCAACTCTGTTCAGGACTCTAGGATACGGGCGCCGCCATCTTGACTCCGAAGCATCACACATACTGATGAGAGGAGAGCTGGATAAAATACATGAGGGGCAGGTTATAGCTGTGCTTTGCTCAGACAGAGAAGAGCTGGGGTCAGGGAAAGGACAGCAATTCCAGAATGCAGAGCGACACAGTCAGAAGACACTTCCTGTTTGCAGGCTGCCTGATGCTCCATGAGCCACCATCTTGGATGTTTAAAGGCTCATAACATGCAGTAGATGCAGGTAGGATGATTTTTAATGTGAGCAATCTGTATGTACCGGGTTTGGGAAACATATAAGATATGCTCTTATTCAGGGTGAAGGTCCGCTTTAAGGTAATTTTGACTGCAGGACGTTTTTATCAGGAGCAGGACTGTCAAAATTGTGGCAAGATGGAGGTCCACTTTAAAGCGGAACAAATCCTAGGCTGCCTGGCCCTGGAATCTAAAAGATTTCATGGCCATCCGCTGGCCTTCCCCCGGAACATTCTGAAATGGGATGTCCCGCTTTGTGAAGCCCCCTAGATCACCAATATTCACTCACCTTTGCCTGGTCCAATGGTGCAGATGTGCGCTCTCATCCAATCGGAGCCATTTGCCGACGGGCAAATAGCTCTGATTTTTTACAATGGGAAGCAAGAGTCGGGCTGTAAGCACTCCAGCCCCAGCCATTAAGATTGAGAGGGGAGCGCATGCCACTGGGGATACGGCCGCTCTCCCCATTGAAGCCGATCTGAGCCTTTACACGTCATAGCAAATGGCTCTTATTGGATGAGAGCCCGCGTCTGCGCCATTGGACCGGGAAGAAGTGAATTGTTCTGGTCGATATAGGGGGTTTCACACAGCGCGGCATCCCAATTTGGAAAGGCCCTGGGCCAACCCAAACAAGTCAAAATATCAGGTTTTGTTTTGCTTTAAGACTAAATAAATGTAATCCCTATAGTTTTTCTGCATAAATAAGAGCCTTGATTTCCCTTATCAGTTTGGTGGGTCTCCCCTGCACCCTTTTCAAAATCAGGATTGAACTGGACGACATATTCCAGTGCCTTGTAAAGAGGTGAAATTACATCCCTATCCTGTGATTTCATGCCTGTCAATGCATCATAATAAAATGGTGGCCTTGGGAGCAGCTGCTTGACATTGCAAACTGTTTTTTAGCCTGGGGGGTTACCCCCCCCCAAGGACTTATGTGTCTGCAGATGATGATAGTGCAGTGCTTTACATTTCCCCACATTGAACTTAATTTGCCAGTTGGATGCCCAGATGCTCAAAGTGTCAAAGTCCGTTTGTAGCTTGTGAACATCCTCAATAGACTGCACTGTGCTACATATCGGGGAGGCCGATTCATTAATAGCGCCAGGTAGCAACAGTTGAGCGACTGTAGTGGCATTTTCAGAGCGCCCGCTAGTAGTCGCTGTGCTTGGCCGTTGTTCGGTTGTTGACAGCGACTCAGTCGGTGTGCGGTAATGTTGAATATTGGGTGAGGAGTCGCTATTTGACAGGTTCCGCGCTGTATGGGAGCGCATGATAGCGAATGGCCATAGTGACCGGCTCCCACCATATTCATTAACAAATCACGCTACAAAAATTCTTGCGCTGTGAAATGCATGTTTAAACCCCAGAGCGCTGGCGGCGATGGGTTAAAAGTAGTTTTTTAACCCCCAAACAACCATATTTTTTGAAACAAAAAAAAACAAGTTTATAAAAACATTTTGTAATATGAATACATTAATATCAGACCTGTAATATCAATTCTGCACAATTTTTTTTTTACCTTAAAAAAAATATCTTACATTGCAGAAGTGGTAACAGAATTTTTCACATTAAAAAAGTATAACAATTATTTATGATTAATTAAAGATTGTTCCATTGAAATGCATTGGAGAGCGCCAGGTAGCGAGAGGTCATACCTGTCGCTGTTCAAGGTCGCTCGCTGGCGCTGTGGGGTGAGGCTGGAATAATGATGAATGATTCGCTATCTGGCGCTCTCTCAGTCGCTAAGCAGGATCGGCTTGATAAATGTGTGATTGCGGAGGGGAGCCGGCGTTAGCGTGGCGGGGAGCGTCATTACCGTTCGCTCACCAGTCGCTACCTGGCGCTATCCCTTGTTAAATTAGGGCCTTAGTGTCAGCTGCAAAAACAGAGACAATGCCATCTTCTATATCATTTATAAACAAGTTGAATAATAGTGGACCCAGTACTGAACCCTGGGGTACACCGCTTACCACAACTCTCTGCACATGGTCAGTTGCCATGTTAAAAGAGAAATGGCAAGCAGCACCAAAAATGTATAGCTGGACTGGGTGGTACACACTTGGATTGCCAATTAGTCACAACCAAAATAAAACCTGGCACTCAAATCCCCCCCCAGCCTGCAACAAATCCTACAATCTATCTAAATAGAAAGAACGGCAAGGTTGTATTGCACACATTTGCAAATGTATGGGAAGCTGTAGGACCACGTTAAGGCACCTCTTTTTCCTGCAGTCCTACTCCTAACAATGAGAGCTCCCCCAGTTTTGTGACACACACACAGCAATGGATAAACTGAGAGCTGAACTTACCTGAGGCTGCCCAGGGCTCTAACCCTCCACAACATGGGGCTGAAGGTCCCTCAAAATGTATCCACATGCAATCACCACACTACAACAGACAAAAGATAAATGGCAAGCAGCGCCATCATTTTATAGCTGAACTGGGCAATTAGACAGACAAAATAAAAAGGAATACCTCGGCACTCAAATCCCTACCAGCCTGCAACAATCCTACAATCTGTAGGGTTCAGCCACATTCTGCATATTGTGGCGTTGACCCCTCCACATGTGAATGACTGGAGGTAAAGGGTTAGAGCCCTGAGCAGCCTTAGATAAGTTCAGCTTTCAGTTTATCCATTGTTGTGTGTGTCCCAGAATTGGGGGAGCTCTTGCTATTAGAGTAGGATTGTAGGTAAAAGAGGAGCTTTGACATTGCCCTGCAGCTTCCCAAACATTTGCAAATTTGTGAAAAAAAGCTCATTGTTTTTTAATTTAGACTGATTGTAGGATTTGTTGCAGGCTGGTGAGGATTTAAGTGCTGGGGTACTCTTTTTTTTAATTTCGTCAGTTACAATGTTACCAGTTACCACAAACTGTATTTTCTAATCCCCAAGACCTCGATTTTCCCAATAAGCATCTATGGGGGACAGTGTCAAATGCTTCTTTAAAATCCCCCAAAAACTATATCCACAGCCACCCCTCTGCCCAGGCTTCTACTCACCTCCTCATAGAAGCCAATCAGGTTAGTCTGGCAGCTTCTGTCCTTAGTAAAACATGCTGGTAGTGGCATCATTCTGTATGTAAGTCTCTTTAGAGCTCCTCAAGCAGTTTTCCCACAATGGATGTTAAAATGGACCAACAGCCTGGCACAGTTAGACAAGAAATGTAGCAGCCATTTTGGAGCTTCATCACCCAGCATCTCAGCCATGCTGCTGCCTGAATTCAACTGATATAACTGACAATGCACAGTAACAGGAAGCCCAGCAGCATTTCATGTATACAGGCGGCACCATATTTGCCTTGCAGCAATCCCTTGGCACTATACCAGTTGTTAGCGAGTGTGGCTTCTTGCTCCTCTTTTATGTACAAAGAGCTAAAGAATCCACTTAGCAGTTCTGCCTTCTTTTTTTTCTCCCACGTTAGCTATTCCCCACCACCATTAGTTAGGGCACCTACAGTTTCAGATTTAGTTTTCTTTGAATTTAAATATGTAAATAAACATTTAGGGATGGTTCTGCTTTTTTTGCCACGTCTATTTCATTTTCTGCTTTTGTCAGCTTTATTTCTATTTGACAGGTTTTATTAACTGCTTTATTTGCCTTATTTATAATGTGTGCCATTTAGCATCTTTTTTGTGGCTATAGCGCCAGTATAGCGCTCCCCAACATATTTATGATTTTTTCCCACCTTTTTTACTGTGTCATCATTGTAGTTACAAGAAATCACAGTTTAGGACAAACTTTACAGTGCATTTAGGCTGTGTTTCAGTTGTTGTTGTCCAAATTACACATTGTTGAGCAAAAGAAAAGAAATCAATTTTAATAATCCCCCAAAATTTATTTTGTCACATCTTGGACCTGTGTACAAATAAATGTGTCTAATATTCATTATAAGCATTAAACACTTCAATCCAGTTCTGCCCATTGTGCTCTATGGGATCTTGACCTACAGCACCAAGGTTTCATCTGCAATCTTTTCAGTGCTCGTGTTAAATAAGACTCTAACTGGTGGCCGCATAGAGTCTAATTTATATGTTTCCCCCACCCTGTATATACAGATTGCCCACATTAAAAATCATCCTATCTTCCCCTTTTCCATTGTTTAAGCCTTTAAACATCCAAGTTGGCGGCCCATGGAGTCTCGGGCTGCTTGCAGACAGGAAGTGTCTTCTGACTATGCCCCTCTGCATTCTGGGATTGCTGTCCTTTTCCTGACCCTGCCCCTCCACTCCTCCCCCTCAGTATGTGATGCTTCTGGACTTCTTGTAGCCCAGAGGGGGAAAGAATAAGTAAACAACTAAAAACTTAAAATATATTAATTTTAGGTGCTGGGGAATTGTTTTTTTAAGGGTTTGGACTTTTCATTAAATGATGCTAAAGATCCGGTTGAAATGCCCCTTTAACGGCAAGTGTCAGCCAAGAGTAATTTAATTTTAGTTGCTTATATTGTTACCTATAGTAATACATTTTGCATTGTTGGTACTCACAATGGATTTATACCTTTTAGTGCCAGGAACGTGAATTTCACGTAGCTGCCTCTCCTGCAGTTAAGTGCCATCTACGTGAAATTCACATACCTGCCATTTTCGCCCCTTTAAAAGCAAACCAAAAAATGCTCACATTTGCGTGGGATCCATCGGCGCAAGTCTTCTCTTCACCTAGGGGGCCTCTGATCTCCCCCCCAGGCCATTCCAGCAAAAAGAGAGGGCCCAAAACATGCCCCCCCTCTTCTGACAGCTCTGGCTGTCTGCCGCAGGAGGGGGGGGGGGCAGAAGAGCCTGCAGCCTGTAAGGCCTATGGAGGCTTGTAGCATTCAGAGACAGGGCCACCCAGGTTGACCTCCACGCCCTGGTCTACAAGCCCTCATAGCTGGTGTCCGGGCTGGATTTAACCCTAAAAAAAGCCCTATGTTAAAATTAACCCTTGATGTCCTGTCACTCAGCCAGTATAAAGCCTTTTTTCCAGCAGCAGGAGTGAGAACAGAAGCCAGAGCGAGGACACAATGTTCGGAGATGGATTGGAAGTATAAAAAATGCTTTATTCTCTGTGTGTTTTTTTTTTACATTTATCCATTTGTGAACTAGTAAGGGGTCCATGAGATCCCTATACAACCAAATAATTTATCAAGGGATTACTTCCAGAAAACTGTGCCCATGACAACAAGCCTGGTACAACTAGAAAACTTGAGGTGTGTTCTTCGAGAGAATATATATTTTGTGGGAGATTCTAAATGTAAGCAGTTTTTTTTTGTGAAAAACTGCAAGGTGCGCATAGTAGTTGTATATTATCTGAAAATCTCCTAAAGCGCTGTTTCAGTTTGGGGTGTCACCTGGGCAGGAAAGGTGTCTACTGATACATATGTGGTACCATTGTAACCGAGAGGAATGGGGATTTTACGATTTATTTAAAAAAAAACCTACAAACTGTACAAAATAGCATTTTTTATTTTTTTCCACACATTTTACCAAAAATATTAAGAAAGCACTGAAAAAAAAAACAAGACATTTCATGTTAAAGCCCAAACTCTTCTGAAAAAAACAATATATTGTTTTCCTGGGAGATTCCTTCAAAAAGCACAGTTAAACATGTATACTGCAAAATAGTGAAAAATGGTCTGGCAACAGAGGGTGACGAAATCTCTAGGTAGGTTTTGCACTTAAATGGTTTAGGCACTCTTCTCTGTATCCTTATTCTTCTACAGATGCTCCCAGGCAATGTCCTGGAGTGCAGCCTTGAACTTGAGAAAGTTGGTTTTCCTAAAATGTAGTGTAGCTTGAATGCAACTATATTGTGGTCACTGTTACCAAGGATTTCATGGGCTGTTACAGTCTCTACAAGGTCATCATCATTTGATATTACCAGATCCAAGCTCATCACCCCTAGTAGGCGCCTACAAAAATTGCTCATATCTTATAGCAAGCTGAGGAATGTTCTCTCCCTAGCAGTTCAAGCAGAACAATATCTTGTTATCACCACTGTACCAGTTGTCCTGCCTGCTCTATTTGTTTATGCAGCTGACCCTCTATTTCCCTATTTATGTTGAGGGGCCCTCAGCTAGTATCCCCTAATTTTATATAAAGACACACTGCGCCACTTACCTATTTGCTCTGTCTTTCCGAAAGAGAGGAGAACCGTGAAGATTGACAGCCCAATCATCAATCTGATGGGGTGAGGATGTAGGTTAGGTTTGTTTAGAGTCTGTGTGATCCAGGACCCTCCCTGGCACAGAGTTGCAAGGCAGGGTGTAGGTCCACTTTATAAGACAAAATGTGCTCTTTTCTTATCTTTTCACAGAAATTTTATCATTTCATTTTCACAGATTTTTTGGAGGTAAAATGTTTTTCATCCTGCTGGTGCACAAATCTAATCTGGACCTTCAGCATCATTTAATGAAAAGCCCAAACCCTTAAAAACAATTATCCAGCATCTAAAATATAAATATTTTACATTAGTCAATCACCTATTATTCTTTCCCCCACTGGGCTGCAACTCTGTTCAGGAATCTAGGATACGGACACAGCCATCTTGCCTCAGAAGCATCACATATTGAGGAGAGCAGAGGGGTGAAAATCACAGGGGGGCAGGTTATTGCTGTGCTTTGCACAGACAGAGCAGAGCTAGGGTCAGGAAAAGGACAACAATCCCAGAATGCAGAGCGGCATAGTCAGAAGATGCTTCCTGTCTGCAAGCAGCCTGAGACTCCACAAACCACCATCTTGAATGTTAAAAGGCTCAAAAAACGCAATAGGTGCAGGTAGGATGATTCTTAGTTTGGGCAATCTGTATGTACAGGGTAATTTGGTGCAGTTAAAGCTCCTCCTTAGCCAGAATAATTGTCATCTATGTACCCTTAAATGACACTAATATTTCTCAAAACAGTATGAAGACTCAAAAAGGGTACTTACCGTCGCGACCCGGGGGTTCGTGAACCTGCCCTGGGCCTTTGAGGGTGCGCTGCGTCCTGTAGTTCTTACGGTGCCGCTGTTGTTTACAGATGACTGAACGGACGGACCCTGGTCTAATTAAAATACGGGCAGGTCCAGGCAGTGCTTTCTTATCCTCGTTTTATTTGTAAAAGGAAGTTGCTCTACAGACTTCCATATATCTAAATAAAATAAATGTAAATAACAAAAATAAAAACAAAGTTTTTGATTTCCAGTCCGTATGGGAAAAGGTGAAAGTTCTGTTTTTCAATCCATGTGGCAGACGAATGGTTAAATTAAAGCCGCTCTCTGTGCGGCCCTGCAAGCCCGATGCACGTATCGTCACAATGATGTTGTCAAGGAGCTGATAGTGTAGGTTCTCCTTCCTCACTTTGAATTGGTTCTCCGTGTGTCATTGTAGTTGGGTCAAAAGCTTTCCTACTGCGGCTCTGCCCCGCATTGTATGATCAGGATTATGACAGCAGTTTTAACCTGTTGCTTGCTCTGTTCTTTGTCTGTGCTTTCCAGATATGATCTGTTTAGAAAGAACAAAAAGTAATAAAATAAACGGCAGCTTTTTTGTTTTATAAAAAATGTCATTCAGTTTTCAGCCTGAGAGGGAGTAGGTGACAGTGTGAGAGGTGTCATTTATTTTCTAAGAAACAATTTCAGTCTATTTCTATGTTAAGGCAATTCAGGGACAAAGTGTCTAGCTCATACATCCAGTAGGTTTCTCTTTGGAAAGTTATTTTATTATGTTTGCTCCCAGCCAATTTAAATTGATCTTTTCAATGATTCAATAATTTAGACCTCTTGGGTCTTTATTGTGATAATTGGAAAAATGTGTAGATACATATTGGGCATGCGCTCTGCTGATTTTATATTGTCTTTTTGTTCTTCCAACTGACAAGGACACTGTAAACAATAGATTACCCGTTTGGAGTTACATGCGTTGTTTCCTCTAACTCTGTATTCCTTTTTGGTCAACGGATTGGTGAAGGTCTCAAGTGAGTTTGCATCCCTTACAGTCTCTACATTTGGAGAATTTACTTTTTGACTTAATTGTTTTATTGGTGGATCAATAAAACTGGTTATCAGCTGTTGTGATAGTGTCTGTGGTTTACAGTAGATGAATTTAGGTTGTTCACTTATTAGGCAACTTAAGAGTTCTGACAAAAAACAGTTCCACCTTCAACCCCCAAGACAACAATGGGACCATCAATGAAAGAACTAAATAAACTTAAACCCAGAGTAAACAAGAAGGACAACATAAAGAAAAGGGAAGACCAAAAGATAATTAAAAGAATTAAACAAAACAAAGAAATTATCCTCAAACTAGCGACAAAGTGGGAGGTCTAGTTATATTAGAAAAACAAAAAAAAAATTCAAGAAACCAAACGATTACTCTCAGATGTCAATAACTATGAGAGGTTAAAAAAATGATCCCATGAAACAATATCACATGCAATTAAGAGATTTATTATTCAAAGGAAGAATTCAACTACCTCAATCTTGAAACTCGCCCTCTATCATCTGCCAAAAATACATAAAGACAAAAACAACCCCCTTGGCAGACCAATTGGGAGTGGGATAGCCTCATTGACCTGCTGACTAGGTGAGTACATTGACTAGTTTTTACAGCCACTATCTCAGAAGATTCCATCCTACCTCAAAGACTCGGGCATGTTCCTCGATCAACTGAAACAGTTTGAAAATAATCCAGAGTATGTTTTGGCCACAGCAGATGCCAGCTACCTGTACACCATCAATTTTATCTGAAGAAAGACAATCCACTCTCTCAAACACAAATAGACTACCTGCTAGAATGCCTTGATTTTTCTCTTACCCACAATTATTTCTGGTTCCAGAACAACGTTTACCTGCAAAAGGTGGGCGTATCGATGGTTGGCAAATATACACCCAGTTTGGCCAATCTGTTTATGGCATTGTGGGAATCCATGATAATGTAAAAAGGACCAACCAAAAGAGCTGCTACAACTACAAAAGATACATAGATGATTGCTTCTTTTTGTGGAATGGAACGGAAATAAGCTTCCTACAAGGAAGGAAATAAAATCAAGACTCATACATTTTTTTAAACAAACGGATAGAAACATCCCTGTTGCCCCTGTTTACCTGGATAAAAAACAGACCGAAACTCGATCATTTCACACCTATTGCGACAGGTGATGATACACACAGCAACCACATAAGCAACTTAAATTGGACCAACACCCAGGATTTTCACTATCCTGGGTTTTGGTCCACTTCCATGTGAAACCCCCCAGATCGCCCTAAAAAACTCACCTCACCCCTACGCGAGCGCTTGTCCAATCAGAGCGCTCAGAGCCGCTGTGGTATGTACGGACAAGCAACGGACAACCACAGCGGCTCTGAGCACGCTGGAGGCCGCATCTCGCGCTTCCCTCTAACAGGCCGTTTGTGAATGGCTGACGCGGGCGTGCACCCTGCTACAGAAAAGCGGCTGAGGCTCACGCATGCGGCGTTGGAACGGGGATAGGGTAAGGTTTCTGGGCGTCCTGCGGAGTTTTACACAGCCGGGCATCCCGACTTCGGATGCCCCGCGGGAAGGGATCTGATTGGCCCGGGAATCTTATAGATTCCCGGGCTGATCACCCCTGGGTGTTGGTCCACTTTAATATGTCTAATGCTAGTCCAGCAAATGAAAGAAAGATATATTGCACTGCTGCTTTCTTCTTTAATTTTTTCTGTTCATCTTACTGTCATATATTTCAACAAGGTTGTACAAAAATGTGCCTTATGTGTACATTGTGCCTATGTTGAAAACTCAATAAAAATAATTAAAATTTAAAAAAACATACCGTAAGGCCAGCTGAAAAGGATAAGGAGGAATTGCACAGATGAGAAAGTATATTTCGAACAAGCAGATCTGATAAAATCTAGATTTATTAACAAGGGATATAAAAAGAGAGACATTAGAGAACACGATCAGGGAAGTAAATGAGGAAATGCATAGGGAACAAATAATAGAAAGCGAAAGCATGCAACAATCAATTGAAAAAATAGACATACGTTTATAACAAAATACAACAGGGATTATAAACAAATCGAATTTTACTTTGTGGTGCAACTGATATGATCATAATTTGGATCATTTCCCGACATTATGGACACAAGGTGGTTCCTATGTCCACTAAGATTGATGTACATATGTATCTAATTGTGTATTGTCCAAAATTTTGAATATTTATAATAATTCTAATTATAGATTATAGAATTCTAATCTTTATCACACTACAAATGGCCAATTGATACTGTCACCCAGCAGTAGTCACTTACTTATTATTCTTTTCCCACTGGGCTGCAATTCTCTTCAGGACTCTAGGATACATGCGTCACCATCTTGACTCAGAAGCATCACATACTGAGGAGAGGGGAGCAAAAGTACAGGGGGGCGGGTTATAGACTGAGCAGAGCTGGGGTCAGGAAAAGGACAGCAATCCCACAATGCAGAGCGGCTTAGCCAATAGACACTTCCTGTTGCCAGACATCCTGAGACTCCATGGGCCACCATCTTGGATGTTTAAAGGTTCATACAATGCACTAGGTGCAGGTAGGATGATTTTTAATGTAGACAATTTGTATTTTCAGGGTGGGGGAAACATATAAGATAGGCTCTTACATTCTGTACATTGCCCAAAGTGTGCAAGGAAAGGCTAATAGAATTACTTTGGAGAGATCCCTAGACCAGAGAATCATCAGATGCTGGAACAGGAGTCTTGGTTCAGTTAGAGTGGACCTTCACCCTGAATAAGAGCCCAGATTGCTCGCATTAAAAACCATCCTACCTGCATCTACTTCATATTATGAGCCTTTAAACATCCAAGATGGCGGCTCATGGAACATCAGGCAGCCTGCAAACAGGAAGTGTCTGCTGACTGTGCTGCTCTGCATTCTGGGATTGCTGTCCTTTACCTGACCACAGCTCTGCTCTGTCTGTGCAAAGCACAGCTATAACCCCACCCCCTACACTTTATCGCGCTCTCCTCAGTATGTGATGCTACTGAGCCAAGATGGCGGCACCTGAACAGTCCTGAACAGAGTTTCAGCCCGGTGGGGGAAAGAATAATAAGTAAGTGACTAAAAACTTATATTTTTAAATATATTAATTTTAGATGCTCGGGAATAGTTTAAGGGTTTGGGCTTTTCATTAAATCATGCTGAAGGTCTGGTTTAATGCTTTATTTCAGAATAAGGAATTGGCTGAAAAAAGCTGTTTGTCCCTCTCCCCCTATCTGATCATGATGCTTAATTACCGTACATAATGCTTCAGAGTCCAGCACTGGGGGCAAAAAGTTTACGGGTAATCCTGGGAGATACAAACAGCAGGACATCCCAAATTCCGATGCCCCAGGCATTGTTTTATAAAAAAAAAATCTTAAAACAAAACCTTTAAATAACTAATATTAAAAATTAGACTAAACCAAAAAATAATCAAAATAAAGCATAAATAGGATAGCATTTAGATAGCACTGTGAGATAACAAGCTTTTGGGCTCGAGCCCTTCTAACCGTTATCCTGAAGAAGGCCCTGAGCCTGCTTGTAATCTTACTGTGCACCATTTTGCCAAAAAACTGGGAAGAGGACCCACTATTGCAGAAAACTGGTATGTGCCTAATTTCTTTTTGATTGTATATGGCCTATTACCTTGGTTATTAAGAGCAACCACAAGGCCCATTACTGTGTGCCTGCTGTAAAAACTCATTTTTGTAAATTGATGGCATTCAGAGTCGTCAGAATGTGAGGAGACAGACATTGTTCAAATTTTGTATGCTATGCTTGCTGTGAAACTGTCAGGTCCAGGCTGTTGGCCTTAAAAGATGTGAAAGCTTTTTTGATATCAGAAAGGATTATAGGTCTCTCTAGCTGTCCAAAGCTGGGAGAAGAGAAAATGAGCATATTCAACATTCAAGGGGTCTCAGAACTATATAACAGCTCCAGGTGCCTACCAAATGTGGATACTATTTTGGCAGGGTTACCAAACAGGCGACTATCAAACCTAATTCGCTTACATTATGTTTTGCCCTCTTAATCTTTATTGGTGTGCCTGCTGTGTTTCTTTTATTAATTCTATACCAGTAAAATTTTAAATTCCCGCATCATTTCACAAGTATAAGCTTAGATTCTCACTAACTTGATCTAAAACTGTTTATTGTCCACTGTGGGATTTTCATTAAATACTTTGTCAGCTTTTAGGAGTTTGTGTGTTTGATCAGCAAGGTTCTGAGTGACGTTTAAGCTTATTACTGTGGGCTGCAAGTTGAATAAGGACCCTTCTCAGAACCACTTTCTCTGTTTTCCAAACTACTGTTGGCGAGTGCACAGAGCCTGGGTTTTATACATTTATAAAACCCTTCAATTTTAGACTGGACCTTCCTGAGACTCGTCAATTAACAAAGCATCATTAAGCTTCCAATTGGAAGATGTGGGTTTGTGTATCAAGGATGATAAAACCACAGAAACCAAGTCATGATCAGACCATATAATGGGAGCTAATGAAGCACCAGACAAGAGTAGGGGCAAAAGTTGTGAAATGAATATGTGGTTGATCCTTGCATGAACTCAGTGAAGGTATGGATAGTGTGTATAGTCCTTTCTGGCAAGGTTTAGTTCTCTCCAAGAGTCTTTAAGCTGGTATTAATTCAGAAGGTCAGATAAAGAAATAATCATTTGAAACTTTGACTCGGGAATCCAAAAACAAATCTCAATTTGTCCCCTATTTACAAAAATCAGTAGAATATTCAACGATTACTATCCATTGTACTCAGAAACCAAAGTCAATTAATTCTAATTGTAAGGGCATTGGGTACACAGCCTAAAAAAATGGGGGAAAAATGTACATGTGCCTATCGGGCAGGGTTCAGTTACCCTGCCCGTCCACTGCTCCTCAATCTTCTGGCCTCCTGGTGGCTGTGGCAGCCAGCAGCGCAGGAGTGCCAGGACATGTGAGTATACTTTTTTTTGTTGTTTTTTTTTCTACCTGCTGGGAATAGGATGGGGGGATGCCACACTGCCTATGGGAATGGGATGGGGGGATGCCACACTGCCTATTGGAATGGGATGGGGGGATGCCACACTGCCTATGGAAAGGGGATGAGGGGAATGCCACATTGCCTATAGGAATGGGATTGGGGAAATGAAACACTGCCAATGAGTTAGGGGGGTGCCACAGTGCCTATGGGGAATAGAATGGGGGAATGCCACACTGCTTATGGGAAATAGGAGGGGAGAATACCATGTTGCCTATAATTGGGAATGGGAGGGGGAATGCCACACTGCCTTTAATACCATGAATACCAGAATACCATGCTGCCTGGGGGATTTTGCACCTTGTCTATAAATTGGTTGGGGACGGTGTTTTAGCCCAGCATTTGGATAGAAATATTTTTTTCTTATTTTCCTGCTCCAATTCTAGATACGTCTTATACGGAGGTGTGTCTTATAGGGTGAAAAATAAGGTTATTACGGTCTATTTATCCCTCATTTTCCAGTGATTATTATGCCCCAAACACTTCCACCAGTTCAATAATGACAGTGAAAGCTTTCTGGGTAGCAGATAAAAAAATATTACACTCAAGAAGCGATACATTCATTCATCCATCACTTACCCTTTGCAGCCTGGGATCGCTGTATAAACAGAGCTCCACCAGGCTGTGATGAAGGGTCTCACTTATGGCGGCTCTCCTCCCCTTGATTGTTTCTTGCACACACCGGCCACACTGGCATTTGCCTGATGGTTCCTGCTGAGTGCAGCTTGTCGTCTCCAGCCATTCACCCTATACCGGATTTCAGCATAATTTAATGAAAAGCCCACACCATTAAAAAAACTATTCCCCATCATTTATGTATATATGTATGTATATATTTTACATTTTTAGTCACTTACATATTATTCTTTCCCCCACTGGGCTGCAACTCTGTTCAAGACTGTAGGATACAGCCGCCGCCATCTTGCCTTAGAAGCATCACATACTGAGGAGAGGAGAGGCGGAGAAACTGCAGTGAGTGGGGTTATAGCTGTGCTCTGCTCAGACAGAGCAGAGCTGGGGTCAGGGAAAGGACAGCAATCCCAGAATGCACAGCGGCACAGTCAGAAGACACTTCCTGTCTGCTGGCAGCCTGAGACTCCTTGGGCCGCCATCTTGGATGTTTAAAGGCTCAGAAAATGCAGTAGATGCAGGTATGATGATATTTAATGTGGGCAATCTGTATCCACAGGGTGGCGGAGACATATAAGATAGGCTCCTATTCAGGGTGAAGGTCACTTTCAGCATCCGCAAGACAAGCAATCTGTAGTATGTTATTGCCATTGTTGTTGTCGTCATTCACTTTTATTGTCTACCTTGGGGCTGATTCAAAGCCAGGTGAAAATTTGCACCCGGTAGACAATGAAAGTGAATGTCAGTTTTCTCTCCTAAAAAAATAAGTTGTTTTGCGTTAATTAAAGAAACTTATGTCCTTTGGTATTTATTTTTAAATTGATGTACTAGAATAATATTTTTAGATTGCATTTATTGGTGTAGTTGTTTACCTTTGCTTTGTTTAATTATTTAAGCACATCTTTGGTCAGATGCATCACACTTACTGAGGAGAGGAGAGCGGGATAAAGTGCAGGATGTGGGTTACTGCTGTATTTTGCACAGACACAGCAGAGCTGGGGGCACGGAAAGGTCAGAAATCAAAGAATGCAGAGCAACACAGTCACAAGGCCCTTTCTGTTTGCAGGCTGCCCGATAATACCTGAGCCGCCATCTTGGCTGTTTCTAGGCTCATAACATGCAGAAGTTGCTGGGTGTTTTTTTATATTTGAGAGCAATCTGTATGTAGAGGGTGTGGGTAACCACACACAAAATTTTAAGTTGTACCATTTGAAGCCTAAATATTAAAATTAAATCCACAAGTAAAAAATGCAAGTTAACTAAAAATTAAACAAAGTAAGATTTACTTATGCAAATGCATTCATTAATGGTTGGTTACTACAAAATGAATGAAATAAAGAAAAATAAGACCAAATATTTAGAATGCACTTTAATGAGGTAAGTTTGTAGTGCGCAGCCGCAAGATCAGAAGGATTTACGTCCAGACAAAAAAGGAAAAAGGGCAAAACCAATGTTGCAACCTGAGAAATGAAACGGAAAATTAAGGATGGAAACTGACATAGGTCTGATTCCCGAACTGCCATACGAACGGACCTAAATTTTAGGATAGAAACGTATTTGCTTATAGAATCACTCGCAAGTTCATACGAACGCACGAGCGGACGGGAAAAATAGGATGATCGGCACCCAAATCCAAGCTGTTACATGTTTCTTTGAATCGACCCTATAGACTTGGCTGCCAGTTGTGTAAGCTTTGCTTCCCTCTACTATCAGCAAAACTGTATGGATCCTGAGGCTCCTGCCATTAGAATTCTGAACACTGAGAAAGAACAGCTTCTCCCAGAATCATGCAGATGCCTCAGTGATGTCTTTGACAAAAAGTGCACCCCCACTTTGACCTGGAAATCGGCCTAGGATTTTACTATCCCCAGAGCAAGCCATGTCCAGGGTGTGACATCACAATTGAACACACAACTCCACCTATGAGCTTTCTGGTCAGTCAACAAGCGCATTCCATGTCTAAGGTGTTATCATTGCAGATACAGATCATGGGAAGGGGATGGATATGGCCAAATCAATGGTACTGAAGTTTTAGTATTGTAGGGGCAGATGCTTTGGCAGGGGAGGGTATGGCCCTAACAGCTATGACGATGAGACTATATCATGTTCCAAATGATTATGCTAATGATTTTCAAATTACAATAATAATAAAATACTCAAAATGCACTGTCGCAAATGATTTTGCAGAGTTTCAATACATTTTTTAGATGTAAGGAACTGAAAATGGTCATTTGTTGAAAGTATTCACAGGTCACATTTACTGAAATTAAAAGATATTTTAATTCAACTTTCCCCCGTTGTTGAGGAGGGTGGAAGAAGATCTTCGGAAGTGGAACAAGAGTGCATTCACCTGGTTCGGCCGGTGAATATTATTAAGTTGAACATACTACCCAGAGTGTTATATCTCTTCCAGGCTCTTCCAATAGAGGTCCCCCACACATTCTTTAAGAGACTAGCGGGGTTGTGCTCGAGGTTTGTTTTGGCTGGGAAAGCACATCGATTAGCAACATCCCTCCTGACCCTTCCCAAGGCTCGGGGAGGCCTGGGCCTCCCGGATTGGAGGCTGTATCACGCTGCGACTAACCTGGTCAGGGTGATCGACTGGTGCAGGCATTCCACGCTGAAACAATGGACACACATTGAACAGGAAGCCTTGCTTGCCTTCCTTCCGGGACTCCCTTGGATCCCGCTGGGTCAGCTCCAAATTCTCAACAAGCACCCAACAATAGGCCCCACGAGGAAGGTGGTGGCGAGGGCCTTCACAAAGCCGGATATCTCCCCCTCCCTATCACCTTTAACTCCAGTGATAGGGCACCCAGATTTCCCGGTGAGCCAGTCAGATGGTGTCTTCCGTTCCTGGGCGCAACGGAACTGTTATAGGCTCATGCATATGCGTGAGGGGGGGCAGGTGGTGCGGGGCGGAGGATTTGGCTGCTAGGCACTCGCTTTAGCCACTAAATTTTTGGCGAGCCTTCCAGCTGTAACATTATCAGAGATCTGCGGACCAGCCGGGTGAGGCTGATAGACCATTGACCCCTTTTGAACGACTCTGTATTGGGGTAGGCCATTTCAGAGGGGCTCTGTCGTATGATTATTCCCTGCTTATTAGCCCCCCGGAGTCGTTTGTGCCCCCTTGCGTGGAGGGGTGGGAGAGGGAACTTAACAGAAACTTCTCAGCGGAACAGAGGCTGGCTATGTTTCAGCTGACTCATAACTCTTCTATTTCTAGCAGATACCAAGAAGCCTCATATAAAATTCTGACCCGCTGGTATTGCGTGCCATCTAGATTGGCTAAGATGTTTCCCTCTTCCAGTCCCCTATGCTGGAGATGCTCACGTGAAGGGGGCACAATGCTTCATATTTTCTGGAACTGTACTGGCCTTACTAAGTTTTGGGGCAATGTCCGGAAAATAGTACTACACCTGACCGGGATTGACCCGGCCGGCTACCTCCTTAACTTGGCCCCCGCCTCTATTCGCCAGAGGGGCAAATCCCTCCTAGCCCCATTGCTGAATGCCTTGAAGTCATGTATACCTGCGTGTTGGAAATCACCTGATCCTCCAACAACAGCAATGTGGCTGTCTAGAGTGCGAGACGTGAGTAGGATGGAGGAACTTACGGCCTCAATAAAGGGTGCCCTTGACAAGTATAGGGAGATTTGGTGTGCCTGGGATCAGTTTACCCTATAGGCCGACTACCTTGGATATCTTCAGGAGTGAAGCCGAAGTGCTGCTCCCCCCCTTCTTCTTTATGTCCCTCCCCTCCCTGTTTTTTCTTTTTCTTTATTTTTCGTTTATTCTTCTTTGTCGTGTGTCTTGTTCAAGTTGTTTTGGTATGTTCATGCATAAAAAAAAAAGGATTGCAAACAGATACTTATAAGGTCTCGCTAGGCGGTAGACGGGTCGGTGGAAGTTAAAGTGGACCGTCACCCTCACGTGATCGGCCCGGGAATCTATAAGATTCCCAGGCCGATCACCTCCCTCCCCGCGGGACATCCGAGATCGGGATGTCCCGCGGGGTGAAACCCCCCCAAACACCCCAAATCCACCTACCTTGTCTTCGGCGGCCGGCCGCCTCCCTCGCGCCCCTCTAGACATGCGCGCGCATTCACGGACGGCCGGCGCGGGCGAGTGCACGTCAAGAGTGACGCGCGGGAGGCGGCGGCGGAGGAGCCGCTTGTCCGGTCCTGTCAGACCGCTTGTCCGGCCGCGCTGATTGGACGGCGCGGCCACGTGGGAGCGGGGAGAGGTGAGTTTTCCGGGTGTTTGGGGGGGTTTCACACAGCGGGGCCCCCCGATCGGGGGTGCCCCACCGAAGTGGACCAAGACCCAGGATAGTCAAAATCCTGGGTGTTGGTCCACTTTAATAGCAGCAGTCTGGGGAGGGGCTGGGTGCTCGGTCGGCTTCCTGGGGAGCCAGATGATCCAGGAGTGTCCCGCTAGATGTGCAATACCCACCTGACTGTTTATCCCATGGACGCGGTTGCTCTATTGAGAAGTACCATTTCGTTGTGTATTTATGATATGCTGTAATGTTTTGCCTTATCTATTTTGCTGAAGCATGTCTGCTATGCCTGTCTCCTCAATAAAAATTATAATTATAAAAAAAAAGATATTTTAATAATGAACATGCTAAAAGTCCAAGCTTAATGGTAACATCGGAGCCCTTTCTTAATATCACCTTCCCAATGTTTGCATCCATTAAACTTAAGAGCTTGAATTTCTTGAATAGCCTCCCTGAGCTGCTTATGCACAAATACATGCCTCTGGGGGATCCTATACCTTACAGGGTAATTCCACTTCCAATGGGAGTTTTCAATTATTATGTACCAAAATGATGTCCTAATGGTGCTGAACTTATCTGTGAATTTTATATTTGTTTGCAAAAGAAAATAGTTTTCACTAGCAACAATGTTTATCTTAGCAACAGATGGCAACTAGAGACTTCCTGAGGAAGTGACTAACTGAGGCAGAGGCTATACTCCACATTCCTGAGCTCACAAGTTTACCCTTTGTGCTGTAATTCAGCTTCTTCAGATGGGAGATCACAGCATTTTGTTCCAGTAGCTGAAGGGTTACTGACGATGTTCTCGCCTGGGGAGGTCATAAATGCTGCTTGATTTAGCCAGAGCTGCTGATAAGCTCACCTGTTACAGTGCAAAGATTCTGGGACTTGTAATCAGTAATTTTTACTCAAAGCCAGGAAAGCCACTCCCATTTTAGCAACACAGAGCGACAGGGAAATAGAAAACATGGAAAGAGCATGCTGATAAGTAAATCAATTATTATTTTACATTTCAACAAAACAACAAGGCAGAACACCAAAAACCTGACAAATAGGAAGATTTCCTTTAAGGTTTGTGGGACTCCAGGGGTACCAGAAACTTCAAATACCTGATTGCTGCTTTGAAATGGCATTTTTGCAGCTGCTATTTTAATTATTAATTAATTAATTAATTAATTAATTAATATAATATATTAATTTGTCTAGTAATAACCTTTCTCATTATGCCTGTACGAACCCACCTGTTCTCTGAATCAGTCGCAAATCTCTTCACACTACGTTGTCCAAGGAATTGCACTAATTGACACTTTTTGGCAGCAAATACATTCTTTCTCTTTCCAACATTGCTTGAAACCTGTGGCCTGGTTAATAATGGAACATCCTTCTTAAAGTGGACCAACACCCAGGATTTTGACTATCCTGGGTCTTGGTCCACTTCGGTGGGGCACCCCCGATCGGGGTGCCCCGCTGTGTGAAACCCCCCCGAACCCCCCGAACTCACCTCTCCCCGCGCCGACGGACAAGCCGCGGACAAGCGGCTCCTCCGCCGCCGCCTCCCGCGCGTCCCTCTTGACGCGCGCGTGCCCGCGCCGGCCATTCACAGACGATAAGGTAAGGAGTTTGGGGTGTTTGGGGGGGTTTCACCCCGCGGGACATCCCGATCTCGGATGTCCCGCGGGGAGGGAGGTGATTGGCCCGGGAATCTTATAGATTCCCGGGCCGATCACCCGTGGGTGTTGGTCCACTTTAAACCAGACCTTCACCCTGAATAAGAGCCTATCTTATATGTTTCCCACACCCTGTACATACAGATTGCCCACATTCAAGATGGCGGCCCATGCAAGTGTCTACTGTGCCCCTCTGCATTCTGGGATTGCTGACCTTTTCCTGACCCCAGTTCTGCTCTGTCTGTTCAAAGCACAGCTATAACCCAGCCCTCCCCTGCACTTTTGACCCCTGTCTTTGGTATGTGATGCTACTGAGCCAAGACGGCGGCACCCTAGAGTGCTAAACAGTTGCAGTCCAGTGGGTAAAAGAATAAAAAGTAAATATTTTTAGTTTAGATGCTGGAGAATAACTTTTTAAGGGTTTGGGCTTTTCATTAAATGATGCTGAAGGCCCTAGCCCCGGGCTAGTGCCACACGCGTGGGCCGCCGAGGACCCCTGCAGGACCGGGGAACAAGTAAGTGGATCTTTGTGACAGAAGAGTTGCCACAAATTACATTTCATTTTAAAGAGACCAGAAACTTGCTAAACTTCCAACCCTAAATATTCAGCAGAAGTACAAAACCCCAGATCTTCTCTCACGAGGTGTTATATAAAAGTATAAAAAAATAGTTCTCCCTTTCGTACTTGCCCCACCGGTCACTATAGTCACCATGGTTAATTAATCTTGTATGTCTCAGTCCTGACAAGAACTACCCAGTGGGGGGAGGTTTGCCTGGTCTATAGCTGCCTGGAGAGCAGTCTCCCAAAGTCCATTTGTGCTACAGACATTGGAAAGGGTATACCGCTTAGAATTTTTGTCCGTCCCTCAAAGTTTTTTCCTGGTGACCAAATTACCAAGGGAAACCAGAAAGAGGGAGGCCTTTCCACTAGTCTTACAAGAATTATTCCAAAAGAACGTGGTAAAAGTAGTTCCACCCATTCAGAGGGACAGGGGTTCTATCCTCATGCTTTCCTGGTGCAAAAGCCATCTTTTCATCATGTACAAAATGTTCTGAATGGAATCTATCTATACGGTAAGGAACATCCTTATGGAACAGGCTCTTATTAACAATTTAGACCTACAGGATTCTTACCTGTGTATTCCAATTCTTTACAAAGATATTGGCGAAACTTATGGCCCACCTCAGACAGAAAGGAATTACAGTTGTTCCGTACCTGGATGAATTACTCATGATAAACAGGTCAGAGGAATCGCTACTAGCAAACTTAGAGAAGACTCTTTTTCTTCTAGGAAACTTAGGCTAGATTGTCAATCTAGAAAAATCAAATCTAGTACCCAGCCACTGTTGCAGATTCTGCTTCCAGAGGAAAAGATCCACAAGATCATAGCAATGACCCAGGAATTCCTCAAGACCCCACAGGTTTCTCTACCAGAAATCATGGCTTTACTTGGTCTCATCATGTCTGCAATTCCCGCAGTTCCATGGGCTCAACTCCACATGAGAACCCTGCAGATATTTCCATTGTCTCATTGGGACAAGTGCCCAGACTTATTAGATCTGAAAGTTCAAATAGCAGATGATGTACTAGAAAGCCTCAATTGGTGGTCAGATCCGGTGATATTAAAAAGGGGAAGACTGTGGAGACAAAAGGATCCTGTAATGATTATAATGAATGACACTCTGAATGCTCAGGGGTGGTAGCCGTCATACATAGCAAGAATTTCAGGGATCTAAAGTCAGTAAAACTGGCATTGGATTATTTCAATAATTTCAGGCAGAGATGTCCAGATCCGCTCTGACAATGCTTCTACAGTAGGATACCTAAAATTATCAGGGCAGGACCAGGTCATTATCCCTGATAAATCTCTCAAATTCCATACAGTTTCCCCTTCAGGAACAGGTCCAGGCAATATCGGCAGCCTATCTGAAGGGTACTCTGAGCACGGTTGCAGGGTACAGGGTACAACAGATCGAGCGGTGTCTAAACCAGAAAGTTTTCCTCCAGATTGTAGCCCTTTGGGTCCTTCCCCAGATAGACCTCTCTGCCAAGGCAAACAATTCAAAATGTGAGATTTTTGACTCACTGATGAGGAAGGACGGTGCTTTAAAAGTCGATGCCCTGGCTCATCCCTGGAATTTCCACCTAGCTTACGTCTTCCCTCTATTCACACTGTTGCCACAGTTGATCCAGAAGATAGCACAAGAAGAAATCAACATTATCTTCATAGCTTTATTTTCCCCAAAAAGATCCTGGTTTTCAGAACTGAAAAGGATGGTGAAGAATGGGCCATGGCATCTACCATATATTCAGAAATTGCTTCTGCATCCGGAGCCAGCCAAGGTTAAACTTACGGCATGGGTCTTTAAGGGGCCATCTTAGAGAATAAAGGCTACATACCTAATATACCTACAGTCCTCTAATTCCTGCAGAAAGGATTTGAGAAGGGTCTAGCAGTCAGTACGTTAAAGACTCCAGATTCAGAAAGATTTCAGCATTACCTGTTTTTTTTAGACTACCAGTTGAGACAGGATCAACTAATTAATCGGTTCTTTAAGACAATTACTCATAAAAGGCCAGCACCCTTTAATGGTTTTCTGACCTGGGACCTAACCATCTCTTTAAAGGGGCTACTGGAACCACTATTTGAGCCACTGGAGGAATTACCAGAAAAATGTTTGTTTGAAACTTTTTTTTTTCCCACTCAGTATTGATTTCGGTTTGTCAAGTCTAAATCATGACAGATTCATCTTGTACCCGAGATCGTGTCAACATCATTGCGGGTCATTTTTGAACACTAATTGTGGTTGTGGGAAATAATATATCCATAGATTTTTTTTTCCTTCCCGTTCCCTCCCTTCCACCCCTGCTCTCCTGCCACCTAGCCTTCCCTTCCCCATCCCATACCTCCCCCCCTATATTTGCATCCCGCCTCCCATACTAGCCCTCCCACCCAGTACCCAAGTTAATTATTAGAAGGGGATGAGGGAAAACTTTTGAGTAGGGTTTTCTTTTAACATATTATATAGATGTTCAAGCTGTTTCTTCCCGGTTTGTTAAGGCGATTTCTGTTTCTAGGACGCCTACCATCCCATACCATGGAGGTTTTGGTTTTCGCCAGAATTTCACGATTTGATATTTTGTACCTAACAGGATGAGGTTTATCAGAGTCTCGTTTGATACGGGTGGATGTGGACTTTCGATGTTTAGGAGGATTTTTGGGTTATCTAGTGGTATGGTTATTCCACCCTTATTCTAGATGAACTCTGTTACGTCCTTCCATAAGCGTTTACTGTGTTTACATTCCCACCAAATGTGCTTCATTGTTGCTTGGTATAGGTTGCACCACCAACAAGTGAAAGGGGCCATCTTTTTATTATTATCCGAGGTCAGATAATATCTTGTTATAAACTTGAATCCAAATATTCTTAGCAGTGTTGATTTGGTAAGTGTATTATTCTTGGTGTGCCACACACCCCGCTTCACCTTTAATTCTTCACGATTGGGTTACTCACCGCCAGGTGACGCTGTGCAGAGAGGAAGTCTTGTAACGAGCCCCCTTCCAGCCTATATATACCTGGTACCTCCCATTTATCACCAGTGTTTTTCTCTCTGCTTGACGACAAGACAGAAGATTGAAGTCTCCTGCTTACAGGTAGCCGGGGTCTTACCCCGGCACCCCCTTTTGGTCTATTTCTGCCCGGTTTTTGATTGTTTGTACCTTTATGGTGGAATGGAAGCCTCCCAGCCTAGGCTGCTCACTGGGCAATTGGTAGACGGCACTATAGGTGCCTAGGAGCTTATCTCCTCCGCTCGACCCCCTCTTTTGGGGGCAATGCGGCTATCCGGCATGGTGATCCGGAAATGGGATGCCCCTGTCCCGAGGGTCCCCTTAGCCCCTTACTCTCCCGTTGCGGTCCCTTCTCCCTTCACTATGGGGGGGGGGGGTAGAGGGCTGCTGTGTGTATGTGTGTGTTTTATTTCACTGTATATATTTACTGCTGCTGGCCTGTTGGGACAGAGCTTTGGGTCAGCTTTAGGGGGACTGGGTTGGGCTGTGTTTTATTTTTCACTTTTTACAGTTTTTTTCAGCTTTCCCTCCCCCCTCCCCCCCTTCCCCTTGTCCTTTTGTGCGGGCAGTAGGATGTTCTGGGGCAGCTCAGGCTGCCTAGTGACTCCATTTTTCCCCTCCCCCCTTTGACTGAGGGCTTGTTCTGCCCTCCGATTGCTTCACCGCCGTTCGGCGGCTTGCATTTTCAAATTCGGCGGGGGGGGGGCGGGGCCCGCATGACGTCATGGGTTAGGGGCGTGGCCGGTGGCGTGTCGTTCACCGGCCCCGGCCGCACTTCCTCCTGGCTCATTAGGAGGCTGTGTGCGGGGCTCGGGCCGCATGTCTCTCTGCTGCTGCTACTGTTGCTCCGTGCAGCCCGGCTCCACCGCTGCCACCACGCTGACGCTCTCGCGGCCAAGGTAAGCGGCCTCACCTGTGTGAGGCCGTCTATTCTATTTATGGTCTGAGTGTTTAAAAAAAAAAAAAAAAAAAAGGGATTAAATGTTTAATCAGAGGCCATGTGTTTTTTATTTGCCTCATTTGAGCACGCTTGTGCTCTGTATTGTGTATTTACTTGTTGCCATTTTTTGGGGGGTCTGACTCTTGGTTTTGTCTCTTTTCCCCACAGATCCTGGGATTCCCTCAATTTGTAGCCTCCCGGTTCTATATTTGCCTGGTCTCTTTTTCTTCTAAATTGGGACATATTCATATATTTATTTATATATACTTGTATATATATTTAAAAAAAAAAAAAAAAAAATTATACTTTAAGGGGGACCTTTATTATCATTAATTAAATCCTCCCTTCCGGGACATTAACTTAAAGGGGCATCCCGGGTGGCTTATGCCTTAAACCCTAATTTTTGCGAATACCATAAATCACCATATGGAGGCTTCCGATATTACCAGAAATGGTTCTGCTGGGCCATCCCAGCTGATGATGTTTTTGTTTGCATTCCTTGTGCAAAGCAAAGTATTGCGCGTCAGTCCTTTGCTCCGGCTGCTGGCCCTTCGCAACTCCCATCATCCCCTACCCCTCCCTCCCTATTCCGGACCCCGCGTGACATTGTCAAGAGTGGGGATTCGCAATCCGAGTTGGCGGCACGGTTGGCCAACCTCGAGAAAATAGTTTCCGTTAAAGCAGGGTTAAAGGCCACTGCAAAACGGAAGCACCTGACTCCTATACCTCCGGCTTCACAGATGATGTATGTGAGCCTGTGGTTTGGTCCGATTGCTCCCTGGACGAGGAGGGAGAATTTTTGGTGGAGTCAGATAAGCCTGCAGATCAGCTTGAGGTTGATGCTGTTGGCGATTTGTCTGCGGGGGGTTTTCGTGACACCCCCTCCATTCTTGCTCAAATGTTTGAAATTTTGAATTTAGATCCACTTGAGGCTGTCACCCTGCCAAAGGGTCAGTTGTTTAATGTCCCTCAGCCGCCTTGGCTGGTTTTTCCCAGACAACACCACTTTGAGAAAACTGTGCTCAAGGAATGGGAACATCCCATGCGGTTAACTGGAATTCCTTCCAGTTGGGAGAAACGTTATCCTTTTCTGCCAGAATTGGTGAAGCTTTGGTCGGTTTCTTCTGACGTCGATACCCCTGTACTAGGGCTCTCCAGCACGGCTATGGTGCAGTCTGCTGAGACTACTGCCCTTAAGGATGGTGAGGATCGTCGGATTGACCAGTACGCTCGCCATGGTTTTAGTTACGCCGGGTCAGCGATGCGCCCGGTGTGTGCTTCAGCGCTTCTTCTTTTGGCGGTTAGATCTGTAATTCAGGGTCTGTGTGTGGATCTTGATCCCACTTGCAAGGAGCTTATTGCTCTCAGGCAGTGTGAGTCTTTTGTTTTCTATGTTCTGTCCGCTCAGGGCGATGCGCTGGCTATGAGTAGCAAGACAGCTGCAATGCTGGTGGCTATTCGTCGGGCAGTATGGCTGCGCCAGTGGTCGGCGGACGCAGCTTCTAAAAAGGTGCTCACAGCTCTCCCCTTTTTGGGGTTGCGGCTGTTTGGTGATAAAATTGATTCAGTTGCCAAAGGTGGTAAAATGCCCCAACGTAAGAAGCCTCGTCGTCCCTTTCGGGGGGCAAGTTCTGGTAGGCCTTCCTTTCGGGGATTCAGAGCGGGTAGGGGGGCTTCCTTTCCCGCTACCAGAGGTGCAGGTTGGACTCGGGGGAAGGGCCGTGGCCGTCCCACTCAGTCCTGGGGCACCAAGCCCAAACCTGCTGATAAGCCCGCTCAGCAATGAGGGGCTGCCCTCACCCGTGCGGGTGGGGGGACGATTGCGACACTTCTCCCAGGTTTGAAACCAGGAGGTTCCGGACAGATGGATCCGGGAGGTAGTGTCATCCGGTTACAAACTGGAGTTCGAGTCTCGCCCTCCTTCACGGTTCTTTCGGTCTCGGGTGCCCGTCGATCCTTTGGCCGCACAGGGGCTCCTGGCATCGGTAAAGAATCTATTAGAAATGGCGGTCATCGGGCCGGTGCCGCGCTTAGAAATGGGCCTCGGTTTCTACTCCAATCTTTTCGCAGTCCTCAAGAAAGACGGGTCAGTTCGTCCCGTCCTGGACCTGAAATTACTCAACAAGTTCGTCCGTTTTCAGAAGTTTCGCATGGAAACTTTGCGAACGGCCGTCGGTTCCCTTCGGCAGGGGGACTTCATGACGTCCATAGACATCAAGGATGCTTATCTTCACGTTCCCATTTGCCACACTCATCAACGTTTTCTTCGATTCGTGATGGAAGATCAGCATTTTCAATTCGTGGCACTTCCGTTTGGCCTTACCTCGGCTCCAAGAGTGTTCACCAAGGTGCTGGCAGGGGTGATGGCCATTTTCAGATCTCGGGGCATTCATGTCGTACCTTATTTGGACGACCTTCTCCTCATGGCTCCGTCACTCACTCAATCGGAGACAGACACCAGGATGGTGGTCTCCACGCTGGAAAGCTTTGGTTGGGTGATCAACTTCCCCAAGTCCTCCCTGGCTCCGGCCAGGGTGGTGTCCTTTCTGGGGATGCAGTTGGACTCTCTGAGGCTGGTAGGGTTGATGGTTGCCTCCTTCGAGGCAGTTCCTTTTGCTCAATTTCACACAAGGACGTATCTGTTGGCGTTTTGGGACCAGCAGCCTCGGTCGCTGGATCAGCCCTTCCAGTTGTCCTCCCGGGTCCGGCAGTCCCTCCAGTGGTGGTTGGTCTCGACCAATCTCGTGAAGGGCAGGTCTTTCCTGACCCCTCTTTGGGAAATTGTCACCACGGACGCCAGTCTGTCGGGATGGGGTGGATTCTGGAAGGAGCTGCAGTTCCAGGGGCAGTGGGGGCCGCAAGAGGCCCACTTACCCATCAATATTCTGGAACTGAGAGCCATCCGTCGGGTTCTTGCTCTCCTGACTCATCATGTTCTGGGCCTTCCGGTCCAGGTGCGTTCAGACAATCGAACAGCGGTTGCTTACATCAATCATCAGGGAGGGACTCGCAGTCTGAGTGCTCTCAGAGAGGTGTCCCTGATCCTGACCTGGGCAGAGGCCCATGTTCCTTGTCTCTCGGCGGTATACATTCCAGGAGCGGAGAACCAGGAAGTGGACCGGTTGAGCAGGGGCTCTCCATCCTCAGGTTTTTCGCTCACTGTGTCTCCGATGGGGGACACCGGAGGTGGACCTGTTTGCCTCTCGTCACAATCACAGGCTTCCGAACTTCGTGTCGCTCTCCCGGGATCCTCTGGCTCTGGCAGTGGACGCCATGTCCCTGAGCTGGGGGGATCTGGGATTTCTATACCTGTTTCCTCCGATACCCATGCTGGGCAGGGTGGTTCGGAAATTGGCTCTGGAAAGGGTGTCCGCCGTTCTCGTGGCCCCAAGGTGGCCAAGGCGAGTGTGGTTCGCAGACATCGTTCGGCTGGCAGTGGACCAGTTCGTTCTGCCTCTTCGGCCCGATCTGCTCACTCAGGGTCGGTTGTGTTACCCCAGTTTACCAGCGCTGGGTTTGACGGCCTGGCTGCTGAAACCTCCATCTTGAAGGAGGAGGGTCTTTCTGACTCAGTCGTTAAGACTTTGATCAGTGCCCGGAAGAGGTCTTCTTCTATCATCTACTATAGGACTTGGAAAGCCTATATCGCTTGGTGTGAGATTAGATCCTTCCCTTGTAGGGTCTTCTCGGTCTCCAGGATTCTGGAGTTTTTACAATCTGAGCTGGACTGGTCTTCAGCTAAGTACTTTGAAAGGGCAAGTTTCTGCCTTATCTATCTTTTTTCAGAAGCGTTTTGCGCTTCATTCTTTAGTTAAAACTTTTTTCCAGGGGGTTACGCATGTGCGGCCTCCCAGGAAACCATTACTCCCGGTTTGGGATTTGAATTTGGTTCTTTCTGCTCTGCAGGCTCCTCCTTTTGAACCTCTGCAAGATATTGCTTTGTCTACCCTGACTCAGAAGATTGTCTTCTTGGTAGCTATCACTTCGGTCCGGCGTGTCTCAGAGTTGGCGGCCTTGTCTATCCAGGCGCCCTACTTTGAGAGGCATCAGGATAAAGTGGTCTTTCGGTTCAAGCCAGACTTTCTTCCTAAGGTTGTTTCTGCTTTTCATTTGAATCAGGATATTGGGCCTGATGCAGAGCCTCCTCTGAACTGCCCTTAAAACCTTCCGATTGTCCGGGGCTCCCGTTTGAATCGTGGCTCAAATGTGATGCAGAGCCTCCGTCGGAATGGCTCCCTAACTGATCCGTCAATTTCACTTTACTCGGAAAGCTTTTTTTGCTCTCTCGGGTGCCTTCAATTTGATCGGGGCTCGCGGTCACGTTCAGACGGGCGGGCCGTTTTTCCCTGATTTTTCCTGCCTTTTTGAACGTACCTGCTTGGTTTCCGTCGTATTTGACCTTCCATTTGGGTGGTTTTAGCAAGTATACTTACATCTCCATGGCTCTTCAGTTGCCAATCTGGCTACACGCAAGCGCACATCCCTCAAACTCCATTGGAATATACATATGGCAACCACTGCCAATTTGACACATATTTTTTTGGGAACAATACATTTGGGTTGTTCCTTTTTCCTTGCCATTAATGCATACCTTAATCTCCTTTGTGTTCCTTTTTCCTTGCCATTAATGCATACCTTAATCTCCTTTGTGTTCCTTTTTCCTTGCCATTAATGCATACCTTAGGCCCTTATTCATCAAGCGATAGCGCCAGGTAGTGTATGACGAGCGCCAGGTAGCGGCAGCTAACGGCGACTACCGACTCAAGTACGCCCGGCGGCGGTCACAATGACGCATTTATCAAGCAAAATGAGGCTAGCGCCGGCGAGAGCGACGGCTAGCGCGGCATTCATCATGAAGCCGCCTGGACCGAACAGCGCCGCTGCAAATTCCCTCACAGCGCCAGGTATGAGCTGTCGCTCCCTGGCGATGTCCAATGCATTTCAATGGAGCAATCTATAATTAATCATAATTAATTGGGATTAATTTTTTTTTTTTTTTTTTAATGTCAAAAAATCGGAGACCACTTCTGCAATGTTAGGATTTATTTTTAAGTCAAAAAAAAAAAAAAAAAAAAAAAAAGCAGAATTGATCTAACAGGTCTGAGATTAATGTATTCATATTACAAAATGATTCTAAAAACATGTATAATGTTACATTCAAAAAATATGGTTGTTTAGGGGTTAAAAACTAGTTAATACACATCGCCGCAAGCGCTCTGGGGTTTAAACAAGGAATGGACAGCGACAGCACATTCGGAGCGTGATTTGTTGATGAATATGAAGCTAGCCGTTCGCTCTGGCCATTCGTTGTCAGGCGCTCACATACAACGCTGGACCTGTGAAACAGCGACCCCCCAGCCCGTATTCAACATTACCGCACACCGACTGAGTCGCTGTCATCAAGCTAATGCCGGCCAAGCACAGCGAATACTGGCTGGCGCTGAAAAAATCACGCTACAGTCGCTCATCTGTCGCTACCTGGCGCTATTAATGAATCGGCCTCCCCATCTCCTTTGTGTTCCTTTTTCCTTGCCATTAATGCATACCTTAATCTCCTTTATGTTCCTTTTTCCTTGCCATTAATGCATACCTTAATCTCCTTTGTGTTCCTTTTTCCTTGCCATTAATGCATACCTTAATCTCCTTTGTGTTCCTTTTTCCTTGCCATTAATGCATACCTTAATTCTTTCTGATTGTTTTGGATTTATTGTACCATATCTAAACTTTTTGTGTCATGTAAATGTGTGATGTACATTTGCAGGAAACACAACTTTCAACATTTTTTTTTTTTTTTTATTCCAACGTTGGAAATTAAAATTTTTAAACAAAGTTTTTTACAAATAATTGAATCTAAATGTTTTAACAAATAAACTATTTTCATTTTAAGCCAAATTAAAATTCTTTAGGCCTCGGTGTCTTGTGGCTGTGATTTTCTTGTATCTGTGAATGAAAAACAACATTAGTTTAGCATTGTTTATTTGGTTTGGTTGTGCGTGGTTTTTTTGGGGCCCTTTTTAAACCGGACCTTCTGCGTGATTTACTGAAAAGCCCAAACTCTTAACAAAAGATTCCGCAGCATCTCAAAATAATAGATTGTAATTTTTTAGTCAATCAATAATTATTCTTTCCACCACTGGGCTGCAACTCAGTTCAGGAATTTAGTATACGGCCGCCGCCATCTTGACTCAGAAGCATCACACTTACTGAGGAGAGGAGAGTGGGATAAGGTACAGGGGGTGGGTTATAGCTGTGCTTTGCTCACACAGAGCAGAGCTGTGCTCTTGAAAAGGTCAGCACTCCCAGAATGCAGAGCAGCACAGTTAGAAGGCACTTCCTGTTTGCAGGCTGCCTGATAAGATGGCGGCTTCCATAATCCGCCATCTTGGATGTTGAAAGCCTCATAACATGCACTAGGTGCAGGTAGGATGATTTTGAAGGTGGGCAAACTTTATGTACAGTGTGTGGGAAACATATAAGATAGACTCTTATTCTGAGTGAAGGTCCGCTTTAAGGGCTTTTTAGACAAAGTCTTTGGTTGTTTTTTTGGGTTTTTACATTTTGTGGCCAATGGAATTGTTGGTTCATTTACTTTGGTACCAAAAAATGCCACTTACCATGTTTTAGGCGCATATTGCGTCAGGGGCGGAGTCTCCATTCTTGCTCCCTTGGTTGCTGCTGTGAATCTGTTTGCATGACAAAGACACTGATATTAGAGACTGTTGTTGTCTCATGTACACAAAAAGCATTAACAAGTTTGCTGGCCTAACTAAAGTCACTTTTTGAACCTCTTGCTGCCTCACATTGCCCTAGTTCTGCTATCTGCATGTAGCCTAGTTTGTAGCTGCGTACATGTGTTAAACTAAGGTGGGCTTGTATGTAACGTGAAAAACTAAGTTGTTTCAGACTATTCTGGCGCTTTGTTTTTTTTTTATTACAAGGAATGTGTGGGCGCACATAAACGCACGCGCGCATACTCACATCCATGATGATGTCGTCCTGCTCCGGGGTAAAGATTGCGGCCGACAGCTTTTCTGGGTTTGCAAGGTATAGCTCTGACGTTCCCCCGCGGAGACGTACGTGCGTGCGTGACCACGGCCACACGGAAAACATATTTAAAGCACAAGGCACTCAGCTCTGTGTTGGATACCATATCAATATGGGCAGACCTAAAGGGAGCAAAAAGAGCCAACCAAGGGCCGAGGCACATAGCAGCCGCACACATGCCTCATCCTCCACAAGACAGAAGAGCAGGCACCAGACACATGCCGAACATGCCCCCACTAAAACGGTGGATACTCCACACAAACAGGCACATTCAAAAAAACGCAGGACCAAGGGTACATTAACCCATTCACCGCCACCTGCAAAAAAACCATGCACACACAAGTGTGCCCCATCTAGTCAGACCATGCAGCATCCTCCACCTCCACACACCAAGCATTCCCACAAATCCAAACACATAAGCAAGGGTAAGCGCATTGCAAAAACCACCACCCCACCCAGGTCACCCACCCCTCCACCTCCACCCTCTGGTTCCCCCAATTCCAGTACCTCAGATTCCACATGCAGCTCCACATCTGATAGCTCAACAGGAACCCAGACATTAAGCCAGAGAAGCACACACACAACATCCCCCTCCCCCATAAGCCAAAGAAGCACACACGACTCCCCAGATACCCAACCATCAATTTCCTCAGAGGCAGGGGAGACCACACACCCATGTGGCAGACAACTACGGCGTGGCTCACTAACTGCCCGATTTTGCGATGCTCAAAGCATGGCGGTGGCAAATGCAGTTTGCGAGCATTATGATGCCCTATTTGGCCGCACCTCCAAAACAACCACTAAGCAGGCTAAGATGGAGATCTGGACTAATATTTGCAGGCAGGTCAATAGTGTGGGATCAGTCCGGAGAGATATTCAACAAATAAAAAGGAAATTTGGGGACCTGAAATACTACAGCAAAAAAAAAATGGACATGCGCCGTCAGCAGAGGTAAAGGACAATTTTTAGTCACATTGTTAAAAGGATGTAACACTTATTAGGTGTAATTTAATCTTCCCCAGCCAACAGACAGGGGGTGGAGCAGAAGTAAAGGAAAAAGTAAAATGCATTTTTTGTAACATTGTTAAAAGGATGTAACACTTATTAGGTGTGATTTAATCTTCCCCAGCCAACAGACAGGGGGTGGAGCAGAAGTAAAGGAAAAAGTAAAATGCATTTTTTGTAACATTGTTAAAAGGATGTAACACTTATTAGGTGTGATTTAATCTTCCCCAGCCAACAGACAGGGGGTGGCTTACCCACTAAAATTATCCTTACGCCCGCCGAGGAACATGTATATACATTCATACACCCGGCCAGCATCCAGGGACTGGCAGAGGCACAAGACACAGACCTGAATGTAAGGTCCCAAGGTGAGTCTGATTTTGCCATGACCTAGTACAAAAAGTTCAAGAAGGCAGTGTTATGCTACACAACACACTGTACTTGGCCATTTACCTAATCTTCCTATCTACATTCTAAGGACCAAGTCAACAGGACACACCAGGCCCCCAAACCCCTGCGTTAGCACCGAGGCAAAGGGCACACCAGGCTTCTACACCACAAACCCAAATTGTGGATTGCGATGAGGTAAGTCAATGGGCCTTGGTGTGTACTTTTAACATTGATATTTGAGAGCTTTTGTGGACGGAAATAAACTAAAAGGATGCTATATTTCTTTACAGACCACAGGAAGCCCACCCATCATCGACCATATACGAGATTTGGAGGAGGACACCCCACATATGTCACTAACCACTACTGCACCAGTGGCAGCAACGCAGTCAACCCCAGCACAGCCACCACATCCACAACCACCTTCGGAACCAGAACCAACCACCCGTCCCACTGCTCCTACCCAGTCTAGACGCCATATTTCCCAAAGAAGGCAACTTCAAATTTTGGAGGAAACATGGAGGCAGGGAAATATTGCCTTTGCTGCGACAACACAGCAATTCAATGAGACTGTGTGCACCCAACTCACAAACCTCAACGCCCAAGTAGAGGTATTAAACAGAAATATCTCTGCCCTAACCAGCCATATGGGTGAGATTAATCAAAGCCTGGCCCACATTGCAGCCAATTTGCAGGCACAACATCATTCCTCGTCACCATGCAACCCAACATACCACTAATTTGTGGGGAATACATTTTCTGTGCCCACGTGTAATTTTTCTTTTGGGCCCAAAAAAACAAATGACAAAACAAAATTTGTTTGAAAAAAAAAAAAAACAAAAAAAAAATGTGGTCTCTGAAAAAACACTAAACACTAGTTGTGCACGTATGGTTTGCGCGGTGCCACTTTGGGTGCAAGAAAAAGGAGGGGTGGGGAGGGCTGAAACTAAAGGTGGTGGAGTAGCCCACAAGCCATGATTAGGTTTAGGACCGTTGCAGGCGTCTATTGTAGTGCCCCCCCCCCCCCCAGTCTCATCAAGACAACGGAACCTCATCTTCAAGAGAACAAAGCCTCGCTCCAACACAGAGCGAGTCCTCCTGGGGGCAGTATTGTAGCGCTCCTCTGCCTGTGAAGATCGGTGCAGGATGGGGGTCTTCATCCAGGGGACCAGAGGATAGGCAGAGTTTCCTGCCCTAAAACCAAAAAAACAAAAAATTAAAAAAAGGTGTGCATTGCAACAATAGAAAAGAGGGACAAATAGGTGAGCGGGGTAGGGTGGGAGGAAAGGACATTTGTAATGAGACTACATGCACATCCAACCTGTACTCTCATTAAAAAGGTCTGGGGAATACTACTTACATAAGAGGGCAAGAACATGACGCAATAGGGTGCAATCACTTAACCCATTTAATTTGTAGATCAATAATTGGGCTCCAAATATACTACGAAAAAAGTTACCAAATAGTGTGTTAAGGGAAAAAACACAGTCAGAGAGGGTGGGCAACCAATACAAGTTTCAGACACATACCCAGTAGCCAGCCACCAAATAGATCGGCTGATTTGAATCGCTCATGTAGGCAGGAATTCCTAGGCAGGGAAAGCCAGAAAAACGACTCCCAAAAACCAAATCAGGGCCAGCCAGTGCCTGCACATTTATGCTATGTCCCATCTTCAAATGCCTGCACACAGACAATAAAATAAAAATTATGGAGACCCTGTAAAAAAGATCCCAAAAAAAAACCCATAAAAAATATCAAATACTCATGCCATCGATGTCCAAAGGCGTGCGGTACAGCCTGGTTTCTGCATTACTCAGCAGGAAAAGACCGCGGAGCTGGCGCCGCTGATGTGCTCCAACAGAGGACTGCATATTATTGCCCGAGTGCAAATATGGCTGCTCTGACTTGCCGTAAGTGAAGGCTCGGCGGCCCCGTTTTATTAGGGTGTTTTCAATAGGAAATCAAGGCTCTGCATCACTGAAAAAAACGGGCCAATGAACGTGGCGTCCGTTTTGCCGGCAAACAGCCTCTTGCGAGCCGACAATCGGAAAGGCGGCTGAGCGCACACCTGAGCGCATAAACGCACACTAAAATCAACGTAGCACCCTTTCCTGACCCGATCAAAGCCCAAAACCAACGGGGAAACGCACGGGGGAGCTGAACGAGGAGGCTCTGCATCAAGCCAATTGTTCTTCCCTCCTTATGTCCTAATCCTAAGAATGACAAAGAGAGGGTTTTGCATTGTTTGGATGTAGTACGCTGTGTTAAGTACTACTTGATTATCACGTCTCCTTTTCGTAAGACGGATGCCTTTTTTGTTGTACCCTGTGGGCCTAGGAAGGGTTTGGCACCAGCCAAATCTGCCATTAGCAAATGGATATGTCAGGCCGTTACTGCGGCCTATTCTGCTAAGGGGAAAGTTCCCCCTTTTCGTATCACTGCTCATTCTACTCGCGCCATTGGGGCGTCTTGGGCTTTTCAGCACCAAGCTTCTGTTGAACAAGTTTGTAAGGCCGCCACTTGGTCTTCTGTTCATACTTTTTCTAAGTTTTACAAAGTTGATGTGCGAGCCTCAGCGGATGCTGTTTTTGGCCGCAAAGTTCTGCAGACTGCAGTCATTTAAGTTATGCTTCACCTGGCCTTGAGTTGCCCATCCCTTGTGGACACTGCTTTTGGATGTCCCAATCGTGAAGAATTAAAGGTGAAGCGGGGTGTGTGGCACACCAAGAATAATACCATTTTGTGAGTACTCACCTGAAAAATGGATATTGTTGGTGTGCCACACACCCCGCTTCACTCCCACCCTTTTCGGTATTCCGAATCCTTTATATGGTGAAGCTTTTATTTATATTGATTTATTTTGAGGTTACCGTTAATTTACTGGTACCTTGTCTTTCTGCTTTTTAATACACTGGTGATAAATGGGAGGTACCAGGTATATATAGGCTGGAAGGGGGCTCGTTACAAGACTTCCTCTCTGCACAGCGTCACCTGGCGGTGAGTAACCCAATCGTGAAGAATTAAAGGTGAAGCGGGGTGTGTGGCACACCAACAATATCCATTTTTCAGGTGAGTACTCACAAAATGGTATTTTTCTTGTATATTTTTTGCCATTCTGTGTAGGTTATTGGTTTTTTAAGGTCATGCTCCAATTTTTTTTTATATGTATCTGGTTTGCTACCCGTGTTTCTATCATAGTCGAACGGTAGCCTCGATTCAAAGACACATTCGTCCAGACTTCCGTAGCTGTCTGTGAAAGTTTGGGTGGGTGTTAGTCTTTTTTTTTGCTTTTTTTTGTTCATTTTTCATTCAAATGAACATTTGGGAAAATGTGTATATGCGCTTTCGATGAACGGAAGCAAATCGGAACATTTCCGTTAGTTCGGATCATTTTCCAAACAAAATCGGAAATTTTACGTTCGTTCAGATAACTTCCGTTGTTGGGATGGGTTTCTGTCTGATTCAGAGAGCTGATTTCCGACGGACCACCACCCTATAAATCCGTTTCATTTCCGATCCACTTACGGGACCTTTGAGGGCTCGGATTGCTATTGTTGAACATGTTTTGCGGCTATGTGGAGGAGTCTGCGCGCCTTTAGCACCAAGGCATTGCATGTATCAGCATGGCCGAAGCCCTAAATTGTATAGCAATGCATACCTGAATCAATACATTTCATGTATGCCTTCTTGATGCATTTTAATGCTGACCTTAATTAGTCCTTAGCATGTAAACATTTATTTTCCCACACATCCATATAATTGCTATATTTTTTTAGACTTATGTCCTTTGTGAATTATATTTGGATTGTTGAACTTGAATCCTAATTTGTTGTAGGAGTTATTGTTTTACTCGGTTACCTTTGCTTTGTGTAATTATTTTATATTTGGTTGCAGGAACCGCAAGATGTGCCACTCACACAACATACAAGCAGTCTTTGGTCCAGCTATGCGATTCCTCAGTGTTCTTGCAGGACATCCAGGGTCGTCCCATGATGCTTATATATTGCAGAGCTCCGGCTTATTTCATCAGTTTGAGTCAGGAGAATTATCTGGTGGATGGCTCCTGGGTAAGTTTGCTCACATTCCATCAATCCATTTTCACTGTATGGCAATAAATATAGTTGATGACTCATGACTTAACCTATTGCTGTTTTTAGCCCTTGATGACATGTTAAACAATATTGTAACTTAGAATGCGTATTTTATGTTATTATTTTTAAATTCTTTCAGGGGATTCTGGATATCCACTCATGCCCTTGCTCCTGATGCCCATTCTTTGCCTGCAGAATGCGGGCCAGGGGTTCTCTAATCGGGCACTATGCAAAACCCGGGCCGTGGTGGCGAGGGCCCTCTGGCTTTTAAAGTCCAGATTTAGGTGTTTGGACCATACGGGGGGGGGGGGGGGGGCACTGCAGTATGACCCCAACAAGGTTATACCAATATTTTAATTTACGTTTTTTAACAGGGGCCACACGTGCCAGAGTGGCAGAACTGAGTGTCAGGGTCCTTCAGTTGGTGGGCGAGATGCAGGAGCTGCGCAACTCGTTGGGGACCTCAGATGAAGAATAATGTTCTGTGGCCTGCCATTGCTATGTATTTTGTTTTTTATAGTTGTATAAATTAGACATTTTCTAAATTTTTAAAAATTTTATATTTTATGATGGAATCCCAAAAAAAATGTTACAGTGTCATTTCATTTACAAAATACATTAACCCAAAACTAATGGGCCCAGAAATATTTAAAGATGAATATTCACATGACCGAGAAGTGATTTGGGTGAGCTTTAAGGGTCCAAAAGGGAAGATGGAGGATAGTGCTAAGTGGTTTGGGTGAGCTTTAAGGGTCCAAAAGGGAAGATGGAGGATAGTGCTAAGTGATTTAGCTAAACATTGTAGTAGAAGTGAGGGTGGCAAATATGTAGGCAAGCACTTTAATGAGTTAAGTTTGTAGTGCGCAGGAGCTAGATCGTAAGGATTTCCGTCTGGACAAATATTTATTGAAAAAGGGAAACAGAATCGAACGGGAAACGTAAAGGATTCGTTGGAGGATACGATGGGAAATGGGCAAAAGCGAAAGCCTATGTTGTAACATGAGAAAATGAAACGGAAAAGTCACGCTGGAAAATGACATCCTCGTATTCGTAATCTGCCGTACGAACGGACGGAAACTTTACAGGTTTTCAATGCATGCATAGAATCGCTCGTACACTCATACGAGAACGGAAACATTTCACAAAAAAAACAGATCGGCACTAAAACGGAAATTTTTTTTTTGTCTCTCTTAATCGAGCCTAGTGTCTTATAGTATATTTTCAGCTGTTTTGGGGGGGTTTCCGGGAGGAGAAATAGTGTTTGAAAACTGGTTGGTGGTGATAATCTATCTGTTTTTTTATTTTTACTGAGTATATTCTGTATTTTACTAGCTTTCATAAAGGTGTTCATATCCTTTTCCGAGCAATCTTTAGAGTGTATTAAATCTAAGTCTACTTCTTTGGACTTCTTCCAGACGTTTGCAGATTACTGTAGCAAAAATCTTAAGATCGACGTTTATCAGTGAAATAGGTCTATAATTAGCACATTTTGATAGATCTTTGTCAGGTTTAGGGATTATTTTTATAACGGCGTTGTTCATATATGTACTTGGGAATGAGTTTTACCTAGTGAGTTAAATAGCTTCAGTAAGTGAGGAGCCAGGTCACTTGTGAATGACTTGTAATATTCAGCGGGAAAGCCGTTGCTGCCTGTGGATTTTCCAATTTTTAACTTATTTATTGCTCTAGTTATTTCTTTAATATTGAAAGGCTGCTCTAGACTTTCTCTTAGTCCCACTGGAATTTTTTAAGGTTTGTGTCTCTGAAAATTGAGTCGTAGTTTTTTATTTTTGGTTCTGCTACATTATAGATTTTCTGATAGAACTGATAGAAGGTATTTCTTATTTCCTCAGTCGCATAATGAACCATGTTATGGTCATCTATAATTTTTTCTATAACATTTTCAGCTCTGTTATCCTTGGCCAGATCTGCCATTTGTTTCCTGCTAGTATTCTGTTCATGTGTTCTTTTTATTTTTTCTATTCTAGTTTCTTTTGGGCTTAGAAAATCTTTAAGCGCTGCCCTAGTCTTCATTACTTCCTGATAGGTAGTTTCTAATGGGTGTTGTTTGTGTTGCCTCTCTAAGGCCTCAATTTTTTCTATTAAAGATTTAACTTTTTCTTGGTTAATTCTTTTATTTCTTGCAGAAATGGCTATGCAAATTCCTCAAATATAGCTTTTATGAGCTTCTCATATGGAGGTCACATCGTAAGTGTTATTGGTCTCTAAGTAATCTTTCAGCTCTTTACCAAAGATTGCTACCTCGTTCAATAGGTCCCAGGACATACTGCTCCTGACTTCACCTGCTACATTGGGAGCAGAGGAAGATCTCTCACTATTAAATGTGAGAAGAGCTCTAATCATCTATTTGGAGAGATCTAGAGAGTGGCAAATTTCGGACCGGCGAATTATAATTTTCAGCAGCAAGAGAAGCTTCTGTATCCACTATTTCCAGGTGGATTAAACAGACTATTGTGCAGGTTTATACACACAGGATTGGCCCTTCCAATTGTGCCGAGATGCGAAGAAGTCCACCTCCAGCACTCCCCACTGGTCGCAGAAGGCTTGAAACACGTCCTGGTGAAGGGACCATTCCCCCTGCTCCACTATCTCCCTGTAATGTCAACCACCGAGATGCACAGAACGTGAAATGTCGCCCACCTCATGATATGAGCTCCTGGTACCCCCATAATGGTTTATGTAGGCCACAGCCCTGAAATTGTCAGCCACCAATTCAGGGATGAACGGGAATTGTCCGTCAATATGAAGCGACTGTCCAACGTCTGCACAGCCCTTAGCCATTTCAGTAGGAGTAGCATTGAATAGGGAACGAATAGGGCATATGGAACTGTCTTGATGGTAGACACCATCAGGCTAAGGGGACGCATGCCATGTCTGATCGTGGAATGTTCATCTGTCAGCAGTCACCTCACCACCTCCTGAAGAGCCATGCACCGCTGCCTCGGAAGAAGGACCCATGCCGTCGGAAATCCAATGTTATCGCCACCATGGAGGGAATCACCTGGGACTTGGGGTAGTTTATCACCCACCCGACAGGAGCGTCCGAACATCCTGCAGTGCCTCTGCCAGAGATGGTGCTCAGATGAACAAGTCATCCAGGTATTGGGTAATGTGCACACCCTGCTTCTGCAAGAGTGCCATCACCACCGCCAAGACGTTCATGAACACTCGCGGAGCAGTGGACAGTCCGAACGGCAGTGCCACAAATTGGAAATGTCGGCTGCCCACCGCAAAGTGCAGGTATTGTTGGTGACCAGGGAAGTTCAGGACATGCAGATAAGCATCCTTTATGTCCACCGTGGTCAGAAAATCCCCCTGTTGCAGCAGCCTCATGACCGACCTTAAGAGATTCCTTTCAGAACTTTTACACCTGAATGTAACTGTTCAGTTTATGGAGATCCAGCCCGATAAGGACCCATCCTTTTTTGGGGATGATGAATAGTATTGAGTAGAAGCCACAGCCCTGTTCTGAGGAGGACACAGGTACTACAAATCCCTGGTCCATCAAGAGCTCTATCGCGCAGTCACAAGCCGCTGCCCTTTCCACAATGCGGGAAGGCTTGGACACCACAAACCTGTGTGGAGGACTGGTCCAGAAGGTGATCTTGTATCTGGAAGAAACAACCTCCCAGACATCGGATATCTGTTCCCTCCGCACCAGCACGTAGTGCTGACTGGGGGCTAGAGCCGAGCCAGACCAAACCCTGAGCATCTCATCAGGAAAAGGGATACTAGCCGTCCAGGACCTTAGGAAGAGACAGAAACTTATCCGTTTTCTCCCACTCCTTTGCCACCAGCCTGTCAAAATGGGCAAGCCTGGGAAAAATTTGCCTGACCTTCTGACGCTTGTATGGTCCTCGTTTTGGCTGAGGAGTAGATAGTTGCAGAACCTCCAATATGGGACACAAATGGACCTGGCAGCCTCCAGAGGGGGTATCCTGCTCCAGCGAGTCCGAGCCTGAAGCCCTAGGGGAAACTGGATTATCCGACTGAGGCGCAGAACCTCCCAGCTGCGTTATTTGGCGCAGGACAGTAGTGCATCTGACACACGGGTCAGACATACTTGGCACATGGGACACGCGGCACCATTATCCATTAAAATACGAAACCCCAGTGCCTTTGATGCCTCCAATATGGTAAAATGGCTGCTCCAGCTGCTAAAATACAGCTGGAACGCTGGTCTTCCTACCCTCCTGCCTGTCGACTGCTGGTCAGACCTGCCTGCATCAGATAAGCGGTGCAGGAGCTGTTAAGCGACAATCCGTGGATGCAGCAGGTACTTTTTGGCACAGTACAAGATGGCTCTACCTTGTGCTATTAGTGAGGAGAAGGAGGGCTGAGCTGCAGGCTGTCCCACCCTCTCCTCCCGTTCTCCACTGTACAGCCCGATCGGGCCGAAGCCACGCCCCTGTCGACATTGCAGGCACAGCCGGCCCTCCCCTTTCCAGACACTGGCAGCCAAGCTCTGAACAAGCTCTGACCAGCATGGCTGACAGCAGTAGTGATCACAAACACACCAGCGAGACCAGCTACCTAGCTCAGCCCCCCCAGCAGCCATGGCCAAGGCAGATTACGTCTCTTGCAGGGTGTCATGTAGTCATGGGATAGATGACCAGGGTGTAGAGGGACCGGAACTCAGTGGGAGACACACAGCAGGGCCACCATGCAAGGCCCAGAGATCAGGTACCCTTTTGCAGCGGGGTCCTGATCCTCAGGGCTTAGACCCAGTTGGACTACCTGGATCCATGCACGCTCCCCTCACTCGGCACAATCCCACGCTATCGGCCTAGGAATTGACTTTAGGCATTAAATAGGGCTCCCAGGAACGCTGCAGCTGGTGAGGGGCCCCTACTCCCGGTCAGCACTATAACTAAAAAAAAAGAACTTAGCCACAGCCTACACCATAGCTAGTTTATTCTATCTTGCAGTCCCCGTCTACAGCTGAGATTAACCCACGCGTTGCTACTGGTGGTGCCCCGGAATGGAAGAGATGAGAAAACACCTCCACAAACATTTAGAACATTTTGTGTCAATAGGTACTAATTTGAAAGTTCTAAAACATTGGGAATAAGTCCGCAGACATGGCCTTACACCTAGGACAAGCTGAGTCAGCAATCACCCCCATTCTGCACAGTTTATCTGGTATAAAACAGAACTCTTGTATAAATCTAAACTGTAATAAATAATCATCTGTATGTGTTTTACCTAGTATTCCTATACTTCTTCCTAGTCATCATCCTGTAATTCTGGATACAGGAGCACCATTTCTAGTGAGCTTCAAATTATTGCTATTTACCATATATTTGAAGACGGGAGTATATAATACTCATCTGCTTACCCTGACATGGGGCGCTAAATAGTTTTTCAATCTCAAAGGAGTGATGCTGCAAAGACAAAGGACCCAATGGTGACCTTACTGCATGCCAGTACTGATAAAACTCAGCGTGTGGAATGTTAAGCTCCATTTTAAACTGATCAAAGGTCCTAAACAACTGTTTCTCAAAAAGTTGACCCAGGTATCTGACACCTCTTTTACTTTATAGCACATTGCATCAAGAAAAGAGAGTCACTCCCTGAAGTTCAGATTACACCAAAGAGGGGGCCACTGAGTTTGAAGAGAACCACCTCCACCCTCTACTCTCCTCATCTTATGCCATGGCAAGTATACCACCTCAATAGGAGATTGCCTGTTACAGGTAAACCAGGTAGTAGGGCTTCAAAGGATCCCAGCACAGCAGCAGCGAGCGATGTACAGGTATTTTCATGACATGAGTTAAACCAATCCTGCAAGTGTGTCAGTTGTATAGCTAAAGAATAGCCCCAAAATCTGGCAGCACCATGCCCCCTCTATTATCTTTGCATTTATAAAGAAGAGATTTATTGCACAAAATAAAAGATATCACAACCAAGTCTAGTTTTTTAAAGAAATATCTAGGTACACAAATTGGAGAAGTACGAAACAAATAGGTCCATCTGGGAAGATTAATCATTTTAATTAAATGTATAATCCCTATCAGATTAAGGGGTAATGAATCCCATATTCTCAAATTGTTTATTCATCTTCTCTAATAAAGGATACAAATTCAAACACAACATTTAAACTCACTTCTTTTTGAGTAGAGAAAACTCACTTTCATTGTCTACCTTGGGGCTGATCCAGAGCCAGGTACAAATTTACACCCAGTAGACAATGAATGTGAATGAATTTGAATGGCAGCTTTCTCTGCTACAAAAGAAGTGCGTTTTCTAACTTGGCTCTGAATCGACCCCCTTGTCACTATGCAACCAGATACCCAAACAATTTAGAGTCGAGTTTTGTAGGTGGGATATAGATTACTGATGGAATGATTCAGCCCTTTGCAGTCATCGAGTTAGATGAACCTATAAAAGTCACTCTTATTAACTTCCCTATACCTGAGAACCTAGATACCTACAGCCAATTGGCTATTAAAGTGGACCACCATCTACGGGAGCAACAACAGGAGAAATCAAGTAACCCTGTCCCTCTGCCATTCCACCAAGAAACTCCAGTTTCAAGTTCACCGACTCCTTCACCACACAATGATGAGCTGATGCAATTGGGTTGACCCAATTTTCCAAAAATGAAAAAATGAGGCATCAAACCCAAGGGCTTTGTCTCTATTGTGGTAATCCAGGTCACCTTGCCAAGGTCTGCCCCGAATATGAAGTCACCAGCGGAAAACTTCAGCGCCTAGACTAGTTTGGGGAGATTTATCTAGGCCAGTGTTTCTCAATCTGACGTACGCGTACCCCAGGGGGTAATTGGCAATGTTCACGGATGCACCAGCTAGGAGGATATAACAGGTCTAGTATATTATTTTAACAGTAAAAGATTATTCTTTCTTGCTTCAAAAAGTGCTACAAGGCCCATGACCTACTTATTTTGGCCACTTTAGTTATTGATCTCCTCCTTGGGGGAACTTGGTTGTAACGGCTTGTCTTTATGGGGGACTTGAAATAATTAGTTTGAGAACCACTGATCTAGGCAGTTAGGTACCATTTCCTCCGTTTAACAAATTGTTGTTACCATCTTTATCGATAATGGGATGGCAGGTAATTGTTAGGATAGGTCTCTTAGGTATTCTATTGGTACCCTTGGTACCCTTTTTTCGACATCACTGCATTTATATGGCGTTGGGGGTTACCAACAATTTCTCTTGATAGGTTGCCACAGTCTTACTCTGACAGAGCAAATGTATTCTCTGAAAAATCAGCTGACTCGCTACCCCCTCATAGGGCTTATGACTGCCCAATCAAATTGCTTCCGGGTTATTGTTATAGTTTCACCCATCCTGAGAAATTAGAGATGAAATAATACATCTCAGAGAATTTAAAGAAGGGTTTCATCTGCCCATCAATCTTGCCAGTGAGGGCAGTTTTGTCTTTGCTGATAAGAAGGGCAGTAAAAAACAGGTAACCCTTACCGCTCATTGAGGACCTCTTTAATCTGTGTCTTTTTGTTGGTGTCTTTTCCAAATTTAGACCTCGAGGGGCCTACAATCTCATTCTCATCTGCTAAGGTGATTAATGAAAAATGCCCTTTAATGTGAAGCATGGGCATTATGAGTATCTGGTCATGCCCTTCGGGTTATGAAACGCTCCCGCTGTCTTCTAATATTTTTTAAAGAGAAACTAGGGTCAAAGATGACCATAGGCCCTCCTTAATATATAGCAGTGGGGCAGCACAACCCGGGCTTCCCCTCTGTGCTTCCGCGCAGGTAAAACAAAGAACCGTCGGCCCAGGTACTCACCTCCTCCGAGTCCTCTTCTATGGCTGTCGTGGAGCAGCCTATCAGCCTCTGACAGCCAGCGTTGACCATCTCGCGATAGGCTACATGATTACAAGCAGTCTATCAGCACGTGATCACAAGCAGCCACTGCCAGTGTGCGATAGGCTGCTCAGGGTGGCATGCCCACATGATCACAAGCAGCCTATCAGCGCAGCTGGCACTGGCTGTGGTGGCTGTTAGCCTGCTCCATGGAAGCCGTAGAAGAAGACCTAGAATAGGAGAGTTCCCAGGTGGCCGGTTCTTTACTTTACTGGTGCCGATGCACAGCGGGTCCAACCCGCTGCTGTATATTAGAGAGGGACTATGGTCAGCGGAAAACTCTCCAAATGCATGTTTGAGTTTACCGAACTTCCTTTCCTGGGTTATCTGATTTCTAACAAGGGGTTAGTCATGGACCCCACTACGGTGTCAGCGGTCCTAGAGTGTGAACAACAAAAGCCTCAAAATACTTGCAAAGATATCTAGCTTGTGCTAATTTCTACTGGTGTTTTATCAAAGAGGTTTCATCATTGTTGCTCCATTAATGGACTTAAAGTGGGCCAAAACCAGCTCTGGAGTCTATGAGACTCCAGGGCCAGCTGATTTCCTCTCCCAGGGGCATCCTGAACTTGGATGCCCTGCTCTGTGAAACTCCACCGTTTTTTCATTATTCTTACCTGACCAACGAGCTCACGGCGCATGCATGGCCGGTGGTGGCACCACTCACATCTTATCACGGCAACTTTAACTTGCCTTTTTGGAGGTATGAACGTTTCCAGCGGTAAATGCCTTCTAAACCTTAACAGAAGGCCTTACAATAGCACCAGTGTTAGTACCCTCAGAAGTTAACCTCCTATTTATAATCAAAGTAGATGCATTTGAGCTTGACGTAGGAGCTGTTCTCTCTCAGTATTCTGGTAGTTCGGAGAGATTACACCCTTGTGCATACTTATATCGCAAGTTCGATTTGGCTGAGCTGAATTATGATGTGGGGAACAGTGAAAATTGTCAGTGAAATTGGCATCTAAACAATGCAAGAATGGAAACACAGGTTGGAAGAGGCCTTACAGCTGAATACTGTGTACACTGATCATAAAAATATTTAATACATTGAGTCAGCCCAAATTTGTGGTGGGAATTTTTTCTCCCAGTCTAATTTTGTCATTATCTTGAAGCCGGGAGTAAAAAACACCAAGGCAGATGCCTTGTCTCAGAATTTCAGAGAATGTAAGGTTAGATTAGATGGGAAAGAACCTTGGTTGTGTTGTTGGTGTGTTACTGCCCAATTTATCTAGCTCTTTAGAACCATTTCAGGCAGACTCACCCCCCGATTACCCTCCGTTTTTTCGTTATGTTCCACCTCATTTGCGTGATTCAGTGTTACAGGAGTTTCACGTTGGGTCATTTTGGTCGTTGAAAGAATTTAGGACTCGCTAAACGCCCTGTCCGGTGGCCTTCTATCAGACACAATGTCACGGCCTTTGTCGAAGCCTGTCCTGTCTGTGCTCACAAGAGCGGACCCATAAACCACCTGTAGGGTTACTGTTACCATTGGAAATCCCTAAGGAACCCTGGGTTTATATTTTAATAGATTTTAATGTAGACTTAACTGCTGTTGCAGGGTAATTCTGATATTTGGGTGGTGGTCGATCGCTTCAGCAAAATGGTGCGCAGGTACCCCAAGGTGTCGCCTTTTTCTGGTCCTTCCTCTAATTTGCCGATCTTGAAGTATTAGCTACAAGAAAGAATAAACACCTGGACTAAGGTCTAAGAAAATGTAAAGAAAACTATTAAACAAAAAGTCTTTTGTCGATCGTCACAGGTCTGTCAAGCCACCTTATCATGTGGGTTATTTCGTCTGGGTTACTACTTATCATGTGGGTGATTTCGTCTGGGTGTCTGCCCAAAATATTGCCTTGCTCCATCCTTCGTCTAAGTGGGGACCTAAATACATTGGTCCCTTTCTGATCTTACAAAAGATGAGATTACCTTTGCATTGATCTCCCTCAGTCTAATAAGATCCCAAATGCATTCCATGTTTCTATGTTAAAGTCTGCTGGTAATGTCGAGGTGTCTTCTTCACTCCCTGTAATTGTGGAGAACGAACCTGAAAATTAGGTCAATTGAATTATTGATTTTAGAATGGGGTGCAATTCTTTACAATTTCTAATTGATTGGAAGGGATTTGTTCCTGAGGGGAGATGTTGGGTAGCCACCAGGGGTGTGCATATCTTCATATTCTTTGGTCAGAAAATGTCATAAGGACAACCCAGATAAGTCTGGTAAAGGTGCAGAGGCCTCTCCTCAAAAAGGTGGGAAGTGTAACGGAGGCTCTCTTGGCTTTGTCTGTCTTCCCATACCATGCTTTGGATCTCACCAGCTTGGCTATAGGTGAAGCAGTGGTGATTTGGGTTGTGTGTACTTGTGAGTCAGACAAATATTACACATTAAGCAGTTCTTGTAGAACAAACTCTACAGCTTCAGGATTTTATGCAATCCTAGATGGTGATCACTGAATTACGATTATGATTCAGATTATGATTCAGCACATAGCACATAAGTGTGATCTTCCTTATCAGAACTCTGAATCATTTTCTGCAATGGGGGGGGGGGGGGGGGGTGGAGCTGACTTGTTACTTCAGGGATGGTCGGTAATAGTAGCAGGTTTCTATGTAAGACTTTGGTTCTGCTGCTTCCTGTATCCTGTTTAACTTCATAAACTGTTTTTGCTCTTTCTGCTGACAACAACATTTTTTCTAGGGAGTTCTTTCAATCTTCTTTCTGTTATGGTGTTCAGAACTGATAAGAAGGTACAATTGAAATGTTCATCTAGCACATTACCTTCTGGCAGGGTGTTGTGTGGGATAGTTTGGTAGTTGATTTTCAAACGCTTTTCCTTGGTCCTGATGCAACTTCCAAAGGAAATCCACACTTGTACAAAGTCATTAAAGATCTTCTCTGCTGCTGTCTTTTCAGATCTTTTGCTAGTGGCTTAAGCAAAATGGGTGGAATGGGTAAAACCTGTGCTGGAAGGAGGGGAACAGCAGGCCCTACTACCAACCTACCTGGCGTTTCCTGAAAATCCAGACCTGTAAAAACTTAAGTTCTCTGCCCAGACACACAATAACTTTCTCTTACCTTATCCCCCTTGAGAACAGTGTAAAATAAGCCATTTCATAGCACCAGAAAATCTTTGATTATATTTGAATATCATATTTATTCTAGGTGAAAATGATTTATTTGCTTCTATTTCCTGGGTTGCTGATCATTGCTGATCTGGAAAAGGCATTTGCAGCTTTATGAATCTTAAACATGCTCTGCTCTGGTCAGAGAAAGCTGTGGGACCATTGGGGTTTGCCGTACTCACTCAAGCTCAGAGCTCAGAGACAGACACCCCTTCTTGAGTGGTCCTGGAGAAATGGAATTTTAAAATATGCAAATTTTGGAGCCCTGCTACGGCTTCTACCCTGCACTGCTGGAAATAGAGGAGAGGCATATGATACAACAGCAGGTCAACTTCTCACTAGCTAATTATTGCTGTTGGATTTAAAGTCCTTTAAATAAACAGCTCCAGTGCTCTAACATCATGGAATCAATGCTTCCTGTATTCATTTATCTCACCCAGTCTGGTATTCTGGGTGAGATATACACTTCTCCCATGATTTTACCAGCTGCATGCCTAGACTATAAAGAAGTTGATTCCAGGTGAGGTCTTTTGGGGTCGCATTGGCCTTCCTGAACTAGGAAGAGCTTGTCACGCTCGGGGTAACTCCAGCCCTTTTGATAAGCCCACAACCCCCAATCTCTGCAGCCAGCTTCACCTGTAGGAGCCCCCGCTTGCTGGGACGCAGAATACGCCTACCCGGGATCGGTTGCCCCCAGGACTTAATGGCTCAAAGGATGTGAGCTTATATGTAGGAGGTCTGGAGAACCAATAGCTAGAGCGTTGGCAGAGGAAGTCCAGAGACAGGCCAGAGATCGACAGCGGGAAGACAGAGATCGTAGCGGCACCAGGGATCAGGCAACTCGTAGTCGGGATACAGGCAGGGGTCGGCAACAGGGGTTCAGGATCGAGAGTGGTCTGTACAATCAAGGTCGGCAACAGGAGTTCAGATCGAGAGTGGTCGGTACAATCAAGGTCGGCAACAGGAGTTCAGATCGAGAGTGGTCGGAACAATCAAGGTCGGCAACAGGAGTTCAGGTCGGCTACAAATTCACAAGCGAGGCTAGGTTCTAGGCGCTATCACAGGCACTGAGTGAATGATGGGGCAGGGCTTTATAGGAACCAAACATGATTGGAGAGAGCGTGATTGGTGCAAACTTAAATCATACAGAGATTGGGCCAGAACCAAGGGGCGTATAGTCCAGAATCCCCCTACCCAGGCTCATTGGCCCAACCCAGACCTTTAGGGCTCATTGGCCCTTCACAACTCCCCTCCGGCGGTCGCGCTGAGAGCAGCGCCGCCGGAGAGAATAAACAGGACGTGCTCGCGCCAAGACTGGAGCCGCCGGCCGCTGCAGCCGCCGCGGCTGCCGGGCGGGCGGTTGTGCGGCCGGGACATCGCTGGACCGGGGGTCAGGTGAGCGAATCCTGACAGAGCTTTTGTCTATGGTCAGTGAACATCATGAAAGTCTACTTCCATGCTACAACTTGTATTGCTCAACAGTAGGTTCTAAGATTCATTTTTAATTTGTGATCTATCTATTCAACCTACCTAACCTGGTGTGCCGACCAAGGGGGGGACAACTCATGGTGACTTGGAAAAGTGATCTGTGTGATTCCTCATTTGTTTGTCAAATCCTTGACACTACTAGAGACAGAACATCAACAGATTTGGTTGGATGGTGAACTGTCTGAAGTATTCTCTGACTTCATCCAAATCCATCACCTTTCTAGGGATGGAGAAAATCTAGGAAGTCTTTCCTCCCAAGGAGAAGCATCTTCACATAATAAAGTACAGCAGGTTCTAGAATATAAAGAACTTACATTTCACAACTGTAAGTTTCTATAGAGGCAGCCCCCCCCCCGCCCAGTTCCCATACCAGACCTATGCAGTTGGGAATTCTAGCAAAATGGAACAGGTCTGCCCTTAGACTATGGACCATTTCAGGCAGACTCACGCCATGATTACCCTCCGTTTTTTCATTATGTTCTACCTCATTTGCATCCTTCAGTGTTACAGGAGTTTCATGATTTTAAAACAGTGGGTCATTTTGGTAGTTGAAAAACTTTAGATCTTGCTAAACGCCCTGTTCGGTGGCCTACTTTCAGACGTGATGTCACGGCCTTTGTCGAAGCCTGTCCTGTGTGTGCACCCATAAACTACAGTGGACCCATAAACCACCTGTAGGGTTACTGTTACCATTGGAAATCCTTAAAGAACCTTGGATTTATATTTTTGTTTCAATATTTTTTTATTAAAGCTTTGAATTACAACATACATATATTTGAAACGTATGCATTATACCGTAATGCCATCCTGCGCAGGGGAGGTGAGAGGAAAAGCAATCATTCCAAGTTGCATAAGATTACACATAAATCAGATTGATGTATTAATAATTTGCAATGTGTACAAGTCGAGAAGTTAAGGAAGTAAATGACAACATCAAGAACAGTCAACATCTTCGTATGGTCTACTTGACCTGAGACATGTTCATATCTATTCTAGGGCCATACAGGTCGCGGGGTCCCGGCCCCCACAGTCTGTACCGCCACAGGTGAGTCCGCAGGATTGCAGGCTTGGTCAAGCACGCCAAAGGGAAGGGGTTAATGGGAACCATTTAGGATCGTAATCTAAAGGGAGGAAAAACAAAGAACTGGAAGGAGGGGGAAGGAGATTGGGGGGGAAGGAAGGGTCAGGGGGGGGGGGAAGAATCGAGGAGCTCCCGCACTCCGCCAGCCAACACGTATGGTCACTACAGCCTCCACGGGGGTACGCCAGGCCAAGCAAATCTCATCCAGGGCTCCCATATCGAGAGGAATTTGTCATGGGTGTCGGTCAGAATACTAGATAATCTTTCGTTGGTGAGGAACCCGTTCATTCTGGCCGACACCCACGAGATTGGGGTAGATTGTTTTTTCCAGGCTATGGCCTGTTTGGCCGCTAGAAGGAGGTAGACAAAAAGTCTGTGCTGTTTGCTGGTGAGCTCCTGTGGCTTGCAGTTCAGGAGGGCAACCCAGGGGTCTTTTTTCATATTGGTTTGGAAAATGCCATTAGCCAACCTATATACCTGGTTCCAGAAGCGGGCTAGCATGGGACAGGTCCACCATGTATGCAGGAAATCCCCTTCCGCACTGCAGCCCCTAAAGCACATTTTAGATTGCCCCGAGAACATCTTACTCAGGCGAGCCGGCACCAGGTACCAGCGGAGCATTACCTTATAGGCCGTTTCTGTCGTCAGGACATTGATTGAGCACTTGGAGGAGTTGGACCATATTTCCGACCATCCCCTCTCGGGATTCATATTTTAATGGATTTTTATGTAGATGTAACTGCTGTTGCAGGGTAATTCTGTTATTTGGGTGGTGGTCGATCGCTTCAGCAAAATGGCGCACACAAACTCCAAGGCACCACCTTTTTCTGGTCCTTCCTCTAATTTGCTGACCTTGAAGGATTGGCTACAAGAAAGAATAAACATCTGGACTAAAGTCCAAGAAAAAGTAAAAGAAACTATTAAACTATGAAACAAAAAGACTTTTGTGGATTGTCACAGGTCCGTCAAGCCAACTTTTCATGTGGGTGATTTCGTCTGGCTGTCTACCCAAAATATCGTCTACCCAAAATATGGTCGATTGCTTCAGCAAAATCTGCCCTTGGACAGGATTTGTGTTTTACAGTCAAAGGTGACTATGGACAGCCCAGTTGGCAGTTGGTATTTATTTACTTTACCAGTTCTGTGGAGGGTCCTTAGAACCAACACAACTCTGATCTCATTTCTAGGCCACAGATGGACCTCATAAAGAAGCTCGGGCTTCTAGGGCTACTGTTAGCAAATGGTTTCCATGATGGTGGTAGGGTCCTTGTGGGTGTTTCATTACCAGTTCATGTTCAATCAGGTCTGCAAGGCAGGCACGTGTTCCACATATATTGTCTAAATGTTACTAATGTTTCATAGCTGCAGAGAGAGGCAGCTAATCAGGATGTCTGGGGATGGAGTGGGGGTGTTTCAGTTCTCAGCCCACTGAAGGTTGATTGAAGGACCAGGTCAGCGGGGTGGAGACTGAAAGCTGAATGGGGAAGTGATTTCCTCACTAAGTGGGTATTGTCAAGTCTCACATTTTAAACCCTTTTTTTACTTCTCTTTTTAATTTCTGTGGCAATAACCTCAACCTGGTGCTTAAAGGGACAGCACTGGCAATGGTTATAATAGGACAGCAAGCAGTTCACCTGAAGCCTGTCCTATGTGCCTTTCTTTTTTCTTTACCATGCTGTAAATGCTGTAGAAGGTCTCCAAGGTTTGGCCCTCCTTTCCTTTCTATCCTTCTATTGCCTGGACTGTCCATTTAATTATTTGTGGAGGTTGGAACAATAGGTTTTATTCTTGACTCAAAACCTTATGTGCTGCTATGCTATGGTGGAGGCAGGATTTATTATGGGATTCATGTGGGATGCAAAAGGATATAAGTACAAAAACTAGTGGTCTGAGAGCACCAGGTGTATGGGGTGAGACATAGCATTATAAGCCCAGATGTTAACTTGCATGATGGACCATTGGGGGTACGACGGGCCCTCATTGTTGTATAAAAGGGCTTCCAGTTAATATAAGTGGTCCCTGAGGTGATGGAGAGCTTATGGATAATATGGTTAAACCTTGAAGATATGAAGCAGCCAACACAATAGGATATGCAAAATGGAGTAGGAGGAAATAATGGCAGGGAGGGCACAGTGTGGCTACATAGGGCCCAGAAATCCGTAATGCACAAGTGGCATCTAGGGATGCATATGACCAAGACTCAATGGATGAAACATGGAAGTAAATTATATTGCTCCAAGGTTATATTTGAAAATGGCAGTAGGTCTAAGAAGGAGCTGCACATAACACTCGGGCGGCGTTTGTTTTTTAGAGGGCCCTGAAAATTCTGATGGCAGCCCTGGGCGTTGCTGCGAAGAAGAAATACAGCTGTGATAACTGGTCCAACAGTGACCTCTAGTGGCCAATATTTGTTTAAGCAAATCTCTCTGTATATTACTTTGACATATATTCCATGCTTAAAGTGGACTAAAATACAGGATTTTGACTATCCTGAGTTTTGGTCCTTGCATCCGGGGCACCTCTTCCCGGTCCTTTGGCGCATGTGCGATCGCTCGTGCAATCAGCGCACTCGGATCCGATGACGTCCCTTTGTCTAAGACTTTGTCTAAGGCAAGCTGCTCCGAGCGCGCCAACAGCCGCATCCCCCGCTACCCTCTAACAGGGAGCGTGCCTGCACCGGCCATTCACGTGCCCTGCTAGAGGGATAGCGGGATGCGGCCACGGCTCACGCACGCACCGTAGGGCCGTAAAAGAAAGTAAGTGTATGAGTGACCTGGGGGGTTTCACACAGCGGGGCATCCCAATTTTGGATGCCCCAGGGGAAGGGAATCGATCGGCCTGGGCATCTTATATATACTCGGCCCGATCGCTGCGGGTTCTGGTCCGCTTTAAAGTCATACTTCAGTCAAAGAAAAAAACAAGACAAACTTACCGGATCGCCTGATGCCAAACCCATACTGCACCGCTCCCTACTCCTCCCCCGCATCAATATCGCTGTGCTGTTGCTGACTATGACATGCCCCGCACTATCATCACGGGAACTATGGCACACCCCCCCATTACAGTGAATGGCATCATGCGATATGGTAAGTTTGTCAGCACTGGACTAGCAGCGATATCCTGCGGGGGAACGAAAGGTGAGTATAGTGTTTTTTTTTTCTTTGATTGAAGTATGACTTTAACAAATTACAAAAGGCTCAACACAACACTAAAAGATATTCCAAGTTTATTGTTATCTCATGGTAGTAAAAGATTCAATTCATGAGAAAAAAGCCTGAGAATGTCACTGTTGTTGAATCAGCAGCTAAGAAAACAATGAAAGTCAATGGCACTTTTTTCCTCCTACGAAAAGCAGAGAAATGTTTACACTGTAGTAAAAGCTGCCATTGACTTTCATTGTCTTTTATTCTAGTGATTCAGTAACAATGACATTCTCAGGCTTTTTTCTCATGAATTTAATTTTTTACTACCATTATTGAATCGAGGCCTAAATCATGATTCTTTACGTAGAGACATTTTCTACAAAAGCAACTCACAGGGATCGGGTGATGCCCCAGGGAACTCCGGAATAGGGTGCCCCAGATGCTCCCCAGGGAGAAGGTTTCTGGTGTCAGCAAATGTGTCTGTATGGATCCTCACTGGGGATAAAGTAATAAAGTAGTTGGCTATATCAGTACAGGAAATTATTTGAAAGAAGTTTTACCTGCTAGTATTCCCCTGTGTGCTCAGTCTCAGGTGATTGGGTCTTTTTGTAGCCCTAGTAATGGGGGTATAGGATCATGCTCCCCCAGTTTTGTCAGATAAGTGAAACATGTGGCTTCTGGGCCCCTGGTGAACGTGTCATTGCAGTTCTGTTTTCCTCCAGGACAAGCTAAACCACATATGATCCATGAATTGAACTTAGCAATAAATTAACCAGGGATTATTTAAACCGGACCTTCACCTTGATTTATTGAAAAGCCCAAACCCTTAAAAAATGATTCCCCAGCATCTAAAACAAATATATTTTAAGTTTTTAGTCACTTACTTATTATTCTTTGCCCCACTGGGCTGCGACTCTGTTTAGGACTTTAGGATAGGGGTGCCGCCATCTTGACTCAGAAGCATCACACTTATTGAGGAGAGAAGAGTGGGATAAAGTACAGGGGGGCAGGTTATAGCTGCGCTTTGCTCAGACAGAGCAGAGCTGGGGTCAGGAAAAGGTCAGCAATCCCAGAATGCAGAGCAGCACAGTCAGAAGGCACTTCCTGTTTACAGGCTGCCTGTTGTTCCATGGGCCGCCATCTTGGATGTTTAAAGGCTCATAACATGCAGTAGATGCAGGTAGGATGATTTTTAATGTGAGCAATCTGTATGTACAGGGTGTGGGAAACATATAAGATAGACTCTTATTCAGGGTGAAGGACCACTTTAAATCATATGGCCAGTCATGTTTTTTTAACTGAAAACAGTGGGATGTGTGACCAAACTGGTAGTGTGTGTGTGTGTGTGTGTGTGTGTGTGTGTGGACCTTGGCTGACCCCTCTGCTCTGTACAACCCCCCTCCTGCTTGCCATAACCCCCCCCCCCCCACATGCACACAGGGTAGCCTGGAATGACTTTCTCCCCTCATAAACTCTGCAGCATAAACAAAATGTTATCAGAATCACTCAAGCATAGAAGCAGTGACAGGACCTATCTCCTGCCCCTTCCATGGAATGTTCTCCTCATCCCTCCTCCCTTTGGAATCCCAGGACAGATGGGGCATGTCATATGGACCAACTTTCAGGTACCCAAAGATGGAGAATCCCAGATGCACCAATCAAACAGTGGGTGACTCCAATTGCTCTGCCCCATACGAGGGGTCAGAAACTGACCCCTGGTTAGAGGAAATAAGGTGAGCTTCAGAATGGGCAGAGGGATACTCGAATCTTACCATCAAGAGTGACACACGCTCCCTTTTAATGTCTAAGGAGAAGACCAGAAAGCGTGTGAAAGACAATTTATTTGATCGAACCACAGCCCAGACAGACAAGTATTTTGCTATTTTTTTTACAGCTCTTGCTATTTATCTTATTTACCATATTTTATAGTTAATTCTGTTTTATCACCTTGCATAATTTTTCTTGTTGTTTTTCTGTTTTTCTGTTTGAATAAATTCTAAAAATACAGCAGAGGGTCACTGATGCTCTGAATTGAGGATCTAAAAAACTCACGCTATTTTTGCAGAGCCTGGCTACATTATTTGCCTGCTGGAAGTGGTTGTGGGTCATTCGATTTGTTCGATCTGATTGTGTTGTGTGTGGCTTATATAGAGGTGAACACTGTTTGTGTTCTGGTGGCAGCAGTTTATAGCCACGCGTGTTGCTATAAGAAGGTTCCAGAGGAATAAAATGTTTATGATCTCAATTATTAATTAATTACTATTATTAAATCTCTAATATTACTGAAAAAATAGGTAACTTGGATGAATGGAGTCTGTGGATTTTTACCTGGTTATTATGATTCTGATCCGGGGCTGGTTAATAATGAAATCATACAGATTTAATATAACATAAGGTTTATTTTGGTGAATTGCATCAATATTCATTATATATATATATATATATATATATATATATATATATATATATATATATATATATGCACAGTAATGTTATGTCTTAACTTCAACTATTTAAGTGAACCCATATGTAAAGTATAGTGTTACATGCCTCCCCCTTGGGGGGAGGGGAAAAGGTTTGACCATAAGAACAGTCTTTCGCGGGCTCTTTGCTTTGGGTCTCTGAGCGGATAACATGTGAGACATGTAGGAGATTGCCAGGCAGTATGGTGGGGGCTGGGCGAGAGAGACCAAGACCTTAGTTTGATTAGCCTGAGAGGGAAAGATTGCTGCATTTTTCTATGGACACTGCTTACAATTCTGGACATTGCAACTTCATGTCGCATTTACACCATTCATATTATTATTTTTCTGTAATGTAATTGGCTCTATTTTATATTAAATCCATTTATTGATTTTTGGTTTTGGCCAATACTTGAAGCACGATAGCTGAGATCATTTTTGGATGGCCCAGTCCATGTTAAAAAGTCAAATAAGGAAAAAGAATAATATAACAAATAATGATATTTTACATTGCCAATTGAACAATTGCGGTGACACACGTGGGGTACGACTGGCCGGTTTGGTCGGATGAACGATCAAGAGGTCTGATCCATGAACCCAAGAGGTCTGATCCTGAAACCATATTCTGCCTCAATGGTCTCTGCATCATAAATAGATAAATGGTGAAGTTCTTTGAATAATAGTTCCTGGATTTGTGCAGTGACCAGAATTTCTCTAATAGGGAAAGAGGGTCAGATGGCTGGTCCATGGTATTATTACAGCATTTTTGAAATTAAAGAGGAATAGCCGCCTCCCTGAAATCATCAATCACAGAGGTGTCACAATGGAGTGGGGGTGTCAGGCCTCGGCACACCCTATCCATTGCAATGAATAGCACCCCTGTAGTTATACCATGTAAAGCGCTACGGAAGTTGATGGCGCTATATAAATAAACAATAATAATAATAATAATAATAGTATATCGTGGGATGCGCGAGCCCGACATAAATGTACTGTGGACTGTGGCTGGCTGACGCGGGATTCGATCCAGCTATTGGCTGAGTTGCTGATTGCTGCAGTTGGACTTATCAGCTGTGGCAGCATTCTCAGGTTTTTTTCTACCATGGGAATTCTTTTCAACTCTTATTGAATCAAGGCCTTAGTGTGAGATTTTTTATTCCCAATAGTTTGCAGTGGAAGCAGTTTATTAAATGCTGCCACCTTGTGGAAGAAGATAGGAGTGCACAAACTACTATGCTTATTGCACTTATTACATTGAATACTGATAGGATAGGATGTTTCTTACTATATGCTTTGTATTTCTCTTTATTTCTAAGTATCTTGGGGCCTTTAAAGAGTGTAATATAAACAGTGAAACTTTGTGTTCTTGTATATTTAAAATGTTGTCTAGATTTTATTCTACATTTATTTTCAAAGAATTCCTTAGGTAATCCTAGGTGAGCATTGAGCTGCCAGCAGCTGTGCTTGGTGGTTTAAGTGCGGTGTGACAGATTGACAGCTTTGCACGCACCCATCACTGTAGCATTACTGGCAGCAGCTTTGCTGCTCTAGACTCTCCTTCCTACCTTGTGGTGGCTTTGGCTGCAGAAATAACTGAAAAGCCTCCTGGGCCAGATCATAACCCAAAGGTTGGTGGAGGACCCCTTTGCAGGGCAAGTGGTGGAGGCCCTGGGGCGCGTGCCCCTTGCGCCCTCGTCATAATCCAGCCCTGACTATAGTATAGCATAGCTTAGGCTGTAGCACCGCAGGCACAGATCATGGTCAGAGTGGATATGGCCACTCTTAAACCGATGGTGCGGAATCTTTGGTATTGTAGGGCCAGATAATGTGGCAGGACTTGTTTACTTTTGGGTCATATTTGTTTTTTTCAGAATCTCTTTTGAGGGAGGTAAATATATAAGGTTGATGAAGATGGAGGACTGAGACACATAAGGACTAATCCACATAATCCACTGTGTTCTATGTCAATGGATTTTACTTAGTGGCTGGGCCCTGCTGGTCACTCTATATGCTTCAGGTACCCAGGACTTCAGGCTAAGATAAGGACTGACAACCTCACACGGTGGCTGCTGGCACCAGCAGGGCTACACCCATAATGAGGCGGGGCTTGTGGGCGGCATCATGGCATGCACAGCAGGGGGGAGCACAAAAGTGAAGTGCCGTGGGTGAGGTGCCCGCCGCCCTCAGCCCTGCGCCATTTCTGTTGTTTCCCCAGCAAGTCCACCCAACAACCACCCTCCCCCTCAGCAAGTCCACCCAACAACCACCCTCTCCCCCAGCAAGTCCACCCAACAACCACCCTCTCCCCCAGCAAGTCCACCCAACAACCACCCTCCCCCCCAGCAAGTCCACCCAACAACCACCCTCTCCCCCAGCAAGTCCACCCAACAACCACCCTCCCCCCCCAGCAAGTCCACCCAACAACCACCCTCTCCCCCAGCAAGTCCACCCAACAACCACCCTCTCCCCCAGCAAGTCCACCCAACAACCACCCTCCCCCCCAGCAAGTCCACCCAACAACCACCCTCTCCCCCAGCAAGTCCACCCAACAACCACCCTCCCCCCCAGCAAGTCCACCCAACAACCACCCTCTCCCCCAGCAAGTCCACCCAACAACCACCCTCTCCCCCAGCAAGTCCACCCAACAACCACCCTCTCCCCCAGAAAGTCCACCCAACAACCACCCTCCCCCCCAGCAAGTCCACCCAACAACCATCCTCTCCCCCAGCAAGTCCACCACACAACCACCCTCCCCCCAGCAAGTCCACCCAACAACCACCCTCTCCCCCAGCAAGTCCACCCAATAACCACCCTCCCCCCCAGCAAGTCCACCAAACAACCACCTCCCCCGTGAATTGGCGACATGGATGTACCAGACCACAGGCAGAGGATTGAGGAGTGCTGGGAGGGAGTGACGTCACTCGCGTCACGCTCAGAGCGTGGTGTGTTCGTCTTCCAGCCTCTGCGGAGCCGTGCGGACAGTCTGACATCTATTGCAACATTTGTGCAGCACTGGAGCTGCGGTCCGGCAGTCTGTCACTGTGGTCTGTGGGTAGGTGAATCTTTTCTCTTTGTATCCAGTGTAGAGGTGTGGGGAGGGTGTTAAAGTGGACCCAGACTGTACACTGGGGGTTTAAAGTGGAACTGCTCAAATGAACAGTGGGCAGCATTGGTGGCGGCTCCAGCACAGGCTAGAAAGCAGCAGCAGGTGACATTAAAAGTGGACCAAAACCCACGGCAATCATTACAGATTCCCTGGCCGATCGATTCCCTCCCCCCCAGGGCATCCAAAAGCTGTTTGAAACCCCCCAGGTCGCTTATACACTTACCTTCTTTTACAGTCTAACAGCACATGCGCAAGACGCATCCCCGCTATCCCTCTAGGGTAGCGGAGGATGCGGCCGGTAGCGCTGATTGGACGAGTGGCTGTGCATGCACCGTAGGACTGGAAAGTTTCACACAGCGGGGAGCCGACCAAGACACAGGATAGTCAAAATTCTGGGTTTTGGTCCACTTTATTGGCAATCCAGTGGCCAATTCCAGTGGTGGAAATAAGTGGGAGGGTCCGGGGGGGTGTTAAAGTGGACCATAAGCAGCCCTAAAGTCTATGAGACTCCATGGCCGCCTGATTCCCTCCCCCAGGGCATCTAGATTTGGGATGCTCTGCTGTCTGAAGCCCCCCCCCCCCCCCAGTCACCCGGTATGCTTCCATGCAAATGAGCCCATGGTGGCCAGACTTACACCCTTTTCTGGTTGTGCGCAGTCATGCCCACCACAACTGATTGGCTGTGCTTGGCCGCCCAGAGCCGAAGGATGTGAGTGATGTCACGTGCCAATATCGTGTGTGCGGCTGGGAATTCTATTCTGCTTCTCCAGCACGATGCTGAAGTTGGTTTCTTATTCTTCCAGTTTCTTATTCAGGCTGAAACTGTTTTGCTTATTTCCCAGATTCTTATAAAGGAATGATGCCGGTAATTCTATCGAGTGCTCGGGGCAATATTGCATTTAAAGTGGCACAAATCCTGAATTAGCTGGCACGAAAATGGGCATCAAAATGGGCAATGAGGAATGTGAATATAAGGGTTAAATTGCTTTGGACCACTGATGGCACAGCACCAACTGACAGGGGGGGGGGCTACACAGCATACAGTAGAGTTCAGCCTGGGCCAAAGTTGTTCTGGCCATAACACTGGCATCAACGTTGGCACAATGGCTCTTTTCAATAGAGCAGATAAGTAACAACTGTTTTCAAGGGGTTAAATCACCTTCTGTATCCTCCCTATACCCTAATAGATTGTAAGCTCTTCTCCTTCTGTATCCTCCCTTATACCCTAATAGATTGTAAGCTCTTCTCCTTCTGTATCCTCCCTTATATCCTAATAGATAGTAAGCTCTTCCTCCTTCTGTATCCTCCCTTACACTCTAATAGATTGTAAGCTCTTCTCCTTCTGTATCCTCCCTTACACTCTAATAGATTGTAAGCTCTTCTTCTGTATCATGCCTTATACCCTAATAGAGTGTAAGCTCTTCTCTTTCTGTATCCTCCCTTATAGATTGTAAGCTCTTTCATCTCCTGTATCCTCCCTTATACCCTAATAGATTGTAAGCGCTTCCTCTTCTGTATCCTCCCTTATACCCTATTAGATTGTAAGCTCTTCTCTTTCTGTATCCTCCCTTATACCCTAATATATTGTAAGCTCTTCCTCTTCTGTATCCTCCCTTATACCCTATTAGATTGTAAGCTCTTCTCTTTCTGTATCCTCCCTTATACCCTAATAGATTGTAACTTTTTTTATTAAGTAAAATCAAGCAATCATATACAATATATACAATATATACAAAGTTACAATAATAAATAAATAAAATAAAATAAATAATAACTAAACAAAAAGAAACAGGCCTAACAATTCGGCATATAATATCCATTATTCTATATACAATCCTATCTACAGCCTAACACTACACTATACACAATTCAGCAGGAAGACTAAGAGACCCCGTCACCTGTGCATGCAGCCGTTCTTCAAAAATCTGTCGTTGTTATAAAAAATCTATGGGTGATAAGAGACAGAAAAGCCCACCCAGAGGGAAGTCATGAGGACTAAGGAGGCCTGATGTTCCTCCACGCCTTCATCCAGGCCCCCCATTCCCACCTGTCCCTCTCAAGCACCCTGATCTTGCCCACCTCATGCAGGATGTCATGCACCACCACCGGGACAGGGAGGACTTTCTTCCTAATGCAGAGCTGGCACCGTGCATTCCACGTGAAATAGCGAATCACTAGACTAACTATATATAAAGTGTCCAAACAAAAATCCCCTCTGTTCTTGAATGCCCCGTACACACACTCAGCATAGGAAAGCTGGGAGAAGAAGGGGGCACCGAGGGCCAACCCCACCTGTTTACACACATCTACATTAAAGGGACACCGGAGCAGGAAGTGGTCCATAGTCTCCACCTCATCCTGACACTCCTCACGGAGACAAATTATCTCTGGCAGGCTGCGACTCTTCCGGATCCCCCTAAGGTAGAGTTTTCCTTGGAAGGAGAGCCAGGCTATATCCCGGTATTTCAAAGGAATTCTTGAGGAGTTAATAAGCCTCAAACCCCCCCTCATGATGGAGCCTGGGCAATCCCTGAGGGACAATGGCTCATGAAAAGCCAGACCCAGGACCCGACTCACCAGAAGCTTCCTCGGAGTAGATCTCATGTCCTCTGCCGTCAATTGCCATTGCCGAAGTATTTTCAAGCACGGGGCAACATAGGCCGGGAGCTGAGCCTGAGGAACTCGAGGGCTTTTCACCCGGCCACCATTCTCCCAGTCTCGCAGGAAGGGCTTAAACCAGGACTGGAAAATACCCACCCAGCCAGGCGGGCTCTCTGCCAACATGCTTCCAAAATTATGTTTCAGAAACAAGAGAGAGAAAAACACTACTGGGTTGACCATCCCTAGGCCACCCTCCCGCCTGGATAGGTAAGTGACATTTCTTTTCACCAGGTTCATGCGGTTTCCCCATAACATCTGGAAAAACACGCTGTAGACCCTGGTGTAGAGAGATACTGGCAAAACACAGACGAAGCTGACGTATAAAAAGATGGGGATCAGGTAGGTCTTGATAAGGTCAACCCTTTCCCTGAGAGACATTTTCCAGCTCTTCCAGACTGCAACCTTGGCATTGGCAATTTCCAGCCTGCTCTCCCATTTTTTTTGGCCATAATCACCAGGACCGAAATTAATGCCAAGGATCTTAATTTCCTGCTGGGGCATTGGGAAGGCGTCCGGAAGTTCGAAGCCCTCACCCTCCTCACCCATCCAGAAAACTTCACTCTTCTCATGATTGACCTTGGAGCCCGACGCTTCTGTATACTGTGCTATTAGAGAGGCCACCTCCTCTGCCTCATTTGTCCCAGAGACAATCACAGATACATCATCAGCATAGGCAATGACCTTCAGAGGAGGCTCACCAGGCACACCCAGAGGAACCCCACATAACATGCTGCTCTCGACCCTCCTTATAAAGGGATCGATTGCAAACACATACAGTAGGGGACTCAGAGGGCATCCCTGTCGCACACCAGAGCCAACTCTGAAAGGCCTTCCAACCCAACCATTAACAAGAGGGAAGCTCTCAGCCCCTTCATACAGGGTTTGTAGCCAATTAATGAACCGCCCTGGCAGGCCGTACTTACCAAGAAGCAGCCATAGGTACTCATGATTGACCCTATCAAAAGCCTTTGCCTGATCTAACGCCAACAAGTACTTTCCCCAGCCTGCAGCCCTGCATCGCTCCAAGGCCTCCCGGACAGCTAAAACCGCTGAGAAGGTGCTTCTACCTTGGATGGAGCAGTGCTGATGACGGGAAAGCAGTTGCTCCGCTACTGACGACAAGCGGCAGAACAAAATCTTTGCCAGTATCTTTCTATCGACATTGAGAAGGCTGATGGGGCGCCAGTTCTCAATCATCGAAGAGTCCTTTCCTTTTGACAGAAGGATCACAGCCGAGTGCCTCATGGAGGGAGGGAGGGAACCCTCTGCCAGACAGCAATTAAAGACCTCCACCAAATGTGGTGCCAGGATGGTCTTAAAATATTTATAAAATTCAGCTGTCAGACCATCTGACCCGGGCGACTTTTTGATGGCAAGGTGATCAATCGCACTTACCACCTCATCGGCAGTGACTGGCTCTGTCAAGCTAGTGATAGAACGGTCACCATTTTCCAATCCTGGAGTAGAATCCAGGAAACTTTCCATCTTTGCCCAGTCAAGAACCTTTCTGCCCAGGAGGTCAGCATAAAAGGACCTAATAATCTCCAGGATCCCAGATTTAGATCTTACCAGGGAACCTGTGCTATCCTTCAGACCAAGGACAGTCTTGAGAGCTGCAGCCTGTCTGCAATTCTGATAGGGATCGGGTGAGTGGTATTTCCCATAATCCCTTTCCAGAACCAGAGAAGCATGCCGGTCATACTGACACTTCCTGGGGAGAAGCTTGACTTCAGAGATTGCCCCTTGATCTCCACCATTCGAGACAAGGATGTCAAGTTTCCTCCGCAAGCGCTGGTAGGCAATGTATTTATCAAGCTGTTTTCTTTTTCCTAGGCCCCTGAAAAGCCCAGCAATTCTCATTTTGGTCAGCTCCCACCACTCAGACCTGCTGCTGCAAAAATCCTTAATGGAAACCTGTGCCTGAAAAAAATCCTCAAAAGATTGTCTTACCCCCTCCTCCTCAAGGAGAGCCGAATTCATCCTCCAGATGCCCCTTCCTCTAGGGGGTGTGTCAGAGGCATTCAAGACCATCGATAGTAAAAGGTGATCGGAGAACTCGACCGCCTGCAGCCGCGGAGGCTGAGAAGCCGAGCTCTCCTTCAAAGAAAACCTGTCTATTCTACTCTGACTGCTACCTCACTGAAAAGTGAAGCCCGTGAGGTCTGGGGAGTGCTTAATGTGCACATCTTCCAGACCTGCCTCTCTAACCATGCTATTCAAAAAGAGACTATCGCAGCCCAGCTTGCCTTTGAAGCCTCTCCTGTCCATGGGCCTAGTCACGGTGTTAAAATCACCTCCAAAGACTACTGGCCGGGCTGTAAAAAGGAACGGCTTGATCTTTGTAAGGAGGCATTTCCTGTCCCACTTAGTTTGGGGTCCATAGATATTTATTAGGCGCAGGTCCTGCCCCCTTACAATGACGTCCAAGACCATGCACCTCCCGATCTCCACCTCAATGACTCGCCGACAAGTTACCATGTCGGTTTTAAAAAGCACCGCCACTCCGCTGTAAGGCTCGGCCGCAAGAGACCAAAAAGAGGGTCCGTACCTCCACTCCCGCTTCACTGCGTGAATGTCGGCCAGACTAGCCAATCTGGAAAAACAAAATGTCAGCATCAAACTGGCTGAGAAAAAATAAGGCCAAAAATTGAGCGCTTACTGATTTAATGCTGGCAACATTAATGGTTGCCACCTTTATCGGAGGGGGAACTGCCATCACAGTCATTCTGGAGAATGTCTCTTAGCCTTCCCTCCGGCCTCACTATCAGATCCCTCACGCTTACTGGAGGAGACTGGTGTTTCCTCCTCCATATCTGAGGCCTCAGAATCAAAAGAAGAAATCTCTATTGAGTCCTCAGAAAGTACCTCAAACCGGTTGAAGAGCTGCACCCCATGGCTCTTCCCCGGTTCTGGCACACCATTGTCCTTTTTTCTTTTCTTCTTGGTGGCAAACCTGAGAGCAAGGTAATCCTGATCCTCAGGGGAGAGTCCAGACCACGCTGTCTTGGGATCTGAACTCCCACCCTGCTCAGAAGGGGGTGCAGGATCAGGATCACCTAGCCCCAGCCTGCGAGGTTTTACAGCAGGGGCCACAATTACTGGGACCCCTTGGTACTTGCAGTGCCAGCCCCCCGGGCCGCCTCGGCTATTAAATTACTAGATCTTACATTGGTGGTTGCTGACTTGGGGGCAGACTGTGGATTCACCTTAGGGGCCCCTGCAGATGGTACAGGAGCGGGCGCAGGGGCCTCAGGAACCCCCAGCTGAGTGGGGAGAGGGACTGTAGACGGGACAGCACGGGAATGTTCCTCCCTATCCAGCCGCAGCATTTCCTGCACCACTTCCCTGTCCAGGTTGTGCCAGGCCTCATGACACTGACTATAAGGGTGGCCGAGCTGGTTACATAGATTACATCGGATTGTATTGCAGTCCTTAGCCAAGTGTCCCAAGCCCTGGCACAACGAGCACCTAAGAAGCGAGCAGGAGGAGCTGAAGTGACCCTTGGCCCCACATTTATGGCAAACCTTGGGCTGACCAGGATAAAAGATGGTCAGCCGGTCACGGCCAATATAGGCTGAAGATGGCAAGTGGGTGATCTGGTTGCCATTCCTGCGGAGCCTCGGGGTCACTGACCAGCCCCCAGTCCAGATATCCCGATCGTCTAGGATCTTCTTCAGGGGAGTGAGAACATCACCATAACGCTTCAGCCAGACAGTCAAATCAGAGGGGGGAATGGACTAATTTCTAACCAGTATGGTGACATTTTTCACGAGCTGCTGTCTGGAGACCTGGATGGGAGTTAACCCCTTCCAGGAAGGATCTTGTTTCAGCAGCTCGTACCGCTCCCAAAATAAATCCATCCCTTCTGGTCTGACGAAACTCAAATCATGTTCTGCACTCCCTACTGGACTGATCAGGGCAAAAATGTCTGCGGCTGTAAATCCCATGCCAAGGATGAGATCCACCACCGCCCGCCGGGTGATAACTGGCCCCTCCCCCTCCCACTTAAGCTGGACCAGGTTGCGCCTATTAAAGCCGCTGGCAGGGGCATTGGCCTCACTGGGCACAGATGCCCTTTCACCAGCAGCTTCTCCTCCGCGCCTGGCAACCTGGGCATAGGACACAGGGGACTGCACTGCAGCACCAACAGCATTATTGGCTCTACTCCCTGTGCCACCTCGCTGGATGAAATACAGGGCAGGGCGGACAGCCGGGGCCCCAGCATTAGGTGGCACAGTCTTCTTATTGTCCACCTGAGGTGCAGGTGAGGGGACAGTCACAACATCAGCAGCAGTCACAGCAGAAAGTCCAGCAATAGAATTAACCCCTGTGGACTCAACCCCAGACACAGCAGCAGTAACAGGAGCAACAACATCAGTAACAGCACCCAAACCAGCTGAAGCAGAAACAATAGAAGCCCTGCCAGCAAGACCCAAACCTGCGGGTGAGTCACCCATGGCCCCAGGCCCACCAAGTTCGGCGCACCCAGGAACCCGGATGGGTGCCAGGATGGTACTTACGGCTGGCGCCACCTCACCCTTTTCAGAGCAAGGAGCGCCATAGTCTTCTATACCCCCTGACACAGCACCTATGGCGCACTCCGCAGGTTGGCTGGACAGATGGACGTCGTCCTTAGCTGGCATGGACTCCTCAGGCTGGCGGCTGTCCTCTGGAAGATCTGCTCCAGTAGGGGCTTCCTGGATGCCCAGCGATGTCACGCACTCATGATGTGTTGCCTCAGCAAGAAAGTCTTCCAATGCTGGTTCCGGGGCTCCCGGCTCTGCTACTGCTGCAACTTTGGGTGGAGGTACAGCTGGAGAATCCTCCACCATCGGGGTCTCATCCACATGGTCGGCCTCTTCCTCCTTCACAGTGGGGCCTGAGCGCTGCATGGATTTAAATCGCTCTTCATTTTTATACTTTTCTTTAAAGGCCCCACTGCTTGCTTTAAGGGACGCAACTAGCTTTTCCTGCTGCCGACATGCTGATTCAAGCTCAGCTAAGTCTGCTTTACTTGACCGCCGATCCAGTCCCCGCACCTTGCTGGTGTCCATTCTTTTTCTTTAATGCAATTTTCATTTTGCACAGCTTCTCCTCCTCCTTCGCCACACTGCACAAATTACTGCATACACGGCTGCGAAAGGCTGACAAACTCTCACCGGGCTGGGGCACCGTGGTGTTTCTAGCGCCGCTGGTGGAAGCAGTCCCGGGATCTGGAGGTTTAATATTCCTTCGGGGGTACCGGAATCATCCATGCTGCCTGGGGAGGCACTCCCAGGAAAGCCTCAGGCTTCACAGGCCTCTGGTAATTAGGAGCAGTTGTGTGTTCTGGCTCTCACAGTGTGTGACCACACCCATCTAATTACCCTAATAGATTGTAAGCTCTTCTTCTGTATCCTCCCGTATACCCTAATAGATTGTAAGCCCTTCTCTTTCTGTATCCTCCCTTATACCCTAATAGATTGTAAGCTCTTCCCCTTCTGTATCCCCCCTTATACCCTAATAGAGTGTAAGCTCTTCTTCTGTATCCTCCCTTATACCCTAATAGAGTGTAAGCTCTTCTCTTTCTGTATCCTCCCTTATACCCTAATAGATTGTAAGCTCTTCCCCTTCTGTATCCTCCCTTATACCCTAATAGATTGTAAGCTCTTCTCCTTCTGTATCCTCCCTTATACCCTAATAGATTGTAAGCTCTTCTCCTTCTGTATCCTTCCTTATACCCTAATAGATTGTAAGCTCTTCTCCTTCTGTATCCTTCCTTATACCCTAATAGATTGTAAACTCTTCTCCTTCTGTATCCTTCCTTATACCCTAAGCTCTTTCCCGATTTAGGATGCCCAAGGGGGAAGGTCAATGGCCGGGTCTTATAGACTTCAGGGTCGGCCAGTCAGTGTTTCGTTCCACTTTAAAACCTTTAGATTTTCCTGCACAGTTATTCAAAGAAGAATTTCAGTTATTTTCAGTCAGTTTAGTTTATTTTGTATAGATTTGAGTCACCTGGTCTCATAACAAAAGCAGCACCTCACACACACACAGCCGTTACCACTGATTACAGTGTCAGCCTCTGAGGTAAATTGGTGCTAGGAGACCAGTGGGCTAAATGAAGCAGCTCACTAAATACAACCCAGCAGATCCCCCTATTCAGCAAATGGACTGAGCCATTGTCATTATACAATTTAAAAGAAAGGCAGATATTTTTTCCTTTTTCTATCGCCACATTATTTATACACATGTTAGAAGCTATTGTGTGGCTATTTAATTATTTATCTTTTTTAATGCAAATTTCGCGATACTGCTCCTTTAATGAGCTTTGGGCCCCAGGGAGGGGTGCTGTCTGTCCAAGGCACCTTAAAGTGGATCAAAACCCAGTTATTTCGCCCCACTGCATTTTTATCTGCTTAACGACATCCCACTAATACTCCGGTATTAAAGGGGGGTACCTTTGAAAAGTAACATTGTGGCTGGAATGGCCGGCCCTTTAAAGTCTATGAGACACCAGTGCAGGCATACTAGCTGCCCCGCGGAGCACCCCCGATCGGAGCAAGGACCAAAACCCAGGATAGTCAAAATCCTGAGTTTTGGTTCACTTTGATGATTTCAAGGGGGTATCACATTTTTGGATCTATCTAACCTCAGCCCAGGCATCCGCACTTACCAAGCTACAATGCAACATGGCTTCTTCTCTTCCCCTGCTGTGCATGCTCACCATATTCTTCCAGGCAGGGGTGCTCACAGCAGAGAAGCAGGGGATGCCGCTATGTGCACTTCATGTGCTGCATTGAACTACATCGCTGGATTTCGGGTTGGTGAATGCAGGGGCTTGAGCTGGGGTTAAACAGCAATTCTGATTAGGAATCATCAATATCAGACAAAGAGTTAAATATAATATTTGATCTGGTTTCATTTTAGAGGGGTGGAGGGAACACTACTAATTCCTTTGGGCCCAGGGGCAACCTGCTTACTTTTCCTAGCTTTGTTTTGTGGGGAGGATTGGGAAGGATGGGGGTTGCTTGCAGTCTACATGTATCCTACACTTCTAAATGGGGGTCCTGCTCACAACTTTAGTTGTGAGGGGAGGGGAGGTCCACTCACATTATACATTATATTTGGGGTTTGTAAAGGGGGGATTCACTCACAAACTGTCTATTGATTTTATTACAGCGAAGCAAAATCTAGAATCTGGAATGCTAGTTCACCTGATACTAACCTTGATCCGGCAATCCCTTGTTGTACGTGCAGCCCATTGTCTGGTCTCTGCTGTGGCAGCGGATCAGGTAAACTGGAGTTTTGCTCTTAGCGGAGCATCCCAAATCGCCTGACCCTGGAGTATTCTAGACTACAGACCTGGGTGAACCAGGGATTTAATTTGCTTTAATTGTGGGCCCTCTTACACACAATAATTATGGGCCCTGAAGGGTCCAGTCATGTTCTGCCTATTACTTGTGGGCCTGAAGGGCATCCTCTTGCATTCTACCTAATTATAGTGGCATTTGGGAGGGGTAGGTCCACTTGCACTCTGCAGTCTCTTGGGATATGAGTTCACACTCTGTATTCTCATTTTGCGGGTCATGGGTAATGGGATCCACCATTCCATAGTTCGGCAGCAGAGAGGTTAGGTTTACCCCAGGCACCAGGGGCTAGGTCATGTAGGGGCCTGTAGCCAACCATGTTTGTGTGCACAAACTGATGCTAGGGCAGAGGTGTCTTAAAGCGGACCTTTAGCATGATTTAATGAAAAGCCCAAACCCTATTCCCCAGCATCTAAAATTAATATATTTAACATTTCTAGTCACTTTTTATTCTTTCCCCCACTGGCCTGCAACTCTGTTCAGCACTCTAAGATACGGGCTCTGCCATCTGGATTCAGTAGCATCAAATACTGAGGAGAGGAGAGGGGGTGACAGTCTGAAACTCCATGACCCGCCATCTTGGATGTTTAAAGTCTGATAAAATGCAGTAGATGCAGGTAGGATGATTTTTAATGTGGGCAATCTCTATGTACAGAGTGAGGGAAACATATAAGAAATGCTTTTATTCAGGGTGAAGGTCCGGTTTAAGTCAGCTGTTGAGCTGCAAAGAAGCAGTCGTTAACTTGGAGCAAAAAGCTCAGACAATGGCGCCTTTTTTTGTTTCATATATGGAGAAAATAAACCATTTGAGCTGAATATCCCCCATGTTATGCTGTGTTTGGAAGTTCCTGAGGTCTTGCAGTTAGTATGACTGTATATGATATTCCATCCTCCTTTCTTGCCAGATAAAACTCCTTGTAAGTGTACATGTATGTAAAATGATTGCGGTGATTCAAAAGACAGCAGACACCTCAGAGTATTCAATGCATTTATTTTGGCTTTGCAGCTCATTCTGCAGAACAGCATATATCGCGCAGCAGGAAGGTGGGGTCACCGCAGAGATCTGAGCGTACAGAGGAGGGGGCAAAACCTGGGGGTCACAACAACCGGCAGATACCCTTCTATTCAGGCGCTACAGTCTCCTCAGAGCAAATACTATTCACCTGTGTACATAGAAATCTACACATGAACGAGTATATACAGAGAGCTGGTTGATTTGTATAGGAGTATTATGTACAGGCAGATGCATATGTGTGTGTGCATGTACATATATATCAAACTCACTGGGCATCGCTTGCAGCCAGATTCACTGTGAGAGCAGCAAAATAAGGCAGCAGACTGGCTTATTTTCTTCATGCAAAAAGGTTTTAATTAGCATAAGAATCCATACCCCCCCCCCCCCCCCCCATTGACATTACATAAAAGGTAAACTTTGCAAATCAAGAACCTGGTCCTCTGAAGCTAAAAGTTATCTAAGGGTGTTATTTAGTAAATGGTGGAGAGCAGGGGTTGGACTGGGAGAGCCCATGAGCTAGTGAGCCCCGCCCCCAGGGTGCTTCCGAGCCAGCCAACAAGTATGTTTGTCAGCTGAGGCTATAGCATTCACATATCATAGGCAGACAGGCCCATAAAGAGATGTTACTGAACCTTTAGTATTGTAGGAACAGATACTACGTTATGTATGGCCTGGGGGGTACAATGGGACGAGGTATAGGGGTGAGATTTGGAGGGCAGGGATCTGAGGGGATGTAAGAAGAGGACTAAGTGAATACTAGTGCAGGGTTTAGGCGAGATTCCATCCCAGTTGGGCTCAAAGCTGTGGTCTAACCAGGAATTTTCCCTGTGCTTGACCCTTGAGAGAGAGAGAGTCAACTCATGAGGTGATGCTAAATTATAGGGCTCATGGGGCGGGGGGGGGGGTTATTTAGAAAGATCAGGGATACTGGCCATTCTGAATGAAGAAAGACAGCCCACTCGCTGTTCCCATTCTTATTTCAAATATCAGCCTATACAGACACACACATAAGTATGCATTTTATTTAATACATGACTAGAGCCAAATTTACCGTTCAGTAATGTAATCACTGTCTATAGCTGGTCAAGTGAACTTTTATTACCAGTGGAGGCCAAACTTTTGAATACAAGGGTTGAAAATGTTAAAATCCAGGGACCTAAAAAAATAATTGAGTGGGACAGTGCTAAAATTATTTTTGGTGTTTGCCAGTGGGAATTTAATAACTCACTGGTGTTATCAGGAACTGGAAAGTGTTCAACAAAAAGACAGGCCGTTAAAGTGGACCATCACCCTCCCGTGATCGGCCCGGGAATCTATAAGATTCCCGGGCCGATCACCTCCCTCCCGATCTCGGATGTCCCGCGGGGTGAAACCCCCCCAAACACCCCAAATCCCCTTACCTTGTCTTCGGCGGCGGCTGGGCGCCGCCGCCTCCCTCGCGCCCCTCTAGACGTACGCGTGCCCGCCAAGAGTGATGCGCGGGAGGCGGAGGAGCCGCTTGTTCGCGGCTGTCAAAACGCTTGTCCGTCGGCGCTGGGAGCGGGGAGAGGTGAGTTTTTCGGGTGATCGGGGGGGTTTCACACAGCGGGGGTGCCCCACCGAAGTGGACCAAGACCCAGGATAGTCAAAATCCTGGGTGTTGGTCCACTTCAAAGTGGTGGTAGATACTAAATACAATCAGTGATATACCACGACAACCCCTTAAACCCTAACAATGCCGTTAAAGCCTTTCCTCATTTGGAGTTAGTGCCCCAACTGTATTCTAAAGCATCAGCTCACCGATTACAAAACTTGAACAAAACTTGTGACCATGCAGCAGCTATAAGGTTAGGAGACAAAGAGAGGCCAGGTTAAGGCTTCTGACTGTTCCTAAAATGTTCTCCATTCTGCTTACTGAATAAAGCTAAACACCAAGATTGTTATTTGAAGCTATGATCATTGGATATTGGAGTTATTAAGCACCCATCGGGGGACTTATTCTATTGGGCTTTTGCATCTGCCTTTTACTTGGTAAGAGTATAAACACCTTAGATGGTGGGTGACACGGTGTGTGAAGGGGCATGCGCTTTGGGACTGTTTTCATCATTAATCACTGGTTTCATTTACCACTGGGAAGAGCTCTGTGTTATGTTATATTGATAATAAAGCTAGATCGCCCCAGCTGGGTCACAGACAGCAAAAGATCATTACATTGGCTGCAACCCCTTTTTACAAAAAATTGGGCCCCATCCTTAGACAATATTTAGGGCATACCTTTCTTGTTAGTGCTTTTCCCATCTTCAAAACTTTTTCTTAACATGGCCAGCAGAATTTACTCACTGCTACCGCCATCTGAGTTTGTCTCACCGCATTCAGTTGAGTCAATGTATTTTATTGGGAAGGGAGTTTATTTTAGCCACAGCTTCCACCTCTGATTGGGCAACCAGTAGAACTAAAGGCTGAGTCCCTAGAAATATTGCTTCTTCTGACTACATGACTGCCCCAAATGGGTGAATACTACACATTTCATAGATACACTTGTGGAAGTGTTTCCCTGCCCTTGTGACGTTTAATGGGATGGCGGGAAGAATGGGGTGTTAAGTGGGCATTGCTAACAAAAACTATTTCATAATCATCTCACGTCTTTGACCAAGTCATGAAGTTCGGGCCTCTCAACCAACTAATAACCTCTAACCTCCTGCAAGGCCTAATTAGCCCGAAGACTTTTAAGGGAGGACAAGGGATTCTCTTTTATCATGTTAGTTTCAGCCGGATGGACATAGGCAGCTTCAAGATTCTCTAAACAATAGCTGTTGTAAAGATGCCAAGTAAGCGGATATCAAAAGGCAGCCAAACTACACAAAACTAACTTTCTATAATATTCCATACCTTGTGCTCTGTTGCAGCTATAGTCATCAAAGCAGACACACCACAGTTTTAGGAAATGCCAATCATATATCAAATATATTAACACATCTAAGGATAGGATAGTGAATAGACTGACAATATGTTTATAATCTACTTAATGTAAATTTGGCTCTATAATATTAATATTTTATGTATGTACACAGGTAGGATTTTTTTGCAGTTCAAGGGATACTGTACACGTACACTAAACCAACATTAATACAACACATGTGGGAAACGAATTTCCTTCTGATTTCATTATTATCACTTAATTTTGAAGTCAACTGTTTTTAAAGGGGAAGTATCACCTTACAAAAATGGCTTCTATTGTGACATCCCAGTTATCTCACAAAACAACTGTAACATTATTTCTTTTTTAGTAGCAGTCTTTATTCAGATGTTCTGCACTAGGGGTAGAGTCAAACCTGCTTTAGCACTGGATCAAGCCGGCAGGCAATCGGGTAAGTCATTTTTCTCTTGGTGAATGGAGTGTTTTAGTAGCTTGTGCAACATTCAAAAACACGTCCCCTGTGGTAATAGCACAGGTGGTCCCAGCAGTGCATTTCGGGGGTCAGACACATTTTATCATAGCAGTAATGATTATCTAGCCAGCCTATCCTAAAATACCCACCTGCATAAGGGAAAATGGGAGGACAAGGCTGTAAGAGAAAAAAAATCTCACATGCCCAGACAATCCCTTTAAGCCTTCAAGAACATATCTCTGAGTAAGTTCATTGTTCTTATTCAAAAACTTGGAAGGGCCCTGATTTGCTTAAAAATAAAAAGTTCTATTGCTGTAGCTTCCATAAACATGCAAAATACATTTCAGAAAAGGAAAGAAAAAAAACAGGTCAAAAGTAGCTATGATGTCACACAAGGACAAGATAAGTGTTACGTAGGTCAATGCAGCAAAGGTAATACTTCCCCTTTAACAGTTACGTCCTCACTTTTTACCATATTATGGCCCTCCTTCTCCTCTTGGGTATCATCACAGGGGAGATTTGTGTGAACCCCCTTTTTTCAGCAAGAGAGGTACCTTATGATATTGTTCTGCTATGGCAAACACAGAGGTTGAAATGTGTCAAAAAGATCTTCTGGAATATTGGACAAAACACAAGTCCTGGTTTTTTTTTTTTGTTAAAGTGGACCAACACCCGATGCTGATCGGCCCGGGAATCTATAAGATGTGTGAAACCCCCCAGAAAGCCCCAAAATCCCTACCTGCTCCTCGATCCAGCGGCGCATGCGCGAGCCGCCGCCGCTGCTCGCGCATCCCTCTAGCAGAGCGTGCACCCGTGACGGCCATTTGTGAATGGCCGGCGCGGGCGCGCTCCCTGTAAGAGTGATGCGCGGGAGGCGGCGGCGGGCGTGCTCGCTTGTCCGTCGACGGACCTCGCTTGTCCGTCGGCGGGGATTGGCTGCAGCGGTCACGTGGGAGCAGGGACAGGTGAGTTTTTGGGGCTTTCTGGGGGGTTTCACACAGCGGGGCACCCAGTCAAAATCCTGGGTGTTGGTCCACTTTAAACATTCCCTTGAAGTTTAACTTCCAGCCTGTAAAAGGCGACACAGCTAAGGGGAACTGATAGGCAGCTAAAGTGTTACTGAAAACACATTACAATCGCTTTGTCTTAAAAAGGAACCTGTTAACCATGAGCAATGCTTGGAGGCTGCCATTTTGGGAGGCTGTGACATCACAAAGGCATGAGGCACACAATGGGAACTAACAGGCTGATTGACAGCCCTGACTACAAAATGACTGCTTCCAGAAAGCAAGGATGACAGGTCCACTATTACATATAAACGAAAGTCACTACCTCTCCCCCCTCCCATTCATAAAAGTACCCCCAACCGCGCTTGTTTGTTTGTCATGGGTGGGCAGCAGTCCAGAGAGGCGCATGCTTTTGGCAAGTATTAGCGAGAATTGCGGAAAAGGTGTCACTGTTATCTCATCTGAGCCAACAATGCTCAGAGAGCAGAAGGCACTTAGTTCAATCCTCAGTATGGCTGACGAAGGTTGGTAAATTAGGAGGCATGAAATGGGGGCAGTAGGGTGCCCTTCCCACTAATACATGGTCTGTCCATTCTCTGTGCAGCCCTCCAGAGGTAATCTAGAAGGAGATAGTGGAACGCCTCCACTTGGAGTATTTATTCATTGCACTAAACATGGTGCCAAGAGACCCAACTCTGACACCAAACAGCAATTCGAAGGCTGCACCAGATGTTAGACAACAGCCGGTACTATCACTCCACTTCGTAAATGTACAAGCCAGCTTAGGCTACTAAGCCTAGCTTAGAGAGTTGTCCATATACAGTGATTAATTATGGAGGATGACCTCTCTTTATGCAGGTGGGATTAAGTCATGGTGATGCCATCACTTGTTGTAAGAAGAAAGCAACGTTGAACTTGGATCTGAAGCCCATCAAGAGCAATTTATTTAGGTAGTGATTCCAGGCCACACCATCATAAGACTGCACTGCGGGATGATGCAGTGGCTGTCGGCAGAGGAAAAAATAAGTCCATCAGCTGGCACAGTGAAGAGCATAGTCACTCAGCTGGGTCCCAGCCTCTTATACACCTGGTGGCCCTGCAAGCTATATAGTCCTTCTCCACTGCACCATCCTCACCGTGCTCCTCCATCACGTCCCCTATCCTCTGTCTTCTCTCGTTTACGTGCTGTTTCTCCACCTCCAGCTTCAGCTCCCCCTTTTCCACCCGTCACCAGACTGCTTATTTCATCTGTGGGGGAACGTCCAATACTCCCATCCACTTGTACCCGGATGTCGGGAGAGATGGAAAGCTGATGGTGAGGCACTAAGCCTCCATTGTCTGTACACTTTGGGAATAGGTAGGTTTTCATCTGTCCTTTTCCCTTGACATTGACGGTCCCTCTGTAATCAAAATCATAGCCCATTTTCACCAACACCCTATAGCTCTCCTCGCTGGCCTGGATGCGACATTCAACGCCTGTCGTGTCCATTCTGCTGGCAATGTTCACTGTGTCCCCCCAGATGTCATAAAGAAGTTTGGTGGTCCCAATAACGCCGGCTGTCAATGGGCCATGGTTAAAGCCAATCCGGAGCTTGAAGTTGAACCACAACATGTTGTTGTTGAAATCATCCACCACGCTCATCATTTCCTTGGCAAACTCAAACAGCGTCTGCAGGTGACGGTGAGGCTGGCTGCTGTCCTGGCATTGAGACGGGTTTAGACCAGAGGCAGCCATGTATGTGGCACCAATGGTCTTGATCTTCTCAATGCAAGAGTAGTGAGGCTTTCTGAGAAGCTCATCAAAGTCTCCAATGAGCTCGTTGAGAACCCGGTAGCACTCTTTACCCCCTTCATAGTTCTCTTCATAGAATTCACTGAAGTTGACAATGCTGGCAAAGATTACGCCGGCATCATCATGGTTCTTGGAGTAGCTCTGTGAGACTTTGAGTTGTTCAGCTACGTGATAAGGGATGATGTTCCGAAGAAGCCAGTCTGCCTGATCTCTCATGCTCTGGATTTTCGTGCGGTGCAAGTCGGCCTCCACATCACCATGGTAATGTAGCCGGTAACTGACCTCAAACTCCCGATTCAGGAACCATACAAGAAGGAGGAGGAGGAAGTAGGCTACAGCAAGCTCCTGTCCAAGCTGGGAGGATGGGCTACTGGTGTTTGCTTGATTCAAAATGCCAAGAGGAGGTGAGGAAGAGCTGGAAAGAAGAGAAATTAGTTTAGAGACTGCTATTATTTCATCAGCTTTTAGTATTACTTGCCATGTTAACGTTATCATGATATATATATATATATATATATATATATATATATATATATATAGTGCCGTCTTCTGGTATGATGTTCTTCATATACATTGAGTAGTTCACCTTCAATTAGCCTCAATGACATCTATGTTAGAGTGTTCGAAAAGACACTAAAGCATCTGAGAGAGTTAAGATTTTTTGCCATTGTCAGTGCCTACAAGTTTTTTTGGATAGGGTTGTTCTAACACCATGTTGGACCACCACTCGAGACTAAATCTAGACATGGTCTGCTCCCATGCCTCTTGAACGATTAATGCAAACATAATTAATCATTAAAAAGTATACACGTTTATTTTCTACACCATTAAAACATCAATTTTTTCAAAAAAATACAATTTATACAGTAGAGCTCCGTTACTGCCATACAAGAATAAAAATTGATAAAGCAGAATAAACTTGACTGTGTTATCTCTCAATCCTCCAACATGTTTCTCCCATGATACATAAGGCTTCCTCAAGGGAATATAATGCTTGTATTTGAGACGATAGCTATAATATATTGAAAAACAGCCCTACTCTCAATATTTGATAAGGAAACAAGAGACATATTAAAAAAATGAAGTTGCTCTTTATATGATGGATAAACATATTTTTACATGTGTTAAAAAAATGCATAATCGAAAAAATAGGTATAAAAAGACATACGGAATTCATTGAGTAATATTCAAAAAATGAACATATTGTTACATGTATTCATTCAAAAATATATTTCTTCAATAAAAGAAACCATAGTATTCTATTTCTGTATTATTTGTCTAATATTGTTCCAGTTACTGTTTCATACTTCATTATAGATGTTCAACCAGCAAGGACATTGCCCTGTCACCACACCGCATCAAACTTTCCCTTTTTGTTGTATATATATGTATAAAATATAATAAACTAACTGTCTTTTGAATGTGTCCCACATATTTATTGCTCCTTTAATTTCAGCTAATTAGAATATTATTCATTACTATTGTTCTGTTATGATTCAAGATTATTTATATTGCTTACTAACTTATTTAATCTAAATCTTATTCATTACTGCTGTGGTTCGAGATTAATTTATGTTGCTTACAAAGCATCCAGTTTTGCTCTTCTGAATTCTGAACAGGGCTTTTTGTCTAGTCGGTCAAAGATGCTCATATTGAAGCGTCTGTCTAGTCTTACCATATACAGTCATTGGTTTTGGTCCCAGAATCCGTTTTAGGTCTGGATCTATATTCAAGATATGGCAATGCTTCTGTACTTTTCTGATTTGTTGGTGCTGCCTAGGATATGTCCTAATGCACAAAGGTTTGGTTTTTTACGCTTTTTGATTGTCTTTTATTATTTGTCTCCACAAGCTTATTACTTTCTGCTGCAAGGCCCTTTTATAGGCTTGCATCAGGATTTTGTCCCTATAGTCTCTTGCCTACAGGCATTTTCAAATTGTGTTGGCTTCTTTTTTAAGGCCTCTTTAGATGAACAGTTTCTGTGGTGTGCCCGCAGGTATTCCCCTTTGGGGACGCTGTCTATTTATGGCCGTGATGGACGCTCTTGGCTCTCAAAATTCCATTGGAGGCCGTAGGTTTCCTATAGAGCTTATTTCATCCATGGAGATCTCTGGGTTCAGAAACTGAATATTATAATTTAAAGTCAATGTTAAATTGAAGTCATTTACAATTAATATGGCTATCAGTTCTTCAGGAAATCCGGGGGAGGGGGCCCGTCGAGAACAGGAGGGTGTCATCAAGGTACCTGTGCCAAGCGTGAATGTGGCACAGGTACATCGACAAGCCCTCCCTGCTCCAGACTTTTCTTTCCCACAGCCCTAGGTACAGGTTTACGTACGATGGGGCACATGTTGTCCCCATCGCTGTTCCCTGTACCTGGAGGTATAGGTCCCCATTAAATTAAAAGGTATTAAAATTAATGCAGAAGCATTGGCATATCTTGCATATAGCTCCAGACCTAAAACTAATTCTGGGAGCAAAGCCAACGATTGTAGATCTTAAGACTAAATAAATTAGGGACAGGGTGACAACAAGCCATTATGATCTATCTCCACAAAATTGTTGTAAAGAGGTAGGAACATATGCTTGCCAGTCGTGCAACTACCCTGGGGAAAAAATGTAAAACCTTAACACTACGTGAATTATAAATGATATAATGTCATTTGCCTACTAGCATGCAAATATGGGGCTTATAACAGGGGCTTCAACATGAGATTCTATGAGCATATTTACAACTATACGAAACTCGATCCACGTTCCCATTGGAGGAAACATGGTAGAATATGCACAGAATAGCTCTGGCGGTGAGTGTTTTGTACCATTATCGGACGGCTCATTGCATAAGTGTCAGAGCTTCTTCCCCAGGCCTAGAGCCTGACAGGTGGGGAGAGGTAATGGGCGGCTCAGAGGGAGGTGATGCTCCCTACGCCTTTGCCACATTTGTCTGCACTAACTGCGCTCCATGGGCAGCTCGGAGGAAGGTGATGCTCTCTATGCCTCTGACACATCTATCTACACTAACTGCGCTCCATCCTGTGGAGCGCAGCGCTGTGCACCTGTCGGTGTAGTAATGCTTGCAGGGTACGCTCTGCGTGGAGGCCGGGATAAGTGTGACTTTAAAGGTGAAGTTCGCCGCAATTATACACACCCAACCGGATCACCTGGGAGCCACATCCCCGCACAATGGGACACATTGTACTTGGACCTGCCTTGGGGACAAAGAGCTCTAGGCATTAGGCTTACCTGCTCCCTTACCAACAATAACCAGGGTAAGATTTAGACTAAATAATGTTTGTAAGCAACATAAATTAATCTTGATCCATAACAGTACTGAATAATATTTAGATTAAATAACTTTAGTAAGCAATAAAAATTATTTTGAATCATAATAGAACAATAGTAATAAATAATATTCTAATTAGCTGAAATTAAAGGAGCAATAAATATGTGGGACATATTTAAAAAACAGTTATTTTATTATAATATATATATATATATATATATATATATATATATATATATATATAACAAAGAAAGGGAAAGTTTGGTGTGGTGACAGGGCAATATCCTTGCTGGTTGAACATCTATCATGTAAGTATGAAACAGTACCGTAATTGGAACAATATCAGACAATTAATACAGAAATAGAATACTACTCTTTCTTTCATTGAAAAAATATAATCATAGGTACCGTAAATATTTTATTAAACAACACATATTTTTTTGGAATGAATACAATGTGTAACAATTGTAACAATATGTTCATTTATTAAATATTACTCAATGAATGTCTGTATGTATGTCTTTTTAATCAGATATGTTCAATTTTTTTAACACATGTAAAAATATATTTATCCATGGAATATAAAGATCAGCTTTCTCAGTTTTTTTAATATGTTACTTGTTTGTTTATCAAAAATTGATAGTGGTTCTGTTTTTCAATATATTATAGATATCGTCTCAAATACAGGTATTATATCCCCCTGAGGAAACCCTGTGTACGAAGGGTGAAACATGTTGGCGAATTGAGCGATAACACAATCAAGTTTATTCTGCTTTATCAATGTATATTCTTGTATGGCAGAAACAGAGCTATACTGTATACATTGTCTGTTAATGAAATTGCTTTTAATAGTGTAGAAAATACTGGTACAAAAAGTAGCTTTATTTTGTTGAGGCTTTACAAACCCTTAAAATGAACACATCTTCAGTGACCAAACAAAGGCAGGGCCGATATGTCCAAAATGAGGTAACAGGCAAAAAAAGGATATCTTATAGTAGACCAATCACCCCCACTGCCAGCCCTGGAGTCTAAAAACACCCAGGGCACCCCTGGGGCATGCCGATTTGGCATGCTCCACCAGGGGAATCCCCGCAGGTCGCCCGCAAGCCCCCTACCTTTCCCAGGTCCCTCGCTGTGATCACTCTGCCCCCTCTGCACCCCGGGCTACCCTGCAGCTGTGCACGTTCCTGTGCCCAGTCATTCAGACAGGCAGGACATGCACTCCAATGGGGAGCCGGGGATGCAGTCATCGCCGCTCTCTATGCTGACATGCCACCTAAAACAATGCTTTAGTATGCACGGCATAAGGCACTGATTGGACTAGCGCCTGCACATGTTCTGTAGGAACGATGAGTGGAGTGGGAGATCTGGGGGGTTTCACACAGCAGGGAATCCCAATTCAGGTCACCAGGATAGTGAAAATCTATCCCAAAATATTAGTCATTGGCTTTAGTTTTTTTGGCCAGAATTCTGAATGTTACAGTATTAGAATTTCAGTCTTCACTCTCTTCCTGCCTCAGTTACAGTCTGGGATCCACAGCTGTCTTACCTGTAGTTCGTTGTAGTATCAGACGCCTGTGTTACTGTGGATCTGAAAGAGAAGTATAAGGCAGCATAAGACATTGTGACACTCCACATCACCTCCCTAAAATCACACTTGGTTACCCGCTTGCTTACCCAGTTTGGAAGAGCGGCACGTACAGCAGTATCAGCAGTGCAGCACCGGCCAGAGTGGCCAGAGAGGATCGCAGCCAGGAGCTCAGCTGGCAGAAGTTACTGTACTGGACCAGAGGGATCAGCAATGCTGAGCACAGGAACATGGTGTACTAGAAGGAACAGAGCAAACTAATTACAACCAGGGGAAAATACAACGCACTATTCTATAAATTCAAGAGAGTAACAGCTCTACCTTCCAGTGTATATGTATGATTAAGGGTCTACATGGCTTGAAATGTGTCATGGCGTGATTCTATGGACATTTGATGATCTCTGTTTGGATTGATTTTATACATGGAGCCAATAAAAGGATATTTTATTCAAGTGGACCTAGAGCTGGAAACTTTCCTTTCTACAGTACTATTTTATAACACAAGGAATTGCATTTTTTGAGCATATCTATATGAAAAGCTACATTTTGGAAAGCACAACTACCTTTAATTTTAGTTTTTGCTGGAGGGTTAAAACTATTTGTGAGTTATTGTTGCTGTTGGGGAACCCTGGCCTTAGTCATGGTACCCTGGAATCACTTTGTTTTTTAATGTAATTCAGCTGTCCCATCAGGAGCATAGATTGTGACCAGCACAAATGATTGCTTGTGTGCTAGTTGTACTGGCTGGTCACAGTAGACAGGTTGTTAGTATAAGCTGACCAGTGGGGTTAAAAACGACAAAAAAAACCACTAAGGCCCTTATTTATGAAGGAATAGCGACAGGTAGCGACTGGTGAGCGGCCAGTAATGACGGGCCCGCCACGAGAACGCCGGCTCCCCACCACAATCACACATTTATCAAGCCGATCCTGCTTAGCGACTGAGATAGCGCCATATAGCGACTCATTCATCACTATTCCAGCCTCAGCCCACAGCGCCAGCGTCCGACCTTGAACAGCGACAGGTATGACCTCTCGCTACCTGGCGCTCTCCAATGCATTTCAATGGAACAATCTTTAAATATTAATAATTAATTGTTATTAATTTTTTTTTTTTTTTAAATGTAAAAAATGCTGTGACCACTTCTGCCATTTAATTTTTTTAAGGGAAAAAAAAATGTACAGAATTGATATTACAGGTCTGATATTAATGTATTCATATTACTAAATTATTTAAAAAACTTGTTTTTTTTGGTTTCCAAAAATATGGTTGTTTAAACATGCATTATACAGCGCGAGAATTTTTTGAGCGTGATTTTTTAATGAATATGGTGGGAGCCGGTCGCTAGGGCCAGTCGCTATCATGCGCTCCCATCGCGGAACCTGTCAAATAGCGACTCCTCACCCAATATTCAACATTACGGCAAACCGACTGAGTCGCTATCAACTACTGAACAACGGCCAAGCACAGCGACTACTAGCGGGCGCTCAGAAAATGCCGCTACAGTCGCTCAACTGTCGCTACCTGCCGCTATTAATGAATCGGCCTCTAAATTGTCATCACATCTTTTAAAACAAAGTCGGCAGGTAGCTTTAGCAACTTGATTTTGTGTCCTTAGCAAACATTTTTTTAATTAAAGCACTGATGAAGGCCCACCGTTTTGTTCCTTGTAACCCTGTGGATCAGTCAGAGCCTGCTATATTTTGTCTTTATGTGAAAAAAAAAAAAAAAAAAACATAGAGTACTGTAAAAACACTCTTCTGTATCTAAAATTAGCAAGAGATCCCTGTAATCAAACTTACAAAGAATAAGCCTATGAGGACAATAGCTATTAATATTGTTGTAGATACAAAACTACCGGTATGCAACATCCTAGCTTAGTCTATTGCTGGAGTGACTTTTGCTTTGCTGGGTTGGCAGTTTACATTTATGACACTCGATGTCACCAATGCTTATCTGTAGTCTTTCTATGCATTTTTTGTTGTTTTTCCTGTACATCTCTATGACTTATTTTTCCTGTTTATGTTATCCACCATGTAATGTTCTTTTACTATACTCATTCTCCAGTACAGACAGTTATCTGGATTTGAATAGGTGACAGCGTGGACACTGCAGAGATCGACAGAAAGAAGCTTCACAGAGCCATCTCCTGTATACAAATTAGACTGTTCTCTTATATAAAGGAGGGAGAATGGCCAGCAGCTCAGAGCTTAAACTCTCTGCGACCAAGCTGAACAATCATAATTATCAGCTATGGAAGTTTAAAGGAGAAATGCTATTATCCAGAGAGGTTATCACTACAGAGAGGCCACAGGATAATTATCAGGACAGGAAACCATAAACTTACTAGTAGGAGAAGATCAGCTTATTCACATCCGCAGTGAGAATACAGCAAAAGGCATGTGGGATGTACTGAAAACGTTCTCTTACTGCAATCATGTTCCAGTAAAGCCAGTTCCTGTTTCACCACAAATGTCTATCTGGATTTGACTCTGCTGCACCCAGCACTCACACTCAGAGTAGACCTAAAGCTTGAGCAGGTGGGTGCATCATAGAAGTCAGACTTCCCTTTCTTTAAATGGGCCATAATGGCCAGCAACAACCCACCCTTTCTGCCTCCTTCCACTCCTCTGTGCATCTGGGTCGCATTAGTAAAAAATTACTTACCTGGTCCTGGATTTTTCCTACTCCCATGCTGAAAAACTTTTTTTTTTACTATTCTAATCATGTCGGATACAGGGGATGTGCGGGAGAAAATTTGATGTCCCTTTTAATCTGAGGATTAAGGTGTACATGAAATAGAACCCTCAATTACCTGAATTCCAAGGCCAGGTTCAGTAACAACTTGCTGTAAAATCCTCCTTTGTCTGCAGCTTTTCACTAATTAGTAAGTTTGAAGAGTTTTAAAGGAGCAAAACCCCCCAGATTGCTTAGTAAAATGAATCAGTTTACAGCAATCGGGATCTCCAGCAGCTGCATCCCCAGCATCGGGTGCACTCCCTTCCCCAACTGAATGGCACACTTACAGCACAAAGATGCGGGGGTGTCGCTGCTCAATGTTTACATAACCAAGGGAGCCAGAAAGCAGTTAAGTTTTGCGGCACCCTGAAATGGTTTCACACAGCGGGGGGAGAGCCAGTGGCTGGCCCTGGAATCTTTTCGATGCTGGGTTTTGTTCCGCTTGTATTTTAAAAATGCTTATATAAATATAATAAATACATAGAACATATTTCGCCTGCTGCTGTGACCCAACCAAACCCCCTTTAACAGGACCTAACCTAAGTTGGCTGAAAATAGACATCCTCATTAATGTAACAGCACTAGATACCTGTCCCTTCACTATCTAGCACCATTACAGAGGGGCAATAATGTTATACATACGTGGATGTCGGTGTAGAAGTCATCAGTTAGGTAAGAGAATACAACAGCAGCAGGCAGAGAAACCAGGATGGTGCCGATGAGATGACGAGGAATCCACCCAGAGATTATCTCTAGGAGACGCCTGGTACACAGGAACGTGTCCTCCAGGTAGAAAGCCATCCTGGAAAGGAGACATAGATAAGGGAAGGAAAAAAATGTAAGCGAGCTGAAGCTGCAGTCACATCATAATTTAGGTTAAAAAAGATACATGTCTTTTGCAAGAAAAAAACCTGGGCCATGGCACAGCAAGACAAAAGCATCCAAATCACAACAGTATCTTATTATAATGGACAGGTCTGAGGTCAGTCAGATTAGATGCCTGGACTGTAAGCTACCCCGAATGATATTAAAAATTATAGTTTTAAATGTTGGTCACTCAAGAGTGTGCGCCATGGTCGATATATTGCATGACATAAGCAAAAGGTTGCTTTTGAAAAGATGCTCAGTCCCTGTTTGGGATGTTCCGCTGTGTGAAATCCCACAGGTCAGACATTTTTTTACCTCACCAGCGCATCTTCCTTGGGCTTGCACGTGGCCCTGTCCATTGAAAGTGAATGTTTGGCATTCATAGGACCACAGCTAACCTACTATATATGCTCCAAACCTCCCAGGGAATGTGTAGTTACTTGCAGTACTTCAAATTACTTAATTACGTCAATGGTTGTGAATGTTAAAAAACAAGTTAATATGAAGGCAAACATCTGCCAGCTCTAAAGTCACAGTGATTTTGGAGATTCTGTGGCTCAAGCTTTATGATGTGCTTTTCGGTCAGGTATCAGATCTGTTTTGAGATGTCAGGCCAAGTTTAGGTGCAAGCAGCTCCAGTCCAGATCTAGTTTTTATTAAGTTTTGGCTGATTGAAGGAGCTACCACTTTAATGTTTTCAAGTCCCAAGCATTCTTTATGACTCACCGTATTGAGACGACTAAAGACAGAAATCCCAGCAAGCCGCAGACACCCAGGACAATGAGCACAGGGGTTGGGGGTGGTGTGGGGACTGTACCCGGTCTCAGGTAACAAGCAATTGACAGAAGGACGAAGATGAAGAAAGACAAGAAGACGTCCAGCAGGGAGCTGAAGGTGGCGCTGGCAAAGGTTTTCACTGGAGCCATTCGGATCACCTGCAAACAAAGCATTAGTATTATAAGGGGACAGTCGGTCTGAATTCTAAAAACAAGGAAACTCTTTGCTGCATGGCGACTCAGAATGTGTGAATTGTCTTTGTTTAGTCTTCCTGTAATTTGCACTCTCTTGTCAGCCTACTACCTCACACAGCATTGCATTTATCATGCATTTATCATGTTTATGGATTTTTTATGATTTATATATTTTTGCCAGCACTGGAGTCTACAATACACCAGGGCCAGGCAATTTCTTCTTCCCAGGGCATCAGTTTGAAATCCCTTGGGATCGCTGCATCCCAAGGTGGCCTCCCTGGCATCCCACTGGGGGCACGTACTACCAATTCAGAATAGACTGACATGTATTAAAGTAGACAAAACCCACCCTGGAGTGTATGAGACTCCAGGGCAGGCATACTTGCTCCCCCCGGGGTGCCCCGCTATGTGAAACCCCCCAGGTCGCCTGAAACTTGTTCTTCCCCAATCCAGCGGAGATTGTTTAAAGCTAATTGGAGATCTTAATCAATGGAGATCTAATGGTTATCTTCCCCACTCACTATAGATCTTTTACCAATAAACAGGTGATCTTCTTCAGCTAACTTGAGATATTTTCTAGCGAACAGATGATCTTCCCTAACTTACTGGAGATCTAATGGATGATCTTCCTTAACTCAGTGAAGATTTTTTAAGAAATAACAGGTGATATTTCCTCCAACTCACACAAGATCCTTCTCAACTGACTGGAGATCTTGCCCAACTAACAGGTGATCTTCTCCAACTCACCGGAGATCTAATGGATAATCGTCCCTAACTCAGTGAAGATTTTTAAGAAATAACGTGATATTTCCTCCAACTCACACAAGATCTTCTCAGCTGACTGGAGATCTTGCCCAACTAAAAGGTGATCTTCTCCAACTCACTGGAGATCTAGTGGTTGATCTTTCCTTTCAGAAATAACAGCTGGTATTTCCCATTTCATGTAATTTCCCCAAATCACAGTAGATCCTACCCAGCTCACTGCACTGAAGATCTTTCTTTTCTAACAGGTTCCCTTGTTTACTAGAGATCTAACAGGTATTTTTTTCCAATTAACTGGTAATATCTTCCAACTAATGGGTGACCTTTCACATTGCACTTCTCTCCCTTACCTTTCCCAGGTAATAGGTGATATTTCCAAACACCAGAGGTGACCTTTTCTACCTAGCAGGTGATATGCCATGCCATATGTGATCTCTCCCACTGATATTTCTTAGGGATCACCAGGGATTTACCATTTCACTGAAAACTGTCCTAATTCATAGAAGATCTGTCCTAACTCAAATGTGATAACAAATATCAATTCAGAGCCTCCTGAAAGATTTTAAGTAGCACATGTACAAACAGTTTGGAACCTAATGTTTCCAGAACAGGGGTTCCCAACCAGTGATATAACTAGTACGTGAGATCCTGTCAGGTTTATGATCATTTAAGTTGTTTTTTGCTTTATTGTGGTTTTAGCTAACTGTGAGACCACCCAAGTGGCACTTGAGTAGAAAGTGGTACTTGATGAAAAAGGTTGGGGATCCTGTACTAGAAGGAATATGTATTATTCTTGGTGAGCCTATGTATACTGTACATAAAACTGCTCGAAATAATTACCTCTTCTTGGTAGCTAGCCCGATATGCCATCTCCAGCTCCTTGTCCTGAAAATTCAGACTGAAACGGTTGATTGGTGGCTTGAAGAAGTAGTCCTTCATTAGGCTGGACAACAGAAATAGGTCTTTGTAAACATTAGAGCCTTTTAAAATCAAGACTAGGTAATATGCTTAATGGGAGGTGACATTGGAGTAGAGAGTTGCAGAGCTTTCAGAACTGATCATATTTGATGTTTCTCTTTTTAAATCTGAATATGTACACGCCTCCTTGTGAAGTGACGATTGCACATTTTTCTCAATAAAAATTAAGGCTAGCCAAACATTTACCAATTATTCCAAAAGCCAACCAGCAGTGTATGTTGCCTTGCCCTCTCTATTCTGCTGGACGCATTCTATATACACAACTACCATGCTATTGTGCTGAGAGAGGCAACTACTCAACTCCCCACAGCCATGTGCTAAAATTTAGAAAGCATCTATTTATTTTTTCCACATATTTCATTACAGTTAAACATGTATAGCGCACAATGGTGAAAAATGGTCTGGCAACAGGGAGTGACAACATCTTTAGGTAGGCTGGCACTGAAAGGGCTAAAATTTGAACAAACACATATATGTTGTCAACATAACAAATGCCATTTCCTCATGGCCCACCGTTTCATCTCCTTCAACCCTTGCTCTTCTTCCCTTGGGATGGCGTGCAAACTCTTAGCTCTCTGTTTAAAATGCAGTTTATTCTATTCTCCAATGGATGTGTACTATCCTTTCTGGTGGGTACTGGGTGCACATCTGCTTATAGAGCCTCCACCACTGACCATTTGGTCAGAGATAATAGTCACTTTACATGTCAGGGAGCTGTGATAGCATGTTCACACGTGGGTGCGCCAGTATAGTATTTAGTCTTTAGCTGTGTTCAGCTTATTATGTCTACTTCTGTTATCAGTATTAAAGCATTTCATTTAACTTTCAATATTCATGGATTATAATTCCTGAAAACACATTTCATTACCTGTCTTCTTTAATAACTTCCACAAAGTGGGCATCTGTCTTCTCCCGGATGTTTTTAAAGCGGAGGGGAAGCAGAGCTGACTGGTCCATACTGACGCCGCACCATCTACCCTTCTCTTGAAGCATTTCATACAGGGACGCCTGGCTGTTGTTCAGGGTGTCTTCAGGAGGTGGGCTCAAGAGTCCATTCTGGGTCTTTAAGTGACGGCCAATGGCTGTAGGCTGAGAGGGCAAAAGGAACCAAAAATGTGAAACCCTATGTACTTATTGGTTACTAAGTAATTCCAGTGCATCCATCATGCCCAACGCTTGTAAACCACTCTGTTCTTCTAGACTCTGGGATAGCAAAATTAAAATCATACAGAAAATACAGTAGTAGCAAAAAAAAAAAAAACAAATACAAGGGGGCAGTCAGATCAGATCCCTGGACACATTTAGAAATGATAGTTTTGGGTGCTGCGCTGCCATATGTAATAATCTAGTTCCTTTCTGAAATCTGTGGGGCAATCCAAATATTGAATACCCTTCTTGTAAAAAACACTTTCTAACCAGAATAATTATATCCTTGGGAGCATCCTAGAAATGAAAAGCTTCTCTGCCATTTGGGTATTGGCATTGCATGTATTTACACATAGGTCTTGATTCAGTAAGAGTTGAAAAAATTCTCATGGTAATTAAAAATTCACTTAAAGTGGACCAACACCCAGGCTGATGGACTCGGGAATCTATAAGATTCCCGGGCCGATCAGATCCCCCCCCCCCGCTGGGCATCCGAAATCGGAATGCCCCGCTGTGTGTAACCCCCCAGGACGCCCCATTGACCTTACCTTACCCCCGTTCCAACGGCGCATGCTCGGGTCGCGGCCGTATCTTGCGCTTCTCTTCTAGCAGGGCACGCGCCCGCGCCGGCCGCTTGTGAATTGCCGGCGCGGTTGCGCTCCCTGTTAGAGGGAAGCGCGAGATGCGGCCGCCAGCGTGCTCGGAGCCGCTGTGGTTGTCCGTCCATTGTACGTGCATACCACAGCGGCTCTGAGCGCTCTGATTGGGCGAGGCCCGCGCATGCGCCGTATGAGCGGGGTGAGGTGAGTTTTTTCTGCCATTCTGGGGGGTTTCACGCAGCCGATCGGGGTGCCCCGCGGAAGTGGACCAAAACCCAGGATAGTGAAAATTCTGGGTGTTGGTCCACTTTAATGAAAAAAAAGCATGAGAATCTCACTGTTGCTGAATCACCAGCTAGGAAGTCAATGACAGACAGTGGCACTTTTTATGTCTAGAAAAGTAGTGAAGACGTTCATTGTCTTCCTAGCTGGTGATTCAGCAACTGTGATATTCTCACGCTTTCTTTCATAAAGGGAATTTTTTACTACCATGATCAGTTTTTCAACTCATAACTCTTCTAGAATTAAGTTGTTCAGTTCCTCTCATAGTAAGAGAGACCTATCATCCCATTTAAAGCTCAACTGTGGCCATATACTGTAGTAAGAATACTTATCTTAAAGTGATCCTATACCCAGAAAGGAAGTTTATGCCACCTTCTATCCCCAGCCCAGTGCCCCAAAACAGCCTGAGTTGCTTTTTTTTTTTTTTTTACTAAAGTCTTCACCCAATATTCATAACACTAACAGGAAGAAGTATGATAGGCGAATGGCAGCAGTATGTTAATTCATTCATTTGCAACTAAACTGTCACATAATGGCAGTTAGGTTGAAATGCTGAGCTGTGTGTACTGTAACTCAAAGTATCATCGCTGGAAAGCACCAGGGGGAGGGTCTGCTTAGCCAGGGAGCAATATGGCCGATCGGTCTTGTAATAATATTGGGCAAAGTCTTTAGTAAAAAAAAACGTAGGCTGTTTTTGGGCACTGGGCAGGGGATAGAACATGACGACATAAACGTCCTTTCTGTGTATCCTTCCATACTTTCACCATTCTTCTACCATTCTTCCTTCATTTTAACTTGGGGCGTCAGACGCACTGTCCCAGGGAGCAAGCTTTCTTTTTGATTAGAGGACCATCTCTGTGGTCTCTTAACCTATGGGAGTAAATCTAATAACATTTTAAAGAGAAGACTTACCCGAGCTCCAGCTTTCCATTCATCTGGGGTTCCATTTGCTTCAGAGGCACCTTCCTCCACCCTTTCTCTGCCCCCAGTGTCTCCACATGATGGGCAGCTCTGCAAAACAATGAGCAATAAAACTTTACTGGTTAGAACTTTTGTAGGGGAGACAAGTCATATGTGGAAAAACATTTATTTTAAGGTTTCACTAACCTGCTATAATTCATATGAGTACGCTTGTGTGTTTCTACATTTAGAAAAAATCATAGTTCTGACATTGTAATACCTAGCCGAGAATGCTGGACATCCATAAAAAAAACACGATGACTAGACTGAAAACTGGTGCCTGGACTGGGAACTAGGCCAGTACTGAGTACTAGATCACAGACACAGGGTAGGTACTGGTGAGCCATTCTTGAAGGGCAGGAGTGACTGTGAACAGGGGTGTAGACTGAGGATGGAGGCACGGATACAAAAGACAGAGAGGGTCAGCCTGTCTCCACCACCAGAAAGGCAGTGCCAACCAACCTGGGGCACAGTATGTTCAGTATCCTATGGCGGGCTCATTACTATCCTGCTTCAGCCTAACCCCTCATGGTGGGGATGCACAGGCTTCGAGCATCCCCCTGGAGGTTGCAAAGTCGGAGAAAAGGGAACAGAGAACTGACATGGAACCAGAGTCTGAACAGGAACGAAAGCTAGGAGAAAAACTGACTTACAGATAACAGAAGGGTAAAAAAACAGTAACACAGGAATTTGAAGACCTAGGCATAAAGGAGGTGTATCTTGAAATTGCGTAATATTAAAAATACATAATTCCTGTTAAGCTTGTTGTTTTCTTCTCCTGGTAAGAGTAAAATCCAGGGGGTGACAGGATCTGTCACACCTGATTTCCTCTTTCTTACATCAAAAGAAATGTGGCTGGATAATTCTTGCCACTGGTGTATAAATGACGCATCTTCTGGTGAATAAGTGACCCCACCAGTGCCTCTGGTGTATAAGTGATCCCATCAGTGCCTCTGGCGTATAAGTGATCCCATCAGTGCCTCTGGCGTATAAGTGATCCCATCAGTGCCTCTGGCGTATAAGTGACCCCACCAGTTCCTCTGGTGTATAAGTGACCCCACCAGTGCCTCTGGTGTATAAGTGATCCCATCAGTGCCTCTGGCGTATAAGTGATCCCATCAGTGCCTCTGGCGTATAAGTGATCCCATCAGTGCCTCTGGTGTATAAGTGATCCCACCAGTTCCTCTGGTGTATAAGTGACCCCACCAGTGCCTCTGGTGTATAAGTGACCCCACCAGTGCCCCTGGTGTATAAGTGACCCATCTTCTGGTGTATAAGTGATCCCATCAGTGCCTCTGGTGTATAAGTGATCCCATCAGTGCCTCTGGCGTATAAGTGATCCCATCAGTGCCTCTGGCGTATAAGTGATCCCATCAGTGCCTCTGGTGTATAAGTGATCCCACCAGTTCCTCTGGTGTATAAGTGACCCCACCAGTGCCTCTGGTGTATAAGTGACCCCACCAGTGCCCCTGGTGTATAAGTGACCCATCTTCTGGTGTATAAGTGATCCCATCAGTGCCTCTGGTGTATAAGTGATCCCATCAGTGCCTCTGGCATATAAGTGACCCCACCAGTGCCTCTGGTGTATAAGTGACCCATCTTCTGGTGTATAAGTGATCCCATCAGTGCCTCTGGTGTATAAGTGATCCCATCAGTGCCTCTGGCGTATAAGTGACCCCACCAGTGCCTCTGGTGTATAAGTGACCCATCTTCTGGTGTATAAGTGATCCCATCAGTGCCTCTGGCGTATAAGTGACCCCACCAGTGCCTCTGGTGTATAAGTGACCCATCTTCTGGTGTATAAGTGATCCCATCAGTGCCTCTGGTGTATAAGTGATCCCATCAGTGCCTCTGGCGTATAATTGATCCCATCAGTGCCTCTGGTGTATAAGTGATCCCATCAGTGCCTCTGGCGTATAATTGACCCCACCAGTGCCTCTGGTGTATAAGTGATGCCATCAGTGCCTCGGGTGTATAAGTGATCCCATCAGTGCCTCTGGCGTATAATTGATCCCATCAGTGCCTCTGGTGTATAAGTGATCCCATCAGTGCCTCTGGCGTATAATTGACCCCACCAGTGCCTCTGGTGTATAAGTGATGCCATCAGTGCCTCGGGTGTATAAGTGATCCCATCAGTGCCTCTGGCGTATAAGTGACCCAAACCAGTGCCTCTGGTGTATAAGTGATCCCATCAGTGCCTCTGGGGTATAAGTGACCCCACCAGTGCCTCTGGTGTATAAGTGATCCCATTAGTGCCTCTGGCGTATAAGTGACCTCATCAGTGCCTCTGGGGTATAAGTGACCCCACCAGTGCCTCTGGTGTATAAGTGATCCCATTAGTGCCTCTGGCGTATAAGTGACCCCATCAGTGCCTCTGGCATATAAGTGACCCATCTTCTGGTGTATAAGTGACCCAACCAGTGCCTCTGGCGTATAAGTAATCCCACCAGTGCATAATAGGGAAGTTAGGGAGAGCGGAGCTTAGTATATATGGAGCTGCGACCTGAACAGGTGGCTAGGCTGTGAAATTTATAAAAGGTTGAAGTGAAAGAAAGGTTGGACCAATAAGGGGTTAAAATTCTTACTGTTCAAGAAATTCTCACTACAGGCGCGCTAAAATGTTTAACATAGGAGGGTTGCCAAAGCCAGTGATGTGACCTGACTACCTTTACCATTCAAGTTTAGAATGTTATTAATATCGGCTGAAGTCTGATCAAAAGAGCAGAAATACAGCCAGAGTTTGAGTTACAAAAGGGTTACTAATCAAATGAGATAATAGTAATATAGTTAGGGCACTTACCCGCCCGGCCCGGAGGTGTAAAACCTGACCTGGGCCTCTGAATGACTTCACAGGATTGTTATTGCCGTTGTCTGTGGTGTATCCAGCTCAGATCCCACAAGTGCCTCGGGTATATAAGTGACCCCTCCTCTGGTGTATAAGTGACCCCTCCTCTGGTGTATAAGTGACCCCTCCTCTGGTGTATAAGTGACCCCTCCTCGGGTATATAAGTGACCCCTCCTCTGGTGTATAAGTGACCCCTCCTCTGGTGTATAAGTGACCCCTCCTCTGGTGTATAAGTGACCCCTCCTCTGGTGTATAAGTGACCCCTCCTTTGGTGTATAAGTGACCCCTCCTCTGGTGTATAAGTGACCCCTCCTCTGGTGTATAAGTGACCCCTCCTCTGGTGTATAAGTGACCCCTCCTCTGGTGTATAAGTGACCCCTCTTTTGGTGTATAAGTGACCCCTCCTCTGGTGTATAAGTGACCCCTCCTCTGGTGTATAAGTGACCCCTCCTTTGGTGTATAAGTGACCCCTCCTCTGGTGTATAAGTGACCCCTCCTCTGGTGTATAAGTGACCCCTCCTCTGGTGTATAAGTGACCCCTCTTTTGGTGTATAAGTGACCCCTCCTTTGGTGTATAAGTGACCCCTCCTCTGGTGTATAAGTGACCCCTCCTTTGGTGTATAAGTGACCCCTCCTCTGGTGTATAAGTGACCCCTCCTCTGGTGTATAAGTGACCCCTCCTTTGGTGTATAAGTGACCCCTCCTCTGGTGTATAAGTGACCCCTCCTTTGGTGTATAAGTGACCCCTCCTCTGGTGTATAAGTGACCCCTCCTCTGGTGTATAAGTGACCCCTCCTTTGGTGTATAAGTGACCCCTCTTTTAAACACATATGTCCAAAAGGCCCAGCACACAGAGCAGAGGCTGGAGCACATGGAACATGTGAACCAGAAGGTGAGGGGGGCTATATAATAAGAATTATGCTTATTATGGCATTTGGGGATCACTTTGGACTAATTATGGAGAGTAGAAAAGCAACATATGGGACAGGGGTAGTCCCTGCATTAGGTCCCAGGAGCTTACAGCTACTGGTTAGGGATGCGGTCTCTATCTATGTGTGCTGCGCCATGCTTGCTCTCTGTAGGCAAGCCAGGATAAGTAATAGATCAGTATTCAATGTGAGCCTAATTAATACAGCGCGCCCTCTACACATCCCTAGGGAGAGGAACCCGGGGGTGCTGTCATTAATTGCTGCTAATGAGATAAAAAGGTGGCAGGGGACTTTTCCTAGGGCCAATGTCTCATCCTGCTGAGATCAACCATTAACCCATATGTGACTCCAGCACAATACAAATGCCAGAGTTTTTCCCTTGTTAAACATATTATAGGATGATTTATGACAGATAATTTTTTGGACAGGATTCCCCTCCCCTTTCTTGAAACGGACTCACCTTTTCGTGAGTGTGCATATTTACTATGTGGCCAATATAAAATATTTACCAAGAAAGAAAAAATGGGTGGCACCAAATAATAACTTAAGGTATAGGTGCCCTGCTCTGGTAAATCCCTATTAGAATAAATATAGTACAGACACAAGGGGTGCCCCAACCCCAAAGGGGGATATATCCAGAGACTAACAAAGGCACTCCATTAATAATAATTAATATCCAATTTTATTTTAAGATTATTAGATTCTCACAATATCAAGACACGTTAAAAACTATTAAAAAAACATACAACACATATATAGACTGCCATCAAGTGATGGCAGCCAATATAAAATACACTGTGCTATTAGAAAAAAAATAACACACACTCATTTTGTTAATGAAATAAATCCGTTCAACATTAATAATGAATTCCCAGTAATCAATGTATATAAAGAAATCTTTATGTTATGATCTGATAACCCAATGAAGTCTCAAGTGCAGAACGTTAATGAACTTATAACACTGCTATGTGAGTTTTATTTGATGGTGACTATGCAGCTCTTCCATGTTGGAAAATATCAAGGTGTCCAGGACTAGTCTGGTGAGAATCTGCCATTTTTCTAATGAGGAACTTGGGATTGTTAAATTGGACCATCAGTCTGACACATTTGGAAAGGAAATGTAGCGGCCATCATGCTGCTGCCTGGATTCAACTGACATAACTGACAATGCATAGTAACAGGAAGCCTAGTAGCACTTCCTGTTTGCAAGCGGCCTGCACATCCATGAACCACCATTTAGTTTTTTAAAATTTACCACAGCAGAATTTGGAAAAAGATAAAATAATTTGTGTGTGCAGCAATCTGAATTGTCCTGGGGAGGAATGCCTATGAACACTATTGTGTTGGTCTGGTTTAAGTCATTTTCGACTGTTGGTCCACTTTAAGTGTAAAATAATTGCGTGCAGCCAGCCCTTGGTTTTTTTATTTATTTTTTGGGGTTTTTCAGCCCTGAGAAAGTGGACCTATACAATGAAGAAGGGAAAAGACAGCCAAGCAAAAGCAGGGAGCAGCTATCCTTCCCTGCACACACAAGCGTCAACGTGTCCCACAGTCTGATGCAAGGGTTGGAGATAGGTCCTCCTCTCCACACTAAAAATGGTGGTCATGAATAAATAAGGGCTCTACTTCAAGAATGGAGCCTTATCTTAACAACAGCAGCTTTATTCAGCAGCCAACCTTCAATAGGCTACAGCCTATGCATGGTGGCTAAACAATAATGATTATTTTTTACACACTGACAGCCTGAAGATGCAGGGATGTGGCTGCTGGATGTTTCGTCATCAAGGGCGGCAGGAAGCTGGTGAGTGCTGCAGCAACCTTGTGGTTCACGCAGCAGGTCATCCCGATACAGGATGCCCCAGCAGCCGGTCCTGGATTTAGATTTTAGGGCTGGACACAGTGAGGGCTGGATTTTAGGGCTGGACCGCCCCGCTCGCCGATCACCCCAAGCCCTCCCTCCCCCACCCCCACTGATCACCTGTCAAGGCAGGGGCTCTCCCTTCCAATCAGCTGCTTCGGTACCCGCCCCCTCCAGGAAGCAATGCCGGCGCGGGACTAGAGAGAGGCCATCAAGCTCCGCCCACCTGCTGATTCACACTCGTGACCAGACTGATCCTGACTCGTGATTGCAGCAGAGAATATAAATAAATTGTTTTATATTTAAAAAAAAAATGCATTATAGATGATGATTTTGTCATGAGTGTGTGTGTGTGTGTGCGTACAGAAACCATTTTCTTCCAGTTTGGCCGTGGGGCTCCCACGTGCATGCCCACGTGGCCAGCTGGCGTCCTTCCCCAGGGGCATCCCGCATGGGTGCCGAACAAAATCCTCAGTGTCACCCCCCATCATCTGTGATTTGGTTGCGGGCACCGTCCATGACTGCAGAAACCAGGGGTGGCGCTGCTGGTGGAGGAGTTTGATCGGCGCCTGTGCGGGATGCCCCTGGGGAAGGATGCCAGCTGTCCGGATTTACTTGTTGGTCGCGGGGGCATGTGCACGGGAGCCCCACGGCCAAACTGGGGAGGCGGTCATCCATGACTGCAGAAACCAAGACAACATTTTTGGTCCAGTTCGGCCGTGGGGCTCTCGCGCACATGCCCGTGTGGGCGCACTTGCCCCTCGACCAACAAGTAAATCTGGCCAGCTGGCGTCCTTCCCCAGGGGCATCCTGATTTGGAATGTCCTGGAGGGAAGATCAGAGGCCAGCCCCCACAATACCCATAGACACTCACCTCTTCCCGATCCAATGGTGCATGCGCAGGCTCTGGTCCAAGGAGAGCTGGTCACTGTCACTGTGTAATTCGACAGGTGGCTCTCATTAGAACCAATAGGGATCCCAACCTGTTGAATTATGCAGTGAGGGTGAGCGGCTTTCATTGGACCAGAGCTCGTGCATGCACTGTTAAATCCAGGTAAGGTAAGTGTTTACTGCACTTTCTTGGGGGTTATACACAGTGGGATATCCTGAACTGGGATGCCCGCTGTGTAAACCCCCCCAGAAGCCCCATTTTACTCACCTTGTCCCAGAGGACTCAACCCCATTTTGGAAAAGCGGCCACATCCCGGCTCACCTCTGCAAGCACCCGCGCTTGGCCTTTCTGAATAGGAGCACCACCCACAAGCCCACCGCACATGCAACAGCTAGTAGGTGAACAGGGGATGCAACTGGATGTGCAATCTGTTCCTTTTGGCACCACTTGGCTGCTTAGCCATCAGAAGCGCCAAAGGGAGCCAAATGAAAGAGAGTGCGCTGATTGGTTGAGCAGGCTGCTCAGCCTATCAGTCAGTGCGCTCGTTCTGACCCCACAGGAAGCAGGAAGATGAGTAAATAGGGCAACCTGGGGGGGTACACACAGTGGGGCATCCCAATTTGGGATGCTCTCACTGAGAGGAACAACCCCCCGAAAAGTGAAAATCGAGTGTGTTGTTTCTCTTTAAAGTGGGCCAAAACCCAGGATTAATTTCAAAATTGTGGCCTAGAGGTAAGGGGAGTGTACTTGTGACCGGAGGGTGGCAGGTTCGAATCCCAGTCCTGGGACATGACTGAAGTGCTCTTGAGCAAGGCACCTAACCCCGCAACTGCTCCCCGGGCATCATAATTAGGGCAGCCCACTGCTCCAGGCATGTGTACACTCACTGCACGGATGGATTAAATGTGGAGGACGAATTCCTATGTGTGCACAAGCATACAATGGCCATCTATGCATTAAAAAATTAATTACAATTAGGATTTTGACTATACAGGGTTTTGGTCCTTTCCCCCGGGTCACCCTGATCGGGGGGTGGCCCGCTGTGTGAAACCCCCCAGGTCGCGAAACAAACTCACCTCTTCCCGATCCCACAGCGCATCTTAGAGCAGCGGCTCAGAGTGTGCTGATGGCCGGATCCTCCACTTCCCTCTAAAAGGGAGCGCTCCCGCGATGGCCGTGCACAAATGCCTGAATCGGGCACACGCCCTGCTCACACATGCGCCGTTGGACTGGGAAACAAGGTAAGTGAATGGGGCGACCTGGTCGATCGATTCCCGGGCCTTTCGGCTTGGCTTTGGTCCACTTTAATGAGTTTGTGCAGGCCGGGGTGTGGCAGCTGACAGATGAGTGTGTGTTGTTCCATACACACCCGGCAAAAGGAAATAGGAGGGACCGCATTCCCAGTCTCCCTGGATTCTGAATGGCTGGGATGCTCAGGATGCTGCCACGACCAGCTGGACCACAGGAAACGTAGGTGATTGCGGGGCCTGGGGGGGGGGGGGGGGCGACGCATGACCAAAAAGTGCCTAGGGCAGCACAAATCCTAAATACAGCCCTGCACACCGCCCAGACAAGGCACTCTGTGTTTAGTGTGGTCCCTACTCTATTGGGTCGATTCAAAGAAACATGTAACAGCTTGGATTTTGGTGCCGATCATCCTATTTTTCCCGTCCGCTCGTGCGTTCGTATGAACTTGCGAGTGATTCTATAAGCAAATACGTTTCTATCCTAAAATGTACGCCCGTTCGTATGGCAGTTCGGGAATCAGACCTATGTCAGTTTCCATCCTGAATTTTCCGTTTCATTTCTCAGGTTGCAACATTGGTTTTGCCCTTTTTCCTTTTTTGTCTGGACGTAAATCCTTCTGATCTTGTGGCTGCGCACTACAAACTTACACTCATTAAAGTGCATTCTAAATATTTGGTCTTTTATTTTTCTTTATTTCATTCATTTTGTAGTAACCAACCATTAATGAATGCATTTGCATAAGTAAATCTTACTTTGTTTAATTTTTAGTTAACTTGCATTTTTTACTTGTGGATTTAATTTTAATATTTTGGCTTCAAATGGTACAACTTAAAATTTTGTGTGTGGTTACCCACACCCTCTACATACAGATTGCTCTCAAAAATTAAAAAACACCCAGCAACTTCGGCATGTTATGAGTCTAGAAACAGCCAAGATGGCGGGTCAGGTATTCTCGGGCAGAGAAAGAAAGCCACAGCCGACACCTTTTAGCAGCCGGATTGCTGTTCGTGAACAGGTTTTTTGGCTATGTGGAGGAGTCTGCGCGTCTTGTGCTCCAATGAACTGCATGTATCAGCATGGCCGAGGCCATTAATTGTATGGCAATGCATGCCTGATTCATGTATGCCTTATAAAAGCATTTTAATGTGGACCTTAATTAGTCCTTTGCATGTAAACCTTTATTTTGCAATATATTTGCGTTAATTATTTTGCGTTGTTATTTATTTTAAAATTGATGTACTTGAATAATATTTTTAGATAGCATTTATTGGTGTAGTTGTTTACCTTTGCTTTGTTTAATTATTTAAGCACATCTTTGGTCAGATGCATCACACTTACTGAGGAGAGGAGAGCGGGATAAAGTGCAGGATGTGGGTTACTGCTGTATTTTGCCCCCAGAGCTGGGGGCACGGACAGTCACAAGGCCCTTTCTGTTTGCAGGCTGCCCGATAATACCTGAGCCGCCATCTTGGCTGTTTCTAGACTCATAACATGCAGAAGTTGCTGGGTGTTTTTTAATATTTGAGAGCAATCTGTATGTAGAGGGTGTGGGTAACCACACACAAAAAATTTAAGTTGTACCATTTGAAGCCAAAATATTAAAATTAAATCAACAAGTAAAAAATGCAAGTTAACTAAAAATTAAACAAAGTAAGATTTTATTATGCAAATGCATTCATTAATGGTTGGTTTCTACAAAATGAATGAAATAAAGAAAAATAAGACCAAATATTTAGAATGCACTTTAATGAGGTAAGTTTGTAGTGCGCAGCCGCAAGATCAGAAGGATTTACGTCCAGACAAAAAAGGAAAAAGGGCAAAACCAATGTTGCAACCTGAGAAATGAAACGGAAAATTCAGGATGGAAACTGACATAGGTCTGATTCCCGAACTGCCATACGAACGGACCTAAATTTTAGGATAGAAACGTATTTGCTTATAGAATCACTCGCAAGTTCATACGAACGCACGAGCGGACGTGAAAAATAGGATGATCGTGACCCAAATCCAAGCTGTTACATGTTTCTTTGAATCAACCCAATAGAGTAGGGACCACACTAAACACAGAGTGCCTTGTCGGGGCGGTGTGGCTTCAACATGTATCTGCAGATATATGCGACCAAACCTCTGTTTTTCTACATGGTTAGACATGTTTGGTGCTTAATACTTAGATGAGAATGATGGGTGGGCCCATTTTGGGGCCTCCCACACTACCTATTTAATTCACAGAGCAGCTTGCTATTTCCTTTCATTTGAAAAAAAAACATATAGTTTTCCTGGGAAATCGCTGGAAATCCCTTCAAAATTCACAGTTGAACACTGTACGTGCAAAACAGTGAAAAATGGTCTGGCAAAAGAGGGTGACAAAAACTCTAGGTAGGTGTCAGTTAAAGGGTTAAGGCACTTTTTGCTATTGGTGACCTTTTTGCAGCATAAAGGGGGTACCCCAGATGATACCTGTGCTATAGGGGTATATTTACCCATGTTTACCCTTTCAATCTTTGCAATCTGTCTCACCTTAAGCTTATCCATGTGTGAGCAGTGAAGAAGAGAATCACTGATGCTGTCCGAGATGAATGTTCCCACGCCATGCGGAGTCTGCGAACCACTGCCGGTGTCCGATCCCTCCCCCTGTAATGGCAGCAGTGTCTGGGAGCAGCTGCAATTTGGGACCCTTGGCTTTCGTCCTGAGATCAGGTAAGTCTTCAGACCTGCAGGAAACAATATGATTACAATAACAAGTTACAAATAAGGTACTGTAAAATCTCGATATAACTTTGTTTACTGGCGTGTCACAAAATGCACAAGTACCATCTATCAACATTGTTCTGGTTCATAATCTCTAAAAGGTCCTCAGGAAACCACAACACCTTCCATCATCTAGAAACAAAGGCTTGAACAAACATATTGTTAGTTTTGCAAGGATATCCTGAGTTCTGCTGTATTTCTCCTACAGTTTAATGGCTCAACCTTTGGAAAACACTGCTCTTCTTATACCATTAAAGTAGTTAGTCTGAAATTTCCCCCCCATTTTTCAAGCAATAGACAGTTCAGATGTGACTTAAGATTCCATTGCCTAAAATGGCAATGCCTGGTGCTAGGGATGGTCTCCAACTGACCAAATGTTGGCAGGAAGCCTAAGATCTGGATGCTATCATTGCTTCACCAACCTTTTTGAAGGCTCCATCTGGCCCATTCAAAGATGCTGCTTGCATGAAAATGAATTGCAATGAGCAATTTATAGGTATTTGTCTGTTTTGTTGCTGGTTAGTAAAGTAAAACTAATGATTGCTAAAGAAGATTTTAAGGAGGACCTGTCCTAAATTCTCGCTGGCATCTCTGTGACAGAGATAGTCCTGGTCTGCAAGGACATAACCCATACCATCTCACTGCTACGAGTCTGCTATACAATATTTACCTATTCTATACAGTGCTCTGCACAATGGTGTTACAGGAAACAGCTGCACACTGCAGCACTGCACACCTCATATTGGAGAAATCAAAATTATTTAAAGGGACATTGCATACAAAGGGTTACATTAGCCTGCTTACTGCTTGCCCCATGCTGGCTCTCAGGGGCTGAATCTTTCATTGATTTATATTTGATGACCCTGTGACACGTGCACTTTGAGTATATCTTTATTGTTTCCATTCACTTATAACTGTTTGAACTGGGCGAGTCTGCCAATATATTTTCTGTGGAATTTAGTTTTTTATTCATTTTCACATATGAGGTATTGTTGTTAAGAGTTGATATTTATTAGAGGTTGTACACTTTGAGGGTTTACACATATAATTTTTTTGCCGGCATAAAATAACTGTTATAATAGGATCTAATAAGCGCACATAGGGTCTTTTGATGCATTGTTCCCCTTAGGGGTTTTTTTCATTAATATTATTGTGACCATGGGGTCATCCATGTGATTTTAATTGTCCAGTGTGTTTTTGTGTATTTTAATAGTATCTCCTTTTTCATAATAAAGAATGTTGTATCCATATTGATATTGGTGCTCCTTTTTGAAGAAAGGTGTGTAATTGGACACGTCCACTTCAGTCTTGTTTGGTTCATGTGAGTGAGCACATGTTTATATTCAGTGGTATTGTCTGGTGCACCCCTGTTACTAGAAATTTCATTCACCAGCACTTTGCATTTCCTGATAAACCCTATAGAACTTGCTTCCTTGTGCGGACTCATAATACACAGTCCCCGAATTGAATTCTCTTCTGGGGGGACCTTTACATTGAGACATGCATGGACAGTTATGTCCTGCTGCTCAGGAGGTCCAGCAGAAAGGAGAGCTCACTAGGGCTTATTAGGAAATATAAAGCTGGCTGAATAAAAGGTAAATAGAAGATGCAGACCCCTGACGGTCAACATACGGGAGCAGAAAGTGGGTTAATGTCAGCGACCCCTAGCCTCTCTGTTGCTTAAAGCAAATTACAGAAAAGCCCCCCCAGACGTGCCACTCTACTCCTCAATAGTGTCATGTGCCACTCCACCTGGCTACTTTCTATGATATGGGAGGCGGTAACTCATTGTATGGGGTAGAGGTCAGGTCCACAGCCCAATAATTAACTGTAAAAACAAGACACCTTGTAGTGACATGCCCCCAATCTCAGCTAAACCTTTAATGAGTAACACAAAAAATTGTTAAAATTCAGGGTATGTTCATCTTTAATGACCTCTGTGCCAGAGAAAAACAATGTAAAGGGTATCCGCACACTAGTAAGGCAGGGTGCCCGACCCGGGGTGGTCCCACACCCCAATTATGCAAAAGGATAAACAGAGTAGGTCCGCACTCCTTAAAAATGTAAGTCTTTAATTAAAAATATTAAAATCATCTCCAAAAAATGTCAAAAAGCAGTGCTAAAATACAAAGGTAGACCCAGAGTGACACAAAACATACAAGACCTTCTGACGCGTTTCGGGTATTCTGTCAGCCCTAAGGGCCCTAAGGGCTGAAAGAATACCCGAAACGCGTCAGAAGGTCTTGTATGTTTTGTGTCACTCTGGGTCTACCTTTGTATTTTAGCGCTGCTTTTTGACAATTTTTGGAGATGATTTTAATATTTTTCATTAAAGACTTACATTTTTAAGAAGTGCGGACCCACTCTCTTGATCTCTGTGCCAGAGAAGGTTTAGGTCCATCGGTACTAATACAAAATTGTTAAGAGTGGACACTGCGGCACTGCAGCCGAGATAAGCAACGCAACATGCTTGGTCAAGGGGTGCAGCTCACCCTCCTGAGCCAGCCAGACTGTGTGTTCAGCTGCTGATAGCTGCAGAACCACTGAAATTCATCCCTCATTCAGGGATGGATAGGAACTGGGTTATAACAGTTACAACAATATAAACACTTTAAATAGGCAAATCAATCATTTATTGATACAGATCTGCATGTTACACCTCAAAGGGGTGCAAAGGAGAACAACGGGGGGCAGAGGGGCATGGACTCAAAAGAGAGACAGTCCCTCCAAATCAGGGACACTTGGGAGGTATATGTTACTGTGTAGGATCAAGTATATGCGTGGTCAGTATAGCAGTTTTGTTCTGCCCACAGATACCTTGAAGGTATGTTGGGTTTCTCTGCATGTTAAGCCCCAATCCTAATCCTGGACACGCACAATGCCCCTCTTTCAACCTGCAATCTGATTTACCTGAACAAGTAACCAAAACCAAATCAACAGACCAGCATACAGTATAACACCAACCATATTGCAGAACAGGCCAATGACAGCCACTTCCACTGTGCCAACAGAGATAACTGATGAAAGCTTCTTAGCTGGGCCCCTGCTGTGCGGTCATGTCAACACTGCATCATAGATTTTCTTTTCAATAGTTGTTATTGAAAAATGAAGTAACATTACGCAAGGTACACTCAAAATTTGTACATTTTGTTCATGACAAGAAATATTTTAACATCGAGCTAAACAGACTAAGCTTAGTAACATGGTCTACCTGCTGTTGATACTAAAATAACATCTCTAAACCTAATTGCCTTTCTACCAAACCTCTTAGGTATTTTCAGGCCTACCCCCATACTGACCGCTATTCCAGAGCACACCCTAATCTGCATCATAGATTTTCATTTGAAAGAGGATGTCGAGTCATTCTCACTTCATCCACTCCAATTTGGGCAATAAAAGACCTAATTGCCACAATCCTCCTCCAATCTGGGTGAGGGGTGGTCTCTCTGCTATAGAGCTGGAACCTTGAGTGACAGGTCAGTTACCCAATCCCAGTTGCAGCCATTGCCAGGCTGCCCCAGAGCCGTCTCTACAGTCACAACTGTTGTAGAGAGTGCTCACCCCATCACCCGGATTGAAGTAGCATTTTAGTGTCCAACTTGGGCTTAGCGCAGGGGTGGATGCAGGGGATTGGGGTGGCTGGATTGAGCCGACAGGAGCAGCACGCGCTTCCGGTGGCCCGCACCACAGAAGGATAAATGACGATGAGCAGCACCGGAATTGCCTGATGATTGCACCGGATTGAGGGACAGGTGTTTTGTTAACGTACCCCCCCATCCTGCTTCAGCGCTAGGGGAGGGTGTCAGGGTGGAGTGGGTGGCAGGGGGATTTAAATAAACAGGTAGTCAGACTGGCTCTTTAACTGCTTATCTCTGCATAATATTTGGACTATTGGACTATGTTCTTATATGGACTTTTTATTGTCACCTGGTGGACGTTGACACATTGACGTTTATTTGGACTATGTTCTTATATGGACTTTTTATTGTCACCTGGTGGACGTTGACACATTGACGTTTATTTGGACTATGTTCTTATATGGACTTTGTTGTCACCTGGTGGACTTTGATGCATTGACGTTTATTTGGACTATGTTCTTATATGGACTTTATTCCCACCTGGTGGACATTGACACGTTGACATTCTTATATGCGCTTATATGTGGACTATGTTCTTATATGGACTTTGTTGTCACCTGGTGGACGTTGACACGTTGAGGTTTATTTGGACTATGTTTTTATATGGACTTTGTTGCCACCTGGTGGATGTTGACGCATTGACGTTTATTTGGACTATGTTCTTATATGGACTTTGTCGCCACCTGGCGGACATTGACACGTTGACGTTTATTTGGACTATGTTCTTATATGGACTTTGTTGCCCCCTGGTGGACTTTGACACGTTGACGTTTATTTGGACTATGTTCTTATATGCGCTTTGTTGCCACCTGGCGGACATTGACACGTTGACGTTAATTTGGACTATGTTTTTATATGCGCTTATATGTGGACTATGTTCTTATATGGACTTTGTTGTCACTTGGTGGACGTTGACACGTTGAGGTTTATTTGGACTATGTTTTTATATGGACTTTGTTGCCACGTGGTGGACGTTGACGCATTGACGTTTATTTGAACTATGTTCTTATATGGACTTTGTTGCCACCTGGTGGGCTTTGACACGTTGAGGTTTATTTGGACTATGTTCTTATATGCGCTTTGTTGCCACCTGGCGGACATTGACACGTTGACGTTTATTTGGACTATGTTCTTATATGGACTTTGTTGCCACCTGGTGGACATTGACACGTTGAAGTTAACACTCTCAGCCCTGTGAGCTCAAATCCTCCTCCCCTCATTACATGGTATCATCTAGGAGTGAGGTGTGCAGGTAGGACTGAGGCAAGAGATCTCTTCTGATTACTGTGACTGACACATAAGCTACATATGTGCAACCATTACATCTTGCTAGAAAGTGCTACAAAGAAGGCAACGCGAAAGTGGACTACTTATTCTGTCGTGTCGGTCATTAGCTCTGTCATGATGATCACCTCTTCGACAAGTCAAGGACTAGATAATCTTAGAGCTTGTCCATGTCCCTATGCTTAGAAAACCTCTCTCCTCCTATTCCGCCTAACACGGGTCCCTCCCTATCCAGGCTTATGATGTTTTTATAGAAACAAAGATAAAGAATGTGCAGATAAAAAATGACTTGCACAATAAGCTTCTACATAACAATGGAGGATATATTCATTTTACATTTGGCGCACATCTCATTAATGAAGACATTTTTAGTGTGCAGTCTGGTCCAAAGAATTGATTTAGCCTTAAATTGCCTTTAAATTTGACAATATAAAAAAAAGATGGCGCTGTGCAAACTTCCAGGAGTCTCCCTTGCCATTTATGATGCCCGTCTGCATAAAAATCCTTTCTAATGTGAAAATAAGAAGAAGGGAAATGTACTCTTCCATGTTCCAGTTGGTCAGCCTGTCTGGCACGGCTTCCAGCCGTCTTGGGCTGAGCTAATACGAACCAGTTAAAGTCGACCAAAACCCATGCCAATTGACCCAGGAATCTATAAGATTCCCGGGCCGATCGATTCCCTCCCCCTGGGGCATCCAAAATCAGGATACCCCGCTGTGTGAAACCCCCCAGGTTGACCCATACACTTACCTTCTTTCCCGTTCCAACGGCGCATGCACGAGCCACAACCCCCGCTATCCCTCTAGCAGGATGCGTGCCCACACCAGGCACTTGACGAAGACTTAGATGACGTGACGTCTCCAAGCACGCTGATTGGACGAGCGGCCTCACATGTGAGGGGGGGTTTCACACAGTAAGGCACCCCCCGATCGGGGTGCCCCAGGGGAAAGGACTAAAACCCAGGATAGTCAAAATCATGGGTTTTGGTCCACTTTAGGTACAAATACATTTTCAGGCTTCCTAAGGGGGTTTTAGCAAACAGGCATCCCAAAATGGGATATAATCGTCTCAAAGCCCACTGCGAGTTAAAATACAAAGGAGGTAAAGGGATTTTAAATCCAACTCCAATAATAAGGCATCAATTATCTCCCATTATGCCTGTCCCATGTGTTTCCTGAAGTGCCAGGTATAAGCAGTAGCAGGGCTCCAAAGTTTGTCCCTCCTTTCTTTTTTTTTAAGGACCAGGCAAAAAAAGGAGTCTAACAGCCTGTCTGTCCCTTCATGCTCTCAGCATGAGTGAGCACAGCAAACCACAATGATTCCACAGCTGTCTCTGACCACAGAGCATGCTCATGGCTCAGAAAGCTGCGCCAATACACACACTTGACACGCTCAGCCACAACACGAAAATGTTAGTTACAGTGGACCAAAACCCCAGGATTTTGACTATCCTGGGTTTTGAATGCCCCAGGGGGAATCCGTGGGATTTGGTCCACTTTAAGAAAGTGAAAATCAGAGATTTTGAGATGCGTTGAAATATCTTATTTTATACAGTTCCCAATAGGGATAAGGTGGGAGGAAGCTTGTGCGTGCCTGCCAACACAAAATATGGGGTGCCAGTGACCTCCTAGCACCCATGGCATTGCTTTTTACTCACTGTACACAGGAAGTACTGTATGTTCAAATATCTAACAGTCAGCAAAAAAAAAAAAAAAAAAAATCTCTTTTATATCTAAATCTGAGCAATTTGGCTGGAGTTGGGCTTGAATAAAAAGGGAGACGGTCTGTTGCCCAGTCTGCCTCACAGTAATCTTTGTTAATCCAGCAGCTGCTCACCAAATATAGCGCGCGTGTGTGTGCCGCATAAAATGCCATATTGTGCACTGCAGCGAATCAGCTGTGCAGGGAGGAGAAGCATGCTGCGGCTCTAGCCTATGGCCAGCAGGTGGCAGAGCACAGCCACCGTTTTAAAACAGCCAGTAAGCTCTGGAGTCCGTAAGGCTAGAACATCTAGCATTACAGTGAATATACTATGTATACAGGGTCAGACTGGAGTGCCTTGGGCCCACCAAAGAAAATCATATTAATTATTATTAATTTATAAACCATATAAAATATGTAACTATAAAGAAATAACTAACTCGGAAAACACTAAAGCCAGAAACGCTTTTTAGTGCCTGGGGCCCACCAGATGATCCTCTGGTGCTCTGGTGGGCCAGTCCAATAGTGCCTTTATATATACTATTCCATAACCTACAAAGTCACATTCCCCACACCCTGGACATGCCTTTAATAAAGATCCCCTCCAGAAACTGAACAATATGGTGCCACAGACCTAGACCTAGAATGTCCTCAATGGGCCTGGCTATACTTTGTCTAGTCTTTAGGTATCCATCTGCCTGCCCCATGTTGAGGGCGATACAAACCCAGGGCTCCTATTTAGTCCTGCATTCCACTTCCAGAATGGCTAGGTTGGGCCTGGCAGTTACCCTTATGAAAGGTCAGTATAATGACTGAGGAGCTTTAGTATACAATAGGTCAGTTTATCTGGTTGCCTGGGGTTGCTCTTTAATTGTAAACACTGACTGCACGTAGTCAAACCGCAGCACGTCTGGAAGACAACCTCGGCCTATTTTTTGTGGTATGTCGTTAAGCACTCCAAACATTTCACTGAAACAACAAAGTGGCCTTATTTCCTGCCCAGGACTGGAGAGCTGTGTGACGTCACATGAAGAGTTTGGGATACAAAGCTGCCTCTGAACGCTTCCCGGAAAACAAGGAATAGGCGTGTAATATCACCTTTCAGAGCACAAATGGAATCATTCTTGGGCTATAAGGATCACCCGCTGCCGACAGTGGTGGTGTCATGTGTTAAAACATATATATATATCCGACATACACGCAACACGTCTGCCGATATCCACAATCCTTCCGACAGCTGTCAGGGCTTAGAACTGCATTTGCGCTGCATTGCTCTGCAGCTGTACACCAATAGGTTCCTTGAGCAAGACCTTGGAGTTTATCCAAATGATTTTGGAGATTTATGGAGAGGCTGAGTTTGGAGAGGCAGTAAAATGTCTCCTTAAAGGAACAGTATCGCGAATTTTTCTTGGTGAGTTATATTTAAATGGTACTTTGAATGTAGGTAAGTGTTGGAGTAAGAATTTCAAATTTAGAAAAAAATGATGTCTGTGTTGAGCAGCTGGAGACTAATAGCTCATGTTTATGTCTTCTGAGTGTCGGAGCCCAACACTCTGGCCTGTTCCACGCTGAGGAGAGGGGTGAAACAATGTATCAAAGTATCAGCTGTTCAGTGCTGGCAGCCATCCAGCATAAGATAACAACATTGCAACATTGCCTGGCCAGAACTTATATATCAAAAACAGAGAGAAAAGCTCTAGAAGTCATTTAGCTGATTTTGACAGTTTTCCCTTCATGTTGGCTCTGCTGCAGAATCTTTCAGTTTACCATTTTCTCTCTCTTTTCTCAACACATTTTTCCATATGATCTTTCTTTCAGCTTTGTGTGTTTTGAGCAAAGCCCAACCCAGGATTTTCACTATCTGGAGTTTTGTTTTGTGCCCCTAGGGGCATCCCGACTTGGGATGCCCTGACATGTGAAATCCCCAAGTTCGCCTGTGAAAACGTACCTTTCCCTGTCCCACAGCGCATGCGCGGGCTCTCATCCAATCATCGCTGTTTGCACGCAGATGGGGAGCCTGAGCAGTAACCTTCCTGGCCACCTGGCCTGTCTAAATGACTATCTGCGTGAGCGTGCCAGAAAAATGGGGGGATCTGTGGTTATCCAGAGGTCGTTTCACACAGTGGGGCATCCCAATTTAGAATGCCCAAGGAGCAAGGTCAATGGCCGGATCTTATAGACTTCAGGGTCGGCCACTCAGGGTTTTGTTCCACTTTAATACCTTTAGATTTTCCTGCACAGTTATTCATCTGGTCTCATAACAAAAGCAGCACCTCACACACACACAGCCGTTACCACTGATTACAGTGTCAGCCTCGGAGGTAAAGTGTGGCTAGGAGACCAATGGGCTAAATGAAGCAGCTCACTAAATACAACCCAGCAGATCCCCCTATTCAACAAATGGACTGAGCCATTGTCATTATACAATTTAAAAGAAAGGCAGATATTTTTTCCTTTTTCTATCGCCAGATTATTTATACACATGTTAGAAGCTATTGTGTGGCTATTTAATTATTTATCTTTTTTAATGCAAATTTCGCGATACTGCTCCTTTAATCAGCACACAATAAAGTGAAATAAAAATAGTTTTCTTAGATTTAAAAAATTGATATTGAAACCTCTGTGAGGCAGTTGAACAGGTAAGGCACGAATTATATTTAATGATGTAGAGATTTCATTTTAAAAGTTATAAAATAACAGCAGCCTGAAAGGAATCCAAACATATTTGAAGAGGGTAATTGTGTTTGGCAACTGGACTAGACATCAATAAGCCCTGTAGGTGGCTTAATAAATATGATTCAATGGTCTTAAAAGGTTTGAGCACCCAAAAAAACAAAAGGGTACTCACCTGTTGTTCCCCACAGCCGATAGCTCAACTGACTGAATCGAATCCCACGATGCCTGGGCCCAAACTCTATTCACCAATGTTGCTGTGTCATGCTCACGCTGCCCCAACATTGGTCACGATGACTCGCCACTCCGCCTCTATTCACCACAATGGGGGGGGGGGTGCCAAGGCCTGACATTCCACAACACTGCAATGAATGGAGGAGGCGTGGCAGCGCCAATGTGACTAACTGATGTCAGAGGGTGTGAGTCTGACACAGAGGTACCGTCAACTTAGTATTTGGGCCTTGGCATTGCAAGATTTGATCCAGTGATCGGGTGAGTTGATCTGCTGGGGGGGACAAAGGGTGAGTAATAAAGAGGAAATTGCCGGCTCACCATTCAATGTAGTTAAAAAATAAATTTTTTCGATTCCTCTAAAAATGATCATTGCAGAATAAACAGCTGCCCTGACATCAGTGAGGGCAAATCGGGCTATGCGTTTCAGACGCATACTGCGCCCTTAGTAATGCCTAAAAATTATTTAGGGATGACTAAGAGGGCGATTCATTAATAGCGGCAGGTAGCGACAGTTGAGCGACTGTAGCGGCATTTTCAGAGCACCCGCTAGTAGTCGCTGTGCTTGGCCGTTGTTCGGTAGTTGATAGCGACTCAGTCGGTTTGCCGTAATGTTGAATATTGGGTGAGGAGTCGCTATTTGACAGGTTCCGCGCTGTATGGGAGCGCATGATAGGGACTGGCCATAGCAACCGGCTCCCACCATATTCATTAACAAATCACGCTCAAAAAATTCTTGCGCTGTAAAATGCATGTTTAAACCCCAGAGCGCTGGCGGCGATGGGTTAAAAGTAGTTTTTTAACCCCCAAACCACCATATTTTTGGAGACCAAAAAAAACAAGTTTTTAAAAATAATTTAGTAATATGAATACATTAATATCAGACCTGTAATATCAATTCTGTACATTTTTTATTTTTTATTTTTTTTACCTTAAAAAAATTATTTTAAATGGCAGAAGTGGTCACAGAATTTTTCACATTTATAAAAAAAAAAAATGAATTACAATTATGAATATTTAAAGATTGTTCCATTGAAATGCATTGGAGAGCGCCAGGTAGCGAGAGGTCATACCTGTCGCTGTTCAAGGTCGGACGCTGGCGCTGTGGGCTGAGGCTGGAATAATGATGAATGAGTGGCTATCTGGCGCTATCTCAGTCGCTAAGCAGGATTGGCTTGATAAATGTGCGATTGTGGTGGCGAGCCAGCGTTCTTGTGGCGGAGCACGTCATTACCGGCCGCTCACCAGTCGCTACCCCTTGTTAAATAATTTTAATATTGTAGGAGCAGATACTGTGATGCTGAGGCTGTAGAACTGGGGGGAGGGGGGAAATAGGCTGGAATTTCTTGGCTGGAAAGTACAGTAGGGCTGGGTATAAAGGACCCGGGCAGGGTCCTAGGGAGGCAAGGATTGAATAGGGATGTTAGATGCAGTAACCCAGGTGGCCCCAAAGAAGTGTGGCCCAGCGGGAATTCTCCTGGGTCTAGCTGTTTCTACCCTTGTTCACATGTAGTTTCAAAGCTGTACAGGTAAACTATTCTGAGCCTTACACTGAAGTCTTCATCACAAATAAAACTGACTTTGAATTAACATTATGCTGGAAGATGTGGCAAGTTCCACAGGCTTTCCTAAGGGCATCTTGGCTCTGGGATTCCACGGGAAGAGGTGAAGTCTCACCAAGCCTCCATGTTTTCTGATGACATTTCAGAAGTCCCAGTTTAAAAGGGAAACTTTTTGGCTTAAAGAGGAACATCAGACCTTTTCTGATATTCCTCTCAGATAATCCCTCCCCCCACACTCTGCGTTTTGGATGTCGGGGTTATTATGAACACTAACAACCTGCTGAATTCCACCCCCTTCCCATCCCCTCCATCCCTTAGCCATCACTGAATGATGGCAGCATACTCACCTCTTCGCTACCCTTTTTAAATCCCATGCGCTGTTCCTCAAATCTCGCATGCGTCTGCGCCCAGTGTCGTTGCATCCTAAGCAATGACATGGCGCATGCGCGAGATCTTAGGGGCGGCACAGCATCTACCGGGAGGGCCAGATTAAGTGTGGTGGAGGCCCCTGGGAACAAAATCTGGTAGAGGCCCCAGATACATTTTTTCTTCCATTAAAATAGTCCAGCCAAGTAACTGATTGGTGGTTGTCTGGCACCCACCTACTGTGCCACCCACGGGTGCGTGCTGCTTGGGAACTCCTACTTTGCCATTCTGGGTGGGGGGTAGTGTAGTCGCCCAGCTGGTCCAGCAGAAAACAGTTCCCTGCATTGAGCTGCCAGCGGCTGTGCTTGGTGGCTTATGTGCAGTGACAGCTCTGCAGGCATCCATCACTGTAGCGTTGCTGGCAGTGTTTTTACTGCTCTAGACTCTCCATCTTGCCCTGTGGCGGCTTTGGCTCCCCAGAAGTGGAGGGCCCCCACTGCCACTGATAGCTTTGTTGCTGTCACTCCAAAGACTGAAAAGCCTCCTGGATCAGACCATAACCCAAAGGTTGGTGGAGGCCCCGGGGCTCTAGCCCCTTGCGCCCTTCTCATAATCCGGCCCTGTTTACCGGAAAGCCTCTGGCTTTCAAGATGGCACTGCCCTCTGGAGGATGGCGAGGGAGTGGAGGGTTCCATGACTGCAGAGGTAAGTTTTTAATTGTTAAGTACTAAACCGGAGGAGCAGGGGGGCTGGGCAGGCCAGGTTTGGGGAGTTTTTATTAACTCCCTAAGACCTGTAGTGTTCCTCTTTAAAGCTGTCCAAGTCCAACCACCTAAGGAACCTCTGCTTGTTTTTCCTGGATTGCAACAATAGTATGAAACAAGCCTCTTGGGCCCTTATTTAACAAGGGATAGCGACAGGTAGCGACTGGTGAGCGAACGGTAATGACGGTCACCGCCACGAGAACGCCGGCTCCCCACCACAATCACATATTCATCAAGCCGATCCTGCTTAGCGACTGAGAGAGCGCCAGATAGCGAATCATTCATCATTACTCCAGCCTCACCCCACAGCGCCAGCGAGCGACCTTGAACAGCGACAGGTATGACCTCTCGCTACTTGGCGCTCTCCAATGCATTTCAATGGAACAATCTTTAAATATTCATAATTAATTGTTAATATTTTTATTTATTTTTTTTTAATGTGAACATTTCTGTTACCACTTCTGCCATGTTAGATATTTTTTTTAAGGTAAAAAGAAAAAAAAAAATGTGTGCAGAATTGATATTACAGGTCTGATATTAATGTATTCATATTACAAAATGTTTTTATAAACTTGTTTTTTTTTGTTTCCAAAAATATGGTTGTTTGGGGGTTAAAAAACTACTTTTAACCCATCGCCGCCAGCGCTCTGGGGTTTAAACAAGCATTTTACAGCGCAATAATTTTTTGAGCGTGATTTGTGAATATGGTGGGAGCTGTTCGCTATGGCCATTCGCTATCATGCGCTCCCATACAGCGTGGAACCTGTCAAATAGCGACTCCTCACCCAATATTCAACATTACCGCACACCGACTGAGTCGCTATCAACAACCGAACAACGGCCAAGCACATCGACTACTAGCGGGCGCTGTAAAAATACTGCTACAGACGCTCATCTGTCGCTACCTGGCGCTATTAATGAATCAGCCTCCCCGTCACACATCAGCACAGATGCCACAGAGTGGTTAGTTTGCCTGTCTTGCAGCACTAGGTTCCTATCTTGGTGTGTTTATGTGTTCTCCCTTGATATGCAGAAGGGAAGTGTTTGACTGACATGTCACATTAATTGTGACTTCTTTTGGTCAATAATGAATAGAAATATAGCGATGCCTTATTGTTATATGTGGACATATTTTGCTGGCTTCTTTTTACTCTTTAGAGTACAGGCTAAATATGTTACTAACATCCAGGCAACTTTGTATATGTGTATTTCATACTCTTAGTTCTTTATTTATTTTTTCTACATCGTTACAGCTGTGGGAGATTTTTGTTGACAGCTATTTTTCCTGGAAACCACCTCCTGCGGCTTGCCCACACATTTTAAAGAGAGATCGACTGAGAAATTCTCCATTACAAATAGCCACGCTTATGTATAGGAGGCAGTAGACAAACTTGTGACCCACCACAAAGGAGCTGCTGAGTTATTAGCAAAGCAAACCTAATTATTGCATAAAAGCAGGGCTCTGCCTATACCATAGATAATAGGTAAATAAAAGATGCCACCCCCAACAGTCAGCAAGAGGCAAGCAGGAAGCAGCTAATTAATTTCCTTGGAATGGACCTTGTTGTGAAATTGTATCCCCAAAAATCTGCTTTATGTGCTATATATGTCACCCTATTGCTTATATAATGGTGAGAAATACCTGATGTGATCATGTTACTACAGTCAATGTATTACTAATAGAGATGAGCGAGTAGTGAAATATTCGTAATTTCGAATTTCGATTCGAATAGACCGCGTTACTCGACTACTCGACCGATTATCGAATCCCATTATAGTCTATGGGAAAAAAATGCTCGCCACTTGGAAATCTCAATTCGACCACTTGGAGGTCACCAAGTCCACCCTGAAACATCAGAAAATGATGCCAACACTGCTGGAATGCAACTGGGACAGCAGGGGAAGCATGTCTGGGTGCATATAACGCGCCCAAGTCGCACTATTACGCCACTATCACAGCCTCTCAACAATACACTCCAAACACAATATTACTTCTACGTAAAGTGAGACAAGACAAGGAAACCTTCTTTCCTCTACATTGCCATGGACCCCAAGCCAAACTGTACAAAAAAGAACAAAATTCTGCACCCCTTAAAATCACGTTGCCTAATGACAACCACAGATGGCATAGGCAAGGGGGAAAAAAAATAGACCCCACCCCTAATTGTCATTGTGTGTGTGTGTGTGTGTGTGTGTGTGAGATGTGGTCAGACATGTCCTCTTGTGTCATTGTGTCACCCCAGCAGTAAGGGAAGCTTAAAGGAGGAGGTTTGTTACAGTGTGTCACCCCAGCAGTCAGGGAAGCTTACAGGAGGAGGTTTGTTACAGTGTGTTACCCCAGCAGTAAGGGAAGCTTACAGGAGGAGGTTTGTTACAGTGTGTCACCCCAGCAGTCAGGGAAGCTTACAGGAGGAGGTTTGTTACAGTGTGTCACCCCAGCAGTCAGGGAAGCTTACAGGAGGAGGTTTGTTACAGTGTGTCACCCCAGCAGTAAGGGAAGCTTACAGGAGGAGGTTTGTTACAGTGTGTTACCCCAGCAGTAAGGGAAGCTTAAAGGAGGAGGTTTGTTACATTGTGTCACCCCAGCAGTCAGGGAAGCTTACAGGAGGAGGTTTGTTACATTGTGTCACCCCAGCAGTCGGGGAAGCTTACAGGAGGAGGTTTGTTACAGTGTGTCACCCCAGCAGTAAGGGAAGCTTACAGGAGGAGGTTTGTTACATTGTGTCACCCCAGCAGTCAGGGAAGCTTACAGGAGGAGGTTTGTTACAGTGTGTCACCCCAGCAGTCAGGGAAGCTTACAGGAGGAGGTTTGTTACAGTGTGTCACCCCAGCAGTAAGGGAAGCTTACAGGAGGAGGTTTGTTACATTGTGTCACCCCAGCAGTCAGGGAAGCTTACAGGAGGAGGTTTGTTACATTGTGTCACCCCAGCAGTAAGGGAAGCTTACAGGAGGAGGTTTGTTACAGTGTGTCACCCCAGCAGTAAGGGAAGCTTACAGGAGGAGGTTTGTTACATTGTGTCACCCCAGCAGTCAGGGAAGCTTACAGGAGGAGGTTTGTTACAGTGTGTCACCCCAGCAGTCAGGGAAGCTTACAGGAGGAGGTTTGTTACAGTGTGTCACCCCAGCAGTAAGGGAAGCTTACAGGAGGAGGTTTGTTACAGTGTGTTACCCCAGCAGTAAGGGAAGCTTAAAGGAGGAGGTTTGTTACATTGTGTCGCCCCAGCAGTCAGGGAAGCTTAAAGGAGGAGGTTTGTTACATTGTGTCACCCCAGCAGTCGGGGAAGCTTACAGGAGGAGGTTTGTTACAGTGTGTCACCCCAGCAGTAAGGGAAGCTTACAGGAGGAGGTTTGTTACATTGTGTCACCCCAGCAGTCAGGGAAGCTTACAGGAGGAGGTTTGTTACATTGTGTCACCCCAGCAGTAAGGGAAGCTTACAGGAGGAGGTTTGTTACAGTGTGTCACCCCAGCAGTAAGGGAAGCTTACAGGAGGAGGTTTGTTACATTGTGTCACCCCAGCAGTCAGGGAAGCTTACAGGAGGAGGTTTGTTACAGTGTGTCACCCCAGCTGTCAGGGAAGCTTACAGGAGGAGGTTTGTTACAGTGTGTCACCCCAGCAGTAAGGGAAGCTTACAGGAGGAGGTTTGTTACAGTGTGTTACCCCAGCAGTAAGGGAAGCTTAAAGGAGGAGGTTTGTTACATTGTGTCACCCCAGCAGTCAGGGAAGCTTACAGGAGGAGGTTTGTTACATTGTGTCACCCCAGCAGTCGGGGAAGCTTACAGGAGGAGGTTTGTTACAGTGTGTCACTCCAGCAGTAAGGGAAGCTTACAGGAGGAGGTTTGTTACAGTGTGTCACCCCAGCAGTAAGGGAAGCTTACAGCAGGAGGTTTGTTACAGTGTGTCACCCCAGCAGTCAGGGAAGCTTACAGGAGGAGGTTTGTTACAGTGTGTCACCCCAGCAGTAAGGGAAGCTTACAGGAGGAGGTTTGTTACAGTGTGTTACCCCAGCAGTAAGGGAAGCTTAAAGGAGGAGGTTTGTTACATTGTGTCACCCCAGCAGTCAGGGAAGCTTACAGGAGGAGGTTTGTTACATTGTGTCACCCCAGCAGTCGGGGAAGCTTACAGGAGGAGGTTTGTTACAGTGTGTCACTCCAGCAGTAAGGGAAGCTTACAGGAGGAGGTTTGTTACAGTGTGTCACCCCAGCAGTAATGGAAGCTTACAGGAGGAGGTTTGTTACAGCGTGTCACCCCAGCAGTCAGGGAAGCTTACAGGAGGAGGTTTGTTACAGTGTGTCACCCCAGCAGTAAGGGAAGCTTAAAGGAGGAGGTTTGTTACATTGTGTCACCCCAGCAGTCAGGGAAGCTTACAGGAGGAGGTTTGTTACATTGTGTCACCCCAGCAGTAAGGGAAGCTTACAGGAGGAGGTTTGTTACAGTGTGTCACCCCAGCAGTAAGGGAAGCTTACAGGAGGAGGTTTGTTACAGTGTGTTACCCCAGCAGTAAGGGAAGCTTAAAGGAGGAGGTTTGTTACATTGTGTCACCCCAGCAGTCAGGGAAGCTTACAGGAGGAGGTTTGTTACATTGTGTCACCCCAGCAGTAAGGGAAGCTTACAGGAGGAGGTTTGTTACAGTGTGTCACCCCAGCAGTAAGGGAAGCTTAAAGGAGGAGGTTTGTTACATTGTGTCACCCCAGCAGTCAGGGAAGCTTACAGGAGGAGGTTTGTTACATTGTGTCACCCCAGCAGTAAGGGAAGCTTACAGGAGGAGGTTTGTTACAGTGTGTCACCCCAGCAGTAAGGGAAGCTTACAGGAGGAGGTTTGTTACATTGTGTCACCCCAGCAGTCAGGGAAGCTTACAGGAGGAGGTTTGTTACAGTGTGTCACCCCAGCAGTCAGGGAAGCTTACAGGAGGAGGTTTGTTACAGTGTGTCACCCCAGCAGTAAGGGAAGCTTACAGGATGAGGTTTGTTACAGTGTGTTACCCCAGTAGTCAGGGAAGCTTACAGGAGGAGGTTTGTTACATTGTGTCACCCCAGCAGTAAGGGAAGCTTACAGGAGGAGGTTTGTTACAGTGTGTCACCCCAGCAGTAAGGGAAGCTTACAGGAGGAGGTTTGTTACATTGTGTCACCCCAGCAGTCAGGGAAGCTTACAGGAGGAGGTTTGTTACAGTGTGTCACCCCAGCAGTCAGGGAAGCTTACAGGAGGAGGTTTGTTACAGTGTGTCACCCCAGCAGTAAGGGAAGCTTACAGGAGGAGGTTTGTTACAGTGTGTCACCCCAGCAGTAAGGGAAGCTTACAGGAGGAGGTTTGTTACAGTGTGTCACCCCAGCAGTCAGGGAAGCTTACAGGAGGAGGTTTGTTACAGTGTGTCACCCCAGCAGTAAGGGAAGCTTACAGGAGGAGGTTTGTTACAGTGTGTTACCCCAGCAGTAAGGGAAGCTTAAAGGAGGAGGTTTGTTACATTGTGTCACCCCAGCAGTCAGGGAAGCTTACAGGAGGAGGTTTGTTACATTGTGTCACCCCAGCAGTCGGGGAAGCTTACAGGAGGAGGTTTGTTACAGTGTGTCACTCCAGCAGTAAGGGAAGCTTACAGGAGGAGGTTTGTTACAGTGTGTCACCCCAGCAGTAAGGGAAGCTTACAGGAGGAGGTTTGTTACAGTGTGTCACCCCAGCAGTCAGGGAAGCTTACAGGAGGAGGTTTGTTACAGTGTGTCACCCCAGCAGTAAGGGAAGCTTAAAGGAGGAGGTTTGTTACATTGTGTCACCCCAGCAGTCAGTTAAGCTTACAGGAGGAGGTTTGTTACAGTGTGTCACTCCAGCAGTAAGGGAAGCTTACAGGAGGAGGTTTGTTACAGTGTGTCACCCCAGCAGTAAGGGAAGCTTAAAGGAGGAGGTTTGTTACAGTGTGTCACCCCAGCAGTAAGGGAAGCTTACAGGAGGAGGTTTGTTACAGTGTGTCACCCCAGCAGTAAGGGAAGCTTACAGGAGGAGGTTTGTTACAGTGTGTCACCCCAGCAGTAAGGGAAGCTTAAAGGAGGAGGTTTGTTACAGTGTGTCACCCCAGCAGTAAGGGAAGCTTACAGGAGGAGGTTTGTTACAGTGTGTCACCCCAGCAGTCAGGGAAGCTTACAGGAGGAGGTTTGTTACAGTGTGTTACCCCAGCAGTAAGGGAAGCTTACAGGAGGAGGTTTGTTACATTGTGTCACCCCAGCAGTAAGGGAAGCTTACAGGAGGAGGTTTGTTACAGTGTGTCACCCCAGCAGTAAGGGAAGCTTACAGGAGGAGGTTTGTTACAGTGTGTCACCCCAGCAGTAAGGGAAGCTTACAGGAGGAGGTTTGTTAAAGTGTGTTACCCCAGCAGTAAGGGAAGCTTGGCACAGAGGACACAAAACAGTAGTGCCAAATATAAATATATTTTTTAGGAGAACACCTGGCTATACAGCCGTATACTGCCAGAAGGTGAAATGGTGCCTATACGCACTGGGTATATAACAGTGTTTTGTTGGCACAGAGGACACAAAACAGTAGTGCCAAATATAAATATATTTTTTAGGAGAACACCTGGCTATACAGCCGTATACTGCCAGAAGGTGAAATGGTGCCTATACGCACCGGGTATAAAACAGTGTTTTGTTGGCACAGAGGACACAAAACAGTAGTGCAAAATATAGTTTTGTATATAGGTGCTAATACACCACTGAAGTCTTTCTGTCCCTATTCCAGCAGCAGCTACCAGTCACTAAAGCAGCCGTTTTGAGCAGAGTGTATATAGTTTTGTATATAGGTGGTAATACACCACTGAAGTCTTTCTGTTCCTATTCCAGCAGCAGCTACCCCTCACTAAAGCAGCCGTTGTGTGCAGTGTGTATATAGCTAGAATGAGCTATATACCGTTCAGCATAGTAGCCCTAATAAGGACTCTCAATGACTCTCTTGTCTTCTGGTAGCTGGTATATATGGTGGTAAATGCGATATTCTGAGCTTCTGGGGCCCTACCTGCCTACATATGAGCTATATACTGTTCAACATAGTAGCCCTAATAAGGGCTCTCAATGACTCTCTTGTCTTCTGGTAGCTGGTATATATGGTGGTAAATGCGATATTCTGAGCTTCTGGGGCCCTGCCTGCCTACATATGAGCTATATACTGTTCAACATAGTAGCCCTAATAAGGGCTCTCAATGACTCTCTTGTCTTCTGGTAGCTGGTATATATGGTGGTAAATGCGATATTCTGAGCTTCTGGGGCCCTGCCTGCCTACATATGGGCTATATACTGTTCAGCATAGTAGCCCTAATAATAAGGACTCTCAATGACTCTCTTGTCTTCTGGTAGCTGGTATATATGGTGGTAAATGCGATATTCTGAGCTTCTGGGGCCCTGCCTGCCTACATATGAGCTTTATACTGTTCAGCATAGTAGCCCTAATAATAAGGACTCTCAATGACTCTCTTGTCTTCTGGTAGCTGGTATATATGGTGGTAAATGCGATATTCTGAGCTTCTGGGGCCCTGCCTGCCTACATATGGGCTATATACTGTTCAGCATAGTAGCCCTAATAATAAGGACTCTCAATGACTCTCTTGTCTTCTGGTAGCTGGTATATATGGTGGTAAATGCGATATTCTGAGCTTCTGGGGCCCTGCCTGCCTACATATGAGCTATATACTGTTCAACATAGTAGCCCTAATAATAAGGACTCTCAATGACTCTCTTGTCTTCTGGTAGCTGGTATATATGGTGGTAAATGCGATATTCTGAGCTTCCGGGGCCCTGCCTGCCTACATATGAGCTGTATACTGTTCAGCATAGTAGCCCTAATAAGGGCTCTCAATGACTCTCTTGTCTTCTGGTAGCTGGTATATATGGTGGTAAATGCGATATTCTGAGCTTCTGGGGCCCTGCCTGCCTACATATGAGCTATATACCGTTCAGCATAGTAGCCCTAATAAGGGCTCTCAATGACTCTCTTGTCTTCTGGTAGCTGGTATATATGGTGGTAAAAGCGATATTCTGAGCTTCTGGGGCCCTGCCTGCCTACATATGAGCTATATACCGTTCAGCATAGTAGCCCTAATAAGGGCTCTTAATGACTCTCTTGTCTTCTGGTAGCTGGTATATATGGTGGTAAAAGCGATATTCTGAGCTTCTGGGGCCCTGCCTGCCTACATATGAGCTATATACTGTTCAACATAGTAGCCCTAATAAGGGCTCTCAATGACTCTCTTGTCTTCTGGTAGCTGGTATATATGGTGGTAAATGCGATATTCCGAGCTTCTGGGGCCCTGCCTGCCTACATAGGAGCTATATACCGTTCAGCATAGTAGCCCTAATAAGGGCTCTTAATGACTCTCTTGTCTTCTGGTAGCTGGTATATATGGTGGTAAATGCGATATTCCGAGCTTCTGGGGCCCTGCCTGCCTACATAGGAGCTATATACCGTTCAGCGTAGTAGCCCTAATAAGGGCTCTTAATGACTCTCTTGTCTTCTGGTAGCTGGTATATATGGTGGTAAAAGCGATATTCTGAGCTTCTGGGGCCCTGCCTGCCTACATATGAGCTATATACCGTTCAGCATAGTAGCCCTAATAAGGGCTCTTAATGACTCTCTTGTCTTCTGGTAGCTGGTATATATGGTGGTAAATGCGATATTCCGAGCTTCTGGGGCCCTGCCAGCTAAAGCCTGTCTTTCCCTGCTGTGAGCGTCTATCCCTCACTAAGTTCAAGCTGCTAATGCTGACGAAGAGGAAGTGCTGAGTTTTGTAGATTCGAGGTCACATGGTTTTTCCAGCCAATGCGTCTAGACGCCGTTCTCGCGATGCCAGCGTCCTCCCAGGACCTGCCCCCCCCCCCCCTGCATGGTGATTGGTGTAAAAAACGCGCCAGGGAAGGTGTGAGGGGAAACGAATTGTGAGTGCGCCATCGCCGCTGTACTCGATCGAAATCGAGTATGACGAATAGCGTAGTATTCGATCGAATACCGACTCGGTCGAATACTACTCGCTCATCTCTAATTACTAATTATTGCCCATTTATGAAGGAGTGGGAGCTGGAATCGGGACCTGATAAAATTGAGGAGTCGGCGTTGGAACCTGATAAAATTGAGGAGTCGGGACCTTATAAAATTGAGTCTTCGAGCTTTGGATTGCTGACTCCAAGGCAGTAAGGATAGAATGACCAATGAAGTGGCATTTGATTTTCTGAGCTGGACACCAGGTGAGGGTTACAATGGGAATGTTATTTTTCATAATATTGGAAAGATTTCTCTATGCAGGAAGAGAACATAAAAATGTGAACATTAAATCGAGAGAGAGAGAATGACAATTATATTAAAGCAGAGCGAAAATCTCTCGGCTTGGCCCTGGAATCTAAAAGACGTAAAAGAATCTAAAAGTCAGTAGCCTGTCCTGGGGCCTCCTATAGCGGGGTGCCAATAAACTCACCTTTACCGATGGCTTCCATGATGCCCAGATCACTGACCGCCGCATCCCCGGCCACCCTGTAGCTGTGCACACCCAGCCCATCTAAATGGCTGGGTGCGGAAAGGGGGCCCAGCATGAAAGCCAGCCAGATGGCGTTTGTACCTCACCTGGTCTTTTTGAGATCAGCCAATCTGCTTTCTCAAAAGGTGTCGGGTGGGTGAGGCCTTGACGGTGGATAACCCCATCTTTTTTAAAAACTGTCACCACTGAGGGAGAAGCAACTCCTGAGCTGCTCAGGCGTGGGGGGGGGGGGGGGGTTATCCCAGGGAATGAGCGGAGGAACCAAAATATGGGTTTCGCTCTGCTTTAGTATGAGGGATATGAACTTGCAAGTGAGGGCTAGATGGCTGATTGTTCAGTTTGTCTGACTGAAATGTGAAAATCTTTTTTAAATTGTTTTGTATTTTCATCAGAGAAGGACACATACTTCAAGGTTAGCTGTGTGTCTGTGTGAACCTGGGCCATCCCTGGCACAGGATGGTCTAGGTCTGCTTTATAGAAGTGTTGAGCAGCAAGTAAGTGCTGGAAAAGTGCATGTTACACCCTTTCGTCACACCTCAGGCATTTTAGTTCTGACCAACTTATGGACTTTGATTTCATCCTAGTGTTTCCTGATTGCGTCAACTGAGGTTAATAGACCGGTTACTTGTTTCTGAACTTGGCTAGTTTATGACAGCTCTTTGCCTGACCCTTTGCTGATTTGTCTGTCCTCCTCCTATCTTGTGGCTAATCTCCAACCCAGGCGGTTTGCATAGTTAATTCTTCAGCTTGCTCAAGCTGCCACCGCCCTGGAGGGGAACTGGAACAAATTTCACCTTCAGAGATGCTGGTAGAACTGAGGTCCCCAACCTGTACCTTGGGAGCTTCATGTGGCTCGATGACCCTTATTCTGTGGCATGCCAGTTGTCTGCTAGACAACAACACTTGTGGAGGTCTAGCACAGCTGTTGTAGCTGAGAGTTACATGGCACACTTGAGGCTAATGATGAGTTAGGGAGATGGAGAATGTGGTGTCTAGAAATCCGTTCTGCCATGTGACCTCTTTGTGGTGGGGGTTTGCTCATAGATGGCAAGTAAATTATGAGGCAGGGAACTTTGGGGGAGGGATTCATATGTATACTAAATGTTCTAGTTTAATGCTTATCCCATCTTTTACTGCCTTATTAATTGGAATTATTACTAGTTTTCATATAAATCCTTGTCAGATGTGGATCCTGACCATCTCTTAGTGATGAATGTGGCTCTTGTGTTAAACCGGACCCTCACCCTGGATAAGAGCCTATATTGTATTTCCCCCACCCCGTACATGCACATTAAAAATCATCCTACATGCACCTATTACGTTTTCTGAGCCTTTTAACATCCAAGATGGAGTCTCAGGCAAGTGTCTTCTGACTATGCCGCTCTGCATTCTGGGATTGCTGTCGTTTTTCTGACACCCACTTTGCTCTGTCTGTGCAAAGCACACCCCGTGTACTTTTCACCCCTCTCCTCTGCTCAATATGTGATGCTTCTGAGGCCTATATCCTAGAGTCCTGAACAGAGCTGCAGCCCAGCGGGAAAAAGAATAATATGTAAGTGACTAAAAATGTAAAATATATTAATCTTAGATGTCGGGGAATAGTTTTTTAAGAGTTTGGGCTTTTTACAAAATTATGCTGAAGGTCTGGTTTAAGAAAGGTTGGGGAAAACTGTGGTAGAGGATCAAAGATCACATTGGCTAGTCAAGACCTAGGCCTTGATTTAACAAACTTTCCTAAAGATTGCTCATGAAAATAAGGCTGATTTCATGCATTATTTCAGAATAAGGCATGTGTTAAGATTCAATTAAAAAGAGAGAGCATTTCAGGATGCTAGAAAGTTCACCTTTGTTGCTTAATTCCTAAAATGATCACTCTGGGATGGTAAAAAGATGCACTGGCCAGCTTATAAGCTTGGACTTTGATTTCATCCTAGCGTTTCCTGTGTGCGTCAACTGAGGTTACTTTTCTCTGACATCACCAGGGAACCCTCCCTCCGTGAGTATCAGGTCGCTCCATTTGAGTTGCTATCAGATAGGAAGAAGAAAGGGGCTGGGATTTTTGCAGTAATTATATATATATATATATATATATATATATATATATATATATATATATAATTAATTAAGTGAGAAGAAACAAGGTCAGGTCGGTTACATTTTGGGTAAATCATATGGAAGAGTTCATATCAACGTAAAACTGTTTTATATAGTGTTTTTCTGATAGGGAATTTACATGTCACAGCAGTGTCAGACCCCTGCAAGATGCCTTTGAGGGGACAGGGTTCTGGAGACGGCTGAGCCATTGGATTAAATCTGGGGGTGAATTTAAAGTTATACTAAAGGAAAGCCCGATTGTTGCCATATTGTCTTGGGCTACATGTTGCATTGTCCTTAACTTCATCCAAAAAGACCCTGTAGTTCCTAAGTTATTTGTAAAAGTATTAGAGCATTGGAGATGCAGAGAAACATTGAGGGGAAACAGTGGGTGTGGCAACAGCGATGTGATGTAAGCACACTGTGAGGTTTACATATTTATAACGGACGGTCTCTAATGCGTGTGACTGAGACTGCTCATAGTAAAAAAATAAATGTATTTTTGTGCCTCTAGTCTTTATTGCCAGCACATAGTGTGATCAGATAGGTGGGGTGAGAGATGCTGCAGGAGATCAGAGAGGAGGGAGGAGGGCAGGGTTTCATAGCTGCAGAGAGAGACAACCACTCAGGATGTCTGGGCAGGCAGTGGGGGTGTTTCCGTTCTTAGCCCCCCCCCCCCCCCAAAATTTTTTGGTGGCCCACATCGGTGGGGATGGAAAAAAAGAATGAAGGAGTGATTTTCCTCACAAAGGAGGCATCCGGAAGAGGAAGGACGGCACTGGAGCTACTGATTTGTTTTTTACTTTTGACTTGCCAAACACTTTGGTCGGATGGCAGGTTGCATGGACCAGAGCTGGTAGTTCTCCGAAGTTCTGCATAAGTCCCAAGATTAGTGGGTGTTGTTGGTGGTTGTGTTTTAGTGTTAGGGAGAACTTAGCAGTAGGCCTGGAATGCCCTTGAGGCAGGATACGACGGGGGCATTTTTTGGTTTCCATTGTTGTCTCTTTTTTACAAAGTTAAAAAATGGTTAAGAACACGCTTCTGTGCAGGGGGACCAAATGCGTGTACCAAAATCTTTGTATTTTTAGCTGTGGATATATATGTTCAATATGTATCGTCCCATACAATACATGTTCAGTATGTATAATCCCATACAATATATGTTCAGTATGTATGATCCCAATCCAAATTATGTGTCTGGACCTTTATTGATGTTACGGTTTTGGGTAAAATAAAAGGGTCTGATTTTGAAGGGTACAAGCATGGCGAATGGAGCAGGCTGGACCCTTGCATCAGTCAAGGTCTTAGTTTGGCCCTTACCCAGAGGAGTAGCTAGGCTTTCTGGCATCGAGGGCATAGATTCGAAGCGGCGCCTCCACCTGTGGTCAGGCCCCCATTTTGGCACCCCCTAACCCGCTGCACCCGGGGCACATGCCCCGCCTGACCCCCCCCCCCCCCTAGCTACGCCCCTGCCCTTACCTCTACCAGCACTACCGAACCAGGAGAAAGCAGTTACATCCCTACGAGCCTGGCAGACTCTCTCCAAACCCTGTTTTTCTCAGGTACCTTCGCGTGACTGGGTGTTGCTGGGCATTTAGGGAAAATAAAGCTGCATCTAAGTGGAAACTCCATTTTAATTCCCTACAAACATTTGTAAACACAAGCCCAGAAATAGAGCCATGATTTAGTTTTACCTAACAATGGCTGCCAGAGACACTGAGGATTGGAAACAGACACAGTGGACTGTCAACAAAATACCAACCATTGTCTGGCTGTATTAATCCCGTTCACTGGAGATGCCGGGACAGTCACTCCTGTAGCACTCTGCAGCATGGAGATAAGAGATAGCGGCTACTTGACAGGAACAAGTGACAGATAACCAAGAACTGGCTAGCTGCTGGCCTGCTCCTGCCATCTTACATCCATCAATCTATAGAAAGAGAAAAAAAACACCAACAACGCTTCTGTACCAGAAAAACGTCATCAGGAACTGGAACAGGGGAGAGCAAAGCAGGGTGTTTCAAAGCTACACATTTAAAGTGGACCAACACCCAGGATTTTGACTATCCTGGGTTTTGGTCCACTTCGGCAGGGCACCCTGATCGGAAGTGAAACCCCAAAAAACTCACCTCTCCTTGCTCCCACGTGACCGGCGCTGCCAATCCCCGCCGACGGACAAGCGGGAGGCAGTGACGGACAAGAGAGCGTGCCCGCCACCGCCTCCCGCGCGTCACTCTTACAGGGCGCGCGCCCACGCCGGCCATTCACAAACGCCCGACGCGGGTGCGCGTCCTGCTAGAGGGACGCGCGGGATGTTGCGGCGGGCGCCGCTGGATCGAGGATCAGGTTTTAGGGGTTTCTGGGGGGTTTCACACACCCCCGATCGGGGTGCCCCGCAGTCAGGGGGCTGATCGGTCCGGGAATCTTATAGATTCCCGGGCCGATCATGGGAGGGTGTTGGTCCACTTTAAAGCGGACCTTCACCCTGAATAAGAGCATATCTTAAAGGTTTCCCACACCCTGTACATACAGATTGCTCACATTAAAAATCTTCCTACCTGCATCTACTGCATGCTATGAGCCTTTAAACATCCAAGATGGTGGCTCATGGAGAAACAGGCAGCCTGCAAACCGGAAGTGTCTTCTGACTGTGTCGCTCTGCATTGTGGGATTGCTGTCCTTTCCCTGATCCCAGCTCTGATCTGTCTGTGAAAAGCACAGCCTTAACCCAAACCCCTGCACTTTCTGAGTCAAGATGGAGGCGCCCATATCCTAGAGACCTGAACAGATTTGCCGAATAATAAGAGGCTGATTCATTACTAGCACCAGGTACCGGCAGATGAGCGTCTGTAGCGAGGCGCTCAGAGCGACCGCTAGTAGACGCTGTGATCAGCTATGATTCGCTGTTACCGAGCTCCTCAGTTGCTGGCCGGCATTGATGAACTTGATGTTTGAGTCACTATAACACCAGTACAGCGCTATATGGGAGCGAAAGGTAGCGACTGGTCAGTGTGAGCAACTCAAATCATATTCATCAAAAGAACAGCCTCACACAGCGTCGGCGCTCAAAATTGGGTCGCCAGATGCTGTGTGATTAAAGTCCGTTTTTGAACACATATCCACCAGTAACAAAACGAAAACATATGGAATGACATTGTTGGAACATTGTGTCATTAACACTTTAATACCAGACCTGTAATGACAATTCTGCATAAAAATATAAAAAATCAATAAAGTTTTCAAAAATGACTTTTTCTAGGCCAGGAGAGGTCACACAATTATTTGATAAAAAAAAAATAAATAAAAAGAAAACCCTGTTTAAAGAGAAGAAAAGGAACGTCCATTGAAATGTATGGGAGAGCGACAGGTAGTGACAGGTAATACCAGGTGCTTTGGAAGCCAGAGCGCCAGTGGTATACGCTGAGCCGTCTGTGATGATGAATCAGTCGCTACGTGTCGCTGTTAGAGTCGCTCACCAGAATCGCTTTGATAAGTGTGGTATTGCGCACAGAGCCCGGCAGTCACAGTTCGCTACCTGTCGTTACCTGACGCTGCCAGTCGCTACCTGGCGCTATGGCTTGATGAATAACTCCCTAAGTAAGTAACTGGCAAGAGTAGGGGGTTACTTATTTTCCCCGTGTGCAAGAAAAATCCTGTCAAGCTTATAGTTTTAATTTATTGGAAGAAAGAGAAGACCATTCAACTTTTATGGGGGAGAACTGCTCACTGTCCTCTCAGTCAGATTGTTAGTGGTTGTGGTAGTAACATTAACCACTCTAATTTCTCTACAGAGCATTGCAAGATGGGTAAAATATCTATATAACAGAAGAATGGCACAGGCTGGCTTAGAGGACAGCCTTAAACCGGACCTTCACCATGATTTATTGAAAAGCCCAAACCCTTACAAAACGGTTCCCCAGCATCTAAAGTTATTATATTTTAAGTTTTTAGTCACTTACTTATTATTCTTTCCCACACTGGGCTGCAACTCTGTTCAGGACTCTAGGATACGGGCGCCGCCATCTTGACTCAGAAGCATCACACTTACTGAGGAGAGTGGGATAAAGTACAGGGGGGCGGGTTATAGCTGTGCTTTGCTCAGATAGAGCAGAGCTGGGGTCAGGAAAAGGTCAGCAATCCCAGAATGCAGAGCAGCACAGTCAGAAGGCACTTCCTGTTTGCAGGCTGCCTGATGACCCATGGGTCGCCATCTTGGATGTTTAAAGGCTCATAACATACAGTAGATGCGGGTAGGATGATTTTTAATGTGGGCAATCTGTATGTACCATTAAATTCGTTCTACCCCTTCCTCATTCACACTTAAAGTGGACCAACAATCAAAAATGACTTAAACCAGACCAACACAAAAAAAACAGTGCTCATATGCATCCCTCCCCAGGGCAGTTCAGATTGCTGAACATAAAACACCTGCTGTCAGGGGCAGACTGGGGCTTAAAAACGGCCCAGGACTTTTTGGGGCACATCGGCCCTGCTCCATTGTTCCTGTCCCAGTATAGTATCTTAATGTCACTATATATACACACCTTATTTTTGTTCCATAAGACGCACCCAGGGTTTAAAGGACAAACATAAGAAGGAATATATTCTGAATCAAATGGTGTGCTTAAATCCCCCCATTACAGGCAGTGATCGATATCCCTCAGTACAGCCAGTGGGGGCATCCTTCAGTACGGCCAGAGAGGGGCATCCCTCAGTACAGCTTACAGCCAGTGGGGGCATCCCTCAGTACAGCCAGTGGGGGCATCCTTCAGTACAGCCAGAGAGGGGAATCCCTCAGTACAGCTTACAGCCAGTGGGGGCATCCCTCAGTACAGCCAGAGAGGGGCATCCTTCAGTACAGCCAGAGAGGGGCATCCCTCAGTACAGCTTACAGCCAGTGGGGGCATCCCTCAGTACAGCCACATAGGGGCATCCCTCAGTACAGCCAATGAGCGGCATCCCCCCCTCCGCGCCACTTACACACCCACAATCATGCTGGTTCCTGATGGTCGGAGGGCCAGCCTGCCTGGCCCTGCTGTTCCTGCCGCCGCCGCTCTCACACACGCAAACACACATGCTTACCGGCACTTCCTGGCTGTTGCGCCCTGGTCTGTGGGCATGCCCCATATGGCCGGTATCCAATAAAAACAATGGACGCCGCCCATTGATGCCCACCGACCAGCGCACAACAGCCAGGAAGTGCCGGTAAGCATGTATGTGTGTGTGTGAGAGTGGCAGCAGCAGGAACAGCAGGAACAGCAGGAACAGCAGGGCCGCCCCCCCCCCCCCCCCCCCCCCAGCATCTTTTCCACCGGGTCGCGGCCTTCCCTTGTGCCGGCCTACCGGGATTTTGCCTGGTATGCCCTATGGCCAGCCCGCCCCTGCCTGCTGTAGTAAATTACAGAAAGAAAATGGCGGCTCATGCATTTGCAGGCCACCTGCAAACAGGAGGTGCTGCTGGGCTTCCTTTTACTGTGCATTGTCAGTTATGTCAGTTGAATCCAGGCAGCAGCATGGCTGAGATGCTGGGAGAGGAAGCTCCAAAATGGCCGCTACCTTTCTTTTCCAACTGTGCCATGCTGTTAAATAAATTTGGGCCTGGTATGGCTACAAGGTACAAAGGAGAGAAGCATTTTACCCATGGTAACCACCCAGTTCTTATATTTTCTTGCTCTTGCCACTAGATCTACCCTCCGGTGTGTGGTGGTTGGTGTGATATGGCTGTGAGGCCTAGCAGCTAATGGCGAGTGTCAGACATGTGTTTAATGCGTTGTGTCAGCTGAACGCCGGCTGCAGAGACAGAGGTGACAGCTGAGGGCAGGCCGGGGCCTGGTGTCGCCAGGGCCTGAGGGTGTGAAAGGGATACTTGTGTCTTCATGTATATTTCACCAAGCTCAAGAGTTCAGCAGATACATGAGTAATAAGGAGGGAGGACATGGCGAGGAGCCAAGGAGAAGCAGCGAGGGAGAGAAGGGCACAAACAGAGGGAGAGCTGCAGGAAGACAGGAAGAGAACAGAGGATGAGAAGCTTTCATTATGCCCGGTCTATGCAGACATGGCAGGTCTCAGAGGACTAAGGGCCCAGGCAGTTGAAGGGTAAAACCGTAGGAAACTTTTTCCACAGAGACCCTCGAGGCCACAACATCTCTCACCCCCCACAGGACTTGCAGATTTGGGCCATCCACAAGAATCTCTATGAAAGGCCCAGTTATCAGGCATTTCTACCTCCATAACTCCCAAGTGTCCCTGATTTGTCCCTTTGGAGTCTATGTCCCCCTGTCCCTCATTGTTCTCATTTGTCCCTCTTTAAAGTGGACCAAAACCTAGGATTTTGACTATCCTGGGTTTTGGTCCTTTCCCCCGGGGCACCCCGGTCGGGGGTGCCCGCTGTGTCAAACCCCCTAGATTGCCAAGCTCAACTCACCTCTTCCCGGTCCTATGGTACATGCGCGGCTGCTCGGCCAATCAGCACTCATCAGCCGCTGACGTCACGTCGTCTAAGCCAGAGGTCCCCAACCCTGTCCTCAAGGCCCACCAACAGGCCAGGTTTTGCAGATCTCCACAAAGATGCACAGGTGGAGTAATTAGTGCAGCTGCAGAGCAATAGAGCTGGCTATTTGGAGACCCAAAAAAATGACATGTTGGTGGGCCTTGAGGACAGGGTTGAGGACCACTGGTCTAAGCCTTCATCTAAGGCCAGTGACTCAGAGCGCGCTGGCAGCCGCATACCCCGCTTTCCTCTAACAGGGAGCATGCATGTGCCAGCCATTCAGAAATGCCTGGAGCGGACCGACGCCCCGCTAGAGGGATAGCAGGAATGCGGCGGTGGCTCGCACATGCGCCGTTGAACCGGGAATCAAGGTGCGTTTATGGGGCAACCTGGGGGGTTTCACACAGCGGGGCATTCCAATTTTGGCTGCCCCGGGGGGGGAGGGAATCGATCGGCCTGGGAATCTTATAGATTGCTGGGACGATCTCGCTGGGTTTTGGTCCACTTTAAGGTTTAAAATGCAGATCTGCATCAATAAATGATTCATTTGCCTATTTAAAGCGGACCTTCAGCATCATTTAATGAAAAGCCCAAACTCTTAATAAACTATTACTCAGCATCTAAAATAAACATATTTAATGTTTTGAGTCGCTTACTTTTTATTCTTTCCTTCACTGGCCTGCAACTCTGTTCAGCACTCTAAGATAAGGGTGGCACCATCTTGGCTCAGTAGCATCACATATTGAGAAGAGGAGAGAGGTCAAAAGTGCAGGGGAGCGAGGATATAGCTGTGCTTTGCACAAACATAGCAGAGCTGGGGTCAGGAAAAGGTCAGCAATCCCATAAAGCAAAGCGGCACAGTCAGAAGACACTTCCTGTTTGCAGGCAGCCTGCACCTCTATGGGCCGCCATCTTGGATGTTTAAAGTCTCATAACATGCAGTAGATGCAGGCAGGATGATTTTTAAGGTGAGCAATCTGTATGTACAGAGTTTGGGAAACATATAAGATAGACTCTTATTCAGAGTGAAGGTCCGGTTTAAAGTGTTATTGTTTTAACTGTTGCATCCTATCTCCTATCCATCCCCCAATGAGGGGGCGTGGCCTAATTTACCAAATGTCCTCTTTCCCACCCTGAAAAGGTGGTAGGTATGTACCTCTTGCGCTCCACATGATCGTCAATGACCAATGTAGTTTGCCGGGCAGGATTGTGCACTGCTATAAACGGCTGCCATTGTGCCCTATTGGATTTGCAGAGTGGTTGTAAGAGGGTGGAAGAAGTGTTATTTCATAAAAACTGCCGTTCTGTTGTGTGGCCACAAGGGGCCGCTGGTTCCCCTGTTCACGCAGCTAATGCACTGCAGGGACTTACTGATTTGAAGAGACAGGAAATCACGTGCTTTTTTTGTGCTGAAGGAGAAGGGAAGTGGAGAGATCACCATCTTGGAAAGACAGAGAAAGGCTATGTGAGCAAGTTTGGTGTGTGGCCTGGCGTGCAGCAAAGAAAGAGAGAGACTGACAACTTTCCCGATTGCTAGATCTGAATCAGAGGCTGTGGACTTTTGCCTGAAGGACACCTGAGAGCAGTGTGGTGCATCCGGTCGTTTGGGAAGGAGACCTGCTTAGTCCAGCTGGAGTTCCCCCGAAGGCCCGGGTCAGTAATTTCAATAATGCATGCACGTGCTATAGACTGCCTGTTAGTTAGTTAGTTAGTCAGATAGAAAGACTTTATACAGGCCAAGAGTTTTCTTCTTTTGTTTTGCTGTTTGGATTCTGGATTGCAGAGGAATATTTCTACAGAAGACACTCACTGTTGTTCACTGAGCTTTCTGCATTTCTACTCAGTGCATCCCTTTGGAACAGCACCTGCTACAGCAGTTTGGGTCAGCTTTGGGGTAGGGGAATTGTTGTTGTTGTTTTTCTGTTTGCTGCATTTATTTGAAGTGTGCTCAGAAGCCTACCGTATATACTCGAGTATAAGCCGAGTTTTTCAGCCCACTTTTTGGGCTGAAAAAAGCAGCCTCGGCTTATACTCGAGTCAGTAACCTGACTTACCTGAGCGAGGGGGCGGAGGAAGCGGCAGAAGAGCCTCCAAGGCGGCAGAAGAGCCGCCGAGGCTTCAGAACTCGGCGGGGAGATCAGTACACCCAGCGCGAGGTGGGTGTGCCAAGATGGCGGCCCGGGCCTCAGTGACGTGGCGGCGCGGAGCGCGCCGACCGCCATCTTGGTACACCCACCTCGCGCTGGGTGTACTGATCTCCCTGCCGAGTTCTGAAGCCTCCGAGGCGGCTCTTCTGCCCCGCATCCAGGGGCGTAGCTATAGGGGTCGCCATTGCGACTGGCGACTGGCCGCGTCCCATGCCGTCGTCCCGCGCCGTCCTCACTCTGTCCCGCACCGTCGCCTTGGCTGGAAGGAGCCTCGCTGAAGATTGTGCAGGAGCTGAACTGGTGAGTGTGTGTGTTGTGTGCATTGTATGTGTGCTGTGTTGTGTGCTGTGTGTTGTGTGTGCCTTGTGTGTGTATGTGTGCTGTGTTGTGTTTGTGTGTGTGTTGTGTGTGCTGTGTGTATGTTGTGTGTGTGCTGTGTTACACCTGAATGGCTGTAATGAGGGATGCCCCTAACTGGCTGTAACAAGGGATGCCCCTCACTGTATTATTATTATTTATTTTTATTTAATTCTTAGGTGATGGCTGGGGGCGTGGTCAGGGGTGATTCCTCAAATCAACTCCAATTCCAATTGAAAAAAGCCGCCTCGGCTTATACTCGGGTCAATAACTTTTTCCAGGTTTTTGTGGTAAAATTAGGTGCCTCGGCTTATATTCGGGTCGGCCTATACTCGAGTATATACGGTATTTGAGTAAACGTGTTTTGCATGCGCTGGTGTCAGTGTCGCTTTCTTGTCTGTGGCTTTGCTGTACCTTGAAAGACCTACCGGTGCACGACTTACATGGTGAAGGAGCAAGGGTGGCTGCCATGACAAAGGAGGAGTATTTTGCAAAAGTTTTAGGCTTCCTAGGGAGATTCAAACATAAAGGAATCCCAAATCAGGATACCCCAGTGATGAGGGGAAAAAAGGACCTAGGGTCCATTTGGACTTTAGGTTCACTTAAAAGTACCCTGATAACCAAATCTGCACATACACTACCATAAGTTTTCATTATCCTGCGTTGGCTTTGTGACCAAAATGCTAGATGCAATGTTTGCTACAGTGCAGTGCATTGGTCGACTCTAAAGGACACTCTGTGGCACTGCACGGGTAAGTACTCCTACCAGATTTTGAAAAATTCTCAGGGGCTTTTTAGCGGAGAGAGAACTATTGGAGAACATACAGCTTAGTGCTTTACATGCAGGGTTTGCATTATGGCGATGGTATAAAGCAGAGAGTTCTCCTACCCTCTCCCCGAGAGCCACCAACAGGTTATATTTTGTGGATCTCCACATAGCTGACCCTATAGCTCTGATGCTTCACTAACTGCTTCATCTGAGAGCGTGTGGAGATCCAGAAAACCTCACCTGTTGGTGGCTCGCCGGAAGAGGGTTGGGGAACACTGGTATAGAGCCAGGGTTCCTAACCAATGGTACTGTGTATGCGGATGTCGCAGGGATGACGCCTGGCATGAGATGTGGGATTGCAGACAGGGGCGGACTGGCCATAGGGAGACCAGGGCAAATGCCAGTGGGCTGCACTGCTTTAAGGCAGTCTGGGCTGCTACCTTTACTAACACTCCCATCCTATACCAGCCCATCATCCCCTTCACCACTCTATCAACTCACCCAAGCAACCCCAGCCCATGTCCTACACTAATGATATAGCCTCAGTCTTGGAGCACACTGGTTGACTGTCCAGGAAGCAGCAGAGATGCCACTGGCTGGTCATGGGCAGCCCAGGTGCTGGTAAAATTGCAGACAAGGTACGGTTTTCAGCTCATGTGTTTCTCGTAGAGGGTCATTCCAAACCGAGCTTTGATCCTCTTTAATGTAGATCTTAAAGTGGACCAAAAGTCTATGAGACTCCATGTCCGGCTGATTCCTGGGTGATTCCCTCTCCCTGAACTGGGATGCCCCGAAAGAAGGTAAGCCTACTTACAATCTCTTTACTGAAATATAGCCAGTGGATAAAGAAAATATAGGCAGATGCTAGGTATAAGGGAATGGGGGGCCGGCAAATGTCATCTTTTGTTCTTGCCCTGCAATCGCTGATGTTCAGTGCCTGGAAAGCGATTGCAATAACGATTCCAGTAAAGCCAATTTAAGCTAGCTGGCCTTCCACTGAGGTTTAGAGGTATGAAGTAGCAGCAATCTACAGAAACTCTTCTATACAGAGGTGATGGAGAAAAGCCAGTACTGGAAATAGAAATACACAAATGCTGCTCAGCCTTTATGATCTGATGACGCTGGTGCATTACCTTTTTTTTTTCAGTGGACCAAAACCCAGGTTTTGGTGCGTCACACTGGGGCATCCCGGTTTGGGGTGCCCCGCTGTGTTAAACCCCCCAGGTCGCTGAGTCCACTTACCTTTTCTCAGCCCTTGTTGCAGCTAGAGCAGCTGGCTCGAATCCTAGCCACACTTGCGAGTGGCGCCACACACAGCATTTCATATGCAGCGGGCAGGCCGCACACAGCCGAGGAGGGAAGCGAGTGATGCGCCGATCGCAAGTGCGCTGTAAGCTTGGGGGAAAGGTGAGCTTACTGCACGCCCTGGGGGGTTTGACGCAACGAGGAGGGAGTAAGCCTGCATTGGAGTCTCATAGTCTGCAGGGTGGGTTTTGGTCCATTTTAAATTTCGTGTCATGATGGTTCCCAAGAATTTGGTGCTCTGAACTCTCTCTTCACATTAATGGAGTGACTGTGGAAAGATTTCAGAGCACCAAATTCTTGGGAACCGTCATTACACAAGATTTAAAATTGGGTTCAGACATTAACTCAGATGTCAAGAAGGCCCAGCAAAGAGTTGGTTGGTGATATGTGCCTCCATATTGGTTTGTTTCGGTGGTGTCAGCAAAAAAGAGAAGATGGCTGGGTCACCTCTCACTCCCTTAGAAGATCTGTTTAAAGTGGACCAACACCCAGGGGTGATCGGCCCGGGAATCTATAAGATTCCCGGGCCGATCACCTCCCTCACCGCGGGGCATCCAAGATCGGGATGTCCCGCGAGGTGAAACCCCCCCAAAAGCCCCAAAAAACCTTACCTTATCGGCGACGGATCAGCCGCCTCCGTCGGATCAGGGCGCGCCCTGTAAGAGGGACGCGCGGTAGGCGGCGGCGGCTTATCCGTCGCTTGTCCGTCGCCGAAAAGGTAAGTTTTTGAGGGGCTTTTGGGGGGGGGGGGTTTCACACAGCGGGGCATCCTGATCTCGGATGCCCCGCTGAAGTGGACCAACACCCAGGATAGTGAAAATCCTGGGTGTTGGTCCACTTTAAATTGGACCAAAACCCAGGATTTTGACTATCCTGGGTTTTGGTCCTTACCCCCGGGGCACCCCCGATTGATCAGTGTGTGAAACTCCCCAGGTCGCTGAAACAAACTCACCCCTTCCCGGTCTTACGGCGCATGCGTGTCCACTCATCCAATCAGCGCACCCGGATCAGCTGACTTCCCTTCGTCTAAGGCGCGCTGATGGTCGCACCCTTCGCTACCCTCTAACAGGAAAGCGCCCTGCTAGAGGGATAGCGGGGATGTGGCTTGCGCATGCGTCCGCCATTGGACCGGGCAACAAGGTTAGTGTATGGGGCGACCTGGGGAGTTTTACACAGCAGGGCATCCCGATTTATGCTGCCCTAGGGGGAGGGAATCTTATAGATTCCCGGGCCGATCATCGTGGGTTTTGGTCCACTTTAACTCAGATGTCAAAAAGGCCCAACAAAGAGTCAGTTGGAGATGTGTGCCTCCATGTTGGTTTGGTTCGGTGGTGCCACCAAAAAGGAGAAGATGCGAATTAAAAGACTGGCTGAAAAGGTAACTGGGTCACCTGTCACTCCCTTAGAAGATCTGTTTTAATGTAGACTGGAAACTAGAGCTGCCAGTATCACCACTACACCCACCCTGGCCACTCTGTTTTCAAGAGACTTCCATTGGATCGTCGCTTTAGCGCTCTAGCAGGAAAAACAGCCAGGTATAAAAATAGTGGCAATCCCTCTATTGAAATGCTGAAATTCTCTCTGCCATTATCTTTGGAAGTCACGATTCCTTGGACACAAAGACTCTTTAATGCAGTAATTAAATATGTGTATCTGCCTTGAATGTTCAGAAGCATAGGGCGGAATCGCCTTTAGGTCTGTGTGATTACAATGATTATTATTATTCTAGTTAACTGTGTAACTCTTTCTTGCGCCTACCATGGTAAACTCATATATACGTGGATTCTGATTCATTACTAACGCCAGGTATCGGCAGATGAGTGTCTGTATAGCGGCTCTTAGAGCGATCGCTAGTAGACACTGTAAACATGTATCGGGTGCTGTAACATAGCGCCTCAGTCGCTGTAGTAACCTGCCCGACATTGATGAATGTGATGTGTGTTGGGTGCTCTAACACCAGTACAGTGCTGCAGGGAGTGACCGACCGATTCTCAGCGCTCCACACCATACCATATCAAAAAAGGACACACACACATAGCATAGAGCGCCAGACGCTGTGTGATTAAAGTCTGTTTTTGAACACATATCCACCTGTAACAAAGCGAAAACACATAGAATGACATTGTTTTAACACTGGGACAATAACACTTTAGTGCCAGGCCTGTAATGACAATTCTGCATAAAAATATAAAAAGCCCAAAAAGTTTCTAAAAATGTTTGTTTGCAGCCAGGAGAGGTCACACATTGATTCGAGAAAAAAAATAGTCAAACACGCTATTTAAACACAAGCAAACGAAAGCCCACTGAAATGTATGGTCGAGCGACACTGAGCGGAAGGTAATACCTGCCGCTCTGGAAGCTAGAGCGCCGGTGCTATACACTGAGCCACCTGTAATAATACATCGGATGCTACATGCCGCTGTTAGAGTCGCTCACCAGATTCGCTTTCATAAATGTGGTTTTGCATACAGCTCCCTGCATTCACCAGGCGCTGCCTGCCGCTATGACGCACTACCTGGCGCTAGCGTTTCCTAAATAACCCCCCCTTAGAGAAAATAAAGTTGATTCTGATCCTAAACCCGCAACAGATTAGAGCAGCGGTTCTCAAACTGTGGGTCGGGACCCCGGCGGGGGTCGGACGACCAAAACACAGGGGTCGCCTAAAGCCATCGGAAAATACATATTTCCGATGGCTTTAGCTGCTGAGAAGTCGCGCTGCCGCCTGCAGCGGCGAGTTTTGCGGAAGAGAGCTCCCGAGAATCTCGAGTTACCACACAATCCGCCGCAGCCTCCTATCAATTTCAATAAGTGGCGGAGAAATGACAGTTTCCGACACATGCTATGCCATGTTGAAATTTATTGGAATCGGCAATAAATATTTCTCAACATATAATTAAATATTTTTTTGTGATTAATCACTATGTTTAAATTATGTTTGATTTATAGCAATGAGAATACATAATGCATATCAGGTATATTGTGAACCATAATTGTAGCAAAAAAAGTAGCCACCAAAATTATTTTTTGCTTTGGAGTCACCGCAACATGAGGAACTGTATTGCGGGGTCACGCCATTAGAAAGGTTGAGAACCACTGGATTAGAGTATACGTTCTGCAGACCAGTATCCTAGGATGGATTAGTCAAGACCCTAGGAGTGACGAGTGTTTCCTTGGATCCCAAAACACAGAGAGATAAAAGGCAGCTGCAGTAATGGTTGTGTGAAGGGCAGCGTGGGAGGCCCAGAATATGGCAGGATACTCCACATACTTCAGCTAACCCCCCCCTTCCCCCCCCTCCGCCAGTACACTGCCTTTAACCATACACCACCCAGCCAGGAAAAAACTGCTTAGATTGTGTTAACTCTGGGAACACATTTTGCTACAGAATGTAACAAACAAGCCAGCCAGAGGTAAACAGCTGCTGTCATATCCAAGGACAGCCTTGGGGTAAGTGTCGTCCTGTGCAGGATTTCAGACTAGACACATATATACATTCAAAGCAAAAGAGATAGAAGGAATGTATAAACATAAAAGAGGAAGAATGCTAAATAGATGGGGCAAGAAAAAGAAAAAGGGACCTGAGGAAATGTAGAAAAGAGAGAAGTTTAAATGGAAGGAAAATGTAGGGAAGGAGAAATAAAAGAAGGGAATGTAAAGAGAGAGAAGGGGACATTGGAAAGGGAGAGAGAGGAAGAGAGAAACAGAGAGAGTTAAAGGGACTGTACAGGCAAAGTGAATAAACTCTGGCTAATCAGCTTACCTCCTCATGGCTGCCCTCTCCTCTCCTGTCAGCTCACAGCAGCACCTGTAAGCAGAAACCAGGCACTGAGGCCCTTATTTAACAAGGGATAGCGCCAGGTAGCGAATGGTGAGCGAACGGTAATGACGCTCACCGCCACTAGAACGCCGACTCCCCTCCGCAATCACACATTTATCAAGCCGATCCTGCTTAGCGACTGACAGAGCGCCAGATAGCGAATCATTCATCATTATTCCAGCCTCACCCCACAGCGCCAGCGAGCGACCTTGAACAGCGACAGGTATGACCTCTCGCTACCTGGCGCTCTCCAATGCATTTCAATGGAGCAATCTTTAAATATTCTTAATTAATTGCTATTAATGTTTTTTTTTTTTTTTAAATGTCAAAAATTCTGTGACCACTTCTGCAATGTTAGATATTTTTTTTAAGGTAAGGTTTGAAAAACATGTTTTTTATTTTTTCAAAAAATATGGTTGTTTGGGGGTTAAAAAACTACTTTTAACCCATCGCCGCCAGCGCTCTGGGGTTTAAACATGCATTTCACAGCGCGAGAATTTTTTGAGCGTGATTTGTTAATGAATATGCTGGGAGCCGTTCGCTCTGGCCATTCGCTGTCATGCGCTCCCATACAGCGCGGAACCTGTCAAACAGCGACTCCTAACCCCGTATTCAACATTACCGCACAACGACGGGGTCGCTGTCAACAGCCGAACAACGGACAAGCACAGCGAATACTAGCGTGCGCTGTGAAAATAACGCTACTGTCGCTCATCTGTCGCTACCTGGCGCTATTAATGAATCGGCCTCCCCGTTGTGGCACGCCTCCTGATTTCCTTTGCAATAGACCACCAATCATATGGCTCGATTAGTGGTCAACAGCTCTGCCCCCGTTGATCTATTGCTCAGTCTTACAGTGTGAGCCACCCCATTAACAATTTCCCCTTCACTGTCTCTCTCTCCCCCTGCTCGTGCTATTAACCTTTGGCAGCACCGTGAAATTAAATGCCTGCGGCTACATATGTGTTTGCTATTGTAATTAGGTGTCACATTCACAGCTGTGGATAAGCATTGTACTTTTGAGTCACTACACCCCCTCCCATCTCCACCACTCATCAAAGTTTATTGATTACAAGTTCAGGTGTGTAGTAGATGATTCAAACAAGCAAATGTATTTGAGCGCTGTGAATAGTTGATTTTTAAAGGCATAAAATAAAAGATTATTGGCCTACTTTTTGCCTTATGCTATGTAAATAAATGTGCTGATGGTGTATATACAGTGGCGGGAGTGTGGGGTGTCCATGCTGGTTGGCCAAATTTGATATGTAAGCTCATTAGTGTTTATCTGGTCTGCTTTTTCTGTTCCCTGGCTGTCCTCTTATCAGATGTATTAGTTTGTATATTGTTGTATTTATATTACATGAATTGTTGCACTGGCACATAGCACTTCAATTGGCACATTGCACAGGTTTTTAGATTTTGCACAGTAGAGTATATTAGGTTAGTTTTTAGTTATTTCTGTACACAGCATTATATATAGTCAGGGTTATCAAATAGCAGACATATAATTTATTATCAATCTATAGTTATGGCCCAAAAGCTATTGCCATCTTAGGGGGTTGTGTGTGTCCCCCCCCCCCCTCTTTTTTCCTTCACAGGTGTATATATATGTATTTTAACTGCTTTTAAAGATTGTAATTTTGTATATAGTTTTTTTGCCCAATCAATAAAGAAGTATTATATTTATGTATATTTTTGAGTGGTGCCATTGCTTAGAGAGGATAGATTGAGGAGCCGTGGGACTCTTCAGGGTTTGTTTGGTACAGTATATATTACATTACACACATCCTATAGATCACCCATTATGCTGATGCAAAGCTCACAGCATGCTTGTATCACATTGCTGGACCACTCCCACTTGAATCACAGGCTGGGAAAAAATTTGAAACCTTCATCTCTCTGTAATTACAATTTAAATTTTCAAGCGTAGGATAGTTTGGGACAGTGCCTAAAAATTAAAAAAGGGAGAAGAAAGAGTAGAAGAGGGACAAGGAAATGCTGAATATAAAGAGAAATGGAGAGAGAAGCAGACATAACAAGGGTGAAAAGGGCAGGGGATGTGGAAAAAAGAGGGAGAGGGAAAAAGGAAAAGAGGGAGACAGAGAGAGATGGAAGAGGCAAGAAAAGGAGAGAAGAGAATAAGAAAATAGAAACACAGAGAAAGGAATGAAGGAAGGAAGAAATAAAGAATGGGAAATGAATGAAGGAAGTTAGAATAAAGGGACCAAATGCGGAAAGAGAGAGGGTAGGTATAATGAAAGGAAGACATAAGGGTTGATTCAGCAACGTTTTATTTTTCACTTTTTCTTATTTATTATTTGTTACTCCCTCGGTGAAATACAGCATTATATTTAGATGTGAAAATGCTGATTAATTGCACAGCTAAATATGGTTCTGGACTGCACGGGTGAAAAAAATCATGAGAACAAGTGTTTACTCACAAAAAACAATAAAACAAAAAAAAAATACAGCGCTGAATCAGCCCTATAGAGAGGATGAAAACAAAGGAAGACAGAAGGAATGTGATTAAAGTAGAGAAGGAAGAAATGTGAAAAAGAGAAAGGGTGGTGTGGAGAGGTGTGGAGCGTGGAGAGGAGTGATATAGGCGGAATGAGGAAAGGAGATAAAACGGGGGAATATGGAAAGTAAAAGAGATCACATAAAAAAAAAGAAAAAAAAGGGGTCTGGAGAAAAAAAATGCTAGAGATAGAGACTCTCCGTCCTGCCCTTTGCCCAGGTGCAGGGGGCCCCTACTCCTGCCGATAGTTTGTTGCTGCCACCGTCAGACCATAGACTGAAAAGCCTCCTGGACCAGACCAAAACCCGAAGGTTGGTGGAGGCCATCTATGCAGGGCAAGTGGTTGGAAGCCTGGGAAGAACGCGCCCATGCGTCCCCCTCATAATCCGGCCCTGAGCATAGAGATATAGATGTTGGGATGGAGCCCAGTGTGACCGCATCACTTGCACACCCCAATGGCCCGTCATGGTGTGACCGCATCACTTGCACACCCCAATGGCCCGTCATGGTGTGACCGCATCACTTGCACACCCCAATGGCCCGTCATGGTGTGACCGCATCACTTGCACACCCCAATGGCCCGTCATGGTGTGACCGCATCACTTGCACACCCCAATGGCCCGTCATGGTGTGACCGCATCACTTGCACACCCCAATGGCCCGTCATGGTGTGACCGCATCACTTGCACACCCCAATGGCCCGTCATGGTGTGACCGCATCACTTGCACACCCCAATGGCCTGTCATGGTGTGACCGCATCACTTGCACACCCCAATGGCCCGTCATGGTGTGACCGCATCACTTGCACACCCCAATGGCCCGTCATGGTGTGACCGCATCACTTGCACACCCCAATGGCCCGTCATGGTGTGACCGCATCACTTGCACACCCCAATGGCCTGTCATGGTGTGACCGTATCACTTGCACACCCCAATGGCCTGTCATGATGTGACCGCATCACTTGCACACCCCAATGGCCCGTCATGGTGTGACCGCATCACTTGCACACCCCAATGGCCTGTCATGGTGTGACCGCATCACTTGCACACCCCAATGGCCTGTCATGATGTGACCGCATCACTTGCACACCCCAATGGCCCGTCATGGTCATAGCATCATTTAAACGCCCCTCCGCAACAAGCCAGGAGGAATCTGACACAAAAAACTGTGTAATATCTAGGGACGATCCCAGAAAGCATTTGCTTATACTTTTGGACATTTTATTAGGAAATCCAAGGTTAAGGTAATACCATTTGGCTAACACGGTACAACAACTTACTGACATCTTATTAGAAATCTACTGACCCAGAGCAGCAAACTGTGGCCAGTTGCCCCCCCCCCTCTCAAAAGCCACCATGGGACCAGGCAGCATGTATATGAGGTTGGGTGGCCGTCTGAAGAAGGTGACGTTGAGGATTTTGGCTGCAAAACAATACAGAAGCCAGAAGTGCTGCAGGCCTGCGTGAGCCCATGTTATTTCATATTGATGGATGGAGTTTCCTCTGGCGGAGGGGAACTCACAGGAAAACGGATTAAGCAGCAGACAAGAGGTGGGAAAGAGACAGGGCTAGCCATAGACGCAATCACAAAGCCAAGCCAGACATCCTAGTTCTGGATGAAAGGAAAGATTGGATCCTATTTAGAGTTATTTTTCACATATGGGACCCTGTTTAAGAGGAAATACTGTACCTTTCCTTTTCTGTGCCAGGTATCAGCATCAGACAAGCCAGGGAACAGGCATCGCTACTCGTCTGCTTTTGAGTTCCCTTGCTGTCTGGCGCTCCATGTGACTACCAGCAGCCAATAGACTACCGCTCCGCCAATCCATTATGAACTCGACTCATCCACCTCCCCTCTCCCTCTAAGGGCCGAATAGAGCTGAGTGCACCCCGGCCACATCGCCACTAGCCTCTAGCTGGGGGTGTGCACACAAATGCCTGGCTAAAGGTATAGTGGAGTGTGACTGCTCATGCACAGTTCGATCGGTGGATAGGTAAGGTTTACTTGGCAACTGGGGGGTTCACATATCCCAAATCAGGATGCCCCAGGGAGATGATATCAGGTGGCCCTGGAGTCTTATATGGAAGCTGGGAGCGGGGCAGAGGTCACCGCTCACATCCGGCTGAAGATCTAACAACGTGAGACAATGTTTTTATACTTAAGGTGCAACTGCAGGCAAAGGTGATTGTTACACCATTGCGTCGGGCTACATTTGGCACAGTCCTAAACAGTTTTTCAGTTACCAGTTCAAAGGGCAGGAATGGCTGGCAAATTACCTGCCGACAAGGGAGTGGTTTGCCAAACCCCCGCCCCATTATCTGCATCCCCAAAGGCCAGGGGGGTGCAGAAGAGCCCGATGCCCACGTGGGCTATGTGGGCTGGTAGCCTTCAGGGCCAGGAGCCGGACGCTCAGCCTTCACTTCCTGTTCTACCAGCCCACATAGCTGGTGCCCAGCTGGTTTTGCTGCATGGGGGGGATCCAACTATGATAATAATTTCTAAAATCTACTACAACTCCGCCTAGTCTTAGTGATCGATTGGATCTCGCATTATGTACATATAATTAATGAGAACTTTTGATTTTTCAATGACTAATATTTCATTTGGATCTTTGTCTAGAGCCCTCTTTTGGATATAGTTTCTTGGTTTTTCATGACTGTCTGGAGCCCTATATGGGATATGTCATGGTTAACTGATAAGTATTAGCCCTATTTAGGGCCTTATTTTAAATTCATGCTAACTTTTCCCAATTATTTATTATGTCACTCTGGTAGGTTTGTTGATTAATTAGTCTATATAATGGGCAACCTTTGTATTATGTATTCTCTTCCCTTTTTTTAACAGTATTCGGTTGTATAAATGTTTTCCCCCCGTTACTTGCGGATGTTTTATAGGCTTTATTATATTCTGGTCCCATATGCACCCCCGCCACTGCCTTTATTTATACAGGTACAGTACATAGGACCGTATCACGTGCGCAGCAGCCAGTTTAATAATGTCATTCTTGTTTTGATGGGTAGAGAGGAGGCGCGTCATATTGGACGTGTTAAACACTGGTGCAATTACGCCTCTTACATTAACATGCATGATACACGCAGCTAAGGGCTGGTTTAGCCTTGACTGCCATGCCGCTTATGCCCATTGATTTGCTAAAGCTCTTTCCACTGTCTAGGTTGTCTGGCAGTATCAGGGTGCCACCCCCACACTTTCAAGCCTTATCTCTCTGCCTTATCATTTAAGTCATATTCAGTGTATAATCATTTATTCTCGGCTACTATAATTGAATTATAATACTTGTATGATGCGCATTGTACTTTTATGATCCTTCTTTTATAAATATCTGTTTGTATTTGTACCAAAAAACAGGGAAAGGAAATAGGGTCCCCACGCACCCATAAAGCTTACCAAGTCTATAAAAAGAGTGGCACTACCCTTCAGAAATGCTAATATCAATAATTTTATTGAAAATACATATGGCTACAACAAAGACACAATACAATACATTTAAAAAAAAATCACATATACACAATAGACACCGGGAGGCGCCAGCATACCATCTGGAAATTCATAGTAATTCAGATAAACATATAAAATACTAGAGACTGGAAATAATAAATAACAGTGCTTATTTGATAAAAACTAAAGTGCTAATGCTGTATTCCTCTAATGAAAATCCATTATATACAATTTGTGCAAAACGTGCAAATCAACAACCATATCTATAAACAATAAAGTGCCTGTGCAAACAATGTCTCTATCTTTCAAGATTATAAGGACCAGCCAGGGTGGATAAAAAAAAAAAAAAGGCATAGAACAAATAATAAATAATGGTACAAACCAACTGTCAGCAGCCACTTACCTGCGCCCCGTTCCTGTCGCGCTCCCAGTCCCGCCGCGCGGCTTTCTGATCGGCGGCCGTGGCGGGCGGCGGCCTTCCTTCCGCCTGGCGCGCGCGCGCCTTGTTCTTCCTCGGCCGGCGTCCCCGGCTCCAGTTCTCGTGCACGTTGTAATTATACCCTCCGGCGCCGCTGCTCTCAGCGCGGCCGCCGGAGGAAAACTAATTAAAGTTACAGGTGTGGGTGGGGGAGTGCTCAGGTTGTCACTGGCCAATCTCACTCTGCATTACCAGGACGTCATTCTCTCACTACTTCCCTCCAATCAGCCCTCTCTGACTCCTGGGCGGGTCGCCCTGTTCCGTCCTATCGGTTATCAGATTCTAGTTGCACCAATCATCAGAATCGTTCCCCTAGCCCAATCATACCTGGTTCCTTTATAACCGCCTTTCTGCCAGTTGCTGATTGCCTGTTATAGCGCCTAGACCCTTGTAGTTGGTTATCCTTGATATCGATCTCCATTCCAGTTGCCGACCCTTGCCTGTTTGACCATCCTCGATCTCCACTCCTGTTGCCGACCCTTGCCTGTTTGACCATCCTCGATCTCCACTCCTGTTGCCGACCCTTGCCTGTTTGACCATCCTCGATCTCCATTCCAGTTGCCGACCCTTGCCTGTTTGACCATCCTCGATCTCCATTCCAGTTGCTGACCCTTGCCTGTTTGACCATCCTCGATCTCCATTCCAGCTGCCGACCTTCGCCCGTTTGACCATCCTCGATCTCCACTCCTGTTACCAACCTCCAGCCTGTCCTTGGACTTCCACCTTCCGCTCATATACGGGCTACCCGATTCCACTTCCAGCCGCGGGCTCTCCAGTCCTCTGTACCGTAAGGTTTCATCCTTTGAGCCATAAAGTCCTGGGGGCAACCGATCCCGAGCAGGCGTGTTCTGCGTCTCGGCAAGCGGGGGCTCCTATAGGTGAAGCTGGCTGCGGAGATTGGGGGTTGAGGTCCTTACCAAGAGAGCTGGAGTTGTCCAAGTGGTTAATTGCGGTACCCGGAGCGTGACATTATAACAGGCCCTCTTATTAATATGGAAGACCTGGTACAGCAAGTTCAGGCGATGGCCACCGCTATCAACCAACTTGCCCAGAGAGTGGCCAATCAAGAAACCCGCCAGATTTCAACACCCGCTGTACCACCTCATATTCCTGAACCTAAGGTTCCTTTACCTGAAAAGTTCTTTGGAGACCGGACCGGTTTTTCGAACTTCAAGAATTCATGTGAACTTTATTTCAGGCTGCGGCCTTTATCTTCTGGCACTGAAACCCAACGGGTGGGTTTAATTATCTCTCTGTTGCAAGGAGATCCCCAGTCATGGGCTTTCAGCTTGCTTCCTGAAGATCCTGCCTTACACTCCGTTACTTCCTTTTTCTCAGCTATGGGAGTGCTGTATGCGGATCCAGATCGTCAGTCCACGGCGGAAAACAGGCTTCGGGCCCTGAAGCAGGGTCGGAATTCCGCCGAGGACTACAGCGCCGAATTCCGGCGCTGGGCGGTGGAGTCTACTTGGAATGATCCAGCCCTATGTAGCCAATTCCGTATGGGGCTCTCTGAAAATATTAAAGATGCCTTGGTCAATTTCCCTACTCCAAAAGATTTGGATCAACTTATGCAGGTCTCCATCAGGATCGATAGACCTCTTAGGGAGAGAGTCAGGGAAAGGGTTAGGGTTACCACTCCCTTTAGACCTTCACAAACTCCCAACCCTTCAACCCCTGGTGGGGTAAACACCTCCTCCTCCTCTCAAGAGGAGCCAATGCAGGTTGGCAGAGCCCGTCTTTCTCAGGATGAGAAACAACGGAGACGGTCTTTGGGTCTTTGCCTCTATTGTGGGTCCCCGGGTCATTTTGCCAGGTCCTGTCCGAATAAGGGGTATCCGGCGGGAAACTTTCTCGCCTAGATCAGAAAGAGGGTACTGATCTAGGTGGGTTGAAGCATTACTCTCATCATGATAAAATGTTAATCCCTACGGAGCTTTTCTGGGGTCTTTCCAAACAGGCAGTATCTGCTTTTGTCGATAGTGGAGCTGCAGGTAACTTCCTGGATCGGAGCATAATCTCCATCCTAGGGGTTCCACTGGTACCCCTTGAAAAGTCTCTTCAGGTTTTGGCCATAAATGGGAAGGCTATCCTGGGAGGGCCGGTCAGTCACAAGACCCCTCCTCTCAGATTGGTGGCCGGCTCATGTCATACTGAACATATAGAATTCCTGGTGTTTGATTGTCCGGAAACACCAGTAGTTTTGGGATACCCATGGCTAAAGCTCCATAACCCCGTATTTAATTGGCAGTCGGGTGATCTGGTTAAGTGGAGTAATTTCTGCAGATCACATTGCTTCTCCACTATCCTTAGGAGTGTGCAGATCTCGCCCCAAGAACTGCCTCTGCCTTATATAGATTGGTCTATTATAGATTAGTCTTTTCTGAGCGGTCCGCTGATAATCTTCCCCCACACAGACCCTATGACTGTCCCATCGACCTACTTCCTGGAACTATTCCTCCTAGGGGCAAAATCTATAATCTGAATCGAGCTGAAGAGCAGGCTATGAAAGAATATATTTCTGAAAATCTGAGTAAAGGCTTTAACCGCCCATCAACATCACCGGCGGGTGCCGGCTTCTTTTTTGTTGAGAAGAAGGATGGAGGTTTAAGGCCTTGCATAGATTATAGAGCCTTGAATAAGATCACCGTTAAAAATCGTTGTCCTCTTCCCTTAATAGGTGATTTATTTAATCAGGTAGTGGGGGCTCGAATTTTTTCTAAACTAGATCTAAAGGGGGCCTACAACCTGATCCGTATTCGGCAAGGGGATGAATGGAAAACGGCGTTCAATGTTAAAGATGGTCATTATGAATATTTAGTGATGCCTTTTGGCCTTTGTAATGCTCCTGCGGTCTTTCAAGACTTCGTTAATGACGTGTTTCGTGACTTTTTGGGTAACTTCGTTGTGGTTTATTTGGATGACATCCTCATTTACTCTAAGAACCTTTCCGAACACAGGCAACATGTAAAACTGGTCCTTCAGAAATTGAGAGAGAATAATTTATACGCTAAAATCTCTAAGTGTATGTTTGAGGTCGCCTCCGTTCCCTTCTTGGGATATATTATTTCTAGTCAGGGGTTGGAGATGGATGGGGGAAAAGTTTCGGCAGTACGGGATTGGGTACAACCCAAATCCTTAAAAGAATTACAACGCTTTTTAGGATTTGCTAATTTCTATCGACGTTTTATCAAGGGTTTTTCTAGTATCGTTGCGCCTCTCACCAATCTCACCCGCAAAGCCGCGTTCACTGTTAACTGGTCACCATCAGCTATTGAAGCCTTCCATGTCCTAAAACAGGCTTTTACTTCGGCGCCAGTTTTAGTGCACCCCGACGTCAACAAACCTTTTGTTATTGAAGTAGATGCGTCTGAATTAGGTGTTGGAGCTGTTTTATCGCAATTCTCCGGATCTCCTGAACGCATGCATCCATGTGCCTATTTTTCCCGGAAATTTAATACCGCAGAACAAAATTATGATGTCGGCAATAGGGAACTATTAGCTATTAAACTGGCATTTGATGAATGGCGTCATTGGTTGGAGGGTTCCTTACATCCTATCACTGTATATACCGATCACAAAAATCTCGAGTATATAGGCGCCGCCAAGAGGTTAAATTCTCGACAGGCCCGTTGGGCATTGTTTTTTTCGCGTTTCAATTTTATTATTACCTTTAAGCCGGGCGTGAAAAATACTAAGGCCGATGCTCTGTCGCGCATGTTTGGTGAGTGTAAGGATCGGGGGGATACTGGTGAGCCTATCTTACCTGCAGGTTGTGTAGTCGGGGCCTTGCTCCCTGATCTCTCTAATGTTTTGGCGCCGTTCCAAGATGAATCGCCTGTAAACGCACCTATAGGATGTCAATTTGTACCGCCGCATTTGCGTTCTGATGTTGTTCGCGAATTCCACGACGCAAAGACTGCTGGGCATCTGGGAGTTCGTAAGACTTTTATTTTAGCTCGGCGCCACGTATGGTGGCCTTCTATGAGACGTGATATCACTACCCTTATCGACGCATGTCCTGTTTGTGCACGAAGTAAAGGGGTACACAAGGCCCCTAGTGGGTATCTGATTCCGCTTGAGATCCCTAAAGAACCATGGTCTCACATCTCAATGGACTTTATTGTTGATTTACCTCTTTCGCATGGGAACACTGTGGTTTGGGTAGTCGTCGATAGATTCAGTAAGATGGCTCATTTTATTGCTTTACCCAAGCTACCCTCGGCTCCTGAACTTTCGCGCTTGTTCATCTTGCATATTTTTCGTCTTCATGGTATTCCAGTAAATATTGTTTCCGATCGGGGTGTGCAATTTATATCACGATTTTGGAAAAATTTTTGTTCACGTTTGGGGATTCAGGTTTCTTTGTCCTCCGCGTATCATCCCCAGTCTAATGGGCAGACTGAAAGAACAAATCAAAGCTTAGAACAATATTTAAGATGTTACATCTCTGACACTCAGGAGCAGTGGTCGGAATTTATTGACTTTGCCGAGTTCGCGTATAATAATGCGCCAAGTGACAGTACCAAAATATCCCCGTTCTTTTGTAATTATGGAAAGCATCCTAGAGCTTCTTCTATTTCTGCAGAACCTTCTGATTTTCCGGTCTTAGAAGAGTGGCTTCAGAAACGGAAAGAGGTTTGAGCACGCGTCAAGGAAAATTTAGAAACTATGCGCGTTAAATATAAAAAGTTTGCTGATCGTCGCAGGTCTCAGGAACCTATCCTTCAGTGTGGAGACCTTGTTTGGGTTTCCACTAGGAATATTGCTCTCCGTCAGCCTTCTTATAAATTGGGTCCTAAATTTATTGGTCCTTACCCTATCATCAGGAAACTTAATAATGTTACCTATAAAGTACGGCTTCCTTCTACTATGAAGATCTCCGACTCATTTCATGTTTCTCTGTTGAAGCCTGCTAAAAACTCCTCTCCTGTTGGTCCTCCTCCGGTTTTAGTAGATAATGCACAAGAATATGAAGTAAACAAGATTTTGGATTCTCGTAGAGTGCGTAATACTATACAGTATTTAATTGATTGGGTTGGTTATGGTCCTGAGGAGAGATGCTGGGTTTCTTCTAGGGATGTTCACGCCAGGGCTCTGGTAAAGAAATTTCACCGTGACAATCCGGAAAAGCCTGGTAAGGGTCCGGAGGCCCCTCGTGAGGGGGGGGGGTAATGTCAGCAGCCGCTTACCTGCGCCCCGTTCCTGTCGCGCTCCCCGTCCCGCCGCGCGGCTTTCTGATCGGCGGCCGCGGCGGGCGGCGGCCTTCCTTCCGCCTGGCGCGCGCGCGCCTTGTTCTTCCTCGGCCGGCGTCCCCGGCTCCAGTTCTCGTGCTCGCGCACACGCGCGAGCACGTTGTAATTATACCCTCCGGCGCCGCTGCTCTCAGCGCGGCCACCAGAGGAAAACTAATTAAAGTTACAGGTGTGGGTGGGGGAGTGCTCAGGTTGTCACTGGCCAATCTCACTCTGCATTACCAGGACGTCATTCTCTCACTACTTCCCTCCAATCAGCCCTCTCTGACTCCTGGGCGGGTCGCCCTGTTCCGTCCTATCGGTTATCAGATTCTAGTTGCACCAATCATCAGAATCGTTCCCCTAGCCCAATCATACCTGGTTCCTTTATAACCGCCTTTCTGCCAGTTGCTGATTGCCTGTTATAGCGCCTAGACCCTTGTAGTTGGTTATCCTTGATATCGATCTCCATTCCAGTTGCCGACCCTTGCCTGTTTGACCATCCTCGATCTCCACTCCTGTTGCCGACCCTTGCCTGTTTGACCATCCTCGATCTCCATTCCAGTTGCCAACCCTTGCCTGTTTGACCATCCTCGATCTCCATTCCAGTTGCCGACCCTTGCCTGTTTGACCATCCTCGATCTCCACTCCTGTTGCCGACCCTTGCCTGTTTGACCATCCTCGATCTCCATTCCAGCTGCCGACCTTCGCCCGTTTGACCATCCTCGATCTCCACTCCTGTTACCAACCTCCAGCCTGTCCTTGGACTTCCACCTTCCGCTCATATACGGGCTACCCGATTCCACTTCCAGCCGCGGGCTCTCCAGTCCTCTGTACCGTAAGGTTTCATCCTTTGAGCCATAAAGTCCTGGGGGCAACCGATCCCGAGCAGGCGTGTTCTGCGTCTCGGCAAGCGGGGGCTCCTATAGGTGAAGCTGGCTGCGGAGATTGGGGGTTGAGGTCCTTACCAAGAGAGCTGGAGTTGTCCAAGTGGTTAATTGCGGTACCCGAAGCGTGACACCAACGGGACCTCCCCCCGTCAATATGCCTGCCAACGCGTGTCGTAACGTGCACCCGTTACTTCCTCAGGGCGACAATTTGTATTTGTACCACCATGACTTACGATGTATGATGTCACGATTAGCGCTTGTCATTTTTTCTGGAAGCATTTCAACTACACAAGGATCTACAGGAGTCAGGACTAAGAGGACCACCCCAAAAGACATCACCTGTAGGAATCATTCTCTTTTGTTCTGGAGTTTGGTTTGTCACCACTTTTTTTATATGTTTTTTAAATGGATTACATTAAATGGCTATTTTAACAGCACACACATAGCTGAGAACCCTGTCTGTGTATCCACTAATATGGAGCAACCTAATCTCCACCACGTGCTGACTGTGAGACGCAAGGACATTATTTTTGATGGAAGCTGTTGTTTGCAACTGTTATTTTGAAACCCCTCAGATTGGCAGTATTCTTTCCAGTATCCAAATCTGGTTGACAGGGAATTGGTCAGCACTGGAGTCTTTTAGACTCCAGGGCTGAGCGAAGAGCTCTTATTCCTCTAACTGTAGGGGCCTCCCAAATCTGGATGCCCCAGGGCCTGCATACATGCATATTGTTGAGAAGCAACACTGCTTCCCCTTGGTGACTATCAATACATAGGCTTGCTGTACCTTTAATTACATGGCCTGCCGATAGAGTGTCCCATTTGTTACCCTTGCGCTGAATGCTATCACAAGAAAAGAATGGCTGTGTGCAGCGGTGTCTCCTGGGTACACTAATAACACAACAGCAACATTTGTAATGCTCTTCATATTGATGAGCGTTCACACGGCAAGCGCCAGGGCTGCGGCCATTCCCGAGCCGGCACATTGGTCGATTGTACATCCCATTAGGGTGAAGTCAGTGATCCCTGGAGCATTGATCTATAATAGCTAATTACCCAGAATGCTTAGTTAACATCCACATTATCTGGGACAAACACATAAATAATACTGACCTCCGTGTGCCACCAGACACAGCTCTATATCAATTCATTGTGCACCCCTGTGCAGCACTTTCACTCCACACAGGGAAATTAAAAGGCATCTGTAGACAGATACAATCAGAATTGCCAGTAAAAGATTAGCAATGCTCACCCAGGTAAGTAGATTTTCAGTCTTATAGAGCCTTGTTAAAAATCTTGCCCTTTAAGAAATTACATCATCATGGCTGTTTCCTCTGCTTTATTGAATAAGCCATATAACATATGGCCTGCCATAGACAAATAGCTGGCGTGCCCGCAAACGCATTCCGTAAGCATAAGAGCGTCGCGTCAACAAAATCTGTGCTATGCACAAACAGCCACACAGGCAGCCAGGGCCGGGCCGCCATTACAGCAGCAGGCGAACCTTTCCTAATGGATTTTTGGCAGCCAGCGCGTTTCTGACCTCAAACCCCACAATATTTCATGGCTGTGCTTTGTCTGCAGAGTGTCTGTCATTAGGAGAATGGGGGATGGAATTTTACAGCTCTGGTTTACCGGCCCATTGCCTCCCACAGAAGAAATAACTATATTCCACACAGGGACCGTGTAAGGTAGAATCGCCAGTCATGCCGGAATGATGTTGGTATTGGGATCTAAAGCAGTTTGTTATATTTGTGTGCAGTTCAGCTCCAGGCCGCTAGGTCAGGGTTTGATGTCTGAAGCACTCACATCCTACCCTGGGCTAACCCAATTTGAAAAAAAAAAACAGATACCCAGGACCAGAGTAATGGAGGACCACATGGAACTGCAAGGCCTCATCACTTGGAGACTGGCTCACCTAGAGCCTTTAACAGCAAGTTCTTTATTATTGATGCATAATGGCACTCACTGTGCCTACCATCAATTTGAAGAGAATTTGCTCCTCATATAGGCAGGGTGACAGCTTGTAATGCTTTGTGTGGCCTCCAGGGCACCACAGATTGTCCATTGAGGCAGGCTGCCTGGGTCCCTGTCATTCAGAGGCCAAGCCCTAACCCACTCTCTCCTGCTGATCATAAGGTCTTAAAATCTGAAAAGTCTTTAAGTCCGCTGTAATTTCTTATTCCAACACCCCTGGAAAGCTTCCCCATTCGGGATGCCCCGCAGTCCTGAATGATCTAAAACTCGCCACTTACTACTATACATGCCGGTTCTGCAAGTACACATCTGTGCTTCACCCTCTTTGCACATGCCTGCCAGTGACCACTATTGTATGGGGGTGCGCAAGGGCTTCGACCACCCCTTATACCCTGTAGTTACCCAGTCATCCTCTGATCATACCCGCTGCCTGGAACAATGCACAGAAGAAAAGATGCTAGAACCTGCTGTGATGTTTGGGTCACTGGCTCAGAGGTGACTCAAGATCATAGCAGGTTCCATCACTTCTGTGCAACACTGCTGGGCCACGGGGATGTTCATAGGAGAATATCAGTGAATAGGTGAATTTCTATTTTACTTTTTTGGTCCAAATTGGTCCTTAGGGAGGGATCTGGCGGGGACTGTGAAAAGAGGTTCAATTCATTTTGGGAGATAGTTAGTTCGGGGAAGGGGGATGTGGGTGGAAGGGAGGCTGTGTAGCGTAGAGTGTAGCGATTACTAATGGGAGCTGGGGTGCTTCCGGGGAGGGTTTAGGTATGCTTTAATTCTATATAGCCTATTTCAGGCACTGGGCACACCCTGTCTCAGGTGTGTATTGCAGGCTATTGGAGGGACGTGAAAGGTGCAACCTGCAATAGTATCCCCAATGTGATCGCGCTCACTGTCTATACGCTTTGTCCACCAAACAATGTTCCTCATGCATACCTCCCAACTTTTCAGGGTGGGAAAGAGACACAATTTGTAAATGAAGCAACGCCCCCCCCCCCTTGAGGGATGTATGGGAGATTGTAATAGTTACTGTTACAGGACGCTGTCCCTAATTAACATTCAAATAGTGGTCCCACATCCTGCCATGCCTATAAGAACAATAGACACCTAATCACACCTAGCTGCCAGAAAGCTACCTCCAACTGCTGCGGTGTTTTGCCTTGAAAAGTCCAGATGCCCAATATACATTGGACACCTGAGCATTGGCTGTTGTTTCTGGGAAGTATTGTAACTCTTGTAATATGTCAGTTATGCCAATATTAATGAGAGATTCTCATTCAGAACTATTAGACCTTTCATTTGATATCAAACATGGCGTACATATATTGTCCAGGGCCTGACAGTCCACATAGTATTGGACCCTGGATGATATACATTTGGTGTTTGGGCTCATTTAACTAAGAAATTTATGGGGATCATGAATTTCTTGGTTACAAGTTGATAACATGCATATTGTAGGAGTTATGGCCTTTATGAAATATACATCTAATTCGTAAGAGTCCTGATGGGGGGCTGAGCTTGGGAGACACTCCCACGAGGCGGGGAATGCTGGCCACTCCCTCTATTGTTCATACCTTAATAAGCTTTGTGCCAGGGACCCGGGCAGTCGATGGATGGAGGGGGCGATGAATGGATGGACACCTGGACCTGAAACCTTAAGTATCTCTGTGTAGCTCTATCTTTATATATCACTCTATATCCATTATAACATATATTGTACCGTAACTTACTGTAACTTTATCATTCATTAATATAAGGACTGCCTGTAATATAAGGTTATCTGGGGGACTCTAGGAACATATTGGGTTAGTAAGGTTAATTACTGTGCTGCTAATTAAACCCGTTTAATAAATACATCTTACTGTGTGTGTAGTGGATAATTTCTCACACAATAGTTTGTAGGTGCAAACTATTTAAGGTATTAATATATTTCTTTCTTGGGACAGTTCACTGGTTGTGTTGGGAGAGCCTTAGCGGCCATTGTTGTGAATCAGATTAGTGGCCGCTGGGCTGATATGATTGTTAGTATTTGTGACTTTTGTAGCATTGATCTCTAATAGAGATATTGGAGGTTAATGTGAAGCAAATATTAATTATATATATTATATTACTTTGAATAGGCAAATGAATAATTTATTGATACAGATCTGCATGTTACAGATGAGGGGACAAATGAGAACAACAAGGAACAGGGGGACATGGACTCAAAAGAGGGACAGCCTCTCCAAATCAGGGACCGTTGGCAGGTATGCTCATGTGGTAATGTAGATCTTTAACGTAAAGGTCACTCATGCCTTTGCTCTGTTGCAGATCAGACCATCAGCCATGTTTGTTTTTATACGTTGGGACATGGTGTCCAGGCTCCATGGTGGTTACATGGAGAAGGCCTGAGTGTGTTGTATTGCAAAATGCTTTCAGGGCGAGCCAGAAGTGTTGGGTCGTGCCAGGAGGAGGGTGAGTGGAGTGCCCGCGCTGCTCTGCTAGGAACAATGAGGCACTGAGCAAGGCTTGTGGTAATTACATGCCTGGGCCCTCAGGCCTGACTCCATGCCACAGAGGCACTAGACGACTAGAGGTGGTGGCAAGGTTTGTTTGCATTACTTTGGGCAGCCGGGGTTTATTAACTCCAACTTCTCTGGAGCAGCCGGTCTAACTGAATGACCCCAGGCTAACAAGCAGTAAGTAAGGAGATAACCTCCAGACATCATGTTAATAGGAAGTATTACAAGCTCAAAACCCCCAGGCCCCCAATTAATAGGCAAATGACTAACCCCGGGCCCCACATTACTAGACAGAGTGCAAATGAATAACCCTTCCGGATAATGGTCAGTGTACGAATAGATAATGCCACAACCCAGATTAATAGGCAGCATTGCAAGCACATAACCCACAGACCCATGATTCTTAGGTCCTTATTTAAGAAGGGATAGCGTCAGGTAGTGGCTGGTTAATGAGAGGTAGCAACTGGTGAACGCCGGACATGGCACACAATTACACATTTATCAAGCAGAATCTGTTTAGCGACTGGGATAGCGCCATGTAGCGTCTGATTCATCATTTTCACAGCCTCAGCGAACAGCGCCGGCGTTCAGCCTTGCACAGCGCCAGGTATGACCTCTCGCTACCTGTCGCTCTCCCATACATTTCAATGGACGATACTTTTCTTCTCTTTAAACAGGGTTTTTGTTTATTTTTTTTCCCCAAAAATCACAAATAATTCTGTGACCTCTTCTGTCATTGAAAAAGCTGTTTTTTTCACAATTTTATCATTTTTTATATATTTCCTCAGAAATGGCATTACAGGTCTGCCATTAAAGTGTTCATGTTACAATGTTGCTACAATGTAATTCCATATGTTGTTGCTTTGTTACTAGTGGATAGATGCTGGAAAACACACTTTAAACACACCGCCTCCTGCGCTCTGGCCTTCAAACAAGCATTTTTCAGCGCCAGAGATTTGTGAGGCTGTTTTTTTGCAGAATATGGTGTTAGTCGGTCGCTATGAGCAGTCGCTAACATGCGCTCCCATACAGCGCTGTACTGGTCAAATAGCGACTCCTCACAATGTATTCAACATTACTGAACAGCGACTGAGTCGCTATAAAGTAGCGACCCACGGCTGAGCACAGTGACTACTAGCGGGCGCTCTGAAAATGCCTGCTACAGACGCTCATCTGTCGCTACCTGGCGTTAGTGATGAATCAGCCTGTTAGACAGAGTGGAGAATGGATAGAATATTAACTATCCCCCAGCCTGCACTGACCCCAAACTAGCAATAAGAAAATTCTTCTCTATATATATTTCAAAATAACTGGGAGCCACTCCTAGAATTGTTACAATTAGCTAGTAAAGATCAAAAACTAGTAGAGAGGCACACCAGTATGAAATAATATTAAATTAAATTTATTATAATCAACATACATGCATGACTATTTAAAAACCAACTAAAATACACAAATCACACAAGACAAACATACAAAGGAGGTATAGGCGGAGGGGAGAGTCAATCAATAACGTGTAAATAAACTAAATAATTAATCACTACTTAATATTCTTATTCTTAATTAGAACACCACAGAGCACTAATAAAACCAATAATAACCCTACCTAGGATCCTGATCCGTGTCAACTAAAATTCCACTATACTAAATATGTCACCTCAATATAAAGTGCAAGTGGCAAAATAAATTAATAATAATATACCAATAAATATGTGTAAACTATATGCAACCAATCCAACAATATAAACACATCTCACACAATAAAAAACAACAATTAATACAGCCAATAACCCTCAATCATTACCACAATACCATAATTGTTCCCAATCAATATGCATATAACCACAATAACAGAGCCTCCCCACTCCTATCACCTGTAACCAGAGCCACGCGGTCCGTGGATCCAATGGCCCACTTCCTCAGGCTGGGTGCTCGGGGCTAGTTAATATTCTATTTTAAGAGTGCAGAATGGACAAGCGCCAGTCCCCAATTTAATAGGCAGAGTTGTGAACAGATAACCTCTAGACCGCATATTAATGGGTGCCTTGAAAGAGCATTACCCACAGACCCGAGATATATAGGCAGAGTGTAAATCTATAACCACTTATACACCAGATTCATAGACAGAATGCAAATGGAAAACCCCCATATTAATAGGCACAGTTGTGAGCAGACAAGCTCTAAATGCCTAAAAAAAGGAAGAATTGCAAGCTTATAACCCCCAGGCCCTATATTCATAGTACAAATGGATAAACCCCAGAAGCAAGACCTACAGATTGATATGCATTATGCTTGGATAATCCCCAGACCCCAAATTTATAGACAGACTGTGACTGGATAACCCCCAGACCCCAGATTATTGGGCATAGTGCATGAATAACCCACAGATTGATATGCATAGTGCACGGATAATCCCCAGACCCCAAATTTATAGACAGACTGTGACTGGATAACCCCCCGACCCAGGATTTATGGGCATAGTGCAGGAATAACCTACAGATTGATATGCATAGTGCACGGATAATCCCCAGACCCCAAATTTATAGACAGACTGTGACTGGATAACCCCCAGACCCCAGATTATTGGGCATAGTGCAGGAATAACCTACAGATTGATATGCATAGTGCACGGATAATCCCCAGACCCCAAATTTATAGACAGACTGTGAATGGATAACCCACAGACCCAGGATTTATGGGCATAGTGCATGAATAACCCACAGGTTGATATGCATACAGCATGGGTAACCCTCAGACCCATGATTTATGGGCATATTGCATGCATAACTCCAAAACCCATAGAATTAGGCAGAGTTGCCAGCAGATAACCCCCAGACCCCATATTAATAGGATTTTTTCTCCACCGAGGCCACACCCATCTGACAATTTCAAGATTGCCGATTGGCTGATCTCAGTATTGCCGGATGACGTTTGGCAGCCGTCTGGCCGCATCCCTGGATTTCATCTTGAGCGCTCCCGTGCCCAGCCCGTCTGAATGGGGGCACATGCAGCTACATGGATCCTCCTCACTCTGATGTAGGCATTCTGGAGGATGTTTTTTTCTCTTTTAACCCCATTTTGTATACAGTATAAGCCTATACATGCCTGTATATGCCTACATCCTATATCTCACATTTGTTTAGGGCTCCCAAAAACTCACACGGAAAGTTGGCACAACTAACTATAAACTAATAATAACTGTCTGCTTGTCAGCATTGCAGAATTTGCTGTTTGCCACGTGTTGGTACATAGCGGTTACATGGTTACACATGCCCATTCTAGCCTGCAGAGTCTCCCCCACCAGGGAGGCTTCCCAGCAGATGCAAGCGCTCATCCTCTCTGCCTTTTATGGCCCAATATGTCAAGGTGAGAGGAGGAAACACAGGGGGAGAAGAGAAAGGAGGAGGAGGGGTAGCCTCCACATTTTCTGAAACGCCCTGCCATTCCAGCTTGTGTAATGAAGATACAGCTCCTCTGCTGGAGGATGGGGGGGGGGGGGGGGTTAATGGAGGAACGCTCTGCATTCTCCATCAGGAAGCAGATGAAGAAGTCATTAATGAGATGCTCTGCAGGAAGACGCTCATTATGTTAGTGAGACATAGCAAGGGCAGGACTAGGCATTCATTTCATGTAGTCATTAATAGGCAAAGTCTCAATAGGTCAATGTTCTGCAAAGAGACTGCTGCAATGTTCTGCAGAGTTGGGTTAACAATCACACAAACAGAGTAATATTAGGAAATATACAAATAACAGGTACTGATTGGAGAGACGTGGTCTGACCTGGAATATAACTGCTTCAAATGAATTCCAAAGCGCAGTACAGATCCTGGTCTCCCCCCTCTCTGTACATTTATGTCTACTCTGCACAGTCTGCATAGCTCTGTCATATCTGCAGCGCAGTACAGAGAATATTAGTTGAAGATGACTGGAGGTGACCTGCACCTTCCCTGTGGGCATTCCGATTCAGAATTCCCTAGATGTAAAAAGGAAGCCCCAAATCAGTCAAAACTACTGATCTATTGTAATCACTAGTTTGTACAGCGCTACAGAAGATGATGGTGATTCATAAATAATAATCATTCATACCCGGATCACTATTGGCAGCCATTCTTGTGTCCTACCTGATCACCAATAAGCAATAATATTCAACACGCGGACATGCAAGCACCATGCACACACACGCCCACCTGCGCCCCCCCCCCCCCCCATGTACCTGAACAGTTAACAAGTATGCATAAGGCTAAGCCTCACAGTTAACATGTATGCATAAGGCTAAGCCTCAATGACAGTGGTGGATATGGCTAATGGTAAAGTAGTTTATTATTGTAAGGGCAGATAAGGCTGCAGAAGTGGGTATGCCCCTGAAAACCATGTTCCTTGATGGGGGGGGGTTACAATGGGGCTAGGATCTGGAGGCTATTGGGGAGACTAGGAAAGCACAGCAGCAGCCACAGCAGTGCCACCCATTAGGAATTATCCGGGTTTTTCTATGGCCAGTCTGCCCCTGGTCAGGAGAGTGCAGGTCGGGTAAGTAGTTTTGACACTTTTCAGGCTTTTTCTCAAAGCACAACTCCAGATAAAAATGACCAGGGCCATCCAGCAACGCATATTACATTGGTTTCCTTCTTATGTCCTGCCACTATAATTTGGGATGCCCTAAAGTTAAAGATCCCTAGGGAGCTATGGATCATTGCTCACCCGGCCAAATTCCTGGGAACTGAGCACCTGACAAACCCCATTGGCTGATGGCAGTCATTTGGGGTGCAAGAACAATGTGGGAGTGCAGACCAGCTGAGTAATCCCACCTCATCTTATGCTTCCAACCAGAGGGGCATGGCAGGTTTTGGGAAATGTTGCATGCAGCGGTTAGCCCCCATGAAGACCATAGATGTCTATAGGCATGTACTCATTTTTATCTACACTCTCGCTGCCATGCAAGTAAATACCTTCGTCTCCCAGTTCAGTGCCAGTTCCCATCCTTGTCACAGCACTCCAGCCATCCACTTAAATTCACACTTATAGTGCTGTGTATCCTGTGGCCGCTTCCAAATCCAGGTGCCTTCCGCCACTGCTGTGTCCAACTGCTGCTGCTGCCACCACCAACAGGGACCAGGAAACAATGGACAGAGCAGGGTGACTAACAGGGCCGCCGCTAACACCCTGCACCGTAATAGAGGCATTGTGTAGCGCCGCACTTGTGTGTTTCTACCACAATGTTAAAGTGTGGCCTAAAAAAGCCCTAAAGTGTAGCCTAAAAGTGTTGAAGTAACTTGGGCCCACCAGAAGAAATCATTCTTGAGGGCCTTCAGCTAGAAATAATGCAAGGCCACTCTTAATCACATTGTTGCCCAATACAAAAAGTGATGTTTATTCTATCAAAAGTAACAAACTGTGTAACAAGCTCACAGAACACTGGAAAACCAGAAACGCTGAGTTAGTCTTGTTTACGCCTATGCAGATTATTGTGTGTTTCTGCAGTGTGTTTTAAACACAAATGCAAAATAAGACCCACAATATATCCTCTATAAGCCCTTTCTCATCGAAATAACTGAACAAAACGCAAATGCAAACACAAAGCAGAAGCATGCTCAACATGGTGCAAGATCATGATCAAAATAGCAAAACGCCTAAAACACCCACATTTCTACATCGCATAGATGTGATCAAAGACATAGGCCCTTATTTAACAAGGGATAGCGACAGGTAGCGACTGGTGAGCGGCCGGTAATGAAGGGCTCCGCCACGAGAACGCCGGCTCCCCACCACAATCACACATTTATCAAGCCGATGCTGCTTAGCGACTGAGATAGCGCCAGATAGCCACTCATTCATCATTATTCCAGCCTCAGCCCACAGCGCCAGCGTCCGACCTTGAACAGCGACAGGTATGACCTCTCGCTACCTGGCGCTCTCCAATGCATTTCAATGGAAAAATCTTTAAATATTCATAATTAATTCATATTAATGTTTTTTTTTTTTTTTTAAATGTGAAAAATTCTGTGACCACTTCTGCCATGTTATATTTTTTTTTTAAGGTAAAAAAAAAAAAAACATTGTGCAGAATTGATATTACAGGTCTGATATTAATGTATTCATATTACAAAATGTTATTAAAAACTTGTTTTTTTTTTGTTTCCAAAAATATGGTGGTTTGGGGGTTAAAAAACTACTTTTAACCCATCGCCGCCAGCGCTCTGGGGTTTAAACATGCATTTCACAGCGTGAGAATTTTTTGAGCGTGATTTGTTAATGAATATGGTGGGAGCCGGTCGCTATGGCCAGTCGTTATCATGCGCTCCCATACAGCGCGGAACCTGTCAAATAGCGACTCCTCACCCAATATTCAACATTGCGGCAAACCGACTGAGTCGCTATCAACTACCGAACAAAGGCCAAGCACAGCGACTACTAGCGGGCGCTCTGAAAATGCCGCTACAGTCGCTCAACTGACGCTACCTGCCGCTGTTAATTAATCGGCCTCATAGTTTTGGACCCACTGAACTGGGATAATGGTGGGTGATCCTCTGACTGATTCCGACTGACTAACCGTCAGTTATGACTGGACTTCTTTAAAGCAGACCAAAACCCATCTCTTTGACTAATATCTCCCCACATTCATTAACCCACAGGCACCACCTTTTGCATGGTTTCACAATCCTGTTATCTCTCCTTTCCAAGCAAGAAACCTGGCAATTTTTTGATGTTCTGCCTTATTGTTTTTCTCTACTGGAAAATAAACGTGTTAGGATTGTGCCCCCAGACCCGTGATTTACTTATCAGCATGTTGCTTCCAAGTTTCTTATATTCCAGTGGATATGTCTTGGTAAAGTAGGAGTGGCTTTCTTGACCTTCAGTAAAGCTCCTAGTTTCCTTTGCTCACTACAAATCCCAGAATCCTTCAACTGTAACAGGTGCCTTTATTCGCAACTTTGGATAAACAAAGCAGCAGCAATCGCCCTTTTCACCTGAGGACACTGCTAGTAACCCTTTAGCTTCTGGAACACAAGACTGATTTCCTCTATCTGAAGAGATTGAAATAATGCAGATGGGGTTAAATTTGTTGTGTCTGCCTCGACCAATCAGAGGATTAGCAAGCCAGAGTGAGGAAGCTTCAGAAATGCACATCTGAACACCACTTTGATGTAGAGTTCTAAGGTAAACATATTGTTGCTATGGAGAACTGTTCTCTTTTATATCATGGATTTGAAAAGTAAAAAAATGAATAAATAAACTCAGCACATTGCGCGCATCATATTGACACACTAGACTGGAAACTTTTAAATATGGCATAGAAAGTGGAATTACTGTTTAATGCAACAACTACATCCTGTATATGACTGTCCGCTTGTTATACACTCTATTGATAAATATAAAGGATTTATTGATAAAGTTAGTTTAAAAGAAAACCAGGAAGTCTTAGGCAGACCATATGACTGTATGCATAGTGTGTTTAACCTGCTAGCAGAAAGGAGCTGTTTCCTAATTCCTAATCCCAGTCTGCTTTAAGAATCCTTAGTTCTAATAAGCTGAAGTTTTTCATATTGTGCTGGTTGGAAAATGTCACTTTGTTTCTTCCTAGAAGGCGAAAGCAGGCAACAGATCCCAGCTTTCTGCTATTTTTTTCCTATTTTCCCCGAATTTTCCAGTGTTTGTAGTGAAATCAGCCAGGCCTGCCGAGTAGACGGGCCATAAACAGTGATATACGTATGTTAGGGATGAGGAATGTAAATAGGATATGCTGCAAACTCTCACATGGGAACGCCGCCCGCCCAGCGCACACACCATTACTGTCCTATATGGAGATTTATGGCAATGACCTGGGCCAGGCCTCCCAGGAATTCGCTGGCCTGGTGGATGCGGGAAGGTAGCAGAGAGGCCTTTGGGAATGGTGTAACTATCATCTATAATGACACCTAGCTGTCAGAAGTTAACAGACACATACCATTTCATACATTAACACTTACCCACAACGGGTGGTAATCAGGGCATAGGGCCATAGAAGACCACCTCTTGATTTGAAATGCAAATTCAAAACTGTAAATATAAAAAGAATATTCTTACCTATCCCCCCACAAGATCAACCCACTGCAGTCCGAAAGCATGACTTGCCCTAATTCTTCTGCTGTCAGTTCTGTTGCTATCAAGTGCACTCCCCAGAAGGCCTCAGTGAACGCCAGCTTCCAGTCATGAGGAAGCACTGTAGCTGATTGGCAGCAGGGGGGCACCATGACATGCTTATCAGCATTGGATGCATTCTGTTTTTTGGAAGTGAGCTGCTCACACACTGTGCCGGCTGGGGGCAGGATTCAGGCCTGACTAGAAAGAAAGCCAGGGGGGCAACAGATAACAACAGTGACTAGAATCAGCAACTGGGGGGGGGGGGTATCAGATGCCTGGAAAGTAAGGTATGTATGCTTTGATTTTTACACTTTGACACTCCAGAGTCAGACAGTTTAGTTGCAGGGGACAAAGGGTGAGTATCCTTTTGTTTGGGTGATCAATCCATTTTGTTTTGTATTCATTATTATAACAAACCTTTGTTTTATAGCAGAAGTCATCTCTGCCACCCTCACTTCCCTGGCAGAACAGGAGGGAGGGGGTTAGAAAGAAAAAAAACCCTTACCCTACCTGCGGTCCAGCTGCAGTCAGCCGACATGCCTATGCTATACACTGCATGCCAAGTGAATGTGAGGGCGGGAAGTTGTTTTGTGATTTTTACCCTAAATTGGCAGCACCCAGAGCACCGGAAGAATGGTGCTGGACCATAGGCGTGGTAAGGGTTCTTTTCTTTGTAATCCCCCCGTCATCAGTGCCAGTGGAGGATGTCAGGCAAGGGTTACCCTGAGCCTGGAATTCCTATTTAAAGTGGGCCAAACACCACAGTCGATAGCCAGGAATCTATAAGATTTCAGGGCCGCCGGATTCCCTCCCCAGAATCGGAATTCCACGCTTTGTGAAACACCCCGAGTCCCCTAAAAACCTACCTTCTCCCTGATTCAAAGGCAAATGTGTGAGCCGTGGGCATCATCAGCTATACCTTTAGCAAGGAGGACCCCTGAGCCAGGCATTTGTGAATGGTGGGCCCAGGCCACTGCAATGTAGGGGGGCATGTCAGCTCACTGTGACTGATGGCGGGGCGTTACCACATTGCAGTGAGACAGGAAGAGAAGCCTGACGAGCAGAGTGGCGCTGCGCATGATGCCGAGGGCAGGGCTGGCATCCACACCCGGCAAGCCCGGTCAGCTGCCGATGGCTCCACCCCCCAGGGGGGCCCACTGACAGCTGGCACAATGTGGTTAAAGAACTGCACACACTTCCTTTCTCTGACTATCCATCCTTGTCTCCACAGCTCTGACCCATTGCTTGTATGTCACCTCTGCCTCATCCATTCCTATCCCCTGAACCCTGCCCCATCTTTCCCTATCCACTCAGCCCTGCCCCATCCATCCATATCCCCTGAGCCCTGACCCATCTATCTTTAGCTCTGCCCTATCCATCCCTGTCCCCTCAGCTCAGCCCCATTCATCCATGTACCCTCAGCTCTGCCACATCCATCCGGGCCGCTCCAGTTCTGCCCCATTCACCCCTTCACTCTGCACCACAACCCTGTGCCCTATCCCCTCAGCTCTACGCCTCTCAATCCCTGTCCTTACGGCTTTGCCCATCTACCCCTCTTTCTTCCAGCTCTACCAGTCTATCCATCTTTCTTCTAGCTTTACCCAGCCATTCCTGCCCATCTATCACAACATCCATCCATTCCTGCCCTTCCTGTTTTGTCTATCCCTCTTCCTCAATATTCTGCCCATTCATGTGGGGCCAAACTAAAAAAACAGCTCAAATAGGAGGTTGGAGGGCAAGCAGCTCTTCTTAGGTTTGGCCATGGAATTTATAGACCCCTGATCCACGACTCTCTGCTGCAAAGGGGCCCACTGAGACCATGCCACCAGAGGGCCCACATAAACCTGGAGCCAGCTCTGGCCAAGGAACAGGCGTCCAGCCTTTCAGGTGAGTGCTGCTGTCCCTGACTAGAAATGATGGTCTGCATGGGAGAAAAGGTGAGTATAGCATTTTTATTTGCCTAAAGGTAAAACAAAGGACTGTCAGCAATTCCAAGCCTCATGACCGATGTCTGACTCATAATAAGTCTAAGCATTGTGTGGTACTCTGCATCACACAGCTTTATTTTTGGCCCAATGACAGGTTCCCTTTAATTACAAAGCTCGTTTTCAGTGCTTGTTTTCGCTCTAAATCTGCCTTTCAAGAGTTTCCAATGTCAACAGTCACAAGCCAAATTTCTTGTTCGGTTGCCAGGATATACTAGCTACCAATCAGAGCCACACAAGGCACTGTATAAAGGCGCAGGGCAACAATGCAGAGCCCTGGCCTGCTGCACCAGGAGCATCATGGGAAAGGCAATTATACATGACCATATTTATGGAAATACCTCATCACTTTTTTGAAAAAGCAGTTCCGTGAAACGTGCGTCATTATCCGACATGCCAGGGCCGGAATTACTATACAGCACAGCAGGAACCTGTCTATGGGAGGCATCGCTGAATGGGAAAGCCTGATCCAGAAACTCTATGGGAACTGGAAGAGACACTTTTTAGATAAGTGGAACAAAACCTAGGATTTTGACTATCCTGGGTTATGTTCCCTGACCTGGGGGCATCGCAACTTGGGATGTCCCACTGGGGGAAACCCCCAGATCACCCAGTACTCACCTCTCCACCGGTCCAACAGAGCAAGCTTGTAGTTTATTCTCACATGGTAGGAACAAGATCCAGGGATGACAGGTTTAGTCTATGAGGGGTGACAGAGCCTGTCACCCTGGATGTCCCTTTCCTTCCAATAAAATAAAAGAAACAAACCTGGGTTGATATTTCTTGATGTTGTGTGTATAAGTGGCCTGTCCTCCCATCATTGGTCCATTTTTTTGCGATAGTGCTCCTTTAAGATCCTTTCCACGATTTTCTATTAAATGTATTCATGATGAATATAAGGCTAGTCCTAGTTGGTGCCAGCAACACTTTCACCTATAATCTAAATGGGGGCAGCAGAGCAGGAGAAAGATATGGATGTACTGAAAACAAGCAGACCAGCAGTCATTGGTGCCAAGCAGCAGCTGCAAAAGCTAATACAATTATGGCGTGTATTAGAATCCAGGAAAATAAGGTGCAAGGAATATGATGGAAAATAATATATCACCTCTTCGACCTGCTTATCTGTAAACAAAGATCTAATCTAAAATGCCATCAGATAACCCAGCTGTAAGGAATTCATCACCGATCTCACAGATGGCTGGCTCATAAGCAGGTCGGTAAAAACACAGTACCCCCCAGGGGGCCTCCACTTCTAATGACCTTGCTAGTACCAGTCACACCTCTCCTAGCCTGATCAATCACAAGCCTTAGCCAGCAGGAAACCCCTGCCGTGAGTCTGTGCTGGCAGGCTTCAAAGCATAAATCCAGACACAACAGCAACAGTATTTCATAAAGAATTATGAGGTTATACTGTTAACATTAATAATAAGCTAAACCCATATTCAGAATCTGGAGTTTCTAACGCATACATCCATGGAACTCCCATCTGTCCCAGACGTTCAGGGCCGGAGATCCTAAGAACCCAGGCTAGGAGCCATATATTGTTGCAGAGTGTTAGTGTTGGGTGCAGCGGAATCAAATACAGATAGACATTAGTGGTGTAACAGGAACTAGCTTTACTGGAACAAGCATACAGTCTGTGATGTCACCTTAACATGGTGGCTAACACAAGAAAAGAATCAGAGCGCGGGTTTAATATACAGTGAACACAACACAGCAGAAAATGGATATGAAGACTACAGTTAAGCACTGGTAACAGACCCATCATTAAATGTAGTCGGGAGGCAAAGGCGAACTGCGTTTTCTGGAGAGAGGTCACGCTGGAATCATGCTGGAAATACCTGCAAGTACAAGGACCAGAACCCTCCCCCCAATGCCTCTGTGTGGGTTCCTAGCACAGATAACGGTAACCAACATTTATTCCATCTGCTCCTTCTGTTACTTACTCACTTGTAATTGACCTGTATTGTATCTATTCATTGTATGTACATAGTTTTTCTCGTGTGCCCTTAAAGCGATTATATATACAACTTAATACTGCCCTGCCTTATTATCTTGATTCACAAGCTCTCACTTGTCCATGTTTCTCAGTTATATTACACGCTACCGGACTGGCTTCGGGCCTGCTATATAATCCCGCTAATGGACTGGGGTGTATCAAACAGAGCTGGTGGCACTACTACAAGCTGGTAGGGCTCTGTTCACTGGTGGCAGTAAAGGTGCTCCACAGCCTGTCAAGGTTTTCAAGGCCTGTATTAACGAAAATGTACCTCCTTGAAGGCATGTGCTAATGAATATAATCCACCTTGAAGATCTGTTAACAAAAATGTACTACCTTGAAGGCCTGTGTTAACAAAAATGTACTGCCTTGAAGGCCTGTGTCAACAAAAATGTCCTGCCTTGAAGGCCTGTGTCAACAACAATGTCCTGCCTTGAAGGCCTGTGTCAACAAAAATGTACCACCTTAAAGTGGACCAACACCCAGGGGGGATCGGCCCGGAAATCTATAAGATTCCCGGACTGATCAGATCCCTCCCCGCGGGGCATCCGAAATCGGGATGTCCCGCGGGGAGGAACCCCCCAGGAGGCCCACAATCCTCACCTTACCGGCGATCCAACGGCGCATGCGCGAGACGCGGCCGCGTCTCTCGCTTCCCTCTAGCAGGGCGCGCTCCCGCGCCGGCCATTTTGTGAATGGCCGGCGCAGGCGCGCTCCCTGTTAGAGGGAAGCGAGAGACGCAGCCAATGACAGCGCTCTGGTATGCGCGTCCAAGCGGCTTTGGACGCGCATACCAGAGCTGCTCTGAGCGCTGTCATTGGCCGGACGAGGTCACGTGGGAGCGGGGAGAGGTGAGTTTTTGCGGCGATCGGGGGGGTTTCAGACAGCGGGGCACCCCCGATCGGGGTGCCCCGCCTAAGTGGACCAACACCCAGGATAGTAAAAATCCTGGGTGTTGGTCCACTTTAAAGGCCTGTGTCAATGACAATGTACCACCTTGATGGCCTGTGTTAACAAAAATGTCCCGCCATGATGGCCTGTGTTAAAGAAAACGTACCACCTTGAAGGCCTGTGTTAACAAAAATGTACTGCCTTGAAGGCCTGTGTCAACAAAAATGTACCGCCTTGAAGGCCTGTGTTAATGACAATGTACCACCTTGATGGCCTGTGTTAACAAAAATGTCCCGCCATGATGGCCTGTGTTAAAGAAAATGTACCACCTTGGTGGCCTGTTTTAACAAAAATGTACCACCTTGATAGTCCGTGTTAACAAAAATGTACCACCTTGATGGTCCGTGTTAACAAAAATGTACCACCTTGATGGCCTGTGTTAATGACAATGTACCACCTTGATGGCCTGTGTTAACAAAAATGTACCACCTTGATGGCCTGTGTTAACAAAAATTAACCACGTGATCTCGATGATCATCTGGGACCACGAAGTATGGGTTTCATCACATAAGACCTCATCTGGAAAACAGTTTTGGGCATCGAGCAGTAAAAGACAGACCCCTAGGTCTTAGACTTGATAGACATCTTTTCAGAACCTCCGTTACTATGTAATATACTATAATTTGGTCTTCTTCTGACCTTTTTTGGAAGAGCTTCTTTTTTTACATGGTAAGCAGCCATCCTATTTGGGAAGCTCCTATTTGGAAAGCTTCCACTAAGGCATACCTACCATCTTTTCAGGGTGGGAAAGAGGGACATTTGTTAAATTAGGCCACACCCCCTCATTAAGGGGTAGATAGGAGATGGGTTGTAACAGTTAAAACAAAATAAACACTTTAAATAGGCAAATAAATCATTAATTGATGCAGATCTGCATGTTATACCTCAAAGAGGGACAAATGGGAACAATGAGGGACAGGGGGACATGGACTCAAAAGAGGGACAGTTCCTCCAAATCAGGGACACTTGGGAGGTATACGGGGAGGCCGATTCATCAATAGCGCCAGGTAGCGACAGATGAGCGACTGTAGCGTGATTTTTTCAGCGCCAGCCAGTATTCGCTGTGCTTGGCCGGCATTAGCTTGATGACAGCGACTCGGTCGGTGTGCGGTAATGTTGAATACGGGCTGGGGAGTCGCTGTTTCACAGGTCCAGCGTTGTATGTGAGCGCCTGACAACGAATGGCCAGAGCGAACGGCTAGCTTCATATTCATCAAAAAATCACGCTCCGAATGTGCTGTCGCTGTCCATTCCTTGTTTAAACCCCAGAGCGCTGGCGGCGATGTGTATTAACTAGTTTTTAACCCCTAAACAACCATATTTTTTGAATGTAACATTATACGGGGTTTTAGAATCATTTTGTAATATGAATACATTAATCTCAGACCTGTTAGATCAATTCTGCACAAATTTTTTTTTTTTTTTTTTTTGACTTAAAAATAAATCCTAACATTGCAGAAGTGTTCTCCGATTTTTTGACATTAAAAAAACAAAAAAAAAAAAAAAAACAAATTAATTATGATTAATTATTGATTGCTCCATTGAAATGCATTGGACATCGCCAGGGAGCGACAGCTCATACCTGGCGCTGTGAGGGAATTTGCAGCGGCGCTGTTCAGTCCAGGCGGCTTCATGATGAATGCCGCGCTAGCCGTCGCTCTCGCCGGCGCTAGCCTCATTTTGCTTGATAAATGCGTCATTGTGAGCGCCGCCGGGCGTACTTGAGTCGGTAGTCGCCGTTAGCTGCCGCTACCTGGCGCTCGTCAGACACTACCTGGCGCTATCGCTTGATGAATAAGGGCCTAAGTTGAATAGGGGGCTGTTATTCCCTTATTTGGGTTAAAATGTCTGTGTTTCTCCTCCTCAAAACTATATCAGGTGTTGCAGGGTTTTAATTGGACCTCCAAGTAAAAATGGGCGGGGCAGCTTGAAAAATCTGTCTGCTATACTCACTTTCTCTGCACTCCTGCACCACAAGTGTGACCCACATGATCACTGGAGGCCAGTGGAATTCACCAGGCTAGTGCGTGCAATGCCATGTTCACACCAACGCCGAAAATAACTAGGACAGCTACTACAAAGGGGGTTATTCATGAAGGGGTAGCGCCTCGTAGCGGCAGGCAACGTCTGGTGAACGCCGGGTGCTGTACGCAAAACCACATTTATGAAAGGGAATCTGGTGAGCGCCTCTAACAGCGCCATGTAGCGTCACATGTATTATTACAGGCGGCTCAGCGTATAGCACCGGCGCTCTAGCTTCCAGAGCGCCAGATATTACCTTTCGCTCACTGACGCTCTCCCATACATTTCAATGGCCGTTCATTTGCTTGTGTTTAAATAGCGTGTTTGACATTTTTTTTTTTTGCTCAAATCATTGTGTGACCTCTCCTGGCTGCAAACAAACACTTTTAGAAACTGTTTTGACTTTTTATATTTTTATGCAGAATTGTCATTACAGGTCTGGCACTAAAGTGTTATTGTCCCTGTGTTAAAACAATGTCATTCCATGTGTTTTCACTTTGTTACTGGTGGATATGTGTTCAAAAACAGATTTAAATCACACAGCGTCTGGCGCTCTATGCTACAGCGCCCAGATTTAGAGTGCCAACGCTGTGTGTGTCGCTCGCGGCAGTGCTGTACTGGTGTTAGAGCGCCCAACACACATCACATTCATCAATGCAGGCCAGGTTACTACAGCGAATGAGGCGCTCTGTTACAGCGCCTGATAGCCATTCACAGCGCTCTAAGCGCCGCTATACAGATGCTCATCTGCCGATACCTGGCGCTAGTAGTGAATCAGCCTCTAAATTTGTTTATTTTATAAATGATTATAAAAATGGATGCTGAGATTTGCAGCAGGAAATCTGGGACAGCAAATAGTATTTACATGTCCCCGAGTCTACACAGAGCAGGATTTCCCTTTGGCAGAGCGAGTTGGCTGCTGGAGGCGACCCCGTCCCCGCCCTGACACCACAAACACTGTGTACATGCTGCTATGGATGGTCACACTCTGAAGACAATCTCCCGATTGTATCACTGGCCCGGCCATACAAGAGAAATCTCCCCATCACCTGCTTGTTCTCCCTGCCCATCCTTACTGCCTGACCTGCCACCATGCTCCACACATCTACTGTGTTACAGGACAGCAGAAAAGAGAGCTGGAGAAGGAATACAGAAAGCAGAAAAGAGAGCTGGAGAAGGAATACAGAAAGCAGAAAAGAGAGCTGGAGAAGGAATACAGAAAGCAGAAAAGAGAGCTGGAGAAGGAATACAGAAAGCAGAAAAGAGAGCTGGAGAAGGAATACAGAAAGCAGAAAAGAGAGCTGGAGAAGGAATACAGAAAGCAGAAAAGAGAGCTGGAGAAGGAATACAGAAAGCAGAAAGCAGAGCTGGAGAAGGAATACAGAAAGCAGAAAAGAGAGCTGGAGAAGAAATACAGAAAGCAGAAAACAGAGCTGGGGAAGGAATACAGAAAGCAGAAAAGAAAGCTGGAGAAAGCATACAGAAAGCAGAAAACAGAGCTGGAGAAGGAATACAGAAAGCAGAAATCAGAGCTGGAGAAGGAATACAGAAAGCAGAAAAGAGAGCTGGAGAAGGAATACAGAAAGCAGAAAAGAGAGCTGGAGAAGGAATACAGAAAGCAGAAAAGAGAGCTGGAGAAGAAATACAGAAAGCAGAAAACAGAGCTGGGGAAGGAATACAGAAAGCAGAAAAGAGAGCTGGAGAAGGAATACAGAAAGCAGAAAACAGAGCTGGAGAAGGAATACAGAAAGCAGAAAAGAGAGCTGGAGAAGGAATACAGAAAGCAGAAAACAGAAAACAGAGCTGGAGAAGGAATACAGAAAGCAGAAAAGAGAGCTGGAGAAGGAATACAGAAAGCAGAAAACAGAGCTGGGGAAGGAATACAGAAAGCAGAAAAGAGAGCTGGAGAAGGAATACAGAAAGCAGAAAACAGAGCTGGGGAAGGAATACAGAAAGCAGAAAAGAGAGCTGGAGAAGGAATACAGAAAGCAGAAAACAGAAAACAGAGCTGGAGAAGGAATACAGAAAGCAGAAAAGAGAGCTGGAGCAGGAATACAGAAAGCAGAAATCAGAGCTGGAGAAGGAATACAGAAAGCAGAAATCAGAGCTGGAGAAGGAATACAGAAAGCAGAAAAGAGAGCTGGAGAAGGAATACAGAAAGCAGAAAAGAGAGCTGGAGAAGGAATACAGAAAGCAGAAAAGAGAGCTGGAGAAGAAATACAGAAAGCAGAAAACAGAGCTGGGGAAGGAATACAGAAAGCAGAAAAGAGAGCTGGAGAAGGAATACAGAAAGCAGAAAACAGAGCTGGAGAAGGAATACAGAAAGCAGAAATCAGAGCTGGAGAAGGAATACAGAAAGCAGAAAAGAGAGCTGGAGAAGGAATACAGAAAGCAGAAAAGAGAGCTGGAGCAGGAATACAGAAAGCAGAAATCAGAGCTGGAGAAGGAATACAGAAAGCAGAAATCAGAGCTGGAGAAGGAATACAGAAAGCAGAAAAGAGAGCTGGAGAAGGAATACAGAAAGCAGAAAAGAGAGCTGGAGAAGGAATACAGAAAGCAGAAAAGAGAGCTGGAGAAGAAATACAGAAAGCAGAAAACAGAGCTGGGGAAGGAATACAGAAAGCAGAAAAGAGAGCTGGAGAAGGAATACAGAAAGCAGAAAACAGAGCTGGGGAAGGAATACAGAAAGCAGAAAAGAGAGCTGGAGAAGGAATACAGAAAGCAGAAAACAGAGCTGGAGAAGGAATACAGAAAGCAGAAAAGAGAGCTGGAGAAGGAATACAGAAAGCAGAAAACAGAAAACAGAGCTGGAGAAGGAATACAGAAAGCAGAAAAGAGAGCTGGAGAAGGAATACAGAAAGCAGAAAACAGAGCTGGGGAAGGAATACAGAAAGCAGAAAAGAGAGCTGGAGAAGGAATACAGAAAGCAGAAAAGAGAGCTGGAGAAGGAATACAGAAAGCAGAAAACAGAAAAGAGAGCTGGAGAAGGAATACAGAAAGCAGAAAAGAGAGCTGGAGCAGGAATACAGAAAGCAGAAATCAGAGCTGGAGAAGGAATACAGAAAGCAGAAATCAGAGCTGGAGAAGGAATACAGAAAGCAGAAAAGAGAGCTGGAGAAGGAATACAGAAAGCAGAAAAGAGAGCTGGAGAAGGAATACAGAAAGCAGAAAAGAGAGCTGGAGAAGAAATACAGAAAGCAGAAAACAGAGCTGGGGAAGGAATACAGAAAGCAGAAAAGAGAGCTGGAGAAGGAATACAGAAAGCAGAAAACAGAGCTGGAGAAGGAATACAGAAAGCAGAAAAGAGAGCTGGAGAAGGAATACAGAAAGCAGAAAACAGAAAACAGAGCTGGAGAAGGAATACAGAAAGCAGAAAAGAAAGCTGGAGAAAGCATACAGAAAGCAGAAATCAGAGCTGGAGAAGGAATACAGAAAGCAGAAATCAGAGCTGGAGAAGTAATACAGAAAGCAGAAATCAGAGCTGGAGAGGGAATCCAGAAAGCAGAAATCAGAGCTGGAGAAGGAATACAGAAAGCAGAAAAGAGAGCTGGAGAAGGAATACAGAAAGCAGAAAAGAGAGCTGGAGAAGGAATACAGAAAGCAGAAAAGAGAGCTGGAGAAGAAATACAGAAAGCAGAAAACAGAGCTGGGGAAGGAATACAGAAAGCAGAAAAGAGAGCTGGAGAAGGAATACAGAAAGCAGAAAACAGAGCTGGAGAAGGAATACAGAAAGCAGAAAAGAGAGCTGGAGAAGGAATACAGAAAGCAGAAAACAGAAAACAGAGCTGGAGAAGGAATACAGAAAGCAGAAAAGAGAGCTGGAGAAGGAATACAGAAAGCAGAAAACAGAGCTGGAGAAGGAATACAGAAAGCAGAAAACAGAAAACAGAGCTGGAGAAGGAATACAGAAAGCAGAAAAGAGAGCTGGAGAAGAAATACAGAAAGCAGAAAACAGAAAACAGAGCTGGAGAAGGAATACAGAAAGCAGAAAAGAGAGCTGGAGAAGGAATACAGAAAGCAGAAAACAGAGCTGGAGAAGGAATACAGAAAGCAGAAAAGAGAGCTGGAGAAGGAATACAGAAAGCAAAAATCAAAGCTGGGGAAGGAATACAGAAAGCAGAAAAGAGAGCTGGAGAAGGAATACAGAAAGCAGAAATCAGAGCTGGAGAAGGAATACAGAAAACAGAGCTGGAGAAGGAATAAGGAAAGCAGAAAAGAGAGCTGGAGAAGGAATACAGAAAGCAGAAATCAGAGCTGGAGAAGAAATACAGAAAGCAAAAATCAAAGCTGGGGAAGGAATACAGAAAACAGAGCTGGGGAAGGAATACAGAAAGCAGAAATCAGAGCTGGAGAATGAATACAGAAAGCAGAAATCAGAGCTGGAGAAGGAATACAGAAAGCAGAAATCAGAGCTGGAGAATGAATACAGAAAGCAGAAATCAGAGCTGGAGAAGGAATACAGAAAGCAGAAAAGAGAGCTGGAGAAGGAATACAGAAAGCAGAAAAGAGAGCCGGAGAAGGAATACAGAAAGCAGAAAAGAGAGCTGGAGAAGGAATACAGAAAGCAGAAAAGAGAGCTGGAGAAGGAATACAGAAAGCAGAAAACAGAGCTGGAGAAGGAATACAGAAAGCAGAAAAGAGAGCTGGAGAAGGAATACAGAAAGCAGAAAGCAGAGCTGGAGAAGGAATACTGAAAGCAGAAAAGAGAGCTGGAGAAGGAATACAGAAAGCAGAAAAGAGAGCTGGAGAAGAAATACAGAAAGCAGAAAAGAGAGCTGGAGAAGGAATACAGAAAGCAGAAAAGAGAGCTGGAGAAGGAATACAGAAAGCAGAAAAGAGAGCTGGAGAAGGAATACAGAAAGCAGAAAACAGAGCTGGAGAAGGAATACAGAAAGCAGAAAAGAGAGCTGGAGAAGGAATACAGAAAGCAGAAAGCAGAGCTGGAGAAGGAATACTGAAAGCAGAAAAGAGAGCTGGAGAAGGAATACAGAAAGCAGAAAAGAGAGCTGGAGAAGAAATACAGAAAGCAGAAAAGAGAGCTGGGGAAGGAATACAGAAAGCAGAAAAGAGAGCTGGAGAAGAAATACAGAAAGCAGAAAAGAGAGCTGGGGAAGGAATACAGAAAGCAGAAATCAGAGCTGGAGAAGGAATACAGAAAGCAGAAATCAGAGCTGGAGAAGGAATACAGAAAGCAGAAATCAGAGCTGGAGAAGGAATACAGAAAGCAGAAAAGAGAGCTGGAGAAGGAATACAGAAAGCAGAAATCAGAGCTGGAGAAGGAATATAGAAAGCAGAAAAGAGAGCTGGAGAAGGAATACAGAAAGCAGAAAACAGAGCTGGAGAAGGAATACAGAAAGCAGAAATCAGAGCTGGAGAAGAAATACAGAAAGCAGAAAAGAGAGCTGGAGAAGGAATACAGAAAGCAGAAAAGAGAGCTGGAGAAGAAATACAGAAAGCAGAAATCAGAGCTGGAGAAGGAATACAGAAAGCAGAAAAGAGAGCTGGAGAAGGAATACAGAAAGCAGAAATCAGAGCTGGAGAAGGAATACAGAAAGCATAAAACAGAGCTGGAGAAGGAATACAGAAAGCAGAAAACAGAGCTGGAGAAGGAATACAGAAAGCAGAAAACAGAGCTGGAGAAGGAATACAGAAAGCAGAAAACAGAGCTGGAGAAGGAATACAGAAAGCATAAAACAGAGCTGGAGAAGGAATACAGAAAGCATAAAACAGAGCTGGAGAAGGAATACAGAAAGCAGAAAACAGAGCTGGAGAAGGAATACAGAAAGCAGAAATCAGAGCTGGAGAAGGAATACAGAAAGCAGAAAAGAGAGCTGGAGAAGGAATACAGAAAGCAGAAATCAGAGCTGGAGAAGGAATACAGAAAGCAGAAAGCAGAGCTGGAGAAGGAATACAGAAAGCATAAAACAGAGCTGGAGAAGGAATACAGAAAGCAGAAATCAGAGCTGGAGAAGGAATACAGAAAGCAGAAAGCAGAGCTGGAGAAGGAATACAGAAAGCAGAAAACAGAGCTGGAGAAGGAATACAGAAAGCAGAAAAGAGAGCTGGAGAAGGAATACAGAAAGCAGAAAGCAGAGCTGGAGAAGGAATACTGAAAGCAGAAAAGAGAGCTGGAGAAGGAATACAGAAAGCAGAAAAGAGAGCTGGAGAAGAAATACAGAAAGCAGAAAAGAGAGCTGGGGAAGGAATACAGAAAGCAGAAAAGAGAGCTGGAGAAGGAATACAGAAAGCAGAAAAGAGAGCTGGAGAAGAAATACAGAAAGCAGAAAAGAGAGCTGGGGAAGGAATACAGAAAGCAGAAATCAGAGCTGGAGAAGGAATACAGAAAGCAGAAATCAGAGCTGGAGAAGGAATACAGAAAGCAGAAAAGAGAGCTGGAGAAGGAATACAGAAAGCAGAAAACAGAGCTGGAGAAGGAATACAGAAAGCAGAAATCAGAGCTGGAGAAGGAATACAGAAAGCAGAAAGCAGAGCTGGAGAAGGAATACAGAAAGCAGAAATCAGAGCTGGAGAAGGAATACAGAAAGCAGAAATCAGAGCTGGAGAAGGAATACAGAAAGCAGAAAGCAGAGCTGGAGAAGGAATACAGAAAGCAGAAATCAGAGCTGGAGAAGGAATACAGAAAGCAGAAAACAGAGCTGGAGAAGGAATACAGAAAGCAGAAAACAGAGCTGGAGAAGGAATACAGAAAGCAGAAAACAGAGCTGGAGAAGGAATACAGAAAGCAGAAATCAGAGCTGGAGAAGGAATACAGAAAGCAGAAAACAGAGCTGGGGAAGGAATAAAGAAAGCAGAAATCAGAGCTGGAGAAGGAATACAGAAAGCAGAAATCAGAGCTGGAGAAGGAATACAGAAAGCAGAAAAGAAAGCTGGAGAAAGAATACAGAAAGCAGAAATCAGAGCTGGAGAAGTAATACAGAAAGCAGAAAACAGAGCTGGGGAAGGAATAAAGAAAGCAGAAATCAGAGCTGGAGAAGGAATACAGAAAGCAGAAATCAGAGCTGGAGAAGGAATACAGAAAGCAGAAAAGAGAGCTGGAGAAGGAATACAGAAAGCAGAAAAGAGAGCTGGAGAAGGAATACAGAAAGCAGAAAAGAGAGCTGGAGAAGGAATACAGAAAGCAGAAAAGAGAGCTGGAGAAGGAATACAGAAAGCAGAAAAGAGAGCTGGAGCAGGAATACAGAAAGCAGAAATCAGAGCTGGAGAAGGAATACAGAAAGCAGAAAAGAAAGCTGGAGAAAGCATACAGAAAGCAGAAAACAGAGCTGGAGAAGGAATACAGAAAGCAGAAATCAGAGCTGGAGAAGGAATACAGAAAGCAGAAAAGAGAGCTGGAGAAGGAATACAGAAAGCAGAAAAGAGAGCTGGAGAAGGAATACAGAAAGCAGAAAAGAGAGCTGGAGAAGAAATACAGAAAGCAGAAAACAGAGCTGGGGAAGGAATACAGAAAGCAGAAAAGAGAGCTGGAGAAGGAATACAGAAAGCAGAAAAGAGAGCTGGAGAAAAAATACAGAAAGCAGAAAAGAGAGCTGGAGAAGGAATACAGAAAGCAGAAAACAGAAAACAGAGCTGGAGAAGGAATACAGAAAGCAGAAAAGAGAGCTGGAGAAGGAATACAGAAAGCAGAAAACAGAGCTGGGGAAGGAATACAGAAAGCAGAAAAGAGAGCTGGAGAAGGAATACAGAAAGCAGAAAAGAGAGCTGGAGAAGGAATACAGAAAGCAGAAAACAGAAAACAGAGCTGGAGAAGGAATACAGAAAGCAGAAAAGAGAGCTGGATAAGGAATACAGAAAGCAGAAAACAGAGCTGGAGAAGGAATACAGAAAGCAGAAAAGAGAGCTGGAGAAGGAATACAGAAAGCAAAAATCAAAGCTGGGGAAGGAATACAGAAAGCAGAAAAGAGAGCTGGAGAAGGAATACAGAAAGCAGAAATCAGAGCTGGAGAAGGAATACAGAAAACAGAGCTGGAGAAGGAATAAGGAAAGCAGAAAAGAGAGCTGGAGAAGGAATACAGAAAGCAGAAAACAGAGCTGGGGAAGGAATACAGAAAGCAGAAAAGAGAGCTGGAGAAGGAATACAGAAAGCAGAAAAGAGAGCTGGAGAAGGAATACAGAAAGCAGAAAACAGAAAACAGAGCTGGAGAAGGAATACAGAAAGCAGAAAAGAGAGCTGGAGAAGGAATACAGAAAGCAGAAAACAGAGCTGGAGAAGGAATACAGAAAGCAGAAAAGAGAGCTGGAGAAGGAATACAGAAAGCAAAAATCAAAGCTGGGGAAGGAATACAGAAAGCAGAAAAGAGAGCTGGAGAAGGAATACAGAAAGCAGAAATCAGAGCTGGAGAAGGAATACAGAAAACAGAGCTGGAGAAGGAATAAGGAAAGCAGAAAAGAGAGCTGGAGAAGGAATACAGAAAGCAGAAATCAGAGCTGGAGAAGAAATACAGAAAGCAAAAATCAAAGCTGGGGAAGGAATACAGAAAACAGAGCTGGGGAAGGAATACAGAAAGCAGAAATCAGAGCTGGAGAATGAATACAGAAAGCAGAAATCAGAGCTGGAGAAGGAATACAGAAAGCAGAAATCAGAGCTGGAGAATGAATACAGAAAGCAGAAATCAGAGCTGGAGAAGGAATACAGAAAGCAGAAAGCAGAGCTGGAGAAGGAATACTGAAAGCAGAAAAGAGAGCTGGAGAAGGAATACAGAAAGCAGAAAAGAGAGCTGGAGAAGGAATACAGAAAGCAGAAAAGAGAGCCGGAGAAGGAATACAGAAAGCAGAAAAGAGAGCTGGAGAAGGAATACAGAAAGCAGAAAAGAGAGCTGGAGAAGGAATACAGAAAGCAGAAAACAGAGCTGGAGAAGGAATACAGAAAGCAGAAAAGAGAGCTGGAGAAGGAATACAGAAAGCAGAAAAGAGAGCTGGAGAAGGAATACAGAAAGCAGAAAGCAGAGCTGGAGAAGGAATACTGAAAGCAGAAAAGAGAGCTGGAGAAGGAATACAGAAAGCAGAAAAGAGAGCCGGAGAAGGAATACAGAAAGCAGAAAAGAGAGCTGGAGAAGGAATACAGAAAGCAGAAAAGAGAGCTGGAGAAGGAATACAGAAAGCAGAAAACAGAGCTGGAGAAGGAATACAGAAAGCAGAAAAGAGAGCTGGAGAAGGAATACAGAAAGCAGAAAGCAGAGCTGGAGAAGGAATACTGAAAGCAGAAAAGAGAGCTGGAGAAGGAATACAGAAAGCAGAAAAGAGAGCTGGAGAAGAAATACAGAAAGCAGAAAAGAGAGCTGGAGAAGGAATACAGAAAGCAGAAAAGAGAGCTGGAGAAGGAATACAGAAAGCAGAAAAGAGAGCTGGAGAAGGAATACAGAAAGCAGAAAACAGAAAACAGAGCTGGAGAAGGAATACAGAAAGCAGAAAAGAGAGATGGAGAAGGAATACAGAAAGCAGAAAGCAGAGCTGGAGAAGGAATACTGAAAGCAGAAAAGAGAGCTGGAGAAGGAATACAGAAAGCAGAAAAGAGAGCCGGAGAAGGAATACAGAAAGCAGAAAAGAGAGCTGGGGAAGGAATACAGAAAGCAGAAAAGAGAGCTGGAGAAGAAATACAGAAAGCAGAAAAGAGAGCTGGGGAAGGAATACAGAAAGCAGAAAAGAGAGCTGGAGAAGAAATACAGAAAGCAGAAAAGAGAGCTGGGGAAGGAATACAGAAAGCAGAAATCAGAGCTGGAGAAGGAATACAGAAAGCAGAAATCAGAGCTGGAGAAGGAATACAGAAAGCAGAAATCAGAGCTGGAGAAGGAATACAGAAAGCAGAAAAGAGAGCTGGAGAAGGAATACAGAAAGCAGAAATCAGAGCTGGAGAAGGAATATAGAAAGCAGAAAAGAGAGCTGGAGAAGGAATACAGAAAGCAGAAAACAGAGCTGGAGAAGGAATACAGAAAGCAGAAATCAGAGCTGGAGAAGAAATACAGAAAGCAGAAAAGAGAGCTGGAGAAGGAATACAGAAAGCAGAAAAGAGAGCTGGAGAAGAAATACAGAAAGCAGAAATCAGAGCTGGAGAAGGAATACAGAAAGCAGAAAAGAGAGCTGGAGAAGGAATACAGAAAGCAGAAAAGAGAGCTGGAGAAGGAATACAGAAAGCAGAAATCAGAGCTGGAGAAGGAATACAGAAAGCAGAGCTGTAGAATGAATACAGAAAGCATAAAACAGAGCTGGAGAAGGAATACAGAAAGCATAAAACAGAGCTGGAGAAGGAATACAGAAAGCAGAAAACAGAGCTGGAGAAGGAATACAGAAAGCAGAAAAGAGAGCTGGAGAAGGAATACAGAAAGCAGAAATCAGAGCTGGAGAAGGAATACAGAAAGCAGAAAAGAGAGCTGGAGAAGGAATACAGAAAGCAGAAAAGAGAGCTGGAGAAGGAATACAGAAAGCAGAAATCAGAGCTGGAGAAGGAATACAGAAAGCATAAAACAGAGCTGGAGAAGGAATACAGAAAGCAGAAAACAGAGCTGGAGAAGGAATACAGAAAGCATAAAACATAGCTGGAGAAGGAATACAGAAAGCATAAAACAGAGCTGGAGAAGGAATACAGAAAGCAGAAAGCAGAGCTGGAGAAGAAATACAGAAAGCATAAAACAGAGCTGGAGAAGGAATACAGAAAGCAGAAAACAGAGCTGGAGAAGGAATACAGAAAGCAGAAATCAGAGCTGGAGAAGGAATACAGAAAGCAGAAAGCAGAGCTGGAGAAGGAATACAGAAAGCAGAAAGCAGAGCTGGAGAAGAAATACAGAAAGCATAAAACATAGCTGGAGAAGGAATACAGAAAGCATAAAACAGAGCTGGAGAAGGAATACAGAAAGCAGAAAGCAGAGCTGGAGAAGAAATACAGAAAGCATAAAACAGAGCTGGAGAAGGAATACAGAAAGCAGAAAACAGAGCTGGAGAAGGAATACAGAAAGCAGAAATCAGAGCTGGAGAAGGAATACAGAAAGCAGAAAGCAGAGCTGGAGAAGAAATACAGAAAGCATAAAACAGAGCTGGAGAAGGAATACAGAAAGCAGAAAACAGAGCTGGAGAAGGAATACAGAAAGCAGAAATCAGAGCTGGAGAAGGAATACAGAAAGCAGAAAGCAGAGCTGGAGAAGGAATACAGAAAGCAGAAAAGAGAGCTGGAGAAGGAATACAGAAAGCAGAAAAGAGAGCTGGAGAAGAAATACAGAAAGCAGAAAAGAGAGCTGGGGAAGGAATACAGAAAGCAGAAAAGAGAGCTGGAGAAGGAATACAGAAAGCAGAAAAGAGAGCTGGAGAAGAAATACAGAAAGCAGAAAAGAGAGCTGGGGAAGGAATACAGAAAGCAGAAATCAGAGCTGGAGAAGGAATACAGAAAGCAGAAATCAGAGCTGGAGAAGGAATACAGAAAGCAGAAAAGAGAGCTGGAGAAGGAATACAGAAAGCAGAAAACAGAGCTGGAGAAGGAATACAGAAAGCAGAAATCAGAGCTGGAGAAGGAATACAGAAAGCAGAAAGCAGAGCTGGAGAAGGAATACAGAAAGCAGAAAACAGAGCTGGAGAAGGAATACAGAAAGCAGAAAACAGAGCTGGAGAAGGAATACAGAAAGCAGAAAACAGAGCTGGAGAAGGAATACAGAAAGCAGAAATCAGAGCTGGAGAAGGAATACAGAAAGCAGAAAGCAGAGCTGGAGAAGGAATACAGAAAGCAGAAAACAGAGCTGGAGAAGGAATACAGAAAGCAGAAAACAGAGCTGGAGAGGGAATACAGAAAGCAGAAAACAGAGCTGGAGAAGGAATACAGAAAGCAGAAAACAGAGCTGGAGAAGGAATACAGAAAGCAGAAATCAGAGCTGGAGAAGGAATACAGAAAGCAGAATCAGAGCTGGAGAAGGAATACAGAAAGCAGAAAACAGAGCTGGGGAAGGAATAAAGAAAGCAGAAATCAGAGCTGGAGAAGGAATACAGAAAGCAGAAATCAGAGCTGGAGAAGGAATACAGAAAGCAGAAAAGAAAGCTGGAGAAAGAATACAGAAAGCAGAAAAGAGAGCTGGAGAAGGAATACAGAAAGCAGAAATCAGAGCTGGAGAAGTAATACAGAAAGCAGAAAACAGAGCTGGGGAAGGAATAAAGAAAGCAGAAATCAGAGCTGGAGAAGGAATACAGAAAGCAGAAATCAGAGCTGGAGAAGGAATACAGAAAGCAGAAAAGAGAGCTGGAGAAGGAATACAGAAAGCAGAAATCAGAGCTGGAGAAGGAATACAGAAAGCAGAAATCAGAGCTGGAGAAGGAATACAGAAAGCAGAAAAGAGAGCTGGAGAAGGAATACAGAAAGCAGAAATCAGAGCTGGAGAAGGACCATAGGAAGCTAGTAAGGGAACTGGGGAGGCTGCTAAAGGCTGAAAGGAAAACTGAGTGACTGCTGAAAACCGCTAAAGGGAGACAGAGAGGGATTCAGAAAGCTGAAAAAGCACAAAAGTAAATGTTGAAGCTTCAATAGGGAACTGGAAAGAAAGGAGCTAAAGTGACTCTATAGCAGTGGTGGTGAACCTATGGCACCCGTGCCTAGAGGTGGCACTCAGAACCCTCTCTGTGGGCACCTGTCATCTTTTCAGTACACACATTGGGGTTTTTTCATCTCCTCCCTGGCACCAGAGCCATTAGGTTGCCACTTAAATACATTTTTGGTTTCAGTTTGGGCACTCTCAAAAAGGTTTGCCATCACTGCTCTATAGAAATATGAAATAAAACTGCAGAGGGACTACAGAAAGCTGAAAAGGAGCTGGAGGAGAATTAAAGAAAGCTAAAAAAAAAAAAAAAAAAAATGAAACTGGAGTGGGTCAACAAAAAGCTATAAAAGAAACTGCAGAGGGACTACAGAAAGCTAAGTGGGAGCTGGAGGGCAGCTAAAGAAATCTAAAAAAAATGAGACCGTAGAGGGTCTACAGAAAGCTAAAACAAAATCTGGAGAGGGACTACAGAAAGAGGGAGCTGGACTGTAGATAGCTAAACAAGGATTTGAAAGGGGCTTCAGAGAGCTTAAAGTGGACCAACACCCAGGGGGGATCGGCCCGGGAATCTATAAGATTCCCGGACCGATCAGATCCCTCCCCGCGGGGCATCCGAAATCGGGATGTCCCGCGGGGAGGAACCCCCCAGGAGGCCCACAATCCTTACCTTACCGGAGATCCAACGGCGCATGCGCGAGACGCGGCCGCGTCTCTCGCTTCCCTCTAGCAGGGCGCGCTCCCGCGCCGGCCGTTTTGTGAATGGCCGGCGCAGGCGCGCTCCCTGTTAGAGGGAGGCGAGAGACGCAGCCAATGACAGCGCTCAGAGCCGCTCTGGTATGCACGTCCAAGCGGCTTTGGACGCGCATACCAGAGCGGCTCTGAGCGCTGTCATTGGCCGGACGAGGTCACGTGGGAGCGGGGAGAGGTGAACTTTTGCGGCGATCGGGGGGGTTTCACACAGCGGGGCCCCACCGAAGTGGACCAACACCCAGGATAGTCAAAATCCTAGGTGTTGGTCCACTTTAAAAAAGGGAAGACTCAGCAAAACTTCTAATTGATGAACAAAGAAAACAGAGCTGGAGAGGGACTACAGAAAGCAAGAAAGAGTAGGGTTTAAGCAGACCTCCTTTACAGGGGCTTTCTGATTTCGGATCCCCCTGTGTGTGACCCCCCTCCCCAGTTTGCCCAGTTACTCACCTCGATCCCTGCTTCCACGGCACAAGCGCGGGCTGTCCCCTGAACAGCATTCATTGCATTGCATATTAATGCCAGGAAATAAATACTGAATGAATGCTGCCTCCCCTGGGCCCACTCTCCAGCTGCCAGCTATTCAACGATGCCTGGTAAAGCCGCGCGCTTCAAATGGAGGGGTATCCTGGCTGGGCTCCGAGCATGCCCTTGTGGGATCACCAGATCAGGGTGAGTACTGGGCAAACCAGTGAACCAAGGGCAAGCTGTAACCCGGCCCTGGAATCTTTTAGACTCAAGAGCCTGGTTACTTGAATTTTGAAGCTTCACAAGCGTAAAAGGGGACTGAGGAGTGTCTGCTGAAAGCTGAAAACAGAAGAAGGACCAGGACCTCGGAGGAGAGAGATTTAGGGGTACTGATTACTGAAAGCTGCAAGATGAGTGGACAGTGTAGCCAGGCAATAGGAAAAGCAAGCAGGATGCTCGGCTGCATAGCTCGAGGCATCACCAGTAGGAAGAGGGAGGTTGTGATGCCGCTGTATAGAGCCCTGGTGAGGCCACAGCTAGAATACTGTGTGCAGTTCTGGAGACCTTACCTGCAAAAAGACATTATTCAAATAGAACGGGTCCAACAAAAATGGTAGAAGGACTTAAACCTAAAACTTATCAGGAGAGATTTAAAGAACTTAATTTGTAATAAAAACTCAAATCTTTCTGACATGTATCCTGGCCTAGAAAATTTTCGAAAACTTTTCTGAAAGTAATATTTTTATGCAGAATTGTCCTTACAGGTCTGGTATTAAAGTGTTCGTGTTACAATGTAATAACAATGTAATTCCATATGTTTTTGCTTTGTTACTAGTGGATACATGTTCAAAAACAGACTTTAATCACACAGCTTCTGGCGCTCTGGGCTACCATGACCCAATTTTGAGCGCTTTTGTGAGGCTTTTTTTTTTTTAGGAATATGGTGTGAGTCGGTCGCACTGGGCTGGCGCTCCCATACAGCATAGTACTGGTATTATATAATATATTCATCAATGCCGGCCAGCGACTGAGACGCTCTGAAACAGCGACCCATGGCTTAGCACAGCGACTACTAGCGGTCGCTCTCAATGCCTCGCTACAGATGCTCATCTGTCAGTACCTGGCGCTAGTAATGAATCAGCCTGTTAACCTTTTTCATTCAGGCTGATTCATTACTTGCGCCAGCTATCGGCAGATGAGCATCTGTACAGAGGCGCTAAGAGCGACCACTAGTATACACTGTGATTGGCTATCGGGCGCTGTAACAGAGCGTCTCAGTCGCTGTAGTAACCTGGCCGGCAATGATGAATGTGATGTATGTTGGGCGTTGCGCGCTCTAAATCTGGTCGCTGTAGCATAGAGCGCCAGACGCTGTTTGATTAAAGTCTGTTTTTGAACACATATCCACCAGTAACAAAGCGAAAACACATGGAATGACATTGTTGTAACATTGTGACATTAATACATTAATGCCAGACCTGTAATGACAATTCTGCATAAAAATATAGAAAATATAAATATATAAATCAAAAAAAGTTTTCAAAAATGGCTCTTTCTAAGGGCAGGAGAGGTCACACAATTATTTGAGAGAAAAAAATAAATAAAAACAAAGAACCCTGTTTAAACAGAAGAAAAGGACCGTCCATTGAAATGTATGGGAGAGCGACAGGTAGCGACAGGTAATACCTGGCGCTCTGGAAGCTAGAGCGCCGGCGCTATATGCTGATCCGCCTGTAATGATGAATCGTACGCTTACTGGTCGCTTACCAGAATCGCCTTCATAAATGTGGAATTGCCTACAGCGCCTGGCGTTCACCAGATGCTGCCTGCCGCTAAGAGGCGCTACCTGCCGCTATCCCTTGATGAATAACCCCCATAGTATAATGGAGGGAGACCACGAGGTCGATTCATTAATAGCGGCAGGTAGCGACAGTTGAGCGACTGTAGCAGTATTTTCACAGCGCCCGCTAGTAGTCGCTGTGCTTGGCCATTGTTAGTTGATAGCGACTGAGTCGGTGTGCAGTAATGTTGAATACGGGGGGACGAGTCGCTATTTGACAGGTTCCGCGATGTATGGGTGCGCATGATAGCGACTGGTCAGAGCGACCGGCTCCCACCATATTCATTAAAAAATCACGCTCAAAAAATTCTCGCGCTGTGAAATACATGTTTAAACCCCAGAGCGCTGGCGGCGATGTGTTAAAAGTAGTTTTTTAACCCCCAAACCACCATATTTTTGGAAACCAAAAAAAAAAAAATTTTTAAAGAATTTAGTAATATGAATACATTAATATCAGACCTGTAATATCAATTCTGCACAATTTTTTTTTTTTTTTTACCTTAAAGAAATTATCTAACATGGCAGAAGTGGTCACAGAATTTTTCACATTTAAAAAAAGAAAAAACATTAATAACAATTAATTATGAATATTTAAAGATTGCTCCATTGAAATGCATTGGAGAGCGCCAGGTAGCGAGAGGTCATACCTGTCGCTGTTCAAGGTCGGACGCTGGCGCTGTGGGGTGAGGCTGGAATAATGATGAATGAGTCGCTATATGGCGCTATCTCAGTCGCTAAGCAGGATCGGCTTGATAAATGTGTGATTGTGGTGGGGAGCCGGCGTTCTCGTGGCGGGGCCCGTCATTACCGGCCGCTCACCAGTCGCTATCTGTCGCTATTCCTTCATAAATAAGGGCCCACATTCCTTTAGATTAACGAGCACAAGGCTGTCAACCCATCTGTGTGAATGTTTGTGAATGAGGAGAAAAAGAAGCTGCAAAGGGACTAGTGAAATCTGAAGATGGAGCTGAAGAGGGACTGCCAAAAGCTGAAGGAGGGCTAAAAGGAGAGGCAGAAAAGCCTGGAGAAGGGAGACAGAGGCCATCAGGATGTTTCTGATGAACATGCTGTTATTAAAGCGGACCTTCACTCTGAATAAGAGTCTTTCTTATATGTTTCCCACACCCTGTACATACAGATTGGCCACATTAAAAATCATCCTACCTGCATCTACTGCATGTTATGAGCCTTTAAACATCCAAGATGGCGGCTTATGGAAGCCGCCATCTTATCAGGCATCCTGCAAACAGGAAGTACCTCCTGACTGTGCTGCTCTGCATTCTGGGACTGCTGACCTTTACCTGACCCCAGCTCTGCTCTGTCTGAGCAAAGCACAGCTATAACCTGCCCCCCTGTACCTTATCCCACTCTCCTCTCCTCAGTAAGTGTGATGCTTCTGATTCAAGATGGCGGCGCCCGTATCCTAAATTCCTGAACAGAGTTGCAGCCCAGTGGGGGAAAGAATAATAAGTTAGTGACTAAAAACGTAAAATATATTAATTTTAGATGCTGGGGAACCGTTTTTTAAGAGTTTGGGCTTTTCATTAAATCACGCTGAAGGTCTGGTTTAAAGTGGACCAACACCCAGGATTTTGACTATCCTGGGTATTGGTCCACTTCCCTGGGGCACCCCGATCGGGGGTGCCCCGCTGCCCAAAACCCCCCCAAACACCCTGAAAACTCACCTCTTCACGATCCCACGTGACTGCGCTGTCCAATGCCCGCCGACGGACAAGTGACGTCCGTCGGCGGACAAGGGATCGCGCCCACCGCCGCCTCCCGCGCATCACTCTTGACGTGTGCGCTCCCGCGCCGGCCATTCAGAGACAAACGGCGCGGGCGCGCGCACGTCTGGAGGAGCGCGAGTGAGCCGGCGGCGGAAGCAGCGTCTGAAGAGGTAAGGTTTTTCGGGGTGTTTGGGGGGGTTACACCCCGCGGGACATCCCGATCTCGGATGTCCCGCGGTGTGTGAGGTGATCGGCCCGGGAATCTTATAGATTCCCGGGCCGATCACCCCTGGGTGTTGGCCCACTTTAAAGGCTGCTTACCTTTCCAGCAGCTGTGAGGGCCTGTGTCACCCGGTGTGGAGAAGCCCTCACAGCTCAGTGAAGACATAAACATTCCCCATGTGTGGGTTCAGGGTCAGACCGTCACTTCACACACAGTGGCACTTGTCTGGTGGGATTATTTATTGAAGCTGTTACTGTGGATGAATGAACAATGGCGGGAGCCAGACGTAGCACCTTGCCTTCTGCTACATCAGCGAGCACTCCCGCACCACACAGGCCTCTAATTCACTGCTTTAAAGTAGATTAGATGGGGAGGCTGATTTATTAATAGCGACATGTAGCGACAGTTGAGCGACTGTAGCGGTATTTTCACAGCGCCCGCTAGTAGTCGCTGTGCTTGGCCGTTGTTCGGTTGTTGACAGCGACTCAGTCGGTGTGGCGTAACGTTGAATACAAGGTTACGAGTCGCTATTTGACAGGTTCCGCGATGTATGGGAGCGCATGCTAGCGACTGGTCAGAGCGACCGGCTTCCACCATATTCATCAAAAAATCACGCTCAAAAAATTAAAGCGCTGTGAAATGCATGTTTAAACCCCAGAGCGCTGGAGGCGATATGTTAAAAGTAGTTTTTTAACCCCCAAACCACCATATTTTTGGAAACCAAAAAAAAAAAGTATTTTAAATAATTTAGTAATATGAATACATTAATATCAGACCTGTAATATTAATTCTGTACAATTTTTTTTAAAATTTTTTTCCCCTAATTATCTAAAATGGCAGAAGTGGTCACAGAATTTTTCACATTTAAAAAAAAAAAAAAAACATTAATAACAATTAATTGTTAATATTTAAAGATTGTTCCATTGAAATGCATTGGAGCGCGCCAGGTAGCGAGAGGTCATACCTGTCGCTGTTCAAGGTCGGACGCTGGCGCTGTGGGCTGAGGCTGGAATAATGATGAATGAGTGGCTATATGGCGCTATCTCAGTCGCTAAGCAGGATTGGCTTGATAAATGTGTGATTGTGGTGGGGAGCCGGCGTTCTCGTGGCGGGGCCCGTCATTACCGGCCGATCACCAGTCGCTACCTGTCGCTATTCCTTCATAAATAAGGGCCTTTGACTATCCTGGGTTTTGGTCCTTGCCCCCTGTGTGAAACCCATTTAGGTTACCTGATCGAACTCACCTCTTCACGGCCCTACGGCGCATGCGCGGCCGCTCACTTGGATCTGCTCGAGCCTCTTTATCCAGGAGCTCGTACGAGCGGATCCGAGCGCGTTGGCGGCCACAACCCCCGCTACCCTCCAACAGGAAGCGTGCCCTCGCTGGCCATTCACAAATACCTGGTGCAGGCATGCGCAGTGATGCGGCCGCTGTTCACGCATGCACTGTTGGGATGAGAATTAAGGTGAGTTTTCAGGCGACCTGGGGGGTTTCACACAGTGGGGCATCCCGATTCTGGATGCTCCAGGAGGAGGGAATCCAGCGGCCCAGGGATCTTATAGATTTCAGGGCCGTTGGGGCGTGGGTTTTGGTCCAATTTAACAACAGTGACCAGCTCCAGACAAAAATAGACAAAAATGCCAGAGCACTCATTCATTGTAATTTCAAAATGAAATGGATAGAAGACGTCCCCTTTACTATGGCAACAAAGCTACTAAATAGACTCCTTTTTCTTCTATATCCTTTCTTTAATTCCTTCAGAATTCTGTATCTTCCCTACTTCATAATATATTGTAAAACCTTTTGTCATCTCTATTTTCCCCCATACCCTAATAGATTGTAACTTTTTTTATTGAGTAAAATCAAGCAATCATATACAATATATACAATATATACAAAGTTACAATAATAAATAAATAAAAATAAAATAAATAATAACTAAACAAAAAGAAACAGGCCTAACAATTCGGCATATAATATATAATATCCATTATTCTATATACAATCCTGTCTACAACCTAAACACTACACTCTACACAACTCAGCAGGAAGACTAAGAGACCCCGTCACCTGTGCATGCAGCCGTTCTTCAAAAATCTGTCATTGTTATAAAAATCTATGGGTGATAAGAGATAGGAAAGCTCACCCAGAGGGAAGTCATGGGGATCAAGGAGGCCTGATGTTCCTCCACGCCTTCATCCAGGCCCCCCATTCCCACCTGTCCCTCTCAAGCACCCGGATCTTGCCCACCTCATGCAGGATGTCATGCACCACCACCGGGACAGGGAGGACTTTCTTCCTAATGCAGAGCTGGCACCGTGCATTCCATGTGAAATAGCGGATCACTAGACTAACTAGATATAAAGTGTCCAAACAAAAATCCCCTCTGTTCTTGAATGCTCCATACACCCACTCAGCATAGGAAAGCTGGGAGAAGAAGGGGGCACCGAGGGCCAACCCCACCTGTTTACACACCTCTACATTAAAGGGACACCGGAGCAGGAAGTGGTCCATAGTCTCCACCTCATCCTGACACTCCTCACGGAGACAAATTATCTCTGGCAGGCTGCGACTCTTCCGGATCCCCCTAAGGTAGAGTTTTCCTTGGAAGGAGAGCCAGGCTATATCCCGGTATTTCAAAGGAATTCTTGAGGAGTTAATAAGCCTCAAACCCTCCCTCATGATGGAGCCTGGGCAATCCCTGAGGGACAATGGCTCATGAAAAGCCAGACCCAGGACCCGACTCACAAGAAGCTTCCTCGGAGTAGATCTCATGTCCTCTGCTGTCAATTGCCATTGCCGAAGTATTTTCAAACACGGGGCAACATAGGCCGGGAGCTGAGCCTGAGGAACTCGAGGGCTTTTCATCCGGCCACCATTCTCCCAGTCTCGCAGGAAGGGCTTAAACCAGGACTGGAAAATACCCACCCAGCCAGGCGGGCTCTCTGCCAACATGCTTCCAAAATTATGTTTCAGAAACAAGAGAGAGAAAAACACGACTGGGTTGACCATCCCTAGGCCACCCTCCCGCCTAGATAGGTAGGTGACATTTCTTTTCACCAGGTTCATGCGGTTTCCCCATAACATCTGGAAAAACACGCTGTAGACCCTGGTGTAGAGAGATACTGGCAAAACACAGACGAAGCTGACGTATAAAAAGATGGGGATCAGGTAGGTCTTGATAAGGTCAACCCTTTCCCTGAGAGACATTTTCCAGCTCTTCCAGACTGCAACCTTGGCATTGGCAATTTCCAGCCTGCGCTCCCAGTTTTTTGGGCCATAATCGCCAGGACCGAAATTTATGCCAAGGATCTTAATTTCCTGCTGGGGCACTGGGAAGGCGTCCGGAAGTTCGAAGCCCTCACCCTCACCCATCCAGAAAACTTCACTCTTCTCGTGATTGACCTTGGAGCCCGACGCTTCTGTATACTGTGCTATAAGAGAGGCCACCTCCTCCGCCTCATTTGTCCCAGAGACAATCACAGATACATCATCAGCATAGGCAATGACCTTCAAAGGAGGCTCACCAGGCATACCCAGAGGAACCCCACATAACATGCTGCTCTCGACCCTCCTTATAAAGGGATCAATCGCAAACACATACAGTAGGGGACTCAGAGGGCATCCCTGTCGCACACCAGAGCCAACTTCGAAAGGCCTTCCAACCCAACCATTAACAAGAGGGAAGCTCTCAGCCCCTTCATAAAGGGTTTGTAGCCAATTAATGAACCGCCCCGGCAGGCCGTACTTACCAAGAAGCAGCCATAGGTACTCATGATTGACCCTATCAAAAGCCTTTGCCTGATCCAACGCCAACAAGTACTTTCCCCAGCCTGCAGCCCTGCATCGCTCCAAGGCTTCCCGGACAGCTAAAACCGCTGAGAAGGTGCTTCTACCTTGGATGGAGCAGTGCTGGTGACAAGAAAGCAGTTGCTCCGCCACTGACGACAAGCGCCAGAACAAAATCTTTGCCAGTATCTTTCTATCGACATTGAGAAGGCTGATGGGGCGCCAGTTCTCAATCATCGAAGAGTCCTTACCTTTTGACAGAAGGATCACGGCCGAGCGCCTCATGGAGGGAGGGAGGGAACCCTCTGCCAGACAGCAATTAAAAACCTCCACCAAATGTGGTGCCAGGATGGTCTTAAAACATTTATAAAATTCAGCTGTCAGACCATCTGACCCGGGCGACTTTTTGATGGCAAGGTGATCAATTGCACTTACCACCTCATCAGCCGTGACCGGTTCTGTCAAGCCAGTGATAGAAATGTCACCATTTTCCAATCCTGGAGTAGAGTCCAGGAAACTTTCCATCCTTGCCCGGTCAAGAACCTTTCTGCCCAGGAGGTCAGCATAAAAGGACCTAATGATCTCCAGGATCCCAGATTTAGATCTTACCAGGGAACCTGTGCTATCCTTCAGACCAAGGACAGTCTTGAGAGCTGCAGCCTGTCTGCAATTCTGATAGGGATCGGGAGAGTGGTATTTCCCATAATCCCTTTCCAGAACCAGAGAAGCATGCCGGTCATACTGACACTTCCTGAGGAGAAGCTTGACTTCAGAGATTGCCCCTTGATCTCCACCATTCGAGACAAGGATGTCAAGCTTCCTCCGCAAGCGCTGGTAGGCAATGTATTTATCAAGCTGTTTCCTTTTTCCTAGGCCCCTGAAAAGCCCAGCAATTCTCATTTTGGTCAGCTCCCACCACTCAGACCTGCTGCTGCAAAAATCCTTAATGGAAACCTGTGCCTGAAAGAATTCCTCAAAGGATTGTCTTACCCACTCCTCCTCAAGGAGAGCCGAATTCATCCTCCAGATGCCCCTTCCTCTAGGGGGTGTGTCAGAAGACCATCGATAGTAAAAGGTGATCGGAGAACTCGACCGCCTGCAGCCGGGGAGGCTGAGAAGCCGAGCCCTCCTTCAAAAAAAACCTGTCTATCCTACTCTGACTGCTACCTCGCTGAAAAGTGAAGCCCGTGAGGTCCGGGGAGTGCTTAATGTGCACATCTTCCAGACCTGCCTCTCTAACCATACTATTCAAAAAGAGACTATCGCAGCCCAGCTTGCCTTTGAAGCCTCTCCTGTCCATGGGCCTAGTCACGGTGTTAAAATCACCCCCAAAGACTACTGGCCGGGCTGTAAAAAGGAACGGCTTGATCTTTGTAAAGAGGCATTTCCTGTCCCACTTAGTTTGAGGTCCATAGATATTTATTAGGCGCAGGTCCTGCCCCTTCACAATGACGTCCAATACCATGCACCTCCCGATCTCCACCTCAATGACTCGCCGGCAAGTTACCATGTCAGTTTTAAAAAGCACCGCCACTCCGCTGTAAGGCTCGGCCGCAAGAGACCAAAAAGAGGGTCCGTGCCTCCACTCCCGCTTCACAGCGTGAATGTCAGCCAGACTGGCCAATCTGGTCTCCTGCAAAAATAAAATGTCAGCATCAAACTGGCTGAGAAAAAATAAGGCCATAAAACGAGCGCTTACAGATTTAATGCTGGCAACATTAATGGTTGCCACCTTTATCGGAGGGGGAACTGCCATCAGAGTCATTCTGGAGAACGTCTCTTAGCCTTCCCTCCGGCCTCACTATCTGACCCTAAACGCTTACTGGAGGAGACTGGTGCTTCCTCCTCCATATCTGAAGCCTCGGAATCAAAAGAAGATATTTCAATAGATGAGTCCTCAGAAAGTGCCTCAAACCTGTTGGAGAGCTGCACCCCACTGCTCTCCCCCGGCTCCGGCACTGCATTACCCTTTTTCCTTTTTTTCTTTGTAGCTAGCCTGTAAGCCAGGTAATCCTGATCCCCAGGGGAGAGTCCAGACCATGCTGTCTTGGGATCTGAACTCCCACCCTGCTCAGAAGGGGGTGCAGGATCAGGATCACCTAGCCCCAGCCTGCGAGATCTTACAGCAGGGGGCACAATTACTGAAACCCCCTTGGTACTTGCAGTGCCAGCCCCCCGGGCCGCCTCAGCTATTATATTGCTTGGTCTTACATTAGTGGTTGCTGACTTGGGGGCAGACTGGGGATTCACCTTAGGGCCACCTGCAGATGGCACAGGCACAGGGGCCTCAGGAACCCCCAGCTGAGTGGGGGGAGGGACTGTAGACGGGGCAGCATGGGAATGTTCCTCCCTATCCAGCCGCAGCATTTCCTGCACCACTTCTCTGTCCAGATTGTGCCAGGCCTCAGGACACTGACTATAAGGGTGGCCGAGCTGGTTACATAGATTACAGCGGATCGTGTTGCAGTCCTTAGCCAAGTGTCCCAAGCCCTGGCACAAAGAGCACCTAAGAAGCGAGCAGGAGGAGCTGAAGTGACCCTTGGCCCCACATTTATGGCAAACCTTGGGCTGACCAGGATAAAAGATGGTCAGCCGGTCACGGCCAATATAGGCAGATGATGGCAAGTGGGTGACCTGGTTGCCATTCCTGCGGAGCCTCAGGGTCACTGACCAGCCCCCGGTCCAGATGTCGCGATCGTCCAAAATTTTTTTCAGGGGAGTGAGAACATCACCATAACGCCTTAGCCAGACGGTCAAATCTGAGGAGGGAATGGACTCATTTCTTACTAGGATGGTGATGTTTTTAATGAGCTGCTGCCTGGAGACCTGGATGGGAGTTAACCCCTTCCAGGCAGGACGTTGCTTTTGCAGCTCGTACCGCTCCCAAAACAAGTCCATCCCCTCTGGTCTAACGAAGCTCAAGTCATGTTCTGCGCTCCCCACTGGACTGATCAGGGCAAAAATGTCTGCGGCTGTAAATCCCATACCCAGGATGAGATCCACCACCGCCCGCCGGGTGATAACTGGCCCCTCCCCCTCCCACCTAAGCTGGACCAGGTTGCGCCTATTGAAGCCACTGGCAGGGGCGTTGACCTCACTGGGCACAGACATCCTCTCACCAGTAGCTTCTCCTCCGCGCCTGGCAACCTGGGCATAGGACACAGGGGGCTGCACTGCAGCACCAACAGCATTATTGGCCCCACTCCCTGTGCCACCTCGCTGGATGAAATACAGGGCAGGGCGGACAGCAGGGGCCCCAGCATTAGGTGGCACAGTCTTCTTATAGTCCACCTGAGGTGCAGGTGAGGGGACAGTCACAGCATCAGTCACAGCAGAAAGTCCAGCAATAGATTTAACCCCTGTGGACTCAACCCCAGACACAGCAGCAACAGGAGCAACAACATCAATAACAGCACCTAAACCAGCTGAAGCAGAATCAATAGAAGCCCTGCCAGCAAGACCCAAACCTGCGGGTGAGTCACCCATGGCCCCAGGCCCACCAAGTTCGGCGCACCCAGGAACCCGGATGGGTGCCAGGATGGTACTTACGTCTGGCGCCACCTCACCCTTTTCAGGGCAAGGAGCGCCACAGTCTTCTATACCCCCTGACACAGCGCCTATGGCGCGCTCCGCAGGTTGGCTGGACAGATGGATGTCGTCCTTAGCTGGCATGGGCTCCTCAGGCTGGCGGCTGTCCTCTGCAAGATCTGCTCCAGTAGGGGCTTCCTGGATGCCCAGCGATGTCACGCACTCCTGATGTGTTGCCTCAGCAAGAAAGTCTTCCAATGCTGGTTCCGGGGCTCCCGGCTCTGCTACTGCTGCAACTTTGGGTGGAGGTACAGCTGGAGAATCCTCCACCATCGGGGTCTCATCCACATGGTCGGCCTCTTCCTCCTTCACAGTGGGGCCTGAGCGCTGCATGGACTTAAATCGCTCCTCGTTTTTATATTTTTCTTTAAAGGCCCCACTGCTTGCTTTAAGGGACGAAACAAGCTTTTCCTGCTGCCGGCATGCTGATTCAAGCTCAGCTAAGTCTGCTTTACTTGCCCGCCGATCCAGTCCCCGAACCTTGCTGGTGTCCATTTTCTTTTTCTTTAATGAGATTTTCATCTTACACAGCTTCTCCTCCTCCTTCGCCACCATGCACAAATTACTGCACACACGGCTGCGAAAAGCTGACAAACTCTCACCGGGCTGGGGCACCGTGGTGTTACTAGCGCCGCTAGTGGAAGCAGTCCCGGGATCCGGAGGTTTAATATTCCTTCGGGGGTACCGGCGCGACTCACCCCCGGAATCATCCATGCTGCCTGGGGAGGCACTCCCAGGAAAGCCCAGGCTTCACAGGCCTCAGGTAATTAGGAGCAGTTGTGTGCTCTTCTTCCTTCTATATCCTCCATTATACCCTAATAGATAGTAAGCTCTTCTCCTTCTGTATCCCCCTTATACCCTAATAGATAGTAAGCTCTTCTTCCTTCTGTATCCTCCCTTATACCCTAATGGATTGTAAGCTCTTCTTCCTTCTGTATCTTCCATTATACCCTAATAGATTGTAAGATTTTCTCCTTCTGTATCCTCCCTTATACCCTAATAGATTGTAAGCTCTTCTCCTTCTGTATCTTCCCTTATACGCCATATGTTGTGCATATTAATGCCTGACATACCATGTTGTTTAGTCCAGAGCCTGGGAATAGGGATTGAGAGTGGCTGCATCCCCAGTTTCCCTTTATATGAGGCCAGTGGTTGCTTACACTGCCATGGAAGACAGTTTTGCTGCAACCGTGGTGTTTCACATGCCTCAGGTGAAAAGCCAGTGGCCAGCCCTGAAGTCTTTTAGACTGTCCCTCTAGGGTTTTGTTCCACTTTAAGCCATGAGGATACAATAACAGGGTACTTTCTACATGCAGCCCATACTGTACATCAGGGATGTGCAACCTGCACCTGACACTGTCATAATTTGTGGCCCCTGGCACTGTTGCCTGCCTCCAGGGGCATAACTCGAGAGGGTGAAAATGTACCAGTGGCCCCATTATTGTTGCACCTCCACCTTATTTATCATATTTGTGCTCAATTAATTTATGAAGCACCATTTGTCTCTGCTGTTTCAATCAGTATTTGTCTGCATCCAATTGAGTTGACAGAAAAATTATACTGTATGATCCGTGAAATGGCACCATTTAATGTTGGAAGCAGGGCTCTGTCCAATATAGTTACGCCACTGTCTGCCTCTACCCACCTAACCTGCCTTACCATCTCTGACCTTACCTGATCCCACCTCACCCTGCTCTCTACTTCTGACCACACCTCTTCCTATAGACGGGAGCCACACAGGGGATCACATCCCCAATACATGAATCTTTTCCATGTGGTGCCGATCCCACGGACACGGCACACGTCGGACCCTCTGGCTGTGAAAGTGTTAAGGATTCTCATGGGAATCACTGCGGTCCTGGACTGGCCTCCCAGCCTCTGTAGGAAGGCTTCCAAGCTTTGAGGGTCCCATCTCCCACAGGGTGGGGGTGGGCAAGGGTTTCTAATTATACCCCAGCACATTCCAGCCCACAGAGCAGGCTAGAAAGGAGGGGGGCCGGAGACACTCCTCACCTGACTCATCACTGCGCCTAGCCAAATACATGCCAGCCCCTAACCCCCCATCCTTATTGTGCCCCTACTATAGCCCCTGCTACAGGGAGCTGCAGGGGTTTCTCCCCCCCCCCCCCCCCCATCACACAGCCATAGTGCTTATACCCAACCGGCATGAACGGCTGATGGTTAAACAATCAGGAGGATGTACGTTATGGATTGCTCTTCCTGCTCGGCTTCAGCCTTTAAAGCAACACTCCATAAATAATAGAACATTCATAATCACAGCCAAAGCAATTCTGACATTCAGGCCTTGATTCAGTAAACATTCCGTAAAATATCTCCCGAAAATAAGAGCAATTACATGCTTTATTTCAGAAGCTGCAGAGACTGGTAAGCTGTAAGACATCTCTATCTGTCTGACTTATTGGGGTTGGCGGATTCGCTTGTGAGTATGATTGCCACCTTTCCCAACAAAAAATACCGGCCTTTTTACGGGTACATGGGTGTGGTCTTGTAGGGGCGCAGTCTTGTAAAAGTTTAACCATACTTCTTCACTTAAAATACCTTATTTTTCACTTCTCGCTTCTCCAGAGAGCTCTAAAGCAGCTCTAAAGCAGCAATACGGACCAGGGTCTCAATGGGGACCTCGGTGCCAGGTTTCTGGACCCCTGCCTGACAGCCCTGCACTCAGTTGCATCTGTGTTGCCTTGCTCAACGCTGCCCCCTTTACTTGACCGGCAATGTAGCGCTTAGTCTCCCTGCCAGTGTCATGACTCTGCTGCCTGTCACCAAGCATTGCAATATGTTCCACCATCGCGTTCCCTCAGGTCTGCCCCATCCATCCTTGTCCCTCCATCTCTGGCCCATCCATCTTCGCCCCCCAGCTCAGCCCTATCCATTCCTGTCCCCCCAGCTTTGCCTCATCCATTCCTGCCCCATCCATTCCTGTCCCCCAGCTTTGCCTCATCCATTCCTGTCCCCCCAGCTTTGCCTCATCCATTCCTGCCCCATCCATTCCTGTCCCCCAGCTTTGCCTCATCCAGTCCTGTCCCCCCAGCTTTGCCTCATCCATTCCTGTCCCCCCAGCTTTGCCTCATCCATTCCTGTCCCCCCAGCTTTGCCTCATCCAGTCCTGTCCCCCCAGCTTTGCCTCATCCATTCCTGTGCCCCCAGCTTTGCCCCATCCATTCCTGTCCCCCCAGCTTTGCCCCATCCATTCCTGTCCCCCCAGCTTTGCCTCATCCATTCCTGTCCCCCCAGCTTTTGCCCCATCCATTCCTGTCCCCCCAGCTTTGCCCCATCCATTCCTGTCCCACCAGCTTTGCCCCATCCATTCCTGTCCCCCCAGCTTTGCCTCATCCAGTCCTGTCCCCCCAGCTTTGCCTCATCCATTCCTGTCCCCCCAGCTTTGCCCCATCCAGCCCTGTCCCCCCCAGCTTTGCCTCATCCATTCCTGTCCCCCCAGCTTTTGCCCCATCCATTCCTGTCCCCCAGCTTTGCCCCATCCATTCCTGTCCCACCAGCTTTGCCCCATCCATTCCTGTCCCACCAGCTTTGCCTCATCCATTCCTGTCCCACCAGCTTTGCCTCATCCATTCCTGTCCCCCAGCTTTGCCTCATCCAGTCCTGTCCCCCAGCTTTGCCTCATCCATTCCTGTCCCACCAACTTTGCCTCATCCATTCCTGTCCCACCAGCTTTGCCTCATCCATTCCTGTCCCCCAGCTTTGCCTCATCCATTCCTGTCCCACCAGCTTTGCCTCATCCATTCCTGTCCCACCAGCTTTGCCTCATCCATTCCTGTCCCACCAACTTTGCCTCATCCATTCCTGTCCCCCAGCTCAGCCCCATCCCGTCCTGTCCCCCCAGCTTTGCCCCATCCAGTCCTGTCCCACCAGCTTTTTTTGAGGATTCGTGCATTTCTTGCAGTAGATTTATTCACTTTGCTCACTAACCTGTTTTCTCCTCTTGCTCATGAACCAGCACATGATATTCTCCTGGTATGCGATCCTGCACCTTCCAAACGTGCCGTGGTCAGTGGTGGCTCCGTGGATGAGGCGGGATGCCTGTGTTAGAGCATCATTGGTGAGGGGATATCTACCATCAAGCTCCACAGGGGACGATAAGGGGACACACCAGAGGAGAACCAGAATGACCAGGACATTTGGGATACATCTAGTCCGAGGGTTCCTGTTTCATGGTCATCCCGATGTTAATACCTACTTGGATACTTACCTTGATCCTCACATTTAGCAACTACACTCTGGGACGCGGTTCCCTTGAGGACTAATCCAGAAGATGATTCCACTCAAGAGCCTACTACTAACATTGAAGAATACTTCCACTAGTAGCTGACCACTAATACTCGGACATAGAAGCACTACGTGACCAGTTTTGGAACAACAATCCTATCACTGATCCTTCCTCGGGCTACACACAATGGACTTGCTGCATGCGAGTTGTGCCCTTGTGTGTATGACTTTGCTCAATATGAGATTGGTTTTGGACTTTGAAAATAGTTGAGAATAAAACTACAGCCAACTATGCACTTTGGGTGTATCTGTCTCTATATTCCCAGACCAACATATTGAGGCCAGTTTGGCATCCATTTATTTACCTTCTTGCATTTCGTTTGCATTACCCATACCCTCTTCCATCTTTGAAAAACAGCACCTTGTCTATCCCTTACAACTGCCTTGGGGCCCTACACTTTGAGCCTAGCCCATACATGGGCATGGAGTTATGTGGATCTTCTCTCCACTCCATTATTCTAAGTGTGGGATGCCCCTGCGAGAATAGGAGGGTCCCACTAGGTGCTTATTGCATGCCTGAGCACGGTATCCAGGTACACTTTATAACATCCCCTATATTCTGGGTAAGCCTTGGATAACAGGTGCCAGACTTCTGGCACTATATCTTAACTCTGTTTAACTAATTAATTAAGCACTTCAGGCTCTATATAGTTTATATAGTCAATATTTATTGCTTCCAACATTTTGATAATATCCAGTGAGCCATCAGGGAATTGGAGTGATAGCCTTTATTATTCATTCGATTATTTCCTTAGTGAACCATATAGCCATATACTTAATTTGTGTCTACATGATCTTTGATACGTCTATGTACAGTATGGCACTTCAGTATATATGTTCTTATGTCAATTTTGTTGTTTCCCCCCCCCCCCCTCCCCGAATACTCACCCTCCACGGTTCCGCTCCGGGTCTTGGCCGCATCCAGTCCTGTCCCACCAGCTTTGCCTCATCCATTCCTGTCCCACCAGCTTTGCCTCATCCATTCCTGCCCCCCTCTAGCTCTGCCCCATCTAGCCCAGCCTTTTTTATTTTTGCCTGTGGAATCTATAGCCCCGCCAGTGTGCGGATTTCTAACTACCCAACCCCCGCGATAGCCCCCCCGCCCGGACCTTCACCTTTCACTGGATGCCTGCATATGGACCTTTACAAGAGGTGGCTGAGTACCCCTGCTCTAAAGTAACAGACCGGCTGGGATTCGACCCTTGGCCCTGCTGCTTAACAGTAACAAATCACACAATCGCACAACCTCTGGCGCTCTGGGCTACAACGACCCGATTTTGAGCGCCGGCGCTGTGTGAGGCTGTTTTTTTGATGAATATGATGTGAGTGGGTCGCACTGAGCAGTCGCTACAGTTCGCTTCCATACAGCACTGTACTGGTGTTAGAGCGCCTCACAACATATTCATCAGTGCTGACCAGCGACTGAGACACTCTGAAACAGCGAACCAACAGCGTAATGAATCAGCCCGCCCGATGCAAATATTACAGACTTACATCCATGCACAAAAACATTATGCTAAACTTTATTTCCTCTGTTGTGTGCACTTGGGATTCCATAAATAAGCTGGACATAAGGCTCGATTCAGAGACACATTCGTCTGGACTTCCGTAGCTGTCTGTGAAAGTTTTGGTGGGTGTTTGTCATTTTTTTGCTTTTTTTCGTCCATTTTTCATTCGTACGAACGTTTGGGAAAATGCGTATATGCGCTTTCGATGAACGAAAGCAGATCGGAACATTTCCGTTAGTTCGGATCATTTTCCAAACAAAATCTGATATTTTTCGTTTGTTCGGATAACTTACGTTGTTGGGATGGGTTTCTGTCTGATTCAGAGAGCTGATTGCCGAGGGACCACCACCCTATAAATCCGTTTCATTTCCGATCCACTTACGGGACCTTTGAGGGCCTCGGATTGCTATTGTTGAACATGTTTTGCGGCTATGTGGAGGAGTCTGCGCGCCTTTAGCACCAAGGCATTGCATGTATCAGCATGGCCGAGGCCATAAATTGTATAGCAATGCATACCTGAATCAATACATTTCATGTATGCCTTATCAAAGCATTTTAATGCTGACCTTAATTAGTCCTTAACATGTAAACCTTTATTTTCCCACACATCCATATAGTTGCTATATTTTTTAGACTTATGTCCTTTGTGAATTATATTTGGATTGTTGAACTTGAATCTTAATTTGTTGTAGGAGTTATTGTTTTAGTTGGTTACCTTTGCTTTGTGTAATTATTTTATATTTGGTTGCAGGAACCACAAGATGTGCCACTCGCACAACATACAAGCAGTGTTTGGTCCAGCTATGCGATTCCTCAGTGTTCTTGCAGGGCATCCAGGGTCGTCCCATGATGCTTATATATTGCAGAGCTCCAGCTTATTTCTTTAGTTTGAGTCAGGAGAATTAGCTGGTGGATGGCTCCTGGGTAAGTTTTTTCACATTCCATCAATCCATTTTCACTGTATGGCAATGAATATAGTTGATGACTCATGACTTAACCTATGGCTGTTTTTAGCCCTTGATGACATGTTAAACAATATTGTAGCTTAGAATGTGTATTTTATGTTAGTATTTTTAAATTCTTTCATGGGATTCTGGATATCCACTCCTGCCCTTGCTCCTGATGCCCGTTCTTTGCCTGCAGAATGCGGGCCAGGAGTTCTCTAATCTGGCACTATGCAAAACCCGGGCAGTGGTGGCGAGGGCCCTCTGGCTTTTGAAGTCCAGATTTAGGTGTTTGGACCATACAGGGGGGGGGGGGGGGGGGGCACTGCAGTATGACCCCAACAAGGTTATACCAATATTTTAATTTAAGTTTTTTAACAGGGACCACACGTGCCAGAGTGGCACAACTGAGTGCTAGAGGGAAGCGACTCGCGCATGCGCCGTTGGATTGCCGGTAAGGTGAGGATTGTGGGCCTCCTGGGGGGTTCCTCCCCGCGGGACATCCCGATTTCGGATGCCCCGCGGGGAGGGATCTGATCGGTCCGGGAATCTTATAGATTTCCGGGCCGATCCCCCCTGGGTGTTGGTCCACTTTAATGAGTTAAGTTTGTAGTGCACAGGCGCAAGATCGTAAGGATTTCCGTCTGGACGATTATTTATTGAAAAAGGGAAACAAAAACTAACGGGAAATGTAAAGGATTCGTGGGAGGATACGATGGGAAAAGGGCAAAAACGAAAGCCTACGTTGTAACATGTGAAAATGAAACGGAAAAGTCACGCTGGAAAATGACATCCCAAAGCAAAATTAGGCTCATGGGAGCACCAAACAATCATCAAATTAAAGCGATATCCTTTATTTAGTTCAGGATGAAACATACATAACATGACATACAATACATAACTAACAAATTAAAAACACTGCATAGCACCCCAAATTTCATCCAGTGCTGTGTGTCACAGCATAAAGAATTCCTGGGATAACTCCTAATATAACCACGTATACAAAACCCCTAATCCTAAATAATCTATGTGCCGGCACAAATTACCCCCATAAACTACTCTAATCAATATATACAAGTAAAGTGACAGTGCATAAATAACACAATGATGTACAAACTATACAATTAGCAGCAATGAATCTTAGGTAACCCTTTACAATATAGGGTAAAAGTGACTGCGTGCAAATCAAGTGAATAATAAACCTACAAAAATAGTCATAAACAAAACCAGAGATATCAATCAAACCCAAACAGTAAAAATAGCACAAAATCAAAATGAGGCAAACAATGGCAACATTACTAAAAATTAATAATAAAGGTAAATCACGTGGAGTAGAGGAGTGGGGCCTAGCAGAGGGGACACCTACGTTCGCGGCCGCCCGTGCCGCTTCGCTGGGTGAGGGAAATGACATCCTCGTATTCGTAATATGCCGTATGAACGGACGGAAACTTTACAGAAGGATTGCAATGCCTGCATAGAATCGCTCGTACACTCATACGAGAGCGGAAACATTTAAAAAAAAAACAGATCGGCACTAAAACGAAAGTATTTTTATGTCTCTCTGAATCGAGTCTATACGTAGTTCAGATTATGAAGGCTCTCAAAGGGGGATTCCCTCGCCAGTCCAAGCCTGAGAGCAGTGTCCTGTTCAACATTATGTAGAAGCATGGAGCCATTTTGTGTAGTCAGAACATCCTCAAAAATGTCTGCCTTCCAAGAAAAAAAATGTCTCAATATCTTATAATAAATATAAAATGCTAAGCGCTGCTCATGACGCTGCTGGTATTTTGTCTGACAAATCAAGCCGAACCGATTCAGGGTCAGCGGAGTCTCTCAGAGGAATTGCAAGAACAAGTCACTGCTTCTAAATAAAGGCTTGTTTACCAACACCCTTATCCTACCCGCATTTATTCTTTTTGTAAATAGAAATAACATTGTGTTAAAGTGGAACAAAATCCATAATTTTGACTATGGCGGGTGTTCTGTTCCCAGAGGCATCCCAAATCACTGTGTGAAGCCCTCCAGATACCCCAGTCTTATAGCTAGGCTCTAGTCCAATCAGAGGTGTTTGCCATGCATATTAATGCTCGCTTTGTGCGGGCCAATCAGGATCGGGAGCAGCCACACCCCCAGATGCGGCACGCTCCAGTCTTAAGCCATTCAGATAGGAGCGCGCCACAGCCCAGAGATTCTGGCCATGTGGCCAGCAATATTTATATTGACAAGGGAGCCAGGAAGGTGGTAAGTTTTGCAGTGACCCAGGGAGGTTTCACACAGTGGGGTATCCCGATTTGGGATGCCCCAGGGGATGGTCAGCAGCCCTGTTGGGTTTTGTTCTGCTTTAAAGCAGAACCTACACCCTTGTAATCCCCCAGCAGCCCTCAGGAAATGCTAATCAGCTCACGGGCAACATGAAAACCTCAGAAATGTTCACCATGTGATTTCTGGCGACCAATGAGGTTTGTCAGCCAGGTGTTCAGGGAAGCATGTTCCACCAGCAAACTCTGGTTGTGGCCAATCACATTACAGAGCAGCAAGAGTGAGTGTGTGAGTGGATTATCTCCTGCCACAGAACAGTGACACCCCTCATTGCCTACTGCTCCTATCATGGAAAAATGCCCAGTACAGTATTTGCTATCACATAGTGCAACATCCCTTTTGGAGATGGGGCCCCCAAAGGAGCCCTCAATTAAAGGAGCAGTATCGCGAAATTTGCATTAAAAAAGATAAATAGTTAAATAGCCACACAATAGCTTCTAACATGTGTATAAATAATCTGGCGATAGAAAAAGGAAAAAATATCTGCCCTTCTTTTAAATTGTATAATGACAATGGCTCAGTCCATTTGCTGAATAGGGGGATCTGCTGGGTTGTATTTAGTGAGCTGCTTCATTTAGCCCACTGTTCTCCTAGCAACACTTTACCTCAGAGGCTGACACTGTAATCAGTGGTAACGGCTGTGTGTGTGTGAGGTGCTGCTTTTGTTATGAGACCAGGTGACTCAAATGTGTAAAATCTATACAAAATAAACTAAACTTACTGAAAATGACTGAAATTCTTCTTTGAATAACTGTGCAGGAAAATCTAAAGGTATTAAAGTGGAACAAAACCCTGAGTGGCCGACCCTGAAGTCTATAAGACCCGGCCATTGACCTTGCCCCTTGGGCATTCTAAATCGGGATGCCCCACTGTGTGAAACAACCCCTGGATAACCACAGATCCCCCCATTCTTCTGGCGCGCTTACGCAGATAGTCATTTAGACAGGCCGGGCGGCCAGGAAGGTTACAGCTCAGGCTCCCCATCTGCGTGCAAACAGAGCTGATTGGATGAGAGCCTGCGCATGCGCTGTGGGACAGGGAAAGGTAAGTTTTCACAGGCAAACTTGGGGATTTCACATATCATATGATATAGCATCCCAAGTCGGGATGCCCCTAGGGGCACAAAACAAAACTCCAGATAGTGAAAATCCTGGGTTGGGCTTTGCTCAAAACACACAAAGCTGAAAGAAAGATCATATGGAAAAATGAAAAATAAGAATATGAAAGAGAAAATGGTAAACTGAAAGATTCTGCAGCAGAGCCAACATGAAGGGAAAACTGTCAAAATCAGCTAAATGACTTCTAGAGCTTTTCTCTCTTTTTTAGATATATAAGTTCTGGCCAGGCAATGTTGCAATGTTGTTATCTGATGCTGGACGGCTGCCAGCACTGAACAGCTGATACTTTGATACATTGTTTCACCCCTCTCCTCAGTGTGGAACAGGCGAAGAGTGTCGGCTGCCGACACTGACAAGACATAAACATGAGCTATTAGTCTCCAGCTGCTCAACACAGACATCATTTTTTTCTAAATTTGTAATTCTTACTCCAACACTTACCTACATTCAAAGTACCATTTAAATATGTCACCAAGAAAAATTTGCGATACTGCTCTTTAAGGGACCCACCGGGGGACTCCCTGGTAACCTGGTGTGCCAGTGCAAGTCTGGTCTCTGACTGATTGGTTTACTCACTACTACATCTTTACTGCAGGTAATTTACTGCCAGGGGTTAAAGCAGAACCAAACCCACCAGTGGTCGGCAATCTAAAAGATTCCAGGGGCGGCTGCTGGCTTTCCCCCAGTTTACAGACTGGTGACTTTTTGGAGAGGGAGGTATGTACTTAAACCAGATCTTCACCATGATTTATTGAAAAGCCCAAACCCTTAATTTTATATGCTGGGGAATCGTTTTTTTAATTTATTTTAAGTTTTTAGTCACATACTTATTATTCTTTCCCCCACTGGGCTGCAACTCTGTTCAGGACTTTAGGATACGGGTGCTGCCATCTTGACTCAGAAGCATCACACTTACTGAGGAGGGGAGAGTGGGATAAAGTACAGGGTGGTGGGTTATACCTGTGCTTTGCTCACACAGAGCAGAGCTGGGGTCAGGAAAAGGTCAGCAATCCCAGAATGCAAAGCAGCACAGTCCGAAGGCACTTCCTGTTTGCAGGCAGCCTGATGTCCCATGAGCCGCCATCTTGGATGTTTAAAGGCTTATAACATGCAGTAGATGCAGGTAGGATGATTTTTAATGTAAGCAATCTGTATGTACAGGGTGTGGGAAACATATAAGACAGACTCTTATTCAGATTGAAGGACCGCTTGAAAGTGAGAATAATAGCAGAACGATGGAGGGTACTTTCTGTCTATAAAGGTTCTCATTTATCTACGTCAAGTGTATTTAAAGTAATAAACCAAGGCATCTATAGTTATAAACTAGACTGTAATTTTCTTGAAGTCTCCCTAGTCACCTGACTTCTCCATTCAGAATGATTCATTCTGAACTCATAAAGCCAGTCGGATGAGTAGTGAAATGTCTTCAAGAAAAATACAGCCAGTCCAGTTGCCTTGACTTATAGATACGAGGATGAGGCTTTTCTTTCCCAAAGTCCCATTGACGCTTGACTGACACATCCTTGTAAGAAGCAGGCCTCTCGCTCTTCTCAGTGTTTAAAGAATCCAAGTGTTCCGGTGTTTATGAAAGGTTGTTCTCTTGGCCGGCGGCTCAGGATTGCGCAGTGAAGGGTAACGTCTGCGCAGCTACGCCCAGAAGGGCCATCTTCATCTGGAATATTTTGATAGCTAAGTAGCTGCCAGTTAAATACCTATTAAGACAAGTGCTTCCGTATTACACATTGTGCGAGCGCTACTCGGTGCCCGGGCGCTTTATCTCCAGGAGGATTTTTAAACTTCCTTTATTTACACATCCACTATAATAAAATTGAACGCCTGCAGAACAATGAGCTCCGCTTCATTATGAGTGACTGGTGCTTGACCGAGCCCTCTTGATGTTTCTTGGCCCAATTCATATCCTCTTTTTAGGTTATAAAGATTTTCCTTTTTCTACAGGTCTTTGTTAAAGCAGAACGAAACCCAGGGACTTTCCTGGGTTTTGTTTCGTTGTGCTATTATTCTCACTTTCAGTACATACCTCTCTCTCTAAAAAGTCACCAGTCTTTAAAGTGGACCAACACCCAGGATTTTGACTATCCTGGGTTTTGGTCCACTTCGGTGGGGCACCCCGATCGGTGTGTGAAACCCCCCAGAACTCCCGGAAACACTCACCTCACCACGCTCCTACGCGGGCGCTCGTCCAATCAGAGCGCTCAGAGCCGCTGTGGTATGCACGTACAAGCGGCGTACAACCACAGTGGCTCTGAGTGCTGGAGGCCGCGTCTCGCGCTTCCCTCTAACAGGGAGCGCGCCCGCTCCGGCCATTCACAAACGGCCGGCCCGGGTGCGTGCCCTGCTAGAGGGAAGCGCGAGACGTGGCTGCGGCCTGCGCATGCACCGTTGGAACGGGGTTAAGGTAAGGTTTCTGGGCTTCCTGGGGGGTTTCACCCCGCGGGCCATCCCGATTTCGGATGCCCCGCGGGGAGGGATCTGATCGGCCGATCCCCCCTGGGTATTGGTCCACTTTAAACTGGACTAAAAAAAATGTTTCACCCACCTGGGTTGTGCTTTAGCCACAGGATGCCTCTGTCTGCGAAACCCCCCGGTTTGGATGGTATTTTGCAGGGTGACACTAGCCAAGCAGACTAGACTGCGTCACCCGACAATCTATTCTAAATGGATGCAATGCCAGACACCCCACCCCTGCCGCGTGCTTCCCTCCAGCTGATGTGACTATGCCGACCATTCAGAAATGCCTGGTGCGGGTACACACATCACCTGAGGAAAGAGGGTGATTCCGCTGCAACCTGTGCATGTGCCGTGGTATAGACAGATTGGTAATTATACCGGAGCAAACCTGGGGGTTTGACACACAGGGACATTCCATACAGAGATAGGGAATCACAGGTCTTAGGTTATGGTACACTTTAAAGTAGATTAAAAACTCCAATCAAGGGCCAAAACCGTGATGCTCTGGGGCAAGCGTAACCCGTCTCTTGCCCCTAGAGCTGGCTATGTGAAACCTCTGGCATTGCCCATATACTCACACCGAAAATCGATCCCATCAGGCATGCGCAGGCCCCCGCGGCATCCCCAGCACATCTGAATGGATGTGAGCGGCCAGTCGAAGGCATCTGGTAATCCAAATCAGAGCTCATTGCTGGGTATGAAAATGCATGGGGGCAAGTTCTGATTGCAATAGAACCCGTGCATGCACGCGCTCTCCTTGGTCCAATGGAATATGCGTGGGCGCTCAGCCAATTAGAGTTGGTGTTTTTACCACTTTTGGCAAATGGCTCTCATTGACCATAACGTTGGACCGGGGGAAAGGTGAGTTTGTACAGGATGCCCTCGGGGAAACCCAGAGGCCAGTCCTGGAATCTTTTATATTCCTGGACGGCCTCTGGTGGGTTTTGTTCAGCTTTAAGAAAATGACAGCAAATCCTGTTGCCTTGATTTATTATTATAGACATTGGAGCAACAGAGGAGGCAAGACAGCAGAGGAGAGGATGGCAGCGTACTGCTATTATGGCACCCGCTGCTGGTCCCTCCCTTATTATGTTGCCTGGTTGTCATGGCAGCCGTGCCGCACCACTGACATCTTTTGCCAGGCCGTGTCACGGGGAAGGAGACACCAGCAAGAAATCCCACTTTTCACTTTCATTGTTGAAGAGGACCGCCAGTTAGAGGTCCGCCCCCCCCCCCCCATTCCCACCGCACATACTCCCTCTTTGAGATGTAATGGGCAGATCTGCATCAATAAATGATTCATTTGCCTATTTAAAGTGGAACAACACCCAGGATTTTCACTATCCTGGGTTTTGGTCCACTTCCGCGGGGCACCCAGATCGGGGGTGCCCCGCTGCATGAAACCCCCCCCCCCCGATTGCCCTAAATAACTCACCCCGCTCCTACGCGAGCGCTCGTCCAATCAGAGCGCTCAGAGCCGCTGTGGTATGTACGGACAAGCCACAGACAACCACAGCGGCTCTGAGCGCACTGGAGGTCGCGTCTCGCGGTTCCTTCTAACAGGGAGCGCGCCCGCACCGGCCATTCACGAACGCCCGGCGCGGGTGTGCGTCCTGCTAGAGGAAAGCTCTAGATGCGGCTGCGGCCCACGCATGTGCCGTTGGAACGGGGATAAGGTAAGGTTTCTGAGCGTCCTGGGGGGTTTCACCCCCGCGGGGCATCCCAATTTCGGATGAGGGATCTGATCGGCCCGGGAATCTTATAGATTCCCCCTGGGTGTTGGTCCACTTTAAAGTGTTTCTATTGTTGTAAATGTTACACCCTATCTCCTATCCATCCCTCTATGAGGGGGCGTGGCTTCATCCATCCCTCAATGAGGGGCGTGGCCTAATTTAACAAACGTTCCTCTTTTCCACCCTGAAAAGTTGTAAGGTATGCATACTGTAACCACACGGGCTAGAGATACCTTTTCTTTGTGGTGCTTGGTTATGACAGAGGATAAGAAGCATCATAAAGCTGATAAAAAAAAAACACAATAAAGGCTGAATTCCCTCCCCCAGTGGGGATCTCAAATCACCCCGCAACCCCACATTCACCCGCGATCCTGCACCTTTTGCCGATTGGCCCGAGCAGTTCAGTTGCTGATGGAACCTAAGTAGGGGAGTCAGCCTGGCTCAGGGCTGGGGATGTAGGTGACTCCTAACCCTGCAAGGCGTCCCAAATCAGGATGCTGCGCAGGAATAAGGAAAACTGGGCCAAAAGTTATTTGGGATTTTTGGTCCAATTTAAAAGGATTTTCTAGGCTTAAAACCAAAAAATCTTTACTTACCTCTTGTGCCTCAAAGCTCATCTATCCGGCTACAGCGTTTTAAAACTCACTGATACCAGATAAAAGAATTGGTCATCCTGTACCGGATGACCTTCAATCCCCACCTCCTACAAAACAGTATTCCGGCCCCTCTGCACGCCCACTTCATTTATGGCAATGAGGCAGGGCCGTGTCAGAACCAGCAGGGCCCCAGTGCCGATGCCCCGTCTATTGTACTGAATGGAGTGGCCATGCGGAGAGTGGCGGAATTTCATATTGATGGAGGACGCCATGTTTGACCAGCACTGGATGATTATGCTCGTTTTCAACATTCAAGAAGTGAACACTGGGGGGAAGTGAGTATAGTTTTTTTTTTTTATATTGGAGGAGGTTTCCTTTCCCCTGTCAGTCAGAGCTCTGCTGGGAATAGCGGAGTGTCTCCTTAAAGTGGACCAACACCCAGGATTTTCACTATCCTGGGTTTTGGTCCACTTCCGCGGGGCACCCCGATCGGTGGTGCGCCGCTGCGTGAAACCCCCCCCCGATCGCCCTAAATAACTCACCTCACCCCGCTCCTACGCGAGCGCTCATCCAATCAGAGCACTCAGAGCCGCTGTGGTATGTACGGACAAGCTGCGGACAGAGCACTCTGAGCGCGCTGGAGGCCGGGTTTCGCGCTTCCTTCTAACAGGGAGCGCGCCCGCGCCGGCCATTCACAAACGGCCGGCGCGGGTGTGCGCCCTGCTAGAGGGAAGCGCGAGATGCGGCTGCGGCCTGCGCATGCCCCGTTGGAACGGGGTTAAGGTAAGGTTTCTGGGCTTCCTGGGGGGTTTCACCCCGCGGGACATCCCGATTTCAGATGCCCTGCGGGGAGGGATCTGATCGGCCCGGGAATCTTATAGATTCCCAGGCCGATCCCCCCCTGGATGTTGGTCCACTTTAATACAGGGCTCAGAATTACTGCGAAGCCGTAGGTTAGGTTTGTTTAGTGTCCCTGTGAACCAGGATCTCCCCTGGCTCAGAACTGCACAAGAGGTTTTAGGTCCACTTTAGGATAGGCCAGGTATACTTTTCAAAAACCAGAAAGGCTTCCAGAGCAAGAGCTTCAATCCAAGACTGTCCTTGGCAAGTGTGCGATCCTCTGGCAGAGTTCTGATTTTCCATTCGGACACAGACTGCAACCCAATCTTACCATCACAGGTAAGTCACGTGCGGCTGCTGAATCAATGGTGACCTTATTACAAGGTGATTACACCACTTGTAAACATAACTGCATTATGAAATGTTCCTTTGTGACCACGTTCATAACCCCAGACAATGCGGAGGACTGCTGGAACAAAACAAAGTACTGCACAGACGAATTACAGAAGTGTTCAGGCTGACCTACATGCTTATCTACCCAACCTGCCAGTTCTGTACCAAAACAGCATTGCCATGTCCCACCCTCAAATGAGCCAATTAGAACCTGTCTGGCTTGCACATGATCAGGGCTACCTTTAAGGTCATACACTTATTGCTCCAGTATGAGGTCCAGATTAAGCGCAGGGGGGGGGGGGGGGCTCTGGTCCCAGGGCCTCCACCATGTGTTAAGAAGGGCAGCGTTTAATCTACAGTAACTTACAGAGTTTCTGCCCAGGAGCCTCTACCACACTTAAACCGGACCTTCACCCTAAATAAGAGCCTATCTTATATGTTTCCCACACCCTGTACATACAGATTGCCCACATTAAAAATCATCCTACCTGCATCCACTGCATTTTATGAGCCTTTAAACATCCAAGAAGGCGGTTCATGGAGTCTCAGGCTGCCTGCAGACAGGAAGTATCTTCTGACTGTGCCTATCTGCATTCTGGGATTGCTGTCCTTTTCCTGACCCCCAGCTCTGCTCTGTACTTTTCACCCCTCTCCTCTCCTCAGTATGTGATGCTTCTGAGGCAAGATGGCAGCGCCCATATCCTAGAGTCCTACACAGAGTGGAAGCCCAGTGGGGGAAAGAATAATAAGTAAGTGACTAAAAATATAAAACTATTAAAATTTTATTCATCAAGGAATGTTTTTTTTAAAGGTTTGGGCTTTTTATGAAATAATGCTGAAGGTCCTGTTTAAAGTCCCTGTCCAGGCACACATTAACTTCCACCCACCTTATTCCCCTCAGGAACAATGTAAAATGAGCCATTTCGAAGCATATTTAAATCTCTGTTTAAATGCAAATACCTTATGTATTCTAAGCCAAGCCACTTTCTTTGCTCAATTTCTGGTTATAGCTAGAAAGGATGTGTCATGGAACAACTTTATGTGTCTTGAGCATAGTCAGAGACATCTAAAGGATCACTGTGACCAAGCACCAAGGGACAGAGTGGCTGTTAACCTCCTTAGCGGTGATCCCGAGCGTGACTCGGGGTTAATTTGCGCTGTAAGTAGCGGTAACCCCGAGTCACGCTTGGGATCGAGGAGCAGGGCGGCGCAGTCTCCTTACCTTCTCCCTGCGATCCAGCGATGTCCCCGCTGCGATCGCAGGTGAGAGCCGCGGCTGCGGCGTCCGTCGCACTTCCGGGTTCCGTCTCTGTGAGCCGCAGAGGCTCATGGGGGCGGAGCCGTGCGTCAGAGACAAATGTAATGGTAACGCTTTCGTTACCATTACATTTGCCTCTATCATAACGCCAGGGGGGTTAAGCTACTGTTTTGCGTTGTCCTGGATGAATGAAATGAAACCACCAAAACACTCCCCGAATCACAGGAGTTTGAGAGTTTTTCTCCCACTAGGCCAGTCGGCGCAGTGTATGGCTTATCGAAGCCGATGCAACTGCAACCCCTAGGGCCGGCTGAGAGTGCTGGAAATCCAGTAAATGTATTAGAAAAAAACACAGCGCCCGCACCGGAGCTGTTTAAAGGGGATTAAAGTGGACCAACACCCAGGATTTTGACTATCCTGGGTCTTGGTCCACTTCGGTGGGGCACCCCCGATCGGGGTGCCCCGCTGTGTGAAACCCCCCGATCACCCTAAAAACTCACCTCTCCCCGCTCCCGGCGCCGACGGACAAGGGATTTGACAGCCGCGGACAAGCGGCTCCTCCGCCGCCGCCGCCTCCCGCGCGTCCCTCTTGACGCGCGCGCGCCGGCCATTCACAGACGGCCGGTTTCACCCCGCGGGACATCCCGATCTCGGATGTCCCGCGGGGAGGGAGGTGATCGGCCCGAGCTGTAGGAGCGGGGTGAGGTGAGTTGTATCTTGCGATCTGGGGGGTTTCACATAGTGGGGGAGTGGCGCAGTGCCAGGGGAAGTGGACCAAAACCCAGGATAGTCAAAATCCTGGGTGTTGGTCCACTTTAATGTTTCTTAAATAAACCCCATAGAAACACCAACTACTGTGCAAACCCCCAAAAAATACACAGAGCCAATTTACAGAGACTGAATAAAATGAGGCTCCACTGGTGCTCAATGAGGTTTGGTGAGTGGGCAAGTATGCTTACAGTGCTTAAAGCGGACCTTCACTCTGAATAAGAGTCTATCTTATATGTTCCCCACACCCTGTACATACAGATTGCTCACATTAAAAATCATCCTGCCTGCATCTACTGCATGTTATGAGCCTTTAAACATCCAAGATGGCGGCTCATGGAGCATCATCTAACTGTGTAGCTCTGCATTCTGGGATTGCTGTCCTTTCCCTGACCCCAGTCCTGCTCTGTCTGTGCAGAGCAAAGCTATAGCCCCCCCTGTACTTTATCCCGCTCTCCTCTCCTTAGTATGTGATGCTTCTGAGGCAAGATGGCGGCGCCCGTATCCTAGAGAATAATAAGTAAGTGGCTAAAAACTTTAAAAAAAAAAAACTTAATATAAAATATATTAATTTTAGATGCTGGGGAATAGTTTTTTAAGGGTTTGGGCCTTTCATTAAATCATGCCGAAGGTCCGGTTTAAACTGGACCAATCGCCACCCAATCTAAAAGAATCCAGGGCCGTCTGAATTGCAGCCTGGGGCATCCCGATTTAGCATGCCCCACTGTGTGAATCTTCCCCCCCCCCCTCCAGATCACCTGTAAGCCCCTTACCTTTCTGCCAGTTCACAGGGGAGCCGGGGATTTGTCAGTCTATGTTCCATATGCCAATCCGTAGTTCAAAACAATGACTTTATGCTGCATTAGTAAGCAGGGCATAAAGCACTGATTGGACGAGTGCCCGTGCATGTCCCTTGGGAGCGGTGGAAAGGTGAGTGGAATGGGCGGTCGGGGGGGGTTCACACTGTGGGGCACCCCAAAATGGGATCCTGCTGGGGCAAGGACCAATAGTCAAATCCCTAGTGATAAATCCACTTTAAAGTGGACCAACACCCAGGGGGGATCAGCCCGGGAATCTATAAGATTCCCAGACCAATCAGATCCCTCCCCGCGGGGCATCCGAAATCGGGATGTCCCGCGGGGAGGAACCCCCCAGGAGGCCCACAATCCTTACCTTACCGGCGATCCAACGGCGCATGCGCGAGACGCGGCCGCGTCTCTTGCTTCCCTCTAGCAGGGCGCGCTCCCGCGCCGGCCGTTTTGTGAATGGCCGGCGCAGGCGCGCTCCCTGTTAGAGGGAAGCGAGAGACGCAGCCAATGACAGCGCTCTGGTATGCGCGTCCAAGCGGCTTTGGATGCGCATACCAGAGCGGCTCTGAGCACTGTCGTTGGCCGGACGAGGTCACGTGGGAGCGGGGAGAGGTGAGTTTTTGCGGCGATCGGGGGGGTTTCACACAGCGGGGCACCCCCGATCGGGGTGCCCCACCCAAGTGGACCAACACCCAGGATAGTCAAAATCCTGGGTGTTGGTCCACTTTAACAATCCCATCCCTGCAAATCATGTTTTTGAAGTAAGTCCTGTATAGGGCCACCAAAGCCAAATTCTAGGCAAAAGTGTTTTTTTATCCAGATCCACTGCTGCCAAACAGATTTCATCCAGACCTAACACGTGACAAAGTGTGAATCTTTCTCTCTCTCAGTGTGAACCCAATGATGAGGACCAAGATGTTAATGAACAATCTATTCTGATCTTTTGCCATCAACCATAGCTCCATGAATGTCTGTGTGGTCAGCAGAATCCATCAACGCTCTGTGTGCGAAGAAGAACTAACAGACTTTCCAAGTAGTCTGATAAAAAAGTGTTTTTTTTAGTTTTAGCTCAAACACTCATCTGTTTGTAAACAAGTGCAAAGTCCCGTGAGAGGGTGAAAGGCTAACACTTCTGTCCAGGGCCGGATTATGAGAGGGGCGCAAGGGGCTCGTGCCACAGGGCCTCCACCACTTGCCCTGCAAACTTAGGGTTATGGTCTGGTCCAGGAGGCCGCAGGGCCAGAAAACAAAGCTATCGGCAGCAGTGGGGGCCCCTCCGTCTGCTTATTTTGTTTTTGCAAACCTGCAGCCAAAGCCACCACAGGGCAGGACGAAGAGTCTAGAGCAGCAAAGTGCCATCAGCAACGCTACAGTGATGGGTGCCTTGACGTGGCTACCTCGCTTTTACATTCATTGCCATCTATGTTAACTAACAGTCCATGTTCTTAACAAGTGTTAGCTAGGAGGCTGATTTATTAATAGCGCCAGGTAGCGACAGTTGAGCGACTGTAGCGGTATTTTCACAGCGCCCACTAGTAGTCGCTGTGCTTGGCCGTTGTTCGGTTGTTGATAGCGACTCAGTCGGTGTGCAGTAATGTTGAATACGTGGTGATGACTCGCTATTTGATAGGTTCCGCGCTGTATGGGAGCGCATGATAGCGACTGGCCATAGCGACCGGCTCCCACCATATTCATTAACAAATCACGCTCAAAAAATTCTCGCGCTGTGAAATGCATGTTTAAACCCCAGAGCGCTGGCGGTGATGGGTTAAAAGTAGTTTTTTAACCCCCAAACCACCATATTTTTGGAAACCAAAAAAAAACAAGTTTTTAAAAACATTTTGTAATATGAATACATTAATATCAGACCTGTAATATCAATTCTGCACAAATTTTATTTTTTTTACCTTAAAAAAATGATCTAACATGGCAGAAGTGGTAACAGAAATTTTCACATTAAAAAAAAAAAAAAAATTATTGCCAATTAATTATGAATATTTAAAGATTGTTCCATTGAACTGCATTGGAGAGCGCCAGGTAGCGAGAGGTCATACCTGGCGCTGTTCAAGGTCGCTCGCTGGCGCTGTGGGGTGAGGCTGGAATAATGATGAATGAGTCGCTATCTGGCGCTATCTCAGTCGCTAAGCAGGATCGGCTTGATAAATGTGTGATTGTGGTGGGGAGCCGGCGTTCTCGTGGCGGTGACCGTCATTACCGTTCGCTCACCAGTCGCTACCTGGCGCTATCCCTTGTTAAATAAGGGCCTAGGTTTTCCAATAGTATGAGTGTGCAGAGGGTTAACTTTCTTTTTGCTTAGTGTGTGTGGTCACACCCCTCTAGCACCTCTTGACTGCTATATATTGACTGGATGAGCACATCCTACCTTCTTTTTTGCTGCCTGCAGAGCTGTCACTGCACATAAGCCACCAAGCACATCGCTGGAAGCTCAATGCAGGGAACTGTTTTCTGCTGGACCAGCTGGGTGACTACACCCCCCCCCCCCCCAGAATGGCAAAGCAGGAGTTCCCGAGCAGCACACACCCGCACAAGGGTGACACAAAAGACTCGATCTGACGTTCCAGTAAGTAGGCGGGTGGCAGACAACCACCAATCAGTTACTTGGCTGGACTATTATTTTAAAGAGGACCAACACCCAGGGGTGATCGGCCCGGAAATCTATAAGATTCCCGGGCCGATCACCTCCCACCCCGCGGGACATCCGAGATCGGGATGTCCCGCGGGGTGAAACCCCCCAGAAACCCCCAAAACAGCTTACCTGATCCGCCGCCGCCTCCCGCGCGCCCCTCCAGACGTTCGCGCGCCGAGAGTGACGCGCGGGAGGCGGCGGCGGCGGCGGAAGCGGCTTGGACGTTCCTGATCCCCGCCTGGACGTTGGCGGGGATTGGCTGCGGCGTTCACGTGGGAGCGGGGAGAGGTGAGTTTTTTGGGGTTTCTGGGGGGTTTCACACAGCGGGGTGCCCCGCCGAAGTGGACCAAAACCCAGGATAGTCAAAATCCTGGGTGTTGGTCCACTTTAAAGAAAAAAAATATTGTATTTGGGGCCTCCACCAGATTTTGTGCCCAGGGGCCTCCGCCACACTTAATCCGGCCCTGCTTCTGTCATACTATTGTTTCACTGTAGTTATACAACGTATGGGGAGCATGTGCTGAGATGATTGAAGCAATACCCACAACCGCTTCATGGCCAGTGCTTCATACAGCACCCCACCCCAGGCAGGGCCGATGCCCAACCAAGTGTTCATGGTGTTGTACGTTTCCAGCCATCGGGCATCGGCAACAGGGCAGTGCAGGCATGTGCCCTATTTTGGCTCCAGCCAAAAGGTATCTGTGATAAGGAGCCAAACCAGGGCCAGCTAGCTTTGAAACATTTACTATAATGTTTTGTGCAGAGGTCCCAGTATGCTCCTTGGCATAGACCTCTGTTTCATAGACCTGTTCATTTTAATTAGGGTGGGGGTAGCAGACTGAGGCTACCAAGCTCTTTGCTGTCCTTTGGAGTTGTTATGTGCCTGCTCTTTATTATACCCTAGAAAAGTGTTTTCCAAAAGCCAACTAGACAAGTGTTAATCCCCCTCCTCATGTGCCAGCAGCAGGCCATGTTGGTGTAATTAGTGCTCAGACAGGGCTATAGATTCTGCAAATATGACCTGTTGGTGGCTCTCGAGGAGGCGGTCTGACACCCCTGGCTATGTAATGAAGGTGTAATGTCATGTCAACAAATTGTGCTAGATTGGGGGTCCCCAATGAGAGCTACATTCAGCCCGGGGGATGGTCAGGACCCACGCTTGGTAACAGTTCCAAATTACAATGTGAGTACCTAAAGACTGAAAGGGAAAGGCCACTTTCAGTGCCATTTTTGAAAGTGTTTTATTTTTGTGCCAAGTATATGCTGAGTTTTTTTCTTGTCTGGAAGCAGTTTTTACTATCTGCTATTGCCACCTGTGTACACCAAGGCCCTTATTTATGAAGGAATAGCGACAGGTAGCGGCGGGTGAGCGACCGGTAATGACGGGCCCGCCACGAGAACGCCGGCTCCCCCCCACAATCACACATTTATCAAGCCGATCCTACTTAGCGACTGAGATAGCGCCATATAGCGACTCATTCATCATTATTCCAGCCTCAGCCCACAGCGCCAGCGTCCGACCTTGAACAGTGACAGGTATGACCTCTCGCTACCTGGCGCTCTCCAATGCATTTCAATGGAACAATCTTTAAATATTCATAATTAATTATTGTTTTTTTTTTTTTTTTTTTTTTTAAATGTGAAAAATTCTGTGACCACTTCTGCCATGTTAGATAATTTTTTTAAGGTAAAAAAAAAAAAAATTGTGCAGAATTGATATTACAGGTCTGATATTTTTGTATTCATATTACTAAATTCTTTATACATTTTTTTTTTTTGGTTTCCAAAAATATGATGGTTTGGGGGTTAAAAAACGACTTTTAACACATCGCCGCCAGCGCTCTGGGGTTTAAACATGCATTTCACAGCGCGAGAATTTTTTGAGCGTGATTTTTTGATGAATATGGTGGGAGCCGGTCGCTCTGACCAGTCGCTATCATGCGCACCCATACATCGCGGAACCTGTCAAATAGCGACTCGTCACCCCGTATTCAACATTACTGCACACCGACTCAGTCGCTATCAACAACCGAACAATGGCCAAGCACAGCGACTACTAGCGGGCGCTGTGAAAATACTGCTACAGTCGCTCAAATGTCGCTACCTGCCACTATTAATGATTCGGCCTCCTCGTCTGTACACCAAGATCTTCTACAAGCAGAGAGAAGTGAGTCCTGTACACACAGAACACTGATGCTATGCCCAGCAGTGTTCTGTGTGTACAGGACTTGCTTCTCTTTTCTTGTAGAGAACATAGTGAAAACTGATTCCATTCAAAACACATTTGCTAACATGAAAATAAAAAAATCACACTCGAGTAGCTCAGCACCTTGAGAGCATCATTTTGGCACACATAAATATACGCCAAAATGCCATCAAAAGTGAACTTTCCACTTAAAGAGCAACAACCAACAAATTGTCCGGCTCTATTCTGGATGCCCCACTGTGTGGACCTCCTGTGATCACCCCGCAAATACTTGGCCCTTCTGGTGCTGCAGTGGTGCACCCCAGTACCCAGCCTTTCAGATAGGATAGACCCAGCTAAGTAAAACTACACATGAAGCCCAAAACTGGGCAGACTACTCCATCAATCCTGAACAATCCTGAGTACATGGCTGCTGCAGGTTTGCCAGGCCATTGACCAGGTGAGCATGCCTGGCCAATGGGATATGCGGAAATGCATTTATCATTGGGATGCCCAGAAGCAGAGCATGCAGAAGTCCAGACGGGTTTATTGATTGGAGGCCTGATTTAGGTGTGTGTCTGTCCTGTCTGTAGGCCTCATCGTAGCTTCATAGTCGGCTATGGGGTGTAGTCACCCCAGTAGATCTTTATAACAGTTTATGGCTGACAGGGCTGCCATGGGGAGGCCGATTCATTAATAGCGCCAGGTAGCGACAGATGAGCGACAGTAGCGGTATTTTCACAGCGCACGCTAGTATTCGCTGTGCTTGGCCGTTATTCGGCTGTTGACAGCGACTCAGTCGGTGTGCGGTAATGTTGAATACGGGGTTAGGAGTCGCTGTTTGACAGGTTCCGCGCTGTATGGGAGCGCATGACAGCGAATGGCCATAGCGAACGGCTCCCAGCATGTTCATTAACAAATCACGCTCAAAAAATTCTCGCGCTGTGAAATGCTTGTTTAAACCCCAGAGCGTTGGCAGCGATGGGTTAAAAGTAGTTTTTTAACCCCCCAAACAACCATATTTTTGAAAAAAAAAAAAAAACAAGTTTTTCAAAACATTTTGTAATATGAATACATTAATATCAGACCTGTAATATCAATTCTGCACAATTTTTTTTTTTGTATTATTTTTTACCTTAAAAAAAATATCTAACATTGCAGAAGTGGTCACAGAATTTTTGACATTTAAAAAAAAAAAAAATAATAGCAATTAATTAAGAATATTTAAAGATTGCTCCATTGAAATGCATTGGAGAGCGCCTGGTAGCGAGAGGTCATACCTGTCGCTGTTCAAGGTCAGACGCTGGCGCTGTGGGGTGAGGCTGGAATAATGATGAATGATTCGCTATCTGGCGCTATCTCAGTCGCTAAGCAGGATCGGCTTGATAAATGTGTGATTGCGGAGGGGAGCCGGCGTTCTCGTGGCGGTGACCGTCATTACCGTTCGCTCACCATTCGCTACCTGGCGCTATCCCTTGTTTAATAAGGGCCTAAGTCTTTCACAGGTATATTCGGTCAGTAAATAGGGTGTGGAAAGCAACCCCTAATAAGGGACTTGTTCACTGTGGTTATTGCTAAAAGAATGTTGTGGTGGAAGGTCTGGAATACTTGGTTTAGCATTTTTATGTCACACCCCAAGTATATCACTGTACTTGGGCATACCTCATTTGGAGGGACTGTCCCTTTTTTCGAGTCCATGTTCCCGAGTCTCTAGTTGGTCTCATTTTGGGGTTTAACATGCAGATCTGCATCAATAAATTTTTAATTCGCCTATTCAAAGTTTTCGTATATAATGCAATACAAAATTGGGGGCAGGGGGTGGGGAAAGCCGACCCGCTCCTCCCATCCTCTTAGCTCATCCCATCATTCCCCCCCTTGTGCCCACCCAGCTCATTCCTCCTATTCATCCCTCTCTCCTCCCACTCCGCTCCTGCTAATCTTATCACCAATTATCAGCCACATTTGCATTGGGGTGTGGCCTGGGTGAGGTGAGGAGGTGTGGCTTAATTTACAAAAATTGTCCCTATTTCCCACATTGAAATGTTGGAAGGTATACTTTGCTTGTGACATAAGAGAGGCTCCTGACTACTGTGTCAGTGTAAAAGAACATATACAGAGTTCGATGTCACTATCAGCTGAAAGAATCATGTGATTCTGAGACGATAGATCTTGGTATTTAAAAACAATCTGACTTATCTTGAACACACACTGCTTGTGTGTACTGGAAGGCTGGTGTGAGAGGTTATCAGACCCTTATGATAAGAACTATTAAAAGGTATGCAAGAACTTGAAATCCTGTCTGACCATACCAAGGCCTATTTAACAAGGGATAGCGACAGGTAGCGACTGGTGAGTGACCGGTAATGACGGGCACCGCCACGAGAACGCCGGCTCCCCACCAGAATCACACATTTATCAAGCCAATCCTGCTTAGCGACTGAGATAGCGCCATATAGCCACTCATTCATCATTATTCCAGCCTCATCCCACAGCGCCAGCGTCCGACCTTGAACAGCGACAGGTATGACCTCTCGCTACCTGGCGCTCTCCAATGCATTTCAATGGAACAATCTTTAAATATTCATAATTAATTCATATTAATGTTTTTTTTTTTTTTAAATGTGAAAAATTCTGTGACCACTTCTGCCATGTTAGATATTTTTTTTAAGGTAAAAAAAAAAAAAAACATTGTGCAGAATTGATATTACAGGTCTGATATTAATGTATTCATATTACAAAATGTTATTAAAAACTTGTTTTTTATGGTTGTTTGGGGGTTAAAAAACTACTTTTAACCCATCGCCTCCAGCGCTCTGGGGTTTAAACATGCATTTCACAGCGCGAGAATTTTTTGAGCGTGATTTGTTAATGAATATGGTGGGAGCCGGTCGCTATGGCCAGTCGCTATCATGCGCTCCCATACAGCGCAGAACCTGTCAAATAGCGACTCCTCACCCAATATTCAACATTACGGCAAACTGACTGAGTCGCTATCAACTACAGAACAACGGCCAAGCACAGCGACTACTAGCGGGCGCTGTGAAAATACTGCTACAGTCTCTCAACTGTCGCTACCTGGCGCTATTAATAAATCGGCCTCTGAGACGATAGATCTTGGAATTTAAAAACAATCTTACTTATCTTGCACACACTGCTTGTGTGCCGGGGTTGTGTGTACTGGAAGGCTGGTGTGAGAGGTTATCAGCCCCTTATAATAAGAACTATTAAAAAGGTATGCAAGAACTTGAAATCCTGTCTGACCATACCAAGCCGCTTCTTAGGAAGACAGCTGGGATTGCCTCTTACCATACCTCCCAACATTTTTGGTTAGGAAAGAGGGACAATTGTTAAATGAATCCACGCCCTCTCATTTAAGGATGGATAGGAGATAGATTGTGAAATTTACAACAATAGAAACAATTTGAATAGGTGAATGAATCATTTATTGATGCAGATCTGCATGTTACACCTGAAAGAGGGACAAATGAGACCAGGGGGACGTCGGCTCCAAAGAGGGACAGTCCTTCCAAATCAGGGACACTTGGGAGGCATGCCTCTTGTTGATATTGTGACTTTTCTATAAGAAATAAGAACCAGTCACTCGTTATACTGTGAGACCTGATAGTCAAACAGGCCAAATATTGCGAGCCAGTATTGAACTGAAGCCATCGTTTGCTTTATTTAGGTCATTTGAGGATAAAGCAGATCAACTTCAGTGACTACAAGCCGAGCAATATGAGAGGGAACTGTATGCGCTGCCAGTGTGTGTGTGTACAGACAACACCGTTATCCTCATACTTCAATCACAGGCAGCGTGGCTTATCCGTCCCCAACCTGCACACACCTGACCATGCCAGGCAGGGCACACGGGCAATAAAGTCTCAGTGGGCCATGCGGTGTGGTCTGATACTCCGTACATGTCGATAAAATTACATGGTGAATACTGCCAAATAATAGATAGAATAAAATAATAGAAGGAATGACAAAGGCCCCTATTTAAGAAGGGATAGCGTCAGGTATTGGTTGGTAATGAGAGGTAGCGACTGGTGAACGCCGGACACGGCACGCAATTACACATTTATCAAGCAGAATCTGTTTAACAACTGAGATAGCACCATGTAGCGTCTGATTCATCATTTTCACAGCCTCAGCGAATAGCGCCGGCGTTCTGCCTTGCACAGCGCCAGGTATGACCTCTCGCTACCTGACGCTTTCCCATACATTTCAATGGACGAACCTTTTCTTCATTTTAAACGGGGTATTTTTCAAATATCAAAATTCTGTGACCTCTTCTGGCATTGAATAAGCAGTTTTTTTCCCAATTTTTTCATTTTTTATATATTTCTTCAGAAATGACATTACAGGTCTGGCATTAAAGTGGACCAACACCCAGGATTTTGACTATCCTGGGTTTTGGTCCACTTCGGCGGGGCACCCCGATCGGGGGTGCCCCGCTGTGTGAAACCCCCTAGAAAGCCCCAAAATCTTACCTGTCCCCGCTCCCACGTGACTGGACGGTCCAATCCCCACCAACGTCCAGGCGGGGATCAGGAACGTCCAAGCGGCTGCCGCCGCCGCCGCCTCCCTCGCGTCACTTTCGGCGCGCGCGCGCCCCCACCGGCCATTCGCAGACGGCCGGCGCGGGTGCGCGCACGCCTACAGGGCCGCGAGGGAGGCGGCGGCGGCCGGCCGCCGCCGAAGATCAGGTAAGCGATTTGGGGTGTCTGGGGGGGTTTCACCCCGCGGGACATCCCGATCTCGGATGTCCCGCGGGGTGGAAGGTGATCGGCCCGGGAATCTTATAGATTTCCGGGCCGATCACCTCTCGGTGTTGGTCCACTTTAAAGTGTTCATGTTACAATGTTGTTACAATGTAATTCCATATGTTTTCGCTTTGTTACTAGTGGATAGATGCTGGAAAACACACTTTAAACACACCGCCTCCTGCGCTCTGGGCTTCAGAGAAGCATTTTTCAGCGCCAGAGTTGTGAGGCTTTTTTTTTCTTGAATATGTTGTGAGTCGGTCGCTATGAGCAGTCGCTAACATGCGCTCCCATACAGCGCTGTACTGGTCAAATAGCGACTCGTCACAATGTATTCAACATTACTGCACAGCGTCTGAGTCGCTATAAACTAGCGACTCACGGCCGAGCACTGCGACTACTAGCGGGCGCTCTGAAAATGCCTGCTACAGACGCTCTTCTGTCGCTACCTGGCGTTAGTGATGAATCAGCCTACCCGTATAGAAGTAATAAAAGAAAGAGAAGTAAAGAATGAAAGATTAGAAGAAATGCCAGAAAAAAGGAAAGAATAAATAAATGGAAAATCGAAATGGAGCGAAAGAACCAAATAATAGAATGAATGACAGAAACACAGAGAATGAATGACAGAAACTAAGAGAATGAATGACAGAAATAAAACCAGGAAAGAGAGAGAGAAAGAATGGGATAAAGAAGAGGAAATGAAAAAAAGAAACTAGGGGGCCTGACAGAAAAAAAACAAAGGAAAGAAAAAAAGAAAAAGGAATGGCAGAACAAACAGCTGATAGAAAGAAGCAAAGAATAGATGGAAAAACAGAAAAAGACTAGAAGGAAAGAAAAGAAGAGAATGAAGGAAGACTGACTGAAAGAAAGAAAGAAAAGAGCAGATGAAAGAAACCAAGAAAGGATGAAAAGAATGAAAACGACTAGAAGAATAAAAGGAAAGAAGCAAAGAATAGAAAGAATGACAGACATTTTAAAAGGAAAGAAAGAAAGAAATTTAAAGTGGAGCAAAACCCATCATGCTGCTGACCTTCCTTTGAGGCCTCCCAAAATGGGTTAAAAAACTACTTTTAACACATCGCCGGATTCGCAGCCAGCGCTCTGGGGTTTAAACATGCATTTCACAGCGCGAGAATTTTTTGAGCGTGATTGTTCAGAGGGACCAAAAGTCATTTTAAGTCCGCTTTAATCCTCAATTCTTGTCTGTGTTTACCAGGGAGTTCATCTAACAAAAAATTGTGCATGTAAGAGACCTACAGAACCAGAACCCCTAGTTTGTTGCAAGTTACCACCACACGAATGGATCTGGACTGGGTAAGTAATCCAAACTGACAGACTGACAGGCAGAGGGGCATCCCAAATCAGAATGCCTCTGGGCAGCTGTTAGTAGACCTAAAAGATTTTGGACCATTCCCCCCCCCCCCCCTAATTGGGATGCCAATTCTGCCTAAAAGCCCATAGGAAACCTAAAAATAGTGCCGGACCTTCAGCATGATTTAATAAAAAGCCCAAACCTTTAAAAAACGATTCCCCCAGCATCAAAAATTAATTTATTTTATGTTTTTAGTCACTTTTTATTCTTTCCCCCACTGGGCTGCAACTCTGTTCAGAACTCTAGGAAATGGGCACCGCCATCTTGCCTCAGAAGCATCACATGAGGGGGCAAAAGTACAGTGGCCAGGGTTATAGCTGTGCTTTGCACAGACAGAGCAGAGCTGGGGTCAGGAAAAGGACAGCAATCCCAGAATGCAGAGCAACACAGTCAGAAGACACTTCCTGTTTGAAGGCAGCCGGGGGCTCCATGGGCCGCCATCTTGGATGTTTAAAGGCTGATAAAATGCAGTAGATGCAGGTAGGATGATTTTTAATATGAGCAATCTGTATGTACAGGGTGTGGGAAACATATAAGATAGATTCTAATTCAGGGTGAAGGTCCGGATTAAGCACCCCACTGCTTGCAGGTATCGCATATGTCCATCTGGTGCACCCCTATGGCAGCTGACTGCCTGATATTTAGGCCCTTATTTATGAAGGAATAGCGACAGGTAGCGACTGGTGAGCGGCCGGTAATGACGGGCCCCGCCACGAGAACGCCGGCTCCCCACCACAATCACACATTTATCAAGCCAATCCTGCTTAGCGACTGAGATAGCGCCATATAGCGACTCATTCATCATTATTCCAGCCTCAGCCCACAGCGCCAGCGTCCGTCCTTGAACAGCGACAGGTATGACCTCTCGCTACCTGGCGCTCTCCAATGCATTTCAATGGAACAATCTTTAAATATTAATAATTAATTGTTATTAATGTGTTTTTTTTTAAATGTGAAAAATTCTGTGACCACTTCTGCCATTTTAGGGAAAAAAAAAAAAATTGTACAGAATTGATATTACAGGTCTGATATTAATGTATTCATATTACTAAATTATTTAAAAAACTTGTTTTTTTTGGTTTCCAAAAATATGGTTGTTTGGGGGTTAAAAAACTACTTTTAACCCATCGGCGCCAGCGCTCTGGGGTTTAAACATGCATTTTACAGCGCGAGAATTTTTTGAGCGTGATTTTTTAATGAATATGGTGGGAGCCGGTCGCTAGGGCCAGTCGCTATCATGCACTCCCATACAGCGCGGAACCTGTCAAATAGCGACTCCTCACCCAATATTCAACATTACGGCAAACCGACTGAGTTGCTATCAACTACCGAACAAAGGCCAAGCACAGCGACTACTAGCGGGCGCTCTGAAAATGCCGCTACAGTCGCTCAGCTGTCGCTACCTGCCGCTATTAATGAATCGGCCTCCCAGTTTTTTCCACAGAGCCTCCAGCCAATAGCCATCCCATAGCCATGTGATTGGCAGCCATACAAAAAAGCTGGCTGACTTGATTATAATGTATAAAGCTAGATCTCCACAATAGGTTTACCTGTAGAGCAGTGGTCCCCAACCTTTTTTTCACCGTGGACCGATTCAGGATTTGGTAATTTTACCGCGGCCCGGTGGGGCACTGGGGGGGGGGGGGGCTGACTGGGGGTGAGGCTGGGGGTGTGAATGAAATATGAATAAGATAGATGGAGAGACTGACAACAAAAATAGAGTATGGAAAACAGAGAGATGGAAGGAGCAAAAAGAGGGGGGAAAGCAACATAGAGGGGGAAAGAAGGGGGGAAAGCAACATAGAGGGGGAAAGAAGGGGGGAAAGCAACATAGAGGGGGAAAGAAGGGGGGAAAGCAACATAGAGGGGGAAATAAGGGGGGAAAGCAACATAGAGGGGGAAATAAGGGGGGAAAGCAACATAGAGGGGGAAAGAAGGGGGGAAAGCAACATAGAGGGGGAAATAAGGGGGGAAAGCAACATAGAGGGGGAAAAGGGAGAGAAAGAGGAAAGAAGGAGGGAGGGAAAGAAGGAGAAGAGCAAGAGGCAGAGATGGGATGGAAGGGAAAGAAGGAAGGAGGAAAAGAAGGAAGTAAAGTGAAAAAAAGAAGAGAAATATATGGAAAAATGGAAAGGAGGTAATGCTGAAATTAGAGCAAAATCGAGGGAATGTGGAAATAGATTAATAAAGAGGCATTTGGAAAGAGAGAGAGAGATCATATGAAAAAGAGACAGCGATAAAGGCAAGAAGGAGGAAAAATGCTGGAGATATGGAAAACCAAGGTAGAGAATAATGGCCAAGAAAGATGGAAGAAATTAGGACAGTCCAGCTGAGAGCTCTCACTCTGAGCAGGGCTCCCCATTACAGAAAGGTTGCAGTGGCGCTATATATATATATATATATATATATATATATATATATATATATTTTTTTTTTTTTATCTGAAGAGACATGGTATAGTTAGTTCTATATACAGTGGAACTACATGTCCCAGCATGCCTTACTGCCCAGGTCTGCAGCCTGTGAATGCCTTGTGGTGGCAGAGCATGCTGGGAGTAGTATTTCCACATCACCTGGAGACAGGCGGCTGGGGCAGGGCTGTCAGCTGGCCATGGGAGGGCCCATACAGGGAAGAGGGGTGAGAGGAGCCCCCCAGGAAGTGGCGGTAGCAGCAATGGCGACGCTCTCCTTCCTTCATCGTCCAGCTCCAGTTTCTCCAGCATGCCTTCGATGGTGCCGAGAACCTGTGCGGGGGAAGCAGACACAGTGATGAGCGGGCGCATACAAACCTGCTTCTCCCTCTACTCGCAGCACCGGGTCGGGGGCGGGGACACCAGCTCCCATACCTACACCAATTGGGTAGCCCGTCAAACCGTTGCTGTATTGGTAGAGTGTGAGAGAGGAGTGAGCTAAACCCCGCCCCCTTTTCTCCCGCAACGCGCGCTGCTGCCAGCTGTCACTATTGGGCTAATTCTCTAAAGGGCCCGGTACCATTTGAGCCACGGACCGGTAGTGGTCCGCGGCCCGGGGGTTGGGGACCATTGCCTGTAACCAACAGTTCTGAGATGATTTAGGAAAGATGAAGATAATTGATAACAGACCCAGGGCAGTCACCTGACCACAGGACCTTATGAATAATGTGGAGATTGCTGTTTATCACTAGCTTTGCTGCCCAGTATAAGGGGAGAGGAAAGAGGTCAGGATTTTTACACCAGCCTACCAATGCTTTGTTTGTTGATCTGGAGAATGGAGTGTGTGGGAGGCTGGCACGCCATGCCATTTTTTCTGCTACAGACAACAGCAGGATGATCCAAAGAGGGCAGGTTACTCCAACACACGTGTTTGATGAATCTAGAGCAAATAACACACTCGCACAACTTTTTCTATCCTAACCCGGGGAAATGGGGCAACAGCTGTTTTTATTCATCCCTATTTAATAAATTAGAAAATGGAAATGGAATGTGGCTGCCTGTGCAAAAAAGTGAGCAAAGAACACCTGAGGCCCCAAAGACCAACAAACAGGGCAAAATAGGAGCTGAGAAAATATAGGGCCTTATTCATGAAGTTATAGCGCCAAGTAGCGCCTGTACAGCGGCAGGCAGCGACAAGCAGCGCCAGGTGAACACATTTATGAAGCCAAATCTGGTGAGCGACTAGAACAACGCCATGTAGCATCCGATTCATCATTATCCCAGGCTCAGCGTACAGCGCCTTGCAGAGCGCCACATCTTACCTCTCGCTACCTGGCGCTCTCCTATACATTTCTATGGACGATCCCTGGTATTAAAGTGTTCATGTTAAAATGTTATAACAATGTAATTCCATATGTTTTTGCTTTGTTACTAGTTGATACATGTTCAAAATCAGACTTTAATCACACAGCCTCTGGCGATGTGGGCTACATCGACCCGATTTTGAGCGCCGGAACTGTTTGAGGCTGATTTTTTGATGAATGTGTTGTGAGTCAGTCGCACTGAGCTGGCGCTACCATTCGATCCAATACAGTGTAGTACTGAGAATCACATAACTTATCAACAATGCCGGCCAGTGGCTGAGGCGCTATGAAACTATAAACCTTGGCCAAGCACAGCGACTACTAGCGGTCGCTCTGAAATCCGCTCTACAGACACTCAGCTGTCGCTACCTGCCGCTAGTTATGAATCAGCCTGCCCGACATGAGATAGCCACCAGGGACTAGCGATGGGGTAGTGCCACAGGCATTGGCCACAGGTTTAGGGGTGGAGGCTTTATGGGCAAACATGCGCCCCTGGGTCACAACACTCCTGGAGACTATAATATCTGACAGCATGTACCTCTTGGCCCCAGGGATAAACAGATGGGAGCACCTAAGCTAACGGGGAGGCCGATTCATTAATAGCGCCAGGTATCGACAGTTGAGCGACTGTAGCAGTATTTTCACAGCGCCCGCTAGTAGTCGCTGTGCTTGGCCGTTGTTCGGTTGTTGATAGCGACTCAGTCGGTGTGCAGTAATGTTGAATATTGGGTGAGGAGTCGCTATTTGACAGGTTCCGCGCTGTATGGGAGCGCATGATAACGACTGCCCATAGCGACCGGCTTCCACCATATTCATTAACAAATCACGCTCAAAAAATTCTCGCGCTGTGAAATGCTTGTTTAAACCCCAGAGCGATGGCGGCGATGGGTTAAAAGTAGTTTTTTAACCCCCAAACAACCATATTTTTGGAAACCAAAAAAAACAAGTTTTTAATAACATTTTGTAATATTAATACATTAATATCAGACCTGTAATATCAATTCTGCACAAAGTTTTTTTTTTTTTTACCTTAAAAAAAAAATCTAACATGGCAGAAGTGGTCACAGAATTTTTCACATTTAAAAAAAAAAAAAAAAAAAATACATTAATATGAATTAATTATGAATATTTAAAGATTGTTCCATTGAAATGCTTTGGAGAGCGCCAGGTAGCGAGAGGTCATACCTGTCGCTGTTCAAGGTCGGACGCTGGCGCTGTGGGCTGAGGCTGGAATAATGATGAATGAGTGGCTATATGGCGCTATCTCAGTCGCTAAGCAGGATTGGCTTGATAAATGTGTGATTGCGGAGGGGAGCCGGCGTTCTCGTGGCGGTGCCCGTCATTACCGGTCGCTCACCAGGCGCTACCTGTCGCTATCCCTTGTTAAATAAGGGCCTAAGGAAGGAAGTGGCATGACTATGACCCTTATTTAAGAAGCGTCAGCACCACACAGCGCCACTTTTTGGCTCCAGCGGCACTCAGTGTATGATTTAAGAAAGAAAAAATAGCAGCCACCAGCTAGCATAATTTTTAACACCAACACTGAAAAGGTCACAGCGCGGGGCGCTCTGGTTGAAGCAGCGCCAGATGAAACCTGCCGCTGTAGCTCAAGACCTCAAAGGGCACAATGGGTAGAAATGGATTAAAGTGTTTTATGCTTATAATTAATAGTACCCACATTTATTTGTACAGAACTTGCATTGTGACTTGTCAGTAATGGAAATGCAGGACCTAGATGTCACAAAATGTATTTTTTGGAGGGTTATTTAAATTGATTTTAATGGCTTTTTTTTTGCTTAAGAATGTGTCATTTGGACACCAACAACTAAAAATGCAGCCTAAACGCATTGTGAAGTTTGTCCCCAACAGTGATGTTTACATCTATATTTAGGAAGACAATATGACTGCAGTTCTTGGATATATCTAGTGAGCCTGATTCCCGACAAATCCTACTTCAAGCAAATTGTTTTGCTCATCTTGAATTAAATCGTTCTTTAAGGCTATAGTAAACAGAACTAAGCTGTGTTATTTTTACACCCCCCCATTTCTAAACTCAGCTTAAAGCTCAGCTTTAGCCAACATGTTAAATTCTAGTTTTAGATTAAAGGGGACATTGTTAGAACCACCTGTTTTTGTACTAACCTTATTGTGGGGAACATTTCATTTGAAGTTAAACAGACAGTTCATCTAACAGGAAAAGTAAGCCATGGCTGTCACAGGGATGATAAGGGTTTGACCAACACAGAAAGCTTTTTTGTCTTCTGGCCACCAAATTGTGGTTCTAAAAACAAGCCATGCTTGGCACCTTGCATGTTCGCCTAGTAAACTCCATGGATTTTCTCGGTCATTTGGAGTGTGGGAGCAGCACAGGAGAAGGAACAAGTGAGTAGAACTACCGATTTTTATGCTTCCAATAGGCTTCTTAGAAACAGGCATCCCATGGGGGAGGGGACGTTGCTTCCCTATGGGTCGCTGTGGGAAAACTGACCTAACACATGATGCCATACACATCCACTCAGCAAACTGCATTAGTCAACGTGGTCACGTGGGTGATTAAAAGTGCCCCATTTCCAGTCTTTTTTTAGGGATCCTTGTGGTGGGCCAACAGAATCTGAATGCTTGTTGGGGGAGGTTACAGTGGCCAAGCGAGACGCTGGGAGGCCGATTCATTAATAGCGGCAGGTAGCGACAGTTGAGCGACTGTAGCAGTATTTTCACAGCGCCCGCTAGTAGTCGCTGTGCTTGGCCGTTGTTCGGTTGTTGACAGCGACTGAGTCGGTGTGCAGTAATGTTGAATACGGGGTGACGAGTCGCTATTTGACAGGTTCTGCGATGTATGGGTGCGCATGATAGCGACTGGTCAGAGCGACCGGCTCCCACCATATTCATCAAAAAATCACGCTCAAAAAATTCTCGCGCTGTGAAATGCTTGTTTAAACCCCAGAGCGCTGGCGGCGATGTGTTAAAAGTAGTTTTTTTAAACCCCAAACCACCATATTTTTGGAAACCAAAAAAAAAATTTTTTCAAGAATTTAGTAATATGAATACAATAATATCAGACCTGTAATATCAATTCTGCACAATTTTTTTTTTTTTTTTACCTTAAAAAAATGATCTAACATGGCAGAAGTGGTCACAGAATTTTTCACATTTAAAAAAAAAAAAAAACATTAATAACAATTAATTATGAATTATGATTGTTCCATTGAAATGCATTGGAGCGCGCCAGGTAGCGAGAGGTCATACCTGTCGCTGTTCAAGGTCGGACGCTGGCGCTGTGGGCTGAGGCTGGAATAATGATGAATGAGTCGCTATATGGCGCTATCTCAGTCGCTAAGAAGGATTGGCTTGATAAATGTGTGATTGTGGTGGGGAGCCGGCGTTCTCGTGGCGGGGCCCGTCATTACCGGTCGCTCACCAGTCGCTACCTGTCGCTATTCCTTCATAAATAAGGGCCTATTTGAAAATTTGACTTTATAGTGGAACAAAACCCAGGATTTTAACTATCCTCGGTCTTGGTCCTTGCCCTGGGGCACCCTGATTCGGAATTCCCTGCTGTGTGAAACCTCCAGGGTGCACAGTAAAAACACAATTTCCCCGGTCCTGTAACTCATGCATGGGCTCTTGTCCAAACAGCGCTCTTGGCTGCGCTAGTCAAATTGGCGGGGAGGCCGATTCATTAATAGCGCCAGGTAGCGACAGATGAGCGACTGTAGCGTGATTTTTTCAGCGCCAGCCAGTATTCGCTGTGCTTGGCCGGCATTAGCTTGATGACAGCGACTCAGTCGGTGTGCGGTAATGTTGAATACGGGCTGGGGGGTCGCTGTTTCACAGGTCCAGCGTTGTATGTGAGCGCTTGACAACGAATGGCCAGAGCGAACGGCTAGCTTCATATTCATCAACAAATCATGCTCCGAATGTGCTGTCGCTGTCCATTCCTTGTTTAAACCCCAGAGCGCTGGCGGCGATGTGTATTAACTAGTTTTTAACCCCTAAACAACCATATTTTTGAATGTAACATTATACATGTTTTTAGAATCATTTTGTAATATGAATATATTAATCTCAGACCTGTTAGATCAATTCTGCACATATTATTTTTTTTTTTTTTTTTTTTTACTTAAAAATAAATCCTAACATTGCAGAAGTGGTCTCCGATTTTTTGACATTAAAAAAATATAAAAAAAAATAATACCAATTAATTATGATTAATTATAGATTGCTCCATTGAAATGCATTGGACATCGCCAGGGAGCGACAGCTCATACCTGGCGCTGTGAGGGAATTTGCAGCGGCGCTGTTCGGTCCAGGCGGCTTCACGATGAATGCTGCGCTAGCCGTCGCTCTCGCCGGCGCTAGCCTCATTTTGCTTGATAAATGCGTCATTGTGACCGCCGCCGGGCGTACTTGAGTCGGTAGTCGCCGTTAGCTGCCGCTACCCGGCGCTCGTCGGACACTACCTGGCGCTATCGCTTGATGAATAAGGGCCTAAGACTCGGCTAAGGACTGAATCTAGCCAAAAGCAGTGGAGCCGAGCCTGCTGGTGAGCGCATCTCCGCTAGCCTCTAGCAGGGTGCGCGCGCTTACGCCGGCCATTCACAAATGCCTGGCTTGTGTGCATCTGGTAATAGTTTTTTCAAACGGCAGCCGTGGCTTGCGCATGTGCCGTTGGTTTGGGGGGGACTCAGTGGAATTCACACAGCAGGACATCCCAAATCTGTGTCTTATAGACTCCAGGGCTGCTTTTGGTCCACTTTTTTTTAGAAGTTTTTATTTTGCTTCCAACGAGAAGAAACACGACGACAGTAACAATACAACCACGGTGCAACAGGCACCTTACATACACTATTCAAACTAACCACAAAGACGCTCATTCACACCCCATTCATTCACAAGACTCGGGCGAAGTAGGGAGACAGCCAGAAAGGAAATATTGCTCATACATTGCACCAGATATCAGATAAGGGGGCGAAGGGGGCATCTGGTCCAAGGAGCCAGGAGAGCCAGGATCCCCACGGGCAAGGAGGCCCCCCGACAGCCCCACATCCTATCCCTATGGGGGCCAAGGACCACTGTCACTGTTCAGAGAACCAAAAGGGGGAAAAGAATAGGCCCCCGCCCCTCATTCACCATCCGACCCCATGCATTGCAACCACAGCTCCCAAACCATGTCAAAGATTCGAGGAACCCCTCGGGCAGCATAGGTTAGTTTATAGAGCGAGTAGCTTCTGCTTTTGGTCCACTTTAACCTGTCTTTGACCAACCTGGGCAAGTGAAACAAGAACACAGCTATGGTTCTCACCCTGCCCCATTATCCAAAATTAATAAGAGCAGTATGGCCGGAGCTTTCAGCTTCTCATTGAGTTAGCTTGTTAAGTGCTCGGTGTTGCGTAAACATGGAAGAGTTGTGGTAACCCTATGTGTGCTCTGTAACGTTCTCGCTATGTGTTTTCTAAACAAGGCCGCCAATTATGTAAATAATTTCCATGTTTTGGTCAAACTTTACTAAGAGAACAAGCCGGCTGGAGGTGAAGAGACATTGCTGAATGTTTTCACCCCAACTCTTCTCTCCAGATATATGAATGTACCATATATAAAGCAGAACTATCATTAAAAGCCTGCGAAAATGGAATGCCATTGCTACAGAAAAAGAAATATTTGTCTAATATCCTTTTTTAAATCCTCCCCTTTTTTCCTTTGTTAAATTTGAAAAAAGAGAATAGTCAGCAGACAGATGAAAGATGTCAGAAGTCCCATCATTGGTTTTATCACTTCCTAAACACTTGTCACCAAATTGACATGTCCCTAGAAAAGGCTTCCACGCAGCCCTAAGAGTATTTTAGATCTTCGGGCGGGTTTTGGTCTATTTAATGCTTATGTAACTTCCACCTCTTCTATAACCTACTGCTGTCCTTTTGAGTCTTCAGGACTTCTGATGGCCCCCTTCCCTTCTATGGAACTCATGTTATAGCACCATTTGACTATTGCCAGTCCTTCAGACCTTTAAAGAAGTCCCAGTCGTATTCTTATCAGCGGGCTCCCCTCCTATCTTCTTCTTCTTCTATAAGATTCTAGGGGTGCTAGATCCCCTCCCCCCGGGACATCCAGATCGGGATGCCCCACTGTGTTTAACCCCCCCAGGTCACCCGGAAACTTACCTTTTTTCCCGGTCCAGCGGCACATGCGTGGGCAGCGGCCACATCCCCGCTATCCTAGTAGCTGCAAATGGCCGGCGCATGCACTCTCCCTGTTAGAGAGTAACGGGGAATGTGGCCGCCAGCGTGCTCAGGATCCGCTCCCACCCCTTCGTCTAAGACAAGTGCGCTGATTGGACGAGAGGCCGTGCATGCGCCATAGGGCAAGGCACGGGTAAGTCAGATTGGGTGACCTGGGGGTTTTACACAGTGGAGCATCCCCGATCGGGGTGCCCCAGGGACAAGGACCAAAACCCAGGATAGTCAAAATTTGGAGTTTTGGTCCACTTTAATGAACGACTGAGAAAGCTAAATAAATGCCTTGCTGTCTGCTGCTCCCCTCTGGCTGTGCCTCCCCATTTAGCTGCCCACACTACCTTCACATGTGGTCCCCAGCTCCCCTAAGGAGTTAAAGAGCAGAGCTTGCCTTGCAGTGCAAGCAGCTGATCACTAAAGAGCAGTGTGTCTCTATTTTCTGAAGCAGAAAGTGGGTCACCAATGAACTTCTCTGTAGAGGTAGATGACACTCGTGCTACTGAAGTGTTGTGCTGACTGTGTCTAGGGATGGCTGTGTCGACTTTTCCCAGCTCACCTCTGCCCACCTCACCTTTGCCCTTACCTGTGTTCATTTTACCTCTGCCTACCTCTACTAACCTCTTTCCACCTTGTCTCATCTCACCACCGCTCCCATCCACCTCTTACCACCTCACCTCTATCCATCACTTCTCCTACCATCTCACCTCTGCTCACCTCTTCTCTGCTCAACTCTTTCTGACTCAGCTCTGCCCACCTCACCTCTTCCTGCCTCCCCTCTGCTCAATTCTTCTCTCCCTGCCTTACCTTTGCCCACTGTTTCTCACCCACCTCGTACCCATCTCCCCTCTACCCACCTCACCGTTGTCCATTGCTTCTCTTACCATCTCACTTCTGCCCACCTCACCTCGACTCACCTCTACCCACCTCACCTCTTTTCACCTAACTTCTGCTGAAATTACCTTTCCCTGCCTTAACTGTGCACTCTCCTTCTCACCTCACCTCTACCCACCTCTGGTCACAGTTTTTGTGACCCCTTGAAGTGGAACAGTATGACAATGTGGCCCCAAGACCAAAAAAGGTTGTGCACCCCTGCTGGTTATAGTCCTCTTTAAAAGAGCCCTTATAAGAACCTGTCAGGGCAGAAATATGAAGACTCTCATTGTTGACCACTTGGCTGCCATGCCACTCTTCCAGTTGCAATACATAAAGAGCCAATAACCTGGCCAATAGAGATCAAGCTAATTTCATGTAATGGAAAATACACCAGAGTGCATTGTGGGGTGGATTGCAACCTGCACCTCGGTGAGAGTTTAGACACAAACATGTGCACACAAAAAGTTTTTTCTACCTTTTTCCCCCAAAAAGACCTGCATCTGTGCTGGGGCATTTTTACTTTTTAGGCACATGAGGTAAGGATATTTCTTTTTAAGTTTGGAAACAACAGAACCCTATGGGCTATGCAAAAAGAATTTGTGAAATAGCATAGCCCATAGGGTGCTGTTACTTCCAAACTTTAAAAATATATCCTTACATAGAAGAGTAGCTAGGCATTCTGGCTCCCGGGGCAAAGATTGTAAATAACGCCCCCCACCTGTGCTCAGGCCCCTCTTTGGCACCTCCCTGACCTGCTGCACCCCGGACAAGTGCCCCCCCCCCTAGCTACGCCCCTGCCTTACATCACTGGAAATATATTTTATCTAACCTGTAATAATGTGCCTTCACGTGTACATGTGATTTTTGGGGGAAAATGTAGGATAAACATTTTTTTGCCCTTTTTTGTGTGTTATTTCTAAAAAGCTCACCAGGATACAGGTTGCAATCCACACCACAATGCACACTGCAAGTCACACTGGCTTTACCAAATATTTAGTATCACCCCCACTGATTCTGTCTTACATACCGTATATAAGTTTACAGAAACAAATAAGATCATGTTATCATACCTCCCAACTGTCCCGATTTTCCCGGGATTGTCCCGATTTTTCCACAAAATCCCGCGGTCCCGAACCGATAGCAAATGTCCCGGGATGCCCTGCGCTGTGGCGGTGTGCCCAGGGCCGCAACGACGCCGGCGTCTTCTGTATAAACACTGGCCGGCGCGAAGATACTGACTTCCTGGCTTGCGGGTGAGCGCGGGGGGCTGGGGATAAAAAAAACTTACGGAGGCTGGCATGCAGGGGTGAAGGCAGCCGACATTGCTGGAGGATCGGAGCTGGAGGGTGTGACAGGGGGTGTGGCCGGGGTGTGGCAGTGGGTGTGGTCAGGGCGTGGCTTGTCCCGCTTTCACATTTTCAGAAGTTGGGAGGTATGTGTTATGGTGTCTGTAACCAGACTACCAACTGTTAAATCACCACCATTACTCAGAAGCCACTTACTTGTGATTACACCACGAATGTTATATTTTAATATACAGAGAGTAAAAAATATATTTTATTATTTTAGTAATCTGATGGTTAATATCGCACCCAGTGCCAGCAATCTTCAGCTAATAACTTAAATAGTTAGCTTTATGTATTACAGTTAAGTTACATTTAATTTATTTGTTTTCCTTTATTATCCTACATGCTTGCTGTTTGATGCGCAATAAAAAGCTAACGTGCAGAAAGCATTTAAAGAGGAACTATGGTCAGAAATGACTTTTTAATATGCAGCAGTGGGGTAGCGTGACCCGGGTTGCCCTGCTGCACCACTGAAAAAAAAGAATACGGTATCTATCTATTTATCTATCTATCTATCTATTTATCTATCTATCAGTACTTAGGCCCTTATTTATGAAGGAATAGCGACAGGTAGCGACGGGTGAGCGACCGGTAATGACGGGCACCGCCACGAGAACACCGGCTCCCCACCACAATCACACATTTATCAAGCCAATCCTGCTTAGCCACTGAGATAGCGCCAGATAGCGACTCATTCATCATTATTCCAGCCTCAGCCCACAGCGTCAGCGTCCGACCTTGAACAGCGACAGGTATGACCTCTCGCTACCTGGCGCTCTCCAATGCATTTCAATGGAACAATCTTTAAATATTCATAATTAATTATTATTAATGTTTTTTACACATCGCCGCCAGCGCTCTGGGGTTTAAACATGCATTTCACAACGCGAGAATTTTTTGAGCGTGATTTTTTGATGAATATGGTGGGAGCCGGTCGCTCTGACCAGTCGCTATCATGCGCACCCATACAACGCGGAACCTGTCAAATAGCAACTCGTCACCCCGTATTCAGCATTACTGCACACCGACTCAACAACTATCAACAACTGAACAATGGCCAAGCACAGCGACTACTAGCGGGCGCTGTGAAAATACTGCTACAGTCGCTCAACTGTCGCTACCTGCCGCTATGAATGAATCGTCCTCTTAGTAACCGAGGATGAAGTTGGATGATGGACTCGCTATTACTACCTGTCTGTACGCAAACTGCATCCCTGGGAAACAGTTTCCATTCACCACGTACAGAAATGATCGTTAAGACTAAAATCATAGACCCCGGGGACCCAAAATGGAAATTTCCTGTGACTGAATTTCCTGTGACTAAAGTTCTGCATACCGCAGGGCACAGACAAAGAGCGTTATCATGCTTCTAACTCTTCTACCAAACAAAATGAAAAAAATGTTGAATGGAGTTGGCCTTAAAATATGCAAAGTAGGATTTTAATACACAAATGTTGACATTTCTAAAGCAAATGTGCTGCTGACTTTTTCTCAGCTGGTCTCAGCATTTCCCTGTCTCCTATATGTAGCAACTACCACCGCGCTGACCTGTTAACTACTGAATCAGGCTTTAATAGAGAAATTATGACAGGTTCTATTAATCAGGGGGTAGGAACTCCCGAGGGGTAAAAAGGTGGCACCCACTAAATCAGTACATGTGGTGCACAACTTTGGTAATCCAAACAATATATGACCAAAGAGAAGGAATGCCCCAAAGTCCCTATTAGGAAAGCTACCAAAGATTTACAATTGCACACACCCAATTGTAAAAATATCACTATTTTAATTATGCAATCAGAGTATTATTACAAAAATTATGAAATTCTATTAATCAGCACGCTGCAAGTCACATTGGCTTTACCAAATATTTAGCATGATTCTCTTTTACACTTATACTGGCCAATGCAGTAAAGCAAGAGTCAGACTGATGTCCATACATACCATATATAGGTTTACAGAAACAAATAAGACCATGTTATGGTGTCTGTATGGTGACTACCAACTGTTAAAGTGGACCAACACCCAGGGGGGATCTATAAGATTCCCGGGTCGATCAGATCCCTCCCTGCGGGGCATCCGAAATCGGGATGTCCCGCGGGGTGAAACCCCCCAGGATGCCCACAAACCTTACCTTAACCCCGTTCCAGCGGCGCATGCGCGGGCTGCGGCCGCGTCTCGCGCTTCCCTCTAACAGGGCGCGCACCCGCGCCGGCCGTTTGTGAATGGCCGGCGCGGGCGCGCTCCCTGTTAGAAGGAAGCGCAAGACGCGGCCTCCAGCGCTCAGAGCCGCTGTGGTTGGACGCCGCTTGTACGTGCATACCACAGCGGCTCTGAGCTCTCTGATTGGACGAGCGACCGCGTAGGAGCGTGGGGAGGTGAGTGTTTACGGGCGTTCTGGGGGGTTTCACACAGCAGGGCACCCCCGATCGGGGTGCCCCACCGAAGTGGACCAAAACCCAGGATAGTCAAAATCCTGGGTGTTGGTCCACTTTAAATCACCACCATTACTCAGAAGCACAATTGTTGTTACACCACGAATGTTATATATTAACATGCAGAGAGCAAAAAATACATTTTATTATTTTAGTAATGTAATGCATTGTGCAACGCAGTCAAAATGCTGCCCATGGATATGTGTGAACATAGCCTATGAGGCTTTTCACATTTTGCGGATCCAGGGGAAGGACCTGGAAGAAGAAGACAGTGGTGGCACCTGGCAAGAGAACGCAGCACAAGGAATAAAAGCGGGCACAAGCAATAAAGACCCACGGGTGGTGGCAAGGGTAGAGGACCCAGTGGGGGCCAAAGATGGCAGAGGATAGGCATGGGAAGTGGCAATAAATAATAAATTGCCCCTCAATGCAGCACAGATAAAGCCAAATCCATGCACTTTACTGGGGTTGCTCATATACATCCATGTGTCTACTCTGCGTTGCAGCACCACACAGGGCATAGACGTGAAGTAGCCCATTTATGTCAAGTCACAACTTCTTCCTCGTTTTCATTCCGATGGAGAATTTCTACTTCAGTGCAATGAAAACATGATTTGTGGAAGGGTCCTAACAGTCTAGGCAATTAAAAAAGGTCTCACCTTTTACCCCCCCCCCCCCCCCCCATTTAATCCCATGCAACTACTAACACGTAGTTCTGCCTTAAAAAAATTGCAGACCACCTATATTGCTCTCCACCGATAACAGCAGTATGCACAGTGCTGTCATAGAAGGTTGATGGCAGAAGGAGACCATATGGTCCATCTAGCCTCACCTTTATGCGTGTATGTTCTCTTTATCTTAGGATGCATGTACAGTATGCTTAGCCCAGGCATGTTTACATTCACTTAATGTTGATTTTTAACTACATCTGCGGTTTGTTCCAGGCATCATACCACATAGACAGCAGAGGATAGACAGCCGAGAATGCTCTCAAAAGCATAAGTCTTGTGGGGGGATCTCCTGCATTGCTGCCTGTCTTGTCTTTCCACCAGGTGATCATTGAAGGCAGTTATCATCCATGGTCTGACAAACCTTTACATGTCTCTCACCAGCTTTTGAGATCTGAATACATAACTGTTGTGGGTGGGTGCACAAGACCAAAACTGTCCATTTAAGTAAGATCCAATTGTCTATTTCCCAAAAAATCAGACCCAAGCATTTTCTCTGTAGCATATGGCATGTACAGTAACCAAAGAGGCCTGATTAAAACTGTTAGCGCTATCCACCCGTACCAAGGACATCACTCCATGGGTGGCCAGTTTAATTCCTCAAAGCACCAGAAATTCTACTAAAAAGTAAAGATACCAAATGTACAGATGGAAATCTTGACCAGTCTGTACAGGATCAAAAGAATTTGTAACTAGCCTTGGAGGTGCATGTTGTTGGCTAACAGGGCGGAGATCTGTGGCTCATTTAAGATTTGTCAGTACAAGATTAGTTGAGAAAAGAAAGTAAAATAGTCTCTTAATAATATTACCATAGGCCCGATTACACAACATTACACTGCCTGTAGATCATCAGCACGCAGGCTCACACAATGTTGCCTTCTTCATACATTAAGGGATCGCCAGCTTGAGGTTATCCTGACAGGCAATCCTGGATACATATCAAATACGTTATGACTTCCTGATGGCAGACTATGAGCGCGGTCCTCAGACGCCTCTATGTTCAGAGGGAATACTTCTCTTCATTAAGTAATACCACAATAGCTTAACACAATATGCTGCAATGAAGGAAGGAGTGTGCCTGAGGAATAATCCCTGCTAATTTAATTAGGAATGGAGAGCTTCTCTACGATCAAAGGCAACATAGAAGGCTGTCTCTGTATATGAGGGCATCAGGTTTGGGAGGAGACTGATCAGAGTGTGTAAGCTGAAAAGGGTCTTTGGGGCAACATGGCTTTAAGAATAAAATTCCAAGCTTCTGTAGAACAGCACCTATAGGAGGCACTTCCACTGTTCCAGCACCCTACAAGCCATTCACAAGATGCAACAAACTGTCCATGTAAGCTTTGAAAAACAAAACCAACCTTCCTGATTCCACTTGTTATCCATTTCCAGAGTCTTTTTAGGCAACTCCTATGTTTCTTATCACAAGATAGAGGGTTGAAAGCCACATTCAACTTGAACAAATTGTAGAGGCTATAGAACCCTTATAGAACACCCGGAAATGGATGCAATGCAGTGAGGTAATGGAAAGCATCAAACCAGACAGTTCAGTGTGGATCCCTCCAGCACTCAAAAAAATGAACAATGTGTAGACCCCTTCTCATCCCCAAATTCATAAGCAAAGTGCACCTGTCTCCCTACAATCCCCCTAGTTCCCAAAAGAATAAAGCAAACAAAAATCCATGTAACTCAGCCCTGGAGTCTAATAGATTTCAGGGCCAGTTACAGCTCACCACTGGTGCATCTTGATTTGGGATGCCCCGCTGTGTGCCCCCCCCCCCCCTGATTTGCCCAGTACTCACTAATTTCAGAGATCCTACGGTACATTTGTGCAGCATCCCCTGCACCCCTCCATCCACTGTGCACAACCCCTTCAGGCTTATCTGAATGGCTGGAGGCAGGTGCTTGCAGCTGGAAGGAGTGTCCAAGGAATCCATTCAGTCAGCAGTTATTGACAGGTATTAAAAAGCAAAGTGGCAATAAATACTGATTGGAGGAAAGCCCACGCATGCACTGTAGGCGACCGGATCAAGGTGGGTTATTGAGTCAAACTGGGAGGTTTCACATCCATTGGCTTCCCAAATCAGGATTAATCAGAAACCAGGTGAACATCTTGGGTTTTTAGACACTTTCAAGTGGATGTCTTCCTGGGTTTGAAGGCCAATATAAGTGTTCTTATATTTTAAACCCAGCCTATCCAACTGCACTGTTTGTGCCGAGGTGGTCATCTGACTGAATACAAACTAAGGGCAGCACATTATGTTATGCACCTACCTTCTTCTGAAATACACTTCAGGGCTCTAATGGGTCATGCAGGGACGGACTGAGGTGGATAGGTTCACTATTAAAGCGATGGTGCAAAAGCTATTGCCCAATGTGCTAAGCTGACCACCAAGTAGTACAGCATTCTGGGAGTTATACCCTTCCTCTCTATGGCCAATCTGCCCCTGGAGACGAGTTAGGCCTAGTTTAGTTTTTGAACACTACATTGCATTTGGAAACTCCACTAAAATGTAATAAAGTAATGCTGGCTGCATTTATCGTAGTGCTTGTTAAAATGCACATATCTGCCTTTGTATATTATTGGTAACACATAAAACACACCACGAAAAAAATACAAATTTAAAAGAGGCAGTTAATGGAAAATGGTATCTCCTCAAGGTGCAAACCCTACCTTATGCCTCATATGTTGGCTTTTATCTTTTTATATGGATAGTGCCAACAGACCCCTTTCTCTATGAAAAGATTTTTCTTTGCATGAAACTTGAACACACCTTACAACATAATTACCACCAAGCCAGTAGACACATGCCACCCTTCAAGTCATTTCTCAGTCCCCTTAATTTAAAAAATAATCCACCTGTAACTATCAAACCTAGGCCTTGGGGTTGGCAGGGACCCTAGCCCACTTCCCTTGTACAAGTGGTGCTGCAGCTACTGCAAAGGGATGCAAATGGCAATTTTCAGGTCCCCAGCTAGATTGAGCAGTGTGGGGAAATGGGTGAGGATGGTTAAGGGTCCCTGCAGCCTCTTCTCTAGCCTACATTAACAATAAAATGGTCACCATAATTCCTTACATGCCTCCTCAGAACCTCCAATATTACATATAAATCACTCCTAGCTGTGCATCTTTAAGATTTTGAGACCAGTGAAGCCAGATGAAAGACTGGTGCCAGGTGTCCCTATTGCCAAGGCCTAGCAGCACCAGGTTGTGTCCATTTTGTTTGAAAGCAAAAATACATCAACTACTAAAATGTGCTTTTCAATAGAAAGTAGACAACATATTATACAACTGTATGTCAAGCAATTAATAATACATAGGTTCTTACCTTTAAGCTGATCAGCTGCCACAATCTGCCCAACGCGTTCCGCCACCAGGCTGTCTTCCATGACATAACGATCATCCAGGTATTTAGCAGTCTTCTCAGAAATGTGTACTTTTCCCGCCACCCCTAGTTGTTCCATAAGATTGGCTAGGTTGACATCATTGGACCACACATCAAACTTGAACCTTCTCATGCCCAGAATGCCACACAGAACTGTGCCAGTGTGAACACCAACACGCATGTTAACCATCTCCTTCTTCTCCTGGCAGAACTGCTCAATGGCCTCGATCATTCCGAGGCCCATCTCAATGCAACAATAGGCATGGTCCGGCCGAGGTTCTGGACATCCTGCCACACAGTAATAGCAGTCACCAAGGGTGCTGATTTTTTCACACTTTGTCTCCTCACAGAGTCGGTCAAAACGCCCAAACAGGTCATTGAGGAGGCCTACAAGAGCATGGGCAGATTTGTTGGCGCTCATCTTAGTGAATCCCACAATATCTGCAAAGAGAATGCTCACTTGCTCTATCCTTTGCATTTTAAAAGGTCTGAAAACAATAGGTGTCTTCTGGATGGAGGGCTTCTTCTTGCGACTTTTTGGGCTTGAGGCGGAGTGGCGCTTAACAGAGTTCTCGCTTTCGTCATCCCCTTGCTTCATCAGGTCATCTGCAATGATCCGTGGCATGACAGAGTGAATCATCCTTTCTTTGAGGGCCTTCTCCACCTCTAGATCTTTGCCATGCATAATGGACTGGCCAACCTTTAAGAAAATACTGCGGGATCGTACCTCAGACATGATAAAGAGATGGACTCCTATGGCATGAATGCACACATGAAGCAGTGCTTTGCTAAGTAGTTCCCAATGAGCCATCCTGCCCACCAGAGGGGCAAAACATCCCTCATCGCGAAAGTGGTAGCCAAAGGTCTCGAATAGGATAGAGTACACTACTCCAAGGCAGGCACTGAGGTATAGGGGTAAGTGCATGACTGTGTAGAGAAGAAACAGGACCTCCACACAAATGGAAAAGCTGCCCACCTGGGATAGGCAGGATGTGGAACCAGAAGATGGCACAAAGGTGAGGCTGGAGGAGTTATCTCGATCTGTTTCAAGGGTCAAAACCTGAAACTGGGAGGCCAGAGTCAGAGCAAAGGCCAGTAGAGTGACAACCAGGGAGACTGCCGTGCAGTGACGGGCGTAGGGTTTGGTAAATGTAAAAATGAAAAAGAATAGGCACACCATCAGGAAGCACAGGGTTGGAACAAGGTGGGCAATTAGTTTGGACTTCATGTGGATACCAAAGTAGATGCTCCACAGGAGTCCAGACACACAGAGGTACAGTACGGCGTAGCGAAACCTGCGTTGAGTCTGTGGGAAGCATCTTTCCACGCAGGCTTCTTCTAGATTACTGGAGTCAAATTTTGGGTTCCACCAGTTAGACGTAGACCTTTCGAAAAGCTGAGGGAGCTTCTTTTGCTTCCGAGCTCCTCCGCCTCCTCCACCCTTCTTTATACCTGACTCCCCTGAGCTACAGCTGGAGGAAATACTGTATTTGCAACGCCTGGACTGGCCTTGGTGGTGCTGCCTGTTAATTTTCACAGTTACACTGCTGGAGTCACCGCTGCCATCACACCTCACCTCCGTATGATGCAGCAGCTGCTGGTTGACAGGGGAAGCCATATTGTCAAAATGGAGTTAGCCTGGGACTTTTCTCTATTAAATCTGCACTCCGTTACCTTTCACAATACTATCACAAGCCTCCACCCCTTCCTTCTGCTGCCCAGCTAACCTTCAGCTACAGACTAACCAAAGGGGTTCGACAGGTCCCAGTCAGCCCCAGGCAACGCTTCTTTGCCGCCTCCATGCAAAGTGTCTCACTGTGCTGGCAGTTAAATACAGTCATTTAGAAAGCGTGCAGCTATCTCCACACCAGCATAAGGTAATACAAGCCATAGATTTACATGGACATGGAGAGAATCCGAGGCACCGGGGGAGCCAGGAAAAACCAGCAGCCTATCATCTCTCCCCCTCCTTCCTTCTGTAAATATTTAGGGAACTGCTCGCTCGGTACAGTAAGCATAGAGGGTAAAAATGAGAAATATATTCCATCCATTCTGGGGGGCCCATCCTTCATGGCCAAAGGATCCAGCTTCGCCGGGACAACATGACAGCCAAAGTCACAGCCGGTAGACACTGCTGCCTCCTGTAGTTATGGGCACATTATGATGTTTCGTTGGGGTGTTTTTCCAAGGGTGGGGTGTTGAAGGCAATTTTCCCTCTGGATTCTGGCTCAGGTAATGGATTTGCAGTGGGATTTGCGGTGGGCTCCTGGCTTCTTCCTCAGCCTCTGTCTTGCCGGAGGGTTGGGGAGCCCCAGTCCTTTTAGTTTGAGGGGTGCAGAGGGGCAATGTGAGCTCAGGCTCTCCCTCCTCAGACATGAGGGGGCCTCTCTTCCAGCACAGACAGGGCGCTCTCAGTTCTCTTTCCTGGCTGCTTTTCCTATGCTGTGCAGAGCAGGGAGGGAGGAGGAGGAGGAGAGACGGAGAAGGCTGGCAGCCAGAGAAGAGAGGGAGGGGAGAGAAAGAGAGATGGGAAAAGGGCTAGAGGCTGGAGGAGAAAAAAAAAGACAGGCAGCCACAGTTATGTGACTGCAGAGGGGGGAAATATGAAACAAGGAGGGGTGGATGGGAAAGGGGATGAGGCTGTGACAGGAATGAGGCTCTGGGAGGAAGGGCAGATGGATTGCCCCCCTTGCTGTTCTTGTTCCTGTGTCTCCATAAGACACTGGGTGTCAGGGAGGATTACGTCGCTCAGTCATAAGCTGCTCAGTTGCCTCCTGCAAAGACCCCAGTGCTGCCCAAATTCTGTGCTACACCACTGGTAGAGGGGGGCTCCCCAGCATGAGCATTTCTGCCTATCTGTCTATCAATCTATCTATCCATCTGGCTATCTATATACTGTATATTCCATCCAGGGGCGTAGCTGGGGGGGGGGGGGCAGTGCCCCGGTTGCAGCAGGTCGGGGGGGGGGGGGGTCTGAGCACAGGTGGGGTGCCATTTTGAATCTTTCCCACAGGTGCCAGAAAGTCACATCTGATTCCATATATATTATAAAAGTCAGAATTTCAAGCAAATGCCAGACCAATATTAATGTACAGTATGAGACAAATGCATCTATTTTTTGATCTATACCTTCTCTCTCTCCCTCTATCCCAGTCATGCTTTCTATCTATCTATCTATCTATCTATCTATCGATCTATCTATCTATTTATCTATCTATCTCAAACCTCTCTCTCTTTCACCCTTTCTCCATCGTTAGCTATCTATCTATCATCTACCCCATCTCTCTCTCTTTCTATTATCTATCTATCTATCTATCTATCTATCTATCTATCTATCTCTTCTCTCACATCATATTATCTATCCCATGCCTCTATTTCTCTTTCACCCTATCTCCATATCTATCTATCTATCTATCTATCTATCTATCTATCTATCTTCTACCCCCATATTTATCTATCTATCTATCTGTCTATCTATCTATCTATCTATCTATCTATCTATCTATCTATCTATCTATCATCTACCCCCATATTTATCTATCTATCTATCTATCATCTATCTATCCTTCCCTCTATTCCTTCTCTCCTTCTCTATCCCTATCTATCTATCTATTCTATTATTTTTCTTGTTCATTATCCCCATTATATTGTTTGTTTCTCTATTTCCATCATATTGTCTATTTATCTATTTATCTCTTATTTCTCTCTCTCCCTACCATATTATCTATCTATCTATCTATCTATCTATCTATCTATCTATCCCTTCTCTCATCATATTATCTATCCCATGCCTCTATTTCTCTTTCACCCTATCTCCATATCTATCTATCTATCTATCTATCTATCTATCTATCTATCTATCTATCTATCTATCTATCTATCCATCTATCTGTCTCTCCCCCTCTATCCCTATCATACCTTTCAATATAGCTTTTATCTATCTCATTCTGTCATTTGACTCTATTCTCAACATATCTATTTATCATCTATCTATCTATCTATCTATCTATCTATCTATCTATCTATCTTTTGTTCGGTCACCTCACCCCTATCCATTCCTCTCTCTATTCCTATCTTTCATCTGTCTTGTTTTCTTTCTCTCTCTCTTTCTCTCTCTCTTTCTCTCTCTCTCTCATATCGCTCAGCCTTTCTCTTGTCATCGTATCTATTCCATATTTATCTCTATCTTGCTATCTCTCTCTCCTCATCATATGTATTCCATATCTTTTTCTCTCTTGCTTTCTCTCTATTCCCATCCTGATCATGTAGTCCAGCTTTCCCAGCCAGTGAGAAGCTTCAGCAGTTGCAGTCAGGCCATAATTAATTGAGAAGTGAAAATGATGATTTATTGATATTTTCCTAATCATGGTTTGCTAAAGGTTTGGTAGGCTGAAAGGTTCTTCCTCGCTCTGTGTTTTCCACTAAGCACTGGTATATGATTTGTGACAAAAATTGCTTTAGAAAAATAGCTGTATAACAGTGAGGAAGAGCAACACCATCAGCTATCAACAATATAATTTAGAAGCTGGAGGAAAGTGCAGTGACATGAAAGCGTGTTTTGTAAGCAGCAATACACAGAACAGTCTATCCAACATATAATTAGTTAGGACTCCTATACAAGAAAGAATGAGCAATCGGATTGTAAGGTGTGTGGGCAGCATACGCCAACATTAAACTAAATATGAAGCTGACGGGAAGGAAACATGGAGGGCTGCTATGGCTAGCTATCTGCCATCATGCAGGTCATCCTCCTGAACCAGGACAAGCATGCTACCATGGTCTCATGCCTGCTGATTATAGCCAGCCTCAGGGCATTGTCCTGATCCATAGTAGGGGGCACCGGAAGACACTGTTTTAAAGTGGACCAAAACCGGCCCTGGAGTCTATGAGACTGATCCCCTTCCCTGTGCGGGGCATCCAGATTCGGGATGCCTCGCTGGGTGACATCCACAAGTCCCCTGTAAAACTCACCTTCTCCCTGATCAAACGGCACATGCGCAAGCCGCGTCCACCACCCGCAATACCTTTAGAAGGGCGCATGCCCGCGCCAGGCATTAGTAAATGGCCGGCGCAAGCACGCACTCTGTTAGAGGGCTGTAGGGATGTGATCGTCAGCACGCTCGGCTAGAGACAGCCCTTAGCCACATTCTTTCCTTCTCTTTCTCACATCTCTCTTTTTTTCATTTGCACAATATCTAATAATAAAAAGAAACTATCTCAATCATACCTCTGTCATATTACAGCATGTGCTTTTTTCTTCTTCCTTCTTGTCCCTGTCCAACCCTTCTTCTGGTTACATTATCCCTGTAAAAAAGTGTATAATATTGTGTGCCAAATAAGTATCCCCAAGGCGCTGAGTTTATCTAGTATTTTTATTTTTTTCTTATGTTAGTTAATGTGCATTTTATGGAATCAGTGTCACTACCTGCAATCTTTTGTTGTTAGCAAGCACCAGGTCTGTACACCAAGATCTATAAAAAGAGAAAAGTGAGCCCTGTACACAAACACTGTTGCTATGGCCACTACTGAGGTGAGCGAGCTCAATCACGCTTAAAAAATCTTCGCAGCAGCATTATATATGTACAGGGCTTACGTCTCTCTTCTTGTACAGCACACATTTGCATAACTCACAAGAGGGAGTGCCCCTATTTTGAGTCCATGTCCCCCTGTCCCTTGTTCTCATTTGTCCCTCTCGGAGGTGTAACATGTAGATCTGCATCAATAAATCATTCATTCTCTTATTCAGGGTCTTTCTATTGTTGTAACTGTAGCAACCTATCTCCTATCCCTCACTCAATGAGGGGGTGTGGCTTCATTTAACAATTGTCCCTTTTCCCACCCTGAAAAGATGGAAGGTATGCATTTGCCAACGTAAGAAAAAAATGGCAGATAAGTTCAGCACTCTGAGGACAGAAAAAATGCCATTGAAAGTGGACCTCCTCCCCTATTTACATTCCCTCTGTTATGCTCATTTCCACATTCTCTTCCTTTTCCTGCATTTGCACTCTCACTCTTTTACATCCTCTCTTTTTGTCATCTTCCTTTAATCTCTCTCTCTTTTCTCCATCTTTAAAGCTTCCTCCCTTTTTACCTTCCTGCATTCGTGAGGTCAGGGGGCCCCATCATTGCTGCTCCTCTACCTTATTTAATAAATTTGTGCTTACATGGTGTTATGTCCTGCTGTTTCAGTCTTTATTAGACTAAGAGGCCGATTCATTAATAGCGCCAGGTAGCGACAGTTGAGCGACTGTAGCGGCATTTTCAGAGCGCCCGCTAGTAGTCGCTGTGCTTGGCCGTTGTTCGGTAGTTGATAGCGACTCAGTCGGTTTGCCGTAATGTTGAATATTAGGTGAGGAGTCGCTATTTGACAGGTTCCGCGCTGTATGGGAGCGCATGATAGCGACTGGCCCTAGCGACCGGCTCCCACCATATTCATAAAAAAATCACGCTCAAAAAATTCTTGCGCTGTAAAATGCATGTTTAAACCCCAGAGCGCTGGCGGCGATGGGTTAAAAGTAGTTTTTTAACCCCCAAACCACCATATTTTTGGAAAATAACCGCACCCAAGCAAGAAGCGGTTCTCAGACCGCGAAGCGCAGGTGGAGCGGCCTCCCGCCCTGACTGTCCTCCCTGGAGATTGACTTTCATGCTGCTATCTAGCTGAGTATCTCGCCTCGTTTTGTTATTGTCACTTGTTGCATTTATATATTCTTACATGGTTACTATTGCACAGCCATGAAGGCCAATGTATTTTTGAATTGTATTGTTCTTTGATGTTTGTTACTCTTGCACTCAGCAAATTGTTTGTGGTTTATTTTGCACAATGCACATGTCACCTTGGGATTTAGATTATATTAGGTAGGGTTTAATCATATATTTTATAGGTTTGATATTATTAATTTATATTATTTTTGTGCCGGCACAAATACATTTATATACAGATTTTTCTCTATAGATTATTAAATAATATTTTTTTGTTTAATAGTAAAAAAAGGGGGGGGGTTTACATTATTTGGGGTAGATACTCAGGCTTATATCCTTATAACACCTTGTTATTCATATGGGCACTGTTTGGACAGGCGTTTATGCATTCTTTCAGGGCAGGTAGAGGCGGTTTTAATTCTGTGTTTTGTAGTTGTGGTTTTTAATATGTATGTGTTTTTGTATTGATTGAATAAATTGAGCATGAATTGATTTTGGTGGTGCTCCCTTTTTCTGACCCTCTGGCTTTGCACCATAGGGTTAAATTTTGTCTTATGATTGTGGTGGGGAGCCGGCATTCTCGTGGCGGGGCCCGTCATTACCGGCCGCTCACCAGTCGCTACCTGTCGCTATTCCTTCATAAATAAGGGCCTAATTGAATTCAAATGAGTTAAGAAAGCCCAAAAATGTCACTATATGAGCCATGGTGGGGCCTCATTTAATGTTTTCACCAGGGCCCCGTCACATTTAGTTACATCACTGCTTTAATCTATTTCCTATTCTCTATCCATCTCTCTCTGTCTCTCTTTCTTTTTTGTGTTTCCTCTGTCTGTCTCCGATAGGTATGTGTGTGTTTGTGGCACACATCCTGAAGTCTTGCACAGGCTCTGCTCTGTCCTAATCACACATCAGCTCTAAAAAACATGACCAGAAACAATTGCATTTAGGGGTTTATTTAAGAAGTGCTAGTGCCACGTAGTGCCAGATGAACGTCAGGTGAATGTCAGATCCCAGTGCAAAAGGTAAGTAAATAATCCAGAGCGCCAGGTAGTGTCCCATCTATCATCAGCGCTGGCGATGGGATGAGTGATGGTGCTGAGTTCCCTACAGCCCCAGATAAGACCAGGCACTCACCCTGCCCTGTGTGGCCTTATCCAGTACATTTCAATGAGCTTGGATGGTTGTAATTTTTTGACCACTTTTGTTAAATTTTTCTTTTTTGGGGGGGGGCTGATGCATGTGCCACGGGATCCCTGGGCTGGTTGGATGCATTTTTGAAACTTTTGTGTTGCACTGCAAACTTGTGATTTGGGCCATGCAAAACCTGTGTCATGCCTTTCAAGTGTCCCCAATGCAATTCCTGGCACTTTTTGTGGCCTCCCCCCCCCCCCCCGAAAATAAAAAACGTGAATTGCAACAGACGCTGTTGTGCCTTGATTCCCCTTTTTACAGTACCCATACGGGCGCTGTGTGCTTTCCCTCATACATTTTAAGGATTTGCGGCGCTTATACAAGCCTTGCACTGCGAACAGCGCCCAACCAGGAGCGCTTCAATGCTGAGCGCTAGCTGTCTCCAGACAGTTCAGCAGTGTGGTAGCTGACAGTGTCTCACAAGAGACGCTCATGTACCACCCACAAGAAAAAATAATAAATTTGGTTCTTAGTAGCACAGCAAGGCAGCCAAGCCATCATTATTTAAAATGTTTCCCAGGAATGGCAGTCCCCATTTCTCTTTCCGGACATTATCTTTTCAAGGGAAAGGCTCACACATGATCGCACTGCTGGTCACTAGCAGCAGACAGCTGTCATCGATTGGATTGATTTTACTGATAAAGCAATAACCCGTAGCTCCTTCCTACAACCTCTTAAATAGTAATATAGGGATTCCTCAACACGTTTTCAGCAGTCACCATTAGGAAAAAGCTAGCTTGGCCAGGGGGGCAGATCAATCACAAATGAGAAAAGTCACACAGCCCTGGGGGTTAAGTTACATCTACTGAGTCTCTTGCACCAACAACGCCACTATAGGCTATTGTCCCTGCTTTTTGTTGTTTGTGTCCCGCTAGGCAACTATGTATTTGCTGTTTAGTTTGTTTACCTCTATTACTGACCCCTGTTGTAGGGAATGGACTCCACAGACAGAGAGAAGGTTCAGCTCATTGCAGAGCCCCGGGTGTCACCAAGATAGAATTATTGAGAGAAGAAATGAAGCTTAATTTGCATATCTATGTTCTATCCCGAACAGTGAAAATAATGGGGGGGGTGAAGGAGTGTTCCTGCTCTGGATGAGGTTAGCCCGACATACATCAATGGCGTGACAGAATTCTTTTAGAGGTCTTATAGGAAGTTACACAGGGGTGAGCTACTTAAAGCAGGGATCCCCAGTCCGTAGCTTGGCAGTCACATGTGGCTCGTGGACCCCTATTTTGTGGTTCGCTGGCTGCTAGACTAGTTTTGGCTGAAACCCAGGATTTTCACTATCCCGGGTCCTTACACCTGGGGCATCTGGAATTGGAATGCTCCGCTATGTAAAACCCTCCAGGTCCCCTAATAATAACCTGTGGTGCATACGCATGCTTTCTGGGATTAAGATTCAAGGTGAGTATACAGGGAAACCTGTGGAGGGTTTCACACTTCAACCTTGGGATATCTCAGTTCAGGTTGGGCCCCTGTATGAGCCCCCCAGATCGCCCGGCTTCTATCATGCACAGCATAAAGCACTGATTAGATGAGATTCCACACATGCAACATGGAACCAGGGAAAGGTGAGTTTTTGGTGTGAACTTGGGGCGGTGTCACAAAGCAGGACATCCCAAATCAGCTTGCTCCTGGAGCTAGGACCAAAACCCAGGATAGTGGAAAATCTCGGGTTTTGGTCCACAATAAAGTGGACCAGAACCCATCTCAACCAGTTCTGGCGTTGATTCCCTTTCCCTAGGGCATCAGGATTTGGGATGCCGCACTGTGTGAAACCCCGGTGATTGCCACAATAACTCACCTAGCTGTCATTACCACTGCACATGAGCGGGCAACAGGCCCACTATAGCTTTAGCTAGGCGTGTACTTTTGGCACAGAAGCTGAATGTAGCCGAGCGTGCTGATAGGCCACCCGGGCGAGCCACGGCAGGACATATTAGGTGCATGAAAATATTTTGTCCCAAATCTCGTTCGTGTTTAAGTCCACCTAAAATCCACAGGGGTCATAGGGAGTACAGCAAGAGATCCACCAACACGCTCTCGTAAATTTGAAACTCAGATGGGGGGGGGGGTCTGATCATTTCGGAGAACAAATTCTCTAATCCCATGGCCATCTTTAGATTAATAATCCTAATGCTTTCGTAAAAAAAACTGAAAAGTAGGTGAAAGTAGCATCTGTTTGATGTTTCGTACAAGAAAAATGCTGGCCTTGGGCTTGCCATGTTGTGTGGTGATAGTGTCACAGCTGGCACGCTTCACATCATAGTACAAGAAAAACCTACCTGCGTATCCGGAGACACACCCTGCCCTATCTGCAGCACAGGTCCTGCCTGAGCTTGTCCTCACCACCCACTAATTATGCCTCGTGTTGACAATCGTTTTATTTTATAACCGTCGGTAGTTATGACACCTCTTCAGATCGCTTTATAAACCATTCCTGGCAGGGCTACCAATCAGTGTGTCACAGAATGATGCAGACACATACTTTGGTGCTGTAGCTGCAGATCCCCTGGTGTCTTTGCTCACCCCTCTATTCACCGATCTTGGCTGATCTGTAACAAAGCAAAAACTGAAATGTGTCAGGTGACCTATCGACTGGCACATTACAATCTGATTGTACAGCCTCTGGTGACCCATCAACTGCCATCCCACAATCTGATTGTACAACCTTTGGTGACCAATGAACTACCACCTCACAATTTGATTGTATACCCTTTAATGGCCTTTCTATATGATTGTACACCCTCTAAATTCCTGTCAATTGCCAACTTACAATCTGATTGTACAACCTCTGGTGACCAACCAACTGCTACATTACAGTCTGATTGTACAACCTCTGGTCACCTACCAACTGCCACATTACAGTCTGACCTTACAATCTGATTGTATATTCCCTTTGATTACCACCTCACAATCCGATCCAACCCATCAACTGCCATCCCATAATCTGATTGTACAACCTTTGGTGACCAATAAACTACCACCCCACAATCTGATTGTATACCCTTTAATGGACTTACAATTTGATTGTACACCCTCTAAATTCTTGATCCTGATCGCACATCCTTTGATTACCTGTCAATTGCCAACTCACAATCTTATTGTACAATCTCTAGTGACCCACCAACTGCCACATAACAATCTGATTGCATAGTTTTTGGTGACCTTACAATCTGATATACTCCCTTTAATTACCTGTCAGTTGCCAGTTTCCAAACTTATGTTGACACGTCAACTGCTACCTCACAATCTGATTGTCCAACCGCTGGTGAACCATTAACAACCACCTCACAATCTGATAGTACAACCGCTGGTGACCTATTAGCTGCAAACTCACAATCCTATTGTATACCCTTTAGTGACCTTACAATCTGATCATACACCCTCTGATTATCTGTCATCTGCAACCTTACAGTTTGATTGAAGAATCTGGTAACCCACCAACTGCCACATTACAACCTGATTATATAGCCTTTAGTGACCTTTAGTTTATTGGCACCTTAAAGTGGACCAACACCCAGGATTTTGACTATCCTGGGTTTTGGTCCACTTCGGCGGGGCACCCCGATGGGGGGTGCCCCGCTGTGTGAAACCCCCCAGAAACCCCAAAAAACTCACTTCTCCCCGCTCCCACGTGAACGCCGCAGCCAATCCCCGCCAACGTCCAGGCGGGGGACAGGAACGTCCAAGCCACTTCCGCCGCCGCCGCCTCCCACGCGTCACTCTCGGCGCGCGCGCGCCCCCGCCGGCCATTCACAGAGGGCCGGCGCGGGCGCGCGCACGTCTGGAGGGGCTCGCGGGAGGCGGCGGAAGCGGCGGCGGATCAGGTAAGATCTTTTTGGGGTTTCTGGGGGGTTTCACCCCGCGGGACATCCCGATCTCGGATGTCCCGCGGGGTGGGAGGTGATCGGCCCGGGAATCTTATAGATTTCCGGGCCGATCACCCCTGGGTGTTGGTCCACTTTAAAATCTGATTGCACAGCCTCTAGTGACCTGTCAGCTGCCACCTTAAAATCTTATTGTACAACCTCTGCCAACTTGTTTATCGCCAATTTACAACCCTATTATACAACCTCTACTGACCTGTCAGCTCCATTCTATCATCTGATTGTACAACCACTGCTGACCTGTCAAATGCCACCTTACAATCTGATCGTACCACCTCTGCTGACCTGTTAACAGCCACCTTATAATCTGATTGCACAACCTCTGAAGACCTGTCAACAGCCAGTCTGTTAGTACTTAGAGATTGTACATTTTTTGTAAAATTGTCAAATGTGTGACACTCTCTGTACAATCCGACTAAAACAATGCAGCATATAGACAGACACAGTCTAATTCCTGGAACAAGTTTAATTTGTTTGATTGGGGCGGTTATGGTGGCATTACAATGTATCGTTTAGACAAACACCTACAAAACCTACATGGGCTCGATTTTATAGCTGCCATAAACAGGCTAGTCACTCTCAGTAACGCCTTGCGTAAATGATCTCAACTCAACACTGGTGCTGACTGCCGCACTGAGAAAAACGCTGCTTGTCTTCTGCTATCAGCACGCTTGCCCGCCAACTACTGCGCATTGTACACTGACCACTCTCATAAGAACCCTTAGGTTGGCCAATCAGGGTGTGTACTCCTCTCTCCAATCAGCAGTGGAGCCTGCTCCCTTGCTCGGCACACACTAGAGTGCTGACTGGTGCTACAAGGGATCAAAGCCGTGGGGGTTAGGTGAGGATAGGTGATTTTTCTTACCCATAGCTGATTTTTAAAGGAGAATCTATCGTTATTTACAGGGTGGACACATTTTTATTTTTGCATTGTAAAGTGTTTTAGGGGTTCATTTAAGAAGCGCTAGTGCCAGGTAGTGCCGGTTGAACATCAGGTGAATGTCACGTTCCGGTGCAAAAGGTGTATTTATCAAGTAAAAAATACAGAGCACCTCTGATCGTGCCAGGTAATGTCTCATCTATCATCAGTGCCGGGGATTGGATGAGTTCCCTACAGTGTCAAGACCAGGCGCTCACCCTGCATTGTGTGGCCTTATCCCATAGATGTCACTGGGCTGGGATGGATGTAATTTTTTTGGTCACTTTTGTTTAATTTATTAAGAGGGCTGGTGCATGTGCCACAGGATCCCTGGGCCGTTTGGAATAGTTTTGCTCTGCAAATTTGTGATTTGGGCAATGCAAAACCTGTGACATGTGTCCCCAATGCAATTTCTGTTTCTTTTTTTTCATTGTTGCGCTGCCATCCCAGCAAAATAAAAAAAAACAGGGATTGCAACAGGCACTGAACACCTAGTATCCCCTTTTCACAGCGCCCATATGGACGCTTTGTTTTTTAGTAATGAATCTGATGCTTTTCCTGCGCCCCCAATTGGCACTAAGGGCCGCTAGCGCATTGACTTTTAACAGGCCTGCGCTAGTGCTCGGCGGATGGCTGTGAGCTAGCATACACAAAGCGCTGTCTGTCTCCAGGAGGCACTGGAGTGTGGGTGCTGAGAGAATATCCCTTGGCTACCAGTCTTGCTTTGTATCACTCCACTGTGCCATCTGCATTGTACTTCACTTTAAAAGTCAATTTACAGTCTATGGCTTTCCTTCCAGGTCGTAGTTCTGTAAGTGTCCATGTTTTAGTGTCATGCATGGATTTTATCTTCTTCTCTTGCAGCCTTTTGCCATTTACTCGCTTCCCCTTCTGAAAGCTGAGATATGTCTTCCCAAGTTGCAGGTTCATTGGAACCGTCTACGATGGAGCCAGTGGCGTAGCGACCCGGGGGCGGGGGGGGCGGACCGCCCCGGGTGACACCAGACCTAGAGGGTGAAACCTCTCGGCCGGTCACCCCTCGGTATAGAGACACTTACCTGCAGGTCCGGAGCGTGGAGGCCGGCGCCGCTCTCAGCTGTCATCTGAGGGCGCGTCATCAGAGGGCGCCTCTGATGACGCGCCCTCAGATGACAGCTGAGAGCGGCGCCGGCCTCCACGCTCCGGACCTGCAGGTAAGTGTTTGCTTTTTTTAAAAATGCCGGCATGGTGGGAGCGGGCCGGCCGGTTCCGCTGACAGCAGAGCGGGCCGGGCCGGTTCCGCTGTCAGCGCGGAACCGGCCGGCCCGCTCCCACCATGCCGGCAAAAATGCTTTTTTTTTTGTTTGTTTTCTTTGGGGGGGGGTGGGGTTGACACCATTGGGGGGGGGGGTGGGGGTTGACACCATTGGGGGGGGGGGGGGGGTGACACCATTGGGGGGGGGGGTGACACCATTTCCTACCGCCCCGGGTGACACCAGCCCTAGCAACGCCACTGGATGGAGCCCCTTGAGTTCGAGAGTCTGCAGCAGCGGGGGCTGTTAAACATGTACCTTCCAGGGCTTAGGCATACCTGGAGTCACCTGGATATCGATCAGATGACCGATCAGCAGGTGTTCGAATTGACCTGACTGAGCCGCCTTTTTTTGAGAAGCTTTACTCAGAGTTGCAGCCATGGTTGGCCCCTGCCACAAGAAAGGGTCATGCAATTGGAGGTATGACCAAATTGCTTGGCTGCCTTCAATTTTTAGTGAATGGCTCCTTCCATAGACTAGGGGCACTGTCAGTTGGCATGTCCCAGCCTTCTCTGAGCTGCGCCCTGAATAAATTTCTCAGTGGCATGTCTGTCTTGCAGGAGAAATACATCTCTTTCCCTGACAACATGGCAGCCTGGAATGTGATGAGGTTGAGTTTTTTCAACATTTCGAATATGCCAAGTGTCATGGGTGCCATTGATTTTACGCATGTGGCCCTGGTTCCCCCAGCTGCTCCGGGGTATATGTTTCAGTATGTTTAGGTCCACATTGCTCCTCCTTCTTGTCCACTCTCCTCTCTTGAGGCTAGCCTAGCTTCCCCTCCCCCCAAACAGCTTCCCTGTGTCCCATTTGACCCTTTTTTTACTTTATTTTTGCTGTTCATTTGTTGTTGCCAGTCTAGTGACCCTTTTTTATTTGTGGCTTCTTTTCAACAACCGCAAGATAGGCCACTCTTTTAACGTCCAATGTGTAGCGGGGCCGGATCTTCACTTTTTCAGTGTTTTGACCGGCTTTCCTGACTCGTCCCATGATGCATTTATCTTGAGGAGTTCCGGTTTATAGACCTGTTTTGAGAGTGGCAAGCTAGCTTTTGGATAGGTCTGTTTATTGCTGGAGTGGATCGACGTGTTTATTGTTTATGTTGCATTTGCAATGTGTTTTATTTGTTTCTGTTATGTGCCCCCTTTTTGTAATTGGTCCAAGTTTATTGTGTTAGTTGGTCCTGCCCTCCATCGACTGTGCTCATGCCCCTCTTTGAATGTCCCCTTCTCCCTGTTGTAGTTACAAATTCTTAGTCTGATCATCCTGCCCTACCTTGCTTGTTTGGTCCTACTCTTTTGTAATACTTAATATTTGGTCTAGGCTGTTTTGATGTTGTGTTGTCTGTTAGTAATTTAATTTCCATTTTCGTTTGTCTTTTAGGTGATTCTGGTTATCCGTTGCTGCCTTGGCTCCTGACGCCCCAGACACCTGGCCAGGAGGCTGATAATGGGGCTCACCGCCACACGCGGGCTGTAGTTGAAAATGCCTTTGGGCTGTTGAAGGCCAGATTTTGCTGTCTGGACCACACAGGGTGTGCCCTTCAATACAAGCCAGAGAAGATCGTGCAAATTATTATGGCGTGCATCAGCCTTCATAATTTTGCCTTCAGCGAGAGTGTGGCAGCATATTTGGAGGAGGCAACCCCAACTTCTGCTCCAGAGATTCCTGGCCATCAGTATGCTGGCACCCAGAGCCGTGCAGCCTAAAGCATTTGGCAGCATTTGGTGAACAGCTCTTTTTCTTGAATTGTTTCTTGTCCACTTATGTCATTTGCAAATAATTATATCCTTTGCCTTGTCTGATTGTGATTAAATAACATCTAAAGTTCTGTTTTTTGTACTTATTCTCTAATTACAAGTTAATTATCACAAGTTTTTGGGTTATGGCACAACTGTGGATGCAGGTCAGCAGAAAACCGATCACTAAAAATGTGCCTGTCCGGCTTGACCAACGCTTGGGGACCCTCCACATCCTAAGGGTAACCTGGTTGGCCTCCAGCTTTCAAAGGAAAACCTGGTTGGCCTTCCCCAGAGCCCCAACAAGTGTCTCTATCTGCTGCTCCACAACCACTGCAGTCAGGTTCTCATGGAGCAAACTGGTGGTCCATCACACAACTTTAAAATATCTATTGGTGTTTTGCCAAAAAGAGGTGCTGTTGGCTCGCCAATTTGTCTACATGACTTGGTACCTCCTCACCAAAGACAGGTGACCCCTGGCTGCAGGCCGGGGCTGTCTTCCTCTTGGGCGATCTGTGGAGCTGGTGGGCTACTACTGGCAGAATGAAGCTGTAGCTGCAGGGAGGAATGGTGGTGGCCAGTGTCTGTAATGGCAGCAGCTGGTGAAGGTGTCCACATGATATTGGGGGTCCCCTTCCTCCAGCTCATTGATTTCATCCAGGAGAGGTGCCGTCTGTGTGAAGAAAGGTCAACAATAGTGTTAGTTTTTCACAATGTGGGTTCACTCTCCTCCTACACCCTGCCCCTTGCCCTTTGCCTATTAAACTCACTCATGTAACTCATCACTGTCTAGATGTTGTCTCGGTGGTAGGCAAACCAGATTTGCCAACTGTGGCAGCAGGTGGCGGGAGTGTTTCTGCAAAGTCAAGGAGTCAGGTCCTGTGGGACACCCGCCTTCTGAGTAAGTCCGCAGCCCCCAATTTCCGCTGCTAGCTTCACCTATAGTCAAGCCCTCATCTGCCGGGACGCTTTACACGCCTCACCAGGCACGGTTTCCCCCAGGACTTGGTAGCACAAACTTACGGGGAGGAAGGCGGATGAACCAGGAACGAGATTGGGTGAGGTTGGGCAAGCAGGGGTCATACACGGGAGATCAGTCCAATCAAGCGCGGCACCAAAGGATGAGACGGAAGAATGGTCAAAAGTCGAGCCAAGGGTCAAGCTGGGAGGTCACTGGTACAAGGGAGCAGGCAAATCGTAGTCAGAAACAGGCATTGGTCCGTACAGGCGGCAATTACGGGATGGTCATACACAGCAAGATCAAACGGGAAGAATCAATACAGAATATCACACCCAGCAGCGGGGAGCCAACTTTTATTAAGAGGGAACTGATGGGATTGGATGGGAAGGGGAAGGTGATTGGTGAACATTTGATCCTTGGGCTGATTGCCCAGTTTAATTTTAAAAGGGCGTTTTCGCCCAGAACCTACTGGCCGATTGGCCACTAAACACACAGGGCTCATTGGCCCTTTAACTGCAGCCTCCGGCGGGCGCGCTACCTGCAGCGATGCCAGAGGTCGTATGACAGCCGTGCCCGCGCGCGCCTACCCCCCATACCTACTACAATTTGGTAACAAGTCTTACCACTGGTGGGCACATGCTGCCTAGCAAGGGTAAATTGTAGAGTTTTGGGGAGCCCCCACCAGTTTGCAAGCTAGATTCAAACAAAGGAAAGGGTGGCTTTAGTGAGCTGTCCAATGTTTCCTATACAAGCAGCCCTCTATTTGTTCAGCACTTACCCCTCAGCCCAGCTGGTGCTAAGTTTCCGCCGAACCACCACCTTCAGGCCATCCCACTTTTTCTTTGGCCTGGGCACCATACTTGGGTTCTGGCCCTGCCTCCCTCACGTTGATCTCCAACCATAACTGCTCCCACAATGCTTTGGGGGTGGAGCGGGACCCAGCAGGTTGATCATAATTTTTGGCAGCACCATCCAGCAGAACCTCTAGCTGGGCATCATCAAATTGGCCACTCAACTTGCCCCTTGTTAGTTTGCACCCAGGGTGAGTGGCAAATGCTGGGGTATGCTGGGTGGTATCTTGGCTGAAGGGGAAGTCAATATGCCCAGGCCCAGGATGGATGGATTCCAGGCTACTGGCCAGGGAAAGAACAGGCCTGGCTGCTTCAACTCTGCTCAGCCTTTGGCTCCCCCATTGGCTCTGCATGGGGCTCCGCAGTGGGTCCCACACTGGGGTCTGTCTCAGGGTCCGCATAGTGCTCTTGTTTCCTGACCATTGGTCCATGGTGGGCTGTGCCAGGAACCCCAGGAGCCCTGGTTTTCTGACTCCCACGGCTCATGCCTTAAAATGCTTCAGGTGACCCGCTCACAGTGGCTAGTGTGGGTATCAGTAGGAGAGTGCCTGCGGGATGAACTGCTGGTCCTGGCCTGGCCCATGCCTATATTCCTGGCTGTGGTGGCGCCTATGGTGTGGCATAGTAAGCTCCTAAGTCAGCAGTGGCAATAAAATCTGACCCTCAGCTGTGTTCTTTTATACCTAATTGAGTGGGAAATTGTATTGGACAATTTGGTTTATTTAACAGCCCATCAAAGGCGCAAGTAACCTATAGGCTACATGGGCGTATAGACACAAGCACACTTCCGAGATCCGCCAGGGTGTGTCCGCTCTTGGTGTGCGTCATACAGATGACATCCAAAGGTGGAGGAGGAGGGTGGCCCCTTAAAATATGCGTTTGGGTAACTTTGTAAAATTGTGCGTGCATGTACAGGCACACATGTGAGGAAATGGTAATGTATATATTTTTGCTCTTTGCAGGTGCCATGTTGGTCCCAACAAAAAAATTTAAAAAGTGTTTTATATATTTGTTTTATTTAATATTTTGTTTTAAATTTATATGCTGGGTGTTGATGTGGTGTTGATGTTTTTTTTTGTAAATGGACGGTGCCGGAGCGCTCCCTGTTAGAGGGAAGCGGAGGATGCGGCCGTCAGAGCCGCTGCTCTTAGATGGGCCATGGGACCGGGAAGAGGTGAGTGAGATCGGGCAATCTGGGGGGTTTCACACAGTGGGGCACCCCCTCCAGGGAAAGGACCAAAATCAGCATAGTCAAAATGGTCAGCATGGTCCACTTTAAACAACCACGTTCAATCTCTGCCCCCTTAGTCTCCCTCTCAGTCCCCTTTGCCCAGCCCCACTGTACCCACAAGCCAAGGAACCCCAACCCCCAATGCTATAGCTCCAGCATCATGATTAGGGGGGCACAGAAGTTCACTACTGATGACCACCATGTTGGATGAAGCCTTGCAAGCTGAAGGGGCCCCGGCACCTGTTCAGGTAAGCCAGGTCCTGGGTGGGGCAATCCCTCCGACCTCACTGAGGCACTAAACAGACCAGCGGCCATTTTAGACTATTCATCCGGTTGTGGAAATCTCTTCAGCTCACGCCACATGTGGAGAGCTCTCTGCGCTTTAGTAAATACCTCATAGCGGGGGAGGAATACTTTGAGGTAAATGTCGCCACACAATTCACCTGGAGAAGAACTTTCCCACCTCATACCCCAATGTTGCTCACATTTTAGAACTGGATAATATTTGAAATGTATTGCGTGTTTAGGTGGTAAACTTGACAATGTTTAGTAAATACCATCCAGCTGAGAAGGGAAGCTCACCAACATGGGCTCTCCCACATGTGGAGAACGCGCCACATTTTAGTGAATTACCCCCCTTAGAGGAACATTTTGGCTGAGAACGCATAGAAAAAACAGACACATCCCTGATTTCCTTCCTAATTTTCTTTAAAAAAAAAGAGCTACCTCATTTTTACCGCCATTGCAGTACAAGTGTAACCGACATATAACAAACCTCTGCTGGAAGGCTTCTGGAAAACTCTTGTGTGTGTGTGTGTGTGTGTGTGGGCGGGACCAGGCATGAGAGAGAGGCTGGTGCAGTCCTTCCTGCAGCCTATAAAAGGCACAGCACAGCTCTGAGAGACCAGAGTCCGTGAGGTGGGTCAGTGGGAGCACTTCTGTGTTTGGATGTGTTTCTGAGCCCACATAAATTATAGGGACACATTGACGTTTTTGGTTGAAACTAACCCTCTCCTTATTTACCTCACTGCTGAACTGTGTGAGGGGTGTAAAGACTTATTTTTTTGTGTGTTATTCACTGTGTGAAGCCTCCCGCGGAGTGCAAAGAAAGGGACTAGGCGCTGTTGGAGGACAGAAGCCCTTGGGAATTTTATTTAGAAGAGTTTTTGAGGCCGTGACCAATTGAAGAAGGAAATATTCAGAAAATATTTAAAGAAACAGCACCATTTTAGTCAGCAATAACAGGACTGTTATTTGCCACCAAGATCGTTTGGTCTAAGGATATGTGAACTCTTTTCAGTTCTCCTCACTATTTACAGCATAGTTACAAATTTAAAACATCATCTACCTGAAGTTTATTATATAGAGTTAATCTTACATTTTAAACAGATAGGCCTTGATTCACAAAGAGTTGAAAAAAACTCTCATGGTAGTAAAAGATTTAATTCAAAAGCCAAAAAAAAAAAAAGCCTGAGAATGTGAATCACCAGGAAGACAATGAAAGTCAATGGCACTTTTTACTACAGGTAAAAAGGGGTAAAACATTAAAGGAGCAGTATCGCGAATTTTTCTTGGTGACTTATATTTAAATGGTACTTTGAATGTAGGTAAGTGTTGGAGTAAGAATTGCAAATTTAGAAAAAAATGATGTCTGTGTTGAGCAGCTGGAGACTAATAGCTCATGTTTATGTCTTCTGAGTGTCGGAGCCCGACACTCTGGCCTGTTCCATGCTGAGGAGAGGGGTGAAACAATGTATCAAAGTATCAGCTGTTCAGTGCTGGCAGCTGTCCAGCATAAGATAACAACATTGCAACATTGCCTGGCCAGAACTTATATATCTAAAATAGAGAGAAAAGCTCTAGAAGTCATTTAGCTGATTTTGACAGTTTTCCCTTCATGTTGGCTCTGCTGCAGAATCTTTCAGTTTACCATTTTCTCTCTCTTTTCTCAACACATTTTTCCATATGATCTTTCTTTCAGCTTTGTGTGTTTTGAGCAAAGCCCAACCCAGGATTTTCACTATCTGGAGTTTTGTTTTGTGCCCCTAGGGGCATCCCGACTTGGGATGCCCTGATATGTGAAATCCCCAAGTTCGCCTGTGAAAACGCACCTTTCCCTGTCCCATAGCGCATGCGCAGGCTCTCATCCAATCAGCTCTGTTTGCACGCAGATGGGGAGCCTGAGCAGTAACCTTCCTGACCGCCCGGCCTGTCTAAATGACTATCTGCGTGAGCGCGCCAGAAAATGGGGGGATCTGGGGTTATCCAGGGGTCGTTTCACACAGTGGGCATCCTGATTTAGAATGCCCAAGGGGCAAGGTCAATGGCCGGGTCTTATAGACTTCAGGGTCGGCAACTCAGGGTTTTGTTCCACTTTAATACCTTTAGATTTTCCTGCACAGTTATTCAAAGAAGAATTTCAGTTATTTTCAGTCAGTTTAGTTTATTTTGTATAGATTTTACACATTTGAGTCACCTGGTCTCATAACAAAAGCAGCACCTCACACACACACAGCCGTTACCACTGATTACAGTGTCAGCCTCTGAGGTAAAGTGTTGCTAGGAGACCAGTGGGCTAAATGAAGCAGCTCACTAAATACAACCCAGCAGATCCCCCTATTCAGCAAATGGACTGAGCCATTGTAATTATACAATTTAAAAGAAAGGCAGATATTTTTTCCTTTTTCTATCGCCAGATTATTTATACACATGTTAGAAGCTATTGTGTGGCTATTTAATTATTTATCTTTTTTAATGCAAATTTCGCGATACTGCTCCTTTAAATACTTTTTTCAGGAGTAAAAAAGTTCCATTGACTTTCATTGTCTTCCTATCTGGTGATTCAGTAACAGTGACATTCTCAGGCTTTTTTCTCATGAATTGAATTTTTCACTACCATGAGAGTTTTTTTCAACTCTTAGTGAATCAAGGCCATTGTGTGTGTATTGATAGATTATTTGAACTACACAGAGCATACAGTGTTTTAAAGTTACCCAAATAGCCATATATGTTAAAGTGACCTAGACACAAATTTAGCCTTTGTTTGAGATAGCCCCCCCCCCCCCCATATTCTTCAAAAGTAGAAATTATACTAGATTCTTCTACAGTCATTTATTGCCTTAATCCAGTGGCTACATTTATTGTGTTCAATACTTTGCCTAATATTCAACCGTTAAATTCTAAATTAGTTCTTATTTATCTGGTGTGGTGTATTTTATTCCGTTATTCTACCTCACACAAGTGTTGCAAATACCCAGAATGCTTAGCGCCTGAGCTCTGCTAGCAGTTCCAGTTGCTTACTGAGCGAGTCACACCAACATGATTGCAGTGGAAAGACTGAGAGCTCCCCCTAGTGGCGAAATTGAGAAATTACATGATGGCTGGTAGAGAAAAATAATAGAGCATTGTGCTACATTTAGTTTCAGATATTTTTTAAGGCAATATAATATAAAATACAGTATACACTGGCTTTAGATCAGGCAGGTATTGACGACAACATAGTCCAGATGGAAATAATACATTCACATGCGCATCAGTGGAAGTAAACATATTGTACATGATCATTGTACTCCTGGTCCTGGATTAATTGTGCTCAATATATCAAAAATACTACTACATGACTATTCTGCTTAGGCTTGGTCTGGCCCCTAGCGGAACAGGTGAATCCCCCAGTGGACCCCTTTAAATGGCCCCATGCCCCTGGGAGTCTTCATTGACCAAATAGGGTCAAAGTGGTCTTGCAAGAGGAGAGAAGGAGGTTGTGGAATTTTGGTGGCTTAAAAGGTCCAACATTTTTTGCGCCATAACTAAATGTGACCTGGTCCCTAATGCAGAAGTCCTTCTCCAGGTCCGTGCTAACTATCTCCCCTTTATGCCCCATGGGGGCTGTATTAAATGAGACATTTTGAAGCATTTCAAAATCTCTTATGTATGTGTAAATACATTATGTATTCTAAGCCAAGCTGCTGATTTTGCTTCCATTCCTGGCTGTGTCTCAGCTGGGAAGAGCATGTTATGCTGTAGCTAAATAAGTCATGAGCTGTAGTCAGAGCCAGCTGAGGCTTGGCAAGGGATAGAGTGGCTGTTAGAACACTTTTTTGCATGACCGTGTAGGACTGGATTTAAAAGAAGGGACAAACTTTGGAGCCCTTCTATAGCTTCTATCTGACACTGCAGGAAATGAGTAGAAGGGGTGGTGGCTAACTAAGGGTTAATTTTTTAGAGTAGCCCAGGAATTGGGGTTACTGAGCTGGGATAGGGGCAGGAACCTCAGAGGTTAATAGACTTGCTGCCTCTAGGGGGTGGAACTTAAAAAATAGGGCAGTCAGGTCCGCCCCTCAATATAGATTGGTAGCTGGGCCTATAAAAGAGAGGTCCAGCCAGTGATGGTTTAGTCTGGGGGCAGCATTGGAGCTGTGCAGACCCTTGGTCTTTGAGGGAAACGTGGTGGGTCCCCAGTGAAGAAGAACCCAGAAGGAAAGGGGAGAAGGCACTACTCTTGTCCATTGTGGAGGAGCTGTGGGAGCTCCCAGGTAGCACTGCCCATCTGAGGCCCGCTCGGAGGGGGGGCATTTCATCAAAGGTAAAGGCGAGAAGTGTTTTAGGAAGTGTCAGGGTCCCCGTGTCTGGACTGTGTTGAAGTTCTCGCACAAAGGGAACTGGTTGTGTGTGTAGTCTCTGCCTGGAGTCCACACCCGCCTTGGACAGCTGCCTGCCAGAGGAAACCTGAGTGAGTGCTGCCCCCAGTGTAACCTCCTATGTAACCTCCTATGTGGACTGCCTCTGAGCCGGAGATGCCCCTGATCTCTCTCAACACGGATTCTTTTCCCTTGTGGGACATCTCATGGTCACCCGGGGTGCCCACGAGGCACATGGGACAGGCATCAGCTTTCTGCCTACCTAGTGTCTAAAATACTCCGGGGAGGCCGATTTCCCCATCTCTGGAGCATCGCGATTTGGGTAAGCCTGCTGCGTAAAATCCCCATATATTCACTTTACTGGCAAACCCACGGCGCATGTGGGGGGCCGCTGCTGCATCTCCCCTAACCTCTAGCTGTAGCAGTACCTGAGCCAGTAATGTGTGAATTTAGGGTGCTGGTAAGGCGTGGAAGGGGGGATCAGCCATCCATGCACAGTCCATTCAGCCAAACTGACATCAGATCAGCTTAGTAAATAGTTAATGGAGCTGATTGGCAAGGGCATTGCTTATGAGCTGAGGGTTGCCAAAAAGCGATCCCCGGGGATAAACACAGAGTGGCATCCCAAATCGGAATGCCCCACTGAAAAGGAACAATACCCGGGAGAGTGTTGCTCTTTAAAGTGAACCAAAACTCAAATAAATATTTCTCTAGGGGCATCCTGTGTGTGCACAGTGCGAACCCCCTTGGTTTCCCCATATAGTCACCTCAATCCCCCCTCCCAGCTCTGTGGCTAAGCTTAGCCTCACTCTGTAGAACCCTGTATCATCCCCACTTCCACAAGCCTGTGCAGCCCTTCCAGCAGACAAGGGCATAGAGCGGGGATGCCGCAGACAAGTGCATAGAGCGGGGATGCCCCCCATATAAATCCATTGACAGGACCAGCTCCAGGTTTAGGTGGACCACTGGGCAAAACATTCTTAGTGATTCCCTCATGGTGTGGTATAACTCTCTACATATGGTAGGCAAGCTGCATGTATGGTGGATGTTGCCAGAGATCCCACCCTGACTGCCCAGCCCAGTGCCACTTGTTGCGGTTCCCTCTTAAAGGAAGTCAACAGCTGTACGGGTGTTGGTCCCGTCACAAAAAGACAGGCTGGGGGGGGGGGGGGCATCAGAATGCTGGAGTCCCCCTGCACATAGCCCCCCAGAACATCCAATATGCTTACCTTACCCCCGATTCTCTCTGGGAATCCAGGGCCACAATTGGCCACCCGGTGCTCACAAAGGTAGGATTTTGGATATTTATGAGGGGCTATGTGTGTGGGGGAGCCCCCATTCTGGATGCCCCCCCAACCAGACTTATTTCAGCAGGACCAACACCCTCACCCACATGGGGTGCATCCATGGCTACCCCCTAGTTTGGAGGGCAGTCAAGCCTCAAGACTATAAGAATGACAGGGGGAGCTCTGGGAAAGGTTAGATTTGGAGGTGATCACGTGCGTGCGGGGGGGGGGGGGGTGAGGCAGCACAGCATACTGAATTGGGATCCCTCGGGGGGAGATCGGCACCCAGTACTGGACTCTTTTAGAATACAGGCCTAGCCAGTGAGGGTTTAAATCCTTTTTAAGGGTAATTTCCTGTCAAAATGCAAAAACTTGTCTCTGAAGAAGCACAAGGTTTTGGTCTCCTATCCTAGTATCGCTTGACAAGGAAAGAGAGAATGGAGAAAAAGAAGTAATGAGTGTAATAAAAAATAAGGAATGGCAGAAAGAAAAAGTAAGAACGAAAAGAAGGAACAGAAAGACTGAAGGAAAAAATATAGAAGGAAAGTCCGAAAGAAAGGAATAGAAGTGATGAAAAAAACAAGAAAGGAGGAATAGACAGAATGTCAGAAAGAAAGTCAACAAGAAAGAATAGTAGACATTACAGAATAGCAGACATTTCAATAAGAAAATAGAAGGAATGTCAGAAAGAAAGAATAGAAATAACCAAAAGAATTTAAGTCACAAAGAAAGAGATGAAAGAGAAAACATGGATGGAAAGAAAGAAAGAATGTGCCCAGGTAAGCCTAGTGCTGATGCCTGCCACGTCCAGGTGAATGTCGGGTGGGAGAATTTGCCAATGATAGTAAACATACTGGCCAGCTGAGATGGCGAGCTCCACACACAGGGCAACAAGAACTCCACAGTTTTCACTTCGGATTGGCCAAAATACGTTTTTTTGTTGGTAAATATAAAAAGAAATAAAGGTAAACTTGTCCTCAAAGGTCTAGGCAGAGGGTGGAATCTGGGCGGACAGCACAGATATAAAGTGCAATCCCAATCCTTTATTTGTCTTGTGATAGAAGGCATAATCCTTGTAATATTCACAGATTATCCCTTCTAATCTGCCAAATAAGATTAGGGATTTGGAGGCTTATTTATGAATGGCTTGACCTATCATAGTCACAGGACAGAGGAAAAAGATTACATTCCCTATTATGTATCCGTTATTGGGAGAGGAAAAAAACTGATAGGTACATGAATGCAGGGGTGGACTGGCCATAGGGAAACCCCAGAGAATTAACAGTGGGTCACGCTGCTTCGAAGCCGTTTGGGCTGCTGTCCCCATCCAATCTCTCCACTCCATCCCAGCCACAATACCCCAACCCCAGGTCAGCATCTTGGCTGAGGGGGATCATTCCCACCCCCAGGGCCAGCTCCAGGATTGTGGCGGCCTTTGGGAAAAAGAGTGTTAGTGGGCCCTAAAGTAGTGTGTCACACAATGTCACCTTTTAGCTCCACTGCCACAAATGGGTCATCTTCTGTTGCTGATCGCCCTCCAGACCGTATTGCCTTCCCTATAGCCAGTCCTCTAGTTTTTGTTGCATTCTCTACTACCACCAAGCATCTGCTTGCCACTAAAGCCATAGCCTGGGTGCACTGGTTGACCAGCAGGGAAGAAGACTGGGGTCAGCAAGGGTGTTGTGGGAAGACTGAAATGTAGCCTTTTGCACTCTAGTGAAGGGGTTCCCAACAAGAGCTATGTGTAACCAGGGCTGGATTATGAGAGGGGCCCAAGTCTTTGCCTTGCAAAGGGGGCCTCCACCAAACTTAGGGTTATGGTCTGGTCCTGGAGGCCTTTTAGTCTTTGGTCTGATGGGCCGCGGGGCCAGCAACAAAGCTATGGGCGGCAGTGGGGCCCCCCACGTCTGCCTTTTTTTTATTTTTGCAAACCTGCAGCCACTACACTACCCCCGCCCAGAAAGGCAGGGAGTTCCCGAGCAGCACGTACCCGCACAAGGGTGGCACAAGGGACTCAAACTGACGTTCCAGTAAGTGGCTACTTGGCTGGACTATTATTTTAAAGGAAAAGAAATACTGTATCTGGGACCTCCACCATATTTTGTGCCCAGGGGCCTCCACCACACTTAATCCGGCCCTGTGTGTAACAGTTGTGGTATGAAAAGTCTTACCAGGTGGTACTCAGCAAGGCTACAGGCTGATATGTACTCCAACCCAATCCATCTATGCCATCTATCTTTACCAAAGTCTGTTTTGCTCCATATGTACAAAACATGATGAAAACTATTTATGTGCAATTTATACAGATTTGCAGATAATGATTACGGGTGTATAGGTAGGATGCAAGGTTTATAAAGCGGTCCTTGCACGTTGCACGTGGATAATAATTTGGGGATATAGGTATCGGTGGATCACAACGCTTAAAAAGGGGCCACTGGTCATCTAGTTATTGATTAGGGAGTAATGGTTGGCCACAAGCATTTTAAAGGGGTCCTTGGACTTTGAGATTATAGTTAGGGGCTATTGGTGCGTCACAAGGGTTATAAAAGGGTTCTCATACATCAAGATAATAGGGAAATATAGGTGAGCCCCACGGTTTATAAAGGGCCCTTGGACATCTAGATAATGGTTAGGGGGCATAGGTAGATCATGGGGTTTAAAAAGAGGCCAATGGATATCTAGATAATGATTTGGGGGCATAGGTGCACCACAAGGGTTATAAAGAGACCCTTGGACATTTTGATAATGATTTGGGGGGGTATAGTTGGGCCACAATGTTTATAAAGGGGCCATTGGGCAGTTATATAATGATGGGGATGGGGTAGTATAGGTGGGCAACAAAGTTTATAAAGAGACCCTTGGACATCTGGTTAATAGTCAGGGGGTAGAAGGTGGGCCACAAGGTTTAAAAGGGCCCTTAGATAGCTAGATAATGATTAGGGGAGTATAGGTGGGTCACAGTGTTTATAAAGGGCCCCTGGATATCTAGATAATGGTTAGGGGTATAGAGAGGCCACAGGGTTTATAAAGGGCCCTTGAGAATCTAGCTAATCATTTGGAGGGTATAGGTTGGCCCCAAGTTTTATAAACGGGCCTCTGGGCAGTATGAGAAGAGGGGTCAAAAATGCAGGGAACCAGAAATGGCTAACGTTATATGATCATTTTGCCTGACTGGACATAATAGGGCTAGAATACAAAGCAAAGCAGAGGCAAAAAAATAAAAGAAGGCAAAAGATGAAGGAAACATGGTGATGCATTTATCCTGAGAGAGTTTTTGTGTGGCTCCCTGTCTGTCCTCTTCAGTTCGGGTGACCTCACATTCCTGCCATAGATTAGGGTATTTCTGTTATTTCTGAGAGATAAAAAATGACAGCAGGGCCTCTGTGAAAGCAAGTACTTGCTCAGATCTGCTGCGGCCATCTGCTGCCCAGACCGGGGTGGCCCCCTCCCCAGGTTTCCTATTTTAGAGCTTTTAAAAGAAAAAACGACTGTCACAGGAAACTGCCGAGACAACTTCTTGGATTGTTTTTTTTTTATTCCAGCTCATCTTCAGTGAATTAAAGTGTGTCTTATCCAGAAACATTAACTAAGAACTCGAAAGTTGTTGTCCCAAAAAGTTGCCCTTGCTTTTCTGCTGCCCAGACATAGAAAGCTTTAGAGCAATTATGCTTTTATAATTATTTTGGGGCTTACATAAATGTTGGACCAGAAGCAATTCAAGGACCTCATTTAGCACCAAACTGCGGACATCAGTGTCCGCCTTGGCGTGACCCAGGATAATCAAAATCCCCCATTTTGTCCCATGAGGGCATCCCGATTTGACATGTCCCTAGATCGCTAGGATGCCAAAATCAGGTTTTGAGCTGTGCATGTCAGAGGACAGGAACACCACTGGGATAAACATCTCCTATTGGAGGAGGTGAAGCTGCCACACATGTTTGCATTGGTTTTCTGCCCCTGTTGAATGGAGCTCCTTTAGGAAAAGGTAGGTATCTCACTAAAGCAGGGCTCACTAATGGCATGCAGGAGTGGCTTTTTGTACGTTCGGTATCCCTGTGGACCAGTAGCCTCTCCCTGCAAACTCTGGTTAAGATAGCTAGGTCTGGTTAGATAGGTAGGTAAAGCAGACCTACATTCTCCCCAGGATGTTTGTACCTTGAGAACATCATTTAGGCACACCAAAAATATGGCAAAAATGCCATTGAAAGTGGACTTTGCCTTTAAGCTGGAATTCTCCAAGGGCAAGCTGTAACCCAGCCCTGACACCAGAGCTGGGTTTTGACCTCTTTAAAGGGCCAGTCTGCCTGCTGGGCACCACCATCTTTCCTGTGGGAAACCCCCCAAGGCCCCAGTAAAATCTACCTGATCTCTGATCCAACGGCACATGCATGGGCCTTCTGCGCACTCAGCTCCATTCGGCTGTAGTTGGCCTATTTGAGCTGATTCTTAGCTGAAAGACCCCAATGGAGCTTAGTGCACTTGTTCTTTCCTAAATTATTACAATGCTCCTCAGGTTTCTCAGGCGATTTTCTTGTTCATGGCTACTTTAGTTACTTTCTGGAGACTCAACCAACAATATTTACATTTAGAGCTTTGAACACATTCATCTGAATTACCCTGAAATCAAATGAAGCCATATTAGAACAACACTGGTAATCCTTTTTATCACAGGGTTTTTTTTCTTCTGTGGAAGATGTCTAGCAAGGTGACAGAATGTTGTTCAACCGGACCTTCACCATGATTTATTGAAAAGCCCAAACCCTTAAAAAACGATTCCCCGGCATCTAAAGTTAATATATTATACGTTTTTAGTCACTTATTATTCTTTCCCCCACTGGGCTGCAACTCTGTTCAGGACTTTAGGATACGGGTGCCGCCATCTTGACTCAGAAGCATCACACTTACTGAGGAGAGTGGGATAAAGTACAGGGGGGTGGGTTATAGCTGTGCTTTGCTCAGACAGAGCAGAGCTGGGGTCAGGAAAAGGTCAGCAATCCCAGAATGCAGAGCAGCACAGTCAGCAGACACTTCCTGTTTGCAGGCTGCCTGACGTTCCATGAGCCGCCATCTTGGATGTTTAAAGGCTCATAACATGCATTAGATGCAGGTAGGATGATTTTTAATGTAAACAATCTGTATGTACAGAGTGTGGGAAACATATAAGATAGACTCTTATTCAGGGTGAAGGTCCGCTTTCAGTATGTAGCAAGAATTGTTGCGTTCCTGTATTCATTTAGACATTTAGGGCCTTATTTATCAAGGAATAGCGACAGATAGCGACAGATAGCGACTGGGGAGCCGGCCAGTAAAGCCAGGTACCGCAACTAGAACGCCGGCTCCCCTCCACAATCACACATATATCAAGCCGATACTGCTTAGCGACTGAGATAGCGCCACCTAGCAACTCATTCATCATTATCCCAGCCTCATCCCACAGCGCCAGCGAACATCCTTGAACAGCGACAGGTATGACCTCTCGCTACCTGGCGCTCTCCAATGCATTTCAGTGGCAGAATGTATTTTAATTAATAATTATTTTTTAATATATTTTTTTTTTTCAAATTTCAAAAAAAAAAATCTGTGAACACTTCTTCCTTTGAAAATGTATTTTTTGGGGATTTTTAAAAATTTTTTTTTTTTTTGCAGAATTGATATTACAGGTCTGATTTTAAACTATTCAGGTTTGAATATTATTTCAAAATCATTCCATTTTTTTTTGGGTGGTTAGGGGGTTAAAAAACGACTCTTAACACATCGCCTACTGCGCTCTGGGATTTAAACGTGCATTTCACAGCGCTAGGAATTTTTAAGGCTGATTTTTTAATGAATATGGTGGGTGCCGGTCGCTATGTCCAGTCGCTATCATGCGCTCCCATACAACAGCGAACCTGTCAAATAGCGACTCAGCATCTTGTATTCAACATTACGGCACACCGACTGAGTCGCTATCATCCACCGAACAATGGCCAAGCACAGCGACTACTAGCGGTCGCTGTGAAAATACCGCTACAGTCGCTCAACAGTCGCTATCTGTCGCTATTAATGAATCAGCCTCCCCGTCCTTAAGTTGCCATATTTGAAACTTTCATACAATACTCTCATATATACATCCATTGCTTATTTAGGTTATATAAGACTCTGCACTTTGGGTTTTTTGTTTTTAGATTTATTATATCTTTGAGTATTTTTATTTAGGTATTTTTAGGTATCTTCCCCTGGGTGAGCACTCAAGTTTAGCACCAGTTTCACTCAAAAGGCATAACTACACGTGCCCCCAACATCAACACATGCCAGTGATACCATCTGAAGTGTTTCTAAAGTGTCAAGTGTTTCCCATATGGATAGTGCAGTCATACAATGTGCTCTTTCATGTAAACTCAATTTCAGTTTGATTGATGGTTTCCCAACAAGAAGCCCTGGCAGTTGCCTTCTCAGCCCTACAAACCCTGCATTGTTCGGAATAAAGATAGATCACAGAGAAGCCGTTGTTAACAAGCACAAACATTTTTATTGTACATTAGGAAGTGTCCATCTCAAGGACTGCAATAACGGAGTCATAGGAGTGTAATGGTAGAAAAAAAGAGACAGCTAAATTATTTGGACCAATAAACTGGCACCTTCTGATTCAACCAACCTCAACTGTATCTAGGTTTAAATGCTCATATGTATACAACCTTGAAAGTAATAAATGTAGTCTTTATTATGTATGCCCAATAGCTGTTCTGTCAAGTTCTTGAGCTTATATCTGTTGAAAAGTGACTAACATTAAGCTTTAAAAGACCTTCAAGAGGCCCAAACTCCCCTTGCAAAACCACACACTTACCTTACGTAAAGTTCTTTTAGAGAACTTTGGAGAACTTCAGTCTCTCTATTCAAGACTACCTAGCTGCTCTAGGTCTAACCAGACTTGAACTGAAGCCCATTCCCTGTTTTACCAACTTTCACAGTAGGTGAAGAGGACATCACTGACACACGACAGCTCCTTATGAGGTCCCTTCTGCACAGCCATGAGGGAAGTTAAACTGGAACAATCTAAAAAAGGAAGATTATGTGTAACATCCATAAAGGATGTCTGTTGACTATATTGGGTACTTATAGAGAGTTGGTCAAGCAATTTTCTCTAGTTAGCCCACGTGTTCTAGGATCTACTGACTTAGAAACAGTTACTAAAATGTCTTCTGCTATGCTAGTAAAACAAATGATGGCCTATATAGTGTGCAGTTGATGTGAAACTTACAAGTTTCCATTAACCTCACATTTCCATTGCCTTCCTATTCTTCATTCTGTCAACCACCCGCTTTCCTAGTATCCTTTTTTTCCAGACTGGAGATATGTACATCTACGTTGTTGTAACTGTTAGCTGCATTTAACACACAACAGAAAATACAAAGTGGCATGCTGAGAGGAAACCCCTTAATTTCCACGTCAACATTACTGGAATTTGTCATGAGTTATAAATATAATAATATAAATATAATCTTAATACGCATGGCTGCTTGTTTATTATGCAGGTCGAAGTTCTTTCCACATGTTGCTTCTCCGTCGTTGTGTCATGCCAGCCAATCACAGTGAATTTGTTTTAACAAAAGTTACAAAATCAGACACCAGGTCACAACTGGTCAGTTCTGAATACCAAAATCACACAATAATAAATTAATAACAGGTTTACTGTTTATTGGTTTGAGATGATTACCTTTACTTTACCTTAAAAATCAAACCTGCTCTGCCAAAACAGGGATAGTTTAGAGGTATATTAATTAATGCTGTTTGTCAATGAGTAACAATTGGCAGTGCTGTCACAGTTATAGTTAAATTATTCAAATATTAAAAACATTGTTACCACAGTTTAGCTACTACTAGAGATACTGAGAAGTGAATGAGACGTACCGCAGCCATCGTGCTAATATTTAATTGGCTGCTGACATTTGGTGTGTATTTCACTGTAGTGCTGAGAAGAGTAATGTAAGTTTGTTTTAAAGAAACCTAAAGGCGAAGAAGTAAAAACATACACCTATTTGGTTCTTTAGAATTCAGGCCAGCAAAAATAAAAACATTTAAAACAGACCAAAACCCAGTGAACTTGTGAAATACATTTGGCCAAAGCCCCTGCCGATACGCCATTCTTAGGGTGTAGAACTAGAGAAAGATATCGTTGCTTTTCGAATTGTCCTGAAACACTTTTATTTTTGCTGTCCCTCTCTGTAAGATGGCAGGCGATCAGTCATTGCGTAGGTGTGGCAATGCCATGATTGGCACACACAACAGTGGCAATGAATGGGGCAGGTGGAGCTTTCCTGCTAAAAAAGATGGGATTGTCTGGGATTGAGCAAAGCAGGAGCAGTGAAAATTGGCAAAAGGTTCTCTTCATGGGGGGAGCAATTGAGGGGATGCTAGATAAAAATGTGGGTTTTGGTCCGCTTTAAGCAGAAGGCCAATGGTAAAAATAGCTGTCCAGTGTTTCTGTCCAGTGTTTATTAGTTGGTTATAGCTGTAGGTCACTGAAATTTCTATTAACCTTTCATATTTGCAACAAGCTTTTGATTTACTGGAGGATGAAGGCAACGCTGGAATATTGGTTGCCTCCATTTAACCAGTGGTGTTGACTCCTTTACCTCTAATACACATTTCTTTCTTCCTTCAGCACCAGAGTGAATAATAACCTGACCCCTCTAAGACAAGAGGGATTTTTTTATTTCTCTGTGATGCCTTGACAATTTACAAGTGCATTATAATGCCATTACTAAAACATTTCGTGGCCTTTATGTAATATCAGAATATTCTGTTTTGTATTTTTAATATTTTGTTATAATAATGAGAAGGCTTAGAATGAAAAGTTAATGTTTTTTGTAACGGTTTTTGGGGGTTTCGCCACATCCGGTCACATCACAGTTGAGAACTGAAGGTTTCTTGTGGATGCTGCTAAGAAGGTCTGGAAGCTCATGGGTTATGGCCTTCTCGATCTTCTCCATCTGACAGCCACTCATATAGGAGCACTGATGGGACAAAAGCTTGAAGCTTGAAATTGGGTTGACTCCAAAAAAGTCCTTGTAAGCTTCTCTGTTGGGGAGGTCAAACTTGCTGACATTTGTTTTAGCCAGGATGGACTTGAAGATGAAGAATTTATCAGGATCCTCAACTATGTCTTTAAAGACCAATTCTCCATCACTGAAGAAGGTCATCTTGTCCTTGTATGTCTGAAGGTAGCGATCAACCAGCAAAGCATGGATTCGGACTCTGATAGCGTGCTGGCGAATGAAGGCAATCTTGTTTTCAAGTCTGTTTTCAATTACCTGTGTGAGATCTTCAAGAAGAGAGATCTCTTCTCTGAGGAACAATTCTCTGTGAGTATCAGGTTGATAGTCTTCAGGCCAGAAAGAACTGACATAGACTCTGGGTGGCTCGGTCACGTTGATAAGAGGTGCCAAGCTCCAGAAGAGAGCTCCATAGACCCTCATGAGTTCTTGGGTGGCCAGGTTGTCAGCCTTGTTCAGAATGATACGGATCTGAGACTCACGTCCCTTAAGCTGCTTGAAGAGCATCTCTAGCTCAAGACCCACATCCAGTTTGGTTGGGTCAAACACTACAAAGATTAGATCAGCTCTGTCAATGAACCATTGGCAGACATCATTAAATGGATAACCTGCAAAACAAATATTAGATAAGGGAATAGTTAGATTCAATAATGAAATCATTTCTTTTTTATTTCAAATGTAATTTATAAAAATAAAAATGTCTTATTTTACCAAGACTCCATAAAGTTACACAGAGGGACCAACAACACACCATTTCAGTGCATACGATACTTCATTTTTAAACCTCATTAACACAAAAAACCTTCTCGGATGGAAAAGGGATTCATATAATGCAGGTTTTTGATTTGTATGTCCTTTTTAGGGATCCCTGTGGACAAAAAAACTGGATACTCATTTTTGATACCTTGCAACATGTCCCTCCTGGATTAGATCTAAAAGTAGACCTTCAGCCAAAAATCACTTGCTAGGCATGTCCCACCCATAAAAAAATAGAGGACATTTAAAATAACTTACCAGGTGACTTTCACTCCCCCCAGATAGCCGACCGGCAACAGCCAATGGGGGTTTGCCTGGTAAATGCTACTGGTGGCTAGCAAAGTGGGGGATGAGTGGTGTAGAGAAGAGGGTGGTGTAGAGTAGAAGAGGAAGATTTTGGTCCAGTTACGGGCATTTTTGAATAATGTAAGTATCATTCATTTCACTAAGCCCTGGGGGGAGGAAATCTAGTGGCCCGTCGGGCATGGGTTTTGGTCCACTTTAAAATTACCAAACCACAAGTGTTTGGGGACTAAAGTGGTCTTTCTTAGAATGCTGCCAAATAGTATCGGCATCAAGTTTTTGTACCTTTCATAAAATTGTTCATCTGGCCCAAAAATTCTGGTGATGTTCTACAGAAGCATAACTCATCCTTTGGTTACAAATGTATCCTTCTTTAAAACAAAAGCGCCTGCTGTACAAAAGAGCTATGGAGTTAAGTGGAAATGATTCAATTTTTTGTGGTTCTTACCTCTTTCTTGTTGCTTGCGATTTTCAATAATACCAGGGGTATCAACTAATGTGACTCTCTCGAGAAGCTTGTGAGGAATCTCAACTCCAACCAGTTTTTCCAAAAAATTTTGACCAAATTTTTCCAGTGGAGAAAAGGAACGAGAACTGTCAGCAGCCATGACAATGCCCTCAATGGTCTTTAACTTTGGCCCATGCATGAGGACAGTGAATTCAGATGTTGTGGGTTCAGCACCTGCCAAAATCGACCAAATTAACCTACTGTTTAACTGAATAAATGTGCAAAATTAACCAGGACAGCCTAAGTAATTCATCTTTTAAGGTCAAATTTGGATTGACTTTACCTGTGTAAAGTTGATGGGGGGTTTCCTCCAACCCCAAGAGGTAGTTGATCATGGTGGACTTGCCAACACTCCAAGGTCCCAAAAACAAAACCATAGGTTTGGAAGTAATTTCGCCATCTAGAAACACAGAGCACACAAACAACAATTAAAAAACATGCTTTTAATGACACTTGTTGATACTAGATAAATAATAGATGTTCAATAAACAATAGTACACAAGCAATCATCCAGACAGTTCTAGTTTATGGCAGCTACTGATATTGCTGTGTTCATGTCTAGACACATTAGACCATGCCTTCTTACATCAATGACACATAATTTCTTGATGTGTGCAGATCCTGAAAAGCAATGGTATGTCCAGAACAAAATATATCATAGTGAGCAACCTTCAGGATCGCATAAAAATGCTGATTTATGAGACACAATCCCCTAAATATGAACTCAAATGATAGTTGTGAATAAACTAGTGTTGCTTACTCATCACTTGGATAAAGAACATTTTGCACAGATGCCAAAGATGACTACAATTTGAAAAAAAAGGGCATCTGTAGGGGTGAAAAAAGGAATACTTTCCCTAAATCCCCAGACATAGCTTTCCCCAGGATTACAGTTTAAAAGCTTACTTGTTCTGTAGATCCTGGTCTGGGCAGGCCTGTTACTGTGGTGTTCTTGCTGGGATTGGGGGGGGCTCTACTTCAGGCCACAATCGACAGGACGGGTACGTTTTTACCAATCAACAGATGCCTTTTATAATGTCCAGGACAGGCGCCCCTAATAAACACATCCTACTTACCAATCTAACTATTTTTAGTGCCACATCTCCTTTTTATTTAGGAGGATGGGAAGCTGATGCCACCAATTAGAGTAGCCGGAGCTATTCCTGATTGTCTAGTACAGATGCAGCAATTGTTAATGGACAAATGACAGCACAGCTAATTACATTTTATAAGCACAAAAGCCATTGAAAAGCATTGAAGATTTCAAGATAGCATGATGCACCAGTGCAATAATTTGACAGTTAAAGAATGCTGCAACTGTAAGTGCTCATCTGAGCACTTTGGGGTAGTTTTCCCATACCTGGTGTAAGGTTTCTTTGTTATTTGTTATGCTTATTAGGTTTTCTTTTGTTTTATAAATTTTTTTTATAACCTCCATAGAGTGTGCCTGGTCCCATCCTTGCTTTGGCGGCAGGCCCTGGCTGTGGGGCCTCCCGTGACATTCCTATTCTACTCAACGTTTATCATTAAAACTTATAAACCAAACTGAGAAAACCTGCACCAGCTACAATTAAATGTGTGCTCAAAAGAGGAAAGGTGTGCAGATTGCAACCTGCTAATTTAAGCAACAGAAATGGAGAACCCCACTGTTCCCCCAAGATTTATCCTCAAACAAGGCACCACTACTGTAATAATTATTTGATAATTATATATTTTATTTATCAAAAGGATGTTCACTATACATATATACAGACACACATATTAAAAACCTTATTATAAAAAACATATACACATACTTGGAGAAAAGGACAAAAAACGGGGGGAAGGGAGGGGAGAGGGGAGGGAAGGGGGAATTTGGCCCCCAAACGCCCCCAAAGAGAGAGAGGTGGCCCTCTTATTAATGTTATACCAAATTGTAAATAGTGTCTGTTGGTCCTGCTGCCGTGCTAATCAATAGTGCTAATCTATATAAATCTCAACTCATGTAACTCCTTGTGCCAGTAAACCTTTTAAAGTGCTTAGTGCATATAATAAAAAACAATATGTATATCATATAATGTATGTATAAAGCTAAATAGGACAGCCAGGACGCCAGAAAACAGACAACAATACAAACAAATCACTGTTGTAACTATAATGGCCAACCAACTCACCCCCCTCACCAACACATGTGTGTTGTCGACGCGTTGCGTGACGACGACACGTCACTTCTCCAGGACAATAGGGCACTATTGTCCTGGAGAAGTGACGTGTCGTCGTCACGCAACGCGTCGACAACACACATGTGTTGGTGAGGGGGGTGAGTTGGTTGGCCATTATAGTTACAACAGTGATTTGTTTGTATTGTTGTCTGTTTTCTGGCGTCCTGGCTGTCCTATTTAGCTTTATACATACATTATATGATATACATATTGTTTTTTATTATATGCACTAAGCACTTTAAAAGGTTTACTGGCACAAGGAGTTACATGAGTTGAGATTTATATAGATTAGCACTATTGATTAGCACGGCAGCAGGACCAACAGACACTATTTACAATTTGGTATAACATTAATAAGAGGGCCACCTCTCTCTCTTTGGGGGCGTTTGGGGGCCAAATTCCCCCTTCCCTCCCCTCTCCCCTCCCTTCCCCCCGTTTTTTGTCCTTTTCTCCAAGTATGTGTATATGTTTTTTATAATAAGGTTTTTAATATGTGTGTCTGTATATATGTATAGTGAACATCCTTTTGATAAATAAAATATATAATTATCAAATAATTATTACAGTAGTGGTGCCTTGTTTGAGGATAAATCTTGGGGGAACAGTGGGGTTCTCCATTTCTGTTGCTATCATTAAAACTTGGCTTAACTTGAAAACTTAATAATCAGCTGGTTGTTAGTCATATGCCACACTTTGAGCATAACTTGGGAGGAGGCAAAACATATGGCTGAAGCTAAGCGGCTGTTGCTGAGTAAGCAAAGACAAGCGATCCATGTCAGGGGAGGCCTGTGTTTGCAGAAGCAGACACATATATAGAGTAGCCAACACAAGACACAGGCACCTCAGGCAGTTCTACCCACCTGTGGCTGAGTCAGCAAGGGTACGTCCATGATAAGCTGTTAGCAGATTGGAGGGAAATGACATGTCAACATCTAATCACTATACAAGGGACAGCTATTCACTGCCATGCAGTGCCATAAAAACACAATCATTAAGTGGTCCCGCAAGGCTCTAAATTTAGGACCTCCTAACTACCTAATGCTGTCTGTACATAAATAAAGCCCCAACATACTGTTATAGTGTGAAGTAAATATACCATAAATTGACCAGACTGGTTCAGATTTAAACACCTTGTATTTACATTAAATACATACATACTTAGAATTTGTTGTGGCAGGGAAGTACAATGGTCGCACAATTGAGGACTGATAAAGACCTTTGATGGCCCAGGCAGCCAGGTCCAAGGCACCACATGGAAGGGGCCCCAGTCCAAGGAAGTAGAGAAAGAGTAAATAGCTAAAGTACAGATCCAAAGAGTATCTTTCTGAACTAGAAGTCCGTTACTCAGACATTTCAAGACACAACATTGAGAGGTCAAGTAGGTAGGTAACGTTGTCCAGTGATGGCTGGACCAGGTTGCCTAGCGTATGGCCAGCATGGTCAATAGCTTTTCAGTATGCCCAGGCTAATACAGTTTTATTGCTGCTGCATTCCTCCATGATGTTCATAGATGAATCAGATGTCAGGTACAGAAAGTATCTACAAGTTTGCTGACTTGGGTTGCCGGTTGTCAGAAGAACCCCCAATTTCACAACCTTTTGGTCTTGATAATACCCATTGGATTTATGTTGAGCCTCTTGTTTACAGAGAGGAAACAGGAAATGGGACTAAATGTTCCTGTTGGGACTACATAGAATGAAAAAAAAAAAAATATATATATATACCTGTTACTACAAAGGCAAAATGGAAAATGGGCTTATGACACATCATACAGTATAACTTGTTTTGACCTAATGGGAGAGTTTCTTGTTATCTCTCACAACACAGCAGCAGTATAAGGAGTAACCTTTATAATTCTGGAGTATTTTGTAACTAGGCATCAGTAAAACCAGTCCAAGAAAATTGGTTGGTGATATTGATTCTATATTAGGCAGAATATTAGGTCACTATATGTACCAGGTCACATTGAAAAACCATATCATAGCTGCAGTTATTCTTTGGATTACTCATACATTTTATTTTAAAATGTAAACATGTATCTTGAGCCATAATATTTTCAGCCATGCACATTGCATTTAAGCTTTTTTGGACGCCAAGGGGTACATGACCATCATGCAAAACATGTCATGCAAAGTACACAGGCTAATTTCATACAAGGTTGAACCTGTGGGCATAACTATCACCATAATAGCCCATGCAGCTGCTATCTGACCAAGAACCAAAAGGCCCAGTCACACTCATTAGTGAGGTGGAATAGGAGTCCCTCTGAACCCTGTCATGGGGGAGGCCGATTCTATAATAGCGGCAGGTAGCGACAGTTGAGCGACTGTAGCAGTATTTTCACAGCGCCCGCTAGTATTCGCTGTGCTTGGCCGCTGTTCGGTTGTTGACAGCGACTCAGTCGGTGTGCAGTAATGTTGAATATTGGGTGAGGAGTCGCTATTTGACAGGTTCCGCGCTGTATAGGAGCGCATGATAGTGACTGGCCATAGCGACTGGCTCCCACCATATTCATTAACAAATCACGCTCAAAAAAATTCTTGCACTGTGAAATGCATGTTTAAACCCCAGAGCGCTGGCGGCGATGGGTTAAAAGTAATTTTTTAACCCCCAAACAACCATATTTTTGGAAACCAAAAAAAACTAGTTTTTAATTACATTTTGTAATATGAATACATCAATATCAGACCAATTCTGCCCAAAGTTTTTTTTTTTTTATTTGACCTTAAAAAATAAATCTAAGATGGCAGAAGAGGTCACAGAATTTTTCACATTTAAAAAAAAAAAAAAAAAACATTAATTTGAATTAATTATGAATATTTAAAGATTGTTCCATTGAAATGCATTGGAGAGCGCCAGGTAGCGAGAGGTCATACCTGTCGCTGTTCAAGGTCGGACGCTGGCGCTGTGGGCTGAGGCTGGAATAATGATGAATGAGTGGCTATATGGCGCTATCTCAGTCGCTAAGCAGGATCGGCTTGATAAATGTGTGATTGTGGTGGGGAGCCGGCGTTCTCGTGGCGGTGCCCGTCATTATCGGTCGCTCACCAGGCGCTACCTGTCGCTATCCCTTGTTAAATAAGGGCCTTAGTCTATGCCTCATTCAGATGTCTACAAACATAATATCCTTTCAGTGTTGGACAGTTTTGAATGTCACATCCTTGCAAAATTATACTAAGACGTGATTTGTAATTACACCCCTGGTCAAACCAACATTTTTCAGATTAGTTTGTGATATGTACTGCCTAAACAGATATTTTTAAATAGATGTCAGTTCTTAGTGTTACGGAAATTTTTCTTACCTGTAATCTCATACTGCCTCAACTCATTGTATTTGTAGGACAGTTCCAGGGGTTTGACAGAAGAGTGGTATATTTTCTTAAGCTTCTGCAGTGCCGCTGTAGAGAGATATGGAACAATGAGGTCTCACACGAGTAGTACTCTGATTTACTAAGCCATTTACTAAATTAGCCAAATTATAAGAAATCTCATATGACCTTTGTAAATCAAAATACTGGTAATACTCATATACTATGTTGTCCTTTGCACAGTACTAGCAGGGTATATCAGGAAAGTAAGACATATCTAAAAAAAACTTTCATACATGAAGACCATATTTGAACCTGTACTCTATAAGAATTTAGCAAGTCAACCATATGTCACAAGAATATGAAGCCATCTAGACCCCCCCCCCCCCCCAAAAAAAAAGGCAAAATAGAATGTATCACAAAAATGTGCCTAGAACTCAAGAACATCTACAGTTGTTATTTTATTGTGTGAGGAGTGATAAGAGTCAGCCTATCACTATTTTTGTCAGTGACCCTGCTTGGGAGATCTACAGTAGCTTCACTTTCCGTTCAAATACCAGAGACAGGAAGTTAATTAAGCAAAATATTCAACATCTTGGAAAATGAAAGTGTGGTGAAATATTCAGATAAGGAGCAGTAAGTCTACCTGGGGGATGGGGAGAAACTTTACTTTACTTAAGGAGAAAATTTCACTTTCATGGGGTTTTCAAATCAGATTCCAGATGAGACCTACCTACAAGCACAAGGCTCCCTGGCTCTTAGCATCCCCTTCGAAATTCCAGCTTCTGGCCTGTTGTTGGGCCTGCACCATTATCCTCTTTGGGTGCCTTAGTCTGGTCTTGTATACCAGCATGCACCACTGGAGGCTCTGAACCCAATGGGGAGATCCTGGAGAGGCCCCCAAACTCAGGGAATGAAAGCCAGGAAACCTTGTACAGGCATATCAGTCTGATCTGGGATCTCATTGAGAAACTCCAGTTTTCTACTTAGCATTTCTTACTTACTGCTCCTGTAAGTCAATCATACTTTGCTTCTGATTTGTGATTATGTCAACTTTGTGGCTGTCTGGGACATTCTTATATATGGATTTCCTTTTTGATTATCAAAGGCAGGAATCTCATTTGGCAGAAAATCTGTACTTTTTGAGCACAAACTATGGGGTTCCTCCCCCAGCTCTTGAAACACTTATGGCTTTGTTGTTACATAGACTTCATTTTTGACCTCCACAAACACCGACTGAGCCCAATTATCCCTCAAAAGTTCAAAGACTATCTTCTGCTCTATAGAAATTCCCCACTTAGGACTGTTTTATCTGCAGAGCTTAACATCTGTGAAGGTTCATTTATTCATGTCTTGGTATGCACATAGTAATAAGTAAATGCTACTGGACTTTTCTTGAAGAAACTTCATTATCCAGTGGCTTTCTCAGTTCAGATAATACTAGTCGAAGGACTGATGGATGTCTTAAAAAGATGTTCACGTATATATCTTGGCCTATAACAGTTTCTTCGACTTATGATTTTACATATGCAGGGCACAAGTTTTTGTCATAATACACATTGCAGTATACATCTTGGGTTATACTCAACACACTGTATTACCTGCATAGTCATCTGCTGGCTTCTCATCTGAAAGCTTCAAGGTATTGTCTATGTGCGATCTGTCCCTTCGATTGAACTCCTCTATTTCTTCCACTTCTTCTGTATAACAAAAGAAAGGAATGATTAATCAATGTTCTGTGTTACTCGACCTAACATTTTATAATCACGGCTTCATTTTTTATATTGGAGAAACTCTGTGTATAATAAAGTAATTCAAGTATAGAATGCAAGTGCAAAATTATATTTTGAGCCTAAACCAGAAAAAATAAAGACTCGAGAAGATACGGGACAACATTAATAAATCTCAGTGATATTATTGGTTTAATGTACAAAATGGTTTCAGAAGGAGGGGTACATAATTGCGTTTAAAGCAGAATAAAACCCGCCAGCGGCCATCCTGAAATCTAAAAGATTCCAGGGCTGGCCGCTGGCCTTCCCCCAGAGCAGCCGGGGTTACTTCATATACTCCCATTTTAAAATGATGTTGCTAGCCTGAATAACCTTCTTAAATAAACAGATTATCTAGAGAGGTTCCAGATAGTCCTGCAATATGTACAAGGCCAGTGGAATTTCAAACTGAAAGAAGAGCTTGAAGAAGAGCTTAGATTATGTATAGGTGTTCAGGAAGAAGAAAGTACACCAAATTACACATTAAATACATTTTTAAAAATATGTTGACTACAATCCTTCAATTTACTTTTTAGTCTTTATTGCTAAACCATTAATGCAATACTTATACCTCCTGTTTGTTTTCATTTTGTGAATTTGTTTTTTTCCTTAATTTCAGCCCTTTTTATGTAACCGTGGATACTATGAGAATACAGATCACCAAAAGAACACATATAGTATAGATATTTATATCTAAACATGTGTTGGAAATTATGTAAAAATTTAAAAAAACTTTTCCCCAATATAAAAATGAATTACTTGTTGTTGAGTCCAGTCATAGAAAAGTCTACCTTTTAGCCTTCTGGACTTTGGTTTGATAGCTTGTTTAGGAGATAGTTTAGTAGGTGACTGTTTGGTTTTCGTCACAATGGGACTGCTGTCTTCTTCAGTGCCCTCCTGCTCATTTTCTAGAGTTTTGGGCACTGATTCCATATTCTGCTCTGTAGTATCAGCTACATGCAATAAAGCATCTTGCATTATGTTATGTTCTTCAGCTACATCTCCTGTTGCATTAATATCTTCATGTTTATTTTCTGCTTGTCTTGTTTCTTCATCTGATGCTGTCTCGTCTTCTGCAGCATTGGCCACTGTTTTTTCTTCTCCTACATCTGATATAGTTTTAGTGCTTTCCTCTGCTCCATTATTTTCTTCTTCTGTTAGAGTTGCTTCAGCAATATTGTCTTCAACATCTAGTGCTGACTCATCCTCCTGTTTTTCTGCTAGCTCGTTGTCTGTTATGTCATCCTCGACATCTAACTCTTCAATTTTTTCTTCTTCTTCCTGTTGTTTTGTGCTTTCCTCTGCTCCATCATTTTCTTCTTCTGTTAGAGTTGCTTCAGCAATATTGTCTTCAACATCTAGTGCTGACTCCTCCTCCTGTTTTTCTGCTAGCTCGCCACCTGTTATGTCATCCTTGACATCTAACTCTTCAATTTCTTCTTCTTCTTCCTGTTGTTCTGTTTCGAAATGTAAGGCTGGTTTGTCTTCTATTTCTTCTTTCTCCTCCTCTTTAGACGTTTCTTCAGATATTTTATTTTCCAGCTCTGGTTCATCCTCTGCTTGTATTTCATTATCTTGTTCCAGTTCTTCCACATCTAAATCTATATTTTCTCCCCCCTCCTCCTGTGTCTCATTCTGAGACTCTGGTTCATGATCTTCATTTTCCTGTTCAGATGAATTCACATCAGCGTTTAACTCAGTTTCAACCCCTTCTGTGTTTTCAAATGAGGGCCTCTCATCTTCTGTTTCATCCTCTAATAATTTGTCTTCTTTATTTCCAGCATCCTGAAGATCTAATTCAGCCTCATCTTCTTTCTCTTCCTCTGATGATATTTTTAGTTCTGATGAAGACAGATCTTCATCCTCTGTTGATTCCTGATTTCCGTCTAGTACAGTGCCTGTTCCCTCTTCTACATCTGCATTTGATTCTTCTTCGGGCTCAACCAACTCTTCAGAGATTCCAAGGTTAGGCTCTTGCTCTTCAGGACTTTCATTATGAACATCCAAATCTGTGGCCTGTTCTGACTGTTCAACCTCTGTCTGAGATCTATTTGTGCTGATCTCTTCCTTAACTTCTTTTCCTACATCTATGTCATCATTTGTGATTGTAGCATCATTTTCTTGTGGTGGTTCAGCCTCAGTTTCTTCAATTTCTTCAGTTTCCTCCACAGTAACCGTTATCTGGGGGGTTGCACCTGGTGTAACATTTTGTTTCTCTTGCCTCTCTTCTGTTGCAACAGTTCCATAATCCCGACTCTTCTCTATAAGAATTTGTTCAGCATAAAGTGACTTGTCATCCCAGCTGGGGTCAACAGAATCTGGATGGCCATCAGGAAGGCTTCCAGCATCCTCAGAGGCATCAGAAGAGACTTGCAGTTCTAAACAGTTAGAAGATGATCAGTCAGTGTCATTGGAGCACTGGATTCACGAGAAGCACAGCAAACATTTCTGCTTAATTGCTGCAAAGTGTAGCGTAAACAGTCAAGATATTTAAGTCATTAAAATATAAAGCTTGTCAGACCAAAGCCATGTTTGCCTGATGTACTTGTGTTTATAGTCCATAAAACATCCACAAGCTTTAAAAAGACACTATTGGAAACAGTTGGACAAACAGGAGTATCATTTCTGCCACCCAAAGCAAGAAAATGAGTCCACCCATTCATCTGTGCCTTTACCAATGGTCCCCTGTAATCCCTGACTCCAGCATTTTGTGTCTTTACTTTCTCCATTACTGGAAAAACAGGCAGTAATTTGAGGGGGTCCCAGGTTTAATGCTGGCTATCAAAATAGCATCTGGTTGCCCATTCTTTAAATGATCAGATCCACCAGCTCTGGAGGGCTGGTAGACCACCTACTCACCGCCCATGAAGTGTGGTACCACCCATGGGCTTTTGTTTTGATATTACAGCGGACCAAAGCCTAACTAACAAGCATAAGATTTTTTAAATACAAAACACCACAATTACAGGCTAAGGAATCATTATAATTGAATTATAGTCTATTCTGTATATATGAGCCCAGCTTCAATGATCAAAATGACAAAATGGAACAGAGAATGGTTTATTCTGACACCCAATCCATTATGATGTGTATGGTTTTTGTGCTGATAAGCCATTCGAATGAAAGCAGAAGCATAGTTTGACCACTCGCATGCAGAAACAATGCTTGAAGGATTACCATTAGAAAGACTGTACAGGCAGACCCTGGGACATCAAGGGGGTGGGAGAGAGAATGGCTTCAGGGAGCACCCAACAGGTGGGGGTACTGGGATGTTAAAATGTAGAGGATTTGCAGGGATCACCCAGGAGGTGGGATGGGGGTCTGAAGGTCCAGGAGAGAAGGGGATTATAAGGTGCACCCAGGGCACCTGGGCACGGCTGGCGGGGTCTGGAATATTACCATGAATGGATGGGAATTACAGGGAGCACCCAACAGGGCCAGAGAGGTCTTGAATGTTAAAAAGGAGGGATGGGAATTGCAGAGAGTACCCAACATTGGTGGGGGGGGGGGGGTGGTGGAGGAGCCTAGATGATATAAGAGGCTGAATCATTGAGGTGGGAACAAAGGAGGGTAAATAAATGTTATGCTTTAACTATAATATTGTGATGCCAATTGGTCAGCAACGTATGCATCATTATTGAGGCTTGATCGCTTATACAATGGCAGCCACTCAATGTACATAACCATCAATTGTTTCCTGCTCAGGTTCCATCCCCCATACTTTATAGGCTATTTATCCATACATTATACAGATTACACTGGTGTGCTGAGCATTTGGTGGGAAGGTGTCTGCCCTTTCACTGCGGTAAAAATACATCTGAAATCTGCTAGTTTGTCGAGAGCGCACTGCTTGTGCAATGCGTGAGGTGCCAAGAATTTCCGTAGGGACAGCAGTGAGGTTCATTTGTGAAGCTATTTCAGATGTGATCCTGACCTTTTATTATTGTCTCTAGCTATCTGATGTCACACTGTTGCCGTTGGCCTTGGAAAGAAAATGGCTTTTAAAGGATCTCACCATAAATCACAATTTGATACTGTAAGAAAAGGCTTGACAGGTGGGAGCTGGTGGTGTAGCCACGGCCTCCCTAATCCAACAATGTTTCTTTGAAGTTCCTGCACATAGCAGCCCGCTATACAAATACAAGCCTGATGTGGTGGGTGATTAAATGAAAGCCCACATAAATATACAAATGTTACACACAGACCATTTTTTTTCACTGGAGTCAATGGTAACACCTCACTTCCTAGAGAGGTACTTTATGGTTCTAAGGTTTCACCACCAAAAACATTATATAAACAAGTCTTAAACATCTAGGGCAAAAAAGTAATAGAGATAGCTGAGATAACGTACCTATAGCAATACTCACCTTTTTTACCATCCCCTGGATAACCCACTTGAGTACCACCATTTGGCATGCACTGGGTATCCTGGCAGCGCAAAATAGACCGAGGTGGCTCCTTTAACTGATTACATGTGTCTATTTAGTCAATATATGATCAGGCAGTGGTCATGTTTCTTTTAGGGTTTACTGATTGCCTAATAATTTAAATTATCAGACCCACCAATATTGTTGGTAGACCAGACACTCACCAGCAATCCTGTCCCGGTCTGCTGAGCTTATTGGGGGATGTGATGAAAAAGAGAATGTCATTGACTGAACCTGTAAACCCCGATATCTTAGCCATTTCTTCTTCAATTTAAAAATGGAAAACAGTTTAGAACAGCTCCAAATGTAGCCAGATGCACTGGTGTAATAATCACCTTTGCCTGCAGTATCAATTTAAAGGACAACTGTTAAACTAAGAATCCTTAGTTCTAATAAGCCCTTCAAACTTTCTGTTCATTTATTTTATCTCCTAAGCTTAGTTTTCCTGATAATTTCGGGCAGTGCTCCCTATAGTGGCCAGAATAGGACCACAGTTTACATCTCTCTGCTGCAGTGATTTGTCCCCCCTAATGCTTCAAACAGGAGAGCGTAGCACAGAATAAAATATGTAGACATATGTAGAAAATTAAACATTTTAAGTTAAATAAATACTACATATAAATTTAAGCTAGTGGTAAGCAGCCACTAGAGGCAGTGTTAGCCAGAGCAGCAAAATACAGGGATTTCATTCTCACTTTCCCTGATCTTTCCAACTTTCCCTTGTCACAGTGACCCTGTGCAGGACTACAGAATTGCACCCCTCTAGGATGAAACAGATTATGTGCCCTTCAATGAACCATCTAACACCTAAAAAATAACAGGCTGCCCATGGTGACTGATTACCTTCCTGATCAGGAAGTAGAGAGTGATTAACAGTGAGGGACCGGACATTAAGCTGGTAATGGAAGCCAATATGAAAATTAATCAGGTTTATGGAGATAGCGGAGATATGTTGCAGTGCAGACAATGAAGTATCTTGAGTTTATATCAGTTACATTGGGCATTACAAAAATAAAAGCCAGTATAAAGTAAAACTCATCCATTGATTCTACCTTTTAAAGTGTTATTCTGTACTACATTTAGCACTATGTAGTTCCATATATTGCTGATAGGATAAAGTGCGTATAGAAGACTTTTGCACATCGTGGGGTCACCAAAGCCATCCCTCCGTCAGTTTTGTGTCATTGATACTTAGCCCCTGGCCCAGGAGAATTGTGGGAAAAGTATTCCTCTAAGGTTGGAGCTGACACAGCGTTCATTGCATAGCCGACATACTCAGCCATGAGAAGGGAAAGGGCACTGGCAAGCGGTTATAATTGTCCCAGTCCTCTCAGCACATCAATGTTGTCCTATTGACCTCCCGGCTGAGAATAGGGGTGGTCGAGCATCAAACATATATATCCTAAGAAGCGTTGATAGTTATACACCTCCTGTTTCGTAGGCCTATAAAAGAAGCAGATCATGTACAATTTTAATGACCTATGACCTTAGCTACTACAGCAGACTCCAGGCAGATGAAATGTATAATATTGCTGATAAATGCAGAGTTATAGATCTAAGTCAAACCTGTACTGCTGAATGCAAATATTAACTGATTAATTTTGAGGCTCATGCACACAGATATTTTTCCAAACTGTAGTGTGTGTGTTCTATATAAAGACCTGTTGGCACCAGAGTGCTCAGGGCAGAGACCCTTGTGAAGATAGGGGCCACCACAAGGACCTTTTAGTTTTTTGGACCATATCTGGGTATTTCCATTCCTCTGTGGACTAGTCCTTGCCGGCATATAACATTTCCACCCATACATAAAAATGTATTGTATAACACCATATTTCCCAAGCAGTGATATAAGTTCCACTGATGGTACGTTAGATCATATCAGGTGAAACTGGGCGAGACTGCAGACCGGTCTGTATCCCTACCCAAACTGCTAGCATCCATACATTAACCAAGCCTGAATTGCTCCATAAGTTTTTAAAAAACTGCTATTAACGCGCATGTGACCAACAAGCCATATGTTCCACCTAGGTGGAGATAATTAGCAAATGGAAAATGTCACTTGAATGGAGAAAAAAAACATTTGGAACCCCTGGTGTAATTCAAATGCTCATACACAAATACAAATAAGAACCCATAGTTATTTAGGCTAGCCTAGGAAATGGCCAGCAGGGTATGGCTGCCACCCACCATTGGTCATAGTGGATACTTAAGAGGTCTTAGACTAATTAGCCACATATCATTTCCAAGGTGTTGCCTCCATCGCACTCTGCCGACCCTCTTTTGACAGTTTGAGAAATTTGAAGCCATCTACCACGAAGATAGCTCGTCTGATGCAACTGGTGGCAACAGTAACTGTACATCAAAGCTCAGATCCAGGTCAGAATAAACACCTGTTGCATCAGAAGCAGTGATGAGCAGACCCGTCGAAGTTCGGGATCACTGAGAAAATTGCTGTCAAAGTGGTGGCCCCAAAATGGCTGTGAAATGGGGGTAGCAAGGACTAGAGGGCTAAATATTTGGGGGAACACTAGAGATATTGCCTTGCACAAAATGAGCCAGGGAAAACACTCAAAACAATAACAGAAAACTAAAAAAATAAAGAAATTCCCAAATAAAGAAAAAATAATTTTTTTAGGGATGTTGGAGGCTGAACTGCGGAGGAGAGTAACACCTGGGAGATTGCCCTGCACAAAATGGCGTAGGGAAAGTACTCAAAATAATCACATAAAATGAAATACATACATAAATATTCCTATTTTCAATGGTGTTGGAGGCCAAATTTGGGATGGGGGTACCTGTCCTACACAAAATGGGCTAGGGCTAGGGAAAGTACTCAAAATAGTAACAGAAACCCCCCAAAAAATACATATATATAAAATATAATATTTTTTACAGTTGTCAAATCAGGAGGTAACATCAGGGAGATTGCCCTGCACAAAATAGGGTAGGGAAAGTACTCCAAATAATCAAATAAAGCAAGTAAATTAATTAAATACATTAATAGATAAATAAAAAAGAAAGTTTCCCTTTTTTATTCGTTCCTGCTGCAGGTAACTGCCTGTGCTAAACCCCCCCCCCCCCCCAAGAACCAAATAACAGGCAAGGAGCAGAATCCCCCATTACAGGCAGAATGGCATTCTCCCCCCATTCCCCATGGGCAGTGTGGCATTCCCCCCTCCCATTCCCCATAGGCAGTGTGCCATATCGCCCTCCCATTCTCATAGGCAGTGTGGCATCAACCCCTCCCATTTCCAGTAAGCAGTGTGGCATTTCCCCTTCACATTTCCATAGGCAGTGTGACATTCCCCCTCCCATTCCCAAAGGCAATGTGGCATTTCCCGTTTCCATTCCCATAGGCAGTGTGGCATTTCCCCTTTCCATTCCCATAGGCAGTGTGGCATCCCCCCTCCCATTTCCATAGGCAGTGGGGCATTTCCCCTTCACATTTCCATAGGCAGTGTGGCATCCCCCCTCCCATTCCCATAGGCAGTGTGGCATTTCCCCTTTCCATTCCCATAGGCAGTGTGGCATTTCCCCTTTCCATTCCCATAGGCAGTGTGACATTTCCCCTTTCCATTCCCATAGGCAGTGTGGCATTTCCCCTTTCCATTCCCATAGGCAGTGGGGAATTTCCCCTTTCCATTCCCATAGGCAGTGTGGCATCCCCCCTCCCATTCCCATAGGCAGTGTGGCATTTCCCCTTTCCATTCCCATAGGCAGTGTGGCATTTCCCTTTTCCATTCCCATAGGCAGTGTGGCATTTACCTTTTCCATTCCCATAGGCAGTGTGACATTCCCCCTCCCATTCCCAAAGGCAATGTGGCATTTCCCGTTTCCATTCCCATAGGCAGTGTGGCACCCCCCACTTCCATTCCCCATAGGCGAAAGATAAAAAAGTAAACTCTCTCTATCATACCCGCACTGCTGACCAGGCCGCCACAGCCACGAGAGGCCAGAAGATGGAGGAGCGACAGGCGGGCAGGCAGGGCAGACGATCTCTGCCACTGCCTCTGCCGCTTGCGTTATCCCTGCTGTCCTCACTGTATTTGCCACCACCGCTTCTTCTCCGTGGCACCTGCACACAGAGCGAACACTCAGCAAGTGGACGTGGCATACTCCACAGTGTGAAACCCCCTTTACATCCCCACGTACCCACAGGAATATATGCAGGCTCTGGTCCAATCAGCATTGTGTGGAATTCATAACAATGCATAGGACAAAGCGTTTTATAGAGCAGAGCTCCGGCATGGGGCGGCTGTTCTGCCTCCAGTCTATCTGAGCTCCTCAGCTACAGGGAATGACTAGATAGCACTTTGTGGGAGCCCTGAAAAAGTGAGTGTTTTTTTTTATCAATTGGGAGAGTCTCACACTGCGTGACATCCCGCTGAAAATACATGTTATTATTGAACTATAACCAAAAGTTGGAAGAGGAAATTATTAGAGGCAAAAATTTCATTTTTGTCTACAGTTGATCTACTCTGGGGATCTAATCTCTAACCCCCTGCCCACCTTTCTGGTCCTAAAGGGGTTAAAGCAACAGTCTTTTACCATTAGTACTTTACAGCCACCATAAACTAAGATTGGTAACATTTGAAGGTGTCCAATATCAAATAGCATTGTAATATAATTGATTTATTGCTAGATACACAGCACACAAAATCTGCTGACACCACATAGCAACTCACTGCCCCTTGCTACGCCGCTCGCCTGACCCACTGAGCCTGACCACCAGCCCATACAGTTAGGTCACTGGGAGGGACAGCTAGGAGGAGAAATGGGGGCACTACATCTTGCAGTGTATGGAAGATGGTAACTAAAAACAGATGCGCTAAATGAAGAAACATTTAAAGGAAGCAATTGAAAAAATGTAATTACAGCATCTTTTGTGAAAGGACATTTCTCATGATATAATTAGCAAGTGCACAGTACAGAGCAGCTGTTACACCGACCGGCCCCGCTGAAGTCATCCCAGCATGACAAAATTCTTCCTGTAGATTCTTTGCTGTTTAGTTAGGCCTAGACTCCTCCTGTATTAGGAAATGCATAGACACAACTCCACTGCTGATGAATCTATTTGTTGATCACAATCATCCCAGTGATACAATGATGGCAAGAAGCCAAATATTGAATCTGATCCATTTTTCAGGATTTTGGGAGCTTTTAATACACTTCTAAAAGACAAATGCTGTTCAGAGGCCTGAATGCTGTATAGGTCTTGGTGGGGCCTAACTTTGTCCAACCACCCTTAATTGTATGCAGCATAAGAAACCATAACAATATCACACCATTAATCAAGAAGACCAGGAACCAGCACCAGAATTGAACAAAACTTTTATCTACCTCTTACCTTTGGAACAAGTTTATTTCCTCCAGACCCCTCCTCACCAGGCATGCAAGTCAGGTGCACCTCCACTGGCAGAAGAGTGTCTAGGGCAGAGAGCATATACCAGCAGAAAACTCAAAGAGGACACCGACATTATGTATGCGCCCCCTTATTTTCTTTTAAAGAGGAACATCTGAGGCCCTGGAGTATAAAAGACTTCAGGGCCTTCCGAGTTCCACTTCTTGGCGCATCCCATATTGGACTGAAAGGGTGGTACGGGCACACCACCGCTGCAAGGTGGGTGAGGATGTGGCTGGCAGTACTGCGAGCCCACTGGCTGAGCGTGCTGCTTAGCCAGTCAGCGCACCCACTCTCGTCCGAGTCTGCGCCATGGAAGCGGAAGGAAGCTGAGTGAAATGAGGCGACCTAGGGGGTACACACAGCGGGATGTTGTCACACAGAAGAACAACATACAAAAAAGTGAAATTCCTGTGTGTTGTTCCTCTTTAAGGTGAGGGGCACTTTAAAGTGGACCAACACCCAGGGGTGATCGGCCCGGGAATCTATAAGATTCCTGGGCCGATCACCTCCCTCACCACGGGGCATCCGAGATCGGGATGTCCCGCGGGGTGAAACCCCCCCAAAAGCCCCAACAAAAACCTTACCTTATCGGCGACGGATCAGCCGCCGCTGCCTCCCGCGCGCCCCTCTAGCAGTGCGCGTGCCCGCGCCGGCCGTCTGTGAATGGCCGGCGCGGGCGCGCGCCCTGTAAGAGGGACGCGCGGGAGGCGGCGGCTTGTCCGTCGCTTGTCCGTCGCCGAAAAGGTACGTTTTTGGGGGCTTTTGGGGCGGTTTCACACAGCGGGGCATCCTGATCTCGGATCAGGATAGTGAAAATCCTGGGTGTTGGTCCCCTTTAAGGTAGTGTCTTGCCCTAGCAAGCATTATAAACTGCAGCATCACCGAGTGGTTGCTTGCAAACAGGGGGTATGTTCAAGAACTGGTGCACACTTGGCTGGCAATCTGGGAAATGTGTGCAAATGCAAATTTTATGGGCATATTTAGTTAGATGCAATTTTTATCCAACAAGGAATAGCCCGAATTTTTATTTTTTAATTGTATTTTTTCAGGTTTTACTGGGTTTCGCCCCTATAAGACATGCCTGCCCATAGGACGCACTTAGGATTTGGAGGAGGAAAATAAGAAAATAAATATTCTGAACAAATGCAAATGAACAAAAGAAAGAGGTCCAGTTTACCCAGTTTATCCAATAGTAAGTAAAAGCAGGAGCCCTTTGAATTTCTGCAAATAATGGTAAAGGTTAACTATCAATAAAAATGTAGTGTTTACATCTAGTTGGTTCACTTCATTCACAGGTACAAATCCCTGCCCATGTCAATTTGACGTGAGGTGATCAGTTGTGTCGAATACCAAAAAATGCTGCAAGCAAGAATTTTGTCAAATCTAAACGCAATCGCTCCTCCTGCGTGAAAAGCCAATAGATAATAATGTGAGCAGGGCTTGAACTTGCAATCGTGGTGCACTGCATTGCAAATCGCTCCACTTACTGCTAAGAATCATGAGTGAATCCTGGAATATTGGTCTGTATGTGCCATGTAAATTCTTTCTGTTTTAGGGAAAGTGCTCTTTACCTTGTATCCTTGAGTAGGGGATTTTTTTGTTCCCTTTTAATTCACTATTTAAGACCTAACATGGACCTCTCCCTAAGCAGCTTGTCCCCCATGTTGATTAAAATGGATCAAATTTAACTTGAACCCAATTCCAAGCATTTACATTTCAAAAACACATTCCTTGAGATTCGCAATGCACCATCATCCAATGGTTTGCTGTACTGATGACCATATGCAAGAGTGGACCCAAGCACTGGTCAATGGGGTTCTTAGGGAGCAGAGCCTTAACATTTTTACAAATGAGCTTACTTCATGTAATTCATTTGTCTGACGTGTTATATACATTGATTTTCTTCTTTCTGGATTCTTTGATGATTCTTCCAGTGAACAGGAGGTCTTTTCTACTGTACTAGTGTGAAATCAGCACCTAGGCTTAAAATATGTCTGCTCGGCGTCAGGCCTGAGAGGCTCCTCAGTCCTTAGCATTTAGTAAGCATGAGCTATAATAGTAAACTCGAAGAGGTGTTAGGTTCCACTGGGAGTTTTGGGATCAGCTCAGAACTGTTTAGCGATACTGCTTAGCACAGATTTCCCCCGCCTGGTCACTGAAGAACATAATAAATAGGGTGTCAGGATAAGCAGTCAGACCTCTAGAGTTATCCTATACCTAAAGTACCCAGCCTCTTTATAGCCACAAGCCACATTTAAAAATAATTAGCGGTGGTGAGCCACACATCTAAGCTCTTGCATAATGCAAAACACTACGCAGACAAAATGACTGCTAAGCATTATTGCACTCTAATGACCACTAGGAGTTGCAATAAACAGTCAGTGAGCTGTTGTTCTGAGTAGGTCAGTGGTGGCCAAATGGCAAAATGACTGCTAAGATTTATTGCACTCTAATGACCACTAGGAATTGCAATAAACAGTCAGTGAGCTGTTGTTCTGAGTAGGTCAGTGGTGGCCAAATAGTTGCTCTTAAAGACAGCGGCTATCAGTGCTGTATAAGCATAACTCCAGTTTGGAGACCATTTTCTTGCTGTGCCTATGGCCTAGATGTAGCCGCAAATTCCATCTTTGTTTCTGCATTTCGACCCCCTAAAAGCCGCACAGGGTTAACAGAAAATATTCAGCTTGGTATGCAATCTTTTGTTAATATAATGTGGCCCAGAGTGTAGAAATGGCTTACAGTTTTGTGTAGAGGGAGCCTTGTAGGTATGGGCTCGTATGGGCTTGCATAATGGGGCCGTATGGATGGGCCCCAAGGGAGTAGGGAACCTTGGCTGGTATTTTAATTTTCATGTAGTGGCAACGCATATTGCAACAGAAGAATTACATGAGCATCCAAATATTGACATAGGGGGCTCATAGCCATTTACGTTGACACCCTCTTTTTGCAGCACCTTTGGGGCATACAGTTGGCCCCTTTACAGCATGGCTTCTTAATGTTTACCCCTGATTTAGAGATTTCTATCCCCTCAAGACAGAGTGTGTTCCTGTATGAAGCTGTGTCCTGTTTTCAGCCTGCTCCTGTGCCTAAGCATGTCTCCAGTGTCCACCCTGCTCCCCTGTCCAGCTTTGTCTTCAGTCTCTAGCCTTTTGTTTAGCTGTGTCTCCGGTCTCCAGCCTGTTCCTGATTTCAGTTGTGTCTTTAGTGTCCAGTCTGTTTCTGTGCCCAACTGTGTCTCCAATGTCCAGGCTGTTGCAGCGTCCTTCTGTGTCTCCAGCCTTTTCCTGTGTCCAGCCATGTTTTCACTGTGGAGCCTGTTTCTGATTCCAGCCATGTCTACAGTGTATAGTCTGTTCCTGTGTAAAGCCATGTTCCCAGCATCCAGCTTGTTGCTGTTGCCAGCTATCTGTCGACCCTGTTCATGCATCTATCCATGTTCCTCCATCCAGCTTGTTGTTGCATTCAGCCATATTCTTTGGCCCAGCCTGTTAATCTATTTAATAATGTTCCTATATATAGCCATACCTACTTTGCTACCTGTTCCCAGATTAATTCAGCTCCTGAATTAATCGGGGATCAGATTAATTAGCCTCCTACTGAGGCCTCCTAGTGAGTAGTTGCATCTCAGTAAGGCCCCTAAAGTATTGTTAGAGTTTCATTACTCTTGGGGGTTATGGACTTTAGTACTGCGTCCCTTAAGTAATTGTTGCTACCTAAGCCTAGCTAGCATATCACAGACTACAGTAGGTTATTCTGAGGGCCACAACCTGGGACAGTCTGCCGCAGAAGTCTATGCTTTCATGCGGAGACTCTTAGTGAAAGATCAATGCTTCCTAAGAGACCCATGGTGCATTATCAGTGGCCATAGGATCCATATCCAGTTGCATAATAATAAAAGTTGTTAGAGGTTGCCGAGTTTCGATTCTGGTATAGATATTTGAAGTACAGGCTCTGTCACAGAACTTGTCCTCCTGTTCGTTAGACAACTCTGTGAGAACAAGTGCTACAGGGGAATACCCTTTCTTGAGCATGTCCAAGATGTGCCAAGCTGTGATGATCTTGTCATGGGTCTATGGGATATGCCTCGCCTCGGATCAGGTTTCATAACTGCTGCTATTACAACGGATTCTGAAATTCAGAAAGGGGATTCCACCACCCCTGATGACAACACAACTCGCAGTGTGCAGACACCAGGACTTTTGTTACACGCAGCAACGCATCACTATGTAGTAAAAAGAATGGTGGGTTAGTTTTCTTGTAGTATTTAGCACATAGTCGTGCATGTTGGGTCAAACGTGTATTCTGAACTCAAAAGTCTACAAATGTAAACTATGTAAATGCTTCTTCTGTAAGGCATTGTGGTAAATACATGCACAAACGTCCCCTTAAATATGCCCCCCATTATTTATCCCCTGAACCCATGAATGAATAATATTGTGAATCTACTGGACCAACTTTAACCGAACTAATACCCCCCTCAACCTTTAAAGGATCCATTTTCTAAATTCATATTCATTTAATCCATAAAGCCACTTAGCCAAATAAACAAATCCTAAAGTCGACCTACAGTCACAAATGACTTTAGGCCCCATTCAAACAATCACCCCCTTCAATATTTGGGGTAGCAATACAGTTAAAGATCCTTGGAAAGCCAAAATCAGGCATTAAGCTATGTTTAATGGGGGACTGAAAATAGCTATGCACCGCAAAGAAGAATTTCTCCTATTGGAGGTGTGTTCCCCATCAGATAGAATTCCAGTCAGAAATGTAAGTAATTCTCTGATAAGTAGGAGTAGGTTAGTTCATTCTCCCTGTATACCAGATCTCGACACAAAGTTTCCTGTGGAGAGTGTAGGCCCGGAACAGATAAATGGCCCCTTAACTAATGCACCTATTCCACAAAGAACCCAAGAGATCCCTAAACTAATATTATAGAAAAATAGGTGGATGGATATGGCCTTTGGTGCCCCTGCCACATTAGATCCTGGTCTATGTGGTTTATGCAAAAATTACCTGCTTAAACCCTCAAAACAACCCACGTTATATGCAGAGCTATTCTTCAATTAATATGATGCATAAATAAAGAAACAAAATTAACAATACCATTTTAAAATATTTATCATTGTTAGTACTTGCTTTTCTATCTAGACTTGGACATACTACCAGAAAAAGTAAAGTACAGAAAAAGTAAAGTAAAGACTTGCAAGCTTAACAGTTATGATTATGTAATGGCCTCATTGACCCATAGCCCAGAAAGGGCGTGTCTTCCATATGACGAAACGAAACCCCAGACCTTGCCAAGATGGTGGCATGTGATAGGGGCCTACTATAACCCCACACCCCCTGGTCAAATAGCAATGGCAGTGTGGGAAAATAAGGTAATTCACACTGGCATATCTAGCAATACTCTTAGTGAGCAAGCAACTGTATTTTTGTAGATATTAAAATCACTACATACCCCCCATCTATAGAAACAAAAAATAACCCATTGATTATTTAAACATTTTTTTTACATATTTAGATATTGTTGATATATTCCTCAACACTTTGCAGAGTACATTAGGAGTCACAGCAGTCCCTAAAAACAGCTCACAATGTACCGTATATACGCGAGTATAAGGCGCCTCGGCTTATACTCGAGTCAGAAGGACAGTCACAACGCTACGCTGCTAGGCATGGGTAGCTCAGGGGTTAATAAGCCCTCCTCCTCACCCTCCTTCCTCCCGGCACTCCTTGCTGCCAATCTTTACTTCTCTCCAAGTAAACGAGCAGCTTCCGGTTCTGCCCTCTACCGTCTCCACGAGCAGCGCTGCTGGGAGTGACGTCACCCTCTCCCAGCCGCCTCTGCGCTGCTTGTCAGGCAGTGGATGGCAGGAGCGGAGGCTGCTCGTTTACTTGGAGAGAGGTAACACTGTCAGCAAGGAGGGTGAGGGAGAGGGGGCTTATTAACCCCTGAGCAACCCACACCTACCAGCATATTGTTTAACCATGACTCTAGTTCAGGGCAGCAACTAAATGGGCAAGCCGAGGTCCAGTACAAAAGCAGTACATTCAATGTGTTCTGCGGTGAAACACCCAGATTTGGTATTTACCCTGTGTGTGAAGCCCCCAGTGCTGCTAGATTTCTCCTTTACTCCATGTGCAGTCTCTCGCATTTCCCACCCTAGGCTTATACTCGAGTCAATAACTTTTCCAGTTTTTTGTGGTAAAATTAGGTGCCTCGGCTTATATTCGGGTCGACCTATACTCGAGTATATACGGTACTAAGGAAAGATTTGCCATTAGTAACCATTCTCGCTTTAAACCAATGGCCATCAGTTCCATCTATTGGAAGTATCTTGGGCGGAATAATTAAGGAACAGCCCAACGGTGAACTCATAATTAGGAAATGCATACAGGAAATGAGGCCATGCAATGGCAAAAATCAGTCCAGGATTTTCCACCTCCATGGCTAGGCAATGACATGCCGGGTTGACCTACCTTCCAGTGTGCCTGACGACCAGACAGCAGGTGTGATCCAAGGTTAAGCCTATAGCTTTAACCCTTTTGTTGCCAAGCACGTAACACCTACGTGCTGGCTTGGCTGGGCCTTAAGTGCCAAGCCCGTAGGTGTTACGTGCTTGACTTTCCTCGCTTCTAGTTTAAAAAATAAAAATAAAAAATACTCACCTGACCCCTTGTTGGATCCGGCCGGGTCTCCTCTTTAATTTGGTGCCATCCGATCCCCCGTGGGGGGTCGGATGGCTCCAGGAGCGCCCCCGGAATAGGCCGCCCCCCCCCGCTTCTGCAGCAGCAGCTTCTAACTGTAAAAAAAATAAAAAATAAAATGACATTCACTTACCTGTGTGTGCGCTGGCTCCCGCTGTCCCTCCTCTTCACCTGGGGGGCCTCCGATCCCCCCCCAGGACTTACCGATCTTCAGGAGAGAGCCTGGGAGGCTCTCTCCTCTCTTCTTCTCGATGGCGGCCGCCATCTTGCCTCTAAGCCCCACCCCCTTGGGGCGGGGCTTATGAAGTCATCCTGGCCCCGAACGGGCTTCAGCTTTCTCAGCTTCTCAGATGCCGGTGATCGGCGCTGGGGAAGGAGGTGACAGGAGATCCTCTGATCTCCTGCCTCCTCCTTCTCTGGATGCCGATCACCGGCATCTGTCAGCTGAGCGGCGAGGGACAAGAGCTTGCAATCGAAGGTAAGTACAGTAAAAAAAATTTTTTTTTTTTCTAATAAAATACTTTTTATTATTGTGTGGTGGTTTTTTTTAACAGTTAACCCTTTGTGAGCTGGTAAGGGGTCCATGAGACCCCTTATACCAGTTCACAAGGCTGGGGGGGTGGCAAGTCACCTGCCCTAGCGGGTGACTTGCCATTAACCCCCGCACCCCCATTACCTGCCTCCCCAAAGGCCAGGGGGGGGCAGAAGAGCCCGGGCCCACATAGGCTATGTGGGCTCGTAGGCTGCAGGGTGGGGGGGCCACCAAAGCTGGCCCCCCCACTCTGTGCCTACAAGCCCCCATAGCTGGTCCCGGGCTGGTTACTTTGGGTAAGGGGGACCCCACGTCATTTTTTTTTTTGGATTTTTAAGGGTTTTTAACCCTTAAAAATCCAAAAAAAAATGGGGTCCCCCTCCCCGGGAAGGGGGACCCTATGTCATTTTTTTTTTTAATTAACCATTTGTCATCCAGCAGCTATAAAAGGCTTCTGGGCAGGAAAGGGTGTCTACCTATACATATGTGGTATCGCTGTAACCGGGAGAAATTGGGGTTTCTCACGCAATAAGATTTTATTGACAAACTTACATTTTTTATTACAAAAAAACTCTACAAATTGTAAAAAAATATTTTTTTTTTATTTTTTTTCACACATTTCACCCAAAAATATTGAGAATACACCTAAAAAATACAAACAAGACATTTCATGTTAAAGCCCAGACTCTGTTGAAAAAAACAATATATAATTTTCCTGGGAAATCCCTGGAAATCCTTTCAAAAATGACAGTTGAACATGTGTAGCGCAAAATAGTGAAACATCGTCTGGCAACAGGGAGTGGCAAATGCTGCAGGTAGGCTGGCAGCGAAAGGGTTAAAGGGACAGATCATGGGTGTGTCTGTGTAACATTTACTGTTAAGAAGCCGTATGGTGCAGATCAGAAACCTAGAGATTGTAACCTTGCATCAAGCTTCTGACTGATACCGGACACCCCCCCCCCCCCCCCAACCCAGTCTTTTTACCTGTCCTTGGCATCGGTAAGAAGTGGACACTTGGCAGCAGCGAATTAAGATTAGCAAGACAGATGTTCCCACACTCAGCGTGAGAGACATGAAATATCATTACAAGGTACACTATAACTTTCTGCATATTGTCTCAGCAGATTAGATGTTCTTTAGTTCTTTACTTTAGCATTTTGTATGCTAAGATGGCTTCATACAGCCATTTTGTACATCCCTCCCCATATTTACCACACAGTGGCTGGTATGGCTTCCAGAATCCATGATGCTAAGGTTATATTATTGGAGGCAGAATGTCAAGGTTTTTATGATAGAACAGTTCTAAATTAAATCGAAATCACCTGGTGATACTCGTCTTAAGAGACTAACATAAATAGACCAGCATGTATAAAGGTCCTTTTCATTAGAACAGGTTCCTTTTCTCCAGAAAGTTACCATGATCTGTCTCGTTTGGTGGAATGGCAGACCAGTCTTAGGAAACCTAAAGTGGTCCAAAAGAAAATGCCTTGGACACATTGATGAGTCATGTGGCTTCCAAACATGTAAAAAGCAAAATTCTATATTAATAAGATGAATGAATAGCAAAATGTAGTCCTACGGTAGTTATGGAACACAGCAAGCTTAGGTGATTGGGACTCCTACTGGGAAATTTGACCAAAAGTTTTACCTAGAATATCCCAGAGGAGTCAATGGGACAAGAAAGTCAACATTGACACAGACCCCATCTCTTTTGTGTCCTTCACCACATGTTGGTGTTAATGGCTTTTCTATCAAACTATCAAAATGTCTACTGCAGATAGGAAGTAGCTTTATTTTTTCAGGACAACCGCAAATGTCAACATATAAAAAAAAAAAATATCAAATCCATGCTAAATATTGTTGGTCCTCAGATGTTATGATTAGTGATAGGTAAAGGACTCTCCCTGCTGCGTTAAAAAAAAATCACAAAAAGTATGAAGAAAATAAAAGTGGCTTTTCATCTGTTTCCTAAAATATCTATAGCCATGGCCTTGATTCAGTAAAAATTAAAAACAATCTATTGGTAGCAAAAAGTTACTTTAGGTGAAAAAAACATAAGAATGTCACTGTTGTCTTCCAATTAGGAAGACGAAAGTCAATGGCACGTCTACTACAGGGTAAAAAGTTTTGACTACTTTTCTAGGAGTAAAAAGTTCCATTTACTTCATTGTTTTCTTGGTGGTGACATTTTCAAGCTCAGAATTTTGGACTACCAAGATAATTTTTTTCAACTTACCCCAATGATGCAAAAAGCCACTCCGATGGAAGGTGAACATTATCATGAAGACACAAGCCTATTTAGTTTTGAATTACTGATAACAAATATTGCAAACCAAACTGTTATAAAGTTGAACCTGTGTTAGAGTTTCTGAAAAAAATCCTTACATCTAGAACAATGGAAATAGAAAGAATACCCCTTTATGCACAAAGGCATTTTCTGGTCCACAGAAAGTTGTGAAGTCTCCAGAATAAGCCCCAGCTGGTTGCTTCCCGACAGATTGAGGGCAGAGACTGAAAATATAACCTTAAAAGGCGACAACCGCCATCCACAACTGTTCTGTGTGACAGTGCGAGAGGCGAGCAGCTGCCTCATATGTGACAGTGTGCAGGGAGGAGGGGGGTGAAGACTAGTTGACCATGCAGGGATAGCGCAAAGTAGAATGGCTGCTGGATGGGGAGAATAGGGATCTGGCAGTGCTGAGACAGTCGGTGTACAGTTACAGCAGTGTTTCCATACTTAGCATGCTGACTAGAATGATCAGCTACGAGCAATGAGCCTGGGGGAGCGGATGGCATCCTAAATTTACCCAAGGGCGAGCAAGGGTACAGCCAAACTAGCGCATGAGGGAAGACATCATAATGTTCAGGCGATCCCCTGTCCTTTGAGCAAAACTGATCTCTGTGGCACCATAGCTTTTTCATAAAGTGTTAAGAGAAAGCTGCAAACAACTGCAACAGTCAGTAATAAATATAGGAAATGACCTAATGTGCCCATAGACCAGATAATCCTCCCAAAATCTTAATAGAGTGGCTGAATCCGTTGACAGACATTTTAATACAAATGCTATTAGTCTGCCTGTTAGTGATTAATCAAAGCTTCCCATTATCTCTTCCTTGGCCAAACATACACTCTCCAACCAACTATCCTTAATACTTTGATTGGAGAACCAATCAACTTTGTTGGCCAAATATACTCTAACCACACATCCTAGCAAATATTTTGATTGGGGCATCAGTCCTGAAGACTTATGTGGTCTAATATGTAACTTTTGTAGGTTCTTTGTCACAGATCCTCTTTGAGTCAACCTACAGCTAAAACATGCTTTGGTATAAAGATGTGCAGCATGTGGAGGCACCAAATATTTTTTGCATTACATCACATGCAATGACACCTGTGACAGACCCTCAGAAGACTTAAGAAGTAATTTCAGTTCCTTATGGCTTCTATCTTTAGAACACCACACAAAGGATTGTGCTTGGGAATGCCATTCAACACCATTACCCAGCATAACAACTACTACGACTACAATTCTACTCCACCACATGGAGGCACTGGATTCTCAGTTCACAGGGACTGCGTCTAACTCTTTTGATGAAACACCTAAAGAAGGTCCAGCTTATATTTGGGTAAAGATTGGTACAGGTCAAGATGTCTAGAGGACAGTTTTAGGAAAACCTTACCAATACACAGTAAAGAGCTGTTGTAGCCTATACACCTCAAGCATTGGACATGTGGATTATTTTATGTTTATGCTCACACAGTTGTACAGAGAAACTTTAACATATCCTTTATGTCAGTCAGAACCACACTAGACATTCTCCACAATTGCCAATAACCATGTAATCTCTAAAGACTCTTGTACATAAAAAACTTGGAATAAAAATAATAAAAAATATCAAATCAGTTGGCACCAACAAACATGCCATGGCCAAAGTCATTAAACATAGCTTCAGTTTTGGTGTTTGATGGGGCATTACAATTCAGAACTACAATGAAGATTATAGGTTCCTCTCCCCAAATTGCTAGAGGAACTAGGACATTTTGGGCAACACGATTCATTAAAGGTGAATCTCTTCAAGGCCATCCATATTTTAAGCTTCTTCCATTTAGGACAATAATATAGAATCCATCAATTATGGACATAAGAATTATTTATCCCCTGACTATAAAGCATTAGTCTTCAACCTGTAGCTCAGGAGCCACATGTAGCTTGCCACCTGCTTGAGGTAAATGAGTTGGGCAGGTGGAGAGGTGTGCCACCTTACCTGTCTTTGCAGCTTAAACCCCTGGGATGGACTGGCAATCCCACAGTGCATGAGCGAATTGATCTCCTCTATCTGAGATGCGTACCTGTGGCAGGCATTTCTGAATAGCTATGTCATTCTGATGTCAGATCGGCTAAGTAAAACAATAATGGCTCATGAGACGCTGATTGGCTGACATCACCGTGCCATGGGATTGCAGGAAAGGTGAGGGATACACACAGTGGGGGCATAATTTTTAGTCTATTCAAGACTACAGATGCTCATCTAGCAATACCTGACACTAGTAGTGAATCAGCCTTGCAATATACAAGTAAGGCAGGTTGGGGATCCTTGCTATAAAGGAATTAATCACCTACTTAAAGGAACAGTCCAGTCTAAACATCTCTTATAGTATATTGTAGCAGTCACGATGAGATTACTGCATTTGCCTTGCCATTGACTTCTACTGAGAAGGAAGGGGGGCGTGTTTTGTCTCATACTGTACATGTCTCAGTAGATAATCCCACCATGTCTTCTCCCATGAACCACAAGGGTTATTTACACTGGACTGTCCCTTTAGGGAGTTGGATTCTATACAGCCCCTGGGCATAAATAATAAAGTGTTTTATGTTTTTATAATATAGTAAGTCCCATTGCAAAATGTGTGCAAGTATATGATGGAGTAAACTTCTGTATCTGTATGACTTCATGCATCACTGAGCTGCCATATTATTGGCTGATGCAGTTTTAATGAAAAAGCCAATGTATACTTATTGAAAGTAAATAATTTAAGCAAATTACATTATATAAAGAAGTGGGACCACTCAAGGCCTAAATTAGCAGAACTGCAAATGACTTCTTGTATTTCCCAGTATGACCTACCTGACCATGTTCTAGCAAACTGTGCTCTGCATTTTATATTTTGTTGATCATGGGCCAGCTATGGACTTGGTGCCCCCTCCAAAAACACCTTGAGATCCCTAATTTGCACATGTCAGCTTTTCACAATGACATACATGGGTCATATGAGACCTGCCACCCACGCTAAACTATTACAGTCTCCCTAAAGTTCCCCCTAATGGGTCCTGTTTCATAGGCTCAGCATTCTGGCAGACTCCTGGTCATTGTAGATGATTTATCAGATAAGACTCCAGTAGACGACAAGGGAATCCCAAAAACACAAGAGATGTTCGGGCACTAAACACAGCAGTATCTTTCTGTAACTCAAGCTTTCCCAAGCATTTACCAGTGACCGTGTGGATGAGACAAACGTGCGGCTGTCTCATAAACCAGTGATATAATGCAGATATTTTATGTCATTCATATGCCCCGTCTAGCTTACTTTCACTTTTCACCCCTTTGGCGCTTTCATCTTTTAGTGATCATCTTCCCTTGCTAAAGCTAAAGCTCAGTTAATAAAGAGGCGAAGACAAGAGTAGCAAGCTATCTTAGAGTGCCCCATGTCAGGCTTAAAGGGACTGTTCTGAAGCAACAAAAAAACTCACCTTTTGTCAACAAGCTTTCCCATCCTACTTTAGTTAAATAAAACTTACCAGGTCCTAAATTTGAGCTCCGCAGTGTGCAGGCCTGGCTTCTGGAATAGACGACCACCGCAACAGAGGGGGCATGTGAGGACTCAACACAACCCATCTATTGCAATGAAAGGAGTGGGCATGCTGCGGAGATCGGCCATTTGTCCTGGAGGTCAACGGTAAATGAAGGACAGGCCTGCACATGCTGGGACTCGATCTCAGGTATTGCCTTCTTTTTATCTGAAGTAGGACAGAACAGCTGCGGGGGAAAAAGGGTATCACTTTTTTTATTTTAGTTGCTTGGACAGGGACGTCCGAAAGTATAAAGATGTATTGACCAGAAACAACAGGAGTACCCATCACCCTTAAATAATCTCTTTATGCCTGTTTTCTTTCCTTCCTCCATTTTGAGCATCCATAACCACTGGGGCGTGCACTATTCTGATTTTACAAAGCCATAATTCCCCCACTTATGTACACATTGGACCTTCATCAACATAAGTTAGGGTGTACACTGCTGTATGGATGTGAGGCCTAGGAGTGCAAGGACACCAGTAGTAAGCCTTCTTAGGGAGATCCACGCCAGGCACTTGAAGTGCACCAAAAGGGACCCAAAAGCCCATCACTAATGGAAGCATATTTACATGGGCCATCATGGCCTCATCACATCTTAAAGGGTTGGATTAAGAGGAAAGATTAAAGGAATATTTTTGTTGTGAAGACCATTCGGTGATGTTTCTGGGACCAAAACAGGACTCAAGCAAAAATTGTTGTAGTGACAACTGTGGTTGTTTAAAGCTTTGTTGAATTGTTTGTTACAGCAGGCACACTGTGGGAACAAATGGCGGAAGCCCCCCTCCCTATGACACACACCCAAGATTCCCACCCTAAAATCTGGCACTGGATTTCACTCCTTATTTCACTCAATATTCAGATCCACATTTGTACTTACTGAAATTGCACTTAAATCTGGCCCACACCCATTTCTTAGAGAACCAATCTGATTGTGTGGGGAGCCAACCAAACTGTCAGAGCCCCCACCCCAAACCCCAGTTTCACTTACCTGCAATGCATTGTCCATAGAGGCTTATAGGAAAGGAGAAAGTGGGGTATTGCAAATAGCACAAAGGACAGAGGTAACAGGTGGTATCAGGCAGCGGCAGACTGGGGCCAAAAATCTGCACTGGATTTTACCAGCAGTGGCCATCCCAGGCCATCCTTGCAGAGCCCCCCAACCACGATGCTGAGGATTTAGCATTGGGGGCTGGGATTCGTTGGCTTGTGGGTACAGTGGGGGTGACAATGAGACTAAGGGGCAGTGATTGGATGTGGGTGTTAAAACCAGCAGCCCAACTGGCCCCAAGGCAGTGCAATTCATCGGGCATTGTTCGGGGTCTCCCTATGACCAGTCTGCACTGGTATCAGGTATGAATTGCCCCATGATAGGTGCTAACTACAGCTGAGAACAATTTAGCCCCTCAAAGCACCCAGGCTCCACAACATGCCCTAAAGCTCAGTTCTAGGTCTAATTGATCAGATTCGATGTGGATTAATATGGAGTTCTGCCTTGCTGTGTGACCCCCCCCCCCCGCCCCAGGTCACCCTGTTCACTCACCTTTGTTCCCACTCCAACGGCGTGGGAATGTGAATGGCCAGCACGGGCATGCTGCCTGTTAGAGGGAGGTGGGGAATGCGCCCTACAGCGCGCTCAGAGCAGATGGACTTAGACGCCAGATGGCTCCGAGCTTGCTGATTGGACGAGTAGCCGTGCATGCGCCGTAGGACCGGGAAGAGGTGAGTTTCTTCGGGTGATCTGGGGGGTTTCACACGATCAGGGTGCCCCGGGGGAAAGGACCGGAATCCAGGATAAACAAAATCTTGGGTTTTGGTCCACTTTATGCAGACATATTGGGGCCACTGGAATGTTTTTTTTCTCTATGTTGTCCCACAGTGGGGGCTAAGCCTCACTTTCCATTTTGTTAACAGTAATAGAAAGTGTATGGGTGTCACTGGGTGGTCTTTTCATGTATCAGCCTTCTGATTCCTGCTATATCTGTGTAGCCTAGATCAGAAAGGCAGCGCAAACTACTGTTTAACAATAGCTAATGATTCTGGGCTTATAGCAGGCCTAAAGTTTATTAAGATTTTAGGTCAGCTGAATAGCCTTCCCCAATTGCCTCAGAATTTGCTACAACACACCCAAATTTGACTGTGTGGGGTTTTGTTCCTCAATGCAGCAGCATCCCAAATTGTATGTATTTGCCCCCTAGGTTGCCCCATACACTCACCTTCCTGACACTCCCACGGCGCCGGCGCGACTCAGTGCGCTGATTGGCTGAGCGACCCACTCAACCAATCAGGGCACTCGCTTTCACTCGGCTCCCTTTGGCTCCACTGGAGCCTGGACAGCTAAGCTGCTGAGTGGGGCAAAAGAGAGCCGATAGTGCTGCAAGCCGCATCTAGTAGTGACCCGTGATGCCCATTCAGAAAGGCCTGGCAGGGATGCAGTCGAGGCACGGTGAGGGCTCTGGAGCAGGTGAGCTTCCGGGGGAATTTACACAATTTGGGAAGCCCCAATGAGTGGAACTTGAACAGCCCTGGAGTCTTTTAGACTCAGCACTAAAAAAAATCACGCTTCCCATGCAGCTCTGAATACAAACCAGCAAGGGACGGTCATGTGACATCCCCCCCACTGCCATTCAACATGGAGGCCTGCTCCGACATGATCGGTGGCAGGGATGTACAGCAAAGTAGGCATAGGTATGCGTTCTGACATGACTCAGTAGGAACAGCTCTGCGGGCTGAAAGATAAGTACCCTTTGTTTTGTTTGTTTGTCTTTTAGGAGCCTGAACTAAAGATTTTAACGAGCCTTAGGAAGCCAAAAATGGCCATATAATCACTGACCCTCTCTGAAATCCTTCATTACACTCACACCCGACTTGACTGCTGGTGGTCAGTCAGGTCAATCAGGTTCACCGGGCGCATGCACACCCACCTGGTAAACCTAACTGGCTGCTGTGGGAAAGGGCCACATTTGCTGCTATGAACGATCCAAGAATGGTAAGTACTAAAGCATGTTTGGCTGAGGGATTTTCTAATAAGTGGGAGGAGGGGGATTTATTTGGGTTTGGTCTGTGGTAGAGTACACTCCCCAGTGTATCTCCAGGATGGTCTCATCTGGGACCATCTGGGGACCCATTGTGGCTGATCTTATCTTGTACAATCAGATTGTTTGCCATGCACCTTACCAGTGTCAGACTGGGGTACCTAGGCCCATCATGAGAATGGACTTTGGGCAATATATTTGGCTTATTTTTAGACATAAAACCTAAATGTAATATGCATGAGCGTATAACCTGTGCTCTTCGGTCAACATCACCTATTGCTAAGTTCTAGCTATAGAAAAATGGACAGCACAGTATTTGCTATCCCATAGTGCACCATCCCTTTTGAAGATGGGGACCCTCAGGTCAGGAGCCTACCAGTGGTAACCCGGTGGGCCAGTCCAAGCATACAACTTGCAATCAAATATACAACTGCCATACAATTTTACCAAAACATTACAGTCTAAGAACCTTTACCTGGTATATATAAACAGTTAGGGCTCCTATGCTACAAGGTTTTTTTTACAATTATATGCCAATTGCACAAAGTTGTAAGGCCAGTACAGGCAAGTAGAAACCACAACCCCCCTAACATATTTAGTTTACTATTTTAATTTTTTAAATATACCTACCTGATTTGATTTTTTTCCTATAATTCTCAGACACTCTCTTGTGATGACATGTAAAGGTTACCAGCTGATCGGCTCATCCAAAGTGGGCCGTGAGCAATGACCCCTTTGATATTGAATTGGGGACTAGTAGTCCTCTTGAAAGCTCTATCTATGTTATTTAACACCCTCAGCCTGTTCCAGCACTCCATAGCATTTGGAGCAGAGAGCTCCCCGGGATCACATTATCACTGGGATTCATTGGAATACATGCATGGAATTCTGCTCATCGCTTACTTTTCCAGCTTGTCATACAACATAGTTACTGAAATATTAAAATAACTTCCACGAACACCATGCTACCAAAGTAAAGGGCCCACTAAGCAAGGAACTTCTTGCTCAGCATAGAGGTTAAATGCTTCCAATGACATTTGTTGAAACCAGAATTGTATGGCTGATTTATTATCACCAAGTTTATAGATACATGTATATATATATATATATATATATATATATATATATATATATATATATAAGGATTTTTGTGGCGGGAGGTCTATATGATGGTCATAGGGGGTATTCCTATAGGGATACAAGAGGGAAGGGAAGTACATAGTAGACAGCAATCCAATGGGGAAAAAGCCTTAGTAGACAGCACCTTGGAGATGGAATTCAAATGAGCAAATAAGATAGAAGGGTAAAGTACATAGTAGGTAGCTTCTTGGAGAGGTAGTAGTTGTTCTTGAAACTTGATTGGGGGGGAGAGGGCAGGACACTACTATGACCCTGTTATGGGGTGGCTTGTTGGGGAAAAAAGATTTAGGACTGGGAGGGTAGGGGGAAGAGGGAAGCTTGGATGCTGGGAGAAGGGAGGGAGAGGAGCCACGAAGAGCATTCAACAGGCAGGGGGAGATGGAGGAATGGGACAACTGTTGGGGGGAACACAAATGCGGTAAAAAAAGAAGGAAGAGGAGGCTGCAGGCTCAGGTTGGAGGGGGTGGGAGCCTGCATGTAGCATGTAGTAGAGGAGGGCAGTTGCCAAGCAGGTGAGCTAACAGGAGGCCATAGTAGATGGGAAGGAGAGGGGGTTGGAACATTGAGGGGGAGAGAGGGGGACTACCATTAAGGGGGAAAAGGTCTATCTTTAAGGTGCTCTGTCTCATATTGTTTGTTAATTGAAATAAAAGAAAATGTTGATATTATTCCACCTTGTGGCAAAATGACTGACTGCCCTTGAGTTATTATCAGCTCTACACTGTGTAGAGTGCCAACGGGGAAGCCTGTCCCTTAGGTTTAAGCACTCCAGTAGTAGGAGGTGCTGGCCATCACAGTGTGTGCTATGGCCTCTGGCCAAACCCAGCCTGGCAGTGGTGAGTATCACTCACTGAGGGCTTATGAAAGGTGGCTGGCTTATATTGACCTATACCCTGCCTGTGACAGGCTACTCATGGAGGATGTAGGCCCACTGAAAAGAAAAAATGTATCATCCAACCTGACTACTTAGCGGCTTGCTTAGATTGAAGCTAATTCAGAAAAAAAGTCTTGATGATCTGTTGCAATCAATGGATTCAGCATGAGAGGCACAAGTAGAAGTAGAAACCCCAGATTTTATTCTACAAGTGCGCTTTAAAAGAGTTATTCACTAAAATGCGGAGAGCAATCAACCTCATGTGGCAAGCCCATTGCCGGACAGTACGTTTAATGAGTTTTTCAACTTAACACATAATAAAGTGGCATCAATGTTATTATGTATTATCAAAAATAAAATGGAGCAGTCATTGGGTGCAGAAAGAAAGTTTCGACATGAGATAGTGAGCTGGGAATTGAAAGATGTTGCCCCCAACAGCCAGCATGGGGCAAGCAGAAAGCAGGCTAATAAAGCTACCAGCTAAGTTGAAAAGATGTGCTCATCTTAGTCCATTACTCCCCAAGCTAATATATATATATATATATATATATATATATATATATATATATATATATATGTTACCCCCTAAGTTGAAAAATAAACTATATATATATATATATATATATATATATATATATGCAAAAAAGTGGTGCACAATTCTAATCAGTCAACAATATAATGCTGTATGGTCATAAAGTGATCTGGACAGAACAGGAAGACACTGAATAGTCTTATTAAAAAGAAATTAATTTTAAAAATACAAAAGACAACAAAAAAGGGCCAGATTTCTGGTCTTTAAGATATTTTCTTTCTCAATCTTATCTAATAATTAAATGAACAAAAGATCGGTCCTCTGAAGTTTGAAAATGTAATCGGTCATTCGGTTATACAGTTTGAATCTAAAAATATGTAATGCCATATATGGCAATCAACCAATCAAATATATCTTGTTAAATGACTGATCAAAAAAAACCTAAATGGATGTGTGGCTAGCATACAGATACAGATGGCTAGGCGGTGGAGAAGCTCTCCTGCATTGTAAATTGGAAAGTCAGACAGTCAGTCAGACCCTGTAAGTCCTTGTGTGTAACACTGAAAGGACACAATCCCCGCACTGATCTCGAGGATAGGACTGGTAACACATTTATAAATCATGCCCTTTACTAATTAACGGTTTGATCTATTTATCTTTAATAAATTATAGTACTATATTACGAAAGAAATCCGACTGTAAATAGTACAATCTGTAGCAACAACTGGTCAACAAGAAAAGAATAATTATTTAAAGACATCTAAAGACTATAAAAAGTAGCTTTTCTGATGTTTTTTTTCAATCATATTCAATTATCCAACTGAACAAACAAGTCTGAATTGTTTGAAGTTTGAATGAAATCAGAATGAAAACTGATAAGTCTACAGACATGTGATTTGTTAATGCATTGCGTGATTCTGTGTATGGGAAGGTCACCCGACATGCACTGTGATGATGGAAGGACTGATGATTGAGGGTCTGATCGTTCCTGACTGAAATAAAAAGACGTGCTTTAACATAGCTATTTTTAATCCATGCAGTCCTAATCATTTTTAGCTTAGGTCATCGTCAGAGAAAAGTTAGAACTTTGGGATAAAAAGTTTGGGTTATAAAGCAGGTTGGGGAATTACATGGAGGTGAACTACAAATGCCAGTTTGCCTAGCCCCATAGAGGGGATATTGAAATGAACTTTTGCCTGTTGGGGATTGTTAAATAAAAAAAAAATAATAAAAAAGGCAACAAAAAAGTCATGCAATTCATAAAAAAATGAATGAATGTCCTACCTGCTCCCACAAGGAGGAAAAGAGCCGCCAGGCAGCAGCACAAAACTCCTGGTCCTCTCATGGTGCCAAGCCAGGAAATTTGGAATGGTTGACACCTCTATATATATGTCCCAGCTGACAGTGAGGGGGGCTCGGGTGACACGCACACCACGTCACAGCAGGCTGGAGCACAGGTGGTCACAGCCCATTGACACACATAGGACAGTTCTGACCATTTGTGACCCTAAATAAGAATGGAGGGCAAGTGACCAGGTCACTATATCAGCTGTGACCCACACACACAAACAAACGGCTTTATATATAAAGTATATATAGTCCCAGCTTAATGGAGAGATCCTCTGCAGGGAGGAAGCAGCTGGCCAACAGTATCCACAGACATCATACAGGCATTGGCTGCTACTGGCAATAACTGCTTATATAAATATATATTTATGCTGGGGAGTAATGAATAGCCGTGTGGGAGCATGTGTGGTGCAGAAAGGTGGCGGCCAACATGGGGCAGAATCTGTGGCAATGCCCGAATTAGCCATTGGATTCAGGGTGCAGCTGAGTGTCTTTCCTTATTTTACCTAAATGGCAAATCCTGGTCCAATGTGGCCCTTTAAAGGGACAGTCCAGGCAAAGGGTTAAATTAGCCTGCTTTCTACTTGCCCCATGCTTGGCGTTAGGGGCAACACCTTTCATTGCCCAGTGACTGTAATGCCTCTCTACCAGCCTGATAGGGTTTAAGAGAAGATGTAGAAGGAGGAAGGGCTTATAGTCAACGAATGCATAAAAGAAGATGAAAAAGTGAAGGAACTTAGAAGGAAGCATGCAAAAAGAGTTTAAAGTGGACCAAAATCAGGGATTTTGACTATCCTGAGTTTGGTCCTCATACACGGGGATTCCCAGTTTGGGATGCCGTGCTATGTGAAACCCCCAAATCAACCAATTTAACTCAACTTTTCCCGGCCATACAGCACTTGCACAGACAATCAGCATGCTCGGTTCTATTCAGCCCTTTCGGCTAAAAATCAGCTAAATGAAAAGCCTCTAGTAGGGTGGCGTGCCTGTGTCACCTATTCAGAAATGTCTGGCGTAGGCAATCGCCTGGCTAAAGGTATAGTGCAGAGCAGCCACAGCCCATGCAAGTGCGTTGGATCGGGGACCAGGTTGGTTTTACTGTGGAGGTGGTTTTGCACAGGGGGCATGCCAATTGGGATACTCCGGGAAGAGGGAATGGGTTTTGGTTCACTTTAAAATATATACATTATGGTGTTGGAGGGATACAGTCAGGGCTGTTTTCTGAGTACAGTAAGGGGGACAGTGGTATTAGTAAAATTGTAATAAATGTCAGTAATAGACATGCAGTATTTTTTAGGTAATGTTTTCTGTTTTAACAAAAAGACCTCTCCTACTTGGAGGCAAGAGACCGATTTACTACTTCTATCCCCTGGTTGCAACCGTATTTATCTTTTTACATCATGGCTAGTGATGAGCAGGCCCGATGAAGTTTGGGGTCGCCTACTTCAGCCAAACTTTCTGCTAAAGTACGGTAGGGGTCCGTGGACTCGACCCAAACCCCATTGAAGTCAATGGGGGGCCCAAACTTGGGGGCCCAAAAATGGGGTAACAAGGACTGCAAATCCAGGGGAACACCAGGGCAATTACCCTGCACAAACTGGGGTAGGAAAAGTACTCAAAACAATAAGGTAGATTGACAGCCTTTTTTAAACGCACTTACTCATGAAAAAGTGCACGTATTCATGCGTACATTATTTGTTCCATTTTCGAGCTTCTGGTGTGTTTTGTGGACGTATTGGCATTTGCGTAAGTGTGTTTAAGCCATTTCGTTATCATGTCTATTGTGTTTCTTTTTTATGTAGTTTTCGCATTTAAAGTAGACCAAAACCCAGGGTGGTGCCCCGCTGTGTGAAACCCCCCAGATCGCCGATGCCAACTCCCCTCTCCTCGGTCTTACGGCGCATGCGCAGTTGCTCATCCAATCAACACTCTCGGAGCTGCTTATAGATTATAGATTTCCGGGCCGATCAACGTGGGCTTTGGTCCACTTTAAGTGTATAATACGCGATTAGTATGGGCTTGCCCATGATTCACAGCCTTAGATTAGGCATGACTGGCCCTTCGGGACGGGCCTTGCAAGAGTGTAGTGGTGTGTTGTGCGGGAGAGGATGATGGAGTCCTTCGAAGACTGCCTTGCAGAGTAAGAACATCTGCAGTGTTGCGTTCTGTGCATGTGTCTTTCGGACACAAACTTTATAGTGAGCTGCGGCCATGGTTGGCCCCCGCCACAAGCAAGGGGCATGCAATTGCGGGTTTGACTAAATTTGTTGGCTGCCTTAAATTTTTGGTGAAAGGCTTGTTCCAGAGGCTGGGTGCCCTCTCTTTGGGCATGTCCCAGCCTACGCTCAGCCACACCCTCAATAAATTTACGGAAGGCATGGCTACTTTGGTAGACAAGTATATCTGTTTCCCTGACCATGGTAGCCTGGAATGCAGTTAAGTCGGACTTTAACGAGCTGGCCGATATGCCAAACTTCATGGCTGCGATCAACTGCACGCACGTTGTCCTGGTGCCTCTAGTGCACCACTGTTTGCAATTGGCACTTTCTTTTCAGAGTTATTAGTTTTGCATGTTCTGCACGGGTTTTGAATTGCTTTTAGCACTGCAAGTTCTTAGCAGTGCATTATACCACGTAAAAATAGGACACTAACAAAGTAGGCACTAGGCACTTTTTGCACTCAGCACTTCCTATAAGCGCCTTTGCACATCATGATGTATGTTATCCATTCTGATTATTTGGATGTATAATTTATTGATTATCAATTGGTTATAATTATAGCCCCTAAGTTCCTCCCCACTTTTTGGGTTTTTATTATATGTTTTTTAACTATTTGTATATAGTGTTGTTGTTTGTATGTAGTACTATGTGTTTATACTCTATGCTCTAATAAATTGGATTTTAGATTTAGTAGTGTGCAACTAGCATTTTGTGGACCGATTGGTGGGCTAGCCCTGGGGCCCCACCAGGTACAGAGGGTCCTGGTGCCTCTAGTAGCTGATGAATAACTCTACAGGTATAAACATACCAGAGGCAAACATGCCAGAGGCACCCTTTACCTCCTTCATTCCCTGCTATGTAGTCACATTTTGTTTTAGTCTAGCTTCCCCAATCCTTAGTGTGTGTTGTCCCTTCCATTGTATTGCCTCCTGTAAAGTGGGTATGGCCTTCCACCTAACACTATCTGCCAAGTCCCTTTTTCTTGCTCACCCAAAGAAGCCAGTCTTACCAGCATTGTCTCTTTCTGCTTAGCATCAGTTCTGTCAGTGTAGGTGTGCTTGAATGCTGCTTACCTATTGACCTTTGTGCTTTGTGTATTTTGTGTAGGAACCTTAAGATGGGTCATTCTATGAATGTCCAGTGTGTTGTGGGTCCAGATCTTAGGTTCCTTAGTGTTCTGGCAGGATTTCCAGGCTCCACACATGATGTGTTTATTCTGCGGCATTCCTGTCTCTTTGGTCTATTTGATTCTGGTGAGCTGTCTGGCGGATGGCTACTTGGTAAGTGTTTTCATTATTCCTCCTTTATTGCTGATATCTTCTTTTCATGTTGAACTTGTTTATATGTGGATGCATCCCCTCTCTCCCCCATTCCATTTTTAACTATTTGACGTAGTACATTTTTTACAGGTGATAATGTGTTAATGATGTATGGGCCTCATAATATTTTTTTTATATTTTTTTAGGTGACTCCCTGGCTGATTACCCCCATTTTGCACCCTCAGAGTCAGGCACAGATTTCATATAAGGCATCATATACCCAGGCTCATGTCAAGACCAGGGCAGTGGTCGAGCGGGCCTTTGGTTTGCTGAAGACCATATGGTGCTTGGACCATACTGGGGGTGCCCTCTAGTAACAGCCACAGAAGGTCATCAAAAATTATAGTTGCCTGTATGGTGCTCCATAACTCTGCCATCCTGGAGCAGGTTTTGCATTATGTTGATGTGCCCCCCTCTGCAGCTATGATGGATTTGCCTCCTGAGCTGTATCGGGGCACATAGAGTGCTTCAGGGCAGTTTGTACGGAACCACTTTGGCTCATCTACTTTTAGTTAATTTTTGCCCTTTTATATTGTTTCCCAGTGTCATTTTTGTGGTGTGTCTATGTATATATGTCTATATGTTGATTTGAATTTGAGGCAAGCCTTGCCCTTTAAAGTTTGTTCTGTAAGCGTCATATATTCTGTGAGATTAAACTGAATTACAAAATTACTTATGTTTGTTTTGTTTATTGTTGTCACAAAACTCTCACATTCTACTATATTTTGAACACTGTGGGCCCATATTCTTAGCCTACTGAAATTTCTAAAAAAAAAAAAAAAAAAAAACAACAAAAATTGCTTTTCCTTATTGTTAGGGTGGGTGGCCTTCAATGTCTAGTGGTTCTCTGGTTTCTTGGTGTGCCACCAGGCGTGCCAAGTTGTCATTTAGCAGCAGCACTGGTGAGAACAGTGCCTCCCCCACCATTGCTTGGAGGTCATGGTGGAGCTGCATTATGTTTCTCACCATGGTTTGGCGGAACCAGACACTATTTTACCTAAAGGCTCTGCTATCTGCTCGGCAGTCTGCCTCCATCAACAGCACACGCCTCAACAAGGGAATATGATGACATGCCTGAGACCGTCGTCCTCTTCCCCAGTTAGGGGCACTGGCAGCTAGAGCTGTACATGTCATTACCACATGTGTTGTGCTTGGGTGATGGAAACTCATCAGCAGCAGAGCTAACCCATAGAGATGATGGCTGCCGCTGCTCCTCTCCGCTGTTGGTCATGTTGGAGCTGTGGATCCAGCTGTGGCTGCAGATTGGAAAAGGCATCTGCTGAAGAGGGATTTGAGGAGGCATCTGCTGCAGAGGGATTTGAGGAGGCATCTGCTGCTACTGCTCTGGCGTTGCAGAGAGATTTGAGGCAGCAGTTGCTGCAGAAGGATTTGGGGAGGCATCTGCTGCAGAGGGATTTGAGGAAGCATCTGCTAAAGAGGGATTGGTGCTGGAGGCATCTGATGCAGAAGGATTTTTGGGAGGAATCTGCTGCAGAGGGATTGGAGGAGGCATCTGCTGCTGCAGTGTCAGCTGTTGAAGCAGATGTTGTGTCTGAGGGTGTTGGGGAGGCAACTGGTGTAGCAGAGGGCGGTGATGCTGCTGTTGTTGTAGAGGCAGATGCAGTGAATGTTCCTCCTCCATATCCTGTTTTGCAGTGTGGGTTTCTGTAGGGCCAGACGCTGCTGTTTGATATACAGACATTACACAAAAATAGGGCTGCATGGGGATCCAAGGTTCCCCACTTTGGGCACATGACACTCACCAGCTCCAAGTCTTCCACTGGTACTGTACTTGAAGATGCAGTCTTGATGATGTAGCCCTAGTACTTGTTTATTGGTGCACTTCGGTGGCCAGGTTTATTTGCTGCTTTTTTCTTGTAATGTGAATAGGGCATAAGCTTAGTCCAGCCCCATACCTTGTGTGGCTAAGCAATGGCTAACCCATCTGCTTCCATGTAACAAGGGTAACCAAGGCACATACACATGCATTAAAAGGTCAGCAATTGGCTTTGATGTGGCATGTGGCAACATATCAAGTATTGACTTTCATGGTCCAGCAACAACATTTAGGCCCTGCTGGAACCCTGAACATACCCATTGAAATAACCCAGACATCCAAATTACCTAAACTACCCAAACTATTCCTAAGTCTGAGTCGATGGTCCCCGGCAATCCCTGGAGTGTTGCTGGGTTCAGCAGGCCATACACCAGTTCTTCTGCTGCATTCAATTTCAGATTGTGTGCTATTCTGCCTCTGGTTTGCAAGCTGGAAAACATACAGTAAGGATGTAGCCATGCAAAGGTCAGGGCACACATCAACATCACCAGTTGCACACAGTCCTTTACCCTTGTTGCCTTCCTTTGTTGATTTTTTGCATCGCTGCATATTTCTGGTCTGCAAACTTGATTTGCACTTGATCCACATCCTTTCGCTCTGGTCCACCACTATTAACCTACCTGGTGATGGCCTCCCACGGGTGGGACTTGACAGGTTTGGGTGTTGCTCAAGAACTGCATGCATATAGCTGATCATAATGGTCTCACACCCCAGTCACTAAAGCCATACATTAGGCATCATTAAACCTGCCGCTCAGGGTGCCGCACCACAGGTGGCCAACATAAGCTAGCCCATCATCTCCCTGTGTACTAGGGGGAATAGGGGACTGTTGCACTCTGGGTGTTGAGGAAGATCCTGAGGGGCTATATTGGTCACTGGCTGTTGACTGTACAGGGCTATTTGGGGGGCTGGATGTCTGGCCAGGGGTCGGCCATGATGAGCCTGTAGTGGAGGCTGCTGGGGAGAGGGGGTATCCAGATTGGAGCTGGCCGGCCTAGACCCCTGCTGTGTGTGACACGGTAAGGAGTAGGGGTGCTAGCTCCATTGGGAGAGGGGGTTTGTCGGGGGCTGGAATGTCTTGGTCTAGTCTTTTGCCACTGCTCTGCTTTGCCTTAGCACTTTTGCTGGAACTGCTCTGGCTTGGCCTAGCACTATGGGTGGGACTGGTGTGGCTTGCCACAGCACTTTGCCTGCCACTGCTCTGACTTTGGAGTAGGTGGTGCTGGCTTTGGCTGACTGTGTGCTGGTATGCGCTTGAAGGAGTGCAGGGCATGGCTTGGTTCAGCTGTCCTGCTTCTGTTTGTGCACTTTTTTCCACCAATCCTGCCCTATCTTATGCTGGAAACTACAGTGTTGCCTTCTCCACATGTGTGCTTTGTATAATTTATGCTTCATTGATACGTAATTGCGTATTCTTATGCAGGTGTTCGCTCTGACGCAATAGTCAGGCGTATGCCGACCTTCGGGATCCGCTGGGGCACATCAGATGACACTGAGACAATTTGGAAAATGGATCCCCTGCTGTTCACCAGCAGCCAGAAGGACACCATCATGCTTATGAGTACATGCCTTCATTGGCACACTACTAGGAATTGGTATAGCTATTCAAGGTTGCAAGTATATAGCCAGTCAGGACGATCGTGGATAGCAATTGTGGGGCCCAAGTGGATAGAAAGGCAGGGTGGAAAGAACGCCGCCATTTGCGGCCTAACACAGGTGAAAGCTAGTGCGCACATGGGAAGCACGCAGGGACAGGTTGGCCCAAGGTGGCTCTACTGGTGCCTAAATGGGTGTGGCAGCCAGATACAAGGGGGCAGGCCAGGTGGTACCAACCTTTAGCTAAGATCGCTAAAACAAGGCTGCCCAGATACATTCATGCAGAGCTAAAGTGTTGGGGGGGGGGCTGTTAACAACCTGCTTAGCTTGATTTTTAAATGCCTTTTCTGATTGACAACTATGCCAATAGGAAGTTGGCACTCGATATAGTAGCAATGCTGGAGCAGGAAAGCAAGACCACCTAAACGTTCAGACAGATCATCCAGCATTGGTCAGACCTGAAAAGGAGGAAGAAGCCCCGGGTGAGGCGTTTGTCCTGGTGGGTGGAAAAGACGGCGGATGCGGCAGGCTCACAGTGCCTTAAGTAACCACCCACCTAAGGACAAAATATAAACATTACAAACAAATAATTATTACAATAAAAATAGAAAATGTATATCTTCAGACTTAAAAAAAACATTGTTGTGTGTTTCTTTACTGTAATTCTTTGACTGTAAGTGGGACAGGTAAGCATTCTGACAATTAAATAACAATGCATGGCTATACTGTAAGTGGTAAAGGTAAGCATGTAGAAGAAGATAGAACACTGCATGCCAACACTGTAAGAAAAAGTACTGAATGGCAATACAGAAAGTGGTACAGGTAAGCAATTAGGAGAAGAAAGAACACTGGATGGCAATACAGAAAGTGGTACAAGTAAGCAGTTAGAAGAAGAAAGAACATTGGATGGCAAGAAAGTGGTACAGGTAAGCAGTTAGGAGGAGAAAGAACATTGGATGGCAAGAAAGTGGTACAGGTAAGCAGTTAGGAGGAGAAAGAACAGAACACTGGACGGCAATACAGTAAGTGGTACAGGTAAGCAGTTAGGAGAAGAAAAGGCACTGCGTGTCCTAAATTAAGACAAAGCAAGGAGAAGGAGCAACGCTGGAGAGGAGGATGGGTAGAGGTAAGCAGAAGACACTTGGCACAGCAATAAGTAAGTTATCGAATGCCAGGGCCAGGGGCTGAAGGATAGAAAACACTAAAAATGAGAGGCTCACATATGCGTACAAACCAGCGTATGCATACACATTACAGAAATGCATACAACAAAATTAATGAACACGATAAATTAAGTTCGAAAACAGCCCTTTTATGCAGGGAACTAGTAGGACTTCGCTGGACAGTGGAACTTTTCCCAGCAGGGTACGTGGAAAAATTCCACGTAAACAAAACTGACGCTCATCGCCTAGGCCACGAAAGCCGTACGTGCAGCGCTTTCTCTGGCTTACGCAACAATGAAGAAGGAACAAAGCGGTTATGATGGAGGCTCTCAAACATGCGAACGCACGTACAAGCAACAAAAAATACATGTAACAAACGCTATTATAGAAGGCTGTGAATCGACCTTAATAACAGAAAACAAAACATATAAATAAATACTTACACAGATATAAAAAATATTATTTTTTTTACGGGTGTCAGAGGTCAAATCAGGGGGAAAAAAACAGGGAGATTGCCCTGCACAAAATGGGGTAGGTAAAAGTACTCCAAATAATCACAGAAAAGAAAATAAATTAAATAGATACACAAATAAATAAATAGATAGATAAATAAATACATCAATCAACATATACATAAATGAATAAATAATAACATCAATAAATAAATATAATAACATCAATAAATAAATATATAGAGACATCAATAAAAAAAATATAAATACAAAAATAAATATATACATAAATAAATATTAACATCAATAAATAAATATTTACATACATAAATATATACATAAATAAATGAAATAAATTAAAATATCCTTTCTTTTTACAGGTGTCAGAGGTCTGGAGGGGGGAGGCGGATGTGGCGTTGTAAGCGGAAGAGGCGGAGAAGGTGGATGTGGTGGTATAGGTGAAGGAGGAGGTAGCACTCACTCAGGTGCTGGCAAAGCCAGGGCCTGTTAGATCCACACCTGGCCCATCTTAAGGAATGTAAACATGTCCACGTTGGCTGTGGATAGGCAGCTCCTCCTGTTGCATGATGACATCCCCTGCAGTGACTGCTGATGGTTTGCTTCTCCTTCTTCTAATGGGGCCTGGGGCTGTGTGACCACCATCTCTTCCTCCGAACTCCGATGGGCTTCAGTCCACATTAGGTCTAGGACCTCATCATCTCCCCTGGCATCCTCTTCCACCCACTCCTCCCTCCTAGCCTCCCTCTCAGTCTCAACATTGCAGAAAGATACAGCAGTCGGCACTAGCATTTCATTATCATTGAGGGTGTCCTCTGATGGTCCGCTAACCATGTCCTCACCCTCCAACATAAGTGGTTGGGCATCTGGGAATCCTAGATCTGCAACTGCGGCAGGGGCAGGTGGATGGCCCACAGTATCCCAGCTAGGAGTGACATCATAGAGCATTGGCGACTCCCTGACTTGTGGCTGAGATGGCCTTGCTGATTTTAAGGGGGGTGAGTTGGAGGGCTCAGCACTCTCGGAAGTAGAGGAGTAGGTGAAAGACTATCCCATGGAACTGGTAGCACTGCATGCCAAATAATCTACGACTGCCTCAACTTGTCCTGGCCTCACCACTCTGCCAGCAGTATTGGGGATTACAAATGTACTCTCCAATCCCTGGCGCCTGCTTGCACCAGAGGAAAGTGTTTCAAGCAAAGATGAAATACATCCTCTCCCTGCAGCACCAGCTCCATCACCAGCAGCACCACTGCCACACCCCTGTCCCTTCTTTGCTGCTTTCTACACCAGTAGTTACAGTGGCCCAAAAAGGACAATGAAAAAAATTACAGAAAAATTACTGAGCAAGTGGATACAACACTTGTTATACAGCAGTGACACCCAAGTGGCCTGAACTAGTTGACACTCAACTACTATTTGTTATTAAACAAAAAAGAGCCTCACTACACAATTGGTTTTTTTTTTCAAAACAGCCTAATGTGGCCTGAAAAAGTTGACACTCCACTAACACTTGTTATTAAACATCAGTGACACTTAAGTGGCCTGAGCCATTGGATACTCCACTAACATTTGTTATTAAACTGCAGTGACCCTTAAGTGGCCTGAGCAATTGGATATTCCTCTAACAATTGTTATTAAACAGTAGTGATACCCAAGTGGTTTGAGCAAGTGGATACTCCACTAACAATTGTTATTAAACAGTAGTGACCCTTAAGTGCCCTGAGCAAGTTGATACTCCAGTAACAATTGTTAGTAAACATTAGTTACACCCAAGTGGTTTGAGCAAGTGGACACTCAATAAACAACTGTTATTAAACAGTAGTGACACCCAAGTGGCCTGAACTGGTGGATACTCCACTAACACTTGGTATTAACCAGCAGTGACCCTCAAGTGGCCTGAACAAGTGGACACCCCACTAACACTTGTTTTTAAACAGCAGTGACACCCAAGTGGCCTGAACTAGTGGACATTCCACTAACACTTGTTTTTAAACAGTAGCTACACCCAAGTGGTTTGAGCCACTGCATGCTCCACTAACATTTGTCATTAAACAGTAGTGACCCTTAAAGTGCTACTGCAGGCAAAGGTAATTGTTACATCACTGCGTCAGGCTATGTTTGGCACTGTCCTAAACTGTTTTCCAATTTTAAATGAAAGAAGAAATGGCCAAGATATCAAGATTTACTGGTTCTCCTCATGATTTCTATAAAATGTGGATGTGGCCCTTGGATATGTGATGCTGCATAATAATCGGCATAATGGGCAGGGTCTGTAAGATTCCCAGAAATTGCATAGGACACTCTGGCTGTGCTTCTCCCCTCTCCCCCTGCACTCCCAAACACATGCCCAAAGTGCATGCATGCACTCCCAAGTCTATGCTTGTACTCCCAAATTGCATGTGTGCATTCCCCAATACACATGCGTGCACTCCCAAAGTGCATGTGTGCACTACCAAATGCCCATGTGTGCACTACCAAATGCCCATGTGTGCACTCCCAAATGCCCATGTGTGCACTCCCAAGTCTATGCACGTACTACCAAAAGACCATGCGCGCACTCTTAAAGTGCATACACCCACTCTCAAAGTACATGTATGCACTCCCAAAGTGCATGCACGCACTCCCAAATGCTCATACATGCACTCCCAAAAGCCCACTCGTGCACACCCCAAGTGCATGCCTGCACTCCAAAAATGCATGTGCGCACTTCCAAATGCCCATGCATGCTCTCCCAAAATGCACATACGCACTCCCCAAAAGCCCATGAGCGTACTCCCAAAGTGCATGCACCCACTCTCAAAAGCTTATGTGTGCACTCCCAAAATGCATGCACACTCTATCAAAGTGCAGTGAAGGTTGTGCAGGCCCCCAGCCCACTGATGGGGCTCGGTTCTCTGGCGGGACAAGGTCAACCACCACTGCTCTAACTCCTGGCTGGGGGGAAGAGAGAGGGGAAGGGGGCAGACTATCAGCACTCTCCCCCATCATGAGCCCAAGAGAAAAGCAGGGAAAGGGGGGCAGTGTAGCTCTGCCCACTGCAGAACAGGCTGTCAGTGCTCTGTGCTGACAACTATGTGAACCTGGAGGAGAAGGCAGATTAAAGGGCAGGGGGAGGGAGGGGACCAGCAATCCTGTCCCACTCTGCTGAGCTGATTGGGGGGTGGGATATAAGTGCGTATGTCATTGGTTGAAACTGTAAACCCCAATATCACAGCCATTTCTTCTTCATTTTAAAAATGAAAAAACAGTTTGACTTAAAGTGGCATGAGCAAGTGGATAATCTACTAACACTTGTTATTAAACAGTAGTTACACCCAAGTGGTTTGAGTAGGTGGATATGCCACTAACAATTGTTATTAAACAGGAATGACCCTTAAGTGGCCTGAGCAAGTGGATACTCCACTAACACTTGCTGTTAAACAGCAGTGACACCCAAGTGGTCGGAACTAGTGGACACTCAGTTACTATTATTAAACAAAAGGTGAAAACTACATAATTTTTTTTTTATCTTTCTCCAAAAGAGCCTGACGTAGACTGAACAAGTAGACACTCCACTAACACTTGTTATTAAACTGCAGTGATGCTTAGGTTGTTATTAAAGAGTAGTGACCCTCCAGCAGGTTAAGCAATTTTAACATGCCCAACCCCCCCCCGCCCTGCCACCCTCCATTATCAGCAAAGCAGGGCTAATAATTAAAAAAGGAAGTAAACCTACCTGCACCAAAAATCCAGGGATGAAGTTGGGCAGTACTGCACATTCTGCCTAATCTTCAGCCACTAACTTTCTGAAGTCCGGACCAGCCACTGGGTGCATGGGGAGTGTCAGCACCCAGCCTCGATTTCAGAAAGATGGCGGAAGTGGAATGTGTGGCACTGCCCAACTTCGTCACTGAATTCATTAGCCCTGCTTCACTGCCAAGTGGTCTGTGACACCCAAGTGGTCTGAGCAACTGGATGCTCCACTAACAATTGTTATTAAATGGCAGTGACCCTTAACTGACCTGAGTAAGTGGATACTCCATTATTACTTGTTATTAAACTGCAGTGACACCCAAGTGGCCTGGGCAAGTGTATACTTCACTATTACTTGATATTAAACTGCAATGACACCCAAGTGGTCTGAGCAAGCGTATACTCCCCTATTACTTGCTATTAAACCTGCAGTGACACCACTGTGGCCTGAGCAAGTGTATAATTCACTATTAATTGATATTAAACTGCACTGACACCAGAATGGCCTGAGCAAGCATATACTTCACTATTACTTGATATTAAAGTGCAGTGACACCCAAGTGGCCTGAACTAGTAGACACTGAATTACTATTTATTATTAAACAAAGCATAGCTTGATGTAGCCTTAACTACAATGACCCTTACTCCACTATTACATGCTATTAAACTGCAGTGACACCAATGTGGCCCGAGCAAGTATTTAATTCACTATTACTTGATATTAAACTGCAGTGACACCAAAATGGCCTGAGCAAGTGTTTACTCCACTATTACTTGATAATAAACTGCAGTGACACCCAAGTGGTCTGAGCAAGTGTATACTCCACTATTACTTGATATTAAACTGCAGTGACACCAAAGTGGCCTGAGCAAGTGTATACCCCACTATTACTTGATATTAAACAGCAGTGACACCAATGTGGCCTGAGCAAGTGTATACTCCACTATTACTTGATAATAAACTGCACTGACACCCACGTGGTCCAAGCAAGTGTATACTCCACTATTACTTGATATTAAACAGCAGTGACACCCAAGTGGTCTGAGCAAGTGTATACTCCACTATTGCTTGATTTTAAACTGCAGTGACACCAATGTGGCCTGAGCAAGTATATAATTCACTATTACTTGATATTAAATCACAGTGACACCAAAATGGCCTGAGCAAGTGTATACCCCACTATTACTTGATATAAAACTGCAGTGACACCAATGTGGCCTGAGCAAGTGTATACTCCACTATTACTTGATAATAAACTGCATTGACACCCATGTGGCCCGAGCAAGTGTATACTCCACTGTTACTCAATATTAAACTGCAGTGACACACAGGTGGTCTGAGCAAGTGTATACTCCACTATTACTTGACATTAAAGTGCAGTGACACCCAAGTGGCCTGAACTAGTAGACACTGAATTACTGCATCTAAAACGGGTTTCCCCGCCAGAGAATACCCCTATCTTCTATTTTGGAGGTGGGTACCTAGCCAAGATCTGTCCATATACAATCGTTAGAAAGGTCCAGGGTTAGGCTCCCCCGTATGTCTATCTTGGATCTCTGACTATAACCACACCATTGATTAAAATTACATTACATTTATTAAACAATTTTCTAAAATTCCATTGATTCAGTTATGCTTTTGACATACAAAAAATGCTCTATATTCTAATACATCCAGTTATCTGACCATTGTCACATGTTCTGAAGGGTACCTTTCAGGTGGGCAGACATGTTTCGCCTTATGACAAGGCTTTATCAATGCCCTTTTCACCTGAGGAAAATAAATATTGAAAAATAAATTTTAGAAGCATTTTCTCTTGTAACGAATGTATATACCACATTATATTAATTCATCGTAGAAAAAATACATAAAAACAATTTAGATACATTAGGCTACCTTATTGAGAGGTTTCACACCTCAAGAGATGGGGAACTATACGTTGGAGTTATTTTCCAGGAAATGTCTGATCCATATATCCTTTTAGGAGCTGCATATATTATATATTCAATATGTTCAAATTGAGTTGTGTTGGCCCTTTAAGACGACATTGACCCACTGGAATATGCTGGCCTTTTTGGAAATATGGCACCCCTGCCTTTGGAGAGAATTTTTTATAAGTAATTGGCTAAAATTAGCTTAATATATCCTAATTAATAGGTTGCTTCCTACCTGAAATTCCGGATTATTTCATTTAATTTGTCATCCTTCATATCCTCACCCGCACATTCTGTGGCACTATAGGTGAAAAAGGGTGCACCAACATTATTAGATTATAAATCAGTCCCTGGTTCTATGCAGCGTTGTTAGATTGGATAGATTGTATATTCACAGGGGCTGGTAATAATACTGTTAGGCATATATTAGCAATAGTTGAGAAAATGAGAATTTATAATTAGGGGTGTGAGAGGGGGGCGAGCTGAAAGATATAATTATATAGTTTCAATGGATTTTATAGGTGCTGTGTACCTTGCAGCCTGGAGCGCTATGGGATGGAAGAACAGATCCCCTATTCCATATATTGAAGACGCCGTCTGGTGTGTCGCTCGTCCGGCGCCGTCCAGCGTGTCCCCCATCCAAAGGTCTGGACTGCTGTGCGCTCCTCCGGTGACGCGTTTTTAGTGTCTCGGGCTCAGGGCGCACTATGAGACGCCGGAAATGACGTCATGCGCACCAGGGCCCGGGACGCATACATTGCTCCTCCGGAGTTTCCGCCGGATAGAGCCCTACGCGTCACCGGCCAGCTGGGACTATTGAGCTTGAGGCTCCATTTTGGCGGAGACCTCAATGCATTTGAGGTCTCCATTTTCTCGGAGACCTCCCTGGCTTGTTGTCAGAGACCTCCCTGACTACGGGGGATAGCTAGGGCATATGTGTGATTTACATAGGCTTCGCCTCTTCTCCTTTTTCTTTGGCAAAACAAAACCCTGTGCTGTCTGCACATAATTTAGGGAAAATTATTATGTTAGTATTCTTCGTATTTTGTTATTATATTCAAAAATAGGATAGTAGACTAATCTAGGGGTATCTAATACATATATGTTTCCACTATACATCTATTTTGTTTTTTCTCATTAGTCCCTATATAGGGATGTCTGCCTAAGGCGAACTATATTATGATTGTACGGTATACCGACTAATCAGAGTGGGCATGGCTGTGGTTGCTAGGGCAGTAAGAAGGTTGATTTGCTGCTGTGCCGGATTTGATCCCTAATCATGGGCTGTCTAAACACAGCAATATCTACTTCAATAAGAGAATGTATCATTTCAGTAAAGGCAAATCTTCTTTAATTAAAAAATTATTTAAAAGGAACCTATATTCCATCTCCTCTTTGCCGGGTCCACTCTGTGAGGAAAAAATGTTTTCTTTTGTATTTTTCTATTTTTTCTATTTCAGTGTTTTTTTCTTCTAGTAAAAGTACCAATTATATATTAAAAGCAATAGTGTGTTTCATCAATTAATTTCAATGGTTGCAGATATATATATAGGAAGAAACATTGTATACAAAAGTGTTTTTTTTTCTGGTGCATCAACAATTACAGATAACTGTATTCTAATGATTTTGAGCGATTTAGCAGGCAGTGCCAAGCATTAGCCCATTATGTAGTGCTACACCTGGCAATGCGGCCATGCAGAGCAGGAGGAATATAATGTTGTGCTTGTGCATAAGCTAAGAGGGAGCTGTGACCCTCAAAGCAGAGCCCAGGGGGAAGCAGAGAAATCAGACCCAGCAAATCTTGCTCCAAGCTTTACATCTGGTTCACAGACAGCTAAACAACATTCACTTAAAGCGGAACATAACCCATGGTGTCCCACCATGGAATCTATAAGATTCCAGGGCCAGCTGCTGGCCTTCTCCCAGGGCATCCTGATTTGGGATTTTGGTCCAGGTTTTGGTTCACTAATTAAACCTGCTCCTTGTCCCTGACAGCTAAGGTAGGCTTGCTGCCAGATTGGACATGCTCTCCTTCCTCAATCATCCAGGGAGCCTGCTCCTTCTTAACTGAGTGCATGAGATTATGCAATGCTGAATTCAGTTACAAAAGAAAACATAGACAACTTCTGCAGTCAGCTCAGTACTTTATCATCTTGGTTGCAGATTTGACCCCACATAGTTTTCTGAGCTGATCTGTTTGCATTATATTTGCTCCAGTACTGATAGTGTTCCCCTCAGCTGGTCCTGGTGCATATTCCTGCTGCCAGTCATGAGGGAGTGTCCACTACTGATATACTGTCAGCAGTGGACACACAGATGTGTGGCGGTGCAGGTCAGAAACACACACTCAATTTCGGAGCTGATATTACCACAACTAAACTTAACTTACAAGACTAAATGGGATTGAGCCCGCAGGCTTGCAGATAAGCTTGCAGGCTTTTCGCCTGTGTCTTCTATCGACAGTATAATGGCGACCATTCAGCTCAGCCAGATCCGATGGAGACCTGCTACAATCTCTATGTAACATGCTGGATCTTGAAGAGAGCATGTGCAGACATCACTGCCAGGCTGGGCACACATGGGAGAATAGGCAGTGAGAATTGAGGGATTGAAGCCAAGCTGGACCACTCCATCCCCCCTTATTAACAAAACATCCAGCAGAGTGGACTCTTTAGAGACCAAATTAGTAGAAACTTATGACAAAATGGATGATCTGGAGAATAGATACTGGTGAGGCAACTTTAGGATCAAGGGGATCCCTGAATCTTTTTCTGATATACCTAGCCTGGATCTGATGAAAAAACTGGTGCCTGATCTAACTGAAGCTTGAATGAAATTAGACAAGCACACAGATCCTTTCCTCTCCTGCATAGAGAGGGCTCCTCAAGGGATATTATCGTCAAACCGCTCAAGGAACCAAGGAATTGGTGGTACAGGCAGCAAAGGCCATTTCGGACCAAGAATTTAAAGGGCACAAGCTACGCTCCAGTGATGCCCGTGAGCTGCATTGCGTGTCACCCTGCTGTGAGAGAAAGTAGCCCTCCTCCTCCGATTCCAACAAAACTGTCCTCTGGCTGGACATTGGCTTGCCCGCCCGCTATCGGCACAGCAACCCACCTTGCGCGCCACTTGTGCAGTGCCCTCACAGCGGGAAAAATGGGCCTTCATCCTTCTCACCCTCCATCATGGCCTGAGGACTTTTTTCCAGCAGGCAGAGGATAGGTAGGGTACGATGACATTATCAGCGCTGACCTTATTGGTGGCATACTGGAAGCACTACAGCACCACGCAGATGTCCCTCTTGGAGGCAAAATGATTGAAAGTGCTGCTGGTCTGCATATGATTCACCCAGGCACTTTGGACCTGGAACTCCAATGTCGCCTACTGTTGTTCATACACCTTTTCCAGCATGTACAATGTGGAATTCCATCTGGTGGACAAGTCACATATGAGGCAGTGGGTGGGAAGGCTGAAATTCCTCTGCAATGCAGACAGATAAGTGGCAGTAGGGTGGGAATGCAAGCATTCGCTACCCAATTTATGCAGCAGTGCCGGCATCCCTGGATATTGGGCCCGGAAACTCTGTACCACCAAGTTGAGCACATGCGCCAAGGCTGCTACAAGGTTTGGCCCATTGTTGCACACCACCTTGCCAGGCTTCGGGTCCAACTGCAGCAGCCCACTCATCTCTCTGGTCCTGGATGACGAACCACAGCTCCAGGTCGGTGTGGGGTCTTTCACCCAGACAAATGAGTCTTAGCACCGCATGTTGCTGTTTCCCCATGGCAGTGCTCAAATTGGTGATGCAGGGGCTATGCTGACTGCCTGAGGAGGAAGCAGAGTAGGAGGAGGCTACAGGACGCACAGACTGATGTCCCACAATTCCTGGGTGGTGGAATGATCTGCACCACAGTGCTTCCCACCTCAGTCCAGCCACCACTACATCCACCCAGTGGGCAGTTAGAGAGATGTAACTTCCCTGCCCATGTTTACTTGTCCACGTAAACGTGGGGTGGTGGACACCAGCTGTTGGTGCAGGGCAGGATGGTGTGGCAAGAAAAGTAGTGGCGGCTGGGAACAGTATATTGTGAGTCAGCCACCGCCATAAGATCTTTAAAACTGTCTGTCTCCACCAGGCAGAATGGGAAAATTTCAAAGGCCAGCAATTTTGATATGCTCCCATTCAGGGCCAGGGCTCATGGATGAGATGGGCCCAGCTTCCACTTTCTCTCCAAAGTTTGTGGGATGGAGAGCTGAACGCTTCCCTTGGATGATGTGGACCAGCTTGGTGGTGGTGCTCCTGCTGGAGATGGTGATGGTGATGGTTTTTCTTGCAGATGCCTGGTCATGCACGAGGTGCAGAGATGATTAGCAGTTCTTCCTCACTTCAGCGACTGTTGGCACAACTTGCAAATGACCTCTGTCTGGTCCACTGTGAGCTGTATAAAAAAATGCCACTATGGTGAGATCCTGAGAGCCTGCCTTGTTGTGCTAAGTCCCTGGGTGTGGGGGCACTGGCAGCAACGGGCTGACCACTAAAGGGTTTGCACCCTTCTCCTTCTTCTGCTGGCTGCCTTTGGCTGCGTGACCACCACCTCTTTCTCTGAACTGTGATGGCCTTCTCTCTACGTTGGGTCTAGGACCTCGTCATCCTCCCTGGTCATCCTCTTCCACCCACCCAGCCATCCTCTTCCACCCACTCCTCCCTGCTAGCCTCTCTCAACATTGCAGAAAGCTGCAGCAGTCGGCACTTGGGTGTCATGATCATCCAGGGTGCCGTGTGATGGTCCGCTGCCCACATCCACATTCTCCTTCAGAAGCTCTTGGGCATCCATGAGCCCTAGGTCTGCAACTGGGGCAGGTGGATGGCCCATGGTATCCCAGCCAGGTGTGTCATCATAGAGCATTAGTGACTCCATGACTTATGGCTGAGGTGACCTTGCAGATTTTACAGGGGGGTGAGGTGGAGGGCTCTGCACTCTCGGCTGCAGTGGAGTGGGTGGAAGAATATCCCTCGGAACTGGAAGCACTGCGTGCCATATAATGACTGCCTCAAGCAAGGTGTGGGACAACAGGTTACACCCCACTGCTTAGATCAGGTTGTGGAATAACACAGTACACACACCGCAGTGTTTACAGCTAGTTGTGGTATAAGTGGACACCCTTACCCCAGTGTTTACAGCTAGTTGTGGGATAACAGGTTACACCCCACCCAGTGCTTAGAGTAGGTTGTGGGATAACACGGTACACACACCCCAGTAGTTAGAGCAAGTTGTGGAAAAACACGGTACACACACCCCAGTTTTAACAGCTAGTTGTGATATAAGGGGACACACTCACCTCAGTGTTTACAGCTAGTTGTGGTATGAGGGGACACACTCACCATAGTGCTAGCATCTAGTTGTTACTCCCCAGTGCTTAGAGCAAGTTGAGGGATAACCTGGTACACACACCCCAGAGCTTAGAGCTAGTTGTGGTATAAGGGGACACACTCACCCCAGTGTTTACACCTAGTTGTGATAAAAGGGGACACAATCACCCCAGTGTTTACAGCTAGTTGTGGTATAAGTGGACACACTCACCCCAGTGCTTAGAGCTAGTTGTGTTATAAGGGGGCACACAGACCCCAGTAGTGACAAGCCAGTGGTATTAGTGCAGCAGTAGTGAGTTCAACCCTACTCTAGCCCTCACTCCAGCCACTATTGCTAACTATAGTTTGCCCTTAAAAGGGCAGTTTTTTTAATAAAGCCCTATCTGTCCCTCACCTGCAGCAGCAGCACCTCTCCCTATCTAATGTAGAGTGTGCAGCAGCATTGTGTGGCATGACGCGGAACCCCGCCTATTATACAGCGGGGTCACAAGTCCCGCCAGGTCAATGGAGGGAGGGGAAGGAAGAAGGCTGATTGGCTGCTCTTCAAATCCGTGTTCAGCTTCGGGCACACAAACCCATAAAGTTCGGTATGGATTCGAACTTTGCAGTTTGGATCCACTCCACCCTATTGATTACCCATAATGTGCAGGGACACAAATGAAGTAAAGCTTTCTATGGCTCTCTGCATGGCAACATTCTCTTTCTTCATGAGACACATTTCACTAGAGATAAATACCCCAAATTCCTTCACCATAAATTCTCCAGGTTTTTCTAAGAAGTTTTTTCGGAGGACATTAAAGGGGAGATACATCCTGGTAAAGGGTGATGTATGTGCGTCTAGAGTTTCCTTATTGTGCTACTATGCCCCAAAATTAGGGTCAATGCACTTCCTTTAGACAACTCTTACGTGATGTTTTGCCCAAAACGGATGGATCCATAATTTTGAGGGATGATTCTAATTTAGCACTGGACTCTCTACTGGAAAAAAAACCAAGCCACAGAGACCAACTTTAAAATCCCTACAGAGGTCGACCTTATAGATCAGCGGTTCTCAACCTGTGGGTCGGGACGTTATGGATGCACGTTCCAAACTGAATGCCTGGCTTGCCCAAAAGGCTACAATTAGTGGCCAACTAATACAAATTTTTAGCAGTATTAAGAGACGAACCTTGGGGGAAATCCAATCTATGTGCACCCAACTTCACTTGCTGGTTAAAGAACATACAAAAAAATACTCGGTCTCCTTATTTAAGCAAAACGATAAGCTGAGATTAGGAACTAACCTTCTCCTGACCATGAGGGCAGAGAAAGATGTGTGGTGGAATACTATTCCGGAGGTGATAAACCGGGTTCACCGCTTGCCAAAAGACTAGCCCCCAGACTCCAAACCTTCTCGATCCCCAAAATTAGTGACAGGATAGCCTCTTTACAAAAAACCCTTCATAGGATTAACTTCTTGTTATATGGTGACCCGTCTAAACTAGATGCTAAAGATATTGAGTCCCTCAAAGGCCCCAGGACCAGATGGCTTTACAGGAGTGTACTATAAAAAATATGGTCATATTCTGGGAGAGCACTTAGGCAAATGGTTTAATAGCATCAAACAGGGGTCTCAGATTCTGATGGAGGCCTTGTGGGCAAACATAACAGTAATTCCTAAGCCTGGGAAAGACCCCACAAACTGTGCCAGCTACAGGTCCATCTTGTTAATCAATGTGGACTTAAACTGGACGTTCAGCATGAGTTAATGAAAAGCCTAAACCCTTAAAAAACTATTCCCTAGCATCTAAAATTAATATATTTTAAGTTTTTAGTCACTTACTGATTATTCTTTCCCCCACCGGCTTCAACTCTGTTCAGGACTCTAGGATACGGGCACTGCCATCTTGCCTCAGAAGCATAACATACTGAGGAGAGGAGAGCGGGATAAAGTACACGGGGCGGGGTTATAGCTGTGCCTTGCACAGGCAAAGCAGAGCTGGGGTCAAGGAAAGGACAGTAATCCCATAATGCAGAGCGACACAGTCAGAGGACACTCCCTGTTTGCAGGCTGCTTGATGCTCCATGAGCCGCCATCTTGGATGTTTAGAGGCTCATAACATGCAGTAGATGCAGGTAGGATGATTTTTAATGTGGACAATCTGTATGTACAGGGTGTGGGGAACATATAAGATAGACTCTTATTCAGGGTGAAGGTCTGCTTAAAGAGACTCACCAAGAGGAGGAGGTTTGGCCCAGGCTTCATTCCCATCTTAAAGGCAATGGCCTCGATTCAATAAAGGTAGAAAAATTCTCATTGTAGTAAAACATTCAATTCATGAGAAAAAAGCCTGAGAATGTCACTGTTACTGAATCACTAGATAAAAAGACAATGAAAGTCAATGGCAGCTTTTACTACAGTGTAGAAAGGAGTAAACAGTTCTCTACTTTTCTTAGGAGTAAATAAGTGCCATTGACTTTCATTGTTTTCTTAGCTGGTGATTCAGTAACAGTGACATTCTCAGGCTTTTTTCTCATGAATTTAATCTTTTTCTACCATGAGAATTTCTTTCTACCTTTAATGAATCTAGGCCATTGATTCTGGTGCAGCGTGAACTTCAGTTCATTTTACTAAGCCCTGACTTCCCAGTAAATTAATTTTGTTTCTAGAGGAAACACAGTTGGGTGTACTAGTTGGTTATTCCCTTTATGTGGAATTTGTTAGCATTCTGAAGCATCAAGGGAAGAAATATGCAAAAACACCCTCCATTCTAAGTTACTGGACCCCATACAGTTACTGGACCCCATAAAATACTAAAACACCCAAAAAAATACCCATCTCTTTTCAATGTGGTAGACTACCCCAAAAAGGCACCTGCTTACCTATTACAGATCTGGACTTCTCATGAATTGAATCTTTTACTACTATGAGAATTTCTACCTTTATTGAATCAAGGCCAATATATTCCACTTCACAAGCATCTGTGGTAATCAGAGGATTTCAGACTGACAGATTCAATTAAAAAAATCACTAGGCAAGGCTGCCCCCTGTTGCCAGCTGTGTTCCTGATTGCCATAGAGCCTCTAGCTGACTCGGTCAGAACGAACACTGATATAAGGGGGATTGATGTTGGTGGTAGATCCCACAAATGCACATTATTTGCTGATGATCTATTGCTTTTTTTCCCTCTTAATCCCTGTCCATATACCCTACCGAAGTATATCTCCTGGCCAAGACCACCCCAGCTAATGTTCTTCCCCTGCAATGCTATAATCTCAACTACTGAGCTCACTCATTGACCAGGTGGGAAGCACATTGGTCTTAGGCTGGCCAGGGCCTGTAAATCCCTGGCTAATTTTGGCCCCAGCCGCAGGGAAAGCATGGCTCATATTAGAAAAATGCATTTTGATGGCTAATAAGGGTTGTAATGGCGGACATAGAAAAATGATAAGGGATTCCCCCTCACTTTATCGCAGCTCTACGTCAAGTGATTTAAACACCCATAAATAACCAGCCTGGCCAAGCCGGGCCGGCCACAGTGTTTCCGTATATATCCTCGCCCTCCCCCCCTCCTCATCCCACTTTGGGCCTCAGCTGTTCATGCTTTGACTCTCTGCACATGTGGCATGATGGCCTCCAGGGGCCGGTTTGGGATTTATTCCTATGGTTTCCGCAGCAGTCTGTCCCATCACAAACGGTAACCATTGAGTTGCCAGACAGGAAGTGTCCGGGGCATTCCTTGATGGGTTAATGTAAGTGTTTAGTGAGCTGGCAGGTGGCCAACATGCCGTTCACAGATCATTAAAGGAGAATAGCATTCAGGAAACATACTGCAGCACTACCTGCTCAGAATCATTGGCACATTAAAGTGGACTAACAACCAGTATTTTGACTAACCTGGGTTTTGGTCCACTTCCCCGAGGCACCCCGATCAAGGGTGCCCCGTTATGTGTAACCCCCCAGATCGCCCGATTCTACTCACCTCACCCTGCTCCTACGGCGCATGCACGGGCGCTCGTCCAATCAGCGCGCTCGGAGCCGCAGAGGTAGGCACGTCAAAGCCACGTCTAACCTCAGTGGCTCTGAGCATGATGGCAGCCGCATCTCGCGCTTCCCTCTAGAGAGAACTGCGAGATGCTGCCCGCGTATGCGCCATTGGACCGGGAGTCTGGTAAGGTTTGCTCGCGACCTGGGGGGTTTCACACAGCGGGGCATCCCGATCTTGGATGCCCCACGGGGAGGGATTGCATCGGCATTTCCTCCCCGATAGGGCTGGGTGCTGGTCCACTTTAAAGGATAAGTCCACTTTCAATGGAATTTTTGAAAGTTTATATTTTTTGTGCAGTTTTCACTACCTGTAATGGGATGCTACTGGCAATATACACGGACAGGCTGATTCATTACCAGCGCCAGGTATCGGCAGATGAGCGACTATATAGCAGCGCTTAGAGTGACCACTAGTATGCACTGTAAACGGCTATCGGGCGCTGTAACAGAGCGCCTCAGTCGCTGTAGTAACCTGGCCAGCAATGATGAATGAGATGTATGTTGGGCGTTCTAACACCAGTACAGCGTTGCAGGAAGCGAAAGGTAGCGCCAGCACAGTGCGACCGACTCTCAGCGACTCACACCATATTCAACAAAAAAACAGACTCACAGAGCGTCGGCGCTCTAAATCTGGTCGCTATAGAATAGAGCGCCAGACGCTGTGTGATTAAAGTCTTTTGAACACATATCCACTAGTAACAAAGCGAAAACGCATGAAATGACATTGTTGTAGCATTGTAACATTAATACTTTAATGTCAGACCTATAATGACAATTCTGCATAAAAATCTAAAAAATCTAAAATGTTTTCAAAAATGACTCTTTCTAGGCCAGGAGAGGTCACACAATTATTTGATAAAAAAAAAAAAAATTAAAAGAAAACCCTGTTTAAAGAGAATAGAAGGAACGTCCATTGAAATGAATGGGAGAGCGACAGGTATCGACAGGTAATACCTGACGCTCTGGAAGCTAGAGCGCCGGCGCTATACGCTGAGCCACCTGTAATTATGAATCGTACACTACATGGCGCTGTTAGAGTCGCTCACCAGAATCGCCCTCATAAATGTGGTGTTGCGTACAACACCTGGCGTTCACCAGACGCTGCCTGCCGCTACGAGGCGCTACCTGGCGCTATGCCTTGATGAATAAACCCCCGAAGCTGTACACCAAGAAGAGAGAAGTAAATCCTGTACACACAGAACACTGCTGCTATTGCCACTGCTGAGATGAGACACGTGTCCAGCAGCAGAGCTTTGTGTAACTATCTGCAATCTGTCGCTATTGGCAACGCATAAAACACAATTTTCTAACATTGGAAGAAAATAGAACATGCTAGATAAGACAGATTCACATGTTTTTCAAGTGGCTCTGTGTAAATGAATTATATTAATCAGACTGATTCATCACTAACGCCAGGTAGCGACAGCTGAGCGTCTGTAGCAGGCATTTTCAGAGCGCCCCGCTAGTAGTCACTGTGCTCGGCCCTGGATCTCTAGTTCTTAGCGATTCAGTCGCTGTGCAGTAATGATGAATACATTGTGAGGAGTCGCTATTTGACCAGTACAGCGCTGTATGGGAGCGTATGTTAGTGACTGGTCAGTGCGACCGACTCACAGCATATTCATTATAAAAACAGCCTCACACAACTCTGGCGCTGAAACATGCTTCTCTGAAGCCCAGAGCGCAGGAGGCGGTGTGTTTAAAGTCTGTTTTCCAGCATCTATCCACTAGTAACAAAGCAAAAACATATGGAATTACATTGTAACAACATTGTAACATGAACACTTTAATGGCAGACCTGTAATGTCATTTCTGCAGAAATATATAAAAAATGAAAAACTGCTATTTCAATGCCAGAAGAGGTCACAGAATTTTTTGAGAGTTTTTGCAAAAAAAAAAAAAAACCCTGTTTAAAGAGAAGAAAATGATCGTCCATTGAAATGTATGGGAGAGCGCCAGGTAGCGAGAGGTCATACCTGGCGCTGTGCAAGGCTGAACGCTGGCGCTGTTCACTGAGGCTGTGAAAATGATGAATCAGACGCTACATGGCGTAATCCCAGTCGCTAAACAGATTCTGCTTGATAAATGTGTAATTGTGTGCTGTGTCCGGCGTTCACCAGTCGCTACCTGTTGCTGCCTCTCATTAACCAGCCACGACCTGACGCTATCCCTTTTTATATAAGGCTCTAAGATTAATGCCTCCAAGCTCAGGAGCTTTTTTTCCTGCACTTTGCCGCTAATGGTTCCATTTGTGACAGTTGGCTCCCCCTAGTGTTCAATGAGGTCGATCCAGAGCCTGGTGAGAAAACTCACTTCTTTTTTAGGAGAGAAAATTGCCATTCACTTTCATTGTCTACCAGGTGTAAATTTTCATGTGGCTCTGAATCAGCCCCAGGATAGACAATGAAAGTGAATGGCAGGTTTTACTTGTCAAGGTTTTTCAACGTAAATAGTGACTTGGACACCCAACCCTAAATCAATTTCTGCATGCTCCTGCTTTATTCCTTCTCCTTAACGAGTTCCCCTTAAACTGGACCTTCAGCATGATTTAATGAAAAGCCAGGATACGGGCGCCGTCATCTTGACTCAGAAGAATTGCATAATGAGAAGAGGAGAGCGGAAAAAAGTACAGGGGGCGGGGTTATAGCTGCGCTTTGCACAGACAGAGCAGAGCTGGGGTCAGGAAAAGGTCAGCAATCCCAGAATGCAGAGCGACACAGTCAGAAGACACTTCCTGTTTGCAGGCTGCCTGATGCTCCATGTGCCGCCATCTTGGATGTTTAAAGGCTCATAACATGCAGTAGATGCAGGTAGGATGATTTTTAATGTGAGCAATCTGTATGTACAGGGTGTGGGAAACATATAAGATAGGCTGTTATTCAGGGTGAAGGTCCGGTTTAGCATGAAATTAAAAATGAGACAAGTTGTAATACAAAAATAAAGGTTTTGGATGGAATTCTGTAACAGAATCTTTTGTCATGGTGATAGACACACAATATGCAATGGCCCTGCTGTGATCTGAACGTCATGACTTAAAGGCCAACTCTGACCAAAGCTTTTATATTCTTTTTGTGGACAAGGATTAATCCCACTGTTTCGGCTTTGAACCTATGGGGGGGGGGGGGGTAAACTCATTTCTTATTTGGTCAGATTAGACCAGAAGTTTATTTAAAATAACATACGTGGGTGTCATCATCAGTTTCAGCTATAGGCAAAGTAGCCTGTAGCACTGTTAGAGGCCATGACGGCGGCACTGTCATTGGTTTGGTATCCTTCTATTTGCCTCAGTTAACTGCAAGTTCTTTATTTTTATGTATTGTCCCTTATACCATAATAGGGTGCAAGAAACATAGAAACATAGAAGGGTGATGGCAGAAGGAGACCATACGCTCCATCTAGTCTGCCCTTATGTGTATACTGTATGTACTCTTTATCTTAGGATAGATGTGTGCTTATCCCAGGCATGTTTAAATTCAGTGACTGTTGATTTTTCAACTACCTCTGCTGGAAGTTTGTTCCAAGCACCTACTACTCTTTCTGTAAAATAATATTTTCTAACATTGCTCCTGATCTTCCCCCCGACTAGCTTCAGGTTGTGCCCCCTTTTCTATCATTAAGCTTCTTCTTAAAAACACTTCCCTCCTGAACCTTATTCAATCCTTTCACATATATAAAGGTCTCAATCATGCCCCCCCCCCTCTCCCTTCTTTCCTCCAGACTGTACAAATTAAGTTCTTTAAGTCTCTCCTGATAAGTTTTAAGTTTAAGTCCTTCCACCATTTTTGTTGCCCGCCTTTGGACACGTTCTATTTGAATAATGTCTTTTTGCAGGTAACGTCTCCAGAACTGCACACAGTATTCTAGCTGTGGCCTTACCAGGGCTCTATACAGCGGCATCACAACCTCCCTCTTCCTACTGGTGATGCCTCGAGCTATGCAGCCGAGCATCCTGCTTGCTTTTCCCACTGCCTGGCTACACTGTCCACTCATCTTGCAGCTATCAGTAATCAGTACCCCTAAATCTCTCTCCTCCAAGGTCCTGGCTAATACAGTACTGCCCATACGGTACTCAGAGCAGGGATTCCTTCTACCCAAGTGCAGGATTTTACATTTAGAGACATTAAACTCTAGTTTCCACAGTTTTGACCATCTATCCAGTAAAGCTAAATCATTTTCCATGTTGCAGACACCTCCCGGAATATCCACCGTATTACTAACCTTTGTATCATCAGCAAACAGACAAACTTTTCCTACCAAGCCTTCTCCTATGTCACTTACAAATATATTAAAAAGAATGGGGCCCAGGACAGAGCCTTGCGGCACACCACTTGTAACTCGCTCTTTATTTTTCTGTATACAGTCTTATAATGAAGAAGATTCCCTTTAGGTGTCCTTAATTATACTTTAAAAACTTCCTGTATACTTTCATATACCTTAATAGAGTGTAAGCTCGTCTTTTTATGTATAGTTACATATTCCAAAATTGTAGGCTTTTCCATACTTTACCCTTTTCCTTACCTATATACTTTTTATACCTTTTGTAAGTGCTTTCTTTTTATGTTTCCTCCTTGATATCCTAATAGATTGTAAAGTCTTACTTTCCTGTATACTAGAGAAAAACAACTGGGGTGGCCCCCAACCACCCCTACTCCCTGTCCCCACAGAGACTGACAATTGCACTCAAAGTATCAAAACCTTCAGGCTGATTCATTAATAGCGCCAGGTAGCGACAGATGAGCGCCAGTAGCGTTATTTTCACACCGCACGCTAGTATTCGCTGTGCTTGGCCGTTGTTCGGCTGTTGACAGCGACTCAGTCGGTGTGAGGTAATGTTGAATACGGGGTTAGGAGTCGCTGTTTGACAGGTTCCGCGCTGTATGGGAGCGCATGACAGCGAATGGCCATAGCGAACGGCTCCCAGCATATTCATTAACAAATCACGCTCCAAAAATTCTCGCGCTGTGAAATGCTTGTTTAAACCCCAGAGCGCTGGCAGCGATGGGTTAAAAGCAGTTTTTTAACCCCCAAACAACCATATTTTTAGAAAAAAAAATAATACCATTTTGTGAATACTCACCTTGTAAAATGGGTATTATGAGTATGTCACACACCCCGCTTCAAGAATCCATAACATGTGGGTAATATCGTCCTGAAGAGGCGTTCCTGCAGAGATGATAGCAAAAGAAAGCCCCTCCCCGATCCATAAATACCTGGGACCTCCCACTCACTACCCAGTATACAGAAGCAGTAAGGTAAGGGACCAGGAAGAGGCAAATATAAACACAACCACGCAAAGTTCACAATAAAGAGGATCCTAAATACAAAAGGGCGGGTTGAAGCGGGGTGTGTGACATACTCATAATACCCATTTTACAAGGTGAGTATTCACAAAATGGTATTATTCTTAGTATGTCACACACCCCGCTTCAAGAATCCATAACATGTGGGACATCCAACAGCAGTGTCCATAACAAGGGCGGGGATCCAAAACTAGGCAACAATGCACAACCCTAAACCACAACAGCTTGCAAAACTTTGCGGCCAAAAACAGCATCCGCTGATGCCCTAACATCAACCTTGTAAAACTTGGAAAAGGTGTGAACAGAAGACCAGGTAGCGGCCTTACAAACTTGCTCAACAGAAGCCTGGTGCTGAAAAGCCCAGGACGCACCAACTGCACGAGTAGAATGAGCAGTAACACGGAAAGGGGGACTCCTCCCCTTGGCAGAATAGGCCCCAATGATGGCCTGACGAATCCATTTACTAATGGAAGATTTGGCAGGAGCCAAACCTTTCCTAGGCCCGCAGGGCACCACAAAGAAAGCATCAGTCTTACGAAAGGAAGACGTAACCTCCAGATAATGTTCCACAACACGAACTACATCCAAGGAATGCAAAGCCCTTTCCCTATCGTCACTGGGATTTGGGCATAGAGAAGGCAAAACAATGTCCTGATTCAGATGAAACTCCGAGACCACTTTAGGAAGAAAATCCTGCTTGAAACGAAAGACAACCTTGTCCTGATGTTTCTCGAAGTACGGAGCTTTAATGGATAAAGCTGCCAACTCAGAAACACGCCTAACCGAAGTGATCGCCACCAAAAAGGCCACCTTTTGCGTAAGAGAAGACAAATCTACCTCATTCAAGGGCTCAAACGGAGGGCCCTGGAGAGCAGAAAGAACCAGGTTCAAATCCCAAACTGGAACAAAAGGCTTCCTAGGAGGCCGAACATGCGTAACACCCTGGAAAAAGGTCTTGACTAAGGGATGAAGTGCAAAGGACCTTTGGAAGAACACCGCCAGGGCAGAAACCTGCCCTTTCAATGTACTAAGCTGGAGCCCCAGATCTAGACCATGTTGAAGAAACTCCAAAATTCTAGGTATGGAGAACTCTCGACAAGAGAAAGACCTACTTTCACACCAATCAATATAGGCCCTCCAAGTCCTGTAGTAAATAGAAGAGGAAGAGCGCTTTCTGGCACAGATAAGAGTCTGAATCACCGCGTCAGAAAGACCTTCTTCCTTCAAGATGGCGGTTTCAGCAGCCATGCCGTCAAAGCCAGCGATGGTAAATTGGGATAGCGTAGCTGACCCTGGGTGAGCAGGTCCGGCAGCAGAGGCAGGGCAAACTGATCCTCTGCCAGTCTTACAAGGTCTGCGAACCAAACTCGCCTTGGCCACCTTGGGGCCACCAGAATTGCCGACGCGCCGTCCAAGGCCAGTTTGCGCACCACTCTGGCTAGCATTGGGAACGGAGGAAACAGGTAAAGGAACCCCAGATCCCTCCAGTTCAGAGACATGGCATCCACTGCCAGAGCCAGAGGATCCTGCGAGAGAGACACAAAGACTGGGAGCTTGTGATTGTGACGAGAAGCAAAGAGGTCCACCGCTGGGACCCCCCACCTGAGACATATTGAACGAAACACCTTGGGACTGAGAGACCACTCCCCCTGACGAGAGGAGGCCCTGCTCAGCAAGTCCGCTTCCGTGTTCTCCACCCCCGGAATGTAGACTGCTGAGATACACGGGACGTGGGTCTCTGCCCAGTCCAGAATCAAAGACACTTCCCTGAGGGCACTCCTGCTGCGAGTCCCTCCTTGGTGATTGATGTAAGCCACCGCCGTCCTGTTGTCCGACCGGACCTGCACTGGCAGGCCTCTCAACTGATGAGTCAAGTGAAACAGAACCAGCCTGATGGCTCTCAACTCCAGAACATTGATGGGTTCGTGAGCCTCCTGCGGGCCCCACAGACCCTGAAACTGGAGGTCCTTCCAAACACCCCCCCAACCTGACAGACTGGCATCCGTGGTGACTGTTTCCCAACACGGAGCCAGAAAAGATCTGCCCTTCAACAGATTGACCGACCCCAGCCACCACTGCAGGGATCGACGAACTCGGGGAGTCATCAGGAAGGACTGATCCAACGAAAGAGGAGACTTGTCCCAAGCCTTCAACAGATGAAGCTGAAGCGTCCTTGTGTGAAACTGCGCAAAGGGGACTGCCTCGAATGAGGCCACCATTAACCCCACCAGCCTCATCCCTAGCCGGATGGTCGGATGAAGTGTTGACAAGAGAAGCCGAACTAACTCCTGAACCAAAAGAATCTTGGCCTGGGGCAGAAACACCCTGGCCTGTGAAGTGTCCAGAGACATTCCCAGAAAGGTGAGAATTCTGGACGGAGATAGAGAAGACTTGGGGTGATTGATCACCCAACCGAACCTCTCCAGAGTAGACACCACCACTCTGGTATCCAACTCCGCTTGGTTGAAGGAAGAGGCCATGATCAGTAGATCGTCCAAATAGGGCACGATGCGGATACCTTGAACCCTTAGCAGAGCCATCACTCCCGCTAGCACCTTGGTGAACACCCGAGGAGCTGAGGTGAGACCGAAAGGAAGTGCCACAAACTGAAAGTGCCGATCCTCCACCACGAACCTGAGAAACCTCTGGTGAGCTGGAAAAACCGGAACGTGTAAATAAGCATCCTTGATGTCTATGGACGTCAGAAAATCTCCCTGACGAAGAGAATGAATGGCCGAACGCAGCGTTTCCATGCGGAATTTCCTCGGCCGGATGAACCTGTTGAGGAACTTCAGATCCAAGATGGGTCGGACCAGCCCGTCCTTCTTGGGTACCGTGAACAGATTGGAATAAAAGCCCCTGCCCCAATCTGAAGGGGGCACTGGGCAAATGACAGCCATGTCCAGAAGATTCTCCACTGCCAACAGGAGCCCCTGCGCTGCCAGAGGCTCCGGCGGCATCCGAGACCTGACAAACCTGGAAGGGGGGCGGAGCTCGAACTCCAGCTTGTAACCGGAAGACACCACTTCCCGGATCCATCTGTCCGAGACCTCTTGATCCCAGATCTGAGAGAAGTGCTGCAGCCGTCCCCCCACCCGCATGGGTGAGGGCGCCCCCTCATTGCTGAGCCGGCTTAGCCGCCGGTTTGGGCTTAGAGCCCCAACTGTATCCAGCACGGGCACGTCCTCTACCCCTGCTTCCAGAATCTCCTCTGGAAGAGGGAAATGCAGAACCCCTGCCAGATCTGGCTCCCCGAAAGGAGGGGTTAAAGGCAGGCGCCCCCCGAAAGGAGCGGCGTTGTTTCTTACGTTGAGGTAACCTACCACCCTTGGTGACAGAGTCCAATGTCTCTCCAAAGAGCCGTAGACCCACAAAGGGTAAAGCCGTCAGTGACTTTTTGGACATGAAATCGGCCGCCCACTGGCGCAGCCACACCGACCGCCGGATAGCCACAAGCAGAGCCGACGTCCTACCACACATCATCAAGGTGTCATCTAAGGCAGTCAACACAAAGGATAAAAACAACTCACATCGTTTAAGGCTAAGGAACTCGTTACTACCAGGACGAAGCCCAGAAGAAGACAACAGGTCCCTGACCACAGACCTGGCAGCCAAAACCATTAGTTCCGAAGCACACACAAGCCGGATGGCCGACCCAATACTGGTAAAGCCATGACAAGCCATCTGATCAATACGTTTATCCTCTCCATCTTTGAGAATGGAGCAATCAGGTCTGTTTAAAACCGAGGAGTTGGATAACCCCAAAACCGGAGCATCTACCTCGGGGGGAGACGCCCAGCGCTTGACCGCCTCAGGAGGAAAGGGATATTTCCTATCCCACCCCTGAGGGATGCCAGGGAGCCGAGCCGGCCTATCCCATTCCTTGTCAATGATTCTATCAAAATGCCGCTGCGTAGGAAACTCCAGGCGCGGCCTGGATTCCTCAAACAATTCACCCTTCTGGTGTGACACCTCCTCTGGAGGGGAAATGTTCAGAACTTCCAGCATCAGAGACAGAGCGTGAGGAGAGTCCAAGGATCTCCCTAAGTCAGAAAGCTCGGCAACAGCGCCAGCAGACTGCTCATCGTCCGAAAATTCTGAACCCTCATCAACCTCCCCGTCCTCTAGCTGGGGATAATCGGACCAATCCAGATTATCTCTGTCATCAAGATCATCCACCGGCGGAGCCGGCGACAAATGCTTTCTCTTGGACGGAGCCTTACGGGCGACCGAGCTAGAGAGCATTTTCTCAAGGCTAGCCAATCTGGCGCACATTTCAGATTGCAGGTCCCTGCCCATGACAACGTCACACGGGGCACGAGTCAAGGCGGGAGGGGGAGTTGAGGCGACCGGCTGTGCTGACCCCGATGCTTGGGGTTCGGACTGCCGCGTAATAGTTTGCTGTGCACATGGTATACAGAGTAACACATCATCCCCAGCGATGGAAACCCCACACAACATACACTTTTTGGGATGCCCCGAAGGGGTCCCAGTCCCAGTATCAGGGGATGCCTCCATAAGGTGAACTTTGAATAGTCGCTAAGACCCAGGGAATTACGCCAATTAGACAACCCGGGATGCCCCTTTAATGTCCCGAGTGGGAGGATTTGTGAACATATAAAATGAACCCAGGGATGAGGACCGGGAAAGAACCTCTAATACTATAGAAGATCAGAATTACAAGCCTCCGTTCTGAAAGAAGAAGAAAGAAAGAACCATGAGAAAAAGTAGCAACAAGAAGCAGAGTAAAAAAGAGAAAGGCCACAGGCCACTCACAGCACCGCCGGGACGTCACACGGCCACCCGATCGTGAGGAGAAATCATTTCTGACAGAAAGAAGAGGAGGAGGGGGCGTGGCCAGCGCGGGACGCGCGCATTGTTAAGGTCACGCGCCCCCCCCCTCCTATGCCTAGCAACAGTCAACCGCAACTCAGTCAAGCCACAACTCAGCGGCGCTGGGAAGGTAGTGGGCGGGCCGCGATTGCGCGCCGCAAGTCCGGCCCCGCCCCCATAAGAATCGTGAGGGGAAAAAATCCCCTCATGAAAAGAGCGCCAAACCGGCCGGCGCCGCAGCTAATGTACTGCTGCGGTGCTTGGCCAGTGTTAACTACAGCAATAAAAGAAGGCCGGGAGGAACGGACCTCGGCCCCGCGCTGAAGGTCCGGCCCCGCCCCCTCCTATACCTTACAAAGAGAGACCCTGAGGTAAAATACCTCCATTTTGAGCAGGGAACCGCAGCACAGCACGGAGGCACATAATATAGACGGCCGCGGTGCAGATAAAATTAAAGAAACACACACATAACAAAAAGTTAAAAGACAGTGCAGGAAGTAAGAGTGTAATAAAAAGGAGAACCCACTCCCCACTAGTGGAACAAAGGGGATCCTGGGAGGGCCATTCCCATATTAAGGCTAAGGGACAGGGCATCCCAAACCGGGGTCACCAACCCGGTAAAGCCGCCTACCCTCTCGTATAGGGTCTCACGGCGGAGCGTTGCTCCTAAGCACCAGAGGTGCCAATATACCCTCGCCTGGACCTGCAGCCACGGCTGGGAGGCATATATATTAAGGGGAAAAAGAGGTCCAAACGGAAAAAATACATAACGGGCCGGGAAACATCCCGGCTACCTTAAATCCCCCTGTGCAAGGAGGAGCCATCATCTTCTGACTTGCTCGCCGTCTGCAGAGATGGAAAACTGGGTTGTGAGTGGGAGGTCCCAGGTATTTATGGATCGGGGAGGGGCTTTCTTTTGCTATCATCTCTGCAGGAACGCCTCTTCAGGACGATATTACCCACATGTTATGGATTCTTGAAGCGGGGTGTGTGACATACTAAGAATAAACATGTTTTTCAAAACATTTTGTAATATGACTACATTAATATCAGACCTGTAATATCAATTCTGCACACATTTTTTTTTTTTTTTTAGTTTAAAAAAAATATCTAACATTGCAGAAGTGGTCACAGAATTTTTGACATTAAAAAAAAAAATAAAATAAATAATAGCAATAAATTATGAATATTTAAAGATTGTTCCATTGAAATGCATTGGAGAGCGCCAGGTAGCGAGAGGTCATACCTGTCGCTGTTCAAGGTCGCTCCCTGGCGCTGTGGGGTGAGGCTGGAATAATGATGAATGATTCGCTATCTGGCGCTCTGTCAGTCGCTAAGCAGGATCGGCTTCATAAATGTGTGATTGCGGAGGGGAGCCGGCGTTCTCGTGGCGGTGAGCGTCATTACCGTTCGCTCACCATTTGCTACCTGGCGCTATCCCTTGTTAAATAAGGGCCCTTATTCATTTTATTGTCACTATTAGTTAAAAACATGAATTAAAAGCATTAACTTGCTGTGCCATAACCTTGATACACCACCAGGGCACTTACTCTGGATCTATCTACAAACTGTGACCAATCATCACTATCTACCTAAACCATATATCTATATAAAGTGTCAGTGCTTTTTAGAACGCATCCATCTCAAGTAGACTATAGCCACATAAACAAACATGTGCAGAGTAATAAATCCCAGTCAGATTTTAAAGTGCAATACCGCAAAACATAACAAGTAACATAACAAGTAAAAGAAAGTGCTTACATAGAAGCGTTTCGAGTTGGCGTCGGCGTGCGCACACACATGCTGGGGGCCCGGCGCGGGAATGGACGGGCGGTGGTGTACTTAAAGGGGGCCAGGTGTCCTCACCCCCAGCCGAGAGAAGGATTAGATGACTGGCCACGACTCGAAACGCGTTGGTAAGGTTTTGATACTTTGAGTGCAATTTTCAGTCTCTGTGGGGATAGGGAGTAGGGGTGTTTGGGGGCCACCCCAGTTGTTTTTCTTAAATAATAGGGACACATCCCACGGAGCAGTGCACCTGCATTTTACCTTAGAGTCAGTGCTGCCTTTATTTTGCCTTGCCCAATTGGCTTCATTGAGATACATTCATTTCCTGTATACTATTTATACCTTTTGTGTGTTCCCTCTTATGTATTTTCCTTTTGCCTCCGATAGATTGTAAGCTCTTTCTTTTCTGTATACTTTTATCATTTTGTTCTTCTCCTTTACGAATGGCTACCTTTTACCCCAATAAAAGCTCTTCCTTTTCTGTATAACTGTTATGTTTGCACACTCTAATAGATTGTAAGCTGTTCCTTTTCCTTTATACTTGTTTATATTTTAATAGATTGTAAAGATCACCTTTGTGTTTCCATCCTTATACCCCAATAGATTGTAAGCTCTTCCTATTACTTTATACTTTTATACTTTAATAAATTGTAAACTTCACCTTTCTTTATCCATCCTTATACCCCAATAGATTATAAGTGCTTCTCCTTTCTGTATTGTTCCTTATACCCTAAAAGATTGTAAACTGCTCTACCTTCTACACGTTATACTGTAGTTAGTTGTAAGTACTTACCTTTGCTTTCCAGCCCCCGGGCAGCGACCAACGCGTTTCCAGTTGGCGTCGGTGTGTGCACACACATGCTGGGGGCCAGGCGCGGGAATGGACGGGCGGTGGTGTACTTAAAGGGGACCAGGTGTCCTCACCCCCAGCTGAGAGAAGGATTAGATGACTGTCCGCGAGCAAGAGTCGCTCTGACTCGAAACGCGTTGGTAAGGTTTTGATACTTTGAGTGCAATTGTCATTCTCTGTGGGGATAGGGAGTAGGGGTGGTTGGGGGCCACCCCAGTTGTTTTTCTTTAATAATAGGGACATATCCCACGGAGCAGTGCACCTGCATTTTACCTTAGAGTCAGTGCTGCCTTTATTTTGCCTTGCCCAATTGGCTTCATTGAGATACATTCATTTCCTGTATACTATTTATACCTTTTGTGTATTCCCTCTTATGTATTCTCCTTTTGCCTCCGATAGATTGTAAGCTCTTTCTTTTCTGTATACTTTTATCATTTTGTTCTTCTCCTTTACGAATGCCGACCTTTTACCCCAATAAAAGCTCTTCCTTTTCTGTATAACTGTTATGTTTGTATACTCTAATAGATTGTAAGCTGTTCCTTTTCCTTTATACTTGTTTATATTTTAATAGATTGTAAAGATCACCTTTGTGTTTCCATCCTTATACCCCAATAGATTGTAAGCTCTTCCTATTACTTTATACTTTTATACTTTAATAAATTGTAAACTCCACCTTTCTTTATCCATCCTTATACCCCAATAGATTATAAGTGCTTCTCCTTTCTGTATTGTTCCTTATACCCTAAGAGATTGTAAACTGCTCTACCTTCTACACGTTATACTGTAGTTAGTTGTAAGTACTTACCCTTGCTTTCATGATATCCAAATGTGTAAGCTTTTCAGGCTTCACTATCTGTTTTAAAGTGGGCCAACACCCAGGGGTGATCGGCCTGGGAATCTATAAGATTCCCGGGCCGATCACCTCACACACCACGGGACATCCGAGATCGGGATGTCCCGCGGGGTGTAACCCCCCCCAAAACCCCCGAAAAACCTTACCTCTCCAGCCGCTGCTTCCGCCGCCGCCGCCTCACTTGCGCTCCTCTAGACGTGCGCGCGCCCGCGCCGGCCGTCTCTGAATGGCCGGCGCAGGCGCGCACACGTCAAAAGTGACGCGCGGGAGGCGGCGGCGGGCGCGATCCCTTGTCCGTCGACGGACGTCACTTGTCCATCGGCGGGCATTGGACAGCGCAGTCACGTGGGAGCGTGGAGAGGTGAGTTTTCGGGGTGTTTGGGGGGGTTTCAGGCAGCGGGGCACCCCCGGTTCGGGTTGCCCCGGGGAAGTGGACCAATACCCAGGATAGTCAAAATCCTGGGTGTTGGTCCACTTTAAGCACATGTCCTCTTCTGCGCCCCCTTAAAGCAGACCAAAACCCACCATGGATTCTTTGAAACTCCAAGGCAGGCTTACTCGCTACCCCCGATCAGGGGATGCCCCACTGTGTGAAACCCCTCAGGTCGCCCAAAAACTCACCATCAGACCCGATCCAACAGTACATGCCCGAGCCAGGCATTTGTGAATGGCCGGCACAGCACACTCCCTGGTAAAGGGTAGCGGGGGATGCGTACGCATTAGATGAGCTCCTGCACGAAGGGGCTCGAGCGGATCCAAGCTTCCTGATTGGACGAGTGGCCGCCCATGCACCGTAGGACCGGGAAGAGGTAAGTTCGTTCAGGCAACCTGGGAGGTCTCACACAGCAGGGCACCCCCGATCGGGGGCAAGGACCAAAACCCAAAATAGTCAAAATCCCGCGTTTTGGTCCACTTTAAAAGCCTACTCATGAGCCCACTCCCTTTTCTGGAATAGATTGTAAGCTCTTTCCACCTTTTTCTCCTTTCCAATACTCTAGACTGTAAGTTCCTTCCCATAGATTGTAAGCTCTTATTTCTTTCCTGTCCTCCCTTAAATGATATCTGATTGTAAGCTCTTCCATCTCTCCATATACCTGAATCAACATACGAAGCCCACTTTAACCTGCTTAATACCCTAATAGATTGTCAGCCTTCTTCCATCCTCTCTTCAAGCTTTGGCCCTGGGCACCAAGCATGGAAGTGATTCTATTAAAAATGTTTCTCTAGGGGTCTGATCATTTATCACCATGCCCTCTGGCCAATCAGACCCTGCCTGTAATTGCCTTTGTTCTGTGATTGTTAGTTAATGAGTGGCGCTATTCACGGCTATGCCAATATGGAAATTGTAACAGGCGGAAGGCTGACTGAAGGAGAGGTCAGTTGCTTCCTGTGTCCCCCTCCCCACCCGCTCGCAGCTGTGTACACAGCCCACCATTTGCCAACATGCTTTATGATAACTTAATTATAGTGCAATAAGCCTGATAACACGATATGTTCTAGAGGGGCTGCACTGCCCGCTTTTACCTTCCCTTCAATGTCAGAGCTGCCATGTCTCCTCCAACAAGGCTGCAGGAATATTATCCCAGGCGTAGGGTCAGGTCTAATAAAGGAAAGCCATCACCTCCAGCTGAGTCAGCTTGTGTTCCAAACAAGGCCCTAGGTGCTGATGTAGACACTTATCTTGACACTAATAATTTTTTGTGCCAACTAGAATGGTAAAAAATAAAAAACAAATAAATACTCACCTCTTCTCCCCAGAAGCTACTTCCTTGTCAACACACAGCCTAATACCCATTCTTGAGGTCAGGTCCCATAATAGGAGGATTTCTTGGGCACCTGTCCACCATTTACAAGAGACTGGAGCCTGCCATGCCCTTTTCAAAGCAGCGGATGGGGTAGTCCAGGGTGCATGGACGAGCTGTTGCGGGTACGCTTTTATTATAAAAGCAAGTTTTGGTATATAGCCACATCCGGTTATATATCGATCACTTCGCGGGACATACAACTTCAAAGTTCAACACCAAAAGTGTTCTATTTCCATTGAGGTGTGTTTATCCCACCACCTTAGAAGTATAAATCACGTACCAGATTTCTTGCAATCAATAGCAAATCATTTAGTTCCTCCTTAAAGTGGGCCAACACCCAGGGGTGATCGGCCCAGGAATCTATAGGATTCCCGGGCCGATCACCTCCCTCACCGCGGGACATCCGAGATCAGGATGTCCCGCGGGGTGAAACCCCCCCAAAAAACCTTACCTTACCTCCCACGCGCCCCTCTAGACGTGCGCACGCCCGCGCCGGCCGTTTGTGAATGGCGGCCGCGCGCCCTGTAAGAGTGACGTGCGGGAGGCGGCGGCGGACGCGCTGTCTTGTCCGTCGCTGTCACCCGCTTGTCCGTCGGCGGGGATTGGACGGCGCGGTCACGTGGGAGCGTGGTGAGGTGAGTTTTTGGGGCTTTCTGGGGGGGGTCACACAGCGGGGCACCCCCAATCGGGGTGCCCCCCCCGAAGTGGACCAAAACCCAGGATGGTCAAAATCCTGGGTGTTGGTCCACTTTAAGGATTGGGATCTGCTACTTTCAAATTCATCCACTTTTTCACTTCTAAATGGCAATAAAAACGGGTCTTCTGATATTTTTGCATCAAGCATTCGCTCCAAATTTAATGTTGATTTGCAATAAAAAACAAAAACAGCAAACAGCAACAGATTCCTGGTTCAATTGCCCCCACTATGCAATGTTCACCAAATATATCAATAAAATCCAGCATATAGTATTTTTAAAAAGGCAAAGCTGTGTGTTACCACCAGCGATCTCGCCATCGCAATCAGCTCAGGCTCCTACCGCTCTGCATAAACATTTACCCGACCTCTCGGCCACAGGCTCGGTAATCTCCGTCTTCCTTGGAAAGTCATGTGGTCGCCAGCCTAGTGACCACGTGACTTTCGAAGGAAAATGAATTTTACACTATGTTGGCGTTTTTGTTTTTATTGGCTATATACCAAAACTTGCTTGCATCTTCTTGGGACTGCTGTGGCTACAGTTCTGATATTACTCCTAGCGAGTGGACGTTTAATCTCTAGATTCTAAATTGTTATATTGTTAACTAATAGCGCAATCTTGAATATATTACTTTATATTATATCTTATTATAAATACTAATTCCCTGTCTGGACAAAAATAATAACATACTCACCTACAGTCCTGGCATCAGCAATCTCTCCCCCGCCATCCTTGCAGCAGAGTGGCTGTCCCCTCACGTCAGTGACATTGATTGGCCTCCATTCACTACTATAGAGGCAGTGTGCCACCCCTCGGTATGTCCCCTCTATTGAAATGAGCAAAACAGATGTGACCAGTCGCCATCGTTAATGCGTGGAGACAGCAAGGCGACCAAGGACCGTGGTCATGTTCTGGATATCTGGCGAAGGTACGTGCCAAGCTTCCAGGATAATGGCGATCAGTTGTGCGAGACTAGCAGTGAGTATGTATTGTTCGTTATTTTTGCTCAGTCAGTCCGTTTGGTGACAGCATGAAATTATATTTTGTACTTTTTTGGAGTTTGGATGATATGGGATAAACAGACATTTTTAACAAAATAACAGGCTGATTCATTACTAGCGCCAGGTATCGGCAGATGAGCGCCTGTACCGAGGCAATAAGAGCAACCGCTAGTATATGCTGTGATATGCTGTCAGTCGCTGTAGTAACCTGGCCGGCATTGATGAATGAGATGTATGTTGGGCGTTCTAACACCAGTACAGTGTTGCAGGGAGCGAAAGGTAGCGCCAGCTCATTGCGACCGACTCTCAGCGTGGTGAGTCACACCATATTCAACAAAAAAACACACACACAACGTCGGTGCGCTGGATCTGGTCGCTATAGCATAGATCGCCAGACACTGTGTGATTAAAGTCTGTTTTTTGAACACATATCTACCATTAACAAAGCGAAAACACATGGAATGACATTGTTTTAACACTGTGACATTAACACTTTAGTGCCAGACCGGTAATGACAATTCTGCATAAAAATATAAAAAATTTAAAAAGTTTTCAAAAATGACTTTCTAGGCCAGGAGAGGTGACACAATTATTTGAAAGAAAAAAAATAAAATTAAAAACAAAAAACACTGTTTAAACAGAAGAAAAGGAACGTCCATTGAAATGTATGGGAGAGCGAACGGTAGCGACAGGTCTTAGCTGTCGCTCTGGAAACTAGATCGCCGGCGCTATACGCTGAGTAGTCTGTAATAATGAATTGTACGCTACATGGCGCTGTTCCAGTCGCTCAACGGAATCACTTTCATACATGTGGTATTGCGTACAGAGCCCGGCGTTCAGCAGATGCTGCCTGCCGCTACGAGGCGCTAACTGGCGCTAGAGCTTCATGAATAAACCCCTTAGTGTTGGTTCAAGGGTGCATCCCAATTGCTAATTCCACCACTTATACAACTGCCAGTCCTAATTCCCGTGAACCGCATTGCGCTCCCCTGGAGAGATCTGGCCCAGCTATTGGCTGTCAGTGGTCATGTTGTCCAGATTGCTCTGGCCCACTTCAGAACAGAAAATACCATTTTGTGATTACTCACCTTTAAAATGGGTATTATAAGTATGTCACACACCCCGCTTCCACTATTCATGACATATGGGTTATGGTCCAGTAGAGGGCGAACTTCTGCAGAGATAAAAGCAAAAAAGAAGCCCCTCCCGGTCCATAACTGGGACCTCCCACACATTCCCCAGTATATGACAGCAGTAAGCGGACCAGGAAGAGCTAATAAAACATTCTTAACAATAAAAGGTTCACCATATAAAGGATCCAGAATACAAAAGGGCGGGATGAAGCGGGGTGTATGACATACTTATAATACCCATTTTACAGGTGAGTAATCACAAAATGGTATTATTCCAAGTATGTTACACACCCCGTTTCCAATATTCATGACATATGGGACATCCAATAGCAGTGTCCGTCATGGGTGGGGATCCAAATACAGCAAAAAAAAAAAAAATGCACCAATTTAAACCACTGCAGCTTGCAGAACCTTGCGGCCAAGAACAGCATCCGCTGAGGCCCGCACATCAACCTTATAAAACTTTGAAAAAGTATGAATGGAAGACCAAGTAGCAGCCTTACAAAGTTGTTCAACAGAAGCCTGGTGCTGAAAAGCCAAGGAAGCCCCAACAGCACAAGTAGAATGAGCAGTGATCTTAAAAGGAGGAACCCTCCCCTTAGCAGAATAGGCCCCAACAATGGCCTGGCGTATCCATACCAATACTAATGGCAGACTTGGCGGGCGCCAAACCTTTTCTGGACCCAGAAGGCACCACGAACAAGGCGTCCGTCCTACGAAAAGGAGAAGTAGCAACCAAATAGTACTTCACACAACGAACCACATCCAAAGAGTGCAAAACCCTCTCCTTGTCATTGCTAGGCTTAGGACACAAGGAAGGGAGAACTACATCCTGATTGAGATGGAAGGCAGAAACCACCTTAGGAAGGAAATCTGGTTTAAAGCGAAAAACCACCTTATCCTGGTGTCTCTCAAGTAAGGGGCCTGAATAGACAGAGCCGCCAACTCAGAGACACGCCGAACAGAGGTAATAGCCACCAAAAAGGCAACCTTTTCAGTGAGCACAGAAAGAGCCACATCCTGCATCGGTTCAAAAGGAGGCCCCTGGAGGGCCGAAAGAACCAAATTTAGGTCCCAAACGGGAACCAAAGGCTTTCTAGGGGGCCGAACATGAGTGACCCCTTGGAAAAAAGTCTTGACCAGATGATGCAAAGCAAAAGACCTTTGAAAAAAGACAGACAGGGCAGAAACCTAACCCTTCAAAGTACTGAGCTGGAACCTCAGATCCAGACCGTGTTGAAGAAACTCCAAAATCCTAGGAATCGAAAACACCCTGCAAGGTAAGGCCCTAGCCTCACACCAGTCAATATAGGACCTCCAAGCCCTATAGTAAATGGTAGAGGAAGACCTCTTCCTAGCTCTAATCAAGGTTTGAATAACGCCTCAGACAAACCTTCCTCCCTCAGGATGAAGGTTTCAGCAGCCACGCCGTCAAAGCAAGCGTTTGTAAATTGGGGTAACGTAGTTGACCTTGAGAGATCAGATCCGGAAACAAGGGCAGCCTGTACTGATTTACCGCCAATCTTACAACGTCTGCGAACCAACCCTGTCTTGGCCACCTTGGGGCCACCAGTATTGCTGGTGCCCCCTCTAGAGCCAGCTTGCGCACTACCTTGCCTCCTGAGGACCACACAACCCCTGGAACTGATGATCCTTCCAGAAACCTCCCCAGCCCGACAGGCTGGCATCCGTGGTAACCGTCTCCCAACGAGGGGCCAGGAACGATCTGCCCCTTATCAGATTGCTTGATTCCAGCCACCACTGAAGGGACTGCCGAACCCTGGGAGACATCAGAAATGACTGATCCAAGGACTGTGGACATCTGTCCCATTTCAGCAATAGATGGAGTTGTAGCGACCTCATGTGGAATTGAGCAAAGGGGACTGCCTCGAAGGAGGCCACCATCAAACCTACCAGAGTCATCCCTAGCCGAATAGAATGGCGAGGGTTGGTCAGGAGAACACGTATCAGATCCTGAACCCTCTGCACCTTTGGCTGAGGTAGGAACACTCTGGCCTGACTGGTATCCAGATTCATGCCCAGAAAGGAAATCTCCCTTGATGGGGAGAGAGAAGACTTGGGGTGGTTGATCACCCATCTGAACCTTTCCAGCGTCGCCACCACCGTCCTGGTGTCCAGCTCCGCCTGGCAGAGGGAGGAAGCTGTAATGAGCAGGTCGTCCAGATATGGCACAATGCGAATGCCCTGGGCTCTGAGCAGGGCCATTATGCCCGTCAGAACCTTGGTAAACACCCTCGTGCCCAGGTCAGCCCGAACGGGAGGGCCACAAACTGAAAATGCTGATCTCCGACCACAAACCTGAGAAATCTCTGGTGTGCTGGGAAAATTGGTACATGAAGATAAGCATCCTTGATGTCTATGGACGTCATGAAATCCCCCTGACGAAGGGAACCGATGGCTGAGCGCAGAGTCTCCATGCGGAACCACTTGGTTCTGATGAACCTGTTGAGAAGCTTCAAATCCAGAATGGGTCTTATGGAGCCATCCCTTTCGGAAACCGTGAAAAGATTGGAATAATAGCCCCGGCCTCTCTCCGAAAGAGGCACCGAGCATATGACCGCCATGTCCAGGAGGTTCTTTACAGCCGACAGTAGTCCCTGCACCGCCCGAGGATCCGAAGGCACCCGAGACCTTAGGAATCTGGGAGGAGGCCGGTACTCGAACTCCAGTTTGTACCCAGGCGAGACCACTTCCAATATCCACTTGTCCGTAACCTCCTGGGCCCAGACCTGGAAGAAGAGCCGCAGCCGTCCCCCCACCCGTAAGGGTGAGGGCGTCTCCTCATTGCTGAGCTGGCTTGGCAGCGGGCTTGGAACCCCAGGTAGAGGCTGGACGGGCACGTCCTCTGCCTCTGTTCCAGGAACCCCCTCTGAAGCCAGAGTAGGCAAGACCTCTGCCCCCTCTGGCGCCGTGAAAGGAAGGACTGAAGGAGCTTGCCCCCCGAAAGGAGCGGCTCTGCTTCTTACGCTGAGGTAGCTTTCCACCTTTCGCCACAGAATCCAATTTGTCTCCAAACAGCCGCGTTCCCAGGAAGGGCAGAGCTGTAAGAGATTTCTTTGCCGCAATGTCAGTCGCCCACTGGCGCAGCCAGACCGATCGGCACATGGCCACCAGCAGAGCCGAAGTTCTACTACACATGGTAATAGTGTCGTCCATAGCCGACAAAACAAAATTCATGAACAATTCACACCTCTTAAGGGCTGTGAATTCAACGCTGTCCGGGTTGAGCTGGGACCCATTTAACATGTCCCTAATCTCAGACCTGGTAACCACAGCCACGAGTGCCGATGCACAGACAAGGCAAGGCTGAACCCACACTGGCAAAGGCATGACATGCCATCTGATCAATGCACTTGTCCTCGCCATCTTTAAGAGTAGTGGCATCAGGAGTATGTACAACAGAGGTGTTGGACAGTCCTAAGATGGGCGCATCAACCTCGGGAGCAGAAGACCAGCGCTTCACCGCGTCCACCTGAAAGGGATACTTTCTATCCCATCCCTGAGGAACACCATAAAGGCGACTCGGCTTCTCCCATTCTTTAAGAATCATGCTGTCAAAATGATCCTGATTTGGAAACTCCAAGCGGGGCTTAGAGAACCCAAAGAATTCCCCCTTCTTCGGAGGGGCCTCCGCTGGTGGGGAAATACCCAGAACCTCTGATAGATGGGCCAGGACCCTGGGAGTATCCACAGCATCCCCCAGCACCTGCCCGGCATAAGAATCAAAGAACTGCAGTTCCTCAGTCTCGGATTCCTCAAATAATTCCCCCTCCTCAAGCGGGGAATAATCAGCCCAGTCAGGGGAGTTATAATCATCAAAATCAATTACCGGTGTAGCCGGAGACAGATGCCTTTTCCTAGCAGGGGCCTTTTTGCCCACTGAGCTAGAAATAATTTTCTCGAGGTTGGCCAGCCTAGCACATACATCCGAGTGCGACTCCCCACTAATGACAGTGTCACTTGGGGTACGGATGATGCGGGAAGGGGTGGACGCCTGGGATCCCGACTGCCGCGTAATGGCCTGTTGCGCACATGGTAAGCAAATTAGCACATTCTCCCCCGTAAGGGGTACCCCACAACCCACACATAACTGGGATTGTCCCGAAGGTAGCCCAAGCCCGGTATCATGTGGAGCCTCCATATGATGATTTTAAGGTAGTCGCAAAGACCAGAGGGAATTATGCTGGTAAGCAACCCGGGATGCCCCTTTAAGTCCCGAGTGGGAGGATTTATAAGTGCCCCAATTACAGCTAGGGACCCTAGGACCAGGAGAACCCCCTTTTAAGCAAGGCACAGGGAGTCCTCCTGAAAGACACAAGATATGTGGCCATAAGCACATGCACCCACACACAGCAGCATAATAAATACATGTCATGAGTAAAACAAAAGCAGAGAGGCCAGCGCTGCCCCAAGTGGCGACTGAGGCATACTGGCCAAGCATAGCAAGAATAGGGGGAAGCCCAGCAGGGCACTCACCCACCACAGAAAATGGCGTCCTAATCGGCCAGCAGTTCCTGCGAGAAAGAGGGAGGGAGAAGAAGGGGCGGGCCAGCACGGATTGCGTGCCGCGCCCGGCCCCCTTCCCTCCGAGTCCAAGTAATGCGGTTCCCAGCAAGGGGATGGGCCCGCAATGGCGCCAACAGAAGGGGGCAGGCTGCGGCAACGCGCAAGCGCCCAGCCCGGCCCCCCTCACAGAATCAGCCTGAGGGGAAGAAGCTCCCCCAGACTGCAGGCAGAGCGCACAGCGCAACGTGATTCAAGCACACTCACACACACACATATACATAAAGTGAAAAATAGGAAAACAATGCCATCCCCTCCCCCCCCGCTGGAGGGTAACAGAGGGGACCAGGAAGGGGGAGAATCCCTCACCAACAGGTGTAAGGGAATTAAATGGGGACAGGGCATCCCAAACCGGGGTCACCAACCCGGATCCCGCCTACCCCCTTGTATGGGGTCTCACGGGGGAGCATGGCTCCCTAAACACCTATTAAGGTGAAGGCTACCATCACCCGGAACTGCAGCCAAGGCTGGGAGGCTAGAAATGGGCTTAGTGCATAAAGGTCCGGGCAGAAATAGAGCCAACATGGCCGGGTGTAAATCCGGCTTACCTGCAAGGAAGAGCAGCATAAATCTTCTGACTTGCTCGCCGTCCTGCAGAGAAGGAACTGGGGAATGTGTGGGAGGTCCCAGGTATTTATGGACCGGGAGGGGCTTCTTTTTTGCTTTCATCGCTGCAGAAGTTCGCCCTCTACTGGACCATAACCCATATGTCATGAATAGTGGAAGCGGGGTGTGTGACATACTTGGAATATCAAAGTTTAGGCATGTGGGGGCACACTGCATCCCACACCTCAGGGCATCCCGAATTGAGAATGGCCTGCTGGGATCCCAGGAAATTTGGCAGCAAGCTTACCATGTCCACACTCCCAAAACACTCATCCATGACAGTGGAGGTTGCATAAGAATATTTTGCAGGATTTTGGGACTTCTGGGGATATGTAAAAGGATGGGAAACCTGAATAAGGATGTTTGGGAAATAGAGGCTAAATCAGGCCTTCAGTCACTTCTTGCTGCTTATCAGCAGAAACACTCATAAAGCCATCTTAGTGCCCACCAGTGTGGGAGTATGGAAGAAATCTGCTTCGAGGGTGCTCACATAGAAATCTGGGTTACAGAGGAAAGAAACCTGGGCTTTACACAAACCCAGGTTTTGTGCTTCCTCCATGGGGGTATCCCGATTTGGGATACCCTGCTGTGTAAATACCCACCACTTGCCAGATATGTTTACTTCACCAGCAATCCAATGGCATGTACTTGGGCTGTCCTCCAATCAGATAGCCAAGCAGTAAATGTTAATGAGCAGCTAGGAAACCTGACCGCTGGCTGCTCCCTTCCAGCTTTGCATACCTGTGGCCACCCATTCAGATATTTCTGGCATGGCGGCTCACATATCACCTGTGAGCATATCAGGCAAGACACAGGATTTCACACAGCGGTGCTTTTTAAATCAGGATGCCCCAGTGCAAAGCTGTAACCTGGTCCTGCAGTCTTTTGGGCTCTAAAGCCAGGTTACTGGGGTTTTGTTCTTCTTTAATGTGGAGCTTAGTAGACTAAAAGCTGTGGCAGGTTAAACAGGTGTAGGTGTTATTTTAAAGAGGAACATCGGAGGCTCTGGAGTGTAAAATACTCCTAGGTGTCCGAGTTCCTGTCCTTGGGGCTTCCCGAACTGGAACACCCCAGATGCCCAGATCCACTCACCTTCTCCCGAGCCCATGTGCTGCGGGAGCATCCCTGCTCACCTCTAGCTGTGCGTGTGCCTGACCTTTGTGAATGAGCGTTGTGGGAACACTGCTGCTGCAAGGTGAGCGGGGGATGCGGCTGGCGGCACAGGGGGCTGCTTTGATTGGCTGAGTGTGCCGCTCAGCCAATCAGCACACCTGCTCTCACCCTAGTCTGCGCCATGGAAGGAAGGTAAGTGTATGGGGTGACCTGGGGGATACACACAGCGGGGCATCCCAGTTTGGGATGCCGCCACACAAAGGAACAACATATGGGAATGTGAAATTCCTGTGTGTTGTTCCTCTTTAATGTATCCACATATGGCCTTATACAGATGCCTGCCACCCAGGGCCGGCTCCAGGTTTATGTGGGCCCTTGGGCGGCATGGTCTCAGTGGGCCCCTTTGTGGTGTAGAGTGCCAGTGGGCCCCTTTGTGGTGAAGCTGCCTGGGCCCCCCCAGAAAGTGGGGGCACCTGGCAGCTGCCCCGCCTCGCCTGCTGCCACCAATGCAACCCTGAGTCTTTCTATGGTGGAGTTGGGGGTGGGCTTTCAGTGGTCCATTTGAAGTTTGCAATTGGACATGGCTGGACCCCTGCAGAGGAACTTTTTATTGGGCCTCATCCATGCCTGAACTGCCCTGATGGTGACATGGCGTATTAGGGCTGTGTAAGGGGCTTAGCAGAATGGCATGAGCAAATGGCTCTGCCTTAGCAAATGGAGTAAAGAGTGCTACACAATGTATAGAGCACCCTCTACTGGCCTACGATATGGACACCTGTTGCACCCTGTTGACAGCAGTTACAAGTGTGGCAACTGTGAGAGCAGAAAGTATGTCTCTTCTCATTTGTCTGTCAAAAATCATCATCAGGCCGAGCTAACTGCAGCTCCCCAGCTGTTAAAGTAGAGGCTAAGTCCATTTTTCAATAAGGGTTTGATCAACTGTTTTTTTTTATTGCAGACTATCAGGCTGATTCATGACTAACGCCAGGTACCGGCAGATGAGCATCTGTATAGCGGCGCTTAGAGCGACCACTAGTCTCAGTGCACCTCAGTCGCTGTAGTAACCTGGCCGGCATTGAAGAATAAGATGTATGTTGGGCGTTCTAACACCAGTACAGCGTTGCAGGGAGCGAAATATAGCGCCAGCTCATTGCGACCGACTCTCAGCGGCTCACACCATATTCAACAAAAAAACAGACTTGCACAGCGTCGGCGCTCTCGATCTGGTCGCTATAGCATAGAGCACCAGACGCTGTGTGATTAAAGTCTGTTTTTGAACACATATCCACCGGTAACAAAGAGAAAACACATGGAATGACATTGTTGTAACATTGTGACATTAACACTTTAGTGCAAGACCTGTTGTGACAATTCTGCATAAAAATATAAAAAGTTTTCAAAAATGACTTTTTCTAGGCCAGGAGAGGTCATACAATTATTTGAGAAAAAAAAAATATTAAAAACAAAAAACCCTGTTTAAACAAAAGAAAAGGAATGTCCATTGAAATGTATGGGAGAGCGACAGGTAGTGACAGGTAATACCTGTATTGTGTTGCCATACATTCAGTTTAAACCTTGTCACTTCATGTTTGTAATTGTCTGTGTTCTATATGTTTTATCCTGTCTGTAATGACTACTTTATACAGTGCTACAGAAGATGGTGCCAAATTAACATTAAAAATAATGCTCCCAGAATGTCAAGCGATTGAACATCCAAGTTAAAAACAAAACAAAAGGGTACTTACCTTTTGTGATCACTGGATCACATGCCGCGCTCCCAATGCTTGAACAGTGGTGGTGCTTACATGTCCAACCGGCACCCCCACCATTAGGGTTTGATCAACTGTTAAGACAGTAAGGCCCGCGTCTGCATCTGGAGAACCTCCACCTTCTGCTGGGGGAGGAATACCCTGACCTGAGAGCTGTCCAACGTCATGACCAGGAAGGACCTCACCATTGAGGGAGTGGTGAAAGACTTGGGATAATTGATCACCCATCTGAATCCTCGAGAGTAGACAACACTGTCCGGGTATCGCTCTTGGCCTGCTGAAGAGATGGAGCCTCAATCAGCAGGATGTCCAGATAAGGAAGAACACGAATGCCCTGGTTCATCAGGAGGGCCATACCGCCCGCCAGCACCTTGGTGAACACCTGGGAGGCTGAGGATATCCCGAACGGCAGCGCCACAAACTGGTAAAGCTGAACCTCCAACGCAAACCTCAGGAACTTCTGATGTCCCTGGAAAATCGGGATGTGCAGGTGTTGTAAATTCGCCGGGTCGAAGCAAGCTCACTGCGGACCGTAATGTCACTAGCGGAAGTGTGACTCTGACAAACCTGTAGAGATCCTTCAGAACCAGGAGAGGAAGCCGCATTCCGTCCTTCTCAGGCACCGTGAACAGATTGGAGTAGAACCCTCAACCCTGTTCCTGGCGAGGCACGGGGCAATCATACCTGATGGTAGAAGGCTCTGAACGGCCATCCTTAGGCCCTGCGCTGTCAAAGCATCCCGGGAGATCCGAGACCGAAGAATCTAGAGGGCGGCCAAACTGCTGGCTCTAATTTGTAATCGGAGGAAACCACCTCCTGAATCCACCGATCCGAGACGTGCTGTCTCCAGGCGTGAGGGGCGCCCCCTCATGCCTGAGAGGGCATGGCAGGGGGTTTGGATTTAGCTCCCCAGGAGAGCTTGGGTCGGCCGCGAGACCTACCTCGACCCCAGGAATCTCTGCGGCCACCTGAAAATGAAGAGCCTCTTCCCCCTTAAAAGGAGCGATAGGCAGAAGAACCCCGAAGGGCCGTGCAGGCTTTCGTCGCTGAGGGAGTCCGCCACCTTGGACAGAAGGACCAGACGCCCCCCGAATAAACTGAGCACCAGGGAGGGGATGCTAGAGAGCGACCACTTGGCCGCAGCGTCAGCCGACCCCTGCCACAGCCAGGGCGAGCGACGAAGCACAACAAGCAGGGCCGAAACCCGGACACCATCCGCCATGACAGAGACAACAAGGCACGAATCCACACAGGCTTTGAGGTCTTTATACTCCTCCGCCCGCTTGCGAGACTTGGCAAAATCAACAAGATGTCTCACCCTCCTCCTGACGGCAAAGAGACAATGGCTGCGGCACACACAGGGTGAAGCAAGCTCGGCAAGGTGAAGCTGACATGCCAGCGATCCAAGCGCCTGTCAGCAGGATCGCGCAAGGAAAAAGTACAGGGAGACGGCATAACCACGGTGTTGAGAAACCCCGGCACGGGAGAATCACATGGGAGAGGCGGGACCAGAGACGGACCGGCTCCACAGAGGAAATACCGCCTGTCCTGGCCCTTGATGGTAAATATGAGACCTTCCCCATCCATAACCATTGGAAAAAATGGGCCTGCTCAGGGAAGCACCTCTGTGTCTCAGGCCAGGGCAAATCACCCGCTTCCTCTTTGCCACTTAAGAGGGACAATAAGAAAAGACTCCCACTGAAGGGTAATTCTAGTATCGCCAGGGCCAATCCTCGCCGAGGAGGAGCCAGGCTCGCTGCCATAGCCGGCCGAATGATCCCAATGGAAAGGAATCTTGAGGTAATAGCCTTATTCCATGGAGCCCAGGCCTCCAGCAGGAACATCACCATTATCGACAACCCGAGTAACCTGCTTGAAGTGCCGCCTCTTACTCGTGGTCTTCCCAGGGCCATGCAGGATATCGACAAGCCCAGGAAGGGCTCTCAAGGTCAGCCACCCGGTATGCCAAAACAGTTCGGGACCCCAGCTGGCTTCCCCTTTGCAGAGGTCAGAAAGCAAAAGTGGGGGTGCTGGCAAGGTCGCAGGCGATAAGGGGCCAGGGGCAGATACGCCCTTCCCATCATGCTCCCAAATACGCACACAGCTCAAGTGAAACAAACTGTGCCAAGTCCGCCCCGGGGGGCGGGTACCGCACATGGGGCAGAGCCTCACCCGCCAGATAGGGCCCATAGCTCACCATCCCCAAAAGCCTCCAACATGGTGATTAGCAGGTTACAGAGCACTAACGGCCCAAACCGCTGACCCCTCCTGTATAGTCCCTCTTTTAGTGATCCCTCTTACTAAAAAGGGAGGGGTGGGGAGAGGGAGGAGGGGGGGGGGGACGAGCCCGGGAAGAACCACAACCACCGCTACAAAGACCCATGACACACAAGCAAAAAATGAGGCATCCCACAGCACATGCGCCAGAATACAGTAAGAGAAAAAACCAGAGAAACTCTGTCAGAGTCCCGGAGGAGTCCCAGCAGCACGGGAGCAGCAGAAGAAGCCAGCCGGCTCGTTCATCCCCAAACGCTGCACAGCATGGAAACCCGGGAAGAACCTCCCCCCGCCACGGGCGCAGCAGCATGCCGGCAGCAGAACAGCCTGTCAGCTCTCCTTGAGGGGCCCGCCTCCATCTCCCTCAGCGTCCAAAATGGTGGAGGCCCCGCCGATATACAGCAGCGCAGCCCCCCCCCTCAGCACACGGCGCATCCCCGCGCCCTGACAGAGTCGGCAGCCGCAGGAGCTCCAGCTCCCTGTCAGGCCGCCGGCAGCCCCCCCCCCCCCCCCTTTCAGCAGAATGGCACCGAGTTAGCTGGAGAGAGAAGGAGGATGAGGCACGAGGGAGGCAAGTTGTAGCAGTATATAGCCTAGCTCTGTGAATGCCTGACCCTCTGCGTTCTCTCTACCTGCATCTGTCCGTACAGCCGAGGCTGGGAGGCAACGTGGGTCCACGGAGACAGTGGGAATAGGGGTGCAGCGGCCGTCAGGCTTGGGATGCCCCGCTCAGCTGCGATATTCCAAAGAGAGTATCCAGATTTCTTCGCAGCAATACTGCAAGCGAACACTGGGGATTCTATTGGGACACCTGCCTTTTATAGGGGGCCAGGAGGACTCAACTTTTTTGTCTTGCAGTAACTGTGCACCACCTGGTGGCGAATACCCACATGTCAGAAATGGAGCAACCTGAACAGGACACTGGGAAAATATATACATTTTAAAAAATTCCATTGGAAGTGGACTTACCCTTTAATAACTTTGTAAAAATATTTTTATATCTTCCAAATTAAGAGGGAGGATTACTAATGTGGACTAAAATGTATGTATGACATTTAAATTGTTAAAGGGTTAGTCCACTTTGGCATTTTTGAAAGTGTATGTTTTTGTGTGTCGAAAGCTCAAGCTACTGAGCTGATCTATTTTTTTTATTTATTACCTTATATATTTATATTATTTATATTCTTTTTTTTACCTATGTTAGCAAATGTGTGTTTTATGGTTTTCACTACCTGCAGTTGGCTGCAGACAGTAAAAACTGCTTCCATAAAACAAACATCTGCGAACATTGGAAAAAAAAAATTCAGAAATGCTAGATCAGCTCAGCAGCTTTAAAGTAGCACCATCGCGAAATTGTGTAATATTAAAAATCTATAAAAACACATCAGCTAATGAGAGAAGGGGTCACTTATACCCCCTCAAACTATAAATAAAACTCCCTCCAAGCTTGTGGTTTATTCTCTCATGGTAGGAATAAAATCCAGGGGTGACAGGTTGTGTCTATCAGGGGTGACAGAATCTGGATATGCATAGTTCTTGATGTCTGGTATATAAGTGACCTCTCCTCCCACCATTCAGCATATTTATATGGATTCATATCATTGGGCCATATTCCCGATATGTCTTAAAGGAGCACTAAGTTTTGCCATACAAAAAAGACAATTCTGTGAGTACTCACCTGTAGAATTGTTTTTACTATGCATGGCACAGCCTGCTTCCAGAAGTCCTTACGTATGGGTTGTGGCTCCTCCCGGTACCATATAAAAACAGGATCACCAATAGACCAATCCAGCGTTGACAAGCAGTTATTCAAGAAACCGGGAAGTAATAAAGGTAAAAAAGAACAACAACCCCAACTAATTTGGAACAATCACCATAAAGAGGCAACCAAGAATAACGATAACAAGGGTGGGGTGAAGCAGGCCGGGCATGCATAGTAAAAGCAATTCTACAGGTGAGTACTCACAGAATTGTCTTTTTCCTATTGCATGGCACGGCCTGCTTCAAGAAGTCCTTATGTATGGGACGTCCAACAGCAGTGTCTGTAACGTAGGGTGGGATCCCCAAAAAGTAACGACAGGCAGCTCAAACCACTACCGCCTGAAGTACCTTGCGTCCAAAAGCAGCATCAGCTAAGGCCCTAACATCAACCTTGTAAAACTTGGAAAAGGTATGAACAGAAGACCAAGTTGCGGCCTTGCAAACTTGTTCAACAGAAGCCTGGTGCTGAAAAGCCCAAGAGGCACCAATAGCACGAGTGGAATGAGCAGTAACCCTAAAAGGAGGAACCCTTCACCCTGGCAGAGTAGGCCTGCTCCACCGCCTGACGGATCCACTTGCCGATAGTGGATTTAGCCGGAAGCAAACCCTTCCTAGGTCCAGCAGCAAGAACAAAAAGAGCGTCAGATTTCCTGAAAGGCTCAGTAGCAACCAAATAAAACTTCAGAGCCCTGACAACATCCAAAGAATGAAGGGTCCGCTCCTTGGAATTAGCAGGGTTAGGACACAAAGAAGGCAAAACAATGTCCTGATTGAGATGAAAAGGAGACACAACCTTAGGCAAGAAATCCGGCTTAAGCCGAAACCCACCTTATCCTGATGCCGCTCAAAATAAGGAGGCTTGATAGAAAGCGCCGCCAGCTCAGAAACTCACCTGACCGAAGTAATGGCCACCAAAAAGGCCACCTTAAGAGTCAGAATGGGCAAAGCAACCCCACGGATAGGCTCAAAGGGAGGACCCTGCAGAGCAGACAACACCAAGTCCCAGAGTGGTAGCATAGGCTTACGAGGTGGACGCACATGAGTAACACCCTGGAAAAAGGTTTTAACCAACTGTTGGTTGGCAAAGGATCTTTGGAAAAAAAATGCCAGAGCTGAAACATGGCCTTTGAGGGTACTAAGTTGAAGGCCAGAATCCAAACCATGTTACCAAAATTCCAAAATTCCAGAATCCTGGGAATGGAAAAAACCCGACAGGGAAGAGACTTGGACTCACACCAGGCAATGTAAGCATGCCAGACCCTGTAATAGATAAAGGACGAGGACTTCTTCCTAGCCCGAATCATGGTATCCACAACAGAGGCAGGCAACCCCTTCTCTGTCAAGATGTAGGTTTCAGCAGCCAAGCCGTTAAAGTCAGCGTTTGTAAATTGGGATGGCGTAGCTATCCCTGAGCGAGAAGATCTGGATCCCTGAGCAAGACGTACTGGTCTACTGCCAACTGCACGACATCTGCGAACCACACCCTTCTTGGCCAACTGGGGGCCACCAGGATGGCTGACACCCCCTCCTGGGCAATCTTGCGCATGACCCTGCCCAGTAGAGGGAAAGGAGGGAACACATAGGGAAGCCGAAACTTCGTCCAAGGCATTGCCAGTGCATCCGTGGCGAAGGCCAGAGGGTCCTGTGACAGGAAGACAAACCTGGGAAGTTTGTGATTGTGACGGGACACAAACAGGTCCACATCTGGCTGACCTCAGCGGTGACACAGGGAGAGAAACACCTGGTAATTGAGGGACCATTCCCCCAGACGAGACGTCCCCCTGCTCAGGGAGTCCGCCACCAGGTTCTCCACCCCCGGAATGTATACCGCTGAGATGCAGGGGACATTCTGTTCCGCCCAAGACAGTATCAGACACTTCCTTGAAGGCTTGCTTGCTCCGAGTCCCTCCCTGATGGTTGATGTGGGCAACCGCCGTCTGGTTGTCTGAGCGGATCTGAACAGCCCGACTCCGAAGGTGTGTGGTGAGGTGGGACAGAACCAACCTGATCGCCCTCAGTTCCAGGACATTGATGGGACCATGGGCCTCCTGGGTTCCCCAACGACCCTGGAACTGTAGGGACTTCCAAAAGCCCCCCTAGCCCGTTAGACTGGCATCTGTGGTGACAGTCTCCCAGCACGGGGACAGGAAGGTCCCTTGAGTCCAGCCACTACGAAAGGGACTGCCTGGCCAGAGGAGACAGAGCAAATTCCTGGTCCAGGGACACAGGGTCCCGATCCCAAACTGACAAGAGATGCAACTGAAGAGGTCTCATGTGAAACTGAGCAAAAGGGACCGCCTCGAAGCAGGACACCATCAGGCCCACCAACTGCATCCTAAGACAGATGGAAGGATGAGGACACAAGACCAGAGCCCGTGCCTGCTTCTGAAGGCCCTCCACCTTCTGCTGAGGAAGGAACACCTTGACCTAAGACTTATCCAGTGTCATGCCCAGAAAGGACCTCACCAAGGACGGGGACAGTGAAGACTTGGGAAAATTGATCCCCCAGCCGAAGGACTCCAGAGTGGAGATCACCACCTGGGGGTCCTGTTCGGCCTGATGAAAGGACTGAGCAACACTGAGGATGTCGTCCAGGTAGGGAAGGATGGGAATGCCCCGGGTTCGGAGCAGAGCCATCACTCCTGCCAGCACCTTGGTGAACACCCGAGGTGATGCCGAATGGTAAGGCCACAAACTGGTAATGCTGATCCTGCAGCTCGAACCTTAGAAATCTCTAATGACCTGGGAAGATAGGCACATGAAGATAAGCATCCTTGATGTCCACGGTGGTCATGAAGTCGCCCGGGCGAAGGGTACCGACAGCAAAGCGTAGCCTCTCCATGCGAAAATGTTTGAATCGGACAAACTTGTTGAGGCCCTTGAAGTCCAGAATGGGCCTCAGAGAGCTGTCCTTTTTGGGGACCGTGAAAAGATTGGAGTAGAACCCCTGACCCCGTTCCTGGGGAGGCACCAGACAAATGACTCCTGACTCCAACAGACGTTGAACTGCAAGGCGCAAACCCTGAACCGACAAAGGGTTTTGAGACATCCGGGATCTGAGGAATCTTGGGGGCGGCCAGGCTGCAAACTCTATCTTGCAACTGGAGGAGACCACCTCCTGAATCCACCGGTCTGAGAGGCGGAGCCTCCAGACGTGAGCAAAGAGCCGAAGCCGCCCCCCCCACCCAGATGGGTGAGGGCGCCTCCTCATGCCTGGGCGGCCTTGGGAGGAGTTTTGGGCTTGGAACCCCAGGAGAGACCGGGACGTCCACGGGATCTGCCACGGCCCCAAGAGACTCTGTGGCTACCTGAGAAGAGGGAGCCACGACCTCCTCTGGAAGAACGAAGGGAGGGGAGGGAGACGGAGGTCCCCCGAAAAGGCCAGGGCTGCCTCCTACGCTGAGGCAGCCTGCCATCCTTGGCCAAAACATCAAGACGCTCACCAAAGAGCCGCAGCCCCGCAAAGGGGAGCCCAGTGAGAGCCTTCTTAGCAGCAGCAGCTGCCCACTGACGTTACCAAACAGAGCGACGCATAGCCACCAAAAGTGCAGAGGCCCTACCGCCCAGCCTCACAGCATCATCCATGGCAGTAAGGATAAATACAACAAAATCAGAGCAAAGCAAATCCTCCCTCCTCCTACCAGCCATAGCACCATCACAGAGACGCTTGTCCTCAGGATACCATGATTCCTCCCCGGACGCAGACCCAGGGTCACTAATGCAACCCTCCTGCTGGTCCCCAGAGGAGTCAGAGTTCTGGAACAGTTCCCCTTCCTCTAGGGAATAAAGTCCACCAGTGGCATCAAATTCCTCATACTCCTCAGTGGAGCGGGAGGGTGTGGAAGTCAGGTGCCGCTTCTTACCAGAAGCTTTCCTAGGAATAGGCCCGGCAAGCTGCTTCTCAATGTTGGCCACACGAAGTGCCCGATCAGACTGTGACCCCCTGCTAGCATCCCCCTCACTGGGAACTAATTGCAGTAGTGGGGGGGTAGGTGATGCCGAAGGGGGCTCAGAGCTGGGAAGCACAAGGACACTTTGAGCGCACGGCACGCACACCGTGACATTGTTACTCACAGGGGATACCCCACACATGGAACACAGCCGGGATTGCCCCGAAGGACCCCCAAGCACGCTATCCCCAGAAGCCTCCATGGTGATTAACACAGGCGCAATAGGCCACCTCTGGGCAAAGGCTAATACAAAAGCCACCCGGGATGCCCCCAGATCAGCAAAGGGTGAGGGAGGATGAAGGAGTAGAGCCGGGAGAAACCACAACCCACTGGTATCCCGCCTGAAAGACATAAGTAAAAACGACACATGAGCATCCCGCAGAACATGCCCCACGAGCCCAATAAAAAAAACCCCAAGGGGGACTTACGGACCAAGGACACCGCAGGGTAACCAAGGCACAGACCGCAGGATGAAGCGACACACCGAAGGAAACCGCGCTGCAGCCCGGAAGGGATAAATCCAGACGCGCAGCTAATCCAAAATGGCGCCGGCAGAGGTACCTAGAGGGGCGGGCCGCAGGGGGGACGACGCGATACACATCATCCCCCGCCCCGAAGAGCGTGAAAACGGCGCCCACGTGACCCTGCCGGCGCCATGACAGAGCAAAAACGCCACAGGTTATAGCGCCCACAGCCGCGGAGCACAGTACAAAGCAGCAAAAACGCCACAGGTTATAGCGCCCACAGCCGCGGAGCACAGTACAAAGCAGCACGGCTGCCAAAAAACACAAAAAAAACACACTTTAAATGGCCAAAACACCACTCGCCACTACCACCCGCCCCCCCCCCCCCCGAATAAAGTCAGAGGGGGGGGGGAGAGAGACGAGAAGGCAGCGGCGAGTATCCAGGCCAGAAGAGGGGGGGTGGGACCCCTGAATGAAAAGAGGGGGACACAGTCCCCAAAACACTCACCCCCTCAGAAGCCAGGACAGGAACCCCGCATCCCTAGTAGGCTCACCATAAAGCCTGTGGCCGGCTACCGTTTGTGGAACAGGGTCTGCGGCTTGGAGCAGCGCTACCCTCGCCCGATCTGTCAGCCAAGGCTGGGAGGCAGAGAGGGTCCAGAAACGGATGGAAATAGACTTGTAGGGCCGCAGGCTTGGTTGCCCCGCTCACCTGCGCAAGAGAGAGAGCCATCTTCTAACTTTGCAGTTTCACTGCAGAGGAAACACTGGGAACTCTATGGTTAATCCCGTTTTTTATAGGGAGCTGGGAGATGCCACAGCTTACTGCAGTACCACTGCGCCACCTTGTGGCGGAATAACCCAACTTATGAATACCGAAGCAGGCCGTGCCTTGCAATAAAGAAAAAAAGACATATGTCCATCAAGTTCAACAGAGGGTGTTGGGGTAGTTATTTTTTATTTTATAGGTGGCAGTTATTTTATTTTTTGTTTTTTTTTTTACTAATAGTAAATAGTAACTGTTAATGTAGCTAATAGTAACTGTCATTTTATTTTCTTCTAAATAAGCATCTAATCCTTTTTTGAAGCCGTCAGCGGTTGATGCTGTAACAAGCTTCTGTGGGAGGCTATTCCATAGATTTATAGTTCTTATGGTAAAAAATTATTTTTTTTGTTCATGCCCCTCAGTTCCCTTCATGCGAATGGGCAGGCGGGAGCGCCTATAAAAGCAAGGAATTTGCACATTGCGGGGAACGTGCTCCTGGCAGCATGAGCGGTCGGTGCACAGATGGCAGCCAGAAGCAGCGCAAGATTGAGGGCGAGGTAAGCGGTTTTTTTTAAAGTAACAGGCAGACTGGCCCTTTAAAGTGTGGCAATGTGATCAGACCACATGCATGAAGGGGAGGGATACTCCCTGAACATGTGTGGCAGCGGCGGTAACATTGCAGTGGTGCTGTAATCTTTGAATAGAGGAACAATCCTATGTGTTTTTTTTCCAATCTGGAAGAATAAAGTAACAAGTCTGACTCTAGAGTCATATTATGGCGGGAGGCACCTGATGCAGCCACCACAAACACAGCTGAGGTATGACTGACCTGACACACATTTGAACTATTGACCAAGAATGACAAACAGCGTATTTCTAAAAAACAAGTACAAACATTTTTATTCTGTTTTCTTTACAAAGGCGGATGCCTTGAAGGATTTTTTTTTAATGTCACTTTCTTAACAAAATATAAAATAGCTTTTTCTTTCCTCAATAAACACAAGAGCTGAAATGGTTTAAAAAAAAAACCTGACAGGAAGATCGATCATACATAAAGGAGGAGGGAGGAGTGCTGGGAATGAGCGGGGAGCCCTTTCACTTCTATGCGCAGCAGACATATGCTGTAAGTTACAGTGGTGAAGAGCTTATCAAGAGACGGCCATTTTGTTGGAGACCAATAACAGGCCTACCACAGTATACATTTTTATTTCTAGAAAAAAAAATACTAAAACAGCATTGATTGTCCTAATTGTGTCTAAATACACATTTATTACGTGACCAACATGAGCTAAGAATTCTGGGAATTTAGGATCAAGTGCTTTGAGTGCCAAAAGTTACGCTCTGGCGATACAAAGCGCAACCAAGGCCAGTTTTTTGGGGATACAGTGAAGATTTAAAGCAGACCTACACCCTTTAGCCTTTGCATGCTATATGCCCTCTCCTGCTGCCCCCACTACCTGCAGAGAGAAACTCAGTCTGCCGAAGGGAGTATGGCTGGCTGCGCATCTGGAGGGCAGCAGGTAGGGAACAGCCAAGGGGGACCAAAATCCTCTTTGACCCCCCCCCCCCCCCCCCTCATTTGGAATGCCCCATTGTCCTCAGAATCCCCATATATACACTCCTGGATCCTCGTGTGAGAGCACTAGGCCGAGAATTTAAGCCTGGGCATGTAGGATCAAGAAGAATTTATATGGCGACTCTAGGGGATTTTACACAGTGGGGCATCCCAAATCAGGATGCAAGAGTCTTAAAGGACTCCAGGGTTCAGTAACTCGGGGTTTGGTCCTCTTTAAAAGTGGCAAAATCTCGCACATTTTAAAAGTAAGTGAACATAAAATCAGGCAAAACTACTTGCCTGGTGCCCTGTGTAAGTCAGTAAGCAGTAACAGATTTCAGGCTTCTTCGCAATATCTGGTGATGCATTCCAAATACGAATACCCCAGGGTTTCAGGTGTGAGCAGACCACAAGACATTAGGGCTGATTCAGCACCATTTTTTTTTCTTCTCAGTTTTTCCTTAGTATAATTCTGCACCATTTTAATGGTGTAAATTTAAAGAATGTACACAACCGAATATGGTGCTGAAATGCACAAAAGAAAAAAAAAAAAAACATTCTAAAACGTTTTTTCTCCCCCCAAAAAATGGAAAAAAATGATCACAGTGCTGATTCAGCCCTATTGATGTCCACTTTAACCCTCCACACATATTTTTTGGCAAACTTACCCTGGTTAAAGTGGACCAACACCGAGAGGTGATCGGCCCGGAAATCTATAAGATTCCCGGGCCGATCACCTCCCACCCCGCGGGACATCCGAGATCGGGATGTCCCGCGGGGTGAACCCCCCCCAAACACCCCAAATCACCTACCTTATCTTCCGCCGCCGCCGCCTCCCTCGCGCCCCTCTAGGCGTGCGCGCCCCCGCGCCGGCCGTCTGTGAATGGCCGGCACGGGCGCGCGCCGAAAGTGACGCGAGGGAGGCGGCGGCGGCGGAAGCCGCTTGGACGTTCCTGTTCCCCGCCTGGACGTTGGCGGGGATTGGACCGGGCAGTCACGTGGGAGCGGGGAGAGGTGAGTTTATTGGGGTTTCTGGGGGGTTTCACACAGCGGGGCACCCCCGATCGGGGTGCCCCGCCGAAGTGGACCAAAACCCAGGATAGTCAAAATCCTGGGTGTTGGTCCACTTTAAACAGGGGCTAAATCGTTTACATTTGTTGCAATCCACACATTTTTGGTGGTCTGGTCACAGTGAACCTTCATTCAATTTGTGTTTAAGCGGTTCAGTCCCTTCTGCCTTTGTGCATGGTGTTAAAGTAGACCAAAAACAGGCCCTGGAGTCTCAGACACCAGGGCCAGTTGATTCCCTCTACCCTGGGGCATCCCAAACTGGATGACTTGCTGTGTGAAACCCCCTGGTTTGCCCACAATACCTTTCCACCAATCCCATGGTGGTTTCACACAGTGGGACATGCCAAACAGGCGTGCCCCAGGGGGACAGACCAAAACCCAGGATAGTGAAAACCCTGGTCCACTATTTTGGCTGGAATCCCACCTTGAATCACAGAATATAAAGGGCAGAATGAAACAACTTCAGCTTCATGGGTGCCCTTGTCTTTAGACCATGACCCTCTCTACTGGTTAGAGAGGTACCACATGAATACAAATGGAGCCCAGGATGTAGGGAGACGTGGAGACTACTTGCTGCAGGCATCTTACAGAGCTTCAATTTATCACAGCTGCCCGCTTGAGAACCTCTATATGCAGAAGGTCCTTTGAGTCAAATAATTAAGCTGATCAATAATTTGGTTATTGCATTTCTTTTAGTATTGCTGCTAAAAAGTGGAGCTACTATAACCAGGTGTATGCACTGTCTCAATGTTCTGAGTAGTTAACAGCCTTTCCATGCAGCCTGCAAGATGAATCTATCTCTTATGCCCTGTTCACAGATTAGCGAATGGGTGCTAAATACGTGTCATGTAACAGCACCCTCTAGAGGCAGAAGATACTTCCCTATAAACAGGGGGGGGGTGAGGGGACAGGAAAGCTAAAGTAAAGTCAAAGCTGAACAAAACCTGAGAATTTCACTTTTTTTTTCACTTTCAAGTTTTGCTCCGTGGCCTAAATTGAGATGTCCCACAGTGTGAGTTTGTCCACTACAACTCACCTTTGCACGATTCAACGGCACGTGCGCAGGCTACTCTATAAAGAGAGCCGCCTGCCGTGACCATGTCACCAGGCAGGCGGCTCCTATAGACTTGAATGAGGAGCATGCGCAGCCACATCCTTGGCCGTACGTGCGCTCTAGCCTATCTGCATGGCTGTGGTGGGAGCGCATGCACAATAATCAGAGCCCTTTCCCGAAAGGAAGTAAACAAGGCAAAGGGCTGAGATTGGACGAGAGCCGCCGCACGTATCGTTGGAGCAGGGGAAGGTGAGTTTTTAAGGGCCTCCTGGGGGGGGTTTCACACTACGGGGCATCCCAACCCGGTATAACCCAGGGAAAAGGCAGAAGCTGGGCCAGCCGCTGGTGGGTTTTGTTCCTCTTTAAAAAGAATTCTAGATTATTTTGCGATTTGATGAATAATTTCCAATTTGTCATGGCTTTATGAAGGGTCGGCACCACTGGAAGTCACAGCACTGCTCATCAGCATAAAACAAAAAGGCAACAGACAATGACAAGAGGAGAGAGCGCAGCAACCTACCGAAATATTCAGCTTCATCACTAGCAGAATTCATCCCATGATGTTTAAGTGCTTATGGTTTAAGGGAAATAAAAAAAAAAAAAAAAAACACAACAGTAAAAGTAAACTGTGGGGCGATTAAACACAGGTTCTAGCCCAGATGAATTAGAGCCTATGTCTCCACACGAAAAAAAAAAAAAAAAAAAGTTTAACCACACTGCATACAGCATCAATCTCATGGGCGCATCCAACAAGGATTTTAGTAAAATGAATGATAACCAACAGCAATATCTCATCTTCTTATTAATTAGATCAGGCACCAATTATTAGCCACATGCATCCGGATTAAAAGATCCCTTTGGGGCTTATGTGTGGCCGAGATTAAGACAAATTCAATCGCATCAGATCCAGGGGTTGCGCTACAGAATCCCTTGCTTCTGATTGGAGATCTACTTCTCTATGGGAAATAGGACATTTTATTAGTGAACACATATCATGCTAGGCCTGTCCTCCACTGAAGCAAAAGTCTCTGTGCCTTGATAGTCAATAGTCCCCCATCCTGAAGATCCAGCCACAGAATATATACTGTACGCCCCCACCACCTTGTACAGAAGAAGTGCGCTAGCCAAACATGGTGAATAGAGCTGTACAAGCTAAATACTGTGGCCCTGGTGGTGGTACAAGTTCACCCTTGGGTTTACTCATGCAAACAGTGGACAGACTCCTGAAGGCCCCAAGGAGTGAACCTGGTTCCGACGGCTGCATGTTCAAGAATACTGTTCCAGGCAAGGAATGCTAGAAGGGGCCTTTAAAAAAAAAAAAAAAAAAAAAAGCCCAAGAATTTCCCAGGTTTTGTTCAGTGCCACCCCCGCCTCCCCCGTTCGCCCAGTAAAACTCACATTTCCCTGCCCCAATGGCGAATATGCGGCCTCTTGTCCAATCACAGCCCTTGGCCGTGTTTACATCCTTCGGGCAAAGGGCTCTGATTAAATTGAATATGAATAGGGAGTGCGCACTGCCACATCCCCAGCAGTGTGCACATTCCCATCTCAACCCATCTAAATGGCTGGGGCGGAAGCACGCGCACTCCCATGGGGTTGTGGCATGCTCCTTATTGAAAGCAATCAGAGCCCTTTACCAAATGATGTAGTCAAGGTAAAGGGCTTTGATTGTACAAGAGCACACCCATGCGTTGGAACAGGGAGTTTTTACGGGCACCCTGGGAAGTTACACAAAGTGGGGCATCCCGGATAGGGGGAAGTTACACAAAGTGGGGCATCCCGGATAGGGGGAAGTTACACAAAGTGGGGCATCCCGGATAGGGGGAAGTTACACAAAGTGGGGCATCCCGGATAGGGGGAAGTTACACAAAGTGGGGCATCCCGGATAGGGGGAAGTTACACAAAGTGGGGCATCCCGGATAGGGGGAAGCCAGCGGTCGTTTAGTTTACTAAAATGCAATTACAATGTAAAGGGGGGGAGGGGGGGATTTGTCAGATTTCATATTACATAAATTTGAAGTGGACCCCGGCTTACACTTACATACATCCTAAAAGAAAATGGGGTTCCAAACTAGTCACACTGCATGGCATCCCAAATCCAGATGCCACCTGGGGAAAAATGTAAGCAGGCCAAAAGGCCATTTTTATACTTTTGGTGCAATTCATTGTTGAAAAAAATACTGGATCATAGAGTGCTATAAGCAGATGATTTTGAAGCCAGTGGACGAGTTAAACATAACAATGGCTGATGTCAAAGCTGCAGCACTAGTCACTGTGTGGCAGTTAAGCATATCTGGAATAACCATGATTAACTGACCGGGATCTAGTTGACCAACACTGGACCCATGTTCTGGCTTTTAAAGTGGACCAACACCCAGGATTTTGACTATCCTGGGTATTGGTCCACTTCGCTGCCTGAAACCCCCCCAAACACCCCGAAAACTCACCTCTCCACGCTCCCACGTGACTGCGCTGTCCAATGCCCGCCGACGGACAAGTGACGTCCGTCGACGGACAAGGGATCGCGCCCTCCGCCGCCTCCCGCGCGTCACTTTTGACGTGTGCGCGCCCGCGCTGGCCATTCAGAGACGGCCGACGTGGGTGCGCGCACGTCTAGAGGAGCGCGAGTGAGGCGGCGGCAGCAGCGGCTGGAGAGGTAAGGATTTTTCGGGGGTTTTGGGGGGGTTACACCCCGCGGGACATCCCAATCTCGGATGTCCCGCGGTGTGTGAGGTGATCGGCCCGGGAATCTTATAGATTCCCGGGCCGATCACCCCTGGGTGTTGGTCCACTTTAAAACAGACCGTAACCCAGCCTTGGCTTTATCTTCATATATCTAATAAGCAAGTCACTAATAGGGAACAACCAGAAAATGGGAATAGTCACCAGGTAGAAGCCATCATCATACATGTAGTGCTAAATATCTGTGTGGGTCTGTTAAATCCCCACTGCACCAACTAATGGTCTATAAGAAGGCCTGCACAAGATTTTAGAGCAGGTTTAAGGGAACCGGTGATGAGGCCTGTCATTGCTGATCACCTGCTAAAGTCTGACTGCAAAGCACTTTTCAGTAAGACCAGGAAATGGTGGCATCAATAAGCAAACTTTTGTTTTTAAGGATAAGTGCAGTTTTGATGCACCACTCACTGGGTGGGCAGCTGCCAGACTGCGTCACATTGTGGGACCGAATCAGCAAGGTCGGTGAGCTTTTTATACCTGGATACTGAGGATTCTACTGCAGGGGAGAAAGGGGCAGATCTTAGAGGGGTCCTTTAAAGTGGACCAACACCCTGAGGTGATCGGGCCGATCACCTCACACACGCGGGGCATCCGAGATCGGGATGTCCCGCGGGGTGTAAACCCCCGAAAAACCTTACCTTTCCAGCCGCTGCTTCCGCCGCCGCCTCACTCGCGCTCCTCTAGACGTGCGCGCGCCCACACCGGCCGTCTCTGAATGGCCGGCGCGGGTGCGCACACGTCAAGAGTGACGCGCGGGAGGCGCCGACGGGCAAGCTGCTTGTACGTCGCTGTCAATCAGCTTGTCCGTCGGCACCGATTGGACGGCGCGGCCACGTGGGAGCGGGGAGAGGTGAGTTTTTCAGGGTTTCTGGGGGGTTTCACACAGCGGGGCACCCCCGATCGGGGCACCCCGGGGAAGTGGACCAATACCCAGGATAGTCAAAATCCTGGGTGTTGGTCCACTTTAAGGTGGCACATTTATATTTTGGTGCGCACTCTATGCTTTATTACAGGGCACATTTCTGAAACAGAAATGCGACAGACGCCACTCCATGCTTTATTACAGTGCACAGACATTTCCTGTTCCCCCCATTATACAGGATTCAATCCTCGAATTTGGTTTCTCAAAAATTGTTAATTGAAGGGTCATCCCAGATGAGGATCCCTTGGCTGCAATACCCCCCAGGGCACCTGTTAGTAACTCAACTTTCCATGGTCCAATGGCGCCTACACAGGCTCTTGTCCAATCAGAGCCGCCTGCTGTGGCTACATCATTCCCGTTGAAATTAATCAAATATGTAAATACAAGTCTCCAATTGGACGAGAGCCTGCACATGCGCTTGTTGGACTGCTGAGAGTTTTACTGGGCGTTCTGGGGGTGGGAGTTCAGACAAAACGTTACAAAGTCCAGGAACACAGTTTCCCAGGTTTAGTTCGGCTTTAAGGAATAAGTGAAGTTGGATGTTAGA